>JACCHW010000004.1:0-4800000 GCA_018907185.1 Platyscapa corneri
TTAAGGGTATTGGCGGGTGTACACTGCGCAGAACGTGGTAAGTGTAGGATGCGCACAGATCAAGCGCGGGATGAGTTATTAAGTATTTTTATCTTCATTTCTATAATTATGTTTTCTCTTAACTAATTATTAACTAATAGGTAAAACATGAAATTATTGTTACACAAAATATTTATTATTTATTTATGCAATTAGGTGGGAACTGGTCTTGGACCCACTTTAGAGTTTTATGCTTTGGTGTCACGCGAATTACAACGTGCTGATCTGGAATTGTGGCATGGTAGTTCAAATCCTACAGAACAAGGCTATGTGCACGTCAACCAAGGATTATTTCCTACTCCTATTCCATGGAATACGAAAGTTTCTCACCTTGCCAAGCTTAAAACAAAATTCAAATTTTTAGGAAAATTCATGGCTAAAGCTATTTATGATTCAAGAATGGTAATTTTTCTTTTTTAAATTAAATTACATAATATTTTTATATTCATTAGTTTTAACTATTTAAAACATTTATTTAATATTATTATAGCTGGATCTTCCATTTAGTTTAACTTTTTATCGTTGGTTATTGGGTGAAGAACATGCACTAACTTTAGCAGATCTTGCAATTAAAAAAATAATATAAATATTTAATTTATTTAATTAATATTTTTTAAATTTTTTAAAAAAAAAAATTAAAATATTTAATTTTTAAATATATATTTAAAAAAAAAAAAAAATAAAAACAAAATTAAAATAAAAAATTAAAATATAAAAACTTTTAATTTTTTTTAAAGTTAAAAAAAAATAAATTTTAAAATTGAAAAATTTATTTGTTATGTTGTTAGGTATAACAAAGAGATGGTGTGTAGAAGACCCCGGCAAACTGGACCAAAAGGGTCTTGAACCAGTTGACTTTGCGGAAGTGGGGTGCGATTGATAAAGTTTTAAAAATCTGTGGTTGTGGTAGTATACAGAGAACTGAATTCATTCAAAACGTGATGAGAATGAAGATTATCTATAAGGAATTTAATAAAGGAAATAAAACACCAGAAATGCGCTTACTAATATTATACTAGTTAGCATTTGAGTATTGTGAGTTAGGAATAAGGTAGGTGACTAGTAAACAACACAATAGCATAAGACTATATACACCCTTGTAAACACAGTGTTGTAACACATGCGAAACAAGAGTATGCCGTGATCAACGGCGAGATACAAGTGAGCTCGTCCCATAAGAATTTGGGTTAGTGACTGGTATGGTTTTAGTATATTAGTCATTTTTGCGCAGACGATCCAACCTGCAACTAGTCGACCCCATGACAAGAGTAAAATACATACAGGGGGAGATGTAACTAATGGGTATGCGAGAGATTCCCGAAACTTTTCACATCACTCTAACGCCTCCCACAACTCTCGGACACAGTTAGTCAAACAGATATCCCGTGGCTTCGACTAGGCCTACTGGGGTGCTGCATCATACCGGGGTGGGCAACGTGGGAGGTTACGGTTGTATCTTACGCGGATATGTCAAACTTAATACGTGCAGGTTCTTCCCCCTTGTAGTTTTTCTTCCCCTTTTTGATCCTCCTTGAGTTCCCCACCTCTTCTCTCACCCCCTCCTTTTCCCCATACTGCCTTTTTGTCCTTTTTTGTCTCCGTTCCGTTCTTCCCCTCCTCCTCCTGTCTTATTCTTTTAGTCGTCCCCTTTTCTCTATCCTCTTCTTCTATGCCCCTCTTCTTTCTCCCCCTTCCACCCTTCTCCCTAGTCTTAGTTCCTTCCTTTCCTTTTCCCACAGCCCCCCCCCACCACCCACCTTTTCCCCACCCTCCCCTTTTTTTTTTCGTTTTCCTTCTCCTCTTCCAGACTCTCCCCCCCCACCCCCTCCTCCCCCACCTTACTTTCCCCTTGTTTCTCCTTTCCTCTTTTACCTCTCCCTTGTCTTCCTACTTTTTTCCTTCGTTCTCCCCTTTCATCTCTCTCCCTCTGTTCTGCTCATCTCTCCGTCCTCTTCCCCTTCCACTTCTCCCCCCTCTCTTTCCTACATATACTACCCCCCTCCCTTCCCTTTACTCATCCTCTCCCTTTTTTGCCCCTTTCTTTCCCCCTCCTCCTCTTCCCCCCTCTTTTGCTCCTTTTTCCCCTCTCATGATTCCCCCCCCTTTTCATTTTTCCACGTCCCCCCCTTTCCTCTTTTTTTCCCCCCCCCTCCTCTTCTCCCCTTTTCTTTTCCTCCCTCTCTTTTTTGGTCCCCCCCCCTTCCTTTGCCGCCCCCCCCCCCCCTGCCCATTCCCTCCTCTAGTTTCTCATTCCATGCTATTTCCCCTTTCCCCCCTTTATTTCCTCTTCTTCTCGCATGCGCTTCCCTTGCGGTTCACTTTTTCGCGTTGGTTCTTGGGTGCCGCCCCGGCCACGCCCGATTCGCCGCTCTTGCCTAGGTCGCTTTCTCGCTGTCTTCGTTCCCTCCTCCTTCCCCCGCGGGTAGTACCTCCGGCCCCGCCACGTCGTGCCCCGCGCTCCAGGCTTGCGCTCTCCTGCCGCAGCTCCCTGCTTGCCGCGCGAGCCTAGCTAGGTGTCGCCTTCTCGCTCTGGCCCTTGTGTGTTCATGACCGGTTCTGCCCATTCGTGCCTTGCCCCCCGGTGGCCGTGCTGTTCCTGTTACCCAGTCCCCCCTTTGGCCCACTATCGCCCCGTGCGCCTCCTTTCGACCTCCTCTGTTTTGTTTTTTCTTTGTCTCCTCCGGGGTTTCCCCCAATCGCGCTGGTTTCTCCCTTCGCTTTTCCAAAAACATACATTTTTTAATTTTTTAAAACTGTTTATTACAGCTTGTGGTACACTGGTATCTTTACGAAGGAGTTTTTAGACAAATGGATGCGTTTCGAGAAGGTTTTGAATCAGTTTTTCCGCCTTCACAGTTACGATTGTTTTTCCCAGAGGAATTAGAAGCAGTATTCTGTGGTCACGCACAAACAGGTAATAAGTGGGATATTAAAACTTTGTCTGAATGCTGTCGAACAGACCATGGATACACACCTGATTCACGAGCAATACGTTTCTTATATGAAGTTATTGCTGAATACAGTAGCGAAGAACAGAGACAATTTATTCAATTTGTCACTGGATCTCCAAGGTTACCTGTTGGTGGTAAGTTTAAAATTTTAATTATTAGTAAATTTTCATTTTAGATTGATAAAAGAGAAAAATGATATAATTACTGCGATTTCAACTTGAAATAAATAATTAAATCTGATATTTATACGAAACACCATTCACATTCATATAATTGTAAAATGTAGAGATAAATAATTGAGACAGGAAAAAAATTTATTATTTAAAAGTAATTAAAATACGGATTTTATAATTTCAGTATACATGATAAAAATTTTTAAGTTAAAAATAAAAATAAAATTCAATGTGAATAAATATAATTCAAATTTTTTATTTTACTAAAAACTTAAATATTTATATAATTTGTCTTAGCTGAGAACTTTTAATTATATAAAAAGTATTGTTTAATTAATAATAAGCTTCACTTATATTTTAACATATATATTAGAACAATCAAGTATCGTCGAGAATAAAAGATTATAGAGTAATATAAAATGTTATTTACAGGTTTTAAGAGTTTAACACCACCTCTAACAATAGTACGGAAGACTTTTGATCTTTCGATGAAACCTGATGAATTCTTACCATCAGTAATGACTTGTGTCAACTACTTAAAATTACCTGATTATTCTACTTTGGACATTATGAAAGAAAAACTTAGAATTGCTGCACAAGAAGGTCAACATTCTTTCCACCTTTCGTAGAAATGGACAAGAAAAACGCAGTTTGTTTTTTTTTCACTTCTGGTTCTGCCTAATGAAAAAAGCGTAATAAGCAATCCAATAAAAATGATATAATACGAAAATAGCAGAGACCCTATAGGAGACAATGAATCTTTTACACAATTTACATGAATTTTTTGCTTTTTAAAAAAAATCAACATCTTCGTATTTTACTTTTATTTCTCGTTAATATTTCATTTTAATGAATTCCAATTTAGTGTTCATTTTTGTACGTGTATTAATTTGGAGTTGTGATATACAATAATTTTATCCGACTAAAGAATGAATAGGAAAAAATATTTGAAAATGAAAACATATTGATCGTGAGTCAGATAAGCTTATTTAGTAATCTGTCTCATAATAATAATGATTTATCTTTGATGTGCGTCCGTGTATGTATGTATGCATGTATGTATGTGTGAAAGAGAAAAAAAGAAGGAAAGAATGAGTTGCAAATAAAATAAAGAAGTTAAAAGCAACAAAAAGAAAAAAAGTTGTATATATGAAGTATATTATTTCGACATAGTTTGATATACACAAGTCTATATAAATACTTTATATAATAGGGAACGAAAAAAACGGTAACACTCTATAAACAAACACTGATTGAATTGTAAGCTAAACTAAGGTAAAGCAGAGACGTGCGCTAGTTGTAAGTAAAAAAGTTTTATATCATCGATGCATCCCGCGTCTGTGCATCATCGCCCATCTCCCCTGCCTCATCAAGCGAAGTGGAGACAAATGTACTTCGCGTAAAAGAATAATTTAAGGCATGTGCTACATCGAGTTAGTACATAATTTAAAAAGGGGTAGGGAGGATGACCAAGCCCAAACGTACATAATATAATTATTATATAATAGTGATGATATCGTGTCTCTTGTTCGTTGTTCTTTTTATTTTGTCTGTTTCTTTTTTGTAAGCGATCTCTTGCATATACTTCATGCCGGTTTCTCTACAAGTAACTAACATTTCTGTGTTCGCTCTACGCGACGTACACACTCCTTCTACGCCGCACACATACATACATCCAAAAGCAAGCAAATCATATATAAAATATGCACAATTCGTGCAACACAACTATGTTTAATTTTACTCTGTGTATCTCTATATTATTTGATATTTCTATTATAGGTGAATTAGTTTATTATTTAGTTGTGTAAGGGAGTGGCCAGCATCACCAGACTATTCTTTACGATGTATTGTAGCAAGATTTTAGTTATATTACATCCATCGGTATTGAAGGTGAATTTTATCTATAAGTTTCGAGGAAATTATACTATATCTCGAATGAATTTACTATTAAAAATAAAATGAGTATATCCACACTTGTAATATCATTATGGTCTGATGATGCATGACAGTGTTAATTACACTTTAATATTAATAAATATGTTGTTGTATAGTCATTACAAAAAGACACAATACAATTATTTTTATTACATTCTCATTGAGCGAATCTTACAACACAATAAATAAAGAAATGTACACTTTGAGGGGGGGAAGAGTAAGAGAGAGATGAGTGATAGGCAAACTGTTGTATGAAAAAGAAATTCTAGCTGAAGTAGATAATATCGAAGTTTACATTATATTGTGTGTTAGTTCTGGATTCGATCCATGCCCAATTATTATTAATTATAAACGAAAGTTATATTTATATCAATCCTTTAGCATAAACGAGTTTCATTTTATTTACATGGATTTTTTATTACTATTTTGATTCCTTTAATAAAAAAAACTATAAAATGCAGTAATATTATAAGTTCGTAAATATTAATTTAAGAATAAGATAAAAAACATATTTTTTGAAAATTAATTTTAATATGTCATATTTTTTTGAATATATAACAAAGACTGTTAAATTCTCTATTTTTAATGTACTATAAATATAACTCAACAAAACTGTATATATGAAATATGGTAAGTATAATTTATATAAGTATGTATGCATGCATGGTATGTGTGTACATATAAATATATATGTGTGCGTGTGTATGCGTGTATATCCATATATAGAAAGATAAAAAAACATCAATTTTTTTAGTTGGTTTCATTTATCGAGACACTAACTTAAAAGTATCCATTACATTTTTATTTTTGTTTATAAATATTTTGGTAGTAATTTAAAATATAGTATTTACATTAACTTATTTATCTATGTAATGATTAATTATGAAGTGACTACAAACTTTAAAAAATCAGCACATTATTTAACATGTTTAATCAATTTAAATAGATAATTGTACATATCACCAATAATAGAACTAGTTAGATGTAAAAAAATAGTTAACAATTAAGAAAGCGATTAACAATAAGAAATGTAATAAAAATCAATAATCTATTTCCCGACTAAAATTGACTATTTAAATGATTACATTTCCAGTTTCTAAATTTTTTTAGAATCCTTACAATTTTTCTGAAATTAAATTCGTAAAATACCAAATTTTACTGTTGCTACATAATGGAACAATATTTATATTATAATTTTTTACAATATATAAAAAAACACTTTAATTAATGAAAGTAGCAAAATGATACTTTTATTATAAACACTTTAAACGTAACTTTTACTTGAAAAATATGAATTAAAAAAAATTATTTTAAATTGTACACTTTCGTAATTGTGTTTTCAGAATCATTAATTTCCATAATTTTTTACTTTATTATGATTTTGGTTAAAAAATTAATTTTATAATTAAAAGACTAAAGTAAGATACATTTAATTTTCATTAATTTTTAATTATATACCACAAAAATATTTTCAACTTATTTTATTGACACCCTTTTTCCCGCTTGATTAATTTATTATGAACTTAATTTAATTATTTAGTTTATATAATTATACATATATGAAGTTGATTTTATCAGAGTTTGTATAAAATATAAATTAATATAAATACTACAAATTTGATGTAAAATTTATATATTAATTTTAATATTATTTAGCATACATAATATGATAATAAATTAGAAAATTTAATATGTATTTTTATAATATTCTAATGTTTATTCATATTTTAATACTCTTTTTTTATAGAAGTACTGTTAAAAATACTTAATTTTTTATCATAAATAACATTTGAAAAAAAAATTTAATTTTTATTGTTTATAATGACATTGCTAGCCATCCAAGAATAAAACAAGATCCACCAATTGGATTCAACATGTTATATTTAGAGTTTCCCGTTATGGCATAAAAGTAGCTAGTTCCACAGAAAAGAATTTTTCCTGATAATATGAAGAAACCAGCCTGAAAAATATTTAAAACAAATTACTTGTACTGTATGATTTATCAGTTAAACCATTTATTTAATAAATGCTATAAAAATAATAATACAATTACTTTATATATGTTATATATTAATTACATTATTAATAATAATAATTACAGTTATATTCATAAACATTTTCAAAATAATTTGTTGTATTAACATAATTTAATAATTTGGTTAAAAACTATTAACTTGTAATTATTCGAATAATAAAAATATTAACTTCTAAAATGAATAAATATTTAATTTAGAAATTTGTTTTTTCTGTGCACATATATTAAATAAATTACAATTATTTAAAGCACGTAATACATCTACAAATAATAATTTTTGACAAAGAAAATTAATTCAATCTATAAAATTAAAAAATAATCTGGATCTGTATTTGTTTTTGTATAATGTATTAAACTAAAATTACTTATAAAAACATAAATATATCTTACAATATCAGGTCTTCGACACATTGGTAATCCTAACATTGCTAAAGCATGTATAAAATGATACTGCGATGCAACATTAAAAACATGCTTTAGTTTTTCATCTTCTACTGAGTAATTTCCTAAAATATTTAATAAAAGATTAGTATAATCATTAAATAAATCAATATATTAGACTGGAATCACAATTACACACTGTGTGCATTGTAGGCTCCTAATGCAACAGCTAGTGCTCCACTGACTGCTGCTATATTAACATATGGACCTGATCTTTTTGTTAATAACCAAAGTAATTCATGTGATCTACCCATACTTTAATTTATTTGATTACTATCCTAAATTTTTAAATAACTACAAAAATTGAATGTTGAATAGAACACCTATGTAAAATATAAAATAAAAAGAATATTTTATTTCAACTGATTTTAAAATAATGATTTAACAAATTGTGTCATTTTACATTTTTTAGAAATTTAATTGTCTACATATTGTATATCCGACTATAAAAAATGAAAAAGAGGTTATAAGTATCGGAAAATGTTTATATTAGGATAGTAGTAAATCTTTCTTTATAATGTTAATTGAAATACGTATTGATTTTAATTGATATTATGATTTCAAATACGACTGATTTTTCTGTTTTACAATAAATTAGATACATTAAAAATTACCAAATACTATAGCTTTGTACATGAATTACCACACCATGTTTTTTGGAAAATGCATCGCAAGCCACACAATAAAATAACGTTTTTATCGTTTTTTTACAAATTCTTTAGATGTCCCGTAGCAGCAACCAATAATGTATATTCTCAAATACATTTATAGAATGCCTAAGTATTTTCTTCTAACAGTAATAATAGTTTGAGCAATATATTCAATTTTAATTCTTTTGAAATTTTTTATTTACAAAAATACTTCGACAATAAGAAAATAAAATTTCTTCAAACTTTCGTAACAATGTCGAAAAATTTTTAATTGCAGTCAACAATCAAAAATAAAAACTTTTACTATTACTTTGTGACAGAACATTCTTCTTTTCTATTTTTTTTTTTTGTTAACAGATTTTTAAAAAAATTAATGTATATTTGAAACGAATCTTTCGATTCCAACCAATATATCTTCATAAATCAATGATATAAAATACGAAACATTTAAGAATTAAAATTTAAAAAATATTTAAGCGGTAGCCAGTAACACTCTTTATATTATTCTTTATAATAATAATTTATTTTTAAAAACTTAAAAGTCGTATAACTAAATCTCTAGATTTTCTTAATTATTATTGGAAAATCTAATTTTAACTATATTTTTAAGAAAGTATAATTTCTTGTATTTTATATAAACTACATGCTCCCAATTAGAGAAGAAATAAAGACATTTTGAATTCATCTAGATAGAAAAATTATATTTAACTAAAATTTTAATTAAAATTTTTGTATTTGTGCCAATAAAGTATACTTTTTTAAACTATATAATAATTGTAATTTAAAAATTTTTCAGTTTGGTTTTTTGTCGGCATGTTTTTTTTTATTTACATAATATTTGTTTAAACAATTTATTTTGGTTTAATTACAGTGTCGTAATTCATAAATGTATCCTAAAACGGATAATTTCTAATAAAAAAATCCTTTCTAAAAATATCATTTATGTTATACTAAACGTAATATTTTTATATTTTAAGAATAATTATTTTTAAAGAAATATTTAATTATATAATCTAGTAATATTATCTAAAAGTTATAATATAATTCTTATAAAATAATGAAAGCATTGAAAATTTTGTTTTCAAAATTTCATGCATCTTGAAAAATATTTTTATATTAAATATATTTAACATTAAATATATAAAAAAATACATTTTTCTAGTCTGAAAGATGTTTTCTTAATTACTATAAAAGATATTTGTATTTTATAAATTAAACATCTGTGCTATTTTTCATTGTATTATTGCACTATTCAATTTCATATTTTTAATTTATGATTTAGAATTATTAACTAAAATATAATAATTTTATCTATAGTTTATAAAGTTTTTATGTTAATGAAAATGTTAAATAAAATGTGATTGCTATAGTGATTATAATTTATGTTTTGAATACTCTGAATTAAGAAATATTAATTGAAAATAATATCTTCGCCATAAAATTAAAAAAAATTTGAATCAAATCTATTTTATGGAGAATCTAATAAGTTTTATTAAAGCACATAACTTATATCAGGTGTAAGAACAATAAATATAATTAACTTTCTAATATTAATAAATATGATATGATATATATATATGATGTAGCAAGGATAAAAATTTTCTATGAACTTATTCTTTCCTTTGAATATGAATCTACAAAAATAATTAATAAATCATTTTCATTAAATTATTATCGCATGGCACATTAGAAAAATATATTAATATTAGTGTTTAAAAATCAATCACTTCCATTAATCTTATTACTTTTTTTGTAGTTACAAAATATTTTTTTAAATATTTAAAATTTTATTTTATTTTAATAATAAAATAATTAAATTTAATGCAAAATATCGTAAAACATAAAAAAATTAGATAAGCAAACTCAGTGTTCTACCTATCGATAGTTATGAAAAGACTTACAATTGACATACTTTGAACAAAATATATATAGTATAATTAGATATATAGATTCAAAATACACCTATGTATCAACGTGTCGTTCAAATTTTAACTCTGCTAATAATTTATAATTGCAAATATTATAAATCTTCCATATCACTATTACATCGTACAACACATCGCGCAGTTTAAGTGCCGCTTGCACCTGAAGAATGACAATCGTGAACCAGGTTAAAACTAGGCTAAACTATCATGAATTAGGCACAAGTACTTAAAAAAAAAGTCCGCTAACCTCGAATATAGTGTGGATAGAAGTGGCCGGTAGCGTTGGGCGTCGTAACAAAGATAAGCGCGAAGGGTCATTAGGAAATATATTTTATATATGATTTAGATAATTACACGAGTATCTAATATACTTAAGTAGAAATAAATTCTTTTAAATATAAAAAAATATTGATTAAATGTACATTTTCTATGGGAAAAATAATATTTATTTTTTTAACCTTTTTTGTATTGCACACATATCAATTTTATATCATTTTATCAATTAATAATATTTTAAGTTTACATATAAAATAAAATTCAAATCAAATACAGTTTTTTCTGCTTAACAATTTTTTATTTTATTTATTAAATTCAACATAGAGTGTAAAAAATTTTTTTCACTAAATTGAAGAATACATTTTTAGTTTTTGAAAACTTAGAAAATTCAAAAAAATATTATTAGAATTAATAAGTTGAACGGTTTGTTTTTATAATTATTAATTCATATATGACATATTATTTGTATTATAGAAAATTACTTTAATTTTCAAAAAATTTAATATATAGCCACTTGTTTTATTATGCATTAGACGTGTTATTTACAAATTTTAACCATAATATTATTATCACTGTATTCTTAATATATAAAATGAAACTATTATTCTATTTTCATTAAAAGAAAAAGAAAATTATTTTTATATTCTTAATTAATAAAAAATAAAATAAAATCCTAGAATTAATAAAAAAAATGGATTTGTCAAACACAAATCATTAATTTTTAAGTGTTTTTTTAAATTTACAAAATCTTGAAATAATTAATAAATAACAATATAAATAAATATTATATTAAAAAAATAGATAATGAAAAATATTTGCTTTTGTGTAGAAATAAATAAAAAGCAAAATTACAGGAATAAACAAAAGCAAAATGGAGTTGGTAAAAAAGATTGAACAATTAAAAAATTAAACGTATAAGAAAAAAACGAAGTAAAATTCATATCATCGCTGATTGAGGTATTTTAGAAAAAATTCATTTTGGTGCTATTAACAATTTATGATAAATATTATTTTAAAGTGATATATCGATAAGTTTTTTTTTTTTATTAATAAGTTTTTACATCATTAAATCTGATTTTAAGAATAAGTATGAAATATATATATATATTAAGAAAAAGTAATTAGTTAATTGTTATTATTAAGAGTTAAATTAAATAATTTATTTACGTAAAAGTATGTGTAGACATATACAAAAGCAAATTTATATACACATTTTATACACCACTCATGCATACTCAGCAATTACATCAGTATCCCATTATACATAAAATTAAAAATATAATTAGAAATTTTACTAATACTAAATATCTCTTTTTTAAACTTAAAAAAATTTTACAAATTAAATTTGCATTTTCTCGTATTGACAATAGTATAAATTAAAATTTTTCCTAGCAGAGTTTATACTAAAAAAAAAAAATTAACAATAATTAATATGGTTTCTGATTATTGTAAATATTTCTATACAGTACTTCAAATTGTAATAGAAACATAAAATTTTTTGAAAAAAAATACAAATATAAACAACGGTACATTAACATATTAAATATGTTGACATACTAAATTTTTTAATATTTATATTTTTTTAACTAGAAAAGCACAGTTTAAACCAAAATACTATTTAAAAGATGAAACACAAGATAAGAAATAGAAAGTGGGCAGGGTGAAGACACAAAAGTGAGTACAAACATATGGGAGGGAAAGTATCAGAAACGGAGGCATATGTTAGGGGAAGATAGAAGTAATGACGCCGGCGACGAATATCTTTTATATATAGACAGGCGGTAATGCACATGTTTTGAAAAGAAAGTGGAAGAATTGATACTAGTTTCATACGAGGTTGGCAGGAAGTGCATTATTATTCACGGAGAGAAATATCAATGGAAACAGAGAAATGATTAAGAGATTATATTTCGAAATCGAGGAAGGTAACGGAGATGAAGAAAAAGGCGATAAGGCCGATGGAGGGGACGAGGGGGGAGATGGGTCAAGAAAAGATATTCAGAAAGGGGGATAACAGCCACGAGTAAGAAGAAAGGAACTGGAAAGGTTGCGGAATGAAAGAGTAACTAAGGAGTGAAATGACGCAAGTAAAATGGGTCGAATGCAAGTTGACGGTAGTGTTGTCAGGTAGCATAATGTGGAAAAAAATATGTGAAACAGAAGGACAAAACCGTGATGGAGCACAAACAGCAGAACCATCCACTTCGGAAAACAAGACGCGCCAAGGGCAGGGTAAAAGCGAGGGACGTGAGCGCCGGAGGGCATGAACGTAATGTGACCCACAGAAAAAAATTTCTCCCAATATCATAAAAAAAGCAGTCTGAAAAATATTTGAAAAAATTTTTATTACATATAAACATAATAATAGATATTTATTGAATGATTTATTTAAAATATTTTAGATTTTCAAAAATTACAATTTACTTTTAAAGTAATTGCACTAAATTAATAATTTAAGAATTAAAATAATTTTTAAGTAGAAATCATTGTAGAAATTGTTTAATTTATTTTTAATATCAATTTTTCACTCTTAAAAGATTATATTCAATTAATTTAAATAAAAATATTTTTTTACTAAGTATGCTCTTCTGCACATCGGTAGTCCTAAAAAGGCCAATGAATGAAAAACATGTTGTTGGTAGGCTATATTAAATGAAGCAAAACGCTTTTCATTTTCAAAAACCTCTAAAACATTAAATAATAATAATTTTAATGGTTTATAATTATTAAATCTTTTTTCTTATTTAAATACATACTATCAAAATACATATTTCTTAAAAAAATAGCTGCTGCCCCATTAATTGCAGCTAAATGAATGAAGTAGCCACTTGATTTCCAAAGAGGCTCTGGTAGAATTGGTTTTAATTCTACATTTTTTTCTGTTAGTCCTACTGACTTCAAGATCTGTGAAGTTTCATTGTATTTATAGATTACTCTTATTCAATCCAATGTTAAAATATTTACTATTTGACTGATCAGTAAATAATGAGAATATTTAATATTTTTTATTAATTTTTTGTTTTGAATTAATATTTTTGCATTGAATATTTTTTACAGTGTATA
Source organism: Platyscapa corneri (assembly GCA_018907185.1). Classification (NCBI taxonomy): domain Eukaryota; kingdom Metazoa; phylum Arthropoda; class Insecta; order Hymenoptera; family Agaonidae; genus Platyscapa; species Platyscapa corneri. The sequence goes on from JACCHW010000004.1 coordinate 13,489, forward strand.
TATAAATAAAAAGAATATAAAAAACATTTTTTATAATAAACGAAATGCATATTGTTAATTTACTTACGTATGTTGCACCTCGTGCAACCTGTGTACATCCATACACAGGATTCATGTACGATAGGTAACCTATCATTTCCTGCATTCCCATTATTAATTCTAAAAGTAATATTTATAATTTATTATTCTATTATCTAATTATTAGAAAATTTTTTATTGTAGAGTTAGAACAAAATTCTGCATTCACGAATAGCTTTTACTGCAGATTTAACAAATTATGAAATTGTCTTCTTTTGTTTGAATTTCATCCGGCAATGCATTATACGTTTCATCCGAGATAGTACCGCACTTGAGTATGCATGAAAATATCAAATATCAAAATTCAGAGGAGTCGCGACACATCAAGTATTCGTTAAAATGTCGATTTTGAGGTGATCGACTTTAGTAATTAGGTCTATCAGAATTTCTATTTGTGCTGTATCGGTTTAATTAAAATGCACATCAAGCATATTTTCCTATAAAGCAGCAATAATATTATAAAAAAAATAGCAGAGCCGAAGTAACTCTACGATATAAACATTCAATATTACGTAATCGGAAATTATTAGAAAAAATTACTAAAATCTATATTTTTTAAATTATTCGATAATAATAAATTTAATAATAAGCATCACGTCGAAATTTTAAATACTCTTTGAATTAATTACATTGTACGGATTTTTAGAGTATTTTAATAATTTTTCCAATTATATATATATGAAATGTATTTGTATTTTAATTGCTTATATATCCTTAATAATGCTTAATATATCTAGTTTTTACATATCTTTGCATGTACCGTTTATATAGAACAACGGCATGCTTATATACGAGTGTTAAATGACATCAAATATTAAATAATATAGGAAATGAGGCAGGCGCAGGCATGGGAGACTGGGCGGAATAACCCATGGCGACAAATAAGAAGATTGGAGGACGCTATCGGAACCACGAGAGGGACGAGAAGAGAGATACCCAAATGGTGGACGCATAGTGGGAAGGAAAACCTAAACAAAAGGGCGGAAAAAACGAGGACGGGGGAGGTGGGGACCAACGGGGGTGCAAAAAAGGTGGGAAGAAAAGAAAGGGAAGACAACGGGAACAGAAGGTTAGCCTGAAAGGGGGTACAGAGAGAGACCGAGTCACTTCGGCAACTGTAGGGGGCGAAAGAGGCAGACAGTGGGAAAAGGGTACAAAAGAAAAAAGAAAGAAGGGGAGCAAGAAGCATAGAGGCAGCATTGTGGTATAGGAAAGGAAAAGAAAAGAAAAAGTCTCTGGGAATGACCCCAAAAATAGCGCTTTATAGGGAACGAAAGATTCCTAAGGAAGGGAAGAGCAATAGTATGATGAGATGAACCGGCGCTCAAAAAGAAAAGAAAAAATGGTAGAAGCGAAGAAAGATGCTGCGCCCACTGTGTACACAGAACGCGGCGGCCTCAGAAAGACAGACGGATTTAATACTGGGTGAGCAATAGCGCAGAAGGAAGACTGGTAAAATACAGAAAAAAGGGAGCTAAAAACGGTGTAAAAAGCGTTAAGAGAAGAGTTACTAGTTGAGGGGGGTCTCGAGTGAAAAGGACTATGGGGTTGCTCTGGGGGGAACGGAAAAAAGTATGTGCGGGGTCAATAAAGGAAGGAAGGAAACAGGCGGATTTAAAAACTAAATTAATCTTAATAAAAATAAATTTAATAAATTTAATAAATTTAATTTAAAAATAAATTATTTATTTTTATTAAGATTAATTTAGTTTTTAAACCCACTGTTTAATTAATAGATTTATTGAAAACGAACATACTTTTTCACGTTAAATAACTACAAACATATTCTTTTAACTTAGAGAAACAATAACTATAAAATATTATATTAACCGATTTTTACAAACGTTTTGCTTAAATTTATTTATTATTTAAAAGTATTCCTTCTGATATTGATAAAAAGTATTAAATACTTATTTATTTCTTATAATAAGCTTCTGTGTACAATATGGTAGAATAAATCTTTATTCGATTATAACAGAGAAATTAAATTCTTATTAATCGTAACATATATGCTTTAAAATTGAAAATAGCTAGCTTTGATCATTGTATAAAAATAAAATTTTTAACGTTGTTCTAAAACGTGTAAAGATATCAATAATTTAGTTTAAAGCATTAAAAATTGACAAAATTTCAATAATTTGTGCTCATGTATTTAAAAACTTAACATTTATTAAATATATGAATATTCCGGTATAGTTTTTTATTTAATATGTGAATTAATTAAAGATAGTATGCGAATAAAATAAAAGAAAGTGTATTGCTAGAATATCAGATTTACTTTTAAAATTTTTTTCAAAGAATTAAAAAAAAATTGACTATTATGCATACGTCAAACTTTTTACTTTATTATATACAAACATAAAATTATACAGTTTAAAAAAATATAGTCTTATAAAATAAAATGCAAACATTTACGTGTAGTAATTTCATTTAAATAATCATAATTTTTTTCGTGTGATAAATAATTTTAATACAATAAAAAAAATTTTAATTATTCGTGTATTTGTTCTGATACATTATATTTTGTTTATTAATTAAAAGAAACAAACTTAAGAAACTTTTTATGTGAAATAAGAATTAAGTAGCTTATTTAATAAATAAGTTTCAATTTAGTTAATGTTTATTATTTACAAATTCATTACATAGAAAAAAAGATAATATTTAAATAGCATATTATAATATTTGTAGATAGTTCATTAGGTGATAATCTTCATTTAGGCAAAAAGTATTTGTGCAAACTTTGTCATTATCTTAATAATAATAAATTGAATTTTTGTCATACTCATAAAAATTTTGAATTAGAAAATATAAAAATTTTGTTTGAAAAAATTATTGAAAAATCTAAAGAAACAAATAAATTTTGTTTTTAATATTTATGCAATTTTACTTAATTTAGTACGTATTATAAATAAAAAAAATTATTTTCTTGAAAATACTAATTAAGTGAAAAAGACTTATGAAAAGAATTATTCCATATTTATACGTGAACAAATACTTCATTCTTTTTTTTAATCTTTATAAAATTTGTAAAATTTATAATTTTTTATATTTTTTTACCTCTGGTGAAAAACAAAAATTAATTATCACTTTAAAATGATCAAATATATATTTTGATAAGATAAAGCGGAATCATCTAATGAAAATTAAAAAATTTTTATTTTGTAGTTTCAACATATAAATTGTGATATAAAAGAAATCTTATTTATCGTTATCGTTTGTATGCTTACACTTATTATTAATATTAGTATTATTATAAAAAAAAGCTTCAACTATGTCTTTCTTAACTTTTTCCATGTCTATCTATCTGTATATTTACTTCTTGTATTCGTGTGAAAGAAAAAGTATGTTTTCAAAAGTAAAATTTGTACTTTTTTACATATTTAATAGCACATTAATTATTTTTTGTCTATTTTTAAGAGATTCAATTTTTTTTTTTTTCCTTCATTCCTCCTTCCTCGGCCCCCGCCCTTTCTTCTCTTCGCCGCTCTGCCGCCGTATTCTCTTCGTTTTATCTGCCCAATTTTTTCTGCCTCTTCCCGCTCGCTCCCCCTTCCGCCTCTTCCGCTCGTTTTCTTCCCTCCTGTCCGCCCCTCTTCCTTTTCTTTCTTCTGGCCTTTCTCGCCGCCCCTGCCCCCATGCTCTCTTTTTTACTTGGAATTGATTCCTTCCTTTTTCTCGCCCCTTCCCATTTCTTCTTTCCCCGTCTTTCCTACTCGATTAGTCCTCCCGGCCCGCTTTCCTTCCCTCTCTCTGTCTCCGCGGTCTCGCCCTTTGTTCGTGGCTCCCCCCTTTTCTCGCCCTCGCCGTCTATGTTCCCCTGTCCCTGCCTGCCCTTCTTAGCGCTCAGTTTCGCTGAGCTCTCGCCCCCCATTGATTCATTTTCGCTCCCTAAAACAAAAACCCAGCCTTCTACTTCTCCCTCGTTTCCACTTTTCAGCCCCACCCCCCCTATCGACCCCCACCCCACCTTTTTTGCCCCATTCTTCTCCACACCCCGAATGCCCCACATTTCACCAACTGCCCCACCCACCACACTTTTTCCCACACACACCCCCCCCCCCCCCCCCCTACCCCTCGCCCACCTCTGTATTTCCTCCCCCTCTGCTGCCGCCCTCTCCCGCGCCACCTACCCGCTCCACAGTCCTCACACTCTTTTCTCTTCCCCTGCGCCCCCCCCTCCCCGCGTGTCTACCTCCGGGATCGCGTTACACCACATACTTACCCCCCCACCACCCACTCTGCCCCACCGCAGATTCCCTCACCACAGTGCCCCCCTTCCACCGACACGAGGCCTTCCTCCTGACGCCATCCACCCCCCGACCCGCCTCCGCCGCACTACCCGTGTTGTAGCACTCATCCTCATATACCGATGTCTTTCTCATTTCGCCCCCCCCCTACTACCTCTCTCACACTCCTCTACTATCCCCTCTCGAAAACCCTTCTGTCTTTCTACACCCCTTTTTTATCAGCTTTCAGCGTCAACTCCCTCCTGGTTTCCGCCTCCCCCCGGTCTGCCCTCTTGATCCCATGCCCCGCCATCCTCCGCCCCTTCGACGTGTGCACCTTGCTACCGTGCCCCCACACTTCCTACGGGCCCTCCGCCTGGCCTTTACCCCCGTTCCCCTTCCGTTCATGCCGTCTTTCACGATCCCTGCCCTGCTCCCCTCCCCTTCACTAACCCTTCCTAGCGACCCTTCGCCTCCGCCGCCGTCCTAATAGCGAGTGTACCCCCTCCACAGCCCGCGTCCGCATCCTCACGTGCCCCTCCAGTCTCATCCCCCACATTATTTAAAACTTTTTTCTGTTTTTCCCCTTCTTGCGGGGACACCCACCCTCCACTCCGCCACTATTCATTTCCTCTTCACCCTTCCTCCGTTCCCCCCCCCCCCCCACCCCCACCCCCCCCCTCTTCCCCCCCCCTTACCCCCCCCCTCCTTCTGCTCCTCCGTTCCCCCCTCTTTCTGTTTTCTCTCTCGTTGTTCCCGTTGCTGCTGCCCTTGCGGCCCCCCACCACCCACCTACAACCCGCATCCCACTTTCCGGCCCCTCCCCTTATTCTCCCGCTTTGTCACCCACCTCCTCACGCCGCCCACCCACCCGTACCACTTCCTCACACGCTCCCTTCCCCCTGCATCTCCACACCCCTGCGCCTCACCCTCTCGTTCGTCGCTTCTCCCCCGCCTCCTCCCTCTCCTCCCTTGCGTCTCCCCTCCTCGCCCTCTCCTCCCCCCCTCCCCTTCCTTTTCCCCCCTCCCCTTTTCCTACCCCTTCCCCTCTCTCCTACCTTCTCCCCCCTCCTCTCGCTCTCCTCCCTCGTCTGTCTTTTCCTTCCTTCCCTCCCCAGTCGATGCCTTCCACCCCCCCTCCTCTCACCCTTCCGTTCCGTTTACCTTTTGTCACCTCCTCCCCCCGCCTCCTCCTTCCCCTACCACGCAGCTCTCCCTCCTCGCATGTCCCTCCCTGCCGCCGCCCCTCTCCTTTCCCGCAGGCTCGCTCTCTCCGCCATCCACGCTCGCTCTCACCCCCCCGTTTCTTCCTTCCCCCTCCTCTTTTTTATCGCGCCCTCTCTCTTCCCATCTTTCTTATCCCTCCCGCAGCCCGAGAAACCCCCATCTCTCCTCCTTTCCGCCCTCGCGCCCCCCCCTCATCTTGGCTTCTTCTTCTTTTCTGTTCCCCACGACCTTTTAGCCTCTTTTCCCTTCCCTTTTTCCTGTCCTTCCTCTCCTCACCCATCTGCGCTTCCCACCCACCACTCCCACGAACAACCCACGACACACCCTTCCGTCCCCTTCCCTTCCTCTCTGCTCACTTCCTATACACCGTGTTCTTGTATATTTGTATTTTCATCGATGCTGGCACTCATACGGACGAACTTCGTAGAATACAGCGTCTCGCAAGCAGCCGTAGCGCAATATATATATATTGTATTTGATACTCCATCCAAATATACACAAAAATTAATTTTTTAAAACAATTATTTAAAGTTTAATTTATCCAATTCTTTTAACTCAAATAATTTCAGTTTATTTTTAATTCCAAAATATAAAATGTAACAATTTTTTCTGTTAATTGTAATAGTGGTATTTCATTCTAAAAATATAATTAAATTTAAAAAAGAAAACTATTTGCAGTTACTTTATAATTAAATAATGATATACTAAAAAAATTCCTCTTTAAACAATAAATATTTTTATAAGAAATATTTATTTCTTTACACAATTATTTATACGTATAATAAAATTTATATGTATATATATATATAGATTTAAAACTGCATTTCATTATTACAAATTTATTAATTATCACGACTTCTAATTTTCATTTAATTTAAAATAAAATTAATTTGATACTTAACGCGTAGAATTAAAAGCATTGGTTTATCTTAATATTTAATACAAATAGTTTCTCGTGTATTATTTGAATTAAAATTTAAACAATTACATTACGGAAACATTAGTGCATTTAGAATTGTATTATGAAGTACAAATTATAGACTATGGTATATATTCAGACTTTTGTGTTGACGCATGCGTATTGAGTAGCATTACTATTTGTCTAAAGTCTTAAAAGTAAACCTTTTACCGACACTGAACAGATTATTCATATTTATTAATTAATAAATTAACAAGAATATACTTATTCAAATGTCCTTATTCTGCAGATACTTTGAAAGCATCGTTTACAATAGGATGCATAAATATTTAGCGAGGTGAAGAATAAAAATTTTTTTTCTTTTTTTAGAGTGTAAAGCTAAAGCGCAGCTAATGAAAGAAAACATACTGACTTACGGGACTAATTTAAACACGTCGTCCTCGTGCATTTTTTTTAAATACAGAAATCGAATTTTAGCATCGGGTGCGCAGCGATCACAGCGAACGGCGTTTTAAGGTGGGGGTTGAGGAAGGAGGTAGAATCCCCAGAGTTTAGCGCTGATGAATACAGTTGCGCGCGCGTGTGGTTATATGCACACGTAGGAAAGCGTGTTCACACATAAGCGCACACAATCAGGCGAAAGAAAATTCGCCCGCGCGGTGCGTGTGCCAGGCCTGTGAATCTCGCAAACGATCATCATCGCAAGTTGTACTTTATGCAGTTGTGCCAGTACGAGAGGCCACTCACATACTTAGCTGTCGTTCTCTCTCACTCTCTTCCCCACGCGTCGCGCATTGATCCTCTTACCGTGCCGCGCGCTCTCCGGACGTGAAAAGCATAGACAGAATACACAGTGCATATATACGAGCGTGTATACGTGATTTCCATCTTGGTGCTAAAATAAAGGGCGACAGCATCGTCGAGGCGACAAGGCCCGTGGTTCCTCACTTTTTCGCAAGAGGAAGGAGGTGCTGTGTGGTTTATTCACTCGTGTGCGTGTACGTGCGTGTGTGCGCGCACGACCCACCGAAAGAAGGAGCGAGCGAGAAGGAGAACAGCAAGACGACGACGACGACGTCGACGACGACAACGTCGACGACACGAGCAAGTCTGAGAATCGCTTATAATACATCGGGCGCCTCTCTTCAATCCCCAGTGGTATCAATGTTGTCTGGCAATGGTGTGTAAGGAGAACGTGGTATCATGGTTTGGAAATCTGTCCAGGTAAGTCTGCTTCCAGCTTTCGTACACCCTTTGTAGCTTCTTTTTTTCTGTTTCGCGCTCGCGCGCACAGACTTCTTTATACTAGAACCGTGGAATAGAGAGGAAAACATGTCATTGAAAGTAGATAGAGAAGGATAGATAGAAAAGAGAGAGAAGGTGGAAATCGTGTTGCACACGCACGACGGCGTCTCGCGTTAGACACGCGAGGGGAGAATATTCGACGACCTCGAGGGAGGGATAAAGAAATGGGAGTACTTGATTTCTTTCTTATTCGTTCAAAAAATCCCTTTCCGTAATGTATATACGCATACATTACAAAAGGACATCTTTTTAAATATATTTGTCTTTTTCCTTCTCACTCTATGGGCTTTCTAGGCATCATACGCTTTTCCGGATCTCGTGTTTCTTACATTATGATGTATGCCCCGTATACACTGGAAGAGTGTTTGAAAAATAGGATTTAACACTTTTGAAACGAACTTCTTGATTAATTGATTTTCGACTTTTATCGATAATTCATAAACTGTTTCCAGTGTTTCGTATTGTTATTGAAATACTTTCGTTTTCATGAATGTAAAATTTATTAATGGTAGAATAATATTTCAAATAAAAATAATCTTCTAGTGTAAATGGGGCGTCAGACTCGAACCATATTTTGCAAAGATTTTACGTATTTATTAATTAAATTGAAAATAGGGTTTTATCTTAAGAAAGGAATTCTTAAATAAATACAATGTATCTAAACGAAAATCATATATGCGAAGCACAATAAAAGTATTTTTGTTTTTTTTTTTTACTTTTTAGCAGTAAGTAAATAGTGTGAACACTTGGCATTTGATGTATTTGTAAAGATTTCTTTCACAATTTCAATTATCTGTAATTTATTGAAATACGTTAAGATGATGATTAATTCAAAATGTTTTCATAATAGAAGCTTATATACTGTGTAACCATTATGAAGTTAGCAACAAATCTGTTTTAACTTTTTCCTGTGAAACATACTTTTAACTATTAATATATTAAAGAAATTTATGTCTAATATATAAAGTAATATGATATGTAAACTTTAAAATCCATATAGAATCAATCAAAATAATTTATTTAATATTTATGAAAATAACCTATTATGCAAGTAATAGAACTATTACTTTAAATAGAATTGATATTTACAAAATCTTAAGATTAAATTAAATTAATAATTACTTAAATTATAAATAAAAAATTGCAAGTGTACATATAGTAATATAGTTTTATAAACATCAATGCTTTAGATTTTATAAATTTGAGTATAACTATATTTATATGAATAATCCATTGACTTTAAATTGATATAATAGCATTTATATTACCTAAGGTTTATATTCTTTGAAGTTTTCCAGTTATTCAGCTTCTATTAAATATATTTGTCAAAAGTTAAATTTGTTATTTTTGTTTATTGAATCAATAAGAAATATCAAATTTTTTCACTTATTTAAATTATTTGTTATAGAATTTTATCCGTTTCATTCTTGTAAACAAGAATTACTGTTTTAAGATATAGAAACTCAGAAGTATTTGCTAACTTTACTGTCTTTGTACAATGTTTGTTTTATTGACCTATAATATTTATTTGAATAATATGAAAACTATTATATATCTTCAGATGTACAAAATTATTCACAGAGCAAAAGTGTCATTTTAAAGAGATAATTAATAGAAAATGATTATTTATTTTCTTACTTATCTCATTGTATTATCTTATTGTATACTTTTTTAATAATATCTTGATTTAACAACAAATTTTTTATGAAGCATAATAAAAATTATGGATATGAATATTTTATAATTTAGAAATTAGTAGAATTTTACTATTATTTAAAATATTTTATTATAATTTTTTAATATTGCAGTTATAAGCGCATAGATGTAATGTGCACGTTATTAAATATGTGCCTGCCGTTTGAAGTACGGTATCTAGGCACTTGTGTCGAGGATTTAGGTAAGCGAGACTATAATGTCTTGCGTGACACGGAGCACCGTGCCAATAATGTTTCCGACTTGACTGAGTTAACAAATCTCGGCATGACTGACAAGCGCACAAGGCGAAAACTAGCTTTATATATGGCGCTACTACACTCCTGTAATTACTCCTGTGCAGTGGTTCTGTACAAAAGTCTATCAAACTTTGACTTTCAAGAAATAAGCAGTTTTCTGAATGGGACCAATTTTACACAGGATGATCAACCTTTGGAAGAATTACTTCTATTGTATACAATGGCCCTTAATCACCCAGCCTTTAATTATGAACAAAAGAGCACATTCGGTAGTATCTTTCTTAAACTTCAGGAAGAGGAAGCTCGCTTGATCATTCCTAAATCTGCAACTGTACCTTTTAAAACTACACAGGTAATATCAAATTTACTATCTCTTTAATTGATATTGTTATTAATTTTAAGATGTTTTTATAATGATCTATATTATAGAACTGCATACCTTGTGTAAATCAAAATGACAGAATAGATCCAGAAATTTCTTCTAATTGTGTCATACCGCCTCCATCAATTCAAACATTTCAAGGTAAATTTTCTGTTTTATAGAATAATATCATATATTTTATGACAATAAATAAAAAATCTTATTATTTAAAATATTTAATAACAATATATATATATAAGATGTTATAAATTTTTTGCATGAAATTTAAAAAATTCAAATTAAAATAATACATATAATAAAAATATATTAACAAAATGAATTAATAAATTCTTATTATAGAAATTTCTATAATATAAACACAAATAACATTTCATTTTATAAGACTTAGCTTAAAAAAATAATTTTCAAGAAAATAAAAAATTCATTAAATTAAGGTTCATAATTTTTAATAATATTTAATTATATTTACTATTTTAAGTATCTAACAAATCGAATTTTACACTAATTTAATTTCTAAATTAAATTTACCTATATAGACTGCAAATAATTTGAAAATTATAACAAAGAAATTCATTATTTACATCCTTATTTAAGATATGAATTGAAACGTTTTAAATTTAATTTATGGAATACTTTATAAAAATTCTATTCTGATTAATTATTTTGATAAATTTTCGACAATTTAAAACTTTTGTTATTTCTAACACTATACACTCTAAAAATCATATCAATAGTATACTTGATTAAACACTTAATCTATTAATTTATTATTTAAATTTTATATATAATTATTTTAAAAACATGAATAGATATTTTATTTGTAAATATATAAAATATGAAATTTATGGTTTAAAAAGATTTAAAAATATAAACGCAGACGTGCATGTTCTAATAGTAGAATTTTAGTTTTTATTATCTTTAAGTAAAATAAATTATTAACAGATCAATTATTACATAAAATTTTATTCTGAAATAAAAATATGTAGATGCTCAACAAGAAAATAAATTAATTTTTTAGTAATTTATAATCGATGTTACTTTTGTAATATTTAAAAATTATTTGTCCTTAGTGTTAATAAATAATGAAAGGTTTTTGTATAAACTATTTTCAATTTTATTTTGATATAATTTTTTTAAACTATAATTAATATTTTCTGTGTAATTGACTAATTTATTCAATAAATTTCATTATATATAATTTAAAAATAAATAATAAAAAATTAATTAGTAATTCAATATACTAAAATCCTCAATTTATAAAGAAATCGATTAATATGTACACTATTTTAATTTATTCAGAAGAATGAAAATATTAATATTAATTGCTATTTAATGAATACAAATTCAAATACGTATTTATAAAATAAGCCTCAAGAAAAGACATGAACAAGAAAATAGTTATTGAACAGTTTTTTTTTTTAATAAAAATTATTCTATTGACATGTAGACTAACTAAATATCAAGAGGCTTTATCAAAAGTAATTACTATATAAATAACTGACAAATATACAGATTAATCTTCAATTCTTAAAAGTTATTAAAGAAACAATAAAATTAATTATAGTATGTTAATGAAACAAAGAAACTATGGATGTAAGAGTTTAATATCTGACATAAAGAGATAATGATCAGTATTTAGAATTAGTAAAATATCTTTTAAATTATTATCATAAATATATATGCATCAATTTATAAAAGGAACGTTAGGAAATTTTAGTATGAAATAATGCAAAGAAATGTATAAAAATCTATAACATGTCAAAAACTTAAACAAAATACCAAAAAATAGAAAATGAAATTTTAAGTATGTACATAAATATTAATTTTTTTTTTTTTAATTTTACCTGATCATTCCAGGTGCTTTTGATATCAAATAAGAGAACATAAGCCACAGTTAAAACTATATATAAATATTTATTTGTTAAAGTTAGTGAATAAACCGATAAACACATTTAGCGACATATATCTTGTATGAATTTTAATAATAAAGTGATTGTTTACTCTTTAATCTTGCCAAGATTTCTATCTGAAGAATTGTGAAAATATCATATGTACCAAAACTTATGAAAATTTTCAAATTACATAAAAAACATGTATTCTATTACGATTATTAAGACATAATATAATAAAATTTATTTTAATGTTATTCATTTAAAATTATTTTTAATCTTTCGTATAATTGAAAATTTTCAACAGCAGAACCAAATCGAAACTTAAACTTTACTTTTTGTGATTTGCAGGTGAAATGCCGATGAGGGGTAATAGCATGATTACAGGGGTACCACCAGGTCTTGGTATGCCACCACCTGGTCTCTGCATGCCTGGTCCCGAGCAAATGACTATGCCTGGTACAGGACATCCACAATATGTGCACGTCGGTTTTCCTTCAGTGAATCATATACCGCCATGGCCAGGTCAGCTCATGATGGCACACAATCAGTTCATGTATCATCCAAGCGACGTTTTACCTTATCCCACCTCTCCTTTAGTAAGTCGGCAATCCTCGCCTTCACAATCCCAGTCTCATAGTAGGAGCAATTCACCCACTGGTCCGTTGCATCGCAAGGCTAGCAATAATAACAATATTAGCAACAATAATAGCGGACTCCTGCAGCAACCACGAACCTCCTGTCAAGTCACCCAAACAACTTCAAACACGATGACTATGTCGACCTCAACCTCTAGCAGTCAAACCAACATTACCAACTCTGCTGCTCTGGTTAGAACTTCAGTTTCATTATTACACTTTTACATTTGATTAGATTTAGACCTCCATGATAATGAACGATGCATTTTCTTTTCTATTCATACTTTATTGTAGGAGCAAATTTTATAGGTATTGACTTTATTTTACGTATACAATTTACAAATTGAATACTTTGAGTCTTATTCTAACATACAATAATTGTCTTAATTTTTAAGGCAATAAATAACTTGTAATTTTGATCTGGTAATTATTAATTAAGTAATAAAAACGAATAAAGTAATTTGATTTAAGTTGGAATACATTTTTATGTTGCAAATTTTTAGATAAATATTTCGTTTAATCAAAAGCTTCATTTTAAAAATTTTTTAAATTTATATTTGGCATATTGAATGTTTTCGAATGAATTTCGTTATTACAAGAAAGATGGATAAAGTATTTGTATAATATTTGAGCATTCAAAAAAGTGAAAAAATGACCTTATGAGCTGATTTAATTATTATTCTTTTAATTTTTTTTATTTAACAGAATTCCACGATATCGCTTCCTCCACTTTCGTCGATGGGAACGAATAGAAATCTTTCGGGGCAACCATCTCAGAGCCAATCGCTGCCTCCACTTTTGCCACCTCGTCCACTTGCTCCCATGAGCAGTGTTGCATCATACAATAGACATAACAACATAGACTCAACATCGACGACAACATCGTCTAAACAGCCACCACCACCACCACGGTTGAAATCCTTGGTACCTAGTGACTCACTTCGAGACGCGAGCAACAAGGAAATGCCCAATTTCAAAGGAAACTTTCAAAACTGTTCTAGCAACGAGGTTCGTTTTTCTTGCTTTTAAGTCTTAAATATTTTACAAAAATGTCCAAAAGTGGCATTGATGAAGTGGATCATTCTTGCTTGTAAATTCATAATGTTATATTTAATAATTTAAAATTATCGTAGATAGTAAAGTTAGAGCAAGAATATTTAATTTATATTATTTTTCATTTAACAGATTAGGAGACTGAGTGATGAAGATATATCAAAAGCCGATATAACATCAAACGTACTGAATAATATGAAAACACAACAAGCAACAAATGGTTTAAATCAAACGTCAGAAAAGAAGCTTGATGGGCCCAATAATATGCATTCAACGAGTGAACATATCGAAAACGAGGTGTGTAAAATTAGTAGAATAAATATTTATCAGCTTTAGAAGTTTAAAACCTGAAAAAAATAATAAATTTTTTAATTATTTTGAAAACGAAAAACTGATTTTTTTTATTACAAATTATTTAGAAATGAATTTTTCATTTTTTTATATAATTCGAAAATTTTACTCGAAATTTTAAATTTCTATTGTAATTCGTCAATTATTAAAAATTTTATTTATTTATTTTTATTATTTATAGTAATAAAAAATATTTAATATATATGGACATATCTTCTACATTTTTAGCTTTCATCAATAGAAAACGTTACAAATGATAATTTAAATGCAAAATCCTTGACGATACAAGATCAAGGAATAATGAATTATCATCATCAAAATCATACAGCTATCACGAATATGAGACGATATCCACCTCCTTTGGATCCCACACATATGCAGATGTTCCCAGCACCACCCGCTATATATCCCTCTCAGAATGCATGCTACGGCTGCCTTACCACGGTTCCCATGGCTGGAATCCAAAACCGTTTTTCAAGGTATTTATCTATAGTAATATCATTTTTATATTCTGTTTAGTGTCGATTACACGTGAGCTCACATTATATGAAAAAAAAATTTTTTATAGCTGATAATAAATAATTTAAAAAAGGTTAATGACGAATATGATATACCAAAATAAAAAATATTTCGTAGAAAAATTCGTTGTTTTTTAACACAAATTTTTAGAGCATTTATGTTTATTATATTTAAGTAGTTGTTTTTAAGTAAAATTTTATTGAATTATTTATTATTTTTCTGTAATTAGAATTAAATACGTATCTTTTGATGCTAAATTAAATTCATACTATGTAAAAAGCTTACCACATATATTTTATGAATTTCAATTTGATAGTTTATTTTATTCATTTTTTTCAGATTCTAATCTTTAAATTTGCTAATCGTACTTGATTTATAAATACATTTAACTTTAAAATCCAATAATTTCAATTTAGAAAATGTGAACTATAAAAAAAACTCTGTCATTTAAAAGTTTAGAAAAATTAGTCATAAAATTATTACTTGTCGATGTTTAAATCATAACATGCTGTTACGCGCGCAATTAA
The DNA here is from genome assembly GCA_018907185.1 of Platyscapa corneri. NCBI lineage: Eukaryota > Metazoa > Arthropoda > Insecta > Hymenoptera > Agaonidae > Platyscapa > Platyscapa corneri. The sequence goes on from JACCHW010000004.1 coordinate 28,555, forward strand.
CAGAATTACACCGTATCATTTTCTACAGGTGTAACGGTCCACAAGTTTACTGTTTAACGCAGGCTACAAGCTATTCGACTTGAGCCAGAAGAATAGCAGGTATTGCTCACAAAAGCAGCAGTTCCGACAGCACTGGAAGCCGTTCACCAACCGAGACACCGCCTGCAGCGCAATGGCTCGGCAACGACAATGGATCCACACCTTCAGGGAACAGCGATCAGCAGCAACACCTAAGTAGTGGTCCCCCCGCCCGTTCATTCCATCCCGTCGACGGCACTCCATCCCACCGCAGCAGCAACCAGCAGCCGCCGCCACCACCGCACCGTCATCTAACCAAGCGAGACATCGGGCCGCAAGAGTCAAGCGCACATGATGCGACACAAGAACCAACTCTTCCGGGATGATGAACGGAGGAGCGCGCCACCACAACCGCCACACAACAAGTCTCCAACCATGCATGACGTTCCCTGCCCCACCCGGACACACTCCGATGACGGCCTATTTACCACACCACGCTCACTTTCCTGCCCTACGGCCCACCACCGGTATTTATTCAAATTTCACTCACGCCTACGCTAGACCAGCACCCGCGGATATCCTACTCTAGCCTATCAGCCCAACGGCGAGATGATGTACCCAGTATCCAGGTCATGCTCCACCAGGCAATAGCAATACAGTTGCAACTGCCACCGGGACTTCCACCACCAGCCTCCCCGCAGTTGTAGCAGCTGCTGCAGCTGCAGCCGTCCAAAGTACGCCTAACCAGATACAACAACAACAGACACAGCAGCAGAGTTATGTGCCGGCCTCTCCTGTGGTTACGTACGCTCCGGTGAACGCAGTACCTCAGACTCACGTACCACCCAGGTCTCTTGCTACAAACTGCGGTAGTAGTAACCATATAGCGCCGGATGCAAAGAGCAGACAATGGAGGACATAACAAGAGGAGGTATGTTTTTGATAGAAACAAAGAGAAATAATAAAAAATAAGTGGATGGTACAGGAGAAAGAGATAAAATTAATATGCAACTGATTAATCAATGAGGGAAAAAAGATAAAACCGAATTATTTCCGTGTAACTGCGAATGAATAATACTAATTACTTTTAAAACTTGGTAAACTGTTGATTAAATAAAACAATATACGAACATACATTTTTTTTACTTACAGCTAAAAATAAAATTTTTTATCAATTTTAATAATTCTTACATAAATACTATATGATTAAAAGTTGAATTCATCATCGCATCAAAAACATGAATTTTGATGCATAAAATTTACTTCTTAAAATTATAATATTTATTAACTTGTAATATAAAAAATAAATCCTTGATTTAAAAAAAAGGGTTGCTATTTGTAATTAAAATTTCATTATATTTTTGTTGTTTGTTAACTAAATATTATAGAGCTTAAATTTTTATTCATTTAATTTTTTATTAATAACGTCCAATTTAAGTTATTACAATATGAAAAAGCAAATTTAAATTTAATATATCAGTAAAGATTATCAATTGTGGATAATTTTAATTCTTACGAATTATAAAATATTTTTAAAGATAGAAGAGTGTGGGTAAGGTGCAGTGAATTAAATAATTTGCTGTAGCTTAAAAGTTTCCAGAGTTAATTCAAGTTACAAAATAGTTTTATAAAAATTACCTATTACATATAAATTTTTATAATATACATCAGTTTTATATTAGAATAATTATTTATTATAAATAAAAATGTTGACTCAATTTATTCAAAAAGATATTTTAAATTCAAATTTCATAATTTCTTAATGGTAATATCTGTGTGTATTATATGTATTTAACTTTTATTATTGTTTTAATAAATCATCATTAATAATTTTTAACATTTATTTACAATTGCTTAAATCCGATAAATTTATAATAAACAATCTAGTTGATATAGATAAATCATACACTATATTAACACTATGTTTGATTTCTGTTTTTTGGTACTTTTCAAAAATTTCATAATTATATAAAATATAACTCATTTTACAAAAAGTTGCTCTAATATAGTTTTATTTCCAATTTTGTCAGATTCATATCTTATGTGTATTTGTCAATAACGTTGTTATTTTATAAGTACTTTTTGAAATAAATCTGATTTTATAATTTATATAAGTAAGCAACAACAAAAAGACAGAATCACAGAAGCAAATTTTCATAGCTTTAAAAAAATATTAAATACTTAAAATACGATTAAAAAATTATAAAAAATATAACTATAATAATATAAATCGATATTGCAATAATAGAAAGTCAAATTATTCTTTATATAAAATAACTTTTGATTGATTAAACTTATTTTTTTTTTATATTTTATCATTAACTACACTTATACGTAACTGCTCATTAAATTCAATACACATTGTTTCAAAATGTATATCTAAATTAAATATATATTTCCGATTATTTTTTAGAATTTAAAATACAAGATATAATAAAATTTCAATTCTTCAAATATTATTTAAAATAAATCCTGAAAGCTTTATTTTTTTTTCAATCAAAGAAGTTTTATCAAAATAATAATTTAATGTAAGTATATTTTTATATAATTTGATTTGCAAAATTGCACAACTTTTTTTCAATATGTTTTTCATAAGAAATTTAATAATTATCTATAAATTTTTATAAAATGGAGAATCACGTATATTACAAGTATAAGAAATAATATTGTTACGAAACTACATTACTAAATTGCTTACAACTATTATTACCAACTTAAATGTTACACTAAAAGAATACATATTTTATTACAGAATATTTTTTATTGATCTTTACTAAATAATTTAATCTACATCAATAAATCACCGATTGAAAAAATATTCTCATAGAATCAAGAATTTTCGAACATAGCATTTAACAACAGATACTACTTTAATAAATGTCATTAACACAAAAAATACTAATATGCTATAATATAAACTATTTATCTTTATATATTTATGTGGTACATTTTACCATATAAAATAAATTAATTAAATTTTTATAAGAAATTTATTTGATAAAGATAAAGCAAATTAATAATATTATAATTTTTATACTATTTGGTATATGTATCAAAAAATTGTGGTTTTTTGTTTTCTTTTAAAATAGTTATTTTAAAATTTTATTAATGTTATTTTATTAAAATAGTTATTAAAATATTTTTTTTTAAAAAATTAAAATAACGATATATTTATTTTTTAAATAACAGGATGATTTCATTATCATTATTAAGATTTTTTGTATCTTAAACTACTATTTAAAAAAAAATATTAAGTATTTTAATTTAATAAATAACTCTTCAAATAAAAACTATAAAAAATAAAAAATAAAGAACATAACATAGAATTATATAAAGTAATAATATAATATTTTAATTTAATGTTAAAAGTAATTATATTTCTTTGATTTGTTTTTCTTTACAAAATACGAATAGAAAATTTTTAAAAATACATCTTTCAATAATGATTAATAACTTTTATTCCATAATTATGCTATTACATTTTATATTATGTAATGAATGGCTGACTATCTTAAGAAATGCTTTTCAACCATGCAAGTATTATTCTCAATATTAGGTATATGATGGAGATTTGTTTCTGGTTTCTTATTTTGCAGCCCAATACCGATTAGACTACGCAACGATGAAGCAGTCGGGGGGCGAACAGTGCCAAAGCTCCGATAAGTGATCCCCTGTCACGAACCAACTGAATGAACCTGACCCATTGCTGTTGAAGGCCGACCACACCGTCGCATTAACATTATTTCACTTATACTTATTCACCGTTGTTCGCATCATCGTAATCCTCGTTATTATCATTGCTCATTGCACTGGTATAATAAAGAAGCAACCACGAGTGATTATTTATACTTAATAAATCACTCGAGACTCCTTTAGACAGATCACGCATATTGTATAATATAGCACGTAATTTTTTTAAGAACTCGGAACTCGTGTTTTATTATCATTATATATATATAATATTAATGCTACTCTGTTTTCTTTAATTTTTCTCCTCTTCTTTCTTATATTTTCTTTCTCAAGAAGAGTTTTTTCTCGTTATTCGTTATTTACGGTACGAGGTATATATGTATACTTTTTACAAATTCTTATTTATGATATATAATATTATGCGATTATTATCTTATTCATTATTATTATTATTATAATTATTATTATTATTACCATTATTTTTATTATTACTAATAATAATTATGATGAATATCGTTATTATCATTGATAAATTAATTATTGCTAATATTCATGTGGATTTTCACGTATCACATTTGAAATATTAATAGTTAGACAACGAGGGAAAATTAAAATGACCTTTCCATCTTTTTTATGTAATATTATAAAAATTAGCGTGGTTCCGATAGATTATTTTTTATTATATATATATATATTACAGCGGAGCCAATCCATAATAAAGGTGCCATGCGCGTACAAGAGGTGTAAATTCCGGTTTAAATTATTGTGACTGTTACGTGACTAATGTTTGATTAATTATTTTGTTGTTATTGTTTTGTGTGTGAATGGTTATTTGTGAGAGAGGCTGAATTTTTTTATATATAGTTTCAACTGAATAAAATGTATAAGTTTATTCGAAATTGTTGAGTGTAAAAAATACGCGTGTGTATCTTGTAAAATGCATTATTAATTACACTGCAATGCATTTTTAAAAATTAATCACGATAAAGATTACTGGAATTTTTAATGAACTTTTTGTATATAATAGCATCCAGATTGATTCGTACTTTTCGTTAATCGTACTTATGTAACGAAAATTTTATCCTCTTATATATCGTATGAGCACCTGACTTATAATAAAAATAGAATAACGCGCGTTTCAATTTTTCGCTTCATGCTAATGAGTGAAAATGTGTGTTTGTGTGTGTGGAGAGAGGGGGAACGAAAATAAGATGCAAAATGTTTTTGAAAAATGTAATGACAAAGCAAATTAAAATGCTACAAGTATCGCGCCACATGTTACATCATAACTATATTGCTATTTGCTAAATATGTCGACAAGCTGCACACGTTCGATTATACTGAAAAGAAAGAAACAAGAAAATTAAGCTCCACCACGTATAATGATATTCCATTTCATACTAAAAATTTAATATCATTATCCTCACCATTATTACTGCTAATATTATTCTTATCACTATTTCATTACAACTTTATGTACATAGATTGAATAAATATATGCACGTACACAGAAACATACGTACGCACATATATATATGAGTACGCACGACACATACACCACTCATATTTACACACAAAAATTTCGATGTATATCTTTCAACTTTACGTGTGAGAAAAACCATAAGTGTTCGATTGTCTAGCTGCCGTTACGTTCTTAAGTGTGTTTTAATGATAAGCGAAGTGACAAGATTATAATAATAATCATACGAAGATTAAAGAAAAAATTGAAACGTCTAGTACATATGGTCTTACTTGAGCCGATGGATTTTATTTTCTCTCCCATAAAATAAAAATAGAAAAATAAACAAAAAAAGGTAAGTAAGTGTGCAGTTTTCCATCGGAGTGAGCTAGTAATTTTATACAAACTTTAATCTTAGGTCGTCTTTATTTTTTTTCTTTTAAAAGATAAGATAGAAAGATAGAGAAAATGCGATTCAAAATATAATTACAGGAGGGCGATATTGCGTTAACCTTGTACATTGTTGTCGAATTTTGTGCTAACAATACACAATAGTCATATATCTTTGTAAAAAATTTCATTGTAAAAATTTACTATAAAATTATTCGATTTAATGTACATATATTAAGATACCGCGAAAAGTTAACCGAGGAAGAGTTGATGGAGATAAATTCTTTTTCTTTTCTTTTCGAGCAGAAACAAAACGTGTCTGTAGCCCGCTTTGTCAATATTATTTCTTTTAAATATTGGAAGAAATTTTAGACCAATGGCTAGTTTTTATCGAAAGTAATTGATATAATTGTAAAAACATTATTCGTGACAGCTAGTCAATGGTAATATTTATTAAAATACGTGTGGCGTATTTGCTGTGTGGCTTAATTCGTGCAGTAGATGATAAAAATAAGCCCTCGTTACATTTTGCGCATTTGTTCTTATGGGCAAGATTTACTTGCTAAGCTTTGTTTTGAATAAGATGCAGATTTTGTAATATTAATAATAATTTTTAATTTGGGTGATATTTCGATGAGAATTGCTTTTAAAAATGTTATAAGTACATACAAAATTTATTGTTTATTAATGAAAATTTTATAATACTATTATGAAATGCTAGATATTTTTTTTATTTAATCAATTCATAAATTTGAGTAATTAATAATATTTTGTTTTCTGATCTACGAATGCGCTTTCTACATTTTTTCTAAATATTGACTTGGGAGACAAAAATTTTCTGATACAATGAGATAATCTCGAAAATATAATTTTAATAAAATGTTAAAGAAGAAAAAAGGAATTATCGTTTCCTGCCAAAAATTATTGCAAAGATTTCTCAACTCGTCCAAGATAAGTTAACGAGAAGCGAACTGGTTCGTTAATACCAAATAATAAATTAATAAGGCTAGAATATACTGAAGTTAAATTGAGCTTTCATTCGCAATGTCCATTTAACTAAACAATGCGAAATTCAAGAGGAAAAACTTTTTCCGAGCGATCCAGTGATATAAGATTAGGGATTATCGAATCGAATGCGTCGAGAGTCTCAGTGATGTTAGTAGATGTAAGCAAATAAAACTCGCATTGACTTTTCTCAAGTACCCACTTGCCCATAGATATGAGATAATTATCACGCGTATATTTAGTTTCATTTTAATCGGTAAACGTAATGGTGGTTGTGAGTAATACGCGTGTTAAAATTCTGTCTTTTTCATGAAAAGGCCATAAGTAACTTCGTATAAAAATATTAAACTTTTTCGTTGATATTCAGTTCATATAATGAATATTTGCATTGAAATTTTTGTGTTGACAGCACTATAACTTGTAATATAAAAATAAAATTAATTTTATATATTAATTTTGCTCATCTACTATTTTAATTTTACGTCAGAACTATATGTTTTGATTCATTTTTTCTTTTATCTCTTTTGCATTGTTTCTAGAGTTTCAGAACATTGAGACCCTCTGATCGATCACTAAAGTGAGAAAAACGAGCAACGCTACTACAATTTTAATAACATTAAGAGAAAAACGAAAAAAAATAATTTTAATGAGAAAGAATAATGTTGTAACTTGTTATATCGACGAGTAATCTTTATGATAATAGATTCTACGTGCGTGCGATTAGCTCAGATATTTGTTTCTCGATCGAATCAGTATTACGCATTTACCATGTCCGAAAATATCAAAAATCGAAGAAAATAATGGACCATATCAGTGTCGGAAATGTATAAAGGAAAACAAAATAAGAAAATTACAATATCGTAAAACATTTTTTTTTTTTAAGAGCAAATGAAAAAAGTATAGATATAAATATTTGAGATGAAAATTATGAATTAATAATACTAACACGTAAAGAAAGGATAAAAGACAAATTTATTTGCAAACAAACGCGTGAGTATAAAGGAGACAGAGAAAAAGCTTTATTATTCTATTTTCGAGTTCACTTTTGCAAATAAGATTGTATACTTTATAATAAGACAGATACAAAAACTAAAATCATTATTGTAAATCGCAATGGCATAGTGACTTATATAATATATACCATAACAGGATTGCAGTTTCTTCGAAAATTTTTATGTCGTTTAACTACAAATAACAATCGTTTATTAATGAACTCCATGAGCTCTTATAGTTGGAGGTACGTTCTTTGATGAAATTACAACCAAAGATATTGTAAAAATATTTTACTGATATTTTCGGGATTTTCATGTTGGCTATTCTTGCATATACAAGAAAATTATTAAAGTTTCCATGACCTATTTGATGAAATACGTTATATTGAAAAAATTATAAAATATTCGAATATTTGAATGGTAAATGAAACAATTTTCAATAATGCAATTCTTAGTAAACATTTTTATGGAGTGAATATTTCACTACATGTGATAAATATATTTTTAAAAAGGTGCAGTTCCAAATTATTGCAAAAGTTTTTTCATATATTTTATTAAGAGTTTATTTAAATTTTTTAATTATTTACAATTTAATAGATTTATATAATAAATTTAATCTATTTTTATAAATCGGGGAACACTTTATTTATTCTTAAATTAGTCATTCCTGCACATTTTAATTATATTTAAATAAATTACAATTAATCATATAAAATTAACTTCGTCTCTGTTATTAAAGTGAAAATTTTACTCCAAAAAATGTACAAAGAAATTAGAAATAAGGAATAAAGATATTTATATTAATGAAAGTTCCTGCCGTTGATGCGTCGCAGGAACTTAAATGGATCAAATTAGTATGTCGCCTGTTTTTCTTTTTCGATCTGCTTGACAAATCAGCAATGTTACGTTTAAGTAATCTGTAATAATTTTTGCTTTTTTGAATGTATTTTGTAAAAAATAAAATTTAACATTATTATGCGAGTTCAGTACGATTAAACTGCCATACATTTATATACAAAACAAAACGTGCAAGTGCATATTGTTGGAAAAGATTTTTCTAATTTTTATTGAAGACGCGTAATATTCAGAGATTAAAAACTAATTTAATGCTTTAATGAATATTTATAAAGATAAAGTTAATTACATCAGTAACTTAACAAATTTCATTTTGATATAACATTATTAAGGATTTTTATTTTCTCCTTTAACGACTACAATGTACGTACATTATTGATTTTGATTTTAGTATTACAGAGGAACATCATATTCTTTTTTCTTTTCATTCACTTTCATCATAATTTTCCAAATTAATAATGTTATAATTATAAATAATATCACTGAACTAAAAACGTGATTTCGTAATGTGATCAGAGATTTTTAATATATTTGTTCAATAATTATATATTTTTTTCTTCGCAATGAAAATTGTAAAAAAAATTATTGAATATCTTTTAGAAAATAAAAAAGGGTAATTACGAAACTCCGGGAAAATTTTTGAAATTCATAGTACTTACACATAATTTACGTGAAAATAAAATAAGTTTCGTTGCAGATTCAACATATCGCATATTAGCACAAATTTATTCGTTTTTTTTTTTTAAATTTATGTACGAATAATTGTATAAATGATATTCGAACGTATTGATCGTTTTTTGTAATAAATAGAGTAGCACTAATAATTTTTTCTTTGGCATGAAACAAAAATGAATTGACGCTTTATATACAAAAAATCGTCACGAATAAATGAATTTTAAATTTGGGTCGGACTAGGTACCTTTTTTTCTTAATAACAGACTCCGAGGAATGCGAGAACTTGGCTACGTGATAACGATCCAATGTTAATAAACAATTAAAGCATAAATGGAAAGAAAAAAATTAAAAATAATAAAAAAAGTAAATGAGATAAAAAAAATAGCGTCATAGTTTATTGTGTGCCTGAGAATGCGTGATAACAAGAATCTTATATAATATAAATATTATATCATGAAAATAAACTAGAAGCGACAATTTTAAATGCAGAAGTAAATATATATTGTAAATTAATTAATTCAATCATAACGTGGTTCAGAAATACTGCGTGATGACGAATCGAGATAAATGTGAAGAATTAGTAAAACAAGCGTGGATATACAAAAATCAATGAGATAATAAAATTTGTGAATTTGCGTGGATGCCTAATTTTGTTCGCATAAATACATGCATGTTACGAGTACGTGTGTGTATCCTTGTATGTTTGTATGCAAATCCATTTATGTATGTATGAATGTCAAGTCCTGTAATGAAAGGAAGAATGAAAAAATTATAGTGAAAAGAGGAGATGAAATATATAAAACTTACAAAAAGAGAATACGTTGTATGAATTTGTGTGCCACTAGGTCATGTAAATATATAAAAAATGATAAAAAAAGTTTACATAAAAACATGTCATATGTTTATACACATTATATGTGTGTGTGCGCGCGCGTGTGTGTACGCACGCATACTTACGTAAGGGAGTGCAAGAGCGTAGGTAGGTACGTTAAGTGTGGGTGTATGCGCTGGTGAATGTGCGTGCAAAAAATATCGAGATATATTTGTAAATTCTGTTATCCGAATCCATTATGAATATTTTAACCTCCTGTAATAAAATATTTAATAAAAAAATGTTACCAACCAATCTCAATATATTTTATCAATTCATTGGCATCTTCTCTTGACTAATAATATTCAGTATAATGTCAAGAGAGCTTATATATAGTTACGCCTAATTATAGTTTTTCACACAGATACTGATATGATCAAAATAATAATTGAAAGGATTTTTATTAATAATAAATTGATAGTTATCTGTTATTTACATACAGAAACAAAACTAATTTTGACAAAAAATTTAGAAATTGAAAAAAATATTAAGAATAATTCAAATTATTTAATGTCTTCATTTATAATATTACCGGCAATTTTATATTGAATTCAAAACGAAATTATTCAAATAATAATTATATATATTAACTTGTTTTTATAATTAATGTTAATTATGTTTTTCGATGTGATGCTAAGTTTTTGAAGAGCTTAATCTTAGTGAAAAAATGATACAAACTACTCTTTGTCCATATGCTCCATATTTCTTCTTCGTATACAGTCAAAATTTGAGAAAATTAATTTTAATAAATAATGTATTTAGCATAAATTGATACCTATGAGTATGAAAATAATTTTCATAAATAATATAAATTATAATACCGTAATAATGTCCATGAAAAGATCAATGGTTGGACAATTAATCATATTGGAAAAAATGATAATCTTAATTACTGCTAATCCACCAATTTTCAATGATCTCTTTTCTTCATCACGCAATTTATGTATTATAAGATTTAATAACTTTTCTAATATATGTTTGTAAATATTAAATTTTTGTAACATTAATTATAAATTATAAATATAATTTTATATTGTTTAATTTATATATAATTGGTATAGTATCAATTTTATAAGTGAATATGTCAGGTTTTGTTAAAATAAAACTAATTATTATTTAAACAGTAATACACGATTTAACAAAGTTGTTATTATATCATCAAGATTATAACGAGTAGCAATATTTCAGTTTCGTTTTTTAACTACAAACTTAAAAATTATTTAACTTTATTTTATAATTATGGAGCCTTATGAAATTTATGCATATTCCTATTTTATCCTTCGCTATCACGCTACCAGCAGTATAGTTCTATTGCTTGTATGAGTTATAATGATAATCATATATTTCAATGAATAGAATATGATATAAATGATTCTTCCGGTATTATAGATTCTACCAAGATAAAGGACAATATGTAAGAGAAAGAAAAGATTTAGACGACCATCGCAGTATTATAGCACCTGTACAGATAAAATATTTAAAAATTCTAAATTGTATCTATCGAAATTAGGGTTGCGTAACTACGTTAATAGTGAAATTATTTTCAAATTAAAATGAAGTAGCTATCATATTTATTTAAATTTAGAGTTTGTAGGTAATCGAAAAGTGAAAGCCTTCAATACCTCACAGCGGCTGTGATTTAAAATGAAGTGTTTTTCTCATACTATCTTTTTACAAGAAGTCTAACAAGTGTGCCCAGAATATAGAGGATTTTATTGCTTTTTCTTATATTTGTACGTTTATAAATATCATACATATATATGCAATTATGTTTTTATATTAAATATAATTATAATTATTATTTTATTTTACAATATACTTTGTTTGATCGTTTTAACATTGTAGAACACATTTCTTTTTCTTTTAGTTAGAAATAATTTATAACTATTATTATAATATTTATAAATATGAAAATTATTATTATTAATCTCATAATTATTTATATTATTATTGTGAGCATTTACATTATTCAATATGAATTACTTTCAGTTAAAGCAAAGAGCTGCAGAATAATTGGTGGTGTTCTAAAAATGAGTAACGGTACAAGGATGGAAATAGTGGAAAATAAAATAGTAAGTATCAACACTACTTAATATTAGAACAGATCAGGAGAAAAAAATGTATCCAGCAAAAACACATTTGTCGTTGCCCTGAAGAGAAGAAGAGAGAAAAAAGGACAAAGCTGGGTCATGCATAATGACGTGGATGTACAGAAGAAACTTTGGTTTATTCCGTACTAGTGAAAAACATAAAATACAATAATTATTTGTTTAAAAATCAAAATAGAAATTTTTTTATAATAATAATTTTTTTATTTCATTTTATTATTTGATAATAATAAAAGTTTTTGTTATTTTCAAATATTTAATTAAAGATTTTTGTTTGAATAATTTAATTAAAAATTTTTTAATTAAGATGTGAATTCAAACGTTTAGAACATAAAATATAAACAATAAAAATACAGTGGAAACAAAACTGATTTAAAAATTAATTTTAGATCAGTATAAATTTTTTATGAGTAAAAATTATGTTTTATTTAGTTCACTTGCTTTTTATCAAATAAAGATTTGATAATGCTGAATGTATTTTGTGTTTTTCATAAAAATAGAAATTTCACTTATAATAACTGAAAAATGTAGATAAATGTAGAACAATATAATTTATATATGAAATAACGTTTAAATTTTTTATGTATATTTAAATAAAAATATAAAATCATATTTTAAATAATATATTCACTTATTAATTAATGCAAAATTAACAACCATAAAATAGAATTAGAATAGACAGTTGTTTTCTGAATTTATTAGAATTATTAAAAAAAAATTGTATTATTTAAAAAAACGAAACTAACATTAATAGAATTTGATAAATAAACAATGTTTTAAAATAAATTAATTTGAAGCTTAGGAATTCAGTTGTAAAAATTTATAGAATATAAAACTACTTATATTTAAGTAGAAATGTCTTGAATTTGGTCAGCCGTATATTTACCGTGCGCGTATATATTTTTTATAAAAAACTTTAAACCTATTTTTAGTTTTAATGATAATGAAACTTATATATTTATACAATTATTGTATGCGTTATGAAAAAGTAAATAATATTTCATATTTTTATATAGAAATTATAATTTTTATAGGTATTTTGCAAAGTATTTTAATGAAATATAATAAATCTATTGAAATTATTTATCTACATACATTTATATCAGTTATTCACTAATAAATAAACGTTTATTTAAACAAAATATTAATTAATTTTTTTTCTATTAGAATTTAGAAAAATAGTAAATCATATAATTGAATTTAGATTTGTAGTTAAAAAAAGAGTTATAAATTTTCTATCGAAAATTGTTAATAAAAAAAAATTTTTCATCCAATTGTGTTTCTTTCATTAAAGATTTTTTTTTAATTTCTCTAATAGAATATCTATAATTATTTTTGTAAATGTGGGTCGATTAATTAAAAAACGTTAAATTACGTAAAAAACTTTATGTTATTATTGAAAATTTTTCTTTTAATGTGGTATGTAAATTATACAAATTTCATTTTAGGTAATTTTCATGATACAAATAATTTGTCTAAAATTATGAAATATCCGACAAGTGTCTATTTAAATTTAGCTTTATAGATCTTTAAATACAATGTATAGTTAGTAATTGCAATATTATTATTTGTTATAATGGTTAAATATGATAATAAAAGTATTATTATTTTAAGCACATAAAATTTATAAAATATATGTATTTATACACATTATTTTATGTATCCTATCGTATACTAATATTACAAGATTGCTCTCATTCTATTATAGGAACCTCACTATTTAATTAGCTTATAAAAACAAAGCGAATATTATTATAATACATAATTTTAAATGTAATAATTAATATACTAATTCTTTAATTATAAAATAAGATAATTATTTAAAATTAAGTTTTTGTTTGGTACAAAATGATTTTTTTTATTAAAAAAAATCAATTTAAAGTTAACTATCTGTATTTGAAATATGCAATGAATATATGATAAGTACAATACTGTTTGTTTAACTTTGCTTCTGATTAGTTTAACTACAATTATACCGAATATGTTATATCAAGATAATATATTATATTCAATATAAATGAAATTTATAAATATATAATATTTTAATTAAATTAAGTTAACATTAGTTTCATTTTTATAAAATTTACCATAATACATACGTACATGTAAGTATTGGTTTTCATCTTTATTACAATTACTATCTATCATTAATTACGTTATTGTTACAGGGAACTCTAATATTAAATTACATATATTGATAAAAATGAGTAATAGATCATCGATTCATAATGAAACTATTTATTATAGCTCTAAAGATCGGTATGAGATTCTGATAAAAGGAGATAAGTGAATGATCATTGAAGTGTTATTTCAATTATTGTGTTTCTTTTAACAGTGACAAGTTGCTCGAGAACACTCTCAGATACTGATAAATAGCACTTATCACGGAGGAATCACGTCAAGCAAATCGACAATGAATCTGAGAAGAAGTTACGAATAACCTTAGGAATTGAAAAAAAGTTGGCTAAAGTTGGACGTACCATCAGATCTATTCGTGAGAAAAAGTCCGCAATGAGTGTATCGCGTAATATGTGAGAGGCAGAAAGAGTTGGAGGGTTCCAGTGGCACGGCGGATCGAAGCATTGACCGGTCGCGTCTGTCGATAAATGCGCGCGCCTGATGCACTCTCTCTCTCTCTCTCTCTTTCTCCCTCTCTCTCTCTCTCTCTCTCTCTCTCTCTCTCTCTCTCTCTCTATCATTCTCGCCAACTGTCAGTCGAGAATGCACGAATGGACATGCGCGTGCTAGTTCCGAAGGCACCGTTCAATATTCATCCCTTGCTGAAAAGACGGAACGCAGTCACCAATAAGCCGAGCACGCAAGACGTTTAGGCGCGCAAGAGAGAAAGAAAAAGCAGAGAGGGAGAATACAGTCAGTGTAGAAGGGAGAAAATCGAGAAAAGTACCATTTTCCTCCTCTTGGCTGTCGCCGTCGCCCTCATCGTTATCGTTCCGAAATCGTGGATAGGAGTACCAGTCGTACGAACCCGGACAAACATCAGCAGCCATGGAAGGCAAAAAGGAACAGTTCTATATGCCTCCGCCGAAACTAGACAAATGGGAAAGTATTCGGCTCTTCCTCTACGACTCAGAAACTGGACAAGTCCTTGGTCGCACCGGCAGCAGCTGGGGTGAGTCCAGTGCCCCGGGCCGAGGAAGCACAAGATCGTCTCTTGTGCCATGATCGATCTATTACTCGAATGTAACTCTGCGATTAACAGTGAGATTTTCGTGCATATAGAATCAGAAAAATAAAAATGAACTAGTCGTGTGTGTGTGTGTTTGAAAGAGAGAGAGAGAATGTTCTGAGAGGTCTTCCAGAGGACGATGACGCGCCTTTCTCCCGACATTCGGCCCTTTGTGATTTTTTCCTTTTTTAAAGATAATTCAAAGAAGGTATTTATTGATCGGATCGTGATATCGGAGCGCGAGCTTTGCTACAATATTACAAGACTTTCGCTCAAAAACGGTAGAATCTTCGAGGTGGTCCTTTGTCGCGAAATAGGTCGCTTTTCTAGAGGCAGACATTTTGAAAAGAAAAATGAATCCCGCCCCAACGCCTTTTATTGTAGATGCGGTAATTTACAGAATTAATGATAATTTACTTTTTCTCAAACTACGTACGTTGGCATAATAAAGTAAACCGTAGATACAGTTACGTAACTGGGCGTAGGTGTCGACGACGCAGAGTTCGGATTTTCCGAAACACGAAGCGCTCTTGTCTATCATCGCAAATTCTCCGCCTCCTTTGGCAAATTTCGTTTTTCAGGTTTCCGCGCTCTACCGAGTTTTAATATATTCATTATTTTATTGTGATTTAAAAAAGGAAATTAGCTTACGTATATGATACATAGTTAACTATGGTTTTAATATGTTTAAAATTAATTTTCTTTATTTACTAATTTTTAGAATTACTTTATAATATTTGTATACGTGTAATAATTTCCAGACCTTAAAACCTTCTACATATAAATTTTTAAAATTGTATTAATGAAGCGTATTTTTAATCATTTTTAATACATTATATTCATTAATCTATAATTTTTACGTTTTTCTCTTTATTTCTTTTCTTCTTTTGATAATTATGTATAAATTCAATAATTAAAAATATTTTTATTATAATCATTCTAAAACGAATATCACTATTTATATAAATTCCTTTATATGTATACGTATTGATAATTTCAACAATACATTAAATTTCTATTTCGTTCTAATATCGTAAATAAATCTTTAAATACAATGGAAAAAATAAAAAATTTTGTATAAATAAATTTTGTATAAATTAAATAATTATTAATTTTTAAAAGAATAATATTAATCAAAGATTAAATAAAATATTAATTGTCAATAAATATCATCAATAAATATTTATTACATATTATTTTTATTTTATTACCAGAAACTTAAACTAATTATTATAATCTTAGTATTAATAATAATCGATTATAAAAGTGTTATTTGAATTTAAAAATATCAATTTATAATTATATTTAACAATTAATATATATATGTAACGAATAGGCATTTAATAAATAAGAGAATACATATTTTATGTTATTGCATTATTTACTTATATAATGCTTCAATATTGAATAAATTTCAATAAAAACTAATTGCAGGAAAACATAATACAAATTCGAATCGATTGAATGTTAAACTAAATTTTGGATATAAAAATTGAATTATAAAATACTAAATTTAAATATTATATCTAATAATATCAAATAAAATGAATAAGTATTTCTAGTTACTTGTGTAAAAATCAGAAACATTTATTTTTCTTTAATAATAATCAAAACTTGATGAATACTCAAACTATAAGTTATGATTAGAATCACTCTGTTCATTATTAGCTTCACATCATTTTAACATTGAAACTTTACAAATATTTTCAATACATTAATATGAATAGAAAAATGAATATAATAAAATGAACTGTTATATTATTTGAATTCTAAAATAATTAATATTTTATTCAGAAAATGTTAAAAATGTTAATTTGACTGCAATAAAAAATACACAAAAAATATTTTAATTTTACTACATGAATTTTTAACGACATATTGAGGTTTCAGTAACTATTTGTAAATAACTTTTTAGTCTATTTATTCTTTATTGATATTATTTAGCAGTATTAGCATCTAAAAACAAGAAATTTAAAAGAGTTTTAATTTCACGAAAAATTTCATGAATTGTAAGGCTTGTTCCATAATAAACTACTTATAGTTAATTTTTAGTTTAAGATTCAATATACTCTACGAATCCACACAATTCTGTATGACTGCGGTGAAATATCGCACTCTGTAAGGGTGTCAACTCTGATAACAGAGTTTTAGAATTTTTAAGAACCAGACAGCCGACTTTAAAAACAATAAATTACATATGCATCCCAAAGAGCAAAGAAAAATAGTACGGAGAACTTAATTTTTCTTTAACTATTGTCATTGTTCCGGTTTACAACATTCGTGAAGGCGTAGCTCCGTACGCGCACACGACCATAAGGGGATCAATAACCCAACCAATGATGCCGCTTCTACAAAGTAGGGTCGTAGCACTCACGCGTAACGCTCCCCCGGTGATGACGTATTGCCTTAGAAGCCGCGAACAACGAAGGGTAGCTCTATACTTCTTCATCACTGTCCCGTTATCAAAAAATATGATTAAGATTGTTCGTATACGATATCAATGTTCAACAGAAATTTGGATTACAACTGTATCACCAATCCTGAGTTTAAATCTCGGATAGTCGATGACCGGCTCTAATGGGATGAATGTGAATCGAGAAGTTTAAAAAATAACTCGAGATTTGATGCTTTTTCGTTAATGCGTAATGTGCTTTCAAGTTTTAAGTCGTCAATGCAGAGAATAGTTGCCCTATATAGAGAATTAAAATCTCTAATCAAAATGGGTATCGTAGAAAGTCATAGAAAAACTTATCGATTATTACCTACATCAGTTTGCGGTTGCATTTTTGTACATTACATTATTTTCACTATTAATGGGTCATTATAATTAATCAATTTGAAGCTTAATATATGACAATTATTAAATAAATTTAATAAGAATTATGGAATAATATAGACAATTTTGAAACGTTAATAACAGTTGATATTTTTTATAATAGTAGTAGTATGTTTATTGAAGAATGTATTACATTGTTCTAATACATTAAAAGATTGATTTATACATTTTAACATCTATACCTTTCATTTTCGTATAACATATTTAATCTCATTTTACAGACTACAAGTATATAGTTTGTATACTTTATCACTTAAAATTTTATCACTTTTATCTATATATACATTTTGTTAACAATTTTCTATAATTAAATATGATATGCATGATTGCATATGCTACAAATTCAATATTTACACTTAATCTTAAACTTAGCTTGTTCTTTGAATTTTACATTTACTGTTTAAATAAATTAGACTTGCATATAGTTTTTGATTTTCATTTATCTATATTCTTCTTGTTTTTCGCCTATCTTTTTTAGTGTATTTTATACATTAAACTTATATCTTTTTATCCTTTTTAATGCTATTTTCTAATCTGCTTGTCTTGAATTCTATTGAACTGTACTCTTCACTAATGTGCCTCATTGATTCTTTATTTTCTTTACACTATTAACACACTTTTTCTTCTTCCGTTCTTGTTTTTTCTTGTCTCATTACCCATTCTAAATCTTATCAATATTTTCATTCAGAATCTTTTTTTTCTCCTGCTTTTTACATAAACACATTCTTTACGATACTTTTTATATTACCAAACTTCCAAAAATTTATTCATTTTTAAATAAAATCACTCAATTTCAAGATTGAGTTAAATACGTAATAATAGTAATGGAATAAAAAATCCAACATTAACTAATTTTTATATCTGTCCCAATGTAAATGATTAAATAGATAATTATTTCATGCTATATTTACTATCGACAATTTTTTAAATACTTTGCAATATTTACTATTTTCATATTACTTATAACAGAAGTTTTTATAAATATTATATTTATAAATATGATAAATTTTAAACTGTACTATTTTTAGTATTACTGGTAGTATTGCTCCTTTATTTATTTTCGTCTAATATAAATAGTTTAAAGAGCAATTAAAAATATTCATAATTTGACAGTTTTTGAAAATAGAATATAGAGTAAACTATCACCTATACTTTCCAGTTGAAAAGTTAAATATTAAATATTTCAAATACTAAAGACAATATATTTTGATAAAGAGTTTTTGATAAAGAATTTGAAAAGAGACAATCAATACCATTGTAATGAAATATTAAACTTTATTATATTGTAATTATAAGGAACTGATACGTATAACTATATCAACTTAATATTAATGAAACTTCTATTAATTTTTTAATGAAAATTGAAAATGTTAAAATTATAAAAATTTAAACTACTAAAATAGCTTTTACAGCTAAAGAAATGAAAGTCCGAAAAATTAATAAATGTACGGAAATCATTCTATCAAACATTTGAGCAGAAATAAAATTAAAAATTTTTTTAAAAAAATATAAAATTATTCATTATGTTAATAAAATTATATTTTAGTAATCATTAATATAATTCAAATCAGGTACATGAAACAGTAAAAATCAATATTTTTAATGAATAGAGCGTTCATAGGAAGAATGTATTTTACAAAGATCGTCTTTTAAGATTGCGACTTTGGATAATTTTTACCTCCTTTTACTGTCTTGCCACAAAATTCGACAAAAGTATTTATATGCAAATTTTATCGGGATAAATAGTGATTTATAACAATAAAATATAATGAATATGTTACATATTGTCAATTGATCGTCGTCGGCAAGTGTGGAAAATTAAGCGTCGAAGGTTATGTGATACACTAAGTCTCGTAAAATTCTTCCTTCGTTATATGGAGGTCTTTTTTATTCAATCAAATGCAACTTAAGATGAAAATCAAGTAACGATATTTCATTGCATGATCTATTTTGTAAAATAATAGCAGTAATATTACATAAACCTAAACTTATATTCCATTTATTATGTTTCCAACTGATATTTACAAATTTTTTACTGAAAAACTCTTTAGGGAAAGATGTTGCTGTATCAGTGAAGACTATAAAATACATATTTTATATTACGCATGGTCACGTCTCGCTGATATTTACACGTCCAATCGATTTTACATATAAAAAAAATCATGCAAGTTTACCCTAATGATTTAAAATTTATTGTTTTGAAATTTCTATTTTAACTAATATTAAGATATTACATTTAAAATTTCAAATACGCTATAATTCATTATTGCCTACTGAAAATTAGATATTTTTATTATTTTTTCATTACATTTAAATAAATTTTTCATATTTTTATTCAGATATTTAAAAAATTAATAAATATCTGTGTTGAATAATAATAAAATAATATATATAATAATAATATAACTGAATAATAAAAATAAAGAATTTGCAATAAAATAATTTATAAAAAATTATTTTAATAATTAAATGCCAGTACTAATTATTGTAATAAATTTGAGATATTATGTATATCTGTAATGAATACAGAGCAAAATACCAATTATCGAAATATATTAAATTAGAATTTAGTATTTATTTTGAAAGAGAAATAGTTAATTATTCTAAAAGTTTTACTCGATACGATTTTAAAATTAAATAAAAAAGACAATAATGAGTAACGCATTTTTATGAAGCAGCCATGTGTATATAATCTTATATATATATATATATAATAAATAAATAATTAATTAATAAAAAATAAAATATATATGTAATAACATATAAATATTTTAGCTAATCTTTTACTTATATATTTTACATTAATCATAACTATACATACAAATTCAGAATATATTATTTTTAACTCAATCAAAATAAAATAAAATATTTATTCAAATTCAACTGCAATATTAATGCTATATTAAAAATCTATATTATTACATCTATTGAAGTAGCAATATAAATTTATTTTTAACAAACTCTTAGAAAGAAACAATTTTTAAATTATACGAATAAAAAGTATTATTAATATTAAATTTGTATATTTTTCTAAAAAAAAATTATTGATATCTTTTATTTAAAAAATACATTCAAGAGCAATAAATACGTAATTTTTTTATCATTCAGTAACAATAATATAGTAGTTTTAAAGAATCTGATTATAATGAAATAGATCAATATATCTATATCTTTGTAAATTTTTTCTTTTTTCCTTCAATCTTGATTTAATTAATTAATGATATTGAATATCGATTCATCGATAAAGAGTAATTGATTATAACATGATCTTTATTAGTCATTTAATAAAGATTACCACATATACGCGTGAAATGAAAGTTTCAAATCTTTAATTTTATAATTGAATTAGAAATTGTAATTCAATATTTACGGTTAAAAAGTTTAACATTAATTTCAAACGGAATATATATATATATATAATTAATATCTAAAAATCATAAATGTTAATTATTATGAATCTTAATATAATATTTCGATATATAAATTTTTATTCATAATTGAAAAATATCTTTATTATTATTACTTTAACGTTAAAATTTATATTTACTTTGAAATACCTTTAACAATAAAAATTTTAAATTTATCTATGAATTTTATAAAATCACTTTTAATGTATTCTCTGCAGAGAAGTGACCTACTCTTATACTATATATATATATTGTAAGAATTTATACAAAT
This sequence comes from Platyscapa corneri, assembly GCA_018907185.1. Lineage (NCBI taxonomy): Eukaryota > Metazoa > Arthropoda > Insecta > Hymenoptera > Agaonidae > Platyscapa > Platyscapa corneri. The sequence continues at coordinate 50,319 of JACCHW010000004.1, forward strand.
CTTAGTTTTGGAATGGTTGTATTATTCCATTATTCTTGCATTATTTAATTAATCCTTTATGCCTTTTGAGGACATGATGGACTTTCAACATTCATACATGAAGATCAAAATGAAAATAAATACAACGAAGATGGCGCATCATTTCTCACTAGAGATCAATTGAGGTCAATTAGACGATGCATCATAATCTTTGCGTGTCTATTTTAAAGTCAACTAAGATCAACTACCTTAGCATCTTTTACTAATTCATTTAAGTTATATCGGTTAGCATTGGTTATTATTAATACTAAGTTTATATTAACAAGAGAGAGAGAGAGAGAGAGAGAGAAAGAGAGAGAGAGAGAAAGAAAGAGAGACAGGAATAGAATCTGTATATGTATGTGTGCACGCGTATATACACATGAACGTATGAACGATATAAATTTGATCATTTATTTAGAGATATTCTATCATTATAAATATTTTTAAATTTAATTCTAATCCTTAATCAATTTAAATAAAATAATTTAAATAGAAAAGGTTACATTAAAAAAATTATTATTCAATTTACTTAAAATTACAATAATATTAATTTTATATTTATATTATATTATATTATATAATATAGATCATTAATATTGTAAAATATGAAAATTTTATTTAATAATTTTAATATTAATCGAAAATTATTTTTTTTCAAGATTTTTTAAAATTTTAAAATGTTTTTAATGATAAAAAAAATATATGAAAAACATATTATAAAAATGCATATATTTTTACGTCATCTTTTGAAAATCAAAAGACATTGGATTTTATATTTTAAATTTTATAATAAACTTGATATTTTCAATTATGTTTATCTTAGTACTATAAATTATATCTTATATACTTTTTTGTATCACTTACAATTTATAGTTCTAAATTTTATGAAATATAATATTATTTATTTTAGGCAAAGAAACTTTCATTATTTTTAATTTTATTCGTTTAATTAATATTATTTTTAATATTATTTATTTTTATTTATTTCATTATTATAATTTAATCGATATAAGTCAGAAAAAAATTTCTTTATGTTGGTGTTTATATTTATTAAGTATAATAAATATTATATTTTTATATATTACTATTATAGTTTTATAAAATATTAAAAAAAAAAAATTATTTATGGCAGGTAACAGCGTATTTTAAAAATAAATTTTAATTTTTATAAATAGAAGAACCAGTGGTTTAAAGTTTAAAAAAAAAGTCATTTAAAATCCTTACTCGTTAATACGTTTTTAATATAATTATGAAAATGAAATATTAACGAACGATACAAATCAAAATTAAGAATAGTTTAATATAATTCATTTGTTATTCAAAAGTTTTATTAATTTTTCTCTATACAATATTATCGTTATTGTGCTTTAGTTTCAGTTTATTTTGTTTCAGTAATAATTGCAGTTCATACTGAAGTAAGATTTATTAAAATTTATTTATACTATGTTTCATTGGATTTCTAAATTCCTCCCACTATTTAAAAAAAGTTATTGACTGAAGAATTAAATCAAAAGATTTGATAAAATTATAGATTTTTATATATTTGATTCTTATTATTGATTACAAAAAATATAATACGAATTAATAAGAAAATGAATTTTTAAAATATTTGAACAATAAGAACTGATTTATTTTAGTACTACGTATATTTTATACGTTTACAAAATTTTTATTGCGTTAATTAAAATCTTTAATATATTTAGAAGAAAGACAATTTCGATCATGTAATCCATAATACATTTTGATCTACTTGCAGCTAAGATTCTGATATTCTATCTGATCTTCTATATTGTCCTCGCGGTTTTCTTTGGTGGTATGCTGGCTGTATTTTACCAAACTTTGGATGCAAGGCAACCAAAATGGCAGCTCGAGCGCTCCCTTATCGGCAATAATCCCGGTCTTGGTTTCCGCCCGATGCCACCTGCAAGCAACGTTGAAAGTACTCTTATTTGGTACAAGGCTAAGGACGAAGGAAACTACCGACATTGGGCCAGAGCATTGGATACTTTTCTTCAAGGTTAGAGGCGTTTTTTTCACCCTAGATTTAGGTACAATAGCCTTTAGATTTATGTACTAGATTGCGGATAATTATGCTTGTTGATTTTTACTTTCTATACATGAACTCGACGCACGCATATGCATAAGAAAAAATTTTATTAAATATATGCAATAAATAATTTTACATGTCAATAAGAATAATGCAAAAGTAATTTAAATATGCAAAAATAAGAATTGTGCATATTAAAGGACGTTTCTTTATAAATTAATGAAGTTAGTATTTCAATTATTTTCAATTCTTAAGCAACTTAATAAATACAATATTAAATAAATTTATTTTATAACTATATATATCCTGATTATTAACAATAATTAACAGTAATTTTATTATATGTTTAAAAATAACTTTCAAAATATGAGCTTACAAATATTGCAATTTATATATATAAATGTACAATGCTTATTAATATTTATAAAAAAAAAAGTACTAAAATTTAGTAATACTTTCTTCAATATTCTGTAATATTATTGTACTAATTAAATTATATGATCTTCATTAATTTTATTTTATATAAAGTTTTCCATTATTGATTGAATTGTAATATTAATTATTAAAAAAAATTCAATCTCATTTTTTGTTAATCTTTTGAACTATAAATTATTAAATGACAATTAAATAATTTGTAATCGTATAGCTTACAACAAATCAGGGATTGGTGCTGCTCATCAAGAAAATCGAGTTCATTGCGATTATGGCAAACCCGCACCTCCTGGAAAAGTTTGCGATGTTACAGTAGCAGAATGGAATCCTTGCACAAAATCAAATTTTTACAATTATCAAAACTCTGCTCCGTGCATCTTTCTGAAATTGAATAAGGTATAAATATAAATAATAATGAGATATTCATTGATAAAATATACATTGCTAGTGAATTTTAATTCTTGATCGGTTCATTATATAAATTATGTTTGAAATGTAGGCACAATATTAATTACTATAAAAAATATTATTTTTAATATAAATTATTAAAAGTTCAAAGCAAAATCAGTTATTGTTTTTTAATAAACGGAATTAGATAACATGCATCTGTAATAATAAGTACTAATGATATTATTAAGAAATAGTAAGTTCGTTAAATTATTGTATAAAAATAAATGTTACGTGCAAAATATATTATAGATATTATCAGTATTTAAAAAAAATGAAAACATTGATAATGAATCTGTATTTGTAAGCAATAAGTACTTATTATATATTAAAGTTATCTAGAATTTTAAGATGATTTCAAAATATGTGGTTATTAGATTTTTGGTTGGGTGCCGGCGTATTTTAACGACACTTCAAAGTTGCCACAAGATATGCCCAATGATCTAAAGAATCATATCGCCAGTATGAAACAACAGAACCGTGATACAGTTTGGGTATCATGCGAAGGTGAAAACCCCGCTGATGTCGAAAATATTGGTCCTATTCAATACATACCTCGTCGCGGCTTTCCTGGATTTTATTTTCCATTCATAAATACACCGGGATATCTCAGTCCTCTTGTAGCCGTATTTTTCGAGAAACCGAAATGTAAGTATTTTCATTTATATTCTCAGTAGTTAAAATTGAAAATTTGTATTTGTTAATAATTATTCTTTTTAACCAATATTCAATAAAATTTGCAAAACAGTAAAAATATAAATTTTATGTAAACGTAATAATAATATTAAATTTACATTAAATATTAACATTATCTCCTGATTTGTAATGCTTAAAGTTATAATATAGAAATTTAATAACTGCATTATATAAATTAAAACGTATCAAGTCTAAAATTTCTCTATGCTTAAGTTATAAAACTTTACTTTTAAAAGCTATGTTGATGCAATAATACAATACTTTTATGAATATTATTTTAGAATATTCACTTTTATATTATAATTATCTGAAAAAATTTTATTTAAAATACACTTTGAATAAACCAGTATATTTTAGTTTACATACAAAAGACTAATTTACTTTTTTACTTTTTAGTTATTATAGTATACTTTAAAATTCGATTTTGAATATAAATTTTTGTTTGTAATAAATGGTTTCTAACAATGTATGTGTTTTCTTTTGTATCATTTTTAAATCTAATTTTTTGACTTTTAAATATAGATAATTTTATTTATGTAATTCATGTAAAGATGTTTCTATTTAGTTATACCACGAAATTTGTTGAAAAATAAACCTAATAGTATTTTTAATTTACGATACTTATTAAATTTAATTCTATATTTTTATTATTGGATAGACCTGTTTTACCTATAATATGCATAATTTGAAACACACAATTACCTTTGATCTAAGTCGAACCACTTTTTACTTATTTTACATTTTTTTCAACTTTTTTATATTTTTTATTAAATACGTTTTAAATTAATGTTCGTGTAAATGAAAAATTTAACTCAAATTGCATGAGATCTAATCGTTATTTTATGATTATTTTGTAAATATATATTTTTACAAGTATATAAAAATCTGTTAGAAATGAAATAAATTAAAAAATTTTTAAAGCTTTGTAATATTTATTTTTATTGAGTTTTAAATTTAGAGTATGTCATAAATAATGTCCCAAATATTTCAATGTTTTACATTATGATTCTTTTACATATATTAATATATCGATAATTGAACTAAAAGATTCAACCGCATAAAATCAATCATTTTATTTGATGTATTATTTGCGTCCAAGCATTTATGTACTTTATTGATATATTACTTCGTAAATCATAGTTTTGAATAATTTTAGTATTTTTTAAATTTTAATAATTTCTCATTAGACTCTAAGACAGCATTATATACTTGATCAAAAATAAAGTAGAACGATATTAGAAAATAAAAAATTTGAATAACTGAAAAGTTATATTATTTACTGTTAATTTATAAGTTAGAGAAATGGCTAATACGAAAACTCTAAGGAATTATAATATTCATTAAAGATAGAGATCTAAAAATAGATATGGAAATAGAATATGAATTATATAAATATAATGTACCAAACTTTTCATATTTCACATTTCTGATTTTTGTAGATGGAGTATTGATCAATATCGAGTGTAAGGCCTGGGCTCATAACATTATTCATGATCGTGTCGAGAGGCGCGGCTCCGTACACTTCGAACTGATGCTTGATTAAACATTTTGTAGTAATTGTCAACAGTGGCTTATCAACAGCTAAGCGTTTCTAAAACATGAACAGCATCAATGAAGCGACGACTGCTTCCTGTTGACAGTACAACAGTAACAACAAGAAAAAGCACGCGCGCTCCCATGTGAGTATACTTGCACACGCGTGCACGCGCATCCAACCAAATACATAAACTACGCGTAATTCCACTCGAGCTTTGATTTATAGACGACACAACCGTACTTTCTACGGTAACAATTTCGGGAAAGTTAAAAAAGATATTAGAAAACAAAAACCACCCTTTTCTTTGGATTTCCTTTTTACCTCCGTGTGATCGGTTATACAAATACAAAGAAAATACGATAAACGAACTCGAGCGAGTTCATGGATTCGCAAAATTGACATATAAAGAAGTTTGCAAAGTGTGGATTCTTTCTACTGGTGATAAGATATAGAGAAACATAGGAAAGAATAAAACGACGATAATCTGTATTGCATAAAACAGAAGTGAGCCAGTTCTCTCTTTGTTATGCCCATAATTTAAGCTTCTTACTTAAAAAGTAATTTCATATCCCCTGATTGCTTAAAAACATGCAAGTAAATATATTTCTTTTGTAACTTTTTAATTTCGTCATAATATGGGAAATTTCTATATCAGTACAGTATTTTCATCTTTTCTTATAAATTTTTACTTTTAAATTAGTACATGTAACATGTCAGACATATCAGCATAATGATATACGTACTTTCATGTACACAAATAGACATCCCACTCTTCTTATCCATATTTTCTGCTTTCTGATCTATACGAATACATAAAAAATGTTGCCATGTGTAAGCCATCTGCACTAAGAAATGATAGCGTCGTCTATAATCAATAAAAGCAAAAGTGTGTTTAATATTGTTTTAAGGCCGATATTGAGCGCTTGTTATAATAGCAAAAAATATTTTAAAGAATTCATCAACAGGAGGGACGTTGTATTTGTTGTTTTCTCTCTTTCTAATTTTTCAACTATTACCTTAATACTCTTTTGTTGCCCACGAAATTTTTCTCAGTATTGCAATGATCGCTTTTTTGCTGCATGTGACAAATGCAAGTGCGGCACTCGTGAGAAAAAAAGGAATCATATTGAGGGAAAAATAATGACGTCAACAAGAATGAAAGAAGAGAAGAGTGTTGTTAAAAATATATGATGAACCAATACCTTATGTAACGTCACTTTTATTCGAAAAAAATAAAAATAAAATTGCAGCATTCTTACAACGTACTTAATTAGCTGCTGTTATTCTACTATAAATATGAGGCTACATTTTTGCTTAGTTGATTAAAATTTTTTGTGAAGCATCGGAGAAAATGTAGAGGAAAGGATTAAAAACAACTTTTGGATTTTGAATATTGAACAAAATTATAAATGAAGTTCGCGATTCTTCGAACGTCAAATATTCACTTTTCTTCCCTTTACTTTTAATTTCCTTGACTTTGGTATGTTTTTCCTATTACCATAATACACTGTATTAAAATGTACTTACGATTTTTTAATATAATTTACATATCACGTTTTACTTTTATCATTCCAATGCACTCGCAGTATTTTGCTTCAAAACTAGTTGTCATTATAGCTTCTTTATGTAAATAAAGTTTCATTCTATTATACAAAAATTACAGTTTCACTATTACTTTATTACAGACAGAATTTGCAATTTCAAATAAAGACTTGATGCTTAAGATATGTGTATCTTTTTTATATATTACATTGTTGAAACGAAATAATGCGTACTTATTAATTACAATATATAAAATTAAAAATTAAAGAAATTGTAATATGTCGTTGGCCAGCGCCTTAGTATTTAGCCCTGCGTTAACTTAAACAAAGAATAAATAAATAAATAAAAAAGTGAACGAGAGTGAGAGTATAAGTTGAAAAAGATGAAAATTAAACGAAAGAATAATTAAATACAAAAATTATAAAAAGAGAAAAAGAGAAAGAGAGCCAAAGAAAAAGAACGAATGAAGAAATTAAAGCATAAAGAAAAGCAGTTATGAAATTCTATGATGTATATTTATAATTGCATATAATGTGTAGCTTATAAAGAATTAAAAAAAAAACATGCTTATTTATACGTATATGTAAGAGAAGAGCAAAAAGCTTTACGATTACGATTCCGTGTAAATTTTTCTCTGACGAGTGTTGCAAAAGAGCAATTACGCTGGCAACTGTAATAGTACATACATAGGGTAAAATAACAAGAATAATCCCAACAAAAAAATTAAAATAAATAATTAAAAGTAAAGAGGTAAAAATTACATTTAAAGGCCGGTTAATAAAGCTTCGTAATAAACGCTATAATGGCCCTCCGGCCGGCTACTGTATCCGTCATCCTTTTTTCTCTTTCCAAATTATTATGTATATTGGCATTTACTTTGAAAGAGTAGTTTATAAGGAATAATTTTTAATTGACCTAAATGAATTAATCGATCACGATATTTACTAGGGTGATACAATAAAAAAAGTATCGATAGAAGATTTAATCAAATGTTCGAAGAATCTTAACTTTGTGTAATACTTTTTCATAACTAGTTGAGTAAAAAATGTGCTTAATTCGAATTTACTTAGTGACGCGACTGAGTAATTTATATAGAACGTGCTTTATTACTCGTTGTAAGTAGATTTTATCAGGCAGTATAAAAGATTTATCTAAGCCTTTTACACCTTATGTATCTCACGAGGAAGCGAGCAATAAGCAAAATAAACATATAATATCCTTTTTCTTTTTTTTATAAAGCACAGACAAATTACATACATAAGACAAAAAGTAAAATAAAATAATAGAAAAAGAAAGGAAAGAAAGATGAAGAAACGTAGCCGACCCACTGAACGTCCCGATATGTCGCGTTTAACATTACTTAATATTATTATAATTATAATATTATTTCTATATCTATAGCTATTATACGTATCTATATCTAATACTGTATGTATAAATTTTATTTATTGTATTTAAAATTATAAATATATAATATATTAATTATTATTATTATATATTTAACTATTTACGATTAAGGGTTATTTTTTTGCGTAATCTTGAACCGAGTTATACATTTTAAATTAGATATGATTTTTATAGATAATAAAATTGATAAAAAGTATGAAATAAAGGCAGAGAAAGAAAAATAGAATGTTTACGAAAAGGGAACATATGAAACAATAGGTGTGAGTAAAAAAGAAATAATAAATAAAAAGAAAAGAAAACGAGAGCAAACAAGAATTCGTAGCCGATGCATAAAGTATTTGAAAAAGTTTTGTTTATATCAATTATTAAATTTATACTACAATAAAAAAGTGTCACCTTGGTTGGTATAGAGCTTGAATTGCAAGCTGCGGTGATCTCGCGTAGATGTGATTAAGTATCAAGATAACAGTTTCTAGCGTTTCACAATAATGAAGTCATCCGTGAGGTGAAAAATCCATACGCCCCTCTCCTCCTACGTAAGTAGAATGAAATATATTAAAGATAAACATAAACTAGAAACGTAAATGGAAAAATAAAGATTGTACATCCGACGAAGAGTTGCGTTTATAATCATCCTAACGTGATGATTTGTTTTTAATATAAACAGACATTAAAAGTTGTTAACGATATACAGGCGACGGGTATGCGTGCGCCTATGTGTACACGCATTTGCGTAAGAACGGATGTTCTTGTTTGTTAGGAGTTATAATTAATAACCACTTTAACACTCAGCAAGTTGATAGCAAAAAATATAGCATTTTGTTTAAGTTTCGGGAGGACGTGGGAGCAATGCGAAAGCTCAAAACAGCAGGCAGGAGTCGTGATTGCGCGTGTGTGAAAGCAATGGAATGATGTGCTCTTCTTTTTATTTATAATGAGCGCTAGTGTACAAGTAAATAATTATTGTACGATGTTAACACCGTTACTCGTTAGCCGATGTATAAGCCTAATGAATAAATGCGATGGGCGCTTTTTGGGAATAAGAAACGAATAATTAAAGTGAGAAATAAAAAAAACATTACTCTGTCAAAAAAGAAAAAAGAAAGGAACATGTCGATTATTGATTAATTTCTAAACCTGCTTTCGTATATTCCTGTGAAGTTGTACAAATATATTATCCTATAATAGCCATTTATGTTAATTGTAACGTAAATTTATTATACTTTAAATATAAGGAAGAAACTTGAACTTGCATAAAGTACATGTGATGCATTCATATATCTTAAATGGTATTTATTATTTTCTATGCAATATAAGAATTAATAGTGCATAAAAAATTAGCACAGATTTATAAAGCATAACATAAATATTTACACTGATTTAAAGTACGTAAAATGAGAATTTTTATTACAATTCTGTCTGAAAAGTCACTTAAAATAAATAATTTTACTTTCATTGCTCAGCTTTTAACTTTTATATTTTTCTTCAAGAATTTGTTCTAGTATTTAAATTGTTTAAAACTTTATAATATTTTTTATTTTTTATACAAAGAGAAGTTTTTCTTTCATAATATTTATAATATACACAATAGACTGTGATAGAATTCAAAAATTTAATAATATGAAAAATTGTTGTGAATCACATTGGTATTTTTCATCTTATTAAAATCAAAATTACTTTCGGTTTAATTAACTAAATTTAAATTAATTAAATTTATAAATTTTACTTATAACTGCGGTTGTATAGAAAAATTATTGAAAAGGAATTTTTCAAATTCTGCATATTTAAAAAATACATACAATGTTTAGGTGTTAAATTATATTTATTCACATTGATTTACAAGTTTTTTTAACATTTTTAATATTAATTATATAAAATAATTACTTTTTATAAAATACTTAATTTTAAAATTGATTAATAATAAAAATTATGTACTGCTTTATTTAAAAAATGATTGTACAAAAATTCGTCATGAACCAACAGTACATAAAAAATTAAATGTTTGTGGATAACAATATTTAATACAAGAATAGTTAATTGATAACATAAGATATAAACGTATCTTTACTACATACTATATACTATACATTCATGTTGAATAATATTAACGTATTATGATAATATTGTAAAAAAAGTAAATTTATGTACAAAATTACAAAAAGTAACTATGCAATTACTATTGTTTTTCTAATTTATATAATGTGGTGATAATAATTATCAACTATGTAGAATATACTATAAAATTCTTTTTTGAAAATGATGAAATTAATTATACCCAAGTATTAGTAAAATATTATAATTTAAACTGTAGTCATAATAATAATAATAATGTACTCATAATTCATAATAGAAAAAGTTATAAAAATTAGCTATTAAATCGATTTAATGATTTAATTAATCAGCACTGCTAAAATTTTTATTTTTTAAATACATTTTATTCTGAATTAAAATTGACCGCTTGCATTCATGTATGCGGTAGCTTCTAATATTTAAAAAAAGTAGAAAATTTTCTTGATATATATAAATATACATATATATATACTACAATCTTCTTTTTTTGTAATATTTAATACCGCTTCAATAATTTTAATATATCACATTCCTTTTTTTCATTGTGTTACATGAAATGGTAAAGTACGCAAAAAAATTCATTATAATATTTGAAACAAATAAGTGACACATTTACTTGTTTTGTAAAAAAAATTGTATTTCTATAATATTTAAAGATAAAGGAGTTTATTTCTGATCAAATATATTGTGTTATTATGTAGCAATTTATTTAATTTGTTTATATAATATATTTTATACGTATGAATTTTATAAAAAAGAATAAATATTATAATTGTATAATTTAAATAATTAAATATTAAATTTTACTATGATTTGTATATTTATTCCTTTACGTAAACTATTAATTTAACAAAGAATTTGGTACGAATTTTCTTATTACACATATTGTATTTTTCTCCTGTAAAAGACAACCTGTTATACAGTACCGTATAACTGTTTTTATTGTTATAATAAACACATACACACATACACACATATGTGATAACTTTAAGTGCAAATTGTTCATTTTTTATGAATTTTTTAAAATTTTCAACAAAATTATAAATATTTCATGTTAAAATAAAAAAAAAATTATTTGGTTTTAATCATAATTTTAAGTACATAGTCTTCGGTTGTATGTGTAGAAATATAGATTTTATAGATAAATGTAATAAATTTAATGATAAATTTTTATTTTCTTTTTTGACTATCTAATATAAAAATTATAATTTATTTCATACGATAGTAAATTCATATTTATTTTTAAATTTCAATACTTAAAAATTATTATTTTTTTAATATTTGAAAATGTAGCCAAAGTATGGTTATCCCATGCCACTTTTATACTAGTTTTTAATAATTTATCGATATTTATTAATTTTAATAAATCGATATGATGATCCAAGAACGATTCTTGTGCGTAAAAAGGAAAATATATTTTTAATGAACCTAAACTATTTTTTTATAAAAACTAAAAAAATATGTTTATAATGTAATTACGAACATGTTTTTTTAGAAAATATTTTATAACTTTTAAATTAAATCTTTGTTTGGATGTATGCATGCGTACAAGTGTTTGTGTGCATGTTTAAATTAAATATTGTTACATTTTTTAGAACAGATATGTATATGAAAAGCGAAAATTATCATTTTAACATGAACTTAAAAAATTCGAACATTTTTCATGTGAAACAATGCATTTAAATTATTGATTTAAAAACAACTTTCCTTGTATATTGAATATCTCAAAATTATGAATTATTTAAAACATTCTTCTTAAATTTAAATTTTAACATACTTGAAAATTAATGGACTTAGAAATTAATACTTGGAAAAAGTAGGATAATATGTTGAAAGAAATTTATACATAAAAAACAAATTTATTAAATTTTAATAATCAATTTAGAAAGTTCGTATATCAACATTGTTTTTTATTTGCATATGTGTTACACTAATTTTCCAATAAAATATCTAAATATATTATTAAAAATTTATTTTAAATTCTTTTTAAATTAAAAAAATAACTTCAGGTTTTCAAATTAAATAAATATTTTAGTTTTGTAATTCAGTTTTGACAAAATCAACTCGAATTTTCTAATTTCTTTATCAATGTGGAGCTTGGATATTGATATATCATGACTTTATAAATAAAAAAACTTACAAATTTACAATTCACATTTTATGAAATATGAACAAATACTATTTAAACATTGAAAAAATCTATGTGTTGTTATGTTAAAAATTTTCCCTGATGAATCATGAAACTACCTAGTATGTATATACTACCTTGTAATTGGTAAAAAATCTTCAAAATTAAGTTTAGTCAAAAGAAACGCAAATTCTTGAAGTTTAAATATTAATACTAACAGTAGTCAAATATAATTAAACTTAATTATTATATAAACAAGGATTGTGGAATAGAAGTAAAAGAGGCAACAATCAGAGCTGTGTCTCATTAAGGTGGAAACGGATACAGCATCCATATTTGTTGCTTCAATGTCATTGATACTGGTAATGCGGATAGTCACATTAATAGTTTTTTATATATTTCAAAATTCTAAATGCCTTGTAGACTGTACACACTTAACATTTGTTTTTAATTTTGATTATTTCTTTCTTTGATGTGAATTATATACGCAAGTGACACTGAATTATTTAAGAATTATACTGCTTTAAACGAACGTATTGATGGGTAGGAATTATATATTTTTTTCAACTAATGGGTATAATTATCGTTATGTAACTTTGGAAAATGTGTTTTTATTCGTCCATCAATACATTCGTATAATAATCGAATTTTAAAACGAGCGTGAAAGTTTATTAACAGATATTGCACACAAAATTAAATTAAAAAAAAAATTATTATAATTTAGATATATTAATTATGATTGTTTTAAAATTATGATGTAAATTAAAAAAAATTTCAATGACTCTTCAATTTTGTGGTTTTGTGTTTATTATAATAATTTTTTAATTTTAAATCTAAATTTCAAACTGAAAATAAATGTTTATAATATTTACTCTTTTTATTGTTCAAATTATTTTATAAATAATGATTTGTTATTGAATACTTTTAAATAGAATGTATTGGAAAATATTATAATGTAGAATAATAACAAAACTGAAATAATTCTTTTCAATTATTTCTTATACTATTAATTATTTTATTAAAATTAAATGGTTTATAAAAATAGATTTAATTACTAAAAATATTTAAAAAAGGAAATATTGAGTATATTTGGCATTTTTTAAACAAAAGAAATAATTGTTTATTTCATACCCTTTATGTAAATTTTAATTTTTAGTGATTTTTAGTTATATCAAGTTTTAAAAATATAAAAGTTTGTTATTCATTTTGTATGTATTTAATTTGTATGTAAGCTCTCGTGTCATCTAAGATTCATCATTTTTTTTTTAATACAATTTAAAAATTAATTTAATTTAAGTTAATTTTATAATTAATAAAAAAATACTAATATTTTTTTTAATATCATAAAACCTTTCATGAATGAAATGCATTTAAGTCATTTGATTTATATTTAGAAAAATATAATGAAACTATTATTATTAGTTTATTCATTATCTTATTCATATTCAATATTTTTCTCCGTATAGATAACAATTTGTAAATTATATATTATTGAAATAGTATGTCTATAATAAATAAATAAATATATATATATAAATTCGTTTATTGTCTAATCATACACAGTAATCGTTAAAATTCGATACCGAGGAAACGTCAGATCTACATGAGAGAGAAGCGGTGTAGGGGTAAGCATCCTTAAAAAATTCCAGAGCAACGAATTAATAATTTGAACAAAGGTAATCTAATGCAAAATTAGATTTATCTACTATATCTTGGTTTAATTCAAACCAGCTTAATTAGTTATCTCTAGATGGAAAATCACCCTTTCATCGTTTGTGAAAGGATTCGTACCGCTGCTCCTATTTCAACCCGTAAGATGCGGAGAAACGAATTGATAATAACCTTAAAGTTAAATAATCCATATTATTTTTTACTATCATAATGAATATGCGTTAGCAGAAACACATAAAATCCAATTAACACTAATTAAGTCTATGTAAGAAACTAATTAATACTTTACACATAATTTTACATACTTTATTCGTGGTAAAATAATTTTACTATGTTAAAGGTTATCACGAAATGCATTGAAATATGCGGATAGAGAAAAAGAATATATATTTATGTATATAAAGAAAATTATGTTTAAAAAATTTTTTTTATTACTTTATTATTATCATTATTATTATATTATTATTATTATTATTATTATTATTATTATTATTATTATCATTATTATTATTAGATTTATTGAATAATATAGTACATTGTCATAATAAATGATATCTTCGTAAATTCAGTTTTTGAACTAATTTTTTTGTGTTTCAATAATTATTCTTACATTCAATGCTTTGAGAAAAAATCCACTATAAAAATATAAGTTTTACAACTAATAAACACTTACACAAATACATTAACAAATTTTCTCTTATACATATTTATATTTAAATATTTTCTCAATATATTCATTTTCATATATTTGAACGCATTTTGAAAATTACACATTAATAGTTTTCGTATTCTTTCGTTATATATTTATCACTTTTTAATTATGTATATTCTTTGACAACAGATTTAATCATTAAATATAAATTTACTGTTGATACTATTTAACTTTATACTAGATTTGTTTCAAATTATATTATGGACCTCTTTCTTCTTTATATAATTCATTGTTTTATTATTTCTTTATTTTTAGCATCGTGCTCATCATTCTTATTCGTTTTTCTTTTCGATACCCCACCTTTTTCTTTCGCACTTTCTATGATACATTATTATGTTCAAACATTTTCATCGTTATATTTGTATTGCTTTATTAATTTATGCAATTGATGTAATTTAAACTATAAATTCATTTTTTCTGTTTATTCACATATATTAGAAAAAAACTAAATAGTTTTAAACTTGATGTCGACATTGCAATTTATTTACAATCTAAGTAACTAAAATCAACCAATATATTTAAGAATAAATATTTCTTTTTAAGATGTATAAAATTATATAATATGAATTTGAAGTAAATTAAATTTTTTTTACTTACAAATATTATTTATAAAATCTAATATAAATGATTTAAAACACGTGACTCGAAATTTTGTACTTTAATTAATAATGTCAATGTATTTAAATTAAATTGAATATTTAAGTAAATACCTCAAACTACAATTATTTATTTTTAATATTGTTATTTTATATATTTATAAATGAAAGACTTAAGTAAAATGTTTCTAACAATATTTAAAACTAATTTCCATTAATTAAATTTTTGAAATAATGAACGTAGGTATCATAGTTTGTTATTGTACCAAATAGTAATTCTACTTAAAGTGCTAATATACATATCATTAAGAGGATCAAATAATTTCTATAGTATATAAATACATAACATAACAAAATTTTATAATTTTTAACTGAATTTTTGGATGTTTTAATATTATTCCTAGTTTTAAATAGTAGTACACATCTTTTTCAAAAAAAATTTTTTCATGAATGTAAATATAATCGTAATAAACATTATATATATATATATATATATCTATATATCAGATTACTTTAATTTATAAATTGAAAATATTCGTACGATTTGTAGTTTTTTTTCGTTTTGCAACATTTAAAAAATGTTTTGTATATTTCTTAAGTTGTCGTAAGTATATACAGGTAAGATTGAGATATTTTCTGGCCTTAGTTTCTCGTTACTTAGAGTATTTAAGGGAATTGATTTTATTATTTGTAACGAATATTATTACATCTGTGCTTATTATCATCGATGCTTTTTAGATTTTGAGATCTTTAAATTGATTTTGACATGCTCCGACTGATAGTGACCGATCGATTCATGGAAATATTGATAATGTTCTTCACGCACAATAGAAAAAAATAATTAAAAGTGATATATCGAAAAAAAAACGAAACGGCCGTTGAGGTTTTGAGAACCTCGTCGTCGTTGTGATTTTGCGAAATCATCACCGGCTGTTGGGGTTTTGGAGAAAAACATCGGGAATTAAAATATATAAGCGAGTCAAGCAGTTATTACGATACAGAAGTTCAGTAAAATCTTATAGTGTCGCAACGTAGAAGAAACATCTAATGGAAGTTTTTTTCTTATCACCAGCCCACCCATCCTGTCCTGACGGTGAGGTAAACGCATCAATTTGAAAAGAAAGAAAACTTGTCTAAAACATTTTATTTATTTATAAATGCAAGTTTTCTTATTCCAAAATACAGGATGTTATTAATTTAGATGAATGTTTCAACTCAGCTGCGTAGTTACTTTGAAGAGCGTAGGAAACCATTACCATTAGTCTTATTACTCACAGACAAAATCTTCTTCGCATAAGCAATTGATATGCGTTATTACTTTTATATAATTCGATTCACAAAAAGATTTAAGAAGATTATATACTAATACATTTAATATTCTAATTAAATATTGGCGTAAAAATAGCAAGCGGTTAGATTTATTATCCTCTGAGCAGTTTCACGTGTTTTTACATCCATCTTCTTTTCATTTTCATTGTTCTTTATTAAATTATAAAAATTATTATCTGTAAATTGGAATTAGAATAAATATTGTTGATGAAAGTATTGATAAAATATTAAAAATCCTTATATTCACATGGTATTCTTCTCTGAAAATAAATTTCTCTGAATAAAAATTTTAAGAAAATAAATAAATTAGTAGATTATAATTTATTTTAAGATTTAAATGCGATCAAAATACAACAATATTCTAATTCATCCATAACTTAAACAAAAGTAAGTAAAATTATCACCACTGTTGACCTTAGCCTCCAATTTCGCGGCTGTCACCGAGCACATTGCGTTCAATTGCTGATATAAGGACGTGCGAGTCGATCTACCGATTTATTCCTTGTTGTTCTCTTATGTGTCTATTATGTGTCTCTTATTTAACACGTAGCCGCAAGATTTCATTACGCTATATACTAAATTTTTATTGGAACGTAAGAGAAAGTTTTCGTTAAAAATTTTGAAGAACGATTGTGTGTTTTTTAATAGTTACAATTTACATGTCGAATTTTTTTAACGCGTTTACTGTATAAAAAATTATATAAACGATTTCGTACTCGAGTTACTTTTTGATATTATTCAGCTGATTATTAAATAAATGTACAATGGAATAGCTTGTAAAAAAAGTTTTTAATTATTTTACAAATATATTACAAATATATAGTTAAAAAATAAGTATTAATTACACATATGATTTAATATTTTTATTATAATACAGAAAAAGGATTGTTTTTGATGTTTTACAAAAACAAAATATAGATATATTTTACAATAAAGTACAATTATAATTAATACTTCAAATTCCAATAATTTTGAATTATTGATGTTAATAATAATAATAATAAATTTGAAGTATTGGAGAATTGATAAAACCAGGAAACATATAATATTTAGAAACTTTAGTTACAATGTATAAAATTATTCAGATCAAAAAGAGGTTTATACGATAATAACGTCAACAAACACAGGAAAATTTTTCCTCGTAAAGTTAATTATTTAATAAGTAGTAAACATTTGATGAAATGGAAAATTCAAAATTGACAGATTTACTTAATTATATAAATTGTTTTAATGTTTTTTTCACTTTTATACCGTTCCTCCTTGAGCTTTTTGTCCAAGTACTTCCGTTCATTTTGTATGAGTCTTAAGCAATTTAATGAAAACCGGGTATAACCGGGTAGAATTCGAATCGTTTTGTTCCGTTTGTCTCGACGGTACTTTGTTACATTTCCTTTGTAACTTCTATTTCTTATTGGATTAACTAGTTCACATATTTGGGAAAAATATATTTAACAGTTCTTTATCTTTACTCTCAAAGGAAGAAAACATATTAGTATAAATTATAAAAATTTTTTTTCTTATAGAATTATTAATATAAAGTTTCTTCACAATTAAATGTTTAATGTACATTAATACTTAAATAATAAATTTTAAATATTAAAATGATTATTATTTTGTAAACAAATTAATCAAAAGTAGACTACTACATATGACTAGAATACAACATTACTTTAAACTTGAATTCAATTATTATTTAAAATTTATTGTTTAAGAATAATTAATTTTAACAAATTAATAAAAAAAGTATCAGTTTTAATAGAAAAATGTATTAATTTTTACAAATAAAGATTGTATTCTATATAATTTTATATATTATAAAATAAAATTTGGTCAATTAAATTAAAAATATTTTATTCATTTTTATACAGAAACAATTTCATCGAAAAAATAAAATAAAATAAATTCGAATAATTTAAAAAATTCTTACAATAAAATTATTAATAAAGCTAGTTAATTATCAATAATATTAATAATAATTAAAATTAATTATTATTTTAAAGAAAATTGTTAATAATTTTCTAGTTTTACTAACTCACTTCTTAGAAATTTTTTACTATAATAATTTTAACATGGAAAAATACTGATTTTTATCAATTTTTATTTATATAGAATGTTTATTTTTGTTTCTTTTCAGAAGACAAGAAATTAGAAATTAACGAAATTTCTTTTTGTTATTATCAATTGTCACGAATCTTTTCCTTTAATATTACTTATAAATTATCACAGAAATTTTGTTTAACTTTATATAACTTGTTAATTAATATTTAAATTTGTGTTTTTATATCGTTCAACGTCTTGTATAATAAAAAATAAAATAAATGATTATATATCAAAATAGTATCATAAGCATAATTTTTTTAATATGCATTCAAATGATTATCGACATTTTTAATTTAAAAATTAAACTTTTAAAAATTAAACATTTTTTTAAAAAGGTACTTTTCTGTTCTTACATTGAAAGAGAATTTTTTAATTATAGAATAAATATCTGAAATTTTATTTATATTATAATTGATATATAATAGTTAGTTAACTTAAACTTTTTTTGTAAAACTTTTATAATTAATATTTTTTTATTAAAATAAGTATTTATCAGCTATCATTTTATAATTTAATTAGGCTAAAAAGTTGTAAAGATTTTTCCGAAATTGAATATATTGCGGAATAAATATAAAATAGAAAAGAAAGAAAAATTGTCTTTGAAAAGCGATGACGAAGGTCAGCGTTAATTCGAATACAAGGTATACAAGAAACTCGATCAGCAAATTCATTTTCTGTATGTCAGACGAAAATGTATAGAATGGAAAAATATTAATTAACAGAAGTTTGATTTGTTTTTCTTGAAATGGGTGCAATGCACGATTAATCTGTAACACCTTGTAGTTTCCTTTTACAAAATCGCTGAGTGTCTGTAAATTCTTGATGATCTTGTTTTACAAGTGGATCCGATAGTGAAAAATACACACATCGGTACCTGCGATTACACAAACAAATGAAAAAAAATCAATATAGGCGTACACACTTACAGATTGTTAATAGTCGTCACCGTAAGCGGTGACGTGCACCGAAACGCAATATACGCACACATGCGGGCCGCACCGGTGGTGGGGGAAGTTGGGTGGGTCAGTCTATAGCTATTGTATATCGCTCTATGTTGTTCCCGTATGAGTGTGCGTGATCCAACGAACGGCTTAGGAGAACGAGAAAGATAGAGAATGAGTTCGTCAACGACTGGGGGAAAAGGCTGGAAAAGGAGAATTAGCCGAAAGGAGGGGGAAGGCACACTGAATCCTAGTAGCTACGCCTAAGTGGGCACTCGGCTTACGTTTGGAACTCGTTTGGTGAATCAGTCAATCTGACCG
Organism: Platyscapa corneri; assembly: GCA_018907185.1. NCBI lineage: Eukaryota > Metazoa > Arthropoda > Insecta > Hymenoptera > Agaonidae > Platyscapa > Platyscapa corneri. The sequence goes on from JACCHW010000004.1 coordinate 70,316, forward strand.
TGCGCAGTCGAACGAACACGAATATTGTAGACGCATTTGAATATCGAGATTTACTGTCGTGCACTTCACCCACGCATCATATTGTGTCTCATTGTTTCTCCCGTTTCCAGTTTTGAATACACGTGTTAATACGAGTCAGTCGGTGGGAAACGTAGGAGCGTCCGTAGAAGAGGCCCGCATCATCGCGCTCAGCCACGATGGTGACTGGGAAGGACAACAAACCAGGCGCAAGGGAGACCATGAATCCTTACGAGAAGCCGCCTAGTATATCCATGGGCCAGGCCCTGAGGCAGTTCATTTACAATCCGCAAACCGGAGCCTTCATGGGTAGAACCGCCAGCAGCTGGGGTACGTGCTGCAAGTATTAGCTCTTTTGAATCCTGCCGCGCGCGCATTTACGCGTTTGTCGAGCAAAGCATCGGAAGTTCCGGCGTGGCCATACACCTGCACACCGGGTCCAACGGCTGTCCCGCGCCATTGAGGAAAGGGCGCTGGCCCATTACCCCCTCTGCATCATTACGCGTTACGAAGCGTTTCTCTTGGCACGCGTAACGGGGCGCGGCACGTCAGAAAAGACATTGCCTTTATTATTATTACGAAAATTTGGCAATGTTCGAAAAAAATTAAAATTATTTAAATATCTCGCGCCGATACTCTGATCCGGAGCCGTATTGTTTAGTAATTAGTTTTCTTCGCTGGCGTTGCAAAACTGGGACATTTATTATGCCTAATATCTTCTGAATCAAACACTATTGAATATTATCAACAAGTAAGGTTAGGTTTTACAGGACGCGCATCCGCGCGCAATCAGGGACGTATCCTATGGCTTCAAGCTGCAGATTCAGATGCACCTGTTGCACCCACAGCCAAACGATGCGCTTGTGTTCATAAAAGTATTGTTAATTGATAACTGTAAAAGCAAAAATTGTAACTACAATAAAACAATCTTGAAATGTCAAATACATAGCGTTGATTGAGTGGACGTATTCGAATATATTTAAGGAACGTTCTTAAATAAAAATAAGCTTTATGTCTGAGAAAAATAGTTAAATAGAGATAAAAACTTTAGTCAAGACAGATTACCCATTCCTCCAGGATCAATTATCTGTACCGACGAAAAATATTTCTTTATAGCATTGTCATTTATGTTAGTCTTACGCGTAATGAAGTGATGTTTCACAAATTTACGTAAATTCTAATTTTTTTATTTCGACTTAAGTTTCAGTGGGTGCGATAGACTGTACGTCTATATAATAAAAGGAATATTTTAACAATTTATCTCAATTTTATCAGCGAACCTGACATAATATTTACAAAAAATTCAATACCGAATAACGAATGTTTAATAATAGCCATAAATAGGGATTGGAATTAACAAAATGCTTTTCAAACTATTTTGCATAATATATAGGATCACTATTTTTAATATAAATTTACCGCAAAAATATTATTGTTTCGTAATATATAAATCACATATAAATAATGTGCTTATTTTTTTGTCTTTCTAGTGTTTTAAAAATAATCAGTACGAGAACGAATGTATTGCCACGTGTACAGCAAATCAAAAAATTTCAAAGAATATAGAGTTCGGTTTAATGATGACTAATTATAAGAAAATTTGTTGTATAAATCGATTTAACTGATGATATTTATGAATTAAAATTTCCCAATTAAATTAAATTTAGGGCAATTTAGGTAATGTACCAACCCAGGGATTAATTTATAGTTATAAAGTACTTAGCTAACCACAATAATCTTATGATAAGATAATCTTTATTTAATTAAAAATAAAAAAAATTTTTTTGTGTACATTGTTTGGTGTAATTAAAACCTAATAACAAAAAAAGAATAATTTCTTATTCTGAATAAGGTCTAATTTTCTAGAAAATTTTTAAATAACACATACTTATTTCTGATTTTTAAGTTTTTATTAATATATTCAGTAAATTGTGCTTTTTTACTAAATAAATGTAGAATTATTTGAAAAAGACGTAAAGTAAATATATATTACAGAAATAGAATTCATAAAAATGAAAAATGTTTCACATTCTACATCTGTACATTCTAAACATTGTTTTCCATACAAAATATATATTTAAATTTTTTTTTTAATGTTTCGCTTGTGATAAAAGGATATAATCTTTCAATGAGTAAGTTTTATTTTGAAATCAATAAGCATGTAAATTTCGTATTTCATATACATTCTATCTATATATATTTTTATTAGCTAACGAAATTCAAATTTAAATTATATATTAAGCACGATAATACATATCAATAATTAGGTCGAGTAAATGCAGTTGATTTTATTTTTTTTTAACTGTAAAAAATTAGATTTTTAGTATGTTAGATCAAGAACATTAATTTTCTGTTTAAAATATGCACCTTCCCTCCATTTCACTAAATATTTAAAAAAATTTTAATGTACAGGAAATTAAAATATTACTTTAAATGAAATAATAATATCATTATTTTTATTAATTTATTTGGTTCACCTTAGAACAATAATTATATAGTTGTTTTTTCATTTTCATATACAAATTATAATGCAAATCAATTTTAATTTTACAGAAAATTATTTTTAAGTTGAAGTCGATAACTTAATAGAATTGCATAATCTTCTTATTTAAATTTAATAAAACATATAATCACTCTTCGCTAAAAGAATGTTCAATATAAAAAACTATTAGTTTTTTAATATAAATTTATATATAAATTAATATTGTGTAAATTAAAGACTAATCCTTTTGGTAATTATTAATAGCTACATCGAAAATAACAATTACATTGATGCTAAGCTAGAAAAAAATTCACGACGATGTTTCCTTGATATTGGAATAATTAAAAAATTCAAGCTGTTAACGTTTTGGAGAATGTACATCCAATTATATATTTTTTGAAATATGTTAGCGTATGAGCAAAGTAACACCTATGATACTCGTCAGAAAAAAATAAGAAAGAACGAGGCGGCGCTCTTTTTTTCATCTCATCATTTTTAACAATTAACCCGATCTATAGTTTTTTAATATGGTGCACAGGCCTTTTTTATATCTATTTGAAGGTTGTCAAAGCTTTAAATATAAAAGTCTATTTCAAAATTAGTTATATTGTTTTAAATAATTAATTGCACCGATTTTAGTAGTATCAAAATATTCCTAGTTCTTAAAATTATTTAAATAAATAGAATCTTTGCGTTTCAACATGATTGATTTCAAATTTATTGATGAATTAATATTCTGGATTATTATTTTAATAAAAATAATGAGTATTCAATTTGATTCAAACAACTACGATCTGCTAACGAAATTCTATAAGGTGATTATTAAATCTTTTATCATCATCCTAGATGATAAATTAAATTTTTTTAACGAAGAGAAAATAGACAAGCTAGATCATAAAATTACTTTAAGCTTCACATTATACATCACTACTTTTAGTAAAAAGGTATCAAAAAGTGCATAATTTACATTAATAATTAAGAAAAATTAATTTTTTTAATGACCAACGTTTGTACTATATTAAATTAAATTTGTATCGTTTTTAAATAATTAGTACCCGAATTAATTAGGCTTAACAGAATATTTTCAAATTTATTTAATCTATCAGATTTTAACGGTGTTATTAAAAGTCGGAGTACTTTTATTTTATCGAAAGGCCAATCTTCTCGTACCACAATTTAGTGTTATATGAGCACCGTAAGAAGACCCTCATCGCCTAAACTGATAGGATAATTGAAAAATCGTTCTAAATCGTAATTAGCTCTTCCAACTTGACGTCACGGCTTAAAAAGGGCTTGTAAAATACTGCAAATTTCATAAGCGTTCAAGATCATGGCTTGTACAAGAAATCAAATCCGGAATATATACATATTTTTAAATTGATGAATTATTGAATTTTTATGTATGTAACTTCGTTTATTTAGCAAAGCTAGATTTAAAAAAATAGTTTTATTTTTTTTTATATTTATGTACTGGAAAACGAAAATTCTAGGTCCCTTATATTTGTATGTATTTGTATTTTTCACTTTTTTATTGTTTAAAATATAAAATAAAATAAACAAATCTTAAATAAATAATTATTATGATATTTGAATAAAAACATGATATATTATAAATTATTCATTTTTATATAGAAGAATAAAAATGATTATATTCAAGCACCTGTTAATAAATAATAAATAATATAATAGTTTACTTATTTATGTAACTGTTATTTAATTTCTATATCGTGGAACATGAAAAAATTATAATTAATTTCGAAAGCTGAATATGAATATGTTATTTATAATAAATTATTGTTCTAAATTTAAGAATTTATTGTAATAAGAAAAATAATATTTCATTTCTAATTAATTGCATTTCGAGTGGTTTTACGTTTTCACTATTCTTTAAATGCAAATATCATCAAATTTATTAGTATGAAGTTAATATAAATTAAAGTTTATATAATATAAAAAAACATTATTTTTTTCAAAAGTGAACAAACAATTTTTGATATTTTACAAATGTATATGCAAAAATATTTAATTTTGTTTGACTTTTATTTCAAAATTTATTCAAAGTAATTTTTTATCAATTATTTTATTTATTATTTTATAAAATAATATTATTATTTTATATATATATTATATATTTATTTATATATTATTTTATTATTTTTATTTATTTTATTTAATTTTTTAAGAAAATTGAAATACAATTAAATTTAGTAACTAACAATTTAAATTAAATTTTTAACTATTATGAAGTATTATTTTAATTTTTATCAAAATTAAAAGTAAACTGAAGCTATTTTAAGAAAAAATTTATGATAAGAGTAATAATACTCAATTTTTTGCAAAAAAATTTATTTTTTAAATCTATGAAATTATTTAAAAATGAATAATGGATGAAAATGCTACTTATATCAAAAAATATTTTATTGCTAATAAGTACATAATTTCTTTTATTTTTTCAGATTTATATAAACAACTTTTTAATGCAAATTAAATTATAAGTATTAAAATTTAATACTAATTAAATATTAATTAAATCATTCTAATGAACTAAGATATTGATCATCCAAAGTTTATTTTACGAAATATTAATGGGGTTACAGTTGTATTATCTTATTATTGTTAAAATTTTACTAATAACGTATTTAATATAAGTAAAAAAGTATTGGTATAATCATTAGCTAAAATGTTGTCAAAACTTTTTTTGAATACTTAAAATATTTTATTAGAATTAATTAAAGAGAATTTTTAAGTTTCTTCATAATTTAATAAAAGTAAAATTTTTTAAGTCATTTTAACAGAATTAAATTCAATAGTTTAATAAAGATAATGAAATGATCGAGAACCTAAAAATAAAACATAAAAATAAAAATTTTACGATACATTTGTCAATATTTAATATTTAATAGTTATTTATAGTTGTTAAAAAAATGCATTAATTTTACGAGCTTTACAAAATTTTGTATAAAACAAAAAAATTAATAAAACTATTGGGAAATTTTGTTTCATTTCAAATCTATTTATTCCGTATGATCAAATTTTATTGAGAAATTCGCGAAAACCTGTTTTAAATGAGAAGAACTCAGTTAAATAATTTTTCAATTTATCAAATACACAAAAAGAGAAGTTCGTTATGATCTGTTTTTTTAGGGCCGTATGTCGATAAATTTTTTAGAATTTTGTAAACCATTTGCAGAATAATTCCCTTTTGGGAAATATCACTTCTTTAAAATTTTTACGTTTACAATGTTTTTATGAGATGATTGCGTTTTAACGTAAGCCAAAAATCACTATGCGGGGACTTGTGATTGATTTTCTCAGAAAAGAATTAAAAACAGGCGGGATGGTAGCCTTGGCTCGGAAATGAACAAAGGATTTAGAAGAACCTTTGCGATCTTCTTTCATCGCTTGCCAACTTGCGCTTATCATGAATGTGGCGGAAGCACGTTGCACAAATTATACTAGGCCAGGCCCACCATTGTTTCCTCGTTCTTGACGATACAATGTACATGTGCACAATGTCGCGAAGCTGAACGGCAATTGTTGAACTTCCCCCTAGACGCGCAAACCTACCACAATGAGGTCAATTGATATTAAACGCTGAGGCATTACGGGGTCTTGCGTAATCTATACTCGACTAGAGAAGGTATGGTACACCCACGGAACACTGCCTGTCAGTTCAGTTTCCATCGAAAACAGAAAGACAGACAGAGAGAAAGAGAGAGAAAGGCAACCGTGATTGTACGATCTTTTTTCCTTTAACTTCATGGGGTTGCTTCAACGAAAATTACAACGATGTTGAACCTATCTATATGATCTGCCGAAATTTCTGTGTGAGAAACATATCCACATGTATAGTTCACTTGATGTTTCACTAAATATATGATTATTAAGTAGCAAGAAAACTTAATACAAAATATCTTATAGCTTACCTTGAGCTATTCAAATGGAAACATTAATATTCAATCCTAATTGAAATATGATTGTCGAATGCTTAATACAGTGCTAGTTTATAACAGTACTATGTGTTATACATTACTCAAAAAAATATGCTGCACATAATTTAATATAATATTAAAAGATTCAGTCCATACAGATGAGCTTTTATATAAAATTTAGGACATTTATTTTTGGGTATTTAAATTTACGATTAAATACGAAAGCTTTCATAAAAGCAAATCATTTTTATCATACATTTTCGTACGATTAACGTATCATTGATAACAAAAATTTCCTCTTAATTTTTAATGCCTTCAGTATTTTCAAATTTAGTTTTGAAGTAATAATTATACGAGATATATTGATTCTATCAAAGTAATACAAATTTTTTTAGAAAAATTTAATTTAAACAATAATAGAGCTGTCATTTTTGGAAAAGCGTGAGACATGAAAAGTAATTTTGCCTTGTTATTTACAATTTATGATATAATTTTGTCATTTCGATACCACTTAGAAATTGTTTATATTTTTTTTTTTTGATACACTGCAATGATTTTCATCGATATACCGATATTTTATCAATTTTTAATTTATTGTGTGATACAATTATTTTTAAATCATTTTATTAGATGAGTTTTCTTGGGCCAACTAATTTTTTATTTGTTTTACATAAATATGTATTTCATAAACTATAAAAACTATATTAAAAAAATTAGTAGAACTTTTGATAATTAAGTTTCACATTTTCATTTGGTATGCAATCAAACTATAATTTTTAATTTTGTTTATTTTGTTTATGTCAAAAAAATTTGTATATAATATAAATAATTATAAGTGTATAAATCAAAATTATTTTCAAAAGAAAACAAAAATTTTAATTTTATTTTTTAGAATTATTCACTTATGAGTATTAATCGAGAATTTTTTAATTTTGTTCAATCATGTTTGAAATTAATACTACAGAATATTTTAAATTACATTTCTCAAAAAGATTTTTTTAATAATAAACTTCATAATAATTATAGAAATAATAATGTCTAAGCTTTATAGAAATTACTATAATTATTTTAAATTTTTATTATGAAAGCATTTTACGTAAATAAATTTATGTTACTTTATATTCTTAAGGTATCATTAATATTATTCATTCCTTTAACATAATACGACGAGAAAACATTTTGATGAAACAATCTTTCGGTTTTTATTAACTGGATTACTATGAAAACATTATTTACTATTTATCATCAATAAATTAAATAATAGCCTGCAATCAATGAATCTCACCTTATAATCTCTCATATACTTATATTCTATTCGCAGACTCGATTTTACAGAAGCACCATTACTAAATTAATAAATCAAGGATCTCATATTATTATCTCATAGCTTTATTAGTAAATATGTCAAGAACAGAGAATTTAAAAAGAAATAATAAAAAAGATGATACAGTAATCGATGAAAAAACATTGACCTTCGTGAAAATATCAATAGCGTGGTAAATGCAAATTCGATATTATATACTTTTAGCAAGAAGGTATCAATCGATATGAAATATTTAATGTATCGTATTAAAGTATTATAAACTAAACAATGTTTTATTCATAAATTAAAAATTTTTCTTATCTTATATTTTATAATAGTTATTATAATAAACTCGCCCTAGAAATATTTCGTCGTTAAAATATTTCAAATAAAAATAAATGTATATAAATATACGCTTCTAATCTCCGTAAGTATATTGTACTAAAAGTGAAGTAATATTTTTTTATATTATAGTAGATTTTATATTGTATATATACTTATGTGTGCTGTGTTATAAGTGTGAAAAAATATATAATTAATTTTTAGTCAGTTTTATAAAAATTTTAATGTCTAAAATAGTATATCATTCATTTTGTGATGTGATAAATGCGTGTACAAAATAATGTTTTGTAATGTTTCCATTTATAAAAAAATCAATTTTTCATTTAAAATTGAAAAATTTAATTAATTCAGCAACTGAAAATTTAGATGTATGTATTTTAATAACACAAAGAATATTAAAATATTTGATTAAGTTATATCTGTCGATATTTTACTAAAACTTTTCAAATAGTTTTTTTAATCCTTCTAAGTCGTTATGATTAGATTTGATATAATTTTCTCCTATACTCACGAAAATCATTTGGAGAAACTTAAATCGTAAGTAAGTACACCAAACTATAAAAAAATCTTCAATAACATTTTATTAAGCTCAATGTATTTAATATTTACATAAAAAATTAATTAGGATTCTACAGCTTGATAATATGTAGGTAATAATAATTTTTAGGTTGTTTTAAGAAATTACAGCTATAAATTTAAAAAAATTGTGTAGTATTAGTATCTGTAGTAATTATTTTATATGAGAACTAAGAAATTTTTATGTAAAATTGTACTATGTTACTTCATTTATTTTTAAACATAAAAATAATTAAAATTTTTAGTTAATTGATTTTTTATAAATAATATTTACGTAGTAAAAATATTTGTAAAAACATTTAAAGGTTAAAATAATATAATTTAATTTTTTCTGATGAATTTTTAGAACTAATTATGGGCAATTATTTATGAATAGTAAAAAATACAGATTTAAATTTGCAAATGATTTGTGTACAACTAAAATTTAATAATAAAATTCCATTAATCGTTTTACTATTATTCAAAGATTTTTTTAGTATCCATAAGAACTTAGAAGTTAATTTATTATGCAAATTTGAATCCTATTTGAAGTATTAGTCAATAATTTAGAAAACTTTTAAGTTAATTATTTTGTTTTAATAGTTTTAAATTACTACTTAAAAAACGTATATTCTCAACAATAAGATAACATAATTTTAATTGCGATAATACGTGGCAAAAAATAGTATTGTACAGTCGTTGTATGCATGCACGTGCGAAATTGTTACCAAGTCTATTAAGCTCAAAAAGATCAGCCAAATAGAGCAATTCAATTAACATTTTAATTTAATTTATATTTTTCGTCGAAATTAACAAGGCTACACAGCCTTTTTAACATTAAGTCTTAATTATTAATTTGTTAAAGATACTTAAGAGTGCTTTAAAATAAATATAAAATTGATTGAATTAAAAATGCATATTTGTTTTCATCTAAGTGTTAACTTGTATATATGAAACGTATATAATTAAAAAAAGAATTACTTTACTTTCATAATTTATTTAAATTTTAAATATATATACTTGAAAGTACTTTCTACTATACTATAAAATCAAATTAAACTTATTTTAATTAACTGACATGGTTTTTTATAATTAAATTAATTTTTTTAATTTGAAAAAAATACATAATTATGTATCATTAGGTATCAGATAACTAATTAGTTGTATAAAAAGAATATTTTTGAAATATTCAATTGTACTTTACACATGAAAATTGACATCAAAATTGAAATAATTTTTCAAAAAGTTGACATTTAATCAGTATATGTAATATTTAAAAAAATTTACTTTAAGCAATTATAAAATTATTAACTATTTTTGTTTTTACAGGAAAGATTGGTCTTTTCTATTTAATATTTTATGGTATATTAGCGGCGCTTGTTGCGATTTGCTTTTGGGGATTCTTCCAGACACTTGATCCTAGAAGACCCACGTGGCAATTGGAGCGTTCAATTATTGGCACGAATCCGGGTAAATCTTTTAAAATACTACCAAGAATTTGTTATATATTTAAAATATAAAATAAACCTTTTATAAAATAACGTATTGAACGTGTAAAGATATCTAAGAAATATCTTTTGATGCAAATGACACATTAATCAATTATTTTATACTGATTAGATATAACTATATAAGAATATTTTATATTGTTTACGCGCGTACTTCTTTTAAAAAGTATTTTAAATATTATACTACAGGAGAAAAATCTATAATTTAATTCGAACGTCTAATATAATTTTTATTGATTGATACATTCATTCGTAATATTTTAAATATTTAACTAAGTTTTGTCTAAATCTTATATCCAAAATAAAAGGTTTAAATTTTTTTGATACCATAGAATAAAAAAGTTAAATAATGATGTTGTTGACATATTATATATATATATTCTTCTAAATACATGTCATAAAATATTGATCATCTTTTAATAAGATTTGAAATATTGATCACAATTTTCCTTTTACTTTAATTTTAAAATATGAAAGAAATTTTTTGTATACGTTATTTTGATACACGTTACGTAAACTTTTTTATATTACAGAAAAATCAATATTTGATCATATAAAATAAAAACTTAAATGACCTATAAAAAGAGTAAAATTTAACCAAATTTCAATCATTAAATTTTTTTTTAATGTATTAAAAATATGCGTAAAATTTATAATTTTATTTAAAATAATAAAATAATTAACGAAAACGTAATGTAGTTTAATTAAATCAAAAGATCAAGATTCAGGTTGTTAATGTTAGAAAAGCTGAAGATAATCCATTAAACTCTTTTCTTGAAGGTTTGGGGTTTAGGCCGTTGCCACCTGATGAGAATGTTGAAAGTACATTAATTTGGTATAAAGGAACCGAGAAAGGAAAGTACAAGCACTGGGTGGATTCATTAGAAAAGTTTTTGCAAGGTAAATGAATTAAATTAAATATTATTATAATATAAATCTATTATTAAAAATTGTGTTCGATTAAAAACATGATTTTTTAAAAGGAAATACATATAAATAAAAAATTATTAAATTTATTCAACTGCCTTTTTTAAATCAAGTTTTAAAGATGAAAATAACAATTTACACCTTACAAGTAATAAAGATTGATTCCTTCATAGTTTACCGTACACCTGGACTAACACCCGGTCGCGGCGCGAACATACACAATTGTGATTATGACCACCCACCGGGGCCGGGGCAAGTTTGCGCTGTCGATGTAAAGAATTGGTTCCCCTGTACAGTTGAAAATCACTATGGATACCATACTTCCTCGCCATGCATATTTTTGAAGTTAAATAAAGTAAGGACTTGTTCATTGTTAAGCTGCAAAAAATTTCTTTACATAAAGCAAACATGAGAACTTATTGACAGTTTTAAATTAAATTGATGATTGTGCATTGATTTTTTTTTAAAAACAGTATTTTCTTTCAAACCTTTCTTTCTTATTATAAGCATTGAGGTTAAATGAAAGAATAAACAAAAATTAATAATTGTTTTCAACAATATTAATATTGCGCCTATTATAATCGTATATTTATTTAAATTTATTAATGGATTAATATATCTATATTATATTAAAAACAAAATTTAATGTTTTCTTTAAAATATAAATAGAAGATAAATTTATAATTTTATACTATAAAACATACTTCACAATTTACAAAACTTAAAAGCTTATTTAAATATTTTAAAAAGTTTTTTTACTTTATTTTTTAAGTTTTATTAAAAATCTTAATAAATACATTATAAAATTGCAACAGAATAATAAACAATAAGAATTTAATTTTTATATACAAAGCAAAATAATTTCAGATTTTTGGTTGGAGGCCAGAATTTTACAATGATACTTCATCACTACCGGAAAGAATGCCGGAAGAATTAAAAAAGTCTATAAAAAATATATCAAATCCCAATGAACGTAATACGGTTTGGGTATCATGCGAAGGCGAAAACCCTGCCGATCAAGAAAACATCGGCCCTGTCAATATTCACCCGCGACTTGGTTTTCCAGGATACTATTATCCATATGAGAATTCCGAAGGTTACCTAAGTCCGTTAGTCGCAGTACACTTCGAAAGACCACGAAGTATGTAAACTTTTTATAATTTATTGCGATTTATGTCTATTAAAATTTCATGTATTGCTTCAACATTTTTTTAAATCTTTAAGTCAGTTCGCTATTTACATAAATAAAGATAACAATTTATTAGGAGTATATTAGGAGTAATTTTGAAAAATGTTTTTTATGATAATAAAATTTTAAATATTAAAATTAAATATTAAAAATTCATATATTGAAAACAAATAATAATAGACAAATATAACTTTAATTTATGAACTTATTAATGATCAAATAATAATTGCTTATATGGATAATTGTGATAGTAAATTATACCAGTCCGATGATACTATCAAGAAGAGTAAAGCAATAATTTTATTGTTTTTTATTTTTCTAAAATAGTCTTATATAGTGATTTTTGCTCAACGTTGTCAAGAATATTAATTTTTGTTGAGAATGGAGTATTATATTATTATATTATTGCACATATATAGTAGCATTAGCATAATAATTCCAATCTTTCAGAATTTTTAACTATTTGTAATTATAGATAAAAACTAGTTTTTTTATTTTTGTTCATCAATTATAAATTTTATAAATAATATATTCAGTTTAAATATCGGTATTGGTATATAGAATTGAAATTTTCTTCATTGCAAACTTCTTTTTCAAAATATAATATTGAAATTAATTTTGAATCTTTTACTCAAATAAAATCAAAGTTTACTACGTTAATTAAATTTTTAATTAACGTTATTTTATTTTAATATGTTATAATTTTATTTTAAAAATATCTATATTTTCACTATAAATTATTTACCAAATCAATACGAATAAAAATAAAATATTTATTTGGACCAATAAATACAATTGTTATAAATATAATTATTTTACATCAGAGTTGATTGCAAAATATAAATCAGATATAAAATTAATTAATTGTAGTTAAGTATAATTTTAAGCAAAAAATTATAGAGACTTACTCAATAATTACATTTTATGATAATGTACTGATAATATTATAATCTTTCATACAAAAATGTTATTTCATTATTGCAGCTGGTGTTATCATAAACGTCGAATGCAAGGCATGGGCAAAGAACATCATTCACAATCGAAATGATAAACTTGGTTCTGTACACTTTGAGCTTCTCGTCGATTAAAACAAAAATTTTAATGCTGTTCTAACTGATTCACCGATCAAATATGTAGGGGTACAATATGCATATATGTCCTTGATGCTCTAATGATATTGTTTTCTGCTTTTTTAAAACGAGAAAACAAGACAAAAAAAATTAAAAGGAAAGAATAGAAAACTTTTCCACCGTATGTGCTAAACCTGATTATTGAAGAAAATACTAAGTTTTAAACAATCCCAATATTTTTTCTTTTTTTCAGTTTCTCTGTTTCTTTTACTCCGTCTCTCTCTCTCTCTCTCTCTCTGTCTCTCCTTCTATACTTTTCTCTTCCCCTCTAAGCAGCCTTTAATTTTTATGCGATCGCAAAAAAGAATTGTTAAGGACTCAAAAGAATTATCAATACGAAGTATAAATGATTCTTTACAACTACTAGTGAAATTGTATTATTGATAATACCAGAGAAACTATTTGGTGATATACGGACAGATTTTTGCAATTTTGTAAAAAAAGTCGTAAAAAATATTTTTATGCTTGATACGACAAAAAGAATATGTACATTAACACATTTATGTTTTTCGAAAATGAGCATGTGTGCAAACACAGCAAGCGCGCATATAATTACTTGCTGAATAGTCTAATTTTCGATTGTACTTGTGTTGTAAAAATTGCTTCTGATTAATCAGACTAGATTTTTTATTTCTAGCAATTATGAAACTACAAAAATTATTCAGAATTCGTGCGTGTTTGATTTATTGTATATGTTTGAATTTCGTATAATTATTATTCTAATCGTGAATCACAAATATGTATAAATGTTGATAAAAAGTATCAACATGCTGACGGAATTCTGTCAATGAAGTGCGATTCGAGCATGTCGCATTTTTGTAATTAGTGATTTTTTATAGATAAAAAATTCCCGATTTAAAACTAGGAATTAATCTATAACAAAGACAATATTTTAATTATTTATTTGTATTAACTTTTACATAATGTTTTTTCATGTTATAATTAATATTTTTATAATGAATCATTAAAATTATCAAATAATGATTCGACGACAAAATTTTTTAAAAAATTAAAAAAAACCCTTTTCTAATTATTTGTGTTCTGAATGGTATATATATTATGTTAAACAATTTTAATACTCGATGAAATAACCAAATAATCACGTGATAATGACGCGATTTCCGTTGTCAATAAAAATCGTGGTACAAACGTTCACTATGAAGTATATGGACAAATAAATAGAAGTTTATATAAACTGTAAGCGCAAATAGTGTCACCTCATTTTATAAGGTCAAAGAATGAAAGAAGATTTTCTATTTTGATACAATATTATTAGTAATTTTAAAAATAATTTTTCAGTTATTGCAATCTTATCGAATATTTCAATGAAAGATGCTGCGCTACTCTTAAATTTCTGTAATGATCACATGCGTAAGTTTTTGTTTTTGTACAAAAATTCACTTATATTGCATATTATTTACTTTATATATATTATATTAGATTATGCTATAAAAGAAAAAATTTTAAATATAATATAGTTTCGAGCATTTTGACCTTGGATAAATAAATTACTCTTATTTTAGAGTTTTAACTCTTAAGTACAAAATAATGAACACTAATCGCTTATAAATTTTGCTATGTAAGTTCAATTAAATTAATACTATTAAGCATGATTGATTTAATGATACATAAAAAATATTATTAAAACAATTATTTCAAATGTTTATAACTTATTTTACTCTATTAGAGAATAAATGATTATTATATTTATAAATTTATAAATGAAACAAAAATGAAATTATGTTCTCACAGTAAATTTTTGTATTACCAAAATCGATATTTTGATAATAATTTATAACAGAAAATGCATGTTCTCATTGTAAAATACAAAATGATGGGCGATAGAATATACTATTAATTATTGCGAAAAAAGAATCTCTATTTTAATATCAATTATACGTAAAACATAAATGTAAACATAAAACTTCAAATAAAACTTTTTCGTTATGTGTTTGATTTGTTTTTATTTATTGTATATTTTAAGAAAGAAATTTGTTTTAATAATAATTTGTATAAAATTATCAAAAATCAAAAATTAATATTAATTTATATAATGAATAAGATGACGATTATAAAGAATTTACAATAAAAGCCTACAACATGTCCATATTTTACTACTTGTGAAATAAAATAATTCATTTATCTAATTATATTTTTCTTAAAATAATAAAATATCCTACATGAATTATATGTATATATATATATATATATATATATATATATATATATATATATAGAAAGATATAAATAATGAAAATCGATAAGAATTATAAATTAATGATGATTTTTAATAGTACATAAAATTTGAATATTCAAAAACTTTTTATGTTATCAACGTATGTACATATTTTTATATTAGTATTAAATTTTAGTAACTATACGTTTAAAAATTTTAAATAGTGTATTTAAATCAATTACGTAGAGAATTCATTCAATTAGAATTTTTAATTAGTTTGTTTTTATTAAAATAATATATCTATTATTTTATAATTTACTTAATAATTATTTTAATTATATTCATATTAATTTTGTTAATTTTTTTTATTTGGCTAAAATTGTTTACTATGAAAGACAATACATTAAGTTATAGTTACATGAATATATATTTGATATATGCAATGTATTCTATTTATTTATAAAAAAATAATTTATTTGAATACTATAATAAGTTGATAGCTAGTATGAAGAAAAGTACATTAGTTGTACGATTAATTTTAAAAAGTGCGACTAGGATTGACGGGAAAAGAATAATTTTAGAGTAAAAAAAATAATACGACTACACATTTTTAACTAGCGATGATAATAACACTATAAAAAAAGTAGATTGTAGGTAACGTTATGTACCTGTACAGTTGTGGAACGGTAGTTTAACCAACAGCTATAGTGCACCTTCTCTTTTTAGGTTGATTGAAGCTAGGTTTCCTTACTAAAGGTACTCTATTCAATATTCGGTAATTAGTTTTATTTACTGTATTTATATTTATTTATTTTTTATGTATGTATTTCTATTTATTATGAAAATTCCTAATGGTGTCTGATGTATTTTTGTATATATAATTTTTATTTATTCCCTTTTTTATGAAATTAATCGAGAAAAATACTTAAACTTTGATAATAATTAATTCTTCTATAGTTTTATAAATAATTTTATGATTGAAGAATAAATATTTTTTTTTTATTTGGATACATATTAGGTACAAAAGATTGGCAAGTGCTTTGTAAAGAATAGAACAAAATCCGAAGCTAGTAGATTTTTCAGATACTATTATTCTTAGAGTGCAATAATTCCTACTCACGAAAATTTAAATTCTAAAAAGATTTATTTAATTGACAACTATTCAGGTACATTTTTAAATATTTTTCTTAGTACATATACAATAGACTTACACCATGTAGTCATTATCGTAGATACCAAGATTTGTTTTTAGAAATTATTATAAGATATCTATTATCTATTCAGTAAAGAATATTATTAATATGTATATGATTTATAATCTGGCTGTTTCTTAACTCATTTTGTACTTGTACTTCTGTACTTTTTCACATTTTAATAAAATAAACTCGTTATTTAATGTAAAATGTTACAGTGTATTAGAGTACAAAATATACTAAACCAATGAATGTTTCAAATATGCATGAATTTAAAAAAATAAAAATAAAATATATCATTTAATTTTTAATATTTCACGAATAAAATAAATAAATAAAAGAAAATAAAAGAAATAAATATAGAATATAGAAAATGTTTCTTTTATTGAATTATGTAATAAAAGAAATGAGTCAATATTGACATATTTTTTATTAAGATATATTTTGAGAGACAGAGAGAGAAAGTGACAAAGAGTGGCTATTAACAGAGCGTTGTATGCATGTATACATGTGGTTATGCGTGTTCGTTTGTATGATAAATTATAATATGATAGAATAAATATAATATGATAAATTACTTATAAAACATTATAAGCTATAACAAGTAGTGTGTAGTATTCCATATAGTCTTTACAAATCTTTGCATTATAAATTTTTTAATTTATCTAAGTAAATGATATATGTAATTTTAATTCTTTATTGAGTTATGTATTCATGAAATATTAAAAATAAAATTATATAATATTTTATTTTCATTTATATATATTATACTGCTAAGTTAAAGAAAGTAGAAATAATTTCACTTAATAAACTTTAAAAAATATAATTATACTAACTTATGTAGAAATTTAATAAATAATAAAACGCAGTTATATATAAAAAAAAACTTTATATAAATATAATCTTGGTTAATATACAATATCTTTTGTTACAGAAAAAGATAATTACATTAAAAAAGTATTTACATGCATTTTATTGTACATGAAAATATACTTTATAAACGTATTTATATTAAATTAATTATAATGATAACTTATTCAGGTTTTAATCACTTTTATTTCAATGCATAATAATTAAAAGATATGCTTACAAATGAAAACTAAAAAAATTATATACAATTCTTTATAATATAATTTATATTAAAAAATTGATTAATTCTAAATAAATAATATTTAATAATTAGTATTTTACAAATGAATCAAATAATAAAAAATTTTTATTATTTATAATTTACATTATTCTAATGCAAAGAAAAGGAAAAATGAAAGACCAATGAAATATTTTGTGAGATAATTGAGTTGATACTGTTGCAAAGAATTTTTCAATAAAATTTTTTAAAATAACAAAATCATAATTTTTTCTCTGGAAACAAATTTTTTCTTATTTCATATATAATTAAATTTATAACAACAAATTTTTTACTTGTAGTTTGAAACATAGATTTTTAATTATGTGTAATATCAATCTGATAACATTTAGGCATACATACACACAGAAACATATACTTACATATGTGCCGATTTATATTAAGTAATAATTGAATAATATTAAATATATCATTGATATATATTATATTATATATAATATAATATAATTTAGAGATTTTATAAAAATTATTTAAAATTAGTACTGGCAATTCTTATTTCTAATATTATGAAAAACTTTATTAAAAAGTAAAAGTGATTATTAAACAATAAAGTAAGATTTCTATCTTATATAATTCTTTAAATCTATAATACTATTTGATACAATTTATTATTAATGATTGATATTAAATTACAAAATTTATAACTACCCTATATAAACACATATAAATTATCTTGATATTTTATTTCAAAATTTCGAATACTTTAAAGATCAAGTACACTATTTCAAATACTTATTATAAGTGCAAAAATTATCTTATTATGTAAGCATTTAACCATCCAGATGATAAAATTTTTTATAATAGTTAAAGTAATTTTTGGAAATTTATGTTTTATACAGCTATTTTATAAAATATTTTTATTTTTAACAAGAATATTGATATATTATGAAAAATTAAATTATATTATATAAAAATGAATATAACTTTCATTCATAATTATGAAAATATTTGGTTTATTAAGATTTATTATATTATTATTATTTATTAGAAATTTTATCGTTATTTTATTTTAAAAAATTAAATAAAATTCTACAAAGCACTGATTTACAGGTAAAATATGGATTGACCATTACAGAATAAAAGATAAATTTTAAATGTTATAAACGGCTTTTTAAACGTAATTGTAATAATATATACATACCATAAACACTATAATTTTATACATTAAATAATAATATAAATTTATAATTTCTTAGTTTTTTATAAAAATTATCTTTATTGTTGATGACTCGGTAATACAAAAAGATTACGTATTTTTAAGATTTTTTGATACTAAATATTATATAATGTTGGTTCTTAAATTTGAGAATACAGTTAAATTATTAAAATATTAGCTATAATGAATTGCTGTTTTTGAATTGACTTAAATTCATTTATTCATTTGTGAGGTAGACATAGGTAGGCACTTATCCTTAAATTAAATTAAAATGTAAAATAATCAATCATTTATAAGTATATTAAAGAAGACTGACCCAGATGGGTCACTTCTGTCTTTTTTATGTTCAATATTTTTGGCCCAAGCTCGACACTCGATATTGATAAGTTTATTTCCTGCAAAAAAAATTCATAAGTTTAATTTATTGCGGTTAATATTTTTATTAGTATATGTATATTTAATATATTTTAATCATTTTACTAAAAATATGATAATTATAATTTACACCATACTTCTATGATAAAAAAGTTACCACCTTAATTTCATTTCATCTACTTTATTTTTTAATAAAATTTATTTCTTAAAGTTATATAATATTAAAAATAGTATACACAATAACTATTATTTTGTTATAATATTTATTATCTCCAAGTTTTGTAAAATTATATTTCAATGTTTATTGTTTAAATTCCACTAATATGCAAAAAATTCAAACAAAAAGAAGAATTTAAAAAATTATATTCTAATAATTTTTAAGCGTGAAATATTATTTTATGTAAAAATCTCGTGAAAAAATATAAAATAATTAGAATAGAATTGTATTATCATATAAATTAAATATTCTTTCTGAGAAAATATTCAGAAATAAATTAAATAATATTACAATTCCTGTAAGTAATAAAATATTTTTATTTAAATTATATTTTTTAAATTATATTTTTTAAACACAGATTAGGAATAATAAGTAGTACAATACGTTTAAGCTTTACTATTATATTCTCTAATATGATAATGATAAATTCTTAAGAAAGGAATAAAAATGCAAAAAAAATAATTACTTTGTGGTCGTTTCAATTGTACAGCTACGATGGGACTTAGATATTCAGGAAAATTTGAATATGGATAATAATACCCGGGAAAACCTCGAAGTTTAGGGAAATACTCTAGTTCTCCAATGTTTTCTTTGTCGTGGGTATTTGCACCCATACATGAAACCCAAATCGTATTTAACTGAAAATAAGATTAAAAAAACTTATTAAGTAATGATATTTATATAAATAAAATATAGTTTTAAATAATACTTTAGAAAGTAAAATTAAATTGAATCAGATAAAAAATTAGAATATTTTTGAGATTATTTTAGTGAGTTTATGAAAATATTCAACAGAATAAATGCAATGAATTTGAATATTTAAAAAAAAAGAAAGCAAAATAAGTAACAAATGGAATTACTTTGTTTTAATTGTTTTTAGTAATCTAAATTGTTTACCTTTGATTTATCCAACCTTCTAATATGATTTTTAAGATCTATTGGCATTTCTTGTGGTAAATTTTCGCTTTTATTATAATATTCTGGTACCCAATCATATATCTGTAATAACATATATCTTATCATTATAATAGGTGATTTTTTTTTAATGATATTAATATCATCATCATTATTGTTATTTTCATTTTATACATAAAATGTTAATAATTAAAAAATGTTATTATTTAGAAAAATTTTTTAAGTATTATTAATAAAATGATTTAATAATTTAGTTATATCAAAGTACTTGTTTAAAATAATACAAGTAAATTAGAAACCATAGAGTACATAATTAAGCAATTTAAAATAGTAAGTGACAAAGTTTTAAATTATATTTTTCAATTATATAGTAGTACTAACAAATTTTCTAAATATTAATTTTTTAAGTATAAATTTTTATATTTTTAAATATACATTTATTTTGTATAAGAAAAATGTTTACCCAGAAAATTTTTTGTACCTCCGTATAAAACGTATAGAAAAACTTTGTAAAATATATGTTTGTAAATATTTTGTGATTCAATGATTATAATAAAGCTATATAACTATAAATTAAAATATTTTAGCGCATTCATGTATAGTAAATATTATTATAAAATTCTGAATAATCAAAATTGCGCTACTCAAACATTTTTTTTTATTAGCTTCACAGATCAAATTATTTGTATATGTTTATCAAATAATATCTAAATGGAGAAATTAACAAAAACACAGAAAATTTTTTTTTAAATATTTAGCTTTCATAATTAAAATTTCAAATAGTCAATTTTATTGCAAAGTATGCAATTTTCTAAAACACAAATAAAAATAAAATAAATTTATATTTTCTTATAAGTTTAGTTAGTTTAACTAATAATTAAAAAAACTAATAAATAATATTAAAGAGTAAATTGTCATGGAAAAATTATCTTAAAAGTTTGTAATAAAATCTAATATTTAACATTTATTATCGTGGTAAACATAAAAATTATATACTGTAAAATGGCTCAAAATTAACTCAAAATTTTGAAATACTTAAATTGAATATTCATTCAAAAAGATTTTGTTTTTCTTCATAATTATATTTGGTTATTTGTTCAAACAATTCATGATCAGTAATTTTTAATACAAATTGATATTACTTTTTAATATGTATGTATATGTGGTTAGTCAGTTAGTTTATTAAACAATATACTATATTGTTATAATACATTACAAAATTTATTTATATATTTGTTTTTTATATAAACACTTAAATATTTATTCTCACCTTTCAATCTACGCATATACAGTTTTTCAACTTTTTTCGCTTAAATTTTATCAATTTATCTTATATTTAACCTACTGTTAACAATTTCCCTATAATTTAGTAAAGTTTTACTATGTATAAAATATTATACTTAATATTACACTTAACTTCTTGCACTATGACTTTACACTTAATACTCAAATAAATTTGACTTGCTATAGTTTTCACTTTTCATTTATCTATTTTCTTATTTTTTATTCGCTCTTTCTTTCTCTCTTCCAGTATATTTTGTACATTAAACTTATATCTTTACCCGCTTTCATACTATTTTTCAATTTGCTTATCTTGAATATATTGTACTGTATATTGTACTCTTGGATGATGTGTCTCACTGATTTTTTCTCTTATTTACGACATCCATACTTTTTCTTCTTCCGTCAATTATTGAATGTCCCTTCTCGTCTCATTATCTGTCATAAATCTTGCTAAAATTTTCATTGCAAATCTTCTGTCTCCCTCTTTTATACATACATATATTCTTTTATTTCATCTATTCGATATATCTATATCTGTCATGGTGTGCTTAAATTCCTTCGTACATTTGGATCTTTTTAAGTGACTAATCCATAATTGCATTTATTGCCCTGCTTTTATTTTCTTTACCTCATCCCACAATGTATTAACATTTTCATATTTCTCTCTCTACATTCTACGTGACCATACTATATCTTGCCAGAAACTTATTCTATGTGTTACGTTATTTTCTTTTTCCTTTTTTCTTTTAACTGTTGTTTTTGTACGTTTTCCTTCTTTTATCCCTTATTTTACACACTTTCTTATCGTTTACACAAGCTGTTAGATACTTTTAAATGCCTATTTTTTCATGTGTTTCCAGATTTCCTCTCTTTTAAACATTTTCCTTTTCTTTTTTCAGCTATGCGTTTATGGCAGATTTCAACACATAAATCACTTCAGTCGTTCCTATTTTACTTCTGCATCCATATTAGTTATCACTGTACTCTTTGTTTCTTTCTATAAATTTCTCTATTTTGTTTTTGAATAAATTTATACAAATAGTTTTTATATTTCATAATAATAACTTTCATGTATACCACCACTATGTTTAAATCTCTTATTTAAACTCCAATTTTTGCTGTAATCAATTCCTCTAATTTTGTCACTATTTTTTTTATTTTTATATTCCTCTATTTTATTATAGCTAATAACCCCTCTTTTATCCTCTCCTTTTTTCTTTTATAGCATTATTTGTTGTTATTTCGGATTTTTTAGCTTTTCTTTCACAATTCCAATTTTATTTCTCCTCGAACTACATTTCCATCAATCCTAAAAGGTTCCATCACCATATGAAATCCTACCTTTGCCTTTCCATTTTCCTTAATTCAGCCACGTTCCATAAACCTATTGACATTTTTTTAGTTTTTTTAATTTTCTGTTTTGTTATCTCCTTCTTTTCCCAACACTGTTTCTTTTTCCCTATCCGCCTCTGCGAAACTACTACTTTTTCTTTTTACTATAAATCCAAATATTCTTTTCGTTGATTATTTTTTTTCTTTATGAAACTATTTTCCTCTCTTCTCTCTTTGTATATTATTATTTAAAAAATTGATTTTAAATATTTTAGATTTCATAGTGCCGCAGTAAGGTAGTTATATTAATATATAATATATAATAAAATTTTCTATACTTTTCAATACCAATTAATAATTTAAAAGAAAATAATGTGTTACGAATAAAAATTTACAAATTTTTGTTTCAAACATATTATTTAATAAAATTTTTAATTATTGCTAAATATAGCAGTAATTTTAATTCTATTATTAAACTAGAACTTGTAATTAAATTCTTTATATAATTTTTAGAAGAAATGCAAATTATATAAAATTAAAAAAATAATTAATTACAATGTTTATAGAAATTTGCACATTCTTTAGTAGATTAAACCATATTTACGAGTATTATTAGAAAACATAATTAATAAGTTTTTTGTTAGATTTAAATCAGTATTTATGAAAGAAAAGAAATTTACTACTTTTTGCTTACAAATATATTAATATCAGGAAAATATATTTTTCTATAGTTTATAATTATGAAACGTTTAAATTAATAAATCATGTTTTATTTATGTAATTATATATGAAAGTTCCTGTATATATTTTATATTATATTTAGTAAATTATTATTTCTTAAACTAAGCAAATTTATTCAATAAAATTACTACGAATGAATTTCTTGCAAATCAAAATATTTGATATAGATTTAAATAGAATAAAAAACTACTAAATAGAAAATATAAAAAATAAAAAATAATAAAAAATTTTCTCTGTACATATTATATAAAATCATTTCTTAAAACTTTGAGTAGATATCTTTAAGTCTGAAAAACATATTTTATTAAACTTTGATATTTATAAGTAATAATAAAATTCCAAGTCTAAAAGATTAGTATATCATCACATGAAATTATATTGTTTTCAATTTTAAAATGAAAATAATATATTGACAATGAATAAACAATAGAAATTAAAGTCAATTTTTGTAGAGT
The DNA here is from genome assembly GCA_018907185.1 of Platyscapa corneri. Lineage (NCBI taxonomy): Eukaryota > Metazoa > Arthropoda > Insecta > Hymenoptera > Agaonidae > Platyscapa > Platyscapa corneri. Next base: position 94,693 of record JACCHW010000004.1, read on the forward strand.
AACGAAGCATAGGATAATAGAATGAAACTTAAAAAAAGTAATAACATTCGAACCACACTGAGTAAACTCACCCTATTAAGTTTAATGAAGACACAGGGTGAGGAATTATTGTAACCGTAGTTTAGTTCTGATATACAAGGGCCCCAGTTGCTTATGTCAACGTCGCACACTTTACCTTTAAGCGGTGGTTTATCATAGTCGCATATCATCTGATTGCGACCAGCGTTTGCAAGCTTTGTCTTGTTTACATACTCTGAAGTAAAAAAATAAATTTCTTCCATATTTTCCGAATTTAAAACAAATTACATCTATTTAATATGAAATAAAAAATAATATAACTATTTATATTTTTTAATTATTTTATGAAGTTTCTTTTAATGTAATAATGGGTAAATATTAAAAATATTATACCATGTAAAAAGTGCCTTTGTAATAATAATTATTTCAGTTACTTAAATAAAAGAATTTCAATTAATATTTTTTTAAGTATTTGTATTTAAATATTTTTAATTTTTTCAAAAAGATAATTTATTGTATTAATAATGATTAAGGATCCAGTAAGATACATTTATAATCAAGTACAATTCTAATTCTTAATAACTTAAAATCTTATTAGTTATTTATCCTTATGTAAAAATAAAAAATATTTGGACACATTTTGAAAAATCTTGTAAATTATTAACTAATAATCATTTGGTTTAAAATTCAATTTAATCAAAATATTACGATTTAATATATATTAAATTACCCACGTATTTTCATATAAAAGAAAGTAAAATATTTTTATTTTATTTCTTAAAAGTTATATACTTAAATAAAATCGATTTATAACAAAATTTAAATAAAATTTTTACAACTTACTTTCAAAAAATTTATCCAAAAGTGTCACCCATTTTTTTATTTGTGTAGTATTTGATGAACTGAACAAAATTAATGATAAATCTTCATTTTTATCAGACATTGGTCGGAATCCTAAACCTACGTATAAAAAAATAAACGTATATCAATATAATTTGTAGTTATAAAATAATTAAAATTTTTTTAGATAATATTTCAGTACTAGTTTTATCAATTAAATCACTAGAATTTTTTATAAATTATGAATAACTCAAAGTTACATTCGATTAGGATATAAAAATTTATCAACTCCTTACATTATATATAAAAGTAAAATAATTTTCTGAGTAAGATAAAAATTTATTTTTATCTAAATATCAATATGTGCAGAAGGAATTATGTTTTGTAATTAAACAATTGTATAATATTTTTTATTTTCAGTTTGAATATATTTCAATTAGCATTAAAAAATATAATAATTTTAAATTAAATTTTAATATTAAATATATTATTCAATGATATATATATATATATATATATATACATATAAGTTTAAATTACATTATTTTTTACGTGGATAATAACATTTGTATGATTTATAATTATTATACTAAAAAAATATGTTTTTAAAAATTAGCGCTCAAAACTTTTTTCTCTACTAGTTATTAAAGCTTTTTCGAACTAAGTTTTTCTAACAATTATTCACATACAATGATAGTAATATAATTTTAGGAATATTTTATTACCAGGATTCATTCCGATTATGCTGTTGTCCAAAGTATACGTTGGTTTATTTTCGTCTAATGATGCTAATAATCCCATCATACAGATTGCACAGAGTACTGCCAAAACACTGTAGAATACCAGGTAAAACAGTCCTACAATACCTGTATGAAAAAAATTATTGATATAAAAATGTAAATACAAAAATATGTGTAATAGTTACCTATATACACAAACCTATATACAATAATAGAATCTTAAGAAAATTTATATTAATTATGTATAATTAAACAATTTTATTTATTCATCAAAAAATTATTTTTCAGTACTACTAAATAAAATTATAACTGATGTATAAATATTAATGCTACTTGATAAATATCAATAACCATTTCAAAGCATTTCCTCGAATTTGATAATGGAGTTTATAGCCTACGAGTAATTGTATGTATTCAAATGAACAGGTACGAGGACAATGGAAATAAAAAATAATGTACATTAGACAGAAGATTGATAAACATAAAATGTTAAAGTGCGAATATTAAAGTATTATAAGTACGACCAGATATTCCGCTCGATAAGACATTTTATAAGTAACAAAGTTTACATTTAAATTTTTGCATTAATAATTTAGCAGAAATAAAATAGAAATAGACATATAAAAATTATAAAAGCTAAGCGTAATATTTATAATCTTTTTAAAAGTATTCGTTTAAAGAAGTGACAAATTAAATTGATAAGTATGGCTATTTTAGAATAGTTTATGAAACAAAATAGTTTGCATTCTTTTTGTAGTCAAAAAGATTCATATAGCTTAGACAAATATATGCAACTTTATAGGTTATTTATAGTAAAGTTTATTATATAAGTATAAGTTTATTTATAGTAAATTACTGTTTTTTGAAAGGGACAATAAAATAATAATACATTAAAAATTATTTATTTAAAAATTTTTCATATTAGAAGAAAAGATTACTTAAATAATTGATGGAGTTTTTAAGAAACAATCTTTTTTTGTAAATTTTTGTTATAGTACTGGATTTTAATAATAATAATAATAATTCTGGGTAGTAATGGAAGAGGCTGGTACTCCATTTTAAATACCACTTCTAATCGCGTTCACGAATACTGCCAAACTCAAAATGCAGTTTGCTCTATAATGTTCCCGAAAATGGAAATTAGATAGTCATTCGTTTCATGTAAGTTCGAGACAAGACACGCGCATGATTTTAAATCTTATGTTCGTAAATTTCTGAAACTAAAGCTGACGTTCAGTTTTCAAATAATGCAGTAAGAGATCATTTTAATTTAATAATTAGATCTTTTTTCTAAGCCAATAAGTAAATAATTCTCAATGTATATATATCTTCTCAATTTATAAATAGAATATCTATGAAATCACACAGTGACATCAAAATGTACAAGTAAACCTTACTTTTTGCTAGTAAAATAAATAACTACCAAGTTTATTTATATAAACAAATACAAAGCCTGAGTATTTTAATAAAAATAAAATAAACAATATTGATTAAGTTTTCGAGTTATTGGATGTTTCGTTTTATTCTATATGTACATATTTCTAGATATTGAAAATATAAAAACATTCTGATCGTATAATGAGAAATGATTTGTTTTTTAATCACATTTTTATTAAATAACTATTCAAATTTTAAATAGAGTATACAATAAATATTAATATTTAATAAAATTTAACAATGATCTCAGTTTAGTACTAGTAAAACTAGTTTTTGTAAAATAATTAAAAATTTTGTAATATTTCACTTATATAAACATCAAAAATTAGATCTATAACTATATCAGAGTATGTATTATGTTGAATATATTCACAAAACTAAATATGATTTTAAAAAATTTCATCTGTATTTGAATAATCGAATAGATAAAAAATCTGAGTTTAAGTTCACCGATTAAAAATCATTAAACACAAAGTTCCAAAATGAATTTACCTGGAAAAAGTAAGTAAATCGACGGATTCACGTGATATTACAATTTCTAAACCAAAGATAAAAGAGAGAAATAGAGCAAATAAAAACTGAAAAACACAAGCGTAACAACCTCTCACCAGATGTCTATATCTCGCGTATGCACGTGTTGCTGTCCACGATTTTCAGTGTACGTCTACTAAATTTTGGAACGAAAATATCATAGTGACTAATGCTGGCTCATAACTTACTATAAATATGAATTTCTTTACGCAGTATATTTATGCACACGCACACGATAAGCAAACACTTGCAAAAAATGAAGAAAAAATACAATATAATTTGTATTTGCATGCACGAATTTTTATGAAAGCAAGAACCGATGATTGTAATGTAGTTCGTGTTAAAACTTACTTTGAAAAATTTCAAAGCTCAATAATAAATTCGTATTTTACAAAATATATTTGTTGTATCATAATTGTTACACGTTGAAGGAATCCTGTTCGTAAAGTCTCGAGTGCTGGAGAACTTTATATGATGAATTATGAAATACAATAATTTTATTTTTTAAATCAATTTTGCATATAACTTACTAGTATAGAACTATATTTTATACTTAATTTAATAGCATTGCGTACATTATAAAATTAAAATATTAAATACATTAAAATTAAACAGTGTACTGACATTCTTTTTAATTACAAGATTTATAATTTCTGTTTAATCATATAATCAAAAGTATGGCAAAAAGTTATGAAATAAAGAACAATTCATGACCTGACACAAAAAGTATTCACTTTACTGTAGAACTACTAAGTCGAAATAAATTTAGGAATAAAAAAAATTAAGTAGGAACAGATATTTACAAGAATAATGCATTAGTACAAAATACGTTTAAATAAAAATCTGCTAATTTGAAAATAAATATTTAAGTTAAACATTAAGCTTTAATATTAAAGTTATATAACTATAAAAAAACAAAAAAAACTGATTCGATATAGTTATTTTATTTATATTTAACAAAATCTCTTGAACAAAAGAAGCCTTTCATTTTCTTTTATTCTCGAAAATTTATTTAACAATTAAAAAATACATATTAAAAATGAATAATTTTTTAATTTATATGGATAAAGTGAATTTTTCGAAAAAATTGCTTACGAAAATATGGTATCTTGGAAAAGATGAACAACGACTATCGTAATGCTCACAAATATAAAAATACAGTAACATATATATTATTTTAAATTTCCTTGTCTTTTTCAAAATATCATCGAATTAAACACATATTTTAATATATTCAAATATAATTTTTTGTTACAAAGTTAACTCTAAAAGAATTTTAAACATTTAACTAATTTTATATTTTTTATTTTTAACTTACTTTATGAAGACAAAAAATACTTACTAATGACTGTAATTAATTGCAAAGAAGGATTAAAGAAGTAATGAGTAAATAAATAAGTATTAATATTAAAATACTAACTTTCCTGTGTATAATAATCTATAAATAGTTAATTTTCAACAATTGTAATGTTTCTTTCATATAAATCAACATTATTTTCATGATTCACCTTATTAATATATAAAAAAGTTAAATGATCAAAATTAATTTTGTTCATCCTTTGAAGTTTTTATAACTTTACCATTTCTTATTTCAATAGGGCCATTAAAGCATATTTATGCTTCAATGATTTTTACTTACAAGAATATTTAAATTTCGGAATGTTCATTTATAATTAAATGCAAATATTTATTTAAATTTAGATTTAAGAAAATATTTATAAAAAAGAATAAATAATAAATTTAAAATAATAAGTAATTATATTTAAAATTAGTATAATTTATTAATAAGGATGATTTTTTAACACTAATAAAAAATATAAATAAATAAATGTAATATTTTAAAAATTTGATAATTTTTGTAAAGTTTACAATTAAATAATTTAATTGATTAATTTAAGCATTAATAAATCATTTAATTTGTTTAGTATCTTCATGTGTAAATATGTTTTTAAATCTAAAAAAATATAGGTTTTTCATATTTACGCACTTTAAAATTTTATATCATAAATATCATTATAAATTAGCTAATATTTACAATTTATAACAATTCAGCTAATAAATAGTGAATAATAAATTTAAGAAAGGAATACAATTAAATTAATAAAATAATAATGGTTTAACAATACACATTTCTTTTATTAAATATGTAAATTAAATATATTCTATATTTTGTGCTAAATTCAACAATTGCAATAGATAAATTAAAAGTAATTAATAATTATCAATTTATAATAATTATAATATTCAATATAAAAAATGAATAGCAAAAGATGAAAAGATTAAAGTTTATAGATCTAAACATACATATTCATTGTAATAATATTAATTAATAATTAGCAGTGAAGTTTACTGTTTTAAAAATAGAAGCTATAAAATTTATATATTTTATATATTATTTTGAATAATGAAATTTTTAATACAATTATATTAAATAATAATTATTATTGTATATAATGTCAAAATCATGCACATATTCATTATCATATGAAAATTAGGATGAAAAAATTGTTTATCACATCTTAAAATTTTTTCACTATGGAGTAGATAGATGTAAGTAATCGCATATTTCTTTTTATATTTATATGAAAAATTGTGTAATTTAATAAAAAACTCAAAACAACTTTCAAGTAGTTTTCTATTAAGAAAAAACAAAATACAAAAGTTTTAAAATTTAATATGATATTTAAAAATTTTAACAGCATACATAAGAATATAAAAATAAGCAAAATAATATATTTATAATAGTTTTAAAAAATTGTTATTTTTTCAATAATATTTTGATATTTTTGTAAATAAATTTGTAAATAACTGTTTTTTCCAAAAAAACAAATTCTTTTAAGAATGACAGTTTAAAGATTGCTTTAAGTCTTTTATACAGTTAAATAAATTTTTAATTTATTATTCTTTTTTGTCCATTTCATTATTTATTAAAATTTAATTTTGCTTAGTTTCCTCAATAAAATGAAGTATACAGAAATTTTCTATATTTTCTCATTTAATTTTATCATTTGGCTAATCTGTTTCATTGCTATAGTATATTCATATAATTACCGCACAGTAGTATTTTATAAAATATAACATTAAATTATTTTTTTAATTTCATATAAGTTTATTAATTGCTATGAAATACATTAATTTTTTAAATATTAAAGTAATCATATTTGGAAAATTAAAAACAATATTTTTAATAGAATAATTGATAATTTTTTATTTATAGAATAGAATAATAATTTGTTTTATTGTTTTCTGTTTATAATTTGTAAGATTAAAATAACATTTCAGTATTGCATCTAAACATTATAAATATTGTTTACAATAAATGTATTGGATACTATAAAGAAAATAATTATTTTTTTATTATTATCACTTTTTCAATCTTAAAAAATTTGTCAAATATTAATAAATTCGTATTTGTGATTAAAACAGGATTATATTAACACATAAAATTATTTTATTTGTTTAATTCTATTCGAAAATAAAGTGTGTATTAAATGTTATTAAACTTACTGATGCGAAAATGTGCATGCATATATATTTTGTACCATGTCGGAAATTATGTAGGTCACAGAGGGGAGTTTTTTTTCGTTTTCCTTTTCTTATACACAATAACATGAGATGTTGATTTTGTATTGATCGGAAGGGCATTGGATTTTTCTGGTTTCCTTTATACTTTTCTACGCATCGAAATTTCGTCGTTTTCTTTCTTTCTATATTTTTTTCCCTCTTTCTTTTATGCTTTTGCAGTTAATGCTATTTCATTTATAAAGAGATTTAGCAGTGTGATTAGGTAGAGTAAATGTTCAATTAGTTTTATAAACAATAAAACAATACATTATTTAAAAAATTAATTAATGCCTGATTATTTCTAGTTTTTTTTTTCTAAATAATCAAAAGAACTCTGTATCAAATATAATAGATAGATAGATAGATAGATAGATTGAGACTTATAGCTTAAAATTTACTTTCTATTTTTAATAATTTAAAAAAATGAATTAATCTTTTTGATTTAATAAATTAAAATATTAATTTGCACAAAAATACAGCCTAATGTATATAAGGGATGAAGCAGAACCACAAGCAAATAAAATTAATTTGATTTAAAATAAAAAAAAAATTCTTCCAGAATTTCAAAAGTAAAAAGCAGTTGTACTTTATTTTGTTACTAAAAAGACAATTATTGTATAATAATGAAATAAAATAAAATAGTTTTGACTAAAATACAAATTAAAATAGAAAATGATAATTTAAGAATAAACTTAAATTCCTATTAAAAATTTTATTTATTATATGTAATAAAAAATTTTTAATTAAAATGTAATTATTATAATTACAATGAACTATTTTAAAAATAATAAATTTATATTTTTTAGTAATTTCCGTTTTTTTTCATGTTTATATCGTATATGCATAATGTGATTATTATGAATGTCTATGAATTCATTTTCAATTCTCTTATGAGAATTCAATATTTTTTTTACTGAACTTTTAAAATGAATAAAATCTACACTAATTTTCTACTAATCTTTTAATTGTATTTGATAAGTGGGCTTATAAATTGTAAAAAATTTCATAAATTTTTATAAAATATCGATTAGTTTTAAAAGAAAGTCGATTTTTAAAATTTTCTTTAAAAATTAACCAAATACTTAGAAGAAAAATTGAACCAATATTCAATTATAAAATAATTTTTTTTTACTTTTTATACATATTACATAGTTTACAAGACATAAATTATATAGATCTCAGTAACAAAACTTATATTAATAAATTTACTTATCAACTAGAAATCTGGAAATTTAGAAAATGAGATGCTCATTTTAAATTAAAATTGGAAAAAAAATTTCCAATGTAATAATTATACTTTTATATCAATGTTTAAAAAAATTTTTTTAAATAAATTTCAATTATTCGAGAAAAAGGTAATTGATTAATATTTCGAAAATTTGTCACTTAATTTTTACATTAATTAATACTACTTATAATTATATAAGATATTCCATTTAATGCATATAATTTTTTCAAAAATTTATTATAATTTTAAAATTTTGATAAAAACTATGTTGATTGTTAATAGAACTTGAACTGATAATTATTTTTGCGAAAAGTATCTTGAAACAATATAGTAAAATGATGTTATTATTTAAAAGAAATGGACTTCATATCTCTTGCAAATTATGCAGAGCTTAAAATGCAACCTCAGCGAGATAAAAGCAATCTCGATTCCGAGAGGTAATCAAATAAAGAATGTCTATCACCTATGCTGGTATAATACGTACATAGTATAGTATATAATAAGTATATAAATATTAAAGAACTTAATAAAACTATAATTAAGGTTAAAGTTACTTTATTACTCACACCAAGAGCTTTCTAAAAGTTATAAGAAAATAAAATTGTTTTTAAAAGATTTTTTATTTTTTTTCTAGACATTTTTTGGTTTTATAAGTAACTTATGAATATTCATAATTTAAGTTATGCTTATAATATAGAGAAAAAATGTTTTTTTTCTATTCTGACAATAAAGTATTAATTATGAAGATTATTCATTAGCAATGAGCAATCGATGACTTACTCTTGTTTGATTTTTTCAATTTTCACTTGCAAAAAAAATAATTTTTCAATTTTATTCTAATTTTAGGAAACAATTAGTTTGGGAAGTAATTTTCCCTCAAATTTGATGATAATTCCAACTTCTGGAAGTCCATACCAGTCATAAAAAATTTGTAAAACCATATGAAATATACAACGTGCAATCTTAATAGAATGAAAATCGCTAAAAATATCGTTACGATTAAATTGTATAGCCATAATGAAGCTAATGTTTAAAATTACATAACACCACACGCTGCCAATTACACTATAAGTTTATTTCCATCAAAGATTGTCATTCGAGGATCTACTATGTACTTATATAGTCTTTTACGCTAAAAAATAACAGTTTTTTTTAGAAAATATTCCCGAAAAATGGGGCAAGTTTCACACGTGTATGCAATTGAGAGACTAATTACCGGTCCAAATAAGAACGGAAATCCAATAGATTTCTGCGTTCTCGCACTTACCCCAACGTTTCTTCGTGTGTCCGAAAATTGTACCATCAACTGGATTGTACACTGCATCCTTACAGATTTGCCACTTGTTCCTAGTGTCAATTTTTCGCATGTAAGCATCTGCTGACTCGTGCGTTCCATTTTTAGTTTCCATTTTCGTAACACACGCACCCGGTACTAAATACGTGCGACGCAGCTTCTCGACACGCGCGACTCTGAGCGGCTCGATGCCAGCTGTAGACACTTAATACGCACTGTTTTCGCGGGCGCCTTAAAACTAGAGAGAGCCACAATAGCTGAGCGCAGGCGCACGGAAAACTCGAGTAGTATGCCGCGACTCTGCGACGTGCGCCTGTATGAGGAAACTCATACCATCGAATCACTCAATCTGTCTAAGTTCACAGGCAACGTTGATTCTCAGCTCTAAAATTTTTACGAATTTTTTTTTATTCAAATCTAGGCGATATGTAATAAGAATAACGGATATACCGAAATGCACTTTGTTAAACAAAAACATGGTCGCTGAGAAAAAATGAAGTTTCAATTAATAAGAGCACGACATTATTTTATTAATAACTTTATAACAGCAAAACCGCATGTCTATGAATTACCTTTTTATGTATTTTATGCTCCATATTATTAATTATAATACAAATAATTACAAAATAAAGAAATATAACTACCATTTCTGGAAGTATAATATATTTATTAGTTTATATCTTCGTTGCGATTGTAATCAATAAATTTTTCGCAATATAACTTCATCTCATCGATAATTAAAAATGCTATACTTATACTTTTGCACTTGCTGTATTAAACCACTCATTGAAATCCATTTTATTGAACTCTAATGCATTGTGGTTTTGATATTTTGGCTTTATCTGCTTAAAAGTCATTTATTACTTAATTATTCTATTAAAATTCTATATAATTTCTTCTATTTTTTATAAATATAAGTATAATCTTAACGATTAAATTGATGATTGCGATACTATGTTCATTATAGTGACTTTATGTTTTTATTGTTAATTTTATTTTCTGTATTTACTTTCTAAAATATTAGCTTATGTCAATATTTTTTTTATCTACCACGTCCAAAAATAATTAATTTTTTTCCGTTTGGCAACTAATATCAGTAATAATGTTGTTTTGAAATGTAACTTGAAACTCCGCTAGGATAGCCAATTTTTCAATAATTTTGTAATAGATTTAAAATATGCGATAACTGTGTACCATCTTTTTCTCTGTTTCTTCTAAGTAATATTTCTTTTGCTGAACAAATTCATCTATTATCCCAAAAGTTTTATTAGAATCCTTTCGAATAACACTCCTTCTATAATCGTTTTCCGTCAATAAATTTTTATCATTAGTATGAATAAGCTACATTTTGACATATCAAAACAATGATATTTGCTCCCATTTTTCAGTTATGTTGGAGTTATTCATTTTTTATTTATGATTTCATCTATACTTTAAAATATAGATGAAAAGTATTAATTTTAGAAATTACAATATGTTATATATTATACTTATTATACGTATTATACTTTAATATATTTATATTCAACATTTAATTGAATTTCAATTATTATGTAACCATAATATATTTGTATATAATTACATTATTTTTCACGGTAATAATTTGTGTACGTCATGTTTAATGTTATACATATGTCAGCTCGAATTCAAGTTCAACAGTTTTTGTAGATGCTTAAAATTTTTTTTTGTATAACAATATTAATAGAAATGTATTATATTAAAGATACCATTAAAAAAACTTTAATTAAGTTCAAATTTTATTTTATTTTAAATGTAAATTGAAGATACTTATAAAGTTTCGATATAAACGATTAAATACAAAATAAATTATTAAGAAAATATTTGCTTGTATTAATTTTTAATCTTTTAAAAAATTTAATTAAAAACTAAGTGACAGTTGAAGGTTAAAATAGAATTTTTGAACTAAAAAGCTTTAAAATCTTTAAAAATATAAAGAAAAAAAATGTCATGCTTCTTATAACATTATAGTTTTAGATTATTCAACATAGGAATATAGTTATCATACATTCTCTTGCATATATAAGGGGATGTGTCATCGAAAGAAAAATAGATTATTAAAAACTAATTAAATAATATTATATATGATTCACATATTATTAGAAGACATTGCATAAAATATTTATCTTATAAATATTGCCGATTAATTTTTTCCAGTTAATTTTTATGAAGATTTTCTAAGAATAAGGAGAACAAATTAGGTTGTTTTATATGAAACATGTTCATGAAAAACTTTTAATTTATGATTATATAAAATAAACTAAAATTTATAATTCAATATAATTTTAGTATTTGTTATTGTTAATGTTTCAAAAAATTTAGACTATTTAATCGACCATTACACTTTTTGCGTTTTTTTTTTAATTCTATTGTATTAAAATAAGCTGTTAAACAAAATTAATTGGTTTTAAATACTCAGAATTTATATTATTAAAATTATTAAAGCATCAATAAAGAATTGTTAATTTAATACATCTTTAATATGATAAAAATAAAAATCAAGTTTATACAAATAAAAAAAATAAAAATTTATTTTCAACAAGTTTTATTTGCATTTAAATTGATATATAAGATTTTAAAATGATTTTCTATACAAATATAATAACAAGAAGAAGGAAAGTAAAGAGATTAATCAAAAAGAATGTCTAACCATTTTATACGTTAAAATTGTATTAAAAAAATTTTATATATTTTATTTAATTTTATATCTTTATTTAATTTTATTCAATTATATAATTGTAGATTTAATTTTAGTTAATTATATAATTCCATATTTAATTTTATTTAATTATATAATATTTCTATATTTAATTTTATTTAATTATATAGTATTAACCTAAAACTAAATAGCAAAGTTTTTTAATTAATTCTTAAAATTCAGTTAAAAGACGCTCTTTTAAAGTTTTGTAATATAATAAGCACTAATAGTAATATTTGTACGTTTAGTTATAATAAGTAAAAAAATATTAATTCATATTGACTTAAAAAAAATAAAATTTTCTACATCAATTTTAAACAACAATAATATGAATTAAAAATTATTTCTTATTATGAAAATTTTCCTAGATGGAATATTTTTTTCTAAAATAAAAATAAATTGTATACTATTTAAACATAAAAAAAAAAAAAATTACAAGAATGTGTGAAATAAAATTTTACATTTCAATTACTCAAGATTTGGAGTTTGGAAAAATATATGTTTAGTTTACAAGATAGTACAGACTCGTCTATAAATAGAAAGTCGTGTAGTTTCCAAATATTCAACTTTTAGAAAAAAATTTATTTGATAAAGATGTTTTAAAAATCAAATGTGAGGAAGAAGGTTCTATATTTTTCAAAACAATCTTTTTTTCATTTTTATATATGGATTATTTTTTATATACATATAAGATTTATATTAAATAAGATCTTTTTTATTTTCTTATAATTAATAAATAACAACATAATTTTCACGTAATTTATACATAAAGAATAATTTAGTCGATGATAATTTTTCTTTTATGAAATTTTCCGTAATAATACATTTCTCGATTTCTAAAAACAATAACAACTTGACATACGAAAATGGTAATTAAATGAAATAGCAGCTATATTTAAAGATCGATTTTATTTTGAGAAATTAAATTACATACATACATTTATACAGAACAAATTCATAAACCATAAGTAGATGTACTAAAAATAATTATATTGTACTTCTCTTTTTTAAAGGCTTTTTTATAGTTACATATATGGTCTGTATACATTCATGTATACCTGTTTCATTTCGTTTCAGGGTCATTTTTACAAATACGCATGCAAAGCATACAATACGTTAGTATAATTTACTCGTATCAGTTGTCCCCAACGTCATCGTAGAGCGATTTTGTTCATAATACAAAAAGTCCCCACAAATATTACATAATTTACAAGCAGACAAGAATGACCTATATCGTACTTATATTTTATTAATTTATTTTCAATAACGTTTTTTATTCTTATAATTAGTCAGATTTTTTTAGTTTTGTTTCTGACATTGTACAACACAATATCTTTATAAATTAAAAAAGTAGACGATAAGAACTTTTATTCCGCATAAACACGAACTTACGACTACGAAATTTTGATTACTTTTGCTTTATAAGAACTTTATTAGATAATTTTACTAATATATGTAATATCTTTTTAAATGATTAAATACTGATACTATTAAGATCGTACCAGGCGAATATTTCAAATAGGTATTGTCAATCTAAAAATAAATTTCAAATTAAATCGAAAATATTTTGCTTTTGTGTGCATAAAAAAATAGCATTTTTTTAATCAAATTAGAAAAATTTAAGAAATAGTATGATTTTGACTTCAAACCAGATTTAATATCCACAAATATTAATAATTAATAAATTGACAAAAATTAATAAACCACGAGTATTGTAAAAAAGCAAAAATTTTTATGAATTTTTTTTATAATTTAAAAATTACACTGACGCTACATTTATTTTGATATTAATATGTTGTACCAAAAAGTATTAAGAATGTATTTATGTTATAAAAAAGGTATTAATAATGAATTTATGTTATAGAAAAAGGTATTAACAGTGTATTTGTGTTTTTAAACGTTTTAAATATATATTTAAAAAACAAATAATACAACTTTAATATCACAATACTTCAAAATATATATTGTAATGTATTATTTATTTTTATGATATTTAACATTAATTTAGCTTGTTAATTTTCAATTTTTTGATTAGTTCCGTACATAAAATTAAATTTTTATTATTTTATTTAAAATTACTATATTTTTAAATAAAAAATTACTTGTATAAAAAAACATTTCTCGCTGAAGTAAGGAAAAATAAAATATAATTTAAAATTATTATTTATATCATTTATTTTTCAAAATTAAAAAGAAATTCAATTTTATATAAACCAGAATATATATATAACTTATATATAAGAGAATATAATTTTCCTCATTAATATTTCTTAAATTGTCAAAAATATTAAAATAATTAATTTTTTTCATTTGTTGTATTCAAATTCTTAATCATTATTTGGAAATTCAAATTATAACGATTTTCATTATCAATATTACGAGCCCAAGTCTTGCACTCCACATTCACGAGTTGGTTAACTGTAAAAAATAAATATTTAAAATTTTAGAAATACCAGTATCATAAATAATAAATACAATAATAATTTAAGAATTAAAAAATTATTTAAACTATTAATTTGTTGAGTACAGAAAGTTTATTTTATAATTACAAATTCTTTAATTTCTTTTTCATTAATTGAATATAGTTCATAAAAATTTTCCATAAATAATTGATAAGTATATAAATAGAAAAATTTTAGAAAATAATTATTACAGGAAGTACAAAATTTCTATACAAAAATGAAAAATTATATTAGATAAAAAAAAATTATATTAACTTATGTTATCTGATTAAGATTATAAAAAATAACCAGTTACATTTTCATAAATTTAAATAAAAGAGGGTATTTTGGAACAGTTATAATTGTATTGTATACGATATACCATTATATTCATATTTCTTTTCATAATAAAGCTTCAAATTTTGTTCTATGTAAAATTTGTAGAAAAAATATAGCTTGAACTAAGGAATAAAGTAACTGGTTAAGATCTTTGAGATTTTAAAATTAATAAACATTTACATATCGTTTAAAAAAGAATTTTTATAATGGACATATCTTTCAATGAAGTTTATACACACTTTTAAAAAATAATATCAATGTATTTATTATATTGAAATTCAATTCTTTTTAATATGCATATCCGTAAGATATGTAGTTAAAGCAAAATCTTCACGTTTTGTGCATTATACCTTTAAATATAATAATACTTAGAATATATACCTATATATATATATATAATATATATTATATTTAATATAGAAATAGATATATATATATATATCCATATAAGAAATCACTAATTTAAAATTTTAAATAATCTTTATTGAAAGATCGTACATTTAAAAGAACTTTTCTTAAGTTTTTTTTACAAAAAAGTATTTCAAACGTAAAATATATTTCCAAAATGTAATATAATATTTTTAAAACATCAAGTTTCAACCTGTTAAATTTTTAAATCGTAAAGCAACCATAGGAGCCTGATAATTAGGTTGACCGTTGAATGGAAAAAACTGCACAGGGAATCCAGGTCTGGGTAAGTATTCAATTTCTCCCATTAGTACAGCATCATGTGGGCTTACTCCCTCACACGATAGCCACACATGAAACTAGGCAGATACAAAAAATAAATATGATCATTGAAGATTTATATATAGCAGCTTTTATAAATAAGAACAAAATGGGAACTATTTTCTTTCGTATTTGAGGTTGATGTCTAGTTTACAAGCTATTTATTCCATACTTAGATTAATTGAAAATAGAAAAATATTTATTTGGCAGGAAATATAACAACTTCACGTAACAAGCTTTAATAGTCTAATAAATATATTCAAATAATTATCTTTTAAATAAATATACTATTTATTTAATTTAATTAAAAACTTCAAAAGCATACTTAGTTAAAACACCTATAAATAGTATTTTGACGTTAATTAATTTATTTTAAATTCTAAAGTTGGATATATATTAATAAATAATTTTTACAGAGTTTTCATTATTAAATATTCCAGAATTTATATTTTACCTATCCTTATTATTATTATTTTATTTATTATTTTATTTATTCTTATTTTTTGTACAATTTTTTATACAATGTTAAGTTATTTAATTTAGCTCACACCTAAAATTATTCTAAATCTTCATCAAGATATTCTTCTGTAATTCTAGATATAAGTAGCATAAATATTGTCAATTTTTTAAAATAATTATTACATTTATAAAGTTAAAAATTTAAATTTAAATTTAAAATTAACACCATCGTAATTTAATTTTTTACATCTTTTAAACTATTTACATCTTTATGAAAATATAGGGTTGTGCTTATAAAAACCATAGAATATATAAATAATTTACATTTAATTTATATAAACAAAAAATTTAAGATGAAAAATTATTTTAATTTTTTGTGTAATACATTTAATCATTGTTTTTTTAATATTTAAAACGATATTATTTATTTTTATAAAATATATTCCATAACTTTCATTTAAGAATAAATTTTCTAATAACTATGTAAAATTTTGAAATCTGAAAAAAATATTACTGAGAGAAGAACTTTTAAAAAAAATAAAAAAATAATTATTTAAAAATTTAAATAATAAAAAGGTTTTAACAAAAATAGTTTTTTAATTATTATGAATAAATTATGAATTTTATTCATTAATAGAATGTATACATATTTTTACATATATTAATTAATTTAGAAATAATAAAATATAAAGTGTTAATTTAAATTTTTAACATGCGACCTAAAATATCATGAATGTATGTACACACATTTATATCCGTGCGTCTACGTTTATAATATATGAAAATTATATTACAATAGAATATTATTATATTTACACTTATATTAAATATATTTCAGAATGCTAACAATTGTATACAAAAATATTAATATTACAAATTTTATTTTCTAAAAAATTCACAATATAACATTGAGAGCTTAAAGTTTTTAATGACTATTTTATATTACTAGTATTCAAGAAATTTTTATTATTCAATGTGTCTTATCCAAAATAAAAAAACTTAACATTGAAATAATAGTATTTTAACAAATATTGTTTTTGCAAGATTTTATAAGATTTTGTAAGATTCATGATTTATCTTATTTCAGACTCTCTCTTCATGATCGGCAACATTTAATTAAAATTTAATATTTTCAAATTTCTTTAGTTAACTTCAAGTTATGATATGTACTACTATGATTGACGTTGATAATTTTTATAATATAATTTCTTACAGAGGCCTGCATTTGACATTATTATAATTTTAATATTAATATCCAACATTAAAAGTTGCATTAGACTTAAACATTTTTATATATTTTAAGTTTCTGTATAATGCTCTTAATCGATTTATTTATGTATTCTATATTAATCATTACTTTACGTTACATGACGTATTTATTTATTACATTACGTGTAATATTATTTTTAAATGGATACATGACTATTTAAAGAAAAGAAAATTTCTGAAAAATATCCTGTCTAATTAAGCAGGGGGTTCTATGTATTATAATGAGAATTTACATCACTCTATATGTTTAATGATGAAACATCAAGAATTTAGAATACATCATCAATTTTATCAAGTTTCTATATTACGAAAATATCATTTACTTTTTATCATATCATTATAAAAAATTTTTTAAAATCTTTTCAGATTTTATTTTTAATTTTTTCAAATTTTTTTTAATAATTTATTTTTTCTTCTTAATTAACATTGCTTTCTTAATTGATTGAACGAATGGTAACTTCACAAATTACTGACTTGGGATACTAAAAGTTCATTTAAGTAATGTTTTTAAACCATTTTGTTTTGAAATTGTCTTTGATTACATCAGTAATATTGTTCTCTCGCGTTATTAATTCTGGATATTCAGACATCCATTGAAATTAGTAAAAAATGGTTCAAGTTTGTACGTCTCCATGCACTTATTGGAAGATACGTAATAACAGTTAGAATTAAAAAAAACTAGTAACACTAACATGTTTTATAATTTTAAACTTTACATTTACTAAAAACTATCTTATGGATTATAATTGCCTGACATTCCGATGAACTAAGGATTTGTATTATTATTGTCCAAAAAAAACTTCTCTAAACAGTATAAATTCGTATAAAAAATTCATGCTGCTTTCTGTCAATATATAATAATAGTCGACATATAATTGATACCATTGGTGACCATTAAATTACATATAATCTAATCTTATAGATATCTTGATCTAATCGAATTAAATCGTAATTTATAATATTATAAAATTAATTTTGCATAAAACTAATTTGATTTATTAATTTCAAAATAATTAAAAACATTCTTGTAATACGTTATATTAAATTTCATTCAAAATTATAACAATTTTACAAAAAATTATTAATTTCCAATTTTCATTCAAGCAACGAAATACTTATCGTTCTCACTTCATTGTCCAAATATCAATTCAATGATATTAATATCAACTAAGTAGTTCTAAACTTACAGTAAAATAAATTTGTTAATAGCTTAAATACATTCTTTTCACCATGTTATTATGTACGTATTGTACTGTTTATTATGTCAATGTTTTCTATTCGTGTAAATTATATAATCGAATAAATAGTTTAAATAGAGTATTTACATATTTCACTTGTAAGTTGATTAATTTATACTATAAGTTTATTACTAGTGTAATAAACAGAATTTTTTTATTGTACATTTGATTATAATATAGTGTATAATTTTTTTAATTAAGATCTTTTTTATTACTTTTCATTTCATTGCATAGCAAGATTTATGAAATATTGAAATTATTTGTATTTCTCTGTCGAAATATATATATTAATATAATAATCGTTATATAGCGCTATATTAATCATTACAATAAAATCATTACTCTACTATCTTATAACATTAAAAATCTTTTAAAAAATTAAAAAATTATAGTAAAATAAAAAGAAAGTTAATTGTACACGATTACCTAATTAATAGAATATGTGTAAATATAAAATTTAACTGACTTTTATTTTAGTGTTTTAGCAAAATTTTTGAATTTTTATATATATATTTTGTACTTTATAAAATTAATAATACAAAATTTTTAAAAATTATGGTATTTACTAATCACTTTCATGAATAATAAGCATATACAGCATATACAGGATATATATATGCGTAAGTATTTAATTTTGACCTTCATATATAATTATTTATAATATATTCAAAGTAAAAATGATTAATTATAATTATTTGAAAAAAGTAAAAAAATAATTTACTTTATCAGATTTCTGAATGACTTCTTTTAACCAATCAGGCATTTTATCTGGAAGGTATAAGGCTTGATTGTAAAAGATAGGTACCCATCCATATCTCTATCAAATAAAAAAGTAATTCGATTACTTCCATGTAAAAACATAAAATAGGATGCATTTGGCGATTCTAAATCACTAAAACCTTGTTAAACTTAATGTAAATGCAAGGCTGAGGAGACCTAGTATATCCATACGGTGGTTCCGAACATTGTCCCAAAGTTTTTATGTCGAAAAAGCAAGATTTATTATTATTATTATTATGGTCGTTCAAAATATTATTACTGCAGTTTTCATCGAATTTCGATTTGTCGGTATTATATTCTAACAATATATACACACATAAAATTTTTTGTCTTAATGCATTTAGAAGAAAATATTACCTGAAAGCATTTGTTTTATAGATGTTATATATTGATGCGGTTTACCCCTTTTGTTAGACTCATCAAGTAGAATAAGAGGAGGCTTAGCATCTGGTATGATATTTGGCTTCAAAACGATACCTTTTTATGAATTAGGGAAAATACAATTATTCATATATTTTTAGATAAAATATGTAAATTCAAGTATAAACGTAAATTTTTTAAATCAACAAAATAATATTTTTTTAAATGTGATAATTCATTTTTAATCTCTATGTAAATTGATTTTGGTAATGTCTATTTAAAACAATAATATTATGGTAGGTGTAATTTTTTTTTACAAAAGGGTTAATGCTGCTATAAACGTTTATTTTATAATTTTCATTTTGTTACATTGCAGGAATGACAGAAATAATTATAATAACAATTTGCAAAAGTAAATATTCCAAAATGAAAATTTTATTAAATTATATTATTTTGAATAAAACTATAAATTTAAAAAAAAAATTTTGTAATTAATGCAAAATAGTTTTTGTGTGCTTCCAAAAATATTAATGACATTTATTTTAAAGAATTTTATTTGATTTAAGTATTTATTTAATTTTTAATTTATTTTTTAAGTTTAATTTTTTTTTAATTTAATTTTATTTAAGTATTTAATTATAATTATATATATATCTATATATATTTGTTTTAGTAGAGTCAAGTTTGATTTTCTACAAAGCATAATAATTCTTTGATTCAATTTATAAACAATTCAGTATTAAAACGTTCTATTTGAAAACGGGCATTAAAATATTATTAGTAAAATATAACCTAAAAATAATGTATCATTAAGGTACATGAGAATGTATAGAGCAGTTGCACAATTACTTAAATTTGTATTTAAACAAGATTAGTAATATAATTTTTTATTTAAAAATTGTATTCGTTTTTTAATTTGTATTATTAAAATTTTTTTTAGTATTATTATAATTTTACATCAAAAGAAATTTTTTATATATAAATTTAAAAGATTATTTATATATGAGATAAAAAAATTAATTTTCTAATTTTAAATATTTAGTATAAGAATTATTAATAGGATATTAAAGAAAAATATTTGTATTCTTCTTCTAATAAAATATAAAAATTACGAAAATTTAAGAAGAAATATTTCAATATACCATCTGTGTGTCAATTGTGTCACCTCCAGTAACAAATTACAATATAGTCATTAGTAGTCAAAATATAAATTAATTCATTTATATATATCACAGTTACATATTTTTTTATAATTATTTAATAAATTTAAAATCAGTTAATCCCATTAATAATTTGAATTAAATTAAACAAAAATATATTTATATTTATCAATACATTATCTTGTCCTTTTATATAATTGTAATTAATTATTGAAAAATTAATATAAAATTACCCTTTTCACTTTTAAAATTAATAAAAAAAGATTGATAAAATACTTATAAAAGTTATCAACAATAAATAACTTTAATTTATGAATATTATCAAGATAGATTTAAAGTTCTATATTGTAGAACCAAATTTAATACCAAAATATTTCTTAATATGTATGATACTTAATTGATTTATTAACTTTTAAACTTTATTAATAAATATAACATTTTAAATTTATATGCTTACATTAAAAAAATAAATGTAAATTTCAAGCAAGAATTTATTACATTTTTAAATAAACATAATACAATAAATAAATAATATATTTTCATAAACATAAGTTTATAAAGTAGGTCGGATATTTTTAGATTATGTCTTGTTACATTGTATAATTTAATTCATACTATCAATGTTTAAATTAATTTTTAATTTACAGAGAAAGATAACAATAATTATATCATTTTTTATATACATGATTAAATATTCATTGTTTAAAAAATTGTTTAAAAATTTATCTTAATATATGCAATAATTTATTGGAAAGAGTAAACCTGGTCCATGAATATTCAACGATGACATAGGAAACATTCTTCGATTTGGCTCGAACCAAGCTCTTGCAGATAGTGGAGTATATTGAAAAAATGGCTTATTATAAGCAGTTACATATTGGAGAGTAACCCATACTTGTAACCAAGTAAGAAAAAATAGTACACCATAAAAACATGTATAGAATATTCCCACCTCACCTATAAATATTAAAAAAGTTTTTTTTATAAATGTTATAAAAGTATTTTATAGTAATAATATAATTATTTGTTATTTCATAATTCATAATAAATGGTATTTTATTAAATAGCTAATTAAAAATTTATTTTTAATTAAAAAATATTTTTATAAATTGATTTGTATTTACCCCATTCTTTCCAATCTCTACCAAAAACAGCTTTTTTTTTAGAATCCCACATAAATCGTTTGAAATTTCCATATATACCCAAATCTGGCACTGGTGTTCTGTCTTTGTAATATTTTTCATCATGTTTATACATTTTCAATGAAATAAAATTATTTAACACTAATCGAACCTCACAAATATTTATTTCTATACTATCTAAATGTTAAGTTGATAATCGCAATTTCATAAACTGTGTATTATACATAAAAATTGTAATAAAAGAATTTTTCTTGCAACTACCTTCAGTTTATAAATATATATTTTAAGAACGAAATTGAATATATAAAATAATTAAAATTATAATTAATTAAATTAATTAAATTATAAAATGCTACTTTTATTTTTGTAATGTATTAAATAAAATTAAAAACATTTCTTTTCTAAATGATAATATGATTTATATAATTATGTTGTAGCATAATGTATATTTTGATTTCTTTATAATGTAGTTACTTAATATAAAAATTAAACTTTATATACTATTATGACGATTTTGTCATTTATTTTATTAGAAATTTTTAAACCTTGAATTTACTTTAGATACAGCTACATACAAAATTTTCTTACTAGATATTTACATTTAAAAATGGTCAAGAATTAAAGTTTAATAATATTTTAATAAAAGTAGTAAAACACATAATCGTAATATATATGTACATGGGTTATGTTATGATATAAAGTTCAATAATATTTATTTATTAAATAGGTTACATATTTAATAGCTTACATACATAATAATTTAATCATTTATTTTTCATTGATTAAATAAGTCGATATTGTAATTAAAAATCAATGATAAATAGTGAATTTTAACATAATAATTTGAAAAATGCTAATAACATAATATAAAATGTTAGAATTAGTTTTAAAAAATTATATTTATATATGATTATCTTTAATTAAATCAAAACTGACACAATAAATTTTTTTAAAAAATATTTATTAAATTATTTTATTGCTATTGAAATATTATTAAATTTATCAGAATGTAAATATTTTAAAGTTTTTTAAGGTTAAAAATTCAATTAGAAGTATTAAATTTAATAAAAGAACCTAGTTTTGTGGGTGTAATATTAACAAATTATTCTATATCCATTAAAATCAATCTAAAATTAGTTTTACTTACTGGAAAAATAAATTAGTATTAAATGAATTTTAATTAGTATTTATTACTTTCATAGGTATAATGTAATTTTTTTTTTAATTTAAGAAAAACATTTAATAGTAAAACATATTTTTAAACTAGAATGTTTAAATATATAGTACAGCGTACTGTTCAATAATATAAAATATAATTTCTTTTTATTCACTATTTATTCAAAGGAAAATAATTTTATATAACAAATTTTATATTATTTATATGTTTATGATTCATTCAGTTCAAATATTACTTTCAAAAAATGTCTTTCATTTTGATCAAAGAAATATATTACAGAAAAATAGTAAATTTCCATAATTATTTCAATTTTTTTCAATTTTATCGAAATAAAATATATAATATTGTAAAATCCGTAAAAATAAATACAAGAATAACATTAAAATTTTGTACGAATTATTTCACGCATGCGCTTCAATTCATTCATTCAGTACAAAAGAAAGTCTACTCTTTCTCCTCGATTTTCCATTGTTCGCACACCATAAATATCTCTCTCACCAAATCTCTTACTTGTAGAATGTACCTGTATAATTGGCTACTTACTTTTTTCTTGAATTTTTATACAAATATATTGGATGCATTTACGGCATTGCATTTACACGTGCAATGAACCCGCAAAAAATTCTTAAATTCAGAAGTGCTGTTTATACATTTCAATCAGCGATAATATTATTTTGCAAATTTACTAAATCATGTATATTTAACATATACATGATGGGAAAAATCATAATAAAACATTTTCTTCAATCATTCATATATGACAATGGAAAGTGCGTTAATTAATATTTAAATTAATAAACTGTATTGTTACTAAGAGCAAATTATAATTTAATACTACTTTTATTATTCTTTATGATGCAAATTAAATTTTTCAATATTTATATGTATAAATTTTATAATTTATATTATCTATATTTATAAATTTTACATTTTATATTTACTTACTACTAAAAAGAGATTTTAGGGAATTCAATTGTTATTAACACTAACCCTTTAAAGGAAGTTCTTAGAAGAAACAAAAATTAAGTTAAAAATAAAATAAAATAATTTTTTATGTATAATCATTGTCTAATTCATTTTAATTGTATTTCATCACTTTTTCCAGCATTGCATCTTTAAATCAATTAATAATTGAATTCTGTACAAGTATTGCTTTCAATGTTTTAATTAAACGATAATATTTAATTTCTAATTTCAATTTATCTGCAGTATTCTTTATTATTAATTTTTAATGTATATTATTTCGCTGTACATGTTAAGATTTTAAATATTTAACTTGTTAAACTGTATATACTCTTTTTGAAATATTAATGATTAATTTTTTTAAATATAGATTGCAATAAATTTTTCATAGCTTTATAGATTGTGTTACAAATTGATTTAACTGATAAATCTCGGACTTCAAATACATATATATGTAAGTATGAATATGTAAGATTATTTGTATTGATAACTTGAAAAGTATATGTGTAAATATATATGTAAATATTCAGTTTTTTAATTATTATAAATTAGAAGAGTAAGGTAATAGAAAAAATAAATTTAATTATCAATTAAATCTAATTGAAAAATAATTATATTTATTTGGTAGTATTTTTATTGAACAATATAGTACATTATTACGATTCATTACAATATTTATTTATACATTTTTTTAATTTAATCATTTTTCATATCTATTTCATTTTATGATTTACGTACATACCGTTTCTGTACTATTTTTGTCTAAAATTTATCACTTTTTCTTCTATTTAAGGCCTTGGTAACAATTTAGTATAAATAAATAAAGTTTTACTACGTATAAAATACATAAATTACATTTTACGTGTTGAACATATGACTTTTTATTTAATATTCATACCTACAGTTAACTCACAGATCTGGTTTTTTCTTAATATTCATCTATATGTTATATGTTTTTGGTCTCTCTTTCACTCTATTTCTCTCTTCCAATTTTACTTATATACATTAACATACCTTTTTGTTATATATAAATATAATAAATATATGTGAATGAATTTCGTTTTTTAGTTCTAGTTTTATCTTTCTTTACGTTATTATGCATGTTAAAAAATTCATTTTATAAAATTAAGAAACTTTGCTGATATAAAGTAAAGATATCTTTTGATGCTAAATTAATTATATCTATATCAAATTATAGAATATATCGTAAGTAATATTTATATTAGTATTATATATTAGTATCACTATTAATTATCTCAGATTGTTTAGGTTATATAATTTAAATATATTAATATTAGTATATTTTTTCATTATAAAAATATTTATTAATATATTAAATCTATTTAATTAATTTTCATAGTTTTATTATATTTATAAATAGATATTATAAATTATAATAAAATAAATTATATAAAATTTAAATACATTTTTTGGCATTTTAACAGATGTATTTTTAAAATAATTTTCATTGACTTGTAGTATTTGGAAATTAAAATCTATTTTTACATCATAAATATATATATTTATGTAAAATACTATACGCTATGTAATTATTATTTATTATTAGATAGATAGATATCTTTATTGAACAATATATACATTGTTATATAATATATATTCTCAAACTACATATACAGTTTTTTTATAGTTAATTATATAATGCAAAAGCTTACTATAAGTTGCCATACGTTATAAAAGATACAGACATTATAAAAGCATCTATCTACTTACACATAAAATGCATGTAAGATGGAAAATATATTACCTAAACACCAAGTTAGTTACACTTAGTTAATTGCGCGTTATATGAAACTATATTATAGTAAGACATAGCTAGTTATATCTACATTTTTCGAGAACCGTTAGTAAATTTTGCACAAGCGGATAGTTAATTACACAAGATACTCACAGAAAAACGAAGATACTTATCATAGTACATAGTTTGACTTCGTTACAAATTACATGCTATGTATGCATATCTCATTGCACTGTATGTGATTTAATTAGGTCTACTCTTATTTGTTTTCTTCTAGGTGCTTTCTCTAGTCTCCAGTTTCTTGTATATATTCCTCCTTATTGTTCCTGTCCTTAACCATATATTTTTTTCTCTTCCATGTGATTTTGTTCAGTTCGCAGGTATACTTTCCTTCCCCTTTTAGCGCGATTTTTCAGTCTCTTTTCGATTCACTTGTAGTCTTGCAATCCATTAGAATTTGTATTGAAGAATTTGTATTTGAATTTGTCTTGGTTTTTCCTTGCATAACTTTCATGTTTTTTTCCTCTCTGTCAAGCAATGCATGTTCATTCTTGCTTTTTCCCCATCCAGAACCTTACAAGGATTTTCATACCTTTTTATTTCTCAGCCTTTCTTTGATTGTCTTTTTCGCTTCTATTTTATAATTGATTTCTGTATATTTCCTATCCATTTTTGTGCCTGTTAGTCTTTCATCATTCTTTTTATTTCCTCTCAAATATTCTCTTTTCCTTCAAAGATTTTTCCAATTGCACTGCGACCAACCTAGGCTGTTTTAACAAATTTTCCTCCTCTTCACGTAGCTATTTTTGTATTCGCTCGCTTCCACTCTGCTGTACTACATATTTCTTACCTTTTGTAAGTTTGATATCGAGCACCATTTTAGTAGCTCCATATTATCGCAGTCTCTGATTTTTTCATCTAAGTCTGTCGCTCATTCTGTTACGTTTTTATATATATCCAACAACCGTGTTATTTACCTTCACTGCACTTGTTCTATTTTTTCGTACCCTCCTAATCCCAGCATTTCTGCACCGTATATTAGAACTCCTTCGATCAGATCATCAAACAATTTGAGTTTTAACTTTATGTTTTCTTTAAAGTATTTCTTTACCATACCCTAGAATCTTCCCAAAACCACTATTGCTTTCCTTACTAGCTGGTATGTTCTAATTCCACTGTTTTCTGTGAGTCTGAATTCCATATATGTACGTACATATGTATACATACTTGATAATCTTTTCTATAAGAACTCCTTGAAAGAGTACTTGTTTTTTATCATCTTTTTTTTCAACGGATTTTCAGCTTTTTTTCTTTGTCCACAATTTGTATTTATTATCATTATTGACAGTTATTATCTATTTATTGTAGTATTTGTTAATCTGGAAAATTTTTTTATCATTTTTTTACTATTACTTCTTTATTATTATTGTTTGTTTTTACTGTTAATTTTAAAAAAAAAATAAATTTAAGAATAATATAAATAAAATAAAAATTTTACAATATTATTTTTTATTCAAACAGTTTTTGAGTTATTAACTATTCCTTGAATTCTTAACTATTTAAAAAAATTCAATTTAAAAATTTTTATTTGATATATAATTATAGTGATTGACGACAAACTTGTTGTAAGGATGAATGCAGAATAAATTTACAATGAATTTAATTATGAAAGTTCTATTATTATACTATCACTAAACTAATATTCGATATAATAATAATATATTTTCGCAGTAATTACTCATAAGTTTAAAAAAAATTGTTTATTATCTTTACAGAATGTCAGGTAAATTTTCTAAATAATTATATGTTGCTAAAAGATACTATGTATTTTGACTGTAAAATACGTTCGATCAAAACTCTTAAATAGTTGAAAAGAATATTCGGATCAACGTTGAATTTTAAATTGTAATATTATTTATATTGTGTGCTTGTTACTTCAAAGGCTTTTTTAAAACTTTGATGAAACTATTTATATAAATATTGTTTAAATTTAGATGATTTAACTTAAATATATTTATTTCGTACATTGAAAAAAGTTTATATTAATCGCAGTATTATTAAATTGGCATTAAGTATTTATTATTCAAATTCATATGCAGAATTAACAGTTAAATTTTCTACAACGTAATGATGTAAATGATTTACATTTTTACTATATATGATTTTATACTTTTTAGTCTATAGTTCGTCATTTTTTAAATATTTATTTAATTATTACATAGTAATTCTGTTTAGTCTTGAATATTTTATTAAAAAAAAGAAAAATTTTTAAATACAGAATAAATAGTTTTAACGCAATAAAAATTTTTCATAAATTAATATTAATTAGTGCACTGATAATTTCTTAATTTTTTCCAGATCAAGTATAAAACGATTATCAATTTGGATTATAAATTATTTAACAATAAATTATGATTTAAATATTTGAAGCATAAGTATTAAGAACAGAATATAATTAAAGAGAGAAAATAAAAGATTAATTTGCTTTTAAATTAAGATAAAAGTTTAAATTCATAAATATGAAATCATTTAAATCAATAAAAATTGAAAATGATTTAATAAAATGATTACAATAAAATTATTAAAAAAATTAAACAATGATAAATTTTTTATGAAAATTATATAATCATAAGAATATGATCAATAATTTCATTAAATATTACTATAAAAAATTAAAATAAATATTTTAAATGGATATTTTGACCATGATTTTAAATTTTATTGTATTTTTGAATTTCTTATAATTAATATAAATTTTATACTAATATTTTTTAAAAAATTGAACTAATTTAGTGATATACAGAAAAAATGAAAATATTCTAACGCCGTAAGAAGTTGCATCTGTAGTTGAATGAATTAGTAAAATGAAAATCTTGCTGTGAGCGGACCCAATTGTTTTTAAGCGATCGAATAGGATGTAAACAAATTTTTATCTAAAACTTTAGTAGCTTTGAGTTAAAATAAAATAAGATAAAAAGAAAATTATAAATTAATAAAATTGTTTTAATAAAAATGAATTCTATTTTCACAAATGAATTTAGAGAAATTATATAAGCATATAACTCACTAGACTAAAAATCAATAGGCATATTTAATATTTAGAATTTATAGAAAATTTTCCTGTTAAGCATGTAAAGTTTGTTCATTTTTTGTAATAAATGATGATTTAAAAATTAAAAATTCATGAAAATTTTTATTATATGATTTTAAAAAATAAAAAATTGGATAAAAATACAAATAATTAAAATTATACATACGAGCCCTTAAAATACCCTAAAATACCTTAAAAATATAAAAGATTTAATATTGTTACATAGCAAATAATATAATTTTATAATTTATATGAAAAATTTTATTTTTTACGTTTTATAATATCAATTTAATGTTATAATATTCTTTGAAATATAAACGAAAGAATATTGTTCATAATTGCCATGAACTTGAAATGCCAAAGTAAATTTATTATTGAAAGAATAAAAATTATGTGTCTAATAAAAGAAGTCCTATACTATTTAAAATGAATAAATAAGATAGTTTTGTTATTTAGGAATAGTAAATAATATTTACATATCGTTGAGTACAAATTTTTATACAAAAATAGTAGAAAATATATTATAAATAAGTAATTATTCACTGCAATCAAATATAAATTATGTATGTAATTTTATTTTATGTCGAATAATTTTTTCATCAACAAGAATAACGAACAATGTTTAACGTTTTAAATATATTTATTAGATTAATGTATTGATAGTTCAAGTTCAGTTTTTCCGTTAAACAGTATTACCACTCGTACCATATGTTAATTATATATAAGATTTTTAATTTTTTTTTTACAGAAGAAGAAATGAAAAACTAATATAATATTTAATAAATAACAGACCCCACAATTCAATAGTTAGTTAATAGCTGCTTGACGTTTCAATTAAAATTTTTTAAATTTTACTTAATTTAAATTTATGTATTCTAAAGATAAAATGATTATTTATATATTATTTTATCGGTAGTCAAGTATTAATATAAAAAGCTAAACAAATGAAGATGAATACAATTAAAAAAACAAAACTCTAATTAAAAAAATAATAACTAATATAATTATATCTAAATTACAGGGAAAAAACAGTAGTCACAATTTAGAAAGCAACAAAATAATTTCTAATAAATTAAAAAAGGTTAAAAAATATAAAATTATTTATCTTATTTATATTTGTAATTTAAATTGCTTCTTCAAATGATAAATTTAAGAGAATGAAATGTATATTTTTACATTTTAAAAATTTATTGGATTCATTATTATACGAAACTTAGAAATTTTTAATATTAGCAAGAATAAAAAATATCGTAAATTAAGAAAAAAATAGTTATGAATGATAATTTAATAAAATTGTAACAAAGACGTAAGATACAAACATATTTAAGCAAAAAATTTTGTTTGATATTTACTTTATTTTATAAGCATTTACTAAACTTTTTTTATACTTGTGTTAGAAAAAATTTAATTATTTAAATATTAAGTACAAGTAATAAATAATTTTTTATTATTAAATTTATTTCAGTGCAACTAGCAAATTATATAAAAGATACAAAAATAATTTTTAAATTATTGTTATAACATAAGAATTTGATAAGTTTCAATTGCTTTTAGTAGTTTCTTTCTTTTAAATATTATTTTTTTTTAATTATTATTATGTAGATTAAGAATCAAAATATGATTAAAAACTTATCAAATATTAAGATAGAAACAAGTAAAACAGTGATATATTGAAAGAATGTATAAAAAGACAGAAGGAAGTGGAAGAAGGAAGAGTAGAGATAAATGGATATACGTAGAAAAAAAGTAAGATTTTGAAAGAATATTAGATAATTACGTAAATATTGTAAAGAAAAATAATAGAAGTAATGATTATTTAATAGAAATAAAGATAATTAAAAAAGACCAGTGAATATAAGAATGACAGAAACTTTTAAAAAAATTCAGATATGTAAATAAGATAAAAGAAATAGAAATGAAAGAAAATACATGGGTATTTGAAAATTAATATTAATAATTTCATTATTATTAATCTATTATTAGTAATTATTATGTGACTATTCTAATCTACGTTTTTATTTAGATGTATTAATTTTCTTGAATTATAAAAATTAAACATAATTAATTTTTTGTATTATTTCAAAAATTATAATGTATAAAAATACACAATTAAATTATATAAACCGATATAACATAAGGGCGACTTCTAATAAAGCATCATGCGTTGCAACTAGCAAATTTACTAACTAATTACTAAATTTTTAAATTTATTAAGATAGAGATCAATTATGATTTTTTAAAATGATGATAGTCTTTCCTTGAACAAAAAATATATAATGTTTATAAATAGTAATAAGAGTACCACAATAATTTATTATACATTAAATCATTGATAACTACTACAAACAAATATTCTTGAATGACTTAATTGGCGAAATCATTTGATGTTTAAAAGATATCCTACTATAGATAAATTGAATGTGCTATATCAATCCTATACAGAATTCCAGAAATTTCGTTAGGAAAATCATTTGCTAGGGCGTCGGAGCATCTCGATACGTCTATGTTTAAGACTCCGTTGTACACGGTGGGAGGAATATACGTGTGCATATATAGAATCCCGCGCAACTAATACGTTACTTTTTCTATGCGTGCATGATCATCAACGCGATGCATCGTGGCAGCGTAGGTGTGCGCACAGAGCGCATCCAGATGTGGGGGCTCGCGCAAAGACGCTGAGCATAATCGGAGCGTGCACAAGCTTTTCGGCTGTAGTGCAATTTACCGACGGACTCTAGCCATCAGTAGTACGCACGCGCGCGCGCGCCCATGTAAAAAGAGAGCCTCAAAGCTATAACTATTATATACTGTTGTGCGAGTTTCTGTTTCTTTGCGCCTCTTCCCCACTCGTCTCCTTAGATGAGACGCACACACGACATACCAAGCGGAAGAAACAGGAGAAAAAAAGATAAAAGAGAAGAGGGAAACGCAGCGCTAGTTTTGCGTGCCGTGAAAGGGTAAAAAACGGCTACACAGCAAAAGCAAGAGAGATAGAGCGAGAGAGTCCGTGAAAGTGTGAGGGAAGAGAGAGAGAGAGAGAGGAAAGTTCTCCTTTCCGTATGAACGTATGGTTGTGGTGAATTGTATAGTTGAGCTTTGAAACATTGCACGCTCTCTCGTATGTGTGCAGAAAAAAGGCATTCATGCCAAAGGTAAAAGCGGTAACTACAGTAGATCGCCTACATATGTGACATATATATATATATATACCAATATATATATATATATATACATTGGTAGGAAGGAAGTTGATGCTGAGCGCTGACAGGCATTAGAAAATAAAGAGAGAAACAGTGCGCGACGTGTATGTATGTGCCTCTGTGGTTATAGCTTACATATATAACGTCGCGCGATATTTCTGTAATAATAAATGTGAGTGTCGCTTCGACTTCGATTTGCCTTTCGTTCTTCATTTGTAAGGGGGCGCAAGCGCGACAGGTTGGCTAAATGTGTTGGCAGGTAAGACGAGCCACCGTCGACGATTCCTGCGACTCTTGTGACTCGCCCACGATCAACGCCGCGCTTACCAAGAAAAACAGAGAGAAAGAACGAGAGAGAGAGAGAAATATGGATGGTGCAATAGTGGTCTGTTTCTCCGTAATTCTCTTGTAATTTTTCCTTCTTCATCTGTTTAATGTGTTTATACGTTTTGTTTTCTCTCTATCTTACACTTTGTTCTTGCTTCTCTTTATTTTGAACTTACTAGTTTCTGTTACTCGTTACTTTCTCTCTCTCTCTCTCTCTCTCTCTCTCTCTCTCTCTCTCTGTTGGTCTGTCTACTTTTTTCTCTCATTTCGTCTCTCTTAGTCAGGTTCACTCATTAACGATACACGCACATATATACACACATTTGTTCGAATAAGTGCCGGAACGTGCTAAGCGTTTTAACTACCTAAGCGAGTGAAACAAGGGGGTGGGGTGCAGCTGGAGTTGTGAGTTACTTATTTTCTTTTTATTTCCAAATTCCATTGTATTTTTCACGCGTATGTTTACTGTCAAAAATTTTTAATGAAGAGATTGCTGAATTTCTGATTACGGCGAATTTCATGCACGTAACAACGACAACGAGAACAAATCGGCTGCAGGACGACGTTCAACGTCTCAACACTACTATTATTCCACGGCCACCATCTAGAAGTGTCGACAATGTCTGGACGAATTTCATTCGTGTTGATGATGGGATTCTTGAAGAACTTGCAGTGAGTATAGAGTGATTATCAAAGCATTTTTGCCTTAGTGAGAAAGTATTACAAGTGTGTATGCACGCACGCAATAATTGTGAATGCGCTAATTTCTTATTTGTTAACCTTCATGACATCGAAAGTAGAAATTATATTTTTGTTACGGTTGTTATTTCTTAAATTTAAATGATTTAAAACTTTCATTGCAGAGAAAACAAAGTATCAATATACTTGGACACGAGTTTTTTGATATTAGACAGTAGTAAAAATCTTAAATTTTAAGATCTTCAATATTATCATCGTTCGAAGCATTTGTTTTTACAAACAAGTCTCATAATGTATAAAACTGTGCAATAATTACAGTTATTTCACTTATGCTTACTTTAAGTGACAGTAAAGATCATTATAAAAATTATAATCGCACCTTCTCGACCGAAAATTATTTCTTCTGACAGAAATTTAGGTTAGACTGTTTTATGTACAGTAAAAAATTGTGAATTCTATAATCAATAACTGTATTGAAAAACATGTCAAACCGATATTAATAAATATTAATAAATCCTTTATATAAACTAAAATTATTGTGTATTTTTTTACTGTTAAACATTGCTTATATGTAACAAAAATTGTACATGCATGAGTAAAATTCTATTTGGCAGATCTATTATTCCCACTCTGTCTTATATTTCAGTGATATTTAAAGTTCAAAAAGCGTTCTACTTGAAACGTGGGGTTAGAGATCTTAAAGGTTTTGATTTTGGCTGAAACATTTTATTCTCTGCGTAAAATGTTGTTTACGCCTCCTGTAGTTGACACAACCAATCCTTGTTATGTTGTATACCTGTGTCTGTGCATGTTGTCAGGTAGCACATGGAAGGAAGAAAAGAAATTTTGACTGTTATCATAATATAGATTTGTGTAGCTTACCTCCCTGTATCTTGAGGCAGGAAGGCCTGCAACTTACGAAAGTAGCAGTAGATAAACCTTTATACAATAATTTATGTAATTTTTTTCGTAAGTCGTTTGACTTTACTACTAGCCCTTCTTAATAACTTCGGCTACTTATTTTTTTACAGTTATTTTGTGGAAATATCTAATCTCGTTTATTCGGAGATTGCGAATATGATTTTTACATATTTATATTCAAATAATATTTTACCTTATAAAATTTTCTGCGAAAAATAATTTGATGATCGTCAGACAAAACAGTTTAATTGAAGCATGTTAGTTAATAAATTCTGGGTGGTTTTTTTAAGGTTAAGATTGCTTGTTAAAAAAAGAGTAAAGGACAAATTAGGCGCGAAACATCAGTGTTCGAAATAATTACTGAGAAAGTAGTGATAAAATGTGTATGAGTAGATACCTTGGGTTCCCTTCGATCGATTAAAGATTACCCACAAGTTTAGCGCACTAAAACGTACGGAATTTGGTTTATAAGCCAATTGATTTATTTTAACGACTCTCGTTCGATCTTTAAAAAAATATCATTTATTTACGATTTTAAACTTTTTTGATTACTTTCTTTTCTTTACTTTTTGTATTCAAGTAATAATAATATAATTAATAAATACATAAGTAATAATCAAGACATTTTTTTAACAGAGAAAATAATGATCTAACGTTTATTATTTTTATGATCACGTTTTTATTTAATGATTTTTTCAAAATAGGCTAGTTGTTTTCAATATTCAATAAATACCTTAATATTTCTTATGTTTGCATAATATTTGTTCATAAATAATAATAAAAACAAAGTTTTGTTAAATTACAGAATTATAGTTTTACTATTTTTCTTATGTATGATATAATATTTTATTGATAAAAATTATATTTTTTTATCATTGAAATAAATTTTTAAAAATACTTTGAAATGATTAACACATACAACGTATATTATTCTTTTATTTTACATAAATAAGTAATAATTGTCAATCTTATTTTTTTAATTTTAAAGTTATAATTAATTTTAGTCAAATTGAAAAGATTATTTTTATTTTAATTATATCTTTAACTACAGAAATAAATATCGTATACAAAAACTCAATATGATTTAAAAAAAATTAAAACAAAAGAATTTTCTATTATGTATATAATTTTATAAATATATGGTAAAAATACTTGCACTTTTATAAAAATTTAAATAAAATTGTATTTAAAATAAAGAATTTTACTGAAAAGATACTTTATAAAAAATATTACATTTAGAAATCATGAGAATTGTAAGAATGCAATTGAAATATTTGAATTTTTTAATTTTAGCAAAAAAAATTTTACTATCTGATTAAACGAATAGTATAACTCTTTAAAATTCATAGAAGCTTAAAGCTAAAAATTAAATTTGATTCAATGTAAAATGAATTACTTGAATAAAGGTGTAAAGAGTAACGCGCAAATGTTAATCTAAATCTTTAATATTCCATAATAGCATAATTGCTGTTCAGCATTAGGCTGTGGTAAAATGTATTTATATTCTCAAGTGGTTTGAATGGTATTTCAGTGTGATAATATTGATTTGATAGAACTTACACATGGCATCTTATAGATCAAATGCTGTTTATAGTTATATTAATAATATAAAAATTAAAAATTTTTAGTACTATAAACTTACTATGAAAAACCTTTATAAATACAAAAAGAGAAAAAAATACTTTTTTTATCTTTTTCAATATTTTTAAGTCATTTTTTATAATTGCACATTTAATTATCTATGGATAATATAAATAAGAGAACATATGTAAACTCAATATTTTTATCGTAAAATTTTTATTGTAAAATAAAATTTTTTTATTTTAACTATATAAATTATAAAATATAATATGATTAATAAATAAAATATGATTAATTTAATATAGAATTTATTATACAACACTATTTTTCTTTTCTTAAAATTATATCAAAATTTGACTTATATAACTATGTTAGTACTATACATATTTATTAATATTGAATAATATATATTCAATTTTTTATGAATGCATGAAATTGGATAAAGGAATAAAAAAAGCTATTGAAATTATGGCAGACACCAGCAAACTAACAGTTAAAATTTAAATCAAAGAATTCAGTGACATCAATTATATCTATCAAATATTGAAGTTTATATATATTATGAATAACTTATTAAAAAATTTGTATAGAATGACAAAATTTAGATTTTATCAATTATTTATACATATATATAAGTCAAGATGCTTATAGTGTTTTCATCACTGTTTTTTTACTTCTTAAAATTAAATATAATAAAATATTGTATATATACACACGCGCGCATACAGATAATTTATAATTTTAATTTTATTTTATATCTGGGTTGAAAACTGTACTGATGTAAATATTAAGTTTTAAATTTAAATAGATATTCATAATTTACTTATAAATAAATTATAGATGAAAATATACATGTAAATTTATCGTATTTTTATATTTTATACTATCATTTAGAAAACTATGACTATTAAAAAATTAACTTATTTTTTTCATAATGAAAATTATTATACAATTCAATTAAATTATTCATATTATTGAAAATTATGTACCTTAAGATAAATATTGTACATAAATTTTTATCTTAAAACTGTAAGTAATAAAGTATAAATTTAAAAAAGTAAATTAATAATACAATTTTTAATTTAATTAGTAATAGTACATATATTAATAAAAGTAAAATAACATGAGAATAGATACAAATTATATATATTTTATATTTTTATAATGCTTTTACATTCAAAAAATTTGATTTAATCTTAGAAACAAGAAAAAATTGAGTTAACATTAGTTTTATTACTGAAAGCATATAAATTTGTTAACTTAATAACTAACTAGTTACGATGGTTAACTTAATCAATTTGAATAAAAATAAAGACAACTTAATCGTAATTATGATAACAAGTGTGCAAAAATTACTTAATTTTAGATTTCACATGAATAATAATTAAGATATACTTACTAACGAGGATAGTATTTCATCTTCTGAGTACTAACTTGATCAGATTGTGAGTGATGTCTTATTTTACTAGCCTTGGTATTTTAAAATTAAAGCTCATATTATTATATTATTCAACTTATAATTAAGTTGAACAGTAAAATCAAATTTTTTGTTGTAATCTTATGCTTCAAAATTTATTCTTTTTTTAGATGAATGCTAAAACTTCAAAGGAAATAACGTAAATTGCAATTATTCATAATGCTACCAGCTTGGAGAATGGACAATCCAAATCCATAGTTCTGCTGCCATGTTGGTCACGCAGTCTCCCTACTTTATGGACAATCCATCAAATATGTTATCGGTACTTGAGGAGGAAACCAATGTTGACATTGATGATGTCTTCCCACCGCATGTTGATACTACCAACATCATCATTCATCCTGAGTCACCAACAAGCAAGAAGCAAACTCTCAAGACCTTTAAAGAAATTAATACACTATTGCAGGTAGATAGATTGCGAGAGGTGAAACTCATCTTGAGGGAGAATGCCTGGCCACTTAATAATGGCATCAGAACCCAGCTGTGGCCAGCACTAATTAGTCAGCATGCCAAGGGGAATAACACCATGGATGGTTACTATTGGGATATGGTGAGCCAAGTTTTAGGAACTACAGGTTAGTTTGAACTTGTAAATATTCTATTATTTGAAAATATTATTTTAATTTTAAGATGTAGATAAATTACCTTATTATATAATTTAGTTTAATAGTTGAGTTAAGTTGATTTTATATAATTCTTTAGAAATTATTTTTTGTAAGATTTGTTATAAAAACAAAAAATATTAGTAAATAAAAACATTAAAATTTTCTCTTATAATTTATTTAAATCTTATATTTCTAATTTATATTTTTATTTATATTTTCATATTTAACAAATTTTTGTTATAATTGTTCAATATAGAACGTAATTTTTGTGAAAAATAAATTATTTATGTAACATTTACGATTTTTTTTTTATAGAATTACCAGAGCAATCTATTATGTTGCCACCATTTGTTGACAGTACACATTGCTTGTCTTATAACTTGACTCGCAAAGGCAGAAGTGTTGCAGACAGAATCGTCTCAGTCCTAGGTTATGCATGTCCAGATATAACGTACAGTCCATCACTTTATCCAATTACTGCTCTTCTTCTGCACTTTATGCCAGGTTTATTAAAATAACAGTTTTAAATTAATTAAAATTTTGAAGATAATTAAAATAATTAAAATATAAATTATTCATATGACTTGAATGATATTTTAGAGGAACAATGTTATCATTGTGTGCAAAGTTTAGTAGCATCCAAAAAAAAAATGTTTATTACACAAACAAAGCTCCTTAATGAAGTAACGTGGAAAACTGTGGAACAAATAACAAAAAAACATGTGGTATGTATTGTATGACTTGTATTTCAATATTTAAAAAATATATGAAAAATAATATAAAAAAACATTTAAAAAAATAATTGTAACATATTTTACTTGAATTGTAAAGATTTATTTTTTAATAATTTTCTGAATGCTGTATTTATTACAGAAATCTTCTGCAGTACATTTAGCTAGACATTGTTCAGTATCAAGAGCAGAAAGAATCTATATGGACTGGATCTGGTGGATCTTGCAGTTACTTCCATTTCAACATCTAGTCAGAGTTATGGACTGTTTTCTGCATGAAGGAATAAAAGTAAGAGGATAAAGTTAAAGAAATAGACTTAGATAAGTTAATATCATAAACGTTTGTTTTTTAAACTAGGTCTTCTATAGGGTAGCTATGGCTATAATTTTATTATTCTATAAGCATTCATCATCACAAACTTCAGAATGGATGGCTGAAATAACAAAAAATGGTATAGATGCAGCACTTTCAAAATTTTGCAGGCAGATTCCGGTAATTATATTTCTTTATACTTATCAAGCTGTACAATGTATTAATTTATTTTTGAACCTTTATATTATACATATATATAATTAAAATATTTTAAAACTGATTCTTTAATCAAGATTTTCGTTTTTATTATATTGAACATAATATTATATAAAAATACAAATTAAAATAAAAATCAAAAATTAAATACAATGGGATATAAAATTTAATACACATTGATATTTAAAAAAATCATTTCAGGTGACTCCAGCAAAGTTTTTGCGTACTGCATTTGGTATTCGTGGACTGAGTTCGGCATACATATCAAGAGTATTCATAAGTATTGAAATGAATTTAAAAAGCCGAAATGTGATATCAGCATCGAAGTCATTGGTAAAATCACGATCAACTGATACTCTGCCAACAAGTCAATCACAAATGAATATACAAATGATGTCCCACACCCTCACAATAAGAGAGGTAAGTGACTTATTATTAATATATTCCAAGACAATATTGTTACTTCTTTTGTTTTGAGATAAATCATTTTATTTTTTGGAAATCAACTTATGATATATAGTAAAAAATATGAGTACTAACGTAGAAATATACATATATTTTTAACTTTAATTGAATATAAATTATCTTACTTTTAGATACGAATGTTTTAAATAGCAATTTCTCTTTATATCTTTTTCTTTTTCTCTTTCCTATTTTCTATTTTTCCAATAAGACAATAACAATGGTGCAGGGTTATTATGACCTTAAAAAAGGCTATATTTTAACAAACTTGGTTTTTGTGTAATATCTATGGTTGCTTAATCATTGCAGTATACAATATTTGTACTATATATAAGTATTATTGTTATCGTTGAGCGATGCCATTAACTTTTTCCCTTTTGGTACATAGTGAATCAGTTAAGAAAGTTCGAGGATCGCTTTTTAAATATTGAATTAGATAAAAATACAACTTTTAAACATTTGAAAAGTACAGAATGATTCACTTTGTTTTCAGAAAGAATGTGAAGACACGTACAAAGACAGGGTATCGTATAATTATCTTTTTGGATAATGTGCCGTTCGTTTCATGTGCTACCTTTTTTCTCCTCCATAAAACTACTACTCGAGTTACACTCACATGTACTCTCATTCATCACGACACTATAGCGTCGTCGGCTTTTATCGCTGTTACCATATGCGCCACATATGCAACTGCTGCTCTCATTTTTTCAGCGAGTGGTATTAATATTCATAATCAATTTTTGTAGTGTTTATTTTTTTGCATTATTAATCACATAATCTTGGTAAAGCATTTCATTGAAGATAAGATTCAGCATTTAAAATTGAAATATTTTATATCAATGATTTGATGACAGTAACTTATTTTATTATTTATTATACAGTGAAATGTTAATAATAAAAATAATTATATTCTAAGTAATTTATACTTTATAGTATTAATTGATTTACATATTATTAAAAAATTTGAAAGTTGAAATTATGTATAATTATTAAATTTTAATCTTAATCGAATTTCTTTTAAATGTATCTGTTAAAAATATTTTTCGTATGTAAAATTTTATAATTATAGTAACTTACTAGTAAAACTTTTTACGTTTTCAGTTTTATTAAAGTAAATGTTATGGTATCATATTTAATCCAAATGATGATCAAATGAATAAAAATTCACAAACCTCTAATAGAGATTTATATATTACAAATTATTTGCTTTCTTTGTTTTGTTCTTTCTTTATTTATAACCCAGTTGTTATCTTTGACACATATATAAACAGTAAATTTCAACCAAATGTATTTAATGTTTGTTTAAAACAATTCTTACATTTTAGAATTTTTAGGATTTTTTAGGGTTCTTCCACATAAACTTTGGTTGTTTAGACTGAAACTCGATGCCGATGTCACAGTATCGACATTTATTTAAAAATATATAGGTATATATATAAATATTTTCAGGCACATATGAACCATCAATTGTTGAAATCTTTCAGAAATTGATTTATCATCATTTTATTTGAATCAAAATCATGAAACAAAGCAAAAATTTATATGACAATATCTCCTATATTCAATTCATGTCTTTTATTCGTATTCTTTCTATGTAAATTAAACAAAAAATAAAAAAAGTAATTGTGCATTATATAAATTTATTGCTTATCGCATGTTCTCTATTGATACTGTAGACTAATTACTAGGATAATCTTTTTAATTTATTACGAATAACAAGTTGTCATGTTTCGAATATAACTGAAAACGACTAATTTCTTTATGCTAACCGAATTGTGATGCATGGAATTTCTTGGTTTTACGATTAATATATGCTCTTCAAATGAATATACAAGCGCCCTGACAAATGAAAAGAATAAAAAAATATGCTGATTTAGGTGAAAAATATTATTCCTGTTTAGTCACAAAGGAGAGATTTTTTACAAAAGTATTTATAAGCAACGAATATATCTATTTTTAATCGCTTACCGAACGTAAAAAGAAGTCTGCGTCAGCACAAAAATAGATTTTACACAAAAAATTTAACTTATTGAGGGAATGAATTTTTGATCCACTGATTTCTTTTAATTTTGAATTGTATGTGAATATTTTTTAGAATGTTATTTAGAATCTTCTTCAACCGATTAAATATCATTATAAGTCATTATCATTGAAAACTTATTTATCTACAAATTGATTAATATGAAATTAAATATGATTAATTATATATATACTTTATGTATATATATTTAATACTATATCAGAAAAAATTGTTGCAT
Organism: Platyscapa corneri; assembly: GCA_018907185.1. Taxonomy (NCBI): domain Eukaryota; kingdom Metazoa; phylum Arthropoda; class Insecta; order Hymenoptera; family Agaonidae; genus Platyscapa; species Platyscapa corneri. The sequence goes on from JACCHW010000004.1 coordinate 136,755, forward strand.
AAAATGAATTTTTAAAACTAGATAATGATTTTAATAACAAACTGCCTTTGTAAAAAGCATAAGTAAATAATTACATACACATACACGAAGAATGAAACGTACATATGCACACGAAGAATAAAGTTTTTCGTACAATTGTGATAAATTATTACAATTAATAATGGAGTTTTACGAGTGTAATTATTAATTTATTCGTGAGTTTATTAATTTGACAAACACAGGTTTGATCAATTTCAAAAGTTTTATTTTGTTCTTCAATGTTATTTAATTAATAAATTGATGCTCTTATAAATGTGTATTTATTTCATGATATTCTTTTCAATCTGTCATTCTTTTTTATTAAAATCATCTATATTGTTAAAAAAATTTACAATACAAAGATTTATCATATGACGTCTTGTACATTAAATGTTCTAATTAAAAAAGTTTATAATTTTGCAAAATTAATATTGATTACCTTTTCTCGCTGATTTCTTTGAAATTACTTAAATTATTATATATATCTATACATTTAATTTTATAAAATTGTGAGCAAAATGTTCTTGTACATTTTTTGATTATTGAATCCAAAATTATAAGTGAATTCATTGTGTTTTTATCAATAATTTTTTAATATCATACGAATAATTTGATAAATATCAACTTTTCGTTGAAACTATCTAGTTTTATGGTAAATTTATCAATGATGACCTCTATTATACATATTTTTTAAAATAAATCTAAACAAATTTTCAATTGCATAATTTCATTTAATTTATCCGTTCATTAGCAGTTCTTTAAAGTTTCAATAGTTTTCGTTAGTTTCTTTATTGAATTTATATTTAAAAGATATAAACAACATAGGTATAAAGAAAAAAAGTAAAATAAGTCATGTACTTTCGTTGTATGGTTCTATTTCATTTTTTTGACGGTTCAATTTTCTTTTAAAAAGAAAAACTGAGAAAGAGCTTAATATCCTCTAAATAAATTCATAGCTGCGTATGTTATCTTTGTGTTTGCGCTGCATTTTTTCCGGATTCAACGATGATTGCACGACGGATTATGATGATGTATCGTATAAATAGGGTGCTCACAGTCCTGGACCACGTGCTCTTTCAATGGGTGTTTATCCCATACAAAGCATACGTTCTCAAATACTTGATATGTCCGACGTAAGTATTTCGATAACGGTTAACTAATATCGTCTATTTTTGCCTTTTATATTCTCTGTAAGTGTATATAGTTGTACTTTTTAACTTATTCGTTACTTGTTATATTTATTCGTAGGTAATTTCATCATCCATGTACCATATAAATTTATTATTACAAAATATGTTTTTTTTATTATTTAGATAGTTATTTTCGTAGGTTTGTATTGCATTGCATTTGTAATTAGGGAAAATTACAGTGGTATTGGAAGAATTTATAATATTGTTTCTATAATAGATGTTATCGTCATTTTTGTTGCTGTTATTACTACTACTATGTTAAACTAATAGTTATTAGTTATTTTTTATGTTTAGCTTGAATATGGAATTGAATAATAATAATAATAAGTAACAGACCTTCAGAGATATGTATGTTTGTAGGAAAACAATTGTGTATAAATATTTATTTTTTTTTATTAATTTTTTGTTTATTATTGTTTGCGTTTTTAAATCTATTTTTCTTAATCTATTTTCTTTAGAATTTAGAATACATATTTTTGATTTAAAAAACTTGGGACAGAAAATATTGCGAAAACGAATATAAGTTTTAATTTATATATTTTTAATGATAGCATTTAAAAATGAATTTGGATCCACTTTTTTGTTCAATTTAATTTGATTCTCATTCAATCTTTTTGAAGTTCTAAAAGATGTGTGGATATTGAATTTTATTTATTACTAAGGAAAAATAATTAAAATTCACATAATTATTTAAAATAAATTTAAATATTTATAAACTTAATGTATCTTACTTATTCAAATAAATTTGAATACAATATTAAAAAAAAATTTCTTTTATATTTTCTCAAATATAATTTGTGATTGTGTAATTCTATATTTTTTTAATTTATAAAAGCATATTTATATTATTACATTTCTGAAATCATTTTACAACATTAGTTTTAATTTGATAGTTTAAAAAATTATTACTAATTTAAAGATTCGATGGGTTTCATTATACACACAAACGAAATATGTTAAATATTGATAAATATATCTAACATTAAAACATTTTAAAATCTGTAAAAAAATGATGAATTTTTATCGTTTGACAATAAAATTAAAAAGTTTATTTTTTATTTTTATTTTTATGGTGCTATTTTTGAGTAATTCGAATATTTTAAAAATAAATAGCTATATATAAAATTTAAATAAAATTTAATAAAACTGAGATTTTAATTGTACGCAAAAACTATGGTTATTATTATTGTTATTATTATTATTATTATTATTATTATTATTATTATTATTATTATTGTTATTATTATTATTATTATTATTATTATTATTATTATTATTATTATTACTGTAATAGTTGCTGTTTTTCATTATTATCATAAAATAAAATGCCATACATATGCATGTACATAAGAGCATGTAAAATTTAAATAAAAATATTACTAAGTTGTATTAATATAAATATACACATGAAAATATCATCATTATCTTATATCATTATGTTTGTTCATTTATTAAATGACTTTTTTACTTTTTTTATTTATATTCCTCAGCTTTGAATGTAATTTGTAAACATGTATATTTTGCATGCAAAGGCACGTTTAAAATGCAGTAATTTTCAGCATAATTAATTAAAACTGTATTATTTAGTATCTTAGTGTTGCTACATACAAAGTATTACAATAATTTATATTTAGCATTTATATTACTCTATACTAAGTGGCGCACTGTATGTTAAATAATATTTTATAAACTAATTTTTTAATGATTAACTCGTAAATTTGATTTTCTTAAATGTAAATTTTATAAGAATTAATTGTATAATCTATATTATAAATTATATTTAGTTATGCATATAAAGTTGTATTTATAATGATTCTTTGTCATTACTTCTCTGTATGACATTACTTGAAATTAAATAATGAATTGTATTTTGAATGCTTTTAACCCTATTAAATTTAATTTTTATTTTAGAAAAATAAAAAATAAAAAAAATAAATAATTTTCATAAAAAACATGTTTATATACGTACATACTTATATGCTATTTACAGTAGCCTTTAAAAGAGCTCGGATTAAACTTTGCTTAATTAAATTCGGCCATAATTACTATTCTTGGATATATGCAGGGCTTCGTGTTAAATTTAATATAATATGTAAAAGTTTTCATTTAGTTTAATAAACAAGATTCATTCGTAAATATTTGAAATTAGATAAAGAAGTATTTATGAAACATAATATAAAAAATTAATAAAAAGCAACCTATAATATATTTTTTAACTTCCAATAACTATATAATTTGAAGTAGGTTCTAAAATAATTACATTTACAATACTTTTTTGTACATCTTATTTTTTATAGACTTTAAGGATTGTTCATTATTGACTATTTGATATCCAGACTTGCATATTTCCAAAATTCTCTGTGCTCAAGCGCATGATTTGCAATGTGGATTATTATGGATCGATGTTTAATTTTTTTTTAATAATAATAATACAAGGGAAAATTTTTCGATGATCTAGACTCTAATTAAAAGAGCTATGATAACAAATTAAAAGTTTATAATTAATAACGTTATAGCGATCAAGTAAAATGTATCTTTGTTCTTATGGAGCTTTAATATTTGGTAGCTTTTTACATTGTGGTCCTGGTTACCGGTGCGAATTACAATGTATCAACCAATTTTGCTTTATACCACTGAAGAGCATGGATGCTCTCTCACTACATTTTACGTTCGGGTAGAGAAGTATGAACCTACTCTTCTTATGATCAAGACCTGTAACAACGAGGTAAGCTTATTATAATTCTTGTATGCATACCTAATTATTACATTGGATTAAAATGTTGTTCGAAATTTTTTTCATTATTTAAAGCAGATTGTAATTTTTTTTTTACATGGCTTATAAGTAAATATTTACGTACGATTTTATTAAATAGTAAAAATATACATTACTAAAATAATAAAAATAAATTTCTCTTTATTTATGCTGCATAAGTATATAGGTTTGGATTTTAAATCGTAAATTTTGCTCTTAATTAGCTCATTTTAAATATTCATAAGAATAATGAAATTAACATTAATGAAAAACACAAGCTTTATGAAGATAATTTAGAAAATCAAATTTTTTAGTTTCGTAAATCTTAGACAATTAAATGAATGCAAGAAATAGTTAAAAATTAAATAATATAAATAGCATTTTCCTTTGACACCTTTTAATAACATTTTTTTACTATTCTATGATATATATTATTGATTTGAATGTAACATAATAACATGCCATTAATTTTGACTTAAATATAATAGAATATTATTAGTTGAATAATATTGAATAATATCTGTTGTAATAATGTTGAATAATATTTGAACTTATTATTGTTCAACAAAAGTATTTTAAAATGCTTTTGATTTATACAAATGTTTCAAACTTTATAGATTATTGTGCAGTATTTTATGACGAAGGGTATAAGATCTTTGGTTTTTTGAAAGATTGGTTACGCAACTAATCTGCTGTTTTTTCGTAGAAGTTTTCAAATATGATGAGTTAAAAGTTTATCAAGTAAATAATTGATATTAAATATAAAAATTTAAGGTATTTGGAGCATATTGTTCAACGAGATGGTGCGAAAGAAATTTGAAAGATGACAAAGGACAGAGACAAGCGTATTTTGGGACGGGAGAAACATTCCTGTTTAGTTTGTATCCAGAAAGAGCCAAGTATCCTTGGGTTGGTATGGATTCATCACATAACGATTCCAGAGTTCATCATTCGGCAGAACTTTTTATGGCTGCTGATTCCAAAATGATTACCATCGGTGGCGGGTAGGGGCATTACTGTTTTATATAAGCTCTAGCTATTAAAATGTACTGTTAATTTTTCATATATATTCAAAAATCGTTGCATATGGTAAACACTAATTATAGAAATAACAAGAATGATTTGATGGGATTTAACTTAAAAATGGTTTGATGAGATTTTAATGATTAAGAAAAGTTTCTTTTATACTTATAAGTTTTTTTTATATGTTTGAGAAAATTGAAGAAAAAAACTAAGTTTAAAATGTATAATTATATAATATTACGTAAAGATTTGGTAGAGAAATGATACGATAAACGAATAGAATTACTAGAATCAATAAAAAAAATAAATACTTGGTCATTTTTTCAATTTCTGAAAAAATTAATTACTTTATAATATATTTCCATTCATTTTTTATTAATTAACACTCGTTTTGTAACTTTTTTACTGTATTTATAATATAAATACATAATATAATAAAAATTGAATGAAATGAAGATAAGAATTATTGATATTAAGTATTACTCATTTAGAGATGGTCAAGCGATTTGGATGGACGAGAATATAAGGTTTGGCAAGACGGATCGCTGTTCAACATTTAATAATCCACCATTGTGTGCCAGTGGTGATTTTGAAATTCGAGTTCTCGAAGTCTATGGTTTCCACGGGGCTTAGGAAATGACAGCGGCTTTACGAAGTATTTGATTCCCTTACTGCCAATTATTGTCTCTCTTCTTCCTCTTTCTCCTCCTTATTCTTTACTTTTTACTTCTAATCCTCTCTTTCTTTACTACGTAACATTTATCACTGATTTTATTTTTCCCTACTGTCATTGATTCTTGTTTATCAGTGTTGAAATTTTTGCTGTTCGAAGAAGAGCGCACAATGCTCTTTTTGATGCTTAAGAATAACAGTATCTTTATGCGTGATCGTCGTCCATTAGTACATTCATACAATTATACATAAAGATATTTTATACACGCGTAATCGTCTCATAAAAGTAGAAAGAATGAAAAAAATTTCATTTTATTGTTTCTTTTATTCCAATAAAACTTTCATCTAATATGAACCGTGTTATTTTAAAGGAACTAGATTTTTGTTTAACTCTTCATTAAAATCAAAAATATTTTTTCATAATCAATTTGTAAATTCTAAATTGATCATTTATAAATTAAACTCACATGAAATATTTACTTAATTCATTTACCGAAAAAAAATTTTTTTTATTTACAATTTTTTTTATTGACTATCAGGTAACCATTAACATAATAAAAATTCCTTTATATGCATTTCCCTGCATAGATCCAAGATAAAAATAAATAGAATATACGTAGAAAGAAGAATAAACAAAATAATCTATACTTTAACTTTCAAGATAAATATAGCAACAGCTTACAACACACAAATAGAATCTTGACAATAATAATTTTTTAATACAGGATCGTATCATTTAAATTTCTTTATTTGGTATTTGTTTTCTCTGAAATGAACGATTTAAGAAAATGATTCAACACGATTACTTAAGATTCATTGGACCAGAAGAAGATAACATTATACATACATACCTTGTATATATTTATTTAATTATATCTATTTATAATTTTAAGATTACATTAATGTTTGTACAAATGTGTTATTCATAACATTTATTTAATTTAGCATTGTTATGTCTTACTTTAATCTGCTGTTAAAAAAGTTAAAAGTTTGTTTTTATATAATAACACGCTTTACCTCTGTATATATTATAAATATATATAATTAAAAAAGAGTAATTGCGTACCTATCGGACAAATTGTGATTGGCAGCCTATGTTGGCTCATAAATTCGTAGAAAAAAGACTAATCTATTTTGTCTTTTTCTTAACATCATAACTCTTCCAGGCTTTATATAGATTCGCTGTTGAAATATAAATATTTTTCGCATATCCTTTATTATCGTTATAGATGTACTGCTCGGATATTTTCAGAAGTGGCTGGCACCACATACTAAAAAGTGTTTGATCTTATCTTCACGTATTTACAAACGAGTAAACGTAAAAATTTAAACGTATACGTGTTTTTTCTTCCTTCTAAAATAGATGTGAACACACAAATATATTACGGTAAAAATATTTCTTAGTATAAAGTTTTTTAAAGACAGTTAAAAAAATATTTGTCATGACTTCAAATGTAGTATTATAGCAGAGTAAAAGAAATGACTGAAACCAAAACATTACTGAAAGTACTGAAAACAATACAATTAACAAATTATGTTTTTCTTGCTTTAGAGAAAGTTTCTATAAAACCGTTGCAATTTTTGAGTATTATTTTTTGGAAATATTTTTACCAAAGCGCGCGAATACGTGCGCGTACATATACACTCACAAAGATTATTATTAACTTGAGTAAGAAAATTTACATGATTGAGAAAAAAGCACGTGTGATTGTATCTATATTCTGTAATGTGCGCGCGCATTTTCATAATGTACAAAGTACATATTGTACAAGATTATATTCGCTATTAAATTTTTAATTTTAGATGTTATGTAGTTAAAAACAATTGCCTCAAAGACCCTCGTAAATGCCTAACGAAATAAAAAGACATTTCGCTCCTAATGACAACAAAAGAAGAGCATAAAATGTGCGTATCAATGCATATCAGAATCACGTCGAACGTGAAACGAATTTTACTTTTCTTCTTCTCTCTGATTAATTTTTTGAAAAAAGAGCTAAATCTCTTCCCTGTACTGTAATCTGTTAAATTTACATGATATCTTATAAGTGAAAAGCGAAAAATTCTTTATGTAACTTCTACAACAAAATTATTGTATAAACTAATGTTGTTATATCGTAAAAGTTTGCTATTATCTTTGGTGCTCGTTCATTGCACTAAATTTATCCTTTGTTTATTTAATATTAAATTGAAGGACATGTTTAAAAAAAAATTTTTTAATAAGCCATAAGAAAAACTTATGTAGAATTTCTTAAATTTAATAGATATTTTTGTTAAATTAAAAAATTTTGAATTAAATATGACAGATAAAAAATAAATATTTGAAAATAGTGAAAAATACAATTAAATGTTTTTCATTTTAATTAAATATTTTTATTTTTAAATATTCAAATAAATTTAAAATAGTAAGAAAAGAAATTAATACCCTTTACATTTATTATTTATGTAACACATGCACTTTCACATGTACACGAATAAAATTAAGAATTTTTTTAGTTTATGCTTATTATATAAGTATAAATAATGAGTGATAGATAAGAACGATATTAATAATCAACAACTTTATAGGATCGTTTGTCATCATTATGTTAGTGATTTGTAATTCTTTTTTGTTATATAGTCTTAGCATTCAAAATTTGGTGTTCTTTCGAAGCCAAGAGCTGATACTGTTTACTTTCACATAAATTTTTTATATAATAAATACTTTTAAAACCTATTTATCGTCGATTTTTTTAATTCTATAAGTGAAAGTATAATTTTTTAAGAATTTTTACAGAATAGTAATAATTGTAAAGTAAAAATTTTTTAATACAATTATTTATTATGAGTTTATACAGAGTTTACTAATTTTTATGAGAAATAAAAATTTTTTTATATCATTAAAGTATTTCTATTATGTTTAATATGTGCAATGCCTATTATAAATTAGTTTTATAAAAATCAGATTTATATTTATAAAAGTATATAAGATCAGCTCCTGCAGTCGATAGTATCAACAATAAGCTAACATTAATAAAAATATATACCGTGCATGTTTCAACTTTGTTCAATGCTATTTTATAGCATGTTTTATAAATAAAAGTGCTTGCGTAAAATCAAATATTAAAATGAGTGAAGGAATAGGAGAATTTTTACCACTGAGGATTATAGACTTTTATAAAAATTCAACATAAAATAATCTTGCGTTAAAGGCAAGTTGATAGTGAAACGTTTATTGAAAAATAATATAACAATATTATTTATTTTTAATTGGTAAACTGTAAAAATTATTCATTTTATATGAGAAAAAAAAATAAAAAAAATAAAGAAAGTAAAATATTGGAAATGTTGATAAAATTCATGTATGTGATAAAAATTATTATTTTTAAACAAAAAAATTTTGTTGTAATCATGAACTTACATTGTCAATGTTACTTATAGCGTCTAATAAAAATGAGCATAATGAAAGATTATGAAACATAAATAGATGACTCAATAGACAGAAAAGAAATTTCTTAACTTAGGACGTAAAATATCTTCACTGGCCACTCAAAGATAGAAATGGTAGGTTGACCTGAAAGATACGTTGTGTGGTAAAAGCGAATAGAAATATATGTATTAATTTAAATGTTTTTTAAGTTCGAAAATCTGTTTTTTAATTTACAAGAAATGAAATGAGCTACAAACAGGCGGTATTATATTATATATAAAATATATTTACTGTGCGTGTATTTGCGTCTATCTCATTACAGTGAAGGGTAAGCTCTGGTGAGTAGATGGGTTTGAGTGTGCATGCATGTGTATGCATATATATACACTTCTGCTATGAATATAAAAGAAAAACATAAGAAATTAGAATGGAATGTTTTAAAGCTTTCCGTGTGTAAATTAATGTTATATTATCGCCAGTTACACTGTTTCTTCGATCAAAGTTGTTGCCTGATTATTATTAATTATTATTAAAATAATTATATTATATGATATAAATTATCGTCATATCATCGTCGTTGTCATAGATATAGATTATTAAACGATTAAATACAATTCTTGTTAAATCAACGACTTATTCTTGATTTTACCATAACTGCACGAGAATCACTTTTATAAATTTAATATGTACTGATTTATAAATATATTTATATATATTAACTGTTCATTAAAAAAGTAAGTTGATCCTTTTACGTTAATATTGTTAAAAAATATGTAGAACCTTTTAACACCTTTCATTTAATATATTAAGAATTTTTAGTAATTTACACAAAAAATTCTTTCATTATAAAAAGGTTGATATTTAAAAAATTTGAACAAAAAATTATTTATATTAATAAATAGAAATATTATTATAATATTAATAAAATAATAGCTTGATATTCATAAAATAAATTTATTATTTTTATGCTTTAAATTTAAATTATATTCGTTCAAATTCTTATGCGTGTCAATTTATCTAAATAAATATTTTTTAATTAGAATATTTTAAAATAAATAAATAATAAAATAACAAGGTCTAATAATATATAATTTAAAATCAAATATAAAAATATAAAACATGACTATTTTTTATAATTACTTATGCAAGAGTAATTATGAATATTACTAAGAATGTATTTATAATGGTATATTTTGAAAATATATTTTTACAATATTGAAAACTTTATAAATAGAAATTAAAAACTATTCGTTAACTATAATTAATTATCAAATAAAAAAAATTATTAAAATATTTTATATTCAAAATTTTTTTTATAAAATATGCTGTAATGCTATAATAATAATATATTTAAGTATTATATAAGTTTTTTAAATAATTTTTATTTATAACATTTTTAAGTACATATTAATTGTAAAGTTTTTCATTTGAAAATAAATTTAATAAGAAAAAGCAATTGAAATATTATGATTTTTATACTACCATTTTAGTATTATTAACAGTGTTGTTTTTCAAGATTTTTTTGTATCAAAAAACATATTTGATTTTTATTCAGTAAACAAATAAAGCAGTTAAGTTAAATCAATCTGTCTTATAATAATTTAAAAATAGATTTTTAATCAAATATAATTATATTTATATTATTTATATATATAAATATATAAAGTGTTTATTTACTGGATTTCAATAAATATTTTTCTTAGGCTCTGTTTTAAGTTTGAAAAAAATTAATATTTAATTACAGCGATTGGGATGCCTATAGAAAAAATATATAAGATTATATAGAAAATATTTTACCGCATTATTTCTCTATATCATTTAGTCATTCCAGATTATTTTAAACAATTTTTTTATTAAAATCTACATTGTCTTAAATATTTTAATTATTTGGGTTATTAACAACAAAATTATCAATGCAATTGAATTTTAGAAAATTTTATTTTACGTCTAAATCAAAGACTGAACAAAATCTAAAGTTGTTGAATGGATATTGATTTTTTTTAGTTTATTATAAAACGTGAAAAACGAAGTGAGAGCCATGCTTGCAAAACCACGATAGTTAAAAATAACGCATACTTTGTCAGCGAAAATCAATTATTAAAAATTAGAAATTTAAATATAACATTAAATTAAAAATTGCACTAAATTTTAAATTATAAAACAAATTTCAGGTTGTGATACAGTATATGATAATGAAAGCTTAAATTCGAGGTAAGCTTTTTTGTAAACATATTAATCTATCTAAGAAATTATTAATAAATTATGAATATTGCAATTTTGTTTTATCATCTATTGTCTATATAAAATTTAAAAATATACGAACCTTAAATTCTAATAGTGATTTAAAGTGTGAAAAATGTTTACAAAAAATGAAAAGGAATAAATCTTACGGTATACTAAAATTGAAATTTCTATTTTCAATTTAAAATATTTTATATAAATAGCCAAAGATAAAATAAAAAATTGGCTGTTTATAAAAATACTTTTAAATTAAAATTTTTAAATATATTTTCTGTATACATCAGGTTAAAAATTAGTGTTTAAACTTTTTTATTTATACTTTGTTATTTATAAATCATTTATACTTTTAATTTGTTATATTATAAAAATTTATAAACACCTTACAGTATTTTTATTGTATATAGATTTTTATTTTATATCCAATAACAAGTTTTTGTTTACCATATTTATAAATAAATTTAACAAAAAATTATAATATCATTTTAAAAATAGCTACTAATATATTCAATGAAAGTTTTTATCCTATAGACACATAAAGTAACTTCTATTTATTACTAGTTGAATAACCGGGCTTGCTTTGAAATTATGACCAACAAGATTTCTCTATGCTAGTAGTAATAAATTCAAAAATAAATAATTCCACTCATATTAAATAAGTAAACAAATCAATTAGACAAATTAATACATCATATTCATCTGCATCAGGAATTCTAGTTCAGGGTGCAATGAGGATTATTGATACTATGTAAAGAAATCCAGTTGAATATTGATTATGATTGCGATGAAGTATGATTTTAGTAAAAAGTTAAGTCAACTATTGAATGAGAAGCAGTGAGAAAGCCCACAGTGAAGCACTTTGATGAGAAAAAAACTAAAACACAGTAAGAATTAATACATTTTATTCAAGTGCGTAACAAACGGTTAGATTTTACGATTTCCTTAGCAATAATTTACAATAGAAATGTTCGGATATTCAAAAATTTGTATCATTCAAAATTATAATTACAGAAAATTCATGTACCCAATAAAATGGCCGAACGCGTTAAAATTCTTAATTTACATCATTTTTCAAATATGCAAATCCATTCTGATGCAATGATGGAGAGAAGTTTTTGAGAATTCTTAATACATTCTTTATACAGACTGAAAATAAGAAAAAAGTTTATTAAACATTAAATATGGTTCAATATTTGCATAGAATTGAATTTACAAATAAAACTCAATAAAAGCCCGGACAAAACAATTATTTTAACCAATTCTTAAACAGGTACGTTTTTAAATTTTTTAGAAAATTATTAAAATTAAATTTTGAAATCTTTCACGTTTAATTCAAACAATATTAATAATGTAAATAATTTTCTAATTTTTACAACCACTAACATAAATTTCAAAATTATTTGTATTAGCTTATGGGATAAATTTTTATGCAAACACTTTCTAACAATACCAGTACTTTTAAGAAAGCATAATTTTAAATAAATAAAAATTATATTTTATTTTATCAATACTAGTCGTTACAGTCATGTTTATAGATGATAAGGTCGCAAAATTGAAGTTAAAAAAATTATGCTGACCCTCCAATGAATAATAGTGTGTATTTGCAATTCATTATATTTTAATTACAATACAGAGTAAATATAGAGAAAATACCAACACCTGTTAAATTATATAGAGGATCGTAGTAAAATTTTATGAAAAGAAAATTTACAGACTTACTATTCGAATTCCTGTTAAACAAATAAAAACACGAAATACAATACAAATATAAATGAAGAATTCTATAAATATACAAATTTTCTTTAATTCTTTCAATTTGACTTAAATAAAGAATTTTAAAAAGAATTTTATACGTGAAAAAATTTTCCAATCCAATTTATTACTAAAACTAAGTTAAATTTTTTGTAAAATATAATAGTTACCAACTTCAGATTTTAAAAGTTTATTGGAGAAGAAATTTTTTACAAATATTTTTAAAGAAAGTTAGTAAAAAATATACATGGTTCAAAATTTACAAAAATGAAGTCTGGGTAAATAATTTTGAAAACAATCTTCAATTAAAAAACGCAAAAAATGGTTTTATTAATAGATTTCATTCGTAAACAAATTACGACGTTCTAGAAGGTCAAAGTAGTTTAAATAAAATTTATTATCGAAGAAAGAATCTCATGTAGACGACCATTATAATAAACGACACATAAGACTGAATTAACAAATAGATGCGTTGTCGGATTAATTATTAATTATAGATTAAAGAAACTCAATTTGACACCTAATTAAATAATTTCTTATCTAAAAAGGGATATTTTTTTACAAACACGTAAAATGTTTACACTAAATTTTAGATAATTGCAGATAAATTGTCATTAATTAATTCAATGAATAAAATTTATTTTGATAGAAAGCATTATGAAAGGGATAATAATATATAAAAGAACTTAGTTTTTTATATTTTCTTAAATTAAGAATATTTATGCACTGAGTAAAAATTTATTTATTCTGGTGATGACGCAACATTCTATAGATCTTGCACAATAATTATTATTATTTATCTATTAATTTTTTATATTTTTTATTACATATTATAACAAAATTAATCGTTTAATTTTGTGTAATATCTAACTACACCATATACTATTAGTTTAAATCATGAGTAAAATTTAAGGTTTGTATATTTTTGAATTTTAATTCGAAAATAGATGAAATAACAAAATTGCAATATTCATAATTTATTAATAATTTGTTTGATACCTAAATGTGTTTTCGAAAAAATTTTCTTTGAATAAAGCTTTCACTATCTCATAAGTAATTGTATAATTTATATATTACAATAAACGTTTATTTAAAAGTTGTAACAAGGTTTATCGATAATTTATTACTGTTAAACTAAATTTCTCTTGCATATTTATTAAAAAATTCAATGTTTTACTTGTAGTAAATACTGTATAAATAGTTTACTTGTAGTAAATACTGTATAAATAGTTTACTTATAGTAAATATTTATGATTGGAATATTTATATAATGATATATAATTGAATATATCATTATTATTAATTTTATCTATACTTAAAAAAAAACTGAAGTTTCTCATATTTTCATTTAAAAAATTAAATTTTAGCTCGTAACCATACATTTTTCTAAATGAAAATAGGCAATTTAAATCGATTTTATAAAGAATGTCAAATTTAAATTTAATTTTTGTTTAAATTATAAAAAATTGTAAGGAATAAAACTAAAATCCAATAATTAACACTAATATTTTATTTGATTAAATTAAATTATTTACTAAATAGGTAAGTGTAAATAATACGATGTAGTGGAATAAATAAATATATAATATGAAATAAATTCAATATAATAAGTATTAAATCATACTGTTTAAAAAAAAAATTTACAGGAAAAAATAGTTGATCATAAATTTACAAATAATAAATATTTGTATTCGATGGTATAGATATAATAATGTAGTAAAATAAAAAAAAATTTTTTTTTGATAACATAATTTAAAAAATGGTTATATTAAAATTATAAGCACCTAAATTATAGAACGTTAATGCTATACTTTGCTGCTAAATAGGATTTGCCAGTGTCATATTAGCAAGCTTTAATATTTTATTTGAATTTCTAAGTAACATTCCTATTTATTAAATATTCTTTAATTCCAAATTTAGTTAATTTTAATTACATACTTTCACATAAAGTTTTACATTAAAATTTTTTTGTAAATTTTAACTTAATAAAATAATAATTAAATTCTTTTAAAATTAATATTTTATTAAGTCTATAAATTATTAAATTAAACGTTTATTAAATTTAATAAAAAAAAATATTGAAGATAAATTACTATTACAATTAAATTAAATTAAGTTAAAAAAGAATTTTGTTTAAGTAATTTGTTAATATATTATTTTGTGTTTAAATAGGTTCTGGTAATCTAAGTTTTATAATATTTTTATTGTTTAATTATAAAGCTATTAAAAATTTTTTTTATTTATATTGTAGATAGATTTGGCCTCATGAAGATAGTTATAATCCTACCTAATAGTTAACATTCAATGTTTAAGTTAAATTAATTGATATTATAATTTAGAAATTGAGTACATTATTAAGTTGCAACTCTATAATAGACGTATTGAACGTTTTAGATTTGGGCATAATAGGTACATTTCAAATGGTTATAATGTAATTTTAATTAAAAAATATATTAATAATCTAGCGTCTATTTTATCAACTGTGGCATACTTAATTTTTGTAATATATGAAATGATTTGTTTTGTATAATAATAAATAAGTTTTGTGTAAAAAAGTTTGTATAATAATACTAAAATAATATTCTAAAAAAATACGTATAGATTTACTGTATGTATAATTAGAAATATTAAATTATAAGAATTATGTATATTTTTTTGATATGATTTTATTCTTAGTTTAGAAATAGTACAAAAACTATTTCATACTTATTGAAAGTGGAAAAATTCTTAACTTGAAGAAACATCACATATTTGAAGGAATCAAGTTTAAATCTTTTTAGAAAAAAAGGATTCTTTAGAAAAAGTTAGAATTATAATCTTCTAAATTGAGAAATTTTAATAAAAGTTTATAAAATTATAAATTTATAAAATATATAATTTTAAAGATGATATTAAATTTTTGTTATTCGAATTGAATAAAAATGTATTTAATGTAATTAAAACGATTAGATTTTTTAGAAGTATTCCACAAAATAATCTTTATAATTTCAATTATATTTATAGGTAATTCGTTCTTGTCCAGACATATTCAGAATTACAGTAAAGTTAGTACTGAAAGTAGTTTAAGTATATTCTATAAATTTTTTGCATGAGCTTTTTTATATCTTTTGTGTATTCTTACAGAAAAATACATTCGTTCCAAAATTTGAATATTCCTAATGATATAATTTGAAAAATGTTTTGTTTTATTTATAATATTAGTTATTATTAACGAAATTTATTTAATTCATATTACTATAAGCAAAATATTATAGATTTATAATAACTTTGATCAAGAAGCATTATGTAAATTAATACAAATACAAAAAAAGAATTGTTAATGAATTGAATATAATCGTTATTAAATTAAAAAATCAAAATATATTTTTTTTCTATTCTATAGCTTTAAAAATAAATATAAATATAAATTGATAAGATATTTCTTTGAAACGTTGAAAATTTTACTTTTACAATAATGTGTAGGTTACGCCTAACTAAAACAATATAAAATATAATTTATTATTTAAATATAAATCATAAATATTTTTCTTTTTAACCTTGAAATATTATACATACAAATTGTAAAATATAGTAATTTTGATTGTAAAAAAGAACTTTTTTAATTTTATTTCAAAATTAATAGATAAAACATAAATTGAAAAATCATCTATATGATTATAATTCTTTCGTAATAAGAAAATCGAATATTTATCAATATATTAAATAAATGTTTCTTTATTGCAATGTATAAAATTCGATTAATCTAACTTAAGGAAACATTGAATTGAATTGGTATTTGCTTCGTATAATTTTTGATTATGCTTATCTTTTATATGACATTTTCTAAATAATTAGCGTTCTTTCTGATATCAGTAAAAATAATAAACAAGTTAACTACTAGTATTTTTCGAATTGACAATTAACTTCTTAGAAATAATATTCTAATAATGTATAATAATTAATAAAGCGGGATCTTTTAATAATTGTAAACGTATAAGAAGTGAAAAAACTAATATCAATCTTTCGTCGAATTTCTGTAATCTTAATGTTTGTATAAAATATAAAAAAATATAAATTAACTTTTATAACTAAATAAGTATGAAATAATACTAAAATGATATTCAATGGTTCTCAATTCAAATGGTTTTCAATTTTTTTAAAAGTTATTACAATAGAAGAAGAAGTTCCTTTTTCTTAATATTTTATTAACATTTTTAATTTTTAATTAATACATTGTTCCATTCACAATAATGTTTATATTGCGTAAATATAAGTGTAATATTGCATCTAAGATGTATCGAATTTTGTGTAAAATGATAGACATTTTATTCATTATTATTGATTTTTTTAGTTATGGCCACAACAAAAAAAAATTATTATTAAAGCAATCAGTGCAATTGTCGCAACGAAAGTTTTACACAATATTTGTAGGGATTATTAGTTCTTACTCAATGTTGCAATTTTTGGACTTTCAATGTACAATTATCAATATTAACAAATAAAAGAGCTCGATAAAATATCTGCTTATATTATCCTTAAACATTATACTTTACGCGTGCGTAGCTTACAGCAGGCGTAACTTTTACTGTTAAGGCTTTTGCACACACATTTCATGCCAGATAAGCAAAGTTCGATTCTCGGTAAGTGCCTTAGAGAAAGAAAAACCCCCCTCCTTGACACTGTACTCGCATGAAAGCTAAGTAGGCGTATGAGCTTCATTCTCCAGGCTGTTATACGCGGCGCGAATTCGGACCGTGATAATGAGCCGAGTGCCGTCAATTAATATGAGAAGTGAGCGGTGCAGGTTGAAGGACGAGGACGAAGACGAGGACATTGGCGGTGTGGCCGCGGCGATAGTGGCGGTGACAGCTGGCTGTAGCGACAACGGCGTCGCAGTAGCACTAAGCAAAGCTGTGAGTTGTGTCGTTCCGGATTTCCGGGAGACGCGTGGCATATTCACAGTTTTCTTCTCTGTGTTGACTGTTCTTTTAGTAACTCAGAATCCAAACTTTGCAATTAAAGCTTCGAAATTTGACTGGGCGGTGCTGTCGTTGCGCTTTTCACTTTCATTACTCCTGTAAAGCGAGTAAGTTGTTTAAGTGTTTTATTAGCACGTGCAGTTTACATGTATTTATGGTTCAAGTAGTTTAACGCTAAGTTCATAATCGAAAAAAATTATTTTTTCGCCAGATTTCTAAATATAACATATTTTAGGTCATTTTTATCTCATCTTAATGACAGGTGATGTGTAATTTATTAAAGATAGGGAGTAAGGTCAAATTCTCTTCCCCTCTTCCCTGTTTGATTAGTAATATATCTTTACATAGGAATCTGTTAAATTTAAAAACTGATACTAAATAACATCTTAATCTTGAGCATATATCAAAGTAATATCTACGGTTTGGAAATAATAAGCATAAAGTTTCATCAAGTTTCTTTAATATGAAAAATTCAGTGATTTATTAAAGGACGTGGAGTTTATTAATGAGTTTTTTGTCCATAAAAGCATTTTCGTAATTAAAAATAAAATTAAAAAATTCATAAATATTGAAAAATGCTAATAGAATAGCTAATATTTTTAATTTATATTACTTTAGTGACTTCATATACGAATATGTAAATATACTTAGATAAAGATTATTAGGATTATTATTAGATAAGCAAATTGTTGATTGATTTGTTTTAATATATTCTTTTACAAATAAATTTTGAATATAATTTTTTTTTTAATATTTTCAAAGAAAATTCAAAGTCATTTAGAAAGTTTTATATTGCCTGATATTAAAAGTTAAATATTTTAAATAAAATTTTTGAATTTAAAGTAAAATTGAGATAGTTTGAGATATTTTTTTTGCATTCCTACTTATCAGTTCAAAACATTGATTTTTTGAGGATCATACTTGTTAAAAGTTATCTTGATTAAGATGTATTAATATAATTACTAAATAATACTTTAACGAAATAAAAAAATATTTATTAACTTGAAAATTATTTAACAAATGTATTATTTTTTACAATT
Source organism: Platyscapa corneri (assembly GCA_018907185.1). Classification (NCBI taxonomy): domain Eukaryota; kingdom Metazoa; phylum Arthropoda; class Insecta; order Hymenoptera; family Agaonidae; genus Platyscapa; species Platyscapa corneri. The sequence goes on from JACCHW010000004.1 coordinate 155,804, forward strand.
CTTTATATGAATTTTTTAAGCCTAAACTTTTAACGATTTAAAATAAAGATGCTTAATTCAACAGAAGTTCAACAAGAAGAATTTCGTAGTCGTTTCAATATATCAGATCCAATCCAGTGTTAGCATAAACTTATAAAAAGTAAATATAATATACTATTAGCTCATAAAAATATTAAAATTGTTGTGTATTTAATTATCGAAATATTAATTTATTAAAAAAATAATTTTTATTATAAAAATAAAAAATTAAATTAATTAATTTTTTCATATTTGTTTAATATTTCAATAAATTAAGAGATATAGTTTAAAAGCGAATAAATGAGAATCTGTATAAAATTTATGTTTATTTATTAAACAATAATAATGTGTATTTTGATAATATGTATTGAACTTGAATGACTTATGAAATGTTTAATAGTAATTTTGACTAATATTTCGTTAGAAATAGAAACATGAGTTGCTTGAATTTTAACGGTTTTATCATGAATAAAATTCGTTTTAAACATCATCATTTTAAGGCTTATTATGGGCTTCAAAAAGAGATTTAAAACACCTTAATACAATTAAAAATATATATTAATAAATATTAAAATCTTAAAAAATCTTTTAAATTCACGCTTGTGCCGACATATATTTCTATGCTTCAACAAATTAGTTTTTTCACTTTTGAATTTTCCCGTTGTATACGCTAAACAGATCTTTTATTCCTTATCGCTAATTGAAATTTAAATAGCATATATTTAGTACTTGAATTATTAAGAAAAAGACGATTATTCTTTAATTTGCTTATATTACTTTATTTGTTAAATTTTAAGCATGAAAGGGTGAACATTGCAAACATGTGCATGTATTAAAATGTCTGATCAGTATGTATCAGTAAAAGATACTAATTCTTTTAATATTTAAATATTGATAAAAAAATTTAGAAACATTAATTGATATCAAGTTTTGTGTTTAAAATAGCTAAGAAGTAGAAAATAAGAAATTCGAATTTTCAAAGAAAGTTTCAAGATTACACTGCTCCCGAGGATGTCGAACTTGCAGGTACGTTCAGATGAGTCGCGCAATTTTCGTAGAAGCAGTTTGGCAGCAACGTTACACGCAAACCTGATAAGTTTGGGAGGTCATCCGGATGCTTTTGATCTTGCTCGGCGCAGGCTTAGTAACGTCGGTGATGTCGTTTCCCGAAAGATATCGCGCACTATTGGATGGCGTACGCTATCTGTTTCTGTGGAACTCACTGTTTCTCAGGTACACGATTTCCTTTATTTAAAAAAAAATTATATTACCATTACCAATTGAGTTTAGTTGTTGTTTGAAATTTTGAATTTCTATTGAAATTTATGAGTTTTATTAATTTTCACAAACTTATAAATTTTGGTTATTATATTATTTTTTTTATTAATTATAGCGTAATATACATATAACGAAATAATAAACATATATAATGTTATAATATATTATATAACTTAATAATACATTATATAATGTTATATTTACATATGTAAAGAAAATATCCGATAATATTTGTTATCTACCTGTCAATGAATGTTTAAATTTTTCAGTCGATTCTAAAACATATATTATGCAACCATTTTAAAGAATTTAAGAGAATATATGAGCTAAATAATAATAGATGATACGGAATAAAACTTTATCTGTTATTATTATCAAAGAATAATTATGCATATTAAAAATTTAATTCGAACCTTATTTCTCATATCTTGAAATTTGCTTCAAATAAACTTCAAAATAAAATAAATTTTTTTATTTATAAAAGGATTTTTCTCAATACATAATTGTAAAATTACTTTTAATTTTTATTGCTATAAGTATACTATTTGTATTACTTTTAATTTTTTCATGAAACTTCGGATATTGGTTGGGTTTGTTACATAATATTTCACAAATACTATTATACCAATTAAGCATATTTAATATTAAATTTTTTTTCTTATTTAAACCAATAACTAATTACTTATAAGAAGTTATTAAGAAACAAATACATTAATAATTTATAAATTACTTTAACGTGCTTTAAGTTCTTGTTTGATAATAAGATTTAGCTCGAATCAATTTACTGTATTCATAAATAAGACCGTGTAAAGCGAGTCTATTTTACACCGAAATCTTTTTTCTATATATATTAATCATAGCTATGTCTTGCCGCTTTGAAAATAGGTATGAATATGCAAGAAGAGAGATGCATACAAGAATAGCTGCACCAAAGTCTTGCCGTTTATCGTGTATTCAGAGATTCCTCGGGACATCCCTACTACTATACCCTATAGCTCTTCTTTATTTTACATTTTTTTTCTTTTTTTCTCCTCGATTTAATCTTTATTAGTCTCTTCTTCAACTTTTTTTTTTGCCTTCTCTCTTCTTAGATGAATAGAATTTCTAGAGTAGTAATTTTCACCCTCTTTTCCTCTTATTATCCCTTCTGACAGAGAGGTTTTAATTCGTAAGGATACTTTAAAGCCAATCTCGTAATATTGTCTAGGATATCCTCTTCGATACTCTTCTAGATATCTTAATATAAAAATAAAATTTGAATAGAAATAAGATAAATAAAATTTCAATGGATTTTAATAATTACTTTAACTATTTTCGAGATTATATTTTTGTTATTGGTTTTCATTGTAATTAAATTAAATTAAATGTAATTTAACATTAGCAAATCCTAATGTTTTCTATAAATTTCGGTTGATTTACGAAGCACATTACTAGAGCTCATGAATGTAGGAGCCAACGAAAAAAGCACCCTCAAAATAATGTTTTGCATCATTCAACAGGGCACGTCTCTTTGCGTTCAGTATATGCGTAACCGATTAAAGCGATCGGGAATTTTTCGACGGAAACTTGGTCTGAAACGAATGCGTAGTGCTAAACTCCTAGTCGGTGAAGCACTAATTGCTGAAGTGTATCCAGAGTTGATTGCCGTGGGCATCGAGCTTGAGAGGATGCACCCAAAATTATTTGAGCGCGTCGGCCGGCAGATCGGCTGTGGCATTTTTAGGACAGAACAACGGGTCACAGAAGCTCTGACTGACGTTGCCCGAGAAATGCTCAGAATCGGTGAGTGCAGTTGGGAAAAGATCATCGCCCTCTATGCGATCGCTGGTGGCATAGCCGTAGACTGCGTCAGACAAGGAAAACCAGAGTTTCTAGTCACTATACAGAGAGCAATGGCTGTGGTTCTTGAAGAGGATCTCGCTGCTTGGATACAAGCTAATGGTGGTTGGGTCAGTAATTTGTCGTTTAATATTAAATCATCGAAAAATCAAAATTTTTCAAATGAAAATTTGTGCTATAGCATCTTTTGAGACTTTTCGCAATGATCTTTTAAATCATACATTTTATCTTTTAATTATTTTTTCTGTTTAATACATTTTGAGCTGTAAACTAGTCTGATATATTTTTTATTTATTATCAAATTTTTATTAATGGTGATATAAATGATTGACGTAATTAATTAAAAATATTAACGTAAAGATAAAATAAGTGACATAAATAAAAAATTATACTGAGATTAATGTCGAACTCGTTTTCTTTTATACAAAATTATTTTTCATTTTGTAAAAAATTATACTGTGTTATTGAATCTCTTTAAGAATTAACACTTAAAAAATTTGGTAGATATTATTTATGTAATATAAATAATTATTTTAAAAAGTTTCATAATATAAAAAATATTTATTTTTTATGATTATACAAATGAATAGCTTCGTATTACTAATTGTTCACTCGTTGTATTGCATCACCTTTGATCATAGGAGATCTAATGCAATAAAAACGCTTTATATCGTTCTTATAATTTATATACTAGATAAAGTTTTAATTTTGTAAACTCTATAGTTTACATGAAATACGCATACACACAAGTGCAGTACACAATTGTAAACGTTTGATTATTTTACTACATCAATAGGGTGCAAATGTCACCCCTATATGCGTAGGAGTATGAAACACTGGAAAATGGTTGAGACACTCATAAGTACATGACGAAAACAGCTAATTGACCTGTTATGAATAGTGGTCACAGCTTGAAAAGTGTACAGCACCTACACTAAGGGCAATATGAGTTTTAATCGCGTGCAGCTCCTCCATCTAATACAATATATATGTATATAAATCACGAAAATGTTCACATGTAGAATCGATACAGCTAACAAGGCGGTTCTTAAAGCTAGTTTATTCCTATAGGCAGTAGAAAAACTAATTAAATAAAGAATTGTTTACAATCAGGTAGGGAAGAAGTGTGAGATCTTGCACTTGATACATTGAGTGCAAACGGCAATGCGGGATAGACAGATTTCAGTTCCGTATCTTGATTGAGTCGGAGGAATCGTACGCGAGAGAAGAAATTAGTAGTTTGATAGTCAAGTCCTAGCCACTGGCAACGCAACGCTGCTTACGTACAATTTTTATGATACTTTTTTTATACATTGTTAAAATACATTGTTAAATTGAAAAATGAAAAATTAGATATTCTTATTTCTTGAATACATTTTACTTGCAAAAATTTTAATATTCTTATTAAGAGAAACTCAGGTTCAGATTCACTAGATTTAATTTTTTTAAATTTTAATATAATATATTTATACAAATGTTAAGAAACTGAAAAAACATGTATTAAATATATATAAGTATAGAAATATAAATACAAATACTCTTTTTACAAAACTTAACCATTGATTTATTAAATGAATACAGAAATACAAAAAAAATTTTTCTAGATAAATTTTTTGTGTAAAAATGATTTAAAAATTACTTACTGTGCTAAGTGAATTGTATCACATTGAGAATTTTCATTTTTTATAAATATTTTTAAGAATTTAAGAGATGTAAAATGTAATTTTTTGATTAACTATTAAATGTTTTTAAGATTCACGTTCATGATCTACTACCTCTAATAACTTTTCTTTATACAATTTTTTAATTAAGACTTCAATTTCTTGAAAATTTAAATATGTGTTAAACTTATTTAAATTTACGATCAATAATATAGTTTTAATTATTAAATCAATTATATTTATTTTAATGTTTAATAGATAAATATTCAACATTTAGTTTTTTTATCATATTTATCTAACTATATTTTTTTAATAAGTTATTTTTGTTATTTACAAATTTCAATGGAATATAATTTTAACGTTATGATGATTGTAATGTATATAATAAAGTGTTGATATATTTAATGATTCTCAGTATATATATATATGTGTAAATTTTATTAGTTTTATTTGTTTACTTAAATATTTTATAGTTATTTTTAAGAAACGAAAAAAAATTTATTATTAAAAAATATTATAAAATATTAAAATGAAATTATGTATTTTAGAAGGTCTATTATATACCGTGTATTTTTGTGTTTGTGTTTAAAACATTTATTTTATTTTTCTTGTACTTTTTAATAATTAATTTTTATATTTTTAAACCTTCATAATTCATACAAAAGACATTTCTTACATAACAATAATTAAATTATTTGCATACTCTTTTTTATTATAATTAAATATTGTTAAGCCAATGTATAATATAATATGTATAATATAAAAATAATAATATATTAAATCAAAATATTATAATAAAAAAGTTTTTAATTCCTTTCATTTTCTATTTAAAATATTTTTTAATTTATTACTGCGCATCACTGGATAATTTATAACTAAATAAATAAAAAATGCAATATTATCTTTTGAACAAATGACCATAATATATAAATTTTACCAAATAAATGAATGAAGTAAACATAAAATAACATGTGTCAATTGTATATTTCAAGTCAGAAAACTATTTCATCTTAAATAAAAAAAATAAGAAATTATAATTAGTATAAATTTAGAGAAATTATAAGTTTATTACAGATTTTAAGCTTCTGTAAATTATTTTTCACAATAAAAAGTAATAAAAAAGATATATTATTATTAGTTGGTTTTGTAAAATTGGATATTTAAAACTTTATTTCTTTTATGTATCATTTATTATAATTTGTGAAATTTCTTTTTAGTTTATAATCAAATGAATTTAATTTTTATAATAATTTATAGTTACTTTCTTTGTACTATTCTTTTTTTCTTCTTATTTGTTAAAGTATTTTGTCAAATAATTTATCTTCGTTTATAAATTATAGTGTTTTATATATTCTCCTTTTTTTATTTTATTTATTTCTTCTTACCCTTATTTTTAAATTATTTTTTCTTGCCTTTAAAAAAATTTCTATTTTAATTATAATTCCTGCATTTCACCGATACTAGATTATCTATTTATACTAGTTCTTTCAGTTTTTCTTTCCGTATTTATTTTTTATACAAAAAATGATTTTTGTATATCATTTTAATTATTTAATTCTTATAAATTTTAGAAAAATTTTAGATGCTCTTAATAATTATTTATAATTTTATTTTTTAAATATACCTGCATAATAATGTGGTTTAGAAGATTTCAATTCATAGTTTTCATAAAATTTATAAAGTTGGACATATTTTTGATATTTAATTTTTATCAACGCATATTTTATGTAATTTCAGAATGCTCTAGTTATACGGTACAGACCAGTGCTAAAACAAATAGGATGGCAAACTAATACAGTAATATTATTCATCGCCATCACAACGATATTTGTCAGTCTCCTGTCGACATCAATTAGGATATTTTTATTTTGATAAGGATTTTTGATATAAAAATATACGTTTTAGCGTATTTGTACATATATTGTTTTTTAATATTTAGTATATATAATGTATATAATGTATATACTTTTATAATTTATAGTTATAAATAAATATTTTTTAAATTATTCATTACATTTATGATATCTGTTAATATTTTGAATATATGATTATATGTTAATATTTTGAAAATATTAACCATTTTTTACAGTTTAAAAGAATGTATTTTAACTTTAATGATAAATTTTAATTTTTTTATATTTCAAAAAATTTTAATAAATGTATTTATAATTTTAAGAACTTACATGATTTACAATATAGTTCTTGTAGAGTGAAATTTTTAATTAAATTCTATTCAATATCAAAATTATATATTTCAATTATTTAATGTTGTTGATATTTATAAATACAAATAAAATGAATGTAAATTAATATTTTCCCCTTGTTTTGAATATTTTTTTTGTTTTTAAATTTACATATTAATTTATAGAAAAGTGATTTTTAATATATTTAACAATTATTAGTCATTTAAAATAAAAAACAGTAATTGGAACATGATTTTGTACTTTTTAATTACTTGATATTTTTTAGTGAAAACCGTTAATATTGTATAAACATATTATAGAATCACGTGATTTTATTTTAAACATTTTAAACATGAAAATAAAATATTTTATGTATGTTTGTAAAGTGAATTCATAATAGACGATAAAAATATAGATAGTCTATTAAACATAAAAGGATATTTTCTATTGGAAATCGAAATAAAATTACAAAAGCTTTTTTTGTATTGGCATCGATCTAATAGCAATAATTTATTGCAAATTTATTAAAAGAAGACAACAAATTATGGCTTAAATATATTAGTATCGTTAATCCAACACCAAATGAATTTAAGAAAATTGATAAGAGCGATTAGGGTTCTAGATTAAACGTATTGATGAAATACCTAATTAAGTTAATTAGTTAATTCGTTTCCGCGTAAGCTTTGAGACGTAACCGTTTTATATTTAGTACAACTTACTTTGTAACTTTAATATCATATTTTGTTTTTATTTCTACTTAAGTTTAATCATTTCTGTTATCTTTCAATCTATTATAACAATGATAACTCAAAAAAATTTTTAGAAATAAAAATAGGTAAAAATTGTACATAGATCGATCGTCACATTGTATACTGAATAAATAGGTAAAATATAATAATTAACATATAATCGCGAGAAGAATATATTTTTTGATAAAACCTCTGTAATCGCAATTTGTCCCGTGTATTCAGGATAAATAGTAATTTTACTATTGCATGCTCTGCACCTTTATTTTATTTAGTTTTCCTGTTTCTGTGTAGATAAGTATATTTCTTGGTTGATATTTGAATCCTAGATGCAACGAGCTAATATAAGAATGAACAACCGGGTTATGTTTGCACCGCAATAAAATTACGATTTGAACTGTTAAGATATAGGCTACGCCAAATATGGGAATTCAGATTTTTTCCACCCTGAATATCAGAATTCTGGGGGATACTTGCTAAAATGTTTATAGTTTTTTTTAATTTTATTATGTATGTATTGTTCAAGACCCAGATAAAATTTAACTAATTTTCTAATTTGCATTGACGTATATTATATATGCTTATTTTCATACATGCTTATTTAAAAAATAATCATGTGATATAATAGCAAGAAGAATATTTCATTTTTATTAAAAAAGACAAGCAAAATAGACAAAAAAATAAAAAAATTTATTATTATTATATTTATAGATATAATGTTAAATAAGTAAAACCTAGTATATTTTAGCACAACTCTGCATAAATTCGTTTCTTACATATAATATTATTCTATTAATTTTTTGATATATTATAAAAAATATTACAAAAATAAAATGATTTATTATTTTTAATATACCTGCAATTTATAAAATTCACAGATGTTGAAAAGTAATAAAAAGTATATTAAAAATAGCATTTCTAAAAATTTATATTACTAGTTTATTTATGATTTTTTATATTAAAAAATATATTAACATAAAATTCATTAGTTCAGAAGTTTAGCGAAAAAAGTTCAATATTCTTTTATTAACAGTAAAACTATCAAATGTTGTATCTATTATGTAAAATCTTTCTACATATAATCATTCAAAGTTTGATGCAATTGTATGAAAAATACTAAGAAAAATGGAATAGTTTTTATACTTTTTTTCGAGATCATAATATTTTATAAAAAAATCTAATGTTCTTAACATGTACTTGTAGGTATAGCCAAAGAAAAAGTAAATTTTCTTTTATTATATACATGGTAGCTCTAATAATGTATACTATTGAGATCAGCCTCGTGTCAGTTGCCGGAGAAAATATTGTTACACGTTTTAATTTTGTACTTGATAATCGTAAACCATAACTCTTTTGAGATAAATGATTTTAATAAAAAAGTTCAAGCTTTACATTAAGACTCAAAGTGTTCCTGTTGACGAGTTCTCACCAAATCGGGAGATGAACGTCAAGGAATGGAGGAAGACGGGTAGGAAAAAAAATTAAAACGAAGAATACAGGATAAAGGTACAGAGGATACGCGAACGTGGCCGGAGGGATAATGGATCTTTCGCGTGTCTTTCGTCCCATTTTTATATCATCCAGAATCTCAGCGGTCTCTTAACATTCGTGGAAAGTTAAAAAACCGTTTGATGTTACTCCATCTTATATGATTGTGTGTGCGATTATTTTTCTTAACGCGCACAGGCCCGTCGCCGACGGGCGGCGGACGACACTGTTTATAAAATTTGTGCATATTCATTTCAATAATTTAAAATATACTTATTAACTTCGTATATTGCATCATACAATAATATTTTTTCGAGGCGTATATAAATATCAAATGCAATAAATGAAATAAGATTTTTATAAAAATTTTAATCATTTTTACAGAATTCATGTATCATTAAAAGTTATACGTCAATTACATTGTAGTTGTTATGAATTCTAAAATATCCTTAAAAATAAATTTGATAAATATATATTCCGTAATAATTTTATCCTATTCTTGCATATAAATTGAGAATATAAAATGCATATGTATAAATATTTTTTTTTGAGATACAAAATATGGAGCTAAAATTTCTATTGAGTCAAAGAGTACTTTCTAACGAAAAGAATAAATTTTTTAATTAAAAAATACTACTCTTAATAAAATGAATTATTCAATTTTCAATATATGTTATTGGTTTGAAATATTGATTTGAAAAATACATTATGTATGTGAGAATTACCTATTTATCATATTTTCATTTTTATGAACTCATAAATAATTGTTTATCAATCAAAAATACAAGTACCCGTGCATATGTAATTATTTCGATTTTATTAATGTAAATATAATTTTTATTATACACTAGAATATTTTGTAACTCAATAAAATTTAAAATTATTATAAAAATTAAGTACATAGTAAGTTATAAAGATACTTTCCAATATTGTGAGAATGATCACAAAAAAATTAAACTAAAAAAAAATTTTTATTCGCGTGTACGTACGTATGTATAAAGTGAATAATATAATTTATAATAAATTGTATAAATTAAACTGTTTTCTTATTTTGAAAATTTGTCTATATTCAATAAATAATAGAGAATTTCATAATTGAATCTTATTTATAATCGTTATTCATTAAAATTTTACTATTAACTGTATGTACAGATTGTTGATTAAAAGCCCTTAATGTATTTTTCTGATATGCATTAACATATTAAGCTTTAAACCTAAGATACACTTAACATTATCTTTAAATTTTACTTTTTGAATTCGCAAGTAAAATTTTCAGTAATAGTATTAAAATTAATTATAGGATTAATTTTATTATTACAATTTAAATTATCAGATTATTTTTTACATATTTCATATTTTGTATTACATTATATGCAAAATTATTTACGCGAGTTCGAAATAATTTCTTTACTTTTTGGAGCACTAACGCATTCAGAGAGCATTAAATGATTAGGAGTTTACTGACACTGAGTTTATGAAAAATTACGTTTAAAACTCTGCATTAGTACTTAATTTCGCGCCATTATTTACATCTCATTGTAAGTGTTAATTACTTGATTTATAATTTATATTAATTGGTTGTTTTGAGAAGTAAAATTCTTTTTACTACTCGGTATGGTTGCATTGCATTTTTGATAATGGATGATCTCCGAGATACAAAATTAAAGGACAAAAATAAACAAATTATACCAAAAATTGTTATTATGTAAATTTATACATACTGAAACACAATTATTTGACAAACTTCATTAAAATACTAACTTAATTTGATGTTTTATTAATTATAACATTTAATTTTATTTATATTTTAAGGTTTTCCCCATTCTTATTATTAGAAAAATATTTTTAATTCTAATTCGATTTATACTTAAAAAAACATACAATATCTAAAATTTGTTATACATGAATATGAATAAAATTTATTAGTATGTATGAAATATATTTCAATTTAATTTGTTAAAAAAAATTTTAGTACTAAATATAAATTAACTGAACAAATTGGAATAATTTAATTTAATCAATCAATGATTATGTATATTTATTTTTAATATTTTCATTTTTATTTTTAAAATGTGTTTAACGATAAATAAAAAGTACATTGTTAAACATTTTAATTGTATTAACTTCAGTTTTAATTTTTATTATATAAGTATACTATTATGAAAATGTAAATAGTGTTCATCTTAAAGAAAAAATACACCATTTTTAAACAGTTATGACTACAATTAAACAAATTCTCCACTACTTACTGTGTTTCATCGTTTATAAAAATTACGTGTACAAAATTTTGTCATGCTGCACGTCATCACAAAAGTAAATTAGCCTCTTAATACAAAATTAAACTAGTTTGCATCAAAATAAATAACTTCATAATTTTATTTTTACAAAAAATAGCAATGGAATATAATACACAAATTTTATTTAAAAATAGTTTTTTATGTAACAAAATTTTTATAGATAATTATATCAAACAATTATCAAAAATTCGAGACAAAAAAAATTAATTTGTACAAATTGAATGAATTGATATATATATATATATTGTCATTAAATTTATCCAGGGTATAAATATTGAATATAATAAAGATTTCGATATTTTTTAATACAACAATACGTTTAAATTGTCCCTGATCATGATTTATTTAATTCGATGCTTTTAAACTTACGAGTCATCAAGTATATTTTTAATCTATCTCGAATTTTAACTTCATATTATGCAACAGTAATGCCAGCTGTTTGAAGATAACTTCTGAGATGATTTGCATTTGGCTCTGGAATTTGAACAAGTAAACCACGCAATTGACTTGGTTCCATTCTGCCAAGTCCTTTTGCAAGGTACAAACGCACGTCCGTAATTGCTGTAAAATTAGATTGGAAAACGAAACGAACACGTTATAATATATAAAATTATATATATATATATATATATATCGAAATAGATCAACTTATAATTCTAAGAGTATAAGATATTATATAGAATTATAATCATATTAGATTAACTCACAAGCTAAAGGATCTCTTTTTATTTTTCTTGCAAAAATCAATTGACTGTAAGCTGCTTGATAACCTGATACATCATCCATTTCCAAATTTTGTAAATCTTCTGGTAATTGGGTTTCATCATGAGGTAATTCAAAGAATTCTATCAAGCTGGCTAACAATTGAGGATAAAATGCTATATACGGATTTTCCAGCATACTTGGGCAATCGGTTAAAATATTTGAAATACCAATTGCTGTAATTTTTCTTTCAATTTCACCAGATACTTTTTGTAAATCTGCGATAAATACTCTTTGTATCACCATACCAAACATTCTAAAAAAATATACTTTATAAATTAATTTGTAAATAACTGCATCAGATTATTCAGAAATTTTAAAATATACATAAATTTACTGTGATAATAAATATTTTAGGTATTCTACAAATAATTATAAAATAAAAATATTTTAATTGTTTAATGTTAAAATTAACTTACTGAGGCTGAATTGAATCTATGATAGAAACCAAATTTAAAGATCCATAACGAATAGCATAAAAACAGAAGAGAACAATAAGGCCTTTAACAAATTTTGTTGTTTTACTAGATGAAAGTCTTTGGAAAAGTAATATAAAGACTTGCTTTATATATGGTTTCAATGTATCTCTAAAACCATAATTTAATCAATCTGATTTTCCAAAATTAATTTAAATAATATTTCAAAAAATTTTTCTATACTTACGGAGGAAAATACTCAATAATGGTTTGAATCAATAAAAATCCTTCATGATCATTTGCTTTTGAAGCTATTAATTTTTGAAATACACCCAGTAAACCACTTACTTTATCTTGTGCTATGACTTGGCTGGGCCCTTTACTCACGAATGCTTGTAAAAGTCGATTCAATGGATGAATATTACCATGTCTTTCAAATAAAACAGGGGTTAATAGACAAGGAAATAATGCCATGTATGACTCAGGTATATCAGTCCTGTAATTTGTTTGTAATTCCATGAGCAAAGCCAAAATTTGAAATACATATGGTATAAATTCTATAAAAAAATTATTTATTTTATTTAACTATAATTCAGCGTTATAATGGAAATTAAAATCATGCAAATTTTAATAACCTTGAACGTCTTGTTGCAAAATTGATTGAAAGGTAGGGAAAAGAGCTTGTTCAAACGAAACAACAGCATCAGGATTTGATTTACATACAATTCTAAAAGAAATCCAAAAAATCAATTATAAATATTATTTTATGTAGTCTATATTAGCATTTATCTAAATACTAACTTAATAGATATACTCAAAGTTTCAAAAAGATAATGATTAAAATTAGGACGACTGGGATTTCTGGCTACAATTGTAATTTTTTGGGTCAATTTTGGTAACAAATTTGCTAAAAAAGGCACAACTGTTTCTTGCAAAGTTGCAAAACTTCGCATTATAGCTTTCATAATATATTCATTTTCCTCTGATCCTGGAGAATCAAGAACTGCAAATAAGCATTTGAATAAATCAGTAGCTAAAGGAGCAATTTCTTCTCCTTTTACCCTAAAATAGTAAATATTAAATCACAAATAAATAATTATATTTAGAAACAATTAAATTAAATATATTTAATTCTTACAGTGATATATTTTCTGGATTTTTTAGAACAAGAATTTTTTCAATTGCACATGCAGCATAACTATGTACAACAGGACTTGTAGCAGATAAATGCCTTATCATCTGTGGTAAACTTCCAACAACTTGCTCACGGGGCAAAATTGATCTAAATATCATTATGAATTTAATAGCATCAGCTTTCAACACTGGAAATTCATTTACTAAAAACATAAATTAATAAAAAAATTATTTTCATCACCTTGAAATTATAGTAACTTATCTGATTTATTCAATTAATATATATGATTTTAAATACATATAAATTTACCATCAGGCTTAGTAAGCTCTGGTTCAATGTGTTGTGCTGCAAACTGAGGAAGAGGTACAAGATCACTGCTTTGCGTTACACCGTGTTTCTGAGTTTGTCCTTTATTAGCACTGCTTGTTATAAGATATATTGCTGCATCTTTACTACGCCAATTTTCTGCAGGCTTAGCAATATAATTTTGCAACATAGCCTTTAAAAAAATGTTTATTACATAATTATAAGTTAGATATTATTATTAGAATATGTCATTTATTTTTTACTAACCTGTATATAAGCACCAAATATTTCCATAATTTTAGCTTCAAAGTATTTTGAAAGTACTTTTACAAGATCACATGCAGCTCTTCTTCTAGTATCGACATCGCTACCTTCAATATCACGACGTATATATTCTTCAGGATTATCTTCAAATAATTCATTGTCAGATTCTAAAAATGTATTATCATTGAATTATTTTTTTTATCCAAAAAAATTAAAATTAAAATTTAATAATGTGTATAGTATTGCCACCTCTAAATTCCATATTTGGAATAATAACTTTCTCACAAATACTACCAAGAGTAGTTGAATCTTCAAAAAGATGCCTATATTGAGCTCGATCTGCAACTGTTGCTAAGAATTGGAGTGCATTTGATACTAACTGAATGGTATAAACATAAAAAAATGATTAAATTTACTAATAAAATGGAAACTTAAATGATAAAAGAATAAAATACCGCATCATATTTTGGTTGTTGACCTGTTGAAGTAAGTAAATTCCAAATTGCTGTGACAAATTCAGGTAAAAATTGTTGAAATTCCTCATCATATTTTTGTGCATATAAACAGACATTATCGCAAACTTGTGATTTTAATTGCTCTATTACTCCAGCATCTTCATCATCCTAAATTTTTATGGTAAAATAAAATTTCCTTTTTTTTATAAAGAAATGATTTTAATTAAAATTTAGATAAAAAATTTTTACCCCAGTGTTCAAAGATGGTACATTAATAGTAAGTAAAGAATGAAAATTGCTCATCCACACAGCCATATTATCTTCAAAAAATTCTGGTAAATCCTAGATATTTATAAAGTAAATCAATTATTAATAATTTTTAAATGGATAATTGAAGAATATAATCAAATTCATGTGAAGATAATACCTGGAAATTTAATGAATAAAAAACTTTACATAAAATAGTTAATGAGTTGTAAATAACCTTTAATGCTTCTACATTATTAACATGTACTTGAGTAAGATTCATTGTAGCCTGAAATATATTTATATTATGATATAAATACTTTATCATATATAATCATATAGGATAATATAAAAAATATCTTACTAAAAAAAGATCAGTCAGTGGTTTTGCAAATTTATCTAATACATATTTTATTTCAGTCCATAAAACTTGACTTTTAAATTCATATCTGTAACGTTTAAACAATGAATGAGCTGTATGCAAGACTCCATTAATGATATGAAAATCTCCTGTATTAAATTTATCCACCATCTGATCTATTAACTCTGGCCACTTAACAGGAAAATCATGTTTACCAATAACTGAAACTGCATCAGATAATTGCTTTTGTATTGAATCAGGCGAATGAAGCATTAAATTTATAATCAATTTTTTAATAGCATTACGATCTTGACTGTGTATTTTATCTATTGAATCTTCTTCCTGCAAATAAGTAACTATCAATTATTTACTAAATTAATGAAAATTGAAAGTAATATTTTTATAAATATGAAAAAATTACTCTTTCAAATGACTCAAATATTAAAAAGTAAAATATTTACATATATTTATAAATACTATTTTTAAATATTAATAAATATCATTTTTATCTAAAATACTTACGATTTTCCAGTTTCTCTTCACATAATTTTTAAATGCAATAGCTCCTGCTACCCTAATAGTTATATCAACTTCAGATTTATCCACTAGATGAAGTAAGAGCAGTGGATAATTTTGATTTAATTCTACTGATTCTAAAAATTTTTCCGCTGAAATAAATAAATTTTTAAAAACTCAATAATAAATTTTTTAAATAACTCAATTTTTTCAATCTCTTAACACTAATTATATTTTACAATTAAAAAAAAATATAAAAAAATAATAAAAACAGTTAATTTTAATATATTAATCAAAATTTAAAAATAAACAATATCTTAAAAATTCTAAATTATTTTTTATCATTAACTTAAATATACAAATTTTGGATTTTTTACATTTTATACTAGCTTTAAATGTATTAATCTAATATAATAGGATATTATTGAATAATAAATAGAAAGAAACCTACTATTTATAATCTTTAACTATGGAATAACTTATAACCATATTGAATTGCTATTGTACAAGAAATTCTTTATTTAATACTAATACAAAACTATCAAAAATATTTTAATGTTATTAGAAAATTAATTTTAATTTAAATAAGAAATTTTTTATGCAGTAAAATATTGCATATACGTAATTATACATATTTTATTTAAAAATAATAAACCATAATAAATAATTATTTGTAAAAATTGATACTGATAAATATTAATCAACATTAATGTTTAATAAAAATTATTTGTAGAATTTTAACCTAATTTTTAATTATAAGTTTATTATTTATTGATAAAATTCAAAAATTTAATAAGATATTAATACAATAAATTATAATATAAGCAATAAAATTTTTAAACAAAATATTTTATGAATAAATAATCATTACTAGTAATACATAAATTTATTATAAATACTATTTACAATTTTTGATTATAACTGCTAAAACAATTTTATAATTTAATAAATACAATTTGTATTATACAAATTATACATAAAAGAGAAAATTATAATAATAATATACAAAATTTTTAAGAATATTTATCCTTTAATAAATTAATAAAGCTAATATTTAACTGAAATGAAGTTTAATTATAAATTCTAGTTTAATTATAAATTCTATCATTTAATTGTTTGTTCTTATAATATACTTATTAATAATAGAATTTATTTATGGTAAACAAAATGAAAATAAAAATATAATTTGTATTAAATAATAAATATTCATTTTCGAACTGAAAAAATGAATTTGATTACTTCAACACTATTAATATAAAAATATTAATTTATTAACGCATTTATCAACTAGTGTTTAAAAACATTTTATTTGTAAAATACATACCAGGGCGTCTGACATTGACGTCAGGACTAAGGGTGTGCTTTAAATATTCGCTCAATGTGAATAGATTATCGTCAGTGAGCTCCATTATTTTTCTTTTGTTTATCAAGGTCTCGAAAAGAATTAAATATATTTAATTCTCTCTGAATTCTGATAAATCGTAGGCATAACACAGTCCCTTCACCGGCTTTTTTTCCGAAATTCAATTTCTTAACCTCTAAAACTATTTGCTCTACAAGTAGTCAGTGTAGCCACACACCAAAAATTCAGCGGGATTAAGAATTTCCGGTTTATACATTTTATTTTTGAATTTATAATTTAATTTCATTTAGTGAACAATGGCAAATAAAATGAAATACATATTTAAAGAAAATTATAATATATATCTGTTAAATTAAAATATGTCTTTATTGTGTTTATTTATTTTTAGTTTTATCTCTTGTCGTTTTTGTTCTAATTTTTTTATTTCAGCAATTAATTTGGAATTGGTTTCTTCTATCTCGATTTGAGGACGTTTCATTGAAAATTCAAACCTGTTAATTCATATCGTATATATAATTAATATAAAATTTGTGTGTAAAACTCTTTAATTAGAAAATTTATAAATTACAATATGTTTATAGCAGTGTCAATGTTTGATATTTTTGTAACTTTTGAATTCAATAAAGATTCAGTGATTTTTCCATTTAGTTGAAGATCATTTAACTTTTCTGTAATTTCTAGAAAAATTTTTTCCATTCGTTGAGTTTCATTATCAAAAAAATGTATAGAATTCTTTAAGACTTGATAGCTCTGATAAAAAAAATAATATATTAATAATAAGATTCAAAAAGATAAAAAATTAATCGAAAATTATTATCGAAGTGTTAAGAAAATTTACTTCATATTATATTCGCATAATTAATTTAATTTAGAAAATTATATGTGTAATGTTAAATATATTTACGTTAAGAATAGAAATACACCATATGGTTGCCACACTTAAAAATTTTTTTGTTTTTTTTATTTATCTATTCAAATATATTGATATCAATACAATGAATGAATGAAATGAAATTAATTCAAATGATATTTTAGAAGTTTAGGTATTTTTAAACGATTAAATATTAGTTTATAAAGATAATAAAAAAAATCTATAAATTAAATTTATTATTTAAAATATAATTTGTAATTTACTCACATAATCATCAAAAGCTTCATAAAAAAAAGAATTTGTTTCTTCTAATTTTTGAATAATGCACGATCTAAAGGAATTAAAAAAGTTTTAATAAATTTTTTTAACTTCTTACTGTAAAATAATTATTTACAATTTTTCTTGTAGTTGTAATTTGCTTCGTTTTTGATATTCCATTAAGTTTTCATAATGTTCTTCTAAAATTTCGCTTTTAATTTTTTTCTGATGTTCAAATCGCTTGCAAGAATTATATAAATTTTCTAAATCTACCTTTAATATATTGTTTTTTGAATATAAATCATAATACACATTAGAATGTTTTAATTCCATATTTATTAATGTATTGAGTTTATCCTTCTGAATATAATTATCAAATATAAGAAATTATTTAATATTTTATGTATAACAAAGATATTTTAAAAATTATAAAATAAAATTTCCTTACATTTTCATTTTTTATCGAAACACTAAAATTTGAATCATCACTATGAATTGAAACATTGTCTTCAACAGGAGACTCAGACATTTTTTAAATTTTGATTTATTTTTTATTAAATTATATTTTTTAGAGCTTTATTGCTTTCCGACTATTTAAAAAACAATAACTAACATTGGCGGTTAAATATTGCGTTCAAATTTTAATAGAAATACCAATAGAATAAATAAAATTTATTTTTAATTTCACCTTCATTTTTTTACAGTTTTTATATATTAACTTTTTCGAATTTGGTTATAAAATTTGGTATTAAAATTTTGTTTTTTATTTTTAATATAAAAATATAATAAAAATAATTTTATAAAATTTAAATACGAATAACCATATCTCATTATCAGTGAAGTATTTTATTATCATATTGATTATTTTAATAGTAAAATTAAAAAATTTAAACAATATGCAAAAAATTATATTGAAAAATTAGTTTTAAGTATTTTATATAAAGTAAATTACTTTCTTGTTACTAGTAAAATTCGCACCTTAGTTTATTTGGCAGCATTTGACATTTACCTATAATGTAGTGTGGTCAAATTTTCACTTATCCTAACCATAAAATTAATTAACTATAATTTTGACATGTATAAGTGTCATATTTATGATTTTAAATCTATTATTTATTTTTTTTTTACCACACAAAATATTCTTATTTTAGCGTTTTGTTTATTTATTTCAAAGTTTTCAAAATAAAATTATTCTTTGATAACGATATTATTTTTTATGATTAATAATTAATTTATAATTAATCATTTTTAAGATTTTTTAAATTAATCCCATTGTAAAGTTTATTATAATTTTTGTTTGTAATTAAATATAGTCAAATAGAAAATGACTTAATTTTTATAAAAGTAATAAAAATGTCAACTGCAAATTTATATTAATGATTTAAAAGCAATTTCATTAATTTTCAAAATTTATAAATATTACACTTATGAATTCTTATATCGTTTTTGAACACTATTTACTCATTTTCTAATTTCCTCGTACGTGTTAATACGAATAAGTTGGCGTTCAAAGAACAAAAATAATACTTTCATAGACAAAAAATTTTTTTAGAAAATTATTTTATAAAAAAATAATTTTAGTTTATTTATATTTTAATCAAATATGTTTTCTTTAAACAAAATTTAAGCATTTGATATAATTTAAAAATTTATATTATCCTTATAAGCAATACTCAATATAATCTTGAATGTTATTTTCCGTATTATTTTGAATTTGCTTATCGTTAAGCATTGTATATCAAATACATATGTACTTTCTTCCATAATTCGAATTTTATATTATATAATTTCTAATATAAAAAAATTAAAAAATTTCAAAATGTAATAAAATTTTTTAAATTTATTTTAAATGTAAAAGTGTTTATTTTGTTAAAGATCTGTTAATCATTTTTATTATTCAATTTAAAAATGAACGTTGAATATAGTTTTAAACGGTCGTGTGATAACAAGTGTTTATGATCCTATATATAAACAAAAATTTTTAAGCTTAATCCGCTGAGGAAGTTTGTACATGGAAATACAGAACGACTGGTAACGCAAATTAGGAGGCTTTGTTTGATATTTATTCATTATTATATTATAATTCATTACATTCATTTGATTTTATTTTATAATTATACCTATAATTTATTAAATGATTAATTAAGCTTTGCTAAATCTAGTTTTGATTATAATTTGGCCTTTAAGAAATTATATTTCGAACAAAGAAATTTAGCTTGGACGGCGAAATAGTTATTAACACAAGAATCGTTTTAAGAACCCAGGTAAATCGTATAAAATCTTAAAATAATTATTACAAAACCTTTACTATCATACAATACTGAATTGAAATTAATATAAAATTTAGTGAACAATGATTTTACTAATTTTATAATATAATCTTTTACGATATAGAGTTAAAATAATTGTAAATATAAAAAATTGATTAATTATATTAATTGTTTCCATAATATATTATAAAAAAATATGTATTATTTGATAAAAATAACAATTACGTCTTTTTATTTTAATGAAGATGCCTAAAAACAAAAATAAGCCAAATGCATTTTTATATTTTATGTTGGATTGGAAAAAAGAAGAAGAAAAGAAGGGTCGTAAATTTCATGATGGTTTAAAACAAGTTCAAATAGATCCTATTTGTAATAAAATGTGGAGAGTAGGTGGATGATAATAAAAGAACAATATATATATTTATATTTTATATTATTATAATTACAAAAATGTAATCAACTTTAATATAATTTAAGAATTTGTCTGAGGAAAAAAAAAGCTATTATAAAATATTGGCCAAAAATGACAAAACTCAAACAATCAAGCCAAAAAAAAGAACAGGAAATGGAGATTTGGTGGAGGATGTTAATAGAATCGAAATGAAAAAAGGAGAATTTAATGATAACATGAAAGAAAGCATTTCATCACTGATAAATAATGCAAAAAAAAACAATAGTATGTAAAGCAATATGGTATTTAATTCTAATTATTAATAATTTAATTTATTAATGTAATTTTAGATGTTCAAGATTTGATATTCTATGCAATACATGTAAATTTTTTCTATAGTCGTTATTTGGATAATAGTAACATTGAATATTATCCTGCAGAAATTTCAATACTTGAATTTTCGTTAAAAAAGGGTATATTAAGACGATATCATGTAATCGTAAATGAAACAATTAAAATTGGTTATAGTAATGCTGCAAGAAGTCATAGTATGAATACACATCAAATTCCTTTAAATCCAGAGTTTGGTAAAAAAGATTACAAAGAAATATTTAGAGATATTTGTAAATTTCTAGAACCAGGAAAAAAAAATGACAAATTTCCTAAACTGTATACCTTTGCCTCAAAAGAAGATGTTTATTTACCAGCAAAATATGTATTAAATATGTTAGGAATAGCTGACAGTATGCTTATTTTATTATGATTAATAATAAGATGATATTGATTGAAATATTTTTATTAAATTTAGTTTTTTTAATAGATAAGCCAAATGACTTTTTAGTCCTGTATTCATTGGAAAACTTATTTGTAAGTTTATACAATACTGGAGTTAAGGACTTTCCATCTTTAAAAATCGATATTACTATTGCTAAATTTGAACTCGAAAAAGATCCATTTATTTATAAAAGAGTACTTGAGTGTACAGTAAGTTTTTATGTAAAATTTATAGTGATGTTAAATTATAATTCAAAATTGTTATTTTTAGTATCACCGTGCAAATAAAGGTGGGATTCTGTACTGTAGTCAATCTATTGTAGAAAGATGGATTTTTGTACTATTTAGTTTTTGTTGTGACGTGTTAAAAATTAGTAAAATACCTGGAGTTCACATACCCCAACAAAATTCCGAATTTATTTCAGAATTTGAAATCGATTCAAAATTTCGTAATTTAAATTTAAATACTGATAAATCTAATTTGAATTCTTCAGAAAGAGTAATTAATTTAATCAACAGAATACATTAAAGATTAAATATAAATAATTAATAATTTAATCGTCAATTTTTATTTTGTAGACTGATTCTGATCATAAATATACAAATAAAGGAAGTAACATAAATAAACATTCTACCTCTAGAACAGAAATTAATGAAAATTTAACTGGTATAATTGTTTATAGAGAAAGCAATAAATCACTTCAAAATCAGGTATTATATTGTAGTAATTCTTAAATAAAAATTTAAATATCTTTACAAAATTCATTTAATATTATAAGTACTATAAGCTTTATTTTTTTCAGTTATAAACTTGAATAGACTTATTATATTTGATTTTATTTGCTTATTTGTTTAAATGTTTTTAAAATGTTTTAAAAATTAAATTATTCAAATAATTTAAGTAAATGTGTAAATTAAACTATCTTAAACTTTTCTAGCCTCAAAAAGTCATTGAAAGATCCCTTCGTCATCCATACACTAAAAGTATGTTTTATATTTTCTTTATCATTAATTATAATTATTAGATATTCAAATACTACTTTGCTTTTTTTTTAAGGTGCTACAATATACATTGAAGGCGATGATAAAGATAAAGATTTTCCCTCAATTGGTTTGTATTGCCAGTTTTTATTTAAAAAAATTAAATATCTTATCTCAATTTGACTATTTATAGGAAGAGGTAAAAGACGATAAACTAAGCATTAAATTTCCTGTGACTAAGGTAAATTAAAATTTTATACAATTCTTTTTTTAACATTTAAATCTATTTTTTTAACTTTGTGTTTGTATTAGATTTTCAAGATAATCTTTTCAAGACAATATAAGTTACTACAATATAATATAGGATAATGTAATATATGATAATATAATATGGTACCATAATATAGCATTATGTAATAAGCAATTTGAACACCAGTACATTTGGTTATTAAAACAATGGAGTTTAAAATAATTTAGACATTAAATGAATAAGATTGTAAAAATAAATTTATTTACAATCTATCCAGTTATTGATAATATTTTATATGTAAATAAAGTCGATTTTAATTAATTATTGCATTTATAGTAATAAAATGTAAATTTTTTTAATAAAATGACTGTAGACTGATACATCGATTTTATTCACTAAGAATATTTTTTA
Source organism: Platyscapa corneri (assembly GCA_018907185.1). Classification (NCBI taxonomy): domain Eukaryota; kingdom Metazoa; phylum Arthropoda; class Insecta; order Hymenoptera; family Agaonidae; genus Platyscapa; species Platyscapa corneri. The sequence continues at coordinate 179,344 of JACCHW010000004.1, forward strand.
ATCATAATACAAGACTAATTTATTTATTGTTTTTAAAAAGTAAATTAAACTAATATTTGAAATAAAAAATTTATTTATAATAAAAAACGTAAATTTTTATGTAATTCAAATTAAGAATACTTTTTATATTAAGTTATTCAAAACTTATTTTATAATCAATTGTTTAATAGAAATATGTTTTTTAGCTTTAGTAAAGTTAATTTTTTTAACTCAAAAATGTTATTTTATCAATTATTATATAGTAAAATAGTTTTATATTAAAAATTTTTTTATGAATTTTTAAATGAAGATAAAATACAGTTTTACTACATGACAAAAGATTGTCTCTTAAACCAAAATTGCATATACTTGGTATCATTATCTTACGTAATATTTAATAAAGGTATACAATTTACAAATTTTGTACATCTATTCGATTTATTTAATTGACAATTACAGCATTATGATTTTTTTTTCAAAGTTGGTAACAATATTAAGTACAATTTTCAATGGGTCGCACGAAATAAAATAAAACGAAGATAATCTTAAAATGGTTCCTAATTTAAAAGATTTGCCTAACGATAGAATCGATAGTTTAAAAAGTTCCAAGTTTACTTAGGAATTTAGAAGAATACTATAGTAGAGGTTCACTAATTTTAAGAAAGTAACTGGATATTTTATGTTCAAGTTCTACAGACCATCAAGTGATGACAAGGTTATGTAGACGGTTAAATATATTTAAAAATTGATATTATTTTTAAACACTTTTTGAATTTGAATTTAAACTAATTTGAATAATAATATATTGATGAGTTGTAAAAGAACGTTAACTTCATAAAATAAATATTTAAAGCTTAAACTTTTAAAAATGACAATGGTAATTATGAGAGCATTTAATGAATATGTTAATAAAGTTGTTAATGGACCTAAAAAAGATAAGAATAATAAAAAGAAATAATGAAAAATAATATTAAAATATAATAATAATATATTTAAAAAAATTAATAAAGAATAATATTAAATAGCTCTTCGAAAAATATAGGTAGTTATAAAAATTGCTGACTAGAATAACGAAACGAAAAATACAATAAGAAGATTAGTGTATTCATATGTAAGAATTCAAAATGTATTTACTAACTAAGAAAATTTATTTGTAGATGAAAGAATATTATTTCGACAAAAGTAAATATTATCGATCAAACTTCTGAAAAATGAAAATTATATATATAAATATATATAAAAAAGCAAAGATATTAAATATATAATATATAAGTGAGCTCAAAATATGTGAAGTGATATATATTTTTTTCCCAACGGCCGTTGGATTTCCTACGAAATATTAAACGATCGTTGGTATTGTTTATCCTCCAATCAGATATCGGAGGATATAAATTAAAGAGAAAAAATTAAAAACCACGATTCTCCCCTCGGCCACGCGCACGCTCTTAAGTATATTTTAAAGGTCCTCGCATTTTTTGTATTTTTAAACCTCCAACACCCTTAACGTATATAGCGGACACGACAAATGTGTGCATGCATTTACTTAAGTATATACGTGTTACAGAAAGTAGTAAAATTTTACATAGAATATAATACCTTTTAATTGATAGATGTTTTATATACGCGATATTACGTATATTAATCGATAGATGTTTTATAACAGCTAATAAATTTTTCGTGTACAAATACTAAAACTAAAATTATAAATCCAATTTTCTGAATTTTCTGCTAAATTATTGAGTTATAAATTATAATTATAATGAGTACATTAGTTGAATAGACTTGTCATAGCATCACCGTGTAATAAAATAATTTATATCATATATTTTAAATAGATGTTTTTGTTACTTAATTTTTATCAATCAGAAGGTTAAAAATGGTCTATATCTTTATAGTTATATTTAAATTATATTAATTTGATTAGTTTACTTTTAAGATAAATAATAAATTTTTAAATTCAAAGAAAAAGTAATAATTTGGTAAATATTGAATAACAATTTTTTACAAGATAAAACATAAAAGTAATATGAAACAAAAAAAGTTCACAAGTGTATTATTCCCTTTATTCTGTTTCTGTGGCTATTATTAGAACATTTTAATATTGTAAATTTTTGTCATGGTTACAAATGTTTGTTCGTTTTGAAAGTTTCATAATTTAACATTTCTTTTCGAGAATAATAAAAAATTTTTAAATAAAATTGTAAAAAACTTATGCAAAAGAAAAATTATGTGCTTTAACCCTTGTCTATTTGACGAATTAAAATGATCTAATATTTTTATTTTATTTTCATCAAATTTTCGATGTTATAATTTCTGACTTCCATTGATTCAGTAAATTATATCATGAACAATAACTTATAGACAATTCGCAGAAAATTGAATAAAGTGAAACAGTTTTAGAATAATAAACGAGAATTTCTAAACTTTTTTAGAATTTCATTTATCAAGCTAAGTTTTAAATACAAAAAATAAAAATAATTTATAAATATTAGAAAATATAAAAATAGAATGACTAAAAAAGTTCAAACTTTTAATTTAACATTTTTACGTTTTGTTGTAAATTTTTAATTTTACATAATATATATTTACATGCTTACATCTCATATAAACAACATAAAACTAAAAACTAGTATAAACTTATTATAAAAAATTGATCATAATATAATATAATAATAGATATAGTGTAGTAATGATATTATTTTATCTTTTTATTTTTTGATATATTGATTTGTAAATATTAGAAAAACAATTTATTAAATGTAATTCATTAAAACGGAATAGTTAGCCATAAAATCTATTTTTTTGATAGAAAAAGTATAGAAGTACATGGACTGAATCAAATAGGAAAACATTTTTACGATAGAAATATAACTAAAAGAAGGAACTATTTATTATAAATTTTATAAATGAAAAATTAAGGAAAAGGTTAAAAAAATGATCACGGATATTAAATTTTTATGAAAATTGATGAAAAAATTGATGAAAAAAATATTATATATTATTATTTCGAATAACTGAAATTGATTGCGGATACTTTTTTCGAACTTGTTAGACTTTATTAAAAATTGAATTAAAAAATAAAGTATTGAAAAAATAATATATATATAATTAATTATATTACATTATATCAAGTATAGAATTAAAGAGTCACGAATTTATATTAAAAGTATCGAATTGTTATTTCTATACGTATTTTCATAGATATCACCCCGTTTATTTCTCCACCATATTAAGTTAATCTAATAATGCATTTTTATATTTCTTTTTAATATTGAAATATATTTTTTCTTAAATTTTTATTATAAAGTCTTATGAATTACAAAATTATTATTCTAATTAAACTTTTGATTATAATTTATGTTTTAAATTATACAAATATTCTATTTTCAAAAGAATAATGAGCGGTAATTATACCGTGATAACAAAAAATGATGTTAATTTTTTTTCTAAAAATTTTTTTGGATAAATAATATAAAAAAATATTATTTATAAAATGAATCATTTATTGATAAATATATTCTTTTAATTTATAAAATTAATCCATTTTTAAGCTATACCAAAAAATATATTCGAAAATGAAAGAATTTAAAGAGTCGTTCTAATCAGCATACATCGCATTAGAAGAAAAAATGTTAATGTAAACGAATAAAGTTATGTTTTTGGCGTAAATATTAATTAAGACTAAAAAAAATTTTTAAATAATTTTCTAGGTATATATTAAGTTACTATTAGTATTAATTTAATTTAGAAAATTTATTTTTTAAACATATTTATATGCATTTGAATAATAATTTGTTTAATTCAATTTAAAGATTATTATTATTATGAAATGTAATAATTGTCATCAATCCATGGAATGTTGAATTTTAACATTTTGTTGTAGTGAATCATTAAATAATTTTTTTGTTAAAGGAAATTTCTTAGACGTTTGACTTTGTAAGCAATTGATATTTGTAGATAAATATTCTGAGGAATCAAAAAAACTATAATAAATATTTCTAAAATTAGGATATACTTTTACTAGAATAAAATATAGAGAAAATATGTCTTTTTAATAAAATAAATCTTTGTGTATCAATTGATATTTACTAATAGTCTACTTGGTGTGGAAGTTAGAATTTGGATTCTTACATTAGTAGCTTAATTGACAATTTTCTTTACCGATAAATCTTGATCATTATTAACAGAAAGTAATTCGCTTTATTATTTTTATAACTTTTCGTAAATACGTAGTTTTATTTTCAAATATTATTAAGTCATTAAGCAAAACGCACTATGACTGTTTCCATACGAATTATGGTTAAAAAATTTAATGTTTTTTCCTTATTCTGTTATATTAAAAGATGATCATTTCATTATAGTATTTCATTAACTATATTACATATTTTTATATTTATAAAAGTTGATCATAATTACTAAAGAAATTATGACCATGAATTAAATTTAAAGTAACGAAACAAATATTTTAACCCAAAAATACAATATCAGTTTTGAAAAATATATAATATCTGTATTATATATAACACTTGATATAAAAGTTAAATGTAACGAGTATTATCAAAAGAACGATTAATTATCTATATTAAAATAATATATATTTTATCTTTTTCCTCTAATAATACATAGTACAGAAAGTTGCAGGTAAAAATGATTCATAAAAAAGTTCAGTCGACAGCGCCATTGTTTTTCAACTTGAAAGCTCTCAAGCTTTTCGGTTTGAATTGTGGTAAAGACTCCTTCTAAGGATTATCAAGTTAGGTATTCTCATGAGAACAAAAAAAATTTACAAAAAGTATTGGTTTATTGTAAGCGTGAAAATGAGACGAAAATGGCTGCCGGTGATTTGTTGAGTTTCTCACGTGCTTGAAAAAAGCATGAAGATTGCGCGGGACCAGCTGATCTGTTTGCGCGGTATACGCTAGACGCCAGTCTAACGCTCCCTCTCGGTTGTCGAGGTGGGGAAGCGTCGGTGAAGAGCAAGAAAGAGAAAGATAGAGAATGCGAGTCCTTGATTCCCCGCCTCCGCTACTGCTCACTTAGTCGTTGCCGTCGTGACTTGTATGCGCGGATGTGGCTCGAACTCACCGCCTTTCAAGTCTTGTTGCTTGCACGAACAGTCTCGGTTCTACCTTACTCGACGCCGGCGCTTGTTACTGTTTCGTTACGTGTGCTTGTTCCATCATCTGCGCATGTTTATCTTTCTGATCTTGTTGGCCTCCAAGACGTACGTCGTCGCCTCTTTTCCGACAGTTCTTCGCTGATAGCTTCGCAAGGGTCTATTAACTATTCCGAGACCTGTTTGCTGAGAAAATCGAGGTGAGTTTTTAGGTTATACGTGTAATATGTGCATTCTCTTCTCGCTATTACGCTCCAAGAAAAAGAGCGAATTTGAAGCACCTCCTTTGTTTTATCTTATTGGTTTCCCACTTTGGAAAGCGCGTAACTTTACCCAGGTGTCTCCCAAAGTCTTGACCACGTGTTACCAACGGCTCGACTTTTGACAGCTGACATTGAGGTTAAAAGGGCGGGAGTAAAAATTAGGGATTAAGTTTTTCAATAGTATGAGATGCGTCGGAAAACACGTTTGATTGTTTAAGATTAGCCATTAGTTTAGATCAGCTAGGCTTCTTTAGAATCTTTTCATAGTTTTGTCGAACAAGCACTGGATCAGAGATCGATCATAGATAAAAATTGAAGATTATATCAGCTAAACTAATGTGAAATGAAAACAAAGATTGAAGAGTAAAACTGGGGCGTACGAAAAGACGATCTTGAAAAAGATTTTGGAGCACCGAGGCTCCGAGGTGATTGACACCTATGTGTCAATGACCATGCAACGCATGTGAAACTCGAGTAATGCTTTCTTTCTCTTCTCTCACTTTCTGTCTTTATTTCCGTATTTTATCTTAGCTTCGCTTCAGTTATATTCACTTCGAGGATGGTGTAATACAACTTACAATGGCATAATGTATCGTTAGTTCTTTTGTGACCGTTCAAGACCATTTTAACTGACTGTTGTGAATCGATTTTAGGCAGACAGTTATACTAATAACATATGCACACCGATGCTCTACTTGTTCTTATTTAAATTTTACATCATTGAAGAATTTAGTGCTCATTATAATTTTAGATGTGGTTGTCGATATAAAAATATTTTATAAAAAATTTCATAATATAAAAAATTCCTTAGGATTGGTAATAACTTAGGCAAAGATATTTTAAAACTTTAAGCAGTAGTTTTTTTATATTTCAAAAATAATGCTTAATATTTGATTTTTGAAAAACATATCAAGCAAAAATATTCCTTCAAAAAAATATTACATCTAATGCTATTTAATATTTCAATTCAAACCTGTATATACAATAAAGTATAAAAATAGTAAAAATATTGTAAAAAATAGTTTATCTCTGAATGATCTTAATACATATTTGTAGTTCATTCATAAAAATCATCTGGCTATTTAGAACCGAGTAGTTTAAAAAATGAAATAATTCAAAACGTAAAATTTTATTTTTTATTTGTATTTTGCGTTTAATATAATAATTTTGTAAGATGCACGAATCATTCATCAAAATATATATATATATATATATATTATTTATTTATTTATTTATTTATTTATAAACTACTAGAATTACTTTAACCTGAAATAAAAGTTTCATAAGTGTTTAAAATTAACATAAATAATTGTTTTATATTTCATAAATGTTATTATTTGGTTCTTAAAAATTAATTAGATATTAAATTTTTAATTAATTTTGAAAAATTCATTAGTCAAACATAGAAACATAATATCTATAAAAATATGTACAAAGAAAAAATAACTTTTAAATTAATTTTTTAACAAAAACTTAGTACAGATAACATGTATTGGTACATATACCTAGTCTAATATTTTTTACTAATATTCTACAAAAATCACTTAATGCGTATAAATTTGTAGATTCTGTTTTTGAAAAGTAATAAGTACTATTAAAATGTTTTTTTAGCTGTATAATTTTTTTTGTATATTTTCAATTTATGTACAATTATAGCGATAAAAATTTAAAGATAAAAACTTTAAACGGATTAAAATACTTAGTACTTCTACGAAATTGTACGAAATTCAAATTTCGATTAATTTTATACATTATAGTGTATTTTTCCAACATAAATTTTTGAGAATAATTAGTATAATTTTTTTACAAGACATAGCTTTATTGCTTAAAAAAACAAATGATTTAAATTCAGAAAATTTTGCGCTGTTCAGTTTTAGTTATGACCGTTTTTTAATTTCTTGATTCTTAAACTTCACCCACTTTTCTGTAAAATTTTTAGTTTCATTTGTTGATAGTTTATTATATAATAATAAAATAATTAGAAAAGTTATTCATTATTTTTTCTAAGCAATTTTATCGAATTTTATTTTATATATACTGTATATAATGTATTTATATCTATATAGTTTGTGATCTATACAGTTCTTTTAAGCTTGTTTGAAATTGAAAAAAAAAACAATTTTCATATGAAATTTATAAAAATTCTATTGGAAAATTTTTTTATATTTAACCTTTTTAAAGGTGGTTTTTGTAAAAATTATATAATTAGTTAATAAATTGATTCCAAAAAAATTTTAGAATATAATATATTTGAAAAAAATATGTTAAAGATAATGCATATTTTAAAAGTATTATAAAAGTAATTATTAATTCGCAGATTTTAATGTTTGTGCAAGTACAAAATATATTACAAAAGGTGGTTCTTATTTTATTAATAAATTAATAAAGTGAATCGTAAAACGGCTATTGTAATAATTACAAATTAATATAAAAAACATCAAATGGAAAGTGAGGACTTGGAAGAATTCCATAATATTTATCAATATTTTGTAAAAAGCTTTATCAATAATTTTTTTTATCAATATGATTAAGCTACAAATTAAGTTCAAACTATTAATGAAACTGTATCAATTATTTAGATCGATTGAAATTTTAGTAGAACTTTCTAATTTAAGATTAAATATTATTTATATAATTAATGATAAATTAACTTTAATTTAATATTTCCCTATTAAAATTCTTTTTAAAGTCTTCTTTAAATCATCTTTTGTCAATACTGCATACTTTTTTTAATGTCATAATTGTTCTTTTAGCCATAAATATGATCGTAAATTTGATGTGTTACTTGTCCGTGGTATTTCTTTCAATCGATATTCTGAATATATGAACTACTACTTAACTGTTTTTAATTTGACTCCTTTCTATCTAAAATCTGTCTTTTTTCCTTCCTTTTGTTTTTCTGGTTTATTAATTATGTGTTTTCTATAGTTAAATTTATATATATCCTTGTATAAATATTTTTTTTATATTTTTAGTAATCATTTAATTTTCTTTCACTTTTTGTCGACATAATAGCATCATCTGCGTGTAATGATCTTATTCCTGTTACCCTATTTTTATTCCTCCGGATCTGGATTTTTCCAATTTTTCCTCCAAATATACCATTATTATGTTGAATAAATTTGGGAAATCTTTGCATCACTCTTTCTATTTCTATTTTTTTAACTATCTATTGATTCTTTTTTTTTTGTTTTTTTTTTTAAGCTTTTTTTACAATCTATTAAATATTTTTTTATACTTGATTTATAAATGTACTTCTTAACTGTTTTTTTGTTTTATTTCTTCTACTTTGCTTAGTGTCATGTTTATGTCTGCAAAGCATGCGATTATTTTCTCGTTTTCTATCTTCACATGTACATAAACTACCATTTTTAGTATATACATTACTTTATATTCAATTTTAAAATTTTTTTGTATACTGTTAAATTTGTTATTAGTCTCTAAATATATGCATTACCTGTTTATTATTTTTAGTTTTTCGTGTACTGTTAAATTTTTTATTATTCTCCATGTGTTTGTGTACTCTGTTTGTATATTTTCTGCAAAAATCTTAAAATAATAAATTGAAGCGTAATTTCCCTGTAACGATTTGTTTTCTCTCTGTTTTCTTTTTTGAAGATTATAATTATTATATTACTTCTCTAAACTGTAAAAGTTTTGTCTTCCTGTATTAATCTGTTTTTATTACCATACCTTTTATTATCACTTTTTCGGAATTTTCTTTCGCGACTCCAAAACTTCTTTGTGATTTTTTCTATTTCGTATTATTTCTAATGGTTGTACTTCTATTCTCTAGGTTTTCTTCTATATCTTCTTGGTCTTGTTCTAATTCTTTTCTCTGTTTTCCTATATCTTTATGTTTTCAAGTTTTCTTCCTGTATCTTCAAAGTACATTTATCAAACTTCTTTAAATATATTTCTATCTAATTTTTGTATGCCTTTTTTTCTTTTATTTATTAGCCTTCAGAACGTCTTTTCTGATTTATAGTTCCTTCTTTCTCTCTTCAATATATTTGTTTTACCTTCTTTTCTATTTTAGTTTCACTAGTCTCTGTGCAATTTTATGATATTTTTTTTTATTTTTCAATCATTCTTCGACCTATCAAATTTCACTTTTTATCATCTCTCATTTTTTCAATAGTATAGCCTCTTTTTTTATTTTTTTCCTTCGCATTTCTCATTTTCTACATTCTTGTTTAACTTCATTTCTAATGATTGGTGATTAAACTTCATTCATTTATCGCTAGATTTGCTATTACATAATCTACTACAGACATTCTTTTATAGTTCTATTTAAAGTCATTTTTCTCATATCCTCTCTTTCTAATCAAATTAAAAAGGCTCATTTCCTCTATCTCCTTTGGCAACATTTCCCCTCTTGTATTTTTTATCCCGAAATCTTATCCCATCCTTTTTTTATATTTACATTACAAATAAATTTAAACTCATTATTAAGTAAAATCTTAAATAAGTAACTGAGATGGAAAAAACTATTCGAAATTTTGTTACTTTTAATATTATATGTATTGAAAATGAATGTTTATATATAATATTTTAAAATATTATTGCTGTTTAATTTAAAGTATTGTATATAACCTTTCTAGAAAAACCATAAAAAATCTTTTTTACTCTATTTTGGTGAAAAAAAGTATATATTGAAGTTTCTAAAATATGCTTGAATAACAATTTGAAGACTGAAGCAAAATTTAGACAATTTGAATAAGCTATTGCAAAGAGGCAAAAGTCTAAGAATTATACGCTTAACATTCTACAGATTCGATTTTCATAAGAAATCAAATAAAAACCAATAAATATTTTCATAGGAAATCAAAAAATCAAATTAGGAAAATAATTTGAAATTCAATATTTATTACACTACATTTTGAAACGCAAAAATTACGTTCCTTATTTAAAGTTTCTCTATGAATGTTTATACATTATATTTGAAGTTCAGCAAATATTTTTTGTATGTATAAAAGTAATATTAAATTTGATAATACTTCTATAGAATATATAACAATATATATTTAGAATCTCTCTATTTTTTTTTTAATTCCTTATCATAAAGTTAATTTAATTTAACAAATAGTTTTTCACATTTTAAAAAGTAAATCTTTTGAATTTATTAGCTATATTTATGACTGAATATCATCATGATATTTTATAAAGAATAATGAGTCAATTAAGCGAATATTAAATTTTAATATGGCTTCATACTAAGTATAAAATTAAAATAAAATAAATTGTAATATATTTTTATTTTTATTTCTAGAAATTTTTTGTATTAAATCCAGAATTTTTCTTATACTTAATACATTTTAGCCCATTTATGATATATATGGATATCTTGATTACTAGAAGTATTTTATCTAAAAAAATATATACATATATCCAGATACTAATAATACTTCATATATATTACACATATATTTTTGCTATATAGTTTTCAAACCTTGAAAATATGTTTTTTTACATTTTTCTACTAATTTAATATATTATTACTAATTAGGATTAAAATACCGTATAATTATATTATTGTATTAAAAAAAGTTGAATAAATTAAATATGATTATGTATACTATTATTATTAAATATTTTATAAACATGTTTATAGTCAAATTTGAATTGTTTGAAATTTTTATAGTTATGATAAGTAGCTATTAAAATATTTTATAAATACTTTTAAATTATATTTGTATTAATATTTAACTTAGTTTTATTTCTTAAATTCTTTTAATTTTATACTAACATTATAAAATTTTAGAAATTAATGCTCTTTTATAATATTATACAATTTTCCTGTCAAATGTATAGATAAATGTTTTGTGTATAGTACAAAGAATCATTTACATTTTTTAAGTATTTTGACATGCTTGGATTGATCATACAACCAAATATATTGATTATTAATTACTAAACAGCTATAATTATTTAATATTAATTTCTTTTATACATTTGCAATCATTTATTTTATATAGTTTTAAATTTTAAAGCTGCAACAAGTAATATTTCTTAAATTTATACTTAAACTATTTACTTAGAATTGTTAAAAAATAATTTGATAACACTTTAGATAGCAAAATTTTCATCTTTTGATTATATTGACTAATAAAAAAATTTAGAATAAATTTAACTAAATTTTTTAATAAATTTTTTAAATTATATTTAGCATAATTTTTGAAATTATAATACCGCAATGTGATATTAATATAAATTTCAAAAAATTTATAACGAAGAAACTATTTATTAAATACAATCATATCATTAATAACATTATTTATAAATTATCTTTAAAAAATATAAATTCATTAAAAGATATTTTTGTATACTAAGAATAATAATTTGAATAGATTGTTTTATATAATAAAAACAGAAAATTATGAAAAATAGTGGGAAAATTGAATGTATATTTTTTGTAATTATCAAAAAATTCTTTATAATGTTTGAATTCAGAAAAATACCATCCAGTTCCTTGTTTTCCTTCTGAATCTCCTGATCTGTTTTGATTTGGTTTTCTTCCTCTAAACCAGGTATATATCAATTCACACTTCTATTTTCTCACTTTTTTTGTTCATTTCTCATTCTTTCTTTCATTTTATAGATTTCTTTCACTAAAATCTCTTATTGTTCAGATTCAGAGTTCGTTCATTGTAAAGTTTTTGTTTCACTACACTTGAAAACTGCGTGAGATTTCTCTCTTTCACTCTCTCTCTCTCTCTCTCTCTCTCCTCTCTCTCTCTCTCTCTCTCTCTCTCTCTCTCTATTTCTCTATATATATAAAACAACGAGTTCGTTATTATATATTATTAATTCTAAGCGTTTTATCTATAATGTGGTATTGTTTTTTACTATTTACAAAAAAGGGTAAATATTCATTACAAACTCTATATATTGTAATTGTAAAAATTATAATTATAATTGTTTTAATTGATATTCTTTCTTAACTTTAATTAAAATTAAATAGAGAGAGAGAGAGAGAGAGAGAGAGACATAGAGAACGAGAGAAACAGAGAGAGACAAAGAGAGAGAGGTGTAAGTTTTGTTAATAAATATAAAGTTGTTAATTATAATTAAATTTAAACTGAAATTACAACCAATTCCAAGTTTGGTAGAATAGAATGAGGTTTTTGATTATTATTATTATTTTTTTTTTTTTTTTGTAGTTGCTGTTGTTATGTTTTGGTTAGATTATTTGATCACATTCAAAAAATTTCAATGATACATAGATACTAAGTTGCTGTTTCTGTTTAGGGAGCTATTTTGTTCAATGATTTTTTAATCAGTACGATTATTACTAATTCATTTCATATATATTATTATTTTAAATTGCATAAGCTTATTACAGAGTATAACTACAGAAATGTCAAAAATTATAGTAGCACTCATTTTTTTACGAAATGTAATAAGTTAGTATTTAAAGTTTTTAAGAGTATTTTAATATAGTAATAAACTTCTGCACTATTGAATATATTTTGAGACTTTCTATACATCTGGCAACAAGTTTAAGATATTCAAGCAGTAAATACAAAAATTTCATCCAAGTAAGAATAATAAAATTTAAAAAAAAGTAATATAAAAATATTATTGAATGAAAAATCTGAAAATTTTATATATCAATTTTTTATAAAAGTTTTCTATCTTAAGTTTTATGACTACAGAGTTGGCGTATGAAAGTTTTGATTTTAATTTTCTGCTTTGTTTTCGAGATCTAGTCTTTTGATATTAATACTATTATGAAATAAAAAACTATTTTTCAAAATTCCTTGATATTAAATTAAAATGTTTTAAATATTGATTATAGAAATTATTATATATAAAAATACTATTCATTTATTATATTACTGTATTAATCTTAATGTATAAATATTTTATAAATTACAAAGCCGATACAAATAGTGTTTTGTAATAACATTTCACGAATATAAATTTTCCGTCTTGTTAGTCAGCAATCCTTTGGTTAATATAATTTATCTAAGTTGCGTTTTTTTATTTCGCTATTATCATGAATAAGAATTCTATTTTTTCTTTTCATTGAAAAAAAGAAAGATTACTTTTTTGGTTTCTTTAATAATTTTTTTATTCTACAAAATTGTAAATTTTTTGAATTCATTCTGCTTATATTTAATCTATATAATATTTTCGTCATTTTAATTATACAGTCTTATATTTTAATAACTTTTTCTTATTTATTTGTATTACTTACATAGGTGATTGATATAAGAAAAATAGACAAGATAATGTGATAAAATACACAAAATAAAATATTTCGTTTCGCCTTTCAAATCTTTTATAAAGTTGTGGGAAAATAATAGAGATTTCAGTTTTATTCTTATATTAAAGTTTTAATTATCATTGTTGTAAAAAATTAACAATATTTTAGCAGTATAAATTTCTTAAACATTATCAATTATAGTTTCATTTTTAAATAATACTAACTACTACAGTATTATAAGAAATTTTCCCTTCGTTTTCCTTCGTGTATAAATAATTATAATTTTTACATATTTCTATAATAAATATAATTTATCAAATAGTTTGTTACAGTATTAAAAATTGTTACTAATTTAAAATTAATTTTTTATAAATTAAAAATTAGATCGTACATCTATTCAAAGAATTAAATTAATATATCACAATACATTTCTAATTTGTTTGTAACTCAATGTTGCATGCACACAAATATTTCCATGTAGACACATATTTCTAATTCTTAATTTACGTTTAATACCAGATGATACATTTCGATGATTATACTATTTTTATGATTATATTTTCCAATAATTAAAATTTTTAATTGTTTTTTTATGATATTAAAATTTGATCTTGATATTTTTTATAGTAAACCCGATGTATTACTATTAGTTCCTATTCTATTCACATTTTCAATCCCTTATAATTTACTTAATTAATTTTTATTAGATGATTACTTTTTTAATTAATATTGAGTAAAGTAGTCTCTATTATCTCGTCGTAAGTATTTAATTTTCTATATTCTTTTTTATCTTGCATTTTTTTCTAACTATTTCTCTATATTAACATTATAAAAATCTAAAATTCTTTTAGCTTTTATCAAAGATTATATTTTATAAACTTGAATGTCTTAATACTCTAAATAATATGATAAACAAAGAAATAAGATTTACATTTTTATGAATACTAGAAAATTATTTAAATTATTGGTTACTCTTAAATTTATAATAATTTAATTTGAAATATTTATTAAAATGCAACAATGTTAATAGATCTATTATAAAAATGCATGTCAACATAAAACAAAGAATTGTAAATTATTTTTGCATTATAAAGAATAATCGATTTCATTAGTACACCATACAATAAGAAAGTTAAACTTAATATAAAGTACTCGTATTTATTTAGTTGTTTTTTCGCATATTTAAATTTACAATAATCTTATTAACTAATAAGTAGGTAGAAGAAAAGCGGATATATATTCATTTTTCACTTTTTGTTTTACATCTTTGTTTTACATTAATATTTAACTTCGAGGGACTAATATACTTAGATAATGATGCAAATATTATTTGTTCTAAATATTGAAATATTAAGCATCTATTTTCAATAATTTTATAAAACTAGAATAAATAAGTTTAGCATTTGAATGTACTTTTCATATCGATGATTCTTACAATCATTATTTTATTTTCAGAAATGGGATCTGGAAATGTATGAGGCTGGAAAATTAGACTGAATGTTCATTATTAAAAAACTGACTATTTATTTGGCAGTTACAATTCGTAGCGTAGGAGGAAAAGGGCCAGTCACGCTGGCTGCTCTCGTAGGGCGATTAGAAAACAGTTACACCAAGCCGAATCGAAACCGAACTAACTGAATTAAACTTTCAAACACTTTTCGATACCCTTTTCTTACTTTACATCATAAAAAAACCCTCCTGCGTACCAAGCAGGGAAAAAGTATCTACGTTTTATTCACTCGGATGGAGGTCCATCCCGCCATTTTGACCCGTTTTGGAATATTTCGTTTACAACTCTTTATATATTTAATCTTCTTCTACTGGCTGAGGGTCAACGTCGACTAACTCCGAGTCGTTTACATATTCTCAGAAAATGCGAAGCAGCTATCTGTTCTATCGTCAACAATCATTTTATTATCTATTTCCTTCTTATCTAAATAACGTATATATTTAATAAAAAAATTTTCTAGGAAAAAAATTGTAAGACATTAATTTTTAAATTAAAACCCTAAAATAGAATATGTATACATGGAATACATATCTAATATAATTGTATATAAAATGGTACTTAAAAATAGAAATGAAAACTCACGAAAATATTCATAAAATTATATGAGTGCACATTTGTGCATATTTGTATTTCATAAATTGAATATTTTTGTTAAAAGTAAATAATAAATTCATAAAAAGTTATTTCTTAATTGCTTATTTTAAACATATTATCTATAATATATTATAAAATTTTTTTGTTCGTATAAAAATAAAATAAAATGATAAAGCATACATTCGTGTATAATACGTTATTAAATATCACACTTAATTTTAATTTTTTAATTTTATTTTTCATACAGTATCACATTACACAAATTTGATCCGCATGTATTGATTTTTGTTATATTTATTATTAGGTTTATACATTTTCTTCTATACGATTCTTCGAATATAATTATAATTTTATGGAATTTTAATACGTATTCAATTATTAAATTTTCAGGCTTTAGAATCGAACTAAAATTTTTATTCAATTCCAGGTACCCCCTTTTTTTAACGATCGTTGAAGAAATTAAATAGATAAGAAATACGAACATAATTTGAGATTTTTAAAGGATGTTCACACAAATTAAAAGCTTTCTGTGGAGATCATTATTTTTTGCTTGTCGCCGTTTTTATTCGAATTTTACTATTTGTTAAATGTAAAAAAATGAAGAAAAATTATAATAAAATATATTTAAAAGACAAATTGAAAAAAGTTATTAGAGATATTCTGAAGATTATAAAACATTTTTAATCGATTAATTCATAACTCCGTACATAAATAATAGAATTGCTCATTAGGCAAAGTGATGATGGTCAACCATCATGAATAAAATATTTATTAGTTGAAATTCGCTAAGTTTTTGATGATTTATTTTTATTACTATCTTTATATTTTGAAACAATTCAGATAGAAAATCTACATATTTGTATTCGGGTTTATTTTTTTTTTTTTGTAATTAGACGATTGAATTTACTACATATCTGTGTTTTTTTAAAAGTTTTTGAAAAGTTCACATTTCTCCTTTAATCGAAAAGCAGTAATCTTTTCTCTAACTATGTTATCCGTGATTTAAATATAAATATAAAGAGAATATGGTTAAAAATATACGTTTGTATTGAAAACATTTTTTATTAATTTTCAAGTAAATGTATTATAATTTCATATAAGATTTATAATGTAATTTATTAAAAATATTATTGGAATATCTTTTAAATATATTCTGTAACGAAATTATTAAGTATTAATTAAGTATTTTATAAAAATAAAATATTGTTATATTTCATGTAAGTTGAAATTACGTTAAGTATTTCATAAAATGTTTGATTAAGAATAGTAAATTTATAAATTTCATATTTGAAACCGCATTAAATTTTAATCATAAAAAAAATATGTCACGTCATTTTAGGTTTCATTGACTTAAAGATTTTGCAAGCAATAATCAAACTATTTCCACTTTATAGTCATTTAATCAATGTTTTATAATTATAATCATATATTTGTATCGGTACTTTTACAAGTTATCTGTATTTCACCTGTAAATTTATTTACCATACACCGAAGGGTTACCGCCCCGGATTAACTAATCTGGCGGGCCCACGCGCTATCTAACGAAAGGTAATATCGGGCTAGGGTAATTAAATATGCGCCGTGCGGTATTACGGAGAACGCCCATAATACAGCGTTTGCACCAATTATGTGTATTAGCCGAAATGCAGGTTGTTTGGAAAATTCCTCGTAAACAACTGACTCATCGAAGGTCGATGCATATAACCCCCGTCCGAAGGCAAAAGGACAGTCGGTTTGACACCTACAGTACATACGTTTGTATTTGCATGCCTAACGAAATACTTGTAAATAAATTAAATAAAAACACATTTAATACAATTTGCTTTGGCTAGAACTTTATTTCTTCAGCTACACGCTAAATATTGTTAATAAGTAATAATAATTAACATGGTTTCGATGAATAAAAAGGAAAATGATAAACCATTTTTAATTAACTAAAATAATTTTTGTAATAAAATTTTATCTCTTCGAATACTTCCTTATTTAACTGCTTTTAATTCATGACATCGAATAAAATTTTTACGTTAAATTTACCAAAAACTTTTCTCATTATTAAATGTAACTAAAAGGTGAAAGAGCAAGAATTTTCCATATTGATTTTCCAGAACAGATTGGCTTCTATGAAGCGGTTGTCGCTTAGTATTTCACTGATAGTGAATCGCGTATCCTACCAATGCACGAAAGTGAGATAGCTGAAGAAATTCCATTTGGACCCCGTGTCGGTTACGCGTTGCCAACGAAATGCAGAGCTGGAACCAGTAGCATACTATAACTGGGCGTGATTCAATTTGTCGATGCAAACTCGATATCCAATATCTGCACCAATAGGGCAATAAAGGCCGAGTTCTAGAAACAAGCTCTTGCATTGGCGTGTCGACGTTCTTTGCATATGTTGCATGTCGGAAATTCAATGAAGGAGATTGCTGAAGGATGGCAACGTAAATTCTTGACATTGATATCATTCAAGGTGGGTAGGTTTACTCCAGTATAGATTTTATGTTCACTTTGTTTCATATTTGTGAGACCTTGTCTTCGGTCAAAATTAATATCCAATGTTATTCACAATTAATTTTCACTAATTAACTGAATTAAATAGGATGAGAAAACTTGAATTTCGCAATTCACCTACTGCATCAAGACATATTTTTATACAGTTAGTTATAGTAACTGTTCTTAAAGTTATATATTTCCTTTCATTGTTTGTAGATATTATTTATTTATATTATTATCATTGAATAAGTTTAATAAATATTTTATTTAACATGTAACTTATCCAATTATTGTGCTGAATGTACTATTTTAATCATAAAACATCTATCCCTAATTAATATATTTCTATATAATCATATATAGATTACATTATACGATATTAAATTCCCTCCTAAAATAAAAATTTGATGTTTGTTTTATTTTCAACGTTACTATTGGTATAATTAAAATCACATAAATAAAAAATGTTAGTACGTAGATTATAGTATTTGTATAACTATACCGATAATAAACTTAAAAAATAAATATCTATAATTAATAGAACATTTATATCAATAAGTTTAAATCTTTTTAAATTTAATTCCATTCACTTTTTTTATACCATTAAATTACAAAACTTAGTCGATGTTTTTGAAACGTACAACAATTTTATTCGTAATCAAATAATAAAAATCCTTAATTATTTGTAGAATTCTATGCTTATTAGATAATAAGCGTTGTTTTTAATACGGAATTTCAATTACAAAAAAAAATGTATAAAATAATATCCCTGAATACATATATTATTTCACGAAAAAAAATTAATATAGTTAAGCATTATATATTTATATATTTTATTATTTAAATTTTTTTTAATTTAAAAACAAAAGTTTACTTTTATATATAATTAAAATAGTTTTTGTGACAAAAATATAAAATAAATTATTTATAATTTATATTGGGGAAATTTACATTTATTTTCATTAATAAACAGACAAATATATATTTCATAAAATACTCTAACTCTTTTTTATAGTGTTATAAAAATAAGTTTATAATAATATAAAACTTTTAATTATACTTGGGATAAATAACGTTTCTTAGTTCAAAATATTTTTACAATGAACTGTTAACAATGTTTCATATATTTAAAAATCAATTGAATATAAAAAATATAGAATAATTCAAATTGTTCGTAATACCTAATTTTACTTGAGATACAGAAATTGATGTTGACAGAGCATTTATGTTTTTTAATAGAAGTTCATCATACTGTTCTGATTCTAATTATTCCATAATTGTATATTTCCCTTAAATATCAATACCTTCTATCTGCAATGTAAAAATATTTGATTAATTAGTAACAAAATTCATGAAGTCATTTATTGACATAAAAATTAATACTCAAGAATATCATGTTTAAACATGCCTAAAAAAAAATTAAAAATTTTTATAGCAATAGAATGATGTAATGCTTTTTTTGTATAATTAGTGGGCAAGCAAAGCATTTTACAGACCATTTTCAAAATATCAAAATTTAAAATTAAAAAATTAAAAAAAATATTTTAATACAGAATCTGAATATTCAAAATTTATTAATCAATATAAATATGTAAATATAATTTTATAAGATTTAATAAAATAAAGAATTAGTCTAAACAATTGGAATGATAAAAAATAGTCTTTATGCGAATATTTACGACTGATCCATAGTTATACAACACAGTTCTAGTAACTTTTTAGTACCCTATTCTATACATCTATTTGATCAAAGGGAAGTCCAGAAAGTAATCTAATACTTAAAGCTAAAACCAACTTATAACCGTCACAAAATGCCATCGGAGAAATCGCAAATCACCTCATTTCTCTTCCTTTTTTATATAAAAATGAAATTATTTCAATACGTGAAATGAAAATCAACTAGATTTAAATACTTTATATACAAATTAAATTGAATTGAATATTAATATTTTATATTCATAGTAATACTTAATAATATATAAACTAATTTTTTCATTTATATGAATTAGTCTAAAATTTAATCTAATAGTTTATATTTACAATTGCAATATTAATATTCTATTATAAAATATGAGTAAATATATTTATACGTTTATATTATTCTTAAATTTATAATACATCTATTTATTAGTAAAAGTATTTTGTCTAATTTTTTAGTTAGGTAAGTTTTAATTATGGTTAATGTCAAAGGATACAGTTTGTTTAAGATTGCTCTAATAGTAATTTTTCTTAATTTTTGTAATGCTAAGATTTACTGTAAAAAACTTCGAAATAATAAATTTATATAGAAAATATTTTTTTTAAGTTTTGTTTTAAAGTTAATACTGGATGAGAGATCTTCTAACGTGAAATAAATAATTTTGACGAATGAATATCAATCTAAAATATTTTTCTAGTTAATAATTTTATACAATAATTATATTATTATTATTATATTATTATTATATATATATATTGATAAAACAATGTTTATTATAGTTTAAAAAATATAATTGTACTTTTACTATTATAAAAATAAAACTTTGAGCATTAAATTTGATTAATATGAGACATTCACATTTCGGATTTAACTACCGATGCCAGTTATACAACTTTAATTGAATTAAAAAAAA
Organism: Platyscapa corneri; assembly: GCA_018907185.1. NCBI lineage: Eukaryota > Metazoa > Arthropoda > Insecta > Hymenoptera > Agaonidae > Platyscapa > Platyscapa corneri. The sequence continues at coordinate 200,120 of JACCHW010000004.1, forward strand.
TGTAAATTGATTAAATTTTAAATTCTTTAATTATATAGAAAGATATGTAAAAAAAATAGGAAATATATTTATACATTTATAATTATGTTTATAAGATTTCATGTACAATTATAATTTTTATAAAATTAATGTTTATGTGCCTGCTGGAAAGAGTAGTATAGTATAGTATAGTATTTTATTAAACAAATTTACATTGTTATTCTATTTTACATAATTATTTTATACATTTGTTTATACGTCATTTACATTTAATATCTCACATATCTATTTTATAAATTCTTGAATATATATTTACTTGATTTACATTGTTATTAAAATAATCTATATACATTTTATTCTCAAATTTTGACTTTTACTTGCTTATATTTTTTAATTTTTAACTGAATCTTAGATTACTATTTTTTGTGCATAACTGAAGCTTATATTAATATTATTTTTACATTTTGCATACTGAATTTACTCTTACACATTCTTTATAAACCTTTCCATTTCTAACATTTATTTTTTCTGAAATTATTCAATTTTGATCTTGATTTTCCGATCATCTTGTTTATCTTCATTATATTTTTGTTTTTTATCTTTTGACTATTTATATTATTGAAATTGTACTTATTAAATCTTAGTATATCCAAATTGGTCAAATTTTACTATTTATACCAATTTTAATATACCTATACATAACTTGCTTGCGATGAGTGGATGCTTTAAATTATTACAGTTTTCTTGTAACTAACTAACTTATATCAACTACCGTATGCTTATTTATATTAATTTATTACTACTAATGTTCTCTAAATTATATTTTATATCCCTATTTACTTTTACTACTGTTGTTCTTTTAGTTTATTTATTATCTTTCTTTTTTCTTCACTTACATTCTCTGTTTTCTCGAATTCTCTCCTCTTTATTCTCTTATTTCTTCTGTTTCTCTTTTTTTCCTCAATCATATTCTGTATAGTTTTCTTATGTCTTTTTTCCCCTTTCATATAGTTCTTCCAATCAAATTCTTTATCTTTTACCTCTTTGCATTCTTGGAAAATGTGTTTGAGTGTTTAATAAGATAAAAATTTATTTTATTAATTGTAAGAATTGTATCAATATAATAAATATTTCACACATATCACTATTTGTTTCATTTTATGTATTTTATATGTATAAAAAAAAATATATATATATATAAACTAACTGTTTAATAAAATGTAACGCGTAAAATAAAATTTGTGTAATAAAAATATTTTTCATTCGATATTTAAACAGTGTCAATTTTTTTATATATTTTTTTCAATAAAATATTTTACCATAATTATTCATAACTAAAAATATGTTTTCATCTAAGTTCAATTTGTAAACCACTAGTTGAAAATAAGTAGAAAACGAAATAATAGCACTGAAACAACATATATTATATTTAATAAAATAGAAATTTGACGTAATAATTACTGAATAGTTGAATAATTAGTGTAATAGACATTTATTTTCGTAATTAGTATTTTATTCATAGATAGCAGCAAGCTACGGTAAGCCAATTGAAGGCCTTCGTCTTGTATTGATCGATCACTATATTTCCATGTAGTATAAACGTGTACCTTAGGGAATCTTTTATTTTTACTTTTTTTTACAGTAGTACTGTCTTACTATTCCGTACCATCCTTTCTATTATATTCTCGTCCTCATTGATCCGGATCACGATTTACTGTCTACAAGAAATCAAACGAACGTGAGAGTTTAACAAGGATAACTGGAGATGAGAGTTGCAGTCACAAACTTTGGTATACGGGGACTGCATAGACAAATCTGTATTTATTGAGCTGCCTTCGTCGTAACTCATAACAAGCTTATAACAGCTGATGATTATTGATTTTTAAATGAGAAAATCTCAAGCACAGTGATTTTCTAAATTGAAATAATGGATGCAGATTGATATTCATACCTTAATGCATAAATGAAGGAATAACTTTTAAATAAAATATTACAGGAGTATTCTGATAAATTATAAGCATCATGTTTTTAAATTTAAATTTGCTTTTAAATTTAAACTTTTATTACAAAACAAAGTATGGCTGTTAGTGTAGGTAATATGAATTTTATTAGTTTTAATTTTTTCCGAACAGGATTTTTTTAATTATTATTTCATATTTATTTACAAGCTTAGGGTAATTTGAATAATTTAATATTTCCCTATGGAATATTCTTACTAAATTTATATTTTTATACGAAATTTATTTTAATACTTTTAAAATTTTTAAATTCGATTAATTAAAAATGTTTTATTTTTAGATAGAAAGCATCAAATATCAACTGTAAAATTCAACTTTATGGCTCATTACTCGTGTAAATAGCTAAATTTTTAATTATATTTGTAAAAAAATTCATTGATATTTTTTAATTTATCAGTAATTAACAAAATATATTATTAAAAATTATAATTCATAAAATTTACTAATTATTTTTATATTTGTTAAAAATGTCGTTTATTATATATAATAATATTTATATAATGTTATTATATATATTATTATATATAATGTTATTTTAATGATATAAACTCTTATAATGTTTAGATAATGAATTTTATTATAGTGTATTTAATTTAAAAGGTTTCCTTAGTACTTCAATTAATATTTACATATTCAAAAAGTTTTAAAGTTTTAATACTATTTCTTTAAAATTTCTCTGAAAAGATTCTAGAAAGGTGTTAAATCTCGGGTAGAATTAAAAAAAAAGTATTTCTTGAGAGATTAGTTTTCCGTTGTTATAATAAAAAGCACTTTATAATTCTTCTTTTCTTCCTTCTCAACTTAATTCGAAAACCTAAATTACGATTTGACAAATCTAAGTAATAGAAAAACCCGAGTTATCGAAGCGAGGACGTTAGAGTATAAAAATGCGCAAGAGCTTTTTAGTGATAAAGTATCGGTCTAATGGCATAAGAAAAAATCTAGTAATGTAAAGGAAAAGCGTACACGTTCAATGCAGTGAAGAGACTTTCTCTTGAAGCTGATGTTATGTAATATCGTGTACTTATCGACCTTGTAACTGAGATTAAATTAGGATTGTATAAATGAATAGAAGCTTTTGAAACGAACAAAACGAAGAGAAATTTTCACTTTTTTACCTTTTTTTCTTATTCTCTTTTTATCTTATCGATGAAAATAAAATCCCGTTGATGAAGACATGAAAAGCTTTACATATGCTTTTAGTTTTAATCCCTTATCACTTTTTTACGAAATTCTCTTTAATTACTCATTATCTTTCTTTTGCATCACCTTTTATTCTCATTCATTTTTTATCTATCTATTTTCCTCGTTCCTTGTTATTATTTCTATGTTAGAGGGTAGTACCTCTAAATTGAAAATGTTTATCTTAATTCAAAAACCCCATTTGTATATAATTTAATTTCTGTTAAAAATTTGATGTATCAGTTCCGAGGTTATAGAAACAAATCGAGTTCAAGTTAGATAGATTTTCCAACCTCCGTTATCATAAGCTTTTAATTGGTGTAGATAGATGGCCCGAATTACAATCAGATTATATTCTGCTCTGTAATTTCAAAATTGCAATGTAGGGTATCAAATATTAACATGCTCGCAGAATAATTTACGTGGAGTTTTTATGATAAAAATCTTGTAGCAAATATTAAATATTATTGTTGCTCATTTTTTGAAAGGGTTAAATCAATTTGATCTTTTTGCATCTCAATCATATTGTTGAGTAAGTTGACCAGTAAACATTGGAAGAATATAGATTGATCGATAAAACTGACAAAAGGAATAGAGAATACTAGTGAGATATAATTATATTAAATAATAAGATTTTAGCTTATATAAGTCAAACTATTTACATGTCAACCCTTTAGTATAGACTGAAATAAATGAAAATATAATAGTATATTGAATATAGTTTTAGCTTAAAATTTGTACCAAATACAGAAACAAATGTAAGGTTTTCGCTACTTATAAAACGATTTAATTATTATCAAAAAAATTTTTTAATTTTTAATTTTAAGTAATTAAAATGAAATATTAATTTAATAAATTTAAATTAGAGAATAGAATTTCGAAATAATATATCTTAAAAATTGAGGTTATACAAATGAGTATAGGATACTTCTTTTTAAGAATGGTTCCAATTTATCACATTAATTCTGATTTCACGAATTACAATTAAATATTAATTTGATATTTAAAATAAACTTTCTGAAATATTTTTTGAATAAATTCTTACAATGTTGAACAAATAATTTATACATGCAATAATTAATTCTAAATTTAATCAGTAACGATAATTTGTAGAAAACACTGGCTCTGTGAAGCTCTCTGACACAAAGGATAAAACCAAATCACCTGCGTATTTGAGCATCATTAAAATGAACGAGTTTCTTTGGGTGAGTAACGTCTTCTATCTCTTTCTCAAATATCTGCATTCATTCGTTCCAAAGTTCACACGTACGTGAATCTTTTCAGGCTTAACTTAAGTGAAGCTACGGATACTACATCTGAGAATAAACTATAATACTTACTCTTCTACGATCTTTGATATCTTCTTAACTTTCTTCAAAACGAGTAGGAGTCAGATACAGACGATCTTCGATTTTGTGCCGTACTACTGCTATATTACTAAAAGTTTAGTAGAAAATCGCTCGTTCATAAAAGTAAGAAGGAAGTAGTATGTTTACTCTATATTTTTATCTTCAAAGTCGTATGATTGCTTGTTCTTTTACGATTTGCTGATGCATACGTACGAGGAGTGTACTGATATTATGTAAAGTGTTTGCAAAAGTTTTCCAAAAATTCCGTTTGATTCTCCTTACTATCTTTTTAGTTTTTCTTTTTTTATTTTAACATATACAAGCGCTCACATGTTTTTTTTCTATTATTCTTTTTTCAATTATTATAATTATACAAAGATCGAATTAGCTTATTCAATTCGAGAGATTGCCATTGGTATTCAGATGATTGGTATTTAGATGATGCATAATTTTCAATTTTTCAAGTTTTAAATGGTTGAAGAAATTTATTATGTCAAATCATAATTATGGATTTTATTTTTGACATATTTTTATAAAATTTTTTAATAATTTATCGTTATAAATAAAAAAATAAAAGAATTTAAGTATTCGAATACTTTTCATAAATTATGTAGGTCTTCACTAAAAATGAATTATTCTATAGTTTTTAATTAATTTAAAAATAAATTTGAAATTGATGATAGATAATTTCAACAGTGAATAGTATATATATACATACGTATTTGAAATTTTTTTGTTCAGATTGGTTGTTTAATCATTTTATATTTTAATATAACATTCATTTATTTCAATACAATTTTTTTAAGTTCTCTTCTTGTAAGAAAATTCTAATTTATCTTTAAAGCCTTTTAAATTTGAAACCTCATAACCTGCGTGAAATACTGAATTTCTATTGTTTTCAACTTCAAGTAAAGACTTTAATAATTCTACAAATATAATTAGAACAAAGTTTTAAAAAAATTCATCATTAATATAATTCTTATGATTATTTGATCATCAAAAAGACTTTATTCTAATCACGTTTTTACAATTATTTAAATATTTGTCTAAAACTTATTTCTTTTTTAAACTAATGTATAATAAATGTATATTTTAATTTCTATCATCTTAAGCTTAATCGTAATGAATGCTTTATAAATACGTATTAATAAATGTTTATATGAATTATATTATTTAGCTTTATATGTATTAAATTTACTTCTATCCATAAATAAAATAATTTCTTTAATAATTTTTCTATCTACAGTATTAAAAATTGTTTTCTGCAGGGAAAAAATCTAATAATATTTATCAATAATACAGTAATAATTATTTATTTGTTGATAAAATAAATTAAATTTTTATGCATTTCAGTTTTTTAATATTATTTTAATATTATTTCTTCAAATACTTAATAAGTATTAACTTAAAAATTAATTATATAGATTTCAAAATGATCGGTATACTTAACTTAATTTACTGGTGAATATATAAATTCAAGATAAATATACAGGAGAAGAAGATACGTTAACAATGAAAAGCGTAACTCTCACCGAATAGTTCCTCTGTTCGACCTAATCGATGGCCTGCAATGATTAATACAGCAAGACTTATTCAGAGTTTCCTAATCATGAAATGTGGTTCCCATTTATTAGCTACTTTCTGTGCCTAAATCATTTAATTCTCGTTCTACTGATTTAATCTATTTTAAATCACCAATTTATGACTCCTCCTGTTTTTTACTTCATTTTTTTTTTATTTTACTCGTTCACCCTCTCGATAATTAATGCATTAAATAGTTAGACTGAAATTTTCATAGTACTATACGATACAAAGCTTTTACTTGGGATTATGTTTATAGAGTATTTTATTTTTTGAGTTTTAATTTTTGAAAAAAATTCGATGCGTATATTAGATCAAGGTATATTAAATTTAAATCGTTCCTTCCCTACTTTGATGAGCAATATTTAAACGCCTGTGGAGAGTAACGTCATATTTTAATTGTTTTTTTAGGTAATTTAGGTAATTTAAAGAAAGTATTATATACTATGATACTGTGCTTCATTTTAAACTCTAAAATAATTTGAAAGAATGAAAATAAAATATAAGTGAGTATATGTTAATTATTATTAAAAATAATAGATGAGTATATGGTAATTATTAATAATAATAATAAATACCGATTATTAATTTTCGTCATCTAACTACTCTATTTAGATGACAAAATTAATCACTAATATTTATAGTTGAATTCTATAAAATCAAATATCTTAAAAAAGATTGCATAATGAGGAGTGTATTGTTATTATAAAATATATTATATATTATCATAATTTTACTGTTTTCTTTTACTGTCTGATGATTCCGTGTGTCTCTCGCAAGCCTATCTAGCAGACCCTACACAATTATATAAACACAATAACTTTTAAGTCAACTTTTGCTTACATAAATCATTTAGTAGGAATTTAATATGGAAAAGAGGCCGCTTATAGGATACAGATCGAAATGTCAGATAAAAATATTTTTTTTTATAAATAGAAAACATTATCTGTAATTATAATCCATTTTTAATTTTTTTTTATTGATTGTTGTAAATAATATATATCTTAAGTAAAGTGCATTATTAAATTTGTGAAAGTGGCAGATTCAACTGCATCGATCACCTCCATTCTCTTTCGCCTTTCTTCATTTTATTCATTCTATTTCTCTCTCTCTTTCTCTCTCTCTCTCACTCTATATTTTATTTTTATGTATTATTCTATAAATAGCATAAATACAAATAGCATAAATTGTTATTCATGCTGTTTTGAGGACTAAATACGATCGTATTTTAGAATAAAATGATGATTGAACGCGTAATTTTCATTTTGAATTATTTATCCAATTATATTTAAAAAAAATATTATGATTACATATGGAGATATTAAACGAGACAAATGATTATATAAAAGTAGAAACTAGATTAAAAAGTATGAAATTATAAAAGTAAAGTTGAAGATATACGGAAAGTATTTATATACACTCATTTCTTTTAAGATATTTCCAAACACTTTAAATTATATTTAACCAATATCTTTCCTCAATAAAATGTAATTAAGAAGTTTAGTTGTTTGTGTTAAAAATAAAATTAAAAACCTTAATTTTACGTTTATATAAATTTAAAGGATATTAACAAATACATTTTTTTTATCCGTTATCCTTCAAAATATTAAAACAATTAAAAATACAGTAAAAGAAACTGTGGAACAAGATATAATATAAAAATACTCTTATTATAAAAGTTAAAATTATTAATAAATATATAAATAATTTTTGTATCTGTATTACATATCTTTAAAATTTATCGTAGCTTTTAAATTTATAGCACTTCGTATTTTATAATTTTGTAAATTTTCTCATTTTATTTATTCATGACTGTATAGGGTTTAATTATTTCAGTAATGAATACAATGACATTATTCTGCGGAAAAACAAATAGTATTAACGACAATATTCAGTCAACCCTAGAGTATCTATCCATTCCGTTAAAATTTTCTAATGCAATTATATCTCAAAAATTATTTATCGGCAATTGGAGCAGATATATACTTGTTGTTTCGGAGGATTCAAGTACGATTTTATGGATTGATAAAGACCATGCCTATGAGATTGATGATTAATAACAATGATTAACAGGTGAATGAATCAATGAATGATGAGAAGTAGAGATGAAAAGACATTTTATTAATTTTATCTTTCGAATCAATATAATCAAATCAATCGACAATATTGGCTCTTTAATTTCATCTTAAGCATGTATGTTGAGGCTAGCTTTATTTTAATCGGATTACTGTTAATGAATGCTTGTTATCACTCATATGATTTGCATCACTTTTTTTTATTCTTTTCATTCGCAAAATAAAATCGACAATTTTATTAATTTAAATAATGTATGAAAATGATAATAAAATCATTCGAATGTATTAAAAAAAAATAAAATTATTGATAAAGATTAACAATCCTTTAATAATAATTAATTAATTTTTACATAATATTAAAGATTACCTTATAAATTTTTATATCAAATATTTTTCAATTGTTTTACTTAATTTTTTTCAGATTTTTTATTACATCATAAAACTGATGCCTTTAAAAATAGTTTACAAGTAGTTTACTATTTTTAAAGAGAAACGATCATGTTTTTAAATTTGTTTATTATTATTTATTTATTTATTTAAGGTAATGAAATTTTTAATTTTTATTTCGAAATCATTATTTTTAAAATAGATATTTTTGTTGAGGCAGTGTTTTTATGAGTAAACCATAAATTTAATATTATCCATAGTTTTGAAAAGAAAATATAAAAATCAGGTATTCATTGCATAAAGTTTGTGAATATTAACAATAAAAATGATTAAAAACTTTTCTTTTAATATTTTTATTATTATTTAATATAGTTAACAAGTATAATTTTGTCATAATTCTTATACATAAGAATATCAAACTTTTATATAAATACATTGTATTAAAAAATTTAATAAACTTATTCAAATTTAATAAAGATTTCAGATTAATCACATCGATCATATATCTAATTTGTTTATTTAACCATGTGAAAATTTAACTGCTTCTTAAAATTCACCTTAGACTGTGAACAAAAAATAATGCAGAATATTCCAAGCATTTTTTTTTCTTGTCTTCTCATTTTATAGTAAATAGTTTGTATTATTTGATGCATAACTATCAAAGTTCTTTTTCAGTGTGAAGAGTTCGGTGTATAATTATTTTGAATATTTTTTATTCTTATTTTTTCTTATCTATCTTACAATCGAGTACTTAATATTTAATATTTATATTACTTGTTATGTCCTTTTACTGTGATTATCGAAAACTTAATTGCTTGAAATTGAATGTTTGTCTCTATTTGGTACTTACAATTTCTCTTGGCGTAAATATCATCAGGATAAACTGTAATACAAATGTTGCATCTAAAACATATTGTGTAAATTTTAATTCTTTCATTTTTTAAAAACAAATCATAAGTTTCTTTTATTGATTAAATAATTAGATTGTATACATATAAATATATTATACATTATAAGTTATTGAAAAAATTTAAAAGTTAATTTTATTAATATTTGCAGCAGAACTGGAAATATTGCGATCATATCTGCATTCTTCAAAAATATTCTGACATTTCAAATAGATTATAAAAATTTAATATTTTCATTTCAAATAGCAATCTTAATATAAATTGATAGTGGGAGATTAAATCGCTAAAAAGTAAATATCTCAAAAAAAAAGTATACAATCATTTTTTTAAAAAGAAGTATGCTTCTATTACTATATTTCTTAAACATCATTTTGAGCAGTTATTTCTGCAAGATGTGGCTGTGAATGCTTTTAAATACATAATGATTGGAAAAATACAGCGAACGTAGGCGAAAGTAAAAAGAATGTCTGATTGAAGAAATGCCATTAAAAGATGCAAACAGGACTGTTTAGAAGTCGCTGTACATTTTTCCGTAACGGATGATCGGAATTAACAAAAGTGATTGTCCGAAAAGCAATTTTATTTACATATAATTGTACGATAGTTTACTTTTTCCCTTTATTTTTGTAACTTTTGTTTTTATCATCTACAAGTGCTTTTATTTTGAACAACTAATTCTTTATTTAAATAGGTAACTGACTTGCACGATCACTCGAATCATGCATTTTCTAAAAAGGATGCATTTAAATTAATATCGTTATAAATAATATTTTAGAATATACTTAAGTGTATATGTACATTTTTGTTAAATATAGATATACAGTGATTCTACATACATTATTCATTAATATTCAGTATTTTTAAGCACAATAATGATTTAATTTTATCATACTATTATTGTATATTTTTATCAGTACAAGTTATCTCTTGCTGAATTCATTATTTAGAATATTTACTTTTATATATTATACAATGATTCTCGTTAAAATTATGTTCTCCTTTATGATTTCAATTATAGGCGATAATTAAATATTATTTTGTTGCGTGTAGTTATTGCATAAGTAAGCGCAAGCTTTGAGTAATTTTAAAGTAAAAAACAAAAAAAATTTTTTAGTTTTTGCTATTGACATACATTATATGTGGCTCCATGCTTTTATTAACAAGACTATATGAATTTTTAACATGCAAAGCATCGGTGCACTACTTTTGAAAAAGTGACTTATCTATTATAATCTTGTCGATCGAGCTGTTTGTTCGGTCATGTAATGTAGTTATTTACATTCTATTTGTATTACTTCGACTCTTTCAGAATAGATCAAAATTTATATTAAAGCAAATATATCTCTTAATATAAATAATATTAATTATTCAAGTTATTAAAAAATTTTAATTTCTTTATTAGAATTAAAAATTATAGTAATATATAATTATATACTTAATATTCATATTTAAATCATTTATTTTATTATTACAGTACGTTTAATAAATAGTAGTTATAATTTATTTTTTTTAATATTGTTGGATTAAATGCAGCAGAGCATAGTTTATTCTATTAGTGAATGAGGATACCCGTATATATACATGAGATGTAATAAACATAAGAAAATAATATTTGTAATTGTATAAATATAAACAAATATTTATATTTATATGTATTTGAATTACAGTCGTTACTGTTCATTCGTGATTAAATATATATATATAAAATTATGGTATTACGTATATTTATAAATGCTATAGAATATAATTACATACGGCCAACTGACCGTGACGCCAAAAGGGCTAACCGCGTAGTAAAACCTGGTTAACTGCCGAATACATACGGCACACACATTGATGCATATCCTGTGTTAATACTTAATAAGGCCGTAGAATGTGTACTTAGAAAAGGAGTGAAACAACTACGCTTTGCAACGGCTTACGCCGAAGCACATATGTTCTCTTAATAACAAATATAAAGAGGATAAAAATGTACATTATTATTATTATTTTATTTAACAATATAATAAATGCTCATTATTACAAATATTTTTTATTTATATTTATTATTAATTTTATATTATAAAATTACAAATATACAATACTTTTACATTTTTTTATTTATTTTCTTATGAACAAGTTCTTAACTTATAAATATAAATTTTTTTTGTGATTATTTATTCCTACATATATTCTAACAATAAATTAATTTTATTTATACTTATATTTCGCTCTTTTATGCATTGTATCAAACTTAATTACAATTTCAATATCTTATAAACTATTTTTAATAACTCTTTTTAATTTTTCTTGTAACAATATTTAGCACTTATGAAAACGTTATTACTATCACATATTAACTAACTGTTACATACTACCCATACATAATAAACTTATACTTTACAATTTATTACCTTACTATTTAATTTATAAATTATATACAACTTTATGTCTAACTTCTTATATACAACAAATTTTTCTAGCCGTACAATTAATCTTTTCACTCTTAATATTCTTTTTTTTCTTGTAAACTCAGGAAGAAAAGCATTCTTCCTTCTTTTTTTAATCTATTGAATTTTGATAAATATAATACCTATGTATTTTGATAAATAAAGTACCTATATCTTTCTTGTTTTCTTTCATATGCTTAGTCTTGTTATTAGAATTGACTTGTAACTCTTTACACTCTTGGAAGATATGACTTTGTTTATATCCCTTCGCTGCAAAGCAAATAGATCTTTTTTTCTTCTTCTTTTTCTTCTATCCAAATCTAAACCTTACTAAAATCGTCATTCTTACTTAACTTTTCTCTCTCTCTTTTTCACATATTCTATTCGTGACTTCATTCTATTCGTGACTTCACTCATTCCTTAACGGTGTTTATTATTCACTGATTGTTATATTATTTTCTAAGGAAGTAGCTCTTTTAACAGCTTTTAGTTCAATATTATTTCTCTCTGAATCTAGAATTAACTCACTATCTGGAATATTCCTATCTGAGCTCAGACACCATTTCAAAAATTTTCTTTGTATTTTTTCCATGTCATTTCTTCCTCTCCACGTCCAAACTTCTACGCCATATAGTAGCATACTTTCCACCGATGCATCGAAAAGCTTCAACTTGGTTTTGAAGTCTTCCTTGAACAGATCCTTGGTAATACTCCAGATCTTATCCAACATTAGATTTGCTCTTTTTGCGCAGCTTATCCCTATTATTCTCTGTAAAAGTATAGCTTAAGTATGCAAAATATTTTATCATTCCAATTTTTTTATCATAAAAATGTACGTGTTTTAACATAAATATTTATAATGTATTATATTATATAAGTTTTCTCTTCTCACGTTTTATTTATTTGTAACACATAAAAAAATACTAAAAGTATAGTGTTTTTTTATAATAAATTAATTAAAACAAAAAATTTAAATAAATAAAGTTTAATCTATAGAGGCTTTTAACATTGATTTTAAAACTAGAAGTTTTTCACTTGTATATTACGGTATTCTAGAAAAATTAAAATTAATGCGATTTCTTTATAAAACCAAGTATTTCTGAAACTTTCTCTCAATTAATAGACAAATTTATATAATAAATTTTATTCATACTTTTATGTTTTCTTGCCATTTTAATATTAAAGTATCTTATAATATTCTTTACTTCAATTAAAAAATTAAACACATAAATTCAGCATAAACTCTAGTAAAAACAACACCGCAATATCTCTCATATTACTCCAACATTCTTAGCAATTGCATCATAAAAGTTTTTACAATTCTCTATTGCCGACTAAAAGTCAACAAAAATTTTAATTGTCTGTTTTTCATTGATACATGTTAATCATTGGCTACTGGCATTGGTAATTTATTCATGTTGTCTTTTTACATATCAATGTTAATTATAAAAGTGAATTGAGAAACCTTTTAAATTTTTTAAAATAATTTTTACTTTAGGCACAATAATAAAAAATATATGATTCATATTTTTAAAGTAATTTATACAATATTTTTATTTTATAAAAAATTATAAAAAACATAAATTAGAAAGTAATTCATGTTGAAGGCTAAGTATGAACAATTTAAAAAATCTCCAAATCATAATATATTATAATATTTTTATAAAACATTTTAGAGTAGAAAGACTTTTCAATAACTTATTGAAAATTGATAAAATTAAACAAATAACAGATCTAAAGATTTTTTAAAGTATTGTGGGTATGTATGTATGTTTATAAGAGTGCATTAGTAGAGAGAGAGAGAGAGAGAGAGAGAACATGTATGTGTATATGCGTACGCGTGGGTGATAACGATCTGAGCAACCCCGGCAACAGGGCCCAAAACGATCCCATCCCGAATGACTCTCACCCCCTTCGAAGTAGGCCCAATACAGGCTTGAACAGGATCGACAGAACGAGTCGATACAGGGTCAGTTTTCGATACGATCTGATCGAGAGAGAGTCGAGCCCGCGAGATAAGTGCATCTAATCTGTAAATGATACCTTAGACAAAACGTTGTTTAAAGTACATTGTAGACCGGTGTTTTAGTTAATAAATAACACGTTTAATTAGTCTTATATAATTATTTATTTACGGAACCTGTATAACCCTTTAATCCCACACTATAATGTTTCCAATTATCGAACCTTTTACATTTTTAGATAAATATTTGTATCTTGTTAATATTAAATAAGTAAATGGATTGGTGACAATAATAGTTATTTATATTTTAAAAAATTAAACTTAGGAGCTATGATCTATTAGGAATACAAGAATTGAATTTTAACATTTTCTTAAAGTGGAAACTCTTAAAAATGTTTTCCTAAAAACTTCGAATCACTAAAATTTTAAACTATAAAATTTTCAAAAATACTTTTGAAAAACTCTAAACAGTTTCTAAAGTAAATACGAGATTTTACAAAACTTCAAACCTACTTTTCTCAGAATAACTTTGTTTTAGTCAATGAGCATAAATTCGTAAAAACTACTAGTATTTTTTTTTTTTTAATATATGACATATTTGTTAAAAATGTAATTTAAATTTAAATTTTAAATATCTCACCTTCAATTATTCTTTTAATCATTTTTATTTCAAAATCAGAAAATTTTCAATTAATCATATGAATTATTTGTCAATAACAATTGAAATTCAGAGCTATGCATAAATAGTATAAATATATTTATTTATGAAATAAATACGGTATTTTAAATTTGAGTTAATAATTTTGAAACTAATAAATTTTTTACAATAAAATTTATTAAATTATTCAAAAGATAGTTTCGAATTTGTATATTATTAATCTGAAACAAATAAAAAATAGAAACTTTTTAAGGAAAAATTAAAAAAATTAGATTTTTTTCATAATTTCGTAAAATCTAGTAAATAGTAGAAAATAATATATAAATAAAGTTTTCTTAAATAAATATAGATTCATTTTTATAATATTCTCGGTTATTTTTATTCCACAAATTCTATTAGAAAAGTTTTTCAAATTATTTTAAATGAAAAACCATAATGATAAACAATTTAAATTAAATAAAAATAAAGAATATCTCGAAACAATCAGTTTGAACATGATATTGAATAAAATATCATTTTATTTTAATTAATACTATTAATTATTATTATTATCAGTATAATTCAACCAATTAAAGAATATAATTATTACGAAGATTTATGATAGAGTACAATATAATGTTTATAATACATTCCAAAATTCTGTGATACATTTATATATTCATACATTTTCAAATAAACTTTGCATTTATTTAAAACTTGTTGCTAACGTATTCGTAACAAATTTGTACTAAAATAATGTGTAGATAGATGTAAGCTTTTGTTTTAGTTATTTATTCTATCATAATAAGCACACAAATCATATTTTTATAATGTTTCAAAAATTTAAATAGATTGTGAATATATTTTTATTAAGTAGTTACATTAAAAGGTAACTTCAATTAAGTAAGAATTAAATAAATACTTAAAAAATATATATTAAATTAGAAGAGGATTATTGAAAAAGTAATAAATACACAGTACAAATATAACTACTTTTTTAAAGAACTAATAATTTTATTCATATAAAAATTTTCTGAAGATTTTTTAAGTGCCGAAGTTAGATTAATGCTAAGCATTGTTCAAAGCTGGCCTGAAACTAGTTCTTAATTACCAAAATTTAATTTATCAACCATGTATTAATTAAGTTCAAGTAATATATAGATTTAATCACCAGTATATCACTATATATCGAGAAGATTAATCCTGTCTAACAGAAAAGTCTTAGGTCGGTCTTCACAGCACGCATTCAAATAGAAGCGAGGAGACATAGAACGCAAAGAAAGATATGCACGCAACACAGCAGAAGTTGAGCTAAAAGTAAATTAGCGTACCATCTTATTTTTTTTAACAGCTCTGGCTAAGAAGCCCAATGCACGTTTCCATGTATTGGTACAAGGGCTACTTTTCGTGTACAGACTAAGTGAGCATCTTCAGGAGGCCAATGAAATTGACGCTCCTAATTATATTAACACTTATGAATTTGCTTTGTTAATTTATGGTACCAACGCTTTTAAGTAACGTCATTTGTCAAAGACATTAACATTTTGTAGATGGTGACTCAAATTAAATGCCACTATCAACATATATGTAATGATATTAACAAAAAATAGTCTATCTATTTATCTTTCATTCTCTCTCTCTCTCTCTCTCTCTCTCTCTCTCTCTCTCTCTCTGTCTGTCTCTCTCTCTCTCTCAATATATTTTTCTTTTTTTAAACAATATCTTAAGAAATTTTTAATTTCATGTTTAATTTGGCACAGTTGTAATTACGCAAGTGATCTACAAATAGATCAGATGAGAAGAGTTTGTTAATTAGTTTCAATCACTGTAGCAGAGAAAATCAGTCGATAGGAGTACCGTTCTGTTGGTTTGTTCAGTCGATGGAAATAAAGCTTTACTTGTTTGCAGAATTACTATAAATTTTGAAGAGTGAGAAAATTGATTTCGATTGTAATTTTACGTATTTCATGAGATAAAGTTATTAAAATTTAATGTAAATTAATTTCAATTTAATATTAAAGAGAAAATATCTACTTATTGAGTTTTCAAAAAATATTTTACTTGTTATTCAAAAATAAATGTTCTGTATAATCATTGAAAAATTTTTATAATTGTATACTAAAAATTAATCTTTATCTATTTACTAATTTAATGAAAAATTGAATTATATTTTGGATGCTTTAATTAAATATATATATTATTTATTTTTTATTGAAAAATATATACAATATATATATTGTTATGTTATTACCTTATTATACTTATTTTCTAAGTCCATCTTACAATTTCTAATACTTAAAATTACTTATACTTATATATTCTACATAAATTTAATCACTCATATCATACATTTATCAGAATTTAAATATAATCTTTCATACTATGCACACCTTTAATTCTCTCTATTACATTTTCTTATGACTAAATTTTTGTTGTCGTTTTTGTTTTGTTTTTTTTTTTGCAAATCCTGCTGATACAGCTAAATATTTTTTTTAACCATTTTCTTTCTTCTCCCTTTGCCATTAATTATTACATAACGTGATCACTTATATCATTTGTTTTTTTTTATTTCTCTTTTTTCGAAGCCATTGTATCTGATACAGTCTGCAAATACCTTTTCTGTCTCCTTTCATAACCTTTTCCCATTTAATCTCTTTGGACCCTGTATAAATGCAGTGTGCAGATACATGTTTCATTGTTTCAAGTGACCTATTACACATTATACACAACCTTTCTTCTTCTTGAAGACAATTTTTATTATTTCTTGTTTCATTTCCTGTTCTAAACATTACTAGAATCTTCATACCTTTTTTCTTTTTTTACCTATTGATTTTTCATAAATGCTTTTCTTATCTGCAGGGTTATCTTCCACTAAGTTCATAGCCTCTGCCAAGTAACTAGATGTTTCTAATTTGCCTAATAGTTTCTGCTGTTTTGCCCTTTTATTGTCTCTTCAACTTCCTGCCATAATCCTCTGTCTTCTTCTAACTTTGCCTTCCAAAATTCGCTCGACCATCCTATATTATTCCAAAATCTTAATCTAATTATACAGTAACCCTCTCTTTCCCTCTTGTTTCCCTATCTGATTACTTAACTAGTTCTCTTCCTTCTGCAATCCTTCTGTTTAAACATTGTTGGATGATGCTCTCTTTTCTACAATTCAATATTTTTAATTCGAATTTTATCGCCCTTTTAGCTGCTTTTAATTCCAATTTGTTTTTTTTTGTTTCTAAAAATAACACATAGTCGGGAGTATTCCTATCTAGGTTCAGAACCCATTTGATATACTTTTTTGAATTCTTTCTATCTCCTCAAAATACTACCACCCCCATATTTCGGCCCCATATAGAATCACATTATCCACTAGTCCTAAAAATAATTTCATTTTCTTTATAAAATCTTCTTTAAACCATTTTTCTGCTATGTTCCATACTCTACCTAAAAGTTGATTTTCCCGAATAACTAAAAGTTGAATGTGCCCTTCATCCCTATTATTCTGTCTAAAATTATAACCGAGGTAATTGTATTACTTAACAACTTCTAAATTTTTTTCATTCCATTTTACAATTAACTTATTATTTCTACCTTCTGCCTTTTTAAACTTCATTATTTTAGATTTTTTTCGTATTTAACTCTAAATCTTTTGTCTCTAGAAATGACCTGAACAATAGCAGTAGTTTCCTGAGCTCCACTTTACTTCTTGCAATGATAACAACATCGTCTGCATATGTCAATGAGTGAATCTTTACCTCAGACGTTCTTGAACTCTTTAGCGATTCTTCTAGGTCTACCATTACAATATTAAAGAGTGTAGAACTGAGTGGACATACCTGTCTAACTCCTCTTCTAGGGTTAACTTCTCCTATAATTTTATTACCTATTTTTATTTTCATTTTGGTGTCCTGGTAAATATCTTTAACGCATCTTATTAGGTATTTATCAACCTCTGCAATCTCCATACACCTCCATATTTCCTTTCTGTCAATGCGGTCGAATGCAGCCTTAAGATCTGCGAAATATACTATCACCTCCCCTTTTTCTTTTCTTAATTGAATGTCGATCACCGTTTTTAATATATAAATTTCCTCGATCGCGCCTCTCTTCTAAACCCAAATTGCGTATCGTTAAGAAACTTTTTTTTCATTTAGTTGTTCCTGGATTCTATCTTTTAACACTTCCGCAAATATTTTAATCCGGAGACCATCAAAGAGATTTCTCTATAATTGCACATTCTTTTTTGTCTCCTTTCTTAAAAATAGGTATTACCAAGCTACTCTGCCACTCCTCTGGGATTTTCTTGCCATTTATCAGATCATTACAAATCTTTTTCATGCCCTACAATACTGTATTACCTCCATATTTCCACATAAGATTATTTATATTATCATCTCCCGGACATTTTTTATCTTTTAGCTTGTTTATAATATTACCTATCTCGTTAACTGAGACCTCGTTAAAAACCTTTTCTTCATCACTTCTTGTTTCTACCGTGTTCTCTATTTCAATTGACCTTACTTCGTCTTAATGTTCATTTTCGAAAAATTCTTTCAAGCGCATATACCAATCTTGTTCGCTTATACTGCTGTGAATTGCTTGTCTTTTCTTTCTACCTTAATTTACTGCTTTCTTAAATGCCTTCCTTGTTTTATCCTTCCCAATCATTTCTAACTCTTTTTCCATTTCTTGTCTTTTTTCTTTTTTATTAAATTTCTATATCCTATTTTTTCGTCTATATATTCCACTCTGTTCTCTTCGCGTCCCTCATCTTTCCATTTTTTATATAGCTCTATCACCTGTTTCTTTTTTATCCAACATTCCTCGTCCCACCTTCATGGTTCCTTCTTGTTGTATTTTCCTGTATTTTTTTTTTTGGAGGTAGCCTCAAGCATTCTTTCCTTCAAATCTCGCCACTATTCTATCTCTCCTTTTTCTTTTATTTTTTCTTGATACTGTTTTATCGTTTCTTCTGTCCAAATGTTCCAACTAACTTCTTTTTTACCTTCTCCGTTTACTCTCCCTATTTCGTCGTCTGTGTCCGATGCTATTCTAATTTGAATCTGCAATGGCTGATGACCAGAATCGACCCTTATCTCTATTTTTTCTATTATGTTTTCCGTTTCCGCATTTATAATCACATAATCTATTACCATTGCCGCTCTTTTGCATATAAATGTATGCTCACCCCCTTTCCTCCATTCTATCCATTCAATATATATAA
The DNA here is from genome assembly GCA_018907185.1 of Platyscapa corneri. Classification (NCBI taxonomy): domain Eukaryota; kingdom Metazoa; phylum Arthropoda; class Insecta; order Hymenoptera; family Agaonidae; genus Platyscapa; species Platyscapa corneri. The sequence continues at coordinate 219,846 of JACCHW010000004.1, forward strand.
ACCATTCTCTCCTAACCATCTTACTAATTCTTCTCCTCGTTTATTTACTACTTTATCTTTTGAAACCCTTTCCAAATTTCCAGTTTCATCTATCCAACCTCCTAAATCCCCGGTCCTTGCGTTAAAATCACCTCCCAGGACGCATTATCTATTTTTGTTTACTATTAACTATTCATTTAGTTTTTCATAATTTTCTTTTCTATTATCCTGCATGTATATAACTCCTAACTGTATATGACTATTATTTATCATTATTGATGTAATTAAAAAATTTTTGTTTTCATATTTAGTCTTTATTATTTTTACATTTTGCTTTTTTTTATTGCTAAAATCATACCCCCCTTTGCTCTACCCTTATTGCTACTTCTTTCCGTCCCTCCCAATATCATCTCATACTCGCTAAGTTTATTCTGAATGTTGTTCTTGTAATTATCTTCTATCCATGTTTCTTTAAAGCATAATATATCTTGCTTTAGTAAAAATTCCTATCCCTTATCATTCATTTTATATAAACCAGCTACATTCCAAAACATTATTTTGCACCCCTCTTGTTTTACTAATTATATTTTTTTATTTTTATGTTCTATCTTCCTAAGGTCTGATGCCTTCTCTAAGAAAAATTTTTTTCTGTTTTTCGCCGTACGTCAGTATTGTATTGCCTACTATGATTTTATTAAATTTAATTTTTGCATCATTCCCTTCGACTTTTAGCTCCTTCTATTTCTCCAAAATGATTCTTCTGTTTTTCCGTTGATTATATGTGAGGTCTCTATCAATAAATATATTAGTCCTCTTCAATTTCTTTTTGTTAATTAGAACTTTTGCCACATTCTCATCACCTTCTCACACCTAAATCCTACTAAATTCTCTCCTCTCGCCTTTATCACCCAAGTAATAATTTTGTTTACCTCCATATCTAAAGTCTCCTTCAATATCTTCTTCGTTTTGTCTACCAAGTTCACTGTTTCTTCTGACATTCCCTTTATTTCAAAGTTTCTTTTTTTCTTCTCCCTCTCTCTTTCTTCAATTAGCCATTCCATCTCCTGTATCTTATATTCCTCCTTTTCGCCATATTGTTATTAAGATCACTATAGTTAACTTCCTGTAATTCTTTTTCTCTTTTCTGCTGTACCTTGCCTGTTTCTTTCTCTTCCGAAATCTCTTTTCTAAGTTGCAAGGATTCTTTTTTTATGTTTGTCATTTCTGCGTTCCACTTTTCGTATTCCACTTTCATTTTTACTATTTTTTCTATTTTTTCCTATGTAAACAAATCTTTTTATATATATATATATATATATATACATATATATACCTATAAAATAAATAATTAATTAAAAAGCCATAAGAAAATCGAAACACATTGAATTAATTAATTAGAAAAGCGTGAATAATGAATTTATATGATAAAGAGAAATAAGAAAATATTAAATATTAGCCTAACATATGAGAGAATCTTAAAAAAAAATAATAATAAGGAAGGAAAATCTGCAAAGAATAGAAGAATGGAGAAAACTAGAAATGAGAGAGCAATTTTTCTTGGCAGTGATTTCAATTCGAGACTCGGAGACCAAGGAGGCTGAATAAATGAAAAAGGTAAGGCAAAAAGAAATTCGAAGGATTAAACGATAAACGTACAAGGTGTAAAAATGATAAAGGGATGTATATAATTAACGAAAGAAACGGTGGAGAAGGAGGAGAGCATACATATAATGGAATGAGTGGAGCATTGGTGCTTGACTATATAATAACCGATAAAGAAGCAGAGAGAAATATTGATAAGGTGATAATTGAAATGTGATTGAAGTCAGATCATCAGCCAATTTTAGTCAATTTTCTAGAAAGATTGGAAAGTAAAGAGGCAAAAGAAGAGAAAGTAACGAGGATAAAATGGATAGAAGAAACAATACAAAATTTCTAAAGAAGTGTCATTTTAGACGGAGACTTAAAGTACTGGAGAAGAATGAAAGAAAAAACGAGAAATAGAATGACTAGAAAAGAATGGAAACTAAATAATAAAATAAACTAATAACTCATAGATTATATAAAAAACATAGCATCTACAAAAAAATTCAAAGAACTTAGAAAACCAGAGATAAAAATATTAGCACGAAAAGGAAACGAAGCAAGAAACAATAAACACTGGGAAGCGACGGACAAAAGAATACATAGATTATACAATCATCAAAATAAAACAATGAAACACATTATAGAAGAATTCGAAGTTTCAGGCAACATAAACGCATACTGGTGGAAAATGATGAGGGGAACCAATAAAGATATAAATGACCTCTACCAGATTCAATGCAGGAGAAAGAAAAAGGAACTAGAAGTAAACACAAACCGTGGAGTTCTGGATTAAATGATTTTATGTTCATAAATACTAAATTCTATAGTAAATAACAATGCAAAATTGTTCTTATAAATAAATAAATAAATAAAAAATTATTACTTAGAAATGTTAAAAAAGTATTTTTATTTAAGTACAATTAAATTAATTTAAGTATTTTATATAATTTCTTATATAGTTACTTTATCGATTTTCTTGATAATTAAATTAGAATAAAAAAACAAACTAAATTTATAAATTCTTATGAAAATTTGAATGACCTCATTTTAAACAGTGAACATTTCATTTCAAAATAATTATCGACTTGGGATAAAACGAATAAATTACGAAATCTCTCAGCGCTTCAGTTTGTAATCTAACCTATTTTGCTCTTAGTATTATAGCTATCAACGTATATTACATTAGAAAAAATTTGCTTTTTTATAAATATTACATGATTATTCTAAATTAATTTAAAATTAATAATAGATCAAATACAAGTATTGATTTTGTAACTTAAACATAATATAAACATTTATAATTATATTATATAATTACATTTTTATATTTATATTGTATAAAATACATTTGATGATCGAATAAATTATAATTTAAATTAATAATAATTTTTAAATATTAATATGCATTATACAATGTTTTTCTATTACTAAATTAGTTTCATTGTCATTCTCGTTGCATATACAAATGTTTTGTAATGAATTATCTTATTCATAATTATTAATATATGTTTTGCTGATAATTAAACGAAAAATTGTAAAACTAATTAAATTTTCGTATTCTCTCTTTTTTTTTTTTTTATTCATATGAAAAAAAATTAATTTATGTCGTATATATCGAAACAAATATAATATATTTCTATAAGTACGTATTTTTCAGATAGAAATCAGTCAAAATTGCCGACTCAATTTTATATTTCTCGTGGAATAAAATAATATTTGTTTTTTGTGAAGAGATGGTTGTATTGATGTAATTTTACAGCTCTATGTAATTGGTATAGATATATATTCTGATATATTATCACTAATTCGTTTATATATTTTGAAAAAAATAATATTTCATTGTCGCGCACATGCGCTTGTGCTTGAAAAACAACCTGAAAGTGAATATAGTCATTTTTTTCATGTTAAATGTTTAAAAACTATAAATCTAAAAAAAATTTGATGTTATTAAGAGTATAATATTTCTTTATAGTATATATTAACTGTATAAAAAATTATAAAAATCTTCTTAGAATGATTGAATATGTTGAATGTGTTGTTTAATTTAATTATAAGCAACAACGCACACATGTGTTACTACATATTTGTGTGATATTAATAAATAAAGTTTACTATTAAATATACAAGTGTGTTTAACTCTTTACATAATAACAGAATGTATTGAATGTATTAAAATTTTCATAATCAACGTATATTTCTTTTTAAAAAGTAGGTTTCCAATTAGGAAATATTAAAAAAGAAATTGAGAATAATAAAGGGTATGAATTTTGATCATAAAAATATAAGTAGTAAGATTTGAAATAACACTGTTTAATAAAAACATAAAACACTATACGAAAATGTATATAAATTTACTTATTACTTTGATTTTCAAGTTAAGAGAAATATTTATTTTTAAAAGCTTTTAAAAATATAACTAAAATTGTAATAATTAAATTCTTTTCAAAATATCAATAACCTTTTAAAAATCACTTTATTCTTTATATTTAAACAAAAAAATGATTATTATATTAATTTATATCAAATAGTTGGCTTCAGAGATTAAACGAGTTATGTCCATTTTTCTCTATTTGAATTTGATGCTGATTATAACTGTTTTATGTACAATAAAATTAAAAATATATTTGATAAATTCTTAATTAATTTAATTAAATATAAAGACTATTTTTTAAATTATAAAGTATCTGATATATAACCGAATAACAATTAATTTATAATATATTCTTTATTATACTTTTCCTTAGAAAAAAGCGATGTTAGACTCAAAAAAAGAATTAGCGTATTTTATTTTTGTCATTTTTTCCGTCACTCTTCTTTATCCTTATTCTGAGTTCTAAAATATTATATAAAATATTATAAAAATAAATAAATCTTTGAATAATGCAAAAAAATTTGTAATTAATTTAAATCACTTTATTCATATGCATACCTTACGTAAAAGAATGAAATATTATCATGAAATAACATAGGTAATATGTACAAGCAACGTTCGCTAGTGTGAATATGAAAAGTGATCGTAAAGCTGTCCCTGATGTTATATCCCCTGCGATTTCCTATGCCAACTATACTTCTTCGGTCCGAATCTGACTTCTGGGCACGGGACCCCTTTTTAAGCACACGGCCTTGGTATTGCCGTGAAGGTACCATAGGCACCCCACACCAATAAGGTGAGAGAGGGCCCCCAGTTTAGCCCGATTCCTCCGGCATCGGCAGCGGGTGGAGGTGAGAAAACCCTCAGTTATACTCATGCGCTTATATGGTACAATGGAAGGTTTTCCCGGAACCCTAACATCAACGTGCGCACGAATGCCTCAAGGCAATTTTATAAGTTAACGGGCGCTTATCCAACAAGTCGATGATGCACTTCACTATATATAGTTTTATTTTTAGTATTTAAATAGTACACCTTTTCAACAAAAAATTGTTTAGTACCTATTTTTTTAGACATGTCTTTACAAAATACTTTATATTATTTAGTATTACTAAGTATTTTACATTACTAGGTTAATAAACAAAATATTAAAAACTAAGAAAAATATATTTAATTACATTCTTTTTCATAAATAAAAATTATTTTATTTTTAGATCACACACATGGAATTTTTTTGTTCTATTCATCATGAATGACAACAGTCTATTAGAGTAAGTAACAAATTATATGAAATTTACAATTATTTGTCACCATTCATAATTTTATCAAATAAATGAATTTCTATCTCTTTTTTTACCTTTTTTCATTTTTTCTAGTTTAAAATATAGTTTTTTTATGAGTTTTTATGTATATTTCGAATGTAAAAAATAAAAGAAGTTTTAATTTTAAATATTCCTGAACGCTTATTCTATTATTATTATATTATATCCTAATAGATGTTTATATATACATTTTTTTAGTTTTGTAAATATTAATAAGAACAAGTAATTTTACATTTCGTTTGAATTTCTTTATTTTTTATTTAGCTTTTGTTTTTTCTAATTTTATGGTATATAAGTTCAATATTAAATTTATCATAATATATTGTTATTCTTATTTTTTTTGTTTTAATTTTAACTTTATTAACACTAAAGTTAGTGCTCAATTATAGTAGACATAATAGTATTCTTCTTTATAAAATTAATTAATTTATACTTCTCTGTGTTGTAAAAATTTATATGCATTTTTTTTAATTATAGATGATAAATAATGATAATATATAAAAGATATATGGAAAAATGGTAGTGTGATAAGAGTGACTGAGAGTTCAATATAATGAATTAGGAGGAACGGAAAGTTTAGAATAAAGTAAAATAAAAAAATTAAGTAAAAGAGGAAGTAAAAAGGTAAAGAATCCAATGCATAGAAAGAAAATAAATGGTAGTATTTTTATAAGAGAAAATCGGACGCTTAGAAGTAAAAAAGTGAGAAGGGAGAAATCAGAATATATCAGTGAAAGTGTGAATTAAGATAGAATACGGAAAAGTGTTTGTAAAATAAGCAGGCTTGGAAGAGAAAAAAACATAAAGAGATTGCAAGTATAAAAAAAAAAAAAAGACAAGACAGTGAGGTTAAGAAAACTCGTGAATAGATAGTTGTAGAGCGAACGGCGCAAGCGCCGAGCGCGAAAAATGGGAAAAACAGCAAAAATTTACATATAATTAGAGATTTTGTTATGAAGGTCAGTTCACAACTAGCTAAATGGATATTACAAAAGTGTTGAAAATAAATAAAAAAACAGCACATTCAAGTGCAACCACATGAGAGAAATCAACAACTAATAAGAAACAAGATATAGAAAACATATGTTTAAATATGGTGAAAGGAATGAGAAAAGAATGGGAAAGTGACATAGAAGAGCTAATAAAAGATAAAGTGAAGTTAGCCATACAGGAGGAGTTAAAGGAGGTAGTAGATGAAAAATCAAAAGAAGATATATAGAAGGAAATGAGGGAAGCAACACAGAAAAAATAGTCAAAATATAGGAAAGTTCAAAGAATAATTTAAAAGAAATAAAAACTGAAAAAAGAAATAGGGAAAGTAAGAAAAATATTAAAAAAAAAGGGACAACAAATGAGAAATACATAAATAAATTACAGGATAGGATACAATTAATAGAGAAGGAGATTAATGAAATGAACGAAATAATAAAAAAAATGAAGAGGAAAGGAGAGATTATTAAAATAAGTTAAGTAACATAGATATAGAAATGGAGAAATTAAAACAAATAGAAAAAGGAAGACAAGTAAGAAAAGTAGAAAAAACAGAGAGAATGAAAAGAAAACGAATTATTTAGAAGACAAGCAAATTGAGAAAATAGAATGGTTATTATAAGAAAGAGAAAAGAAAGAATAACATTCCAATAGTAGGTCTAAAAAAGGGAATAAGATATAAAGAAGATTGTATGTATTATATGTAGAAACGATTGAATTAGAAAAAATTTAGAAATTAACATAAAAATAAAAAAAGGATGGCAAATTGGAAAGGAAGATAGAGGATGGTGGGGGTAGAATTAGTTAGAGAAGAAGAAAAAGAAACAATAATGAAAAAAAAATGCTTAAAGGAACAATAAATTAAATAAATATCGATGAGACATACTTAGAAAGGGAAACAAGATAGAAAGTAAGAGAGTAATATAGAAAACTAAGGTACTGGGGAAAAAAATTTTTTTAGTACAATAACAAAATAATAAAAGATGAGGAAACCTGGTCATAAAGTGAAACACAAATATAGTGGTTTTATAAAGAAACACATAGAGAAAGGGAAAGACAACAAAGGTATAACCAGAAATAAGAAAAAGAAAGAACATAACAAAATGTATATGGGTTGCTGGAAGATGACAGAGCTACAAAATATAGAGAAAAAATTTGGGAAGAGATATAAAGTTGAGATATGATAAGACTGGTGAAAACGGGGATTGAAGAAAAAAAAAGTAATTGGATTAGAGAAAATATAAGAAAATTTGATTATAGAATAAATTACGCAACTAAAGAATTCAAAAAAGGAATATTATTTAGGAATATTATTAGTAATAAAAAAAAGCAAAGAAAAGTAAAAATTATTGAATTAAATAGAGGAAACGAGGAGATGATATGGGTAAAATTAAAAATTGATGAAATAAAAGTAAATATAGCAGTAGTATATACGGGTAGATAAAAAAGAAAGTTTTGGTTGCTTAGATAATTTCAGAGAAAAAAACAAAGGAGAAGCGTGTATGATTTATGGAGACTTCAATGCAAGAACTAGGGAAAAGAAGATTGGGTAGATAATTGGGGTAGAGAACATAGAACTTCTATGGATAAAAAAATAAACGCGGAAGGGATCAAACTGATAGATTGGGTAGAAGAAAAAGAATTTTTCTTATTTAATAGAATAAGAGGGGGAGATAGTGCATTTACGTTCAATAATAAGATAGGATCCTTAGTTGTAGATTATATGAATATAAATGAAGAAGCGGACGACAGGATAGAAAAAAATGAAAATTCTAGATAATATAGATTCAGACCGTTGACCGTTATTAATAGAATGGGTTAATGAAATAATAATAGAAAATAGAATAGAAGAAAAAATAACAAAATTAATATAGGATGAAGATGCAATAGAGACGTTAAAAGGAAAAAGAGAATTCACAAAATGACGGACCTAAAAGAAACACTGATACAGGCAACCTCTTCAAAAGAAGTTAACAAAAAAATAATAGGCGGGATCCATGCTTAGATGAAGAATGTTAAAAGAAAAAACTAGAGGTTATTGAGGCTTATAAAAAATGGAGAAAAGGTTGAGAAAGATACAGTCTCTTATTTAAAAAATATAAAAAAATATATACTACAGATTAAAAATAAAAAAATAAGTTACAAAGTTCCTTCTGGGAAATAAAAAATAAGGAGAGAAAAAGCAAAACAAATACAAAAGAAAACATAAAAAAAGAAGACTGGATAAATCGTTTTAGACAACTATATGAAGAAAATCTAATAGAAGAAATTGAAAGGGAAGAAGAGAGAAGGGAAATAGAGATAAATATAAATGAAGAAGAAATTGAAATAGTCACAAATATAGAGGTTATGAGAACAATAATGAATCTGAAAGATAAGAATGCACCGGTAAAGGATAGAGTAACAAAGGAAATGTGGAAAAATGCAGGAGAAACGATATGAAATAGCTTTACAAACTTCTTAAACGGTATAGTATAAAAAATTTAATACCAGAGGAATGGAAAAGTGGAATCATAACGCTGATTTACAAAAAAGGACTGAAAGATGATGTTAATAACTATCGATATTATCGGTATTACAATGATGGATACAGGTAATAACATTTATACTCAACTCCTAAAATCCATAATTGAACAACATGTGGAGAGAAATAACCAGTATATCGATACGCAATTCGGATTCAGGAATGGAAGAGACACGACAAATGCAATATACACATTAAAGACTTGCAACTGGAGAAAACAGATGGAGAAATATGGATATGCATTGTTGATCTTAAAGCAGCTTTTGACTCGATTAATAGAAAAGCTATATGGAAAAAGATGGAACAATTAAAGGTAAAAAAATACTTAATTGAGTGTTGTAAGAAAATATACGAAAGTATTTATATAAAAATTAAAATAAAAGAGGTCATACGGAACTTAAAATAAAAAAGGAGTGAGACAGGGATGTCCTTTGAGACCGACTCTATTTAACATAGGCATATCAGACTTAGAGGATTTTCTAAAAAAATTAAGAACATCAGGCATTATAGTAGAAAAAGTAACAATTAGGTTTATCTTGTACGCGCATGATATAGCGATACTGGATAAAAGTGATGTTGAATTAAGAGAATTATTAAGACTATTCAAAGAATTTTTGAAGAATAAAGGATTAGAAATAAATGTAGAGAAGACGAAAATAATTAAATTTAAAAAAAAAGATAAAAAAGGAATAAAAATAATGAAATATTCTTATGGAATAATAAAAAAAAAGAACTGGTAAAATATTACTCTTACCTAGGTTACTCTTACCAGAAATAATAAAGAAGAATTTAACAGTTTATGAAATACAATATAGCCATGCGAAAAAAGAGAAAAACAAAGGAAGGGCAAGGGGAAGATGATATTGGCAATCAGAAAAAACAAAGGTATAAAAATTAAGAATAGTTACAGTATCAAAAGAGTTATTAAAACAAAGATAAAAATAAGTGAATCAGTATACAACAAAGCAGTAATTTACATGAGAAGTAAAATAGAAGAAAACTTTAAAGAACTTGAAAGGTTGGTCGAAGAAAGCCAAAAAGAAAAAATAATAATAGGGGGAGACTTCAACGCTCGCACAGGCACCGAGGGGGATGGATAAGTGAATGGGGGAAAGAAAGAAGAATCTCAAAAGATAAAATAGTAAATATAGAGGGAGGAGGCTGCTGAAATGGATAGAAGAAAGAGGAGTTTATATCCTAAATAGAAAAGATGGTGAAGGGGATATCGTCTACACATATAACAGTAAATTGGGCTCCTCGGCAATAGACTACTGTATAATAAATATGGAAACAGATAAAATAATAAGAGTTATGAAAATAATAGATGGAAAGCTTGGATTCGGATCACCAACCGCTGATAATAGAGCTAGAGGCAAGTATAAAGGGAAAAAAAGACGGAAAATAGGACCAAAAAAACATACAAATGGGAGGAGAAAGAAACTGCAGAGTACAAAAAAAAGTTAGAGGACATAGATTAAGAAAATCATGGGAACAACTGAAGAAGAGAATTAATGATGCAGTGAATATAAATTATATAATACAAGTAAACAATAAGAAAAAAACAGATACAGTGAACCTTGGTGGGATGGGCAATGCTGGGAGGACAAGAGAAAGGTTTTGAGGACATAGAAAAAGTGGAAAAAGGTAATGACGAAAAGGACAGAACGGAGAAAATAAACGAAAGAAAAAATATAGAGAAATAATAAAATACAAAAAAAAAGAAAGAAAAAAAAAGAGGAAATAGAGAAAGCAGAAAAAGAAAAATCAGCAAGGAAGAGTGGATAAATCATTTTAAGAATATATACAAGGTAAAAGTAAACCAAGAGGATAGAAAAAAAGACATAGGGACAAAAGTGAACAAGCGCAGTAAAATATCGGAAGAAGAATTGACTAAATTACAGGATATTGTAGAAATAATAGTTAAGATAAAAGTAAAGAAAGCCCGGGAAAGGACGAAATAACGGGAGAAATGTGAAAGCATGGAGGGGTAGCAATAGCAATTAGCATGCATAAAATATTGCAAAGAATAATAAATGGAGAGGGTTTGTCGAATAAATGCAGAAGTCGCATAGTGATACCAGTATTAAAAATAGGGGATAAATATAATATAAATAATTATCGAGGCATAACCCTAATGCACTAGTTACAAAATTTATGCCGACATACTTAAAAATAAAATAGAAAGGCACATGGAGATGGAAAAAAAGTATACCGATACGTAATTTGGATTTAGAAAGAAAAGAGATAGACGAGCAAATTAAGAGAGAAAAAGGAGAGATATTTATCTGATCGCAGATTTAAAATCGGCTTTCGATAGAATTGAAAGAAAGGAGATTTGGAGGAATATGGAAGAGGCCAGAAAAAAAATTCTAATTGACAAAACGAAAGAAATTTATGAAAACACGTTCACGGAATTAAAAATAGCAGAGGATATAATAGCTAGATTAATAATTGATGCAGGTGTGATGCAAGGATGCCCTTTAACCCCAACGCTATTCAACATAGTGTTATCAGATTTAGAGGAAGAGCTAAGGCATCACGCACCTCAGAGATAAAAGTAGGAATGGCAAGTATTACATCGCTACTATACGCAGACGATCTGGTAATACTAGCTAAATGTGAGACTGACATGAGGGAGCTACTAAGAATACTGGGCAAAAATCTACAGAGGAAAGGGATGGAGTTAATCACAGAAAAAACAAAAATTTTGCAGTGGAAAAGAACCAGAGGAAGAGGGAAAGAAATAATATTTAGATGGGAAAAAAAGAATATAAACGGTAAACAAATTTGCATATCTAGGCTACATATTCACTCAAAACAACAGAGATGAAAAACGTAAAAAAATGATAGCAAAAAAAGCAAACTACATAATAGGTAAAACTTGGGGAAATGCGGATTATTGGTTCAAAAATGATTTGGAAGAGAAAGTGAAGCTATTTGATACATTAATTGAAAGCGTGATGCTTTTCGGGACAGAGGTTTGGGGGTGGAAAGGTCGTGAGGAGATAGAAAATGTGCAGAAATGATTCCTAAAGTGGTGTCTGGGTTTAAATGTTAATACACCGGACAGCGCATTAATGCTGTAAACGAAGAGAAAAAGGGTAGAAATTAAAGCAGCGAAGAGAGCAATTTTATTTGAAAACAAAATAATAAAGAGTAAAAACACGTTAGCAATAGAATACATAAAAAGAAGAATTAAAGATGGAAGGGCACGAGAAAACAAAAAAATCAGAGGAAATAAAAAAAAAGACTATGTAGCGGATAGAATGAGTTTTTGGCAAGAGATAGGATGGTCATGATTCATGTGGCGGATAAAGGCACAAAACGTAGACACGCTTTGGGAAGAAGTTAAGTACATAACAGAAGGACAACAGATTCAACTATGTATAAATCATATGGAAAAATTAAAATATACAGAAGAAATAAAACAAATAGTACGAGACAGCCTAAGAACGAAAGAATGTATATATAAAAAAAAGGAAGGATAACAGACAAGAAGCGGTATGAAGATCTTAGCAAGGTATAGAATGGGTAATGAAAGCAAAGCAAATCAACACTGGTTGACAGAAGAGGAAAAAAAGTTTAGAATTTGCAAAGAAAATGAAGAAACACTCAAACATATTTTCCAAGAATGCAAAGAGGTAAAAGATAAAGAATTTGATTGGAAGAACTATATCAAAGGGGAAAAAAGACATAAGAAAACTATACAGAATATGATTGAGATTATAAAGAGGATTATAAACTTATTATAAAGAGGAGAAAATTCGAGAAAACAGAGAATGTAAGTGAAGAAAAAAGAAAGATAATAAATAAACTAAAAGAACAACAGTAGTAAAAGTAAATAGGGACATAAAATATAATTTAGAGAACATTAGTAGTAATAAATTAATATAAATAAGCATACGGTAGTTGATATAAGTTAGTTACAAGAAAACTGTAATAATTTAAAGCAGCCACTCATCGCAAAGCAAGTATGTATAGGTATATTAAAAATTGGTATAAATAGTAAAATTTGACCAATTTGGATATACTAAGAATTTAATAAGTACAATTTCAATAATATAAATAGTCAAAAGAGAAAAAACACAAATATAATGAAGATAAACAAGATGATCGGAAAATCAAGATTCAAAAAAAATTGAAATATATTCAGAAAAATAAATGTTAGAAATGGAAATGTTTAGAAAGGATTGTGTAAGAGTAAATTCAGTATGCAAAATGTAAAAAATAATATTAATATAAGCGTCAGTTATGCACAAAAAATAGTAATCTAAGATTCAGTTAAAAATTACAAATATAAGCAAAGTAAAAGTCAAAATTTGAGAATAAAATGTATATAGATTATTTTAATAACAATGTAAATCAAGTAAATATATATTCAAGAATTTATAAAATAGATATGTGAGATATTAAATGTAAATGACGTATAAACAAATGTATAAAATAATTATGTAAAATAGAAATAACAATGTAAATTTGTTTAATAAAATACTATACTATACTATACTACTCTTTCCAGCAGGCACATAAACATTAATTTTATAAAAATTATAATTGTACATGAAATCTTATAAACATAATTATAAATGTATAAATATATTTCCTATTTTTTTTACATATCTTTCTATATAATTAAAGAATTTAAAATTTAATCAATTTACATTTTTTTTAATTCATTAAAAGTTGTATAACTGGCATCGGTAGTTAAATCCGAAATGTGAATGTCTCATATTAACCAAATTTAATGCTCAAAGTTTTATGTGAACCTCTAATACTAGTAAAAATAAAAAATATCAAACGCTTGTAATAACTGACAAAAATATGTTTAATCCTAATTTTTTATTCTTTTTTATAGTTTAAATATCAATGATTTCCCAATAATAACTATAATTCTATTTTATAATTTTGTTTTCCAATATTATACGTATTAAACTTAATAGCAGATACAAAATAAAACTAATGAATAAAATTTCAGTACAAAATTTAAGTACTTAAATTAAAATTTATATAAACTATTCAAATTGAATAAAAAATAACATTTTCGAATTCAACAGCTTTTTTTTGAAATAATAACATAATCTGTTGTATATGTGATAACAACGCATCTAAGAATTTTTCAATGTACAGTTTGAAAATAATTGTATTTTTAAAAGAACTATTCTGTATCTTTTATCTTTTATCCATTTTTTAATCTTAAAATTTCAATTAAATTTATGTACTATAAAAAATTCTTTAATAAAACATCAAATTCAGGAATATTATTAGCCTAAATAATAAAATATTATTAGCCTTAATCAAATAATTACCCTCAGATGTTGAAAAATTTATTTTAGTAATATTCAAATACTTTGCACGATATATAATAAATATCTGAGAAACGGTGCAATTAAGAATATCGCGCTGTAGATTAGGTGCGTGAAAAATTAACGAGCGAATGTGCAGGTGAATAAATATAGTCTATTGTACATGTACAAAGTAAAAGTGTCGACTTCGATTGACTGACTTGTTGTCCCTCGGGCGCACTTATATACAAAAGTATTACAATAGTTTTGATCGCTAATAGTATATTGTTTACACGCAAACAATTAATAATTCCGTGGCCGAAATATGCATATTGTTTTAGTTTTATTTGGTCGGTACGGCCTGTTGTCCGAGCGTCGGGTTTGTTCGGTAAGAACCCCTGTATGGCTCACACGACGATAGGCCTCCGCTCACGGCAGCAATATGACAATTTAAATATGGATATAATAAAAACATAAATTGCATTCTGTTTTGGCTTGAAATCCCGTATTATCGTATTATTATAAAAGTATTCTTATTATTGAGCGTATTTACAAAATGTACCGCTACAGAGCATTGTTTGTAAATTAACTGACTATACTTGGTGAAAAACCTTATTTTGTTTTTATATATTATGTGGTTAGTATTCACTTTAAAATTTTATCTTCTGATACTTTCGCATTTCTTTATAATTTAAATACTTTATATAATAGAATCTATGTAAAATCCTTTCTTGCTCTAATTGAATTAAATTTACTTATAAATAAAATTATAAATAAAATTTATTTACCATTTAAATATCGTTTTTGTCTAAATAATTATGATTTTTTTTTAAATTATTATAAAGAAATAATTTCTTTAAACATTTATATGAAATTGATCATTATTTAATTTTATGTTGAAATTTTAATATGAACTCGCAAAGCTTTTTTATAATTATAAAAACATGGACGTTTAATAAAATGTAAAATAATAAAATTAAAACTTATTAATATAGTAAATTCTATATTTTGTAAAAACCAATTCATAAAAAATGTATACAAGAGAAAAACTATAAAGGTAAAAGAATTTAATTTAAGTTTAAAATTTACATTTCTAATTAAGAGTTTTAAATGAATCATTAAAATTTTTAGATTATTAACTGTTTAGTACGTTTTTTTATTTTATATTTTTAATGACATTTCAATATATGTATAAACACATACACATGAAATATTTTAGTTTGTTAATATAATTCGAAGTGTAATTAATTATGTAATATAATACACAAGGCTAATCAGTATTAAAAAATACATATTACTTGATATTATTTAAATTCTAAGTTACATCTAGTACATAACATTGAAAAAAAATTAAAATAAGTATAATTATATTTAAAAATTTTCATGGCTTAACTCTCAATTGTTATATAAGCACCAATTTATTAATTTTTAAAGGAATTTAATAGAATTTATTGATTAAAGTAACATTTAACGTAATTAAAAAATATTTTTCTATATTATATATTTTTGATAATAAAACAGAAAAAATTTGTTATTTTTGTTTTATATAATCTAAAAACTAAATTTTTAATTCAATTTTCACATTTGCTTTTCTTTTGTATTTTTTATTTTATTTTTATAATATATAAATTTTTTATCAAAATTTATATATATCGGTCATAGAAAGAATACGTTTACTAATAATTTTATCACATTCTAAATGTTTAAGATTTACAAAAATATCAAATTCATAATTATATCTTATTTATTATTGAAACCCAAAATATGTAAAATATTTATATATTATTTATATAATATATGTATTATATATGTTTTACATTATAATATAAAATTATTCAAATATAAAATTAAAAAAACTGTATGCTATTTTAGGTACTTTTTATTTTTAGTTCATCATTTACAGAATAATTTATCATTTTATTTTGAACGTAATATTTAATTTATTTTAATAATTTTGTAACTTAATTACCTAAATGATTAATTTTTAAATAAAAATAATTTGCTTTTAATATTACTGTAGATATAAGATTTATAATAAAACTAAAGTCATTATCAATTTTGAAATCCCTCTAAAATCAAGAAATCTAATATATTTATAGATATATACTAACTTATTAATAACTTCTTATAATAATTTATAAAATGTGTTAAACATATAACAACTAAATTTGAATACATAGGAATAGCAGTGTATTTATTTCAATAGAATATTAAAGTAATTCAAAATAAAATTCAATGTTATGTAATATTGAATATAAGGATACTATTTAAATGTATTAAAGTAATTCATTGTTACATGTGCGAATGTATGCGTATAGCACTGGGTTAAAACTCTTGCTCATGTCAAGCACTATTCGATGGTGGATGTTACTATCAGGAATATGAATGAGGCCCTAAAATGAATTGTATAGAGGCCCTTAAATTACAATGTTTAGATGAGTTAAATTTGTGATATCTGTCGGAAGAATCTAAGGATTCGTCGAAGAAAGTCCAAAATTTGGAACCAATCATTAGCATATTCGTCTCTTAATTGAAAGTTTGAATTATACGTATCAATTTTATACGTAAAATTGTAAATTTTTAATATAAAAATTGTTTAATATAAAGTATATTAATACTAAAAATAAAAATAAATGAAAATGTCTGCTTTGGAATGTCGCTTAGAAGTGAGTATGCATATCTTTCATAAAAATATAACATTTGTATTATAAATAAAAAGAAGAAAAAAGACAAGACAGGAAATAGTAATTTTTTACTGTACACGAGGTAGCCATATCCCATATATCTTAGCAATCTCGAGAATCAAGTGAGAAAGTAATAATTGCTTGGTGAAAAATACCATACCCGTAAGTCCGACGTGGCTCGTTGATGCATAGAATGCACCATATCGTCTTGTTAACTATACAAGACAAATTTGGCACACTGTCGACTTAAATACATATTATCTAAAATTTTGTGTAAGTACGCTTACTAAGAATATATAGAAAAATCTGGGTTGTAAATTAATATTAGCAAAATAAGTGAAAGAAATAAAGTTTTTAAAGAAATAGAATTCTTATAATTGAGATACTTAATGAATTATATTTTGACATGATTAGATATGAAGACGTGATTTAAATATTTATAAAGAAAAAATTTTCTATATATTATTGAAGAAGACAAAGATTGAAGCAGATTAATCTTTTAAGTTTATCTTATATGTTTACTGCAAAATAATGCATCAAATTTATATTTACTCTTCTTTTTTTAACGATATAATTTTTATTTATAGTTAATAATTTTAATAGTAATGTAAATTTTTATTTTTATTTGATTTTTTTATTATATAGCAATTTTTAATACTTTATTTTTTAATCTCATACTTCTTACTATCCATACAGAATTATTAATTATCAGTAAATATATTATTTTTATAAATTAATAAATAAAACTATTATGAAACTAAAAAAAATTAATTTGCAAAAATTTAAATTATCTTAATTAGCTATTGAGTGGATTTTATTTTCATAATATTTTTTCCGTATTCAACGAAAATAAATTCTATCAATATCAACTAATATATAAATTCATTCAAAAGTGCTTTTTCTTATAAACATTTAAAAAAGCAGGGAAAAAGCAGTGACTTCTGAAGCTCTCATTTAACATTTAGCTGAGTCATGAGAAAATCTGTTTACCAGTTAACTAATTGAAAAAAAGCTTGAATTCATCAAAAGCTCTAAAGAAAAATCAATTGCACTGAAATTACTTTTATAAAAAGCGTAAGTTACAAAAATCACGAATAGCTCTGTAAAAATATTTTCTAAGATACTCTTCATATAAAATTAAATTGAAGGTATTTTTTCAGAAGATAAAATTATAATAACCTTATTTATTTATATTATTTTTTATAAGAATGTTAATTACAAATTAAAATTTTATTATTTTTCAATATTTTTATATATTTCATTGAGTAGATTTCTAGTATTATTCTTAAAAAATAAATAAGTTATATGCATTATTAGTATACATAAATATTCAATATGTAATCGAACATATGCTTTCGAAAATGAAAATAATCTATTATTTTTAATTAATTGACGAAAACATACTGTTGATACGTAAAATTAAGATATTGAATAAAAAATGTTTCGCTTAGTTACTTTTGCACATCGTATTTTCATAAATTACTTCACATTTTAAAGAAGCTGCCACTACTTATCAACCGTCAACTACATGCAAAATTGTAATACGTTAAATTTTATGACCTCCTTGATCATAAAATTCTCTTGTGAACGTAAAAAACGAGCGAAAAAAAAATTGTGTCGCAATGGGAAATCAAAGTTATTAAATCACCTGTAAATATAGATAGAGCTATGTAGCTTTGAGAATTGGTGCTGTTATCACCCGAGTTTGACAAACTATGTGTCTACTTGTTTGATATATGTGTTCTAGTTATATTTAATACTTTTAATATTATTTCTATCGCTCAAAACAGATTTTCTTTACTTTGAAATTTTGCCATGATTAATCTAATTTTGATTAAAATTTTGAAAATCTAAATTTTCATAATGATATTTCTAAGGTATAGATTTTTCTTGGATTTTTCATAATATTTATTTTATGAAAATAGATCTTATGTAAATTAGATTAAAAAAGGTTAACAGGTATATTGCTATTGTTAACTAACTACTTTTTAATATAATAATTTTTTAAATTTTTTATGTAAAGTTTAATTTAGAAATAGATACATATAAAAAAAGGAAATAATGGCTAAAATTTATCTTTTTACTGCAATTTTTTAAAATATGAATTATAATTCAAAATATTAAGAACTAACTTTTATTCTAGAAAAATTTTATAATTGAAATTATCCTTTAAATGTCTTAAATAGATATAATAGAATTTTGTAAGCCGATGATCTTATTCTTGGTTCGATTTTATTATTTTTACACTATTTAGAAATGTATACTTAACAATTAATCGGAATCAAGGTACAAATATATATTGTTAAGAAAAAGATATAAAGGGGAAATATAATTCAAAATTTCACTTAATATAAAATAGAAAATTGATAAATATGTTTATTTATTAAAATTTTTTTTCATATTTAAATCTTTAAAGTTCATAATTAAAACTTTAAGGTCTTATTTTACATGATATTTTTAATTATTACATTAATTAATAATAAATTAAAATTAAAGTATTCTTTTTAATCATATAAATATATTTTTACGTGTAGTGGTAATTAGTCATTTTTTCACGTAGAATTCGAGTTAACGGTTGTTAGGACTATTAGAAAGATACTGACAAAGATTTATAAACATATTAATTTATTATATGAAGATTAATAGAAAAATTTTTGAATATGAAGCATCTCATTATCGAAAAAGTAATTATCAAAGATGAAAATTAAAAAAAGTAACAACCAATAAAAAATTTAGCATCCAGTAAGTTTTGATACATTATCCATCAGTCTTTTGTACACTCTATCCTATTGCCACTATCGGCAGTACATAGGTTACCTACTCATCATTATTGGCGTTGGATGAAATTATGTTTCCCTTTGTTTGGTAAAATATAATTCTTTGTGTTTGCTTAAGTATATGTCTATATTTATCGAAATTTTATGGTTCAACCAAAAATTTTAAGCTATATAGTATTTTTTGGTTATTGTTCATTTATAAAGTACGTTTTGTCATTATTTCTTGTTCTATTTCGTATTCTTATATTACCACTTCATGAGTTTCATTTAATGAGTATAATGATATCGAGTATTTGATGATATCCTTCAAATTTTTGTTTCATGCCTTTTTCATTTGTGTCAGATTGCTTATGTTTGTTGGTGACATACTTCTCTTTTATTGTATCACATATTTTTAGCTTTATATTCTTATAAATTATATTCAATAGTCGTTTGTTTTCTGATAATCCATGCGTTGATTCAGGTATGTATTTTATCTGATAATGCATGAATAAATTTACCTAATTTCCTCTTCTATTTATTGTAGCTTGTTTTTTCTCTCTTTTCCTTTTTTTTAATAATGTTCATTTGTTAATCTTTATAACCTTAATGAGATTGTCTTAAAATATATTATATTCAATTAACGTTTGATTTTATAATAATAATAATAATAATAATAATAATAATATAACAACTTTACATGTATTACAACGATAAAATTAATATACTTATTATTATTCAATGCTTAATACGAATGCGGTATCCTTTTTTCAAGCGCATTTTTATTATATTTTGTGATATTGATATATTATTATTATTATAATTGGTGGTGGAGACAGGGAAATTTTCGTCATTTTCCTCACACGGTCCTTAAGCGTTAGATTTCTTCTTTTATTGTGCAGAAACAACCTCCTCCTTCGTTAGTTCACCAAAGTGTAATAGTTCAAAAAAGTAAGGAGTATCTCAAAAAGATCGAACAAGTTTATTGTGACAATAGTTAAATTTGAAATATAAAAATTAAATGCATAAAAAAAGTAAATAATTATTTTTCCAATTTTTTTTTTAAACGAGTTTTATTTCATTGAAAATGTACATTTTTGTAAAGTTTATAACTACATAGAATATAATTGAATTTATAGCTTAAAAAATTGCTCGTCCTAATCTCTTTAAATTAAAACTTTCCACGATTATATAATATAATCGTTGAAATTATTTTAGTGATCTTCTTGTTGCTTAAATTATTAAATAGATAACTTGTTTCTTGTCAAAGTCTTTAGCGATACAACTTTTAACATTTGTAGAAAATCCCAATAATGGCCTCTAAATGTAAGATTAATTAAAATGAATTAAGTTCTGTAGATTGTCATAGGTATAGTGTGATACGCGTAAATTATTTTTTAAGAGTATACTAAGTATTTCAGCTGTAGTAGCTTACAAGTAGCTCTTATCTAAAATGCAGTGCACAGTCACTTTATTGTTCTATTGCACGGGAAATGTGCATACCACATGTTTTGGGGTTTTTTCTAGTTGAACCGTTATTGGCAATACTATTTTATTACAGTTTATTCTTGTTACAATCATCTTTCTATACGCATGTATACAATAAAGTCTTGTAATAAGTATTTGTCAACTTTCATTATTCAATTAATATCAAATAGTGCATACTATCAAAATATATCTGTGATTATATGTATTCTAACGATAATCAAGCCCTGTAATCACCCATCCAACATTATTGAATAAAGATATTAATTAAAATTTATATTTCCAATAATAAGTAGAGGAAAATGCTATAGGAAAAGAGAATACAAGATTAAAAAAATGGAAATATTAAAACTAGAAATTTATAAACAAGAAATGAATGAGTATCTTTTATTCTGATGATGAACTTCATTGCAAATATTTTTTACTGATTAATTTTTTCTGTCATATTATTTATTTTTTATCATATATACCGATGTAAGAATAATTTAAAAGAAAGGCAAAATGTTAAAGTTTCGTTTATTTATAAATTAAAAATTCGAAACACATTTTTACTTTTAAATTATATGAAAAATTTTTATTGTAAAAATGCATAATTGAAACACAAATCGAAAGTAAAAACATTTTTATTCTTCAAGTTTTGTTGAAATAATATAAGTTTATTTATATTTCATAGGTTCGTATAATCTTTTATAAATATTCAAAGGTTCTGTTTTAGTTGTTTCAATAATCTTTATTTTAAAAAATTACTATTAATTCCTCTTATTATTTTTCTTTTTTTTTTCTAATTTTTCGTCAGATAATATTAAAAGCTTTTTATTTAAAATTTATTGTTTTAAACTTATGCAATTTTAAATTACAAAAAAAATTTTGTTTTTTGAATTATAATTGATACAGCATTGAAAAGAGCAAGAAATCATCAAATTTTTAAAAAATTCTGCGCATCAGCAAAGCATTTTATTAAATTTTGTTAATTGTCAACAATTTATTTATTTCATTTTTTGGTAAATATTCGTTCTTTAAATTTCTATTTCTTTCGTTCTTCAATTTCTTTTCTGTATTTCGAATAGTAATATGTTCTGCATTTATAAATTAAACAAAACTAGATAAGGTAAAGCAAAACAGATAAAAGAAGATTTTAGAATCTCTTTCACCCTCGTTTTTTGAATATGTTCTTTCTCGTTAATATGCCATTTTTTTATTTCTGTTTTTCACTCCTCCCTCTCTATCTCC
Organism: Platyscapa corneri; assembly: GCA_018907185.1. NCBI lineage: Eukaryota > Metazoa > Arthropoda > Insecta > Hymenoptera > Agaonidae > Platyscapa > Platyscapa corneri. Next base: position 242,056 of record JACCHW010000004.1, read on the forward strand.
AAATTTTTTTTGTATTCTTTTAGTTCGCGTATAATTATTTCTATACTTCTATCACTTTTCTTTTCTTTATTGTTTTCGGTGTTGTCAATACTTTTTTTCCTATAAACTTTTTCATTTAATGCTATTTTCTTTTACTTTTATTTCCGTTGATGATATTATTTTTCTTTTTTGTCTCCTCTCCATTAGGAAATTTTCCATTTTTTTCGTAGTTTCCTCTTCACTCTTCCGCTTTTCCCCGCTTTTTTTCTTTGCACCTGTGCCGTATTATTCTCTCTTGCAATCACCCTTACTTGTGATTTTGCGCATGCGCTACCTCCCTCCTGATGTTTTTGGCGTTTTCCAGTTTACCGGCTTTCACGTTACTTCTGCTGCTTCCCTCCAGGTGACTTTACTTGACTTGCTATTTTTTTCCCTATCGTTTCTTCACTTCTATATGATTTTCTCCCAACCTCACTTTTTTCACTTATTTTATTTTGTATTATTTAATTTTATCACTTTTATCTTAACTACCTCTAAAAAACTTTCATTCACAATATACTTCTGCACCACTTGCATTTAAACTTTTACACTTTACCGTAACTTAAAACACTAATAATTTGATTATCACTCGCCTGCTACTTTCTTCCCTCTTTTCTTTTGACCTTTTCTTCTCTGGAAAGAGTAGTATATTTCATTGTCGTATGTAAACTAGAGAAATAAGTGATCTCCAATAAATGCATAAATACAGATGTAAGAATTTTGAAGTGGTTTTAAATTGATAGTATTGAATTCATGAAGCGAACTTTTTATATAGAAGATTCGTAAGTAGAGTATCAATTAAAAAAAAGTTTATTTAATTTTTTGTGATACTTAAATTTTCAAATAATTACTGCGAGTTTTATTAATTGTATAAATACGTTTATGCAAAAGGAGAAAATTGAAACAAGAGATAAACATAGATATGTTGAAAATTGAATAAATTTTCAAATATTAAGAATCATGATATGTTTCAGTAAATATCAGTGAAATTTTTTATTTATGCTGGTCTTATTTTCTCTTGAATTTTATGTCGTTTTTAAATGATTTACATTTTTTACTATCATAATTCTTTTTCTTAACCTTACAAAATTTGCATTAGATTTAATAATAGGATAAACGGCCTATATCCATGAAGTTCATACGTGCATTTTCAAAAATGATGGCGACGACAGTAATAACAATGCAAAAATCTTGAAGTAGATGAAAAGTAATCTTTAAGTTTCGTTCTAAATTGTTAGAACAATATCATAAGATAGCATAGTTTAAGATTTCCATGTAGTGTTCTAAAATCACTAAAAATGTTAACAATAAAATATTCTGTGTTTAAGCAAAGAGCTAAGAAAACTAATACTTAAAAGATATGGTTAACTGAAATATGGTTCATAAATATCAAAATTCGAAATAAATTCTTTCTTACAGTGTTATTATGCATGTGATTCCTTAATAAAGTAGAAGAGAATAATAATAAATGAAAAAAATTTTCTAAAATTAAAAAATATCGTTCCATTTTTTAAATTTTAATCCACTCATAATTATTTAAGACTTGCATTGTATACTTGTACTGTATTAAATAAAATTCAATTACATTGAATTTTCTATCGTGTAAATTGTATAACATAACATTTTTTTTTTAATTTCAATATATTTGTACCGCTTATTTATATTAATAAATTCTGATAAAGTCATGCCTCATCCTTAATTAAAGGACGCTATGCTTCGCGTATAAAAGATAGTAGAGTACTTGCAAATTTTGATTCATAAATATTTCGACTGACACCTCTTGATACTATTCAGCGTAGATATTAGAATCAGTTTCAAAAGAAAAACTATTAATAAAGTACCTATTACTATTAATAAAGTAATAATAACTAATAAAGTACCTATGTCTTTCTTGTCTCCTCTCAAATATTTGTCTCAAAAATTATCCTCTCAGTTATTTTCATTGATTTCTAACATTTTACATTCTGTTAAATATGTTTGAATGCTTCTCTTCACTACAAAGTCTGCACATCTTTTCTCCTTTTCCATCCAATACTTGTTTGCCCTGGTTTCATTCCCCATTCTATATGTTAACTTTCATTTCCACTCTCCTTTTGTCTATCCCTTTTTTCATAAACACTCATTTATTCTCTTTCCTTCTAAAATTATATCTTTGTTTTCTATTCTGAATATAGATTTTTCTAAGTAGAAAATCCATATTTGTTTTCGTATATATACATGATATGCATGCATCTGATATACAATCCTCTTTATGAAATTAGATTTAAACAAATAAAAAGTAAATAAAACATAAAAAGAAAGAATAAAAAAACTGATAAAAAATGGTAAATAAATAAAAAATTATCGATGATTTTCAAACGATACTCATATACGGGAACGCTTTTATAACGACAGATAGATTATAAATCTTTTCATAAATCAAGTTTATAAATTAATATAATCACCATTTTATCTGATGCTATAGAATTAAAATTTCAAATTCGCTTTGAATGATTATAACCTATATAAAAAAAATTATAAATTCATTATTGAAGTTATTAGATAGAAAATTGTATTTAAATCTGATTTTATCGTTCTAAATTTAAAATCTTTTTATACATTATTGATTTCTAAATGAACATATTTTTATGCATTACATAAATAATATTTTATTTTTTTAAATTACTTTTAACATAAAATTATGGTAATACAGAGATTTTGCACATTCATTCAATAGAAAATTAAATGTAATTTTTTTCGGATCAATATAATTTTCAATTATTGTACGGATACATAATTGTACGTTTGTTATGGTTAATACAGTTACAAAGTATTGTGACGATCAAAAAATGTTTGTTACGTAAGAGAACGAAAGGAAACCGTTGTACGTAGCAAATGGGATTAGATAAAAATGAATAATCTAAAAAAAAGATCTAGCACCAAATATAATTAAAGATATAAAGAAAAGTATTCGTAAGCATGTTTTAAAAAATTTTCTTGTGAATATTTTTATTCTTGATTTTTATTTTTATTATTTTCGGAAACACTTTATTAAAATATACTGTATGTCAATACGTCATACATAGTACTTTTTAACTTCTGGAATTCTAACGTCTACGGTTCTCTATTTTCAGAAAAAGTTCCCGTGATACATATGCGTGCGTGAATGGGTAGCAGTAGATTGGTATGTATAAGTAAATAATTTGTTAATGTATTCTTTTGCCATTTGAATCGACTGTTAGATTGATAAGAAAAATCATTGATCTATATATTCTCACAAATTTGTTTTCCATATAGAATTAAATTTTGTTTATAAATATATTTCTAAAATAATTAAATACTTTTGTTACATATAATTTAAACATTATGGATAAATATTGACCAGAACATTTATGCAATATATTTTTACTAACGATATTACAATGTGCCAATTACAAAATATGACTATTGTATAACAATATTAAAGAAATATAACAAAGATTAACAGTTTAATGTAAAAAAGTAAATTATCGATATATTATGGAAAATTACAAATGTTTATTACAAATTACAAAAGTTTTTGATTTCGTAAAACTTTAACTTCATCAGGGTTTCCCAAATCGCAACGTCGACGAAGTACTTAAAACTTCAATGGCCGTCTGTCTTTTCCCGAGATATTGCAATAATCATTGTTATTTTTTTTTTCACTTAACAATATTACAAACTTTTTACGCTTAACAATATTAAAACAAATAAAAACAAAAACAAATAAATAGAAAATTATGTAAAACTTTGCATTAAAAATGAAATAAAAACAGAAAAATTTTTTAAAAGTATTCGTAAATGTACATAAATTATTTATTGATTTCAAAATTATATGGTTTTTTATATAATATATAAATTTTGCTTTTTACTTTATGTCGTATCTTTTCAAAGAATTAAGTTCATCCACAAATTATACCATTGCACATATTTTTATTGACAATAATTTACTATTAATTAACTATAAATAGTAAGTATTTATAATTATCATTAAAATAAAATACTACAATTGATTTTTTGCATTTTTTAAGATAATTATTATTTTAGGCTACTTAAGAGAAAAAATTATAAACAAATTTATATAAAAATAGACTATACCTAAATACATCGTAGTTTTAGCAAGTTTCACTAGAAATTATAATACATCAAATTGATATTTGAAGAATTATTCATATTAAGAAATGTAAAAAAGAAAATCTTAATTTTAAAAATGTATTTCAATTTTTAATATTATATAGTAAATATTATTAACTTTTTATTATTAATTTAAATTTATACTATTTAAATATTATTATAATATTTAAAATTTATAACAGTTTTTTTCATATTTTCTCTATGTTTTGAACAGCCGTAGTTTTTATTTATACTATAATACGATTGGTTTATTATATTAATCTGTTTGGTTTAATAATCTATATATGATAAATTTATTTGTTTTTAATCTCTTATTGTAATATAATTAATACACTATTATTTGCATAAATATAGAGAAAATGAAACTAAAACAAAATTATAAGAGTATTATTTTTTCGTTCAAAGATACCATCGAAATATTAATTTATATTATTATTATTTTTGATTATCTTTGATTTTATTAATAGCAGTTTGTGTTATTTTTTTAAAAATTTCAATTTTTTTTTAAATAAGCACGTTGCTTCGTGTTTGCAATTTTAACTATCTCGGCCGATTAATCTTTTATGGCTATAGAGTGTTCTCTCTTCGTTTCTCTCATTCATATGTATTTTCACAGGAGTAGTTATCTCTATTTTCCGACTCTTTTTTTCATTACTTCTCTTTCTTTATTTTATATGTTCCCTCTGTATTTATCTACTTCTAGATATAACCCTGCAAATCGCGAGATTCTTTCGGATCGTTTAGACCTATAACGGCTTCAAGTTTCATGAACTTTTCACAAGTATATTGTATGCTTGTGAATATCAATAGGATGAGTTAATCTAAAATACAATCTCTTCGAATTTATAGATCAATGGACAGATAAATAACTATTTGTTTTATAAACTTTGCTCTAATATTGCATTGTCTCTCCCTCTCTCTCTCTCTCTCGTTTTTTCTTCCCTTTTTTAATACTTCACAACTTTCATTTTAAAGTTTCTTTATTCCTCAAATAAATCCTGAATTTAATTTATTTTCTTGTAATAAAAATATTATCATTTTATTTTGTTATTAAAAAAAATATTAAATTTATTCATTTAAAGCAAAGATTATTAATTTTGTTTTAAATTAAATATGAAAAAGACGTTTAAATTTGTTTGAGAAAAATTTTAAAATGATTTATATAGATTATTTAGAATTTTCAATATACATACATCATTTTACGTAAAATCTAAATTATATAAACAATTAAATCTATTTTAATTTTTCTAAGCAATTATTTATATATCATAGAATATAGAGATTTTTCAATATTTAAAAAAATCTATATAAAAAATTTAAAAATCCTATTTTTATTGAACTTGAAATAAATTTTGTATTATAAATTAGAAAATTTGAAATTATAAATTTTTTAGTCACTTTATGTTAATCCAAATTAAATAAAAAGGGTTTGATATTTCGTATTTTATTTGATACATAAATTATATTTAAAATTAAAATGTTTTCATACAAATTTACAGATTTTTTACTTTATTTATAATTATTGGATGTCTCAAGAAAGTGATTGAGGTGGCGGTGATTTTATGTATATAAAGTTAACAGCGTTTATATTTATTATAAAGTATTTAATCTCTAAATAACAGTAATATATTAATAACACGGGGTGGTACAAGTACTAAGAATACGAAAGATGGCGTGCAGCAGTAGTTGTCACGCACATAGTACACCTAGCACATGCAGACGCATACACATGTGCTCTTCACACGTGCACGTACCGCGTCATTAGGCCCATACACACAAAACCGGACTAGTAGGGGGGAGTGATGAACTCATGCCACGGCAATGCCGAAGCACAGCCCATTGTCTCGATTCCAACAATAATGAAGGAATAATTGTACAAAATGAAAATATTTCAAATATTATTTACCATTTTCCTTAAGCATATTCCGAAGCTCGTTAAAATATCAACTTATTTTACCAAATTTTGTAAGGGGCAATATCGTATGTTTAATTCATATTGATATTTTATTATAATATTATTTAATCTTGTCATTTTCATCATATGCATAGAGAAGTTATATAAGTACAAAAGTTCTTAATCATGATTGACAATAGATATACTGTTTTTGCTACAACAATAATATTGCCAATAATAATGCACTTTGTTTACAAATGTTTTGACCTTGTATAAATATAAATTATAAATTACAAAATTTTGATAACGACTTATAAAAAAAATTTACCAAAAAAACAGTATTATTTTTCATTAAAGAGAAATTATTAAATAAGTTTATTTTGGTAAATATATTTATATGAAAATATATATTTATATATATTTACATAAAAATCTTATATAAATGTTATTTTAGTTATTTTTCTTTATTTCATTATATTATTCGTCAAAAACAATTATATTTTTTTATTGAAAGATACAACAACAAAATTTATTCGCAAACTGTAAGTAAACAAAACATATTTATAAGTATTTTGAAATAATATTTTAAATTGTTTATAAGTGTTTTTTAAAAAATACTATTATTAATAGATAGATAGGTATGCTTATAGAAAAATATAATAATTGTTACAATACATTAAATTTTCTCTTATACCTTCTCACCTTACATACCTCAAAATCGATATTTTGACCATAAAATTATGCACGAATAGTTTATGTAATAATAATAATATTATAACTTTTTTAATTATTATTTTTTTAAATCTTTCGGTAAAAAGTTTCCATAAATTAAATGTGACTGGTCCTATCTCTGAATGCATAGATGTATCATTCATTTAAAATTCATTTGTAAATAGTTTCGTAGTACTTAATGAAGTGAATTTCCTATTATTTAATTAGTTACCTCATTTTCATCGGCTATATGAAACTATCATTGGTACAAGCTAACCGAATATTTTGAATTACCTTTTAATTTAAGGAAAAACCTTATGTTCATAAAAAAGCAAGACTCAACTTGGACATTCTCGTATAAACGACTATTATTTGGAAAAATATTAAATCATGTAGGTTAGCGCGCAAGAGTTAAAACAAGTACATTTTTCAGAAATAAGATTCCATTTTAATATTTGTATGCATACATATTCATATGTATAGATTTATAAATACTTTAAAAATTGAATTGATGTTTTGTTTCAAACTATTTGAATTTATGTAATTTCAATTAATTTATGTAACGCGTTCGATATAAGTTTTTGTATTTTAGTTTCATTGTATACTACAATAAATTTATATTTTTAATTTTCCTATCCATTAATTTTTAAGTATTATTGATCTAAGTACTTATTTATTTATATACCTCATCTGTAATTATTATTTAAATGAGATTATTATTTAAATTATACAAAAAATATCTATATTCATATTAATTATTGTAATTAACAATATAAACTGTGTTAAATAGTATTACTAATTTCATCTATTTTTTATTTTAAAACATTATTTATTGATTATCTCTATATATTAATTTATATATTTTTTTTATTATGTATAATTTCACATAAATTTCTTTTATTTTTTTTTTTTTTTGTAGATACTTGTTCTTTTTATACATGTTTTATATAAACCTTGTAGTCACTATTAGGGTAGATTAAAGTAATAATGCCGTTTTAAATATAATTTTAAAACATTGAAAAAACAAAATAATAATTTTTTTTAGAACTTTTAAGAGTAATTAAAATAAGACTCGTAAACGAAATATGACTGAAAGCATAATATTAAAAAATTCTAACCATAAAAACGAATCAGTAGTTAATATACAGCTGTATAACAAAAAAAATGATCGTATATTGAATAATAAATTTAAAAAATAATAAATTATGAAATAATTATAAAGTTGACTTATAAATTATTATAAATAATGATAAATATTTTTATAGTAATAAACAATATTTTAATTCTCGATCATTAAATTTCTTATTCATAAATAAAAAACTTTTATAATAATAAAGTATTTAAGAAACATATAAAATTACTAACTATAATTAAATTTTATTTTATTAACTAAATAAATTAAATACCAACTGACATTATTTTAAATAGAACTTTTAACATTATATAACACACACATAAAAAATATTAATAATTTATTAATGAATTTTTTTACGTTTGCGACATATTAAAGTTTTTACTATTGTAATTAATAAAACTACTATTTTACATTTAAAATTAATAATTCACAATTTCAATGTATTCTGAGCACTAATAAATCTTTTACCTTAAAGATTTTCTACTGCTTGCTAATAAAAATTATTTTTTACTAATAAACAGATCTTCACAAAGATATAAATAAATATAAAATAAATATTAATCAATTATGTAGTATGTAAGACTTTCTTGATTTACAAATATCAATGAGAATATTTCAATATTACAAATGTTATAATTAAATAATTTCTTCAATTTAACTTGTAATATAATAATTCTTTTTTAAACTATTATAAATACATGATCTTATTAATTATTTTAATATAATTTATTTTTGAATTCAAAAATACATTTATTATTGAAGAAGCTTTCACAATTTTAAAAAGTTATAATTAATATCATTTTAAATCTTTCCTTAGGTAAAAAAGATTACATTATAGAATTCTATAAACGCTGTTTCATCTAATTATATATTTATGTAATAATATTATTCCAAAAATATTACGCAAAGTATAAGTGAAACAAACTCTTTTCCATTTGACCATATGTATAATGTGTAATGTTATAATATATTATTAAAATTTTTTTTAATTTTATTTTTTTTCATGTTTCTTCCAGTTAAAAAGCAAAATTTTATAAAAAACATTATGTAAAGAGTAATATAAATATAAATGTTTCTGCAGTTCAAAAATTTATAATTATCATTACGAGAAAAAATTATATTATTATTAGTACATATAACCTATACAAAATTTTCTTAAATTATTGATTATATTAAAATAATTATCAAATTTTATTTCATACCACTGTTTCATTAATACATTTAGAAAATTAAAATATATTGCTTAATTAAACTCGTATGATATGATTAGTTATTGATAATTAAAGTGTTAGATCTTGAATTTATATTTCAATACGAAAATAATTTAAATAAAGAAAACTGATAATGATAGTTTAATTAAAATATTTACATTGGGAAGATGAAAGTTACTACTTTCAGATGCATGAAATCATAGCTACTATTCAGCGGAATTCAACGTATCTAGCTCAGTGATCGTTACTTTTTTCTAGACTTAGCTAAAATTGACTGTACCTAAATAAATTTAACATGTAAGCCTTATCGGACAACATAGCGTAGCTAAATTCGGTCATGCTAAAATATTAATAAAATAAAATATTAATTATAACTAGTGTTACACTAACGATTTACGTTGATTAAACAGTCATTTACCAAATTGTTTATTTTAATAATATTCTTCATTTCATACTTGGGAATATTTATTTTCAGTAAAAAAAAAAATTATTTTAACTTATATACGTAGTAAATATTTATTTATTAATTGTTTATATTTTGTAATTATAACAGTCAATTATTATGCATAAGTGCAATATCTCCCTGAATTAAAAATTTGTAATTGAAATCGTAAATCTGTATTTATGTGAAATAGATTTGTTAAAATATTATAAAATACAAGAATACTATATCTTATTCAGAGTTCTTAGTAAGTTTAAATTTTTTTCTGTAGTGAGTATATAAGAGATTAATTTATGTAATATTAATATACTTATTGAAACGACGTATATGAAATGACGATAAGTTTATTTAATGAAAATAATTGATAAATAATTGTTTAATATTATTTTTATTTGGTTTATATTTTAAATTTAACCTAAAATAATTAATAAATATAAGTGTAAGGTGAAATTTTGGATAATGATATTCCTTGTTCGAAAGTCGAAAGTCGAGACAAGAATCTGCTCCGCGCCCATCACATCGGGCCTATACCCCTCTCTTATCTCATTTTCGTTTTAAGCGCCACTCAATAGTTCTTTTTCATTATGCGTTTTTACGTATTCAGTCATTCTTTTCGCGTTACGCTGATTCGCAAATTGTCTTGAACTGGCTGTTTTACGGGATCGGTAACAGGCATTTCTTTCGTCATCAAATTATTTTGTTTCTGCATTACTATATATATACTTTACACGGATCACAATTTATATATTTATAATACTTTACTAATTTCACCTGTCGCATTTGTTCGCAATTTCTACCTGTGTTGTAGAATTTACTTCGCGCCCTAGATCAGAAAAAAACCTTCACTAGGCTCGTGGAGGAAAAAAGGTCTTTACAAATTTCTATTGCGTTTTGGATGTAAAGTTGCCTTACGCTCTCATCAATCATATCTAATTACACTATATTTAGACTTAATTACGATTTTCTTTTGCTTTTTTTTGGCCGAGGTATTGCAATTTTTATTTCTTGAGCTCCGGATGATCCGAAATCTCGTTGGCCGTTCAACGTCTCGCATTTACTAAATTGGTGAACTCGCAATGGTCGATTTTATCTGCGGGAGCATGCATCACATCTACGACATTTAGTCCTTGATCGCCTGCGAACATCATTTGTGTTCGCCTCCTACTTGCGGAGACCGCGACACGCCCACGATGTTCACGGTGGATGTGTCGCGGTCAACGATACATCGGATAATGATCAGCCGGACCGCAGACCCATTTCTCTTATACAAGCGGAAGGTAAGGGTTTAAAAGCGCGATGTAGGGAGCTCTCAAAGATTATTAGTAGGAATAAAACGCGCGAGCGTGAGTTCACCCTCGCATTTCGTGGTGGCGGGAATTCGTGGCTTGATCGTTTTCAAATCGCGGGTTAAATCTAGATACGCGGACCTGTTATGTCGTGACTGATTAAATTCGCGTGCGTTAATTAGCGTACTAAGAAGTAAACCAGATAATGAAAATTATTTTGTTATCGGATAACGAGAGGAAGGGAAAGAATAGAAGTAGAGAGTCGTATGGATGTGCAGAATATGTGAATGTACGAGAGGGAGAGAGCTGAGTGAACGCATGAGAGCGAGAGAGAGGGAAAGAAAGTTGGATAGAGCGAGCGATCAGTGAGTGAACATATAAGAGCAAGAGAGATGGAGAGAAAGAGATAAAGTCGAGTAGAGCGAGCATCCATTAAGTCAGCGCATAAGAGCGAGAGTGAGGAAGAGAAAGATCCAAATGAGTCAGTATATAAGCAAGTGGGTAAGGAAGAGAGCAAGAGTGAGGAGGTAGTAGATAGGGAACAGCTGTGATCGGCCCTTCTCGCTCGCATTCGAACGCCGTACCTATCCCCATGGTGTGGATCTGCTTCGTCCCCGTACATTATAATCGCACGGTTTATCCGCCGTAAATATTTTCTATTTTGAAAACATTAACGACTATTATTGTTTTGATTTTGCTGAATTGTTTTCGTCCGTCTCTGCACACTTGTACCCAATAATTGGTCCGGTACGTCGTTGACCATCCACCTACCTTACAATGTTTTCTTACTTTATTACACTAAACTACAGGCAGGCGGACGCATCGGTTACACTCATTATTTCTTGAAGATAATAAAAAAGGAAGAGGTGGGTAAATCCATTCTTTACAAAATCAAAGTGGAATTTATTTATAAAATTTCATAGAAATAAATTATTAATCAGCTTTGTGGTAAAATCCTTGCATCTATTAATTCTGTTTACCTCCTCTCGAAATTTAGCTTTTTTACTCCTCTAGTCCATCTTCAATATTTTTCATTTGATATTTTCTTTTAAGAAAATAATTTATAAATTCGTTTTTATATTAATTGTAATTTATTTTACAGTATTAAGATATAAATAAATAATATCATTACAGTTTTTAATTATAATTTTAAATAATTATGGAAAAATATTAATATATTAAACAAACTACATTATGAAAACTATTTTTGATAAACAAAATTTTACGATTTAATATTATTATTTTAAAACCAGATTACTATATCAAAGTTATTTTATGATTGGTAAATATATAAAAAAATACACGCCAATAAGCATAAAATACTCATTATTATTAAAAGATTAAAAGCAGATTGAATTTTCTATTACTTATCATTATCAATCATTTAATACTTCATTTAATATATGGTTTTCAGATAAACATATAACTTAATAATTGTGGATTTTTTAAATGTTGTTAATGGTTTTAATGGTACAAATAAATTTTCTAAAATATTTTTTATACATCGTCAATAACTTAATATATCAGAAGCCTTAATACTTTGTATTATAATTTATTAAAAATGTAAGAGAGCATTGTGATATTCCTAGTTAGATGTCATAAAGCAAACCTTATAATTTTAATAAATACCCGCTTTTAAAAAAATGATTTTTGATGCAATTAATATTTGAACAAATAATTTAGTAAATTATCAAATATGAAGTAATTTAATATATATGCATAAATAATATATATAACATATATAAAATTTTATAATAATAAGTGTTCAGAAATTTCTCGATAATATCAAAAACTGAAATAGTTTTTCAGTTTTAAATTTTCAATAAATCATTGTCCTTAATCCGAACTTTAATTATCTCTGCAACACGTCATAATCACAGTATTTTCCGTATTATATTTTTAGACGATTGTCTAAATTTTTATTTTATATAAACTTCCTATAAAAGTAATTATTTAATAATTCATGTGATTTTTTTTTATATTTTTTCTAGATAACAATGTAAATTTGAAGTTTACAAAACATTATTTTAATAAAATTCATCTTTATCAATGAAATAAAACTAAAAATGTCAAAAATAACGTGTAATAATTACATTTAAAAACTACTCTATAGGAAAGGATTGTAAAATAATAATATCGTAAAATAAAAAAAAAAGTAAATATTTAGATCATAAATATATTTCAGTATTTCATAATTAGTATTAAATTGCATAAGAAATTGATTTTTAACAAATTATACAAATGATCATTTTTTAAGTGTTTTTAATAAAAGATGAATATATATACTATGTATTTTAATGATAATGACATTTACAATTTTAATAATCAATATAGTTTTATAATCAATATCGTTAAATATAGTCACACACACGTGAAATAGTTTCATTTACAAAATTTTAACGGTAAATTAATAAATATTAAATAAATATGAAGTTAACAACATACCTTTATTGTTGTTTCATTCCAATTAATACTCCCAGAATATAATTATGATTACATATTATTATAATTTAAATTAATTTTCTTAAAAATGTTTTCTATTAAAATTATTTACATTTTATTAATGTTATATTTTTGAATAATTTAAATTTAAATATAAAAAAATTTAATTTATAATAAAATAATTTTATAGGAACATACATAAGCAGAAAATTAAATTATTAGAATAAAAGAGTATAAAATACAATATTTAATATCAAAATTTTCAGAAATAAATTTTATTAAATTATGAGAATAATTACGTTCAATGTTAATAGAAAACATATAAATTTATAATAAAAATGTTATCGCAAAGGCAAACTTATTTGAGAAATTTTAATAACAGAAATTCTGTAAATTATCAAAAAAAATTCTTATCTGTGCTTAGTATTAAATTATATGTTGTTATGTTGTCTCTATATTCATGTAAATGCGGAAAAGATTATAATTTCATTATTAATTTTCAAACGTAATTTATTGCTTCAGTTTCCATACAATAATAAAGAACTTCAAATATATATTTTTTGTACACTTTATATTTATATACGTAATTCAAAATGGAAAGGTATTTATTACTTTTTGGTATTATTTTTTAAAATAAAAATTAGTTTTCAATGAGGTTAAATTTGTTATCAATAAATATGTCATCCATAAATGTATCATCAATCAAACATGTATTTTCTTTTTAAGAGTAAATATATCTAAGAAACTCGAAAAAAATCGATGCATATCGAGTAACTTTAAAGTAGCAAATCCTGTAATTTAATTCACCAATGAAATTAAAAGTTAAATTAAACTGAACCTTAGTTCAACTTTTCACAACTATCAAATATTACTAATCTAATTCTAAGTTCAAAAATTATATTTAGTTCACGAAACTAGCCATTTTAACTTTCACGGCCCTTGGAATATCAATTACGATTTATAAAATATATCGTCCATGTATCAAATATATACATATTTACAAGGCCCTAGCTCCCGGGCATTCGGGGAGGCTCGCAATCAAGGGCGCGAGGTATGGAAAATATTCCCCTGACCTCGGATCCCTTCCGCGAAGAAGAGACTGGCACTCACCCGGGGTGAATGCGGCGTTCGATTTCGAGGCGTTCGAGGAGTCCAGAGAATCCGGTGTATACACCGGAGTGTACACAACGGTGTGTACTTCGAAAATCCCGTTTAATGTCTTCGCCCTGACAAGGGCTGTTTGTATGAGGGTCGCGCTGATAAGGGCGGATTGATGTGGGGAAAAAGAAAGACAACTTTTTCTTGTCCAAATTGCTGACGGTGGGAGCGGTTACGGCGGCGAAGGTCGTCGTAGCGCTGCTCCTTCTGGCTTCCGGGTGAATCTACGCTTTTTCCGAGGATGTTTGGCTTTTTATTTCCGGCGGGTGGGAAGCTGAGCGCAATTGATTAGCGCGTTCGATTTTCCCGAACAGCTAATCGGTTTGTCTAGCGTGGCCGCTCTAATCTGAGCACCTCTGCCTCCCAGATCGTCTAAACCGCGTCGATGTAATCGGTCATTCGTTGTTCAGTATTCAGGTCATCAGTATCGATACAAAGATCAATATTTTAGTTCGCATACGGTAATCGATGACAATAGAAATCCAAGAATAAAAATAACCAGTACTTTCATTGTTACAATTTTACTCTTCGGGTCTCTTCACTTTTATTTATGAGGATTCGTATCGTAAAGTTGTCTTGGATATTATTACTTGTATCCTTTCATTCGTTGTTAATATACCAAACACTTGCATGTCATTAAAATGATTATATCGGATTATTTCAGAGTTATGTATAGATTATGCATACCAAACGAATGGTCTTTGAATATATAAGCGATGCCTATGACTAATACAATATGAATGGTTGTAAAATTTGGAATCATACACTCAAGAATGCCAAGATTTTGAAGACGTTATTTTTACCGTTTCCTTAATTATTTCCTTTGTGCTTACACACATAAAGTATAAAAAATATTTATTGAAATTACTCTACCTTCTTTCTTTTTATATTTATATTAAGATTCATTAGTATTATTATATAATGTTATCAAAATTTGAGATATTATATTAAATTATATTAAGTTTTTGACAAGGATTAGATTGGTCATATGCATATGGAAGGAAAAAAGCGAAAAGATTAATACTAAATGAGAAGAAATAAGATAGGGAAACATAAGAAAATATGGATTTCTCACTTAGAAAAAGCAATATACAGAATAGAAAACAAAGATATAATTTTAGAAGGAAAGAGAATAAATGAGTGTTTATGAAAAAAGGGATAGACAAAAGGAGAGTGGAAATGAAAGTTAACATATAGAATGGGGAATGAAACCAGGGCAAACAAGTATTGGATGGAAAAGGAGAAAAGATGTGCAGACTTTGTAGTGAAGAGAAGCATTCAAACATATTTAACAGAATGTAAAATGTTAGAAATCAATGAAAATAACTGAGAGGATAATTTTTGAGACAAATATTTGAGAGGAGACAAGAAAGACATAGGTACTTTATTTAAAATTAAATTCACTAGAAAAAGAAGGAAACAGATCCAAGAAGAAAGTCAATGATTTTGTAAAACAAAGAGCTACTTAAATAAAAATTAAGGATATAGTTAGCTACGTTATTTGCTATATAAGAAGTTACGCGAAAAATGATAAATAAATTTATAATATTATAAAGGTTTAGTATGTAAGAAAGAACTTAAGAAAAAATACATAAATGCGAAATATAATCGCAATATTGGAGCAAGAAGTGAAAATTATAGTAAAATAACGACAAGGGATGACGTAAAAAAATAACTAATAAGTGATGGAATAATTGAATCAGTTGAATGAATTATATAATTAAGCACAATATAAATATAACCATATAAAATATTTGTAATAAGAACAATGTATTATGTTGTTCAATAAACTAATAATACTAATAATAATAGTAATAATATAAGTTTAGTGTGTAAGGTTAGTATAAAACAGTTATTTAGCATGTAATAATAATATTGTTCAAAAAGTGTTCAGTATGTTATAGAAAAATTAAAAAGAGCTATTAAATATAGTATGCATAATCTTTGTAAGTAAGCTTGAAACAATATATAAAAGAGCGCAATATAGTTAGAATATATGTAGAAATAAATAATCACAGAAAAAAAATAATATTTATAAATTAAGAATCTATTTATAAGAGAATAATTTTTAAAAATTATTATATAATGTAAAAGTATTATATATTTGTAATTAATAATAACAATATATTATATTATTTAATAAACTATTAATAGTAATATGAAATAATTTATAAATTAGTCAGTGTTATAATCTTAATATATAAATTATTTCAAACTTATCATTTAACATTATTACTTTTGTGACATAAATTTGTATTTATAAATAAAAAATATTAATCCGTGTATATAATAATTGAAAATTATATATATGTGATTGTTTTACTCACACTTAAAATTATGAATGAATCGATTACAACTATGAAAAAATTATATTTTCAAACTTTTTTTCAATGACATTAAAAACTCTGATAATTTTCCAAATATTTATATATTTAAAAAAATAATTATTCAATAAAATTTTTGTTATTATTTTTCTTGTGTTCGTTAACTGAAAAAATTAATATTAGAATCTTTCAATATCGGTTTTAAAAATAATAATTATTTTATAAGAATAAAATTATGGAACTCAAAATATTTTTTTAATAATATAAAATAACATGTGACCAAATACAATTTGTCTTTGTGTAAAAAAAATAATATATCAAGTCTAAATAAATACTATATATTATAATTTACAAACTACATTATAAACACAATAAAAAAACTATTATAGCATTCAATAAAATTGTAGCTTTGAATAAAAATTATTAGTCAAGGAAACACACCATGTTGAAAAATACCTTTGATTATGATATTTATTATAATTGCCTGTGTTTGGAACGAAAATTTAATTTATAGTATCGTCCTTCTGATATTTTCCTGAAAACTATAATTAATCAAATTTAATTTAATTCTCATAAGTAATTTTACTAACTGTTTATTTAAAAATCAAGCACTTAAAACTAAATACCATAGTAATCCTTATTATATTTTCCGAAAAATTAATTATTACTTATAATTTTACTTGCAGGTGAACGATGAGTTAGTCAAGGAAAACGTGCTTTTGGTTATAACCTAAACATTTTACTTTAATCTTGTTAACTGTGATATGCATGACTTCCAGTCGAAAAACTCGGGAATGTCATTTTTGTTCTTGCGTGGGCCCTCTCGGAGGACGCCAATACTCTGCATTATCGGGCTGCTCTTTCTCCTAATTCTTTATCAGCTGGGTATGATCTGTCGTGTACCAAAAGAGCCCATCGCTGTTATGATGCCTAAAGAGGTAAGCTATTTAATCATAATTAAATTTATCATGTAATATACATTATGTAATATATAGAAAATATTATCATATATAATCATCTTAGATTATACACCTGTTATATTTAAAATTAGTTTTTATTATTTTCAAACTTCAACGTATTTTCTTAACGGAAAAAAAAATATTTCTGAAATTTATAAATATAGTTATAAAATTTCATACAGTTCGTTTCACTAAAAATATTTAATTATTATATATCAAAAAATATTTTAAAATATACAACTTAAGCAATTTTAATTACAATAATAATAATTTATTTTATTTATAGTAAATATAAAAATTTTATATTTTTCGAATACTTGTTTATCATTGTAATTCAAATTTGGAATATATTAGTTCATAGTTAATTGAATCCTTGTTATTTTGTGATTAATAAAGTTCATTATTTCTTAATTTCAATGCTTTGAACTAATTATTCAAATAATAATTGATTTTATGAAAGTATATTACCTGGTTTGTAATAAAATGTAGTTTTTTATACATTTTTTATTAGTATGTTATAGTACTTTATATTATTATATGGATAATAAATATAAATAAATGTAGTTTACCTTCTTTATTATAGTTAAAGATGAGTTTTATTTACAACATGTATAAATCGTTATCTATTTTATAGTAATAAATTTAAGAAATAATTTTATATTTTACTTCTACATTTCTCTGTTGATATTGGCAAAACAATTTTCGGTCTTGAATATGCATCTTATGTATATCTACGTTAGTAAATTTTTTTTTATATTATTCAATTTGAATATTTTTAAATTATTAAATTTTTTAGTTTTTTTACTGTAAATCTGGGATATATTTTATTATATTTTATTATTTTAATTATTTTCCTTTTTAATTTTCGTTTTGTTGGTACGTTCAAAAATGCTCCATTACTGGTATATATTTTTAATAATATCTTTAGGATAAAATTTAAAAGGATAAGAATGAGACAAAAGTAACTTATTGTTGTATTAATTATAAAATGTTTTACATACTTAATAATTTTTTCAAAATTATGTTTTTTAAAATCTTTATAAATTTATATTTATGTAACAGTAAATTGAAGTTAAAGTTCATGCACAAATTAAACAGACTTATTTTATAAATAGACTTCTAATCAAGTTAGTTTTAATTGTTCAAATAATTATCTTTAATTAAATTTTTCTATTAGTATTCTAGAATAAATACATTTTGAATTTTTATTATTTTGTCATGAATATAAATAATGTTATTTATCTGTATGCCCTATAAATTTTTTACTGCAAATAGATTGTGCACTTAAGTGAGTAATCGAAATTACTTTTAAATCAATTGACAGAAGGTAGAAAATATAAAAAAAATTCTTGCTCTTGTTCTAAAAACAAAACTAATTAAATCCTAAATTATTATTACATTTAAAAACCTATAATTCGAAGATCATATATAATACATTTTTACTAATCTACATCAATTTACTACTAATTTACATCAATTTTATCTTATTTTTTACAACTTTTCTTTTGTTATCTTCGTTATTGCATATTGCCTCACCTGACCACACTTTTCTCACATTCGGGTTAATCCCTACTTTTTTCTTTATTCATACACTAATGCCATCTTCCGCATTAATATTAATATTTTAACACCTGGTTTCAAACCTATAATAGTAATATTTTTTTTTCTATGTCTCTTCCTTTCTTGTACTACCCATTCCAATTGTTCCTTTTTCATTTTTTCGTGTTTACTTATTATACTTAAGTGCCTATCTTTTCTCCATTACTTTTCTCCACTATGATTGTATTTTTCTTGTACTCTTCCAGTTCCGTTTCTATCTTTTCTATTTTTTTATTTCCTCTTCATAACTTCTTACTTTCTTGTTCAATAAATCATTTATTCTCTTATTAATTATTTCATTAATTATTTCATAAATTTTCTCTTTCACTTTTCCAATCACATTCCTAGTTATTAAGTCTCTTATTTCTTCCTCAAAATTCTCAACCATGTCCTTTACTTCGTGTGTTATGTCTTTACTTTCTTGATTTCTTGATTTCTTCATTTCTCTAATCTCTTTCTCAAACCTTATCGTAATTTTCTCAATGTCTTTCCTTTCGGATATTTTTTTTTTTATTACACTATTCTGTGGTGCAATTTTCTTTCTACATTCTCTTGTAAATTTCTTGTTGTCTACCAGATAATAATCGCTATATTTTTATCTTCTTGCACTTTGACTCATTTTACTGTTTTAAAATATTTTATCGTACCTTTTTGAACTGTTTTATTACGCGCTTACACAGAACTTTTTTCTCTATTTTTAGCCACATGGCTACCTAACCACACTTTTTGTCTTCTAGTATTTCACTGTTTTCTCATTTATAATATTTCACTTTTTATTCATTCTACTAACTAATTCAGCATTCTCTATTTTTCAATTCATTTTTCCAACATGACTCCTTTTTCTATTCTTCACTATTTTAAATTTTTCTTTCACTGCCTTCCCATACCATGTGTTTTTCACGAGTTTACCAATCAACCTTTCAACTATTGTATTTCAATACAAAATGTAAATACCTGCACGAAAGTTATCAATTAAAAATTTATTTCTAAAAATTTATTTGATGCCGTAAACAAGTGTTTATTAAAATCATATAGATTCAAGAAAATATCATTACATTTATGTATTTTCTAAATGAATATAGATTTCAATTAATTCTTTATTTTATTTTGTAATTATTAATTAATTTAATTAAGAACTTTTAAGCAATTTTATACATTATTTTTAAATATTTTAAAATACTTTAAAATATCATACAATTGAACAAAAATCGTCTAAAGTTTCCTTTATGTCTATCTACAAATATAGTTTTAAATAAATCGTATTTTAAGCTTTTAAACTTAATTTATTTTATGTCCTAAATTTTTAAGATTATAAGTTTAAAATATCTTTCTGCTTCATTATTATAAAAACATAGTTATCCTTCATTGATAATATCTTCATCTACTTTTCTTTCTAAAATTGTTTAAATGCCGATTGCAATGATTAGGCATCATCTGTCAATGAGTGTTTAAAATACTTTTATTCTAATTTTTAGCCTATAAATGATAGTTACAATAATTCTGTGTAGTGCTGAATTTTAAGGTATCAATTTGAAAATATTTTTATTATAGTTTTAAGTAATTATTAAATATATTATCACTTATTTTATTTTCAATGAAAGATCTAATTACAAATCAAATGAGAAATTTTTATGCATAAAGATGCCTACCAGAATTAAATGCAGAGAGAGTAAGAATTCCTGATACTGCAGCTTATGCAAATATTATATATATATATATATATATATATATATATTAAAAAATTCATTATATATATAGTAAATATTATTATATTACATAGAAAGTTTAAAATATTCGAAAATAATTGATTTTCAATTATTTTGAATATATGTACTTATATCATATTATTTAAACATAATCATAATTTTAAAAATTAAAATCGCTTTATTAAATTCAGCAAACATCAACTTCGGTTTTATTCTTTTTACACACTAGTACTTGATAATTTACTCTTGTAATAAATATCAAATCCATAGCTTTACGTATATTAAGTCAATATTAAGATAATAATTTTTCTAGATATACAATTTTTTCTGTACATCAACTATTTATGATAACTTAATTTTACTTAGTAATAGTTTATTATCTGTATTTACAACTTTTATGTATTTATTATTATTTTATTTCTGTTCATGATATATAATTTGATTATTTTTAAAAATATTTTATAATAATTACGAAAATTAATAATAATACTAAAAACTTATATGAAAATTGAATAATTATCCTACACTATATACAATACTAAAATTTTATAACAAATTATAAATTAACATTTTTAGCACAATTTATCAATTTTTTTCGTAAAATATATTTCTGAAATTTAATCTGTTTGAAAAAATGAAATAACATGTTTTTTTAATAATTGTGCAAATAAAGCGTTAAAAATACTTTATAACTTAAATTTATGGTTTACAAGAGATAAAAAAATGTTTTTTTACATATTAAAACTAAAAGTTATATAATTTCCCAAAGTAACATAAGCTATATTGAAAAATACAAATTTAAATATCAATAACGATATTAAGCGATATCTGAAGCTTTCAAGCATTTTTTATACAATATTCTAAGAATCTATTTTATATTAAAAAAATGATTTTTTTAAATTGAACAACAATAACAAGACCAAATTTTAATAGCGTAATATTTATCTTTCGTTACAATATTAATAAAATCATTTCAGGCAAAGTGAATTTTTTAATAAAAATATGTGTTAAATAATTTAATATTAAAACAAATATTATTCTTATTTAGTATGAGACTATAGAATATTGCATTATTTAATATTTTTCGATTATTTTAAAGTTATTTAATCGAGATTGCTTCAATTTTCTTCCTGTAAAGAATTTTTAAATAATTGTTCTCGGCTTAAGGTTATATTTTTTTACACCTTTTTTGGTCATTCATTCATATGAATTATGGTCGCTTCATGATGATTTTACTTTACTAAATTCATTATTTTTCCTTTCATCACTATATTATAATCAACCGTTGAGACTACAATTGTAATTTACTTTTGTTTTTATGTTTTAATGAGTCGAATATATTGTATAGTTTTTTCTTTAAAATAACGTTTTGCTTTCAAAATTTAAATTACTTAGGAAAGTTGAACGAAGAGATTTTCAGAGAAAAAATTTTTTTGATAATAGTAGATTCATATTGTGTAATGCTCCACTAAACCCTATTCGAATTTTGAAATTTTCAAGCATTGTTCCCTAATATTAAACGTGTTGAATAAATTATTTCATTTTAATCTAATAATATTTATGTAGTTACATTTTTTTAGAAATATATTGCAATTAAAATAACCATTGAATATTTGATAATAATTAAATATTACCACAAAAAAAATTATATTTATATTCAAAAAATTTAAGCCGTTATTATTATTATATTCAATATTTTAATAATTCAATTACGAAAAAAAATAACCTTAAAAATTAAGTACAATAATAAGCAAGAAATACTATTTATTTTTTAAGAAAAATTATATGAAGAATTGTTATGAATGTATAGATTAAGAATAAATTATTAAATCTTTTAAACAAAATAAACCTATTTGAGTATAAAGTTTATATACGTTTCATATAGTTATACTACATCATGTTTTAAGTGCAGATTATTATATTAAAAAACGTAATATTACTACTATTACTAATATTACAGATTATTTACTGTTCTTTAAAATTTCAACATTAAATGATTTATTTTTATTAAATATAATTTTTTCTGTACATATAAAATGAATAGTTATTTATCCAACTTATATATTCAATATAAGTTTAAAACATTTTATTAAAATTTTATCGTATATTAGAAATTTACTATACATTTTTTCGATTTGTATTTTGTGTAAAAAGAAGAATAAAAGTAAAAAATTTTGTTTTTAATTTTTTTACAACTAGCTTTAAATAAAATTTACTAAAAGTGAGAAAAACAAATTTTTCATCGACCAGCAGTAATGACACGCGCAGTATTCATCGTCTACATTGACGCTGTTACATAAATCGTCGTTTTCCTTATTTAGAGAAACGAGAAAACAAAATACTAATTGTAAAATATTTTTTCGCATATCTTGAAACGGCTCGACTTTTACTGTGCACTTTGTTCTAGTTATTGTTTTTTAATTTTTGTTTCTGTACGTTCTCGGCTCTGTAATGGTTTTCTTTCTTTTTTAAAGGAAAAAATATTTTCTTTTGCCCTTCAAAGTGTGTACGCGTGCACTTTATCCCGCAGATGCTTAGGATATCGTGCTTCGTCTATATTTTACCTGACGTACATTTGACTTAAGTTAGCTTTACTGACGCTAGTTCTAATGTTTTTTATCTAGCAACATAGATTATCTCTCGGCTAATCATATGCAATTATATGTACTATATCTTTCAAAAATATTGCAAAACTAATATTTATCTTGATGCAAATATTTCTTTATATAATTGAGGATATTAGTTGTATTATAGTATAAATTAATAATTTTAATTATTTTCAAATTCTTTTATATGTTTGAATACCTCTCGTATATAAGGAAACAAAATTTTTGCAGAAAATTTATCATTGGATTTTTGTGTATATTTCTTTATTACTAAGTTAATTATATAAGAAAATATTTAAAGTTGTGAGTTCAAAATCCATTT
This sequence comes from Platyscapa corneri, assembly GCA_018907185.1. Classification (NCBI taxonomy): domain Eukaryota; kingdom Metazoa; phylum Arthropoda; class Insecta; order Hymenoptera; family Agaonidae; genus Platyscapa; species Platyscapa corneri. The sequence goes on from JACCHW010000004.1 coordinate 266,003, forward strand.
ATAAGAATTAGTGATCGCGATAGCTTTTTTGGTTTAATTTTTCATAACAGTATACATTCAGTAAATAAGAAAAAGTAAATTACAAACTACACCATACTTTAAAAAATGAGCGTCTCCTTGATAATCAATACAAGCACAATAATAATTGTGAATATGAACGAAGTAAATTAATTAAAAAACAATGCAACTTTCTTTAATCTAACGATTTATAAGTATTTGATTTTAGTGTATTTATTAGTTAAGTGCAATCATTTGCTGTTTTAGTGCTTTCAAATGGACATTATATGATAAAAAAATTTTCAAATATTGTATTTGTTTTAAACGATGATACATTAAGTGAATTTTAATGTATTCAATAGTGAATTTGTAAAGAAGTATTTTCGAGTTGTAATAAAGATATGATGCAATTTTATATTTTATAGATTGAAGTATAAATCTTTAGTCCGTGTATTATATTAATTTAAAAAGACAAAAAGTTGATTTTAAAAATTAAAATAAATTTTTATACATGTGTCACATTATAAAAATAACTATGTAATACCTTTATATATCATACCTATATATTACAGAATAAAAAAAAAGAGATAAAATTCTAATATAAGATTAAATATACATATTTTGGAAAGATTACTTAGAATTTGATATTAATACTTTTATGGAAATAATAATTGCTTATGAAGGAAGTATAGAAGAAGAAAAAATATTAATTTATGTTTAATTAATTTCATTTGAGTATATTGAATCTACATTCAAATCTGATTAATAAAAAAGTTAAATTTTATAGAGATGATTATATTAATAGGATACTTATATACATGGAATTGGTGCAGATTGTCGTCTAGCTGACGCGTGTTAAGTAGACAAGGGATAGATTTATGAAAATACCGATTTTTAGTTAATTTAAATTATTATTTTTTTTATCTACTTATCTACTTTTTACATAACTTTTACTAATTATAAATATTAATTATTGAAACAGGTTAATTCGCAATTTTCATTTTTTAAAAATTATTTTAAATAACGTTATTCAAATAGTTATAATATACAAATCATCATTGTTTAAATTTTTTAGAATTATATCAGCGTAATTAAAAATCTTCAGATAAAAATAATGTATTATAAAATTTTGCATCGCTTAATTTTTATAAAAAATGATAATCTTTCTTTCTTATATTATTTATTTATTGCTTTTTCTATAAAATAAATCAAATTTTACATGCTTGTCAACAACATAATTATTTTTTTAAATTAGATGTTTGAAATAATTTAATAGAAAATTATTGTAAAAACTGACCTGAAATTTTTAGTAAAAAAATATTATCCAAAACTAAAATTTACCTAATTATTTGTTAATAGCTATTCGTATCATACGTCGAAGTGATTAAAGAAATAGATTTGGATACAATTCCATTTTAAGAAAGGGAATACACATGTATATGAATAAAGATTGATGTAAAACAAATAACGTTACAAGTGATAAGTACTCAAAGCATGGCAATTCCTGCGTCGAAGTAATGTCACAATAACGTACCATTCAGTTACACTCGATATATAATAAATTGAGTAATGAAAAGTAAATTCTTAAGTACTAAGTTGACAGATATTATTTCTCTCTTTTCATTACAATCAAATTGATACCTTTTATACCTTACATATATTATATATTTTTTATTATAACAGATGAACTTACTTTTTCAGCTAAGACAAATATCCTTTGGACTAACAGTTATCACTATTAGTAGGTAATACGGGAAAGCTTAGAAAAATAAGTGGAAAATATAGCTATGTTAGTGAAAGATTTGTTATTGAAAAATATGTTAGTGAAAAACTTGAAAAAATCTCAAAAGGTGATGGACTATTCACTTCTTATTTTTCTTTATTTATTAATTATATTAATTAAAAAAATAAAGTTAATATATATTATATATTATATATATATATATATAATATATTCTATTTAAAAAGACGTTTTAAAAGGCTTTATGCGCTGTATAAATAATTAATAAATTTGTAAATAATACCGTCCACATCTTCTAAAAGTCGTCGATTTTTTTCTGTTCTATTTATATTCCTTCACTTCTATTATTTTATAATTTTTTATTAATTCTGCTTATAAAAAAGTTTTAATTGATTAATTTTTATTTGAGAATTTATTAAATATTTAAAAATAGATCTATTCTTTGCTATAATTTTATATTTAATCAAATTGTATAAGTATAAATTTTCATGTGCTTGAAAACACTAAAAATATAAAGTTTAAAAGAAAATAATTGAATATATATATTTTTAATATATATTTAACTTAATGCAACCGAACTCGAGTCGTGACGTTCGCGTCATCAAGATGACAATGGTGATAGGAGGTGCTTATATCAAATAGTGTGCACCGATTAGGCCGGTAAATCGGCATACGTCAAATTTATATAATATGCATATATAGTATAATATTACATGTTTCTCTATAATTCCTCAATCTTCTTCAATGATTTTTTTCGTTTATTATGTTTCCAGTATATATTTTGATGAATATTTTATAATTGATTTATTCATTTGAATGTATCTATATTATATATTTCATGCACCTTATTTTATAAATTGCTATGTATTACACACTATAAATGTGTTTGTATATACAACAGTTAATTTTAAAAACAACTTTGTTTTATTATTAAATTATACGTATAAAAAATATAAGTTTTCTATATCTATAATATCAGTAATTATAATAAATTACAAGATAGTCTAATTTCAAAGAATATATTTTATTAATTTTTAGATATTTTAGACTAAAAAAACCTTAATTGCAAATATTAACATATATTTAATATATTACATTTATAAAATAACAAAATAAATAATGATAATCGAATATATTAAAAAAATTCTGAATTCAATTATATATGGTTTATTAAAGTATATTAGTTATATATAATTAAAGTATATTGGTTAATGCAGCACAAAATATGAACATGGAAAAACTATATTTTCGTTTTCCCTTATTTTTCAGAAATACGTGATTGGACTAAATGAGCAGAAAGTTTACCCTTATGACCGCAATATGCCGCTCATCTTCATTGGTGGTGTTCCTCGTTCGGGAACGACACTTATGCGTGCTATGATGGACGCGCATCCTGAAGTCAGGTTGGTATAATATGTTGTGAAAAAGTCAAAACTTTATTTAATACCTTTAGAAAAACAAAATAAATTCATAATATTAATATAAATTTCCAATGTGCTTTTGCTTTATTATCAAAAATATTATTTTTCTCGATATTTTAAATATCGAAGAATGTTATTTAGTTATAAAAAAGAATTCGAAGTTGTTCAAATTTACTAATAATGAAATTAATTGATTACTTAGTTTAAATGATGCTGATTGAAATACTTCAAATAATTATGAAAAAGCAGAAAATTTAGAATTCCAATAATTTGGAATTTATTCACAATATCAAGAAATAATTTTTTATTTATCAATATTGCTTATTATAATACAAAAAATTGAAAGTAATCCTAATTTTTCATTTAATAATGCTTTTATCCATAATAATATTAACTTAAATAAGAGTAATTATTACTCCAATTATTAATTAGATTAATTTTATTCATTATCATTAACGAAGAAATTTAATTATATAATTTATATTAAATTTAAAAGGTTTTATGTAACAATGTCAATTATTATTTACCTACGGCGAAATCTCTCTTTTCTTTCTGAAAAATCTTTTTTTAGTTCTGTCTATCATGGCAAGGGAAAAATTCAAATTTTTATTCTGATCACTTTCATTGCAGACATTATATTAAATTGAAGAAATCAACATTCACCGAACCAATTTAGTAATGTTATTAAATTACATAATTTGTTCTAATATCAATTATTATTTTTACAATTTTTTTAATTAAAGTTCAAATAAATATATACATTTTGTAAATGAGTTGAGAACCATGATGTTTTATTTTTTTGTTAAATTTATAAAGATGTATATGTTTATAGAAAACGAAACAACTAAATAAAGGCTACTAAGGTGTCACTTTGAGATTTAAAATTATTATAAAAAAAAGTGAGAAATATCGCCTCACACTTAAATGATTTTTCAAATAAAAATAAGTAATTCAAAATTATATTCAACTAAATTTTATTTGTATTAGGGCTTAATTTTTGTATATTAAGTTATATATTTCCGTGTATGTTTAACTTATGTATCTTTCTATCCAATACAATATCTGGAAATAATGTTAAATAATGAATACAATTGTTATGAATAAATAATAATTAATACAAATGTTTTTGGTAATATAAATTTTGAAAGAAGCTGTATTAAGTATATTCATTTATTAAGGAAAAATTTTTACTTCAATTAACAAAAACAAGCTGATTCCAGAAAAATTTTATTAACTAAAAAAGCCAAAGAAACATGTTTTTAATTTTTGAAAAAATTTTTTACTTTACTGTATAATGTGATATTTATCCAATTCATTTCAGTAATAAAAACTTATTTTTTATCTATTACTAGAATATACATGTATCACCCATTAAATCTGATTATTATTTATTTTGACATTATATTATATTTTATAAAATTTAAATAAATATAATTTTATAAATATAATATTTTTAGAACATAATATTTGATATATTTTTCTAAATATTAAAATATTAAAATTATAAAAAATTTCTTAATTAATACAAATCCTTTATATTTTAATACTTAATTGTTTAAGATGCGGTCAAGAGACAAGAATAATTCCACGTATTCTCCAAATGCGGTCTCATTGGTTAAAATCTGAACGAGAAAGTGTTCGTCTACAAGAAGCTGGTGTATCTAAAGAGGTATTAATAATTTTATATATAATTTGATTGAAGACTAAAGGCTTCTTTAATTAAATTCTATATTAACTTGTCGTGCGTCGCCCGTCGGCGACAGGCCGGCGCGCGTTAACATTAAACAATCGCACGCGCAATAACAAATCGGGTAACGTCTAACGGTTTTTTAATTTTCCGCGAAAGTTAAAAAACCGTTGAAGTTCCCGATCTATAAAAACGGGAGGAAGGACTTGCGATCCATCCATTTTTCCCCGGGCCACGCCTACGTATCCTCCGTACCTCAATCCCCTAGTCTTCAATATTTTTTTCCTATACCCGCCTCTTCCTTCATCCCTTGACGCTCTCTTACAAAATGGTAAGAACTCGTCAAACTAAAAATTTATATAAAGTATATTGCAAATTTAATGTTTTTTTAATATTGTAGTTAATAATGTTTTATGCTTGTAAGCATAAAATTGATTTATGATTTGATCAGATTCAGAAATAAATAAATAATTAATTGATAATGAATCCATATAAATAAATTAATAATCAGGACACTATAACTTTTATTCAGATATAAAACGTTTTAAAACGTATCCAATATATTTTATCTATTTGTTGTATGAATTTTCATAAAATCCAACGTGTATGTATGAAAATTTATGTATATATATACACAAATCTCAAAAAACTTCATAACTTTTAAAAGATTAAAAGATTAAAAAATGATTCATTATAATTGTCTGCCTATCATAATTATGATTTAATTTTATAAAGAATATTTATTAATTTGAAAAATTATGAAGAAATAATATTTATGTGGTACTATTTACAACCATATATCTAATTTTCATTTAGGTAATGGACAGTGCCATTGCGGCATTTTGCCTAGAAGTGATTGCAAGGCATGGGGAACCAGCACCCCGTTTGTGTAACAAGGACCCATTGACGCTAAAGATGGGCTCTTATGTTCTCGACCTGTTCCCAAATGCGAAATTCATATTCATGATCCGTGATGGTCGAGCAACTGTTCACTCCATCATATCTAGAAAGGTAATATTAAGCTATTATTATAGTTCTGTAATTATAATTTTGACGAATCAAGATATTGAATAAAACATTGAATAAAGATTCTTACACTATATATTAAAAATAAAAATAATATGAAAAAATTATTGTAATTAATTTTTATTAATAATTAATTTATAAATTATGATTTTTCAAAAACATTTATAAAATAAAGATCTCCTTAAAAAATATAAAATTTCTAATACTAAACTTTTGTAACTTTAAGCACGAAATCCTTATAATTTTAATGAATATATAAAAATATGTAAATTTAAAAATTATTAATAGTGTAGTTTTGATCATTTAAGAAAATTATTTGAAACTTTTTCGAGATGTTAATTACAAATTAATATTCAATATATTTTCTTTTGAAAAAATAAACTTTTATAACGCATAATCATTTATTTATGATAAAAATGTTTTTTAGAATTACTAATTGTGAGCAAAATTTAGTAAATTTTTGAATACACATTTTATTAAATATCAGTCGATACAAATATTTTTGCATGAATCTGAATTTTATTAAAAAATTATTGTGTATTATAAAATTATAAAATGTATGATATAAATACTGTTTAAAAACAATTTCATCACATGTTTCTTCGTATGTATTTATTTTAACTATGTTTAATCAAGTATTATCATTATTATTGATGTTATACAAAGTCCTATCATGGTCTGAGTTTGTCAAAACTTAAAGCAAAACCACTTGAGATTTTTAATACTGATTATCTCATGTATTCGATTTAATGTAGGTGACGATAACGGGCTTCGATCTTTCATCCTATCGTCAGTGCATGATCAAATGGAACCAAGCAATTTCGATGATGTATAAGCAATGCAAAGACGTGGGTCCTAAACGCTGCTTCATGGTGCCCTATGAGCAGCTCGTATTACATCCACGTGAATGGATGCAAAAGATTCTGATTTATTTGGATGTGCCCTGGAATGAATCAGTCCTACATCACGAAGAATTCATTAATAAACCGGGAGGTGTCCCTCTGAGCAAGTATGTATATTTATTACCTTAATGTTAGAGACATTAACTTTTTCTTTTTAAAAGACCCATTACAGATAATACATATCATAACATTTTTCAATTATTTTTTGTTTAAATTGTATAAAATAAATAATTCCATAAACTAAGATCCAGTCAAATTTTAATAAACATTTTTTGAAATTTTTGATTAGTATTAAAAAAAATGTTTCCTGGTAAGTTTTAATATTAAGTGAAAATTGAAATTTAATTTACTGTCTTAATGAAAAATATGAAGAAAAAAAGTTTTTTAAATTTATGTTAATTTAGATATGTGATAAGTCAGAACAAGTTTTTATTAATAACATTTTTTACTTAATTATTAATATAATTATTTATTTTCACTTTTAAGTTTATAATAATTTCGCAGATTTTCGTTTTATAAGATTTTCTTCACACGCTATTTTATTTAATCGAGTTAATCGATATATTTAAAGGTATTAGTTGACCTGTGATAATATGTATAAGGTGTAGGAATATGATAACAGTGAAAATGAGTTAACGGTGTAGCAGGTAACTCGTAGTAAGATAAGAGCTTTTACAAGAAGATGAAAGGTTTTTTATAAACAGGGAAAGTGTATTGTATAAGGTTTAGGGCTCGAGGAAATTCAATAAATATCGAAAGATTAAAAGATAAAGTTTTACGCAAAGGTTTTTCCAGGAAAACGCATAATTTACAATAGATAGAAAGCTTTCGGAAATATAAAATTTTTAGGTTACACAATTTTACGTGACAATAAAGAGATTATCGATAATACTTAGTTCTTACTGGTTTTCGGTACAAAGGATAATGCATTAAAAAAGCATAGTAGCAGATGCGTATATGTTTTGGTGCGTACAAAGTGCAATACTCTTTCTTAGTATAGAATTCGGTGCGTAGAGTGCATAATAGTCAGGTGTCTATAGCTCGTAAAGTTCAGATTCGGAGCGGCTGGTGGTTAGGGCTTGGGATGTGTAGAAGGTACATGCGTACATTACAGATATTTCAAAATATTTTTACAATAATAATACACTGCAATTAATATTGTATAAGGTAAACATTATATAATATAAAAATTGTATAAATGTAATTTTATTAATATAGTTTAAATATTTAATTTCGCAATAAACATTCATCAGTTATTAATAAAATGCTATTAATATCTGTCTCTGTTTAAATTCAATCATTTTTAATGCCGTACAAAAGATAAAATTAATTTTATAATTATATGTACACAATTATGTTGTCCAGTATCATAATAAACTATGTTTGCATTTGATTTTTATATTTGTATTCATAAGGCAAAGTAAAAGTCATGAGAAACAAATATTTAATCATATTGCATAAAAATTTTGAATTAAAGCTTATTGTTACAAAATCGGTAAAGAAAAATCAAACAATAGTTTCATTAATTTTAGGGTGGAACGCTCATCAGATCAAGTAATTAAACCGGTAAATCTCGAGGCGTTAACAAAGTGGGTCGGTAACTTCCCGGAGGACGTGGTGCGGGACATGGCCGAGATTGCGCCAATGCTGTCAGTACTTAATTATGACCCGTATGCCAATCCACCAGACTATGGAGCACCCGACAAGGTTGTCAGTGACAATACGAGAAAGTGAGTAAGCTCTACCATTTTACTCGTGGCCTCTCGGTCGCTACTCTTTAATAATTGAAAAATTTTTCTTCTACTAATTTATGAAAAATTAAAAAAAAATTTATCGTTTTTTTATTTTCAATACAAATTGATTGATATCTCCACTATTATTTACTTGTACTTGAACTAAATTCAAGATAAATTAAATAATAAAAATATTTATTAAATTAACGATAGCTAAAAATTAAATTGAAGATCAAGTGAAGATCAACGGTATTGAAATATGTATATCTTAATCATTGCTAATTAATTATATCCTGGAATAAAAAAATTAATGAAATAAATAAAGATATAATTGCGTGATTGTAAATTAATATTTTATTTTTTTTTTTATGAAGAAGGTTTTTAGTTTATGTTGGGTATGGTTATTAGTACATAGGATAATAAAGTCGGTTGCTATACAAATTTGAATATGGAGCATATATTATATAAACATATATTAAGGTATAGAATAACGAGTACGTATCGCCCAATAATACGATAAGTCTCTAATTACATAAAATAAGAGGTATTAATATACAAAAAACTGATTATGTAACTTTGTCTATGCTAAGATTGTAGTTGCAAGTGATACGAGACGATGTCCACTATTTCTCTTACCATATCTCAGATATATGGCTATATAATATTACATAATATTATAGTTTTATTTCAATATGGTTGTTCTTATCACGTAAGTAATGAAAGCCTGACTTTCTCATTACAAATTTAAATTTTAATGTGATTAATTAATTTAATACTAGTTTAACTATACAAAGCTTTTTTGTAACTGCTTCTTCCCATAATACTGAATGTACATTGCATGCTTAAATTTTCATTTTTTTTTAAGATAAAATAAAACAGGAACAAAATATACTAAGCCACAATACAAGTTACCAAAATATACGGTTTAATATATGATTTTCTAATAATATTTATTAAAACTGTACGAAAATAGTTAGAATAACCATATAATACAGATACCAAAAAAGATTTCTGCTTTATCGGTAGTTATTATTAATTCCAAAACAGTAAAATAAAATTACAAAACAATAAAATTTGAATAACAATTTATTATGTCATGTGGACTATTCTTGAGTTTAATACTTGAATTAATTCATTTTCATTCAGTAAAATCAATTCATTTTACTTATATGTTACAGAGTCTTAACAAATGGCCAAGTATGGCAGGACATGGCTCGGGAGCTAGAGCTCGTGGAAACGTCGACATATCCATCGATGAATGGAACAAACGCGTGACGACCGACGGTACCGGTGGTTTTAGTCGATCTATCGAAACTCTTCGACTCTCGCACCTTCGGACACGTCTAAACATATGGAATACTGATATCTCTTCTTTTCTTTCTCATTCGAGGCCAGTTTTTGTCTTATTAGAAAAGACAACGAAGCATTCCAGCTATGAGCGTATAAATGAGTATGAAAAGAATTTCGCGAATCCTTCTCCTCCCATCCTCATTCTTATCTTTGCTATAACAAAGTTTATTAGCTTTTTATTATAATAAAAATTTATTAAAATTATAATATTAATTTATTATAATTTATTTACATTTTAAGAAAAAGCATTAATCCCATTAGATCTATAAAAACGGCATTTGGTATATTAAAACAAGATTTCTTCCCTAAATTGTTTACCTTACTTCATTTAAATTGTTGACGAAAAAGAGGATTAAATGTAATAAGTGAAGAAAATAGATGAATTCAAAGAAAAAATTTCAAATCTTAAATTATAAGTTTTATTTATCTTGATTTTAATTTAAAATAATTATAATTAAGTAGCTGTAATTACATTACCGCTGTAAGACAAAAAATTCTAAATTCTAAATGATTAACATAATTAATATCATATTATTGCAATTAAATTTATATATATTTTATGTACTGTTAGTTTAGATATTTTTAATATAAATTTATAATACATTATGTATAAAAATTAATAGAATTTTAAAAGTACTGTAATAATTAACAATTATAAAATGTTAGTCTTCACAGAAAATTTGAAAATAAAATTTAGGACGTGCGTGAAAACTTAAAAAGTGATGCTTCTCGACTTTATATAAGATCTATTTTAAAAAATTTAAACGTCTATATTATATGTATATATAAAAATTCAATAATACAATTAAATAATAAATTTGTTCTTTTTTTGTAATCTAAAAACGAATTTAGATTTGTTTCATAAATTTTTAATTTTTTCAAAATTTATCCAAATCGTTTTTAATTATTGTATTTTAAAATATCATCTACTTAATGAAAAAAAAAAAACATATATATATATATATATATCTCACTTATTTAAAAATACGCTTAATAAAATATAATTACACAAATTTTACCACGCAATAAGATTGTATCGAAATATTAAAAAATAAAATTTATATAAATTATAAAATTTCTTATAAAGATATTTAAAATATATTCGTGATAAAGAAATTGAAAGAAAAATAATTTTTTAATTCAAAAACAAATATTCCAATTATAATTATTCTTTAACTTTTATTTCTAATACATTTAAGAAAATCTTATTTTCGGAAAGAAATGAAGAAAGGAGAATGTGTATCACTTCAATGATTGCAAAAAACCTTACATTAATTATATCATATTTTTATGTTCTTTTAATATAGTGAATTGTAATTTATTTAATTAAAGTGTAATTTATTCGATTCATATGAAATGTGATAACGAAGAACTATTTTTAAATACGTAACTACTCTCACTAAAACCTATATATATATAATAACTAAAACGACTAAAACGTATTATTACTTAAATCCTTGCACAAAACCAAATAACAAGCCTAATTGAATAATTTAAAAAGTTAGTGTACATCACACTTCATTAAATAATTACATGACTATAATGGTAATTAAAATTATAATTTACAGAATTTTAAATTTCAAAAAGTTTAAATATAACATAAATTTTAAAAGTACATTAATTATATAAATTATTGTTTATATAATACAAATTAATACATCAGTCTAATTAATATTGATTCATAACATGATGATTACTAATAATTAAAAAAAAACTTTATACATTAAAATCGTATTTAAAATAATATTACGTTTTAACGAATAATCAATCTACGTATTGATGTAAAAATTTTAATATTATTAAAGTATATGACTAAATATTATCATTCTATCAATTTTTTGTATTGAATTCAAATCTTTTACATTGTACTCAATATATTTTTAAATTCTTTGTAAAAAAAATTAGTTTTTATGTAATTTATGTAAAAAAAATTGTTAAATATCTGAAATAAAACCTATTTTTTAATTTAGCGTATTAATATGCAATTAGAATTAAATACATATATTTAGAAATAAGTTCTTTTATATAAATATAACAGAATTGTATTATTCGAAATTTCAAAGCAAATTATTTCTTTTGTATTAAAGACAAATTTGATATGATATAATTTAATATATATAATTTGGAATATTTGAAATATATAATAATTTAATATAATATAATTTGATATGATATATTAGAAAATTTGTTCATATTTTAATACTAATAGAAATTTTTATTTATGAATATTTTTATTATTATTATTAATTTTTATAATTTTATAAAACGTTCACAGATTATTTTAAAACATTAGATAATTTATTCATTTAGATGTATTTATTATCACTTATTAATTATCATGTATATTTGATAGATAAATTCAAAATATTTTTTAATTGAGATATAATACTTTTAGATAAGCTCATATTAATGTTAATCTGCATATAATAATAATGTCTACGGATATTAAATTGCGCAATTTTTTTCAAAAGTCATTTCATATATAGTTTACTCTATTTTATGATAATCATAGCATTATTTTTTGAGAAGAAATTAGTTTTATATTTAAATTATAAATGTATAAGGAATAAAATAAGAACAGAAACTTAGAAGTTGGAAAAACTTTTCATATGAATCTTTATAAATTATCTTAATTCTATTATATTATTAATTGTAATCCGAATGAAAATTATATACATGGTAACTATGTTTCTTTTTTTTGTTTTATACAAATTATATATTCATTTTACATGTGTATATTAATAGTAATTAATAGTATTGATTTTATTTTATTAATATAAAATAACGGTAGTCACGTATTTTCTAATATAAAAAATTAATTAGAAATATTGTTCTAGACAGAGCTGTGAAGATAAATTTGTAGAAACGAATTCTTATTAAGCCAATTTAATTTGTCCTAATAATATCTAATTAATCCGAAATGTCTATTGCATAATATATAAAATCACAAAGCCATTCTAAAATATTAAAAAATTACATAAAGTTTGCAATTTTGTAAACTTTGCTGTTTTGTAAATTTTATTTTATAAAAAAAATTTTCAATAAGATGTTTCAATAAAAATTTATACTTTACGCAATTTAATTTATGATCAGTTATTCAACTCATTTAATAGTGTTAAAAATGTAACTCCTTTTTAAATGTAATCAAAATTTTTAAAGAAATTTGTATAAGGCTGTAAGTTATGTAAAGATACTATAACTTTTTAATTACTGGTAATGTACAGTTTTAACGTAAAATCATTTCGATATAAAATAAAAGTCATAAATAATAATCAATTTATAATTTTATAATATATACATATACATATATAATAAATATATAAGAAAAAAAAATATATACATTTTTTTATATTTTTACAATATATAAATATATTTTTTTCTTTATATATGTGTATATTTTTTTTTCTTTATATGTATACATGAATATAAATATAAATATACGAATTCATAAATATTTAAGTGTGATTGTAAAGATACTTAAAATTCATTTATACAAAAAATTTAATTTATGTAATGAAATATGAATATATTAGAATTAAATAACCTTATTAACAGGTATATTTTAAAAATCATATTTATTATATGTTCGAAAAAAATTCTTATTATAAATTAATAATAAGCGTTATCGTAAATCACATTTTATTATAAGGCCAGTCGTATACAATAATATTCCACTTAAGTTCCTTTGATATTTGTAGAATATATATTATACACTTCAAGTTTGTCATTTAAATGAATCTATAATTATAATTAAAGTAAAATATTATAATAAATTATTTTATGCAAATTAATCAAATTAACAAAAAAATAATTTTTGAATTTATAAGTTACTAGAATTTTCTTATTTAGAAAGTTTTAGTATTCTATTTTTGATATTAAAAAAATCCAAATTAAGAAAAGAATTTTTAATTATCTCAATTTATTCAGTTCTCAATTATCCAGTGATATAAAATTTAACTGAAATATAGTAAACAAATTATAAAAAATGTATATTCTTAAGAGATCGACTAACGAACTCTGCCATATAATTAAAAAAATTATTCATTTAGTTTTAGAGTTTTATAATATATTACATCTAATATAATAAGAGAGATAAATATATTAATTTTTATAAGAATTAAATTTTTTTTAATTTCAGAATTTAATATAAATTCCAGATTAATTAATCCAATACTTTGTCAATATACAATTGATAATTATGAAATAGTGATGCAATTGTACAAAAAAGATAAAATATTTGTAAATTTTCATATGAGGTAAAAAAGTTATACCGATTAGTATAAAGACGATATTTTGAACTAAGTTATTTTATTGACAAATATTTTAATATTTCTTCATAACTTTGTGTATCAATAATTTGATTATATTACCAAATTTTTAATATTTTTTATTTACATTATCTTTAAATTCTATATATATCATAACCATAAGACTATAATGAATAAATTATTTCAACTCAAAGAGAAACAATGAAATATACATCGACTATAAATGAATTGTTTTTAGGTTGTAACGCAATGTCAATTATGCGTTGAATCAATTAATGTCAATAATCTGTAAAATTAAAATTAAATTATTTTAATATTGATAATGTCTTATTTATTATTATAATATGTTTAAATATTACTTTTATATGTTCTCTTTTAAGAATTACTTATTTATTTCAGCCTAAAATAAATTCTGATATTTCTTTATTAAATGGTACTCGTTTCATCTGATATTTCTTTATTAAATGGTACTCGTTTCAATATAAGATTGAAAATGAAAAATAGTAGATTCTATAAAATTATGTTCTTTCAATATTATTATTTATTATTTATTTTTTATAGTATTGTTTCAAAATATGCTTCAAAATTTGGTAATTAATCAATGCACTTTAGTAACTATGCTAATATATAATCCTAACACAAATATCCTTAATAACATCAAAAATCCGAAACAAGGAAGAATGTGATCGATAAAGCATAGAAAGTTATAAATAACGAATGGAATTGCGATTTGATTCTCACTCACTTACTTTACTCAGTTATCTGCTTACACTTAATATAACTGTTACTTCCTTGCTCATGAATTTTTAGCGTACTTTAAATAATGAAACTTATCGTGGAACTCGGTAATAAAAAAATTGATTAATAGGGTTATCTGCCTTCGAATTAGTCATTAAATCTGTATTTTACTGTGTAACTGCTTTAAAGATTCTCACCTGTACTCTTCACGATTTCGTTACTTTGAGTCGAACGTGAACCACGTGATGCTTTGATGAATTTCTAACACTAAATCAAAATACAATTAATCGGTCAATATGTCTGCGCATTTTCTATAATAAATTTAATCAGATAATAACGTTAAATTTCAAAAATTAATTAAATTATTTCCAACTCGTAATCAATAAAGGGCTATAATATGAATGTCAACCATCGCAACAGCGATATTCGTTAAAGAGAACTTACTTTTAGGAATTTTTTTCCGACAGATTATTGCTCATGGTTTCGGCAATTAAACGCCCAAAATTAAAAGCAGATAAAAGTTAGATGTGAATCAATATATATACATACGAATACTTCACAATTCTATATACAATAATATTTATATTTACTAATATTATAATGATAATTTAATTATACAAATCTTTTTCGTCCATAAGAAAAGCTAAAATTTTTTAATAAAAATATTCACTTTGTTTATAAATAATTAATATTTTTAAAAACTCATAATTTTTAAAATAAATTTAAAATAATGATAACCAAGGAATATAAAGAAATGAAAATTGGAATTCAACATTGAATGGTCATTTTTTAATTATCTTTAAATTACATGCATTTGAGAAGTTTCTTAACTAACAAAAACTTTATTAAATCTATTTGCAATTGACATTAAAAATAGCCTCACATTAACAATGATAAAGTAGTAATTACAATAAATAACACAATCCAATAATTTTTCAACTAAAGATTGTAATTGTCATTCTTTTATTCGCTTTCAGTATCAATATAACTATCGAGTATCAACATAAATATGATCGTAATAGTAAAAAATCGTCCATATTTTAAATTAAATTCATTATATAATAATATAAAAAAAAGATAATATATATTTATCTTTGGCAGTTCTCAGACTTGTATTGCACTTCCACTAAATTTTAGAACAAAACTATACGGATTAATAAAAATTTTAACTTATAATTTAAAAATACATACGTTAAGTACATTTAAAAGTAAGCGAATTATAATTTTATAAATTTAAATGTTTAGTATCAATGATGCTAATAATAGTTATAATAAATATTTATATAAATAAAAATATATACAAATAGTTATATAATTTAGTGACATGGTAGATTTTATTCAAGAGAATATTGAAAATATTCCTTTTTTATACATTTTTAAATTGAGTAGTGAAATATTTGCAGTGAATATATATTAAATTTACGAATCAATAACTAATCTAATAAAATTTTTTTCAAGCTTCTAAAACTTATAAAATAATATTTATATTTAAATTACATACTGTTGCATATTTTAACTAACTTTCACACAGTTTAAAAATCGATATCCAACTGTTCTATAATTCTATCATTATAGAAAATAAATTCTAATTTTCATAAAAATATTTTTACTAAAATAATTTTTTAAATTAACAAAGTAATTAATAAATTTAATTACAGAACTTTTTTATTTACAGTAATATTTTATACTCTGATAATTCAGACTGCCTGGAAACTACTTAATATCGCTATCATTTGTAATTAATCTTTAAAAATTATATATTTCATTATTGTAATCTAATTTTGAGTATATGTAAATACTTTGTAATATAATTTTTTTTATATAAATATATTTATAGAATTCAGTTTTTTGGAGAATCGTAATTTTAAAATAAAAGTATGTACTTAAAAATTAATAAAAATGTGAATTTATAATTTAAGAATATTATGAAATAATATAACATATAAAAATTAGTTTAGAAAATAAAAATAAACATTACACGATTTTGAATTAAAGAATTCTCAGTTATGTCTAATTTATTTTATATTAATAATAATGTCAATAAAAAAAATTATAAATTTACTTTACATAAAGTACAAATATCTATTATAAATTGTTTAACTTAAGTGTTCAAATACTTTGAACTTGCAATAAAACAAAAATTATTGCCTAAATTTTCATATATATGAAATATGTAAATTTAAATTTATAATGCTACCTTCGGAAATAATATACTAATTTTCTTTATAACTATAGATATAATATAAAAACAGTTTAAAAAAATTTAGTTATTTAAAATCTACAAATATCAAATTTTTTCATTTTATCATTTTTTATGTTTAGATTTTTATGTTTGAAAAGGGCTTTTCTTATTTAATTTATTATTTTTAATTACTTTTGTAAAATATATAATGTAATCAACCATATTAATAATGTAACTAAAACCATATTTGTATATCTGAATATAAACTTAAGATAAACAAAAATATTACTGCTAACAATTTTAAATAAAAATATTAATAATAAGTATCAATATTCAATGTATTGAATTCGAAACAGAAGAAGTTACTCATAATAAGAACAAATATTTTATTGTTAATAATAAATAATTTAAGATAAATCATATTTTCGAACACAGTCTTTAATTTAAAAACGTATTTTTATGGACCATTAATAAATGCATTTTTCGTTTACTTAAATATTAGTTTAAATACTGAAGACATATTAATACATACGCAATGTCATTCATATTGTTTCACAGATATTATAATTTCCATGACTGTCTTATCAATTAGAGAACCTATATTACTTTTTAAATTAAAGATTCATAAAAAAAACTCAAGAACATTCACTTTATCTTCTATTTATACTTTTGCAAAATAAAAAAAAAATTTTTTTTAAATAAAAAAAACTATATATTGTATCTATTCTTCATTTAGAAATATATCAACGATATAAAAATATAAGGTTTATATTATTCATTGAATGATGAATATAAATTTAAATTATAATTTTCTTTAAAATAAATTTGGAATTAATGCAATATTTTAACCGAATTTATTCATATTTAAAATAAATTTTTATTGTTCAAAATCTTATGTTTTTTATTTAGCTAATTATTAATTAATATAATCATGTTAACTATATACTCTATGTAAGGTAGATAAATTCAGAAAAAATGTTTTGTTAAAAATTGTATGTTTTTAAGAAAAAATACATTATTGAATAATATTATAGAAATATGATCTATGTTTTACATCAAATCCAATTTTGATATATATAAGAATTTTTAGAAATTACAAATGTTCAGTTTGTAATTTTTAATTCTAATAATTGATATTACTGATTTTAATATGATTATCGATTTAAAAATGAAAAATTGCTTATTTACTTTTTATAAATATTTCTGATATATTAATATAATATTGTAAATTTGCAATGAAATATTAAAATTGAAAATAAATTAAAAATATGAAAATAGTTTTTAAATCTTTCATTTGTTCTGTGACAGTTAATTATATTTCCCTAGTTTTTTAATTTTTTAGATATACTATATGACTCAAATATGAAAGAAATCAATCGATAAATAAATGTAAGTAGGCAAGTTTTTTAATAACGTGATTTCAAGAAAATTATTATATATAGAATGAAATAATTAAATCTCATTAAACAATTGGGACTATACTTTCATGCAAATCAAACAAACATTTATAAAACAGCAAAATAAAGAACTAATAGTTTTTTTCGCAGGTGTTAGTTTGAATCATTGATTGGTCTATTATATGTCTGACCAATGTTAAAATCTACTGTCAGTTTTTCTTCAACCGATAAAGAATGATTAACATCAGCTTCTATTACGAGCATCGACTCAGGGTGTAACGCAGATTTAGTTATTATTTCATTCTCGTCATTATCGTCGCAGTCTACAAACTGCAAAGTAGACTCGAAATCGTAGAGCCTTAATTCAATTGTCGAAGTAACTGTTGTGGGTATCGTAGCATTTATCATCGTCGAAGCAGTGATAGATGTATTGAACGCAGAATCAGATTGGTTTGCACTAATGGAATGAACGTCGATGGAGTCATCATTACTTTCTTCATCGCATTGTTCATTAAAACCAAGAATTGATACGGTTGAAAGTGGAAAGGATAAATCCTTGTCGTTATTATTATTAATGAGGATCATGCGCGCATTATCTCCACTACCTTTGCTGTAATACAATATTATATGATAATAATTAATATCTTCTCGATATTATAAGGTTAATAAAATATTAGTAATTAATATTATAATTTAAATCATAATATAACGATAATAATAATAATAATAATAAATAATATTCAGTTAATATGGAACATTGTGCTGAGAATTTATTTAATTAATATTTTATATTAAAGCATTTAAATTTAATATTTAAAATATTTCTCAATCAATTTGAAGATCGTAAATATAAATATTTTGAATAATGCAATATTCATAGCTCATTGAGGATGTACAATAATAGATGTTAGGAATATTAGTCTTCATTTCGACTAATAAATAAATATGATTATTTCCATAAATTTATTTAAAAATATATTAGGTATAGTTATATAAATTTATAGTTGCACGCCAAAATATAATTATTTAAATATTATTAAAAATTTTATTAAAATAATTATATAAAAAGTAGGTTTTCCAATATAAATTATTGTGCAATAATTAACACAATTTTCTCAAATATTATTTAGTATTTACTAAAAATTTTTTAATAATTAGAATTTCCTTCGTTTGTTATAGACAATAATGTTATATATAAAATGAAAGTAAATATAATATATATGTTTACCTTATTTTAAAAATATAATTATTAAACAATCAAACATTTTTTTAAAACATTAAAAAATTCATGAATAAAAAATATATTTAATAAAAGCTTATATTTTAATACTTACTAATTTTTATTATTATTAAAAACCTATTTGATCATCAAAATATTCACAGAATGCCCAATAAATTATATTATTTTTTTTTCTTCTTATTTAATAATACAAAATTTTACTTAGCCACAAATCTGATGTATTTTTTATTTTAAAAAAATTTAAATAATCTTTTTACTATTATTGTTTTTTTAATTTATGAATTTTTTAATTTATTTGTATATATTATCTATACAAATATACTTTAGTTAAAAACATAATATAAAATAAGACAAATATAAAACATATTTTCAATGGATAAGAGTACTAAAAATTATCCTAAAAATGAAATAAGATTATTATTACTATCTGCTACATTACGACTGGAGTCAATCATAGTAATCGAATAAGGAGTCAAGAGCAAGCTGGGAATGAAAAAGATTACATCGTTAAAAAATATAAAAAAATCATTAATGAGGAAAGCCATGACTAGAATTTTTATCAGTTGTGGAAAAACTATAAACGAAAGAGACCGAATGAAGTTAATCATTATTATAAAGTCATCTCTAAATACATTAACAAAGAATCCCAAGTAGAATAGCAGAATAGTAGAATTCACTAGTTAAATACCGATATCATAAAGAAAAAAGAAGACTAACACTTTAATTATATTCATATATTTCATACTTGTAATTTAAAAAGTTTTCTATAATTTTAAACAATAAAAATTCTTTTAATTATATTATTTTTCTCTTAATTCTTATCGATACTTTTAATAATAAAGCTTTGATAATAAAATCAATCAAAGTTGAAGATAACTGTTTAATTTGATAATAATTTCAACGAATATTTTACAAAATGTATATTTTATTTTAAAAAACCTACTTAGTTGAATTACAGTTAGATCCAGTATCAGTAATCGTTTGTATTTCCTTCATTCTCGGTTCCTGAGCTTCTGTAAGTACATTTGTTTTCCTACTAATTATACCACCACCACTTTGTAATAAATGTTGATGTGATGCAAGTACATGATTTCTAGTTACGAATCCATGCTGTGTTCCGGTAATAGAATCTATATTAAATAAAATAGTTTATAAAAATTTTGTTCAAGAATAATAAAACAATACATATTCTATTTCATTACGATAAGTCATGAAATGTAAACATGTTAAAATAACATTTAAAACATGTTAAGAAAGTAATCAAGAAATATAAGTCTATCTTTGATTTATTCAAAATAATTATCGTATTTTCAAATCAATTTTCTGTAAAGTAAGAGATATTATTATAAAGCAATGATTACAAAGACGAAACTAACAAACGCAATTACAAATTACAAATTAATGATTAAACCTCTAGGCTCCTGGATGATGTTGATTGAACCAATTAGTCCCCCTAGTGCATTCTTGTCCTCCGATCTACCCGCAAATAGTATTTTGTGAATGAAGTTTTTCAAGGCTGCTCTAAAATCTTTTAGATGGTAAGCGTAAAGTAGTGGATTGCCAGCCGAGTTAAGATGTGATAAGATGATGCAAAAGTTGATGAAAAACTGGTTAACCTCGCATTGTGGGCAAAAGGCCATAACACAGTTGATGGTGTATAAAGGGAACCAGCAAATGATGAAAAAAGCAACAATGCGTGACAAATTCTGTGTGGCCTTAACCTCGCGTTTCTGCGCTGCGCCTAGAAGACGTAGCATCGTGCCATGTGTTTGGTTCTCTTTACGCTTGCCAGGATTCATTGTCACAATCTGCTGCAACTGTAAAAATGTAAAACACAATCTTTGAGTGACTTTAATTTATTACATATATTTCTGTGTTTAAAATGATCTGTCTCTCTTTAAGATAATATCAATATGATAATGAAAGTTTCGATTTCGTATAAGAAGTTATAGAAAGTAAATTATCACTTAAAGAGATATTAAATCAATAAGTTATAAAAAACTTAACTAGCAAATATAAAAATATGAGCGCATAATAATTGTACTGAAAGTATGATATCATATAGATGTACGTAATTGGATATATTTAAACCCGAGTATTTAGTAACCGATCAACTTTAAGTTTAAGTACATAATAGTTGAAATCCTGATAAATTTAAAAACAGTAGTGCCATTAACTAAAAATTAATATCATTAAATTAAATAACAATATTATTATTATTATTATTATTGTTGTTCTTATTATTATACTTTATTCAACAATATGTATATTATAATTCATACATTCTACATCACTATATTTTACTTAAATCTACTTACTTAATCGCATTTTTAAATTAATCACCTCTTAATAGACTATATATTTTATTTCAATTTATAGTTTTGACTACATTAGGCTAAACAAGTAAATTCCAAATTTTCTTTTTTATAATTGTAACTTTTCATCTTATTTTACATTCTTATAAAATATAAAATTGTTCATAAATTTAAGTACCGTTTTGATATAATATATATATATATATAATATATATATATATATATATATATATATATATATTATATTATATTTAAAATTTAACTTGCATTTATTCGTTTTCATTATTATTATTTCGTGAGATATTTTTTCTTCTATAAAATCTCTTTCCACCCTCGCATATCAGACCTCTAAGGACGATTCATCGTTTCTGCGCATTTTGTTATCCTTCGTATCCTCAATATGTTTTTGTCCTTTAATACTTTATTTTTTTCTTTTTTAACTTCCAGTGTATCTTATATAGTATTCCTATCTCTTTTTTCTCCTCCCATGCAACTCTTCCAGTTGTTCTTCCTAATTCCTACTTCTTTGGACTCTTATACATTCTCGCATTTTGTACATTCCCAGTTCTGAAGGTGGCTAGTACTTTTATTCTTATTTTTTAAAATTCTCCTTCCTTTTTGTAATATATACATTTACTATATTCTAATCCATTTATAATTATATTTTTAACTTCTTTTGTATAAGATGATTTTTCGATACGATTTATCCATACTTGCTTCTATTGATCTATCTGTATATTTGCTGTTTCCTTTCATATCATATCTGTAACTTCCATTTATTCTGACCATCTACTCCACAAGCAAGCTATGCTTTGCCAGAATTTCATTCTTATTGTTGTATAATTTTTATCTTTTTTCTCTTTTTCTTTGTTATACTTTAACTTTCTTCCCTTTTTATCCGTTCTTTAACACATTCTTTTATCACACTTGTTGTCACTTCACTTTTTAGGATTTTGTTTTGAATTTTATTGATCTTATTACTGTCATAATGTCTATCTTGCTTCTCTTCGTTTCAATCATTATTACAATGTCTCGTGTATTTTCTAGTCCCAGACAGCATTTTATATCCTTTTTTAAAATTTTTTCTATTTCTTCACATAAACTCCAACCCCATACCTTTGTCCCATAAAACATAATATTTTCTACTAAAGAATCCAAAATTTTTAATCTTGGTTCTAAATAACAATACAAATAATGTACTTTAATAGATAATAAGAATCTCGGAAAATGAAAATAAATATAATCTAAAACAGGAAAAAAACAATAACGTTAATTATGACAAAGTAAGAAAAAATTAGTTGGTATTAGATAAGAAAATAAAAAATGTATATATATTAAAAAAAACAATTTTATGGAAAACTAACCTTATATAAATTAAATAAAGGTAAAATGACAATTACCAGGTTGAATAAAATAAGAATAAAAATCGACAGAGAAAATAGACGTTTTTCCATGAAGTAATCGATCAATTCATTGAGAGTACGGTGGTAGCTACAATAAATAGTTTATAATAGAGTTTTTTTAAGTATTTTAAAGAAAATTAGCTTAAAAGAGAGAAAATTTAAGATAAAGAAAAAGAACAAAATAAGATATAAAAAATAGATTGAATAAGTTGATAATTAAGATTATAAATTAAGATATTACATGTTGACAAAAATTATTTTATAAAATTAGTTATTATAAACTATAATTAATAATAAAAATAAGAAGTTTAAAGTAAATTAAAATTTTTAATTACCAATCCAAAATAGAAAAAAAGGAAAAAATAAAAATAAGAATATTTGAAAATTCATTTGGTCAAAAATATTTTATAAGATTCTAAAATATATTGTGAGTTTTAAATAATAAGATTTGAAATCAAATTATAAGTCGCATTATTAGTTGTTTTTACAATGATAATATTATAATTTGATATAATGATTTATATTACATGATTCATAGCGATTACAGTACTTTGTTTCGTTTTTTAGATCGATCAATTATTTTACTTTTTTATTTTGCTTGCAATAATTAATATAAATTATTAAATTACTATAACAAAAATTACCTCAAATAAATATAATGTCAAAGAGAGCGTCTTAATATTTAATATAATTTTTGTCTTGTGGCAAAAATAATAATATTTAAACGTCTGATAATTTATTCATGAAAATACACATAATTATTTATTAATTTTTTACAAATATTATTATAAATTTTGTTTTAAAAAAAAATTTCGGAAGCAAAATTCCCTTCTGACGAAAAATATATACGACAATAAACTATATATCAACGATAATTATACTTTTTAATTTATTCACATATATAAGAAGTTTACATCATTAATTGAAAATGTCTTTAATCTAATTATGAACAACTAAAAAATTCTAATCTATTCGATTATTATTCCTAAGGAAAAATCAAATCATTATAAGTTTAAATGTCGGTCTAAAATATGGCGCTTATATGGTGTTTATATGGTGAATAGCAGTATGATACTGAATATAGTTACTAATAACGCATTTTTGAAGTTGGCTCATGCTGTATTATAAAGTTTATAAGATATATATAATGAGTTTTAATTATAAGCAAAGAAACTATTGTGATAGTCAGGATGAAAGGTTTGGAAATTAATCAAATTTTAACACTCCTTATATGTATATATATTAAATATATTTCATGTTTACCCTAAGATTTCTTAAATATTGTAGTGATTACGAGTATTTAAATATTGATTTATGATTGATAAGAAAAGTTTATTTGGAAATAATAATTTAAGTGGGAGTTTTGATATAAATACGTACAGAGTCGAAAAATTGAAGGAGCGTGAATGAGCATAAATGAGAATTGAATGAGGCTTTATGCAGAGCAGTCGCGTTTTTATAGAGCAAAGTACGTCGAAATTCTCAATGAAAAATATAATATATTTTGAAAATATGAAGAGTTGGGTGCTCGTGTTACATCAGTAAGTGCAACGCTAGACGCGGAGTAAGCAGTTTTTAACATTGTTGCGCCCATCGGAATGTACTAGCTATAGATGTACATTACACTATAATTATTTTCTAAAGACTAAAGGATTGTGGATGAAATAGATCCATTCTAGATATATTCGCGAATGCCATGCATAACTGACAAGTTTGTCCGTTTTTTTTTAAGAAAAAATATATAAAGATGTTACCACGTTAAGATAAATATATAACACTGGTATCAGCAATGATAAATAAAAATGAATAATTTTTTATTTAAATTTACAAAAAATAACATTTGAGAAAATTTTTTTCAAAAATACTTAAAATGAGTTGTATTATATAATTTTTTAAAATAATTCTTATTAGTATTTTTTAATGAATTTAATTAAAATATGTAATTAATTAAAATTAAAATCCATATGAGAATACACGGATTTCCACGAATGCTATAATTTATAATTTTATATAATTGCAAATTTTCCTTAAGTTTTTATAAGTACATACGAATTTATATTTATATTTAAGTTTAACATTAAATTACAAATTTATAAACTAATTTAACATCAAAAATTCAAAATTATAATCAAAATATTACATTGAGAGCTATTGCAAAATTAATTGTTTAATATTCAAATATTTAATTAATGATTTTCTATATGTCATGTAAAGTTTTTTTAATAATAAATTATATTTTTTAGATTACAAATTTTTTGTATAAAATTTTTATTAATTCATTAAAATTACTTAATTTATAAATATTATGTTACAATAAAAAATGTATTATACTTTAAAGTTATTATTAAAACTGATTAAAAAAAACACGAATTTCAAATTTGTTTATATGATTTATTAACTTATTACTTTTAACCTATAATAAATGGATCTGTATTATGTATGTTTAAATGAATAGTTGAACAATTTATATACTCAATAAAATAATAAAGTTTAATTATTTATATTAGATTATGAAACTTATAAATACATACATAAAAAAATCCCAATAATTCCTGCGTTAAATATTTTTTTTTACTAAACCTCATTTCAAATATATAAATCTTCAGATCCAACATTTTATCCAATAGTAAAAAATTTATATCTAATTTAAATCTTTCATAATATTGTGCTTTATCTCAATTCTAACTAGTGAAGAAAAATTAAAAAAAACCGAAAGAGAAATATATACACGTGTTAAATAATTTACTCAAATTCTAACGCATATAAAGAAAAACTATTTTAGCTCCTAATTACTCTACATATTTATTGCTCGTAATAGACTTTTTCAAAGCTTTAATAAAGTGTGAAGGAAATCGTATAAATATCACTATAAACTAAATTTAAATAAAGCTTCCTATTCTAGTTAAAGAAGCCTTTTGAAACTAAAAAAAGCAAATACATATAAGACTCAAATTAGTTAAATGCGTCAGAAACAATCGAAGTGGTACAATCGAAATTATACTAACCTGCTTGATTACTACTCGATAGATATGAGCATAGAAGGCAGCGATTAAAAGAGCTGGGAAGATAATAGTCGCGAAGTATAAAAACACGAGGTAATTATAGTCCATGACCTCTGTGAAGATACACTTCTCGTCAGATTTATGACCTGCATTCCAACCAAGTAACGGCAAGAAACCGACCAAAGTCCCCGCTACCCAGCACACACATATAATGCCTGCGAATAAAAAATAATAACAATATCAATAAATCTCTTGTATTTTTTTTTTAATAAAGTATTAATTAATATTTTTAAATTAATTATTATATGAAACAGAATTTCCATTCATTTTATTCCGATTGAAAAAGGACATAGTTTCATTTGGACAAGAATAAAATAATTATCAAATGTAGATTATGAAATGCTTACTTTTGCAATCGCTCATTGAAATATTTTATATAACTTTTTTATATATTCGAATTTTTATGAATTAAACTGTAATATAAATATTTGTTTCTAAATTGTTTAATAATTTTAACGAATAAATACCATTAAAAAAATAATAATTAATTTTGATAAAACTTCAATTTATGCTTAAATAACAACAAAATACTTATTTTTTGAAAAATTTAATAATTAAAAATTTAATTTATTTGCAAAATTTCAATTTTACCGTACTTAACGTTGTTTATTATTAGTTGAAAACTAATGACAAAAAATATCAATTTAATTTTTTTCCGTCTTTAATATTTTTTAAATATATGTGAAAACATATGTTAAAAGTTGTAAATCTAAATTTTAATGAGTAAAGAATATATTTGTAAATCATATCTGGATAAAAAAAGATTCATTAACAAAATTATATATTTCGAACATTAACATAACGATTATTTAGTTATATCAAATTGTGACTTATTCTGTATAATCGTTGAAATATTGATTTTTCTAACATATGTTTTTATTATTTTATTGTTTTCTTATTGCAATAAAAATTATAATACCGTATTCAGCTATTACATTATAAATAATATATTATAAACTATTTCAAATATTTTATAATAAAATTTATCAGCAAAAATGATTTACGAATAATATCTTTCACGTAAATTTATAAATTTTATGTTAAGATTATTTAATACATAAATATACTTATACTTTATTGATGAAAAAAATTTAATATGACAACTATAAAAGTTATTATTCAAAATAGGTCAGATTAATAAAGATTTATATAAAAAATATTTAAAAACGCTTTTTTAATAACTATCTCAACAATTTTATTAATCAATTTTCGTATACTAATAAATTATTATTCCAAGAACTCATTGATCATGCAAATTAAAGTTAAATAAAAAGTATTTTATGATATATTTCTTTTCAATTACGTTTTTTTCTTAATAAATGAATTTCAACATAAATACTCAACAGTTTTAAATATAAATTATTAATTTTTCTCAATTATGTGTAAATAAAGAGTAAAACAATACTAATTTACAATTATACCGTTAAATTAAAAAATTAAAATAATCGTAATTATAAATTTCTTACTTTTTTGAGAAATTTTAATATAATTTTTATTACATATTTTTGATTTTTATTAAAAAAGAAAAATCGAATAAAAGTAAAATTAAATTAATTACAATACAAATATAAAATAATATATTTTTCTAATTAAAAAAGCGTTATTAAAATTATTCTCAAATTAAGAAATTTTTTAAAATTTTATAGTATTTACTTCTGTTTAATACTTGTGTTGATGCTAAGGTTTATTTTGTCCTATCCTCGCAACCCTTACTTCGCGTGTATCTCGTATCTATACGACTATTCAATAACATCCTCGGTAATTATGTTACAAGAATAATAAAACGTATGGATACTAATCTAAATTTAAATTTTTAATTCACATGTACATGCTATTTAAACGTGACTTTGATGTTTGATATAAAAGCAGTATATGCTTGTAAAATAATAAGAAAAAACGAAAAAGAATGAATGTCACTTATATCGATTAGCTGTTACATACGACTCTTTTTTGAACTTTCATCTGCTTGTCTTGCTTTCTCTCTCTCCCCTTTCCGCGTCTCTCTCTCTCTTTCACCCCTCTCTCTAATATCTTTTTTGTACCTCTAATGAAGATACCCCCATGCGTGCTTGTAATTAAAATCTAGCCAGAAAAATAGCTCATAACCAGTACTATTCCATGTTCATCTATACTAAATTAAATTAATTACAAGAAACCAAAAAATAAAGAAAAAAGATAGAATAAAAATCAGCAAGAAAGAAGTTCATGATATTTTGTAAAATTATGAAACTGTATTGTTAGATATAACTCATAAATCATTTATAATTGACGTTTTATTATTAATTATCATAATTCAATAAAAAAATAATACGTTTTAATAACATATGTAGATATTATATTTTTGTATTATATATTAAAATTATATTAGATTGTGTAATATATCATATATTCAAAGAGAATAAATTGTTAATACACACGCAATACACATACAAATATAAGTTAAAAAAGAAAAGTTTTCAATTTATTTATTAACTACATATTTCTTTTATTTAAAATATATTATAAATTAATTAAAGTTATAATTGTTAAAGAATAAACAAAATAAGAATTTCGCAATTAAAATTTTTTATAGAGATGATACTGGTTTTTTGAGATTATAAAATTTTGTAAACTTAGCAAGATACGTGATATTATAAAATAAAATTAATTTCTAAGTAGTTCACTTCATTGATCACTTATACTAAATATTCTATAAATTATATCTATAAATTCTATAAATTATTATTATTTCTATATATCTTAATATTTCATATTTTATGAAGCAAAATGAAATCAAATTATAAGCACAAGGGTTGACTTTATATTTAAGTATTGGAATACTTAATACATTAATATTAATATACGTACATAAAATATCATATACTCGCCATGTTTATAAAAAAATATGAAAATAATAACTTATATTCCGTATACACTTTGTTGCAGTAATGTAAGAAATTTACTATAATTAATAACTGTGTATGAAATTTTTTTATAACCTATACAAATTTTATATATAAATTATAAGTGTAATTTATTTGATTAAACTATATAAGCAATATGATAACCTAATGTCATGAACTTTAGATCATTATACTATTACGCAGCTGTCACTTAGAGAACTGTCAGTTTAACTACTGACACTACATATTTGAATATAAAAAATATATATTCTATTAATTAAATTAGAACTTATTTTAAAAAAGGTAAACTTTTAATGCAATGATTATACAATAAGAAATTTAAATATAAAACTGAATAAATCTTTAACAAAAAATTAATAAATTTATGACTTATTATTTTAATCTATAATTTAATTAATGTAATTATTTAATTTAATAATAATAATAATAATATTACATATGTATACATATGCTTCTGTAGATGAGTATTAACAAGTTTTTTTTAATATATAATTTAAAATGAAAACATTTCTTTAACTTCTTAAAAAAATTTCTTAAAATTTCTTGAACAAAATCACTATGAATATCTATTAACTTTTTTTAATTAACATATCACATGAAATTTTAGTTTATAAAAAATTATGTATATTCTTTATAGCATTTTATACTTGAAGCATATACAAAAAAAATTATAATATTTTATAAGACGAAAAATATGAATTTGAAATTAAAAAGTTTACAATGTTCAATATAAAATTTTATGGATAAAATAAATATTTTACATTTTTGTAAAAAAAACATTAAAAAATTTATTAATTATACGTAATTTACTTATATTAATTTCTTTCACTTAGCTTATATATAAAAATTATGTTTAAATGAACGATAATAGGATAATTTATAAATTCTAAACTATTCTTCTCGACTACGTTATTAAATTATCAAATATCCGAATTGAATATTTTAATTATATAATATAATAAATATAAAACATTATAATAATAAGGCTACACTATATAAATAATATACTATAACTAAGTGTCACACTGCTACTAACAAATGTTTTTTTAATTTTAATTTATATTTGAGATCCGGTTGGGAAATTAAATTAATGGAAATTCGTAATCTTATCTGTACTAAGAAAGTTGATACAAATAACACTTTTATTTATATTTAAAACATTTTTATTCAACAAAATATTTAGGAAATTTAAAATTGTAATAACGTGCTTTTTGTAATTTATTAAAAAGTAATACAAAAAAATTAAAATTATAAAAATATTAATATTTTTTTATAAATATTATTGTCAAAAATGTACACATTATCATAATAATCATTATAATTTCTTCATAATTATTTGAAAAAACATTAACCGTTCTTTTACTATTTTTTCTTATTTACAAAACTTTTTAAACAATGTAAAAATTGGATTTTAAGGATACTATTATTGTTTAAATTTTAATACGACTTTTATATATACGTGAAATTTTTTTGAAATAATTTGAGACTTGAGAATCTAAGTCAAGTACATGGTTTAGACTTTTCCTTTGTTATTTAATACTAATTCTATCATAAATTTTTAATCTAGATCATCTAGGTATACTAGAATCTGTTGACACTGATGGATTGAATATGAATATTATTTCATAATTAATTTTATAGTAAAATGTAGCGTATTTAAATGTATAAAGATAAAATCAAAATTGTGTTTTTATGAATCCTTCGAATATGTAAATTTTAACGTAAATAGTAATAGCTTAAAAACATATCTACGGTCAAGAAAATTTATGTTTGTGTAATGTTATTTTAAAATAAAAATAATTATAAAAAATAATAATAATAATTTTATTCTAAAATAATAAATAAATTGATATTTAATTTTTAATTTTTTTATGTTCTCGTAGGTCTAATATTATATACTTATACCTATGTATTATTCAGTTCAAAAAAGACTATTGAAATACCCCATTTTGTGTCATCGAGAATTTGAAGATTACGATATTGTAATAGTGCTGTTATGATTAAAAATTTCTATTATTTATTTAATTTAACGAAAAAAATTAGTAAATATTGCTTCAAAAAATATTAAGAGATTCATATTTTTTCGATAATCTATAATGATAATTCTATAATAAATAGATACCAAATTTGTTTTTTTCGCAATTTTATCCTAGTCTAATTTTCTGTTATCATTGAAGTTTTCTCAGCCTTCTTGAAAATTTTTGTACTCTGATAATTATTAACACAATATTTCATTATAAAAATAAATCCTAAAAGCAATGAATCACTTTTTTGTATTTTTTTTGTATTCTGTTTATAGCCGAGAAGAAATTAAATCTAGAAGTAGATTTAAATTTCACGCTCTTTATTAGTAATAATGTATACTAAAATTATCTATATAAACCCAATATATTTAAAAGATGTAAGGAGAAATTATAAATTCTTTTTATTGATTTACCAAATTTGGAAATTAAAATTAATAATCGCACACAGGAACGCAGAAAAATTTTTTACTTTAAATAAAAATGATTTTTTTTATATTATATTTTATTCATTAAATCTATTTATATTAGATTAATATAATATAGTCGTTAATTATTTCACAAATAAAAGTATGAATGATATGGAAAAATGGTAAAAGTGATCGCAGTATAAAAGTTTTTTATTCTACATTGAAAGATTACAAGGTGATTCATTTAAATTTCAAAATACCACATGAACTATATATATATTCAAATAAAGATAAGTTTCGTTAAACATAGGTATAATAGAACATAAAAAAATATAAAAATATACTTGAAATAGATTTAAAATAAATATTGCTTAATAATACCAAAAACAAAATATTTTAGAAACTTTTATTAAAATGTAATGAAATAAATTTGTAAAAATACAAAATTATTAATTATATATTTTTTGATATATGATGATATTTATATGATTATATAAAAGATGATATCGACAAACATCTTTAGTAGAAAAAAACATAAAAAATATTAAGAATCAATTTAATTGCAAGCCATCAATAATCTTTTGAATTTTTATACTTTTAAACAATTAGAATTTTTAAAATACTTTTTTAAAATAATTTTATTTTAAAATCAAATTAGCCATAAATTAATTTAATCATTAATAAAATTGTTCACTTGAAATTATTAGAAATTTTAGCGTCAGTTTTAATATTATAAACAAATTAAATGGATATTACGTAAAAAGATATAATTTTACAATAGATAAAATCAATAAAATGCAACTATTATTTAAATTTTAAAAAGAAAAATTAATATAATTTTACTTACAATTTTTAGATTAATTTAAACGAATGTATTATATTAGACTTATGTTGTTTGATTGAATAAATCATGAATTATATATTTAAAAAAAAAATTATTTATCTGATGATAAAGAAATAATATATATTAAATAATATGAATATTATAAATCTATTGAGCTAAAGCAATTTCTATTCCACTGGTTGTAATGTCATAGCTCAGAACAATCTTTATTCTTCTAGTTATAGCTGATTATGTAGTTAAGGACATTACTAAAATTGCTGTTCTAAATTTATTTAAGTTTTTGTTAAAGTTTATTACATTTAGATTAAATAATTTGTTTAACTCTTCTATTGAGAAAGATATTGTGTATATAATTTTGATAAGTAAATTTTTGAACTACAATCTTGCATTTTTTATCAGTTCTTAATATAATAAACTAATAATATTTATTTTGTTTTACATTGTTTAATTTTATAAAATATCAGATGGCTAATTAATTTTCATTATTATTTTATTTATTATAAATAAGTCTATAATTATTTTATAATATTTTATAATATTTTATAATATAATCTATAATAAAGAAATATAATTGAAAATATAATTACTAAATAATATATCTTTATTAGTATTGCTTTAATTACTTCTATTCATAAAACACATAGAAAACAAATTTTAATAAAATATTTACTTTTTCAAAAAGACCATAATAAAAGGAACTTTTACTGTTTTTTTGTAAAAAAAAATCTTTTACTATTTAAATATAGTTTTCATTGGAGAATGAATTAGTCATACATATATAAGGTTCATTAAAAATATTTTTCCTTAACATAACAGAAATAAATTATTCTATAACCTTCATATTTTTTTATAATACATATCACGTCAGAATAGTTAATTTTAAGTTGTATAAGATATATTTATTAACTTTAAAACGATTTTTTATTTAATACTCATTAAATTTTATTAAAATTATTTTATTCCAAGAAAGTTTTGACGAATTATTTATTTAGTTCGTATAGTCTTAAGAAAAGATGAAATAATCATAATATTACCATATAATTATTTTTATTATTTCAAATTAAAAACGTAACTATTATTTATTAATCAAATAAAACTTTTTTAATATTAAAAATTAAAGATTTTTATAAATATTTTCCTTGATAGACATCATATAATTTAGTAATAATAATAATACTAATAATAATACTAATAATATTATTGTAAATTTTGTTCGATTCATATACAATCCTTGTAAGATGTACTTAATAGGTACATAAATTTACGTAATTGTGTATTCTTAAAACTTTATACTAATCTTAAATATGTTCAAATTTATTTAAAATTATGATTTATAAATTTTATTTTAAATATGTTTAAAAGTAAATGTAATTTATAAATAAACAAACTCAAAACAATGTTTTTGAATAAGAAGTGATACTTTTATATCTAATTTGATGTAACACAGTTTTTATAGAAAATAATTTATCAATTCAACTATAATGTATGTTTGCAATTTTTTTGAATTATATATTCTTCTTTATTTAAAGACAACTCTAATTTTAGGTTATATTCAAACGACTTTATCCTATTTATTTTTCTGATGAATATTATTGTCATTGAAATCTACTCTATTCTAAGCAGTTTAATTTTTTGCAACTATATAACCTAATAACTAAATACTATAAAAAATTAATAGAAAATCGTAGTTAGAAGATACTTATAGTATCTTACAAAATTTAATTCAAAACTATCGATCAGTTATAAACCATTTAATTAATAAATTATTTTAATAATAATTTGTATTTAAGAAAATATTATTTTAAAAGTAATATATTAATACTATTATTGCATGTAGAGTTGTGGGGATTTGGATATAAAAAAGCTAGTCAACTAAAATCTAGATTAATTATTTTGTGATTGAGAGGAAACTTCCTGCGAATGTATTGTATTTGTCGCGGGTGAAGAAGCCCCGAGGTATTGCTGTAAAGTTGCTAAGGTGTTCTGATCAGAATCTACCCAGTAACGGCTTAGAGTAAGTTCCCAGATACTGTCCTCTAGTCTTATACATACACGCGGTCTTATCATCAGCACTATCGGTGAATTGCGCATAACCCGCGAATCGTTGACCAGGTGGTCGCGTTATCATGCTATGGCAAAAATGCGTTACCATCTCACGTGCCCATCTATCTCATAACAGTTTTTATGTGAAAACTTCCATGTATCATTTAAATATTTAAATTCAATTAAAATTTAAAACATAAACTGAAAAAATATTTGAATGAAATTAAAACTTTTTATTTATTATATTTGAGTTTTTAAATTATATAAAAGATTTAAACAAAAATAATAATGATTGCTAAAGGTATAAATATAGAAAAATCAAAGTGAAATATGTTTAACTATTACATTTTCAAATGTATTTGTTACAAACGTTGAATAATTTGTGCAACATTATTTATGGATTTTATAAGAATTATAAACAAATACATTCAGATTGATATTTTACTAGCTATTAATAAAATTAAAAAATTTTAAAATAGATGTTTTCAATTTGATATTACTCTAAATGATTTAGAATGAACAATAAATTTTCAGAAAAATTAACATTCCTCTAAAAAGAATCTTCATTTCAAACAAGAAAAAATTATACGCATTGTACAAACTTCTATCTACATAAGTATTCTTAAATATAAATTCGTGGCCTTTTATATTCCTGTAAGCTCAAATAGAGTATATATTGTTTGGCAATATTTGAATTTTTTAAACTTTATAAATTTCATACATTTTTCTAATCGCGTATTGTCGCTACATATTCAATATTTTATTGAAAAAGATAAAAGTTTTTAATATAAACTATTTTAAAGTATATATACAAAATGTTAACTAAAGTATTATTCTATTAAAATTAAAAAAAAAATTCTCTTGGAATACTAAATCAGAAAACTACTTAATCTTAAGAATTGTGCCAGAAAAATTTTTACAGCAGCACCTGACTATTCTGACTGTATAAATTTTAATTTGAGCTGAAACATAATATGATTGTGATTGTAATAAACAATTTTTTGAATTTATTTAATCTCTATGACCTAAATCAGTTAAGAAATGCAAAGCCATTTTACCTTTAAAAGATTAAAATTTATTTTTTGTAAAAGCTTACTTACCTATGGCTGTCTTTGTACGCACTGTCCTAGAGTAACCCATAGGATGGAGTATCGCCCAGTAGCGATCGACCGAGACGGCTACCAAACAGAAAATACTAATGGTACACAGTACAACGAGTACCGAGACCGTGAAGAGACATGCATACAAGTTTGTTGGCTGACCGATGCTTGCCAAAATGGCAAAAGGGATCGCAAAGATACCAACCAGTAGATCGGCTGTTGCTAGGGAAATAATATAATAATTTGTACGCCGCCTGAGCTTACGTTCCTTAGCGAAGACGAGGATAACAAGGCCATTGCCAAGGGTTGCACAAAGTGCGACTAGTGCCTCGCATGCGGCATATGGCAAATTGAGTTCGGTCATCTTTGAAAGGCATAGTTTTAACCTGTGATCGACTTCATCCGGGTGTGGCGCACGTCGCCGGACTCCGCTTTCTCTGCATATTCTAGATATCCTCTCGTGTATTACTGAAAAAGAATCAGAATGTTAATTACGCATATTTAACTATAAATACTTGATTTACTAATAAACAAAAAAATTTGCCTTTATACAAATGCAATAGTTAAAATAATGTGTCTTTTCAACTAATCTATGGTATATACGTCAACTATTTCAATGATATGTGAATTAAATTGAAAATTATGTGTTAAAATATACTAATGTAAAACAAGACATGGTATCAAAATTAAATAACACGCGTCAAGGCAGCTTAAAATAACTCACTTCTGCCACTGCTATCCCTTTTTTATAAAAAAATTTTACTTAACCATTGGGTATCTTCTTTTAATAATACATATATATCTGCTACCATTGAAAGTATAAGATAAAAAATTTTTTTAAGTAATTATTCAGAACTTTTTTTACGTTAGTTATTAAGTAATTTAATTATTTAAATATTGTATAAATATAATGAGAACAAAATTTATCTTTTATTCCATTTTTAACTTCCAGGATATAACGATTTCTCATCCTTCTTCTTCTTATATTAATTTTTTTAAATATAAAATTCATAATATGGAACTTTAAAAAAACTATTTTTCATAATATAAATCATATATAATTAATATAAATAAATTTAATGAAATGTAATGAACACCTAATCTATTAATATGGTAAAATAAAAAAAATATTCTTCTAAGAAAAATAATGCATTATTTAG
The DNA here is from genome assembly GCA_018907185.1 of Platyscapa corneri. NCBI lineage: Eukaryota > Metazoa > Arthropoda > Insecta > Hymenoptera > Agaonidae > Platyscapa > Platyscapa corneri. The sequence continues at coordinate 302,946 of JACCHW010000004.1, forward strand.
AAGTAAGCTTATTTTCTTGACGATATTATTTTTATTAAAAATATTAAAAACAAATTATATTAAATCTCAAAATATAATTATTTAAGAATTTGTAATAAGTTTTTAAAAATTCAATAAAATACTTTCAATGATATATTTTTTGCTTTAATTTAAACACATCTATTTTTATTTTAAATACAAATTGTATTATATATTTATTAAATTCTTTAAATATTTATCTTCTTCGCTTTTACTTTTCTTTGTAATATTTTTTCTTATATTTATTTATATAAAGTATTTTACATTTGTATTATATTATGCTGCATTTTTGTGGAACATTATATTCTTTTGAAAATACTAATAAAATATTTTATATGCACAAAGAAATGATTCGATAAAATTTAATCCATTTATATTTAATAAATTTGAAATATTATTTACGACATGTAATACACAATAACTGTATAAAATTGCTTTTTAATTACAAAAATTGTATATTAATCGATTATAAATTTTTTAAATCATATACAATTTATTTTACAAATAAAAAGTTTTTTAATATTTTAGTCTTATAAAATTGCTTAATTTATATCTAGAAAATATTGATATCTATTTACTTAATAATAAAATTTATGAAATGAATAATAAATTTTAGATTAACTTATTTAAAAAATATTTAAATATCAATATAATCATAACTAAAAATACATATACACCCATGCGAAAATAATATTTTATCATACAGTCAACGTGTATAAATATAATTAAGAAACATTTCTATCATAAACAACCATTGCTTTGACACCTTGTTAAAGACTATATCCCTGAAGTATTCTTAGTGATCAACTATTGAAATATGTGTGAATTATAGGATACGTATAACCATCTAAATAAAATATCTAAGTTACACGATTTAAAGGATCTATTAGAATATTTCATTAATCTGAAATATATGAAACACACTAAATTTATATTAAATGTTGAATAAAATTTTGAAACATAATTTACACTTACAAAAATTTTAAATATTATAATTACATTGAAATAAATAGATAGTAAAAATATTATTTATTAATATATTTTATCGTTCCTTTACTATTTTTTTTTTTAAATATAAGAGTAACAAAATTATAGTTTTAAATCTTCATCGTTAAAATAAATTAATAAAGATTCACGAAACAGTTAATGAAAATATTTCTAAAATTGTAATTTATATTATAATATAATATTATTATTCATTTAATTTTAATTATGTTGTAACTACAATATAATAGCAGTAATCAGTAACATATATAATACAAATTATATTTTTATAACTTTATAAACATGAACATATTAATTTATAAATTATAGGTTGTATTGAATCATAAAAAAAATATAAATTATTTTTTAATAGATAAACATTAAAATTTAATAAAACCATTATTCAAAAGATTTATATACATCTGTGAATTTTTAATAATTCAATTAAAATTTTTAACTATTAATAGTAATATTAATCAATATTATTATATAATGTTGCAAATATTTATCTAGTTTCTATTACTTTAATTTCTTCACCATTATCTAATTTCGAATATTTTTGTAGGATTCTAATTATCAAAATTAACCAAAATTAGTTTAATTCGTTTAAATCTATTTCTGCGTCACTGAAATAACTTTTATGAACACTAATTAAAATATAAAAAAGAAAATGTTTGTTTTTAATTTAAAAAGTATGTATAAATATTTTTTTTATAATTTGCAATATATAGTTGATTTAAACTTGTAATATGTTTGAATTATTTATAAGACATTAGCTAAAATTTCTATTATTATAAAAAATACTAAAATATTTAAAAAAGTTTTTCGAATATTAATTAGTACTGTTATAATTTTTTAATATCCATTCAACATTTATAATAATTTTAATAAAATTAAATTTTTCAATCGTTATGTTAATAATGTATTCTTTATGAAATGCAATAAACAATGTTTAATGTATTCAATTACTATTTATTTGTATATTTTTTAAATCAGTAAGTTTATTATATATATATATATATTGAATTGAAATATTAATGAAGATTCAAAAATAGGCTTATATTAGTTTAATAAAAATCAAGCCTTCACAAAATTTTATTAAGCATCAAAGCTGAATGAATAATAACTAATTTTCTATATTATACATTTACAAATTAGTAATAAAGAATACAGAAGAATAATATAAAAATCAATTATTATGATATTAAAAAGATCATAGATATTAAAAAGAACAGCTAAAAAATCTACCGTGCATGTTTATTTATTATTAAAATAATCTACAGAAATCCTATATTTAATACAACTTTAATTTAAAGTAATAACAAGAAAAAATTATTGAAATTTTTTTTTCATACATCTATATCTTGTATTTAATAATTAAACGGATTTTTTCCTTTTACTAATTTATCTTTAGTGTATAAATATAAGTAATATGATAAGAGAAATGGATCACAATTATATATCATTCTGATTCCTCTGGAAAACGAAATTTTGTAACGTGACGCACAGAAACGAAAGCGTGAGATCGCTCTCGTTCTACATTCGATTGCTTATCATCTTATTTTTAAAAAAACGTTAAATGTCCTGATTTTTGTATAATATACACTTATAAATATCAAAGTGTAAACAAGTATAAGATTGTAGTTCAGTATTAATATAAATACTTATAGAACTTATTAAGATTATTAATTTCGATTATTAATTATGAATTCACTCCATTTTTCTTCATTTTACGAATATGAATTATATTTTTGTTTAGCGGTTCTAGAAGAAATTTCATTAAATTATAATAGATAAAAAGAAACCAAAATAATAGCAAAAGCTGCTTTCCTTAAGGAATTTGCAAGATACTTTGCAAGTATTTATCACCGTCAGAGGTTTTATATTAAATTTATATAAGTAATACACAAGAAATAAATTGTCTTTCGTTTTTATTTTTATTTAGTGAAAAGAATAAAACAGTATATTTTTTATTTAATTTATAAAAGATTATAAAATTTTTTGGATATTTTTTAATTATACATAAATTATTTATAACACAAAAAATGTATACAATAAACTTAATAATGTTAAAATAATATTTATAAATGTAGTATTTATAATATCTAATAGAAAATGAATAAAGTTAATTATATAATATTACAATATTATTAAAATTTTTATTACATTTTCATTAACACTTTTTTTTTAAATCATGTAGATATGGTAAAGAAAATTTTTATGATAAATTCTATGATTAATATTGGATGAAAACTTATTTTCCCTTCAAATATCAAAATAGATATTATAATATTAGGATAAACTTTAAAATAATAAGGTGTCTATTGGTAAAGACTTAGTTTAATTGCTACTTAAAATGAAAATGAAGGACGTTCTTGTGCTAAATTTACTGAATCTTTGAATTCAATCATTCAAATAATTTTAATATTTCATAAATTTCATCCAATCAAACAATATTAATAGTTTTAGAACTAAAAAAATTATATTACTTTGTGAAACATTAATGAGCATCTTGCTTAAATTAGCGTATAAAACATTATTTTATTTACATATAGAAGACAGAATAAGTAAATGAACAAAACATTAATTTATTATAGTAAATATAGAAAAGAAATCGGTTTTTTATATTTTCATTATTTAAATAATAATATATAAGTTATTACTAACAATAAATTAAAATTTTTTGATAAATCGCTCAAAATGTGCTCATTAATGAGTACAATTTACTGGTTTTTATTTTTGCACCGATTCTTATCGCTCCCACAACCTACACTCATTTACGTTTCTATACTCGATTAGTTCTCTTATAAGAAATGAATGTTTAATATTTTTCGTAGAATGTAATAAGGGAAATTGATAACTAAAAATATTTAAAGAATTGGAAAAATTTTAAGATTTAAAGTTAAATATTTTACTTGATAAATAATGAAATAAAGTGTAATATAATATTTAAGAGTAATAATTTGAATAATTTGTTTGAATCAATATAATACGAATATTGTTTCTTATTTTTAAATTTAATAATATTTTATTATATTAAATAGAGAATTAATCAAATTAGAAATATTATTTACTAATATAATGTTTAATTTGTAAACAATAATCATAAGAAATAAAATAATATAAGATAATAAATATTTTAGAACACTATTTTAAAATTTTGCTCTATTAAAATAAAACAATGTATAATACAAAATTATTAGATAAAAATACAAAATTTGGGTACATTCTATACTTTTAAAAATTGTTTTCAATTTTATTAAATAGCCATACATGTATGAGTATACTCGTAAGTAATATATATTTAATATTTTCGAATTTGATTATAATACTGTATTATAGTCGTTAAATTAAAGTTACTATTAAATAGTCGTTACTAATTAAAATGTTTAACTTTTTTATTTTACAGTATGTTGACATACAAATTCAATTATTATTTAATTGTATTGAAAATTTCAATTTCATTAAGTAACAAAATGTATAAATACTTTAAGGTCGTTTACGGTTAACCTGTAATTTACACATGGTTAAATGATGAATTGGTAAGTGTAGCATTCACAGTTAGTTATCAGTTAAAGCAGTACGTATATGGGTTCATTTAATATATGAGTATGTTTATGTATATTCATTTTCAAGTAAGTATATTAAGATACGTAAATTTTTGTCCTTTTAAAAAAGAAGATTCAAGTTAATAAAAGAAGGAAAAATATTTATACATATTTATATACATTTTCATATTTGAATAATGTCTAAAAATTATCTCAAATATTATTAAATATTAAATAGTACACAGTATAATTTAAAATACTTATATGATTATTTATATTTTGTAGTATTAAAAAATCAAGCATAATATACTTTAACGTTAATAATAACTTAAAAATATTGTTTGAGTAATTACATTATTAAGTATATGAATAATAGATTTGAATAATCTTTAAGTTTTTGAAATTGTATACAATGTATATATAATTTCAGTCTTTGAAATTATATACAATGTATATATAATTTCAGTCTTTGAGATAAATTTTTTGTTCTCATATTAAACTTGAATTATGTCCTGCTATTTTTATTTCACAATGTATAAAATTTATAAATACAATGAATTCAAAATTTTATAGTATATGATACGCATAAATTTTGGTATTTTAATTCAGTTGTTTATCATTCGATTAATTTAAAAAAATCTTCCTACAGTTATATCTATACATTTATCTCTTTATTTCTTTTCTAATTTGTATAGAATATCATTCATCCATATTATAAAATCCACGTTTTTTTAATATAAAGACTAAAATAATTTATGAGAATTAAAAATCTTCGATCAAATTCAGAAAATTAGTCATCTTGTTTAATCACTTCTTATATACTTCAAGTTTATCTATATACTATATACTTTTTTATAACCATAATACTTCCTACTATAAAGAAATTTTAAATTTAAACAATTATCATAACTATGTGTAACTAAGAAAATCACCAGTAAGAAACATTATGACTCAAGAACTAATAGGGAGTTTCTTGAAAACTTATAACTTCCAAGAGTCTAAAATAATGATTGATGAGCTAAGGTTGTGTGTGTGAGTGTGCAACAACTCGAAAAAATTTATTTGAATTTAAAGGATTAGATTTTTCATAAAACTTTATTTTTGTTCATCTGAACTATTATATCTCACACTTTTAAATATTCGTTATAATTTTAATGCAGTTTAACTGTCAATTATTGTTCATTAATGTTTTTATTATTTTTTTTTTTGACACAACTATCACACACAAACCTAGATTTAATTTTTTATTAAATGAATGGGATTACGTGCCAAAAGAACCATTAAAATATTCCAAAAGATAAAAATGCTACGAAAGTTTTTTTTCGTAAAATCTCTAAATTAAATAAAATATATATAAATTATTTTAATTTAATAATTTAAAATATATTTACGTAATTAAATAAATACTGCAATATTCACGAATATTAAATCAATGAACTTAGAATATGTATGCATATATGTAAATAATATATGTATATATATTTGATTTTATAAAAACTTTTAGATAAAGGTATATTTCTAATTTTATATTTCATGTAAATGTTTTATTGTACAATAATCAATTTACATGTATAGCTATTTTTAATTTAAAAAAATCATTAATCAGCATAAAAAATTTAAAAATTTTGAAATAAAATTAAAAAATTGATGAATATAAATAATAAATTGAACATTTTGTACAAGAAGTATTTCATAACATAAGTGATTTTATATAATCATATTTCATTTTTAACTACAATTATACATAAAAAACAAAAAAGATATGTTACTTTTGAAGGTAAATAAAATTTTTTATTTCGTATTTTCAACATGAAAGTTTTTTAAATTCAAAAATTTCTTTTATAGTTTATTATTATGTATTATACATAATTACATATATATAGAAATATAAAAAAATATATATTATATATAAGAAATAAAATAAAATATAAAATATACTGAGTATAAAATATATAAAGATGTGAAAAGTAATGATGGCTTTGCCCGTTAACTAATATTTGAGTTTATTCAGAAGTGTTGATAGAAAATTTCCTGCTTAAACTGATTATTTTGAAAACAAGCTTATAAAATTTATTTAAAAAATATTATTTTAAATTGATGATTATGATCCACAGTTAAAGCATTAATGTAAAACATAAATTTTCTACTAAAATTTAATTATGCATCAATAAATTAAAATTATATATTAATTTGTTAACATATTTAATACACAGAGCCACTTTTTAAAATTTTATTTTTCAAAAATTTTTAAATTAATAAAATGGAATAGAAATTAAGAAACATAATGTTATTATATTAATGTACTTTCATTAAATTTATAGTTTTACATATTATTTTTATTTATAATATTTTATATTTTCAGTACCAAAAACGAAAATAATTATTCCAGATACTATTAAGGTTTTGATTAAATTACTCATAAAAATAATAGAAAAGTAATGGTTTTATTTGACCAAGCCATATATAAAAATAAATCTTCAATATTCGGATGATTTTTAATTATTTTTTTCTGTATAGTATTGATTGATAATCGAGGCAGACATTTTATAGCTATACTCTTTTGTTTTTAACATGCAATTATACTTTGAAAGTTACTTTATTTAATTTTAATTTTAATATAAATATACCAATGATCAATAAAAATGATAATAATTTATATGTTATGTATTTTTAATTTTTTTTAAATATCTTATATTTTTTGTAAATTTATAAGTCTAATACAAATAACCAAAAGTAATTAAAAATATTCGTAATAGTATAAACTTAGTTAGTAAGTTTAGATAATAAATTTAAACTATAACATAAATTTAACTATTATTGCTAAAAATAAAATTAACTAGCTGAGTAATGAAAATATAAAATAAAATTTTTAATTTTTCTACTATTAATAACTTACAGTTTTTCCCTTTTATCATAAAATGTAATTTGTTCATTTCTACAATAGTATTATGATATGAATTAAAAAATTTAATTTCTATATAAAACAGAATTTGAAACACATATTTAAAATTTCTGATTATGTATGTCAATAATAAAAATTTCAGCATAGTCGTATCAAGTATTAAAAATTATTATAATTTGTTTGTAGAATAATAAATTTTGTAGCTATAAATTAACTTATTACTGTATGTAAAAATTTAATTCATACACGTGTATATTTTAATTAAAAACTTAATTGTTTTAAGAATCAAACATAAAATTTCCATTTATTTTTTAATAAATACATTTTTTATATTTCTTGTTAATTATTTTTTTAATATTATAAAAATATGTAATATGTAATTATTCTAATGTAAATTCTTAATTATGTGTTATATCTTATATTTTCTGTGTTTAATTATCTTAGCTTTTAGGTAGTATGCTTTATATGATTGAAATATGAATAAAATAGAAACTATTTAAATGTTTTAATAAAATAAAATATATATATATTTTTAATGTATGTATTATTATATATATACTTATATGTATATAAATATATATATATTTATATACATATAAATATATATATGTATATAAATATAAATATATGTATATAATATATATATATATATATATATAAATAAATATGTATGTATGTATATTATTTAGCAGATGCATAAGTGTGTGGATTGGAACATATCGAGATAATTTTAATGAATACCAACAAAGCTTTGGCCAATACTTTCTATTCTTTTTAATAAAATTTTTTTATAAATAAAGAACTTTTTAGATAAAATACACGGATAAAAATTTTTTTTCAAAAGTAAAAATAGAATAGATATATAGTACCAAACTGTAAATTCATTAAAATTTAGATAAACTTATCTCTATTTCACTTTTAAAAACTGATTTAACAAAATTTTATTAAAATATAGCAAACAATTAATTCTTCTTAAAGACAATTTAAATCAAGTTCATTACGTGTCTTTTTCTGCAAACCAATAGATTTTCATGTACAGAAACAACCATTATCATATAACAAAAAAAAGTAAAGCTTTATTAAGCTCATGAAAAGTCAAGGAAATATCTTTGATAATCAAAATCCGGAATTCAAAGCACTTTGATGTATTATCCTAAGTATATTCGATTAGGACACTCGAATTCGTTCACGCAAACTGTCAAAAACACTGCATCAATTCGACATAATATCAGTCATTAGACCAAGCAAAAGTAAAGGCGCGTCATTCGAATTTAAAATTTCCGACGTAGTTTAAGCAGCAGTAGACGAGACTACGACGCGTGGCAAACTGTGTAGCCACGAGCACTGCGTCCGGCTGCTTTGTGGGGGGATAAACGTGCCGTGTCGTGCGCCGTTCCGATGGGAAAAGGTTCGTCGAGCGTCCGTGACTCTACGTCCGTAGGTTCTCCGTTTTTCAGGTCGTGACGTCATTCCTAATGCGTGAATTGAAGAAGAAAAAAGAAGTAAGACGAGAAAATCCCCGTTGTGACCAAAAGACAAAAATGCGGGTTTGTTTTTCTATTAGTGATCATTCTGAGTCGAATCAGGGTGAGGAAAGATTACAACGAGTAGCTCATGAGCTTCTAAGAAGTTTTTTTGGATAAGGGTGCTTGTTCAATCGTGGCTTTACTTTCGAATTGTTCCTGTATTTAGAATAAAAGGATAATACTTTATTAGAAAACTTTGGATCAACAAAAGTTGACATTGAAGTTATACATGAATTTATGTTTAAATTAACAGTACTAAACTCCTACAAAGTTTAAGAAAAATAGATAAAAATAAAAAATGACAGAATATACTTAAAACTTTTTGAAGGTTAAATTCTGTAAAGTTATATTGTTTATTTATTTAACCACGTGGAACTTCAAAATTAAATATGAAAAAGATGTATAATAAAATTAATATATACTCGTTTCAGTTATTTATTCTGATATATATTAGTCTGCATATTATTTAATACATAAACTTAAGCTACGAGATCAATAATATAATAATTTCTGTTTTATATATTGTTATTATATATGTTAATATGTTATTGATATAGTAATGTGTTATTGATTAAGTAAAATATAAAGTAAAATAGTGTTGTTCGTGTAGATATGGCATTTATTTCAGTACATTTTGTATTTATCGAGATTTTCTGTTTTAATAATAATTATCATTCTTTAATTTTTTGTCCATGATTTCGAATTGATAAGTTTATCTCAGATTTCCAAACAGGGCAGTTTTTTGTTTTAATAGTATTACACTCGAGCGAGATCCACGATCAAACATGTTGAGTTATTTATCTTGTATATATGAAGGCTATATACCCTTTATCTTCAATTGAATAATGCATCATAAAATTTCGGAAGTGATTTAATAATTGTACGAAACTTAAAAGTCAACAAATTCATCTTAAACTCATAAAAATTACAATAGTTTTATCAATATTTACTAATTAATGTCAACAAATTCATCTTAAACTCATAAAAATTACAATAGTTTTATCAATATTTACTAATTAATTTTGTTGGAAAAATATAACATTATGTTATAATTTTGGCCTAAATAAAACTTTAATGTAATCCAGTGTTTACAGTAAATAACAAATACGAAAATGAATAACATAAAAACATTTAAAAATTTTCTCAATGCTGGTATTACAAAAAGTATTAAAAATTTTAGCTTTAAAAAAGTGGGAACTTTTTATTTTTTTAAATTTGCAAAAAGCAATAGTTATGCATAACAATGATAAATTATTATATCTTAAAATAATCATATTTAAATCTCCTAAGTAACGAAAATTAAATTAAAATTGTTAAGCAAGGTTAAGATAAATCATGACGTGTAATTAATCATTAAAATTCAAAATAAATAATAAAAATTAATTAAAATTAATAAAATTTTAAATTAATAAAAATTATATTATTAAAAGATTTTAATTTATAACGTAGATTTCTTTTTGCAATTATATCTTAATATCTTGTAAGCATTACTATCTATATCAATTAACTAGAAAAAGTGTTGGTTACAGAAAATTACACTTGAACCGGTGTTTAATATTAAATTTTTCGACTATTTAATATTAAATTGATAAATTATATAATCATTTCAGCAAAATTTTACTAATAAATGATAATTTACTTCTTGATTACTTGTAGATAAAATAATAATTAAATGTAAAATTTATTAATTGATTTCATTAAATTAAAAAGAATAATTGTATATTTATAATTATTGTAACAATAATTAGAATAACTATTATATACATAAAGAAAATTATTTGTGAGTATTAAATATAAATTAATATATATATTATAATAATAATATATATTATTTATTAAAAACGAATATTCAAATCCTTATCAATAAATTTAGTATTAATGTAATATCTTATTATTAATATTGATAGACAAATATAATTATTTTAATTGCATCCCTAAACAAGTTTCTTCTTATTATGTAATTACAATATTAATCTATTAACTGATTAACTCATTATGTTTAAAGGTTTTATACAATATTCAAATATCAATGTTATTAAAATTTTATTTACTATATTTTAGGTATTCATTTCATTAAAAAAATTAATTTTAAATAAATTTTTCTATTAAATAATTGAAATAAACTTAATATAATGAAGATAGAAAAATTATTAGCACAAATAAAAAATGTAAAAAAGAGTAAAAAAGTGTTTTTTATCAAATATGTAACATAAAACTTTTCATTTTTTACGATAAAGATAATATTAAATTTTACAATTTGTTAATATAAAACATTTAATAAATATTTACACTATAATTGTATTATTATAACGCTAAATATATTAATATTTTTTAAAATAGAATAACTTCTAATTATAATAGAAGTTTTCTCACTTCTTAGAGATACGTAGTCGTACATTACCACTAAGCTTCTTTATCTACTGAATCATGGATAATTGGCTCTGAAAAAAAGAAAGTACTTCTAATTATGTAAGTTCTAAATTCACTTACTTTATGTTATATTATCTTAATAGTATAATAAATTATAGAAAAATATTAAAAAAATATCTAAAATGTATTATAATTATTTGATTATTATGTGTATTTAATATAGTTCAATCAAATTAATTCATCATGCAAATTTATGTTATATAAAAATTTTAAATATTTCTTAACTTAATATTTTAAATACTAAAGTGGCTCAACTTTAATGTTTTAACATTGAAAAATTAAACATATATAAAATTTCAAAAGGCTTATAAAATTATATATTACAAAATTTCTATTATTTTATTTACGTGATTCTTGTTGGACAACTTATTGAAAAATACAATTTCTTCCTCAAATATAAAAATATATAGTACACATAAAAAACTGTCTCACACATAACAAAATAATATAAAAGCAATATAATATCTATTAAATAAATTTGAAATTTCTAAGCATCTATTTATAGGAATTAAATAATTATATAATTATATAATATAATTTAAATTATATAACTTTTTTAATAGCCAACTCTAAATTAGTTTCTAAGAATTTTAAATTTATAATAGACATAGAATTAATTAGCGACAATAATTTATTTCGTAATGTTTAAAAACTTATTTACTTTCTTGAAAAATAAATGTTTTATTTTTTGCACTGGTAATAATATCAGCAATTTAAAAAAATAAATTAATTAATTTATAAGTCAATATATTTCATAAAACATAAAATAATTAATAATTATTTGATAAAATATATTTACAATTTAACAGTATTACTTGCTGCAATCATGAAATCATGAACTTCAATTTTCAATTTAACAAAAATTTCTACTTAATATTTATTTTGACTAGCATTTTGCTTTTCAAATACATACCAAATAATTATTCTTATACACTTATAAAAATTACAAACAAAATAAATCATACGGGCTTAATACAACGTCGAGTATATTAAAAGCAATTTTCCAGATATTCATAATTTAACGATATGACTACGTTTATATCTATTCACAAATTGAAATTCAATCATAATTGTTTTCTTGACAAGATCCTCTATTGAGTATACCTAGTAATTAAGTGCTGAGAAGTATTCAAATTAAAATTTATTATGTGGTTAAAATCGATATGAAAATGAATTTAAGATAAAAAAATTTGTTCTAAAAAATAATTTTTTATTAGTTTTCTATGAAGGTATGGTGAATATGGATTTTTTTATAATTTTTCAATTTGTCTGTAAAAACAAAATTAATTGTTTATTTATTTTTTATTCATTTTACTTAAGGCACATTAAATTTATTTAAATTACAATTGCAAAAATCATCTTAAAAATATTTTATATTATCATGTGTAAGATTTGAATCAAATATAAAATAAATAGAAAAAATTATCTTAAAATTAAATTTAAACCTATCAATTTTTTTATTTTACCAAAAATTTAATACGACAAAGACAACATAAGTTTGTTATGAGTTGTACATTGAGTTTCTGAATGATGATTAAACTTAAATACCACTATATTTAGCTTAACAAACTTTAGTTAAATTTATCTGAGATAATTAAGATTAGCTGATAACTCTTAACAGGCACAGACCAGAATATTTTAAATTGAATAAACGCCTCAATTGCTCTTTATAGATATATATCTCAAACGCACAGACGTCACGCATCATTAGCAGTTTTTCTGATCCATAACCTATAATTATCAAATTATCAATCATACTAATAAGTTGTTCTATTTTCATTTAACACATAAAATTTTCTTTTGAAAATAATTAACTTTTATAATCAATGTAAGAAGTTACATTATAAATTTTTCTATAAAATAAATATAAATTATTAATTCTTACAATAGAAAAATAAATATAAAGAAAAATGTTGCAATTACAATAGTATATGCAGTTTTGAAATTACAATTATATGCATTAAAATAAAATTTCATTGAAATTAACTACTAAAAATAAAATTTTTATTAAGAAAATATCTGTTTAAAATATCCAATTTTAAGTGAAAAACAGAACACGAGATAAGCAAGCAGTAACAATTTTCTAGCGAAGGAAAAATATTATATTTTTAATGAATATTTAATGAAATATTTTTTAAGAGATACGCAATGAATAAATGAGAATTTTATTTATTAAAGCCGATTGACATAATAAAAATAAAATTTTAAAATAATGTCTTTTGTTTTATCGTATTAATACTTATAGAAATTACCCGTAAATCTAAACCGAAATTAAATGCATTTTAAAATGCATTAATTTCTGCTTAATGCAGAGATTTTTCTGAAATTTATCATTATATACCTAAAACACTTAAGAAATAAATTTTAAAAATGTACATTGCAGAAGATCATAAACATTAAATAAACATTAAAGTTATAAACATCACTAAACTAAATAACATTTATTAATATTTAACAGTGTATATAATTTTTACTATCGAAACAAAACATAACAAACACGAAAGGGAATTCTTAAAAGTTAAAAATAATCGTATATTTTAAAATAATTTATCGATTAACCAATTGCATTCTATTTTCATTGAGAAAACCTTTTATACGACTTTTATTTAAAAAATTGCTTTTTTTTTAATAAATTATATAGAATTGCAAATTTATAAAAACTGTAACAATAATAAAAGGATAATATTTGAACGATTGAAAGTCTTGTTTCTTTTTATGAAAGAGTTTTAATAATACAACCATCTATATCCGAGTATCATATCATAAAACAGTTTCAAACTTTTATTTGGGTCGGTAGGAATGGACGTAGCAAAATTTTGTTTTTTTCTTTAGTAAAAAACAAGCAATAATTCTTAATTGTATATCGATTTCTTCGTAAAATGAATGATTTTATTATAAATATATTAGAATAATTATTCAGCAGCCAATACAAAAATGTACACGTATATTGTCTATATAGCAAGATAAATTTGAGAAGCACCGTTATATAATTAATACTGTTCTATAAATACCTGTAAAATAATGTTTGATACTTACTTTGTACAATAACGGCTTTTATGAGGCTCAATTGTTTTTTATCTGTTTTTGTAATATTATTTAATAATCGCAATTATATTGTATTTAATAACAACATTATATTAGTTATTTTGTTTTTTTTATTTTAATTTTATAAGAATTTATTGCATTTGAAATTTTTCAAAAAGTATAATAAAATTAAGTTAAAAATCTTTATTATCCGTTGTAACCGCATATTTTAGATTTAACAAAAATAGTTTATTAATTACATTTTGATCATTTAATAACTTCATCAATCTTATAAAATTTAACTTATACAAAATGTTACATAAATGTTAGTAACAGAAAAGATGTTGTTTTTCAAATTACGTATATATTAAATTTAAGTTATTTTACATATTTGCTGTACTTTATTTAAGCTTTACAATCTGGCATATTTCTAAATAAAACTTATTTTCACACAGAACTTTCCATTTGATTCTCTAGCTACTTAATATCAAATAATTTATGAATCAAGAACATTAAAAAATAAAAGTTTATCTATAAATTGAAAGTAACTGTAATTTTCAGCTAAGGAAAACCAAATGAAATGTATGAAATATAAAAGTGAAATAATATATAAAGTACAGATACAAAATTGAATTATGTCAACATTTATTTATAATAAAATAATAAAGAAATATAATTTATATACATTATAATTTTATGAGTAAAAAATATGAATACTTTTTATCACATTTTAACGAAATTTATTTTTCTATCGGAACAAACTTTATTAAGATTAATCGAATCACTATCAAACACATGAACTGTCATATATTTGAAGTAATAAATCTCTGAGAGAAAAGACCCACATTTATTTTCTTTAGCTTGATATTTAGATTCGTAACCAGTTAACGACTAATTCGATATCAAACTTCACCCTCTGTACGCACTGAAATAAATCGATAGAACAACTTTGCGTCACGAGAATTGTTATGATTACGAGTATATGAGGTAATAAGATATTTTTTTAGTTCTTTTAACTTAAAAACAAATATGTCAAAAAAAAAAATTTTCATGATCCATCATCTGAAAAAAGTAGCATGAACGAAGCTGCAAAAGCCATTTGTAATAAATTTCTTGAATAAGTATCAAGCGCATTAAAATATTCTAGAGTCGAGAAAAGGGATAGGATTAATATATGTACACTAGGATCTGGTAGCTCGTAAAATGAAACCTTATTAAGAGGTGAAGAAATTATGGGAAGTATACATATGTTTATTAAGCAGATGCGATACTTCTTCGTTTAACTAACGGTTATTCACTTTTACAACAAATTTTTTTCTAGTAAACCAATGAATTTTTCCTTTCAAATTATTATTTAATCTAATAAATTATTTATAATTATACCAATAGCTAAATGCCTTTTTAGAAAGTTTTTGAATTCTTATCTTTCACTGATATAAACCTCTATTTTAATATTCTATTTTAATTTTTAAGACGTTTAATAATATACAGAACTTTTACAATGAAGTCGAATACTTATGCTAGAGTATCAAAAAATATTAATTAATTTTTATATTTATAAATAAAACTGAAAAAAGATGGTAATTTTTATATAAAAAGATTCTTTCATTTACAAAGATACTTCATATATTTGGTTTCATATGTTTTTAAATCAAATTAAATTTAATATATAATACTTATTAACGATATTTATATAACTTTTTTATATAACTTAAATATAATACTTATCATAACTGTAAAAAAAATTATCTATTTTAACAATCAGATATATTTTATGAATTGTAAACATTTTATCTTTAAAAATAACCTAACTAATTACGAAATATTAAATTTAAATAATAATAATATGTAATGTACGATATATATTTATAAAAATAAGGATGAATTCTTTAAAAAAATAAATGGTATTCGCATAGATTTATAATTGAATTTATAAAGAATGATATAAAAGTGATGAAAAAACACTCTATACATATGTGTATATTATTATTAAATATTTAAACATAAATATGCACTTTTTAATATTCCTAATAATACTTAAAGCACTAAGTTAAAATTTACATTATTAACACACTGATAATATTAATGTAAAACTGTATCATTTTTTTAGGTTAAAACTTAATCATTGCTTAGATAAAAGTTATCGGAAAGCGAGAATCATATAAGGAAATTTATATGATTACTTATACGAAGCATTAATTATTGCCAGGTGTACCATTTAAAGAATATCGTTTTCTGCAACCTTTGTAAAAGAAAAAGTTTTCTTAATATATTAATGATACAATGACGCATTTTGAATAGGGGAAAAACAAGTATTAATAGTAATATAAACGTATTATTATATGTTATTATGTTATCAGAACAAAATTAAATCTAACATAAAATTAAATAAAATAATTTTTGGGCGATTTATATTATCCAATATAATTTATATAAATATCAGTAAAATTAGAGGTAATCAACGCAAATGATACATTTTCTACTACATACTAATTACATATAACGAAAGAATATATAACATGGCTGTCAAATAAGTATACGTTGACTTACAGTTAGAAATAAAAATTAAAAGCGGAATACCCCCATAGACCCATATAATGGGCTTAGTTTTTAAAAATATTTGTTCGACACATGCAAAATAATAGCCGTGAATTCGTATAAATTTAAATTATTATACATGTAATTTATAAAACAGATGATATTCATTAAAAAAAACTAATATCGTAAAAATAAAATTATTGTATCATCAATACATATTTATTCATCATTTGTTATACTCCGAATCGCTGAAAAATTTCCATTTCATTTTTTTTATAATGATTATTATTTTGACTTAAAATTTAAAAATAGATATAAAAATCAAAATATTATTCATATTATTAAAAGTATTCCTTTATATTTTAAAATAAATGAATTTAAGTAAATTTTTTGAAAATAAACAGTATTAAAATGATTATGAATTTATTATATACATAATATATATATTTACATACATAAATTTAATAAAAAATTAATTTATATAATAATTGATTTAAAGTTAATGAATATAATATCTATATATATTTATAATACGCATAAGCATAACACTCCTTTAAAATTTGAATGCTTTGCTATACCTAAAATAAATCTATAATGAAATTTATATGAAATAAATTTTACTCCATTATTTTAAAATAAAATATATAATCTTCTTTTACTTTTAATTCAATAAAACACTTATTTTTTTTGAAAATATTATATGCCGTAGATTTAAAAAAAAATCATTTATTATTTAAAAATGTAATTTTCATAACGTAAATATAGATGACTTCGAATATGACTTCAAAGTATATTAACATTAAGAAGAAATATTATAAATATTGAAATGATTATATTTTATTATTTAGTTTTTTAATATGTGTAAATTTGTATTGTTATTTTCAATTCACTAAATTTTTTTAAATTCTTATACTATTTAATATATGTAATTTTTTATTTTTATTTAAAATATAAAAATAGAATTTTTGCTACTTACATAATCGTAATTAAATTCTAAAATATATTAAAATATAATATGTTTTAAGAATAAAAATATATAAAATTAAGAATAAAATGAAAATAAAAACTTATTAATAAGTAAGAAAATTAATTTTTTCTTTCTTTTTCTATGCATAAGTTTTCTACAACATCATTAATATTATATTATTTCCTTTTTTATAAGTGATTAATTTGTTTTCATCAAGTATTTTCGTATTATGTGTATTTTATATGTATTTTTGTAAGAGGAAAATAAAAAAATATCTATTTTTTATAATAAATTTACTGTTTGGATCTTTCATTTAATTCTCATTAATATTCTTTACTTTGTATTTTATTCCATATAATATAGTAAATTTTGATTTTAAAATTGTTACGAAATAGCTTATATAGATTATTAATGCATAAACTATTAATAAGAAAGTTAAATTTAGAAAAATATTTTTTAAAACCAAAATTTTTCATTATTAATATTGGTAATTATAATACGATATTTTAAAAAAGGTTTTAACATGACTTATAACTTTCTTAAACTCGTACTCTGACTTAATAAGACCTGAAAATAATTAATTGCTACCATTTCTTCATTACAAAGAAAATATATGTAACATAAAAATGATTATTTTAGTAACAATTACTGTATAATTTATCATTTTTTAATCATTTATTATCTATTTTAGTTCTTACATTGTGACGGAATAATATTATTATTTAAAAAACAGTATTTTTATTCATTATTTATTAATATTTAAGGTTTATTTTACTGTTATTAATTTATTTATTTTATAAAATATATATGTTAATATGAAAAAATAGTAATTTAGATTTTACTGATAAGTTACATTACGAAAAATTACTATGAGTAAAATTAAACTAAATAAATTATTTATATGAAGCTAAGGATAAAGGTAATTTTCATTAAATATATAATCTAAAATAAGTAAAATTGATTCGTAAAATAATATTAAATTTAAGTTATAAAATACATATTACGAAAAAAAATTCAATCTGATATATGTTCTGTGAATGTGGTAATACGTAAAACCGTGTGGTAACAAGTAAAATACGTAAATATTAATTAAAATGAAAATCTCTAAAAAACAGACTAAAAGTATAACTTATAAAGTATTATTGATCGATTCAAATAAATATTTTAAAAATATATATTATTATAAATATTATTACTATTGTGTTTCCTCGATTTAACGATACCTAAATGAATAATGTTGGAGTACTGCACATGAAATCTTAATAATAAACATGTATTGTTAACAAAATATATATTTTATTGTGCTGTAGTTTAGTAGTGATACTGACAGAATAAAATATTCTTTGAACAATTTACGTATAATTACATCGAATTGTAGCAAATTTTGTTTCAAATACATTTCTACTTTGTAAAGTAGGAAACAATAAAGGAAAAGAACCAGAAAAATAAGTACCAAATATATTTTTATTCCTTCTAATTAAAAAATAAATTTTAAATATAAATATTGAAAAACTTTAACTATTATTAGCATTGAAAATTATTTATATATATATATATATATGCGTAGATGCTTACTTATGATAGAGGTAAGCTTTTATTTTTACACAAAAATAAAATTTAATAAAATTCTTGTAAAAATAATTTTTTATGACATTTATTTTAGAAAATAGCATAGAAAATTTAGATAATATCTTGCCAATAAATTTTCTAAAATTAATAATAAAAAAAATTTATTTATTTCTAAAATATATAACAAAATTAGACAAAACTAATTATTTATTGAGAATATAACCATTAAAATAAATGCTGCTTTGTATAATTTTGTAAATATATTTCTAAAAAGTAATATGAAATGTATGAATCAAATATTGTTTAAAGTAATATTTTAAGAAAATGTAGGTAGATAAAAAATCAAAGCTTATTGTAATGTATAATTATAGCATTGTAATATATTGTGCAATAAAAAATTACTACTATGTGTAAAAAAACAGTTAGAACGAGTAAATATGTATGATATATATAAAGAACAAAATATTTAGAGGTTAAAAAGCGAGTAGTATAAGTAATGTTTATGCGTAATGCTTTTAGATAAGATAGAAATATAATAAAATAATATAACGAATCATGGCATGACAAGTAATATTGTTCAATAAACTGCTACTTTTAATGCCACTATATTTAAAGAGTAAAAAATATTTTAAGATTCAAGTTTTGTATGTAATGTATAATAGCAATGATAAAGCAATTTTCAATTAATTGAAATAAAAGTGTAAACATATATAAATATATATATAGTATATAGAAGTTGAAATGTGAATAGCATCAATATGTGAATATATTAAAATGTGATAGCTCTTACGTAAACAAACTTATTATCAAACAATTTAATGTATCATGACATGTAATATTTTTTATAAACCTACTATACTATACCTATATTAATTCAATACAACTAAAATTTAAATTTATTTTATTAAATTTTAAAACTGTATTAATGTATATTATCGTATATGGTCACTTTATGGATCATGTCAACGTTAGAAAATATAATGAATGGGGAACAGTTGGTAATAAAGCTTATAAAAAGGAAATTATTATTATAATTTTATAAAAGAATTTTAGCTGCTTTTATTTTAATTCTTATTCTAATTATGAAATATTAGAAATAACAGGAAAAACCATTTAAAATTTTTAAATAAAAAAAGTATTCTTAAAACAGGTATTTTTTTTAAATTTTAAATCATAAGTCAAAATAGTCAATAAAAGTAAATGAATAATAAAAAATATTTTTTATTATTTTTTACTATTTACAATAGTTTTTATACACAATGAAAGATACATTTTAATATAAAAAATAATATTTACATTGTATATAATTTTTGTGATAAATTAGATCAATTCAATTTAAAAATAGATGAACTTGGTTTAATCTAAACTTTATCAATCTGTACAAAAATTCAAAATTATTTAAAAAAAGAATGACTTAACATACTAATCTAAAGATCAAAGTTTTTAAATTTAAATTGAAAATTCCAAAAATAAATAATCAAAATTTTATTGTAATTATTTATAAAAAAAAGATCTATTAAGCCTGCATGGAAAACTCAGATATTAAATTAAAACAGATTCTCAAAAATAAATTTTTTTTTATGTAACAATAACTTAGAAAACTACTTTCAATATAATTGATATTAAATATAATGAAGACAATCATAAATTTTTTTATTAAATTAAATATATTATTTTATCAGTTATGTTACAAAATATCTTTCTTATAAAAATAATTGCAAAAAATATACAATTGGAATAGTTTAAAAATCATTAAGCAAATATTTTTTAATATATTAGAAAACTAAAAGGAATCATTAAGTTTTTATTGAATATTTGAAGTTCGCGAAATCCTTCTTGATGATTTAATATTAGTTATATTGCTCCACGGTTCACACAGGGCCTTAATTAATATATAAAACATCCAAGAAAAAAATAATAGACTGATGAATGAAACTGTTCCATAACTAAAATAAAGGAAATAATGTTTATTATTATTTAAAATCTATTTTAAAAAAGCGATGTTCTAATAACTAAAATTTACCCTAAAAGCCAAAAACAAAACATTCCAAATATCATTCCTGACATAAAATTATAACTAGCTATTGAACGAAGACTGATGTGGGGAGGTAACCGTTTCTCATAACCAGAAGAAAATCCATTTGATGTTCGTTTCGGTAATTGTACAACTGTTGTCGGTGGTTTCAGGATCTGTCGCGTGATTTTTCCCAAAAAATCTTCTCTATTATATGCTTTCACTAGCTCCTGTTGATACTAAATTTTTAAAACTTAATTTAATAATTAGATATTTCAAAATTAATTTTTATATTAACATAACAAGAACACAAGAAAATTTTTAGTAATTAAAGAAAATATTAAAAAGTAAATAGCAAACTTTAGTTTTAACTTCAGTATAAATATTATTAAAAATATCTTTTTTATTTAAAAAAAAATTTTTTTATATTAATTACATAAGGTTTATTGAGTTATTGAGCAAAATATACCTTTGTATTAAGGTGATTACATAACTGATAAAACAATCTGACTAGAAAAGCACTTTCATAGCTACGCACTGGTTGTAACTCAGGGTCACCCATATATTCGATGTATCGACAATTTTGTCGCCCTTCTTGAATTGGAACAAACACTCCTGGTCTGCTCGAATCCAAACTTGAATCCATCTTTAAATATTAAAATTTTATTTACAACTATAGAATTCATTTTAGAAATGGTTTATATTATATTAATATATATGTTGAAGCGTAATTAAGCCAAATCAATAATCCAATAAAGTTTTAAAGAGCAGATCTTTCTATCGAAAAAAAAATTTTTGTTATTATGTAAATATTTTTGTTTGTACTAAATATACAAGTTCAATAGCTTACTACAGTATTAAATCGGGAGCTTGATACATTACCTTTATATACCAGCATATGCAAATTTTGATGATTGGCAGCGCAATTGAATTTCGGATTAATTTCTTGCGCATTTTTATAGTTTAAGTTTCAAATATAAATAGTTTTTGAAATTTATGCTTTTCCTAACGATTTGATACTTAAGGTAAAAAATCTATTGCTTGTTAAACGAAAAGTATAAACCAAAATCAGCGGCTAATGTTTCAAATATGTCGAAGCAATATTATGCTTATTTATGAGTCAGGGGTAACTTAGGTCAGTTAAGGAAATTGGCATCTTGCAATTTCGCTGTGTTTGGGAATTCCATTAGCTTAAATGTTATTGGTTTAAAATTGAGATTACTTGTAAGAAAAACTCGATTACACCTACTTTCTGACCATAGTAATATCTAAAAGTGCATAACATCATTCAGAAGAAACCCAAATACGAGGAAATACAGTTATTATTTTAAATAATTAAACAGCGATGGTAAATGTAACCACCTAGATTAGAAATCATACTTAAATGATAGTATACACAAGAAATTAGAGTGGGCATGGATACATTAAGCAACTTCATTAACAACTGTTTATAAAAATATATTTTAACAAAGATAAATTTATAACTTATAAAAAAATAAAAAATATATATTTTGTTTTAATAATTCACTCAAACAATGAAATTAATAGTAATAAACTTACTTGAGATTGGTGGCAAAATGATGTCGATAAAATACTCTCATGGTACTCGTGATCTGCCACTATAGCAGCCTCAGGAAGCTCTTCTACGTTTACCTAAAACATAACATGTAGTTAGATTTTAAATTTTATCTAGTTTTTGACTTCCTAGAAAGGTTGTTATTGGGAGTTAGTACCTGGCCTACCTGGAAAATTTCAATCAATTGTTGCTGAGCATTTGCAAGGAATATTGGTACTTTCTTTCGTTCTTCTAAGCTAATATCATCAGAAGAGGTGTCTTCACCATTAAAGAATTCCCAAAGTGATATAAGAAATCGTCTACCTGTCCTCCTCTTTTCTAATGCTTCGACTAAACTCGTTGAAGTCAAATGCGCTTGTTTTATTGAACTCAAAAAGCTAATTACCTATAAAGTTTCAATAGTAAAATATCGTTGCAATAATATACCCGAATTAAGTTTTCAATTTCAAATGAATTCAATATTTTAATTTAAAAAAGCCTTATAGAATTTTGCATTAATTCAAACTTTCTAATTCATAATATTGTATCTTTATATAAATTATATTATATAGAATTTTGATATAATATTTAAAAATCATATTTAAATTAGTTTTTTGTAACAAAAATAGCGATAAGCAAATGAATGAAGTATTAATAGATGATTGAATAAATATATTTTTATATATTTGAAAAATATATTTCTTCTTTAAAAGTAAAAAATTAAATATATTTTTACAATTTCCTATTAGCGAATTCGTTTTTAAATTCATTATTTTCATATTTTATATTTATTTTTATAGTTATAATATTCAAGTTATTTTAAGAATATTACTTGTGAAATAGTAGCCGCAGAAAACATGGGTATATATTGATAAGTTGGGCCTTCTAATTCAAGAATTTGTTGACGAACTGTACCCGTCCATTGATTAGTTGAGCGATTTCGTGTTGATACAACATCATCTATACAATTTTCAACTTCTAATAAAATTTTTGCTAAATTAGGTTGAGAAAATACCTGTAACATGTATTTCACATATTTTTAAATAATTAAAATTTTATTAGTGTAATTTTTTTATTACAAATATACCTTTGTAACTCTAAATAACATATGTGCATTTTTTGGAGCTATAAGATCTGTTCTCATGAATCGTGGTAATAATTGCTGAAATATTGCAGTATAAGCTAGTAAATTATTAGCAATAAATGAGATCCATTTATCAGGATCATGAATTTTTCCTCTTTCCTCATCTTCAAATTTTCTAGAACTTCAATATAAAAATTATTTTAATTTATTGTAATAATATAGTATTATTTTTTTGTTAACAAACAAATAAAAACCCTTGTTTTGTATATCTAACTCCTTGAATATACCTCCATGGCTGTATAAAACTTAACCAAGCTTCTAAAATTAATCTAAAGGAACTATCAAGTGGCCAATGATGAATAGCTTTTCTCAAGAAAGTATAAATTTTTCCTTGTACAGAAGGAAGAATTACTCTAGAAATAATTAAAGTTGATTAAAAGATACATTTTTGAATAAACCAAATTTTATTACAATGTAAGCAAAATCAATTTAATTATTTATTTCACCTCTTCAATTCATTCATAGCACTTTTATCACCAACAGCACTATTTGCAAATTCATGTAAAGTTTTAATGAATGTTCTAACAAGTCTAATATGTTCTCCAGAATGTATACTGTGCTATAATAATTAAATAATATCCATTAATTTAAATGTTTGCTTTTATCATCGTTAAATCTTTGTATATATATTTTTTTTTGCTATATATAATTTTAATTATATATAAAATAAATTATAAAATATTTTTAATTAAATAAAAGTTTCCTTTTAAATACGAATAATTGTAACAATCAAAATTTCCTACAGCGAGTGAAACTTACTCTTCGTGGTACCGACCCTGTATTTTGAGGATTTCTATTTGGAGAAAATTGTTCTTCTTCTGTGTATTCTAACCAAAAATCAAGAAAAACCTGTACAATAGTTTCACTTCGCCAAACCTGTGGCAAACATTGCTGCTGAGGTACTCCCGTATTAGGACTAGTTGAATTAGGCGATAGTATTGTTGTTCTTAAAAGACGAGTAGTTTGTAACCTACAAATTACATTAAAATTATAATAATATAAAATAATATTGAATAAATATTCGTAAATTATATTTACCTTTTTGTTTCTGTTGATTGCATTAGTTTTCTAGGAGTTTTTTTAATATATGGTCCAATAATAGGCAATACTGGTGAATTATCTCTTGGTAAAAAGTGAAAAAGATAACAATTTGCAAGTTCGACATATACTGTCTCCCAGTTCACCCATACATTATCTTGTTGTTGAATTTGTAACCATGGATTTGTCAAATGGTATGCAAAATGAAATATATAATACTCAAAAGGATTTGCAAAGTATTAAGGAAAATTATTGATATTTCATGATAAAAATAAATAAAAATGAAATTTTTATCAATATTAAGAATATTACTGTATTAAACATAAATTTCTATTTATTTTATTAAAATTTTAAATCCTTTGACAATTTTATATAAATCTTATGTTTAAAATAGTTAATAATTATTTATACTTTAACTTTGTATATAAATAATTTCGTAAATACATGATTCATTATAAAACAGTCTTGTATTATATTTCAATTTTGAAAATTTAAAATTTGTATTTTATAAAAATCTTTAAGGTTATACAAAAGAAAACTTTGACGTATATTAAATTATAAAATATTATTGTCAAAAAGGATACTCATAGATAATACTGTTGGAAAACGACTGCAATGATCATCTCTCAGTTTATCTAAATAAAATGGTGGAATAATACCTTCTTCTAGCATATGTCGAATTTTCGACTAAAAGAGCAAGTTACATATTTATTAATACGTTGAATAATAAAAAATCAATATTTACTTACATATAGGTATGATACTGGAAAATTATACTTTAAATAACAGTCTGGAAGTAACTTATAACAGAGAGAAAATATTGGACCCTGTGGGCTTAAAAAGTTGCAGAGTACTTCATATTCTTGAGGATATCTTTTTAAACTTATTATATGAAGGCCCCAACCAATATTATCTGATATTCCAAATAAAGAATCTATAAGTATTGGAAAGACATGTTGCAATTCAGTTGTACTTAATTCATCAATTAATGTAGCAAGTTCTCTACATCGTTGAACAAGTGGTAAAATTAAATATGCTTGAACTCTTCCCTAAAATAAAATTATTAATTTAAAATACTACAATTGATTTTATTAAATAAAAATATAATTAAATGATATTCATTTTTAATAATGTCAATTTATTTAAATAAAATCTCGGTCAACTTAAAATACATAAAATTTCTGAGTTAAGTTAATTAAATACAATATAAATAATGATTAACCTATAAATTTTTTAACTTAAATTTAGAATTTTTATTTAATAATCTTTTAAATATAAATTACCATTACAACATCGGCAGAAGTCGTCATGATTACTTTTTTCATTTATACGAATTTATGCTCGAATATAATAATATATTTTAACAAATATAAGGATAACTCTAATTGTGTTTATAACTATGTCATGATCAAGTGTGAAGTGTAACTATAATTTCTCACTTTATTAAAAAGCAATGCTCAAAATTGTGATGTTACACATGTATACCAATCCTAAAATAGTTAAAAGAAATAAATATAAAATTTCTTTAAAAAAATAATGTTATTCATTATATTAAGTGACAAGAAAAGTTTCTAATATATGAATAGAATATTGTTTTACTTTATATAGTTATATTATTATTCATTTCCTGTAGTTTATAACTAATATAAACAGTATCTATATTTTTAGAAAAATATTAAAAGTTCCTAGAACAAAAATATAAATCAGAAGACTAAATAAAGTAAATTATTATTAGTAAATTGTTAATAAGCACTTTGTTTTAAAACATCAACTTAAAATAAAAAATATAAATATTATTATTTATATTCACTTAAGTAAATAATTAATATTTTTTATTATTGAATAAAAAAGTTTTAAAATCAATTTATATTGAAAAATGTAAATTTAATATGAAGATTTTGAAAATATTCAATTTTAATAAAATAATAAGTATAATACTTTATTCGTACATTACATTTAAAATTTCATTTAATTTCATAAATTATATTTTTTAATTTTTTTCTCGTCAAAACAATAACAATAATCCCTTTGCGCTAAATGGATAAAAGTGGGAAAGAGTGAATCGTTAGAGTTAAAGAGAAAGATAAATTGAGTTTCGAGCGTCCCCTTACGAAGGAAACCCAAAGTGTCAGAGGAAATGGCACTATAGGTAGTAGGATGGAGTCAAAAATTTGTCCAGTTTCAAATCGTTTTGTGTAAAACCGGCGTGTTTCTGCACGTATCGTTTTTTTAATAAAAAAAGCAGAACGATAAATAAAATAATAGTATTTATTACTGGTTTGATCATAATATTAAAAACACATAAGCGTATTAAAGTTGCAGTGATAAATGATTCGTACTACTTCATCAATAGCAGCAAAAAAGTAGCCGCAAAAAACAAGAGCCTTCGCGTCTCTTTAATTGCTCTTCGGTCGTCGTCCGCACAAAAATGGCTTCGGCTTGTAGGTCGGCGAAAATGGTAAGTACGACGTCCATTTCCATCTGCAAAATTATCAGAGAAAGAAAGCGTTAATTTGCATGAAATTCGAACGGCTTTCTCTTTTTTTTTACTAAAGCATCATTGTGACAGCGGGAATCATATTACCGTCTCAGTAAATTCATTCCGAACGGCAGATCAAAAGTACTGTGCTTGTATTCGGCTTTTCGTCCGTCAACGCTGTCATCTGAAGTATCGAAGTTCAGCTCCATTTCTTTTGCCCAAGCGTCTAAGCCTCTTTCTTTGGACGTTCCTATAAATAATTTAAAATAAACTTATAAATAGTTATAAATGCAAATTAAAAACTCATTTAATATTTTTCATCAGTTCTTGATTTCGATGAATATTAAAATATAATAATAGATTTTGAATTATTTTTTAATTACATTAATTAATTTGATATATATATTTTTTGGTTAAAAATGTATTATTTTATTTAAACTAATAAATAATATTTTTTAGTCAGAAATTTTAAATAAATTAAAGCATTCACTTGGTATTTTTATGATTTTACTTGTTCAAAATTTACAGAATTTCAAAAAATAATTGTATATATAAATAATTGTTAGTGTCTAAATAAATTTTATTCAACTTTGAAATTTAAAAAAAATATTCATTGAATAGAATTGGAAGCAAAAGTTTTTAAAATAAATTTTACCCAAAAAAATAAGTAAATATTATTACCATAATAATAATTAAATAATTTTTGTACCTGGTATAACATTATCCAAAAAACATCCTATAACACCTCCAACAAGAATTGTTGTGCTTAAAAGTACAGTAATCACTCCATCAACAACTTCATTTCCAGTATTTATAGCAGCAGGATTTTTTATCATCCATTTTGATAATACCTATTTAAATATTTAAATATTAAATAATAATAAAAATGTTAAAAATAATTTAAATATTAAAACTGTTCATTTATAATATTTTTTCCAATTTATAAATAAAAATATAGAATATTTACCAAAGGAAAAAAGACAGAGAAACCGAGTATATATAGATTACGAGCAGAATTTAAATTAATGTATTGAAGTGCTGAGAAACCTATGGAAAATATATTTACAATAAAAATTTTTTTAATTATTAATAAATAGGTCTTATTTATAAAATTGAACAAAGTTAAATATTGCAATTTACCAAAAGCAGCAATCATTCCAAACATAACACAAAATATTCCACCAATTATAGGTTCAGGAATAATAATGAAAATTGCTCCAAATTTACTAATTACTCCTTGAAGAATCATTAGTATACAGGCCCACTGTATTACTCTGCGACTTCCAACTTTAGTTACTCCTATTATAATTATAATTACACGTATAAGTTAATGAAGTTTTTATTATTATAATTTTTGTTGCTGTAATTGTTTCTGGATTGTTATTGAAATGTTTGAAATTTTTATTACAAAAAATTAGCGTACCAATAGTTCCAACATTTTCTCCAAAAGTATTGGTACCATTCCCACTCCCCCAAAGTCCAGCCAGTACTGTTCCTAATCCTTCCATACCAATTCCTCTATTAATAGCATGAACCGGTGGTGGTGGAGCATCTGTTAAAATAATTTTTCATTTGTTGTTATTGATTTATTATTTAAAAATTAAAATAATGACAGGAATAAAAATAATCAATATATAAGTGTTATAAAATTATTTTTATTTAATTGTAATTCAAATTAATCATTAATTTAATTTCAATATATTTCAATAGTTACCGCACATTCTTGAAGTTGTTGGATAATAACTGATGGACTCAACTGTGCAAGCCAATACACCAGCAAGCATACCAAGTACTCCAGATAGTGTTACAGTTGGTGTACCCCATTGTCCAGGATAAGGAATTCTAAACCAAGGTGAATCACTGATAATTTTTAACTTAGTATCTGCTCTTGCTGGATGGCCTGGTGGTAATACATCGGTAAAAGTCAAGATGGCACAAATAATCCACATGACAACTATGGTGAGTAATACCTATAAAATTATATTTTTAATTCATGTTAGTACTTAAAAAATATTTTTATTTTTAAAACTCTTAAACTCTATCACAGTATTGTTAAACTGATTTTTACAAATAAAAGTAAAGATTTACTTACTGGAAAAAGTTTAAATAAAGCAAACCAAATGATTTTAAACCCTTGACCTTTCCTATAGATTGGTATTGGGCAATTAATGTTAACTAAGACTTGTGAGTAAAGTGTTAACATTATAATAGTTCTGTAGTAGAAATAGATTTTTTTTTAATAGAAGTATATATAATAGAAGGATATATATTTTTTTCTTATATAAAAACATACCCGGCAGCTATGCCCCAATGTTTTGAAGCAGCATCTGCTGCATTTTCAAATAGCGATAATCCAACCAATGAAACTGTTGGTACAATTGTCAGGGGAGTAACATATTTTAACATATATCCAATAATACCTAAAATAAAATTTATAATTTTAACACTATAATTGAATATGAGAATATATAAATATAGAAAAAATAAAAATTTTGTTTAACTATTTTTAAACATGAGCTTAAATCAGTGATACAATTATTATAAATTACCACCATATCCAACAATAACTTGAAATAATGCAGAAACAGCAATAGCACCAGAAAGTTCTCTCATTCGTTCTTGCCACATTTCAGTCCTTTCTTCGTGTGATTTTGCATTTAAAATTGAAGATTCTGGACACTTCCATTGTGGTAAATTTAAAATTGCAAGTGTTGGCACTAAAAATGATATTGTGCCACCTTGTACTAAAGGAAGTCTAGAACACTCAAATAAATAAATTTAATAAATAACAATTATAGCACGTTTATATGTAAAGGATTCACATGATATAGATATTAGGTTGAATAGAAAAGTAATTATTAAAAATTTACCTTAAATAATGTTAAAACAACTTGTACCTATATTTATATATATAAATGAATTAATATTATAGAAGCTAATAAAGAAAATGAGTATAATCATTGAATTAAATAAAGGAGTCATTATTACAAAGTTCTTCTTTGATGATATACATTATTTAAAATATAAAATTTATTAAAATGTTGATTTTAAGAATATAGTTTATCTAAAATTCTCTGTTAAAATTAAAATTAAAATTGTTTTAATAAATATTAATAAATTTATATAAAATATACTCAACGTAAAATTATTATTATATTGCATAAATCTTATAAAAATTATTTCAAAATATTTCAATTAAATATGCACATATAATTTACAATAAAATTATTTTTAGTTTTAATTTCTACTTATATAAATAAATGTTTGTGTTAAATTAAAAAGAAGTTGATTGACTGATAATTTAAAGACAAAATTGATATGATTATTAGATATTATAATTATTAAATTATGAAATATTCTTTATTAAAAATTGTAATTTTATCCACAAATTTGTAAACCGTTTAGTTGACAACTTCACGAAGGCGGATATCTCGCCTGTTTTCAAATATAACTGTTAAAATTGAAAGAGCTGTATAGTAATTCTACATACATTGATTATTATTTCTTTAATTCCAAAATTTTTCAATCATCAGCTTCATATGAATACTCAGTTGCTGCTTTGTGTGGTATAGTATACCTGATAATGAATCGATAATTTTTATTGTATCTTTTCTTACTCCGCTTAATTTATGAATTTATTTAACTGAATGGTGTGTACATATATTTTATTATTAAAAATTATTACAAATATTTTATTTGATAATACCTATAAATTATTGAATGATTGTACATAAAAGAAATTACAGAGATGTAAAGATACATAATATACATCCGTATCTTTTCGTAAAAGTTAATTTTTATTATATTTTGATATATTTTAATTAATTAAATAATGTATTATTTTTAAAATTGTATATACATTATTACCAAAATTTCTAGTTTTTTTTATATTAAATTCAAGAATAATTAATTACTTCACAATTTATTTATTATTTACATAAAAAAAATTATAAAATTACTAATCTGAATATTATAGATAAATTAGAATTAAATATGATTTAAGCGCAATGAATTTTATATAAAATATTTGTTTTCAACATTAACAAATTTATTTTATATCATTATACTCATATTATTTTCTAACACGTTGTATTTGTATATTATATAATATGAAATTCATTACAATTGTTAAAGTATGACATTTTATATATGAAATGTAACAATAAATAAATTAAAAATTAATTTTATATATAAACGCAATTATATTGATTACAATTATTAGAGCAAGACGAATTTGTATCTATTTATATTACTAAACACTTGTTTCCTATAACATATTATGTATTTTATTTAATTCTTAATTTTTTTTTACTATAAAATATACAAAGATAAAAATTTTATTATAGATTGGATGATTTTTTTATAAATGTGTTTTGTTATAAATATTTCAAAATCAGGATTACTGTAAATTTTGTTATAAGTATTGGAAGTGTAAGATTGCTTAAGGCAATTGATTCTAATAACAGATTAAACAGTTTGGAATTTGGAACAGTATTTAATGTTCGAGGCTAGTTTTCGTTTTCAGTTAAATATCAGTGACAATAACAGCTTAAAATTTCAATTTTTCTTGGAATAAATTGTTTGTTCTGTATAAAAAATAAATTTTACACAATATATGAAAAAATAGAATTAAATGTTTATTTTATAAACATTTTAATCTAAAAGGTTAAGATAGTTATTTACTTAGTTGATATATGTATAACTATTAAAATTTTATTTAGAAAAATTAAAACGTTAAAATCACAATAATAAATAATATTTTATATTTATTAATCTATTAAAGAATGTGTTAAAATTTTAAATATAAAAAGAATTCCTGAATGAATATAAATATTAAATACATTTTTTAGATATAATTTTAATTTTAATGATTTTCCACATAATGCTTGAATTTGAAGTGAAAAAAATCTGGATACTCATTTTCATACCAACTATAAATAGATTAAAATTCATTAAGTCAATTGTTAAAAATTAGATAGAGTACATTTGTATCGAATAAAATTTCTATCTTTGGGGTCTATGTGACGTATATATATATATACATATAAACGAATATATTATATTTACTCTACCTGCAACCAATAGTTGTCTGTAAAAAGGTGACAATACCCGTAACAAGAATCATAGTTGAAATTATGTGGCTACGAGCAGGATCATCCTCTGCCATGCAAAGAGCTGGTGTAAGAATGAATGGTATCGAGACTATGGCCCCTATCATCGTCAAATAATGCTGTAAAGATTTAAACGACGATTTTTTACTAATAAAGCATAAAAATTATTCCGTATATTGAATAAAGAAATTATTATTCATTATTTAGGTTATTAACATACCGATAGAATCATATATAGGCTTATGTCAACTTAATATTATTTATATTACATTTAAATTATTACATATATGAACACAATATTATATTCAATATTATATTGTATTAATGTTTTCCATCTAATTAAAATAAAATTTATTTAATATTTCTTTAATATTTTCAAAGCTGGAAAACTTTATTCGCTAAAGTTTAAATTATAAAATTTAAATAAATCGTTTATTCAAATAAAATAAAAAAATTTTATAAAATTTAAATTTTATTTTCGAAATTAAAAATAATATTACAATTTAAAATATTTTGCTTTTGAATATAATTTTTACAAAATTAATATCAGTAAATTATTTAAAAATTAAATAAAAATTGTTGTATATATATGATTTAATAATGCAGTTTGAATTACTTTAATCAAATATTAATTAAATGACAATGTATTCATTAATTTATTTTCTCACATCATACGTAGCGTATGTTTTAAAACATATTTTATAGATATAAATGTAATTTATGAAATTAACAGTGCAAACAAATTCGCCGCTTTATTTTATATTGTAAATTATATATGTACCTGCAGTGCCATGAATAAACAGAGATACCATGGAGGTACGTCGTCAATGCCGTAAGTGATATCTGCTTTTCTACTTTGTAGATTTTCATCACTTGTATCGTTGATTGCTAAATTTCCTATCACGTGCTAAAATAATATTTGATTTTCTTTCATTTGCATTGTGTACTTGTATATGGTGAGAAGGCAATAAACAATTAAGATTCTAAATTTAACTAAAATTTTTATTATTTAATATGAATAAAAATGAATACAGATATTTGTAATTAATTTTAATATTACATATCAAATATTATTAACTATATTTTAAAATAATAATTATTCTATTATACGACTTATATACTGTTAATTTTATTATATAAACAATTTGGCTTCAATTTTATATAATTATAAAATGGTATTACTTTGACATGTAGACAATTCTGTATTGAAATATACAAATGTATACAAAGAAATGTTATAAATGTTATATTTTTATGTAATTATATGATATAGTTAAAAAAGTTAATGTTTTAGAAATTTAGTTCAATTAATATAAAATACATAATATTTGGATTATTATACTTGATAATATGTAACTATTAAAACATAATTGAAATAATAATAATAATAATAATTATTATATCATCATTGTTAAATTGTTATATAAAATAAAGGTTACTAAATAATTATATAATTATTTTTGTAAAAGAATGTTTTTTATTAAAAGATCGACGAATTTTAATTAAATTCCGTTTAAACACTCATCGAATTATTTAATAATGACGATTATTTACATTACAAAATTTTTATATTGAATAAATTCAATAGGCTCAAAATATTTAAAATTATTGTTTTTAGATTTTAGACTAGATATCATCATTTTTACGTTTGCATTGACTTATTTTTAATAATCAAAGAATAGATATTATTAAGAATATATATATAACATATTGAAAATTTATAATTTAATTTAATGTTGCATTAAATAATTAAAATAAATATACAAAAATTAAATTTCCATTCTTAAGAAATTGTATAATTTTGATCCTTTATAAATAAAAAACTAAATAGTAAATTTAAAAATTTAAAGTAGAAATAAATAAAATTCCTTACGCTTTAAAAATCATCAAAAATTTTATTCCTATATAAGGTATTGAAATTTATGGTCGTAGAGTAACACTTACAAAATTTGTAATAATATATGATAATTAATATTTAATAATATATAGTATGTAAATATTTTCTATTTTTTTTATTTCTATACTTAAACGCATAAATATATATGTAAATATATGCGTATGAGAAATTTTTCTATTATTAGAATTTATATAGCTACATTAATTTAAAAAATATATTATACAAATGTAATGTCTATGCTCGTAATTTAAATTTATTACCTTATAATTTCGGTTATAATTTAACATTTCGATATTAATATAACAGAAATCGGAAAATTTTTAATTTTGATATTTACTGTATCATTTTCAATTTATCATTATATACATTTTTATTTTTGAATTTTTCACAAATTTTATTATATAGAATCTAGATGTATCCATGTTATTTTTACTTTAGATTAAAGTCATTAAGTAAATCATTAAAAAGAGACAACTAATAAAATATGTAAATTGAGAAATATATTTAGTTTGTTAGTTTCAATATTAAACATATTTTAGAAAAAAACTTTTTGAAATTTAATTATGAAATTATTACAATATTATGTAAATAAGTTCTATGTTTGGTAAAAATATTCATCATTGAAATATTGAGTAGAAAACAATTTACAAAAATATGACACGTGAAGCATAATTTTAAATTTGTGAATAAACAAAATAATAATGATACCAAACGTTATATATATGTGTGTGTGTGTGTGTGTGTGTGTGTGTATTTCATTATTAAATTGTTACTTTAGTGTATCGACTTACCACAGTATTAAGCTGAATTGAATTATTATCATTCATAACGTATAATTAAATTTAACAAAATTATAAAACTATCACAGAATATATATGAGTTAAAGGTACGGATGTATAAATTTGTGTATTATAAAAATAATATAATTAAGACAAATATGCCTATTATTCTCAATTTTAATATATTAAAAAGATGATTTGATATGTCTAACTTATTTTAAATGTACGCGCAACGTTTATTTATTTTACGGTTCACAAAGGAATGTCGACTATAAAACTTGGGTTACGAGTTATCACCATCAGCAATTTTATTAAATTTACTTATGGTTTTATTTACAATAGTGTGTTTAAAATTGAACAGATAGTTAATCCGCACACGATAATCACGACTGTTAACGGGCGCACAATCATTAGAGTAATGAGTAATATATTCCAAATGCCGACAGTCTTGGTATATTATTCCCGTAAGTAATTTTACGATGTCGCCATCTACTTCTTAACACAGTCTTGCTCTGTTATATTTTCTCTCATTCTTGTGTATATACGCTGCATACATAAACTCTATCCATACATCTTTATGTTACAATTCGTTTACGTCACTTCATCATTATTGTGTGTAATTATGATATTTACTTATTTCTTTATTGCTATACTAAGTTTCTCGGAATGGGAGATTCAAAATTTTTAACTATAAAATCGTTGGATAGAATTAATAAATTTATAAATGTGTAAATAAAATTACTTTTGGAATACGATAGAAATAATTTTTTAACTAGAAATAGAGTTTTGTCTTTTTAATAATTTTACCAATTTATATATAAAGGTTTTAATGATCAAATATTTATACATTATTTACTTTGAGAATTCTGACATATTTTTAAAATCTGTAAGAAATATAAGTACAGCACTTATAAAGGCTAATATAAATTAATATAATCTATTATAATTTATAATATCAAATAGTTTCTTAAAATATACTTAATATTATTTATTTTCTTTTATTAATGTTTTGTATAATATTTGTTTTTAATAATTAAAATTATAATATTAAGTTTTTTATTTTATTTATTATTATTAAAAGGAAAAGAACTGAAAATATAGGAAAATATGCATAAAAACTTTTTAATTTTTTTAAAATTTTATATTATAGAATAATATATTTATGAAAATAATTTTCTAAATTTACATTGTATCCACACTCTGTACATTTGCAATTGTTTTTCTCGATTTACTTGCAATCTCCTATCAATAAAATTTTGAACTTCGATAAATCCACAATTAATAAATAGATGTCTAGCTTCATCTATAATTAAAAATAAATTTTCAAATTATTTTTATTTTAATCATCAATTATATATTTTATTAAAATTGCCTAAAGAAATTTATTTTAATAATTTGTTACCTTGCGTAAAAAAGTAAACACGTGTTCCATCACCTCTTACGTAAAAATTTTCGGCTAAGCAGTGACCTTTTTTAAATCTTAATTGAGCCAAATCATAGCGGCCGTAGTCTCTAAATAAAACTAAACCTCCTGGTTTTAAATACCTGTGAATTTGTTTTACAACATGTTGTATTCTATAAAATGAAATATCATATGATAAGTATTTAAATTGATATATAAATTTTAATCTATTATATGTTAATGTACTTTTCAGGGTGTATTGCAGAAAGAACAAATATTAATATAATGATATCTAAACTATTTTCCTCGTATGGTGGATTCCAATCTTTTTCGGTCACATCAAGAACAAATGCTTTACATCTTTATGGAAAAATTTTTTGTCAGTATATTTAAAATTTCAATAATTTTATCACATAAAAGTTTTTAGTTATTACCTTCTTGTGTCGTATTCTTTACTTTGTTGCAAAATATCGATAGCTGTTGATGAAAAATCACAACAATATACAAATAAATCTGGATCATTGTTATATAACAGTATAGGAAATACTGTGTTTCCTACACCGCAACCTATTTCCAAGATTTTTGTATTAAATTGAACTGAAATATCTTCTAAATTACTCTCTTTTTCATAGCTAGATGATGGTTCTGTAAATATCCGTAAAGGGCGATCTACGTCTATTTTAATTTTATTTGGTGCTAGTTCAGGAAACTCAGTAAATAACCAATGTCTGTCTTTAAAAAACCTTGAATTTCAGTAATTACCCATTATATCATTGAAATATTTATATTAATAATTAGTAATGATATTATTTATAATTATTTATAATATATAGCTAACCTATTTTGATGAACTGTATAAAATTTATCCCAATATTTGTTTGCTTCTACCTCATATTTAATAATTTTTTCTGGTGATATAGAAACTTTTGAATTTTCTTCAACTTTTTGTTGAGCTATTTTTTCCTGATCCTTATTCCAAACAACATTATCCCTGTAAAATAAATTTATATACAAGCACATTATAAAAATAAATTATGAATAAAAATTTTAATAAACTTTATAGTATTTAAAAATTATTAATGATATAATGAAATTTAACAATATACATGATACTTCCAATTACCTAATGAAATTGTACAAAATGATTTGTTTAATACTTAATAAAATAAGTTAAATAAGAATTTTTAATTAATTAATTTCAATAATCTTAAATTTATAAGTAAAAAGTTTTAATTACTTTTTATACGTATTGTTTTAATATATGTGCATGATAATTTTATACGATATAAAAACTAATAAGAAGCTTATAATATTAATAAAAAAGATAATAAATGGAATTAATAATTTTAGTAATAAGATAGTAATTTTAAAATGTTTATATATTTTGCCAAGTTAATCATATTTTGGTATATTATACATAATGATTATTCGTGACAGTAGTTATTATTTTACGTTAAAATAGGAATATAAATAGCTAATGAAATTAACATTTCAAAAAATTAAATAACTTGTATATTTTGAGGTTAGAATTTTTACAAAGAATGCTTTTAAATAAAGTAAATTATTTCAAATTGAAACAATACCAAGCATTGTGTTGAAACACATCATCTTTGTTATTTAAAATTCGATTTCCAAATTGCGGCCTCTTCTTGATTAGATTTTTATTAACAGTGTTTTCTACTAATTCGGCCATGTTGATTAACTGGTGACCATGCGTAGTAAAACAATACTTAGACTCCAGTAACCAGACAACCCTGCAAACAGACAAACTGCTGTGTAACATCCTTGTATCACGCCATCTCGTAACGAATTTAGTTAAATTAACTTAAAATAATTAATATTTTACAATACAACATATTTACATGTCTCAAGTATAAAAATAAGGTATATTAGAAACTTTTTTATGAGTAATAGTAATTATTATTGAACATAAATTCCTCCTTCAAAAAAATGTATTACCATTAAAAAGATTTGCAAGAATTTCTGAAAAAGTTATGTTCTAAATTTAACGAAACGTTAATTATTTTTTTGTTAATATAAAAAAATATGCATAATTAGTGAACATAAATAAAAATATAATTTTTATTAACTTATCAGGTATAATTTATATATTTAAATATGTTTCTGTGCTATGAACGGTAAGTGTTCAATTGTTTCATAATAAAACAAAATATAAGATAAACATATTCACAACATTTTTTTAAATATTAATGTTTCAAACTTACAATACAATTCTAAAAATAATGATTATTACTATCTTTGTTTATTAATATTACAATCAAATGTTAAATTGCTATATTTTTTATTTGTATTATCATTGATAAAATACGATACTAAATTTTGAAATCAACATATTATAAAACTAATATTGAATAATGTTGAATTTATTGTAAATTATATGTTTATTATCTCAAACATCACAAGTAATTTCATTGTTATATAAATTTTACGAAATTATTAAGGATTTTCTAAATTAATTATCTTGGTTTTAAGAAACTTATAGTCTGTGTAGTGAGTATGTCCCTATAATCTTGATGCTGCATAGAAAAAAGAAATACATCACAAATGGAAAATTAATATGTAAGCAATTACTAAATAAAATCAATAGCATTTATTTATTAAGAAATAGAAAATTCTGTTGAATTATAATTTTGTTAAATAATAAAAATGATTCATAACAGGTTTTAATATTTGTATTCATTAGTTGACTATTATAAAATTAATAGAAGATTCCTTATGACAGTTCATTATCTATTTGAAAAAAGGAATTTGTGATGATACAGGACATTTAATATTAAATATTATATTATACATTCAAAATAGCAAACAATTATGTATGTTGCTGCGACGAAAAATTCAAAATCTTCTCCATAAGATGAAAAAACAGTTTTTGGGTAGTATAAAACTTATTTACTTGTTTGATAAAAAAATTTATATCTTCTATTTTATTCATTATATGTTAATATATTTTAATTAAAAAATTCAGAACGGATTATTTATATTTCAAAAAATGTACTAAATAGATAACGTTGTTATCCTTGAATATTTTCAATTTAGCAGAATACAAACATAATATTAATGATAAAAATTATTAATTTACGACGAACTGCTTATTAAAATTTATATGAAATTTAAAGAAATCTTTTCAGTTTTTATCGCTAAACTTTTTCCTTCATTTTTTAATTAACATACGTTAATTTTTAATAAAATGAATTAATAAACTTATTGACTTGATGCATCTTTTCTAATATATTAAATCAGGTTCTATTACTTTATAAAAAGCAACTGAAAGAAATGTTTTGTCGATAATGTGTTCCTGATTTAATTTATCACTTAAATAATTTAATTAATAAGTTCAATGGATATACTTAGTTAAATCGTCGATGGTTCTTACATGTACTTGATTTTCAATTTACCGTAGTGAAACGACACTGCTTTTATTTGTAGTGACTTTCACCGTGTATTGATGCATGTGTTCTAAGACCATTTGATATTTGTACATCAGTGCTATGATATTCAATTTTATCGATATTTTTTTGTAAATTAGTGTTCATTATAAAAAATTGCAATAACATTATTTTGAATTTATTATATATTTATTATATATGAAGTAAATAAAGCGAGAGAATGAAATATGAAATAATATTAGGATACAAAACGCGTGACATTATAATCTAATTAAAATGAATTGCAACATGAAAGTATTATATTATTATATATTATCAATAGAAATTTAAAATGATAATTTTTTCTGATAAGTTGAACACGTTTCAAAATAAATTTATTGTTGGAAAAAAAGAATGGATTAAAAAGTAATGAAAGAAAAACATTTATTAAACGTAAAAATTATAATTAAGGTAGCAAATGACAATAAGAGAACACTATCATTGAGAAGACAGGCATTGGAAGATGCATGATAAAATATAATATAATAGGTTTTTTAATTAATTAAAATATAATATAAATATGTTTTAATTGTAAAAAATATAATATTTTTATGAAATTTCGTTAACGAGTGGAAAGTTTTTGATACACATAATTTCTTATCCTTTTCAAAAAATTTTATATTTTATTTTTTTCTTAGACCTACATATTTATTGTCTATTGATATATCGCCTTAAAATTAATTACTGAACGAGAAATTATCATCAGTGGTTAGTTTGAATGTATTTGTGAAACTCGGCATAGCAGCAGCCTGCAAACCCCTTTCTATAATTAGCGATGTAATGTCCGTAGCCAATTTATAATAAGACGGAAGCAAATAAGCTCTCGCGATATACACATAGTATATCATAGTATATAAAAAAGGGGGAGGAAAGCAGGGAGAGAGAGAGAGATATAGAAAAATATTTCAAAGCTACTAGCAAAAAAATGGCTGCTGTGCTATTATCGAGTGAATTACGTCATTCAGTTTTTTCGAATCGCTTGTGGGTGGCGCATACTCTACTACTGCTGCTGTGCGATGTTTTAATCCTGCAACAGCACCAGTAGTGGGTGATATCACTCCTTAAGGAGAAATCGATATGTGTTCGTTTTTTGCTTGGTTCAGAGTTAGAATGAAATTGCGCGTATGAGATTGCAGTGTCTTTACATAAGTTAATATAAAGTTTACGTATGGGCATGTTTTTTTTTGTTATTGACATGATTAAGCAAGTAAAAAATCGTGCAGTTCAGAATAAATATACTCTTAAAGAAATATCAATGATTGAAAACTGCATTGTAGTTTCTGCGACATTTTATTATTATAAAATTTATAATTCAAAAATAATAAGAAAAATTTGTATACACTATATTAAAGTTTGTGCCTAATGTCAACGTTAATGATAAACGTACATGATTAATCAGAAATCCTATTACCGTATAAATATCATTCATTGTCTTAGTTAACACGATATTATTGATTTTACAAAGTTTTCAGAATTAAATAGACTGACTAATTTATTTAATATATATTCTTTATGAGTATCAAAACATTTACATTTCTAAAAGTTGGGTTAAATTTTCTTAACATTACAAATAATTATATATTTTTCTTTTTTGACGTGATTTTTTCTGATAACGAATTCAGCAATCGTTGGAATATTTTTTTACATATTTTACAAAATATGTAATGCTCATTCGATAACTCAAAATTTTAGTTCTCTTAAAAATATGAAATTAAATGAACAACGGCGAAAATTATACTCGCTTAGAACTTATCAAGTTTATCTTTCTTTAAAAATATCACTCAAATTTGTATGGTTTCTGTTAGAATCTTAATCTTAGTTTGTCAAAAAATTAATATTAATTTTAGACGTAAAATATTTTACATGAAATATGTAAGTATATAAGAATATTATAATTTATTATACTTTCATTCATATGATGTTTTCATAAAATTTAGTAGAAATAATAATTTTAAAAGTTAAAAAATTATTTCTTATCATACAAGTCATAGAAGTAAAAATTATTTATTTTTGATTGTATTAAGTAGTCTAATATATAATAGTTCTTGAAGTCAATTTTATTTTAATAAGAAGCAATATTACTATTCTTATGATTATCATCATTTCATTATTCATATTATTATTAAAAATTTTATATAAAACTATATTATTATATTAATAATAATAAACCTAAGTATAATTTATCTAAATAAAGTAAAATGATTTAATTATTTCACTTCGATATAAAATATTTCTTTGACAATTTACATTATCGTTATACATTTTTCGAAATTTTTGTGGGATAAATATACACATATATTAATTTAATTAAAGAAAAATCAACCCATGTAAGAGAATTATTGGATAAAATAAATATATATATATAGATTATCCAAATCCTACACTTAAAAGGTACTATCCATAATCACCTGTAATATTTAAAATCATAAACTGTATAAAAATGATTATAAATGAAAGAAAATGATCGCTGTTTCTAGTACGATAGAGATGGATAGAGGCAAGAAAGCGCGTTGCGACGCTTGGTTACGGGGTGGTTGCCCTCGTCTGCGCTTTGTGGGAAATGCCCGCTCAATAACGCGTAGGTTCTCCTATCTCTTTTTCTCGCAGGTTCGCTCGAATCTCTCCCTTGGTATGGTAGGCACAAGGAAGAAAAGACTTTACAGAGAGAGAGAGAGAAAGAGAGAACGGGAGGGGTTGTCTCTTTTGCTCCTGAATGTGATCTCAACGTTTCGCGTCGCCCAGCCCTGGATGTTACCTTTTATTTTTCTCTGTATATCTCTATGGTGCTGCTTCGGTCCTTCCTCTCCAATCCTCGTTTGTCTTACTTGTGTGCTTTACATTTTCGACAGACTTTCTATTAACTCATTTACTGTAGTAGCAAAGCTGCTTTCCTGGATGTTACTACTGCAACTGCATTAGCAACGAAAGTTATATATACCTTCTTAAAAAAGTATAGTGTAAAAAACAAGTAGTAAAGTAATGATAAACAAATGGGGTAATTTATATTGAATCACTTAATGATTCTATTATATAAAGTTTCGATTTATAGAAAGAAATTTTTATAGAAAGTTTCGATTAGACTTTTTATGAACCGCGAACATGATTGTCTAGTTTATTTTGAAGTGCCTTAATAGTTCAAGAAACTTTGATATAAATAAAGTTTAAATAAATGAGTAATTTAGTTAATGTAATTTGTATTTCTTCACCTATATAAACTTTATTTTATCTTTCTTTTTCGTTATTCATAATATACATTATTACTACTATAAATACGACACTAATAGTTTGAAAAAGTCCTGTAATATTAGTTATTATGTTATTATTTATTAAATAATATCGAAAGTTTCACATTTTTGCATATCCAAGGATTTGTATTATAAATACGTTAAGCTATTTTTATATGATTACTTCTGTACATGTTATTATTTAATAATATAAGATCATAGATTTTTCAGATGCAATACAAGAAATAATTTTTTTTATAGATTTTAGAGTTATAAGTAAATGTTTTGATTACGTAAATATGACGCTTGATGTTTTATTAATTAAATTTTTTATCTAAATTTTCATGATACAGCTAATCAACTATATTCGATCATAATTATTTTACCTCGCAATCTAATATATTGATGTATAGAATTGAAATCTCGTTGACTTGCTCATCTTATTATTGTGATTTATGTTTAATAGAATAGTATACGATGATTATTATTTAAAAAAAAAAAGTTATTGTGAATGAGTTTATCTCAGTGACATTATTACTATTTTTACACAATATTTTCTTTTCTTTTTTTGATGTAAGACTTTATGTAATCTAACCAAATACGTATACAAGTATATAATTGTAAATAAATGATAGAAGATATATCTATTTCTATTTTGTTATAAAGCTGTACAGATGTAAACGTTAGAAGTTTATTCATCTTTATCATATCTTATTTTTATCTTCTCTTCTACTAGCTTTTTTGTTGCACAAGGTTCAGCATAAGATTTCATTCGAAATTTTAAAAATCAGCTTTTATTCATTTTTTTATA
This sequence comes from Platyscapa corneri, assembly GCA_018907185.1. Taxonomy (NCBI): domain Eukaryota; kingdom Metazoa; phylum Arthropoda; class Insecta; order Hymenoptera; family Agaonidae; genus Platyscapa; species Platyscapa corneri. Next base: position 347,352 of record JACCHW010000004.1, read on the forward strand.
ATATCTGTGTAAGTACTGACTGTCATATATCATTGACATGTTGCAAAACTAATATTCAGTTAATTCATAATGTATAAACAATATTCACCGGTATATAAATCAAATGAAAAGTTTATAAATGATAATTTTTTATTCATTTGATTGTTGCTTCTTTTTTAATATTTGAAATAGTTTTTATTCGTGTAAAAACAAAATAAAGTTATTAAAATATAGCAATATTAAATGAGTATTCATATCAATACGTATCAAATATATAAATCTATTTTTTTAAATAAAATCCATAAGTATAAGTAAGTAATTCTTATTTCTATAATCAAGAAAAAAATAACTTATTTTTTTATTTTTTAAGTAGTACTTTAATGAATTTTCAGATTAACTTGCAACTTAAAAAGGCTTTTAAAGAAGTTATTTTTATTTATTTTATGTGTTTATAAAGGTTATATAATTATTTAATAAGTTATATCTTAAAACATTAATTACTTTTTAAAAAAATAGGAGATTTTAAACTATAATTCATTTTATTTAAGCAAACTTAATAGACAATTAAAACTGAATTAAAATTATGATCAATATAATTAGGTACATTGTTATCAGTTATTGTTATGATCTTATTTTGAATTTTATGTCATGTATTAAAATTTATAAATATTTACTGTAAAATATTAAATAGGAAAATAAGTACGCATTATAGAATATTAAATAAGGTTCAACTGAAAAAAATATATTCGTTGATAATATTTTAACATTAATTTGTCAGAAAAATTATAATATTTTATAATTTAAGATATGAAAGTTTTCGGACAGATTTGTAAGATTTTATTATTTATTTCATTAAATAAAAATCTTTCATTCTTTTATATATATGCACCACAAAATTTATCAAAAAATTATAATAATGTATTCATTAATAAATTCTTGTTAGTTTATTAGTGATAACATTAAAAAATGTATTCTTTTACTGGTTTATATACTTTAATATTAAATATTGTTAATTTAGACAGTAATATTAAAAACTTATGCTGACTTTAATATCAAAAACTTGCACTGAAAAGGCAGCAATCGTAAAAGAAGCAAAATATATAAACAAAATACATAACTGTGATATTATTAGTAAAAATTAAATAATTTTATGATTTCTTCTATTTTAATACAGTATTATATCATATTTTCAAATATTTCTAACATGTTATGAGCATTGAAATATATGAACCCTATTATTCCAATAAACCTTTCTCGCATATACAAAAAAAAAATTCGCGACAAACTCCCTTCTGATATACATATAACCATATTTTAAGCGTATAGGGGTAATAGTGGAGGTTCTATAGTGGTAGTAAAAACCCAAAGATCGTTCGGACGATGACCTCGACTTTATACTCCAGGACGCCGAGGCTGACACTTCTGGACTCGTTTGTTCGGCGTTGCTGTAGCTTTACTCTCTCTCTCTCTCTCTCTCTCTCCCTCCCTCTAACTTTCTCACTTTTTGCCTCCCTTTTCTTTGTCTTTCTCCCCTTTTATATCTCTCTTTCATATCCAGAGTTGACATTATAAATGTTAGACTTTAATTCTTTTATACACTTTCCATATTTTAGCTATTGATTGTTATTGATTACTCTTTACTGACTATCATAATTTGATTTTGATATTCTGTAAACAATTAGTAATTATTCGTAGATTATAAAATAAAAATTAAATAAAAGTAAAATAAGATACTATTAAAAACTGTTGATGCTGTAATAAGAATGAAAAAAAATTTTTAAATATATTTCTTAACTAATTATTATTATGCTAAATTCTCATATTAATACATAAAATTTAATAATTTTTTTAATTAAATATAAGAATAGGAACGATTTTTTAAAGACAATTTATTGAAAAATAGATCTAATTAACAAACGGTTCTGTCCAACGCGTATGGTTTAATAAATTTTAGGATAGAGATAGAAAAATTCTCGAATTATCTATTTATTAATTTCTCAATATAGATATAATTCAGTTCATATATTTCGTTCACTGTATTGTAACATCACCTAAACCTGTTACGTTAATTTATCTAACTCTACAAATAACCATTTGCTATGATAATAATTCACAACTTTAAAATTTCTTTTAAGTTGGATTATCGTTTTTATGGTAAAACTTTTTTTAATACTTTAGTTTTTTTTTAATTTAATAGAATCAAAATGATAGTATAGTATTGGTTTATATAATATTCCTCGATTATTATGTATATTTTTTACAATCTGAATTAGTAGATATTCATTGTAAAAAATAATTATCAAAACTTTTTTTAGGAGAAAGTTAATTTTGCTTTCATTGGAATATGTTGGTAATTTTTGGGAGGTGACTTGAAGTATCGCAACTTATTAAATCAATAAACTTATTAAATAATAAATTTTACCTTTATAATTTAAATATAAAAACTATTATTAAAATTCAAAACTATTTAATACTATTATATAGAAAAATTTGTGAAACTATTTAAACAATTTTTCTAGAAATAATCGGGTATTTTATCATTTTATGTTATTATTTGCTATAATATTACCATTATTATAATATTTCAGATCTATTCAATATTGTTGTAATAGAGTGACGTATTGGAAGTATTTAGAAGATATATAAATCAGAAACTTTTGTTGTTTCATTGCAAGTTAACATAATTAGTTTAAAGTTTACTATGGAAATATATTATCTTTTACTCGTACAAAAAACAGTGAGAAACAAATTTTTGCTTATTTTATTCTACTAACGTGTATAAAAGAATAGATCAAGAAGTATTCGTGTTTGAAGAAAGATAGATTGTTTTTTAATTTTAATAAGAGAAGTTGGTTTTGTCGTCGTACTTTTATACGTCGAACGACGCCATATAAAATTTAAGATTTATTTATAGATTAGTTTTGACTGAATACCCACGTATTTTAAATCTGTTTGATGCTTTCCTATACAATAGAAAAAGAACGACATGGATTCATAATTTGTTTGATTTATTTTTAATAAAATGCATTACGAAGCAATAAAAGTGGAGATAAAACCTTTGGTTTTCATGAGAAGTGTCAAGCTACCAGTTACACGTGGTTACTGAGAAAATCATTTAACAACTCCAAAACATTATTGTTGATCATCGCTGACCAAAAGTACGGAAAGTCGCAGAGGCCAAAGTAGCGTAGTCCTATTATAAACATCAGCAATCAACATTTTACATGATCAATTAAGATTGACAAATAATATCGACACGACGGTTGCTACAATTCCTCTCAGTGGACAAGTACACATGGCTGTCAACTTTGAAGCCGTATTTGCATCGCTGTAAGCGTAATTCGCATGAAGATTTGAATTTTGCATTTAATCATACCCGCTAATGAAACTTGGATCAAATACTGTACACCTAACACTAGGTGACAATTGAAACAACAAATATTGAGAGAAAAAATCTTTAAAGAAAGCAAAGGCGATCTCATCACCCAGAAAAATTATTATGTTTATGGCTACAATTTTTTTATATTCTTATATATTTAAATTCTTATAGACTTTTTGAAGGAAAGGAATTTGATTACGGGACAGTACCGAGTTATTAAATTGATTCATTGAGAATTTGAAAGGGAACTTGATCACGGCCTCGCTTAGTAAATGAAAAAGCACTATTTTACCGCATTAATGCACCGGCTCAATCACACAGAATTTTTAAATCTAAACTGTATAAATTGCGGTATATATTAATACTGCGTCCACTTTACTTGCACGAGTTAAGATTATTAAATTACTACCTTTTACTTATTTTTGTTTCCTAGCATAAAAAAACTTTCAAGAAAAAAATTTAGCACAAACGAGGTTATCATCAACACATTCGCTTATTTAGTGAGTTTGATAATTCATATTTTGTAGCGAATTTAAACAAACTATAGAATTATTGGTAAATGTATCACCTTGCAATGATGTTTTATTAAAAATTAAAAAATAGTAAGAAAAGCTTGTAAATTCACTTTTAATACAAGTTGTTAACAATCCACTTACGTATAAGTGTACACATATTTTCTTCATGTACAAAATTGTAAGTTATATTTTAACATTTTTATAATATATTTACTATATAATTATTTTTATATATAAGTTGAACAAGTTTTGTAATTTTGATTAAGATTCAGTACATATTTATATGAAAACTTTTCGAGAAATACTTTCTTCAAATATCAAGCTTCAGAGTGCTTTATTATCAATCAAATAAATACATATTTTTATTTGTTAAATATTTCTTTAAAAAATTTTGCTCATGGATAAAAAAAAATATTTCTATAAAACATTAATGGTAATGGGTTAATATATTAATTACTAAAAGACAGATTCTTTATTTTATTATTTTTTTAAGTGACCATTAAAATTCTAAGATACTATAACTAGAATAATAATAAAACAAAATGATTATTTTGAAATGAATGATTTTTCAAAATATATTTAATAAATATTTACATATTAGATACATCTAGAATTAAATGTCAGTTTATAATAATTAATAGAATACTTGTAAATTTTTGTCTAAAAATTAAAAAAAAATTTTGTTTAATATAAAAAATAACGATTTAAAAAATTAATTATTTACTTAAAAATTCAAAAGAAATTTTAGAAAGGAGTATTTAAATGAAAAGAATTTTAATTTTTATTGAAAAATAATCATTATAAAAATATTTTTTAAAGATATTTATAGGCATTTAATGATTATGATCTATTAAAATTCTTATTTAGAAGAATTTAGAAATTTTGAATTTATTTCATAAAATCAATAAAATGAAATAAAATTTATATATAAAATAAGAATTTATATCAATCTACCAAAAAAATTATTTTTACTTTACACTTAATCAAATTTAGAATTACTATATTTTTCTTACAATTGTAATAATTAAAATAAGTTTAATAAATAAATTTGATTACTAAATTTTATACTAGAAATATGTTTTGATTATTTCACCTATCTGTCTCAAAGTGTAAGTAATAATTAACTTGTAAATACATAACATAGTTATCAAAACCTTCTGTACAGGGAACATACTTATTCTTCACTGGTTAACATTTTTACTTTAAAAGTAATACTGGTAATTATTGATATACTTCTTCTATATGGATATATGAAATTCATAAAATAAAGACAGAAAAATAAAAGTTTATCTATGTTCTGTCAAAATTAAAAAAAAAATCATAGGTATATAATACAACTATTAAGATTTTTTGAGTTTTCCATAAGCTTCTCAAAGTTCATCAATAAATTTTCCTCTAACTGTATCAAAAAGTGGATTAGCACAAGTTACGTATATGAACTGTACGTATATTATGCTCAGGTACATGCGTACATAAAGAGATTTACAGTGTTAGAGACTGCAAACCAGTCGCCAGGGACGCGTCTCTTGTTCCACAGCACCGGACGTGCACATTCCCACCTGATCATTGCGCAGGACTTCACCTCGTCTCGTACGTTTGGAATGTTAATTCCATTCGTTCTTTTTTTGAATAGTAGTATGCATACATTTTCATGGAATCACTTATTTGTTGTATTTTTATATGAGTCTTTTTTTATAAGAATTTTAACGAAATAAAGAAATACTTTCTGATTGATTGATAATTTTAAGATTTCTACAGATTGTTTTTTTGTATGAAATAGTGCAGATACATTTTATGTAAAAGATTATGAAAAGAAATTTAAGTAAAGTTAAAAAAAATTTTTTTATAAAGATTACAACTAAATAGTTTTGTAAAATTAATTCGTTTATCTTTATTAAAATAAGTTAAAACTTATTTAATTTATTTTGAAAGATTATTGTAAAGTTTTTATATTTTACAAAAACATTTAATTTTTGGTATTTAAAATATATTATCATATTTTAAATAATCAAATATATTATCAATAAAATATATTATAAAATTTGGTATTTAAAATATCAAATAATTTTCAAAAATTATAAGTAAGTAGTTGTAAAAGAAAAGTTTTGAAAAACATTTTTTAATGTTTTTTTTTTAAATCTAAAACTCATATTTTAATTCTTTCTTGTTTTAATATTTAAAAAATTTATTTTACAAAAAAGTTTACGATATATTTTCTAGTTCGTAAATAAGTAATTGTGAAGCATATAGTAAAATAATGATTACGTAAATAACTTCTTGAAAATGAAATCTTAAAATTAACTTAATTTTACATTTAGTATTTTTTAATATTAACATTAATATTAATTTTTTTTAATATCTTAAACTGAAGGATTGCAAATAATTTAATTTATCTAATGCATTCATTTTATTAATTGTCAAAGACAATTTTAATAAATACTTATTGATGAATAACTTATAGAATAAATAAAAAATTTAATATTTAAGAATATTCAATAATAAGTAACTATACACGTAATAATATATTTAAAAATTTTAGCTAAGCAATTTTAGCTAGTCTATTGAAATGATATCAATTGAGATTAATTATTATTACCTAATTTTTTTGTAGTTTTATTTGTGTTTTTAAACACGTAGGAAAAGAAAAAGTAATTAAACTATTAATTTATAAAGCAATTTTAATTACTGTTAGTGCAGTGTCATCGAATAACTGCTTTACAACTGATTATATTGAACTAAATACAAAAATTCATCATAAATTTTAAATTCAATGTTAGATTTTGTTCTTCAAATTTGTTCTTTACAAAAATTATAGTTAAAAATATTATAAAATAAATAATTTGAAAGTTAGTTTTCGATTATCGTAGTAATTCATAAATATATACATTGATAGTATTAAATATATCAATATATGTTGCACAATATTTCATTTTTATATTAAATATACTATAAAATTAATTATTATGTTTTGCAAAATATTGAGTCAAATATTCTATTTTATGTAACTTATTTTAAATAAATTAATAAAAAAAAAATTTTTTTTGGTGAAATTTAAAAAGATAAGTAGTACTTAACCATATTAAAAATTTCTTTGATTGTCCTAGAGTAATAAAATCTTTCTGTTATTTTAATTTTTATCTCACCTGAGAGTGCATTCTAATAATGTATTGTACACTTCTCTTACCACTGATATCGTAAATTAAGAATGAAACTAAACAAGGAAAAAAAGAAAAAGTGTCTAGTAAAAGTTTTTGATTAAAATGAAAAGTTCATTTATGCACCCAAGAGAATCGTTTCAATTCGGTGCTTATGCGGGCGATTAAAACGCACTCAACGCATAAGTTCTGAATACGTGTGTGTGCGCGCGCACCCTAAAGAAAATAATAAGAAAAAGAGTGAAAGACAGATATACGATGTATCTATTTATACGGTGTGTGAGCGCGCTAGTGAGAGGCAATTGACCGCGTGGCCTTGACTTTCTACTTCTTCCGTAAGTATAACGGATCACTACTGCTGCGACAGACACTCGCTGCGTTTGTCCCTTTTGCACCAAGAAATATCAGGATCCTTGTATTAGAGAACAGGAAATAATATACGAAATGTCAGCGATTGGTCTTACGCAGTTTTTGGAAAGAAAGTATCACTTTATACCCAACAAGCCCAAATCTCTTAGTCAAACAATAATTTTATTTGAATTTTATACAGAAATTTTTTTGTTTTCTGTAGATCTTATAAAATAGGCGAATACAGCGTCAATAAAAACAAAAGGAAACGTGTTATCCATAACAAGTATTCTGTAATAAATTTACAGTATATGTTATTTAAAGAAAATCTGTGTTGTGGTACATATATGGTTTTTCGGAATTCTAATCCAAATCCCTTTACGTTACACATGCATTTATTACGTTAAACCTAATATTTTATTAATTGAACTTTTGATATTTTATAATAAAAATAAATTGACTATAAGACTGTATTTTTATTAAATAATTTAATACAAAAATTATATGTGTTATTTATAAAATTATTTTATTGACACGTTTATATGATACATAAATTTTTGTACAATTTTGGCTTTAAACAAATTTGATGTACAACTTTTTTTTACACATATAAATTTATATTTTGAAGACTAATTAAAATAAGGTACGTTTTAATTTATAAAAGTTCTTACAAATCAATGATTTGAAATTATGATTGAAAGTCAGATTAATTTTGGTGATATACGGTTCCTTTAGAATAATAGTTGACAAATAGATTGTAATAATATTTAATGAAATTGAAATAAGTCATTTTTCTAATTTTATTATATGTTATCAATTTGTGTAAATAAATTTAATTAAAAAAAATGATTTAGTTAAGAAACAATTTTATTTATAAAAGTTTCAGAATTAAAAGTTATATAATCCTAATTCTTTTACAATCCTATTAGTCATTATTCTTCGTTATTTGATTTATAATTTTTAAAACTAGTTCTTTTTATATTAACAAAATAATAAATAAATATATATTTTAAAATTCAAATGAAAATAAATTTATTCTTCTTAGATACACCCCCATACAAATATATATATATATATATATATATTACAGGCTACTTCCAAAAATTTTAACACCACTCAAATTCACTACGAAAATAAAAAAAAATAGAGAAAGTAAAATGAAATTTCTAGATCAAATAAATAAATTGAAATATCTATGAATATAAGTGATCGTGTAGGTTTTAATCGATTAATAAAAAGGACGCGTAGGAACAAATGAATGCGTGGGTATACGGCCTTGACCCTATCACCACATATAGAATATACCGAGATGCGCGACAGTAAGAGCGAAGGGAAAGAATCAGAGAGGAAGAAAAAAATCCGTGCAGAGCCTTCGGTCAATTTAGGTGGTACACTAGGAATTTTCCCCTCTTTTTGAAGAAGTGCCCAAAGCACACAGCAAAATAGTCCCAAAACATTAGCGGTGGAGAATAATAAAGGAATTTATATGATTAAAACTCACAAAGTTTATAGGAAAAAACGACAGAAAATTATAATACACTCATAAAATAAATTTATTGACAATTAAATTTTATTCAATAGTCACATAAATTTAATTATAATACAAGGAATAACTTGCCTATTGTGATTTAAGAAACTAAAAAGAATAGTTCATATCTAAATCGTAAAAGAAATCAAATATAAAATAACTACTAGTAACATTAACGATTGAATTGCACATGTATACGATCCATATAAAACTGATTACGTTTACATGAAAGTTCCTGAACTAACAAATAAATAAATATTATAATAATAATGTGTATATTTTTGGAAAGTAAAAATAAAAATATGAGATGATAATACCATACAAATAAAAATCTTTAAAATGATCAAATAAAACACGTTTAGAAGATTAGAAAATTTATTAAATCATAATTTGCAGAAAATAGAAAAGTTGTTTATAAACTTAATAAAATGTTAACGGTGTATATTTTCAAAAAATAATATCTCTACTCCTACAAACTTTTCTCATAGTCATAAAAATGAAGACACATATATAAATTTGTAATATATATATATATATTTGTAACATATATAAATATAGAAAATCCGGGGATTGAAAATAAACAAATTTTTTATGATTGGATACATGTAAATTTTGTATTAAAAGCGTTTTTATTTATCTCCTAAAAATAAGTGGACTAATTGTTTAAAGAAATAAGATCCACAGAAATGAAATTAAAACTTCTAAGTTATCATTTTAAACATAAAAAATCCGTAGAATCTGTAATTTTTGTAATGAATTTTTTTTACGACTATTTGGTACTTTATAAGAATTTTTAAAGTACCGATTGTTTTACTTTAACGTAGCGACTAAATTTTGTATAAAAAATATAATTTTCATTTTTAAAAGAGTTAATAAAATTAAAAATTAAAAAAACACTATATTATATTCAAACTATTAGAATTTTTTGTATTATAACAGATTGTATCCAATCTATTTCATTATCAATAGATCTATTTTACATATTCAGTCAGTTTTTATTTCTCATCTTATAGATTTGAAAGGACTTTAAAAAAAAGTTGCACATTTCTTTAATTAATGAATATTTAAAATTGATTTACGAAGTAGTAAATTTTTACGTAATTCAATAAATTTTTTTATATAATTTTTATTGTATTATTTCAAAAGTAATACTATATAATATATGTTATATAACAATAAATGTTCCATGCATAAAAATAAAATTTGTTTTTATTTAAATGTGCTATTAATATAAAATTAGAAATTAAGCAATGATACATTATGTACTAAAAAAAATTCTGCAATATCGTATTACAATTACTACCAGCATATATTAATTCTAAAATCTATTTACATCATATTTTATTCAAGGTATCGATACTTCCATTCGGAAATATGACCTATTGTCGTATAAACTTTGATATAAATAATAAAATTTTAAGTTTACATCTATTATCTAAAAATATGGTTTGAATTAGAACTCTTTTAATTATGATATTTCATTTTATAAAATTTCTACAGCAAATATTTTTTATTCAGTCGTTAATAATTTGAGAAATGATTTTTCGTTAAAAATTCTATAGTTTTTTAGTTATTTTTATGGATTTTAAAATTTTCTAAAGCAATTACATTTAAATGATGGGAATCTGAAAATAATTATTTTAATTAAAAAATTTAAACAAATTGATTAAGCTTTTGTTTGTTAGATTAATTTGCACAGAAAACGTTTTATTTTATACTAAGCTCGAGGATATTTTATATATTATTTTATACTAATATTTGAGGATATTTTAAGAAATTAATGAATTAAATGAAAAAATGTATAAAATAAATAAAATAAATAAAGAAGGTTAATTTCGTCATAGTATATAGATGAGGCAGAAAAATTTCATGTGAGCGAAATGACCTTTGTCAAAACAGCCCGCGAGGAATCGATCGACTGCTTATCGTACGGTTTCCTCTCCTTTTTCGTATGCTCACGTACCCTTGTAACCTTTGCACACGCGCGTGAGCGTGCGCTTAGACCTTATTATAGTAACCCACGCTCGTGCGGTACCGAAATCGAAAGGGGTGTCGCTGTTTTGACTAAAATTTTCTAAAAAAATTGACGCAGAAGTCAAAATTAATCCTAGAATTTTGATTAAAATGCTATTGAATAAAATCTGAAACAAACGAATAATTCAGAGAACAATTCATAATTAGTAGAAAAGATAAGAAGAAAGAAGAATATTATCAATCCTACATGATCTTTTAGTACTTACGTTACTGATCTCATGAAAATCTCACTAACAAAATCAGCGTCTTAGCTTTTAAAAACGCGAAGTATGTAAAAATAAGTGTATTCAACCATTTTCTCTATTTATATATATACAATAGGTAAAAAGAAATCATATGAAAAACATATTTTTTATTAATTTTAATTCAAAACTTTTTTTTATTTTATGGTTACTCTTTCTCCGGTTAATTTTAATAGAATTACATAAAAACTCTATGTTAACATTTAACTAATAGTATTTATCTTCTACTTCTTTATACTCAAAAGTGAAATTTGGAAATTTTTTAGAAATATTTTTTTTTACAGGAAGATTTTAGTTTATTTGAACTTTGCATAATATAAAATATCTTTCTATGGTTTTAGAATAATTTAGAATAATTTATATTATGAAGTTAATCAAATTGTTTGATTGATGCAAAAATATACGTTCTATCTCCCATTTAAATCCCGTAAAATTCCAAAGTAAAAACCGTTATTATGAAAAAAACGAAGTGTGTAAGTCGCGAAACCATTCACGCTCTAATGAAAAGAGTAGAAAAGAGTCATAATCCACTCTCTATTTTTCTATGCGCCCTTGGCATTTTGTCGGTCGACAATACAACCATCCCAAGTCGCAATTCTCTCTTCTGTTTCTCAACTTTTTTTCTCTCACACAATCTTCTGTCCCTTACTCGCATTTTTTCGGCAAATTCAAGGCATTCGTAACTTATAGCGATATCATTATTTTTTAATTTATTATAATGCGGTACATTAAACGATTCATTATTTTTTCTCTTTTATTTTTATCTTTTCTTTCTGCTATTTTCTTAATACATTATTATTTGAAATCTTACTCTACCTTGATGAGAGGGAGAAATCTCAAAATTCAGGCTTGAATAATACATAAAAAGAAACAGTCTTTGATCCATCTATCGTGTAACCTTATTTTACACGAGCGATTATAAAAGAGCAAAGTTTAAATCGTGTCGGAACTCGCCCAACGTAAGTGGGTTTTTGCTAGATAAAAGATACATGCTTGTTGGACTGCGCAAAGACGCGGTACGTGTGTAGCCGACGCACCGACAGGTGCGGCTGTTGCGTGCATGCTTTCCCCTTCCTCCCAGCTCCAATGTACGACAAATCCATCCCCGAGTACCGATGTCCGCGCCGCATGCTGGCGCCGCCTTTCGTCGAATTACTTAAGCTCTCTTGTCTACGCCGCAAAATGGTCGACTGAATTTTCGCGTCTGCTTTGCAACGATGAGAAAAGAAGGAAAACAAACAATAGATGCATGCCGGATGTCCTGCGATTTCACTTAGCCAAAATCAAAAAATTCCTTTGTGTTCACTGATGACGTGCAATTTGCCTCTATCATGTGTATCAGTCTGCCATGATGCGTTAAACAATAACTACGGTCCGATCGCGCGCAACAAGCCTTTATTTTCGTAATGTGTATGCCTCGCGAGAGTTGCAACGCGCGCGCGTTTCTTGGGTACGCCCTCTATCCCTCCCCACCATGAGTCTACACCACTTCCCCTAGTCGTCCGCCTGACCGTCTCGATCGTCCGTCCGTCTTCCTCCGATTTCCCCTCGCCGTCCGTCTACAGGACGTTTGTTCGCTTCGCCGTCTCTCTTTCACTTCGCGTGTGCCTCCGCTTCGAGAGTGTAGTGGAGACGCCGCGCTACCCGGTCTCTGGTAATTTTTTTATCTCTCTCCCTCATTGTCATCGCAGTTTCGCCGAGCTCCGGAAGGTCCGAGGGAGGATCGTCCCGGTCGATGCGCTGTGTTCGGGCTTGCGGTGTCCGGTAGGTCGACGATCACGTACTATTACTGATTCTGGCATTACTTTCCTTTCTCATTTTCTCACTCTTTTCCTATATCTCTGCCTCTGTCTGTCTCCCTCCCGCTCTCTCTCTCTCTCTCTCTCTCTCTCTCTCTCTCTCTCTCTCTTCTACTCCTTTCTCTCGTTCACAACGTTTGCACGTAGCTAACGATCGTATTTATGCCGTCGTAGTTCAACAAAAAGTGGTGTTATTGTGTACTAAACTTGTTTAATGCGGCTGCTGCAACTGAAGAGAAATAAGGTTGGTTTCGTTCGTTTTACTTATTATTTTGCAAAGCGGCCGTTCGGAAAAAAGTGCGGTCGATAACTACCAAAAACATTCTTGAGCGATTCAAATTCGCATTAAGGCAGCAAACGACGATTATTCCGCTTCAATCCTGCCCAATATCTGGCTTGCTTCGTTCACTGCTAAGAGGCAAAAGAGGGTGGAGCAGCTCGTAGTTGGCACCACCAAAGCAGCACATTACGTGCGAGAGCGAGACCGCGGACAAAGTTTCGGAGTAAGTCCTACGTGAATAAATAATCGCTCGCGCTATAGTTTCACAGGTAAAAGCTATCTGGATAATCAGTGCGTGTGTGTTTTGCCGCATTATATACGCATTTACACATCGCACAAAGCTGACGACACACCCTTAAAATACTATCGTTCTATCTCTCTCACTCACGCATGCTGTTCTTCAAAGGCACATTGTACTTTTTTTTTTTTTTTTTTCGCGAGCATTTGTAAAAAATTTCCTCACTTGCGATTTTTTAATCACCTCATACACGGCCGTTTCAAACTGGAAAGTGCGATGAAATCATGCTAAAAGGGCTAACAGTTGTGCAGGTGTCTGGTGCTTAAGCAGCCAGAGTAGGAAGAAGATTGACGGTTAATTCCTGTGGACATATCGAGATACTGATTCAGGCAGCAAGCTTATGCGCGTGCATGAATGATAGAACGAAAGATTTATAGATAAATCACGAGAGAGAGAGAGAGAGAGAGAGAGAGTGCTTGAAAATGGGGGAGAGAGGTATTATTTCGGAAGTCGAAGTTAATTTTCGTCACTCCTCACCGCGGCCGCAAATTTACACTCCCATAATCAATCCTCGTCCTTCCCCATCGGCATGCTCCACCATGAGCCATGCTGGTGCATCCTAACTTTTTGTCTTGTATTCTTGCCAATCACACGAGCACAGGAAAACAACAAAGTCGAAGTAATCGAGAAGCTAATCGTAGTTTAGCGTTACGGCGAAGACATCCTCGACGTCGTGTATCAGCGCCACGGCAGAAGGGAGCAACGCGCCTCATCGAAGAGACAGCGACGAGCCTTGCAGTGGAGAGAAATAGAGAGAGAGAGAGTGAGAGTCGGATAGTGATTGGGTCTGAGAGGAGGGAAAGAGGGGGATAAGCTGCCGCCGCTGCGAGCGGCGATTTCTTCCTCGCGCGCGCTTCTATCTCCGTCTTACTCTCGTTCGCGCGCGCACGCGTGCTCGTATCAGTGTGTGCGTGCTCGCGGGTACGCGTACCCCTCTGTGTGTGTGCACTCGGCCAAGCGCGCACACTCCCTGTACTATAGAGACATACGCTCTTTCTTTCTCTCTCCCTCTGTCTCTTGCGCGCTCGCGACCCGACTCAGCCGCTTGTGCAGTGCGTGTGACACGAGCACGCCGCTAGGATGTCCGTGAGAATGGAGAACGTGGCCGCGCCGAGGAAGCTCAATTACAAAATGATGGTGAGTACCAGCGCGTGAATGCCAGACGCATCGTCGATCGTGCGTGAGGAGGCCCCGGGTTCCGCCTTCTCCGGCGAACCGCGAGTGATGTAGTCTGAGTACTTGTCTGTGTGCGTATGTGTATGGCTGCGTGGCTGTTTAGCTGCATGTGTGCGCGGTCGTCGGTTTGTAGTGTGGTGCGTGGGAGAGAAGTAGCAGGAGCCACCACTGCCGGTATCCGTTGAACATCATCCCAAGCCGCCACTGAAGCTCGGGGGGAAATATGTGAAAGCCAGGACCGTATATGCGTGTAAATACTTTGGCCTACGTTTGTGAAAACGGCTTTTTCTTCAGGAATTTCGCGATGTGCGGCGGAAAATCGACAAGCTTAAATAGTTTCCCTCCAGCTCGTTTCTTCTCTATTACTTTCCTTCTTTCCTTTCCCCTTTTTTCTTTCTCTCTCTTTATCTATCTCGTTCTCGTTGCAACACAGCAGTCACGGGGGCGGCCAATGGCCAGGGGCAGAATCGCGGAACCGGCGTAGTTTGACAGCTTGCCGCGGGGCGTCTGCTGCCCCACCCAGTCTCCTCTTTCTCCCGCTACTTCTGTTGGTTCCTATCCGTATCCTCTTTCTCCGTTTCTCTCAACTATCTCTCGTAAAGCTCGATGCCATGCCTTTTCAAGTTACGCAGAAAGCTCCGTGTATGGATTTTTCATCGTGCGTGTACCTAGCGACCAGTGTATGGTGCTCGTACATATGTGTGAGCTTCTCGGGTCCATATCAATCCCGAATTTGAGGTTGGAGTGTTCGTTGCCTCAGCGCATGCTCCGGAGACCTTTTAGTTTCTCTTTTCCTCACTTTTTTAACATATTTGCAACGATGCTATAGTGAATGCAAGAGATCCTCAAAGGTGTACATCTCTGAGAATTTGAACGGATATTATTGCTTTTATTATCTTTAAAACCTTACCTATCCATACCTGCAGAAAAAAAAGAATAAAAGAAAAAAATAATAAGTAAAAAATTATTTGAAATCTTATCTGAGTCACGGCTTTAGAGAATATATAGTATTGAAGTGAAAGAAACGAAAAAGGAGTAATGTCAATTTTTTTATCGAGCTGGTTACAAGCACCATCTGGTTGTTCATCGCGGAAACATGCGGCTGAATATTCACGTGCGGTTACTGCTGCCGGCCGGGCGATTTCTTCTTTCTTTATTTCTTCATCGCCTTTGCTTATTTGCTTCACAGTCCTACTCTTTCTCCTTTATTTATTACTCCACACATTTTTCACTATTTTTCTCAAAATTCTTTCATTATTTAAACTAAAAAAGTAAGTTTTATAAAGGAATTTTCCTCTTTTATTATATGAAATTCACGTATTTCGTCATGATTTTATAAAAGGAATACTGATATTTCTTCGTTCATCAAACATACTTTTTACAATTTTAGCGTTATCTTCAATACGTGTATTCTTGTAATTTTTTTTAATAAAATAAATCTTTATGAAATGTTTATTTTTTCTTTAAAAAAACATAATATTTTTAAAAATAAATTTTCTTAAAATTATATTTATTCTAAATATATTTTTCTCACTAGTTTATTGATGAGCATGCGCGTCACAATTTGATAAAAACTTAAAAAATATATACTTAAAATGATTTAAGGATTTCAAGATTGATAAAAGTATTTCTTATTTTATATTTAAGAAACTTTACTTTAAAAAAAGTCCATTATGGATCTGTTTAACATAAACTCGTCCATTAATAAATGAATTATTAATTATTATAACTGCGTTATTATTGTAACACTTGTTCGGTATTCTAGAATAATCTGAAATTTGTATGTTTGAAATTTAATCAATTACAGAAAGTTATATGTAATTTTTAATTTAAATATATTATAAATGGTGTATTTGAATTTTTAAATGTTTAAAATAAATATTTTTAAGTTTTAATATAATGTAATAATGTAATGTTGGATAATTTTTTAGTTAAGTGTATAATGTTTGATATTTGAAATTTACAAAAAAGAAAATCAAAAGTTTTATTCATAGATATTCAGTTTTTACATTATTTTTCTAATTTGTAATACAAATATAATTTAAAAATTTTTAATTTAAATATTTTTTTTCAAGTAAACTTTTAAAGAAAAATTAAATTCTGGCTAAATAATTTATTATCATCAGATAAAATCTTAAACTATAATATATAAATAAATATATAGAAATTAGATATAACACATGTAGAAGGAAAAAAATAAATATCTAATTAAATGTAATACATTTGTAAAGTAAATTCACTTGTTTTAGAAGTATTGAGATTATTTATGAATATTGTGTATGGTGTCGCAAAAGAATTATGATAGATGCTTTTTGAATTAGAAAAATTAACTTTATCATATTTTTTCATAAAAGAAAAAAGAAAAGTGAGTATAAAGAATATAATCTTTTAAAACAATATTTATTATCTAATTTTGTATTCAGGTGTAATCCTTCTATGTTATATACAATTTTTTATTTATTTAATTCAATAAAATTGAATCAACCAGATAAATTTTAAGTGGTAAATTAGTAACAAACTTACATGACCTTGATTTTATAGTCGTTTGTTTAATCGAACGGTTAACTGTTCAAAATGTAGCATAATAAGTCTTGGTATAATATGTAAGTATATTTTCATAATAACTACAAAAAAATCTAAAATCCTAAAGATATCACCGGTTTTGAACGCTTTCGCTTAACTATTGATTTTCTATTGAAAATAAAATTGCTTATCGGTATTTTCAAAGTATTACAGTAAATAAAGTCCTCGTTAATTAGTTAGTGAGCTCCGATTCTTGTTAAAACAGCAAAAATATATCGATAATTTTATTGATAAATAGCAAATGAATTAATTGGACAAAGGCAGAGAATTTTGGAAACGATATTTTTATTCCAATGGAATTCTGATATGTCAACTCGAAGTGAAGCAAGAGGGAGCCAGAGAGCGAGAAAACTGCTTGCGGGTGACAGTCACGGCCGAGTGTAAAACACAGTCTGTTCCTTCCCTTATCGATCCCAGTTTGCTGCCTGTGTACATACGCACACGGTAGCACGCGTGCGCATATACACACACCCGGGCGAGCAAGAAGTCGCAGAGGGGCGCGGCGAGTAGACGGCGCGCAACACGCATCGTACATGCCGCCTGTGCCGGCATCGCGTCTGCGGCAATCCGCCGCATCCCGCGACCTCGGCAAACGTGATTAACGCGCCGATTCGCGACCGAATGAGCTTAACCTATTGGTGCGCACACGAGCAAGTAGCGTTGTATGAGTGCTTTAAAGAACGAAGAGAAATCAATCGATCGACGACGCCCTTACAAGGCCTTTACTAGTACTGGCGGCGCTGCTAATATTGATAATATAGCGATTTCGTATTTGACGCAAAACCTTGGGAGACATCTTAAATTGGGAATGTGGATATGAACGTGAATGTCCCTCCGCTGAAACTAGCAGGTGCGATCTTCACTGAAACTAGTTATTCTTTTGGCAAAGTGTGAAATCTCCACAATTATGTTCGCATTTTATCTTGTTCTATATTTTTTAAAAATAATAAACCTATTATACATGTTATATTTGTGTTGTAGTTATGTCGAGAATATTTAGTATAACGTTAAATCTTAAATAATGTTTTATGCTTTTATTCGTAGATACTTTTTAAAGTTTACAGCTTATGATAAATTTATCTCTGACTAATTAAATTACTTTATTCTATTCTCATTTTCATAAAATATTGGGCTTTGTAAAGATTAAAATCATTATTAAAATCTATGCGTATTTATGCATTTTTATAATTTCTGCTACTGTTAGAGAAATCGATACTTATTTTAACCATTCCTATTTTAAAAATAAAGATCGAAAATCTTAATATAAAATTGTAAAAGTACATTACTTTTATAATAAACGTATTCGCACACGATTAATTCATGTCATATTATAACTTATTTTTATCATGTTTATTATATGATTGGTATCATAAATCTATTATATTTTATTAAAAATGAAAAGAATTTTGAAGTATCATTATATAATGTATACAGAAGATAAGATAAAATGATACGTAAAATTATAAAAATACTACTATAATTCAATTGCCTATCAGAACAAAACAACTTTCAGTCATTAAACGAAAACAATACTGTTACTGATTAAAGTTTAAAAATAAGAACTATAAAAAGTACATTGTAAAAATAGATTTCACTTTTAAATATATTCCAAGTAGTTTTATAAAACTAAAAATCTTATTATTCACAGCAATTAAAATATTTATAGATTCATTTATACAAAAAATTATAAAAATACAATTTTTTCTTTAAATAAGGAGTATTTCTTTTACTTTAGAGTTGTATTTTAGATAAATGAGTTTATTTTTACTATCCTTTCCATTCAACTTTTTTGATCTAATTACATTGAATACAGCATAAGAATAAAATTACATTTTGTGGTTGTTTAAATATTTAGACAAACAAAGTTAGCATTTAGAAAAACAGAATCACTTAATATGTGAATAAACCGAAGCTTCTTAGAACTTGATAATTTAGTTAGGGTTACTCTCTGATTTACTTGAATTAATAAATGTCATTATTCGATGTTATGAATTTATTTTACCACTGTTGCGCATAGATATTCGCGTTTCCGTAGTTGACGTGAAATAAACAAGAGTATTTTCTTCATTCATTGTTTCAAGTGCTCATGACTCTCATGCCACTAATAAACTTAATCCACTAAGATGTCACTAATGCTGTTTGCATCATCAATTGTTGAAGAAATTGAGAATCATCTAATAACCGTTGCCCAACATTTTTGCATCAATTTTTTATATTTTTTTATTGTTATTGCAATATCCATTTAATCAATATCTTCTATGCTTTGCTGCATATTTCAGTGAGTCATGTTTTACTGCACAATTAAATAATATGTATTAATAACAGTGTAATTTATAGATGCAATCCTTTTAATTATTTCGAGTATTTTTCAGTAAAAATTTATGGTTCTATAAAAAATTCTTAAAATTATTAATTGTAAACCAAAAATATGCACTTATTCGTCTTATTGATTGTCCTATATTCAATGTGTCCCAGTAAACAAAGAATGAATTTGATTGTGAAAATTCAGAATCTTTTATGTACACTTAAAAAAATTTTTTTACTAAAAAATTTAAAACTCGATATTATTTTTTTATTTTTTAATTGAAAATTCGTATTATATTAGCATAAAGATTACTGTTTTATTGACTGAATTTACCTTTATATAAGAAGACTACTTATACTTATCCATTATTAACTCAAATCAAATTTACCATCTTGTTTGTTGCTTTTCTGATAAAAATCGTTTGATACCCATAGTTGATGTATTATAAAAAGTTAATGTAAAGTAACATGTTTAAATAAAGTAATTTTATAAAATTAATTTTGTTCTTAGAATAAATTTGTATTCATAAAGTAAAAATTTTTAAACTGAATGGTATATAAATTTAATGTTTTCCAATATATTATTCTTCACCATATATACTCTTCAATATTATATTGGTACAGCATTATACTATCAAAACATTTGGACATTAACAAGCTTATTAAATTGGCTTCTATTAAAATTATTATAAAAATATTTAATATGTAAACGTGTATACACACACAGAGCATATTTTTCACATTAAATATATATTAATAGTATTATTTTTTAATAATTGTAGGTGTAAGACTATAGTTTAAATTATTTAAAATAAGTATAATTTGTCGATAACAATATTTTTTAAATATTATATCGATAATAATTAAAATATTAAATATTTGAAAAAATTGAACTTTTTTTTCCATTAAACTAAATAACTACTTTTAAGAACCCAATAATAATAATAATAATAATAGTTTATTGAACAAAAATTTTGTTATACAAAGATGTACATTGTATTACATATATAATTTTTATATCTCTAAATAATACATTTTGTCATTTAACACACCATCGATAATATAATATTTTTACACTTTAATTTTCTTATATATTTTATACTTATATTTTAAATTACTAAATATATCCTCTTTATACTATTTCTTCTGTGTTTCCTTCTTTCTCTTTCTTCAATCTTGTTCTTTTCCAATGTATTTTATATAATCTGCTCACATCTTTTTTTTGTTTTTGAGGCATTCTTCCCAGTTCCTTTCTTTTATTCCTAAAATCTTACAATCTTCAAAAATATGTTTTAATGATTCTTCTTCTTTTCCACATGCTCTACAACTTTTATCTTTTTCATTCAACCAATAATTGTTTGCATAGTTTTCATTGCCCATCCTGAATCTTGACAACATTTTTACTCCTGAATTTATTTTCTCCTTATTTCCTTTTTCATAAATACAACCCCCTTTTTCATATTCTGAAATGATATTCTTTATTTCGTTTGTGTACTTAGAACCTTCTATGTGGCTAATCCATCTTTGTTTATTCTGACCATTCCGTATTTATATTGCCTCTTCTATAAGATTTTCCATATTATCCCCAACCATCCAATATCATTCCAAAATTTTAACCTCAATACTGTCAGTTATTTTTCTTTTTTGTTTCTTATTTTGCAGTTTTCCGTACGTCTTCCTTCTTCAATCCTATAATGTGTGCATTCTTTTATAATATTATTACATTCACTGTTCAGGATTTTACTTTCGTATCTCATTGCTCTTTTGGTCGCCTTCGACTCTATTTTATCTCTGTTCTCTTCTAACATTAATATGCTATCTGGTGTGTTCTTATTTAGCCCCTAACACCATTCGATGTATTTTTCCTGCACTCTTTCGATTTCTTTGCATCCTTTCCACCCCCAGATCTCCGCACCGTAAAGAAATACACTTTCTATCATTGCATCAAATATTTTCATTCTTATTTTAAAATCGTCCTTAAAGTACTTTTCGCCGAAGCTCCATATGTGACCTATCACTAAATTTGCTTTTTTCACTACATTTCTTTTATGTAATATATCTTCATTATTATTCAAAATTACGTATGCTAGGTATGTATATTGTATAACTATTTCTATTGTTTTATTGTTCCATGTAAAGATTTAATTATTTTTATTTCTTGTTTTATTCACTTTTTTGAATTTCATTATCTTCGTTTTATCTGCATTTATCTCCAGTCCTTTGTTCTTTAAAAATTCTTTGATCAATCTTAATATTTCTCTTAATTCGACGTCGTTCTTCCCTAGTAAAGCTAAATCATCCGCGTATAAAATTCTTCTAATTCTTACATTTCCTATTATAATACCCAAGATTTTTGATTTTTTAAGATATTCCTCTAAGTCCGACATACCTACATTGAATAGAGTCGGGATCAGAGGACATCCCTGTCTTATTCCTTTTTTAGATCTTAAATTCCTTAAAACCACTTTTATTTTTATTTTATTGTAAGTATATTCATAAAGTTTTTTGCAGCATTCGATTAAATATTTTTTTAACTTAATTTGAGCCATCCTTTTCCATATAGCTATTCTGTCGATCGAGCAAAGGCTGCTTTTAAATCAATAAAACAAATCCATATCTCTCCTTTCTTTCCCAGTTGCACATCGATCGCCATCTTCAGAGTGTATATTGCATCTGTGGTGCCCCTACCACTCCTAAAACCGAATTGTGTGTCGATGTACTGGTTATTTCCTTATGTTTTTCTATTCTTTCTTTTAGTAGTTGAGTATATATTTACTGTTATTATTTCATTAACCCATTCTATTTTTAACGGTTCATAGTCTGAGTCTATATTGTCTAGTATTTTCATTTTGTCTATTATTTTGTCCGCTTCTTCATTTACTATCACATAGTCTATAACTGATGAGCCTAGCTTAGTATTAAAAGTATATGCACTATCTTCTCCCCCTCTTTTTCCATTAAGTAAGAAAAATTCATTTTCTTCTACCCAATCTATCAGTTTGAGCCCTTCTACGTTTTTTTTTGTCCATTGATTTACGGTTTTCATTATCCCATTTGTCTATCCATCCTCCTTTTTTCCCAGTTCTTGCGTTGAAATCTCCGCAAATCATGCACGCTTCTCCTTTGTTTTTTTCACCAAACTTATCTAACCATTCATAATTTTCTTTTTTGAATCTCCCCACACAGTACCGCTATATTTACCTTTATTTCCTTTATTTTTAATTTTGCCCATAGTATCTTCTTCTTCTAAAATATTCTAAAATATTTACATTTTTTTTTATTGCCAATACTATTCCTCTTCTCACTCTTCCTTTTTTGAATTCCTTAATTGCATAGTTCGTTTTGTATTCGAAGTTTTTTAATTTTTTCCTAATCCATTCATCCTTTTTTTCTTCTAACCATGTTTCTACCAGTCCTATTAAGTCCTAGTTTTGCATTTCTTCCCATGTTTCTTTCTCTACGTTTTGAAGCCTTGCTATATTCCAACAACCTATATTCATTTTTATAAGTTCTTTGTTCATCTTTCTTCTTGAATTTTCTTTCTTTCCATGTTTCTTTGTTTCACTGTAAAACCAAATTTCTTTTTCTCCTATTAATTTATTTTTATTCTGAAAAAATTCTTTTCCCTCTTCCCGTATATTTCTGCATGTCACTCACACTTTGTTCCTTGTTTCCCTTTCCAAGTATGTTTCATCGTTGTTTATGCACATAGTTGTTCCTTTAAGTATTTTTTTTGTTCATGATCCTCTCTGCCCAATTCTACTCCCCACCATCCTGTTTTCTTTTCCTATTTGCCATATTTTTTTTGTTTTTATGTTAATATCTAAGTTTTTTTAAGCCAATCGTGTATTCCTTCTACTTTGTAATTTATTCCTTTTTTAATCCTGCTATTATTATGTTATTGTTTCTTTTTTCTCTCTCTCTCTCTCTCATTCTTCTAATAACCATTCTATTTTCTCAATTTGTTTATCTTCTAAGTTATTCTTATATCTGCTAGAACTTATAAATTTTTTTAAGACATGAATTACATAGTACTGAAATAATACTAGCAAGCCTTGAACGTACTTTTTTCACAATATTGTTATAGACTATTCGGTTACCGTTGATTTAATATATTTAATATTTGTAAAAGACTGATTCAAAATTCCTAGGTAGATCAATATTACAATTGATTTTTTATTTTTCTTCCTTTTTTTAATCATTATATCTGACTCTAATATCTTAGTGTATATATTTTCACTTTTCAACCATTTTTTCTTTTTTTCGCTGTATGCGAATATAGTTTCTCTTTACTTATAATTTTGTTACCTGTGTAAAACCATAAATCTCCTTTTTTCATAGTTTTTTAGATTTTTTTACTATTACTCTTCTTATTTTTCTCTAAACGAATGTTTTATCATTATTTATACAAACATTTCGTTCCTTTCAGATCTTTTTTTTTTCCTTTTTCCCTTGTCTTCTTCTTTATCGAATTCTACACACCACCATTTAAATTTTCCAATCTTTACTTTTACCACCACTTTCTTTCTTAACCATTCACAATTCCTACTTCCCTATAGGTTTATTTTTCATTTAGTCCTATGATAGTGATGTTGTTCATTTTTCTTTCCTTTTCCTTTTTTTCCGCCCAATCCAATTATTTCTTTGATTTTTCACTCTGTTTTCTTTCTGCACGTTTATCTCTCTCTTTATCATAGTTTTTATTATTTTCTTTTATTATTGCCAATTCCTTGTGTTTAATCATTTCGAGTTCTTGCTTTTCGGTTTTTTTCTTATATGACCATACTTCTTCCAAACTTTGTACTTTTTCGTTCACTATTTCATTCATTAACTCATTTATTTTCTCTTTCATATGTTCCGTCCCAATTTCACGTAATCTCCTTTTTCCACTGGTAACCATCTCCCCACGTATATCTATTTTTACCACATTTCTTTGAAAATGAAACTCCTACTTTATTGTTTTTAGTAATTCTTTATGTCTTGCTTCTATTAATCCTTTCTTTTTTTCTTCCATTTTCTTAAATTTTTTCCCCGTGACTTTATTTTCTTTTGATAAATTCACCTGCATAACCGATTTGCTTATAATGCTTCTTGTTTGCTTCTCACTATTTTCTAAATATTATTGCAACATATTTTCTTTAATCTTTACTCTGTGTCTTTGCACGTGCTCATTTAACCTAATTTTTTACTCTTACTTTATTTTACAATTTTCTCTTAATAAAATACTTCACTTTTATTTTCTTTTATCTGCTGACTTCTATTACCTCTCCACCTTTTCTCTCACCCTATTTATTTACCTTTTTTATTTTACTATATTCTAAACATTCCTTTACTTCTAATTAATTGCATCGATATCTCAAGCACTCTTATCACTCCGCCAATTTTTAAAGTCTAAATAAAGTTTATATAATTTGTCAATTTATTTGTTAAAATATCCTTTTTTTACAAAATTATTAAGCATTTTTATTACTAGATGAATAAGCTTTTTACACTAAATTTTCTATGATTAATATGTATAAATAAATTATCAAAATACACGTCAAATATATTGTTTTTAATATGATTATTTAAAGAAAAGATCAATGCCAATTGAAAACAAGTAATTTTAATGAGAAACACCCTTTAAAAAGAGAAAAGTTATTTTATAATTTTTTACTATTTATATTTGATGTTTTTTTTTGTATTTGAAATCGTAAATAATTTTTTTTTAATTATATTTTTACGAATAATAACTATTTTTAATTAGATTTTTGAAAAATTAGTAAATTGTTCCATTAAAAATAATGTGCTATATATTTAAAAACATTTTGTTATATTCATTTCGATAGTCTCTTAGAGAAAAAACAAGAAAAAATAAAATTTAAAAAATATATATATATATTATTTATAATTATTATTTGTTGTTTGGCATTGTAATTTTTTTAACATTAGTTTTTATTAAAAAATTAGTTTAGCAAATTATAAATCGTCTCATCGTTATAAATATACAATACATTTATTACACCGTATTATTATTATTATTATTATTATTCCTCATATTTTTTAAATTGGTCGATGAAATTTATGAAGTAATATTTTATTTTTATATTACGCAAAATAACATTTTTTTAGATATGAAGAAAAAAACTAAAATTTTTTATTTTTCTATACATTAATTTACCTTTTTTTTATTAATTATTTCTATTTTATTAAACTGAATTTCTCTTATGTAGATTAAAAGAGAAAGCAAATTTTTATATTTTCATATTACACAAGTATGAGTGAAAAGTATTAAATTAATTTTATATGGATATATTTGTTCTTGTAAATATAGCGCATGATTTAAAAAATTTACAAAGAATTTGTAAAACTTACGATTTCAAATACATTTATAAAATTATGTATAAAAATTGGTTATAAATAATCACGTATATATCAATAAATATAAAAACTTATTTAATTAGTATAAATGGTGATTTTGTACCATGTAAAATAAATTATTTATTTGGAATTGTACTAAATGCTAATATCTTATTTTATTTCATAAATAATTAAAAAGATGTGAAAATCGATGGAAAAAACTGAAAATCATATTTTTTAAATCGGTATACGTTAGCATCCTGTTAATTTAATATACAATAAATAAACATTATTGAATATAGTTTACATTATTATAAATTAATCAATTTATAAATAGGATATATTAATAATGTGTTATATTGGATTTTTATTTAAATTGTTTAATAAGATTTATTTACAATAATTTATACAGACATTTGTACATGAAACGTTATAAGTAATTTTTAATGCACATAAATATACACTTTTTTATAAATCCCATTCAACACTTCTATTATTATCATTTAGTTAAGACGTCTGATTTAATAAGATATTTATTTTATACAGATATAATAAAAAGTTTTTACGTTAAAATTTAACTTCCTCATCATATAAAAAATATCAAGTTTAATAAGTCTAATAAATAGTTTGAAAAAGTCACCTGCTTTCGCATACTGTTGCAAATTCCTTTCAATGTCACGCGATAAGTTTCTCGGTTGCTGCATGCCTTAACTTTTCCCTCTTGTATACTCTGAATCATGTATGGTACTGTTATACAAGGGACAATTATTCGTGGCGCATAAATGTATACGTGAATATGAGCAAATGCTGTTGGTAATGTCAAAGATATATTAGGTGTATGATTCACGAGGTAGGTTTTCATTATTAAAAATTAACCTTGTTTAGAATTCTTGTCGAAGATTAAAAATTGCTAGCAGAATATTAATAATTTAATACTATTCACAGTGTATCACTTTAAAAATTTAGAATGAATATACTTTCCATTGACTTCCTTTTCCTTTAAAAAAAATATTCATAAAAGAAAATCAATGTATTATTTTTTCAATAAAAAATATTGAATGTAAATTTAATAATAAATTAAAAAATTGATTATGAATTAAAATTTATATATCAATAGATAATTGATAATTAATTTAACGAACATAAAATTTAATTTATAATCAATAATTCAAAATAAAAATACCTATTATAAAAAATTTTAACTTAATTTTAAAAAGAATTTCCAACATTTTGCAATTTTTTTCAAATATAAATTTAAATATTAGTTCATTTATTTTTATTTAAAATTTAATTAAAGATAAGCCATTTATTTATATTAAGTACAAAAAGAGTAAACGGTATTGCATAGTATTGTACTCTTTTATTTTTAATAAAAATTATAATCGTATAAAATATTATTTTTTATTGAAACTTATTAAGATTTAGAACGAATATTATTGATTTTCTTATTATGCTTCTTAATCTAATATACAAATCTTTCGAAATTCTGAATGAAAATTCTTTACGATACTGTTGTATTTAGATATTGTATGAATTTAAATTCTGGAAACGAATATATTAGAAATATTATAGTTATTAATTATCTATATTCAAATTATTGGTAATATTTAGAAATATTGAATCGTGAACTTAACATGATTATTGTTTTATTTTTTAAATTTCTCTAAGATATTTATATTAATTATTAACCCTTTTAACAAATCCATATCTCTGATCTATGTTTAATGCAATATGTATTTTGTGTTGTATTTGCTGCTGTATTATATCGTTAATAATAAAATATTTTTTAATTTTTGTAATCCATAGTACATCATTCGATTCAGGATAAAAAAAAAATATATATCACATACATTTATACACATATACGATTTGCAACTAATTTTTCTAATGCGAATTACAAACGAAATAAGTCAGGCAAATTTTGCAAAATAGGTTTAATAAAAGAAATCATTAAAACTGTGCGAAGTTATCTCTTCGTTTATTATTATATTTTCTTAAGTGCTAAGCATTAGTACAGGAAAAAATGACTTGCATCAATTTTATATATGTTTTAAAATTAAACTATTATTTTTTACTGAATTGTGAACATAATAATTTGCTGTCATAGAGAAATGACTCGATTTCAATCATTCATCATCTTACTGTATCATTATCAAAAGTATATTTTACATATTTATATTGTTGAATGAATCAGCATTTTCTACAGAAATATTACGTAAAAAATTAATAAATTCTCTATGTAAACAAAAATATTGAATATTGACTTATAACTTTGATGTATTAGAAATTTTTATTTACCTGGGTATTCGTTTTAATGATTTATTACATATATTTTTAGGTTGCCACTATATTTGATTAAATTATTATCCATCTGTTATTCATAGATTAATAAACGGAGATTTATATTACGAAATAAAACAAATTATAAGAAAATTTCTTGTTCTTAAAATTTTTTCTATTCTCATTTAAATTGTTAAATACATGTTGCATATGTATTAATTATATGAATAAAACTATCAAGAACATTTATTTAAATTCTTATGCAAAGAGAGTATTTATATTGATATTAATATATACAGAATTACAGCAATACACATCGTTACATTAAACCTTAGATACTCAGAAACTAACATTTAACAAATATTTTAATGAATAAAAATTTTATTGTAAGTATTAGTTAACAATTTTTAAATTGCTAGAAAAATATTTTATAGTATTTATATGATTTATTTCTTATACGATTCAGTATTATTAATCTTTCAGAAGAGCTAATACTCAATGCAATTGATAGGTTGATTAGAATCTCTTTCTCTCTCTATCTATCTATCTATCTATCTAACTATATGTGCGTATATGTGCACTTTGGAACATTTAAAATTACGTGCAAGCGTAGATTATGTTATGTTTTGTTCGGTTTTGTGTTCAAGAAACTAAAGCTCTAAATGAAATCTATTTGCTTCTTTGAGAGTAATTAGAGAGATAACTTACATATAAAACGTTAAAGAAGAAAGTACGAAATGAAATAAATATCACAAGATTTGGAAATAATTTAAATGTGAAATTATAAACTGAAATGATTGTTTAAATATGATGAGCTTATATTACTCAATTAAACTTTCGGTTTATTTGTTTAAAATGTTTAAAAGATTTAAATTATTATTATTTAAAGGGGAATATTTTTAATTTTCTACTTTAAATTTACAATAATTTATAACGAATACTTTACAAAATTGGTATTATAAATTATAATAGTACAAAAAAACTTTATCTAAGCAAATTGTAGACTTGAATTATCTTGAACTTTTAAAATTTGATTTTTTTCTTGTTGTACCTTACAAATAGAAAAACAGGAAGGCAAGTAATATTGAGTGAGAGTTAATTCGAATGAATACAGTTGAGCAATCTTTACGTTGATAAGGTCACGTTAAACTTGAACAGAAGTTTAGTCTTATTATAAAGTAAAAAATGAAAATGAACGAACTTCCGATGAATATTATATTTTTATAATTTAAGTATTATGTATATTTAATCTGATAAGGAACACACATGCGCACAATTATCTACGAAATCATGTCTTTGAATGAGGGTCACATTGTTGTCATTTTCTACCTAGAGATAGATAATTTTACGAGTAAACCGCTCAACGACGTAACAAATCATAAAGATCTTATTTTTTATCTATCTTTTTTAGAACAATTAATGACTTAGATAGATCTAATTTCTTCCGACCAATATAGAAGAAATTATATTTTCTTTATACATTTACGCCTACGTAAATATTAGTCTACACCTTTTACTTATACTTGTGTGATTTAATGACACTCTTCGATTATGTCGCTCCTGTAGGTTTTAACTGAAGAGTCGTTTTCTTCTTTCTCTATCGCTTTCATAGTGAAAAGTGTATGGAAAGCAAACAAGAGTTTTCAAGATTAAGCGTCAGAGTTCAGTGTCAATGTGCAACATTGTCTCGGTGAAATTGCGTCTGAGTTGAGTATATTTGCGTAGGTAGCAGCACTTGCAGTTAATAACCTGTAACAATGATAGCTAACTAACAGCTGATTTTTTTTATTATTATTATAAACAAGTCGAAAACCGACTACAAAATAAATGAGAAATTAATTTCTTTAGTAATTCTCGTATAACATTTGAATAAGCTTAAATTCTGTTATTAATATAAATTTCATAATATTATCTTAAAGTAAAACAATTTATTATTTCTAGAAGATATGAATATAAGGCTCTACTTGATGTGTATTTCTGGTAAATTAATTTATTTCACAATTTTTAGTGAAATATTTTAGTTTAATTATTTTATTATTACTAGACAAAAAGTAAGTAAAGTATTCCTAATTCTGTATATTGAAGTTTTCCTTATTATTTAAAAAAATATTAATGTATAATACTCATCAAAAGAAATCTTACTTAATCATAATTTCTTTTGAGTAAATAGCAGAGTTCCACTGCATAGTTCAAATTCTTCTTTTTTTAAATACAAACAAGCTTTTTAAACTGGTGATGATACTGAATAAATTGTAAAAATGTTCAGTCATTTTCAATTACAAATAAGGCACTAGTAACTAACGCCTATTTTACACTATTAATTAGGGCATCGAGATTCTTATCTAAGAGTGACTGATTGGGAGGTATGATGGAAGGAATAAACGAATAAAAAATTCAAGAGAGCAAATAAATGGGTCTTTGATTGGTAATAAGATCATTAACTCGATATAAGAAGCTAAATACCATAATTTGAGCAGAGGTTATACACTCGCATCTGGACACAAAAGCACAAAAAAAGTCCATATGCACGCACACTCATTAATGAGCTCTTCTATTTTTCTCTCATCCTCTCAGTCTTGACTTCTTCTTTATCTTTTCTAACTATTTTAATATTATTTATTATATGGAAAATATTTTCAATGTATCTCTGGAATTGTAAGAGAAAATGTCTCTTACTAAAAATGTTTGACATTAAAAAATTAACGAAGAAAAGTTAATATACTTATATAACTTTAATTTAATAATTAAAGTATACTTAATTATATTGTAATACTTAACGGACATAATGAAAAATTTTATTTTTAGACGCTTGTTTCTATAGTTTTTAATATTCTATTCAGATATCACAAACGTAATATATTATTAAATAAATTTAAATAGAATCACATACTCGCATTGTACGTGAACATCAAGATTTCAAGTAATATTTCAAGAACATAATATAATTAAAGTTAGCTTATAAAATTTGTTTTTAATTTTTTAAAATGATGGATTTCAAATTTAAAAAATTATTTTTAAAAAGAAAATTCTTGCTTATTTTGAATACATTTTTAAAATACATACTTTTATAATATTAAAATTCTTTTAATTTTTTTAATATTCTTAAATCTAAACTGTTTGATTTTTTATATAAATTTAAAATTTGAGTCAAGAACAAATTGCGAATTGTAACTAACGTTACTGCATTATAGAAAAGAAAAAGTAATTTCCGAAATCAGTAAGTTGTTGCATAACATTTTTACAATTAATCACAAAAAAAATATGAACTCTTTATAAAAATGGCAGATGGGGGCAACGTAAAACGTACACGTTCATTAATGTGAGATACTGGCGCACAATGCAATAGGAACACTATCGACGGCGCATTAACCTTATAAGTTGAGCTCGGTATTGGCGTCAGCTCGAAAGTGCAGTTGAAAAAATTATACGTCAATCTATCTTAATGTTTTATTTCTCTACGTACACATTCTATCTAGGTAATTAGTGCTGACGTTCAATCATTTACGTTAGCGGTTTTTTATAAATTATCTATTATTAGTTTAAATATTCATCACGTGAACTAAAAGCTGTAACGAATAATTGATAAGTTTAATACTTCTCAATAAATATTTAAAGTTAAAATACAATTAAAAATACGCATAAATATTATTTTGTTGAGCATTATTAGCTCGCCTAGATGTTTAACTCTCATTTCTATTCATTTAAATTTATATCATATTTTGAGTTTTATATCAAAATATAATAAAAAATTTAGATGCCGTATTTTATTTCCTACCTTCGGTATCAGTAATATCAAAATAAAAGTAAAGTAAACAAAAAAGTTAGTAATTTTAAATTGTTTTTACAGGAACATTATAAAGAAAATAATCTAAAGTCAACTGCTTGATTCCAAATAGAGGAAACTTGCTCAAAGCTTAACAAGGTGAATGATTGATTAGTTTAGAATATCATCAAAAATACAGATTAAATTTTATTTTTTTTTTTGCACAAAGATCTCTTTTTATTCATATGGTCGCTGAAGAAAAGCTACAAAATTGACGATAATAATAAAAAACTATTTAAAATCCAAGTAAAAAAGCAGAATTTTTATGAAATTAATAAAAAACTATTTTGATTTAACGTAATCAGATTAAAAACAATTTGAACTAAAAACACTTTAATTTTTTGGGAATCATATTTGTCAGTGAGTAATTTAATATGCAAAATAAAAAAACAAGATCCCTTTTATTGTGCGCTAATATGATATTTTACAAACTGTTTTTCTGTATCATACAATTTATTCGTTTAAGCTAATCAATCTTTTTGTTTTGTTTTTAGCATAATAATCATTTATTAATTTCAAATAAAATAATAAAATAAAATAATAAAATATGGTAATTATTGTATTTATAATAGCTATTCAAAAACCTGTAAAAAATATTCATTCGATACAAATTTGATTACTCGTAAAATTATCACTTAATAATCTTCTTTTATAAAAATTATATTGAAGAAGTTCAAGAATTATATTAAATAAAATTATTATTATAATAAATATTTTTTATTTATTTCGAAATCATACTCTGAGGTTAGTACATAATAAGCCATTAAAAACATCTCAAATATACATAAAATATTAAACTTTTGCAAGTATATGCTAAATCAAGTAAGTCATATTAATGTAACTTATGAGTTAAATGGACTTATGGAGAATATAGACTTACATGCGCATTCTCATATAGATTTTCTCTGTATGAGAAAATCTCAATAACAATCGTCAACGATTATAGCGATAGTAACGGTGACGACGACGGCGAAACCGCATCTTTGAGCGAAAGAGTCGATGTGGAACGATTGTTAATAATAACGATCTAACGCCGAGTAGTGAGGAAAAATGATGTCAGCTTCAAGAGCTGAAAAAGAAAGAAAATAAAGACTGATGGCCAGACATATTTTATGCATTTATTCAGCCTTTCGCTCTGCTTCCTTTTTCTAGATTTTGATATAACATTTTACGAACTAATTTCATCTTATTTTGAATATTCACTTAAGATAAAATATTACTGTTTATCATGGCGAGTCTTTATTAGTAACATTTTTATAGTCTTTACAACATATCGTAAGTATCACGATAGACACTATTTCAAGACATTGTTTACTTATAAAAAAGTTTGAGAAGAATTCATGAAATTACAATATCTTTATGTAATGAGAAATTATTCATTTAAAAAAATGCAATTCTTAAGATTTTCTTAAATTTTTAATATTAAATAATTATGTTAATATGTTATTAGTGAAAGAAGCTTTATTCCAAATGCAGTAGTTTTTTAATGTGT
This sequence comes from Platyscapa corneri, assembly GCA_018907185.1. NCBI lineage: Eukaryota > Metazoa > Arthropoda > Insecta > Hymenoptera > Agaonidae > Platyscapa > Platyscapa corneri. Next base: position 380,906 of record JACCHW010000004.1, read on the forward strand.
TTTTTTGTTTACCATGATTTTTTCGACCAAAATTTAATTAAAAATGAAGATATTATTTACGTACAGAATATTAACAATAAATTATGAAGTACGTAAAAATTAAATTAGGTCAATTAAAATAGATGAAATGTTACTAGTAAAAATATCGATCATTGAATTATTTTTTTTTTAATAAGCATACTTTTTATAATCATTTTATTTGTGTGTATTAAAGTATTGATTAATGTATGCATTGACATTTGTAAAATTATAACATAATCAATTGACATTATTTTATTTATGAATATTTTAATATAATAAAAAATTATTCATAATTTCATTAATTTTATCAATTAAATGCTGTAATTTTTTACTTTGGGAGTATATTAAAAAGGTTTTGAGGACAGCATGTACATTACATTTATTGCAATAATTTTTTCCTCGTTTTTAGTTAAACAAATCAAGTTATCAATAAATATATTTATGAAAATTAAAAGATTTGGTATTTTACGCCTAGTAGTTCAATATTCATCAATCACTTTAAAAAAAAAAATAGGCTTTCAAATATTAAAAAAATATCAAAATTTTAATTATACGTGTTAATTAAATACTTTTTCTAAAAAATAGATAGAAATTATCAAAAACTTGATAAATATTTTAATAATTTTATTTATTGTATCAAAATGTAATTGAGCTGGTCATTTTTAGTTTAGAATATTACTTCAGATATACATAGCAAAAATTAACGAGAAACAAAAATTTAATCAAGAATAATAATGTCAATGATTTAAATATAATAAAATGAAGAAAAATCTTTTAAGATAACTATTGTATTTGCTTAAAATTTCAAATAGTTACACGAAAAGCTTTTTTAAATTTAGAAATACTTATCGAATTTATATATTGAAAAGTAAAAATGATTTTTTTTAAATACATGCTTTTTTTATAAAAACTAATTTAATAACTATATTAATTTCTAAAATTTGATAAATATGTATAATTTGACTCATCTTAAATTTTTCTGTTTATTAAAAATCTAAGCAAATTTATTAATGTTATATTGTTGAGATATTATTAAGGATTTCTAGATAGAAATTAATTATGATTTCAATCTCATAAATTTGTAATACAATTGCTAATGTGATAATGATAATAATCATTTATATTAAATTTATATATAAATACGCAAAGAAAATTCAATTTTGTATATCAATTTGTTTAAATAACTAAATTCAGTGAATAATACTTACCTTTTAAATTTTGAATACGTAAATAAAACTATCTTTATATGACTTTTAAATGTACTTTAATATTTAAATTATACAGATCGTGTATATCATTTAAATTTATTTATTAACTACATATGTATATAATAAAATTATATGTGTATAAATAAAATTATTAAATGAGAAATATATATGTGTATATATTAAATAATAACATAATAAAATTAAATAAAAATATTATAAGAGATTAATACTTTAATTTAAAAAAATTTATATACTTTGTATATTTACATCACTGCTGATAATTGCAATTATTTGATATAAAAAGAAATTGAGTAAGTAAATTAATAGTAGAGAAGAATAGAAGTTCAATTACATTACATATGTATAATAAATACGTATAATTAATGTGTTACTAAAAATAAAATATTAACATTCCAATTAAAACATGTAAATATAAATAACACTTGTTTTATTTCTTATTTCAGGTAAGTGACAATTATGCGTTATGACCAAATAATTCAACCAGCGGATAATTTATCATCGATAGACTTGGTACTAGGTGTTTAATAATTAGATAAGGTATTTTTTTAACAAATTACATTTTTTTAATCTAAAAGGGACATTTTTGTACAGACCCAAATAATATTTAAAGGATTAATTATTCTAATTTCTTAGAGTGTCATAAATTTAATAAGATTATATAGAATTTTAATAATAAATTTATACTTATATTTAGGTATTGTATTTTTTATAAAATATTATAAAATATATTTAAAAAGCAAAAACGATTAACTTACTCGTTAACGATTTTATAAGAAATGTGTAAAATATATTACGTTATTAAATATTCAAAATTTGATTAACTGCAACATTTGTAATTTAGTTGCCATTAATTGAAGGAAAACAATCGTCGCTTCGTGCATTTCTTGCTTATAAATTTTTCAAGATAAGTTTACCTTTTCTATTTTGTGTTTTAAAAGGTTCATTTTTTACTTTGATGATAAATTCTTTGATAAAAAATCTATCGAGGTTACGTGGGGGGTCTTATTTTACAATTAGGGAATATTATACATTGAGCAAATGTTTTTGAAACTTAATTATAAATTACATTATTCTAAGTCCACTTAAGCTCTTAAGCTATCATTTTTTATTCTTTTCTTTAGTAATTATTTACTATTTGCATAAGCTATCAGTTAAAATCATAAAATCATAAAAAGTAATCTGTTTTCATCATTACTATTCAACCTTTTAGTTATTTAGAAGTTTTTTAAACAATCTATTTATATTAAAAAGACCGATACATTCATGGAAACAATCTTTCAATTAGTTTGAAGAAATAAATTGACTTTTTTTCAATACTAAAAAATGTACAATATAAATAATTTCTGATGAATTCGTTTATGAAATATTACAGCTTTAATTCTATTTTGACATTATAGTCATTTACATCACTAAAGAAATCAAACTCTGTTACAGAAAATAAGCATCAATGAAAGAATAAAAATTCGTCGAAATTGAATTTCAATGAGATTCATGTGTTACAAGTTATAGCACTTCATTGTACGTAAAACTAATTCTATCTGACCTTGATTTAATTATGTTCATAGAGTTTATAATTTAAATTGTCAATGTATTGAAGCACCTATATTTTTCGTAATAAAACTGGAATATTGTAATTGCATTAATCTAGCTGCAGGTTAAATTGTCTCTTGTGTGTTATTCGTATTATTATTATGCCGATTCATAAATATAAAATAACTTATTATAATTATAAATTTGTTTTTTAGACATTTATTTTTTCAAACTTTTATGATTCAATTATAGTCTATAGATTTTTTAATGTAACTTGCCTAATTTTTACTTTTTTTTTTTAAATAAAACTATAACGTGTAGAAACATAATTTTTATATTTACTCATTAAGTTATTACTAAATTTATATATAAATCCAAATTAATTTTGTTAAAACGTATTCCTAGAAATATTTCGATAATTTGGAGAAATTTATAGGTTATTTATCGTTAAGAAACAACATTTATTATTTTCTGAAATAACTATCTGAATAAACACAAATGCACCAAGAAGGTCAAAGTTTCTATGAGATGGTAATTTTTAACTATGAGATTGTTAACATTAATTTTAGATAGACAATTAATTGTCCATAAATTACATTTATAAAACTCTATATTTTCTTAAGACAAAAAGTAAAATTAAAAAAAACATGAAGATCCTAATTTAATTTAATTTTTTCGTTATCCATATTTTGTTTAGGGTTTCAGTAGAATTGAAATAAATATATTTATAATAAGCGAAATGTAAACTTTCCCGAATGAATCGAATCTGTATTATTCTGGATATAAAATATTTTTATTAAGTATACAATAAACGTAAAAAAATGAATACCTCTTTCTGATAGAGCGAAACATCAAAAGTATATAGGAAAATATAAAGAGAAATAGGGACCGACCTTGAGATAGATTTCATTGTTAAAAAAAATTGAATAGAGATGTACAAATTTAAAGTCATGATTAAAAGTTATATTAAACTGGTAAAATTAAAAATTAAAATATATATACCTTTTAAGAGACCAAAATGAAACTTGATATTTTTTTTAGTATAATAAAAATTTTGTAAATGTATATATTTATAACAATAAACGCTTAATCTATAATAGATCGTGTTTATATTCAAGATCATGCAAATCCTAAATGGAAAGCATGAATGCATTATCTTTACATTTTCTACAGAGGTTTTAATTTTAGACAAATTAAAGTATATTCTAGAAATAAAATAAAAATAAAATAAAAATAATATATTCTAGAAAGTTCCTGTCTCTGTATCTGTATCTATCGTAATACACATGAACAAATGTTTTTTATTCAATGTTTTATCGAATTTAAAAATTAAATGCTATATTATTGTACTTTTTAAGTATAAATTTGAATAAATTAAAAAAATTTGGATAATATTTCAACCAGTTATTTATATAATATTGACTATTGGAAATTTTCGATAATTAATTAATACTTAGAATAGTAGTAAAATTCACTTCTATACATATTTTTTACATTTTTTATATTATACTAATTTTTTACAGAATAGTTGTATTTTAAGTAATCTGCTTTACATAAAAAAATCTTAATTATTAGGTTAAATTAATAATTTTTGTATAAAAATTCATGAATATACTAATTATTAAAAAATGAATGAATTATTTAACTATCAATAATTGGTTATCATATATTAAAAACTTCTCTAATCGTTTGTTAATATACATAGTTTTTGTAGATGTGTATCTATTCACGCATTAAATCTTTTAAAATTTTATGTGTAATTGATAAATTTATTTAGTTGTGAATTAAATGTCATTATTCCGTTATATTATATTTATATTGATCTCAATTACACAAAATTAAAACAAAAACAATAAAGAAAAATAATTTAAATTCACTTTGTTGTATATTGTACTATGATTCTGTAAATACAACTTAAATGTAATTTCAATTTAACAAGCATATTGAACTTGTATTTTTACCTATTAAAAAATATCAAAATTATTACTTCACCGGTTCTTCGGATAGAATTACAATAAAGATAATTTAATATGAATAGAAATTAATAAAGTTAAAGAAACTTACATAAAACCATAAATTTAAAACTGTTTGTAATAATTCTATAGCGAGCACAAGAAGCATTACAATAACGAGTGGATTTATTGCAGTTATCAACACATACTTTATCAGTAGATTTTGGTGTATCTAGGCTTTATTTCTCCTTTTCAATCTTCCCAAACTTATAACCTATTATTTTTCATTTTTATTCTTATTATTTCTTTTCAAATCTTTTGAAGCAGTGCAAACAAAAAATAAACTAAGAACGTGGACAATTATTTACGTGTAATCCATCGATTTTTCAAAAAAATTAAATAATGTAATTTTTTTAATTAAGTATGCTTTATTTTAAATAATTTTTTGCATTCTAATAATTATCAATGATTTGAAACAATGATAACATTTAGAATATAAATTACTTATAACAGAATTATTAAATTCTAAATATGAAAATTGCGATTTCATATTGTTTTAACTTAATTAAGTTTCTTTTTTAAGTACATGTGAAAGTTCTATAAAAAAAATGTTATGGTGTAAGTTATATTCAAGAATATCTCATACCAAGATTGTAAAATTAATATTTTAAAAAATACCTATTTTCTCTTAAGAAGTACTAAGCATAATTAAGTTTTTTATAGTAATTTTAATTATTATTTCTTAATTCGCGATATTAAAATGTGTGAAGATTTATTAAAGAATAATATTTACAACTTAGAGACTTTTGGTATAAAATTTGAAATAATCTTATCAAATAGATGAAAAAAAATAACTTATACTCTTTAAACCTTAAAAAAGGTATTTTAAATTATTAAATAACGTATTTGATTTTTATTAATATTTTAGTATATAACAAATTTTTTTTATAAATTTACAGAAGATATAAAATTTTATGAAATATTTCTACGTTGTATAAAAAAATTTTTTTTACTAATTTCTCGTTTACACTTGTGTATAAAAATGTTCTGATATTTAGTTTATTAAACTTTGTTTAATAGTGCAATAAAATAAAATACTAGTTGGTAAAAGAATTTTAATATTCGTTCACAATTATAAAACATTTTATTTTTGTTTAAGTTATTCAATAAAAGTAAATACAATGAAAATTAAATAAATGATTTCGTCTTTATACCATATTTTTCATTTATTATTAATAATTAATTAAAGCTAAGATTAGAATAATAAATAGATATTTTATGAAATACATTTTATGTACATATATAACTATTGAACAGCAAATAATAAAATAACGATTTAAAAATTTTTTAAATACAGTGAAACTAAAATATTATTTTACTAATAATATTCTATAATGTTGAGATTATGGACTTAAATGAAATAAATTACTACATTTTTTAACGCAACTACACAAGTGATTACGATGATACGAGCATTAAATATAAATAATTATTAAAAAGAGTAACCGCGACAATGGCAGATGAATTCATAATCGAATTACGATTGGAGCGCGCTAATAATACGTGCGAAGCCAATTAGCAGTAATCATCTTCATTGTGGGAACCCATTATTTAGTATTACGAATAAATATGGCCAAATATTTAAAAAAAAAATCACGAAAAAACGCTTTTAAATTTATTTAAAATTAAATCTCTTTATTTTAAATTAAATTTAAAGTTAATTTTTTTATGTTGTGCTTTAATTGGTTTCTAGAATAATTAACAACATCTTAACACAAACTTTTTAATATTTGTAATAATTACTATAAATAATAATTACTACTTATGAACTTTAAAAATGCTCTATTAAATTTTTTTAATCTCTGTATCAAAGAAAGTATATCCATTTGAAGAGTAATCTTTAAATTATTTTGTTATATAAAATAATAAAAATAAAATATTTTATATATTTTTTCATTCCTTATTAAATAAGCAGTTTTATTACTTCATGCATAATCCCGATAAAAACTTTAAATAATGTAAAATAAAATAAATTATTTTATATCATTTTAATTTAGTCACTTAAAATTGTAATCTTTATCAATAACTATTTTTATTAACAATTTTAAAATGTAAATAATAGTTATAAGACTGTAAATAAAAAATAAATGAAACAAAAAAACAGAATGATACTATTTCTCGATGTACTTACATTTCAAATAAATTTCAAGTATCATATACTAACTGATTTTCTATTCTTTATTCAACTGAGCATTTTATATGCACGAAGGGATAAAGGTCTATATGCTTGTTCGGTATTATCATTTATCAATGACCTTTTATTCAGTCACGCCTCTGCGCGATACGAAATCGAATAGAAATTTAGGCCTCGTAAAGATTGCTTCTTCACGTAGTGCAACTTTTTTGATAAAGTAGCTTATTTAAATAATAATGAGTAAATATAATTATAATTACTTCGCTAAAAGTAGGTAATTCTTAAATATAAATTTTTAAATTACAAAAATTACTGTTACATTCTATATAATTAATAATAACATTTAACGTGTTAATATTGTATTATAAATGTTGACGTAATTTTTAAATTATTCATAAATTTTTGCTACATTATGAATATATTCTGTAATAATAAAGTTTATCACAACTTATTATTATGAAAACATGCCAAAAATATTATCAGTAAATTATGAATTATTTTTTTCTATTTTCTGTAATAAAAATAATAGATAATTACTGTCCAAATGAAAATTTCTTTATATGATGCAAGAAATCAAAATGAATATGCCACATCAATGAATTATCACTGGTAAAAGATGCGTTTGTTTGTTTGTTGAACAATATATTACATCGTTATAATTCATTGCAAGATCCATTTATACATTTGCTTTTATATAAACCTTTACGTATATAATCTCATCTTACATTCTACGTATATATAGTTTTTGTACTATTTCTCTTAAAATTTCATCACTTTTTAATTATTGTTAATATTTACTAACTATTTATTATAATTAAATATAGTTTTATTACGTATATAATATTTAAATTTAATCTTACAGTTGACCGGTTGCACTTTGGATTTTACACTTACTGTTCCAATAAATTAGACTAGCACTTAGTTTTCACTTCTTAATTATCTATTGTCATGTTTTCCTCTTTCTCTCTATCTCTCTCAGTGTGTTTTGTATAATAAACTTATATCTTTTCTGCCCCCTTTCATACTATTTTCCCAGTTACTTATCTTGAACTCTATTTCACTGTACTCTTCCATCAACCAGTATTTGTTCCCTTTCATCTCATTATCCATCCTAAATCGTGTTAGAACTTTCATTTCAAATCTTCTTTTTTCTCCCTCTTTTTTCACATATTTTCATGTATGTCACCCTTTCATGTATTAGGATCTTTCTACATGACTGTTCTGTAATTGCCTCTATTATCCCACTTTTATTTTTCTGCTTCAACCCACAATGTATCAACATTTTCAGATTTCTCTCTCCACGTTACACCATGATCATCCTATGCTTTGCTAGAAATATATTTTGTGTCGTATAATTTTCTTTTTCTTTTTTATCTTTTGATCTATTGTTTTCATACAATCATTTCATATCATCATCATTTCAAACAATATTTTTTATCCCTTCTGTTAATTATTTTATTTTCAAATCTTATTGTTCTTCATGCAGTTTTAATATCTATCGTTTCTTCTTGTTTCTAAAATTATTATACTGGCAGATGTATTTCTGCCTAGCTTCAGACTCCAATGTATAAATTTTTTCTGTACTTTGTGCATTATTTCAACAGTTCTTCATTCCTATGGAAAAGAATATGTTATATTTAAAAAAAATTATAATATTAGATCAACATCACGATAAAAAAATTCTTATAAGTGTAAGCTCTTTGATAAACACCGCTGTATTTTATTCATAAAAATTGTTACTTTAATGAATTTATTATTATCGTACTAATTAAATGGATGCTTCTAACTAATTAAATTAAATTAAAATATGAGATTTAGTAGCGGAAAATAAAATTCTATAATATTTTTTTTATAAGTTTGTATACATAATTAACATTTTGAATTTATAATAAAATATTTTAGCGGAAAGTAATTTGCATTAATTATTTAATTATTTAGATAAAAAATATGTTATGAAAATTTTTCGAAGATTGTTTTATTATTTATAAATTTTAATTGGTATTATAATTATTAGAAATAGTTAATAAAAATCAACACAAAACCTATTTGAAGTGTAAAGAAATATGTTTGTATATTTTCTATCTGACTACAGTTTATACACTAATTTTAATAAATATTAACACTAGATTATTTATCATATTATATCGAAGCTAAAATAATAATAAAAACAAGCATTAAGAGAAAACAAAATAAAAATAAAATTTTTTTTCTAATGTAGCTATTATTGATGAGTTTCAAAAGGTATCAATAGATAAATATAGAATTTTTTTTATATGTGTAGAAATAACAATTCATTATTCTGATTTATTTGATGAATTTTTCGCCAAACTATATTTGACATTAATCTTAGTATTTTTTACTAATTCAGTTAAAGCTGGTCTTAACTTCTTATAGATTTGGACAAAGGTTTATTATTTTATCTGATAATAGAGGCCTTTGAATTATTACAAAAGTAATTGTGTAGCTTGAAGTATATATATATATATAAATGTTATTTACACAAAAACAGTACGCAGTGTAAAAACGCCGTGGCATTACGGTGACGTGTATACACCGTAAGCAGGAAGTAACATCCGGTCGGTATCACGGTACCCAGTTTGCACATTGAGCCTGTGATTCACATGTGCGCAAACAGATGTATAACTGTTATAACGTGGAGTCAAATCGTGATGACATCTTTTGTTTTAATACAAATATCCAACATTCGATTAAACTGGTGTGACCCCGAGATGCTATCACTTATAACCATCTCTGAGCCTAAACTGAAAATCGAGAGAAAAATACATACTTTAAACGATACGTGAATTTTTTAAGCATTGTGTGCTATTGAGTTCTAGCACTTTCGTAACGTTGAGATTAATATATCGACAACCTCTGCGGTATCTAATTTATAGTACGCGATATTTTTTTTATCAACTTATTCCTAATTGTTAAAAAATACACGTTATTATTGTCGAAAATTTTTAAAAATAGTTACGCTACTTATAATGATAAACACTAAGCATTTAGTTTTTATTTTTACGTTGTTAAAGCTTAGTCCTTTACTGAAATATGTATAATTATATACACCTTTCATTTCTATGATTTATATCATAAAATTTAATTATAAAATTTAATCCTCAACTATAATTATAATACCTAAATTTAATTATTTTTATTAAATTATGTTATTATTAAAAGAAAGTTAAAAAACACATTATATCTTATATCTTATAAAAAATATTATTTAATTTAAAATAATCTACATCAATAATTAATTAATAAATTTCTTGTATATGCATATATACATACAAAGGAATATTAATTGTACATTTAGCATATTTTCTATAAATAACAATTCAAATTGTATACGTGTATTTCATTTCATTTTATAATTAATTAATAATAATAAATAAATTATAATTATAAATAATTAATGTACATAGTTTTTTATTAAACTAAAAAATATCATCAGTATTATCATCATTACGAAAAAAAAAAATAAATTCATCTAGATTTTAATTGTTGATGATACATTCAATTAAGCAAGTAGTACTTGCAAGCTGTGTTAAACATGCTACATAAATCATTTAAAGACAATAGAATACACAAATGAATATTCAAGCAATACTTTATTGAATAATTTATAAAAATTGTATGAGTAATTGAAGAAATACATTTCCACAAGTTATTATATTAAATTATTCGTGATTTTAAATGAGATTTAAAAATTTATAAGAATCTGTATGAATTAACTATACGTTATATTTATTTGTAAAATACTGATTCATTGCATTAAAAAATATTATAGAATTACAAAAAAGGACAAAAATCTAAATAATTTAATAAATAAAATTAAATCTATAAACCTAAATAATAAAAGATTAAAGAATTTTATTTAAATCTAAAAATTAACATAGTTATTTAACAAAAGAGTCTCTAAAAATATTACAATAAATAAAACTTTCAAATATATTTAATTATTAGGTCAAATATTTTGACATTATGGTTTCCATTAGTAAACAAATTGCAGAAAAAGTTCACGTGTATTTTGCACCATAAATCTAAAAATACGATAAATTATTCCAATAACTGTTATATGTAATATTTATAGAAAGTGGGATAGTACTACATTATTTTGTTTGTGATAACAAAATATTTTTATAACCTTGAAAAAATTTTAATTCAGTATCTGAAATAATAGATCGGATTTCAACATCGAAAAACTTGAAATGTGCTAATTAAATATTAATCAGTGAAATACACAATCATAATAATTAAATTTATCTTTTATACAATACCTTCTTTGAGAATAATCAGAAACATTAATTATATTATTCGTTATAACATAAAATTTCGTTAAAAGGAGAAAATAACATAACGAATTAGAATGAGAATACAGTTTCTACACCTCTGAAATAGAGCAATAGAAATAAATCAACCTAATTATAACTTCAGACTATATGTTCATTTTTTCAATAATAATAATTTTATTTCAATACGCAAAATAATTAAAAATATTGGTATGTTTTATATCAGTTATCACATTTAAAATAAATTAAAAGACACATGATAAGCAACGCGTTAAATATGTTTTTGAATAACTTCTGCATAAATATAGGTGGAATTATAATATATCATTAAGTATTCTCAATGGATATGATTCAAATAATTGCAAAAAACGTATATATCTTTAAAGATAATTTAATTTTTTCTAAATTATTTTTCTCTAATAAAGTAAATTAAAATATAAATGAGAAAAATAAATTATAAGATAAAATACAAATTATTTAATTAAGGTTTTATTTCTAATCCGAAAAAATTTATGTTTTGTAATAAAAATTTATTAAATAAATCTATTAGATTATTTTCTTTAATAATGATTTTTGGAATTAGCAATAACTTTTTGATTAAATATTTAAACTAATTATCAATTTAATAAAGGATTTTGAATGATTTTGAAGCTATGTTAACACTACGTAGTGAATGTTTTCCAAGAAAAATTAATGAATTAATTAACAGTTTATTTTTAAAGAAAAGTTAGAGACTCTTCTGTGCATTTTATATTTGTTAAGATTTAATTTAACTGTTAACTTATTTACAAGATAGTTGATAGTTCAAATTAAAGAATTGATATGTGGATTCTCATATGCTGTTAATATGGATCAAATCATAAATTATTCATTTAGGTATTAATCTTAAAAGTACTAAATAAACAAGGATGCGTTAAACTCGATTAGATTTTTAAAAAATAAGAAAAAAATATTTTATTTAGATTTTTTGAAATTGAAAAATTGAAAACCAATAGTCATTAAATCGTTAGTTATCCCTATTTTCTTATATGAAATGTGCTTAAATAACACTGAAATAGTAGCAACCATGTGCATAAAGAATACGTTAATACAAATACACGAAGAGTCATGTGTCACTATGTCCAATGTGGTATAACCTGCTTCTTCTGCTCATCCGGTTTATATGTACGAAGAAAAGCAGGGGCGTATATTAAAGTTCATTTTTTGGCAGTGCGTCCCTTTATTGGATTGAATCTAGATATTCGTTTGCCAGGTCACCGCTCCCGCAACTCTTCTATCCTTATACATATATTCCTGGAAGGCTAATGAAGTGATTGGTGAAATTCGCGTGTTATCCCTCCAACATAAAACAGCGCGTACGTGTATGCTACGATCGTCTAAAATTCTAGATGGATATACTAAGGGGTTTAAAATCGATTGGTATGTACCAATGCGTTGACGTTCATCCTATTCCGAGTATACTGTATGTACTTATTGTATAGGCAAATATTTGAGATGATTCCTGCAGGTGGCGCTTCCAGTACTTTTGGGCAAAATGGAGGAGTTCTACACGGGCAAAGGCATCATAAGAAATTCTAAACTAAGTTGTAGCGACTATGATTGGATTTTCGGAACTCTCTTAAGGATGAGTTTAATTAAAAATTTTCTGAATGTTGTTATTGCGTGTAAAAAAGAGTTGTGAACTTTAATTTCCCGAGTTTCATTTAAAAGTTCTTTCGCCTTTTGCACACTACACATCGTATTAAAAACATGATATTAAACTTTGACCAAAACATAATAATATAGATAAAATTTACTCAATTTTAAATAATATAATTTTTTAATGAGATTATGTTTATTAGTTCATGTCAATATAAAGAGACGTTTAAAATATAGTATTCGACATTTATAGATTATTGTAACTCATTACCTAATCAATATTTATGATAAATATAATACAACTTAAATAACGACTAATTCCGATTGCATAATATTAATATCTACCATTAAATATTAATTAAAAGTTCTTTTCATTGTACGTATTAACCTTGAAAATAAAATACTGAGGTATCGATTATATGTTACAATTAAATATTAAATAAATAAATAAATTGTTGTCAAGTATATTATAATAATTAAGCTTAACTGTAAATCATTTATAATAGAAAGCATTGAAAAAGCCATAACCCAACAATCAGATACAAAGTGCGTTGATTTTGTATGACCCTCTATCATGTAGTCTAATCAATGTACCATTAATAATAAACTATTAACCAACATCCATAGTACTAACACGTATAGAAATTTATGCGTATATAGATCATAAATAAATCCGGTTTTGATTAAAATAGGTAACTAACCCTTTACTTCAAATCTGTTTCTAAAAAAATTGTATTGTTCTTTTATTGTATAAATTTGACAAATATATTCACCAACGGTGTAGCAGATAATATAAAGTAATTAATACTTTTTTATCTCATTTTCTCATTTTTCAATGACCTTAACAATAAGTGCAATTCTTATCTAGATATTAGTTTGGTTACTTTTATTAAACTTCAAATTCGATACATAAATTTTGTATTTATTTTTAGCATATAATAAAATCATAGTTTTAAATGTGAAACATATAAATACATATATATGTATATATGTGTTATTACAAGACATCCTCCTGTTGCGGAAGAATAATATTTGCTGCCTGCACAAGAGCGCGGAATATCCGGACTCTCTCGCTCATCTGTTCTGCTGTACCGTATTTTATTGATCGGATTCACCGCATCTGTGCCTACAGCTTTCCTTGAATTTACGTTAATGACTGTGTGATATATTCTAGAACATTCTTACTGAAATTTTTAATTAGATTTTTGATAGATTTATTTTAATTTTTTATTATATATATATACTAATAGAAATAAATTTAGAAGTTTGCATTCTTATCAACTTAAAGATTTGATAAACCTCTGGTGAATAGTTTGTGTTGCTCGTTAGATATTACATTCATTCATTTATTTTATTTTTGATTATATATTTTGATATAAAAAAAACTCTGTTGTAATAACATTCTCTTATTTATTTATTTAATATTTGTATTTCAATATAAGATTTTTGTGTTTAAACTCATTTATTAAATATGAATTAATTAATTTTCATTTTTAACTTTAATCTGTTTTGCAATAAAATGTCCCGACTCATAAAAAAAAAACATTAAATTATTATTTCTTATTATTCTACATATATATATTTAAATATAATAAAAATAAATTTGTAACATTGTTAGGAAAGGTATCAATTTTTCTATATTTAAATTTTCTGTTTATACGTAATTTAAGTATATAAAATTGAATTGCAAGTTATAAATATATGACATTTTTTAATTTTTTCCAAGTTTTTTATAGAAGCATGTTTGTGATTGGTGCAGTATTGTATTTATATTACTATATATTTTTCAAAGATTTCACAACTTCTTAAAAAAGAACTCTGTATGTTCGCTATTAATTTTTTTACATGATAATCTAAATTGATAAGAGAAGTAAATATTTCTAGATTAGTTTCAATATGAAATTAAGAAACAATGTCGGCAATTTTTACATTTTATAAGATGATTTGTTTGTTTTTAGATATTATTTTTCATTATCGTATATAGATAAGAATAATGGTACACAGAAAGTATGTATAAAGATTATAAACAACACTATCAAAAAAGAAACCAATCGTCTTGAAAAAATTTTTTAATATACATGCATGTTATCCAGTATTGTTGGTGAAATTTATTAAAAAATAACCCTTATGTATGTATGCATGATAACAATTTGCTTTTAATAAATATCACTCTAGTTATTATAATCTATTTTTATAGTTATTTTTTTAAATAATCAGGAGTATTCAAATTTGATGCATCTAGATAGTTTTTTTAACACTTCAACTGTAACAAAAAATGTAAAATAAATATGTTTATTTATTATATACGTCCTGTGATATATATTTATTTGCATCGTGGAAAATGCGGATAAATTTTTTTTTATCAACTTGTTAAATCTGTAATATATATTAATTTCAATTAATATATAAAAATTTTGGTAACGCATAAATTTATTAAATAAAAAATACTCTGTTGCAAAATATTTTAAGAGAATGCGAAATAAAATTTTTAATGTATATCAGACTACTTTTATCTTTAAATTTGAATAAAAATAAGCCAAAATTTTATTTATAAGTCATATTTTTATATGTTGCAGGGTCCAAAACGGACCTCGGCCGACGTACACGGGCGCAAACGGCGGTAGCGGCGGTGCTGGGGGCGGCGGCGCCGGAGGCAACGCAGGAGCCGGCGGTGGTGTTGGTGTGGGACCGGCCGCAGGCGGCGGCGTCCAGGTCGGCGTCGGCGGGGCCGGCGTCGGCGGCGGTGGCGGACACGGCCTGAAGGGCGGTGTAGGCGGGGGCCCGCGCGGGGGCAACCCCGTGCAATACCGAGCGAGCGGAGCAACCGCGGCCTGGGGTGCGGCTCCGACGCACGCGGCCGCAGCTGCAGCAGCGGCGGCGGGCTATCCAACCTATACAAGGTACCCGACTGGCGCGGCACCGGCTGCGCAAATGCCCGTCATCACCCAGCAGATACCACCGAACCCTAACCCGTACAGTGCCACGACCTACGCCCAGCACGCGTCGGTCAGTATAAGAGTGCATACATTTGCGTGCGTAGTCGACAGTGTTTATTTAAAATGAAGTCACTCGTCAGTATCCTCTTCAGTGACTCATATTTTATGAAATAATAAATGTAAATTAAAAAATCATTTGATATAAATTATGTTTGTATTTTTTATCATCAACTGATTTTCTTAATGTCAACTAATTTTACAAAAAATTATTTTTTCTATTTTAATTTATTTTTATTTTTATCGTTGGTTGGTTTATTTTATTTTGATTTACAATATTTTACAAAATATTTATCATTTGATGTGTTATTGTATTATATAATTTAGGTTTTTAAAAAGTAAAAATAACGTGTATAAGCAAATTAATAAGAAAGCTTTAAATTGAGAAAATTTTATTTTTTATCATGTTCGAACAAAAGGTAAAATTTTGTTTAATTCTTATCAAAATAGAGAATAATGCAAATTATTTATCTTGAACTTATACAGACATACATACTTATACGTTTCTGTAATTAATTTTTATAATACCAATAGTATTTTCAAACATTAAAAAAATTACGTTATATTTTTTAATTATATTTCTATTGATTATTGAACCTAGCAAAATCATCTTGTTATATTCATATTTATATCTTTTACAGTATGGGGGACAACGAGTTCCTACCGCCTCGTCACCGGCGAATACAAACAGTAGTTCTAGCAGTGCCACAGGTAGTCAAAGCGGGACGATGAGTACTAACCTTAGCAATAACGCCATGCAAGGCCAACAGTCAGAGCAGTTGTCGAAAACCAACCTCTACATACGTGGTCTCAACCAAAACACAACAGACAAAGATCTCGTTAATATGTGTTCTCAGTAAGTTATATATAGTTTATAAAAAATTTAAACCAGGAAATAAATTTATTAAATCATAATTTAAGAGTATTATTTACTATACCTAAGCTTTTATTTTAACTTACATATTTTAAATAAATTACATATTTTTTTAGCTTTTTATTTCTTGTAAAATGATTTCTATCATGATTAATAATATCTTATTTCTTGCAGGTATGGAACTATTACTTCGACAAAGGCGATTCTGGATAAAAATACAAATAAATGTAAAGGTACTTAGTTGAAATTTCTACTTTTCGGTTACGTACTCTTTTTTTGCACACGGTTGCAAAAGTTTTTATCGAGAAACTTTAGATGCCGTGATTTATTTTTATATAATTTATTAAATTAAAATTTTTTCATTAAAGTTATGAACGTTTCATATTGTCTTATTTTTGTTGAAATTTTATTAAATTTATATTATTTTATTTTTATTATACTATACGAATATTTTTTATTAATATTATTTCATTAATTTTATTTATAAAACTATACTAAAATTCTAACTATCAAAAAAATTGGTTTTTTATTTTTAGTTTTTGAAATGTTTTGTTATTTAGAGTAAACTGATCAGTGAATGAATGATTTATAAAAAATTTAGATTATAAATACTGTTATTTATAATTTACTTGAAATTATTTTAACTTTATGTTTAAAATATTTTTAAATAGTTTTATATATATATATACACATAGTCTTTAAAAATTATTTATTACAATGTCATTAGTTTTTTACACGAATTAAAATTATCATTCATTCACTAGTTTATTTACTCAATATGAGTACTTAACTTACCAATATAAAGGAGTTCCCTTTTTCCAGTAACAAATGTCAATTACATTTAGAAAAACAATTAAATAAAACTAATTATCTATAGTTTTTCATGATTCAGATAAAGATGATCTAAAATGATTATATCAATAAAAATAAAAACTTTTAGAAGCTATCATAATTTTATGAATAAATAGCTACAAAATAGTAATAATAAAAAACAGACGTTGATTAGATAATTAATAAATTAAAAATTATTCGCAATTTACTTTTTATCAGAAATGATTAATTCATTCTTCATTATATTTTCCTCGATTTTTCATGTAATTCTATAATTAATTTTTATTAGCAATAATTTAAAAACTAATTAAAATTGATGTTAAAATGATATGCAAGCATAATAATGCTGAAAGTTCTGATTAATTCTTTCTTGATATGAACATGAATTATTTTAATTATTTTTCTTAACTTATTTATAAAATACAATAAAGCTATCGGTAGTTAGATAATTGATAATCCTAAATAGCGGTACAGGATTAAATAAATAAAAATAACTAAAATATACATACATTAATTCAAAGATGTTTCTGAAATCTGAAACACTTTTCCATAATTTTAAACATCGTTTTACATCTTTAAAATAATTAAAAAAAACATTTATAATAAGATCTTGTTATTTATAGTAATTATAATTTTCTGAATATTTAATTTTTATTAATTCTGTAGAAAATATTATAAAAATAATTTACTTTTTTGTAATTAGTATTTATAAAATATATTTTTAAGATTATATTTAACTTGTAAAATATTTTAAAAAAACTAAGTTATACATCAATATTATCATTGTTATTAGTTGCATCGGTTTTGATAAATTTATGATGTATTTATCTCTATTACCTCGATTCTAAACTTAAAATAGTTAAAAAATGAATTTTTTATAATATATATATCCATTAAATAAAATAATCTTATTAATGATTTACAATTTTTTTAAATATATTGTAAATAAATTTTATTGAATTATTATTATATTAATATCAACTAGATTTCGTTCGTATTAAAGATATAATAAAATTTGAATTTCTATTTTTAAAAGTTATATCTTAATTATTATCTAAAAATAAGTCATTTTTTAATTAATTGTAATTTATTGGTTTATGATTACAATAATATAATTAATAACATGATATTTTAATAATATTTTTTAAAATTTATATAAGAAAAGAAAATCGAATAATTTATTAACAGTTAATATTATTAATAATATTTTGATGTATATTTGTAATTTCTAAAAAAAAAATCAATATTTACGTTTTAAATGAAATTAATAAATTATATGTAAAAAATTGTAATAAATAATAATAATGATGAGGATATTTTTTAAAATATTTTGATTATAATTGTTTTATTTATGGATTCAATATCAATGTAATTTTAATTATTATTAAGGAAATATTTATTATATTTAAACTTATATAATTAAAAAAAAATACGTAGAATTATAAACTTATCAAATAATTATTTTTTTTTACAGGTTATGGCTTTGTAGACTTTGAGTCACCGGTGGCGGCAGAGGGTGCTGTCAAAGCCCTGGTCGCTAAGGGTATCCAAGCGCAGATGGCGAAAGTGGGTATCTGGTTGATCCGTAGACTGGCCAGTGTACGTTGGTTGTGCATGCAAGTACAGTAATACCAGAGTAACAGTAAACCTTTCTCTATCTTTCAATCTTTCTCTCTCTCTCTCTCTTTCTCTCACTCGTTTCTGTTCAATCTCATCCCTGTACCGACTTTTCAATACCAAAAATCCGTTTCTAGCATCCCAAGTTTCATACGACATATAAAAATGAAAGAAAATGATTAATTAATTTTTGTTAAATATTTTGAATTTTTAACCATGTAAAAATTTTTTTCTGTAGATTAATATTTTTTGTAATTTTATACCGTTCAATTATAAGAAAAACTTGTAAACTGGATATTTATAGTATTCACACACAAATTGTTGTTTATAAATTATTTAAAAATTTATTAAAATAGTTTTTATTAAAGAAAAAAGAATTTTATTAATGAAGTAAATCTACTAAAAGTCTTTTCTCACTAATCTTATATATGATTTTACTATTGATTTTTTAAATCTATCTTTTATTTTCTTATAATACCTACCAATCTGTCAATGCTTGCTGCTATTCCTCGACCATAGTCGCTGATTACTGCTATGTTAAACTTTTTTCAATTCATGACTTAAAATTGCAATCATTACAACCCTAATTTGAAACAACAGCGATTAATATTTATTGACACATTGGGCATAATATTTTATTATTGCTATTAATTTTTAATGAAATAGCTTTCAATGATTACTTTCATAATTTGGTTTTAAGAATTTCAATCTTTTGCCATCAGAGTTTAATAATTTTTACAATAAAGTATATATTATATAGAGCAAGCAGTATCGTTAATATATATTTTTTAATATATATTTCGTTAATCAAATTGGTATAATTAGAGCATATAATTTTATTTGTTGAAAATACTTTGTTTTTTCTTGTAAGTATCAACTTTTGCAATTTATAAATTTAATATTATTTACTAGAGAATGAATAAATGTAAATATATTTTGGTTTTTATTCAAAATTTTCTTTCATTTTATATCATAATTGATTAAAAATAAAAAAAAATATATATATATATATTGAAAATTTTTAATTTTATAAACTGAATTTGAAAAAATATGATATTTACATTTTTAGAATCAAGAACTTTTCTATTTTAAGTTATATCGATACTTTTATCAAGCTCTATACAACAACTTAATTCATGATAAAATAAATTATAAATTTCTCAATATAAATTAATGAATAAAATATAAAAACATTAAGACTTTCAATATTTAAATGAAATTGGTAAGTTTTAAGAATTTATTTTGTTGTAATTAAACCTTTGCGTATTTCATAATGAATATTACGCATTAATAATAAATTATAATCAGCTTAAGTTTATTTCTTTGAAATATGGAAGCATGGATGTAATTATCAATATAAAATATTGAAATTATTAAATTGTAACCAATTTGTTTAAAATATGCATTAATATTAAAAATAAAAATTTATCGACCATTATAAAACAATCAAACATTCGTTCTATCGTCATTATGCAATCCTTAGTCGAAGATTTGTAGATTTTTTTTTCAAATTATATAAATAAATATATCTAAAAATACATTTTTTAATTCATGTTATTTTACTTTAAAGAAAATTTTTTTAAAAAAAATTTGTTAAAGTAAAAATTTGAATAAAAAATATTAAAAATATAACTACAGTATGCATACAGAAATTTTGCAAGCAAATGACCCGACTCGTTTTAATTGTACTGCTATGTAAAACTAACTCGGAATGGTTCTTCTAACTTGAAGTGGTGTAAGCACGAGGTGCCACTTATTAGAATAATGATAATTGGAAGCATGTTATGCATTTAAAAACTTAAAAATAAAAACATTGTTAATAAAATTATAAATGACAGGTACATTAACTTTGCATCTATTGGTACGTGGTTACATGCTCATTTCACTTTAATGATGACTTTGCCTTTTTAATCAGAAACAGGCGCTATATTTACCCTTGGGGTGCTGGTTCGCTCTGATTGGCATCTGTCCTGCTTTTCTTATTCCTATTTTTATATTAAAGTAAAAAATATGTGCAAACAACTCATATTGGTCAATTTTTTAATTATTATTAATATGCATCATATAAGATTCAGATACTTTTTGTTTGAATTATTTTGTATACATTTCTTAACAAGATTAAAAGTTTTTCTTGTAATACATATTTTTATTTTGTAAAGTAATTTAAGTATTAAAGTATAAAATGTTTGAATCGTATATGATTTTAATAAAATTATTTATAAAAATAATAAAATAAAATCTTTTCAATAAGTTTTTCGAATTTTTTATAATAAATCTAATACTATACATTATTAAAATATATATTATATTGTATTATATATTCATACACGTATAATATGTTAATGCCATTAGCTTGGCTTTTTCAATAACGTTTTCATTATTTATTTTATTTTTTGTCTTTTAATGCATTTGCAAAATTGAAGTATATTGTCGTAATGTATAAGTATAGTCAAGTAATTGTAGATGTGATTAAGACTTAAAGGAATGGTGGATCTCAAAATATGCTTATTTATCTCGCTTCGTGATTATCCTCTGCTCGTGATCAAAACCCAATTATTTATTTTTTTAATTTAAAAAATTCTAATTCTCATTGAATAATATTGCGGTGTACTTAAACAATTTTCCTAATGTCGCAATTTTTTCTATTATTTTCAATCATTTTATTTAACTTTGTTTCACTTCTTGTATTTTTGGTTAGATTTTGATTGTGCTTCGATTATTGGCTTTCAGTGGAGTGTTATAAAAACTTCCAAATATAAAATTTTGCCTTCTAGTTATAGTTTTTAATGATCCGTTACACTATTTTGTACCTTCTCCACTTGTAGATAAACTCTTTTAATGTAGCGTCTCTCACAAAACTCAATTTCGTTATTGTATTCTTAATCAATTAAAATTTGTAATTACAAATTTACTAGCTAAGTAGAATTTATAATGTCAATCTTTTGTAGTATGTAGCGAGATATTTAATAAAACAATATTTTTTTAATAAATAAAGCAGATTTGGAGAGCCACCAGATTGTGGTAACGTAATGCAATGAAGCATGAAAAACTTTTGAAATTGAATAAATAATTTTGACCTCGAACTTTATTTGAAACATCTTTAATATGTCCGTCATTATTTGCATTTTCTGCAATCTATACATACAGTCAAATCGAGTATTATCATAGCTTATTGATCTATTTTGTTTTGTAGCTATATTATTGTCGTAGATATTATTGTTTTCATAAATCTTACTACATTATTGAACAAAACAATAATAATTTAAAAATATATATGTGTGTGTATGAGCGTGTATGTGCGTAAAAAAAATATGTATATCTATATATACGTATGTATACTTTTTTATAGGACTAAGTTTTGTTTTATGAACAGTTATGTAAAGAGTATTTCTTTTTTACTTTATTCGTTTAATCGATTTCAAGGCATTTGAAAAATTAAAAGTATATTTCTTATAGTTAATCTTATTATTTAATTTATTGTGTTATTATATTTACATAAAAATTTTCATAATCTCGGAGACAATAAATTTGATATCTTTTTTGTATTAAATAAGTTTTAATCAATCATTTTAAAAACATACAAATATAAAAAAAACCAATTACGCGTATACAATAATTCATGTTTTAATACATAACTTATCTTTAAAGCTATTTAGAGAAAAATTAAAGATGCCAATAAAATAATTTCAGTTGAAAGGAAAATGTTTAAGTAGAATGAAAAGTCAAAAGCGCTATTATGCGCCGGAAAACAATAAATTGCATAGTCTCTTCGTTAATTTCTTCAGCAACAGGAGCAGGATCCAACCAACTTGTATATTGCTAATTTGCCGCTATCGTTCAAAGAAAATGATGTCGAGGGATTGCTTACTCAATACGGCCAAGTTATTTCCACGCGCATTCTACGTGATACTTCCGGACAAAGCAAAGGTGTTGGATTTGCAAGGTACGATTTTTTATCTTTAAATTGCAAATAAATGATAACAGAATGACGATTTTATTATTACAATTATTGTTACGAGCAAATCTTAGACGATTAATTGCCTATAATAAAATAATTGCAATTATAATTGTAATATAAACAATATTTAAGAATTACTTATTGAAAAAAAATATGAAACAAATCAAGTAAACTATTCAGCTACTGTTACGAATAACAAGCTGTTTTATCTTTTTTAAAATTATTTATGATGTTGATATTGACTTAATTTACTAAATTTAGTAATTATTGATTTTTATTAATCATAACAATTTAGTAACAATGATATATGCATACATGTATATAATTATTGTTTGTATTGAGTTTAAGGTTTATTATAAAAAAACGAATGATTCTACATTTAATATTCATGAATGAAAGAAAACCTTTATGTAATTCTTCTAATTTTATTTCGAAGGTTTTGTAAATTTTAACAGTATTTTTGTAGCAATAGATATATTTGATGTAATTATAATATTATTATATAAATAATTATTACGTAAAACATATATAATAATAATAACTTATGGGTTGCGGTTCTCAATTATATTAAAAACGTTATAATCGATTAATTCTTATGTTTAAATAATACATAAGTTTTCTTTTATTATTATTTTTCAGAAGCGAGTAATTTTTTTAATTAGTCGTAGAAAAAAATTGCCACAACAATTTTTTTTAATCCCTTTCAATTTTTTAATATGAATTCATCTAATATTTTATTTATTGTAGGATGGAGTCCAAAGAAAAATGCGAACAAATTATACAAATGTTTAATGGCAAAGCATTACATGGAGGCAAAGACCCTCTTTTAGTTAAATTCGCTGACGGCGGTAACAAAAAGAAATCTCTCTATAAAAGCACAATATGGAGGGAAACGGGCGATGTGAGTAATTCGGTAAATGAAATTTCATTTTATTTACATTATTTTATATCTTCAATATAACTTGATTAGGTATTATTAAAAAATTACAAACAGAAATAGCTTTGTTGAAATACTTATTCATTAGTTTAATATAAATATTGAATAAAATATAATTAATACTTAATGGATACATTTTTAATGAAAAATAAATTAAGTGTATTTTATTAATATTTTAAATTATCTAACTAAAGATGTAATTAATATTTTTCTGTGTTTTTGACATTAAATTCTGAAAAATAAATAATACATTTTAAAAGATAAATTTTTAAACGTGATTTAATTTCCAAGTAAAAATTAAAGGATAAATCTAATTAATACTACAAAGAATCTGGTAATTTTCTATGAAATTTCAAAAACATGTATTAAAGATCTAATCTTTTGTTTTTTAAAAAGACAGGAACCAAATATATTTATGATAAAAGGATAAAGGAGACCTAATTTATTATAGTAATAAAATCTAATAATAATTTAAATAGAATTTATTGATATATTTAATATTAAATTGATAATTTTTAAACGTAACAATATATTAATTTTTTTATTTATGTTTTTAAAAAGATAATAAAATGCAGTAAAAAATCTCTACATGATATATGTATATCTGCTTCTTGATTCATAGAATATGACCCTGAACTATGATACGAGTGCAGTTGGTCAAAACGGCGTAGCAACGGCTCACATGCTGCCAGCAGCGACTCTTGCCCAGTATGGCCGACATTACAGTCAAGCGATGCCTGGTTACAACGTCCCCGGAACGCCTTGGGTTACACCTTACCTCGTTCAGACTCCTCCACACATGCAACAGGTCGACGTGAGTTTTTCTAACTTAGGTCGATTTTCAGTTCCGTATCGCGATGTTTTTTCTCTTTCATTTTGTATGTAAAAATAATATAACGCTTTTATTTGCAAACAAAAATTTTATAAATCGTGATTGAAGTTTGAAACAACTATTTTTTAATTTTTGTTTTGTTGAATATAATTCTTAATTTAAATTTAAACGATTTTATATTTTCCAATTTAAAGTTTTTTTAATAATATTGATATCGCGTTATGATAATTAAAATTTTATATTTTTTAGTATCTTATTTTCATTTATTTTAAACCAGTTGTATAGTAATTTAGTATTTTGTATATTTAGTATTTTATAAATATAGTGTGATATATATATATATATATATTTAGTTATTAGCAATTAATCAATAATCAAATTTTATTTTATTTATTTTTATTTAACTTTTGAAATTTTTATGTTATACAGATGATGCCATCGGCTGATCCAAGCAATCCACAGTACAGTATGATTCCACAACTTACAACTCAAATGTCCACGTTACATCTTGGCACTGGTTCCGTTAGTATAATAAAATAGCATTTTTTAACATTTTTAACCAGAACTCATTATAAAATTTATATTTTTTTCTTCTAATGAATCTTTGTAAATGATTAAAATTTTTATATCTTATAAACGATTATTTAAGTAAAACAAAATTTTTTAAACATTTTATAACAAGTTAAATAATGTATGTAAGTTTAAATTTATCTTGCAATAAAACTTTTTTTTCATTATCTTTCAATGTCAAAAATAAATATTCTTAAATTATTTTTGAAAAATGTGAAATAAAAATAAAATAATGTACACTCAAAATGCTATTAATATTTTGATTAATATATCAAACATTAAAATTTTAATGTTTCAGTACATTAGTCCACATCCGTATCCATACACGACTTACCCGGCACCAAGCATCATCCACGCTCCTATGGCCCTAGGCGAGTCCGAGCAGACGAGCAATGCAGCGTCACCGGACGACTCCTATCAACAATACCAGGCTCAGCAGCCCAAGTAGGCTACAGATTTTTAGGTTAGGTCAAGTTTTAGCGATTAGATTGTCGACAATGCGAGACACGAGAGATAGGTTTAACTTAGGCTTCGTTACAATTTTTAACAAATAAACAAAGAAAATTTATACATAAAACAAACTAACTGTATCCTCTCTTCACTTTTTAGGTTCAACTACGCGGAGGGTTACACGAGTTAGGCGAGGTGCGCATGTCGATATGGGGAGTTACATTAAAAAGAAAAAAAAGAAGAATAGATGAGAAAAAAATATTACATTACGTAAAGTCAGATAAGATTCTTCCTCACGATAAATTGACTTGCCAGCCATCTTTTATACATTTTATCCAACAAGATAAAATAGATGAAAGTAGTTGAATATTTTGCAACGAGTAGAAAACGATTGAGTGTTGACTTAAAAAAATAGAAGGAGCAGGGGCAGAGCGAAACTCATGGTGTTGATTTATGTACGACATGCTATACACACAAATGAGAAAATTAAGAAAATAAAAAAAATAAAGAAAAAACGGCACGACGGCTCCATAAAGCGCCAACACATCGTATAGCTGAATAGTGACAACTAACATAGGCAATGGGGCAGTCATAGGCGTCAAGCTGATAGGCTTCCAGGATAACTTTAGATATTACATTTACTACGGAAGACGTAAATAAGTCGAAGCTAAACGCTTGAGAGCGTGTGAATAAATATTTTAACAAACTGGAAACTATAAAGAAAAAACGCTGCTTAGAAATATACAAAGAAAATGAAAAATCTTCCCAAATTTCAAGTTTTAAGAAAAATAGATTTCTGGTTATTTGTCGGGATTGAATAGTTTACAATGCTTGAAAACTTTTCGAATTTTTTGTTTAATCCAATTAAAATACTTGCCTTAATGCGCAATTTGTACATTTTTATATTGTTCACTGGTATCTTTCTTATAAAAAATTGTACTGCAGTGCCTTTTTGACCTTTAAATCATCATGATATTAAGTTTTCGAGTTAGTGTAAGATAAATGATTTAAGTCTATAATTAATTATAAATCGTCACGTATTTTCTATTCATTTATATATCTTTTGATCTTCCTTTATTATTTCTTTTTAATTCACGTATATAATTTTCTTAAATTGATATTTCTTAATATTAATTTGATTTTATTGATATGCATGTATTTTTTAATTTTATTTATACGTGGACAAAAACCTTTGTATTCATTTATACCTTTGCTGTGTAAAGGTCAATTAGTAGGACTGTTTAATGTAAACGTTTAAATCAATAAGATCCTAGTGAGCAGTTTTTTTTTAAATGAAGATCATAACAGTTTAATTATAGCTTTTCTATCATAGAAATGTGCGAAAAGTTTTTGAGTGATGTAAAAGAATAAATTTCAATAATATTCAAAACTGGATTTTTATGAAACTTGAAGAAGGTCAGGGCATAAGCCACTAAAAGTGCCCTTAGTTTATTTTGGATCGTTTGAAAAAAAAAGAAAGCTAGTCTTTGTGCGAGATAATGTGGAGGTTTAGATAGGCTCTTCAAAAAAAATGAAGAATAGTAAAACAGGCAAAAATAACGAAATGAAGGAGTGAGTGCAAGAAGATAGAATGTACTTGAGAAAAAACGACCTGTCTATTTACACGACACAGACTGCAGACACACTGTTAAAATTGTAAAAAAAAACTGCACATATACGCTGCGAGTGCATTTTGTATCGAAACATGTACAAATTTTGTTAGACTTAAATACTGACGTATTATGGTTCGATACATTCAAAGTGGCATAGAGAAACAAACTCATTATTATCATCATCGTCCCCTACTGATCAATAAAAAATCTATTTTGGAGATTCACTTACAAGAATTTCACCAAACCTGTACGAGTATGGGTTTGAAGGGACACGAGGCTCACTTCACTCGCAGAGTATCCTTTGAGGCAGATCGATTATTGCGAAGAAGACTGCGTGCATTAAGGATA
The DNA here is from genome assembly GCA_018907185.1 of Platyscapa corneri. NCBI lineage: Eukaryota > Metazoa > Arthropoda > Insecta > Hymenoptera > Agaonidae > Platyscapa > Platyscapa corneri. The sequence goes on from JACCHW010000004.1 coordinate 408,785, forward strand.
CTGCGAAGTAAAATATTTTTAAAAATTGCAGATTTTTTATATTTTTATGCGAATTTTTAGAGTTGATATAAGTAGAATTAAACTTTATTGTAACGAATTATTCTATTTTAGAGAAATTAAAAAATATTTTTAAAAAATCCCAGCATGACGATGACCGATGTAATTGTGTATCAAAAGATGTATATTAAATTTTCAATTCGTCGAAATGAATTTTTTATGATTTACATCATAATACGGTATCCTTAATGAAGTACAACTGATTTTGTTCGAAAACCAGGATATGTACAAGCACATCTTGTTCGACGATACGCTTCTGTCGGAGGAAAAAAGCTTGAAAATATTAGCTAATGAAAAAATTAACCAATAAAATAATATGAATTGATTAAAAAGCCTTTGATCGAAGCGTGCGTAAAATAAGACGGTGTAGAAACGATTCAGTATTAAATATGAAACGTCCCGCATGAACATTAGACGTCACATTCCCCCACATTATCCTGAAGCAGCGTGATACATTTACGGTGTCCACCTAAAGTAATGATTTAGATTAAAGGAAAAAAACAAGACTGGGAAGTAGCGTGTTACGTACGAGTCAGTAGGCAAACCATTTGAAATTCGAGGATTTTCTTAGCGCCCTTAGAGTGTAAAATGTGATATTTTTCACGAGAGAAAGAGAGAGAGAGAGAGAGAGAGAGAGAAAGAAATAAAGAAAGAAAGAAAGAAAGAAATAAATAAATAAATCATTGTGGTCGATCGATGAGCAAATGGACGTAGGCGAGTTTTTTCTTTTATAGAAAAAGCTTTGGCGTTGTATCGTTTACTCTATCTGTTCATCAGTTTAAAAAAGTGCTGCTGTTATAGCGCTATAAAGCGAAAAAGGAGGAGTAAAAAAATCGGCACGGTGCAATGGAATTCATCGGATGGTTTATAGAAATAAAGACGATACTTTTGTGTCAAGGCTATTTCGAACCTTTCAATCATTTTCTTTTTACTTTTTTAATGCTTGTAAAATGTTAATCCTGTAAATAATACGAGTTACAAGTGAGAATCGAGACGACGTGTTACTATGTGAGAAATTTCTTTGCTTAAAATGATTCTTTCTGTTGTCTTCTGTGGATATATTTGCTTTTAATTAACTGACAAATTATTTTATATTATTTTTTAACATTTCTTTTGGTTCTTGTAAAATTATAAAACAATAATACGGGAACAATTGATACGTTTTGTGTTTATCAAATTTTGTTTATTTGTAAATTGTAGATTAAACGAATGATTTCATACAAAATGGTTTTTGTATAATCCACAGTTTTATGTTATTTGATGACTAAGGGTCATAGTTTTTGCGCTGGTATTTTTTTGATATTAATAAAAATAAAAGACAGTAAGTAAAAGTTAAAAGTTAATTTTTTATCAAGACAGAAAGCCCACCTATGAATAATATGTCGAATAAAATTATTTTGTAACTTTTATTTCAACGATAACATTTGTAAATAAAAAAAAATCTTGTGCTAACCGCTGTTTCATATAAAAAAGTTTTTTTGGGAGATTTCAAAATTCGCTATAATTATTTAAATCATGTATTATACATTTAAAATATTAAAAAATAATTTAATTTGAAAATATTTAATAAATTTCAGATTTGTAAATTTATAAATTTTTACTTGGAAAAGTGTAATTTATTTATATTTTGATAATAGAAAGAAAGTTATAGATCTTCATATTTTAAGATATAATAACTTTAAGTAAAAATTGAAATTAGCATGTAAATAAACTAAGAAATAGTTGATAAAGAGAAAAAAATTAGAAGTAACATTTATAATAGATTTAAATTTACAATAAAATGACAAGCCCATATAAACAGTTTCTAAAACATGTTTCTTACCTCCTTAAAAACATGAATTCTAATTTAAATAGGAAGCATAAATAAAACAAATTCCCTTTACTTATTCAAATTGAATAATCACAGGGAAACCAGTTTGTAAAAACAATTTTTTATCAATATTTATAAAAATTAATGGATTAAATCAAGTAAGATTATAATCATCAAATTTTAAAAGAAAATATATAGATCTTAAATGTAAGTATTTATTTTATTCTATATTATTAATAATTATTTACATAATACAATATTATTTTAATAATTTAATTATACTTCATGCAGGTATGCTTTGTAAATAAAATAATTCAATCTAGAAGTTTTGAGAACAGATAAAATGCATTTTATCTGATTTATGATTAATATACAATTTGTTATTAAGAATATTCCTATAGGAATTTAATGATAACTCTAGAAAACAATAAATTTTTGTAATATTCTTTTTTAACAGTTAATTTTATGTAATTCATCTAAAGATATTACATATTGGAAAGCTACATACAATAAATAATATGTATTAGTCTACATTTAAACAAATGTTTGTTTGGTGGTACAGAAACACATATATAATATATTTTATAATATAATTATAATTTATAAATGTAGAATTTTAAGATTTTTATTACTAAAATTCAGTTTTTAAAAAATTGATAAAATAAAAGACGAAAGATGTTTTTAAAATTCAAATATAGTTGAAAATTTAATGTAAATGCTAATAATTTTATTACTTTGTTACAAAAGCACTGTAAAACTTAATTGATTATTTATATCACAATTTTTAAACGAAAGGAATTAATTTATTTTATAACGATAAAAAAAATGAAATAATAAGAGGCGTCAAAAATAGAAATTCTGAGGTATAAGAATCAATTAATTTTGTTTAAAGTTTTTTTATCAGTGGTGATATCATTTTTTAAAAACTGTTTAAAATTAAAAAATATCTAAATAACACATGTTATTAATGCAAAGTATTAAAGGATATACATTAAAGGATTATCCAAGCATCTAAAATTATACAAAAACTTTATGTTACAATCAGTGAAAGAATATTTATTATTTATAAGTAAAATAAATATAAGATTAAATTAACATAATTGGATGAATATTTATAATGAATGAAACAAGTGTTTCGTTATAATTTTGACATTAAACTTCATAATTTAATTGGATAAAAAAATCAATAGTTAAATACGTAAAATTATTCTTATTGCTATACTGTGTACAGAAAGAACATTATAAGATTATTATCACAATTTCTAAAACTCGAATCTAGATTTTAAGAAACTTTAATAGGTAATTTAAAGGTGAAAAATTATTTGCGGAAATATTCTTCAGTTATACTTAGTCGAATGTAAGTTGTTAATCTGGAATTTTTCAGTACCTTTAAATTTAATAAACAACTGATTAATGTTGTTAATGTTAATAGATTGAAAATTTTTAAAATTCTTTCTAAAATCATTAACTGCATTTCCAAAAGCGCTGTATTGTAGTTTTATTACAGATGGGATTTTGTTACTGAGTAAGATATATCTTGGTAAATGTATCTTATTCTAAGTCATCTTAAAAAGTTCAAATGGATTTATGTCTGTGAAAGGATGTATATAACAGTTTTTAATTTGACATTATTCATCTTAGTATTTCAGTAAATTGTTTTTAAAATATAATATATTTATTTACTGTGCACTTCTGGTGCAGGTGGTAACATATTGTTGGTGACGTGGTGAATTTCTTTTAATTTGAATATTTATTAATGATATATACATAAAAAATTTATTGCTTTCTTTGTAAATTACGAATTTTACATAACATTCGTGAAAAAGAAGAAAAATTTTATTCAGAAGTAAGTATTGAATGTTCACTTACATTTATTACAACGTATAATTTTTATATAATTTCACGATCAATTAGAGAAGCAACTATTTTTGCAAAATAGTTGCATCGTATCTATTTAAATTCACACTCGGTATGAAAATAATTTTTTAAACTTCAAGTTTAACATAAAGATGATGCTTTGATCCTAAATTTATTTTATTTTCTCAGTCTATCATTGAATGCATTTCAAAGAATGTAAAATATATACAATTGTTAAATACTTTTCAATTCATAATAAAATTATTTCCATGCTTGATGGTTATTTTAAAGAGTTTTTTAAATTTACATTAGAATTGTCACCTTAATTAATCCCATAGATCTGAATTGAGTACATAAAACTTAATTGTGACTAAAATTTATTCTGACAATAAATAAAAGAAAATACCCAGGAAAATATTGTTTATTTTTAAGTCCAATTTTTTTTACCTTATTCTTAAAAGAAAAAAATCATATAAAAAAGTTAAAATTGTTAATAAATGTAAGGTGATTGATAACTTAGTAGGTAATAAAAATAGTTATGATACTGTGATAATTATAATAGTTTTTTAATAAAAATTAAAGTTTCAATCGGTTTTAAAAAAATAATATAAAAAAGAAACACATCAAATACGGAAATTTAAACACAAGCGACAAATTAGTATAAAAAATGCATATTATATTAAGAAATGTTTAAATTTGTATAAATTAATGATTATAAATTATAAATTTTTTTGACATACAAAATAATGAAGAGAAACACAATACTTTGAATACATATGCAGATATACATTCAATCAACAAATATTTTCAAACTAAGATAAATTGAACGGTACACTGGTTTTTTTATCCTGTGTAAATGTGACGTCCTCCTAGCGCACATTTTGTTCATGTAAAATTTTTGCACAAAATATTGCACACGTATTCTAGTCTATGTCTATCAATTTGTTCATTTGTATTTATCAATTTACCTAAATAATTTTTTGCTCTTTTTCAATTATTTAAAATTTATTTTATAGCAGAATCAGTTTGAAGGTATGTTTGATTTATTTTTAATAGTAATTCGTATTTCACTTATTTCTAATTTTGTAACCTAGTTAGTATGTTTGATGAAGAAGTTTCTATGTAAAACATTACATATTAGAATTCTTTTCAATTTTTCTTCGTTTTCTTTAAAAATAAAAATATTTAATGACTAGAGATATTAAATGTTATTATTTTTTCTAAAAATGTCCAAATGTTTTCTACTCTAATGAGTTATTTTTTTTTATTTATTTTATCTCCAAAACATAAATGTTATATTTTACTTATTAAGTTTTAATCGTGTTTTAGTTCCAAATTTTTTAATAGATTATTTAAATAGTAATTACCTGATAACATTATCTGATATTTACATTATTTTTTTATTTTGAAAACATCGAAACATTAATTATATAACTGTACAAAGTTATGATAACGTTATTAATATTAACATTGCGATCCAAGAATTTTAATGATTCTTGAAAAAAAAAACTCTTGAAAAAATAAAAGATCATAATTAAATTAAAATTTCATAATTGATATTATATAAATAATCTTTCCTAAAATTAATTTAAAACTCAGTCGACTTCTAATTTATTTATTACTTAAAAGATTTTTTAGAACAATTTTTATACTATTGTAGAATTTAATAAATAGTGCAATACTTATAGATCACTTGTATATTTGTAAGATGCATTGTATATTTATAATAATTTATATGTATATTTATAAAATCGATATATAAAAGAACACTTCTTTGTTAATAATTTCTATTTAAAAATAAATACTTATGAGTTTTATTAAAAAATTATTACAAGTTATAAGTATTTTAGATAATAATAGTTATATTAAACTTTCATATTTTTTTAAAGAATATTTGCATTTTGTTTACGAAATATGCACATCCTTAGATACTTTAAAAATTATTTATAACATTTAAAATATACTCTTTATAATATTCAACACTGTAATGAAGGTTTACTTTATCCGGATGAAATGTAACATTTGATAATGGACATGTGCCTCCATTAATACCAATAATTTTATTTAAATATAATAGAGGACCACCACTATCTCCCTAAAAATTAGAATTATATATATATGAGACATTAAACAGAAAATATACATATCTTATCAAATATCGATACTCTTTTAAATTATGGGTTCAACCTTGTAAAATACTATTTTATTTTATAAATAACACTGTTTTATAAATATAAGATTATAAAAATTTTTTAGTTATAAAGTTTATTTCTAAAAATGAAAATCTCATTTAAATTAGATGTTCGATTAATTTTTATAAAATTATCAGTTAATTTATGAAATTTCTAGTTTTTATGCTAATATAATATTTATAATTATAGTTGGAATTAATTATATATATATCAACTAATTTTTGGACCTATTTTATTATAGAATAATTTTTTTAAATTAATAAAAATATTCTTATTATCTTGATTAGAAAATCTAATATGAAAAAAATTTATAAATTTTTTTCCAGAATAAATAGGAATTTTGAAACTTTCATGTATTTTATAATTGCCCAGTTATATTTTTTATTTTTATGAATAGGAAAATTAACAATAAAAACAAATTATAAAGTTTTAGAAAATATTTTTAATAAATTATATTAAAAATAAATTTCTTTTATATGTTATTATCTTTTTTTAGATAGTAACAATAACTTATAAAAATTAAAAATTAAATAATTTTTCAAAAGTGATGAAGAAACTACGTAAAATGATTGAGGTTCATTGCAAAAAATGTTTTAAAAATCGATATAAAATATTTTGATAAATTTTTTGTACTATATCGACACAGGTATTTAATTATTTTAAATCAGAATAAAACTATCTAATATTTATCTAAAAATTTTCATGTTAAAAACTCAATTATTAAACTTAATCATCTTGAAATAATTGTATTTTTTTATTGTGCATGCTTAGCTTAAATAATATAATAAATTTTTATAATAAAATAATATAATTAATAACCATTATTATTTATAATTAAATAAATTAATATTTTTACTTTAATCAATAATGAAAATAATTAGAATACGCAATGTAGAAAAAATGCATGAGAAAATACTTACATCATTTATTAATGCATAAGGTTCAGTATGACTGCATATATATCGTCGATCTAAATGAATATATTGATCATCAAGTAAACGTATTCTATTTTCACACTCATTTTTTGATATAACTTTTGTAGAAACTTTTTGCAACATATCAGGAACTACATTGTTATTTATTTTACCCCAACCTACAATTATTACATCTTTTCTATTTAATTTTTTTTTTGAAATAAACGACAGAGATCCAATAGACAATCTTGTAGGTACTGCTTGGGTTAACTAAAAAATATTTTTTATTAAATTCATAGAGAATTATTATTTTAAAATCGAAATAAGTGAATTATTATTAGTAATTGCACTCAAACACACACACACATATATATATATATAATAATTATTGTTAGATTTAATTTAAAATACGCTAAAAAATTCAAATATATCATTGAATAGATTCAGTAGAATGGAAAAATTTAATGGATGTATTTACCATAAATATAAAATGAAGATTTTTTAAAAATTAAAGTAAAGAAAACTTTAATTCAAATAAATTCATTTTACAATAAATAAAGATATCCAAAAATTGTAAATACATTATAATACAGTATTAAATAGGAGCGCTGTATTATAGGTGTACAGACAGGTAGATTAGCAGGAGTAGGATATTTTAATGCCCAAGAAATAATGCGGCATTGATGGTAATCATAAACTTAAATGTATCAGAGCGCAATATTTAATTGTTTTTCTCTTTTAGAAAAACAGAAATTTAAAGAGAATAAATGAAAAGATTTAAACACATTTGTTGCATTTTTTGTTATTTTTTTTCTTTTCTCATGAGTAACAGCATTTAATATGTTTATATCAGAACGATTTCAAGTATTAATGTGAGGAAGAGTTGAATTATGTGCAGATAGTGAAAGTGATTTTATCAAATTTCCTGACTAATACTTATAAAATGTTGTAACCATAAAAATATGAGAGAGACAGAAGATCACAGGTCAGAGAAGATCACAGATCAGTTCATCGATAAAAAATTGCGTCTGAAATTTAAATTAACCAATAGTTATATAAGAAACTTGAGAGTTTTCCTGAAAAACACGTAAAATCAGACAAGCAAGTATAGTAAAACAGGACAGTAAATATATGCAATGTAATTAAATGATTAAAAATAAAATATAAAAATGAACCGTTCAACATGGCATCAAATATTTGCAACAACGTTATCAAAATATTATCGATGGAAATAGTATATTTAATGAGACAGAATGTAAAAAATAAGAAAAAGTTAGTTTTTTGACAAGAATAAGCTAGAGCCATATGAAAAAAGATACTGATTTTGAAAAAGAAAATTAATTTTGAGAAAAGTATAGCATGTGAGCAAATTTACGTTACGTAGAGAAAAGATAAAATGAACTTGCGAGGAAACAAAAAAGTTAAAATAAATTATAGATATTGCATATCAGGAGTGGGGCATCACATACAAGAATCGAAATCGGTTTAAATAGGAGCTGGATATACACTCCGTTGTCATGTAATAGTCGAGTAAAATGCATGAAGAAAAAACGCCGAGGGTGAAGAGTCGTATACAAAAAATTCGGATTGATAACGATGGAAAGGACAGTATAAACCAATGATTTTACTTTTTGCCTATAACTCTTTTTCGAGATTTGTTCAATCAAGGAATCGTTAAAAAATGCGCATCAGAAAATCATGATAAGACAGAATTAAACGATATGATATAAAAAATTATATAGTGTACCACAACTCGACTGATGGAATGGAATCTGGTAACATTTATCTCACTATATTAGTGAATTTTTTAAATCTATCCGATGACTCTAGAATAAGCGATTTTGCAATAAATTAAATGAAAATTACTATTTTTATTTGCAATTTTTATTTACGGTGACATAGATTTTATCATACACGAAAGTACAAATAAATCCATGTATTGTACATTGCTATTGAAGGATTTAGTCAATCTATTCACACGGTTTGTTGACACAAAATACAAATTGGATACATAATGATCAACTACGTATTTAGAATATAAAATTATATTACGAGACCTATTGAGTAATAAAGAAGGTTCATTGCTTGGTTAAAAAGTCAGACATTCACGGAATGAAATAAAAAAAAAACACAAGAATTGGATTTGCTTTGCTACGCGTACTGAAATACAAGTCACATTTAGTGAGAGTGCCTTGAACTGTAACAAATACCATCTGCGATCAGCATCATTTAATTTGAGTAGTGATCTTTAGTAATCGCTTCACTAGAATTGTAATAGTATCATGTACAGCAAATAATTCCGGATGCAAAACATTTTGTGAAACAAAACTAGTTGCTATAGCAGAAACTTTTGCAAATGCTTATGTTATGAAAACGTTGTTATTATAAAATGTTCCCCATGGCGTCTTCATGATTAACCGCTCGGTCAGTAATTCGAAAAAAACAGCGCTAAAACACAATTTATGTCACAGTTTGTAGTTTTGTGCAACATTTTTAAGATAATCGACAATGGAATAAACTTATCGTCATGAAAAATTTTAGTAAGAACCGGTTAAGTTTTAAAGTGTGTACTGTGTATATGTGTAAACGAGATAAATGTATCAGATTATCACATATATCTTTAAATAACGTATATAAATACTTTGTGCGACACCTGTATTTTACATATACATCTTCGCCATGTGATTCCTATCGCTGTTAAACTAAACATATTAAGAAATATTAACATATATTCTCTATTTTGTATGAGTATAAGAAGTTATTATTTTTAAGATCCGTCGAAGGTAACTTAATGTTATCGTTCCGAAAACTTGTCAAAAGCGAAGATCACTACTGAGTATGCAAGAATACATTTCAAATAGATGAGTATTTTTCTCCTTAAAATTTTTTTGGTTTATAATATTACATGACTGGCGGTAACATAATACTATTATCTTAAAATACTATTTTTGTTGTTGCAATCGAATTGTCCTGTAAATTATAATTGGCTACTACTATTCCAATTTTTAAAAGTATTCGAACTCTGATTATACTGCAGTTTTTTTTCTTCATTTTTCATTGCTCAAAAATTTTTGTCTAATTTCTTTCATATTACTTGCACATGATCTCTAGATTGCTTGCAGTGACAAATATTTTTTGCATAGTTCGTGTTTTTTTAATTATTGATAGATTTGAATATTCTAAAAATTGATTTGTAAAATGTCTTGTTTTACTTTAAGTTTAAATAAATAAAGTGTTTTATTTAAATATTTAAATATTGTAATATTTTCCATCTTAAATTGCGCTAATTTCAAGATCTCGTTGAGGGGACGGCATTTATCAAAACACTTGCTCTAGACGACGTTGCTGTCGGAGTTATCTAACATCATGACAAATACAAATACCCAATCACAATTATCTTTCGTGTATAAGACCTAATTAGTTTACTTAAATGAAGCCTTATAATACTTGAAAAATAAAAGAATAATTTACCCTTATAATAATGATATCATTATCAAAGTATTTCAATTTTGCACCAGTACGCACGGCCCAGTCATTAAATCCTAACCACCATGCCGGATAAAATACTCGGCTTTCTTGTAAACTGGGGGATCCAACTAATACATAAACACCATCTGTGATTTTGTTCTTTAAACAATGTTCAGAAGTTAAAACATCTTGTCTTGAAATAAGCGAGCCTGTACATTCATAATCTTGTTGTCGAGTAGCATTAGCTCGAGATATTGCTTGAATTGCAACAACAAAAGGAAATTCATTAACTTCTGCTGATCTTACATTAACTCCTATTAGAGGTTTAGAGTTTACGACATCAAGAAGAATAAGATTTCCTAAAATATTCAAATTATATTTAAATACATTTATAATGTTTCATATAATTTGTACTATTAACTGCTTAAATATTTGTATATATGTAAATCATTGTATAAATATTACGATAAATTGAAAGCATACGATATAATTAGCTTACGATAAATTGTTCTTACCAAATATTAAAAACAGGTAAAAAAACAAAGGAACTTGTCGTTGCATACTAAAATCATTAATTTAAAATGAGTAAAACTAAATATAATCAATATTAAATATTTTTAAATTAACAAGATAATGATTATTAAATTATTAATGATTTTCAATATAGATTCGAAATTTCATTACACTATTAAAAGAAGCAAAAATGTATATATGGATCTAACCCATGCTCATTATTTAAATAACATTTGTAAATATTCATGATAATAATGATATTAGTATATTATTTTCATATATTTTTCTTAATTAAAAAAGAAAACTATTGGAAGAAAATTTTTATTTATTTTCAAAAATTACACCGATCAATCAGAGTTAAATTTAATAAAAATAAATATATTTGAGAAGTAAATTTTTTAAATATTACCTTTCAATTTAATAAAAATAATTAAATCGAGACTGTACAGACTGTACAGAAAAAACAAGTTTTTGATTGATTACGTTATTATATTTATATCATAACATGCTGATATAAGCAAATAAATAAATATATAAGTATTTAAGTAAATATATATAAACCTGAATTTTGAAATTTTTTATAACTGTAGAAAATATTTACTTTTTGTAATTGAATTAATTTAATAAAGGTAGTATTCATGTAAAAAGTTTCCTTATATATTTATTTTTGTTGAACAAAAATTAGTCAACTAATTAGTTACAAAAAATACTTATACTAATTTTATTATAACTTATGTAAAAATATTAAATAATGTTTTCTAGAATAAATGAAAATCACGTATTTTTTATCTAAATCATAATTTTTCTTGAAAATCATTAAAAAAATAATAAATTTTTTTATATGTGTATAGATTAACATATAATCATTTATATACAAATTTCTAGTTTCAAAAAATATTGAATTTTCATTTCCTGTCAAGATTAAATAATTCAAAACATTTATTAAATTTTTACCGATCTTTGTAGCCGTTAAAAGAGTTTTAATTTAATTTTGATCATTTCAAAAAATAATAGTCGTTTATGTACAAATTTATTAGGGGTTAAAAAAATTAAGATAATGAAATAGTTCATAATAAAAATGAAAAAACAAGTAAGAAAAAATAAATTATACAGTAAATTATAAAAAAAATTTATTGATTATTTAAAAAAAATCATAAAGTTGGGTATAAAATATGAAAGTTATAAGTAAAATTCTATATTAAAAGATATAATACATTGTTATTGACATTACAGTAATTTAGTTAAAAAGTTTTAATTTTAATTTCTCGCTGATTCGGAAGACAGACTATCTATAGTTTTAAAAATATTCTGTTGTATTAAAATTAAATTATAAAATTTTCTGTTTACAATAACTAAATATTAGTTTAGAAATACCAAAATTAAAATTAAATTATTATCTAAATAAAATTTTATTTTTTCCAATAATTTATCATTAATAAATACAACCCATCATTAACTAACAAAAGTTAAATTAAAAGTCTTCGAATTTTTTGGTTTTCACATTTATACTATTTTGATTTACGTTAATGTCACATTTATCAACAATATAAACTACCGTTTGTGTTTAAACATTAGAATAAGTAATTTAATCTACAACTATCTAACAATTATAAAATTTATTAAAAATATATTTGAATAACAATTATTTATTCTATGAACAATTTATACATTGTTATTTATATATATATTTTTATACACTTTGTAGATTTTTATACCTCAATAATTTTCTAAATATTTGGTGATTATTTTATGCTATAATTTTTACTTTTTTATTCATATTCTTTATTTATTTATTTGTTTCATCTTCTTTTTTTTCTACTCTCCTGCTCCAATGTCTCTTTTTTATTCTGCTTTTTCTTTTATTTCTGACTCCAATAAATCTTATACAATATATTTATATCATTTTTACAACTTTTCATAATATTTTTTCACTTAATTGTTTTCATTCTGTAACATTCCACTCCTCGAAACTGTGTTTTCTTAATTTTTATGGTTGTTTTTTTATTACTTAATTTATTTCTATTTTTAATTTTTTCATAATTTTTTGGTTTTTAATTTTCCTTATTCTGCATATTCTTTCCTCTTTCGTCAATCAATGTTTTTGTTTTTCCTTTAATTTCCTATATTTTATTTATTTTCTTTTATTCTTATCGTAGAATCATTTTTTTTCTTGTATAATTTCTATTTTGATGTACATAACGTCTTCTGCGTCTTTTGGAGTTTCTAATTTATTAATCCATATTAGTCAATATTGTCTTTTTTATTGTTTTTAATTCATTGCATTTAATTACTCCATTAGTGGCGGCACCATCAAATATTATGTCAAAATTTTATTCTTATTAGCTTTTAGTTGTGTCACACACTAGTGACGTAGTGTGTTCTTTCCTAGATTCATAATTCATTTTATATATTTTTTTGCACTTTTTCTGATTCCTTGCGACTACTTCATCCCTAAATTTCTGTAAATGTTTAAATAGTTTCATTTTTATTCTGAAATTCTCATGAAACTATCTTTCTACTTATATTTCAATAATAAAATATATCAAAAATAATGTAAAAAATCTGTATGATTTGAATTTCAATTTTGAATCAAAGATATTATTATTATTTATTATTAAAATTATAAACTCTCATATAACATTTTTATTTAGAACTTAATTAAATATTTTTTTTAATTTATTGTGAAACAAATTACATCATTTTTTAATTAATTTATTAATTATTTCAAGAAAAGCTATCGAATAAAAGAATTCAGTTGTTTATCATTATTTAATCATTTATCTATGAAAATCATTTTTCAAATCTAGTTCGGAATTTCATTCTGTATTTTATTGCGTTGAATTTGTTTTCAAATTTTAATGAGCTTTTTCTAATTTAAATATTTTTTATTTATAGTTAGTTCTATTACTATTGAGCCTTTTGGTTTTATTTACAAAGGTATTTCTTTAAAAAAAAAAGACTTCAGAAATAGTTTTTATTTTTAGTTGATATACGCATAAATAATATTTATTTATTACTACTATTACTATCAAATAATTGATTAACTAAAAATTAGTATACAAATCAGATTTAAATTGTATATACTTTAATTTTTTAATATTTATTTATTGAGTTTGCTTTATTTACTTAGAATCACAATATATTTATCTATGTGGAATTAAGCTTTTTCGTAATCAGCTTTTGCTAATGCTCGTTTTCTTTAATTATTAACAATTTTTCAGAAGTTGTCAAGTTTTTATCTAATGGTAATTCAAATATCTTACTTTGTTTTCTTTATACGAAAATTAATAATTAATATGAAAATTAAACAAATTCACAGTACGACAGACAAAATTCATATTTTCTATTGGCAATGAAGGTTTTACCTGTCTTCTTTAATTCTTATTTCGATTTAATATTTAATATTTAATTTTCAGCAATTATTTGCTTTCTTTTTTTAAATATTATTTTAGTCTTTTTCTCTTTTTCAATATTCAGTTATTTTTGTTATTTTTTTCTATTATTTTAATATCTTTTATCACATTCTAATCTATTTTTTTCTTTTCTTTTATAAATGTTTTACCATTTTCTACTTTATTATTGTTGTTCAAACCTTGTATATCAAAAGTATGTGCTAAATTGCAACGGATAGTTTTACGACCTTACGTGCTTGTTTGCCGCCATGTTACATACGCTTTATTTTTAAAAAACATAAAATAAAAAATCTTTGTCTATTTAGAAATTGAGAAAGTATCGATTGAATGCATATTTGTAATTTCATAATATAAAATTATTTATTACAAATAATTTTTCACTTACATCCATTTAATTTATTTACTATTATATACCTTTATTAATTTTTATAAAAGAAAAATTATGTGAATAAGTAAATAATTTGATAAGTACTGCTAATGAGTTATTAACATATTCATAATATTTATGAAATCAATTACTGTATTAAAATTATTTTTATTTAAAATTGAAATTTTTACATTTTTGATAAAGTTCTCTTCATTATTTATGTTACAGCATACATACGCTGTACCGTTCAATATAGTATTCTACTCTAAAAAGTATTCTATTGACTAATTATGAAATCTATTTAAATTTATCAATTAAATACTTCCTCGTGAAAATATATTAACTAAGTTGATTTAATAAGAAGTCAGATAATGTATCGAGTTTTTTTGTATTTTAAACATATCTTTATTATTATTTAAACAACTGTAAATCATTGATAAATAATACCTTTAGCATTTAATTCATTACAATTTGTTACAAAAATGTTTTAAAATGTGCGCTTTTCCATAATTAATACTCTACGTATATTTAAATTGAGATTACTTACTTTACTAGTAAATCATATTTAACGCAATAATTAATTGTTTATTATTAATACGTAAACTTTTTGTTGATTTTATATGATTCAAAGTATATATTACTGCAATCAATGCTTTATAATATATTTTATACCATGATTTATGAAGATTATCGAATTTTATAAGATGTTATTTTATAATACTATGAAATAATAAGAAAAAAAAGCGGATTTTATCATTATGATATTACAATACAAAGTATTTATTTTATAATTGTTTTAAACTTAACCGCGTTTTAAAAAAAAATGGCCACTCGAATTTTGTCCGAACGATCGTACCGTTGGAAACACTCTTTTATTTGATTGGACAGATAAAAGTATAAATTTGTAAAGATAAAATTTCATTTGACGGTTGTTCATAAATTTGGACTTTGTGTGGTTGTACAATTTATATTATAAGAATTGGTAAACCGCTCTTTTTTTTTAATACAGAATTAAGAAAGCGAGTAGCACAGTGGAAAAAAAGAGACGAGACTTATGACGGAGGGAATCCTGTGGCGGCAGGCAAGTTGTATTGTACGTACTGTATGGTATTCTACGTGCATCGTGATATAGTGATCTAATTTTTTGTACCGCCATATATTCCCAGGCGTAAGGCCAGGTCGGCATTTAATTTTTAACAGACGAAACCGCCATAGAGCTAACCAACTAGCCATGGCTAACGTTTCGCTCGACAAGGACACGTTTTTCCGGCGCATGAAGCGCTTGTACAGCGCTTGGAAGGTAAAAAACTTTCTTTACAATTTCGAGTTAATTCCGTGCAACGGTTTTTTTAACCATCAAACCCAAACTTTCGAGACATCCTAGTAATAGCTAATATGTTTTACAGAATGGAGAAGCCGGTAACGATGATAGTTTTAGCAAAATGGATTGTCTTATATCTGTTGTGGGAGCTGACGAGGATGTTGTTTACAGCAAGTCCACAGCACTTCAGGTATATATTCGCATAGTGACAATTGCAAAACAGGACTCATCCACTAAATTTTTTAAACTTGCAATTGTTTTTAAACTTATACGTATTTGTTCTAGAAAAAATTTGAATCGAAAGCTATCTAACAATCATACTCTTATTATAAAATTTGTTAAATATGGGTTTAGTTGGTTGATTAATTTTTAAGTATATAAATTTAATCTGTTTATAAAAATTTAGTCTACCTATTTAATGAAATTTTGAAGTTAGTTTTTAGACTTTGCTTAAGTATTATAAAAATATATAATTTTTAAAAGTAACAAATTGAAGATGTATTTAATATACTTGAGTATGTAATATTTTTATATCATATTATGAAAAATATATTTAATTGAAACTTGTATTCTACATAATTTGTTTTACATCTTGATATATGCAAATATTATTTTCTATAACTTTTTTTTTAGAAATTTAAGTAATTGCTTTATTTCATTCTAGACGTGGCTTATTAATTATGAGCTACCAGATACTGTCATGATCTTAGCAGATGATTCTATTAATTTTCTCGCTAGTAAAAAGAAAATTGAATTTTTAAGAAAACTAGAAGATGGAAAATCTGAAGATAATGGGATTCCACCTGTGAAACTCTATATTAGGGACAGAGTAAGTAATATTTAAAATAGTTCAATATAATTAATAAAAAGGATTTTGTAAAATATTATCTAACTCAAAAATTACTTCGATTGATTTTTGTAATATATTATTTTATAACAGTCCTAAAAAAATATTCATTCAATTGTTTATAATTTTAGGGAGATGAAGATAAAGCAAATTTTGCAAAACTAATGGAAATTATTAAGAATAGCAAAAAGGGTAAAATAACTGGAGTATTTACCAAAGATAATTATAAATCTGGTTTTGCAGAATCATGGAAGGCAGCCATAAAAAAAGAAAATTTTGATATTGTAAATTCAATTTAAGATTATTGTTTTAATTATTAATATAAATGATAGGATTTAAATATTTTGTTTAATTTTAAATAGATCGATGTAAGTGCTGCTGTAGCCTATGTAATGTGCCCAAAAGAAGATTCGGAAATCCTTACGGTTAAAAAAGCTTGTTTAGTATCAGTTGATGTTTTCACTAAGTATCTTAAAGATCAAATTTTGGAAATTATTGATAATGATAAGGTAAGATTTGTATATTAACAAAAAATGAAAATAAATTTAACTTTGTAATTTAAAAATAATATACTTTTTTAAATAGAAAGTGAAGCACTCAAAACTAGCAGATGGTGTAGATGCTGCAGTAACAGATAAGAAATATGTTACTGGTGTTGATACTTCTCAAGTAGATATGTGTTATCCAGCAATTATTCAGAGTGGAGGAAATTATTCATTAAAATTCAGTGCTGTTAGTGATAGCAATATACTACATTTTGGTGTCATCATTTGTTCCTTGGGAGCTCGTTATAAGGGGTATTGTTCTAATATTGTTAGAACTTTATTAGTTAATCCAACAACAGTAATTGAGGTGAAGAAAATATGAATGATATTTTTGAATTTAGTTATTAGTTATAATAAAACTGAAAAATTTTATTTTCAGGAAAATTATAATTTTTTATTACAAATTGAAGAAGAAATTCTAAAGAAATTAACAGCAGAAACAAAATTGAGTGAAGTATATGAAGTTGCTCTTAAATTTGTTAAGGATGAAAAACCAAAAATGGTCGATCATCTTACAAAGAATTTTGGTTTTGCTATGGGAATTGAATTCAGAGAAAGTTCTATGGTTTTGGGACCTAAAACTAATACAATTGCCAAAAAAGGAATGGTTTTTAATGTTAATGTTGGTTTATCAAATCTTACTAATACAGAAGCTGGTGATAAAGAAGCAAAAACTTATGCATTATTTATAGGGGATACAGTTCTTGTTAACGAGGTAGGAATTATTACTTATTAAATAAAATTATATATAGTGTTTCTAATTTATTAATTGATTTTTTAATATAAGGAAGTTTATTTAATAATTTATTTAATCTTAAAAATGTAACAATAATTTACTTTTATGCTGGCAAAAGTTTTAATAAATCAATTATTATAGGGTCAACCAGCATCTATTCTCACACCATCTAAGAAAAAGATAAAAAATATTGGTATCTTTCTGAAAGATGATGAAGAAGAAGAAGAAGACAGTGGTAAAGAAAATGATCCTAAACCTGAGATTCTTGGACGAGGGAAGAGGACAGCTGTGATTGAATCAAAACTAAGAATTGAACATAGTTCAGAAGAGAAAAGAAAACAACATCAAAAAGAATTAGCTCAACAACTAAATGAGAATGCTAAAGCTCGTTTAGCTCAACAATCTAGTGGAAAAGAGGAAGAAAAAATACGTAAATCAACGGTTTCATATAAAAGTCTTAATAGTATGCCTCATGATAAAGAAGTTAAGGAACTGAAATTGTTTGTAGGTGAGTTTCATATTTCAAAAATTAATTTGATGTTATTACATAAAATTATTATATTTCAGATAAAAAGTATGAGACTGTAATTTTGCCAATTTATGGAGTGCCAGTACCATTTCATATATCTACAATTAAAAATATTTCTCAGTCAGTTGAAGGTGATTATACTTATCTTAGAATAAATTTTTTCCATCCTGGTGCAACCATGGGACGAAATGAAGGCGGAGTTTATCCACAACATGATGCCACATTTGTGAAAGAAGTGTTAGTGTCTAATGTTTTAATTTATAAATTCGAATAATATTTATTTGTTTTAAATTTGCAGAACTTATCGCAGTACAAATACTAAGGAACCTGGTGAAATTTCTGCTCCATCATCAAATTTAAATACTGCATTTAGACTAATTAAAGAAGTTCAAAAAAAATTCAAAAACAGAGAGGCTGAAGAGCGAGAAAAGGAGGATCTGGTTAAACAGGATACTTTGGTTTTGTCTCAAAATAAAGGAAATCCTAGATTAAAAGATTTATATATTCGACCTAATATTGTCAGTAAGAGAATGACAGGTGGCTTAGAAGCACACTCCAATGGATTTCGTTATACTTCAGTTAGAGGAGATAAAGTAGACATTTTATACAATAATATAAAAAATGCCTTTTTTCAACCTTGTGATGGAGAAATGATCATTCTTCTTCATTTTCATTTGAAAGTAAGGAATCGTATAAATATTTTTTTATTGTAAAAATATATAAATTTTTTTATATATATACTATAATATTTTATTTTAAGCACGCTATCATGTTTGGAAAGAAAAAACATGTTGATGTACAATTTTATACTGAAGTAGGTGAAATTACTACAGATTTAGGAAAACATCAACATATGCACGATCGTGATGATCTTGCTGCAGAACAATCGGAAAGAGAGCTTAGAAAAAAGTTAAAAACAGCATTTAAAAGTTTTTGCGAAAAAGTTGAATCTATGACAAAGCAAGAAATTGAATTTGATAAACCATTTAGAGATCTTGGTTTTCCTGGTGCACCTTTTAGAAGTACCGTTCTTCTACAGCCATCCAGTGGTTGCCTAGTAAATTTAACAGAATGGGTATAATTTTTTATTATCTTTTAATTCATAAAAATTATTCATTATTTTAAGTAAAATTTTTCTGTTTATTTTTTAGCCCCCATTTGTTATTACCCTAGAAGATGTTGAATTGGTACATTTCGAACGAGTACAGTTTCACTTGAAGAATTTTGATATGATTTTCGTCTTCAAAGATTATCATCGAAAAGTAGCAATGGTAAATGCTATTCCTATGAATATGCTGGATCATGTAAAGGAATGGTTAAAGTAAGAAATAGTTCTCAAAATAAATACAAAATATCCTTTTTTCTGAATTTTTAGTTTTAATTTTTATAAATTTTTTCTTTTAGTTCATGCGATATTAGATATTCAGAAGGTGTTCAATCTCTGAATTGGACCAAAATTATGAAAACCATTACTGATGATCCAGAAGGATTCTTTGAGAGTGGGGGTTGGACATTTTTAGATCCAGAAAGTGATGCTGAGAATGAAGAAGTTGATGATGAGGATGAAGAAGAAGATGATGCTTATGAGGTAAAGAGAAAAATAAATATTTATTTGATTTCAGAAAAAAATGATAGTACCAATTCTAAACAATTTATTTTACATTACAGCCATCAGATTCAGGTACTGAAGAAGAATCTGATGATGATTCTGAGTACTCTGAAGCATCTGAAGATTCTGATAGTGATGGTATGTATGTTAAAAAAAATTATAATATTAATTAAATTATACAAAAACTGATTAAAATTTGAAAATTTGATTTTTACCTTTTATAGGAGAAGAATTAGGTACTTCAGAAGAATCTGGAAAAGATTGGTCGGATCTTGAAAGAGAAGCAGCAGAAGAAGATAAAGAAAGAGGAGATGAATATGTCGATGATTACAGTAAAGGTAAAAAAGGAAGCAAACTCACACCACCTTCAAAGGATAGGTAACTAATAAAACATTTTTATTTTATTTAAAGTCTAATTTTATTAATATATTATCATAAACATTTTGTTCTTATTTTAAGACATCACTCCAAACATAAAAATTCTTCAAACTCAAAAAGTAGGGGTTCATCTAATAATAGTAAGGATAGGAGGTCGTCAGACAAACATAGGTGAGTTCAATTGCTTCATTTATAAGTAAAATTATTAAAAAGAATGTGTCATCGTTGAATCGTAATCATCTTTGATACTGAAAGTGCTTACACAATATTAATAATTAAAGATCGGATCGATCAAAGAATGGGGGATCACACAAGAAAGTGTCATCTCCTTCAAAATCATCCAGACACAGGTGATAGCCATCATATATAATGATTGTTGTTAATTATTCTAAAATATTCTAAAATTTTTAGCCCGAAGAAAAGTGATAAACATGATAGGCACAGCGGTGATAGTGGTAGACATGATAAGCATAAATCATCTTCACATTCATCTAGTAACAAAAAGCGTTCACGAGATGACAGTTCTGATAGACACAAAAGCTCTAAAAAATCCAAGTAGGTAATTTATTTTTAAAGAAAAAATATGTTTACATTAATTTGATTGTTAATACATAAAATAGCTACTTAAACGAAGATAATTTATTTAACATTTGTTATTAATATTTGACAAATAAACACGTACGTCAGTTGTTTTAAGTTTATATAAAAGAACATAATTATTATTAAGGTACCTTCTAAAGTTTTGTATTTAATTTGGTTAAAAGTTTGCTATTTATCAAAATATTTATGAAACCTTTATTCACACATAAGATGATTATATTTAACCATATTATATCATTTTTAATGTTGTTAAAGTTATTTTTTAACTTTTTTCATTTTTTAAAAACAAATATTATTTGAATAAATGACCAAAATATTGATTTAAAAATCACAATTATTACAATTATTTGTGATTAAAATAATTTACTCAACAATGTATTATATGTAGAAAAAATAAAATAAAAATAATATATATTTAAATGTTTTTGTTATATAAAAATATACAAAAATTTGTATTAATACAATAATTAAAATGTTTTTTCTTCTTTTTTCAGAAAATAATGGTAAGAAAAATAAGACCTGCGATTGCTGAAGAAAAGAAAACATAATACCTGTGAAATAAACAGACTCATCTCATAAGTTACATTAATTAATTGTGTAACTAGTCTTTTTAAGACTTTGTACAAGAACCCTATGAAAGTTATTAAAATCACTTTACATTTGTTAAGTCACATGAAAATCGTCTTACCTATTGTAAATTTTAAGTGAAATATTTAAATTCATTTATTTCTTGTAGCATCCATTAAATCAAGATTTGCTGAGGCTCACACATATTTTTATAAACTTTATCTAATATTAAAAAAAAATGATTTCATAGAAAAATTTCGTTCAGCAGTTTATAGTATTACAGATATTTATATATTATTTGATTAGGTTATTATTTTCGTACAATGTTTATATTACATATAATATTTTTAATCAGAGACGACTTTTATACTGAAGAAAATTTGTAGTGTACAGTTGTAATAATAGTGCAAGTTTATTCAGGCAGTAAAAAGTGAGCTTTTTTAAATAATTAATGTGAAAAATTTCTTGTTAAATACTCAAATCCTGTAAAACTGAATTAATATATACTTCAGTTTTATATTTACAAATTCCTTGTTAAATGAAATAAAATTAATGTCACTATTCCTCTATTTAATATTTATTATTTGTATATGTGTATAGTTGAATATTTAAATTTGTCATTATAAGTTTCGTGCAATAGATTAAAAAGTAATTTTTGCATATCCAATTATATTTTATACAATGAACTATATTTAAAAATATAATCTTCAAAATGAATTTCGTTTTATATTATATTCATTTTCGTCATTAAAATGTAGTTTTGCATTTTTAAAACGCGTAATAATTTACTTACCAATAAAAACTATAAAAATTTCAATTGAAATTTTATCGATAAAAAAATGCTTAATAATATTTGAATTACACTTTTAATCTGTATTATACAAAGAAAAGTTGCTCAATAATAGTAATAGGAATCTATCAAAAGTGAAAGTGTACGTCTCTGTGAGTATCCCGACGCTTTCTCTTAGCAGTATCACTACTTACATATTTAATTAAAAAAATTTATTCAGCAGTAAAAAAGTTTTTATTTTTTACTTTATATCCTCATTATTCATAAGCAATTCATGATTACCAAGTATTTTATATTTAATACTTTTAATGAAATTATAATTTATAATAAAAGAAAGAAAAAAATTAATTCTCTATTTATTCCGACTTACTATTTTTGAAAATTTCAGAAATTCAGAAAAAGCTTTTATTGAAAATTAAAGTTATAAATTTTTATCATTTATTTTTAAAATACTATAAATACTTTTTTTAGATATTTTAAAAACAGTAAACATTTTTTCATAATAACGTTTTGTTATATGTATATACAATAAATTATTTATATTACTAGTGTAATGTTTCATAACTCAAGAAAAAAATTATAGTAAATTGAGCATAAATTTTCGAATTCATACATTTAGCCACAGGTGATTGATACGAATAATATTAATTGTATAGAACACATTTTTGTCTTTAAAGTTTTATATAATATATTTTTACCATAAAATGTATATTTTGGGTAAAACTGTAAACTGTGTAGTATACCGAAAATATTGGATTATATTTACAAGATAATAATAAATAAAGACATTTATATTAAAAATTAAAAATTTTTATTAGTATATAATGAAAAATGAACTACAAACGAGTATAAAAAAATAAAATAAAAACTTTACTCGTCTAACATAAATAATCTTGTAATTCGATGATTTGATAGTATTTTTACAAGACTGTAACAGCGAAAGAAAAAAAGGAAAGCTGTTAAAACAAAGAACTTGTGTTCTTAGTTTCTTCCAATTTGATCAATTTGACCCTGTAAGTTGTTGACAACTTCGGCAGGGACATGATCACCGAGAATCTCGAAAAGATTGATCCTCTGATTACCAGGTATCGATTCATATGCAGCAAGTTCAATTCCCTCCTGCACATTTTGAATTTGCGCATCCTTTGGAATAAGGTAGGTTTGCTGGGCCTGCTTAATTGCCTCGTTGCTGAAGATTTGACCATCCTTTTGTTGAGGCAAAGCTACGACCACAGCCACAAGGCTGAAGATAGCTAATGCATAGACTTTCATGTTTCTGTGGAAAATAATTAAAAAGTTCAAAAAGTATATTAAGATTTTGTTGTAGTGAATATGGTTTGAGAATACCGAGACCAATAACATTTCTGTAAATATAATGTTAACTATATTACATGTTCATTAGTACAAGTTTTGAAAATGGAAATATTTATATAAAAAATAATTGTGTCATTTAAAAATGTAAACAACGGCTTACAATAAATATACTTCTAGAATTATGTAATTATAAAGAATTAACATTTTTTTCAATTTAATATCTTTCTCTAATATAATTATAAAATTAAAATTAAAGTCAATAATTCAATTATTTATGTTTATTTTTTACGTTTAAAGAATAAATATTTGTTTTTCATATAATGGTATATAGTAATAATTGTATAAAAAATTTCTCATATAACAAAAAAATCAAATGCTTATTGAATATAAAAAATGACAAATATTAATGTGACAATTTAAAACATTTAAAAATTTAAACACTTTTTGGAACTTATTTAACTACTTATAATCACATAATTTAACAAATAATAAAGCGTGGAAATAATATTTTTTTTTACGCAAAACTTAAATTCGCTAAAATTTCAATTTTACTTTTGAAATTTTGTAATGTATAAATATAATAAATATGATTTTCAGAATATCTTTTAATATTATATAAATAAGATTATAACTACAATAATAAAAAACAATATAAAAAGCATTACAGTTAACTAAGATTGCCTAAAGTCTTAATAATTAATTTCTAAATTTTTTAGATTCAACCAAATAAAACTTTGAAAACCATTAAATAAACTCTTAAGTCATTAAGTACTCTATTTTTATTCTATTATACAACTCTGCAAATATCTAATTTCTTTTCATCTAATTATTTACATTCTATTTTTATGATATACATGTCAAGTCTTGTGAAATATTTATGTAGTAGACGAAAATTATAATAGCAATGTATTGAAGATTCGTATGAACGAGTGAAACGTTCCAAATTTTTTTTGTCTTCTACCTTTCGTTTCCTGTAGACCTGTTTACTTGCTTATTCCTTTCGTTTGGTCGGTCGTTCTATTGCTGTAGGCCAGTTCTGACAGTGTTGCGCAAAGTTCTATCAACGCTAAAACCTTTACGAGGCACTTTTTACAAACAAAAAGTACAAGTTCGCAGTTTATAATTGGATTTATGGTAAACAAGAAACAGAAGATGTTATATCATAAGTGAAAAATAAGTTACTTATGAAAATAATAATAATAATTCAAAAATTAATCAAGTCATAATTAACGAGTTGATTAAAATACCTAATATATTGTAGTTTTTTTGACAATTCACTTGAAAAAAAAAATACATCGTATGAAAATTTTTCATTCAATATATAAAGTTTTATTAATAAACATTTTGTTATATTTTAATATGTTTTTGCATTTAATGAACATAAGTAATGAATTACTATTGATAAATAATCATTTGATTAAAATTATGATTATTCCAAAAAGTATATTTTTGTTTTAACCGTAGCATTTTATTTAATGTTTGTAAGTATCGTTTGGATCGATTAAGTATTCGTTTTAAATTATTGATTCAAAATTAAAGCTTTGCAGGTATATTTGCTAAATAAGTTTAAAAACTATTGAAATACAAAGGGATAATATAGCCAATAATAATACTTACCAATAATAATATTACCAATAATAATTAATACAATACTCTTTTATAATTTATCACTTATAATTTAAAATTAGCTGTAATTATTTTTAAATATATTTAATTTATTTTCGAAATAAAGTTACATGTAGAAAATGTCGCCTTAACGCTACTGTATAAATTTATATAACTAAAATTAATAAATAAAACAATTTAAAATAAATATATTATTATAGATATAAATATATTATAGATTTCAATAAATATTGTGTAATATATTATGGATATAAATTTAAAAATTATAGAAACATTAAATGTTGTAAGCGGAAATACACTTAAATTTTATTTGTAAATATATAATTTTATACATACTATTTATGTAAATTTACAGTCTGAAGATTTATGTCAAGACGTAAAACATAATTTTACTTCATCAAAACTAAAATAATACTTACTAGTTTGTGGAAAAAAATATTTAAATATATATACATACTTAAATAATTTACTATTTATCATAAAATAATTCATGATCGTATGAAAAAATATTTCTTTGAAGTAGAAGTAATCTTTTTTAAATATTTTCAAAATAAAAAAGCAAAGAATAAGGAGCGAGAAAATCAATACGTAGAAGGAGGCCGAGGTAAGCCAAACTGGCAATTGACCCTGTCACAAAATTCCCGTTATTTCACGTGAAAGAAAAGTCAATAATACACGTGCGTTCGTGCACAGGACATAGGCACATACAGAGATTGTACATGTTGCGTTACTATAGAGTTTGGCTTTGGAACTTTCTCACGAATATTAAGCGTACTTTCCCTCTTGCTCGAACCTGCCAATCGGCAGACGAAGGATTTGTTGCAAGATGAAGCAGATGAGCGTGCAAACGGTTTCCCTTTCTTCTAACGCGAAGTTACTTCTTTCTCGAGCTATCACGCGTAAAAAAATGTTTCCACGTTAATCTGTAGACTTTGCCATGGTTATACAATTATGCGAGTAGGCATCTTTACGATACTAAAAAAGAAAATAAGGAGTATAACAGCATTTCACCAACGAAAAAATCAATGTACCTCTTTAATAGTTTATAATCTGCCAGCAAAAAATTTGCGGTAATATTTCGAGTTTGTTGTCTCTCAAATGCAGTTAATTGTATATGAGGAATCATAATTAATTTTGATTTTACTTTCTATATTAGAATATCAATTATAATATTATTATTAATCATTACTAATAATTAATTATTATCATTAATAAATAATTATTAATTAATCATTAATCAATAATTATTAATTAATCATTAATCAATAATTAATTAATAATTAATTTTGTTTACTTAGTGAATTACATAAAATTTATAACTAAAAATCGAAGTCGATATTGCTATAAAATTAAAACGAACTCGAAATTAAAAAAATTTAATCATTTTAATATTGAAAAAAATAAATAAGAAAAATTAAAATAAAAATCAGAAATTCAATATTTAATAAAAACATAATAATACAATAGATCTACATTTATAAAACTTTCATTAATATATAAAAAAGACTTTACAAATGGTATAGCAAATTTTTTTGGCTACAGTTTCAATGATGACATTACATCTCCAGATTTTACGAGTATTATAAATACACTAGAAAAAGTACTTCCTAGTATTTTATACAATTTAAAATATTTAAAAATTGTTGACAAACTTAAGAAAAACTGAATTTATTTTATTAATAATTTATAATTATGTCTGTAATATTTAATTTATTTATTATATTTATTATATTTATTTATCACTATTCACAAATACTTAACATAAAGTAGTACCTATTACATAAAATCCAATTATAACTATATTGGAAAGATTTTTGTTATTCAATAACTTACTAACAAAAAAGATACGACCGATACTATAGATTATAACAATTATTTATCAAACGTATAGAAACGAAATGAAAGGAAAGTTAACAAAGTAAAAACAAGGGTCAATTGCGATAATAACAATTATAAATCGACAGTACTCACTTGCAGAGGCTCGATAAATGATCGGTCACGAGTGAACTAGACGCGAAACCGTTCGCGATAGTAGCTTTTATACCTGGTTGGAGATTTCGGACCGTCGAAGTGGTGGACTGACCGTCGTCTCTGATTCTTCAAGAATACGACAGGATGCGCATCTCTTTCCCTTCGAAAGTAGCAGCAGCCACATTGTAACGCATTTCCCGCCACTCCGCCCGTATTTACCTTCGTACATCACTTTACAAGGCATATGTGTAATATGTGTATATATTCTCATGTATCCATAATCTTTTGTTTAACCCGAGGCAATATTTTTATTTTCAACAATGTCGTTCACACTTACTTTTATTTTGAGTTCAAGAACTCTGCCGTTGAACACTCAATGTATTGTGTTAATTATAGCGAATTCCAGCTTAAACCGGAACAGTGATTAATTTTATATCTTATTTAATTTTAATATATATTATTATTTAATATTAAAATTAATTATTACTTAATTAATGCTTTTTCATTTATAGTTTAGCAAACTATATACTATGAGGTTAAAAATTTTCATGGAATTTTTCAATTTATTTTAAATAGACCAATGTACAATTTTGATATATATTTATTATAAATAAAATTTAATAGTTAATTATTCTATTATTATTTAAAATTTAATGTTTCCCATGCTTTATGGAAAAATAAAAAATTTTAAATATCCACGTATGGAAGTAGAAAATAGATGACTTTGGTCAGACACATGATCATTTACTATTTAGGTCACGAGATTTTTGATCGGACTGGACGGAATAAATATTCAAATTTTCTTAATAATAATATATTATGTTATATTTACATAACTCTGATTTTTTAAAATCTTGTTAAAGAATTAAAATTTAGTACTGATTTAAAAGTAATGAAAAATATTGTAATCCGTGTGTGTGTGCGTGTGTGTGTATGCGCATATATCGATATGGATAAAAAACATCTATCAATAAAAGCATCTGTTATTTAAAATAACACATTATTCATAAATAGAACTTTAAAATGTATCTAAAACGTAATTACTACATAAATAGATATTTAATAGAATAAAATGTATAGAAGACATAAATTTACTTGATTAAAAGGCATCAAATACTTACTGGCCTTAAACCTTTTATGCTGCTGAACTTTAAAATTAAATATTAGTCATACAGAAACCCCATTTTAACAAATAAAGTTATATCTGATTAAATTATTTACAAAAAAATATTAAAATAAAAACATTTATAAACATTTTATTTTAAAATATTATTACTATTAAATATTACAAAAAATATCATTGCTAAAATAAATATACTAATGATTAATAGTTAAAATTTTATTAATATATATATTAAAAATCTTTATATTCACGCATATTAAAAATTTTTTAGGATAAAAATCTATTATGAATTTCGTTGTTCTTTACGAATTTTTTTCTTCTCCTTATTTGAAAAAAATTATTTCAAGGTATCTTTAATGAGTAATTACAATTAATAAATTAATATTCATAAATAAGCAAAAAAAATTATAATTTAAATAATTAATTTTTTCAAAAATAAATACTTCTTGTCTTCACTTACTTTTTATCTATTTTTAAACAGAGAATAAATTTTTAAAAGATTATTTAAATTATTTTTAATTTTTTAGTATTTTTATATTTTTAAAGAATAATGTAGTTAAGAAGTTATTTAATAAGTTTTTATAACATTTTAAAAAGAATATTTATCTAATCATTATTCTATTGATTTTATTTTTTCAGCAATTTTTAAATAAAATATATAATTATTATACAAGGTATCAACACTTACATTTCGTATAAAATTCAGTATCTATTCAATGTATAATTGATATTAATATTACGATACACAATAAAAATTTATTCATTGCATATAGTGTATTTTAAGAATAAGCTTTTAATTTCAATATTTCAATTACAAAGATATATATAAAAAAACTATTATAATAGAAACTATAATAATAAAAAAGCAGTATATAATTTTAAATTAATTTGTTTAGATTAGAAACTTAACTTTTGCAATGTAAAAAAGTTTTTAAACATATTAATATTTATATATGACTAAGTAAGAATGAAAAATTATGAAGTTTTTAAATAAATATAAAATATAGATAAAAATGTGGTAATTATAGAGATTCATTAGTAAAATTGAAAGTAGGTTTAGTTTACATATAAATACAAGGATGCGATATGATTAGCAGATTTCAAAATTCGTATTAACCTAACTGAATCTTATATTGTGTTATTTTAATAATTTTTAAAAATTTTTTATTTGGTTTCTAATCAATTATAATATTTTATCATATTACTAAATATAAACGATTTTCTTAAATACTCGTTGTTTTTCGGCATAAAATCTTTCCACTTCTTCGAATTTTTTGTTTTAAAAAAAGTGAGAAAATAAATATCATTCAATTTAATCTTTAAATAGAAAGTAAAAACGGGTCTTAATCCTTGTGAGATTTATCATTTACATAGTTTTAAAACAGAAAATTTCATTTTAAAGTTATTTTACATTATGAAAATTAAACAGTTTAAAATGATGCAGATTATAAAAGTAATTATTAGAATGAATTTAATAGTAGTCTTACAACGCTTAAAATATTAAAATTAATTAAATATTGTTCGGAATCTTGAATTATTATTTATATTTGGGAAAAAATCTATTTAAAAAATAAATGTATGACATTGAGATGAAATATTTTTCAGTTTAATATCTAAAAATTTTGTTTTTTCAACTTTCTACTTTTAACTTTTTAAAAAGTTGTAAGTGCAAAAACATTTTTTAATATCAAGAATTATAAAATTAACATAAAGTATTACTAAATAAGAAAATATTTAACTTTATTCAAATTGTAAAGCATTGTTTAATAATATATATATATATATAATAATATTTACTATCTTATAATAATTTTAAAATTATTAAATTATATAAAACTTGATATAATATTAATAAATTTTGTATGTAATGAAATATTTTTTTTCGTTATAGAAAACAAAAATGATTTAACGAATTATTATATTACCTTATATATATACTTTTGTTTACATACATTATTTATGTTTATTTTTTATTTTAAATATTTATTTTTAAAAAAGTAATAATATAAACATTTATTTCATCGTCATTTTAAGTAACTATTAGTTGACGTTAAATTTTAATAGCTTATACCATTTTACATTTTATTTTTTATGAAAAAATATTTCATTACAAAATAAAAAATATATTATTTTATAATTAACATACAAACGTTGAATGTTGTAACATTAAAATTTCACTTTTACCTGACTTTTGTTTACCACTCATATAAACTACAATCCACAGCTGATTTTAATTAATGCAATTATTTGATGCAATAATTTTTTTTAATTATAATTTGGTTAAATCTCTTATTATTATTATTATTATTATTATTATTATTATTATTATTATTGTTATTATTATTATTGTTATTATTATTATTATTATTATTATTCAAGTCATTAGATTTTAGATTATTTAAGAAACTTTCGCAAAAAACATATTAATGTTTAAATATTCATGATATCGAAGTAATTTCATATATACTGGTGTTAGTGCAAACGAAATGAAATTTTTAAAGGATCTCAAGGGCTTAATCACTGCATAGACAGTTACATTAAAGTAACCCTAACAGTTATTAATTAATGAATTATTTTATTTCAGATGCAAATATTTTTCCAATGAAAAATCGTTATAGGCTAATTTTTTATTTTACTACCTTTTTTTTTACAACATTAGACAATTAAAATAATTTGTAGATAAATTTTTTTACCAATTTAAAGCATTAAAATATATTATACTATTTTGAAATTTAGATAACAAATATTTATATCAACAAACATATTATTAATTAAATAATAAACAATTAGTTTTATATTATTCTTTAAATATTTTAACTATTAAAATTCTTTTAATTACTTTGTGGTAAGCTACTAAAAGTTTTATTAAACTGAATGGAAAGAACTATTAAGTAACCAATTATAAGCATAAAACTCTGATTAAGACATAAAATAATGAATATAGCTAGTTACCTCAATTTAATAAATTAAAATAAATAAATTAGTAAACAATCATACTTTTAATAATGAATGCAAGCTATTGAAAATTACTATAAGAAAATTCTGTGATATATTACAAATAATTAAATGTCTTATATTAAATAGATTTTTTTAATTTTATGAATTTCTTTGTAACAAAATGCACATTTTAACGAAAATTATTTTTATTTTCAAAGATGATTTTATATATATTTAAAAATAAATATTTATTATATAATTAGCCTACAATCATATTTTTAATAATAAAAATCGTTGTTTTAAATAAAAATTTATAAAATTTAAACTAATGGTTAAAAAAATATGTAATTTTTTATTTTCTTCAATATAACAAAAAATGATGTTCTTGTTTTAAAAAAGTAATAGAATCGGCATTGCTTCCTTTTAAGATTTTATTAAAGACAGAAATTCACAATAGGCTTATATTATAATATATATTTTTGATATTTTATATATCATTATTTTTAACTTTAACAAATTTATAATCCTGTACTGTATTTATTTTATTATTATTATACATTACATTAATACAGAATAAAATAAGAACTTATTGTATTGGAAATATATGAGATTTTACTATTTATTTTGTAAGTATTCATTAAATCATTTCAATTAAAATATGGAGCTTTTTAACTTAAATAAAATTTTATATTTAAAAAAATAAACATATATTTTTTTGTATTTATGAAAAGAAATTAAGATTTAGTTTAATTAATTAACGTTTCGTTTAAAAAAATAATATTATCTTTAATTTACTTTCAACTCAAAGTAAAAAACTTGATTAATTGAAATTACAAAAGAAATTACATTATTTTTAACTTGTGAATGTATTTTTTACATATTAATCTAATTTAAAATAAAATTTTTTATCGCATTACTGATTCTATATCTAAGATTACCGAAATGTAATTATTCTATTGTAGATTCAAAAAAATATTTTAATTAATTTTTTTTTTCTTAAATTGATATAATATTAAGAAATTAAAGCTTTAATTATTTATTAATATATTAATTTATAATTAAATTTTTAAAGTTTGATCAAAAACTCTTAATCAATTATAAGGTAATCTTAAATTACTCTATATTTCAATAAAGTACATTTTTTAGGAATAAGTTAAGAAAACTTAAAAACATTGAATTTTAATGAATAACTTATCTTAAACTCTAACACTTATTCGAATAATTTGAATCATATTTCTGTAGGTATAGAAATTACTTATGTATAGTGATTGAAAAATCAACAATAATCACTCGTACTTTTTGCGTATCTTTTTTCAATCAAATAGTTAATTTTTATTAGTTTCTAACTTTTATATTATGGTTATTATGATTATTATTGTTATTGTTAGTTCGATTGTTATGTCAACTTAAAAATTTATATTAATAAGTGTGTTATCATTTACTTTACCAACTTATAGTTTTTATATAAATTATATACTGTTGTAAGACTTTCTAAGATGTTGCTTCACCTTTTCATCAGAGACAAAAAGAGGTAACATTTAGTTATTAATTATTATAACTGCGAAGAATGTAGTAATAAATTCTTTCAAATTTATCAATATTCATATTTTGGGACAGAATTTAAAATATCGAAAAAATTTGTATAATAATTATTTATTTGTACAATCACTTTTTTCATATATTAAACAACATATTTTGAAAACATTAATTTACAGTAAGGACATTCACTTAGAGACACTAGGATTATATATAGTAGGAATAATTTGTGACTTTATGGTACTATTTAATGTAGTATATTTTATATAAGGATATGTTTTATATAAAAATAAGTTTAAATTCTCTTTCAATTCCTTTTACCGATGACGCATTTTATTTTATTATTACTTAGAGTTAAAATATGAGACTAGATAGACTTCGGCATATAGTTACAAAAACCAATACACTTAAAAAAATGTCTTTTATTTATCCTTAGATAAGAAAAATGAATGCTGAAATTAAAGCAAAAAAAAAATAGTTGAACATGGTTCTTGACTTGAAATTTACCTTTGAATAAGCATAATAAGCATTAGTAAGATTAATAAGATTAGTAAGATTAATAAGGACAGTTGATAAGACAATGATACTGCATACCATTTCTGCCATTGATTAACAATCAGAACTTATTCCTATTATATTAAAAATTACTAAAAGTAAAACGTTACTATTATATTAATTATTATTATGCTGTGTAATAATGAAATTTAGACGTGTTAAAATATTAAAATTATACAAGATATATAGCTACTACGTAGCTATAATGTAGAGACTCTCAAGTCTCAAGTTAAAAGGTAAATAGATCATTAAAACTGACATTATATTTATTCAACACGATATCTAAACAGAAGATTCACAGAGATGATGAATAACCTACTAACTTTATTAATCAATTACTAACATTGATTAAAATAATAAGTTAGTAAATTAAATATTAGTAATAAATTATTATTTAATGTAATTTTTAATATAATATAACTTTCATTATTTAGTTATTTAAATGAGAAATTAATGATAATTGTACTTATTGGAAAATTTTTGTAATGCCTTTTATACATTCAAAGTGGTAAGTAACGTACGAAAAATGAAGTAAATATTTTATTTCGATGAAAGATTAATGTAATAAATTCAATACTTTAAATTCAATTTTGACTTCTCTAGTGTATAAAATACTTGCTATTTTGAAAATAAATAAATTATTTTAATGTTTCTAAAATATTTTTTACAATATAAAGTAGTATGAAAATTTTTATATTTATTACATAAGAAATATTTTGTAGTCTTTTATTAAAATACCAACATAAAGATTCGAACTAATAAACGTATAAAATGTAAATAGCATGTATTATGATTTATATAATATATTAATATTATATATTAACAGTATTATGTAATTACAATGTTAGCAATAGTATAAAAATCAATTGTTTAATTAAGATTGATATCCACCTATAGTAAACAAAGTATTATCTATTTATTCACTACAGGATTTTATAGAGTAATCATATTTACTTCTCTAAAACTTTGGAAAATATTTTATATCTTTGATTTCAAGAAATTTTGACAAAAGATTATTTAAATTTAAAATAATATTAAATGATCTTCTTAATAAGGAATAATTTTCAAATAATTTTTATATAATTTGCAATATTATAAAATTGGAAAATATTTTAATTGATACATCTAAATAAAAAAATAAAAATATATTAGAAAATGTTTTTATTTGATAATTCAAAAGTACAAATTTTAACGAGACTAGAAAGCTATCGACCGTGTTATTTTTTAATTTCTTTTTATCTTTTTTTTCACAATGTGGCGATTAATGATCGATCTCTTCTTTACTTACCAATAAACCTATCTCGCAATATCTAAATATGTATATAATAAATCTGATTTATGCAGCAGCACCAATGCAGGCACAAAACCGAAATACTCGATGCTATCATAATGAATAAGTGAATATTACTAAAAGGTGTTCGATGGTCCTTTGTACTAAGCCTTTATCTACATGTACATTACCTATGTGATAACAAATATTTGTAACCAAATATTGCGCGTATTCCATTATTAGCTTTACAAATTTAAATATAGGAAAATCAAGTACAATTTAATTTATCTCTTTCTTTTTTCTTCTTTAACGATATGGCAAATAAATTAAGTAGTCACCTGACAGTCTGTAAGTGCAATAATAATTCGTATCTAATACATTTTTTTTTTATATTTTTTTCTTTATATACATATATATCTATAATATAAATAACAGGAAAAGGAATAGGATTTTATAACCAAGAATAGTATAAAAATATATAGTTGAGTTTTTCACTTTACATTGAAATCAGCGATAATTGAATAACGTAAACTTGGAAGAGATAGGGGTGTTCGAATACCTTCAGAAAATAACTATTTATTGCTTAATTGTTTAGCCTTTTATCATTAAGTGTATTATTTGTTTATTTAAATACATTTTTTATTAGAAAGCATAATATTATTTGAACACAAGAAATCTGTTTTTTTTTCTATATTGATCATGTCTATTAAAATTAATTATTTAATAAAAATGAATATAACATTCAAAATAAAGATACTCATTCTTTAATTTTATAAAAAAAATATAATTAACTATGATATATTAATAGCGCTTTTCTGTATTAAAGTTATACAAAAATTTATTTAAAATTTTTTTATTTGGTATTCAATATATTTTTACGAATTTGATGTAAGATTTTTTAATGTAGTAAGTTCTGAATTTATCCAATTATACAATTCTGTAATTTATATTTATAAAAAATATAATCAATATTTTTGGACAACCAACTAATTATTATTTAGTAATATTAAATAAAAATTTTTTTTTGTAAAATTATTGTTTTATGATTCAAAAATATAATTTTCATTAATTAATTAATGAACAGAAGAGTAAAAGTAATATATAAATTTGTAGTTGCTAGTTGTTTGCTATTTTTGTTTTAATTGTAAATTAATTTACGAAGGTAAAGTAACTTTTTCTATGTAATCAAACATATAATTAGAACATACATTTAAATAGTTATAATCATTTTCAAACTGACTATTTAAGTTTGAGCCATTTCTTATTTTTTTCTTATTCTCTTCAATACCAATATTTTCATATATTTCTAAACCGATGATTGATTAGGAAATGCTATAGTGAATCACATGACAGATTACAATAGATTCATTGTTGACTGTCTGAAGGAATTTACTTTATTATTATTTTTGTATTCAGAATGATAAATGTAATTGGCAATGGACATGTGAATCAACTCGCTTCTCGAGTAAATTTTTAAGAAAATACTATATTTTTAGATTTGATACTTTTTGTCAATTTTTACTATTTTTCAGTATATATACATGCTTTTTTTAACGCACTAATATGACACTTACGGCCAAGAAAATTGGTAAAAATCTCCTACTTTTTCCCTCTATAAAGTAAAAATATCATATGATATATTACTCTTTTATAACAATTCTACATAGTACTATCTTTCTTCATATAGTGATATAGAATTCTATTATAATTTTTTACAGATTAAATATTTTTAACTTCCTATGTTTGATTAGATACTCTAAAAATATCACGGTGATCTATAAATGATAGGTTATTTTTTCCTTTATAAAATAGTAATTTAAACGTACATACATTCATACTTACATACATGTGTGCATAAATGTATGCATATTTACATACACACACACACACACACATATGTACATAAACACATATTTATTTATTTCTAAATAGTTTATCACGTATCAATTGTAAAGACAAAATATCTAACTCTACTAATATTATTTCAGATATTCTAGAATCTTTTATAATAAATATCTATTATATCTAAAAGTTGCAACAAACATTATTGTCGAAATTTATAAAAAGTAATAGTTTTTCTGCTACAGTTTAATTTTCCCTTTAAATAAAAAGATGCATGTTGCTTGTAACATATTATGAGAATGAAAAATCACATTTAAGATCTTAATCTCATCTACTGAATTCTGGAAGAGGCTTGACTATACCCTCAGTATATGCTTTATGAACTGCTTCACAAACGAATCTGTATTGACTCTATAAAAAGAAATAATATAAATAATCATATAAATAATATGAAATATTATTATAAATAATAATACGCGCGGGTATTAGTTTTTATTTTAAAAAATGTATAATAGGAATTAACATTTATATATATGTTTTGTGTAAATTATTATTTTTAACATTAATAAAACATCCGTTTTTATTATTGTATTAAATAAAATTATATTTTTGTAAAATAATATGTAACAAAATGTATGAGAATTTAGATTTTACAAAGAAGAATATTATTTTTTTATTGAAACTTATTTGTCGATATTCAATCATTTAATACTATACAGTAATTGACAAATCTAGGTATTATTTTGATGCAATTTAAAATATCGTAATATTTTTTATGTTATTAATAAATTTGATGCAATTAACTAATTAAAAAAAGAGGTTTATAGATATTTATATACTTATATAAAATACCTATTAATTAAATTAGAAAATTATTATATGTTAAATATAATACTACAATTATAAAAATAGTATTGATAAAAGGTATTATTTATTAAAAACTTAAAATTCAAGAGGTAAATATTTTGTTAACCAAAACATATTATTGTATTATATAGAAAATGTGAAATACCAGTCTCCAGAAAATAAGTTAAGTATCATTTTAAGATCGAAATAAATAAATCGGTTTGAAATACAGTTAAAGAATACTCACAGCATTTTGTATCATCATTGCTCGCTGGTCTCTCATTGAGCGAACAATGTCCAAGGGATAAACCGGTTGATTGGCTTCAACAAGACACAAAGCGGTTTCCATAAGCACAAGTACCCCCGTACGCCCTATACCTGCTGAACAATGGACTACGGCTGGTTCAACGATTCCCGTCCTGGCGGCTCTCACTCTCTCAGTAAACGTTGTAAACTGCCTCCAATCGCTTGGAACTCCGTGATCTGGCCAAGCACAATATTGCATGTGTGTAATATCTCTTTCTTCCCCTGTCTGGAAATGAAAATTAAATCATGCATAATGAATCTCAGTTTCCATAATTCAAGTAGTAATATAAAGTAATATAGTACTACTGTTTATAAAAATAAAAATAATACTAAATCTCATTTTAGTATTTGATCTCGTGTATTTTTAATCTTACAAAATTTTTAATATAACTTACATTAGTATCTGTGAGTACAAATTCTCGAAAAACAAAAGTTTCTTCAACTGCCTCAGAGGTACACAATAAAGTTAAATTTCTTAATGTGAGTGTTTCCTTAAGAGATGGCCAATACTGATGGCATTTTGCGCGTCCACGCTCTACCAAAGTGGTTAACATCACAACGAGTGTACTACCAGCTTCCAAGACCATCTGCCAAAAATCTGCAACAGTTGTTGAGAGTGGACCTTGTGTCGCTATGTAACGATTTATAATTCCTGAACCAGGGATCTCCATATTTACGTAATTTGCATTTATATAATCACCATTTGAGCAACCCATTAAAATTACTCTAGTAACATCATCTATAACACATAAAAATTAAATAAATGTTTTATTTTATTATTTTTTTCAAGCATTAATTATTAATTATAAAATTGTAAATGTATTACTTAATTAAATATTTTTCACTCGCTGTTTGGGTATTACCAAATACATTTACATGAATGAATAGATAGTAATAAAGAATTACTAATTATATTATAAAATAATAAATATTTGTTAGTTAAATGAATTTTATATTTTTTAATTATAATAAATAAATATATCAATGAAAACTTATTAGAACTCACATGGAGAAATATCCCGATATCTATTTTTATTTTGATTCTCAGACTTTTTTGATTCTAAGGAAGTAAGTTCTGGATTTTTTCTATAAAGTTGTTCATACTGAGCGATTAAAGCTCCACTGGCTAAACCATCTGCAAGTAGCAACATCGATTGTGCAAGGGCATCTGAACCAACTGCAGTGTGTGGTACATCTGGTACATATCTTAAAACAGAAATATTATTTAAAACCCTTTTCATACAAAATAGTAAATAAAAAAGTTTCTTTCTTATGAATCAATTTTTTTATAACGATTTCATATTCTAATTATTACTATAACAATAAAAATGTTGTATTACCGCTAAAAATATTTTCTATATTTATATTTCTTACTATAAAAAATACTTGATAATTTTTAAGCAAATTTTGACTATATAATATCTTACCTATAAGGAGGTTCTTCTTCTAAAGTTTCTTCTGTACCTGCTAAAGCATTATATAAAGTATTAGGTCTCACTGTTAACGTAAGTTCACCAGTACCAGAGTCTCGAGATTGTCGTATTAAATTTACTACGTGTTCATGCAACATTCCATTCACGTCAATTCCATTTATATAAACAACTTGATCGCCTTCATTTAATTTTGGATAACAACGATCAGCAGGTGTATTAGGCGCAACGCGTGACACTAATATCGGCATATCAAGGTCCAATCCGCCCTTAACGTTAAAACCAAAACGACCTTGTTCATCTGGAGTAATTCTTATAGTTACCAATCCTTCTTCTAAAGCCTAAAATTTTGAATATAATAAATTAATAAATAATGTCAATAATTGTTTATACTAAATTTTTTAAGAAGATGAGTTTTCATAATATGATAATTTTGAAAAACGACATTGAATTTTCTGGACAATTAGAATAATATTATTTTGATTATTGAAAAATGTTCTTCTAATATATCGAATTTAAAATAAAACATTTCATATTCAATTTTTTTCATTCATAAATTTGCATAACATACTTGCGGAACTGGTGAACTTGTAGGCTCACTGTAATCTGGAATATCGTATATATTTCTTTCAAGAGTAGTATCATCATCTGCATAAGTTAATATTCGAGATCCTAACATTGGGGAGAAAGCATTACCGGTACTTTGAGTATGTATTCCCGGTACATCTTCTCTAACTGATAGGAAACCACCCTCACTAAAAAAGAAAATTTAAAAAGATAAATTATTAAATTAATTTATTAATCGTTTTTATATTTATAAGAATAATGCAGATGGACGTACTCATCACTTTGATTTCCTTCTCCCCATGCTTGGCGAGGTTTGCGTGCGCCGAGTGATTGAATTTTATTATCATATGTCCTCGGTGGCCTACCAGGAGGCAATAATTTTCCTTTTTCATCCGAAATGGGAACAGGTAAAATCCCATGAATTAATCTCTTACTAGGTGATCTAAAAAATTAAAGGGAATATTTAAAGATAAAGATATTCTTAACTTTAAAATGTTTTTAAATGTGCATTGTTTTTTTATACCGAGGAAATGTAAAAATGTATTTAGCTTTAAGTTTTAAAATTAGTGAAATTTTGCTTTTCAAACATTTTACTTATAATTACCTAATGAAAGTCCTTTCTAATCGAGCTCGATGTTTTCCATCTTCGACCGTTTGAAATTCGGTACGACCGGAATATGTGAATCGGCTGCTAAGAGCCAGTGGAAACCTACGCGGTCGTAGCTTTGGACTATGTAATCTGAAGAAAGTGTGATGTTCTACGCATGATTTCCATAAATTTTTAGAACTACGATACGTTTGCATATTGAAACCTAATAAAGTATCATAATTCTCCGACTAGAATAAAAAGTATGTTTTAATAAAAATTTGTTTATTATAACTCAACTACTAATTGTGAACTTTTTATTTATAAGTTCTTTTTTTGAATATGTTAATACTCGTTATATTATTTATTCTTGCTTTAGATGTTTTTCATTTTAAGAATGTCATATTTTTTGTATCTCATCAAATAGTTTTCTACTTAATAAAAACTAGTTTTAATAAAAATAAGTTACTTTACATTCTGTAAAAGATCAATACATCTACACATAACAATTTATTTAAGATGAAAAAATAAAATTTAATATTATTATATTTAAATAGTTATTATTTTTTTAAATTAAAAATTTTTTCGATTACAGTAAATACTTTTGTGTAAGTAGCAAAAAATTTTATGAGATTGAATATGACCTATTAAAATATAAAATTCACAAGTTCTTTGATTAAAATAGAATATAAATTTATTGTTACCTGTTCCCTTCTAAGCTGTATGAAAAATTGTTTACGTTTAAATGAGATCTTAACAATTTTTGACCACGAAAAGATATTAATTCTAATGTTATTTTGGAATATAACTAATCCTATAGATGTTACCCCCAACTGAATTTCTTTGTTTGCAGAATCCTAATTTTTAAAATAATTAATTGATAAAAAAGTTAAAATAGTTGTTACAAAAAAAATAGAAATACTTATTAATAAAAATTTTAAAGAAATTGTTAATGAAAGTTATTATTATACATCAATTATCTATTGAAATTAATACAATATAGAGATGATAATAAAGAAGCATACCCTTGCCTTATGTAATTCTACTCCGTACATGTCAAGACGTTTCGCATGATCAAGAAAGTTAAATTCAGCATCAGCTGGTAATTGACCTCTAAAATATCAAATTTAGTTACTATAAAAACTCAATTACTCTAAATTCAATGTCAATAAAAGAATAAAAAATTACTTGTGTAATTTGTGTAACTCAG
Organism: Platyscapa corneri; assembly: GCA_018907185.1. Lineage (NCBI taxonomy): Eukaryota > Metazoa > Arthropoda > Insecta > Hymenoptera > Agaonidae > Platyscapa > Platyscapa corneri. The sequence goes on from JACCHW010000004.1 coordinate 450,417, forward strand.
AAATTTTTCTCTCCATTTCTTCAGTTTGTCCTGGTATCAATTGTAATCGTGAAAGATATCCAGGACCATGCTCCTCTGGATGATAATCACCAAGTTCCGCTATAATTAAAAAGAATGTTACCTCTTAAAGCAACTTAATACAGTAAGGAATTTTCAAATATAATTTTATTATAGTAGGCATAGAAAAGAAGAGTTTGTTTTTCAGTCCTTTAGTAATTATTTCATAATATAAAATAACAATTGAATAATATTTATAATAGCTATCAAATTTCTTTAAATGTTATACTTACATTGTACAGTATAACTTGCAATGAGGCATGCAGTACTAGGAGGTAGTTGAAGTTTTCCTTGTAAAATATCTCTTCTGATTTGTAAATAAAATTGATATCTGGTATATTCTTCTTGTAATTTACTTGGATCTGACACATAAAATTTTACTCGAAAAAAAAATTGTCCTCCTTTACTTCTCATTTGTTTTTTAACTAATTTTGAAGGATCTAGCCATCTCTTTAGACAAAATTATGATATTACACATTTAGAATATATAAAACATTTGTTTAAAATTATATGAAATTTTGTACAATAAAATGTATAAAATTGAAAATCTTACCATTACATCAATATTAGGATACGTTGAAACTTGTCCATTTTCAGCATATTGTAAACCAAAGTAATCTTTTTCTATAAGTTCTAAATGTTGAAATACTAAATCTAAAAGTGTATGTCCTTTTGCTCTTTTCTATAAAAGTAAAAATTTAATAAATCGGTCGAAAATTACATTATTTCTAAATTACAGAAAGTAAATATAACTGGATACACATGTGTGTTACACAGATGAAATTACATAATAGGATATAATTAATAGGTATTTAAAATTAATTTTTCTATTGAACTTACATCTAACTGAAAAGTGTGTTGCGTATCGTCTAAAAAAACAACAGTGGCAGAAAGAGTCTTAAGTCTACGATCTCGCGCCAGTTCTGCACCACGAACGTGGTAGCTCCCACTGGAGCCACTCAACGCTCGACGCGATACACTTTCAATCATCTCAAGTAACCGAAGGCGAGTTAACCACCTTCGCGGCACCACCTCACTAAAACTTTGATCACCTAAACAAATGTTACATCAAATTTTTTTATTAAAGCAATTATTTTTATAATTTAATATACTATTTATATGCTAAAAAATCTTAATTCTAGACAAAAATTGTATTTAAAAATTAAAATTTTTTCTCGTAAATATTAGATTAAAATCAACGAATTTCATTCTTTATATAAAATTATCAAATTAAAAAATGCACAAAATATTAGGTTATTATGAAAATTTTGATTTTCAAATAATCAATTTGTAAATAATTTATACATTTTAACAAAAATTTATACAAAATACTTTTATGTTAATTTTAAATAATTAAAAACAAATTTATTTTTATATAAATTATTTTCGATTTATTGAGTTTAGTTTGTTTCATCTCATGCTTGCAATTTTTTACACTACTTAAAAACAAATTGTACTTGATGCCAAAAACATTTAAATGTATATTTAAACATAATTATAATATCAATAATAGTAATATAAATAGTATAAAGGTATTATAATATTTTATTAACTAGTGCTATAATAATTAAAAAAACATTATTGCATTTAATGTTTCGGTTGTTTTACATGGAAAAATAATGACTCAAGTTGAAAACTTAAATATTATCATGTGTGATTAAAAAAAAAATTTTCTTATTTCTTATAAATATTTATAAAACTGTTGCATATTTTATTTATAAATAATTAATATCCAAGTGATGTTACATTCGACTATATTATGTTATGTTATGATATTATATTATACTACATTATACTATATTATAGTTATGTTGTATCATTAAATTGTATTGTTTTGTATCATATTATATTATATTCTGTTGTGTTGTTCTAAGTTATAAGACATTATATTTATGAATAAAAATGTTATTATCAGGAAAATACTATATCATATGTACATTATACCAAGTTAGAATATATAGGGAATAAATAATTTAATATGCTGTTTACCATTATTCAATGAAAAAGTAAAGGAATTTAAAGGTTAATTATTTCATTCAATGCCAATTAATGAGAAGTAATATTTTTTACCTTGCTGCTTGTTTTGTGCCATATTTTATATTTTATATTTTACAGTGATTGAAAATTAATTGTATCTGATCTTTGATATTTCATAAGAAATTAAAAAATATAATTTTAAACACAATTAACATGTTAATAATAAAATTTTAAATCAGTAATTCAATTAAATGCTGTATTTGAATTGATATTATTTGAAAATTTCTAATATACTTTTTACACGATACATTAGAATTTATAATAAAAAATTATTAATTTATTTAAGTATTTATTCAACAGGAAAAATATAAAATTCTAAAAAACTTTAATAAGCTAAATTATAATTTAATTTAATTTATATTATTAATAAATTATAAAATATAAAATTAGTTATATTTTAAAATAATAGCATAAAAACAAAAGTAGATAAAAATGTCATTAAAATAATTCCTCGGCATATATAATATTTAAAAAATTTTTTATCAATAATAAATTATTACTTTTTTGTTTTGTTTTTGTTTTTTAAAACAATGTTATTTTAACAAAATATACATTATTCTCTACTTTTATTTCTACAATTTTAACAAATATAAACTTACAGCATTTTTGATATCCTAGAGTAACAATAAAAAATTAACACAATAACATATTTTTTGCTGTATAATTCAATGGATTAGACAAGTACACAATTTTTAACAAAAATAGTAAGCAATTGGCAAATCTCAAGCAGCAACAAAAATATTTTTTAATTACATTCCACAGATGTCATAGTCTTGATCTACTGGGCCTGCAGGGGTCAGTGATCCAACTTGTTACATAATCTAGTCATCAAATATTCACCAATGATGCAGAGGTAATATGGAGCAGAGAATTCTCAAAATAGTTTTGGCAATATGGAGAAAACTTCTTAGTGATGTATATCATAAAAGAGTAACTAGATATGTATTCAATATTCATAGTGTGAATTCTAAGCTATGATTTCAAAATTAATATGCTAACTCTTAAATATATCTGGAAATTTACTTTATTAATCTAAAAACAGATTTAGTAGTTTGCTAATATCCATCTCTGTAACATTTTTGGGACATTGTGTATTTTAAATAAAGGTATTTACATTAATGGATTTTTTATAAAAATAAACATTTTATTTTATTCGCGTTAAATTTAAATAGTTGTTATTAATTTTATTTAAGTATAATTAATAATATGCAAGCATTTGTTGTCTTTCACAAGCATACTTTTTATACAAAAGATAAATCGGTATAAATGTTACATAAATATTTATATTAAAGTTTTCTATTGAATTTAAGATAATGATATTCTTATTAGTTTGGTTTTTTAATTCATAGTATTTTAAAAACTATGCAATAAATGTTTATGGAATTAATGCATGGCCAGCAATTCATATTCTTTAATCAAATAATTAAATAATAAGAATATATTAAAAAATAAAATGATTACATTTGAATATACAATTAATATACAATTACTCCTGAGAATATTCTTAATATTTTTTTATTAAAATAATACAGAGTACATTTAATTTTTATATTTTTAATAAATATTATGCTTAAAAACACAAAGTATAAAAAAATATTTATTAAAAAATGCCAAAATGCTTATAATTATAAAATTCAATACATATATAAACTAGATATTCGTTACTCACATTCATGGTACGTTGCAGTAAAATATCAGCAATTCTTCTCAGCAATGTAAGGAGTCACAGTACACTGTCAAACACCTACTGAGTAATTGTTAACCTCTAAAAGTACTAGCAACTGCTGTTATTTGAACTATTTAGAGCAGATTTCTTAGTCATCAAACTAACTAACGACTTTCTTTTGGTAATTAACAGTAATTAAGAACAATTCACTGCAATTGATTATCGAAGCTTCAAAATATTATACAACTGTCTTTGCCTTTCTCTTCTAGTTTTTTATTACATTGTTTCTATTTCACTTAATGAAAACATTATATATATATACTTTAAAACTTCTAGTTTATAAGTTGAGTTTCTTAATGATGAAGATGATGACGATGACAATAAAGTGTCGTTTCTTATTGCTCAATCCGCACCTTTACTGTTGGATCTGTTTGCGTGTGTGCGTCACCCGGTCGGTGTTGACGACTGTTAGAGGTGGCAGGAAACGAAGGCAGATCGACGCCACCATCGTCACTTGACCACTATCGTAGAAGGGTATTTTTTCTTTTTCGTTCTTCTTCGATCTGTGTTTTTCGGACGAACAGGAAAAAACAATATTAAAAAAAAGAGTGTGCGTCACAGAGAGAGATATTTGGAGGTTAGATGACGCGCGAAACGACAAAACCAGCTGCAATTGTCGATATATACAATGCACAATCTTTTAACAAACATATCCACACACTATTATGAGCACTTTATCCGACGTAATAGCAACACAATAGTATTAATTTGGTAAGTGTCGACCCATCAAAATTAGATGAAGGAATAAAACTATTATTAATTCTATTTATTTTTTCCTTTCATGTGTATTTTTTTATGTTACATTTTAACTTTATTTTTTACCTCTTTTAATACAAGGTTGGGATGAAGTCAAACAAACGGCTACTGCCTGTTACTGAACATTGCCCCTCCTTACTTTGCGTATATTTATAATGAGTATTAACAAGGGACTCAGCAGGGCTCAGGCTTGCCTTCGCATACAAGCATTCCGAGTTCTCTTTTTGTTAGAGAGGGGGGAAGGAAGGAAAATCGATTGCACGGTTTTTCCTGTTGTCTTTGATTCTGAAGATAGAGGAATATATTTATATTAGGCGTAATTAAATCGTGCGCACAATTCCCTTGTACTTGAATCGACCGGGCAAAATCAATTTTCAACAACGGCGTCCCCTTCGCAGTTAGCTCATTATCGGGTAAATATGATTGCAAACCCCGCGTGTTATCTCTTTCTTTTTTCCCCACCTGCTTTCAAACTTGAGATCCTTGAACGACGTAGCCATTAATATTACCGAAACACACGTTTATACATTGTTGAGTGTACATTATTTTTATTATTATTCGTTTTTGGAGTGTTGCTGGACTAAGACGGAGTAATAGTGATGTCATACGTTTGCGTTGCCTTACCTTTCCTATGTTGTTGCAGGTTGGTAACGAGCGGCCGGATCAGTATTTGCGCCTTATGTCCTTGCGAAACTTCGTTCTATCAGCAATGTTGTTTCCAATTAAAAACAATGATAAGGTTGTTAATTCTACATTTTTCTATATAATTTCCAAAAATACAACGTATGCATGTTTAGATGAAATATTGTACAATAAACGAAAAAAATCAATGTGATAATTAATTGTAATCATTTTAAAACAAGTAATTAAAATTAGACATAAATTTTAAACAAATATAAAATATGTATTATTCTAAAGTCTATTTTTGATTCAAATGATGTTTCGTTTTATTAATGAATAAATTGATAATTTTTTGTTTTCAAATTTTTAAAAAAGCAATTAAATAAAATGATTAAATATTTTTACATTATTTATAAAAAAATTAATTTTATACATTTTATTAACAATCCTTATACTTATATATAATTATTGATTTATTTATAAATTTTTAATTTTTTTATTCTTTATATATTTTTAAAATATAAAATTAAAACTGAATAAAATTAAAAAATCTTAAAAACTTAATATTTAAATAAATATAAGGTTGTAAAAAAAATTTATTTACATAAAATAAAAAATTTATCTAATAAAAAATTACATTATAATTCCATAAATTATTTCTGTAATATTTATTTCAAATAATAATTATTGTTATTATATACGCATAAATGCTACACAATTAAAAAAATTATTTATATGATAATTTAAAAAAATATATAATAAGAATAAATACTAAAATCTTTAATTGAAATAAAAAAGGAATTTAACAAATTTGATAAAATTTATCATAAACAATTTAACAAGAGTTAAATTATGTTTATTAATTTAGTAATAATTTAATGTGAACAAAGTTAATTAAAAAAATAAAATTCTGACAACCAAATTTGTAATTAATTATTTTAAGGAAATACGAAAAAATTAATAAATAAGATAGGTTATTTAATTGTTAAATTAAGCATGTGTAAGAAATGAAGTAATCTATATAAATATAATGATCTTTTTTGGGGATGAAGTAAAGTTTTACGAAATCAGAACAATAATTTAAGAAACTTGTAAGACAATTATTAACGATACATATGTAGCTATTTATAAATCTTTTTTAAAAATTATATAAAATCATTTTTTCGTTATGTTGGTTATTATTTAGGAAATAATTATTAAGTGATGAATACAACATTAATATTTTTTAATATATATATAGTATATTATATATATATATATATATTACATTATAATTTTTATTAAAATTATAATTATTTTAGAACTAGACAAAATTAGAAATATTTTTTAAGAAACCTAAAAATGGTGTATTTAAAAAAAAAATTAAAAATTTGAATAATTAGATTTAATGCAATCTATGATTTTTAGTAATTATTATCAGTATTAATCTTGCAAAAAAAAATTTCTAATTAATAATTTTATCTAATATATATGATCTAAACAGATCATAAAAACATATAATACTTTTACAAGAAACTTTAACAAGAAAGCATCCAAAAATAAATTTAGTTTACTTTACCTTGTAAAATAAAAATCTAATGTAATTCCATTTATATACGTTTTACCAATTATTAATTTTTCTACTTTTATTAATTTATTTATTCAAGTTAAAAGCTTATCTTAATATTACGTTTACTAGTCTTTATATTTTCTACTAATTATATAACTTAAATAAAAAAAAAATAATAATGAATTCTTCTATAGATTGCGAGTATATTACATTTAAAATTCTTTTCTACAACTGAAATTAATTTACGAAAAACTGAAAAATTATTAAAATTCTTTAAGAATTTAGAAAATACTAAACTGACATTAAATATAGTCAATGTACTCCAAATAAAATATATTACAATTTTATACTTTGTTTACAACTCACAGGGATTCAACGATTATAATTGATGAATTATAGTTTTCTGAATGTAAATTTAAGTAAAATCAAAAGTATATATAATGATTAGCCAAAATTAACAATATATAGAAAATAATTTCATTAAATTAAATAAGTTTTTTCAAGTTTGTTAATATATTTTTTAATTTTTTATGTCGTGATATATTTGTGTAATTTAGCTAATTAAATTATAAAAATATTTTTGTTGTTCTTAATTATATAAATTTTAAGTTGAAAAAGTATGGTACATTAAATAAAAAAAACAGAATGAAGGCAATACATGTATAATTCAATTGAAAAGAGAAAACACTAAATTTAATATAATGATATTTTTAAATTTATATTTTATTGTACAAATTTTTCCTTTTTTAATCTTAAAAGAGTTTTAAATTAGATTAGATTTTATTTTTAGATTAGACTAAAAATAGAATTTTATAAATCAGATTTTTTATATTGAATATATCGGTTAAATAAATCCTTATATTTTGAATTTTTTGAACAGGGGTTTATTCAAAAAGACAAATTGTATACAAGACCAACTTGTAAACAAAGAAGTTAAAAAATCATTTGTTTATAATATAGACTTATGGTTTTATAAGTTTTTTTTTCTCTTGGAAAAATAATTTTAGTTTGCGTGTATTATAATACGTTAGCAATAATACACAAATTAGTTTTATAAATCAACTGCGTTCTATCAATGCTTGGTTTGTATTATTTTACTTATTCACAGATAATATTAATATTTATCATAAGTAATCGAATATGTATTATTGGACAGGTCATGCTTCTTTACTATTGTAATTTATTAAACTAAGTTAGGCATTGCATAATTTATTAAACTAAATTATTGCAGTTAAGTTAGCAAAGCATCGTCCCCTGAGTATTTTATGTTACATTACAAAATAATCTATTATGGTAAACGAAACGAAATGCGAATCATAAAAAAGTAATCAAATTTGTTAAATGAAGAAACTGGAGAACTGGAGAAAATTCATCGTAAGTTACGGTAATTTCTTTAAATTATATTAAAAATACATTCAAATAAATTCATTAATTCAGAACTTCGAAAGAGATTTAAATTTAAAAAGTTTACATTAATTACACAAAATTACATGGCGATGTTATTAAATATTAATTAACTAATTTAACAAAATATTTTTATTCATTAATAATTTATTAATTTTAATTAATATATAATTAATTATTAATGAATTATTCAATAATCAAAATTATTAAGTAATCTCCGACTGAATTATAAGAAAATGGTGTTCTGAACGGCTTGAAAATACACATTAAAAACTGAAAGAGAGGAAGATACTCTTTCCCGCAGTTGATTCAAAAGGATATGCTACTCCAATTAAAAAAATTATAGTTACAACAATTTTAGCATTTCAGATTTTTATTATGAATTTTCAGAAAATTACTATAAAAATGAAGAAGGATAACAATATGGAATAAAAAAGAAGAAAATAGAAGCTTTAAAAAAGTGTAGAAAATGTACTTATTGTGAAGAAAAAGGATACGGGTTTGTGAGTATTCTAAGAAAGTAGCTAGTCAGAAGAATAATGAGGTGTACGTTTCATTAGTACCTTGTTGCAATGCTTATTATTGTATTATATTTATTATATTTGAATCGAGCATAGCAAAAATTTTGGTCCAATTTGACTTTCGATTATAGATGTGAACATGCACATGGCCTTCAGGGAAGAAAATTTCATGCTTATATAGTTTTAGATGGAAAACTTTAAATATGATAATTACGAATTTAAAGTTTTATCTGGCATCTAAAAAAATTTTATCTGTATCAAAATCAACGTTAATGTAAAAAATGTCCTTTAGTAATTGAATTAACAAAAATTTTCTTTATCAGCATTATTTTTAACATTCTTTTCCACAAAAATGTAAATTTTGAATTATTTCATCAGTCAATATATAACACTTTGTTGTAATTATAATATAATTTCAGGTAGAAAATTTGCAAAATATAATAAAAATAATTAAAAAAAAAAAGACTGTTGAAGTTTTGATAAAAGCAAATGGAGCACGTAAACATTTGCTCCATACTGCACAGAAGCAGATCATTAAAGATATTATTTTACTTTAATTAACTACACAACTTTAAGTTAAAAATAGAAGATGGTTTTTTATGAAGCGTGTGTAATCGGTAAACAAATATCGAAAAAACGCATTGGTAACACTGATACGTGTAAATCAATAAATATCAGTTCTTAGTGATGTAAAAAATAGTTTCTGATTTTTAAGGACGAATAATTGAAATATTAAAAAGTTATTTATAAGATAAAAATAAAAACTTTATTTTAAATTAAAAATTTCTGAGTTTTATATAAAATAAAAGTAATAATAAAATTAAAGTTTTTCGCTCTGATAACAGGCGTGAATATACAAAAGAATTTAAAGGAGCAAAGAGGTATTACCATAAATTTCTACGTCGATCAGCAAATTATCGTATTTCAGACAAATAAATTTGAAAAATTCATATTCACAAATTCAAAAATTCATATAAAAATTCATGCAGCATAGTGCCGATGTTGATATTAATAATTGGAGTTTTAGTCAAGACGATCATTGTGATAAAGTATGCAATTCAATTTTAAATCGCAAATTAATAAATCCAAGTAGAAGAAATGAAGTTGAAAAAATAAAGTTCATAAAATCAAAAATCATAAATGTATTAAATATATAGATGAAATAGATGTATATTAAAAAAGGCAATTTTGAAAAAGAACTTTACTATCGCCATCGAAAAGTTTTAGAATTCCTTTTTAATCGATTTAGTACTAATAAAGTATATAGATACGTAGTTAAGTATTAATACTGACATGTCAGTATCTTAAATTCAATAATACATGGGGTCTGGTTGGCTTTAATGTAAATAGATTATTGAAAATACTAATAATTATAGGAAAAGTATAAGGAGCGATTGTTCACGAAAGATTTGTCATAGTTGAAAAGGTTTATTAATCGATTAATTAATTAATAAATAAAATTATTTTTTATCTGTTATACGCTTATGGCGTATCTTTTTTTTGTCAATAATAATAAATAAATATTTAGAAATCTTTGAATTTAACTAATACTATTTATGTAGTACTGTACGAAGATTTAAAAGAAGAAATTTTTTAAAACTTCTCGAAATTTACACGAATGAGAAAAATGAAGATTAGAATTCAAATTTAAAGCAGTTTTCACGACTTTCAGTAATCTTCACGGTAGTATAAAAGTTTTAAATTCTTGTAGGCAACTTTATTTTTAGAAATACAATAGTGATATATATTTCTAGTTAATATGAAAGATTCTAAAGTATATCTGATATTAAATGTAGATAATGTAGTAGTGTGCTGTATATATAGATATTTTATATTTGTTTGATGAAAAACTGCGTTATTGATAAAGAAAATTTCATATAAAGATTAATAAAGCAAACGAGTTTGTTGATTTTGAAATAAAATGCGGTTTTACTTAATATAAAAACAAAAATTTGTACTTACGTTATACTAGTATAATTAGTAAATTCGATTTGTTTTTCAAATATGATTAACTTCACAACCACGGTTTTCGCTGGATGAATGTTTACAGATATCAGAATCCAAGGTTTTATATCAATGCTGAATAGTGGGCCATTATTTTAGTTTGATCAAAGATAAAATAGTATTTTTTAGTCAACTTTTAAAGCCAATATATAATTATACTGTGTAAATGAATGGAACCAAAAAGTTTATTTTAAAGGATTTAAATATTGCGTAAATAATTATTCAATATTTGAAACATACAGTTAACAATTAAATGTATACAAAATTATGAGTTTTATAAGCGATCAAATCATATTAATGTACGATTTCATTACATAAGAGATTTTGTAAATTAAAAACAAATCTATTACTTTATCCATGTAATTCAAGTTTTTTGATTTTTTAAAAAAATTTTTTTGAAAATATAAAATAAGCTTCATTTATATAATTTGTAAATATATGTTACTAATATAAAAAATATATAATTTACACGTACGTACAAATTATAGTACAATTATAGTTTTATTATAAAAAAAAATTAAAACTTCTAGGCTTTAAATAAATAAATTAATTTTATTTTAAAGCGGGTTTTTATTAATTTATTTAATATTTGACAATTAACATTTGGATAATAATTGTTGTGTCGGAATAAACATGAATAATAACAGTCAATTTACTGTATTGATTATAAAAAGAGTAATAAGTAAATAAACAAAACTATATGGAAAAATTTTGGTACATTGTAAAATTTTAAATGTTATTTAAATAATATTTATAGTTAAAAACAAGTTTCAGACAGTAATTGACAAAAATAAAAAATAATAATTATATCGCAAGCCTGCTACACAATGGTACTTAGTACTTATCCGATCCACCCCGAAAACCGAACTTCGCGGTATTACGAACCGTTAAAACATCATGTGATTTCGTGTTTGATACGTCGTTCCATGTTAGAAAACCGACAAAACTGAAAAAAGAGACAGAAAGAGTGCGGCTAAGGTCTCCTTCAATACTATGCTATTAATGTTGTGACGTGTTATATTTAAAAAAAAATACCTTTAACTATTAGTAAAACGGCTGTGTTAATTACAAGGAAAAACGACGTATAAATACGGTAAATATGAATAAAACCTATGTTCGTGTATAACCACCAAGCTTCCTAATTTTCGATTTTTACAATATTGCTCTATTGAAAAAAGATTTGAAAACGGTATTTGGAGGTTAGAACTGCACAACACCTTTACTGATCTGAAAGCTCCGTTTACGTGCCTTTTTCGCTAATATATAATCAACTTGACTTTATGTTCGCAAATCTAATCAACGAACTATCGCGCATGATTTGTCAGAATTACATTTGAAGGAATCTTATTGACAACTCATCAGTGTAAATCTGAACGCGATTGTCTCATTACGAAAAATAGAATTATAGACGGTAACCCGAATTAAGTAAATATTATTGGACTCAAAAAATTTATTGTAAAGTATTATTAATCTGAATTTATAAAAATGCTCGTTAAAATTTAATTAATTTTACACGAATTTGTTAAAACGCTTTCATAAAAAATATTACTAGTTTAAAATTGTTTTATAATTTAAAAATTGTATAGACTTTTTATTTTAAATATTTTATCATATTTGATTAAATATTATTTACTAATACGGAAGTTTAATTCAGTAATAGATTCATTGATTTACAGATAGAAAAATTCTAAGAGAATTTAAATTCATTTTTGTTGATATTTTAGGAAGATAAAATGATGCAAGATGAGGATCTTGGTGGTCCTATAAGAAAGAATGTATTCAGTAAGGCTGTAGCTAGAATATCACAGGTCTGTAATGTTAGTATGGCTCGCTTGTTTCAAATTCATGAGCATACATAAAATGCATAAATAGTTTTTATATAAGAGAAAAATATTTTTATAATTTTCCTATTTTTTAAGGTTTATCAAAGTTGGCTTGACCAATGGACGCCACATGTTATATTAAGATGGGCATTTGCGATATTTTTAATAATTTTATTTATCTTACGTATATTATTAGCACAGGTCAATAATATAAATTAATTACCTAATTTTGTAAATTATTCTAAGTATAATAACTAAAAATATAATTTTTAATTAATAGGGATGGTATATTATTACCTATGCTTTAGGAATTTACCACCTAAATCTATTTATAGCATTTCTCACACCAAAAAATGACCCAGCAATGGATTTTGATGGTGAAAATTTATTAATTCTTTGTTTTATTCAATTATACAACATTTCAATTATGAAACCACAAATTAAATATATTTTGTTTTAGACTCAGATGGACCTCAACTACCTACAAGATCAAATGAAGAGTTTAGGCCATTTATTCGTAGATTACCTGAATTTAAATTTTGGTATTCTGTGTGTAAATCAACCATTATTTCTTTGATATGTACTTTATTTGATTTCTTCAATATCCCAGTATTCTGGCCAATACTTGTGATGTATTTTATCACATTAATGTGTATCACTATGAGGCGTCAAATAAAGGTAAAAAATGAATCTTTAGAATTTATAATAATTTTAATTTTAATGTGTATATATATTTATTAAAAAATTAATTTTGTTTTTAGCATATGATAAAATATAGATACTTGCCTTTTACACATGGTAAACCAAAGTACCAAAATCATATTGAAACTACAAAGTAATTACAAAGAAAATGAAGTGAAAGTATGTCTGCTGATGATAAAAAGCGTATATGTGCGTAAATTCTTGTACAATTCTTATTTGTTCGTTTATTTTTTAGAACTGTATCAAATCGACTGTAAATGAATTTTTGTTTTCCGAATGACAATTTGTATGAATAGTCATTGCGTTGTTCAAGGAAATTTTTGAAAAACTTTAAATAAAAAAAGACAAAGTGAATTAGTGTAATAAAAAATTGTTTTGTAAAGTTATTTCCTTGAAACAACGTTATGTGCGCGATATATACATTAAAACTGAATTGTCTTAATATATTTGTAACATAAATCTTGTACAAAGTATTGTTAAGTCTTACATGAATGTAGACTAGGTAACAATATGAAAAAACAGTAATCATTTGTTATAATGTTATATTAAATTAACTTGAAATTAAAAAAAGAACAATCATAAAGAAGTCATGAAAAATACAATTTTTTTAATGACATATGATGTGTTCAATTTAGTAAGAATTATGAATTAATTAATTAAATATTGCAATAGTATTCTTGCGAAAGTGATAAAGAAACAAATCAAATATACAAGTTTGATTCTTCTCATTTTATTCACCTTAAAGATCTTACTATTAATATATTTATATTCATTGCAATACCGTTTATTCACATGGGTAAACAGATGACAAAACTCATTTCAGATAGATTTTGTGCATATCATAGTTATGCTTGTGTAAGGAATGAAGTATGCATCTCCTTGATAAGTATAAGCTGTGAAAAAATAAATTATTTATAAATTTGATTTCAAAAGAACAAATTTTTTATTTTTGGAATAGAAAGTAATTTTGAAAAGTAATATACAGTGTATTACAAAAAAGAAACAAAAATTCGTTTTTCTTTAGAATAATTATTTTTTGCAAATATCTATGTGATTAAAGGCATCATATTCAAGTTTTAATGATCAATTCATTTTTAGCTAATTAATGTTTATGACACATCTTTGTAACTTATAGAAAAGTTCAATTATGTGTAAATAAATTGAGAGCAAGATAATATTTTTAGTACAGATCTTATTTTTTTAAATCAATTTCATTGATTAAAACTATTATTTAAACCGTACTTTTAATAACACTGATTGTTTTTATTTAATTGAACATTAAATTTAAATATATTTTTCTTAGAATTTTGTCTTGTTTAAGATTATACTTAATTTAATATATGTATATTTTAAAAATAAAATATAATACAATAGGAATAAGTTGCAATTTAATTTTTTTTTCATACGAATTTCCAATTATAAATATTTGAATTACAGTTGTTTTCAATTCTACTGTTCAGCGAAATAATTCCTAAGTGGAAAGATTTTACATGAAAATTTTATTTTCTTTTTCTTAGGAATTAGATTATTTTTATTAAAATGAATCAGTATGTATTCAGTTTTGGTTTAAAAATAATTTTTGGTGAAATAAAAATAAAAATTTATTAATCTTTTTTGACAATTATTAAATGTTTACATATGTTTCTTTTATAAAATCGGTATTCATAATAGGGTTTATTTATTTTACTAAGTTAAAAGAAGAAAAAATTATATAATTATATTATTGTACAAATCTATTATTACGGTTTTGTGTATGTAAAAATAACAGTGTACAATGTTATAATTTATGGCCTTTTTGATAACTGAAGAAGCTTATTAAAACAAAAAATGCAAAAGATTACCGAAATATAGGTAAGAAATAGAATTATGCAGAGTAACGTAGAAGTTGGTTTCATTATAAATTTTTTAATTTATACTATGTTTTTGTATTAATCTAAAATTAATTGTGTATATTATGAAAAAGAAAATATAGTAGCTTAATATTTTTATTTTTTTTTTACTTATAAAATTAAAGTTATAGGTAATCTTGCAAAATAAAGAAAAATACTATGACTATCTTGTTTTCTGTAATACAATAAGGAAAAATAGTTCAAAACTGTTGTAAATAAATGATGCAAATATTCAAATTTTTTTATTTTAGACGGGTTAGATTTTTTATTTAAATAATATATTTGAAAATTTCATTAGTATAATAAATTAATATTATTTATTTTTTTGAAAATTAGTATTTTTACCGGAATTGATGTGAAAACGAAATAAGTTTCTATTATCTATAGGTCGCTCTCAGTAAGATCTACAAGATAAATTTATTTAAAAAATATAAGTTTTAATTTAAAAATATTGTTCATAAATATTCATCAAAACACTTATCTATAAGAAAATATATCTTTAAAAAATTTTAACATTATATACTTAAATATGACGTTATCGTAAAAAATTTTACAATGTGATCGCATTATCTTTATATTATGCTATGAAAATATTAGTAAAACAAACTCATAAATCCGTAAAAACAATAGTGATTATTCATAAATTTTTTTAGCTTATAAAGATATCTTAATAGGATATATTTTTATAATTATATTAAAGAGGCATAAACTTCAATTCAAATTTCTTATGTAATATATTAATGTAATCGTATTATCAATTTTTTAGATTGTTTTAAAAAATTAAAAATTAATCAAAGCACAATTTTTAAGCTTTTTAAATACTGTATAGAAAAAATATCAATGCTGATATTAGTATATATTTTTAAATATGATTGATTTAAGTTACTACTTTCAATCCTATTTGCCATGGTTAATCAGTTGATCTGTTAGCTATGTTGAAAAAAACATATAAAAAATTTGAGTTGCTGCGAGAGAAAAGCAAAACAAATCGACGTCATTACTGTAAAACGTTGTAAATAATTGTTTTAAAATACTGCGTAACATTTGTCTTTGATAATTAGTATTAATATTTATATGATGATTCTATTTTTATTATTATCTTTTATATTTTAAAAATAATTGAAAATTATCAAAAAGATTAATTAATGAACTAATAAAATATCCAATTTAATATTAGTTATAGAAATTTAGTGTTCAATATCGTCATAGATAAACTATAATAAATTATAAAGCTTATAGATCTTACCAATATCAATAAATCATAATATTTTCAAATTTTTCTTTCCTTAAAATTCAAAATAATATTTTATGATACTTAATCATTCGAGAAATTATTGTAATTTTTATTTTAAAATTTTGAAGACAGAACTAAGTAGTGCAAATATAGGAAATAAAATAAGTACTATTATTAAAAAAGAAATCTTTATTTGAATATTAACAATATATAATTTTTGTTAAATATAGAATTTAGAATTATAAATTTTAATATTTTTATTCATTTATTTAAATAAGAGGTTCCTTTTATTCGAAGTTTGTTAAAAACTAAATTAGAACAGAAAATTTGAATATATAATTAAATAGTCTAATTTATTAAAAATTACACATTTGTATTACTTGTCAATTTAAAAATTAACCAATAATTATGGAAAAGAAGATAATTGGTTCTATTTACTAGTTTAAACTCTATACAGATAAAATAGCATAAAATTTGATTCTCTAATGTAATTAAATTATTTAATACTTTCAAATTAAAAATTTAAATTTAAAAAGAAAGTATTTAAAATCTAAATGTTTATAAAAGAAACATTTATGCAAAAAAAGACACGAACAAAATATAAATTATTAAATTAATAATAGAAATTTTCATATTTTTATTAAGTAAATAGAAAATTTCATATTTTTATTAAACGAATAAAAAAATTCAATAAAAAAATAGAACACTCATTCACAAACTTATAATGGGTATTTACGGTTGGTGAAAACGATTTAAGCGCAATTGAATCGATTTATTTTTCATATAATAATACGTTTCAGATAAATTTCTTAGTTGTCTCCATTCAAATAAAGAACTCTGTAACATGACGCAATAAAAAAACACTATGATAAGATAAATATCAAATCTAAAGAATACAATAAAATAATAAAGTTTGTGATTGTCCCCTCTTCTTATCAGATGGCCGTTTTTCATGATTGGTATCGCACACATTAGAATTCTGTACAAATTTTCTTAATTTTTGGTGCTTATGCTTCTAATCTCTTCAATTTCAGAGATCTCTATAACGAAGTGTTAACATCTCATTCAATATACAATAATAAATAATTGGGTTTATTTAATCTTATCTTATAATATTATTTTATTTTTTTGTTCATTATTTTATTAACAAAATATTTAATTATTTTTAAATAATTAAAAAAAAATCAAATAGAATATGGAAAAAATTTAATAAAAAAGTAAAGAAGTATACAATTGTTGCTTGTTTTAAATTCAGTTTGAACTACACTTCATAATTTCTTTTCTTTATATTTATTTCAAAAGTGAATTTATTTATTTTTATTATAGATTATATTAGAATTATCAGTATATAAAATAATTTTTATATTATTTTGAATTAAGTACAATCATAAATATATGTATGATTTTTTTTGTATTTATAAAAACGCGTTGTTCTCCAATCTAGGTTCTGTTTTATATAAAATATAATGCGTAGTCTAATATTTATGAAAACATAAATATCATACATTAAAGTTATGGTTTATGAAATGTATAATAATAAAAATAAGTATTTTATATTTATATATTTAATACTTATATTAGTTAAGTATATATTAATTAAGTGGTTTATTATTTTGTATTAAAATTCAGATATAAATAATTAAAAACTAACTAATTAAATTTACAATAAAATAAAAAAAACAATAAAGGTGTTAATTTAATATAAATTTAATTTTTTAATATTATATGTAACACTAAAAGTGATATTTAAAATAATTAAAATTTGATTATTGATTATAGAATGTTGTATAAATGTAAAATAACATAAAGTAAAAATAATAGTAATTATATGTATTTTGTAGCAATATTAAAAAATGTATAATTTAATAAGAGAATGTAGAAAAAAGTTGTTTTCAATTTTAATATATATTATTTTGATCACTCGCTACCTATTACTTACATAAATTCAACGAGAATATTTTATATTTACGGTAACTCTTTACATCAGAATTTTTTTGGAAGTAATTAATCAATATAAAGTTTTAAACGTAAATTATTAATAATCTATTAATTAATGAGATAAAAATCTCAATTTTATTATATAAAAAAATATGTTTCAGCTACATAAAAGTTTGGTTTTTCTCAACGTAATTATATACACAATTTTATAATTAATAAATCGATTTATATTAAATTACAAATATATTGAATTTAAAATTTCATCATTAATTTTCATTTGTTAAAGTTTTTTATTTTATTTAAAGTATGAATTTTTAAAGAAAAATTTAAAAAAAGATAGTGATGCAAATCTCTTTTGATGTAGAAGTTTATAATTATTTTTAATTTTTTAAATATTTTCATAAATATTAAATTTAGTACGTCTATATAATATTAAGATAAATATGTACTTATAGAAGAATCTTAATATTTATAAGTGAATTTTTATTTTTATTAAGTCTTTTTTTACAAGTCTAAGTTTAGCAAATATTTAGTAAAAGCAAACCGATTGTAAAAATTTGATTCAAAATTTAGTTTTATTTATTATCTATATGCATTAACTGTACTAAGAATATTGTTTAATAATTTTTTTTTTTATATATACAGAATATTTTGAAGTATTCATAATACACTGTAAGAAGATATTAAACAGTATAAAAATATTAAAAGTATATTTTCATAAAATTATAAATACTATTTATATGACTGAGGAAAATTTACGAAAAATTAATGAATTTGAAAAGATAATAATTTTTATATCTGATGAAAAAAATAATTCTATAATATTTTAAATTTATATATATATATATAGATTAGAATTATTTTGTTATATTATAACTATTTGAACATTAAAAAAATGGAGCTTATAATCTTTTTATTTTTAAATAATTATTTCTACAAAAGGGTATTTCTTATAAACTTCAATTTGTTTTTTTCGTAAAAACATATATGAAACGTTTATTCAATAACTTTTTCGTATAATATCAATGGTGCTAATGACATGAACTTGATCGAATATTTTAACTTCTACATTAATTTATAGATTTTAATTTACAGTACGTAATGACTTCTTGCTTTTAAGCAAAATATGTTATGAAATTAAATTATATTAATGAAATTACAGTAATAAATATTTATTGTATACATTTATAAAAACACGAGTATTTTAAATAAAGAATTGAATGCTTATATTAATAAAATATGCATATCGCATCTTTCTGAGTAATAATTTTGAAAACTATATATTTTTGATCAATTATATATTATATATTTTTATTTACATATTTCATTATGTAAATATATATTTACATAATTATATATTTTTCTAAACATTTCTTTATATAATTGTCTTTAAAATCTATACATCTTTTAAATATTTTGTTCATAACTATTTCTTTCACTTGAATGTTGATTCAAACATATGCTTACAATATTTATAGTATATTTATGAAAAATATACCTTTCTTATAAGATTAAGAAAAATATACTTTCTATACTAAAACTTTTAATTTACGAGAACTTTAAATTTTCATGGAAGAATTATTCATATATTTTTAATTACGTACGTAATAAAATGAATAATTTATTAAAGTTATTGATTAAGATGATTATAATTGCAAAATAAACTATTCAATTCACGTACAAAACATATTTTCATGATAGTTTATTAAAGAATTATAGAATTTTTTCTATATGGTAAATAAATTGATTACTTAAAAAAGATTTATTTTAAAAAAAATTAAAATCTATATTATTTTCATAGTATTATCGTAATTTTGTAATAATAGAATTATATTTGTAATAATATATTCGAGAAATCTATTTTAAATTTATATATAAATTTACAATGTTTTAAATAGCATGTATGTTTTTGTACAAACCTTGATAAATTATTTATCCCCAAAGAAATAAATTCAATATATACATATTGATATTAGGTAATTTAAAAATTTGTAATTTAAATATTTATAAATTATTAAGTTATGTACAATAAATATTAAATATTTTTTTATAAAAATGTAACGTATATTATACATAAAATAAAAAAATTTTGTAAGATATAATCATTATTATTCTTTTCAATATTTTCAAGAACTGGAACATATCGCTAATAAATTAATAACACAAATAAATTGATTTATATTTTAATTAAAATTACACATGTAGCAATTAGTTGTGAAAATAACATTTTAAATAATAAAAATCTGCAAAAAATATATGTTCTATAATTCAATAAGACAAAAATTTTAAACTTTATACATATATATAATATTACGAATATTATATATAAAAAAGCAATTTAATAAAAAATATACGCCTAAATTATATTTTTATACGATGATTATTGTACCAGTATACGAATAAATTATATATTATATCGTTCTCCGAAAATCATTAAAATATCGAACAGAAACTTAAAAAACTTAAAAATATCAGATTATAAATTAAATTTTTTATCGAAAATAACTAAGGAAATTATATTTTATAGAATATATATTTATAATTAATATAATATATATTATTCTAGTAGTCGTAATTTTACGTATTACTGTTGAAATTAATAAATTTTATAAATTAATAATGAAATAAAATAAAAATAAAATTGATAAAATCACATTATGAAGCTTCTAATAAAATTTCAGGCTGCTTAATATTTAACTTGCAATATTAAATAAAATAAAATACGTGTAAAAAATATTTATAAATGATTTATTTATTTATCAAAAATTAATTTCTTGGGTATTAGAGTGATTAAAGTTAAAGTAAGAATAAAATTATGTGTGTGCCAAATTTTAACATTAATTATCATAAACTGCCAACCGTTTTTTATTTGAAATTGTATGTTTAATTTTCGCACGGTCGTGTGACGTATGCTTGTTTTATATATCCACTAAAATACAACATATCTGTTATACGAATAAAAAATTTATCTTTACCAATATTGTATTTTTTCAAATATTTCCTTTAATTTTGTATCTATTTTTACTCCACTTGGTTTAAATATGTTTTCAATTTTTACCTATCACTGAACCACAGCGAACATTTTTTCTTATTATTAGTTATCGGAGATGTATTTGTGTACGAACTCTTAATGGCGACTTAAAAATTTCAATATATATTTTATTAATAAATTATTATAAACATAAAACATAATATAAAAATAATATGTTTATTAATTATTTAAATATTCTTGAATTCTTTATAGATTACGCTAAATAACTTATTATTGAAAGAGACTCATTATTATTATATATACATATATAAATATATTTATAAAATTTGATTATGAAATATTAGTATGTTAAAATTATAACATAAACTATACAATATTTCTATTTGTAACATATTATATAGCTTTTGCTTGAATTAGATTATTACACTAAGATCTACCGCAAGATTTAAAAATGTAACTTAGTTTTGAAATACTACAAAAACATTAGTGTTTCTTTTGAAATTCAAAATTTTCCTCCAAAAAATTACTCTAAAAATATTTTTGTCAAATATATTATTTAAATTATAAAACAAAAAATTTGAAATTTAAATTTTTTAATATTCTAGAAAAAATGTGAAAATGAAAATTTTTTTTATAAAAAATAGATAAACAAAATAAAATTTATATGCAAATATGTCTTTACATTGTTTATTGTTTTGGTATAGGTTCTTTAGTATTTAGTATATTAATGTTTTCAAAAACCAAATTTAGTATTTTTTTTAGTTTTAAAAAAGAAAATTGAATAAACTATGTTTCTAGTTGCAATATATTATAATTTTTTTTATGTAAATGAAGTTATTTTATTATATATTGAGTTGAAATGTATCTTTCTAAGACTTTACCTAAATATTTTGGTAAAAAGTATACGGTTATGTTTATATAGAAGTAATCTTAAGTATGCTATAATAAAATAGAGGTTACAAAATTCACATATTTTTTATGTAGAAAGTAAAACTCAGATAAGCTATATATTCCCTTATATAATACATATGCAGAAAAATTATATACAAATACACAATTTTCTATTTTCAGTATAATACCATTAAGTAAGTGAAACGGAGTAGAACAAGTTTTCACATTTGAAAAGATTACGATATAAATAGGTATTAAATAGATAATATTAATAGAATAATATATATTAATATAATTTCTGTAACAGTATAAATATAAATAAATATTGTGTTCTTATTTAAATTATAATAAATATTTTTTAAATTTCAAATATTTCAATTTAAAAATTAAGCAAATTATCTGAGTGAAAGATTTTATTTTTCATTATAGTTAATTATTTCGTGAAATTGATCAGAATTTGAAGCAAACGTTGAATTAACTAATAAATTTCAACATGTAATGTTCACTAAGTAGATATTTTTAAGAAGTTATAGAATTGGTTGCTAAAAGTTTTACCATTACGGACAAATATTTTATGGATTTAGCATTGAATAATTGTTACTTATTAAAATTAATTGACAACAATTTCTAAAACATCAAAAACAATTTAATTGTTTTCAAAAGAGAAATAATCTATAATAATATAAAATTAATACAATATATTTAGATCATTAAGAATACATAAAAATAAAATATTTGCACGACATTTTTTAATATAATTTATAACAAAATAAAAATATTTGTTTTCAATTTCATTTAATATTAATCTACGTATAATTACCAATTAAAAAAGTTTTAATTAAACTTTCAAATGAGAACTTCAGATTATGTATTAAATTTTTATTTTTGTTTTCAAAGTCATTTATTTTTCTTTTTGAAACCTTTCTTCTATGGTAATCAATTTGATCATTTTTTGTTTAGATAAAAGCTAACTTTCTTTATATAAAATAAAAATTGAATCAAATTGTTCAGTATATGATCGATAAAACAATAGGTTGGTAAAGGATTCAAGGTTATTCAGATTAATGAAATCCCAAGATAAAAGAATTTTTGGTAATTTTTCAATTGAAATTACAAATACAAAAACGCGTTTGTTGAAATTATTTAAAATTATTATTATTTTATAATTATTATTATTATAAGGAATTATTATTTAACTAAACTACTATTCGTAAGAATATTAAGCAAATTCGACGTATGTTGGAAGTGACGAGAATTTCTGAACGTGACTGCTCGGAGGGGGGGTTTCTTATAACCATTAAACATGGCTCTTTTTGAATCTACCAAAAAATGCTTTCGTAGTCCTTGAGTGTGCAGTGAGGACCGTTGACGTATTCGTTTCACTCACCGTGGTTTCTTTAGGGTGGTTGTTTGCTGAGACGTGGGTTGGTCTGCTGCACAATCTGAAAGATAATACAAACTTCAATAAATTATTTTTTTATTGATGAGGTATCTGATTAGTGACGTCCCCCACCCCCCGGTATCGCGGTTTGCGATCCAAAGGCACGGGTTCGCCCTATATTACCTTATACTTTCGGTGCGGGAACGCGGGGCCCAGTGAGTGTAATAGCGCGGGCCACCCCCGAGACTTCGCTCGGTTGTCCAGCGTTCGTAGTGGTGTCGCAGTGAATTTCGTACCTCACTGTTCAAAAAGCAGTAAAATAGCGCAACCGAGAGACCCTGTAAATAAGTATGTGCGAATTGGTCAATTGTGTTAATAAATCTAATTAATTCTTAGCTAAAACTTGGCAGAATTATCTCTTAAAAAAGTAAAGCATGAAAAAATTGGAATTAGTTATTGAAGGAAGACCTAGGATTGTATGCAAGTATACAAGTTCTAATTTACCAGTTATTTTTAATTTAACTAATTTATAAATAATTTTTAATATCACGAGAAAAATAGAAATTTTTTGTTTATAAAGATTTAATTTTAATTTAGCAAAAGCTATAGTATAATATAAAATCTCATAAAAAATCATAAAAATGCAAATAAATATTAATAATAAAAATTTGAATTCATAAAAAATGTTAACTAAGTTTAACCTGATTATAATTAAGTATTTTAGTTAATATACGTTTCGTTTTTAATTTAAAATATTTCATTAATTATTTGCTCATTAATATTATAAAATCTCGATTATTGTTTGCTATATAAATACATTATACATATATTAAACGAAATATGACACATTTTAACTAATCTTTAATTACATTATAAAATACTATAATTATGGAAAAACCATTATTTCTAAGATTTTATTAAAACTATTTTTATTATTTATATGGCATATTTCTGTAAAATTATCAATTTCACTATGACTATTTTTCTTTCATTTTATAATTATTTAAAATTAAAATTTTATTTTATAAAAATCATAATTAAAACATTAAATATAAATTAATTAATTTTTTTATTTTGAACATTTAGATAATTTTAATAAAATCATTTCCTTTACACTCGATACAAAATAAAATATCAATAATATCTTTATTTTTCCGTATTAAAATAAAAAAAAACAAAGAAACTTATATTATATACACATATATACACACATGTGCATAGTCTATATTTCTAAAATAAAAATTCAAAAAATTAAACAAAAATGACAATATTTTAGCAAAAAATTATATGTTAATTTACAAAAAATTAATATAATAAACTAAAATAAAAGATATCGTGAAAAAAATATAAACGTGATATTTATGTGTTAAAATATTTCATATGTTAATTAGATTATTTAATTAAACAAGGTTGTTATATATTGCTATATATTAAGAAGTTAGAATACTTTGAAATTTGAAGATATTTTTTCGAAAAAAAAAAGATGAAGTTCAATACATAATAGTTTATAAATGAACATGATGTTTATGAATAAAAAATTACAAAGACGCAAGTAGAAATTTATTACATTTATGTAAATAAGCGAATGTAATTATTGCTGCATTAATTGAACATTATCTCAAAGCTAATAGACATTTAATTTTATCTTTCACATTTTCACACAAAAAGAGTACATATAAAATATGAGAGTTCTATATAGTTTTGATACTTAAAAGTGACAAAAGAGGATTAATCTTAAATCTCTACAATTTACTGAATAACTAATATAAATTGTATACGAATAAATTATTTTTAAATGAAGTTATCAATACATAATTTTTATTTTGAATTGAAATTTCGTTATTTTTTGGTTGACATTTTGGATTCCGCAATAAATTTATGTATATTGACCTAAACTTAGAGAATATAAGAAAATATAGAAGATTTATCATACCTGTACTAATTATATAATATATTGTTTCCATTAAAGGCATGTATGATTATATTAGCATAGTGGCACAGCCATGTGGTAGATATTTAACGAATTCAAAAAGATTAAATGCATATGGAAGCCTCAATAGAACAAGCAAAGGATAAAAAAATGGATAAAGTTAGGAATAAAATATAAATTTATATATTAGCTTAATTCATGTAATATTTCAACTAATCAGTTTTTTTTAATTTTATCTTATATTTAAGCTTTATTTTGAATATTTTGAAATTTTATTATAGTGGATTTTTAATATTTTCTATAATTCTTAAATTTATCACTTAAAAATTGAATAATTATTCAAAGTAGTTGGAATTAATTTTTTGTAATTCTTGAGTTAGCATATTATAAAATATACGCAAAGGTTTCTTTATATATTCATTTTATTTTTTCATATATTTTTATTGTTGCTTAAATTCCCGTTACAAAAATCAATGTCACGCATTAACTCAATTTTTTGCTATACATGTTTGATCACGTAAGAATATGTCACCTTATATTTTTTCATTATTACTACTACTATTGTTATTTATATTATTTTTACTATTAATATTATTATATAAACTATTATTGTTAATATTATTATTTAAACTATTATTGTTAATATTATTATTTAAACTATTATTACGATCATTATTATTATTTAACATTATTACATTAATATTATTACAACCTTTATTATTTTCTTAATAATTGATTGAACAATAATCATATAGTTTTTGTAAATAATACAATAGTCATCGATTTTTTGTGTTTTAGACTATAAGATTATAATTTTTTTAGAATGTTGTAGATATGTAGAATTATTTTATGCAATAATTAATTGTTACTATATTCAAGCATTTAGTCTTCATATTTATACACATAATTTTCGATTGTGTAAACAATAATTTATGAAAACAGTGTTTGAAACACTATTATTTCTATATTTATTGAACCACATATATGATATATTTATAATGATTACTTATCAATTTTAAAGTAATAGATAAGAAAAAATATGATGATAGTTCTACTTTATGTATTTTATGATATCACATGCCTTGAACAAATACCGTTAGATATCTACAATACAACAAATACACATATTTTCAAATGACGGAGTCAATTTACTTGTGTTATTAGTTATTTTTTAACTAGAATAATATTTATTAAACTATACTTGTATATATAAGTAAAAAATAAAATTTTAAATAATCTAAATATAAATATATAAGTATTATACAATTTAAAAACTAAAAATTCGGGGGTCTTCAATATATATTTATTAAATACCCACTCATAATTATAAATTAGTATCTTCAAACGCATATGTATGCATATATATGTCCATAAATGTACCTGAGATGAGAGTAGAATAGCTCTAATGTATGTGAACGTATTGGCAGCATGTCCCTCAGTAGGTCCTGCTAGGACTAAAATATACGTTACTCCTAACAGCGGTATCAGAACTAGAAGAGCTTTTGCAGCTTTTCGATACTGCTTTGTCTCCACGTTCGTTGCTGATCGAAGTTTTGTTATCAGAACCTAAAATCGTGCAATTAAATAAATAAATTGATTGAATTTATCATATCAGTAACATCTCAAAATTTTGTAATAAATTGGTATCACTGTAAAATTAACAAAATTAGTGTCATGTTTGTAAAGTTATTTTCTAAACATTTTGATTTATTTATAAAAAAATATTCTTATGCTATTAATAAACGTCGAGCATATCTTTTATAAATGTAGTAGATTTATTTTTACAAATTTATGCACTATGATGATTTTGATCCTGAATTTTATAATGAAAATTTATCTTTACTTTTTTATTTATTAGTATATTTAAATATTTTAAAAATAGTTCTGAATTATCCTTTCTTTTCTTTTAATAATATTTATTTTTTATAATATTAATTAACAGTTTTCTAAATAAGATTTTAATATTATTTATTCAAGTTTAAAGTATTAAAACAATTTTTATTGTAATATTGATTTTAAATATATTTTTTTTAAATTTCGCATTAATATGATGTTTTTTTGAAATATTTAATAATTTTAAATATTAAATGACTTAATATTATTACATTGTAAAAGTAATTTTATTTAAAAAATGCTTAATTTTTGCAAATTGCAAAAATTTTAATATATCGCTTTAATAAAATATAACAATAAATTTATAATAATAATAATATATTTGACATATTATTTTTAATAAAATTTTGATATTTAAAAATAATAAATGTACACATACATTTGCATATAATTTATTATTTTAATGTAATAAAAGATTGTTATTTTAATATGGACACATCCAGATTATAATGAATTTTGTAAAATATAAGATCAAACCTTTATTATTATGATGTACATGTAAGACATCTATGAAGAATAATTATTATTGTAATGTGTTTTTAAAGTTTAAATAAATGATTTATCTAACATCTATACATCAATTTATATATTAATACACAAATCTTTACTCACCCACATTATCATAAAAAGGAAGACGACGTTTATACAGAGAACGAAAATCGCTGGAACTTGATACAGCCAATCAAATGGATGTGGAATCATCCAAGGACAGTGTCGAGATAAAGCTGACTCCTGTTGATGATGTAGAATACTTCATTATTGATCAGAATTTTATTATGTAATCACGAGAAGCACAATCTCAAATGTAATAATTTTTATCATTATGTATAATATACAAACGTACTTTATATGTACGTTGATACATTCATACATACATGCACATACACGAATATAGAATTATTAATAGTTTTTTTTGAAAAATTATTTACTGTTTAAATAATTGAGAGTTTAAAATCAGACAAATTTTGTATTTCAGTACTTTTTCAATTATATGTTAAATTTATTGTTTATCTTAATTCGTTTCATTTACAAAATTATGTATAATTATTAAACTTAAAAATTTGTAAAAGTACTTCATATTAAAAATTAAGTTTGCTGGAGTAAAGTATTTATAATAAATTATTTACAATAATTGCTAGTATTTATTATTTTTTATTTTAATATTTTGAATATTTATTATTTTTTTATGTCATATTTATGAAAACTTTAAGCAAAATTTGCAGTATTCTAATAAGTAATGATACTTTTTGTATTTGAAAAGTTTAATACATTTACTTTCGTTATTTGCAGATTGTACTGTAAAATATTAAAATAATATAATCATTATTTTTTTTTATATACATTACATAATATAATAATAGTTTAATATAAATATCATATATAATATTAATATAATACATAAAATAAATAGTAAAATATTACGATTTCATTAGTAACGTACTCATATTTTTTACTTACAAAATATTTCACATATTTTACCTGAATTTCTGTTGTTGCGAATTCCTTTCCAAAAATCTTAGCTACTCCCCATATAGTCACAACGATAAATGGTGTACCTATTTGATTATTTATTCTTTAATTGAATTTTTAAATTGTTTTAAGAACGTGTACCAAAGTAATGATGTTTTAAGATAAATTTCATTAATGTTAAAATTACCTACCCCAACCTATAAAAAGGCACATCTTGAGTTTAATATTCTCACCCGAAAAGGTTTTTACGACTAGCAAATACAAGTACAATCCTATAAAAAAATATTCTTTTATTAATCGAATCAAATAGAACAAATTAAATTTTATTAATTGTTATCATTATTTATAATTAATAAAAATATTAAAAAAAAAATATTTACATATTTAGTTTCGTAAATTTATTAGAATGATTTTGTACTTAATTCAGGTGTGTAAAATT
This sequence comes from Platyscapa corneri, assembly GCA_018907185.1. Classification (NCBI taxonomy): domain Eukaryota; kingdom Metazoa; phylum Arthropoda; class Insecta; order Hymenoptera; family Agaonidae; genus Platyscapa; species Platyscapa corneri. Next base: position 479,674 of record JACCHW010000004.1, read on the forward strand.
GCTTACACTTAAAGTAAATTACAATTTTTTTCAAATATATTTTATTTTTGATCAAATGAAACAAATAATATTAAAAATAAATTTGTAAATTTTTCATGTACATATATTTATATAGAATATTATTATATAAATATGAAATTTGGTTATCATAATTAAATTTTAAAAAATTTGTATTTAAATAATAATATTTACCTTCAACAAACATCCAGAAGAAGTTTGTTAATTGAAAATAGTGATACAGGGAATAAAATATGATGCAGATTGGTATATTTGTTTGAAGAGAAACCTGAAATTCATAAATTAGATCTAGCAATTCGTACTTAAGTTTATTACTTTTTCGATTAATTATCATTTTGGTATTTATTGAAAAGTTGAATTTACTATGCATTACTCAAATTTAAAGTATCTTATCCATACATCAAATATTATATAAATATTTAAGATCCATAAAAAAAATAATATTTATAATTAATATTAAAAGAAAATAAAGAATATTGTGAATATTTTTTTCAATAGAGATACATAGTAATACTATTTACTTGTGATACTGTCGTTAAAATCCACAAGAAGTCAGCTAGAATATATGTGAACATTAAATTTGTATGTATGATATTCCGGAGACATCTAAGTTCCCTACAATAGAAAGAATAATGCATATTAAAAATATATTATTTTAGAAGAATTTAATATAATTAATATAAATTACAAGAATATTATTATCTCTTACTTTATATTACAATGATATAATTATATATTAATATAAAATTACAATTTTTATTTGATTACAATAAAACATATTCCATACGATTTATAAAAAATTGTATAAAAAACATTATAAAAAATATTAGAAGTGGTCAAATATTTTAAAGTTTTGTTCCGTCTCATTAGTAATAAATTAATGGTCGTTATTCAAATTAAAAAATCAAATAAGCATTTTACGCATGCCTTCAATTAAATTTTGTATTGGTTATAATCTTTTTTAAACTTTTGATACAAAAGCATTCGATAAATTTGTCGAATAAGAAACTTAAAAAGTGAAAGAAACAAGTAAAGTCTAGTATTAAAAGAAAGCTTATACTTGATGATAATTTATTATTGTTTGCAAACGGAAAATTTAAGGAAGATTAAGAAAAAAGATGCAGTAGTGCTGTGCTTGTATACCTATAGTACAAATATATGATAACAGCAATGATAAGAGTAGATAGTGAGAGCCCGTAGCCGACAAAATAGAGCTGCGTTGTTATCTCGACGCCGTTCTCATAATCTGGTGGAGCTAGCTTCAGCTCTTTACATAGCGAGTAGTTTGAGTAACCTTCCCAGGTGCCATTTACCCAGCACCATCTGCTCGCATTTTCTGCAATCAATAAACAACGCATGCTTTAAACATTTTTATCCTTGAATGAGCAAGTTGATGACCTTAGTTTTAACGATACATTGTAATATACATTGTAATACAGCCCGTATTTCTGTTTACACCTGGATTTTCGATTTTTTTAAAATACTTTTTATGTATTATTATATATTTATGATACAAATCCTGCGAATATTACAATTTTTTAAATTCACCCAATAAAATTTTGGCACGGTAAATTTCAAATTTAAAATTAATAATTTGATCTTTTTTGTAATTAGTTATTTAATATTTTTAATATAACCATACGTTTAACTTAAGCTGCTTAGATTGATATAACTATACATCATGCAACTTAATGCATCGTAAGATCTATTTTAGAAAACATTTATCTCGTGCGAACTAATTTACTTTAATATAAAAATTTCGATAAATGATAAATGATCAAAAAAATTACCGAGTTATTAAAATTATTAAAAAACAAATTATTGAAAAATTTTAAGAATAATTTTTCTAAAGAATTGTTTTCATTATCTCATATCTAACTTTGATCTAACTTAGCGAATTGTAAAGCTATGAAATGATAGGAAATACCTTCTGATTTATTAATGTCTACGTCACAAGATTTACAAAATTTATTTACTTATAATATTTTAATAATGGTGTTTAGAATGTAGATAGAAAAGAATTAAATAATCTTAATAAGATATTGTTTTATCTAATTCATTTAAATGTAATAATTGAAATATAAAAAAAAAGTTAAAAGCTCCTAATTTATTTTTTAATTAAAATCTCAATTAAAACATTTAAATTTATGTGACAATACATGTTTATCATAGTATTATTATTTATGCAATAAATTAACAAAGTTACCTTTTATACACGTGTTTGATTTTATTAGTATTAAAATATTTAGTACTAAGATTTTTTACATTTTCAGATTTACAATTTTTATAATGTATATATATTTTAATGACTGATTCATTGAATTTCTATATATTTACTTGTTATTTCAAGTTGTGATAAATACTTTTTATTTTAATTCAAGTTTATTCTCATTAGTAAATTTGTGAAAAAATTAATCATGATTTGATTGTAGTTTATTGATTAATATATATGGATGATAATTGATTAAGTAATCAGTCCATTACTGAAGTTATTGAAACTTTATTTAATAAAAGTTATAAATAGAATTTTTTGACAATTTTGAAGACAATTCATTTAATTTTTTATAATAATGAAGATAAATTAATATTTAATCAATACAAATGTTTCAATATAATAATTTAATATTGATAAGAAAAACATCAATTTAAGAAGTTGTTATATTGTTTTATTAAATAATACAATGCTTGAAAAATGAAGAACTATATTTGTAAGAAATATTTTTACTCAAGTATCAACTGAAATATATTTTTAAATTAATATTGAACCAATTAGTCGTATACAATTGATTCATTTGATTGATAAACTACAAAACCATTAATCAATTAAAATAATTTAATTGAATTCTACACATTTTTATCATGTTATACATTATGTTTTTTAAGTTTTAAATGTATCTTAAGAATTTTCTTACTTATAATAATAAATTATGCATATAAAAGTAATGAATATTTTAAATAGAATAAATATAATATAATATAATACAAGAAACATAATATGTAATAGAATAAAGATGGATTAATTTAAAAAATCAGTTTTAGTTGATGTTATTATTAATAGCCGAAACTTTTGTATCAAAATATCATTTATTTTCTATAGTATTAATATATAAAATAAATGTAGGATTCAATCAATTTTTATTAATATATTGACCAGTATTTTGAAATCGTAGAAGAACTGTTAATATAGTGTTATTACATCATCTTAAAAACTTAACTTTACGTAATAAAGAATATTAAAGAAATTATATAATAATGAATTTAGAAATTTATAATTGGGTGAATCGAGTCAAGAAAAACAATTTAGCTAAGTTCACTGGGAACTTTGTGATTTTTAAAAATATTGTATGTATTGTTTGACGACTCAGAAATATCGATTCAACTGCATATATAATCCTGTAGAGGTTAGTTTCAAGCAGATGCAAAAGTGACCGAGCATATAGTTTTTTCTTTTCTTCCATTAAGACGTCACTTCACAATTTTAAATATCTATCGTGTACTTTTTAGTCTCTTAATTTTATTAATACTCTTTTGACAATCAACCACGAAACTGTGTATATGAATAAAATAAACAACTAAATTTCTTTAGACTACATATGAACATGAAATAATTTTCAAATAATACTGTAAATGTAAGTAAGAACGCATGAGCATAGGCATGTAATTAGAATTTTGAAAATAATTAACGAATATAGTATTGTAAGCTTTTTGGACGCGACAGAGATTATATATTTTTATATTCAAATAAATATTTAATTATAATTAAAAAATGATTCTTGATTTACTATGCATACTTTAATTTTAATAATTGAGATTATTTACGTATTGTATGTGTCAGTATGTTGTTAAAGAAAAATTTGAATATTATAATTCGTCTATTCAAATAATTAAATTATTATTTTATTGGTATATGTTCATAATATTTTATTCATTCCTTTGATAGTCTATTAGATTTTTATTATAAATAAATGAAGTATTAAAAAATACTATTCATAGGATTCATTTATTAATAATATTAACTGGTACACATATATAATTTTACTCAAGTAGTAATACTGATAGTTATCAAATATATTAAAATAATTTTATTTTTAGCTGTAATTATATAAATACAATATAATATAATCTATGATACAATATTGTTTATAAACTATTTCATAACGCAATTAAAGGCTTTATATGTAAAATTAGAATACCACGCTCCGAATAAAGTTGTTATTTAAATTTTTATTTCATTAAGATAAATTATGTTTTCAATAATGAAAGAATTTATTTTAGAAGTTTCTAGGTATTTAAATTTTTTTTAAATTAGTTGTAATTCATAAAATACAGTTGAAGTTAAAAAATATTCTGTGTATACAAGATAACATTTCATTCTTAAAAACTTAGCCTGCATGTATAAACGATAAATATATGTAAAACGATTACAAATAAAATTCAAGATTAAGACAAATGTAATTTTTCTTTTTTATTTTCTTTTATAGTATCTCAATAAACACTACAATGAATCTAAATATATACCATATCTACTAAATATAAACGAAGTATATATATATATGTGTGTGTGTATGCATGTATAGATCAAGGACTTTCAATGTTCATTAGTATGTTTATACTTGGTACTTTGATGGAACGTTAATTTTATTATTTAATTTAATATGAAATTTTAAAAATTTAGTTCCTCGCAACATTGGTGCAAAATTATTAATTGACAGAGCGAAATAATTTTACGCCATTGTAAGGGTCGGCATATTAAGATTTTAGTTTTAATAAATGTTTAAAATAATTAGTGTTTATTTATAATGGAAGTGAATACTTGCGAAAATGAAAAAGTTTTATGTATAGGAAAGTAAATTATAATATTATTTAAGCTAAAAAATAGATAAATATCGAAAGCTTCAGGAAGATAGTCTTTTGACAAGACAGTTTGTGCACCGATATATGCACGTGTCTTGTTTAGTACAGAGTTTAACGCGTAAAAAGTGCGGAATATCCATTTCTGATATGGACTTTGACCCGTAGTAAATATAGGTCTAGAGGGCTTCTCGATGAGGATAAGGATATGCGCATTTTAAACAGATACGCGCGAGAGACGTAATATATATGTGCCTATAATTTTGTCCTTACATAGTATTTTTTCCCAGAAGATTTAATTGAAATCTGTACTTTCAAATTTCACTGGATGCTTATGAATATATAATGTCAAGTTAAATGGATTCAGTAAATTCTAATTAAAACAAAAAGGAAAAATCCTCGTAATTGAGAAAGAATAGAAGAAAATTATTGATTCTAATGGTTGACGATGGAATGTCCCAGGCTACTTTGCATGCGTACGATAACATGCAAGCGGCCTGGGACAGGTCATCACTATGAACTTCATTCGATAAAATTTAAAAATTAATATATTTAATTTGCTAGGAAAAAATAGTTTTATAAATATTTAAAAAAATGTTTTTCATTATACTATTACGAAATTATTAAATTATTATAAAACTATTATTAAATAAGTTGTTCATTTTCAATTGAAATTGCAGTGATGATCAGGGCCACGTGGTTCCGGATTTCTTACACTTGATTTTTATAACATAATACTGCGACGATTCTTTGACAAAATCTTAAAAATGTATATAAATCGGTAGAATTGGAGTAAGAATGATGTGGAGCAAAGTTAGAATAAAAATAAGCTATTTGTCACGTAAAAGTAGGTGCTTCTATAAGTTTTATAATCTTAGCTTTTATGAATAAAAAGATATTATAATATTAGAAAAATTGTTCTTACGATAAGTCAGCGTGTGAAGAGAAGAATTAGATTTCCGATAATGCGAGAATTTTTATATCGCTCTAGACATGTGGTAAGTAGTTTCCTGTGAGAACAGAAAGTCGATATGCACGTTATATTACTAGTTCTAGCATAAGACACGTAGTAAGCATCTTTATGTGGGAGACGTAATGAGCATAGGCATACGTTACACCTCTTCCCTAAGATTAAAGACATAATTTTAAATTTGTCTTTAAATGAATAGTTATGTTTCGAAGTCATTGGTATTACGGATGATTCTTCTTTTAGACTTATGTCGATTGTTGTTTCTGCGATTTCGAAATTTGTTTTATAATGGTATGTTATACGAATATCTTTTTTTTTGGTATAAATATTTAGTATTTGATAGTTTACAATAATAAGATTCGGTTGTTAAATAGAGTTATTGGGATAATTATATATATAATAATAAAATTTTTAAATAATATTAATTATGTTTTGGAATATTTTTCTTTTATGTTGTCGACGTGCGCTTGTGCCTTTTTACGTTTTTGATTAACGACAATATTTGAAGTAGAAATTACGTCAACTATTTCATTAAGACCATTATAATGAGAAATATATTTATTCGATTAAGGGAATCGTTGGGTCTTTAAAAAGATTTTATTTTCAATTTTATAATTTGTAGATTTTGCTTTTTTGTTGTAAAAGTTCTTCTTTTGTTTTTTGAATTTTATGATGCTGTCTCTAGCTAGTTTTCTATTTTTTCTGAACTTTTTGAATTTTTCATCAAGGAATCATCATACATATAGTTGAATTCCGCAGATCTTGAAATAAAAGGAAGAGTCGGTTTAGAGCTAAAGACAAATTCGTAAGGAATATAGTTTGTAAAGCTTTTTGGTGTAGTATTAAACGAAAAAGTAAAGTAATTTTAAATTTTCGTCCCAATTAGTTTATTCTTTATTTACATAATGTTTCAAATAATATGCTAGAGATTGGTGAGTCCTTTCTAAAGCTCTCTTAGTTTTCGGATGATATGGAGTAGTTTAAATTTGGCAGATTTTGAATAATTATATTATATCTTTAATCAAATTATATTTCAATTCCTTACTGTTGAATAGATGTTGGTAAAACGGTTTTGTTTGCATCAGTGGATGAAAATGCATATACATAAGATTGATTTAATTAATACAAGACACAAATATATGTATATTATAATTTTATGTATTTGTAATATATAATCGAGCACTCGAAATATGCCTTTATCTGAAATATACAAGAAGGATTAATACTGAGTTTCCTACACTGATAGATAGAAAGAATATGTCAATGCAACTGCATACTCAGTGTATGAACAGTCAATATATTTTCAGGTATTCCAAATATGCATATGAATCTTGTAAAAATTTTAGGATTGGTTTGAGCTTCATGATTTGGTATCGATGATTAATGCAAATTTGTTAACTGATTCTGATAATATAAATAAACCAACTATATCCACAGATATTCTTTCAAAATCTCTAGTCAATAATTTTCATAGGTTTCTTGCTTTTATATAAATTAATTTATTCCTTTGATAATCGTAGTTTTTATAAAACCGTAAACGGTTCTCTTCATATCGCACCATTTGTAATTTTGTTTAAATTTTGTATAACTCCTGTGAAATCCAAGGTGTTCAGTACTAGTTAAGCAATGATCAATTTCTTGTAATATTTTTTTATTTCGCTAAGTTTTGTAATGTATTGCAGTTTAGATGCATGTTTATAGAAATTTCTATTTTTTTTAAAAACGTGTCTGAGCATTGATATCACGATGTGTTTAGATTTAATAGATTTTTCTATAATTTAAGGTAAATTAATTTTCTTTTTTTTTATTTTAATAAGAGTTTTTTCAAGTTTGTTAAACATTTAAATAAATTTTCAAGTTCACAATCGACCAATTGAAAATTTTTATGATAAGATAGTAAATATTACAATTATTGTTTTTGATTAAGATAACATCGTATAATTTGAGATTTTAAGATTTTAAATATTCTTTGTTATTATATTTTGAATTAAATTTATTCAAGAATCCTTCTAAAAAACTAAAAATTTAAAATATGCAAATAATGCAGTTATTTTTTTACTGAGAATATTGATTTTCGTTTATTTGTCAATAAAAATTATATTTATTTTCAAATTTTCTTTGAAGTTTTATAAGAATTTATAGTTTCAACAGAATCAATATTATTGATTTAAATAAAATTATTTATATTGCTTAAATTTGAAAATTTTAAAAAAGGTCTATTTATATTAATTTTAATTAGCTCTTTAGAATCTAATTGTCATGGAATCCTACGATGAGCATCGGCATTACAGTTTATCTTTCCTATTTTGTATTTTACGGGAAATTTGTGTTCTTATAATTTTAAACGTCATTGGAAAAGTCTAACTAGAATCTTTTAAATTGAATAATGATAATAACGGTTTATGATAACTTATAATTCTGAATTATCTTGCATATAGATGTGGTCAAATAAGTTTTACTGCACATACAATGGCGAGCAATTCTTTTTCGACAGTGGGGTAGTTTGATTTAACTCCATTGAGACTTCTACTGGCAAATGTTATCGATCTTCTGTGATAAGATGGAGCTTAATGAAAAATTACTAACATCATTGTTAGTATGAATTTTTTTTTGAAATCTGGGTATTGCAAGATATGTGTAATAGATAATTTTAGTTTTTTATATTTTCAAAGTCTTCGTGCCATGTACTTTTCCAATTGAATTTAACGTCCTTTTTTAGCAGAGGTATTAGTGGTTTTGTTATTTGTCTATATTATTTTTATAAATCTTCAATAATACCAAAAAACCCATGAAAATATCAGATCGGTTTTTGATTTATTGGAATTACATAATTAACTACGCTTAAATTTTCTTCAGAATCTGGTTTTACACCTTCTTCTGTTATGAAGTAGTCGAAATAATTTTTTCACGTTTTTAGAAATTCACACTTATCAGATTATAATTTTAGATTATGTTTTTGTAGTCGTTGGAAAATCTTTCTTAATTTCTTTATGCGAATGTTTAAGGAATTTACGTAGTGAATGATATCATCTAAGTAAAGTAAACAACAAATTTCAGCTAAAGCTATTGAGATCAAATGAGAAAAACAAGCTGGAGAATATTTAAATCCGAAATGTAAACGATTTTTAATTCATAATGTCCATAATTCGTAGAGAATGCATTTTTCTCCTTGTCTCGAGGATCGATTTTCATTTACTGGAAATCTGACGCCAAATCTGAAGTTGTTAATTCTTTGAATTCTCTAATTAGTCTAAAATTTTAGAAATATTTGAAATAGGTTAGAAATCTATAATTTTTATATCTTTCAGTTTTCTATAATTGATAACAGTATGCCATTTTTTTATTTCCTGAAATGTCAAGTTTTTTAGAAATGACTCAAAAGGGTGAATTCCAAGATGATTCGGTTGTTGTATAATATTGTTTTTTAACATTTCCTCAAATTTTTTTCTTTATTTCTTCTTTATGGCATTGAGGATAAATTTTTAAAGATATAGGATTGCCTGTTATCGTGTCGATTCTGTGAAATACTGTCTCGGTGCAACTCGGTATATCACCATCCAAAAAAATATATCGTTCAAGTCTCTGCAAATGTTCAGGATTTGTTGACTTTCTTCCTAGTTTAAATAATTCAGTCTAAGTTAGCTTTCCAAGAATTTTATTCTGTTTGATGAATAATTATTTGGTTTTACATTACGTTATTTTATAAATTAAAACCACCTATTTTATAATTTTCCCTATAAAATAAAAATAAATATTTTTTAAAATTTTTAATATTTTGAAATTTTTAATACATGAATTTCATCTATACATTATAATTTGGAACAATCGAATAAAAAGCAACTCATGTAAATTTCAATAAAATATAATATTTATAAAAACATTGTATCATAAATTTTCAGTATATATCCATGTAATCTATATATCTAATATATCTAATATATAACACCAGTTTTTTATAATTTAAAATCAGCATGCAATATAATCCAAAAAAATACAAAAAATGTAAAAGACTATGAGAAAAAACCCTTTATAATATTGAATTTCTTGTTTTTCATTTATACTACAAAAGAGCATGGTAATAAAAAATTTGATATTTTTATTTCATTAATAACTTATCTAAGATATTTTTATTTTCCATAAAAATATTTAAATAAAGAACATTATAATCACCTTAAATTAAAATTTAATTCAAACTGATCACTACCTATTTCTAGATAATACCTTTCTAATGAAAAATTCATGATATTATTTTAAATAAACGGGGAAAATGATTTTATAGGTCAATTACTCAGTCATTTTTCTACATTCTTTTAAATTTTAAATAAAAGACATAATTTTTCATATGGATGTGATTGACCTAAAATGAATATCAAATGATATTTCAAGAAAGCACTATTATTATTAAAAATAATAAAAAAATTTTACTATATAATAGACTACAATCTATTAAAATTTAATAGATTTTAAGTAAAATAAATAATATTGTTATAAATTATTCAACGAAAAAATTAGAATATTGTTGCTTAAACTTTATACAGACATAAAAAACATTTGAATAATTACTGATATATGAGTTTACAAGATAAATTTCCTACTACAAGTAAAATATTTTCTTATAACTTCACATAGCAATTTAATACATACTATCTTTGATAGTACTAATCGAAAATACTTTATAATAAAAAGTGATATATATTTCATTTAAAAAATAATAAGTACTGTAATAACGTAGTATAAAACTGAAATTTTATGCAGAGTATCCTTGGATGTAAGTATTTTATTCAGATATATGGTCAGAAAACATCAAGAACTTTTAATTTTCTTAGGGTAAGAAGGGTAAAAAGATGGATCTTATTAAAAGAAATAATTGAATAAATATAGGTATTGATTTATACTGTATTATCTTGAACATTGTCCTAAGATGAGCGACGTAATACTCCCATATGAAGCCACTAACAAAAGTTCGTATTATGATGAATAGATTTATATTATTTTTTAGATAGTGAATCGATTTAAAAGTGAAAATCACTATAAAAGTAAGCCATATGAAAAAAATGATGCGTCGAACTTTATCATATCATAGTTTGTTATACTGCTCTGATGTTGATTTTTAGTAGTAAAGCATGCGAAGTAACTGTTGCAAGAGAGAGAGAGAGAGAGAGAGAGACAGAGAGAGAGAGAGTGAGTGTGTAAGTAAGATAATATAGTACTTATAGTTGGACGTCAGTTTTATTTTTAACATTTAAAATAATGATCCAAGTAGTAGACCAACTATTATCACTTGTGACACTACGATAGTCTTTAACGTCATCGATTTACCAGTGGGTGTTTTTTTTTTGCTCAAACTCTTTGACATTAATTGGAATCAAGTCCATCTTGACTTAACATGTCATCAACGAGGAGACCGTTATTTTTTTTTTATTCTTGACCTCGTACTTCTTTCTTTTTCTAAGCATAATCTGTCTGCCTTAGAGTGATAAAGAGCAAATATTGTCATACTTTATCCACCCTCTTCAACTAATGTTTAGAAACTGACTATATTCATTAGTTAGATCAAATTTACGACTTCTAAGGTAAGAAAGTTAAACAAAATATTATTCTAAAAAATAAAGATATTTTGAAAATTATGTAAACATAACAATTCATTATGAATTTTATTGCTACTTGTTGTCGTCAATGTAATGCCATTTTATTTATTAATATCATTTATTAAAATTTTAACAATTATAATCTGTGATATATCTCATTTCTTTTAAAACCTTTCACAAATAAAAACTTATATATTTTTTGATGAATTTCATTAAATAATTTATTTCTGAAATATGACTTTGTTTGTATTAAAATTTACATTTTAAAAAGCTATATTTAAAGAGTAGAAAAAAAACCAATAGATATTCAGATGTAATTATATTCTTTCAAATAAGCTTTAAATTTTCAATAAATCATCTTCCAAATTTAATTTATATTCCATATTTATGACTTTTTGGAACAGAAAATAAATTATTAGATTAAAATTATTTGCTTTATACTTGGAAAAAATGCCAATAATATTTATTAGAAGCTTGAATTTCAAAAATAATACTATTTTATTTCTAAGACTATTTATTATTTCAATAATTATAAATATACGTGTTAATTAAATAGAATCCTATAATAAAATGCTTTAATTAATTTTGTAAATTTTTCTATCTATTGTTACATGATTTAATGAAATAATTAAATTACTTTTGAGCATTGTTAAAAATATTCAATTATTACAACTTTACTTTTATCATTTATGAAATTGGTACATACATAATTTTTTAATTATCTCCTTTAAATATTTGAAAAAAAAAATCTAACTGAATATTAATTAAATTAAAAATAAGGTTTAAATGTAAAATATATAAGATAATTCAAATTTTATATTATCCACTTGAAATATTTTTTTTTAAATTTATAGTAACCGTAAATATATCATAAAAATAAAATTATTATTTTTCAATATTAATATGTCCTTCAAATAACACATGTGTAAAATTTACGTACTAAGCATTTCATTAATATTTCAATAATATGCAAAAATAAATTGTTTTAAACGTGTTATCAAATTTGATGTTCTAATATTAAAAAATTCATATTATATAAATTAATACATTTTAATAATAATGATTGTAACTAAATTTTATAGAACTTAGTATGTATTATTGGTATATATATAAAATTTAGTTAAGTTTTATAATTTTTCTTATATAAATTATTAACAAATTTTAAATTTTAAGAAAGAACAATTATAAATATTTGAAAACATGATTATGTTTGTTTAATTATAACACGATAATGTTCATAATTACGTTTTTATATACAATTTTTCAAGTAAATAGTTTAAAAGCAGATTCGATGAAAAAATTTATGATGATTAGCCTTTAAATTACATCACAGATACGAAATAGAAGTCAGCCAAAAATAAAAAATTTAGATAGTTTTAAAAATACAGAAGTAAGATAAAATTATAATTTAATTTAGATTAGTTATGCATTTATGTTTATACCATAAAATAGTTCTATTTCGCACTTTTTATATTTATTTGGATACTCGTTGCGCACATATTTTCCTATCTCCTATTGTCAAGGACTACAAATTGTATTTTTTTGTCTAATCTGATCAAGAAATTACACGTGCAAAAGACCTCTTCGATTTTCATCTCACTTTTTTTGGAACTTATTCTACAGTTATTTCTGATTAAAAGAAAAGCAAAGCACTTAAGTTTTGACCTTATCCTTACATCGATAATCTATTTAATTACATTCTGGTTGAAGGTGAAATCAAATTTATGCATTTATACGTGAAAAATGACACATGCTATTGTTTTATTTATGCTTTAGTAGAAAAGAAATTTAAGTGATAAAATCGTACTGAGATATTAAAGAAATTCAGTTTTACACATCTTGTGACTAATGATTATATGTAGAGATCTCTGCATCGATTAAAACGATGACATTTATTATTATTAATATCCTATTTTTTTAATTAAGATTTCAATATTTTAAAGAAAGTATAAAAAATATTTAGTCTATATGAACAAAATTATCAAACGAATGAAAATTTTTATTCCAAAAAATTTCATTCAGTATTATAAAAGTAGTTGTATGACTAAACAGTAATTGTATAAAATTATTGTTAGACAATTAAAATTTATTAATTATGAATAATATCCTAATATCTGAATAAATTATTCATTAATAATTCACGCCTTAAATTATTCTTTTTTTTTATATAACGTAAATTAAGTCAGTCTTTTTCTACGCCATTGTCATTTTTATAATATGAAACATATATTAAGCAATTTATTATATATATTTTTTTATTATAATAAATAATTAGCCTATATTTAATAAGATAATTTAAACTCTAATTATTATATACATATTTTATTCCAAGAAATATATTGAATTCTTAGAAAATGTGAATAATTTATGTTATATTAGTGATTAATACGTATATATTAAATAAAAATAAAAATATTAGAATTAATTAATAAAAGTAGATATTGGATTATATATATTATAACTATATTATACTAAATACAGAAAATAAGAATTAAGCTTTTCAGTTATTTTGTAAGATCTCTTAGAAATTTTCCATTTTCTGTTATGTCGTATTAAAAAAAAATTAAAGTATGAATTGTATACTTAGGTTATCAAACAATCTTTTAGATATATTTTTTTATTATATATATACAAATGAAAATCAGTAAAACATACTAAAAAAGTTTAATTTAAATTATTAAAAAAACGAAACAAATCTCATAATAAAATTGATTTCATATTTAACTTTTACGTTATTATTACACAATTATGCTTTTTTTTAGAAATATACATTCATACAAAACCAAATTTTAAGATTTCATATTTGAAGAAAATTCATAAATTCTGTTTATTTGTATATATATAATGTTGTTTGAACTACATATCTTGAAAATTAATATTATAAAGAAACCGATTATTAAATGAATGGAATTATTTATATTCTTAGTTATATTTTAAAAGCATGTAAAGTTTACTAGACTGTAAATATTTACAATTGATAGATATTAATTATTGTGTAAATATAAGTAATTTTAAAATTAACTTCTCTTATTATTTTAAGAAATACTATACTAGAGTATATTCTAGAATAGAATACAGTAATTTATGTACAAATTGTTAATTTATACATTAAGCTAGTTATAAAAATAAAAATTAAATATTGCATATCTTATTTTATCTTTTGTATATAGGGTCAAAAATCATAAAGCAATAGTATATTGTTAGGTATCATTAAATTATAATGATAATGATAATGATGACGATGATTATCATCATCATCATTATTATTATTATTATTATTATTATTATTATTATTATTATTATTATTATTATTATTATTATTATTATTACTAAAACGTATGAATTTGCTTATAATTATTATAAAAAAATCTGATAATTTTGTGCACACGTATCGTGTTTTATTCAAATTTTATAATATTTGAATACATTTTTAAATTTACTATCTATGTAAAGATACTTCATATTCTACGCGTTTATTTGTATTTACTTGAAAATATTTATTTTATCTTTTAAAGCTTATATATTTTGGCAATAATCAAACTTCATTTTTTTACTTTACAACGAATGAGAGAAACTTAAAATAATATCGTTTTATACGTTTGTAATATATATACACGTATATTGTGTAGATTTAGATATATATTGTATATAAATTAATTATAATATATATGTTTGTGTGTGTGTTGTGTATACGTACCATATTACACTTAACAATTAATTTTATTTACTAAAATTGATTATTTCAAGATGAAGTTGAATATTGATTAATGTAATATTATTGATATTTATAAATTTCTTTTTATTGTGAAATAGTTTATGTATTTTTAATCTCTAATTTTATGACACCTTTAGATTATTTAGTACCCAGACAGTCTTTCTTTTAAAGTTACATTACAATATTAAATTGATCATTTTTATTATAATAGTAGAGTGAAACTTCTGTAGGAAAAGTCCAATTGTGTAACTGGTAAGGCGTAATACTTATCTTGATCTTCTCTAGATTTATCAAACCAAAAAAGAAGAGGATTAAAGTTTTACCACATTGTTTTACGACAGAAATGTATTCTCGAAATAACCGTATCATTATTTGATCGGTTACTTCATAATATCAATTTTGTTAGTATTTGTGAGGCAAAGTCTAATATAAGATAAGCTTATTAATTGATAAATAAAGTACCAAATAAACAAGAAATGTTACCGTCAGAAAATTTGAATTTAAGACTACTTGTTTATTTTATTCAAATTTTTTGGTCAATCGTGAACGTACTCTTAGTAGCTTTCTTATCGATGGTTATTATAAACTATATTAATATTTCTTACAAATACTTAACAAATTTCATTCAATATTTAAAAAAAGACTTAATATTTTATTAATTAATAATTAAAAATTTTTTGTATTAATTTAATGAAGGCTTAATCAGTAACTCACAATGAAATTTACGTTATAATGTAGATTTCACTCGGTCACAAATTTACCCCTGTTAATATACAAATAATTTTTTAAATACCTAATAAAATTGTTTTTGTAATTTTATTTTTAAAAATTAAGATTGTATAAAATAAACAATTTATGTAAAATTAAAAATAAATTTTAATATAATTAAAATTATTGATAAAATTTAATATAAATGTAGACGATGCAATTGCTCGTTGTAAAATAATTTCGAAAGAGGCTACAGAACGTGTGAGGGTGAAAGAAAGGTAAGTGAGATAGGCGGGAGCATCCACACAGGTAGCTCACCGAGTTGGGCCGAAAGGTCAATAAGATACTGTCGGGAATATTTTCAATCGGAAAATATTCGGACTGGATAAATTAACACCGCGCGACAAGCACGAGTGCAAACGGACGGGCCCATGCAATGGAGGACTCGCGCATAGTTCAGGTACGAGCGAGACAACTATATCTTCTCTCCTTCCATTCTCCCACCCAGCCGCTCTCATACGTCTGTTTCGCTAGGCGTTCAGCCTAGTCTACTCTGCCTCTCTCGCTCTAGTGCGTTCGCGCGTCGATCCCTCTCTTCCTACTCCTCTACTATTACGAGCTATGGTTCTCTCTAGCTAGGCTTCCCGCCCTCTCTCTCTCTCTCTCTCTCGCTCACGCGCTTGCGGATTCGCTCGACAAATTTATCTGTAAGAGCCTTTTTTCCCCCGTAGACTCCGCGGGAGTTTTTTTCCAGGCCCAGCGGGACGAATTTACGTATGTCACGGGCGGGATCGTTCAAAATCAACACGCGGATAGGTATAAGCTCGGGCGCGGATAAACAGCTGTGAGTAGGTTGAGCAGCGTTTATAACCTGAATAAGATATAGAAGTAAGATCTAAACTTCGGAAAATGTATATGGTTGTAATAAATGTGCGTGCCTAGACAATTAGAGACGAGAATAAGGAAATATCATTATTTGTAAGCAAATTGGCGGCAGATTTACAATTATTGCCGACGGTTTAGAAAATAAGCGCGTAAATTGTAAAAAATAGCGTAGGATGCGTCTGCATGGCAGCGAAAAATAAAAATTATATTGTACAGGCGGTAAGCAAGCGGCTTACGGAATTTTTAACGATTGCCCTGCAATTTGCGACGAATGTTTAAATACTGCGACACCGGAGAGATGAATAGCTTTTCTGTCTCGATTCTTGTACCGAAATAGACCGATCTGTAATAACACTGCGAATAAAATCTTTTCGAGCAAAATCAACATTTTTTTAAAACCTTCCTTTTTCTGCTTGTGATAACGAATAACTACGCGACGCGATCGGTAACGATAAAATTTTTAACTATTTTTCAAATCTATTAAGCTAATTATTAAAGTGCTTTCCACTAGAATTAGAAGTAAAAAAGATAGAGTATGTAAAATTTATTTAAAACATTAAAAATATATTTCATATTATTCATTTTATATTCAGATATTTTATTCCTTATATATTTCTATCTCAATAATTATACGTCAATTAGACTTAAATTTAAGTTTTTTTACAATAAAAGTTGTTAATACATCAAAAAATAATTAGATTTAGATTTAATAGTAAATGATTGATTTACTAAATAATATTATAATTTTTTTTTATACTTTTTTCAACATTTTTTTACATTGTTTCAAGTTAGTAAATAGTATTAAGTAACTTAATGGATCCTTCTATAGTGTTCATTTTTTCAATAATTAGTACTTTTTTTTAATTTCATAAATTTTATTATCATTTAAATTTTTATAATGTATTCATTCAAGATATATAATATTTATTACTATATAGTAATTTACTTTTAAATTTATATTTTAATTTAACTTTAAAAATTGTAATAAAGGCGTGAATATTAATTCTTTTGGCGGCGTCATATCTACCATTGACAAGAAAAGATTTTTTGAAACTAATTTTTATTTAAAAGGCATAAAGTTTTTAACACATATTTTTGTGGCTTCAAGTTTTGATCTTTTTAACACATTGTGGCGTACACGCGAAGAAAATATACGTCGCACACAAGCGCCAGGCCCGATCGCCATTCGCCGCGCGCCGAGATTTATAACAACTTGGCCCGGCCGAACTGCAATAAAGATCGGGTGAGCCGAATCTTCGAGTGTCTACGGACACATACCCTAATTTTTAGTTTTAGTTTTACTTAGACTGCAAGTAAATATTAAACAGCATGTAATAAATAGAAAAACGAAAAAGGCTTCGTGCCCGATGCCGACGGCACTCGGGCCAGTTGAACAAGTGCAAGTTTCCGTGTTGCACGTGCCGCTCTGCATACATATATTAGTTTCGCACTATATATATACATATATATCTTATTGTACAGAATAAATAAATAATCAACGTAAAATTCAGTTTTGATTATTTCACCTAACCCGCAACAACATAATATAACTTTAAATTTATACACATTGAAAATCCGAGGAAAATTCAGCTTGAATATTAATAGAAGTTGGAAAAATATTTACACAAATAAATAAATAAAATTAGAACTACAACAATTTATAAATAAAATTAACGAACTACTTTATTTTTATTTGTCAAATTATAAATAAGTGATAAATCGATCTAGGCTATTTGACTGTTCAAATGTCTTTCATAAATATTTTAGAAATTTTATATAACTTAACATATTTATAAACTTTATAAGAATAATTTTTTAGAGATGAAGTAGATATTAATCAAGTAAAAATTATTGACATTTACAAAATAAACTCTAAAATACTAAAATTACGTATATATTTTATGACATCTATAGTATTTCTTTATGCACAATAATTTGATAAACAGCAAAGATGAAATTGTATAAAACAAGATAATCTAATTCTTGGTAATACTTAAAATATAAATGCTATTCCATTTTTATTGAAAATATACACCTTCTGTAAGTTAATGATAAGATTTTTAGCTCTTATATATTTATTACTTCATTATTTTCTCAAATACCTAATGTTCTTCATCTTTAATTTCATTTCAATGTTTTTATATAGCAACAATATATTCTTATAATAAAAGTAGCTTAAACTCTATTTTTGTTATTATTATTATATTTAGTATTTGTATGTCTGAAAGATATTAATTAATTAAGATTTACATAATTTACATAATATTTTTGTTCGATAAAAAATATATTAATTTTTTAATTACATTTAATATGTATATATTAAATTTAGTATCATTTTTATTAAGCTAAGCATACAATATCTAAAATTTATTATTATTATTATTTTAAAGAAATTTGTTTAAGATATATATAAAAATTGTGAAACTGTAAAACTTCCTGCTCTTTTAGTATCATAAATTATTCAAAATCATAGCAAGTAAATTAAACTATTGAAATCGATTAATATTCAAGTATTTATTTAAAATATGAAAAGTATGGATTTTATTTGAACAATGTATTTAAGTTTAATAATATTTTATTTCTTTATATACAGATGTTTTAATTTTTACACATTATATAATAAAAAAATTTTTCAATAAATTAATGAAATAAAATTTAACTTTTAAAATTTTGTTTTTAAAATAATAATGATACTGATTTTCTGTTTTGTATATTCTATTTTGTAAAATAAATTTCATTAAATAATTCTTTGTTTAAAAAAATTATGTTATTGTTGCGTAAAGATTTATTTCATTAAATATTAAATTAAATTTATTAAATTATTATTGTTAATGTTCATTATAATATTTTTAATTATTATTTATTATTTTATTACCTATGAACAGATGAGTAAGCTTCTTAAATTTCTTTTAAAGATACTAACATTTATAAAAAAAGTTATTTTTTGATAAATCTATTTTAATAAAAATATGAAATCCTATTTAAAATTTTCTATTAAAAAAAAATAAAAATCATGTAATCTACTCTACGTATGAATTATAAAAGATTAAAATAAATTTCATACTGTATGAATTGTATCGATGAAAAACAAACACAAATTAAAAGGGCTGGATCTGTACATGGAATATGACCTAACCTTTAGACAGAGGCAAAACAACTGGAGAATAACACACAGACTACTGGAATTAAGAGGTAAGGGCATAGAGGGGACAAGTAAATTTAACAAAATATTATCTAAAAAGGAAATTTTAACATATAGTGAGAAAAGAGGAATGTTCCTTCGGAAACAAAAGGGAAGGACACAGAAAGTGACACAAAAAAGAAGGAGAGGGGCAATGACAGATACACAGACAGGTATACAAGAAGAATGGTAGAGGAGAGAACACAAGAATACAAGGGAAAAAAGAGAAAAGTAATAGAGAAAAGAAAACAAAAAAAAAACATGACAGTAGGATTCTGGAACGTGGCAGGACTGAGCCAAATAACAATACAAACTTGGGATTTTATAACAAACATGGAGATAATCGGTCTCATCGAAACATGGGTAGAAAAAACAGTGAAAAAGTGTTGGAAAAAAAATTAAAAAATTTTGAGATGATGATAACACCAGCCAGAAGAGAAAAAAAAGGGAAAAGCCAAAGGAGGGATAGTATTAATGGTAAGAAAAACGGAGAAAATTAGAATATTAGAAATAATTAAAAATAACAACGAAATCTTAATAATAAGACTTAAAATAGAAGGAAAAGAAATTTGTGTTGCAGTAGTATACATGAGAGAGGAAATAAAAGAAAACTGCAATGAGTTAAACAAAATGTGGGAACGATTTAAAGACGAGGGAGTTATAATGAGGGGAGACTTAAACTGCAGAACCGGAAATCTAGGAGGGTGGATAGGCGAAGAAGGGGAGCGGGGAAGACTGTCAAAAGACAAAACAGTAGACAAAAGAGGGAAGAAAACAGTGGAATAGTTAGAGGAAAGAGGGCTCTTTTTCTTAAATAAAACACATGGGATAAGGTACAGGGAGTTTACCTATTCGAACAGAACGGGGGCCTCTGTAATTGGCTAAATAATAGTCAACTACGAGGCGTTTGAAATAATAGAAAAGATATCAGTAGGCGAAAATACGGAATCGGACCACCACCCCATAACCATAAACCTACGGATAGACAAGGAAGAACGAGAAAAATCCAACAAAAAGTAAAGAGAATTATCTGGACCGAAGAGAATATAGAAAAATATGAGAAGGAAATAATAATGAGTAGAGAGGCAAAAAATTGGAGAGAATTAAGAGAGTGTATTAAAACAGCAGCAGATAGGATCAGCAGCTACAGAAAAGAAAAGAAAAGTGAATAATGGAAAAATGAGAAATACGGTACGGTAGTACCGATTTTCAAAAAAAGTGATAAGAAAAACGTGGAGAATTACAGGGGTATAATTTTAATGAATTCTGAGTACAAAATAGTGGAAGAAATTATAAAAAATAGAATCGAGGACTTCATGAAAGAGAACAATAAATACGTAAAAACACAATTCGGATTCAGAAGAAATAGGGGTACCACAGACGCACTCTAGGTACTAAAGACGGATATAGACAAACAACTGTCAAGAGAGAAAGGCGAAATATTAGTCTGCTTTTCTGACCTAAGATCAGTTTTTGATAAAATAGAAAGAACGGAAATCTGGAAAGGACTAGAGAACGCTGGAATAGAAAAATACTTGATAGACTACACAAAGAAATTATACCAAGACACAAAAGTAAAAAATTAGAATAAATGATAAGATCATTGGTGAGTTTGAGACAAACAGAGGAGTCGGACAGGGCTACCCACTAAGCCCCACATTATTCAATATAGGAATGTTAGAGCTGGAAGAAGATCTAAAAAAAGCAAGAACTTCTGGAATCAAAATAGGGAAAAAAAGAATAAGGGTATTACATTACGCAGAAAACATCGCAGTACTAGCGAAAAGTGAAGTAGAAATAAGAGAGATATTGAGAATTTCCTGGGACTTCTTACAGTTAAAAGGACTAGAACTGAACACGGACAAAACGAAAATCATGAAATTCAAAAAACACGGAGACAGAAAAAAATGACAGACTTTAAATGGAAATGGTATAAACTGGAAACGGTAAAAACTTTCACATACTTGGGATACGAACTAACAGAAAGTAATCAAGACAGAAGGTACATAAAAATGCTAGCCAAAAAAGCAAACATGATACTAGTAAAAGTCTGGAGTATTGCCGAAAGATACTTCAAGGAGGACTTTAGCACAAAAATGAAGTTCTTCGATGCGCTAGTCAAGGGAGTCATACTATACGGAACATAATTATAGGGGTGGAAAGAACAGGAAAGAACAGGTGGAAATAGAAAAAATACAAAAGAAATACATAAAATGGGTGCTAGGATTAGACAAAAACACACCGGATCATGCCATAATGATAGAATAAAAATGGGACAAATTACAAATTAAGGGTATAAAAAGGGCAATGAACTACGAACAAAAAATAAGGAAAGAAGAGGAGGGAATACTAAAAGAATGTCTAGAAGTAAGATTAATACAAGGAAGAATCTTCGAAAATGACAGGGGAAAAACATACTAGCACTAGAATCAAATTCTGGCAGGAAATGGTCAAGTACATACCTAGAGAATAAAATACAGAATGAAGAACTTGATTCGGAAGAAATAACAAAAATAAAACGATGCCAGTGCCAACAACTATGGCTAAACAAATTAAACAAATCAAAATATACACTCGAAGTAAAGAATCTCATCCTAGAGACGGTACAGGAAAAAGAAAGTATATACACAAAGAAAGAGGGAGAAAGGCACAGAATAGGAATGAAGATTCTAGCCAGATATAGGATGGGCAATAAGAGTAACTTCAACAGACACTGGCTAACGGAGAAAGGAAAAACATGCAGACTGTGTAATAAAGACAAGGAAATACTGAAACATGTGCTAGAAGAATGCGAAGAGGTAGAGTACCACACCACTCACTAGGAAACAGTTCTGAAAGGGGAAAGAAAAAGCATTAATTTACTGTACAGAATACATTGGAAAAGAAACAAAAAAGAAAAACTAGAATCAAAGAATAGGGAAGAATAAAAAATAAGACAGGACAATGACAGGCAAAAGAACGTATATCTACCTAATTATCTACATTACTATCTATATTCATATTTTTAATAAAACGAGAATGTTTACAGTAATATTTGACTCAGGACACCAACAGCCTGTATAAACTACCATGGAAAAGGTCAAGAGTGAAAAACAAAGAAAAGTTAAAGAAAAAAAACAAACATAGTGTGTTGTAATAAATAATTAAAAAATGTATTAAACAATTGTATATGAAGTGTATAATAAGTGTATAAGTTGGATTAGAAATAAGTGTAAAAATATCCTAAATAACAATGTAAAATATTGTTCTTAAATAAATACTATATTATACTAGTTAATTGTTTTTAATGATTTTTAACGTAATATTTTCTTATCTTAGAATTTAAATTATATTTTTATTTAGCTTCTAATTTTTTAGTACAATTTGTAATGATTGCACTTGCAAATATAGCTGGTCGACTACAAATATTGTATGACTTATATTTAACTCTAACTGACGCAATAATATATTAAATCGTATTCTCAGCACACTCAATATTGAATTAGTTAGTTAGTTTATTGAATTATTTATTTATTATTATTATTATTATCATCTATTGTTATGGATTTATTATTTATTATTTTATTGAATTATACTGACGCATTTAAAATATCTATGTTTAGAAGACACTTATGAATTCGTACAAGTAATTAAAAATGTTGAGAAAAAAACCTGATCTAAATATAGTTAGATGATGAATGTCGATGTCTGTGGAATTTTTCCCAAAAGTGAATTAAAAGAAATGTAGATATAGTCATGCATATAAATTACTTCTCAATTATTATCATATCGTTGCTTTAATTTTTTTTTCATGATGTATCTATGAAATTCTTGGCTGGAAATTTACTTTGATACTAGCCTTTTTGATTATTGTCTACATAATATCAATATCTATTTGATTAAGTTGTAAAATCTAATTGATGGTGATTATTAACTTCTTTGTACTCGCTTTATTAATTATAAAAATTTCCTATCGGAAATTTTTTTATTTTAGAATATTTTTAATAAATAAAACTTGAATTCAACGTTAATAGTTTCTTTCAAACTCATTAGTTATTGTTTTCAAATGATATTTAAAAAAATACATTTAGTTATTTTAATTAGTAAATTATGATTTTAATAAGTTCTTAAAATAGAAAAACAGATCAATAATAAAATTTTTATATATTGATGTCATATTATTTATATACTGATATATTATAAATGTTAAAATTAAGATTCAAATTTTCAATTTATATTTCATGTATTCATTTAAATTTACGGTAAAGTAAAATAACATCTTTTTATCGTTAATTTGATTTGCATGTAATTTGAAAAATGGATGAAATGAAAAATGGTGGTATTTATAAATAAATTTTTTATTTTATTTTGAAGAATATTTTCTTTTAATTATATTTTTGAAAATAGTTTTGTCAACAGTATTATTATATAATATAAAAATAATTTATAAAATAATATCACATGATCATTATATATTAAACTTATAAAATAATTATTTTTAGTTGTACGTATTCAGAATATATAATTCAAGATAGTATTAACTAGAAAGCTACATTTTTCACATATAATAATGAAAAAAATTTATTAATTATATAACACACAGTTTCAATTTTATTAAATTTATATTCAAAATCAATGAATGAAACAAATTAACGTTAAAAGCTAATTTTAACTTAAAAATGTATTTTTTATTCATTTTTTATTTTTCGCCAAAATTAAATTCCTGATATATAGCAATAACTTTTATAATTTTTATATATTATATTTATTGTTTTAATATATATGTTTATAAAAAATATAGATTTGTAATTTTAAATTCGCTTCGAAGATTTATTGCACAAGAGATGATATTTGAAAAAGTTAGTTATTTTTTGAGTCAATATTTCACGTATACTTTTTAATAATTAAGTGATTGGATTCATGCAATCTTCAAAATATTTCGTACTACAATTTTATAAAATTCAACAACTTTTTTCATATTATGATATAAATTTATATTTTAATTTAGTAATTTCAATTTATACTTTTCTTTATTTTCCATGTTTTTAAATAAAACAAAAGCTTCTCAAACAGAAAAATGTTATTCCTTGTATATTTTAAAAATATAAAAATTCAAGTATTAGTTTATTATAAAATTAAATATCTAAAATTTATAAGCTATTCAACTCTTGTTCGGAAAATACTATTATATGTTAATCTTGATATGTTGACCTTATATGTTAAATACAAATATTTTTCAGCTCTTTGCCCGATAATTTTTAAGTATTTATAAAAAGATTGTCGAAAATTTTTTTTGTGTATGTATACTATATACTAAAATTTTCATTCTAAAAAATTTGATAATAACAAAAAATTCAACCAACTTGGTAATGTAAGATTTTTGTTTTATTATATAAGATCTTATAAGAATTTCATCAGTTAATAATATGATATTTTTATTAAACAATAGTTATACCAGTATTTATAATAGGTATTTCTATATTAAATTGGTTTAAAACACAATTTTTATATTTTTCTTTGTAACTATTTAGTATATAAACAGAAAACAAAAACTATATAAATCTGTTTTAAATATTATTTATTTAATACTATCTTTTATTTATTCCATTAAGCATTATATTTTTCTTTAATATATTCAAATTGTATTCGATGTATTTTTTAATGATTCTTTTACAATTTTTCTCATATATGGTGGAAATATACTTTGGTTTATAATAACTTTTTTTAATGAAATAAAAATTAATTTATCATATTAAGGTATTTTAAATATTTACCAATTAAATAAATTTAGATACTAATACTCTTAATAAATCAATTTTAATCAAAGCTAGTTTAAATTTACCTAGATAATTTTTACGAGTAAATTCAGTTTTAATATTTATTATTTATGAATCAATTTTAAGTAAAAAGTTTTAAATACAATTTTTTTATACAAATTAAAAATTCTTCTAATTTCATTAATTAGCTTTCTAATATATTATATAGAAGCTGAACACTCAATAAATATTTCCACTAATTGAACAAATATCATAAAAATAAGTACAGTGTTAATATTAAAAAAAAGAAGAAAGTTCATATTAAGATCATTTTATAATGGTAAAAAATCAGAACATCAAAAGTTTGGATGCTCATTCGTTTACTTGTACTACCCGTAAATCGATTTATTTGTAAATTAATATTGTTTCAAGTAAATTTCGGTTTACTCAGCTTTACCTCAAGATCGTTAATTTGTTCGGTAATAAAAAACTGTGCATAAAATATGATTCATTATTAAATACTATTAATAAAAAAGAACCGCCAATTTCTCCGACAGGAAATAAAAAACAAATAGCAAATATTATATTAAGTAAAATAGAATTTATAATATTTTAAACATTGTTGTTTAAGAAAATGATAACCTTTTCTTAAATATTTTTCATTCCATTGGTGTAATCACCTTATACTACCCATCGGAATGAATTCACACGAATTTATCTAGATTTTTATTGATTATTATTTTTTAAGATATTTTTTAATAATATTTTTTAAGACTGTAGAATAAGTGAGACTTCAAAAAAAACTTACTGCAAATTCAATAAATTTGAGTTTTAGGGAAAAATATGTCATAATAATAATAACAATAATTATACTCTTTTAGTTGAATTATTGCGTCATTGGGCTATATTTCTGGAAAAGTTTATTAAATAAAAAGACTTTTATTCGAAGATGGTTAATTACGTTTCCTATAAACACAGTCATAGACACATTTCTCGCATCTGCTCTTTATCTTTCCTTCTGTCTCTCTCTCTTTCTCTATCTTTCTTCATTCTGTTTCTTTTGATATCTTATCTTAAATTATAGGAGGTTTTATTGTTACGTTGTATATGTTTACGGTAGAATGCAAATTTTAAAGACCGAGTATATTAAATTACCATAGATTTTATTCAAATTTTTAATTAATACCATTTTAGTTTCATCGCATTTAGTTTAAGTAAACGATCGACATGAAGTCTTTATGAGAATATGAATAAATTCAAATGAATAAAAAAGCCTGTTTAGATATTTTTAAATAATATTGTAAATAAAAGATAATGATTAGCAAACATACTCATAAAAATTCTTTATTGTTTTTAATACTATTGAAAAATAAAATTTTATATGTTTAAAATGGAAGTAATAAATTTAAAGCGCTTCTATATTTAAATTCTTTTTTCAAGAATTATTATCTAAACAATATTTTGATTTATGATATTCTCATTTCTTAAATCATTATTTTTTATTGTAATATATTTAAAGTAAATCAAATATTTATTTTACGATTAACTTAAGCATTACTATATATATAAGTCCATTTATACCTTACGAAAAACTTATTTAATAACTGCAACAATTAATACCTTATATATATATATAATATTGATTGCTCCAGTTGTTAATAAAGTCAATTTATAGATTAAAAACGTTACAAAATATTGAATTTAAAAAAGTTTTTAAAATAAATTTTTTTCAACATTTTCTCGTATACTATTAATATTATAAATTTATAACAAGATATTATTGATGCAAAGTAAAGTAAAACCTAAGGTTATAATATTATAAATGCATTTCGAATTTGTTAAGTCTCAATTTATTTTTTATTTAAAAGCTTTATCAATGGAAATTTTACATTTAAAATGATAATTGTAAATTAAAAAGTTTGTGCAATTTAAAAAACAAAATTGCTTATAATAAAAAAGTCCTAATAAAATTATACATTTTATTTCATAAATTATATATCTATAGATAAAAAAAATTGATTATTTTTTGTAAAATAACATATTGGCAATAAATAAAATGAAGTTTCGTATTTGATACTAATTATATTGAAATTTGCAATAATTATATTAAATTTAAATATTTTTATATTTAAATATATATTTTTTGATTAGCTAATGTAATCTTATCATTCTTAAAGAATATAGGAGCATTTTAAAAATATGTATATGTATTTTAAAATATTTAAAAATTAAAATTTTTATAATTGTATAATCGAAATATTGTGGTATTTAATTATCTTTGAATATATTTATTTGAGTTTTTATATTAAATCAAGTTTTCAGGAACCTTCCCTACATAAATAAATGTTCATTGTAAATAGATATTTTATATGTTAATGAAATTTAGTAAATTATCGTTAAATTAAAATACATTTTTATGTAAAAAATGTATTAAGAAGTGATGTAATAAAATTGTGAAATATTTTATAAATGAAAACTTCAACGTTAGTCTGCCTTGGCTAATGATGGATTTTATATACATTTCGGTTATAATAGCCATGTTTATTCAAGCATTCGTGCAATTAGTAGTCGAAGAAAGTTTATTCTATTGGAATTACTATTTCAGATATATACTTATGATATAATGATACTTTCATTAGGTAAACGATACAAGTTTTTCTGTTATCCTTTTATTACCTTCTTTACGGTAATAAAGTTTTCAAGTAATACAGCTTCTTATTTTTCTAATATATAAAGAAAATTAGAAAAATACTAATATTTCACGAATCAAATATAATACCAAAAATTTATTTCAATAAAGTTTTTATTAACCAGCTTATATATCTAATTTTCATATAATCTAACTTTAATATTAAAATAATTATTTATATAATTTTTTATTTTTTTATCTAAATTAATTTTTTTATTTTTAATAACATTTGAATAGTTTGAATAATTATTTTTTTATTATTTTCCAGTAAATTTAGATTTTCATTTATTTAGACTTGAATTATTTTATTTAAAAAAAACTCATTCCTCTTCTTAGGGAGATTTAATAACATGTTTCAAAATTTAAGTAAGTAGTTAAAATTTACCAGTCTTTATACTTGAAAAGAAGTTTTAACCTTTAACCTCCCTGATTTTTCGTCAAGTTCAAAAAATATATTTGAAGTTGATAAATAACACAAAATATAAGTCATTATATCTTAGTTGATAAAATTCTGTACAGTTATTGATCATCGTACTTTCGAGCGGCAGGACTTGCACACTGCTAGGCTTCGAGCTGATGGAAACGTCAAGCACCTAGACGACTCCCGCGAGGCACCTTCGATGAGGGTGCCCAAAAAAGAAACCTGCGCTGATGCGGGACTTCACGTCCTGAACGTGCAACGTGACCTCACAAGGTGGGGAAAACATGAAAACACGTGCTACTGCGCTTGAAGCAAGGCCGTACGAACTTGTGACTGGGGCGCGCAACGTCGTCGAGACGGGGAGAGAGTCTAGAAGAAGTCGACAAACTTCCGCGTGGTAGCGGATGGCAAAGCACAGCGTGGAATACCAGGGCGCGAGAAGGAGAAAGGGGGGTTATTGGTTCCGCTATGAACTCTCGGTTAATAGAATATTTAGAATAGCAAGTTAGAACAATGCGTGAAAATAAATGATAGGTACGAATCGTAAAACCATAGAATGTAACGGTCTTTTCTTCTCTGAAGCAGGAGAGGGTTTTTTCTGGTCAGGTAGTAAATAAGAAAAACAATTTGTAAATGACGCGTTTAATCCTTAAGGGCGGAAAATATGTCACGAATCGATAAGCGTTTATGTCGCTGCTAAAAGTAAATGACTAGCAAGAGGAAAGAGAAAAATTGAGAATGTATAAATATAAGATCGCAGGCGAAAGCATGGAGATTTTATTTGAAATTTTCTCGTTCTATTTTACCCGACCGAGCGTTTCCGGCTTTTCTTACGCGAGCCTTAGGAGATATATTTGAAGTGCTGAAATAAATCACCATAATAAAAATTCAAATAAAAAACATCTTTATTCACAACTTCTCGGCGACGATATCGTGTAAACTTAATATTATTAAATATTATGTTTAAAAATAATAACTACTAAAACTAAAATAAATTAATAATATTCGTGAATGGGTATATTTTACGTTATGCAGTTCTACTTTTAATTAAATTTTTTTAAGTATTAAAATTCATTTATTTACGAACTAACTTTTAAATTTTTAAAAAGAAAAAACTTAATAAAATTTTAAAGTTACAAATGTTTGCGTATTATTTTTCTATGATTGTTTGCAACCAAAACAATAGTTTTACAATACATACAATAAAAAATAATTTTAAAACATTTATAATTATACATATATTTTTATTTTTAAATGATTATTATTTTTAATAAGAATTCTTAAATAATATTATTAAATAATTAATTTTTAATAATTAAATAATTCTACAAATAAATAAGAAAACATTGATTGATCAATATAATATAAATATAAACGATTACGTAAATTATACTTTCAATTAATAAAAATCTTATTGATACTAACAAAAAGATTAATGACTATTTAATAATATAATTTACGTAAAATAATATTTATAATTTATAATTAATATTATAATTTTAATACAATTTTAAACGTTATTTTAACATATTATTTAATTATAAGATTCGCTTTAGGGTTTTCATTTTTTCCCAAGTGTGCTAAAAATGAAAATTATGTGTTCACAGAATAGATAAATATTACCAAAAATTAAATAATTAAAATAAATAAAGAAAAATTCAAGTTTTTTATACTAATAGTGGTAAACTCAAATAAAAATTTATATTACACTACCATACTTTCCTCAATTTTCTTACAGAGTTGCTTTTTTTATAACTTGTGGTAGCACTATATTCTCCGCGGATCTTACTTTATAAATATAAATATATCTTATGCATAAATTCAAAGTTTTACAATATTATTTTAAACAACTATTTTTATACACAATTATTAAAATCAGTCTAATTATAGCATCTCGTGTATTGTATGAAAATTTGAATACATTTTCAGAAAATATCACATTAAAATCACACAAAAAAATTTTATTATAAAAAGTTAAAGTGATTTATAATAAAATTAATTCTTTATATTATAATTTTTATATTTTTGTACAAAAAATATTAAATATAAAAACTTACTAAATATTGCTAAATAAACAACAATTATCGGATCGCATAAAATACTATATAACTACTCTTATTCTCATTGTCTAATAAATTTATATATTGAAATTGTTAAATAAAATTTTTTTTATTAATTATTAATACTAAAAATATTTATCAAGTTTTATTTAAATTAAACTTACAAAATAAAAATTTAAAAAGTTATTGTCCCTTAATTTTTTATTTACATAACTAGAATATAAAAAGATTTTAAGTCTGTGAGAAGTAATAATAATTTTTATTACTGGAATAAAGTATTATTATTTTTTGTATTTGACAGGTTGAGGTTTGAAACTTGTTTAACTGAAGAATGCTTCTATTAAATAATAAAACATCAAACATTATTCATAGTCTATTATTACTTATAGATGTAAAATAAAACTTATGTTATTTATAATCGGTATCTATTATATTTTATAGTAAAAACTTAAGTTTGATTGTATTTTTATTTACGACACGAAAAAAATAATTAAAAAAAAAAAAGAAAAATATGGCTAAGGAATATTGATATCAATTTCCTAAATTTAAAAGTATCAATTGTAGTATCATATTGCAATAAAGCTAATATTATACATTGTGTTTTGAAAAATGTTACTTAAATCGTATTAATTATATATGAATCAATCATTATTCTTTAAATGAAAGACTACCTTATACTATATTTATAGTAACAATAAATTTGAATGGATAAAACAAAAATAAATCAACTTAATTTTCAACAATTATACAAAAGTTTCCTTCAAATTTTTATATTGTAGGTTATAGTTTACTCATTTAACATTGATACTCATCAAAACTAAAATAATAGATTTAAAGAGCGATTAAATTAAAAATAAATAATCATAGTTTATAGTTAAATGTCTCAATAAATTCGTCAATATAAATTTATACTCACGGCTAGTATCGTACTTAATTCCATGTAGCTCATCGAAACAAGACTGCACCGCTAGACTTCCTGCCTTCGTCCTGGGCCAACAGAGTAGACTGTCCCAAGTAGGATGACAGTTTAGATCTGTATCAGCGTCATTCTCATCTTCTTCTTGTCGATGGCAGCCTGATGTGGTGCTTGGGCTTATGTTCTTCATCTGCACCATCCACCTCGACACCACATTCGTTCTGAATATTAAATCGATAACTCGACTGTTAAACTATAGTTCACCATCCAGCAAGATGATTTTTATATTATTTTTTTATATTATTTTTTTTTTTATAATTTAAAAATAAATTTTTTAATATAAATAGACTGAGTAATAATGAAAAGCTTCTTTTAGTTCTTATTCACTTGATAATTGCAATTCATTCTTTTCATGCAATAGTCTTTTTTCGTATAGCGCTCAGAATTACTTAACAATTTTCTTTATAATGCTAAACACAATACTTTGAAATTTATTTAGGCTATTTAAAAGTTAAAACATTAAATTATACCCTTTGTCTTCGAATTTTTTTAGTAAGATTAAATTTAAAATTACTTTTTAAAGCTTACAAACTATTGAATAATATTTTGAGTATGTTCTTATCGCATTCTCTATTTTACTTTATTATCATTGTTTAAAATTATTATCAGTTTTAGAATATTAATAATGTTCAAAAACTTTACTTAAAAAATTTTGTAACAATCATAAATTTTTACAAGTCCTGTAACATTAATATCTTTTCGTTTGTAATTTTTTATTCAGTAGTATAAACGTTTATACATAGTTTTCAATATAATTTTGATATACTCTTTCTTCTATTAAAATATATACCTTTACTATACTAATTTTTATACAAATTGAACCTTTGAATCAGTATTAATTTCAATAGCTATTTATTTTATAATATCTTCCTCCTTATCTGTACCTTTCTCGTATTAATGTTTTAATTAAATGAAAAAAGTAAATAGTACTTTTATTGGTCATAATTAATTTTAGTTCTAGTATAAGTTTAAAAATTCAATATTTCCTTCATGAATAATACATTTTTACTCATTTTCTTTACCAAAATTATATCATATTTATGAAGTAATGTTTATTTAAAAATTTTTTATATCTAGTAATATGTTTGTATTGTAACATTCTTAAATCTTTTATACTTTATATTTAAAGTTAATAGTAATATATTTATGATATAGTCAATTAATTATATTTTATTTTACGACTTTTTTATTTCTTTAAAAGTTAATTGACTTAGAAAAATGTTATTTTACATATGAAATTGAAAAAGTTTATTTTTTATTAAAGTTTTTTTAATGAATTAAGGCATTCAATAAAATTAAGTAATTTAATTTCACTTTTTAATAATTTGTATAAAAAATTCATATGAAATAAATTAAAAGAAATAAATATGCTACTAATTAAGAATAGAATCATCTCATTTTCAAGAAAAGAAATATAAAAACACTACATATTTTAACGTAGAATTTCTTAAATATATTGTAAAAACTACTTTCAAAATAACGCTCATCATTGTTATAATGAAGTTATAATAAATTATATTAAAATCTGTAATAATCTTTAGGATTTTAAAAATATTTTAAAATAAAAGTTAAAATGAACGCATGCTTAAAAATTTTGATCATTATTAGGATCTAAAAATTTTCACTCGAGTTTCATAAATTTTGACCATTCACTGACATATCGCTCTATTTTTCAATGAATCATCTCTAAAATAATTACTCGCGCTTTTATAACTAATCAAAACATGTAAACGTGTAATAAACCTTATCCTTTATGGAATAATTTAAAATATTAAGAAATTTAATGTAGTATAAAATATTCGAAAATAATTTCTAATATATATTTTATAAATATAAATATAATATGTTAGAAATAATGCAGTATAAAATTATATTCCACGCTATCAAATAAAAAAATTATTAGTTAAGATACACAATGTACTTGAACACCTACATCAGGTCCTTAGGTGACGAGAACTTATTAATTGCTTGTAAGAGTCTTTGAAATTAAATTTACACTTTGCTCAAAATAAAAAATAAAAAATAAAAAAACTACACTTGGCACTCGTTTAATCTAACACAGATTTCGCAGCACATCTCGACAGCTGGACCGTTAACGGCTGCCTGGCGAGATCGCGTAAGTACTCGAGCATCCTCGACTCGTTGCGTTGACGCATGCGCGTCCTCCACAGGTTGCCCTCGATTCCTGCGCGCGTCTCCAAAAAATCGTTCTCATAATTAATTGGATTTTTACATTATCGTTCGTTTCATCGTTTCCATCTTCTCGCCTCGCGACGCAACTACACCTGTGATAGTTCAACTTTTTGCTTGAATTTCTTGATTTAAATCATCGATTTTACTCTATTTTTCTTATTTTTCATATAAGCATAAAAACACTCAAGGGAAATCAAATACCTTCACATTGGTAAAATTTTATGGGCATTCATGTGAAAATATTGCAGTCGGATAACTGAAAGCACGGTGAGAAAAGTCACAAAAGATCAACACGGGGTACTTTTCTTCTCTACTTAACATTTTTGGGAAAACTTCTCATTTAGAAGATCTCCTATAAGGATGTACTTGGCAATAAATAAGTTTTACCGACAGAATAAAAGTTGCTACTATCTTTCCTTGTTCAAAAAATAGAATTGACAATATTATAATGACTGTAGTATTGATAAGCGAAGCTACACACACTTTATATTTATTTTATATTTGATAGAGATTTATATTGTGTACATTGTTTTTAGTATTCGAATTTATAACATTATTTTTTACTTATTCTTTTAGAAGATATATATTCAAATATTTTCATAATTTTATTGGAAAAGGTAGAATGAAATTAATCATTTTTCTAACTTTTTATAAAAGTAAAGTTGCATTTTCTGAATATTTTTTTAAAATCGAAATTATAATATATACAAATATGAGTTTCTAAACATTAAAATTCATGACAAGCTTGGTAAAATAATGAAAAATGTTAAAGCTAGACTAAGGAAATTGTATATTATATATTGAATTGTATTATTATTAATTTTATTTATATTGTAAAATGATTTTATAAATAATCATAGATACATGCTAAAACAAGTTTATCACAGTGATATCATAATGAAAATATTCAAATTTGCTACCGTATGTAGATAATTTTAAATTAAAGTATCTAAACATTATTTTAATGCCATAATCTGTTCTCTTTCAATACTAAAAATTTACATTATTTACTTTATTTAATGGCTTGATTATCACAAGTTTTTATGAGAAAATTTTTGTAATAGTAAAAACTGAGGAGGATCATATGTTTTTAAAAAAATCTATTGTATGTTACAGCTTACACGCTGTTTTTTTTAGTTAAAGGAATTTTAGATATCATTGTTGTTAATTTAAAAAATTTCTTCTAATATAAATATGTGTCTATTATAGAATTCATGGATATGTATTATAGAATAATTTATGAATGTAATACATTTTGATTTAGCTTGAATTCTAACGGAATTTCATTTATTAAAGTTGATTTATTAATAATTGATTAGTCGTTGATTCGTAGTAAGTATCGACTTCAAGAATTTAAACGAAAATTATTTATAATCTGTTAACGTGAATTTCCTTATATATTACGTATAATCGTAGCAGGGCAATAGGCTATTTAATAAAAATGCTCTGGATTAATTTCTAAATATTTATAATTGAATTCTTGTCATTAGAGAAATAATTTCTTAAATAATTAATAAATACAAAATAATAATACAAAGATAATAATATATCAATTAAAATTAAATATTTGTAATACAGTGTAATAAATAATTAATTTGCAGACAGTATTACATATTTTTAATTACTATTAAATTTAAATACGAGAGTATTACATAAAAATCATATTATATAAAGTAAGGCTATATCAAAATTATGTTTGAATTAAATATTTATACAATGTTATGAAATAAAAAATTAATAAATATTTGAAATTTTATTATTTACTAAATAGATTAATGCATTTATTACGTAATTATACCATAAAACTTCCAGCAAGTTCTCTTAAAATGTAATACTTGATTAAATAAAGTTTTTTTTAACTCAGTTGCTCTTTATGTTTAGAAAATTTACATTATTATTTTTTATTATTTGTATCATCGAAATCTATTTTTTTAATTTTTCTAATTAAATGTATATTTTTATTAAGATTTTTATTATTATTATTTTTCAACTAAATTTTACAATATTTGAAGAGCAATTATTTAAAAACTTTTTAAGTTTCTCATATTTGCACTACTTGTAGTAACCTCTAATAAATGTATTTTATATTTAATGATCGAAAGAAATATAGGTAATGATTGAATTATCTTAAAAAATTCTCATTAGATACAAAATACGTTTAATTCTAAAAGTACTTTTTTATAAAAACAACATAATAATTAAATATAGCTCTCTTAAAAATAATTACATTTAGACAATATTATAATATGATAAAATGTATTTTGGAATTAATTAATTATTTTATAAATTATCTTTCGATTTATCTTACTTCTCAATAATTAAATTATTTATAAAATAGTAAAATAAAAATATCGCAATAAAAAACAAAAAAACTTAATAACCCTCTCCTTAAATTAAACATTTATTAGCAATATTTATCTAATATTATTTTAATATTTATGAAGAAAATATTTATTTGCGAGAAATTATATATATAACTTTAAAAACATTCGTTGACAAAATAAATTTGTAATTTTTATTAAATTGTGTCATACATAGATATCTAGAATTTTTATTATTATGATTAAGTTTGAAAATAAATAATTACTATCTTTCTTTTTCATGATATGAAAATTAAAATAAAAAAAAATCATTGATTTAAATAATAAAAATTTACAAAATTATATTTTGTTTATATTTAAATATCTTAGTATCAGTACCTGGAACTAAATGTAAATGAAAAGTTTTATGTGTTTAATTATTCATATAAAATTAAACTGTGTTTAGTCTAGATTCATATTTATATTCAATAATCTCACAAAAATAAGATAAATAATTTTTGTTAATAAATATTTAAATTAAATTTTTTTTATGGTATTTATATAGCTTTACTCATCATCATTTATTTATTAATGAAATTATAGATTGAATTCTGTTCAATTACATTTTTTACATTTAATTGTACTTTTAAGTATAAAAATGTAATCATTATAAACCATGATTATTAAATAAAATGCAATCAACATGTTTACGGATACTTGCAAGGATATTTACTTATCACGGTCGAGCCTTATGTTAATGATTTATGAAATAAATACAAACTTTTCTTAATACAGGATTAAAATTTTATTTATTAACAAAGATAATTATTACTTTAATATAAATTACTATTTTATAAGTTTTATCGTAAAAAATACTTTATAATAAATAATTATAATCTGGTTAGTACTATTGAAATGGTTATACTTTTCAATGACAGATTCAATTTTTAAATAAAATGTTTACCTTCTTTGAACGCTGATAATTAGATGTATAGATAATTAAATTTGATGTTTTATTTTTATATTTATTATTATGATAAATATTCAAAAACATAATCAAATTTTGTTCTAAATGAAAAATGATTACATATTAAATTTAAAATAACTGGAAGTTATATTTATTTATAAAAGAAATTTGATATAACAAAAATGAATATGTAATAATTAATTTAAATTATTATTTACAATTTAAATTTAATTAAAAGTGTAAAGTTTTTTAATATTTATAATAACTCAATCTGATTTATTATTTATTATTTTAGTTTAGTTAATATATTATGTACTAATAGAAATCGAAACTTGATTTAAGTTACTAGGAATTGTTTCATTATTTATATTAAATATTATTCATTAACACATTATCAAAACGTTTTTTGAAAATTTTTAACTTAGAAAACAAACAATTTATAAAACACTATGAAAGAGTAATATGTTATCTTTAAAGTTTTTTTTTTTTGTGGAAATACGTACTTACGTATATATAGTTGAAATACTGTTATAATTCATGTAATTATGTAGTTAGATTATTTTCACTTTGTATGTTAAAAAAGGAGACAAGTCTATAATATAGCCTTTTATAATTTCATGAACTTGTAATAAAAAAAATTATTTTAAATTTAATACAAAATTTGCTTTATTAATTAGCAAAATATTTTTATACTAAGTGTAATTTATTATTTCTTTACGTATTGTTTACGTATTTTTCATGCTGAAAACTGACACTGAAAAAATACTCGAATATTGAAAAATTATTCAGTAATAAATTATCAAAAAAATACATGGCTACATTATCTATCTTTTTAATAATAAATTATCTTGTATCAACTTACTATATTTTCATAAAACAAATCTTACAGCAGTAAACGAGTTACTATATCTAGTCATTATTTATTCACTCAATTAGCAATTTAAACACCTCACTTTACAATTTTTTTTTCTTCCTAATAACAATGTAAAAACTATAGAAAAAATACAAATGATCAAATATTTTTTTATATACTCTTTTTTTAGAAATAAAATAATTATTCTTTACTTAAATTTAATTATACATATAATCTATGTTTATAATAAAACAATGGTTCTAATATTTATATTTATAATGTAATTTTGAATTTAAATGTTTAAAATATTAATATTAATAGTGTTCATATTAAAAATTAATATTTTAATGTTGTATAATATTTATTTAAAAAAACATAATAATTGTTTTTTAATTTAATATCTACGAATTAGAGATATTAATTTATTTTATTACATTTATTAGTACGGTTATTTATATTTTTTATGGAAATACCTTGAAGATAAAAGAAAAACGTTCTATCTAGTACAATATAAACTTAAAAATTTTAATATACTATTAACAATTTATTATGTTTATACAAAATTTATTATTATGAAATTGTCAAAAATTCTTACAATGAATATTTTCTGTATTTTCATAATGGCAAACAAAATATAAATTAATATTTCACGTAATTATAAATTATCGCAATATTCATTAACAATGAATAAATTTAATGTTAATAATAAATCATACAGAAGCTTTATTTAGTATGAGAGAAAGTATATTAAATAAGTTAAGAAAAATAATCAAATGGTAATAAAAAAAATTAAAAATTAGCGTTATCAGTAAAAATTACATTATTTAGTTTCAATTTAAAATATTACAAGTAAAAACTTTTAAAATAAATATTGTTTTATACCCTTTTTTATCAATTTCAGGACAATATTTAAATTTATCAGGAAGAAAAACAACTACTTTAATATATGCGGAGTCTTTAAATCGTTTTCTAACATATTATTTTTAAAGTTGTAAAAATTCATTATATTTTAATAGTAGATTTATTTCTTATTTTTTTCTTCTAAATTATGTTATAATATTCTAATAATATTATATATCTACTTACCATTTAATCTATAAATTTTGACTTTAAAATTTCTATAAGCACTTTATAAGTATATTAGCATTTTATCCCTTTCAATTTTTGTTAAAAAATATATGTCTAGGAAGCAACGCGTGTACCTAGTTACTCTTCTTATTGAAGTGGCTTAAAATAATATGTTTTATTCACATATTGTAACTAATAGAAAATATATATTATTTGTTGATTTATTCTTACGTAAATTAAGAATCCAAAGAAATAATAATGATCGTAAGTTATGTTATTTGAGCTTGTATTAAGTTTAGTATTAATAATATTTTTTTAACTTAGAGTATGAAATATTTATAAATTATTGCACTTATAATGTTTTGAAAAATAGTTTATTTTGATTATAAGAATAAAAATATGTAATAACATCCAAATAAATTGTGTAATTGAAACGAAGAAGCGGTGAGGTACTGATTATGCTTAATAAATTGTGACATTCCATTTTCATCCTTATCTTTCTATTCTCGTACTAGTGAACTTACATAAAGGTTAGTATTTACAATAATTTGAATATTTTATAAAAATTATATCAAATTCATTGTATTATCAAATGAATCCATTAATGTTAAATGTTTAAATGATTAACCTTAAATTCAACACTTAAATAATATATCCAATTATTATAAACGTTATTATTAATTTAATTCACTCATTTTTGAGAATAAAAAAACGTCTGTAATTCATAGTTTACATAAAGTCTAGTGTTAAATTATAATGAAATATATGTTAATAAAATTAATTATTAACTTATATTTAATTTATTAACAGAATGTTCAAAGGAATTTTCCTTTAAAAACAATTAATGTAGTAATATGTATTAAATCATAATAATATTATTATTGAAAAATTTGGAAATACAGTACTTTTTATTTTATATATTTAAATACATATTAAGATTCATTAATTTTTTGATATTAAGAAGAAATTAATTCCTAACAATTAGAGAAAAGTCTGGTGTACATCTAGTATCTAAATAGATACATGAATACGTATTTGTATGTGCCCACATATATAGGTATGTTGATGAATAAGATAAAAATCACTGGGTTAGCAGCTGAATCGGCTAATGTGGGACCTCGCGCACTAATTGATGCACACCGCCTTAAGACAGATGCTTGATCAGAGGTCGGATTGGTTACTCAGTGTAATAAGACTTTTATTTAGGGGGGGGGGGTATTTAACGAGATAATGTTACCGTATTATAAACTTCTTGACAGCAAGTGAAAAAAAGAATATTATTCTTTGCTGTTGTGCGATATTTTATCATTTTTATTAATTTTAACATATTATTTTGTTGCAATGCGTTGCATTTTAAGAGAATGTTGCAGATTCTCACAATATCGTAATCGACGATTACGTCAAGAGTTATCAAGAATTGATATATTGAGACGAATCAATTGAGGTATACTGACATTTTTAATCTATTGATAATCTATTATAAATAAATTTATTATTTTATTCAGTTTAAATGAATATGATCGTATTTGATATTCATCTCTATAGTTTACTGTCTTATAGATTTAGCCGGTTCTACAGACATGTGACTAAATTGTCTCATGTATTCATCTAACAGGCCGAAAGGGATACCCAGACGATGTACACGTGGTTAACTCATCCGATCCTCTTTTAAAAAAATGTTTGCACTAAAAGCTCTCATAAGGAGTAAAAAATATTTTAAAGATCTAAATAATATTCCTTTTTGAGTAAAAACAAGAATAATTCTTTATTTTTAAAAAATCGTTACATTTTATATATATAAATATATAATATAATAATTCTGTTATACAATAAATTATCTGAAATTATTCTTAAAATTATACAGATTAATGTTAAACAATAAGTATTAACATCAAATAAGATTTATAATTAACAAAATTCAGCTATTTAAAACATTATTCGATTTTGGTAATAATTAGAAATCATTTTTGAATACTTTAACTTAATTTTTTTATTAAATAATTAATACCAATATAAATTTATATAAAATTTGAAATATTTTTCCTATATATTCTATTATTCTCAATACAAATTATACTTTTAAAAATTATAATTATTGTTAAGTGTTATTTTTATCAAAATTAAATACATTTTCGAAGTTGATATACATTTTTTGTATATAAGTTATTTCTTAATTATTCATATTATTTATAGAACTGTATTCCAATATATTATATATATAATCTTATTTTTTTATATGAAAAAGAAAATCGTGTTATCTATTTTTTTATAAAATATTGTTTTATTTAAAACTTTTTTATTCTTATTTATTAATTCTATATTTTTATATATTTATTAATTTTATTTTTTATTAAATATATTTAATCTAATTATGGTATAAGTTAATTCCAAACTAATAAAAAAAATAGTTTTATTGGATTTGTAGTAAATCATCATTCATGAATTTTTTATTGTTATATCATTAATTTTTATTTCAACATAATTTTGATAATACATAATTAATATACACATTTTTTCTATTTATTATTTAAAACCTAATTTATTCGAAATTTTCGAAGAATAATGTAATTCAATTATTTCTTCATATAAAATAGGCTATTCTTAAACATTATATTTTTTAGAAAGATAAATAAAATAATTAAAAATAAACAGTAACTAAAATGTAAGAAATATTAAAAAATTTGTTTTTTAATTATTACTTTTAAAATTGATATTTTTAATTAAAATTGTAATTGTAATTACTAACATTCTTACTTTTAAAATTGTATATCATGGTCTCATTATTTTTATGAAAAATAGTTTTTAGAAGTAATAATAATGTATAGTATTTATATAATTTTAACAAGTAATAAAATTGTATTTTAAAGATTTATAACTTGCTTTTCTTTTGTAATGAAATAAATTTTTTTTTATAACAGTATTGTTTCACATGAAGGTTATTCGTTACTCTTTTATACGACACTCAGGATAACGAAGTTATGGTAGGAATGAGTAAAGGTTCCGAAAGAAAAACGTGAGTTTATTGAAGAGCCGTTATATTTTTTAAAAAAAGACTTCTTGTATTTAAAAAAATATTAAAAAAAGCTCGTTAAAGAGGTAAAAGATGAATATGCTCCAAGATTCAACTATCATAACTATGCACTTTCATTATCATCGATTCATGGATAACCATTGGATGTTTAAAGAGCGAGATCGAATTATCGTCTGGATATGAATGTATTATTTTCATACATGATGATTTCTTTATATTATAAAAAAATATTATATAAAATATATTTAAGTAGAATTATATCAATAATTTAAATGTAAATAAAATAAGTACAATTATAATTTCATTAGAAATACATAAAAAAGGTAAAAAAAT
The DNA here is from genome assembly GCA_018907185.1 of Platyscapa corneri. Classification (NCBI taxonomy): domain Eukaryota; kingdom Metazoa; phylum Arthropoda; class Insecta; order Hymenoptera; family Agaonidae; genus Platyscapa; species Platyscapa corneri. The sequence continues at coordinate 522,216 of JACCHW010000004.1, forward strand.
TTTTTTTAAGTTTTAAAATATATTTATATTATTTTTATGAGTTAAATTTTTTAATTTTATATGTAATTCAATAGTTTTTACAATAACTTCTTATAATACTTTTAGTTTTAATTTTTTAATTAAAAATTAGTTATAATAAAAATTTACTAATAATAGCAAAAAATCATTTGACAACGTTGGTGTTAATAAATGTGTTTTAAGTCATTCTAAGTATCGTAATCCTCTTTCTTCGGTACAATTTGTATTTTCATATAATGTATATTTATTATAAATACAAGATAAATATTTATTCCTAATTTATTATAATATTTTTTTTTAAAAATCAAAACATTAAAGTGATATTTACGTGTATTTTTATTCAAGTTTATTTAAGTTTATTTATTTCAATTAGTTGAACCAATTGTAGTTAAATTTAAGTGAATCTAATAATGGGATTAATGAAAGAGAGTATGAAGCTGAAGTGAAAGGTAAAAAGAAAGGGAAAAAGGAATAAGATACAAGAAGAGGAAGAAGAATCTTGCTAAAGATAAGAGAGGAAAAGAATACGAATAGGAAAGTATAAAAGTCGGACAACTGTAATCAATAGTTGATATCTAAATAGCGTATAAATATCATAGTTTACGTTGATGTAATATATTTTAAATAAAGTTTGTTTTGTTAACAGTTGTTTATCTTTATCTACTCATCTAATAATATATATATATATATTAATACTTAAAATAATAATGTAAAAATTTTAAACATAATTTTTTAGTAATTTAGTTCTATTGTATTTTTTACAAAAAATTTTTATTTGAACTATATACACAATAATTGGATTTTTTGCTTATTTTATATTTGAAAATATAATTTTAATATTTTATTTCAAGTAATTAGTAGTTCATATTTATATTTATGGATGATTATACAAAATTATTAATAAGTTGAAATATTGGAATTTAACATTAAATTAATACTTTTCATTATATGCAAATATTCTGTATGTCACAATAAATCAGTACATAATTTAATCTATATTATTAAAATGTAACAATATGGCGGTAGCGATTGAACGTCTATTCAAATGTACGTATATAAACTTACGTAAATTTTTCTCTCTCTCTCTCTCTGTCTCTGTGTCTCTCTATCAATCTATTCATCTCTTTGATGTTCACAAAACAAATATTTTTTACTTAATTATTACATTTATAATTTTAATATTTCTTTTCTATTCATAGTTAATCAGCTTTATATTATTTTATTAAAAATTAACTTAAATATATCTAAATTAAATTGAAAAAGGAAAATCAGATATTTCAAATTTCTGAAGTAAACAGAGGTATAAAAATATATACTAAAGTAAATTGCAGGTTAAGATTGTGCAGCCTAAATTTTTCTTTTCTTAATAATTATTCAACAAATATAATTTTTTCTTTGTTTTTCTAGATTTATTTCCAATAATGTCTTGAATATTCTAAATATTTTTTGTATTTTAACAGATATATTCATATACATACTAGTAGTTATTAGAAAAGCAAAAATTATTTAAAAATTTTACTAACAAACACATATATATATAATTTTTTTATAATAATAAAAAATTTTTTTATAATCAGTATCTATTTTTTATAAAATTTTTGGATAAATTAGATTTCTATTTAATAGAATAATTAAACTATTAGAACCTGCTTCAGTTTCAATCAGTATTTCTACAATTTTTTTAATTAAAAATAAATTCTTTCTAGAAATTCTTCAAATTGATCGAATCTATTAAATAAATTTACTCAAATTTTAAGTAGTAATGAAATATATCGTAAATAAGTGCAAACAGTGTTATAAATCATAGCTTCTAACGTATGAACAAACGAAATAACTTACAAGAGCTTAATTTTATCGTCAAAAGTCTGTGTTTGGAACTTCTACCACATATATGCATATACGACGCACTCCGCATATAACATTATGGCTAAAAATATCATGTTCTTGATATTGCTTATACGATGCTGAATATCACATTGGATTTTTTTCTGATCGCAATTTAACTAAGCTCTCTGAAACAAATTTTCAAAAATTTTTTTCATGAGTTTATGTAGAGTAAAGAGAATTGAGAAAAAAAAATTAATATTCCTTCTATCATTAGACGAAGAAATGTCGCGTTAACAATTTAGTTTAGATTTTCATTTTTATGCTCAGTTATATTCTTTTTTTATTCGATAAAATACATCTTATACACTTTCTTCGTATCGTTTCAGCTAAATTTTCTTACTCACGTTCGATGAAAAATGATCATGTTTAAATTGTAACGTGTATACTGCTAGTGTAGAAACATGTTTTTTTTCATTATTTATGAGATAATTATTTAAAAATATATAACGTTATTAAATAATATATAATAGCTTAATTTCATGTGCTATATTCATTATTATTGATATTATTATTATTATTGATATTAATTTATAAATTATCATAAAAAAATTTTCTTAAAATTTTATTATTTATAATATAATATTAATAATAGTGATTATTTTAATTTAAGACTATTATTTTCAAATAAAAAATTTTTTTATTTTACTATTGTTCTTGTTGCATAGGCGACATAAAACTGATCACATTTATTTTTAATACTACATTTTTTAATTTGAAAATATACAATTAAAAAATTAATCATAAAATTATCAAATTTATAAAACGGATGCTAAACCTTAAGATCAAAATACTTTATTAAATACTAACATGATTTGGTAAAAATTTGAAATAAATCAAGTTAAACTGGTAATATGTATTTTAAAATTTGAGTAAAATATCTAATTTTATTAAATCTTGTTAAATCTTATTAAATGTTGTTTAACAGTTTATAAAATTCAAGGTAGTTATATAAAGTTTTAGTAAGTTCATTATTTATATTATAGTTTCTTATTCAAAGTTCTATTATTATACAGTAATATAAAGTATTATTAGTAGTATCAAAATATACTATATATTATTCTGAAATTTCAATCTTTCAGAGTAGTTGAATCATTTTTTATATTTTGACAACAACTTACGTATTTTTATTTTCATAATATATTACTTATATATTAGTATATATTATCTAGGCATTTTAATATATTTAAATGTAAATCATTTATATTTTTATTTTTATTATTTTCATAATGTTTCGTTTATAGTTTAAAACACAGATTTTTTAATTTATTTTTGTATTTATTTAAAAAAATTATCAATTAGAATATACGACGATAAAGTTATGAGTAAAATTATTTTTGTAGTTTGAAATAGCATAAAAAAATATAAAAAATTGAATATAAACTGTTTATAGTTTAAAAAAATATTTTATCACGTGTTTAAAAATATTATTAATATAATAAAATTATATTTAAATACACCAAGAAAATTTTTATTTATTATAAATTACAAATTATAAAATTTGTACAATAAAAAATTCTTTTATTGTAAATGCTTTTTAGTATATAATACTGTAAAAAGCAGTATATAATAAAACAAATATAATTTTAAAATGAATTAAACTATTAATTAGGGAAACCAAATTTTTAAGTAAAATTGTATAAATTTTTATTTAGTTTTTATATGTTCATCATATTATTAATTTGAATGTGTTTTTAGCATCAAGTACGTACGAAAAATAGATAAAAATTAAAAAAAACTTTGAATAGATCAAAACTTATATCTGTTTTTATCTTAAAATCTTTTTCTTTCTCTATTTTTCGTCCTGCTTTTTTCTTTTTCTCTCTTACTCTTTTTCGTATTGTACCTTATTCTCTAGCTGTATATTTTATTCTCAAACTTTGAAAAATTGTAGGATTATTTTAACCAGTTATTTCAACAAATTAGCTTCTCTATCACTATTTTCAAAATTAGTTGCAATAAAAAAATGTCGTAAATGAGCATTTTTTTCAACTTTTCAATATCTAGATTGTTCAACTCAAGTATTCATTCATCCAAGAAAAAAGGAAATCAAAAGAAATTTTATATTACTTTTAAAATAATCTTGCATAGAAAAAATTATAATTTTTCTGAATCTCGTTTTAATTAACTTTTGAATTAAATTTATTATGATTTTCTATATTTGATGACAATTATGCATTTTTTAAAATTTAGTATTAAATATCTGTTTTTATTTACTTTTTTGTATCAATATTCAAATCATTGAGAGTCATAAATTTATTATTTTTCTGTATAAATCAATAAAATGTCTTTAAAGTTATTCAGTTATAAAATTTCAAAATTTAAATAATATTACATTTTTATATAGTATTTAATTAAAATTTTCATAATTTAGCTAAAAATTAATTGATATAAAAAATAAATATTAAAATTACGATTGAACTATAATCTAACACAATTGATTTGAAAAATGTTTTATCTTATGTAAAATATATTAAATAATGTTTATATAATTTACATTTTGTAAAATAAAGAAATTTTATATACATAGATAAATACTTTTAATTAGTAAATAAAATTGATAATATCTTTCAATTTTTGCTTAGAATTATTTTAAAAAATAAGAAATTATTGTATTTTTTATTCAATTTTTTTAATCCAGATATGAAACTTTATATAAATAGTATTTTCTTTCTTAACTGAATAAACATATATAATCGGTAGTGTACACATTATATTACCGAAGCTGAAAGTAGAAAAACTTGTTTTGCAATATTCTTTAAATTTATTCACACTTGGTATAAAAACAATAAACTGAAAGCTTTTAATAAAATTTATCAACGTTAGAAAGTCTACCGAAGTAATTTAAATAAGATATTTATTGCTTGTTATGTTATGAATATATTCCACTTTTAACCATTGTCATACAACACTTTGTTATTGGATATTTATAGTTATTTTATCTGAAACATAATTTATAATATAGTTATAGAAATATTATATTGAATAGAAAAACAAAAATAAATTTTCATATTAATTTGAATTTTAACAAGGAAGTTATTATTTCTATATATTTTTTATTACATTAAAATATGTTTTTAGCAATAATATACGCAACATTTATAATCGGTAAATAAATATAATCATGTTGGCATAATATAAATATTTATTTTTTTTCATCGTAGAATTCATTCATCAAATTATAAAACTTTGTAATAATATAAATTAATTGAAATCCATATTTTACACTGCAAAAATATCTTATTAAGCTTTTCAAAAATTAATAACAATCATTTAATGATTTTGAATACGAAACATATATGCACTAATTTTTTAATTTTATGTATAACAGAAAAGCAAATTTATAACGAATTCTGTTTTAAGGTTTATATTTACAAAGTAATTTTTAAAAAATGTCAAATTTATTCTAATTTTTTAATTTACCGTGAAAGAAAAATAAATGAAATAAATGAAATTTAAAAAAATTTTTTTATAATTTTGTTATTTTTAAAATAGTTCTAATGAATCTTTTCATTATATTCTTTAACTCATATCCTTTTTTCGTCTAAATTTTAGTATTATCTTCATACATTTTAATTCTTATATACTTGCTTAGAACTTTTAATTATTGTTGTCTATGTGCCAAACATTATTAAGATTTAGGATTTAAATCAGGGAAACAGTTGGTAATTCGGGTGATAGGCACAATTTAATATTATAAATTTTATAAATTCTTAATATATCTTATAATATAAAAATAATTGTGTTTTTTTAGCTTAAGCTTAAAGCATCCGATATATATGTATATATATATATATATATATATAAGAGATTCACCATGATCAGAACTTAATAAGCAAATTATTCACTGGCCTTGGCATAAAATACAATTTACTGCATCAATTATGTTTAGTCTGTTGCACTGTATTCAGTATTTTGAATTAGAGGTAAAGCATTATAATTTTAATAATTTTTAGGTAACATTATTTTATATACGATTTTTATATACTCGTAGGGATATAATAAGAAAAATCGATATGTAAGACTTCATTCAGTATATCAACTTATATTACATTTATATTATTTATATAATTTAACTTTTCATACAAACTCGGATTATTTCTTAACTTCACGAATTTAATAAATATGATTAACTAACATTTGATATTATGTCAGTTAAATAAGAACTCATATATCGATATTCGTATTTTAATATTTAAATACTTCTGTATTTTCTGTTTAATATTCTAATAATTAAGTAAAAAGTTTTTGTAATTTTTAATGCATTATTTCAATTTAATTATGTAATTGTTGTATTGTATAATTATGTATTGTAAAAATAATTGTGTTTAATAAAATATAATGTATTATTAAATTTTATATTAAAATAATGTTTATATTATGTTCAAATTTGATAAATTAATTTTTACTAAGAAAAATTTGTGATATTATAATGTCAATAAATTCCAAATTGAAAGAGTATAAAGCCTAAAACTATAATTTCATTATTTGTAAGTTTGTTTATTTATCATCTTATATTGTTCATCTTTTGCGTGTAATGACGAAATATTTATAAATTTTATATAATAGGAAATGATTTCAAAAAGTTAAAATAACAAGTCTTTGTCATTTACGTGATAAAATTTACCATTTTTAAGTATGTTTGATGAGAAAAATTTGTTTTTACATACCAAATTTGACTCGTCATCGATGATATCACTTATCCAGACATTGAATTTTCATCGCACATGTATCAATGGCTATACAACACGTGTCCAGTAAATGTTATGATCAATCTGTAAATAGAAATAACCATTTATTTTATCGTCGCATATCTTAAATATAAAAATATATAAATTATTTAATGTAAAATCTAATCTTTTAATTAATTTATTAATATTTGGATTATTATATGAAATGATTATGATTCATCCATTTTATTTCATAATGTCCTATGAAAATATTTTGTTTATACAAAACAATTATTACAGGATTGCTCTAAAGAGAGTAACTATTTAGCACTTATAATTTATTGTGCTAGTTATTTTTTTATTAAATCACCTCTCAATGTATTAATTCAGAAATATATAAAATACCGTGTAAATATAAACTTGTTTTATGCTTAAGAATTCTAGTTACAGCGCATCATGAAGATGACATATATATTTAAATCTGCAAAGTTATGAATCAAATCAGTTTTTTGGTTGGAAATTAAGTTCGAAATTTGCAACACATAAGTGACAGAAATTTTTGTTACCGAAAAGCGTAAGATAGTAAACAATTTATTTAAAAAAAAATATAATATAAAAATTATACCATCTAATGTAGTTATAATATTAAATATGTGTATAAATATAATATACATTACATTATATTACAATATAAATTAAATCATTATTTATTTGTGATGAGCTATATACTTAGTTATAAAAAGTCAAAGTTAAGACGTTCATATTGATTATTGTAATTATAACGATTGTTATTTTTATTACATATTCTAACAATAATATAATTCAAAATAATATTTATTCATTAAAATTAGATTTAGAAAAATTAGATTTGTAAAAAAGATTTACAAAGGTAAATTACTAATAAAAGAAAAAAACGGTTCACGCTTTAAATTACATATCGAATATAAGTATGCAATACATTATTAATTAATAACAAAAAATTACCTTCACTGTCAAAATATATGTTATTCAGTAAATTCAACTAAAATAATATATTAACTAGGATTATTCTTCTATTGTTTTTAATTTATAAAAAATATTTTCGCGCTATGTACTCCATTAATAAGCAAACGAATATTTGTATACTTCAACACTCACGACAAGAATATTCTTACAGCCCTTGTATCATATAGAGAGTCGAGAGATACCTTGGCAACGAAGAACAAAATGTTTTATGAAGGAACGATGCACAGTTATTGGTCGCTACTGAATGAGCTAAGCTGACTACTAAAATCTTGAGAGCTGTGGCGGGAAGCTGAATCTCTTTCTTTCTCTTCCTCTGTCTCTTGCTCTCTTATTTAGTAATCGCGCGTCAATTTACTTACGTGTATGAACTCCGCGTCTGAGTGTGCAATATAGTAGTCGCGTCGTACAGCACTGATGGTGCTTATGACAAACCCTACGCTGACCTTATGTGATGAGAACTCTAGATGCACCGTTCTCGATTGTTTTTTACGCCTCTCAAATGTGTTTTTTTTTTTTTACTATATCCAGAATTTTTTGTACGTACAACACTAACTACCTATTCCTTTCATATTTGTGCAAAGGAACAACTTTTTCTATAGAATGTCAAACTCATTAAGCTTTTTCACATAGGTAAACATAATGTGATGATTTCAAAATTAAAAAAATATTACACAACAAGAAATATTGCACTAAAAGGTTTACATTTAATGAATGTTTATCAAGAATCGTGTATTTTATATTTTCAAATCATTTATTAATCATTTTAAGATGTAAAAATATTAAAATAGTTTTTACACTTAATATAAACATGTAATATTCCATGCATAGAATAATTTTTAATGAAAATAAATTATCGTGCTTATATAATTGACTACATTATTCTTGACAATAATAATTTTGAACAAATTAAATTACATTATAAAGAATATACGAGACACACGCAGCTATATATTCAAAAAAAGATTTTGTACTATTGTATTAGTTGATCTAAGTATATATATATTATTATATTAACCATGTCCAATAGAAAAAATATTTATATTCAAATAATTCATAATTTTGACAGATTTTAAAATGATTTTGGGATTCTTTTCTTTCTAAAAATGAAAACATTCTATTTATATTATTAATTTTATAATTTATTTTTAAAAAATTATATTAATTAAATATATCAGCGAAATATTTAACATCTGCTTCGAAGATTATTTACATTATTCAATAATTTTGATAACTTATTCTTCTTAATAGGAGTAAACCTAGGTTAAATTTTAATTTAGTTAATAGTCACTCTTTATTATTATTATTATTATTATTATTATTATTATTATTATTATTATTATTATTATTATTAGTAGTAGTAGTAGTAGTAGTAGTAGTAGTAGTATAAAAAATATTTATATAATAAATTTTACTATTAATATAAATTATATCACCTGACTTATTAAATGAGTAATTTAAATATAATTAGATATTAAAACAAACCAAGTTCAAGAAAACTATATAAATATCGGTGTTTTTTCAAGAGGCCTTGTGATAGAAGTAATAAATTCAATATAATTTTATAATACGTTGAACTAAATAAATAATCTAATAGTTTAAATAAAAGTTTAATATTCTAATAAAATGCTAAAAAGATCTTTTCAATTTTCGCTCAAACAAATAGACGTTTATTATCATAAAAGCAAATGTTCAAACATTTAAAAAATATAGAAATTTAAATAATATTTTTACATACAAAACTAATGATTTAATTACAATTATGAATAAGATAACATCAATAATGTTCATTATAATATTTTATTTTTCAATTATTTTCATTTCAATGAACAATATTTTACACCATAAAAGATTATTATATATTTCATTAATTTTTTCCAACAAAAAATATTAAAAATAATGCAAAATAAAAGCATAGAAATGTAATAAAATATTTAGTATAATTATAAAATCTAAAAAAATAATATTTTTTAACAGTTCTTGAAAAGTCTACATATTTATTAGTTTTTTAATTGGTTTTTTAAAATTTATAAATTTAACAATGATGAGTTGACTGTTAGGAATTATACATTTATTGAAAGTTTGTATGAACATGACCAAATGCCTTAATACGATTTAATTGTCTACGAACAGTTACAATATCAAATATATGATACAACAGTTTTAATATCAAACATCAATATTCAAACATACATGTATTTATTCTTGATGAATCCAATATAACAATATTAACTTTTTTCTATTTTTGAATTTAAATTTAACATTAATTAAAATATGTATTTTTAAAAAAATAAAAAGTATCTAGGTATCCAAAAATTTTCTTGATAAATGACCAAAAATTAGTAGTATTAAATAAATTATTGTAAAAATTAAATAAATATTTATAATTTCGTATTATTTATAATTTTTAATTAAACTACGTATGTTATAGATTTGAAAATATTATACATCTATTTTTTATTCTTTCAATACATTATTTTAGAAAACAATAATTATCTCTGTTAACTAAAGTTAGTTAAATCAATATAATCTATAGAAAAAAAAATATGCATCTGTAACTGAAGTATTAAATTTGAGGCAATAATAAAATATTATTTGAAAACTATATTAATGATACTAGATATATTTAATTATGTTAAACAAAACATTGACGGACGTTCTTTAAAGAAATCACTAAATTTTTGTTATATTTCAAAGAAAGTTGATTACAAATAAAGATGACTTTAAAAATATATTATGTATAAAAAAAAGATATTTAAAAATCAGTCAATATTTATAAAATTATTTAATTAAATATACTAATATAATAACATAAACATTAACTAGTAAAAAATATTAATCATTAACCATGAATAGTGTGATATAGACTTTTACATAAAAAAAACTGTGAAAGTATATTTCATCATCTTAAGAATATTTAGTACATAAAATTTATATATTATTATTTCATATTTAACACAAAAAAATCTGAATAAGATTTTAATATCTAAATTTTTGAGTAGTTTAAATTGAACTGTGTCAAATAGATATATATTTTAAATATTCAAAAATAATTTTACTTTAATAATATTTGTTAATAAGATACGTATTATAAATAATACGTTTCTAAAAAAAATTTTAATACAAATTAAATGCAATATTAATACATTAATAAATATATATTATATTCATCTATTGGTTATATGCAACGTAAAATTTTTTATAAATAGTTACAAAAATATAATACATTTATGCAAAGTTTAGTATAGAATTGTGTTTTTAAAAAATAAAAAAATGTTTTTACTTTTTTATAAATTTATTGCATATAAATTTTAAAATATTTTGAACCAATCAAAGATATTGGTACTATATTTATTATTTCTGAATGATATTTATTTTCGATAAGAGAAAGTAGCTTAAAAATATCATAATAAGTCGACAAATTTTTTTCAAGATATAAATTTCAATTTTTTTATTTAAAGTAAATATTTTTGTTTTATGAGATTAAAAAATTAGAATAATTTTAACTTCTGGATATCAGTATAGCTTTAATGTTGATAATAAATCTTTTTATATATGAATAAACATAATATAAGACAAAAAAATTTATTCAATTTAGAAACAACCAATCAAACACAAAATTAACTAACTTTAAAATCCACGGATTTTTGTCTTTTTTAGGAAAATTATATATTCATTCGATACAGCATTAGAAAAGCATTACTATAGAATATTATTTTAATTTTGGGAAAAATACGAAGATTATTTTTAACAATATACGTAATTCATTAAATTCAATATTTATAATTCATTAAATTCAATATTTATAATTTTTCTATTAGAAATAAAATTATTATATACGTTCATTCAAAAAATCATAAAATATAGCTATAAAAACTCTAAATAATGATAATTTTAACAAGTACTTAAGTAAAACATTTAATTAATAATTTTGCACTAAGAATATATTTCGTTATTGAAAAATTTTGAGAATATATATTTTTCTAATTTATATCTTATTATCTTATTATCTTATTATTTATCAGTGTTTAAAAAAAAACTTTCAGTTCAAATTCTAAAAAATAATTGTTTAAAGAAAAAGAAATAAATTATAGTACTTACTTTTGTATAGAATATTAATCACTATTGTATTAATATGTATAATGTATCATAAACTGAATCCTGTAATTTTCTTAAAGGAGCATAAAATTCATTATTAAAAATATAAAGTGTTCATTAATAAATAATAATAATATACAGATATTCGTACGACAAAGAACATTCGATTGCTAAAAAATCATACACATAACGTAATTATGTGTTCATAATTATACTCAATATTATTTACTTTAAAATTATATTTTTCTTAATGATTTTAATTACTATGCATACTTTACGAGATAAATTCTTTTTATCGAAAAATTATTTTTTGATAATTAATTTTAAATAATATTGTTTTATATTGTATTATTCTATTTTATTCATCATTTATTAATTTATTTTATTATTTTTTTTTTTGCATGAATAGCCATAAAAGCATGTATATTTTATTGAAGTGTATGGAATTTAATAATGATGGATGATATATATATATACATTTTTTGCAAAGAAATTATTTAATCAGTTAATAATAGAAAAACTTAATTAGAATAATTCAAATATGCAAAATTCTTGTATTCAGCTATCTTTAATCGATAAACAGGAAAGCTTTTTTCAACTCTAATATTACGACGGAATGACAGTAAAAACATTAAAGAATTCCAGAACTTTCCTACTTTTGATAATTCTTTACTATATTTTGATAATTCTTGAAGTTTATATTCTTAATCTTTAATGTATTTGAAAATATCTTGTCTACGATTTCTCATATATAATTGAATTTGAAAAGAAAATTTAAACCAATAATAATAGATATAATAATGTTTGTGTACATGGTATATAATTTGAAATTTGTAAATTATTTAATGTAAGAATTAGTATCAAACAAATTAATTTGAAGTTAAGAAAAAAAACTTAAAGAGCATTACTAAATTTTATAATGTAAATAAAAAAACTGAAATAAAATATTACTTCAAATGAAAAAATAAAAGTTTGTTAATAGTTTTAATCTATTATTTTAGAAACAAAAAGTAACTTTTAAAAGTAATTTAAAAGTATTTACAAGTATTTGGTTTAGACGACCAAAAAAACGTTTTTTTGCAATGAATTTTAAAAAGAAAAGAAAAATGAAGTTCTGATATTTTATATTTATGTAAACATATCTAAAAAGTATACCAAATACTTTTGAATAATTTTTTACAGATTTAACAGCTAAATATATAAGTATCTTGATGCTAAAAATTAAAATTTTCGAAAAAATGAAGGTTGTAAGTAGGATATATTCACATCAAACGATAAATAATATTTTTATTGTAAATAATTTTCTATCATTAATAAATTTTAAAAAATAAGATAATTTTTATTTTAAAATACAAACTACTAAATAGTATGCGTTCATGTAATTGAAAAAAAAAATTTGGAGAAAGTGCTCTTATATATATTCGTGACAAATTTTTGTAGCTATTAGTTTAAGTTTCTTAAATCTTGTCTGAATTCGTTCATTTCTATGAATAGTATATTTTTTCTTAACAATGGTTATTGCAATATCGATCCTGCAGCATGATTCGATGCATGGTGTATAAATGCCGAATATTTTGTATTTATATAAATTTTCATCTTTATTAAATATACTTGCATGAACATGAAGTATATTTAAACTTCAACTATTAAATATCTATAATATCCAAATTAAAGTATTTTTGAGTATTTATTGCGCAAATTCATAGTTTCATAGATCATTGATTTTATTCTTTAAAATAATAATAATTGGATTTCAGCGTTGGATCACTCTCACCAAATAATAACATTAATAAGATAATTGCGAAACTGCTTACCATGAAACTTACTTTTTTAACGTTTAATGTTAAACTTTGAATACAAACTCTTGATTGTATATAGTACTCTTGATTTCCATAGTATGAATAATAATATATATAAATACTGGTTTAATAGGCAAAAATCAATTTATAAAAAATTTGAACTTTTATAACGATTAAATTCTACTTTTTAAAGTTCTTTATCATATTTTTTTTATTAATTGAGAATTTATAAGAAATAACTTATTAGATTACATTTTTTTAATTTTTAGAAAAAAAAATTTCTGTATTTATTAAACACATGAATTATTTTTATAAAGTATAACATATTTCTAATTAGGAGTAAAAAATGCTCATTTTCAATAAATAATTCTTTACGTGAATTTAAACTCTAAATTAAAATAGAACAAATAAATTAATCAATAAAAAAGAAAAAATGATCGATTAATTCATTGCACAAGTTCAATTTGGATATTTTTATTACTATTTGCAATTCAAATAATATTAAATACAAGATTCTTATATTTTTAGAGAAGATACGGCGTTGATATTTTCTATACAATAAACATAAACAAATAATAAAAATTTATAAATAATAATTAAAAACTATAAAAATCGAGGTAATTTAGAAACAAAATTAATAATTTATTTTGTACAGTGTTCAAAATTTGCTTGCAAAAAATGATTATTCTTTTCAATCATTGAATTTTAAACATACATAATAATATATAAAAGTAAACTATACAATAACTTTTTGTGTATTACAATCCACGTTCAATGCAAAAATAGCATTAATTTTCAGTCTGACATCAACGCAATTTAATCGACTAATTAAAAAAGTAGTCTTGTAACATTACTGTGAATCTAGACATACATTACGTAATCTTAATTATTGAAAACTGATAAAATGTTAAAATTTTATTAGTTTTTTTACCTTTTAACGAGGCAACAGTATCGTATTTTTGTAGTTAAATTCCATATTTTACACACATAACGATAAAAAAACAAAAACTAAATTAAAATCATAGAAATTTTTTTGGTTAAATTCAAAATTTAAACTCATAAATTAATATTATTATCTTTATATCATATATATTATATCATGATTAATTTTCTAATTTTAAATATATTTGTAAGAAGAGATTAATAAAAGTCATTGAACAGTTTTTTTAAGAAGCATTACAATAAAAACTAAATGCTTATACTGTAATTGCTAACAATACTTTTCGTCATTAATTTAATACAATGTACAAAACCTTTATAACTATTTTTCAAATTGCACGTAACATTAAATTCTAAAAAAAATTTACTATTGAATTAAATATTACTTTTTTATTTAAAAGAATTTATAAAATAGTTGATATTTGAAACTAATAAAATAAATTTAAGAACTAAATAAACTTTTACTATACATGATTGCACCTGTATTTAAATTTCTGCACTAAAATAAAGTTTTGTTTATAATAAAATTTTGTACTATTTTAAATACATTGTATATTTGAAATATATTAATATAGAAATAGGATGAAAAATCTTACCATTGAAAACACTATACATTAAATGTAGAAATATAGCAATCATGATAAACAAAACAAAAAATTATTAGATAAATGAATCACATGAGAAACTTAAATTTCAAACTGTATCATTCAACTATATCTCTATTTAATACAAGACTTTTATTATTCGATGTTTAATACTTACAAAAAAAATTTAATGCTTACATTAATGCTTACAAAAAGCAAATATACTTGTATCCTTCTCTATTTTCTATATTTCTATATTCATTATTAACTGGGCGATAGATAAAATTTTATAAAATACAGTTGAACGACATTATTTACGTATTTTTCTTTTTCTTTTTTAAATTTTAATCAAAACTTGTAGTCGTTATATTTTTGTTTTTTTACTATTATAAAAATATAACATTTATAAATAACGTACAAAAATGTACAAATGTTATCGCGTAAACAAGATGTACAATATACGCACGCAATAATTTAACTATTTATGAATATTCTACCAATAGTGAAATAATGTACGATTTCATTGGAATTAAAACTATTAGTGCTATTACTATTATGTTAACACTCATTTATTCACGCCAAAGGGATGAATTTTAGCCTACATCATGAATAAAAAAATTATTTAACATAATGTATAAAATTTAATCACTTCTCTATACTAGAGTGAAACTTTTTATCTCACATATTGAATAAAATATTAATTTTTCTAGTCAAGATTTTGTATTTGTATAAGTGGAATTTCCAATTTTAAAACTATGTATCTGTATTAAATAGATATTTTTTATTATCATTCACTGCACTAATATTAAATCAAGTAATTCTTTTTTCACCGCGTAAACACGTGAACAGAGATATTTTATATTATTCACAGTAACAACCATAATTCTAAACTTAGGGACACTTGTTTATATTTTTATGTTGTTGTATTATACGAGCGAGGCAGTGAGAAATCATATAATGTAAATCGTTATCGTCATCGTGGACGTTAGTCGCCATTAACTTTCAACAGTCTTTACTTTTAGAATCAGTCGGGTTTGATGAGTGCGTTAATAGATTCGCCCTCGGGTTCCTCGTCGAATTCGCCTGACGTGTCACAGTCCATAGCTTCTGCAACAAGAATTTACAAATTCATTTCTTAGTTGAATTAAAAGTTTGAAGATAACTCAGAACATCGTGACAAAGGTAAGTATTGTAAGTTGTACATTTTCTAGAAGACGTAGGAAAGAAATTATTTGTACGAGACACAATAAGTGCATACTTTATGTATATTTTTTGCACATATACCTGACACCTTTATATAACGCTTGAGAGAAAATGAATACTGATGTATTCGATAAAAAAATAGCGTGAGTCACATTTTTTTTTAGTTTTTGGAATTAAAAAAACGATAAATTTATTATAATTTAATATTTTTTACTCATTAAGAACAAGAATTTAGTAAAATTTATAAGCATTTTACTGTATGAATTCAATATGGTCTATTATCATTACCTCATAATAATTTTTATATGTGCAAAAATCAATCTGTGTATGGATTAATATATTATATATATATATTTAAGAATGTATAAAGCAAAAAATAAATTTTATATCTTTTTTAAGCAATAGTTTTTAAATATAATTAATTTAATTAAAAATTCTTAAATTCTCTTAATCAATTTTTTATCAAATATTATGCAATAAAAATAGTAAAAATATGCAATGTATAGTTTGTCTATTTAAGATTTAAATTAAAAATTTGTAATTGGAATAGAAATGTTGGAGATATACATAAATACGTTTAAAAAGTATGTTTTTTAATTTTAAATTTGAAAAATTTTGGGCTTTATATTTTAATGATATAAAAAACTTAGTGTAATAATCAGAAAATAAAGTTTTTTCGACACGTTGTTGCATCTACAATACTATATTAAAAGATAATTATATTTTTAATATTACGAAATAATTGTTTAACTTTTTTTATGTAATATCGACTCTGAAATAAACTCACGATATAAATTTACAAGATACATCAAAATTATTTGGGGTTATTAGACGTCAAAACTGGAATTTAGCCCATCACAAAGTGAAAATTTTTTAGTATCAAGACAGTATATCAAAGTAACAATTTCAGTCTTTGCAGCATTTATTTTAGAGTAAGACTCCGACCTCCTTTCTTCATAGAAAAGAACCTGCATGAAAATCTTACATAAAAAAGATCACGTATAGAAAAGATTTATGGTTTAATGCTTTTGCCTATGCACAAACTGAGTATTGGATAGTTATATGCCATTACCTTCGTCCAAACGCCGTGCAACGCACACAGTACACAAATTGGCCAAGAATTCTGTTCAATGTTAATTTTTAATGTTTGCATGCAGAATGGATTTAGTAGAAAATGTTAGAAATAAAAAAAATTTACAAGTATCTGTTGCATTTCTGTAAAATCAATTGATATACTTTTATTTATACATACATTAATTAAAAAAATTCAAAATTACATTATTGAAAATACGTGACGTATGATATATTTATTTCAAATTTATGTTTTATAGAAAAATGCATCGATAGTTTTTGTCAATGATTAAATTTTAAATAAATTAATTTATAGAAGTACATTATTATAAAAATAATTTATGACTGTGTTATTAAACCTATTTTCAAAATATATATCGTGAAAAAAAAACTTATAATACCACTTCCTGAAATTTATAATTATAATAATTTAAGTACTTACTCTAATAATTTAACTATTAGCACATTTCGAATCAAAACCTATTTTTTTATTTTATAGTCAACTCTTTCTTCTTGTAAATTTTTTTTTAATATTAATTTTAATTTATTTTTTAAAAATAAAAAACATAATTAAGTGATTTTCTACAAAATCTTTTATCAAAAGCCAAGTACTGTCTAACTAAATTTTATATTTTGATTTAAATTTAGTGTATAATTTTGAAATGATTTAATATATGATAACAAGCATAATAAATATATATTTAAACAAAAATTTTTAAATATTTGATGCATTAATGTTTTGTACAGCATAAAAATAATTAAATTAAAAATTAAAGTACTGAGAATTATTTTTATAACAAATTCAAACAAAAAGTATTTTAAAATATTTGTTAAGGATGTAAATAATTATTAGTTATAGATATTACATAAATGAAGATGAAAACTTAAGTAAACTAAAAAATAAATGATTATGAATGAAAGATTTTATAATGGAAACCATTATCTAATTACTAACAAAAAATTTCATGTGGAATAAAAAAGAATAAATATATAGAAGGCATTCAAAATTATTAAATCAGTATATAATCAGTTTATTTTTATACGTTATTTTGATTTAAAGTGAAAGAAAAATCTACATAAGCTTCAGTTCAAAAAATAAAATAAAAAACGTCTAGTGTTAGTTTACAATTTAATTTATACAACAATTGTAAATAAAGTATTAAAATACATGCTAATTAAATATACAATCTTAGAATAAATAAATAAGCTTTTTTTAACTTGAAATTACATTAAAATATCTTTGTACGACAGAAACGTTTCAAATGAAATTGTATCTATGTATAAAGATTTTTTAACATTTAATATAAATATTTATATTTTCATAAATAAAATTGATTGAATCTATTGATTTAAAAAAAATATTGCTAAAAACATCTATGCTTATATTTTACTTCCTTTATGGAGTTATAATATTTATTTAACAATTTCCATTAACGTTGTCAACAATTTTGTACTCACTAACAAGGTTTTAAGTCAAATTAAATTCAAACTTTTAAATTATATAACTTAAATAAAATTTGCTTAATAAATCATATTAAAATCGATTAAACTATAACACAATTAAAAGTATATATATGTAGAGGTTAAATTGCTTTCTCAAAGTGAAACCGGCGCAATAATATTTCTTGAAAATAACGTTTTCCTGTTTCTATATCTGCATGTGTAAATATTTATATTTTTGCAATTGTATTACAAGCTTATATATTTTTAATTTTTTTTAATATATCAGAATATTTATTAATAATATTTTTTTATTCAATTTTCTAATTATATTGATACTCTATTTTTAATATAAATTGTAATAATGAATATTACAACAATGTTAAGATTTTTTTTTTATTGACATAGAATTTTATTTTAAAAAATTTTACTAATATTTTATTACCTGAATAATCTAAAAAATTATAACGATTACGATTTTTGTACATAAAGTAAAAAAAATTATTTTTTAATAATCATAAAAATGCTATTCAGAAAAGCAATTGATCTTAAATTTTTCTTATTTGAAAATAAATTAATATTTTAATACAGTAACAAAAGTTACATGTTACCTACTATATATTACTTATTTTTTTCGTACAGTAAATCAATCGAAACTATGGATCTAAAATGTTATTTTTATAATAGACAAGTAATTAAAGTTATTTAAAAAATTTATATTTTATATTTTAAAATTATATTAATTAAAAATTCTCAACTTCTACATTGTTACATACAAACTTACATTTTCTTACTACTTATCATAAATTTCCAGTAAAATTGTTTAACGTCACTTTGAGAAAGCCTAGTTTTATAACAGTTAAACACAGTTATTTCTTTAACATTAAAAATTTGAAACTTAATTATTTTAAATATATTTTATTTTTTATAATCTAAAGAGAAAAGAAAAAAAGTGAAAATCGTAAAAAATTAAATTGATTAAACAACTGAGTTTATGAAATTAAATGAATTCGTGTGAAATAAAATTGGGTACCATATATACACAGCATACTATTGGGGTGATTCCACTCTTCGGGATCTATAAACGCGTTGATTCTGCTTGTCCATTTTTCTTAGTATCTAGAAACTTGTCTGCAAGAAATACGTATTTTTGTTTGGTTTGTTACACATCATTGTTTTACCATTCATTCTTTTACACGCAATCAATATGCGTTGTCTTATATTAAGATATATGTGTACATAACTCTTGCATCACTTACTTTTGCTACCAGATTAGTGAACAAGCTGAATGGTGACTATTATATTTTTAAAATAAAAATGTTATATAAGTTATAATGTTCTTTAAAAAAAATTAATCTATGTTTTAAAGAATTGAATAAAACCGCATATTTAAAAAAATTTAATCGATAAAATACATTTAGCAATAAATTAGTAAATACAACAAGCATATTTTAAGTTAAAAAATCATTTTCCTATAGAATTTACGATTTTATAATAACATATATCGTGAATGATTTCTTTCAAGTAAATAAAACAATCCCAATACATAATGTAACTCTTAGCATTATACAAATTATATATAATTTAAATATTTTTACACGATGCTGTTATAATAATAATGAATAAGATTTATAAATTACAACAAATTTTAATGTACATTACAAGATAAAAAATCTTAATTCGAATGAATAACGCAATAAATTATTCAAAAATTTACACATCATGTTATAAATTTTCACTATAACATTATTATATTTTACTTATTAATGAATTTATTTTTGAAATATAACCTAGTATATATATATACTTGAGTATAAAAGAAAGTGTTTTACTTTGAAGCAGGGTAACAAATTTTTTCTATTTCACATTTTTACTCTACTGTTCTCAACATTATAATTAATTATGAACATTGAGTGAATTTTTTATATTCAATATATTAGAAAATTGTTAGTTAAAGCAGCAGAAGCTTTGATTTCTGTGAAAATATAACAAAAATATCTAAAAAAAAAATAAATCTTAAATTCATAAACATTTACGTAATTATTCTTGATATTTTTCATGCATTTAAAACAATACCAAAAGATCTATAGCAATATTCCATACATTAGTTCAAAAAATTTGTGTACGCACTATTTACCAATCACTGTTGCTCAGCAGCTTTCTCATCTTATAATTAATATAAAATTTTTATATAAAATAAAAATTAGCAAAATATTCAAATATATCTGATGAAAAAATTTAATTAATGGAATATTTACCTGAAATAGTGAGATCGACTAATGCCTTATCCTTTTCGATATATAAGGCGGTGAGGAAGAAAAAAAAACTACCTAATATTTCTATAAAAATCGTTAGAAATAGAGCATATTGCAAACTTCTAAAATCCACTATTGAATCATCGGCCATTGGTAATTCCGTTCTTTGCGGTTCAACCCAACCTATTGTCAAGTTTGGTAATAACACAAATCTTAAAGCATCTGAAATCTAAATAAACATAAATTTAATTAATTTATTAAATAACAGTTAAAGCTAAATTACGAAAAATTGTTTTCAAATTTATATTAATGATTACTCAATATTTTGTTATTATTGTCACCATTTTATTAAATATACAAATTTTTAAACACTTATTAAAAATGATTGAATTTAAATGAAAAATGATAGGTCTGTTTAATTCTAGATCTATAGCTAGAGAAATTAAAACAAGAGAGGAAAGAATATATTCATTAATTAAAATTTAATTTACTTTTTCAAATAAATACATTTTTTTCTCAAAATTTTGTGAGTTATCAGATGTTAAGATTACTTATATTTCTGTATAAAATGCAATTAATGAATTTATAGAAATGTGTATTATATAATATCGGAATTAAAAAACAATTTTTTTAACTTTTTAAATAATTTTTACAACTTTCTTTTTTATTAATCAATGCTTAAGCGAATCTTTATTAAAAAAAAACTAAATATAAAAATTTGACCATAGATATTTATATTAATGATAGAAATAAATCTTAAAATAAATTTAGATAATATTACAATTTTTTTTTTTAAATTAAAAATAGATAAAATAAAATTTTTAATATTTTAGTATCATATTTTTAAAAAATACCGAAAATTTAGTAAATAGCATCATACATATTAAATATTATTACAATTTAACGGCCTTAGTTCGTTATAAATAATTATACTTATAACGAAAAAATTCTATATATTATTGAGAAATAGTTCAAATATTATTTTTACTCAAATAAATATATCTCTTTTAACTTATAAACATAGTATTAATGTATAGAAAAATATAAAATGGAAATTATTTCTTAGTACTTACTACCCCTATAAGATATGGACTACCTGCATCCCCAAAAGCATGAGCGAACAGTATTTGAAATGCCTCAGCAGTAGATCTTCTTGTCGGTATTACAACATACTAAAAAATGATAAAATTATAATCGATATTTAATTTTCTTTATTAATTATAATGCTAAAGGGATTCAATTTATAATTTCACAAAAAACTAAGATAAATATAATGATATATGAATCTAAAAAAGATAAAAAATCTTTTATTAAACTATTATATATACTATTGATCATAAATTATATATTAAGAAATTTATTGTAATATTTACTAGTCATTTAAACCTCTGAAACTAAGATTTTTAACGTTTACCAATAACATGTCAGCAACTATAGACCAATTCAAGTTAATAGCTAATTGACCAAAGAAGATTAAAATATAACAAGCCATAGCATTTGAACTAGCAAATACTGATCCAAAGAATATTAATGGAGCACTTGTTAAAAGACCAACAGCACATATCAAAGGATCAGCTTGCTGCCATCGAATCCTTAATTTTTGTGCTAACATAGAACCTAAAGGCACTCCTATTAAACCAGCAATCATAGCTATAACACCAAATTTATAAGCGACTCTATAAGTAAAAATTACAAATTTGAAAGATATATATTTTCAGAATTTCATTCAAAACAATTTTATCATATAAACTTACTCAGCTATGTTAATAATTTGTCCAGCATGTTGCAAAGCAAGTCCATACTGAATGAATTTTGGTCCCCAAAATGCAAGTGCACCACTAACAAATGATACACAGGTAAATCCAGCTGTACTCAGCATGAAACTTCGACTATAATTATCAATTAAATGTTACATAAAATCTAAACAAGATTAATTTATTTGAACTTTTATAACAAATTAAAAAATATTTTTATATCAATAGTAATGAAACTTACTTTTTTAATAAGGCTTTTATATCATCTAACCAGGAGGTAGTAGCAACATGAGATCCTCCCTCTTTTTCCCCACGAATAGGATCACGCACTAGTAATAAAATAAGAATAATTGCTAAGATTCCCAAAGATGGTGTTATTCGTAGACCCCACTGCCAGGAACCTGTAACAGTTGCCATTTCTCCTCCAGTGATGTATCCCAAACCACTGGTAAAATTCATTTATTAAATTCAATAAATTTTAATAGTATTATAATACACTTAGTCAATTTTATCTTACTTTATTTGAATTAAGAATATAACTACACTGCCTTTACCTGCCAACTGGTATTGCAAAATAAAACAATGCAAGCATTTTTGAACGCACATCTTTGATAAATAAATCACTGATTATTGTTGGAGCAATTGTAGAATAACTGGCTTCTCCAATACCCACTAATGTTCGAAAAAATAAGAACCAGCCATATGACTAAAATTAAATGTATAAATATAAATAAATAAATAAATAAATAAATATATATATAATTTAATAAGTTTATGTATAAATAATATAAAATAAAAATGACGAATTTCTTACTTTCATGTATGAGCCAACAAATGTAGTCAAACACCATAGAAATACTCCAGCACTCATAATTACTTTTCTATTATATCGATCTCCTAAATATCCAAAAAGTGGTGCAAATATCATATAACTTATAATAAATGCTGTTTGAAGCAATCCAGATTGACCATTATCAATATGAAATTCATTTTGTATTTCAGAGAGTACTCCTAAAAATACGATGTAGATATAACGTTAATTTATATTTCAACAAGCTCATACTAAAATCTAATACAGTTTATTGATAATCATAAAAAAATCAATACATTAAATTCTCTATAAAATTTTTCTTAAATGTTATTACAATTACATAACTATAAATATATAGTTTATTATTTATTTATCATGTTTTATTAAATGAAATTTCTAAATAAATAAATTTAAAATTTTTTATATTCCACTTAAAAAGTGATTAATTAATATATTTATATTTATTAATTAATTTTAACACAAATTCCAAATTTAATACAAATTAATTAAGTGGTTTTCTTATTTGAAATAATATGTATCTTTAATAACGGTTTAAATATTCTTTTTAAAAAACATATTAGATTATTTAAAATATAAATTATATTTTGGATTCCTTTAAATCATATATTTAAGATTTTTATTATTCAATGTGTTAGAAAAATATTCAAATTATAAAATTTTATATATATTTATATATAAAAATTTTATTAACACATATTGATAATCTTTTGTAATACAACATGCTTGTAATAGGAATAAAAAAAACTAAAAGAAATTAAAAAAATTAATTTTTTTTAAATTTTAATAATACAATATATAATAAATTTTTTTATTTAAAAACCAATTTTTATGTAAAGAATTAATTGATTAAATAAATTAATAAATAAAAATATATAGCTTTTTATAAAAGAAGTTTTGCTTTTAAATTATTCCTCATGAATTTATTGATTCTTTGACAAAAATTTGATACTTATATTTTGTATTAGTCTTAATAAAAAATCTTACATTTTATAAAAATATTCTAATTTAATTTTGTTTTTAAGTAGTATAAAGCATATTTTTAATTCAATATTTACTAATGACATAAAGGTAACTTAGTTATATTATATATTTATATAAATATATGTATATAGTTGGGTTATGGTAAACAATCCTTAGAAATATTTTCATTTCTTAACAGGTGTTGTAAAAAGAATATTTAATTTATCAAAAAATTAATGATAGTTGATAAATTATAGATAAAATAAGTTATTCAATAATATTTTTAATAAAAAACTTGAAAATACATATATTTATAAATTTTTTACATACTTATTGGTAAATTTTAAAAAGTTATAGTTATTAAAAACTAATAAAATATGATTAAATAATTTTACAGCATTTACAATATTTTATATTATTAAATCTTTCTCTAAATAACTATTTGTATAACATTTTTTTTATAACAATTTTGTTCAAAATGTTATTGAATGTAATAAAACATTTAGTCAATTATTAACATTGTTAATTTTTTGTTTTTTACTACTTGAAATTCATATTTATTAATATGAATTCAGAAATCATAATTATATTTTTACTGTTTTACTTATTTAATAATAATTGGCAATATTTTAAATTTTCAAAATAAAAAAAAAATATCAAATATAATAGTAAAATTTTTAATATAACTAATTCTTCATGTAAATTATGAATAAATAAAGTACTTTTCCAATTTTAATAATAGGTTAATAATTCGTTCAAACAAAAATTTCTATTGATTTTTTTTGCAACACATACATAGACGGCAATAAAAAAGTCCCCTCACCGGCTATAGTAAATCTATCCATGTAATTGATAAGATTGACGAAACAGAGCACAAGTACAGCTACCCATTCTCTGACAGTGACTGATCCCAGCCTCGTGCCGCTGTCGTTCGATTTGTGGCTTGCCTGCGACTCGATAGCCGAGGTCGCAGGCTTGTTGCCATCGTTTACCATGAGATACTGGTGGGATACGTTCGACAAGATTCTCGTCACCTCTACAACAAATTAAATGGTACACGTGCCAAACTTCTTTTCTGATCAGCGAGCTTTATCACGAGTTCAAAAAAACAAAAACAAACCAAACAAGAGAAAAAATAACTCGTTATCAGGTTAATAATATGATATAGAATCTCGTGGCCTCACAGCATCGTGGTTGATACGTTGTCTTTTACATGCACTTGCCTCGATAATGCGAGTCACTCTATTATAATAACGATGACTGTGACTGACTACAGTATAGCAAAGTCATAAGTGTGAGTTGATTACTTCTATTCAACCCAACTGATTGGTTTCCCAAGGCGGCTGATTACTAAGTGCTGCTGCACCTTCATTTCATCGAGGCGCGCAATGTATACATACGCGCATGCGCAGTTCAATGAGACTATTTCGTACATATTTGATAGAGAGAGAAAGAGAGAGAAGAGAGAGAGAGAGGTGAACATTGGTTCGAATCACGCCATCACCTCTCGACGAACCGCAACACTGCGGATCCATATAGTGTACCCCTTATTTTGTTGAATAAAGTTTTTTTCTTTTCTTAAAGCTCTATTTCTTAAATTTATCTATATTAATTCCAATTATAATTGGAAAATAATTTTAAGGGAATTAGACGAATCAAACGAGACCAGTACAATAAAAATAATTAATAATAATCTTTATTTCTTAAAGTTTAGATTTTATAATATATAGATGATTCGAATTAGTACTGTAAAATTACATTCTTTTAATTTGCATTTCCAGACCAATAAGTTATTAGCTTTTTTTACAATTTTCAATGATACGCATTCAAGCATGTACATACGGAAAAACATGCACGTAAAGCATTTACATTTTCATTACGTTCTTTTTGCATACGCAACATTATGATATTGACATATTTTTTATATTCGGTTCTCAAAAAAAAACCATAATTTATAATGAAAAAGGTGAAATTATTTGTGAATTGATTAATTAATTAATTTTTTGTGAATTGATTCTTAACTGAATATTCTATAATTGAAAATTTTCAGATTTATCATTAAGTAAAATTTTCTTCTATATTTAAAATAATTATATGACACATATTGTTTATTATACAAGTAGCAAACCTACATTTTTTAATCGTGTTTTTTATTAATATTTTAACAGGTATAGATATTTCACAATAAAAATGTTTTTATTTAAAAATTTTTTTATTAAATTTCAAACACTTTATATCGAGTGTTAAATATTAATCAAATTTTATTCTTGTGTATTATATATTGAATTTTTGAAGAGTTTAGAATACTTAAATCTCTGTTTTATAAAAAATGATCTCATAATAAAGCTAAAACAATCAAGAATATGTAATTAAAAATTTCACTAACTAAAAAAAAATAAACTTATCTAAACATTGTTTTTTTTTTAAAAACTCCGAAATTTAAAAATTTTATTCTACTAATATTTCTAAAATAATTTATTATTTTCATTAATTTATTTTAATAATAAAGCAAATAAAATATTTGTACACAATGTATTATTGAATTTAAATTTTCGTATTTAAAACATAAAAAATATTTAAAGGTAACATAATTTATGTTACAAACGTTATAAATATATTTTTTATATTAATGCTCGTAATATATTCACCTTATCCTATAAACTTCAATCAACTTTATCTTAATTTTATACTTATTTTATATTTGAATTGTTCAAAAATATTTAAAATGATTTTAGCGTAACATATTTAAATAATAATATATTAGAATTTGATTTAAAGTATAATTATTTATTGATAGAATCTGTATCAGATAGTAATTTATTTTTAAATAGTACGTGTTTATTCGTTTAAAATATAATTATAAAAACATTACAATACAATTTTTTTGAAAAGAATATGTTTACTTGTTTATGAAATTTTATGCATAAAAAATTTTAATAGATTAAATTTTTTTTTCAAATACATGCAATATTTTGTTATATGCAAGAATATTTTATTTCATTATGTATTAATTTTTTTTTAAATCTAAGTTCATATAAAAAATATGTTTTAAAAATAATACTTTACATACACGTTGTGACAAAAATTTAGATAATCGTAAATACATTCTTAGTCATATATATTAGTCGTATATATTTACTTTAAATGTTATAATAATTAAAATTTATATTTTCTGAATATCATAATACAATTTTGTAAAATTTAATAAAATATAATAATTACATAAATTCCTTATATCCAGATTAGTAACTTATACTTTTATGAAAATTTAATTTATTTATTTAGAGTTTTTTATACAGAATATATAAGAATATAAAATTAAAAGTTTCAATATTTTAGAACTTTTATAAAGGGTTAACATTTTATTAATTTATGACTATTTTGATCTACTTCTAAATTATCTATACATTCATATCATTATCAATACATTTTTATTCTCTATATTGATTCTTCTTATATATAGACCTTATTCATGTTTTATTTAATACTGGAATTTTTTAATCAAATTGATTTGTACTTTACCCTAATGGAAAATTTTTATTATTTCTGTCTTTAAAATTTTATTAGTTTTGTAATATTTTGTTATTTACAAATTATTTTCACATCATTAGATTGAAACACTTGTAATATTGTTATCTTTAGAATTTAAATAATTTATCATGAAGAACAATAAAAATATATATAGTTAAAAATGTTTATATATTGGCAAATTTTTTTAAATGGTTAAATTTTATATATTCTGATTATATATTTTTTATATTAACTACTAATAATTAATGTAATATGTATATATACGGGTTTGCGTATATATTCAATATTTTTAAAAGAATACACATACATTTTGATTTTGTGTATTCTAAATGAACAAAAGTTGTCGACGATTACAGAAAATATAGGTAAAAATACATCTATAAGAAAGCATTTAAATAATTTACAGCATAATCAGAAATAAAATTATTTATTTTTGATTAATGACAGAAGTTTTTCAAAAAAAAATAAATAGGTAAAAAAAGGAATATTTCAAGATCTATATGGACTTCAAGCTTATTATTAGTTATTATTATTATTTTTTAAATAATCATATACATTTGTATAATTGTATCTGGCAATGTTTAACTAGTAGAACTTTTTATGATTCTAGTAAAAAATAAAATATGGTTTTGAAGGGTTTGAATTACTGTAGCATTTTATAGCCTTTCAAAGAAATAAATAAAAGTAGTTTCGTAAAATTCTTTTATACAGTTTATTAATATTGAATTTAATGCAAAGTTAGCATATTAAATTACTTGAGAACGCACATCAATAGAAATCGACAGCGTTTTATATTGTATTTCGCAAGTCGCCGCTGATTAGCGTCTTTTCTTATGGATGCCATCCTGCATTTATGCGATATATCCGTGTACGAGTGGTTGCATGTCTTGAATACCCATCATAGGTAAATGGAATAACAAATGGCGAATCATGATATGACGAACACGGTTTTGCAGAAACAAACATGCCAATGATGGAGCGATTCGTTAATGTAATAGTCGAACATATCATTGCCAGCGTTAACTGCAGGTAACATCGTACGAGTACTCAATGCGGCGATTCTAAATGCTTATGCCGGTCTGAGAATTTGCGAAAAGATGGAATACTTAAAAAATGAACTTGAAAAATTAATCATAAAAAAACACCAATTATATTACTCATTTTGTACTTTTAAATTATTTAAATAATGTTTATGAATTAATTTTTAATTTTTTTTTTGTAATTTGAAGAGATGATTGCAGAGAATATTTTTTATAGTAAATTTCTAAGATACCGATCACTTTTCTTTTTTTAAATATTAGATTTTTCTAGAAAAGCGAATAAAGTACATATTAAGTAATTGCTAAAACGATATTTGAACGGTATTTTGATAATATATATTCATTACGAGTCTTCGAAAAAAGACTACGTTGAGGTATTTGATTTTTTTTTTAATATTTATTAAACAGAAATTGTCTACTAGAGAAGATTTAAGACTTGAAGCATACTTTTTATTGCAGAATGTAATTGTTTTTATACTTTACATTTAGAATGTGTTTATTCATTATGTCATAAAATTACTATCATTCCTATAAATTGACGTCATGTTCGTGCATCTTATCTAGTCAATAGATTTCTTCAAACAAATTTAAGAGTAATTTTAGGAATAATTAAATGTATTAAATAAATTAAATTATTAGATAAAAGTATATGTAATTATACATGTCCACGCGTAAAATTTTTAAATAGAAAATTTATATTTTATGTGTGATAATTATATTATTAACACTATTATTATTAATTTATAAAGAAAAGGCAAGCGAAAAGGTGTTTATAAATTTATAAATTATTTTAAATAAATTCAATCAAGCTATTTAAACATATTCTAATAAATAAATAATTTGAGCATATACATATTAAACGTAAATGAAAATTTCGTTGAATGTATTAGAAAATGTTATATTTTATATTAATATTTATCCCTAATCTAATAATTAGTTAATTTTTCAATTATAATTACAAACAAAATTAATTAAATAATTTAAGTAATGTCCTTGAAAAAATTTATTAAAATGATAAATGTACATCAGTAGATTTATAAAATATTTTCTTTAATAAAAAATAGATTATTAAATTCTATAAAGTTGAGTAAAATATTTTTGAAAAAATAATATGCCAAATAAAATTTGAAAATTATATTAAAAAGGTTTTTGATATGTTTTTTTTTAAATCATATTAATCTTAAAAGTAAAAAATTGTTTATATTTTATTTATATAGTTTTTGCATAAAACTTATTAGTGTTTAATAATCATAATATATGTATATATAGACAAATATTTTCCAAACTTAATTTATACTTATTTATACTTAAGATATTAATTTTTTTTATACAACAGAGAAGACATTATTTTAAATTGTTGATTTTAAATGGATAGTTATTCCTAGTAAAAATCAATTCATTCTATTATTAATATCTTTTTACTTTCTTAATTTCTGTAATAACAAATTATTATAGCAAATTATTTTTTTTTACATCCAGCTGATAGACGTCTATAATATTATTAGTATCTTTATATTAATAATATTTTATTAATATAATATAAATTATTATATATTTTTTCTGAATTTTCACATTAACAAACTATTATAACTAATTATTCTTTTTTACATGGACCTCATAGATATCTTAAAAAACATTAGGTTTCAATTCTAAAAATTTTTAGCTAAATTAATATCAACATTAAAAAATTAATTATAGATAATTATGAATATAGTTACTTAAAAAATATGGGTTTTCTCTAGATTCTTAGAACATTTGTTCAATTTAGAATATCATTTTTTTAGATATTTTAGGAAATTTTTTGAAATTGATAAAATAATAAAGAATAAAATTTAAACTTCCCAAAATTTCAGCAATAGAGTAATGAATTAATTTTTTGATTTGGTTAAACCATTATTGCTTTATTTGCTCAACTAGCATTAAATGAATGTATTAATTATTGAATCACTTAATGATAAATTTATTAAGTTTTAATTGAATGATCTATAGAGAATATAATTCATAATATGGAATACACTATTTATTTTTTTAAATTATAGTTTAAATAAATGATATACAAACACTGTAATATTGATTAATTATAAATTTCAAAAATAAAAATTATGTTTACAAATAGCATAAAATTAAGAATATATAAAAATTTATAAATAAGTTCCTTTTAGATTTCAGCTATTTGTTCATTATCGTCTGTACTCTTTCAGTATTAATTTTTAATTTATTACATAAATTTATGATTTAGAAAATTTTGTAAATATCGTACAAAAAAGAGTTTACTCATTAGTCATCATATGAAAAAATTTTTTTGTTTTTTTTCATGTTTTTCATTTTAAAAACATTAAAATCTTGCTTTAATACGAATACGTTTTTTACTATTCATGAATACAATAATTATTATTTCTTTAAAAATTATTATTAAAGATATTTCGGATTTATTAAATTATTTGAAAATCAAAGTAAACTGTGTATATTTATAAAATTCAATTATTATAAACTCCAATTTAAAATTGACACGTCCCAGTCGACAATAATCGGCTGGCCCACAAAACATACTTAATAATATTCTTCACGTGCAAATAAAAAAAGATCCGGAGAATACGAAACGGTCTTGTAGGTTTTAAGAACCTTGTCGCTGTTGAGTTTTGGGGAACATCGATTGCCATTGAGATTTTTGGAATGTCCGCGCTGTTGTGGTTTTACGAAATCATCAACGGCCGTCAGGGTTTTCGGGAAGAGCAGCGGCAATTATATTATGTAAGCGAGTGAAACAAATATACGGATAGTAGAAGCTTCTCGGCGATACGTGAACATTTCGTCTCCATTAGAATACGAGCAGAATTGTTTAATTTAATTATCCGCCCACCTATCCTATTTTTATGATGAGGCAACACGTCAATATTAATATTTGATAATTTTAACAATACTTTTTTAATAATTAAAAAAAATTTTATATTATTAAATTAAAACAAAGAGTATTGAGTTATTTAATTTCAATTAAAATACATAATATGTGAGTTAGTATTTATTTTTTATAAAAATTGTTCGGCATTTTAAATATACTTGTTTTGTACATGCATGTGTGCGTGTGTGCAGGCACATTTATATAATTTGAAATTTAAATTTTTCTTCCAGATTTAGTTTGCATGACTAAAATAAGAAATATTCGAATTCATATAAAATATCAACGTTACATTAAATATTAAAAAATTCATAGTGTACTAATATAGTGTATATATGAGAATATTGTTGATATATTTGCACTATTATTTTAAATGATGTTTTCTTGATTTTTAGTTTTTGAACTAATATTATCCACATTATTGTGATTGTAATATTTATATTAATTTATATAATATTTTATAAGATTTTTTATAATTACATTTATATTTTTTTAAGTATTCACTTTCAATAAAATTTAATTTACACTTCGATTAAATCTTTTATATTTACTTATAATAAAAATGTATTACAAAACAGTTTCAATAATTTATATCATACATTTACCTTTATCTTTTTCTACGCCTATAAATTAATTTTTTTACCTGTAAAATTTGTATTAATTTGTAATTGCAACATATTACTTTATTTACATTATCATTTTACATGAAATATTTCTTTATATTTTTGTAATTTCTTTTAATTATTTTATACACTAATGTAAGTATTAAAAAATATTTGCTTTAACAAAAATGCTTAATCAGAATCTGGTATATTAAAGGTCTAGTCTGTTAATATCATTTATATCAAGAAGAATTTACTGTTAATACAATTCTTGATAAATAAAACTCCATTATTGTTTAGAAATTGGATAAATATGTAATACTATTTTATAATAATGCTAAACGTAAATCAATTAAATTATATTTTATATATAAATATTTATATTTTTTTAGTCAAGTAATTGTAACTAACAAAATATTTAAAGGTATACATCATAGAAGCTGTAAAAAATAATAGAACTATTAAGACCTTATAAATTGAAGTGTTTTACTAACTAAATAAATTATTAATAAATTAAATATATGGAATCTTTTATTTTTGTATTTTTAAAATATTAATAGGTATGTAAAGTTACTAGATAAAATGAGATATCGAACATTCAAAATCTTAATGTTACATTTAAATCAATTATATTGATCTTAAAGAGAACTTAAAGAAGTTTCCATTTTTTAAAAATTTTCATTTTAAAAATTTTCACAAAATTATAGCGTTAATCAGTTAATCGATTATTATTGAAAGAAATCAATTTTTAAAGAATACGATAATGCTCATTGTTTGCTTCTATAGCTTAAACCTTAATCATGGAAAATTTACAGGGTAGGCTAAAAACACATTCTTATTCATAAAAGTAGATATCAAGAAATAACGTATACGCATCAAATTCAATACGTTTTAACAGCAAAAATTTTGTAATTATTTTTTAACGATGATTGAGTATAATGATGTATATATACATACAATCGTATTATTAAATAAGATAAAAATATCTTTTCACTAATAACAATAGCATATTATACAGGTTATTAAATCTAAACCTTAAATTGAAAAAAGAAATGAGATGAAACTATTATATTTAGCAATAATTAATTATAAAACTTTAATAGTTACAAAACTATTTTTAAAATTTTATTAAGCATCATAATCTATTATTAATTTTTTATTTCATATTTGTCATCGAAATACATTAATTTTTTTACTAATATTATATTCTAAATATAATTTGAAAACGATATATACAAAGCTTTGATTAAAATCTATGATATTTATTGAAATATATTATAACCTTATAAAAAACTATTTACTTTTTAATTCTTCTAAAATAACTTCAGATATAATTATCGATTTCAGTGAATTAAATTTAGTAAATGTATCCATAATTAATTATATTTAATATAAAAATATATATATTTATATTAAAAATTTATTTTACGAAAATTTTTGTTATTTTAGAAACCGTATTTGAACTCGATAATGAATATTTTTAAAATACAAGAAACACAGAGTAAATAAGAATTTCTATATGATAAGTAATTTATAATCCTTTAAAATTATAAAAAATGCTAAAGAAACGAGTAAAAAATAAATATAAAATTTTCCTCAATCTATTATTTTTAAATATGTACAGAAAACTGAAAGAATGAAAGAATTTAAAGTAATTTTTTTTCTAAATGCCGATAATAATAATTTTTGCTTCTAAAATATTATTGATTGTGTTTATTTATTTAGATGTAATTATGATAATAAAAAAAATGATTACTTGAGAATAATCTTATTTTTTTAAATTAAATTATATTAAAATATAGTTTTAAAAAAAAAAAATTTTAATATAAAATTACAAAATTGCTCATATGTCAATATAATATATTTTCGATAGAAATTTCATATAAAAATATACTTTTTTAATGTTGCCACATTATTTCTTACTAAGATATATAATTTATAAATAAAAGTTACCATTATAATTTTAGAATTGAATACATAATTAAATAAAGTTAAAATTTAGCTTTTATATAATAAAATTCATTATTATAAAAAGATATAATATGTGTAGTAATTGCCTGATTGAAGCAATCTTTCAAAATTCAAAATATTTTACTTAACCCTGTTAATTAAATATTATTACTATAGATAAAAATTTAAGTATCTTGCTCAGAACGTATAAAACTTAAAATAAACGATCTGTAAGGAAAAGTACTGACATGAATGTTTACAAAATCTGGTTGTAAATCATATTTTGGACATCTTCCTTGATTAAGGCCTAGAATATTATTATTTGTATCCAGAAGTGGACCGCCACTATCACCCTGAAAAACAAGTGCATACATATATATATGTATATATATATTTATTTATTTATTAATCTATACAATAATCTAATATAATATATCAATTTAAAAATATAATTAAAAATACAAATAATAATATAATACAATTAAATAATACAATTAAAAATATAATATATTTTTACATAAAAATACTTAAATATTTCAATAAATTCTTTAGATATAAATTATATATTGCTGTAATTATATATTTATTGTTTCTAAAAATATAATATTAATCAAATTTTAAACGTTCATTTTATACAATTGAAGTTTTTTCAAATATATCATTTATTTCGTCATTTCTTATTTGAAGAAATATTCAATTTTGAGAAAAAGTACTAAAAAATTAGTTTTTATTAAACAAATAAATTATCAATATACAAGCAAAATTGATTTTAGACAATTATAATAAAGATTCTTAGAAAATATTTACCAAAATTTTGAATGAACTTTTGTAAATTATATGACGATATAGTTTACAATATATTTTTTAATTTCAATAAATTTCAATAAACTTTTTATAAATTTTATTTATAGACAGAAATTATCACTTTTATATAGAGTAATTTATAATTCTTTAGCCTTAAATATGTTTAAAAAAAATTTTAATCATAAAGAAAGAAATAAAACAGATAATTGGAAAATATAAATATATTATTTCATATATTTTATACATCCGTAATCGTTATATCAAAATTATTAGTATTTATTCATTATTTATTTAAAATATTTATCAATTATCAAATAAATAATTCTTAATAAGTGATAAATTATATAATAATATTATATTATAAATAGTAGTTGAAAACTGATTATTGGAACAGTGCTAATAATTTGTACAATTTTTTTATGTAAAAATATTAAATATTTCAATCGCGATATAATTATTTGAAGAATATAAACTAAAGTTTCAAAAATGAATATTATTCAACACTTCAGTACACTATTACTACAATATATTAAGCTTTTAATTAGAAATGCAGTTTATAAAGTAATATAATAAATAATCAATTATTTCAAAGAGATTAAATTAAAAAAATTAATAATTATTAACTCTGAAATATTTTATTATGTACTTAATAATATTGAATTTAAATAAATAAATCTGATTGAATAAAAGATTACCATAAAAATTTATCGTCAAACTAGTAGGTATAAAAAAATCATCGATAAATATCAATAACTAATAATAATGTGTGATATCGAAATAAAAATACGTTGTAAAAGTTGTAATAATTATTAATAAATGATTAACAATTAATTCGAAATGTGGTTTTATAACCGATTTCAAAATCAATGAAACAAAATTCAATTTAATTTATTTTTTAATTAAAGTTATATATGTTAATAAAAAATATAACTACAGTAAATTTAATATTTTAGAATCATTCATAAATAATGAAAGTATATAATTGTTGCTATAATTATTTTTTCTTTTCCTTAAATGTCTATATTAAAACAGTCGTCTTAATTGCATAAAAATTTCGTCTAAACATTTACATGACTTTCTCTCATTAGTATTCTTTTTAAAATTGTATATTTATATATATCATATTTATTTTAACATTAAATATTTTTAATAAAAAATTCCTTTTTAATAGATTAAAAAATTGAAACCTATAGGAATCCTAATAGAATATATTATTTGATATTTAATATAAATTTTTCTTTAAAAAAATAGAATGTTTTTTCATTAATAATGATCAAGTTGTAATTATTCACAATTATTTTTAAAAATATTTATTTCGAATAGTATTCAATAGATTTCACTATTTAATAGGCCACTAAAAATTAATATTGAAATTGTACCTGCTAATATATTTTATTAAAATATATACACTGAAACTAAATTGTAAGAAAAAATCTTTTTTTAATATTTATTACTTATTAAAATTTCAAACTATTCAAATAACGTATAAAACTATTGCATTAAATATGATTTCTGATGCACACTATTTCTATCACAGACAAGTATTTAATTCGATATATATATTATCTATGGAAAGAATATTTTCTTAAAGAATTGCTTAAGTTTCTAGCATAACATATATATATATATTATATATATATTATCTCATTCATAACAGATTAAATTATATAAATTATAAGAAACAATAATTTATGGATTTTCAAAATTGCATCAATCATAGTAAACAAGTATTTTCTACTAATCATATTAATTCAAAAATAAGACAGTATCCGCATAATGGCAGTATCTGTAGGAGATAAAGAAAGGAGGAAGAGAGAGATTCTAGAAGATTATACAATTAAAATTAATATGATTACGTTCATATATACATATATATATATATATTAATTAATTTTAAATAGAAAAATATTTATACAGAAATTTGTAGTTTTTTTCTAATCTTAACATGATTCTGTAAAACCAGAAGATATCGTCTTCCTAGAAAATTAAGTAAGACAACTACGAGTGAATGTGTCAGTTATTTTGTAGTCTTGTTCATATATTAATCATTTTAATGTTACAGTGCCTTTATCATGATTTATA
Source organism: Platyscapa corneri (assembly GCA_018907185.1). Lineage (NCBI taxonomy): Eukaryota > Metazoa > Arthropoda > Insecta > Hymenoptera > Agaonidae > Platyscapa > Platyscapa corneri. The sequence goes on from JACCHW010000004.1 coordinate 559,630, forward strand.
AGCCACATATATATGTATATTGAAGGATCAGTATATTATAATTAAAGTTTAAATATAAAATTTATAGTCTAAATATTTTTTGAGGTATTAATACTAAATAATATGTACTAAATAATAATACTAAATATTGTGCTTCTTATTATGTCTAGTTCTAGTAGCGAATTTTTATTAATATTTAATTCTTATTTTACATAAGTTTCTAAATAAAAAAGTCCATTATTGTATTGGAGATTAATGTGTTGGGAAAATAAAAAAAGTAAAAATTAGTTAACAAATTCATAAATATAAAAATAAACGATATATTTCTTTTATGAATACAATATTTATTTTTTCATAATGAATTTAAAATGTAGTAGAAAAAAATTCATATTCTTTTAGATTCATTTTAATTTAAATTTTTGAAGAAAAAAACATTTAAAATTACTTAATTAGATTTTCAAATATCTTTTTTAAAGTATTAAGATATAATCGCTACATTTTGTTATTTTCAGATAAATATTTAAAAAAAAAACCAAAGTCCTTAAGATAAATTATTATTTTATTATACTTATTCTCACCCTTATAGTAGTTAGTGGATTTCATGTATACAATACTTTTTAAATTAAATACTTTTAAAAATTTAAATAATTATATGCTATAATATTTTATTTTTTATTATTGATTTTACAAAATAATCCGATAAATATTAAAAAAAAATTTTTAAATAAATATATGAATGTACGTTACATATTAATTTTAAATTAAAATCTAATATTAAATTAAAAATAAAAATAGTATTTATTTCTATTACTTGAAATAACAGTTATTTTTTATTCAATTTAATTACTTATATTCAACAAGATATTAAGTTTTTGTTCACAATTACTCCTGTATCAATAAAAAGATGTGTCTGCATGTAATAATATAAAAATTTTTAAATAAAATGAAAACTAATTAATTTGATGTATTTTTATCCAACAAGGCTTTAAAATATAGTTAAGTTTTAGATATATTCATTAAAATAAAAAATTATTACGTGAAATACTTAGTGAAATAGACTGAAATGTATAGAAATTTTTTATATTTTATATATATTTAGAGTATTTAATTAAAAAATTATTATAACAAAGTTGTTTATAAGCAAACGTTACTAAATATTATAAATAAAAAAGTCTTTTTAATTACATAATTTATTAATGCGTATGGCTCTGCAGATGTACACAAAATCGTATCATGTATTTCGTAGTTTTTAGATAAATATTTTTCTATTCTTTGTTTACATTCCTCAGGTTTTAGAATCTTGAGCAATCCATACGTCAAAAGATTATTCATCGTAGTATTATTTGTATAACTCCACCCAGCTATTATAACATCTGATCCATATAAATCTTTAACTTCCACGTTTGAAACTAATGCTGGTTGAAATTGTGTCTTTTTTATCGGATTGTGTAACTAAAAAATTTGTACACATAATTTTATGAAATTTTTTATTTTAAATAATTTAAAGAACAATCTACTAAATTTATATGTAAATCTGTGTGTTACATATTAACATTATAAACTATTAACTACAATATAAAACAAATCTTGTATAAAAAAAGATGTAGATAAAATCAATTCGATTTTCAAAGCGACCTTTTTTTTAAATTATTTTACCGTTATAATTGAAATATCAGTTACTACAGATTCCATGCGTATCGTATTATTTAAAACCCACTGCAGATATGTTATCCACGATGTTAATTTATATCTTTCACCGCTTCTTAAATCATTTGATTCTGCAAGTACGCAGAAAAGTTTTACGTCTTCATGAGCTTTACAATGTGCACAAGTTAAAACGTGTTTTTTCGAAATAAGTGTTCCAGTGCAGATATGATGTTGTAGCAATAATTTTTTTTTATTTTGGCTAACAGAAACAATAAATGGAAATTGTGATGGTGTTGCTTCCAAAATATTTTGACCTAATAAAGCTTTTGCAATTGAAAAATTGCATTCGTTATCTATAAAATAATTATTGAAATAATAAATTTTTTTTAGAATTATAAAATTTTCAAAATAATATTAAATAATTAACTTTAATTAAATCCAGGAAGATTTAATTGTGGGAATTTCTAATAAAATATTCCAAATAAAATAAAATCAATTTTTTTTTAAGGTTAACTCAATTTATATACTAATGAAACATGTAAAAATTAATTATTTTACATTTTACAATTAAAAACACAAAAAAATATTAGTACTTTAAACTTTCATAAAAATAAACGTTAAAATTGATAAAATCTATTCATTTAAGTTGTATTATAATATTATAGAAAATAAAAATTAATTTATTAAGAATATAAGTTTATTTGTTTTATTTATATTATAATGTTTATTTTTTAAATTCATCATTTTCATGAGAACTTTATAAAATAAATTAAAAACAGAAATTTTAATACCAAATTCAATTTTATTTTTATAATAATGAATTATTGAAATTAATACGAAAACTTATATTATTAAAATTAAATTATTTTTAAATTCAATATAATCATTACCAATGAATTTCACTAAATGAAGTAGGTATAACAGATAAATAAAAATTCAAGAAAATCTAATATTTTAAACTATATTATTATAGAACAAGATGAAAAATATTAGATAATAAATAATTGCATGTATTGTAATTATGTAAAAAACTCATTTATGTAAAAAAATTAAAATATAATTTCATAAAAAAATCAACACCATCAATGTTTCAATTATAAACTATTTTGTAATATTTTAAAGAATTGCTTAAATTTCTAGCAATAACTATATATATATATATAAGATAAGGTTTATAAGTTATATAGTTTTTAACAATTTTGATATTAAATTAGAAAATGTATATAATATAACATTAATATTTTCATACAAGAGTTTTCATAGCATTAATCACAATAAAAATATAAAATTAATAAGCTGTCATGTTTTAAAAAATTAATTATTTTAGTACGACGTTAAACATAAAGATTTAAATGATTTACTACAAAGAAGATGAATATCATCAGAGCATTTTATAATTAATAAAATAATCATTATATTAAATCTAATTGAAGAACGAATCATAATACTTATTTTAGTTTTTTTTTTTTTAATAATATTAAAAATTTGAAACAGATTTAAAATAAATAAGAATAATCGTATGAATCAACAAATAAACATAATTTTAGAAAATTATAAACGATTTAAACTACATAAAATAAAAAGATGCATTTAGATTTAATATTCACATACGTACACACACTCAAAAAATAGTAAACATATTCGTGATAATAATTAGAAATAATTTTAAAAAATATTAAAAGCTGATTGAAACAGCTATAATATTTACATCATATGTTAAAAAACCTTCATGAAAATTAATATTTGATATAAAGTAATAATAAGTGATTCAATTTAAAAATAAATATTTAATAATAAAAATATTACCAGTAATCCTTTACATTTATATGCAATAGAAAGTTTTTGTGAAAATTATATATATCAAGATGATTGCTTTAAATTAATTAAAATTAAAATAAATAAAAGTATTTCCTATAAAATAGGATAAAGATAAAAGAAATCTTGAATAAAATACAAAGGAATCTACAATTTGCAAGACTATAATCAATGAAGTATATACATACACTATAACTAACAAGACTAATATATTTAATTTGTATAAAAATAAAAGACAAAAGTAAAAAATAGGTGAAATTAATAAAATATTATAAAACTATATTTAACAAAATAAGTAATGTAATAAAAAGATTTTGCAAAAGATAAAAAAAACTTGTAATTTTGTATCATTGAAGTAATAAGCTTTATGGAATTTCTAGCTCGATGTAACTTATTTAATATGTGAAAGCCTTAATATAAAATATTATGTGAACTGAAAACTTAAAATTGTAATTATTATTAAACTTTTTTAATATAATACATTTAATATTATAGCAATATTATGTACGTAATATGTGTAATAAATTAAATAGCTACAAATTAAACACAATTATAATTTTTTAATTTGTAAATTTACCATTTTTTCTATTATGTACTTAAAAAATGGTACTTAATATTAAGTTTTATCATTATTTGAATAGAAAAACAGTTTAATATTGCTTAATTTTAAATCGTGATACTTAAAATGTAATTGCTGTATTTATAATATATGTCGAGTGTAGATAAGTAAAAGTATTCTAATGAAACTGTTAAGATTTTTAAAGTGTTATGTGATAATAAAGTTACCTTTTATATAATTTATAAATGATTAAATATACTTCCATCAAACAAGTTTGTTTCTTGATTGCATGCTTAATTATAACCAATTTATTAAAAACTTGAAATTTTTAAACTTTATAATAATAGTGTTACATAGTGTTATAAATCAATCATAGTGTTATAAATTCATCATTTTTATAATATAATCATAACATAGCTCTTGGTAAATATTATAAATAAAATTAAAATTATTATTTTTGAATCTAAAATATAATTAGTTTATGTATCACTTTTAAAAAATAACTTAATTGTAAATTAACTCGTGTTTCTTCAAATAAGCTGGAAATATTAAGAATAAATATGTATAAAGAATTAAATTTAATACATACAACCAATTTCGCGAATATTTTATATTAAAAAATGTTATTTTTGAGTTCAAATTTTTCTTTATATAATTAAATATTCATTTATCTACTTATCGACATACTTATATATATGTTTTCTATAATACGTTTAAATGAAAAAAGTATTTGTTGCTTCTTTTACACACACACACACACACATACGCATACACGTAGTTATTTAATAATCAGCAATTAAATTTTTCAAGTTTTAATGATTCATTATTTATTTATTAAAAAAATTTTTTAATTATTAAACATAATATAAAAATTTGTAACATTTCTAATATATTTAAAATCTTGAAAAATATTGAAATTACTAATTATGTTATACTTGTCATTATTATATTTTTCAAAATTGAAAACATACCATAAAATTGTAACTAATAAACTATAACACTTCTAATTTTTTCTCTCAAAAGTTTTACTAAAATTATTTCTTGATACTTACAAAATATTGTATATTGAAGGAGAAAAAAATAATTTACCCACTTCATTTTTAAATCATATTAGGAGTAACTTCAAATAAATTATAGGATCGAGTGTGTCAAATTTATTTTAATATTTATACTGAAAAAATATTTAAAACAGTGTTGGTAATATCAATAATAGTATTGGAACATCCTATTAAACTGTAAATATCGTAAAAATTATCAACAGTCATTAATAACTGCAGTATTGTCTGCAATTAAATTTATATGTAGATATATTATCATATCTTTAAGTAATGTGTTAAAATGAATTAATAAACATTTTAAAATAGTTTGCATTAACTAATTAAATATTATACCTTAAATTATAGAGGAATAATATAATTTTGATTTGCTTGATAATACAAGTAAATTAGAAATTTATGTTAATTCAAAAACAATTAACTCATAGAAGCATCTTAATTAAATAATATAACACTTTAACATGAAGTATATTTATTCATTTTTTAATTGATACCTAATATTTGATATTTATTTATAACTTGTTTAAATTTAATAAATAATTCCAAATTTTTTAATTTAAAACGAGTAATGTTTAGTCTTAATAGTAGCAAGTGAAAAGTTTGAATGATAAAATCATACAATAAATATTACTTAACAAAATTTTAATTTATAATAAAAAAAAATTTTCATAAAAGACTTCTCTAACTATTCTAAAATGTATAGTAAGTAGTATATTATATTTTAATTTTTTTTTATTAAAGATGTTAAAGTTAAATTTATTATTTACATGTACATTATTTTTTATATGTGGAATAATAACGTGAAAGTCAACCTTGAATGCTTTTCTTGAAGTAAGCATCTTTTAAAATGGATTTTTATGAAAATGAATCTCACAAAAATTAATACAATTTTTTTCTGTATTGATGTATTATAAAATAACGTCAAATTAATATTTAAAACGTATTTAGAAGTTAGATACTAACTTGTATATTTTTTAAAGTAATAAATGTATCATTTGATTTATATTTCAAAAAGTTGATCGACTATTATTCTAAATTTTTTTCTAGAACTCTTTTTTCCTTTTTTTATTTAAAAAAATTATTTTATTTTTGTCTTTTATTATAAAATACTTATTAAAATTTTATCAGTTTTTATAATTTAAAATTTTATAAACATTCTGTCGATATAAATATTTTAAGAAAAACTTTTTAAAATTCCTTGGTTAACTTCTCTTTGATCATACTTTCAATTATAACCTAAGTTTTTGATGTCTATTTAATCTTTTTTTATCCGAAAGGAAATCCTATTTTTAGAAGATTAAAAATATTAATCTGTTATAACAATCAATTTGTTTTGTTTTAAAATTTTACGGACTAATATTATGTAAATGTGAATTTTATTGGTATAAAGAATATATTTAACTTTTTAACAAATTTTAAACGATACGAGTTTGTATTCACAAACTTAGGATATAAATTTTGAATGTGGTACATGGAGGAGAAATTAAAATAAAGCTTTGACTAAATCGATGATGAGATGGATTTTTAGTAGAAATAATAATAACAATATTATAAAAATAACAAAAATATCAACATATTGATAATAAAATATTTTATATTTTTTGAACTTTATTTTTTAATTTTATTATATATTAATTCCTACAAACCTTTATTAACACTTATATGATCATATAATAAATATAACTGAATTGAAAAAAACTGATAGATAAAAAAACAAAGGTCAATTTAGAGAATTCTAAATAGCATTTCTGTAACAGAAAGTATTTAAGACAAACTAGTATAAAACTTTATAGTATAGATATGAATATATGATTTGTACAAATTTGTAATTGGATTTTCATGTATTTTATATAAATGCTTTTATAACAAAACACTTTTATAATAGTAATTTTAAAATTATGTTACGTTCTCGATTTAGTTATCATATTAAGTTTCTGTATATCATAAGATTAATAATTAAACACTTAAGAAATAATATAATTTGAATTAAATTATTTTATAATTCAAATTAAATATATATATTAATTATTTTATATAAATTTTTATATATAAGTAAGTAATCTAAAATTAATAAATTTTAACTATTGTGTAGATAAACAATAATAAACTATTACGAAAATCAGAGAAAAGTAGTATTTGGCTTTATTTACCTGAGATTAAAATACATCGCAACGCTTTGTTTATGTTATAAATACTTTTACAATTAAATTATCAATACCTTTTTGATTTGTGAAGTAATCACAATAAAAAAATCTAATATTTGCACTTTGCACTTTCTTATGAAATACAGAGTCAAATTATTTAAAAATTAAATTTTTAATATAAAAAAGCTTTTTAACTCATAAAATAGTATTAATTTTTAATTAAACAAATATTTTATTTTATTTTATAATAATTAAAATAATATATTTTATTTAAATTAATTTTATTATTTTTTTCAATATTTTATTAATTATAATAAGTTTAGAATTTTTTGTTTATGTGTAAATCACTATCGAATTTTGTAATTGAATTTTATAATCAAATATACTGTATTTACTTACGAACTAAATCTATATTTAGATATAATTATATCTAAATCTATATTGAAATAATAACCAATATTTTTACAATAAGATTCTCACATATTTATTCCTACAGATAAAATTATATAAAACCATATTCTGAAAACATCAGTCACATTCATACCTAAGTCAGATTAGTTCTATATTAAAATATCATAATCAATTTACAATTATCCATTATTAAAGAACACCATACAGTTTTAATGTACGATCCATGCTTGTAGATGCAATATAATGCGCATTCTTGCCAAATCGTACTCCAGTAGCAAGGGCTGTATGATCGTTTAATATTTTTAGTTCATTCCACATCTTACACAAATAAATCCTAAAATTTATAACAAATATAATATTATAAATTAAAATCTTAAATAGTTGTTAATTTAAATATATTTAAAAATATTTAACTTACCTAACATCTGATCCTGCAACTGCTAAATAAGTACCACTTTGGTCAAAGCAGATATCTTTGACTTCATACGATTCATCCAATTGTAAAGTTTTAAAATTTTTTAATTTACGTAAATCCCAAAGCTTGACACATGCATCTTCGGCAGCTGTCGCCAAATAATAGCCATTTTCTGAAAAACTAATAGCAGTAATAGGTCCTGAGTGCCCAGGAAAATTTGCTACATTAGATTGCTCTTTTAAATCCCAAATTTTAACTTGTGAATCAGCTGTTCCAGTTCCAAAAATTAAACCATCAGGATGAAATTGTGCAGTTGTGAGAGGTTGACTACCTAAACCAGCAACCTAACAAATTTGTTTGAAAAAATAAAGAAATAAATATGTATGGAATAAAATAATAAATCTAGGATAGAAATCTTTTTCACTATTATATCAATATTATATTTTAAAATATATATCCTGCATAATTTTGATTAAACATAATTGGTTTAAAAATCTCGGTGTTTTTCACTTGAATAAATATATCCATATTTTTTGTATTAATGTATTTATATATTTGAAAAGACATAATTATAAAGTATAACTATAAATAAATACTATATATTATACAGTAATTTTATTTTACTTGTAAATAATTTCCAGTAATTTTTTTTTAATTATTTATTTATTTTAATTTTTAAATATTTTTATCTATAAATTAATTTTGTAAATGAATTTAACTATTACATATTAAGAAATTTAAGGAATTGGTAATCAAAAATATTTTTAGAATTTAGTAAGTAAAACTATTTTTTGGTGAATTACGTATACCATATTGCATTTAACTTTCATTTTATTACATAATGAATCTTACAAACATCAATATTATTTATTTAAAAATAAATCTGCTAGGTATAAAAGTCTTTTAATTTATCTGCATTCTTATGCATACAAAAAAATATATAAAAGATAAATTTTATTTTAATATTAAATTTTTATTGAAATGTAATTGATTAAAATGAATAAATTGACAAAACCGTTGTAATAAATTGTAAATACCTGTTTGAACAAAATTTTTTTACATTTTGTGTTGACTAATTATAAAAATATTATTTAAAGAAAGTTATATAATAAAGTTAATAAAAGTTATACATGTTACTTAATTTTATACTATTTAACAGTTAAATTTTAGTTATTCAATAACATTTACTCTAGGATTGACAATACTGTAAAAAGATCAAATTATTAAAATTATTTAAGAAATTTTATTTTCCAATCAAGGAAAAGGTATGAATTTTGATTTTCTTGTTATGCTTTAAAATTTTTATAAAACATTTTAACAAATATATTCTATATTTTTAGTATAGAAGACACAATTTTAAAGTATTATCTAATAAATATATTTACCTTTGTTAATAATCTGCCAGTGCGAATATCCGAAAAAGCCCAATGTTGGTCAAGAGATGAACTAAGTAAATAATCTCCTGTAGGATGTAACGAGAGACCAGTAACAGGTGCATCATGTGCTCTTAATAAAAGTGTAGTTTGGCAAGTCCCTACATTCCATACACGAATCGTTGTATCAGGCGAAGTTGTCATTACTATATCCTCTTCTGGATGATATATTACACGTGTTACCTTCAATATGATTATAATTATATAAATTATAAAAAATACTACATAAAGGAATATAAATTATAATATACCTTCTTCGTATGGCCTTTTAAAACAGCAATAATTTGTTCCGTATCTTTATTGAATACTGTTGCATTTTTATCTGCTCCACCTGTTAAAATTTTGCTTGTATCACCTGCATGTATGTCTAAAGCTAAAATCCCAGGAACACTTGCTGAATGAAGGCCCTTCATAAATAAATACATATTTATTAATAAATATACATATCTTCTATTTTATAAATATATTTTATTCTTACAGGATGAGATGCAAGTGTTTGAAATGATCTAATATTTTCTTGTGATAGTAGATCTTCTGGAACTGATCGTCCTCTACGTTTTCTCTCCTGTGTTAGAACTGTTGCTTTTTCTTGTAACTTTTGAATAATATCTTCTGTAATTCCAGCTTGTTCAGAAGGTTGCATTGCAATACCACCAGCTTCTGCAGCAATCGCCTGTAAATAAAATATATTCAATTTATATAATATAATTAAGCAAGTTTTTAATTATTTGAAATATAATTTTTTATTTATTACTTTAATCATAAATTAAAATTATCAAGAAAAGTAAAAACATATATAAAAAACTGAAAAAATAAATTTTAATACTAAATATAAAAATGAGTTTTTATATTTTATATGTAAAGATTATTAAATACTTACCGGCTGAGGAATAGTAGCTTGTGTGATACCAGCTTGTGGTTTCAATGTAGCTAAAGCTTCTCTAGCTGCTGTCACTTCCTTTGTTAATCTGGCAATAACTCGACAGGCTGCATCGTGTTGATATAATGCATGTGAAAGTTCTTGCCGAGCAGTTTGCAATTGTTGTCTCAATGTAAATGAATGTAGCATTACCGCATCCCATTCATCTTGTAAAATTTTTAAAATAGCTGGAATAGATGTAGCACTTGGTGGTTTTGGTTTTGCAATGGGCGATGCTAAAATTTGAAAATTAACCATTTTATTAGGTTGATATATAAGAAGGCTAACATATTTAATTTATTATTTAGTAAACTTATATTTAAAAATATTTTTTACTTTTAATATCGATAAGTTGATCAGCAGTCAATTCTTGTCCATTAATTGGATCAATTCCATTTTCTCCAATGTATTTTTCAATTAATCTCCTTTCAAAAATTGATCCAGATACTGGTGAAATTACTGGATGCTCTGGCACATCATTGGAAACTATAATGATATATTTTATTAAATAATATTCTATTTTGTTAAAAATAAATATTTTAGGTTATACAAAGCCGGTCACTATAAACAGTTTACATTATTAAATAAAATAGTAATGCATCATTTATTATAACGTTAATTATTTAAATTCACTTAAATAAAAATAATAATTTAATTAAAGTTACAATTGTTTAAACAAAACTTACTTGCACAGGTGAGAGACATCCTTATAGATGCTATTCCACGCGCACTTTTCACGTTTAATTCAATGCTGCCAATTCCAAAACTAAACGTGACCAACGTATATTTTTCGTTTTAAACAGTTGCTTAATGTTGCGTACAAGTAAAACCCCACCTCATAAAATATAATTTATGAAGCATACAATAAAGTTTATAACGTTTCATAAAATATTTACATATAAAAAGTTTAAACAAATATAAAATATATGCTATCAATCTATTATAAATATGGTTCCATACTTTGTTAATATTCAAGCCTTGCCGTGAATAACGGGTGTAGGAAAATCTTACGAGCTATCTTCAATACTGCGTACATAGTCAAGATATACTTTACTTTTAATTTCTATCTAATTTTTTCTACTTTCTCTTTCCCTTCTATCTCTATTCCTCAATTTACTACCACCGTTTCTCTCTTCAATTAACAGTCATTTTCTAATAACGAAGTGCGCCTTCCATAAACTTTTTTTTATATAATTTAAATTTTCTCATCGTTTGACACGCTTGTTTTCCTTTCTTGGTTTTTCTGTCTGCTTTTTACAGTGCCAAAAAATCGTTTTGTTAAGAATTTTATTTAAACATTATCTACAATTTTATATAATTTAATAAACTGAAAGAATAAATTTTTTAATCTGATCCAGAAAAATGTAAACAAGATTTTAATAAAACATTAGTATATTTTAAAAGAAATAACAAATGGCTTATTTATGTAAATCAGGGCCTAGAAGACTGGTGTATTATTACTATATTGTATTGCTGAAACTTATATGGGGAACATAGCAAAGAAGTGAAAATACAAAACACAAATTTAATTTTTTATCTTCCATCTATTTAGAATTATGCTTTCGCATTTCGTTCTCATACCACCTGCTCTTACCTTCCTATCTTTTCCCTCTTGGCCAAGGACTTCCCCCCACAAAAGTGTTATTACATTTTCTCTCTTTCTCTCTCTCTCCCTCTCGCTCTATGTATCTGCTTAATTACACGCAACTCCAGTCGCTTCTTCATAAATACGTATACCAGATAAAACTCCGGCTACTATTCTAATAATTCATCGTTATATTCTTCCTTTCCTTCTTTTCCTAAAAATGCATTCATATAACATATAAACGTAAACATACAAATATGTACATGCAAACATGAATATTCATATATTTGCATAAACAAATTTAAATATGGAAATTCATGCTTTGTGCAGGAGGCGAAAATATGAAATAAAACGAAAAACAAATAATACAAAAACTGTCTCAGGTTTTAAATCTATATTAAAATCTTTGATATTACACGAAGAAAGAAATAACAGCAATAGGAGTTAATATCAGAAAAAATTTAATATTTAATTTTGTCATTTGAATCTTCAAACGAAGTTTCTGATAGACTTGAAAACATTTTAGAATGTATAATACCTATGTCAATATATTAAAAAATTTAGCATCACTCTAGAAATTAAAGAAATAATTAAAATAATAAATTGCATGAAAGAAAAAATCTTTAACAGTGATTAAACAAAACATGATAAGATAATTAATCCGATTTAGATCATTTAAATACTACAAAATTGAGCTTTACAAGAATTTAAAACAAATTAATCAAAAGTGTAAGCTGTAAAATATAATTAAATTATCTAATATTAAATATGTTACTATAAAAAAATTGATAAATTTTCATAAATTTTATTATAAATAATTATCACAATTCATTTTTAAATTATAATAAGTTATACTTTTATAAATTCACCGCAATATCAGAATATATATTTATTTATTTTATACGTATTATGTATTTCAATTTAAAAAGATTAAAAAGATGTTGTCATCTCATTTATAAATGGTTGATAATAATACATATTGAGATGAACGTTCAATTTATCTGGATGAAACCTTTGCTGAGGAAGCGGGCATGTTCCTGTATTTATGCCAATAATGGTATGCATGTACAAAAGTGGACCACCACTATCTCCCTAAAACATTAAAACATGTCTAAATAGATTGTTTAAATATAGTAAAACGTTATAGGAATACTAAACTTAAATAAAGATAAAATAGTTGTAAATTATAATAATAGAAACTTTATTATTATTTTGAATTTTAATTCTTTATAATCTTCACTCTAAATTATTTTTTAATTAAATGCTGCATTATTATAAAAAACTAAGACTAAAGTATCAAGATAAAAATTCTATCATTGTAACGTACTTATACTTGTAACTGATTCTCATTGTGATAAATTAAACAATATCATAAATTATACAATTAAAGGCGTAGAATAAAATTTAATACAAGTGAAAAATAATGAGAAAAAATATGACATCCATAATAAAAAGAGAAAAAGGAATGTAAACGGTATTGATCATGAATGATATCCTAACGGTGAATAATAATAAAATACGAAAAAAGTAATTGTGTTCGAGTAAAGACAGAAAAAATAAACAGTAAAGAATATGAACTATAAAATAGATAATTGTACAACGTAAAATCATGAGCAGATTTATAATCATAGATATATCGAAAATTATTGCAACCCTTTCTATATCTAAATATATTTAATACGATTCAATTAATTGAAAAAATTATTATTCAATAAGAAAGAAATCACAATATAATAAACGAAATTAAAAAATGTTTTAAAACTATACATGTATAATTTATTCCATCAATAGAAAATATACAAACATTATTACATACCCCCATTATCGATGCAAATGGATTTCCAATGGTACAAAGAAAATTTCCTGGAAGACGTAAAGGTCGTTGTGACTCTAGTAAAAAAGCTCTATGTTCACACTCCTGTACTGATAATATTTTTAAACTAGCCTTAAATAATATGCTAGGAATTGAACCATTATTTATTTCACCCCAGCCTAAACCAACGACTTCAGCATTATCGAGTTCGTTTTGAGGTATATACGATATAAATGCTGTAGGAATTGCTTCTGGTACATCTGTTGTTAACTAACATGAAAATATCGACGATGTTAAAAGTATTAATTTTTAGGGAAAAATAAATGGTATATAAGAACTTGTAATTATCAAGTTTAAAGTATATAAAAAAGAAATTAACTTTACATATAATAAACAGCAGCATATAATAACAGCATTAAAATAAAAGTTATTTATAAATGTTATAAAAAATTTAATAAAACAATTTTTTAAAAAATTTTACCCTCATAAGAGTAACATCATTTACACCAAAACCATTCGTTATATGTTTAATAATAGCCCACTGATCATAAGTTATCCACCAGGATGGATAATATATTGAACGAGAGACTAAATTAATATCTCCGACAGTTATTTGAATATCGTTTAATGCTTCATCCGTGATGCAGTGAGAAGCAGTTAAAATATCTCTAACAGTAATAAGTGCAGCGGTACATAAAATATCTCTTTCAGGAACAACAATATCAATTCGTTTTGTTATTCCTGCAATAAAACGAAATTCGTGTGGCTCCGCTTGTCTAACGTTGTGTCCGACCCATGCTTTAGCATTTGTAAAGTCTTTAAAAATAAAGTTAATTAAATAGTAATAATTAAAAGAATTATAATAATATTATTACTTGTGCAGTTTATAATTTTTAAAACAAATAAATAAAGAATTCTATCTATGATTGTATTACTCACAAAATAATATATGCGAACCTAAAAAAAAATACACTTGGAACCACATACTAACTATATTAGTAATAACAAATTAATAAAAATTATTTAAAAGTTAGATAAATATGAAAATGGAGTAAAAAGAAAAGTAATTGGTATATAGACATTTTCAATTTCAAAGTAACAATTACAAATGTTTTCGTGACAATTATAAATTAACTTTAAAATATTTTTTATTATACCAGACTTTACATATTTGAACATTAATAATAATAATAATAATGTATATAATTTCTTCAAACATCGTAAAAGTTAATTATAAAACCTTTGTATTCTAAATCAGACTTCATACGTGACAATAATCAAGTAAAATGTTTAATTTTTCGCGCAGAAAATAAAGGTGTAAGACACTAAATATAATCATAAAAAATTTATCGATAAATTATTTTTGTTACCGAATATATTTTGAACTTCTTTTCTAACTAGAATACATGAAATTATAAAAATAAATTTGTATTATTTAGTAAAAGTAAATTCTTAATCGGCCTGAATTTAAAAATCTAATATTAAATGAATTTAGTATCGTAATGATGTACACTAATTTTATTTTTTTGTTTTGAAATTTAAGAGACAAAAACAATTTTTTTAATATTTGAAACAAAAATTTTATGATTAACGTCATAAACTTTATCAAAAATCATTAAAATGGGTTACTTTCGTAATAAGTCGAAGAAATACATATATTTTATAATACGTGTAAAACTAAAATAATTTTGGAATTAAAGTTCTATAAATTTCGTAATTAGTGAATAAATATATAATTAGGGAATCAGATATATTTATTCGAAATTAATATTAAATCGTCTGTTTTCACCATCTCACTGTCTTGAATCCTTACATATTACCATCTATTACACATTACTACAAATTAAAATTTAGTTCATGTAAAGAACTTTCAAGTGTTTGTCACCTATACATTTAACAATATAAAAAATTTATAACTTGTAACTTTCTTATTTACTATGCACTTATGCATTTTACTATGCGCTTCGTAATTTATAACTATCTTATTTAATACACGCTTACGTACTGTTATCTATCTTGCCAAAAATTCTCATTCATTTAAATTGCTCTGCAGTTGTTTATCTTGGAATACAATTTTATAAATACAAAGCAATCAAATGAGAGAATATTATAAAATCTGATAAGAAAGATATAAACATATTGTGCGTGATTAATTGAAATAGAGAAAACATGAAGCATCATTGTGAAAATGATACATCTGAGGAACACGATAAGAAGAGAGAAGACAGAAGAAAAAAGAATAAAGAAATGATATATATAAGCTAAAAATTATATAATATTAAGTATTATGAATACCTGTAAAATGTAAAATTTAAGAAATATATAGAAATGTAAATAATGTCATGTAAAAAAGAAGTAAATTTTAAGACTAAGATAACTAAACGTAAATAAATTAAAAAAGCCAAAAAAAAGATAACGTATATTAATAATTAAAAAAATAATATTTTTCTGTTACAGACAATAAAGAAAACTATAAAGTTAAAAAGACAACAAGCGATGCAACGACTCACACCGAACGGAGGGAACGTTGAGAGAACAGCATGTGCTTCGGACTATGCCGTTTCACTACGTTATCATCTCACCTACTTTCTTAGTACAGCTACAATGAATCTCTTATTTCACAATTTGCGTAATTTTGCATAACGTATGCTTTTAATTGTAATTCTAACTACTTCTACTCAGTTCACTCTTTGGTACTAACCGGTCGTCTTTTCTGCACATAGTCAGTTGCTTTTACACTTTGTATCTACACAGCAGTAATCATTCATCAAATATAGTATCAAAGGTTAATAAAATGAAATATAAATAACTTAAAACTATAACTTGCATATTTTGATTTATTAACAAAACCATACACATCCTTATTGAACAATAAGTGAAGGTGCGCTAATTTTCTAATGTTCAATAATAACTTAATATTATAGTATTATTTTAGTAAGATTTATTAAAAAAAAAAAAACAAATAAACAGTCAAAATTATAAAGACATCTCTTTTAGATGACTATTCATAAGAAACAAGAAAATTTATAGGAAAATATCTATTAAATCATATATATTTTATTTTATAGAAATTGAAATATTTTGTTTGGTTTAATTAAAAATTTTTTATTTAAATATCAATGACCTCATTTAAAATTTGTTGATAATAATACATATTTACATGAAGATTTACTCTATCTGGATGAAACCTTTGTTGAGGAAGCGGGCATGTTCCTGTATTTATGCCAATAATGGTATGCATGTACAAAAGTGGACCACCACTATCTCCCTAAAACATTAAAACATGTCTAAATAGATTGTTTAAATATAGTAAAACGTTATAGGAATACTAAACTTAAATAAAGATAAAAATAGTTGTAAATTATAATAATAGAAACTTTATTATTATTTGTATTTTAATTCTGTATAGTCTTTACTCTAAATTGTTTTTTAATTAAATACTGAATTTTTAGAAAAAGCTAAATATAATTTCTCTTAATTTTATTATTGAATCACGACGATTTCTATGATCTTTGAAGAGAAACATAAAACTCATAAAATGAAAAGAATGCAATACTGACTAACTGCGTTAAACAGATTGCAGTCGTGATTTTTATTACATTTATGAAATAGTGAGAACTCTAGAAGTGCCAAGTACATTGTGCATTAATAATAGTCTTAAAATATAACATAATTTAAGTATAATCGTATAAGAACGATAATTAATAGATGACCTTTAATGAAGTAAAGAATTTACTTGGATATTTTGCTCAAATAATGATATTTATATTACAGATTGTTTTATGGAATATTACTTGATAGAATTTAATTGTATTCTTCTTTATAGCATTTTTAGAGAATATTATTATTAAACAAACAATTCTAACCCACATAATTGATGTAAATGGATTTCCGATGGTGCATAAAAAATTTTCTGGAAGAAGTAAGTTTAGTGTTCCATCTACTGCAGAAGCCCTGTTTTGACACTCCTGTACTGATAATATTTTTAAACTAGCCTTAAATAATATCCTAGGAATTGAACCATTATTTATTTCACCCCAGCCTAAACCAACGACTTCAGCATTATCGAGTTCGTTTTGAGGTATATAAGATATAAATGCTGTAGGAATTCCTTGTGGTACATCTGTTTCTAGCTAATACGAAAATTTCGATGATGTTAAAAGTATTAATTCTTAAGAAATTATTAATTAAAAAAAACATATTTATTTAATTAAATTTTATGAAAAATAAGAGTTTAGTATACGGATAAAAAAATATATTACGATTTGCCTATTCTCTTTAGTAAAATATTTAAAAAAGATTTAAAAACAAAATTACCCTTATAATTGCTAAATCATTAGCATCATATCTATTATTAACTTGTCTAAAATTAGCCCATTCATCATATGATATCCACCAAAATGGATAAGATATCGAACGACTAGTTAAATCGACAGATCCAATAATTAATTGAATACCGTCTACACGTTCGTTTGCTAGGCAGTGAGCAGCAGTTAAAACATCATTCTTTATTAGTGATAATTGCAGCTGTACATATTAGATCTGTTTCTGGGTTCACATTATCAACACGTTTTGTCATTCCTACAATAAAACGAAATTCGTGCGGTTCCGCTTGTTGAATATTATGTCCGACCCATGCTTTAGCATTTGTAAAATTATTACAGATAAAACTACCTAAAAATAATAAATTAGTGGAATCTTTATTATGGTTTAATTTATTTATTTCATAATTTATAAAAAACACAGTGATGAGGATTTTTATTATTGCTTACAATATAATACATATAGGCCTAGAAGAAAATATATATGGATCCACATTCTAAAAAAATATGAAGATAAATTAATACTTTTTTATTATAACTTATTCTATTCAAAAAAAACTTTAGAGAAGATAATAATAAAAAAAATTATTCTTTAATTATCATGTGATACAATTAAGAAAAATTAATATTTTAAATCGAATTGAATTTTCTAAAATAACCGAGTAAATATGTAAATATACCTCATACATCAAACAATAACGTATAACAATAATTGTATAACAATAAATCATTTATTAACGAATATTGTCTTTTCAAGATAAAATTAATATTTTGTTTTTAACTTGAATATTCTAAAAACAAAAATGGATGTTTAGTATTTCTAGCGCGTGTATGCGTGTATGTTTATGAGTACAAGTTTACACACATATATATATATATACATATAATTTTTACCAAAATTGATAACAATAAATAGTTAAAATTATTAGCATAGTTTTCAATAATTATATAGATGTATAAAATGTATTTTACATACCTTTCTTGATTAAAATATGATTGCATATACACTTAATAAAATATTTATATATACTGATTTTTTTACATTTTATAATTTAAAAGAGATAAAAACAATTTTTTTTAATTGTTAATTTAATGAAATTTTATATACATATATTTTATAATTAACGTCATAAATGCTATCAAAAATTAATATTTTTTGAATAAAATTGTTTGCAATATTAAATAAATAAATATAAAAATTGCTTGCAATACTTGTTATAGATTTCAAATGTATTAATACTAAAATTTTTATTAATATTAGTACTTTATTGTTTTAAAACAATTTTAATTTACAAATAAGTAAATTAATTTTGAATTTTATATAAAATTTGTTTATAACAATCTATTAATATCTAAAATTATAGTTATAAGAAAATATATAACGATTTTTGTATCATTCATATTTGCTATATTACTTTTGAGGCAATTAAATTTGAAATTCTATATATTATTATTTTTACCTAATTGTATAATATAATGTTACTATATAATATAATAATATACAATATAATAAGATGGCCATTATTTTTTGCATTTTTTATTACAAAGGTGTAATAATAACAAACATATGTTCCGCGTTTTATCGAATTTATAATTTCTCTAATTTTAATAAAACTTTTTAAAAAATCATCAATATTTACAGGCATTAAAATTGCTTACCAATTTTCAATAGTATATAAAATATTTAAATCAAGGGTTTAAGCTTCTCCAATTAAAATACTAGCTATATTAATGCAATCCTTTATGGATAAAATCTTCAAATTTGCAATTCTAGCATTCTAAGAGATAAATCATTATTTATAACACGTCAACCTCCTGTAATGACCCTAGTGGAAGCGTTCTGTTTGCTAGTTTGATTTCTTTTGCCGTCGTTAGTTTCAATTATAAAATATTCTTGTTTCTATTAATATTTAATTTATTTTATATGTGCCATATTTTTAATTTAAGATTAAATATTTGTAAAATAAACATTTTTTAAATAAAAGATAAAAATTTTGTTACATATATATACATAATATATGGGATCCAGTGAGGGAAAATGATTCATGAAAATCAATGCAAGCACTCCCATTGCAGTTTATTAATACATCAATTGTACTAATCGATTACAGAGGCTTTTTTGAGTAATCATTAGCATGATTCAGGGAGGCCTCCCCTGAACTAATGGGCCACTGGGGGTCAGTCTGCTGGGGGGCGTCCCTTTACTCGCCCGTCGCTCATCCCTACCACTCATTGGGCACGCACACTCACTCGCTCTCGCTCTCTTTCTCTCTCACACACACTAATGTGCATCTATACATACGGCTATACACGTTCAGGTATACCCGCAACACGCATACTACCTCGCACACTACTCCCACACCAACATGTATATATTTTTCTTTTTTTAATTTTTTTTAGAAAGTTGTATCAAAATGAAATTTACTATTATAATTCAAATATCTTTTTTAATAAAATTTATTATTAGTCCTTTATAACTAGACCATTGATCAGCTATTATTCAATTAGCTGGATAAAATATAGAACTAGAAGCTAAATCAATGCAAGCAATGATTAATTCAAAAACATGTTGTCTTAATATTGTAGACGATATTAGGCCGTTATAATATATTGTATAGTATCAATGAATCAGTACATAAAAAATTATTTTTTGGATCAATGTTTCGAGTTTTATAATATATGAAATAAAATAAAATTTGCTTGCCTTTACTTTTGTAAGATGCTGTCCGACCAAAGATTTTGTATTTGCGAACTTATTCAGGATAATCTATAAAATAAAAATTTATTTTTTGAATTATAAAAATTTCGTGAAATATCTTGCAACTTGTTTATTTTACAGATTATGGAAAAATACAATAATTTATTACTTATAAAACATTAAGTATTTAACACAAAAAAGATAATTTAAAAGTTCTGCATAAAAATATAAATATTTGTACAACCTTAACGAATGACAGAAAAAATTTTGGCAAACACAATACCACAATTCAAAATATAATATTATAAAATAAGAAATTATGTTTTTTTATTTTTTTTTTTTAATAAATCTTATTAAAAAGTATGAATATAAATATTTTTAACGTTTTAATGACAAAAATTTTAAATATTTTTATCAAATACTTGAGTTTTATGGATAAAATTTAAAATTATTAAAAAAAAAATAACCTTTTCATTATCTTTATCTAATATTTTATATAAAAAATATAATTAATAATTATTTATTCAAAGAGAGTTTATAATGCTTTTATGCAGCTATGTCTATTCTATACATTGAGTACATAAATTTAACTAAAATAATAATTAAATTTTTCTAAATTATATGAAATTATATATTTTGTGATTGATTTCATAAATATTAATAATTAATACAGAAAGAATATATAAAGTTTATACTAAACATGTATAAGTAATTGCGTTATTGCAATATTCGTCAAAACAAAATTTGAAACTATTTTTTTAATTGTCTTTTAAAAGTTAATAAAGAATTTATTTTAATCTCATCTATTCTACTAACTTCAAAAAACAAGTTTTTATAAATTTAATAGAAAGGTTTATTTCTTCGAATAGCAAAAAGAAGATTTTATCTTTTTATAGGTTAAATGAAATAAAATATTGTGTTAAAAAACGCAGAAACAATGCCAAGTATAGAATTTCAGGTATCGAAGCTCGAAGGTGCCCCAGGGTAACTGTGTATAAGAGATTAACCTCAACGATAATAAAGCGATGTATAAAACTATTGTGAAACAAATATTTTTACAATATTTTAAACTACGAATTGAAAAACTCAAATAAGAGAGAACATGTTTACTCGATAGAGAAACAGAATCGAAATTTGAAAGGAAAAATAACTACCACCTAAGTTTATAGAAGTGCATACATAGTTATTATTACATTCATATTTTTCTTTTGCTTTCTGAACTGTTTACCAGTGTTGGACCTTGAGGTTTATATCACGACGGGTTTATAAAGCATTTCAGGCGTCACGTCCCGCTCCAACTGGCTCGTAACGCAACACGATTGCGACTTATCACGAGTTATTCATGAAAATTGCAAATGTTTTTCGAAGCCGTATTCAATCCATGCCGCAGCGAGGATATGAAGCTAGTCTTCTTGTGTGTATTGGCACAGGAGTAGATACTGTAAATGGGTATATCCACGTAAAACCAATGTAAGGCCCGCTGAAGGGATGACATATGGTTGTAAGACTGATCGGTTACATAACACTAAAAGCGTAATGAATTTTTTTGGGAAATGAGTTTAAGATGCAATAACATTAAGTGTAAATAATATTAATTATAATTCTCGCCGGTACCATATTTAGAGTTTCTATGGCTTTATACTCCCGTTGGCACGCACGTGGTTCTTTATGCTAGGAGAGTTACTACGCGATTGTAAAAAATGGCGGTCAAAAATATAAGTAAAACAAAGTCATGTTCAAACTAAACGGCTCAAATTGCGAAAATATTCTTCTGAAATTTAAAGAAAATAAAATAAATGGTAAACCGATATACCAGCTCTGACAGAGATGTTATAGGAAATAAGTTTCCCATAGATTAACTAATCACAGGTACGGTATTACTAAATTAATGAATAAAAGAATTATTATAATGAAACTTTCTAAACGGAATGGAGAAAAGGTTAAAGAAAAATAGTATTTCTTATCTTGCATATATACTACAAGTGAGGAAGAAATAGCAGAGTTTTTTTTTAATATTTGAAATTTTTTTAATAGTTTTTACATAGCGTTTTTATAGTTTTTTTTAAGAATCTTTTAAACATTTTTCACAGATTTCAGGTAAATTTTTTACGAGTTTTCGAGAATCTTTTGAAATTGAAAATTTTTTAATCGCATCAAACCTTTGTTTAATAGAATGGTTCACTTATTTCTTCAAAATGATTTTTCATAACAAAATAAATGTGCCGATAAACAGTTAAATCATTTCTGTATTTATATAAGGAAGTTGATCACATAACGCATAGATAATATATAGTTATAAAAATAGTAATAAAAAAATTATAAAAAAATTTTAAATAAATTATGTACTACATACTTTTAAAATTATGTATATATATAGAAAATTTGAACACTATTTTATATAAGTACTTTATCATGTGTACATTTATTATAAATAGAATTATTTTAAACATATAATGTAAATATTAAATTTGATAATAAAATAATTTTGTGATTTATTGTATTATATTAATTAAATATTTAAATGTAAAATAGAAAAAACTTCTTTTTTTGTTGAAATAAATCCTTATATTATTTTTAATTAATAATTCTTTTTACAGTGAACTTTATTAATATAAAATATATTATTGAAATATGACATTAATTTTATTGTTTTACCTAAGTTACAGTTTTATAATTCTGCTTACAATTAATTGATAAATATGAATCTTTTTTATTTTTCTAAAAATTAAATCTTATTGTCCAACTCTCTTTTTATTAATTTGGAATTTTAAATAAATAAAAAAAATCTTTAATATTTTGATATTTTTTTAACTTTTTATTGATAATATGAATAATACTAATATTGTTTTATGTACAAAAATGAATTACTTTATTAAAATAATGCACATGTATTCTAATTTTATGATGTCATTTTTGAAAAGTTAAAAAAAATTTGAAAATTTGACATTGTCACAGTTATTTTAAACATGATGAAACTATAAAATCAGTAAATTTAAACAATACATTTTCTACGATTTCGTTTTTGTTATCTGCAAACATGGTATAATAATAATTTTACATTGTTAAACTTTAAAAAATTAAAATAAATCTTAAAATTTTATTTTCTAAATTAATTAATGTTTAAACAAACATAAAATAATTATAAATGATAGTAAAATTATTCTTTTTAATAAAAGATGTGGTATCATTTTTATGTACTGTACGCGACTTATTAACATGCTAATTCAATATGATTCGTGCGTAATGGATATTATTAATTGATAATAATTTTTTAATATTATTTTACCCAATATTTAATACAAAAATTATTAATAATAATCTATCTAATAATATCTAATATTCTTAATTATATAATAATTTGTAGTTTGGAATTTTTAATTTTATGTTTGATTGACTTCAATACAAAAAATAAATTTTAAAATATCACAAGCAATTAAATGTTTTTAATAATTAAAAATTTATTTCGGAAATTAAATAATAACATAAATAAATATAGATTCTCTCTAACCCTCATTATTATTCTGGTAGGTTCTGAATTGATCACAATAAATTTTTTTTCAATCTTAACTGATTCTCTAGTTAATTGAATAACACTCATTTTGCATTTGCTATTTTTTATAATTCTTAGATTGTAGTCTGTAACATTCTAGAAAATAAACTATTAATTAATTCGCCCCAACCTGTTGTAATAACATTTTTCCCTTTAGCTCATAATCAGATAGAAACAATAACTCTGCAAAAGTCGTCCTTTTGGCTACTTTATTTGTTAACTCAAATATTTTAAATATTCAAAAAATTTTCAGTATCGACATAATACATGTAATTGTAATTATATCTAGAATTTGTCTTTATATTATTTAAATGGTTACAGGTAAACTATTTAGATTATATACAATTGAATATTCTGGTATTTGTACGTTACAAAATCATTTACTCTTATAATAATAACATCGTTAGTATCTGTGGCATATATTGGAAGAAAATATGCGCCGCATACAAGTGACGGGCCCGACCATTTTTTGCCGCGCGCCGGGTGTCCCGTACTCACAAGAGTCAACGGACACAGGCCCTTAGCCTTAGTTTTACTTAGAGTATAAGTAAATATTAATATTAGGCAATAAGCAGAAAAGCGAAAAGGGTTTCGACCCGATGCTAACGAGTTGGATTTGTGCAAGCGACTAAACTGCACGCGCGGCTTAGTATGTATATATATATATATATATATGTGTGTGTTTACTTTGTTGTACAATTAACTGAATAAATAATTAACACAAGATTCAGCGTTAATTAATTCAAGCTTATACACAACATATCTAAACCATCGTGCGTTACTTCAGAGTAGCTCATTGTGTAAACGATAACCACCACGCTACATAATGTTTTAAAGGTGAAAATATATCTATGGAATTAACAATTATTTCAATATCGTGTCATAATTCTTTTTCTAAATAATCTCAGCTATTAAAATATTCCATTTACTGATGACTAAAGCTGTGCATATAGTATCTCTTTCCAGTTAGAAGTTCCATATCCATTTTATTATTTCTGCTATAAAAGGAAATACTACTAATGTTTGTATAATATTATTTCCAGCCAATGCTTTAACACTTACAAAGCTTTGAAAGATAAAATTACCTAAATAATTATAAAATCATTATTATTAAATATATTTATGAAAATAAAAAATATTAAATTTTTTTATAAGTTTCCGTGTAGATGTACAATAACTAACAAAATTCGTTATTTACATTGAATAAAAAACGTATAATTTTGTCACGACACATTTAAAAGTGTTGCTTAATTTAATTTTAAGCAACAACATTTTAAACAACACATTTTAAACAACATTTTAAATAACACACACGATGTAATGCAGAAGTGTTGAATAAAGGGCCATTGTAGCCGTACGCCTAACACTTACATTAGAAATAAGTGCTTTAACTATTTGAACCGCCTATGACATCACTCAACGGTTTTTCGGTTCCTTGTAATGGCTCTAAGATTGCAGCTACATAAATATATATTCTGAATGATAATATATTTATATTAGAACAGTATAAGTACATTTGGATTGCAAGACATCCCTACTTCATCGCTTACAGAGTCAGTAGTCTACAAGACGTGATAAAATATACTTATACTACAGGCATACCTTTATACTTTTATTCACATATAGTTAAATTCAATACATTGTCAATAATCAGTGTTGTGCAATTTATAATCATTCATTATTAGCACTCTGTATTTTGTATTTTTGTGTTACTACATATTTGTGTAATATTAATAAATAAAGTTTAATATAAAATATGCAAGTGTGTTTATCTCTTTTATTAACAACAAAAAGTATGGAAACTGAAAAATAAGATGATGATATAAAAAATAAATTAATAAGATATCTCGTGAAGTAAATTATATTTACATAATATTATTTATTTTTTCTGTATATTTATATTTTATTCAATAAAATAAAACTATTTAATTATATTTAATAAAATATGAGCTTTTTCGAAGTTATATAGGACAAAGACAAATTTTTTCTATTTTTCTCTTTTTGAAGATTTTAGATGTAATTTGATTAGGTTAAAATAATGGGGCAGCGCCCAGGTGGGCCGAACATATTTCGAAGGCAAAAAGAAGACAAATGAGACTTACATAGGTGTAACAACTGCACGTAGCTAGCTAGACAGAGGCAGGCCCATCCCGTGGGGTTAGGACACGGCACTCACGTGTGACCAAGCTTTCCACAAATATCCCCCTCCTGGCCTCCCTCCTGCTCTCTCTCTCCCTCTCACGCTCATACTGGAGGGATGGGTCGGCGGTCGGTGCCGGGCGTCACGGAGGAGTCATGCTGAGGGGAGCCGTCCGGAAGGGTAGAAGTGGTTCCCTGTAGGAAAATCGACGCCGCGAGTTTTTCGCGGCTCCGGCACACGCAAAACCTCGAGAGGTAGAAAGGCGCAGATGTGTACCGCTCGGAGCAACAACAGAGAAGGGGAACCCTCGGCCGGATAGTTCAAATACGTAATAAATAAATAAAAATTAAGGTTTCACGCGAACGGGCAATGACGTCTTTCCCGATAGGTAGTTAAGAAAATTGTGAAGGCCTTTTTCCTCCGCCTATCTGGCGGAGGTTTTTTCTGGCCTAGGTTAGGATGATCAAAACATTTTCACGGGCTGGACGTGATATCCGGGCTTTCGAGTGCATTAAAATAGAACATGCTGTGCGAAAATATCAAAATTATAATAGTACCGCGAAATAATATTCCTGTAATTAATAACTCTCCAGTGGCTGCCCGCAATAAACATCTCTGCCCGAGCATGCGAGCCAATGGAAAGCGGTACCTAGGAAGGTTTTGTAAAGATGGGCGGACCACCGGGAAAACTTCGCCGTCTCAGCGCGAAAGGTAGAATATAAATAGGTGGCGGCCGGGCGATGGCCAGCTTTTTGCCTCTCGAAATGCATTACGACATAGACAGATACATTAAATAAAATATATCGAAAATTCTTGTGCTTAGCTAACTCATTCATTTATCTACACTCCGAAAATTCCTTAAACATTCACGCGGTCTACTACAGTAGAAAAAGAAGAAAAATTGAATTTGGTAAAAAATTCCATATAAATAAATAAAGTTCTTCTATGTTTAAAATATTTATAATTAATATTATTTTTAACTTGTTGCATTATGATTTACACTTAATGCTCAAATAAATTTAGCTTGCACATAGTTTTCATTTTATAGTAACCTATTTTCTTGTTTTTCTCTTTCTCTTACAATTTATTTTATACAGTAAACGTATATCTATCTTAAATCTCGTCTACAAGCCGAACACTACAACAACATCGCCGATCTCATCTTCAAATTCACTATATTAACCTTATCACTGCTTCCACAGAATCAACATCAACAATAAAGATTGTATTGATTTTATCGTAAGTTTTTACGCATACAAAACAAAATAAAATTCAAAATTGTTATAGTCACACAAAATTTTAAATTTATATTTAAAAAATGGCGACAAACGTATGTACGGCATTTAATATAATACCGGAATTCAACGGAGACAGAAGAAAATTACGTCGATTTGTAATTATTGCGACATCGTGTTTTCTCTAATAACTGAAGAAAAAGACAAGAACATTATTTGCAATATTCCAAATCAAATCTTGGGAAAAGCGGAAAACAAACTTAATAATCGGACATTCGAAATTTGGGAAAATTTGAAAACATATATGAAAGAAATCGAAAAAACAATGGTTGTGCAATCGTGCAATCAAGACGTTTACATATACAACGAAGACGTTTTGACATACTCTCAAAAAGTTGAAAAGTATTATTTATAAACCATTAATAATTTAGACGATACGCTCACAGATAAAGATCTTTTTTTTGTCATTAGCATTATGCGTTCGTACATTAAATTTTATTTGGCTGTGAGCGAAATTGAATTAATTATCTTCAAACATTAAAAAATATATATTCACCTCAATAATTCCTTTTGAAAAGACTTACTTCACAAATAATTTTAACGTATTTAAAATTATTTTAATACTATTTTAAATAAATTTTAATTAAATTGTGAGGGGTAAGACAGTACCCTAACATACCGGCTTGCTGACTTTAAATAAAGCAACATAGTGATACGCCGCTTACAAGCGGCATAGGCAACGCACTGACCGTATACTATAGAGGCATCACAAGTCCATTGTTTGCATGTGTATATAGATATTTATATATATATATATATATATCCCTCATCATCACAATATATTTACACAAAAGAATAAAGAAATAAAAGAAATAAATTTTGCGGATAAAATATTTACGTAATAAAAAGGTGTATTTCTTTTCATACATTAGTAGTATTCAAATGCGTAAATAATTGATTCAAATTTTTATATAGATAATTTATTTTAATTCGGTATATATTTTAGAACTTTGGAATGCACGTTGTTGAAGATAAATAAATAACTAAAATGAATTGTAAATATACTGAAAATGAAAGCTATTTTTATTAATGAAGACTTTATATCTGTATATATTCTTAAATATATACTTAACTATAAAATGTGTTTACATATTTTTCTCCTTTAATTTACGAAGTATTGAACAAGAAAAATAAAATAATAACAATGATAAATTCTTTAACAAGGTATAATATCTATTGCATAGCTTGTTTTGAAGATTAGTGATTTTGATTTTAGATCAGTTGCTCAAAAGAATTAGAAATTGTGTTTGAAGAATATAGTACTAACTATTTATATTTTACTATAAATAAATACTGATAAATTTAAAATAAAAACTATTAAAAGAAAAATATGCAATTCATGTTTAATAGCATAACATACTTATAATTAATTTTAAATATGTATTTTTATCTATTATATTTATAAAATAATACTTTATTTAATATAAGTCTTTTAAATCTGTGATAAAGTCGTTATAATAATGAACAAATAAATGTAAATTAATTTTTCGTGTATCATAGACATGAAATGAAATCGGAAATGTTCCATGATTAATTCCAATAATAAAATTCATGAAAAAAAGTGGCCCACCACTGTCGCCCTAAAAAATTGAATTACAAATAAATAAACATATATTACAAATGAATAAGTATAGAAAAATAAATATAAATATATATACTTCATATTAAAATTATTTTATTTTATTATAATAATTATTATTGGATATTGTTCAAAGAATCAAATAAGTATACTAAATTTAAAATTAATTATTAAAAATACCTAATATCATTATCTTATAATTTTTAATCATTTTTTATCGTAATCCCAGTGAAAATACGCAAAATGTTTGTAAATATTTTCTTTATCTATACCTTATCAAAAATTACTATTAGCATATTTTGTTTCTTTCAAAAACTTCTGATTAATATCGCTCTTAAGTTCTATCTGTTGATAAATTCTTTATTGCGTAAAAGATTTTTTGATGCTTGCTTTTATATTTTAATTTTTGCTAAATTGTTTTGACAATAATGGCTACACCGATCATAGAAGAAATTAGAGATAAAGAGAACCATCCTTTATGAAAGTTTGTATAAGTTGATAAAAGAGTTAGCACTTAGAACTCTTCATTTAAAAATTAACTTTAGTGTATATTTGATGTACTTATATTAATCTCTATTTGGTGGTTTACTTAAATTTTCAATTTTAAATGTATTAACTTCTCTATAAGAACAAATACATGATATATATATATATAATTACAAATTTTAATTAAAATTTAATTAATACAATGGAAAAAGTATTACTAATTATATAAAATATAATTAATTCGCATTTACAAGTGATTGAAATAATGTTAACGTCGTTAAGACTTGGCTGTAATCCAATTCGAAAGAATGTTTTTATATCTAAACTTATCCAAGTACTATTACTTTGTAAAAATTATAATTATTAATGATGGACGAGCTAATTTTAGTTGAACCATTTACAATAATATTAAGTTTCTACGAAATAATTTATCTATGCTTTTCTAAACTCAGGAAGTTATTCTGTGATTCTCAAAAGAGTTTTCTCGGTGAAGTAAGAATTGTATATTTCATTGTATATTCTCTATGAGATATTCAATATGAGATAATATTTTTAAAATTATTGCTTTAATGCACAAAATAGAATAAGAAAATTCTAAGAATATTTTCTGATATAAATGTTTAATGATCAATATTTATTTGGTACGTAAGATTATAAACGGTACTATTTTATACTTTATTTTTATATTTATTTATTTTTTCA
This sequence comes from Platyscapa corneri, assembly GCA_018907185.1. Classification (NCBI taxonomy): domain Eukaryota; kingdom Metazoa; phylum Arthropoda; class Insecta; order Hymenoptera; family Agaonidae; genus Platyscapa; species Platyscapa corneri. The sequence continues at coordinate 590,177 of JACCHW010000004.1, forward strand.
ACAAAAAATCGAAAAGTATATTTGTGATATATCAAAACTGTAGAATTCCAAGAAAATTATTAATTATTTTTAATTTTTTTTATTAAATCAAAATATGTAAAAGAATAATACTTACAGGAGTTAATATTACATGTGGATTTCCAATGGAACATATCGTCTTTTCATCAACTGTAATTACTTGTCTCAAGAGTCTTGTAGCTCGAGATTCACATTCATGTTGTGCTAAAATATTTACCCCGCTCGTTTGTAAAATCATTGGCATTGAACCATTTTCTAATATACCCCATCCTGCTGATTCTAGACGCATTCCGTAAAAAAAAGCCAGTGATGAACTTAGCAGTTGAGCGGGTTCGATTTCATTTGGTACACGGTCTAATAACTAAAAATTTGGTGCTTAAGTTATAGTTGACTTTTACCCTTATAATTGAAAAAAAAAATAAAAAATAAAATAGATTTTATTTGATTATGGATTGATGTAATCAATTTAAATTAATTTTTTAAATTTACATTTAAAATACCGATGTCATTAACTCGATTTCCTACCGGACGTCCATTGGATACAGTCCACTGATCGTACGATAACCACCATTCCGGATAATATATTACGCCTTCCCTTATGTTTGATGATCCGACAACTACTTTAATGGCAACCAATCGTTCACCATCTAAACAATGTTCTGAGGTTAAAACGTCATTTTTAGAGATAAGTGATCCGGTACATTTAAAACTTCTTGGTAGTATATTTTGAGCAAAATATTTCAAAATGCCAACGACGAAAGGAAATTCATTAGTATCTACTGATCTAACATCTGGTCCAAACATAGATTTTGCTTCAATTAAATTGCCTTGATCATCTAAAAAAAATAAATTATGTTTTGATTTAATCATAGCAATACTTTTCTTTATTGCAATTATTATTGACTATTAAATTGATACTTAACGTAGAAAATTAAAAGTATTTTTTACTCACAAATTATTATAAATTGGCATAAGAAGAGATAAATCGAAACTCGCATCTAAAAATAGCATTAAAACTAATAAAAATAAAGGAACGAAGAAGTAATTAGTAAATTATTGAAAAAATGAAATATAATAAGTTTCATTTATAAATTTAAAGAAATTTTTAATTGATAAAGATAAATTAATATACTGCATAAATATTATCGGGATAAATTATTATATAACTTTAATTTTATTCCTTAATTTGAAAGATAAGATAAATATTTATGTAGCTAAATATTTTTAAGTTTTCACCATCCATAAATATTTAACTGAAACAGAATATTCATATAAATATTATTTTACCAGTAATATATTTTTGATTAAATTATAAAATTTTATTAATCAACAATAAATTAAATTTTTTTTTAATTTTATTTATTTATTTTTTTTAAAAAATAGATAAAAATATTTTTTTTCTAATTTTTTTTAAATATTACAGGGATACAATGTATTTTAAATGTCTTTAGATTTAATTTATAATCATTTAATTACACAATTTTGTTAATAATTTTTATAAAATATAATATTTCTTTTATTTTTCTACAATTGTTAAAATAAATTAAATATATATGATTACATTTATAAATATAATACGTATATTTTATAGGTGGTGAAAGGTAAATGCGACTTGAAAAATTGAAAAGAACTGAAAACAAAATTAATTAACTATATTTGTTTTGAAATAAAATTCAAAGTCTTTAAATTTTGTCACGAATTTCGTTAAGTTAAGTTAATGATATCTATATATTTTTATGTTTCGATTTTTTTCATATTATTAACAAAACGAAAAACTACATGTCTATTCCTGAAATCAATAAACTATCAAAAAATTTAATTTTTTGAATAAAAGATTTTTGGATAAAATATTGTACCAAAAATATTTAGGTATATCTAATTATTATTTATAATAATATAACCATAAACGCTCGTAATAATTTTTTATATACAAAGATAAATTTTAAATACGTTTATATAATCAATGAATGTTAAGGTTTTCTGCATACATAACAATCATGATAAAAAAATAATTTTTTTTTAATAAATAAATACAATCAATACTATAATAATATAATCAATATAATAAATAAACACAATTAATGTAATAAATAATTCATTATAATATAAAAAAGGAGAATTTCAAAACATACTTTACTTCAAAATACTTTGCTTGAATAATTTTACTTAAGTATTTTTATTTACTTATAAATGTTTATTATAATTATAATACATAACTTAATAATCGTTATTGTCAATTTATAAGAAAATAAGGTTTATTTTATTTAGCTAGGTTTTATGTAAATATATATGGTGCATCAGTTATTGAGCTAGATAAAAAACTTGTTCTAATTTAATCGAAAATAATTTATAACTAAGGAAATAAGATTTTCTCCGCATCTTATTATTGAATACCCTACCCTAGACGGGGTGATCATATTGGAGACTAAGAGAAACAAGATAGGAGTGAAAGCGGTAAAGAGATCAATCAATTATAAAAACAAAATATTAATTGGAGAAGGAAACAGCACAGTGAAGGAATGTGTCAAATATAGAATGAAAGAAGGTAGATTATTAGAAAATAGCAAGGTAAATATTGGCAACAATTAGAATGAAATTTTGGAATAGTATAGGCTGATTAGGACCAATATAGTGGGGGAAAATAGAATATACATAGATGTTATTTGAAGAAGCAATGATGTTATTGGAAGAAGCAAAAAAGTGTAGATAAAAGAAAAGGACAAAAGTTGTAGAATATGTGGAGAAAAAAGGAAACGTTAAAGCAAATTATGGAAGAATACAATGTATTAAATATAAAGGAAAGAAAATGGCAAGTATGTTTAAAAGGCAGCAAGAATGATATTAATAGATTATACAGAATCCAGTAAAAAAACATAAAAATATTTTAATATAATAATAACAGTGATTTAATAGGTTTCAAAGCGAATGGAAACAATATGTTAGGATAAGTGTATATAGTACAATTAGAAGTAAAATATATTAGCAAAATTAATAATAAAATAAGTTTAATACGTTATGTGGGAAGGGAAAAAAGAGGTATAATAATAATTGTATTATGCAATGAAGAAGATTAATAAAGTGGAAGTAAAAAGCGATAGAAATAAAAGTTAAAAAAGTACATAAACCATTCGTGTGTAATTTGCAAGTTGAAATTAAATATATGTAAAACTAAGATGTTGAAAAATGTACGGAATGTAAAAATGTATAAGAGAATATTGTAATGTTTTCTAAAATTATATATTGTTCAGAAAACATCTATGTATCTACAATAGAAAAAATAATACACAAGAATCTGCTTTGGAATTGCGTCTTAGTTTTATGCATGCAGAAAAAAACATTTCAAATTTTCTTGGCTAAAAGGTTATAAGCTACACTATAATTATTTTTTGACTTAATACTTTTTTAATTTGGTTAAGAATAACTGGGTTACATATAAAATTAATTAAAGTTACATGCTTACATTTATAAATATTTATATTACTTTCTCATATAGTATCTGATTAAAATAAATTATAAATGAACTTGTTGATCAATTTTATTCGATGTTGTTCTGTCTAGTACTGAAAAGCTGTTGAATACATACAGCATAATATGCGACTATATAAGCGGTGTCTTAATTTACATACGTATTTGAATCTTATAATTGTGTCGCTGATTTTTGTAATATATAATATATTATATATATATACATATAAATATTTTTAGGTTATGTATCTATTACATAATATTTATTTTATAGCTGGTGGATAATTAAATGTTTAATATATCTTTCTATATAACATATAACTTCTTAATAATTACGTGCTATCTACGATCTTAGCATGCTTAAATTAGATATTTATTACAAATGTTTAAGGCCAATTAACTTTAATTTTAACAAGATTGTAATAGAATAAACCAACTATACCAATTAAAAGAATACAAAATTTTCGTACAAAAGTAATACGGATACGGGTCAAGAATTTTTTGATGATCAAAAAATTCATTATAATACAATTAAATAGAATTATTATTATTATATTTATTTGAGAAGATTAATTAGAACTAACAAATTATATATGATCCAAATGAAATAAAAATAAACATGACTATTTGAATAGCAGATCAAATATACCTCTTATAACTTATCATGCTTAAAATATACGCATTTATCCTTTTTTATATTAGATTTTGAATAATATTTGTCATTGTTTTAATTAATTAATTGTTTGTATACAGCATAACCTCAAATAATATGAGAAAATACTTTCAAAGACGATATTTTATCGTCTATAATTTAGAAATAAGTAACAGTTGATATCATTTTTTTAAGGAAAATAATTTTATATGTTTTTTTATACATATATTATAATAAATCTTAAACATCTAATTTATTAATGGGTTTTGATTATTTGAATTATTATTATTCATTAATTTCATATGTATTTATATAATTTATAAAAATCTTAATAGTATGTAGCCGAGAAATGTATGTTTACTTTTTATGGATGAATAATACTGCTGGAATGGAACTGTTCCAGAACTAACACCAACAACATTGTGTTTTGATAAAAAAGTGGACCACCACTTTCTCCTGAAAAATAGAATATATAGAATATGCTTATATATGTATAAGAATATTTATCTATGCATTATATATGTTTAAATAGTAAAGATATTAAATTAAATCTTAGTAACTTTTGTTTTCTAAAAAATTTAGTTTAAAGGATAATAAATAATGTAAATAATTTTATTATTATATAATTCTAATTTATAAACTATTGAAATAAAAAATTTGAAACATAAAATATTTAAAGAATTAAAAAAAGAAATTGTTATCATTATTTATTACTATTTATTAATATTATATAATATAATTATATGATATAATTAATGTTTTATTTAACCAAAGATAGAAATTTGTTTTATTTTTCCTGTAAGATATAAGATTATTGATCTCGTTTAAAAAAAAATGAAATCATAAAATAATTCTTGTTTTTTATTTCTTTCTTAATATTTTCAAAATAATAATATTATCAACAATCATAATAAATATGAAAATTTTTAAATTCAATATTAATATGTATAAAAAAGATAAAATAATAATTTTAATTTTGCTTTTGTAATATTAGTTTTATTCAGACGGTTTGATTGAAAATAACAGAAAAATAGATACTAGTTTGATATATTGTGTAATATTTACAAGTTTTTACACATATATGATGAGTTATATCTAGTTGTAATATATATTATTTGGATTAGGAGAAATCATTTTTAATGATTTTTAATAAAGATGTTGCTTAAAAAATATAACAAAAAAAGTTTACTTCAGATTGTCTAGTATAAACATTACATTATATATAATGTATTATATATAATAATATAATACATTGTACATAATAACTTCTGCTACCGTCTGAAAAACATTATCTTTTAAATATAATATTTATGTAATCATTTGAATTATATAGCCAAAAGGATTTTTATTACAAAATATGTATTATTTCAATTTTAATCTTATTTATTAATTATTTACTAAATAAAAAACATTTTCTGTACTTATTTTAGTTTCATTGCAAAAAATTATTTTATAATTGATGATTAATAAAATATAATTTTATAATATTAAAAATAAAACATTTTTATAGTATGAATAATTTATATTTATAATGTATAAATATACATACTTGGTGTATTAAGATATATGGATTTGCGATAGTACATATTAATCTTTTATCAACATTAATACGTTCATTAGTCAAGGCGCTGATTCTTGCAATGCAATTTGTTCTATTTAAAACTACCAAATCGGCTGCTTGTAAATTTATAGGAATGGAATTATTATTTGAGGTACCCCATCCTACTACAACAACTTGATGTCCATTCAAATGATTTGGTTTTAATGGTGATATATTCACAGAAAGAATTCCATTAGGTACGACTTCAATTAGCTGCAGATGAAATTCTTTTTAAGTTAATCGGTTAATTTCATTTTTTTTTTTAAATATATATGATAATTTTTTCAAGTATGTACATCCCTGACATAGAAAAATAAAATAAATTTTTATTTACAAAATACTATAAATTATAATTTACCCTTATAATAGCGATATCATTCCATGGTATTTTAATACGTTTTCTCGTTTGTTCTCGCCACTGATCATAAGTTAACCACCACATAGGATAAGCTCTTAAACCATTCATTAAATTTATTGACCCAAAAATTATTTGAAAGCCACTCACTTCTTCACCAAGGATACAATGTTCAGAAGTTAATACATTTTTATTAGATATGAGTGTTCCTGCGCATAAAAGATCTCTGTGTGGAAGAATGACTGGACCTGTACGTTTCAAAATAGCTACAACTGAAGGAAATTCATGAGATGCTGTTTGTCTAACATTTGATCCGATTAAAGCTTTTACATTTACTAAATTACATTGATTACCTAAAAAATAATATTTACATTTGAACTGAAATAAAATTTTATGAAACTATTAAACTATTTATTTATTATATATTCTGAAATCCAATATATATATTTTTATAACTTACTGATCAATATGCCAAGAAAAATATTAATTTGTAGCTTCATATTAAAATATTAAATTTTGATTATAACAAAATGATCAAATTCATAAGTTTATATGCATGAGCTATTATATATCTTATATTATATCTAAATAAAAAAAAGAAAAATATATTTAAAATTAACTATCGTAAGCTAAATGTAAAAAAATATTTATGAGATAAATGGATTCGTTTTGAAATTTTTTTTCATTTGATAACTTTCTGAAAGAAATTTCATAAAAGCTCTGTAAATATAATAACAATATTAGTTAATAATATAATAGATATAACGTTTTTAATTTAAATTATATCTATAGTTTGTATTATGTTTATAAATAGTATATTATAATAATTTATTATTTTTTTTCTAAAAAATATGATTATTTCAAAAAAACTAATAAAACTGTGTTATAATAATTTAGCTAAGAAAAAGAAAAAAAATATTTTTTTAATTTCAAATTTATGTAAATTCTTATCAGAGCTATAAAATAAATCGAAAATTATTTTAAAAAAAACTTGATTTTTTATATACATATAATATAATACGCTCAATAATATATATTTTATTAAGAATAAAATTCTTTATGATTGTTAGTTTCTTTTATTTCGTTTATTATGTATTACTAAAATACATAAAAAAATTTTTTACACTGCAAGATGTATATTTATGTAATTTAAATATAAATGATATTTCAATGTTTTTTAGCCTTAAGAATTATAAATTCTAAAATTTATATAAAAAATTTAAAATTACATTATTAATTCGTTGTGTAGTTATCCTAATTACAACACTTGTGATGATACTATGATGATGATTTTATCATTATCTGTATAAAATTAATTTATAGAATTTGGCATTGTTTAATAAATAAATGTTACTAAATCTATTTAATAGCTGAATCAAAAATACATCGAGAAGACATTTATAGAAAAAAAACGTAAAAAAAAATTTATTCTTTAATCTTTGTATTCTTAAATTGAAAATGAAATAACATGAAGCGTAGGTTAGGTATTGATTCAAAATTCTTGAAATCGGCAATCTGTTCTTTGTATATTAAATTTGGAATCAAGGCGATAAAATGTAACGGTATTCGTGTTTCTTACCTTACACGGTCGGTAGTTTTTTTGTTAAAGCAAAATGTTTTGTAAGTACTCTGAAGATGTTATCTGTTACATCGGCTATAAAACGTAAGAATTTAACTTTATTTATATATGTACTTCTACATTTAAAAGGATGGTAAAAAAATAAAATAGGCAAACATTCTTATTATGATAATTAATATTATAATATTATATAATATGAAAAATTAGGACTCATTAAAAGTAGTTGTTTTTAATTTATGCAGAAGTGTAATTGCAGTTACATTTGACTTGACCAGAAGTTCTTTTTAAACATAATTTACATTATACTTTAAAAAAAGACAATAAAAAATAGTTTAGTAGGACACTGATACAATTTCTGGAATAGTTTCTAAATTTAGAAAAGTATTGTTATCTTTTCAAAAGATAATAACTTTTATGTTTACTTTGAAACCGAAGTTATTAAGGAAAATAAATAATTAGAATTGTACTTTGGATGAATTTAAGTATTCGTAAAAAAACCATATAAAATATTATTACATTAAAAAATAACACATATTCTCTTATTTAACATTGATATATTATATTGAGAAGTTTTTAATTTACAAATTTATACGCAGTTAAAAATTATTGTAACTATATCACTCGATAAATAAGTATAATTATTAATGGCTTATTTTGAATTATTTTGTAATAAAATTTCTAGGATTATACAATGTTCTTTTCTAATATTACTTTAATTGCATTTTTACTGAAAGTAGTCTAATAATGTGTGCGAAGCAAATTTAAAACTGATTAATGGGCTACAAGTAATAGTCGCATGTGCTATATTTTTATTATGAGAAAACCTTTCAAATATTGCTAAGATATTATTAAAGATTAACTTCGTACTGATTTTTTCAATGGCTTTTTCTAATTGGTATTGGTCTTGTAACGTAAATTTTTATATTATTCCATAAAATTTTGTATTTACTCTTAAAGTTTAATTTTTTATTTAACCTTCTCTTAATAAATTAAAACTTTTTATTGTTATTTCTCTTGAATCACTAACTTTTTTCAATTTATAATTAAATTGTTTACTTACAACAATCAACTCTGGAAGTTTCTTGTTTTATTTGTTAAAAAATAGTATTCGTTAAAATTTTTTTTATTGCATCTATAAAATGAGTGTAATTAATTTTGTTGGTTGAAAACTTAGTTGTCAAAGACAAAGAGTTTTAAGAGTTATAAGAATTTTAATCGTTTTAAAAGCTGTTAAAAGCACTACATTTAAAATAGATATTTTTTAGAAACGAATATCAGCTCTTATAAAAGCCGATCTATTATTACAATATTTATATATTAAAATTGGAAAATGAAATGCTTATAAATAATTTCAATTAAATAACTTTTTTTAGTTAAACTGTATCACTTTTAAAAACGAATTAGTATATTTTTAATTTTTAATTTCACATATTCGTATAATTATCAAATATTTGAAAGAGCATAATTAGATGTATATAATTTTAGAAATAATACTTTCATTAGTAAAGACAAGTAACTTTATTTTAGTCACACAGATAATTCCATAACCGAAACTTTTAGTTATTTTTATAATAATATTATTTACGTAATTTTTTTTTAATTTTTTATCCAAATTAAATTTAAGAAACCAAAAAAAATTATAATATATTTTTTATACATTTATTAAAAACAACATATAATTTTTAAACTGTAGGTAGCACATATTAGTTATATATGTACTTACATATTATAAATATGTTCTTTAAGTTTTTTGCCATATATAAAGAATAGATAAAAAATAATCCATTGACTTGTAAGTTCTTAATAAATTATATATTATTTTTATTGTGGTCCTAAACAACTTATTTTATTTTAAATGATTTAGAAAAATAAAATATTTTTTGTACAACACTTAAAATTTTTGTTTAAAAAATAAAAATAACTTTATTATATATATATATAAAATGAATAGCCTCGCAATTTCTTACATAGTATAAATTGCTTAATAATAAATGATACAATTATTTACTAGATATTTTCTAGCATTTCTTTCTTTTTTATAACAAAACAATATTCTATTAATATAGTTGAATATCATTTAAATATGTCATGATTTAGGCTGCAATTGCGAATGTTGGTGCTGTCAAAACTCCACAGTTATTATTTTTTTGAGCCATCAATATATATCCATCATTACCCCAGTAATTAGACCATGAATTCTTCACTAACCAAAAACCTTTACCATCCATTGTTCCATAACCCACAGCCAAAACAGCGTGATCAAGTGCATTTTCTGTGTTACCTGTCATTTATATAAATTATAGTAACAAATTTCTCTATTGCTTAACTTTAAATATTATAGTAATAGCATTTTTTATAGTGTAATTTAAATTTTTAGTTAATTATATTATCAAAAAGTTATAATAAAAATAATTACTTACCACATGTTGGTTCATAATATACACCGTTTGAGTAGAAAGAAAAAGTCTTATGTGAAGCATCTATAGCTACTGATATGGGTCCATGTTTAAATATAGCAAGTTTCATTGCATTTATATCTCCAGGTTTAACGTTTACAAATCCCTTTAATTTTGCAATCTGAGTTACGTTACTGACATGACAATATCCATCCTGAAAAAGATCATATTTAAAACATTTTGTTTGCTTTCACATAATTATAATTTGTTTTTATTGACTTACTTGTCCAAGATAACCACCATATTCTTCTTCAGTTGGTAAGCCTCCATGTTTCATAATCCACTGGTAAGAACGAAAATCTTCACCTCCATCACATCCATTATTACCAAAACCCCAAGAACAATCAATGAGAGCCTGGTTGCATAGTTATTATTAAAAAAAATTTATTTTAATATATTTAATAATTATTAAATATTTATATACCTGTTGTGAAAGTCTTACTAATTTTTTATATTTCATGTAATAAGCACCTTCAACAGCACCAGTTGTACCAAAACTCCAACAAGAACCACATACAGATTGATCTAAATTAAAAGAAATAATTATTATAATAAAAATGTTTTTAAAAATAAATTTTTGCACGAACAAAAAATTTTTATAATAAATTTACCTTTAACGGGTGTTACAGCACCATAAAGCCTCCAATCAAAATTTTCTGGAACATCCTTTATTTCTTTTTCAATGTTATGATCAAATGGCAAGCCTCCATTATAACCATGTTTAGTGTATTGTTTTCCACGCAGAACTTTAATTTCTAAATCAGTACGATCTGCTAAATGGTTTACATCTAATTGAAATCCTAAATTGGCACGATTCATGGAATGAATGTACCTAATCAAGAAATTATAATTTAGAACTTATTTTTTGTCAATTAAAATTTGATTTTTATCGATATTAACTACCTAAGATTATGTCTGAAATGTTCTTTACGTTGTTTGTATTCTAAATCATGGACATAATTCTTATTATACACCTTTTTAAAACGATCAAAGGCAATATCTACATGTATTTGATAATTATGAATAAATTCTTGCATTGGATTGAAGCTATATACATGCTCATCTCCGGGACCAGGAAAACTTATGCAGCTTGAATCTGTTTTATTAATTTGAATATAATTATTACTCCAAATAATAAGAAAAAAGGTATGATAAATATACAATGTATATTAAATTTTAAATAAAATAGATGAATTACAATTAATAATATATATACTAACTTTGTTCTACTTGAAATACATCAGAACTAGGTGTTTCAAAAGAATACCAATCATACTCCAAATAATAATGGTCATAATGTGAACCCAAAAGTGTGTTAAAACCTCGCATTTCATATCTTAATGGAACTGGTTCTTTTATTTGTGGAACTGTTGTAGATTTCTAAAAATAGAATAGTTTTTAATCCATGTTTACAACTTTCTGTGTAAGTTAAAATAGTATAAATGACCTTGTAACGAATCCATAAAGTATATTTATTTGTTTTTTCCCCAATAGTTTCTACAAGACGCCATTTTTCACAGTTTAAACCATTAATCATTTCTTCTCCAATACACTAAAAATATTATTAAACTATTTTACTAAATATTATATGGAATTAATTGAATATATGCATTTTTATAGTTTACCTCCATTCCTGTAGTATCAGGTATAATGGTCTTGGTGGTCTAACCTTCATTTCACCTGTTCCATTGACTTGAAGACAAGTTTGTTTATTCATATCACTTTCAGTTGTAACAGGAACTACTTTTATACTAGTTCCATAAAGTCCTTCAGTAGAAAGTTGATAAGTTTTGACCATACCTGCATTATTTAATTTTAAAAAAAACCTTAAATAAATTCTTATCTTAAATTATAACATATTTACACATAATAATAAATTTAATTTGTTTTTAAAAATTAATATATTTCATACTTTTTTATGTATTTGTACTGCAGTATTAAAAAGTAACTTTTCTAAAATTACCTCCATAATAATCAATTCTGCTACTACCACTTTTAGCATCATAACCATGCATAAAATGGTTCTCGAATTTCTGCGTAGGGTGTATATAAAGTTCCTTTTGCAGTATATGCATTACTAAATATTGGGGCTTTTATTGGAGTTGCAAAACAAATACCTATAATTTTTAAATATTTTATTATTATAATACAATTTAATTAATATGAAAAAGAAATAAAAATCATTTAGTTTTACATATTATTTCAGATTGTTTTAATTTAAATACAAATATATATATATACTTATATTATATGTATATTATTTGAGTATATTTATAGTAATTGAAAAAAACTGACCATATAAAAAAGAAACTGCTGAATGCAAATAACATTTTCAGTGAACTTCTAAAATAAGCATATTTTATAAGAAATAAATTTGATAACTTTATTGACCTCACAGTTATTAATCTTAATCAATAAATTGGTGATAATAAATAAAATGTTTGTATGCACTTACATATATGTTTTATGTATATCCTTTAGGTATATATACCAATTTAAAGTTAATTGTAAAATTTGTATTTGTTTGTATATAATACTTTAAATACATATTTTAAAAAATATAAATTTTTATGCATAAAATTAAAAATAATTTGTAATTTTATTATTTGTACAAATTAATTTAATTTAATTTCTAAATATACATCATAAAAAATTATTTATTATAAAATAATATAAAATTATTAAGGCGAAAATTTACGTATTTTCTAAATTAATCATTTTTCAATTTAGTTCATAACTAGACAATTATTTTTCTATACATTTTTTAGAATTATTTTTTAATAGAAAATTATATTTTTAAAGAAATATATTGTGTTTATATTATCACAATATACAAAGAACAAAAAATAAACATTATAGTACTTTTGAAAGTCAAGTTTATAATTTAACATTATATATTTACCTCTGTCGTAATAGCATAGGTCGTCAGAACGTTCTACACAAAACTGTAGTTTGTACGGTAAGTGTAATGCGTCGAGGTTAGGTCAGTTTGTTCAAACAGTATACATTCAAAGATTCAGAATCATATTTAGCTATCAACTGAAGGGTATTCATAGCTGTGAACATAGCCACGAAAATACTTAAAATGAATTTTTACACATTTTCATCTTATGCCTAATTTGCAAGTTGTATTCATTAGATTTGTAAGATTTTGCAGAAATATAAGTATATATATATATATGTAAATATATATACACGTTTATAAAATTGTATTGCTGTGCAGTTTCTACTTTAAATAAATATAATAATTCTTTTTAAAATTTAATTGATTATATATTATTACTTTCACTTTACTTTAATCTATAGAATGTAAATAATCATGAAGTATTGCATTATAATTGAATTAACTCTTGCCCTGTTAAATATTTTTAAGTATTAAAAAATATAAAATTATTTGATTAAAATATATATATATAAATATTATTTAAAATAATTTAAACATTTTTTAATTTTATAATACAATGAACGTAAAGAATACGTTAATCATATCATCAAAATATAAAGAACGATTAATAAATTATATATTGCTTAAACTAAATTGAAATTGAAGTTACATAACATAAAATGGGACAAATCAAATAAAAGCATTTAGAAATACTAAATATATATGTTTAAACAATTAAATAAATATATCCTAAACAACCAAAGTAAATTTTTGGGTATTTATAAAATATTATAAATAAAATAAACTATTTTTACAGAAATATTTAAAATATGCAAGAGATTCGAATGAATAATTTAAAAAAATGTAAATTGTTTTAAATAATTGAAGATCTGAATAATACAAATTTATAAAATTAATAGCATAAAGCCGTCAGAACGTCAGAACTTAACAAATATAATATAAATCTATTTTGATAGATTTAAGCAAAAACTTTTTTGTAATTCAGATTTCTTTCTTTAAGAAAGATATTTCATCACCGTTTTTGTTAAAGATGCTTTTGACATCTTTAAATCTATTTGATATTTATCTTATATTTTATATAATTCATGGATGGTAAATTAAAAAAATCTAACGTTAAAAGTTTAAAACTTTGTACTTTGAACTCTAAAATAAAAAGGAATCATCGTATTAAAAAACGATTTAGAGGTCATATATTAATTATGTCACAAAAAACTGAAGTTATAAATCTTTATAAGACAGTGAGTATAAAGATATCCTTAAATAACCTTAATAAAACAATTACGTAAAAATTTATTTCATTATTTTTTAAATAAACATTTTGTAATGGTTTTTGAATTATCTACAATTATTTTGATAAATTGAAAAAATATTAAATGCGTCATTTAATATATAGGTTGTTGATAACATTTCATAAAATAATTTATAATTATATATATATTTGTTTAGTTACTTTATATGGGAAAAGATTACCCAAAAGGTTATGACTATTTTCGAAACAGATTAAAAAAAGCTTTTGAAAAAAATCGAAGTGAAACAAATCCACAAAAAGTTGAAAAAATGATTGCACATGGAAATTTTGTGATAAAAGAATTAGAAGCCTTGTACATGCTAAAAAAATACAGAACATTAAAAAAACGATATTATGAATAACAATAATTAAAATGTAAATTTACGTAGAAATGTGACAAAAGAGGGAAATTTTATGCTCATGCAAGAGTAATATTATTGTTAAATATTTTTAATTAATTAAAGTAAATGTATATATATATGTATCTTAAAATGTACATTTTTTACAAACATAAAATATTATATGTAGATATGTATTTAAATAAAAAATTTGTTATATTAAAATATTGTTATTATTATAAATAATTAACTTATATTTTGTATGTATAATCTTTTTATACAGTTAGCTATACATGCGCTTAAACTAAATTGTGAGTGCGCATAAACTTAACCTAAAAATGTTTTATAAAAGTTTCTAAATAAGTTAATATAATTTGTCATGGCGGTTTGTGTAGCAGTAATTGGTAAAGATGTAAGTCCTAATAATTAATAATTAATAGATAAATAATTAATTAGATTCTAATTTGAGAAATTGATTTTTATTATACTTAAAATGTTTATGTAAGTGTTCATTATTTATGAAAAAATAAATAAAATATTTATCGTGAAAAATGGAATTTTTATACTTATAAAATTAAAATTTTATTTTTTTAGAATTCGCCGAAATATATTAAATGTACCGATGAAACTAATGCTTTACAATTTCATTATAAAATACACACTTCTATTGACATTGTAGAAGAAAAATTGAATATTGGAAATAAAACGGCTGCAGATGTCCGAGAATTGTTTTTAGGAATGCTATATTCAACAGAGGATTATAAGATGTAAATTTTTTAAACAGAATTATTGCTGTAAAAGTTGGAAATAGAATTACCGCTGTAAAATATTTTGAGAAAAAATTATGATTCAACGTGTTTTAGATTTGGATATGCAACAAACACAAGGATTAAATTTATAATTGTCCTCCAATCCTCAAATGCTACTTTAAGGGATAATGAAGTAAGAATGGTAAGTTTTAATAATTAAATAATATTATATAATATTAAAAGAATATTTATAATTTTAAACCATGAAAATATTGAAGCCTTGAAAATTTTGAGTTGTATACATATTTATAATAAAATTTAAAAATTTCAAATTAAAATTAATGTTTATGTAACAGATAGTTAATTATTGATTATGAATTCATTAATTTATGAAAATACATTTAGTTCAGAACATGTTACTTTTGACATTAATTCTATTATTTAGATAAAGATCAATTATATTAAATATTTGAATTTATTCATTCAATTCTGTACATAAAATTCAGAATTACATTATTTATTTTATTTATATTTATTCAGATTTATATTTAAAAAATTTATTTCACTATAATATGAATTTATTATTTTCTTTATTTATAATTTCTTAAATATTATTTGTAAATATTGTAATATTTAAAATTAATTTCTTTATTGTAAATTAATTTATATTAATTACTGTATTTATTGAGTGAATACTGATGTAATATAAAAAAAAGAATTTA
This sequence comes from Platyscapa corneri, assembly GCA_018907185.1. Classification (NCBI taxonomy): domain Eukaryota; kingdom Metazoa; phylum Arthropoda; class Insecta; order Hymenoptera; family Agaonidae; genus Platyscapa; species Platyscapa corneri. The sequence continues at coordinate 606,304 of JACCHW010000004.1, forward strand.
CAAGGGTTAATTTTTATTAGTGAATAATAACAGCATTATTAATTAAAAGTAATTCTACTGATATTAAATTTATTAAACATGCAATAAATTATTATTTACATATAAAGAATAATAATTAATAATTAAAAACTTATATGAAATATACAAAGATTCTTATTTGATTAATTTTTAAATTTTATAATTAAAATTATTACATCTTATATAGAAAAATTATTGAATTGCTTCAAAATTATGATACATATTTTAAGTATGAATAAATTTAAATTATAAATTTTAATTAAACTTAATAACAGATGTTTAGAAAATTGCATATGGCTTATGCAAATGCAGTTAGTGATCCATTTTACATTCCTGGTGATCAAATACAGTCAAAGTAAGACTATTGTTCAAATATATTTAAATATCAATTTCTTTAAATTGTTTGTTTTATACATAATAAAAAATTTTTTTTAGAATCTTCAATTCTGCAGTAATGGATATAATGGGTTTACTGATAGATGAAAAAAAAAAATCAAGTTAAAGATATTTATAAATTCTTCTCACAAATTTTACGACAATGTAAAAAAGTTTTTGTTATTTCTTAACGAAGATAAACTTTCAATATAGTATTAATAATTGGTTTTAATTCTTGAAATTTATTTTATAACAAAAAGTGAAAAAATTAAAAAATAATATTAAAAAAGTAGAAAAATATATTTTAATTTTTTATTCAATAAACTTAATAAAAATATATTTCTTTAACAGATTAACTGATTAAAAGTCTAGAATTTCATTCTTTTAATTTATTCCTTGCATATATTGTGATATATGCTATATTTTTTTATTTACAATTAAAACATTATTTATAATAATATGTTTTACTTAAAATTACTATGTAAACTATATATAATATTTTTTCCTGATATATACATACATACATATATATATATAATTAGAAAAATTACTTATATTTTCAATAAAATACATGTCTGTTTTTAAGTAATTCTGGATTATACTATATAGTATTTTAATTTTATTTTTTCATTGTAATTATTATGTTTATTATTATTTTTACGTGTATTCTTTATTATACAATTATATACAAATTACTTGCTGCGTTGTTATTAATATTAAATCATAAGTATAAGTAATTTAAATTAAGTAATTCTTTATTTTAAATATTGAAATCTTAAATGTCATTACTGTAAAGTAGCATTTATTTCATATTTACATGTTTCTTAGACTAACCACTCTATCATTTCAAATTTATCAATATTATTGCAACAATATACATTGAAATTTTGAATTTAAATTTCAATTCGTTATATTCTTTAAAAAATACACATATAGATATATGTGTACAATAGTAATTTAAACTTTTTACTTTTATTATATAATAATTCTGTGATGGATTGATATCCATAAATATTTTTAAAACTTACCATAATAATTATTATGATTATACTTACAATTTTTTTTATGTAATAAAGAAATTTTTATGAAATATATTAACAATATACGAGATCTTATTTATCTAGGAAAAATTGAACTAAAAATAAGCATTATATAACTTAAACTCAGATAAATTAGTAGCAATTAAAAATTATAAATATAAATTACTAACATTAGTTAATAAAAAAATTAAATGTACAACACATTTATCTATCTCTGCCTGCCTTTTTGTGTATGCGCGCACAAACACTTGTGTGAATGGGTTTGTATATATGTTTATATACACATATGTATGCACACACACAAACGTAAATTTATAAATTTTTCTTCGATACATTTTCATACAAAAATATAATTTCTAGGCTTAACAATAAACATTTCTTAAAATTTATGGCAAGATTCTTAAAACTTAATTGGTAAGAATTTTAATATGTTTCTGTTTCTTCGCAATCGAGAGTATCATGTCCAAATACTGTAAATAAAGATAAATTTATAAAAATTAAAATTTCTTGATCAAAACTACAAAAATACATACTTTCACAATTTTCGCAATATGACCTTTCGATTGGAAGCTTTTTCTCAGGCTTTGATTTTATAGATTCTGAGTCTTCAGCTTGTTTAGGACAATCTTCTGTTTCATGTAAATCAAATTGATCGCAAATATCACAGAACATTCTAAGAGGTTGATTTTTTTTTTCAAGAAGATTACTAAAAGAAATTTCGATAAATATAAATATACCTTATTTTTTATATTAAAATACAAAAAAATTCATTACGTACTAATTATAGTCGTCAGCTTCCTGGGCAGGAATTCCCAATTCTAAAGCTTGAATTTTACACGATAATGCTTCATTTTTATGTTTCATATCGACAATAACAGAATTCAAAAATTCAATTTGACTTTTAGACAAATCATGTTCTTCCTTTAATTTTTCAAATTCAGATCCCGATGTACTTATAATAGATTTTACATTTTCTTCAGTCTTTTGAATCACAACTTTATGTTTTAATATATCATTCTGAAAAACAAATTAAATAAAAATTTTTGAATAGTTTCTTTTAAAAACTAAAGTAATTCTTACATTTGTGCTATTTTTAAGATTTTCATTAGCAATATTTGGCTTGCTTACTATTTCATTATAATTAACTAAAAGTTGATTATTTTCTGTTTGCCTGGGAATAAAAAAAAAATAATAATTTATTTATAAAAATTAATATTAATGAATCTCACTGATAAAATATAAGTATAAACAAGTCACTACACATATCCTGTGCATTAACATACATGCATTTTTGAGATGCTTCTAAATTTAATAATTTTTCTTGAGTATAGTTGATTTGTTCTGTAAAATTTTGTATTCTTTCTTTCATTTCTTTTTCTGTTTCTTGAAGCTCAAAGATAATTTTATCTTTTAATTTTATATCATTTTCATATTTTATTATTAAATCATTTTTATGTTTTTGTTGTTCTTCATAATCTTTCATTACTTTTATTACAATTTCATTTTCAATTCTTACATCATCAATAGTTTTATTTTTCAAACTTAAGTCTTGTTCATACTTTTTAACTAAAACTTCAAAATTCGATTTCTTTTCATTAAATTCATGTACTATATTTTTCTTGCTTTCTAATGCATTTTTAAGCTCTAAAATAATTGACTCTTTAGAATCTAATTCTTGTTTATGTATCTTCATTAATTCATTCTTTTCTTTTTCTTTTTCATGAATATTATCGATGTATTTATCCTTATTTAATTTTCTTGCATTATTAATTGTATTCTCTAATTCTGTTATAACTTTGTTTTTATTTTCTAAATCGATTTTTAAAATACTAATATTTGATTCAAATGTTTTTATGTTTTCATTTAGAGATGTTATACAAACAACATTAGAACAAATTTCATTATTTTTAGAAGCTATACTTTCTTGTAAGATCCTAAGATGTTGTTTTGTTATTTCATTATTTTTTTTCTCAGAAATTAAATTTTCATTTATAAATTGTATTTCTTTTTCCTTTGTTTCAATAATAGTTTCCATTTCTAAACATCTTTGATTCAATTTCACGTTACTTTCAGAAACTATACTTAGTTCTTTAGTTAATTCATCTAAATAATTTTTAGATTCTTTTAAAGCTGTATCTAAGGTATTTTTTTCATCTTCAAGTTGTTGTTTTAAATTAGCAATTTCTAATGCCATTTGAGATTCTAAATTAGTGTTTGAAGATTTGAGCAAAGTTAATTCTGCAAGTGCATCGTTATATTTAATATTAATTTCCAACAAATTTTTTTGTATTTCTTCATTTTCCATTTTTAAACTTTCTAAATTATTCATATTTTCTTTAAGTTGTAAATCTTTATTATTAACTAAAGATTCTAGTTGTAAGACATGTTGATTTTTAGCATTCAAATTTTCTTTAACTTCTTTCATAGACATATCCATAGCTTGTTGATCACTTTGCAATTGAGCATTTAATTTTTCCAAAGTATCAATATTTTCTTTTAAAATTATTTGATCGTTTCCACCTTCACTTATTTGCTTTTCAAGTTGAAATTTTTTAGTTTTGTGCTCTTCAAAAGCATTACTAAGTTCTTTTTCGAGACGATCATTTATTTCTTCGACAATTTTAAGGGAACTTTTTATACCTGATAATTCCAATGTTTGCTTTTTTAAATTATCTTCAAGTACTTTATTTTTATTAATTAGATCTTGTTTTATTGTTTGATTAATTATCACTTTTTCTTCAATTTTTAATTTTTCTTGTTTTTCTAATGTTAAATCCAATTTTATTTTTTCATTTTCTAGTTGAAATTTATTTACTAAGGAACTAAGCTTGATGACATCTTGTTCGGCTATGTTTGCCTTGGATTCGGCAGCTACGATTGATTGCCTTATTTCAAATTCCTTATTTCTAGCAGTATCAAGCTCTCGTTCTTTTTGTCTTAATTCTTCATTATATTTAATGAGTTTATCAGAAGAATCAACTGATGTACTTACAATATGTGATATTTCATCTTTCTATAAAAAAAAATTTTTCTACTAAAAGTGAAATAATTTTTTAAAATATAAAATTATGTATTTTACCAATTTTTCTGCTTCAATTGTTAATTGAGAAATTCTTTCTTCCGAGATTTTGTACTTTTCATTTAATTCTAATAATTGATTTTCGTATAACCGTAATTCACTTTCTAAATTACTTATGGTTTGTTGAGAAAACGTCAAAACATCTTGTAATTCTGAAAATATAAAATAATTTATTTAAAATAAAAATTATATAAATATATTATTTAGATAGGTTGTCATTTACCTGACGATTTTACGGTAAGATTTTTTATTTCTTCATCTTTATTTTCTATAATTAATTTTAAATTATCAAATTTCTTTTCAATAAGATTCAATTTTGAAAATTTTTGAGAAGCATTATCTATTATATCTTGAATGCTTCTATTTCTTCTTTCTATTTGTTCTTGGAATTTTTTTTCTAAATTTCTTATTTCATTAATTTTAGAACTTTGGATTTTAGATATCTCTAAGTCTTTTATTTTGATACATTCATTTAATCCATTTACTTGACTTTTTAAATTAATTACTTCGGTTTTTAATAATGTGACATTATTTTCCTAAAGATTACATATATCATAATAATTTATTTATGAAAAATAATATTAATATATTAATTTTTTTTTATTTAAAATTCTTCTACACAATATATATAATTAATTAGAATTTTGATAAATAAAATTATAGTGAAGAATTGATCTTGGTTATACTTCGAAATAAATTAAGAAAATATAAATTCTATTCTATTATTGTTAATAGTTATATCATGCTGTAATTTCATATCTTGAAAATACTTTTAATTTCATAGCATACAAAATGTTTATGAAAACATTAAATTTACATACAAATTTTTAACGTATTAATGTATAAGAATACTATATTTCGAGTATAAAAGAAATTTAAACATTTAAATATTTAATTTGTAAAGTGAAACCGTTTATTCTCATTAATTAAGGTTTAGTTAATAAGCTTACATCACGGTTAAAATTTGAATAAGATTGCTTTAACTGTATAGATGTATTGAAAATTAATATAAATAATTTCTTGCAGTTCTTAAATAATGAAATACTTTAAAAGTATATATTAAATAAATACCAATTTGCTTTGTTCTTCTGTAAGAATTTTAATTTCTTCCTTATGTTTAATTTTTAGTTTATTTAATTCAGATGATAATGAATTGACTTCTTCCGTCTTTTTTTCTAATTTAAAAGAAATTTGTTCAATTTCAATGATCTTAGAATCCAATTCATATTTGAAAGAATTTGATAACTTTTCAGATTCAAGTTTTACAGATGTGCTTTGCATTTTTAAAATTTTTTCATTTTCTTTCAGTATTTTTTTATGTGCTTCTATAAGTTTCACTTTTTCTGTTGCATTATGATCTGTAATATTTTGAATCATTTCTTTAAGTTCTTGAATTTCTTTTTGTAAATTTTCTGTTTGAAATTTAAATTTGTCATTTAAGTCGTCGATGTGTACACATTTTTGTTGTAGTTGTTTAGTAACTTCTTCTAATTGTTTATGTAAATTTAATTTATACTCTTCTTGAATAAGATTTTCTTCTTCTTTTTCTTTTAGTTTCTTATTTATTTCATTTATTTCGTTAATATATTTTTCCATCGTTTTTGTTTTTTCTTGAACAATGTTTTTAAGTTCCAATTCCGCTTTTTCCAAATAATTATTACGGGTTTGTAAATCTGATAAAATAAATTGTAAGATTCTTGTAATAAAAAAGTTTATAAAAATTAAATATATTTTAATATATAATTCAAGTGCCAAAATTTTAATAGGACAGTAGTTAAAGTACAAAAGTCGTTCAAATCATACAAAATAATTTTTACTTGAAAATTCATTTGTTTCTCCTGTCGTATTTTGTATTTCTAATCGAAGTTTGGTCAATTCTTCCTCAGTTTCAAATAATTTTGTACTATCTGTTTCAAGTTGTATAACGCGTTCCCGTTCTTCCGAAAGTAGTTTCTCGAGATCCTTGATTTTATTTTCGTATATTGAATTTGCCACCTATTTATTGAAAAATGCATTTGATAATTTCTGTAACTAATTGTAAATCAATTATAAAACAATACAAATTCTAGGTTGATTTATAATATTTAATTCTTATTTTACATAGTAACGAATTATTTTAGTAAAACAATCTTTTATAATTATTACAACAATAAATAATGTAGATAAATACACTTAATAAATTATAAGAAAACATTAATAAAATAAATAATAACAAAATTTCGATTCCCACGTATACATAAAAATAAATAGCTTAAATATAAATGTACAAATTCTATTTTTTATCTAAACCAAAAAAGAGAATTTTACGAGCATATAATTTCTCGAAATATTTATATATTTCATATTAAGAAAAAAAATTTATTTTTAATCAGTTTCATATATTAAATAGACATTATCTATTTATCTTTATTTAGATATTAAATATATATTATACTATATGATAGTGAAATTAATATTAATTTGACTTAAATATTTTTAACAATGTAACTTCTAATACATAATTGCTTATTTATCTAACAAAGATACTGCTCTTTTAAACTAAATTATAATAGTTAACGTATTCAAATAATTACTTGTATAATTTTTTAAATTTGAAAAAAAATTAATCACTTTATATTTACATAAATTCTATTCTAATATAGGTTTAACTCTCAATTAACCAAATTAATTAAGAATCCTGCAAGATTAAATTTATTGAACAATTTTGTATTTTATCTGAAAATAAAAAAAAATGATCGAACTATTTATTCATATTTTTATATATTTACGAATAATAAATATTAAAGTTAAAAAAAAATTAAAAAGAATTAAATATAAAATAATATCTATATTGAAACAAATAAAAAATAAATATTTTGATTAAAAAAATATTTAAATTAAATCTGAAAAATTATATTCACTGAAGCATTGGGCAAGAAAAACAGAAAAGCTAAAAAGAAAAACTGATAATATTCTGGAAACATAAAAAAAGTGAATTCTGAAAATTTTAATGTAACTTTGAAAAAAGTTCTCAAATAATATATAATTAAACAAAAAAGAGAATGATTTTATATACAAAATTTTAAAAAAGATAGCAAAAATATCATAAATAAAAATTAATTCGAATATACAAATTTTAAGAAAAGAAAAATAGTACAATCATTAGAACTTTAAAAGTAAAAAAAAGTAAAAATCATAATTAAAAATGGAATTATTACAAAGATTGAAAATGTATAAAATTCGGAATAAATTGATCAATCCATTCCTAGATATTGAATGTTCAATTTTTTATTTATTTTTTTGTTTACTTTTTTTTTTTAATAAGGATTTTAGATTTTTAAAGGAGTATCATACTCTGCTACTATATTTTCTATTATATGAAAAACTGAGATCATTCAAAAATTTAGTTGAACAAGAAATGCATTAGTTATGATTATCATTTCTGTTATTGTCTTTTATATGATAAATCAATATTTATATTTTTCCCAACTATAAATTAAATTCAAGCCTCTACATAAAAAGGCTATTTTTTCCTACTGAAAATATAAATAATCGTTCAGCAGAACAGTAATGAGATAAATTAGTTAGATTTCAATCACAGAACAATGTATCAAATAAGAATATAATTCCTATATACATACTACTAAATCAATACTCTTTAGTAGAATAAAAGTTTTTCCTAGCTCAGTCATTATAAATTTAAATTATCTTAAATTTAATTTCTTTCAGCTAAATTTTCTATTTACAAATAAATTTATAATTATTTGCATTTTTAAAGGTAATTAATTTTAAACATTAAAAATTGACTGACAATTAAAAATATTTGGTTCATTATGAAAATAAAGCTATAAATGCATTTAAAAGCAGAGATAGGAAATAAAGTTTGGCAAGGGCGTGCGAAAAGCTAAACAAGATTTCTAATGTGACGATGAAGCAAGCTGTGCAGAAAAAAATCTTCAGTGTATCCTCAGACCCAAAAGGCTTCCAGCGGATACTCACACTTTGTTCAGAGTTCTCTTTCTGAAAATAAATGAAATATATGAGCATAGTTAGATCACTAATTACTTTCTTTGGTCAGTTATACAAAAATAAAAATAAAAATGTTAATATTTAAATTTTTTACTTATTAGTAAATTAAAACTAAATATTATTAAATAAAAAAATTTACTTTTTGAAAAAAAAAATAAATGTTATTTTGAATACTTTAAAAAGATCAATATTCAAATATAGAAATTTTTCCATAACTATACAATTAAATATATATATTTAAAATGCTTAAAGCAAATCATATTAAAGGTTCTTTATTTTAAAGAGTCCACCATCACCTATGTAATTAATATAAGTAACGTTGTGAATTAACTAAAAAAACTAAATTACTATAGTTGCAATATGGAATGAAGTACATTAATCGTAAAAAATCGTTACAATTTCATTTAATACAATTTTTACCTGTATATCAGCCTTGTTTATTGATTCTTCTTCAAATCGAAATTGCAAATCTTCAAATTTTCTTCTTTCTTCTTCTAGTTGTGTAACCAAAAAACTTTTTTCTTCAAAAAGTTTTACTAAACTTTTTTGAGTCTCTTGTGTAAGTATTTCCATTTCTTCACGATGCTATAAAAAAGTATTGTGCTAAATATTAAGATCTAAATTAATTAATCATGTAAAGTTAAATAATTTTTTTAATGAAAGCTACCTTCTCATATTCTTTCTTTAGAAGTTCAACTGCTTTTTCAGCCTCATCAGCTTGATTAGCAGCTTTTGTGACTCGTTCACGTTCTAAATCTCTTTCTTTACGAAGAGTTTCAATCTCCTTTTGTCTATCTTTCAATATATCCTAAAATATTTTAATTTATTATTTCTATGTTTATCTCAATTTATTTTAATCTAGAATTTTAAGCAATTTTAAATATTTTATAGTTTAACCATTTATTCATAATTAAAAAAATGCTCAAACAATATAAAGATCATTCTTTGATTTGTCATTTTAAATAAGTTTGTATTTACTTCAATGTATATCTTTAACTATAAAATTAATTATAGTAACTCTATAATTTAAACTGTTTTATAAATAAATATACATTATATTTATATAGGTTATAAATCTATTTTTTTGTAATATTAGATCTGAAAGTAAGGATACAGATATTATTATAAGGGTTAAGACTAGATTATTCATTTATTGAATAAACAAATATATAATAAAATATTTAGTAAGATCTATAAGATAAAAAATAAATTATAATAAACAGAAAAGAGAAAATAAAAGAGAAAATCAAAATATTACATTTGAGAAACATGTTTTCTTTGTAGACATATTATTAAATTTTTTTTTGCTCTCAGCTTATTTGAAGATTACAATTTATAATGATCAATATTATAAATATCTTATATAAATTAAAATAAAATAAATAAATATATAACATAAAAAATAAACGATATCATAACTATAACTATTAAATACAATAAAAGTTATTAGGATAGATGAGATCAATACGTATGAAAACTAATATACCATTATATAAGGTTGTTTGAAGAAAACCATTGAGCAAAAGAATTTTTAATATAATATGAAAAAGATAATACTAAATTTGCTTTTTTAAAAGTATCATATTTTTCACAACAAAAAATGTAAAATTGGTGTATCTCAAAATAAGGAAGTGAAAATTTAATAAGAATATTTTCTAGGTAAACTAATGTATTTGTTTAATTTTTTTATATTAATTTAGTAATAATAATTTAATAAATTTATATGTTTTAATATATTACCAGAAGATTTAGTGCTTTTAATTTAATTTTATAAATTAGGTCTATTGAAATGTAAAATAAAATATATAAAATAAAAAAATTGATAACTTTACTATTAGCTTATAATGTAAAACTAATCTTAATGCTTGTTTCAGAATTATGGATTAAATAAAGATTAATAGAATAAACTCTGGAGGTATATAGTTTAATTAAATTTAATATTTAAAGTCTTAAATGTGTATTGTCAATTTTAAAGATACAAATTATTTTTTTAATATTGCAGTTTTATTCAATATATTTGTGCCAAAGCACAAATTTTTTAAATTTAATTTATCATTTATGTAATGTATTTGATTTTTTATATAATTTGTAAATAAAAATTTGAAATGCAATGGCAAACTTTAGATTTTATTTTATAAGTTTAACTCGTGATTCCGTATATATGGAGAATATGTGTAATGATTTTAAACATAATTTATACATAAATACTACATACAATTAAACATAAAAAAATAAAGAAAAATAAAGGATTTTCTTAAAGAATAGATTCTATGACTATTATGAACAAAAGTTTTACCAGTAAATTTCTATTTCATTGCATTGATATGTAGAATTCAAAAAATTTTTATTTCAATATAGTAGAAATGTACGATTATATTCTAATAATTTATTTCAATTAAATAAAATGTTAAAGTTTACGCCTAAAAAATTAAATATTACGTTTTCGCACTTTTAAATTTAGTAGAATAAAACATTATGGATGAAAGGAACATCTGAAAAAAATAACTTATTTTCATATAATATTGTATATTTTTAAACGTATATTAATTCTTCAATAACTTCTCATCATGAATTTTTATAAAAATTAGTTGAAATTTAAATGAAACTTATTAAAACATTCCTCTACATACTTTCCACTAAATTTTTTTCTAAAATATATAGTAAATAACAAAATAACACAATTAAAACAAGCCCATTATTATATTTAATTAGTAGTAATATATTTAAATTTTAATAGATGTTCAAAAATAATTTGATTTAGTTTGAAACATGTTAAATTTATGATTAAAACCTTCAATTTAATATGTTATAATATGATTTAACACGGAAATAATTTTTTTATAAAAAATTTTTTTTATATAACTAAAATACTTTAAATTTAGTAATTTTCTTCAATTATATATGTTTTATGCTGTTGACATTTTAATTTTAATTACTCAAAATTAATGTACCTACCTTCTTAACATGTGCTAATATCGCCAGTTACTTATATGCTAATATAGACTTTTAATAATTTATTTTCATCAGTATTTGAAATACATTGAAGATTAATATTTTTATTAAATATTAAATAATGTGATAAATATGTAACGTCTTATAATATATAATTTGTTAGATATTCAGCGTATTTTTATTATACAACAGCTTATATGTTTTCGCTATATATTCATAAATGTATACATATATTCAACTTAAAATTAACAACATTTTAATTTAATGATATTTCACATGCATTACAATTTTTTTTAGAATTACATTAATAATATAAAAACATAAAAAAATACAAATAAATTTTCTCACCTGCGTTGTCTTTCGTACAGATGGCATAGTGTGTGTTAAACCAGCTTTCTGTAACATGATGCAAAGACTAAAAACTAATTAAATAAATTATAATTATATCATGCAAATATATAATACAATACGCATATAAATATATATAAAAATAATAATCAAAATATCGCAATGACAAGAATACACATAATCTCTCTTTGAGATCTTTACGAAAATAGACTTATTTTATCGCTTTTTGTACACTAGTGTCATTTAATACTTTATTTATGATATATAGATATTTATTCCTTTATGTATTTTTAGCTTGAAATTTGAACTATTTTATGACGATGTATGAAATAATAAATGTTTTATTGGTATGATATTATAATTTACGTATTATTTTTTTATTACATTGCAGCATATTCATATTAAAAAATATTTTAATTAAAATAATTATTATTTTACTAAAAATGTATTTACAAATTTTTAATTTTACTTTAATTCGCAACAAGTTTTACAGAGAAATAAGTTCATAAATAATTACAGATCTTTTTAACTTTTATGCATTTTATCAATAAATTTATTAAAGGAACGTATTTAATGCTCTTCATCTATTTATGCAGTTTAGCCGATAGTATCAGAAGATCGAACTGAACCTATAATTTATCTCATATAGACGTGTGTATAAATACATTCATTCGACGAAAAAATCTAATTGTGTGTCTTCGTGTCTTTTTCTTTCGTAATATTTGCGAGCAAATGAAAAGTAAAACAGCGAAATAATTTATTTAGCCAACATACATAGAATCGCTATAAATGTACATTGTTAGTTAACAAATAAAGGATAAAGGACAAAGGACTAACAACAAAGAATAAAAAGAAAGGATTAAAAAAACATCGTCCTGCGTAGAGTGTAGGTGAAAGCCACTGTAAGATAGAATAGTGCAAGACACGAAAAAAGGACGGCTCACTCCAATGTTGCGAACCTTACCCTGGTGGTGGTGTTGGAGGTAGCAGTGGTGGCTGTGCTTACGACGCTGATCCCCGATACAAGGGAGTCACGTGAGCCGGTTTTACACAACGACATGTTCAGGGCGGCCCCCGTCGGTCTGTGTATTACGCACATCGATCGCTTGTTCGATGGCGATCGACTAACCTTGTGCGCGGGCGCAAACAGCCCGTGCTTGGGACGGCACTCGAAATACCTATAGACGGCCCAGTGATTCAAAAAATCATCATTAGTAATTAAGTTTTCATAGATTTTAAACGGAGCGTCTTGCTCCTTCTGCGGTCGTTAATACGTATATCCGTAATCAAGTAATAGTTAACTATTAACAACTCTTTTATAACGAAATCGTTAGAATTCGATTAGAGTTTTATCTAGAGATCTAGGCATGTTAAAATTACTATAAAACTAACTTAAGGTCGTCTTACTTTAAAAATTAAATTATATCAATTATATATTTTTCGTATATTCATTATGCTTTTAACTTTAGCTCTATAATTATACATAACAGTCTTTTTGTAGTTAACATGCTATATATTATATAATATTTATGTGCATACATTTATACAAAATACTATTTTATTTAAAGCAGTAATCTTTCAATAGTGACCTGTTAGTTTATTATTAATAATGGTAAAAGTTATCAAAACTTAAATCATGAAAGGGATGGAAATGTTGATTATATGATAAAACCGTAATTATGAATTTAATAGAATAAAAAAGCACGTTTATTTTTTGTAAAAATTTTCATTAATTCCAGTTGATAAATGAAAAGAGAAAATTGAAGAACAATTGTTTTCATTACTTATTAAAATATTATATACCATCGCAAAAATCATTCAGGATAGTCTAACAAATATTATAATACCTAATTTTTTAAATACAGTGTAATTAATTAATACAATTTAAAATTTTATTTATTTTTCGGTAAAAAATTTACTATTAAAAAATTCATTCTACAAAAGTTAAAAACACATCGTTAACTATATTTCCCTAAAATTTTAAGTAAATCTATCGACGGTCAAAATACATAAAATTAAAAATCAACCCCAAGGAATATATTTTAGGAGAGCATCCAGTTAAATTATTTAAAAGACCGAGTTGGTTGTTTACGGACATTCCTAAGTAGATTGTTGCGATAGTACAAATGCACGTACAGGCGCAGGGCCATTCAACGATGAGCAAAAGTCAAATGGAGTAATAAACGTAGACTGCACCTCTTGTCATTAACGGACCCGTCGTTCTTGCCGACTGCCTCGTCCAGTTCGACACCGCACCATTCGCCCGGGGCGAAATCTGTTGTACCCATGTACCTCAGCACACCAGTCTTGCTGCCTTGACTTGACGACACAATTACCCGCTCACCAATTTGCATTTCCTTGTGCGACATGGATAACAGGCTCGTTGTTGAGGTGTCTGCGCGCGACGCGCGAACGCACGTCGTAACAATTATAATAAAGTACTATGGATTTAAGAGTTGTGCCTCACGTGGCGTCAACACACGAGTAAATATTATGAGATGTACGCATGCAAAATTAGTATAATATGTCGTCACTGTTTTTTTATTTATTGTGCAATTGTTCTAAAAGGAACAATATCAATAATAATAATAATAATAATAATAATAATAATAATAATAATAATAATAATAATAATAATAATAATAACAACAATAATAATAATAATAATAATAATAATAATAGTGGTAATAATCATAATGACAACAATAACAAAAACAACAACAACAGAAATAATATCAATAACAGTAATGGAAATGTCGTTGCAGGCAATTGATACTGACAGCAACCTATAAAATTGAGTTACAAGTTGTGTATGTGTACCGAATGTGCAAGTGTATACGTATAACATACATTATCTATTAAACTTATATGAAGCTTATTGGAACAACGTTGATTAGTAAAGAAGTTCCATTACAACTTCTTAATTTATGTGTCCGTAACGTATTATTAGCTTTAAAATATTGATGTACTTTAGCGCTCACCATATATGTAATTTGATAAGAATAGATATGCAAACATTTATACTCCGATTTTATGAAACAACTTTTTGTATATAATAAAAATAGATGTCAATCTCATAAGATAATCTACGTTATTTTGATTAGTAAAATAAAGAAAATAAAATACGAGAAAACAGACAAAATATGCTTGGGTAATAAGACTTTTTAAGGTCAGGTTTAACTCTAGTTCTAATTTTTATATAATTATTTAACTCAATAAACTTAATCGATTTAGTTTCCAGTAATAATTTATGTTAATGAAAGTAATAGAGATAAAAAAGTTTTCGGTTTATTATTTTCATATTTTAATAAAAGTATTTAATTTATTTGCTATTAAATAGTGATATCGATGACTAATATTCTATTTTATAAACTTTAATATTTATTTTCATGGAAAATTATTACAAAGAAAATAAAATAAGTTATTTACTTAATTATTTAATTAATTCAGGTAAGTATAATTATAGGAAAGAACATGCTTTCGTTAAATTAAACCACAATATTCGCGTTAACTCTGATCATATCATCCACTTTTAAGTGTCCAAGTCAAGTGTTTTGTTTTTTAGGTGATGACGTGAAAGAAAACTTAAAATAACACATATTAAAGCAAGCATATAAAGTGTTCGCGTGAAAATGCACGTTGGAAAAGTATAAAGTTTATAAATAAAGTAAAAAAGAAATAAGAGATATATATAATTGAAATAGACAAAAACATAATAAAACAGACATAACATATATAGAAAAGACCATAAAACACCATAACAATATTGGCTGAAAACATTTAACATTGTGAGCCGTATTTAGGTCGAAGCTTACTTAATGAAGGTGACATGGACTTGTTGAGGGTTCCTTTAATGCTGTTAACAGGTGAAGTTGGTGATGTAACACCCGTGGAGATCGGCTGTCTCGTTAATCTTGTTAGTCGGGAGAAAATACCGCGTTTTGGTTCACACTGAAAGTAACGATAGCCTGCCACCGATCCATCATTTTTTCCTAAAAATCGTGCAAAAAACACGTGTACATGTTTTCTTTGACATAAGAGTAAAATATTCTACTTGTATGACTTTCGTTCATATATTTTTTCTATAGAGTTTAAAAGAATTAATTAAATAGAATTAAATAGAAAGATTAGCTTATCAAAATAATTATTTTTGTATTTATTTTTCCATATGACTGTTAATGATTTTGTACAACTTATCCAGTGATTGGCCCTATTTGCTTACCGCTTAAATATGCAAAATATTTGGATATACACATTATCACATTAAAATTATAATTAATTAATTAACCAAAATTTACGTAATTTATACAGTTGAATGTAAAAAAGATGAATGTAATAACAGATTTTTTTATCTAGGTTCAGAAATGAAAAATCGTAAATTAATGCAAAACTTTTGAAACAGTAAAAGACAAGATGAAAATTATCATACAACCTTGAATTGATAGATATTACAAATTTTTTAAATATTCCAAAATATTCTATGTAATACTAAACTGTTTTGGTAATATTCTGACAATAGCCTTACCAATGGGATCATCGAGAACAATCCCCGCCCAGTCTCCAGGTGCGAATTGCGTCTCACCAATATAGGCGATTTGGCCCGGTTTAGTACCACCAACCCACACATGATCTCCGATTATAAAGCTGTCAGTATCATCGGTTAAGACGACGCTATTATCTGTTCGGTATTTAAGCAAGTATTAGCAATTTTATCGTCATTATAAAGTCAAATAAAGAATAGTAGTTTTATAAATTAAGTAATTGAAATAATTAAACAATATTTTCAAAGATCAAACATTTTCACAATTTATTAATTATTGTATTATAAAAAAAACATAAAAAGCATTGAATTTTATTTAATTATTTTTAAAATTATATAAAACATTTTATATTATAAAGTAAACTAACAACTTTTTTTCAAATAATGTTATTTGAAACTATTTGATTTTAATATAGCATTAAAAGCTTTGTTGAACAACATTTTTTATATAAAATTTACATTTAAAACATTAAGTCATTACATCATATTAAATTTATCATACGAACATTGTTTTGTACCTGGGATAATTTAGTCATTGTTTGCTTTAAAATTATAAACAACGAAATGACATAGAAATTAAAGACAACTTAATTGTAACTACGATAAATCAATATAATAATTTCTGTATTAATTATATGGAAGTAAAACTCGAATCCTAAAGAAAATTTTTAAAATATCAAACAAAAAAACAGGAGCTGAAAGACTATTTTATTTTTCACTCATTTCATATCTATATTTATTTACTCTTCTATTTTCATCCATTATGCATTGATAAAATAAAATATTATGATTTTGATTTATTCAGTTAAATACCCGAAATATCCAAATTATCATACATGATATACATTATATGTATTTCAAAATGTATTTCCTGCGTTTACTATACATTAATTATTTTTTTTTTCAGATAGAGTACTATACATTCATTATTTATTAAAAATGATTACTTATTTTTTAAAATTATTATTACCACGTGTTGAAAAATTGTATTCATAATATTTTATTTGAAATAAAAATACAAGAAAACAGATGTTCAAAAAAAAATTTTTATATTTTCTATATAATAATTTTTTTATAATGTAAAATATAATTTTTATATAAACTTATTCTTAATATCAAATATAATAATTTTTTAACACAGAATAGGCATAATATTGAATCAACAATAAATATATAATAATATAAAATGAACATGCAAAATATTATTAAAATAATAATAATATTGAATTAAAAATATAAGAAATAGAAAGTTGTATTAATATGATATACATACCGTTGTACTGGTTGAATCATAATTAAAGTAATTAAATTTGTTCATATGATTTTAATTACTAAGCTAAGCTTGAATTTAAAAATTTTATAATATGTATAAATTCAATACTAGCGATTTCCAAAATTTAGCGTATTAATATTTTATTCAAATATTTTCGATATTCTAGAAGAATTTACGATTTGTTTTAAATTTTAATAGTAGTATTTGTTTAATTTTTTTGCACGTATTTTCATACGCTCTTGCCCATAAACACAAAATAATTTTGACTTGAAACGAACTTATATCGAGGAGTCGAAATTTCGGATAAATAAAACTGAATATAATATAACTTGATGTTTGTGATACCATTTGAAAAAAAAAATTATAGACAATACGTGATTTTAATTGAATATTATTTTAATAATTCTAAAAATATCTTTATAAAATAAAAAATATTATTATTAACGTATGATAATCCAATAAATTTAATTATAGTAATCAAATTAGAGAATTTAAAAATTAATGGTGGTCGATAAGTGGAATTTCTTCATTTAGTAGTTTAATGGAAAATAAATGTTTTTTCTTCTAACAAGATTTTCTAAAAATGTTAATAAAAATTCTTGGTAAATCAATATTGTGATAAAGAATACATAATTTACGTTTTTGTTACTTGACTTGAAAATATTTAAAAAATTTAAGAAAAGGTGTCATTCTGAAGCAAGAACCTACCTGATTCTCTGCGTACTCCTGCTTCACTTAATCGATGACCAAGTGTTTCCCAGAGGGGCTCCATCGAATCTGATGATTCATGCAACACAACAACATAATTCTTACTAAAAGCCATACAACAACGAGCAAATACATTTACAAAAGTTAGCCAATAAAATATTGCAATAAATATCCATACGTGTGTTTCGCGTATTCCACATGTTATTATGGATGATATGACGCATATTAAATTTTAAATAAATACTAAACTCTATAATTATTCTAATTCGATGATAAAAGAAAATTGTAATAAATATTACTACACTGTATTGCAGATCAATTCTTTTTTATAATTATTAATTATGTGAGCTATATTCTAATAGCTAATAATTAATTTTAAAAGGATTTATGTACATAAATCTGAGGTTAAATATGATATGATTGATATCATATTTGGGCTTTATATAATGCCCAAAATTACTTGAAACCAATTTCTTTTATATTTATCTTTTAAATTTCTTCTTATAATTATTAGGACTTTACAATGATGTGAAAGTTTAAATATTGAAGAAAAATTAAAAATAATCAAAGAAAGCATGATTTTTAATGAATTTATAAATCAATGAAACCATTTTCTGTTGAGTTATAGTTATACATAAAATCAATCAAAGAATTATTTATATGCAAGAATATAAGTAATTATACACAATACAATGCTAAAAAAATTATGTAGTAATGATTGATACTATTAAAATGTATTCAAATTAAAGTCATATTAGTTTTAAATATTCAAAATTTCTTTTAACATCTTAAAGCGTTAAAAATTAAAATGTAAGTATACATATTTCGTACAACTTCTCGTATTATAATTGTTACACCAATTCTACAATTTTTCCTGTTACTATAAAGAATTATCGACCCACTACTTCGTAGTTTAATCTTATACGTTCGCATTTTAAATTGTTGTTGTGCCTATCATCGTCATTTACCAATGTACATGATGAGAGCTTATAGTGCAGAGGACGAGAATAAGACGAATAAAAGATTATATCTGAGTGAATTGAATACTAGTATTGTATGTTCGGGTATATCGTCATTCACAATGTAATTAACAATTTATGACTGACGTAGGTGTGCAATAGTAGTAGGTTGATCACGTAGGCGAGGAAACTACACGTTACGCGCACGTGTGGTTGGGAATGTACGTATGATGAATTTACGATACGGTAACATATTCACACAGGCTTTAATATTATTTCTGGAAGAAGTGATACTCTTAAATAATAAGGTTGTTATTTTAATCTAGTAGAAAAAAGTAAAAAATATATAAATAACAAAAAGTTAGGATTATAAAAATAAATCCTAAAATTATTAAATATATTGTTATTTTTCTTATTTATTTTTCCAGAATTAATACTTTTTATGACTTTATATTAAATATTAAAAAAAACGATAATTTTTTTATTATGAATTTTAAATATCTATGCGTATAATATTAATTCTTTTAAACAATTCACGAAAGAAGACCTGAATTTCTTAAAATGGCGTTATAATATCATAGTCGTATAGAGCCTATTAATATTCCAAAATTTTAAATTGTAAAAAAGCTCGATGACGCGATAAGTTACAAAGAATTTGTAAAATTTATATGTTCATTTTTTTCCAAACAATTTTGGTGATAATAAATTATTAATTTTAATTTAAAATCATGGAGAAATAAATTTGTTTTAAATGATTCTTTTATCTTATAAACCAAAAAGTATTCAGTGATTCCAAAGTAAAGAACATTGTATTTTGCCTTAAATTTTTCAGCTCTATCATTTTAATTTATTAAATAAATAAATATCAAAAACTTAATTAAATCAATTAAATTAGTTAAAATTAAATTAAAACTTAATTAAATATTGTGAACCGTTTTCTCTTTAAATACTTTAATTGTACTTTTTTCACATGAAATCAATATTTTATTTAATTATCAAAAATTGGTTAAATCTATGATTTTATATCTAGAACTTTTTATATTTTTATATTTTAAATTATATAATTTAAATCAACTTATTTTTTAAATAGATATAATGTTTTATAAAAATTGTTAAGCTTTAGTGTATTTTACAAAAGAAATTGATTACAAATTCATAATTGGAACATATTTTATACTAGAATTTATGCGTTATTGTTTATTTATTATTATTTTATTTTACAATTCAAAATTATCAAAAGAATCAAATTGATGTTTACGTTTAATTCGTAATTGTGTACATTTACCTTATATATTTTGTACTTATTATCATATGTTACTAAAATACATTATAATTTCATTTGTTATTAAATACAATACATTTAATTTTTTAATATTGACAAAAAAGAAATAATGATTATTAACTAATTTTATTATCAAATCTATTACCCATATATTATATTTTTAAAATTATGGTGATATACAATAATGCTTCAATAATATACAATGTTGACAATTTTTAGTATAACATTAAAACATTATTTTCTTACACAAAGTAACGAAGGCCATATAAATTGAATTTCCGTGCAGTAGCTACTTGTAAAATAATTAAAAATGAGCAAATATTTATCATTGATGAAAAGCACATAAAAATCGGTCTTAGAAAAAAACTTGATGAGATTGCGGGACTACTATTAAGACATAAATATATTTATTAGCAATAGTTGAAATGTCTGAATGAGATTCATTCAAGATGTTGTAGTTGTTTGAATTTGATTCGTTAGAGAAAAAGAAAAGGATATAGACACTAACATAGAGGCGTAGGCGATGATGTTATGAAATACGTAATTCTTGAAATCACAATATTTGTTGAAAACGCAATAAAGAAAAATAGGTAGTGTACACAAGTAAGGCTGATGGAAAAAATTAATACCTGAACAATGATTGTAACTTCATTTAATAAAATATTTATTAATTTATATGATATTATATTTTACTATAATTTTTCTATAAAACTTCAATTAGGCAAAATGTATTACAGTTATCACTAAAATAGTACATATTATTTATCATAAAGTTACCTTAACTGAAGACAACCTTTTATTTTTTCGTTAAAAAGTATAATTATTTATTGTGTTTAAAACATAATTATAACATGTGTTTAAATAGAATTAATTTTTTAGGTGATCTTTCCAACTTGTATTTATCAAATTATAATTTAAAGGTAACTCTCTTTTTCTAGAAAAATTTGTCAAAAAATTTTTAAAAAAGCAAAAAACTTTTGTTAATTATGTATTTTTCTCTACAAGAATTAACACAATGATTACGAGAATTTTTTAAATACATTATGTAAGATAATTAATTTATCTCGAACTAAATTACATCTTTGAATTAAAAATTTATGTTAAAATTAAGTACTGTAAATTTTGGTTAAAAATATATTAAAATTTGTTTTATATTTCAGAATAAAAAAGAAATATTTTATTAAAAATCTAATTTATATGTATTGAAGTGTGTTTTTTATAAATAAGGTATTTCTAATTTGTTCAAATAATTTGCAAAAATTTAAGATTAATAATAAAAGAAATTTTAATAAATATTATTTTAAAAATCAAATAACATGAGTAGATAGATAATTTTAATTTTATTATTTTACGATTTTAAACTATTTATGTTATCAGGTTAGTTTTAAATCAATGTGAATTTTTCATTAATTGATATTACTGCGAACGTGTTTAAAAATATTATATCAATGACATTGCCATTAGAATTGAATAAATTCAAAATAAATCTAAACAAAAACTACAAAATGTTTATTTCTACCTCATGGCGAATAAGGTGAAGTTGTCACGTGATACACATGAAACTATAAAGTTGATTGTTTTGAATGTAACAATTAGCGTTGTCATATAATAAAATAATTCACCCCTTTTCACCGTATTTGAAGATGAGCGACAAGTTTGGGGACTATAAATCGTGAAATCGACCATGACCAGTTATGTACTGGGAAACAATATAAAAAAATACGTTGTATAATGCTTGAGTGTGTCACAGCCGGCCATATGCGATGATTAAGCAGAGAGAATCGCATATTACAGATCTCAATAAGCTTATGCAGCGGTAATGACTCGATGTACCAATAAGGTGAGATACGTGCCCTCGATTATGAGCGTACTTATGTGTGCTGCAACAAGTGAGCCCAACGACATCATTGCCATACCAACAATATCAACTCACGAAAATTACACGTTGTTTAAGAATAGAGTATATATGTATACACACACACACATAGAATTAAAGAGATCAACCGCTTTGAATTTAATATTAATTATTTAATAGTTATTTTTAAATAAATTAAGTAAATCAGAAAAAATCAATATTGCGAACAAATGTTACAAAACTATATGGAATGTTCTATTGATTTAATAATTCAGACATTATTAATAATCATTATTAGCATTCGTTAGCATTTGTCTTTCACAACTACTTTTTAACTAAATTATTTCAAAAGTAGAAACATGTGTATTTAAATGGAACTGCGAACTTGTCATTATGAAAATAAATTGAAAAAAAAACTGTTAGTAAAATTAATTTAAGAAATATAATTAGTAATTTCGATAGCTTACAAATTGGTTAACGATTGTATAGAAAAGCGTATATTTAAATATCTTACAGCACTGTTTTTCTATTAAACACGTGTTTTGATGCACTGAATAATACAAATCTTAGAGCAACCTGCTGAGCGATACGACTCGTGGTGAGGTGAGATCGAGACTCACTTCTTCGGAGACTTTGGTAACGTGACTGCTTCTGACTATTCAGACCTATGGTGGGCGTTTGCACAGATCCGCACGATACGGTGATCAAACATTAAGACAAACATACATTTTGTGAGAAAGATGTAATATCGTTTTTACGAATCACTTTTATAAGTTATTTAAAAGTATATTTAGTTATATAGTTTTGTTGGTGATATATGTAGTATAGAAACATTGTTTAAAACCCACTTCTTAACATTTAGCCCTAGTTAATACTGACGCCTCCACGATATTTTACATCAATAATATATATTATATGCTCAGGATAAAATTTTTGAATAACGAAGAGTTTTCAGTAATGAAATTTGTGGTATTTTCTTTACACTAAAAGATTAATCAGAAATAAAAATCAACATTTTAAATAATAACTAGATTTTAATTGAAATTAGTTTCCTTGTAGATTTCCAATTGAATATTTACGTACGCACGATTTAATTAATTATCTAATAAATTAATTTTTTATTTTTCAATTTTCAATTTTTATTAAACTAATTAACCAGTATCTAATTACAAAATACATAAATAAAAAAATTATCGATATTTTTAATTTCATAATTAGATTTGCAAATTTTAAATAGACTACTACGAAATATATCCATTAATAAATGATTGTATACTTTATCTTCTTAAATATACAAAATGAAAATAATATTAAACAAATATAATTTAAATAAGCTCTGATATATGAAAGTTATATATTTTTTTTAGTAAAATAAAAAATATTTTAAGAATAAAATATTGATATACAATTTATAACTACAAAATTCTTTCTTGACGGTAACGTTGATTGAATATACACACTCAGTATATACTAATAATTAACTTTGCAATAAATTATTTTATAAATGTAAGCAAAATAATTTTTTAAATATCAATATACAACATTATTAAAAAATTAATAATTCGTATATAATATAAAATGTAATTTTTATATTTATTCTTATTTATTTTTATATTAATTCTGTTTTTATAATTATTCTTAAGTTTAATTAAATTTGTATCTTTAAATTTTGAATCTGAATATAACGTTCATAAAATATTCACTGCAATTTTTTAATTAAAAAATCACATTTAAAAAGATTAAATTTTTAGAATTTTAATAATTTTTTTTTTAATAATTAAATTAGAATTTTTATAATTTTAATATTTTTTAATTTATACAAAAAATTAATTCTTTGAATTTTAAAGATTTTTAAAGGTTTTTTTAACATTGTGCATTATAATTTTTTTTAAGTAACTCAGTGAAAATAGTAATATAATTCACAATTTTATTTTGAAAACTGTAAATAAAATCTATGATAATTTTACAATAAATTCTTTTTTCTCTAAAAATTTAATAAATGAAATTTAATATACATAAACTCAGTAAAAAATTTAAAAACATTTTTGTTTTTAGACAGAGAAACTTGGATTAAAATGACTAATTTGTAATCTATAGTTATTTATTTAGAAAAGTTTTTATTACTATTATTTCTAAAATATTTATGAGAAGTGAGAAATTCACTTATTTTAGTTATGAGTACCTTAATAGCATGTATTTATATTAATATTTATATCAAAGATAGTAACTTTTGCAGGAAAGTTAAAAGGTGTATAAAAAAATAATTAGTTATATGGATTATGAAATAAGATTATTCGTTAGAAAAAGTTAATCCTTTCACAATATAATATAATATAATATATATAAATTGTAATATTGAAAAAATAAATTCTAATTAAAATATGTTTATTATAAAAATTAATTTTTAGCTCCATAAACTGAGATAAAAACAGAATAGTTTTCAAAGTATTTTAAAAATTTTTATCTACTAATTTTTAATGGTAAAATATGTTGTACTTCAAATAAAACTTTTTTATCGTACTAACATGACATGCGATTTTTTATACCTTGATAATCTAAATTTTTTATAATATTTTAATACTTATTGATATCTAACACAAAAATTATTTCTATTAAAAATTCTATTAAAAATTATTTCTAAGAATTTTCATGCTACAATGTGCGGACAATAATGCTTGTTTATTTTAGAATACCTTGTACCGTTTCAGAAAGTAAATAAATCTCTTTTCAAAACATTATAAGTATTGATACTACATTTAATTATAATACCTATTAAGTATAAAATTCTATATATGTATGAATACTTTTTTATTGTGGTCAATTTAAAATTTTATATTAATTAATTTATTTAATATATAACTATTATATTTATTTTATTTTAATTTAAGTTTCATATATATATATATATATATATATATATATACATTAGTAAATTATAATATTTATTAATTTAACGCAATAGTTACAAAAAATTTACTTTAAATAAAATAAATAAATAAAGAAGTTATATAAATACTTTTATGAGCTAACTTTTTAACTTATTTTGATTCGTATTTTGTAATTTTATTTTTATAAGATATATTATTATAAAATCAAATATGCAATACTACATAATATTAATGGTAAGCATAAAATTCTATAATTATCAACACAAATTAATACAAGCATAAATTTTTCACAACATGAATTTGTCAGTAATTATTTTAGTGCATTTTATTTTGTTTAAGTGAAAATCCAAAAAATAATTAATTCTTGAAAATTAACATTAAAATTTTATTACAAATTTTATCAATGAAAATACTTACTTATCGATCTTGGTGGTAGAGCTGGTTTTGGAGTTACTGTACATGTGGGTCGATCAATTTTTGAAGGTGGTCTTATCCCCGATGGTTTTATTTCAGACATTATGTATTATTGTATAGTCCACAACACTGTTAAATATTACTGAAATAATAATTCACTTTTTTTTTTGCACTTTCATGAATCTTCTTTTTATGTTACAATACACATTTTTAATAATTGTTATTTTTTTTTAATAAACTTTTTAAATTTATATATTTTCATAAAAATAGCAACATTTAAATGTAATAACGAAAGATAGAAAGGTCAACTCTGATTTAAGTATAACTGAATTCTTTTAATTCTTTTTATAACTTCTTTTATATTATACACCGGAGAGATTATACAAGTATAAATTACATTTTGAGCAAAATAAGTTAATTATTGATTACTATGTATACAATTAAACAATATATATATATATGAAATAATAAGAATTCTACATGTTTTAAACAATAATAGAAAATAGCCATTAGAAATCCTTACAGGTAAGATCTTTAATTTTAAATATAAAACAATATTGGAATTAAAACAATAGTTATCAATGTCAAGGTATATGTATTTAAAATCAATTAATAAAAATTTTTGGCAAATAGCATTAATAAATATGAAGTAAATCTTTCAAATCTAAGATTACAAACGATAGGTGAAAGAATATTATATTATTAAAAGATGTGTATTGTAAAGAGGTTAAGTCAGTACATAACAGCATTCTAAAAAAAAATTACGTTCTATATTACGACAGATTACGACATGAATTCTTTTACTTTTTAATTACCGCACTGCACAATTTATTTATTAATTTAAGACAATTATCGAGGCATTTTTGCTTATTTAAGTTTTAAAGAAATTAAAAGGTTTATTATGATTTTTCCGTTCACTTTTCAATCGTAATAAAATGTTTACGTTCGCATAACCACTTTAATAATTAGCATGAAAATGTGTACGGTTGTGGGTGTGTATGTACATATAAAAATAAATAGTGTAAATAGTTGTTTATATATACACAATAAATATGCAACAACAATGTATATATATTATATATATATACATAATTCATAATACTACTCAAGAATTATATTTAATTTACGAGGAAATAATATACACGTTGGAAATACACAAAAATGCTTTTATACATTCCTGACTCCAAATATTATTTTTGATTATCGAAGAAAAGGAAATTGCATGTAATTTACCTAATACCGCAACATTTCAACACTATCAATTGATTGCTGAACAAGTAGGGGGGAGGGGTATAGTATTTATAATTATAGTCTTAAAATAGGTATGCTACAATATTTGTTTATACTAGATACAATTATTTTTTAAAAATTAGAAACGAAAATTAATTTTATAAAAACGAAGATTAGAAAATTTGGTTTACAAACATCTAAAAAATTCAGTTTCTAATATCCCCAGTGAAATTTAATATTATTTAAGATATGACAATAAGAAGTAGACTGCTAGATAATATTCTAAAGGTATTAGAGTATTACTTCAAACTTCTGAAGGAATTCTCCACAAGAAGAGATAATAAACATGACATACAATTTTTTTATACCTGTACATAGTAATAAATTTATTCTATATTCAAACTATGATTTATATACAAAGTTATTTTTTCTATAAAATATGGAAATACGTGTCAAAACAACTATTAAAAACAAAAACTAATGGAAATCATTTCTCTCTATGTTTTGATTTTGACAATAGAAAATATATTAAAAAATAAATTGTATTATTCAAACGTATTTTTTAATTAAATTATACTAATTTGATTTGAAAAAAATTTAAATAAGAATTCTAATCTCTTAAAACTGTAGTCTTTACATTATTAAAAAATGAAAATTATTACATTTTTTATTTCTGGAAAATAAATTTTAGAATTATAACGACATTTAAACATGTTATATAACCAGAAATTAAAATAAATATGCAGTACCCCGCAAGTAAATTTCATTCTATCCCGATCAGATTTATTATAAAAAGTGCATTTTCCCGATTACTTAAATTATTACTTTAAAAGTCTACGTTCTCAATTAAAAATAAATATTATATATAGTGTAGCATATTACTAATAAAAAATTTATTTGATTATCTTCTGTATTATACTTGTTTAATTCTAATTGCAAATCATTTTTTATCAATTATAATAAATAAAAATACTGAAAGTTAATAATTTTAAATTTAAGCTATTCAAGCTTTGATTTAATTATTAAAATTTTAAATAAATTTTTTTATAAAAGGAAAAAAGTAGTGTTTATATTCGTACATAAATGAATTTAAATAGTTTGATCTAACATGTCAGAAATATTATTTGTTTATTAATATAATCTTCTAAATTAATTATATCGAGTCAAAGAAGTAAAAAAAGGAGGTTTATATTCATAAATATAAATATTAATATATTTTGAGATTATATTAATTTGCTTCATAACTGAAGTACTAAAAAGTATTAAAAACATTAATCGCAATATAAAAACATTATTAAAATATTATCTTATTAATACATGGTTGTTTATAACGAGTATTTATATATATATATATATATCTCAATTTGCATTATTTTTGATAATATTTATAATAATATTATTTAATTATTTGAATTGCCATTACATAAAGTTAATAGGTTTTGATAATGCATTTAAAATCGAAGGAGGTAGAATATTCTAAAAAGAAAGTTTTTTTACATATTCAATATTTATCCAGATATTGAGATATCGATTATTGCATTAAATTCAACAAAGTTTATTTGAAATAGAAAGAAATGTGAAATTTAAATATGTAAATATTTAATATCGATAAATCAAGTACTTAGTTATTTCGCGAGGATTGATTCTACTGTTGGCCATTGTAGCTAAAGACCGAATTATGATTGGTTCGTTTAAATATGCGAGGGTATTTAAAAATGAACGCCAACGTAACAGACAGTTGTATTTCAACGTTGTATTGTTAGAATGTACGCATGTTTCATGTACTTGTTTTCGTATAACCTTTTATATGTTTATTTTTGACTGGTTCTTTTTCATTTTTATATTAAATAAGTAAAACTTAATTGATAATTAGTTTGTCAAATTCACACTGATCAAAGGGTGTAAAGATTTTTGGCAGATTTTTTATGATGATTTATTTTATTTTATTTTATGTTTTATTTTGTCTTCATATTTGTTTAATTTATTAAATATTTTACTAATAATACAACTGTTTTTTACACACTGATTAATTTGCAACTTTCTAATTTGATTCATTTGTTAATTGCGGAATTACATGTTTAAGTATGAAGAAATTTCAGCATATAAAATCATTTATATCTGTTGCCTCTGAGTATATAAAACATCCAACTGAAACAACAGTTTCTGTTTTACAAAGAAATCTTGGGGTAAATTTTTATTTAAAATATTTAATAAATAGCAAGTAGATTTTTTAAATACAATATCTAATAATAGAATTATTGTTGTTATAATAGAATAATAGAAGATTGTTGTTATATACTACAATTTGTATATTAAATTATAATTATCTTTAATTTTTTTCAGGTGATAAGTACTTTTTCAGATTTTAGCTTATTTGATCCTGGTTGTAGTATATTAACAATGTTTTATGTTAGTTTACATGAATTGATGAATTCTTTAGGATCAAAATCAAGTTTAATTTGGAATGCAGTTGATGTTTTGCAAATTGCATGCAAAAATAGTGTTGCTCGACATGCCCTTATACATACGTATAAATTTGCACCAATTTTGACAAGACTGCTAGAGGTATAAAAATATATTTGTCCCATACAATTTAATGTTTTTATAACTGAAAATGAACTTTTTAACAATATTTTATTAACCATTTGAAAAAATTGAAAAATTTAATATTATTATCTTACTATTTTAATATACAATGTTCTTAAATTAATCAAAGAATGTTAGATATTTGATATCATACTATTTTGTTTAAATTCTAAATTTATATAAATAGTTTTAATGTTTGTATCATATAAACGTATTCTTTTATATATCATGAAAAAAATATTCAAGAACAATGTTTATATTTAACATGTATAATAGAAATTAATTAGAAATTCAGATAATATTAATTTCTTTTGCTATTATACGATTTAAAAGTATGAAACATATTTTATTATTAACAAAATTATGTAAAATATTGTAAATTTAACATTTAAAAGTTATTTAAAACAAGTAAAAAAATTGTTCCATATTACAATTAATTTACACATTTAAAAAAAATTATTTAACTTAATTCTTATTTATCTTAATAATTTAATAAAGAAAGAATATTTTATCCAAAATTCATATTTACTTTTTTTAATAGAACTATTTATAATATGTACAATTACAGAAGTTTTTATCCTTATCTTAAATCTTGAATATATTGTACCAGTCTATTATAAATTCAACTATTAGTTTACAAGAAACAAGAAAATTTTTTTAATTTTCTTATAAATATTTTTAAAAAATTTTAATATAATTAATTATTAATAATTATTATTTGTATTTTAATTTAAGACTTTAATTTTGTTGTTGCAGGCAAATTTAACTTCGGAAAAACGAATAAGAGTTTTAAAGCTTTTGCAAGAATTAACGTATGGAATTAAAATTTCATGGCAAGAAGCACATTTGCCATATTTAATAACAACACTATCACAATGGGTAACTCAATCCAGTGAAGAAGAAGTCATTACACTTTCCTTGGGTGTACTGGTTAATTTATGTTATAAAAATTTGCCTGCAGTATATGCGTTAATGCGCAGTGTCAATACAAAAACTTTTCTACAAAGTGTAGTAAAAACTCGAGGACAGAATGTTAACATAAGAGTGCAGTGTTGCAAACTTTTAATAATATTAGAACATACAAATAGTAATATCTTAGATTCATACATTTTAGACGTTGCTGCTGTTACCTTTAAGAATATTATTCCAACATTAAAAGATGAAGATGTACTTTTACTAAGACATATTGTAGATTTTTTTGATGATATTAGACAAAATGAACGTTTTAGAACAGTTCTTTTGACCTATCCGAAGTAAAGTTATAATATTTTTTATTATTTAATTGTATTAGCAAGATTGATTCATATTTTATGAAAAATAGTATTTATTTTTATAATTATAAATTTTTTAGAATTTGAATTATATGTATAAATTTTAATTGCTTTCTATCAAAGAACTAAATTTAATTATTATTAAATATTTTTTTATATTTAGTTATTTCAGAGATGTAACAAATATTTTGGAAACTTTGAAAGATATTTCCAACCAAGAATGTGCAAGTCTTATAATGGAATTTTTACTTTCATTAATAAAATTAAAAGTGACAAATTTGGAACAACTATATCCATTAATTGTTAATGCTGCAATTATATGGGTTCCTGTAGAATATGTAATATTTTAATTTATTATTTATAAAGCATATTGGAAAAATATATAATAGAATTGTTTATTAAACAGGTTTGCTCAAAAGCATTAAGTTTAATAAAACATATTGCAGTAGATTCTCGACGAACACGAAACAATGTAGAAATATTAAACAATTTAGATCTTTCAGTATTGACACTAGTAATTAAGGAAGATAATGGTATTGAAGAAAGCTATGAAAAAAATATTGAAATAGAGAAAAATTTATCAGAACTTATGCAACTTTTTCAAGAATTAGTTAAAACTCCAGCTGTAAGAACAAAAATCTTAGAATCATTTTCAATATCAAAAATGCGTTTATTAATGAAAAGTATATTTGAGCATAATAATGAATCAATATTACAACAAAAGCCTCGAAATCTTTTTAACGTATGTACTAAATATGTATGAAAATATAATATAATTTTATATATTTACAAAATTAATAATATTTTACAGGATCCATCAACAGAATTTTATATTCATGCATTGGCTCTCATAGCGGATCTAGCAACTAATAATACACTTTGGTTAACACTGTATACAGAATTATTACTAAAGAAACAGATACAAATAATAATGGCTACAGCTTTATTTACCGGTGATATTGATGTGAAACAAAAAGTATTGCAATTAACTTCAACTGTAGGATTTCCACAAGAATGGTAAATTATTGTTTGTGATTTTTTTCAAAATTAATTTATAAATATATGAAAACTATTAGATAATTTTTATAATAAAAGATATGCTTTAAGTATTTCTGCAGTAGCTCGCTGTATGACAGAATTAGAACCGTTAGTATTAGTTCAAGAAAAAATAATTGTTCCAAAAGCTTCTGAAGATTTAATAAATGCTCATTCGTATGACACTTTACCATTATTTTCAATGGCTCAAGAAGGTAGACTCGATACATTTATTTCAAAACTTGAAAATGCATTTGAAAAAAATCAGTTATCAGATATAAGTACGTCAGCAGTTATGGAACTTTATGAGTACAAGGTACAATTTTTTATTTATTTTATTATTATTATTATAAATGTTGAGTTTTATATTACATTTTTTATATTCTATTATTATTATGAAATATCATATAAAAACATTAAATGAGTTTCTGTATATAAATTGTCATGAAATTACAAATATTGAATACAATTTAAAAGATGGCTGCAATGAGACATGCTGAAAGAGCTGTACAAGCTAGTTTAGAAGCAGCTAGTAATCATGCTACAAGTCTACAACATAGATTAGCTCAGCTTATTGCACAATCAAGTCAACTTCATCAAGTTTTATTTAATACTCAACAGTGTTTAGAAGGAATACAGACAGAAAAGATTTCATTGATGAATAAACTTAAAGAAACAGAAGAAAAAACAAAAATAACACATTCAACGCAAGTACAGGTAAATATCTGATACATATTATATATTATTAATCATAAGATATTTTTTTAAAGAGATTATTTATATATTTACAAGGAAATTGATGCACTGAAAAAAATTTTATCAGAAAAAAATAATCAAATATATACATATAATATCCGTATAAAAGATTTAGAAAATCAAAATGACGAAATTCCAATATTGACAAGTAAAATTAAAGAATTCGAAGCTGACATAGATCATTTAAATAAGAAATTAAAAGACACATTAAATAAAAATCAAGAAATGAGTAAATTACTTCAAAAGATGCAAGAGAGTATAAGTAGAAAAGAACAGGTACAATACTGTGCAAATATGTTTACTAGCATACTTTTATTAATTAAGAGTTATAAATATGTATTATATATATATATATATATATATATATATATGTATGTATATGTATTTTATTTCTATTTTTTTACATAAAATTGTATTGTAATTTTTCTCAGATTATTGAAGAAAAAAATAGAGAAATTACATCAAATGAAAAAGATATAGCTGCTCTCAATGAAGAAATTAAACAACAAGCCCAACAATGTCATAGTTATGAAATGTCTATTGCTAAAAAAGAAGAGACTGTACAAAAACTGTCAAACGAATTACATAATTTAAGTCGTATGCGAGATATGATTTTTGAATTAACGGCAAAAAAAAAAGATGATTTGTAAAATTTATATTATGTTGTTTTATTATGTATAATTAAAACATTTTTTTAACAAAATTAGAAAAGGTAAAATTCATACAACATTTAAAAAATGTAAATATATTTTAACTAATTCTTTCTTTTATTCAGTTTTCAATAAAATATAAATTTAATTAGTTATAAAATTTGAATTTAAATACAATTACTCTATATTGATTTTTTTAAGTTGTACAAATCATTAATATTATTAATTGTTCTTGATTTTATATTTAATTGGCAAGAAAATATTTAAAAAAAAGTAATAATTTTTTTAGTCTTTAATGATTTGTATTAATATTATTGAATATTCAACTTTTATATTTTATGATAAAAATTTATTCATATTTATGTAATTAAAGCTATATTAACAAGTAAAAAAATTATATTTTTATGTAAAAATATTACTTCATTCAAACATTTTTATGCTAGTTACTGAAATTGCAATAAAAAATTGTGTAAATTCAAAATAATTTTCGGACAAATTTTTTAACTAATTAAATATTTTTTAATATATATTCTTTTATTGCACAAAATTTTTTAATAAAATTATGTCAAAACTTAAGTTAGTTACGTTTTTTTAATTAATTGTTTTTTATTTATATTCATACTTAGTTTAATAAAATCTAATAGCTGAAAAATTATGTTTATTCTAAATAAAATTATAATCTGTTTTAATTAGAAAATTTTAAATACAATACTATTGTAGCGTACATTAATGTTTATACACTTTATTCAAAATAAATTTAATCATTAACAATGATTGTATACACACACACACACACATTATTTTACTAAACTAATAATTTAATAATCTAATAACAATACTAACATTCAAAAATTAGAAATTCTTCGTTAAAAAATTTTTTTTAAAATACACAGAAAATATATTTAATTTATATATATAAATAATAATTTTTTGTATACAGTGCATTTTTTTAATTTTAAATGTAAAAATTGATATCATATGTATGAATCCTTATATCGATAAATTTATAAATATAACATATATTAATGAAAATGAATTTCTTTAATCATATAAAGAAATGTACTTAATTTTAACTATATACTATTTTTACATTTATTTTAATTGATATTAATATTGATATCGTAACAATTAATATAACTGATAATGTAATTACATGTATAATTTATATTAAATTTTTATCGATTTTTTTCTGATATATCTATATACATTTAAAAATATTAAATTATAAAGAAAAATTACTGAAATTTTTTTAAATGTATTAATTCGTTATGTAAATACTGTAGTTTGCATTATTATTTATGAAGTATTAAAATCATTACAATTTATTATTCATAAAATTTTATTTTAATAAGATTTCATTTTAGTTTTCTTATATAATTCGTTTCTTAAATACTGTGTTGTTTTAACATTTCTACTTCAACTCTAAGAACACAGTCACTTTTAACATTTAATTTATAAAATTTTCTTAACAATTATTTCATAGATAGATAATTATATTAAAGTTTTTTTCATCATCAATCTCAACACATATTTTAAATTTAATAATTATGGAAAAATAACATTAGAAAAATGGTATACATGTCATGTGAATATGATGTGCTTTTAATTGTATATTTTGAATATTGAAGAATATAAAAATGTATAAATCTTATTAAGTAATAAACGTGTACTAAAGTATAGAAATAAATTTTATTTGAGAAATACATAACGCAATAAACTTTTACTAATACCCAACTAGGTAAATCTATATCACAAATATCAAAAAGTGTAAATAGACATAATTTTAATAAAATTAATGCAAATAGGAGTATCAACAGGAAAAAATATTAAAGATTTAATTAAAATAACGAACAATGTAGAAATATAATGTATCAGAGAGTGTGCAAATAGAAAGTTAACGCAACAAATGCATATTATACTGATATTGTCAGGATTTGCGTTAATTTCTCCTATATTTAAATATCCTCTTTTAGTCATCACCATTTGATTGATTAATCAATCAAATAAAAAATACTTTTTACATAAACATAATTAGCATCCATTTTTTGCTAAAATAAAAGAATTTTAACTTTTTTCTACTGGTATTATAGTTTAATAAAATTTAACATAATATTACTTCGGAAGTAAACTAAATAATCAAGTTAGAATGTACTGAATGCAATCTGATTTAATGGCATATTACGCATCACATCAATTGTCTCTTTTGTTTTTAATGAAATTTGCCATCAACTATGACTTCTACTCCATGATTGCTCAGTTGCTGATGCAAATAACAGGTAAAAGCAATTTGCTCCCATATTGATTACTGCTGCTAACAAAAACACTGTATGCCAACGTGCTAAAGTTTCCTATAAAAAAAGTTATAAATATAACAATTATTTTGAATTTAAAAAGTTAATAAACTTTAATAATAATAAAGTAAACAAGTATTGGATTTACTATAATATCAAATTTAAGAAATTAGTAATATTTCTAGTAATATTTAAAATATTTATTTTTAAAATCTTTTAGTTTTTTTATTAATAAATCTGTTTAATTAAATAATACTAACATGTCCATTGACTATTTGCCCAATGACGTAAGGCGCTAAAAATCCACAGGCATTTGCAGCAGCATTTGTTATTCCATATAATGTTCCAGCATATCTTGGTGCAAGAACAATATGATTCATTTGATTTCCAGCATAAACAGCACCATAAAGTGAACTCAAACCAGATAACATCATCATCACAGTAAATCGATCACATCCAGCCCAAATAGCTCCTAAGAAGCTTAAACTCGGTCCTAGAGAAGCTATTGTATTCCATAACTTGAATGATGTTAGTGGAGAAATAAGATTTCTAGCTAATAAAGCATCCGCAAAACTGGATATTATTAAACCGACTATCCAAGCAGTTAAATATGGTAATGCTGATAGAAATGCATCTTGTTGTACATCAAAGTGTAAAATTCTGTCCATGTAAGAAGGTAGTTCTGTCAAAAGGGTATAAAAAGCCCATGACTGACCGCATTGAGTAATAGCAATTGCCCACATTGGAAGAGATTTAAATATTGAAAGCCAAGGTACCGAATCATTAGAATTCTATATTAAATAAAGAAGTTCAAATATTGGTTCCTTAAATAACAGCACATAATATTTTTAAAATGATGTTCAATAATTAATCATAATACTATAATAAAATATAAAATTGCTAAACTTTTTTAAGAATATAAAACATAATTGTGAAATCAAATAATTAAAAATAATTGAAACAGATTTTAAAAGATGTTAAATGATTATTATAATAAAACAACGATTAACACTTATTTGGATGTTAAAATTATATTTTAAATAAATTAGTACGATAATTTTTTAAACTTTTACTTACATCAACTTTGGCTTCCACTAAAGATTCTATATATGCTTTCTCTCGAGGATCAATACGGGGATGTTCTGCAGGTGTATCAAAAACAAATAGTATCCAAAATATGTACCACACGAGTCCAAGACTTCCAAATAAATAAAATGACAGAGGCCATCCTCCCCATAACTCTAAAGAACATAACCATCCACTCAATGGTAATGATATAACAGTACCAAAATTAGATCCTATAAAAATATTTAAGTTAAATAAAAAATATAAATAATACATATGTAAACAATCAACTTTTTAAAATATTAACCTGCATAAACCAAAGCAGCAAATTTACTTCTTTCTAAAGGTGGCACCCATTGTGCTAACATACTATGCATTGCTGGAAAAGTAACACCCTAAACAATATAAATAAAGATTCATTTTTATAAATATAAGTATATAGTTGGAAAGTTATTAAAAAAATTACTAAATTTAAAATTAATTTATATACTTTGATATTTATTAGTTTTAAAGATGTCAGTATTACAAAATATTTAAGAATGCAATTAAATAAAAACTTATCTTTCTTAAATTCTGTTAATATACATTAATATGTTTATTTAAATAATTCATTTACCTCTGTAAATCCTTCAGCAACACGAATGACTAAAAATGGATATAAGCCCCAGTAAGCTGCAAAGGGGCTTACCACAGTGAGAAGTGAAGTTAAAAATACTCCTAACCCATAGATTAATTTTCCACCTACTTTTTCTGCTATTCTTCCACCTGGTACATTAGTTATAACGTATCCCAAGAAAAAAGCACCTAGTATAATACCTTGCATTTTTTCATCCCAATCAAATTCACCTGCACTCTAAAACATTTGCAATAAAATAGTATTTATTATATTATATCGATAAATTTTAAAATAAATTATATTTTATATACACAAACATATTTACACATTAATAACATTTTATAAAGAAGCATAGTTCAAGTTTTAAAAAATATATTTACTCTTTCAATATCAATATATATAAAGGCATTCAATAATATAAAATTTGAGTAATGTTAAAAAAATATAAAATTCAGAAAAGTTAATTATATCACGTATTTAAAATTTTAAAAAATATCTTTCAATTTTATTTGATATTTTATAAATTAAATTAAATCAATAATTTGTATCATCAAATTTCATGTATGCTTTATAAAATATTGATATTAAATTATATATAAAATAAATTTATAAAAAAATTTTTTAAGTATTAACTAATAATTTCTTTATTATTTTGAAGTGAATAAAAATCTCAAATGTATAATAATCTAAATCAAATAATAAGACTTTTTTAGTCAGCGATAATTTTATATTAAAGCAGATTTCAACTATTTAAATAAATTAGTTAATGTAAAATTTTTTTAAGTAATGAAATTTATTTAGTTATAGCACTTTATAAAAATTTGTAATTATATTTTATAAAACTTACTGGAATAAATGTTGTATTAACAGGATTTATTTTTGGGCATGCATCAACATCACTGTCATTTTCTGTATGTGGAATTGCCGATTGATTTACCATTGAAACAATAGCTACAGATAGATTCACTCTCATCGCATAAACTAAAGCAAATCCAAGAAAACCTAAGAACCCAAAAATTTGCCTTGATTTTATGCACGAGGGACTATCTGATATTATAATTGGACGTGATTGGGCTGAAAAGAATAAAAAATTTATAAGAGTTTAAAATTAAATATTACACATTAATATTATTATAAATAAACTAAATAAAATACACATACATACATTTAGTATACCTAAGTAAAATATAAGCATAATTATTTTTATTTAAACTATTTTCTATTTATATAAAGATTTAAATTAACTTTTATAAATTAAGTGTGTTCTAATCTATTTGTATATTTTACGGTCTTACAATATCATATTAAACAGGATATTTACTTATCTTATCAGCCTCAAATTTATTAATAAACAAATATTCAAATAAAATGAGATTAAAAGAATATAGACTGTCCTTGATAAAACGAATTAAAATTCATTAATATTATTATTAATTTTATAAAATAGAAAGAAATTTTATATTTATTATATAAAATTATATTGTTTATTAATTTGATTATTTACAAAATAAGATAATTAAAATTTTTTTCTAAATTTTCTAAACAAAATATAAGTAAATTATAGTTACACGCAATTTTAATTACATAATATATTTATGTAAATATGATAAATTTACTGTTTGTCTAAATATTTCCCATGATTCATAAAAGATTTCTAAATATTTTGCACAAATTAAAAAGTAAGGATAAAATTTAAGAAATAAAATAAAAAAAAAAATTCAATGCCATCATTTACTTTTTTTCAATCAAAATATATCAACAATTATTCTTTTAAAGTTTAAATAAAAGATATAGTTAATTACTTGTAAATTGATTTTTATATTTAATATATTTTTAAATTATTTAAATTTACCTTGATTGGTAATTCTGAATAATGCTTAGTGAATAATGCTTCTAAACATTTACTCAATGATTTTCCGAGAAATAATTAATTTTATTTGTAAGTGTATAATAATATTCCAAGAATTATTACTAATATTATAGATATACAAATTTTTATTAACCATCAAAACATCTAGTTAATTAAACTGAGAATGTATTATTATAATTATTTAAGTTGGATCTTTTATTAGTACATAGATGCAGTTATATCA
Source organism: Platyscapa corneri (assembly GCA_018907185.1). NCBI lineage: Eukaryota > Metazoa > Arthropoda > Insecta > Hymenoptera > Agaonidae > Platyscapa > Platyscapa corneri. The sequence continues at coordinate 645,636 of JACCHW010000004.1, forward strand.
ATTAGTCACTGTCATAATTGTGTGAAATGTATGTAAAAAATAATCTAATACAGATTAAATAATTGAATAATGAATCACTAAAATTGATCATGGTTCAATAAGATCTTAATAGCTTTATAGTAACTGCGTTTAAAATTAATAGTATATGTGGGTGTGTTCATTGCTTACAAAAATGCAAAAAATTCGTATACGTTAAATAGTTTTTACAAACCTTTTTGTAGAGAGTCATTGATACAAAGGGGCTGGTCATCTCTTGAAACACTGGGATCTAACACTTCCATGATGACAACGACGATGACAAGTGATGGAATTGACGAACGTCTTGAATGATTGCTGTCGCGCTTTTAGGCGCGTTCTTCGTTGTCTGATTTTTTTACAAAGCAAGCAGTAGACACGTTGTTCGAGGTTTCGTCGTTGTACGATTAGTACCTTTCACATCCGTTGTTATGAGAGAATGTTTGTCTTATTTTAGACATATCAGCTGCATGCACCGATACGCCTCTAGATTTTGTTTTTTGCGTCTGTCTATTTTTAATATCGTGCATACATACGCAATCTCTCTCTATTTGACGATTTTTTATTTTCCTCTTTCCGCTATGATAAGCTTGTTTCTTTTGACTGAGTGTACTTGACGCGATATGTTATTCACTCTTGTGGATGTGTTATGCGACTACTTTTTGTTAACTGTGTGCGCGTGCGCAAGAGGAATTGGAATTGTAAGCTATCACGCGTATTTGTTTATGTTTTGTGACGTACTGTGATAGGTGGAAAATACTGTACAAGTTTGTTCATTGCTTATTTTTTGTGACATTTTTTCTAATACTTATTGATTCTATGTGATTTTTGCAGTATTAAGAATTAAAAAATTACAAATAAAATTTCATAGAAGTTATTATAAATATTATAAATATAATTCGAATATATTTGAAAAAAAATATATAAATTGAAATTTAATGAAAAATAAATATTCATTGCTTGACAATCTATTCAATTGTAAATTAACAATGCTAAAATCTCACATTTGCAAACAATTAACTCCCATATTTACTATAAATAACAAACTACCGGGCGAAATACAATTATTATTTTCAAATTCTAAAATACCTTAAGACTGCAATATTAGAATAATAAAGAAGACGACAGATTATACAACAATAAGAAAGACAAGAAATTTCATATTATTCTTATACGGTCTATCTTGTTATATTAATTATCATAGTATACATAATATTCAAGGTTTGTCAAATGCTATAAAAAATTAAGAATGTCGAAAACAATCAAGAGAAACCATGGCAACCCTTTAAATAAAAAATCATTCATGGAAACACTGAGTGAAAATTAGAAAGAAAATTTTTACGAGACACAACTAAACACAATAATAACAAGATTAAAATTAAAATCATTGTCAAAAATTAAAGATAAATTTAAAAATTATATCTTTAAACTTAGAACAAAGGTGTAACGTACTAACATACATTCACACCACTCATACGCACTCTACATTATCAAAACACTCGACGCATTACGCATACTGTTAGTAATCTTCTACGCCTATACTTTTTCGAATAAACACGAAAGCATTTCTCGCACCCACTCTAAAACTCTTACCATTGCTAAGCATCCGAATATCATCTTCTTAAAATTTTATTATCAATAGACAAAACAACATTCATTTCGATTTTCAAGATAATGATAAACTTTTCATTTAAACTTATCATTATCGATAACAGTACGTTTCTTACCTAGACCTCTAAATAAATTATAACAGATTTTATAAAATTTATGTTCGTGCGTTTTATAAATTCTATGCTCTTCTGTTTCCTCTGTATATTTTATTCCAATTTCTGCTAATTGTTTTACGTAAATCTTTCGATTAACATGTCTATGAGTGTATCATCTATATTACTAGCTATTTCTAAATAATATTTTTTGACTCTTGAAAGTATATTAGAACGTCTTCGGTGTATCCTTGATTGCACGAAGTTAACTCAGCAAACCATTATTTTTTCGATTTTCTTCAGAAATGTTTCTGTTAAGTATGTTTCCAAATTTTCCCAAATTTCAAATGCCCGATTATTAAGTTTGTCTTCCGCTTTTTCCATGATTTTTGTTTGGAACATTGCGAATAATGTTTTTTTTCTCTTCTTCTTTGGTTATTAGCGTAAACGCGATATCGCAACAATTATAAAATCGACGTAATTTTATTCTGTCTCCCTTCAATTCTGGTATTAGATTAAATGCCGTATATACTTTTGTCGTCATTGTTGTTATTTAAATAAAAAATTTTTACGCGATTTTAACAATTTCAAATTTTATTTTATGTTGTATGTACGTAAAAACTTACGATAAAATCAATACACTCTTTGTTGATGTTGATTCCGTGGGAGCAGTAATCAGGTTAATATAGTGAATTTGAAGATGAGATTGGCGATGGTGTTGTAATGTTGATAAAATCTTTCGTCCTCTTCTCTTGAATATACGGTTTGAGTCTTTTATCCTTATTGAATTTTCTCAAAATTCAGATAAGATTTTAGTTTTTTCGGAAATTTTTTTTGAAGATTCTGACACCACTTATAAGGAGCGTGTAGATTTATCAAAATTACTAATTTATTTATTCACTGCTGTTATTATTACTTTACAATAATTATTCAATATTTTAGTTTGTCGACAAAATTTAGTTTAGAAAGTATAAGTATCACAAAAGTGTATCTATGATCGTGTCTAGTCTGTAAATCTCAAGTGATTAGGTTAGTAAGTAAAATGGAAGTGAAGTGAGTGTCTCTCTCTTTCTCTCATTCTGGCGGCTCCTTTTTATAAATTTCAGGTGTTCGTACGCGCTCATAAAATTTGTTTATTTAAAGGTCTAAGTAAGAAACGCACTATTTATCGATAATGATAAGTTTAAATGAAAAGTTTATCATTATCTTGAAAATCGAAATGAATGTTGTTATGTCTATTGATAATAAAATTTTAAGAAGATGATATTCGGATGCTTATCAATGGTAAGAGTTTTAGAGTGGGTGCGAGAAATGCTTTCGTGTTTATTAGAAAAAGTATAGGCGTAGAAGATTTCTAACAGTATGCGTAATGCGTAATGTCTTTGATAATGTAAAGTGTGTAGGAACGGTGTGAATATATGATAGTATGTTACGCTAGCATAAAAATATAGAGATAGAGTTTTATTATTTTTTTTTTAAAGTATTTTAATGTTTATGATACATATTTATTTTTTAAATTCTATAATTTAGTTTCTTTTACATTCATCTTTGCCTTTTACGATTTATGTATAAGGATCTCTTATATAATATCATATTCATTACTATTGAATAGTTTTCTACCACGTTATTAACATCTAATTTAAAAAAAAAAAAATTATGTTCTATTTCTAAATTTGATTATTGTACCATATAATATGATGTAATATTTATTCGTCAATAATCTTATTATTCCATTTGTTGAATTTTCGAATATATTATCGAGGTAATACATTTTTAGTGTATGCTACTTTTTATTTTTTTAAATAATTTTCAAACTAAATAATAGAATTAAGAATAAAGCGTCTTTATTCTGTCATCTTAAATACTGAAAAATACAGGTACAAGAATCAGGTGTAATTCTAATTAGATTTATGATACTATTTTAACTATATTTTTCATGTTTTCCAAATATTAATTAATTCAAACCATTAAGTTAAATAAATATAATTTTTTATTCAAAATTGTTTATTTAGAATATATTTTACGTAAATGTTTATTAAAAATTTTTTCCGGTAATTAGAATTAATTTTTGTTATATAAATTTACTTATTACTATTTAATTAGTATAAATTATATTTTAGAAGGAAAGATAGTTTTCATAAATAATTTTCTTTTAATTTGAAATATTTTTTATCTGTTACTAAATTTTAAATAAATTATGTTAAAAACCTATTACTAATAAATTAACTGAATTTTGAAGAGCTAGTCAGTATCAAATAAAAATAATGATAGTAAATCCTTTTTTATATTTAGCTTTATTTCGCAAAATATTTTTTATACTTATAATAAATATATAGTAGTTCAATGATGTGACAACATTTGTTTACTTGCCTATTCACTAATAAAGCTGAAGAAAAATGCGAAGTAATTAAAGTGTGAAGAAAACTCATTTTAAAAGGGAAAGATGGAGAGGCACTTTTAAATGGACAGATTGATTTTAACGAAGTTCGCAAGTAGTCTGGAATGAGATAAAAAATTGGTATCAGAAGAAACAATTTAAAAGAAAAAAATTTTAATAAAAGCAAAAAAAAATATAAAATACTAATAGGAGTAAAAGTTTGCTACAAAAGTACCAAGGAAGGAAAGAGAAGAAAAAGGAGAAACGTTTATTGCCGCGAAAAGAAGAGTGGGAGAGTTTTACAGGAATATCTCCATTAAATGATGAGTTGATTGTGATTTTGTTACCATTATTGCTTTTTTTGTGTATACCGGAACAAAATTGTACAGTCTTTTGAAACCATAATCTGATGATTGTCACTCACTCACAAAAATCGTGTATGTTATAAATCGACAATTTTTTCATGTATTAAACATTTTTATTCAATTTGACAAATATTTCTTTTCTCTATATAACTTTTTCCTCTCTTATTTTATCTTTTTTTGAATTTCTATGGCTCTTATATCATTACCAGCGTGGTAAGTAAAATAGGTTAAAGTTTGATGTACATTAGCCACAACGAGCCAATTTACATCTTGTGGATGTTTATATCTTGTAACCTATGCGCTCACCTGCCTATAATATTAAGGTAAATGTAAACTGTAGGCGTGCAGTTCTATAATAAGTAATAGAATAAATGCGAAACATGGAAACATGCGAGACAGATGGGCGTATTCGGAAAAAGGCAGTACTTCAAGTTGAGCCGAAAATTTGGCAAAGTGGAAGGCAACACTGATCGTCGAAGATATGTTCTAATTGAAAATATTCGGCGAAACAAATATACCATCCGAGTAGCAGGGGTGCGACTTTCACACATTCTACTCTCTCTCCCTCTCTTTCACTCTCACACACTAGGCACGCTCTCTGCCTAGCTTTCACTCTTTCTCTCTCGCTCTTATGCGCTCACACCCCCTACTTACTCAGCTCAACTCTCTCTCTCCCTCTTTCTCTCGCTCATACACTCCTCGCATTATGCCTTGACTCGGCTCAGTACCTCTCTCCCACTCGTTCAGTAGGGTACATACCCACGCGAACTGCCTGGTCACCCCGCGATAACGCTTAACCACGCGCGCGTTAAAGAACAACTCGCAACCAAAAGGTTTTGAACATCCTGGACTAATTCGTGAATCAAAGGGAATAAAAACAGAATTGCCGACGACCGGCTCGGAGCAGACTTACGCTTGCATGTATTACCCGCGTTTAAATCTAACTAACACGTTCAGAAAGTCCTCCCGTTCATCTCATTTACATTTATCGACTTTCTACCCTCCCCCTCGCTTTGCAAAAGAGAATTGGGTCTGCGTAGTCGAACACCACCTGTTGTGCTTTGGCGTCAGGGACCGAACATCTTGGACGTGTCGCAGCCCCCCGCAAGTAGGAGTTGAACATCTATGATGTTCGCGGGTGATTAGAGTCTGAACGTCGTGGATGTGTCGCGGTCTGCCACAAATAGAAATCGGTCTTCGCAAACGTGTATCGAACATGTCCGCGGAACGACGCACCGTCCCGGGTTTAAGGAGCAAAATCAAAATCTCGGCTGAACAGTTAAGCGTGTAACGTAAAACAATTAATATTGATATTTGATAATTATGTAAACGTGAGAGAAAGTTCCGCTTGATAAGGTAATTTTGTAAGGGCTTTTTTCTTCAGTCAAGCTCAGCAAATATAAAAATATAATATTTTTAATAAATTCTTTCTGTTACTTAGTCTTGAAAATATTATTACTTATCCTTCAATATTTTTCATTAAAGATATCATTTTTTTCGTGTTTCCTACATGTTGTTAATTTCAACTACATCTATCAAATACAAATGTATGAAATAAAACTTCTGTACAAGTGTTTATTTTTTTTAAATTTCATGTATGGTCATTAGAAAGCTATAAATTATTTGTATAACTATATATTTTTTGTTACAGTAATATATATTGATCTTTGATTCTTTATTAATTTCGTATTCAAGTAGTAAGTGTAAAAGTTAAAAGTTTACATGTATAACTATAGAATGTTTTATATTTGATAATCAGCTATATCGGACAAACAAAATTTTTATTTTACGTGTAATTATATATTGAAAGAAATTTTAAACATTAATTTTTGTCAATTTATTATTATGTGTTATATATACATTAAGTTTGCTGTATATCATTGTTTTAAAGGTAACATTAATATACATTAATATAGTGTTTTATCTTGATAAATATTTTATTAGATAATTAAAATTGATTTTATATGATTATTGTAATTTAGTAGTTTTTAGTTATATAGATAATAATAGCAAATTTACAAAATTTAATACAAATTTTAATATAAAAACTAAAGACAATAAAAAGTTTTAAATATTTAATAAATTAATAAAGTTTTAAATTTTCTCTCTAAGTTTATAAATATAAATATTTGTTATTTTTAATAGAAAAATAAAGTATTGAATTATAAATAACGTAAATTATTGCTACAGGAATAATTTAATAACCGAAAAAAGTTGCTTAAACCTACAATATGCAATACAGAAAAAATAAAATAGAAAAATAGCTTAATAGATAACATACAATATATAGAAAATAAAAAATACAAAGTAAAAAAATCAATAGAATTAATATTAATATAAAAATATTATATAGTATTTTTAATACTTAATCTATGTATAAATTACGATAATCTTAATATTAATTAATCTGAATATTCACAATTATATTTTTTGTCCGCTCTGATAATAATAGTAATGTAAATTTTAAATAAGTATAATTTTTAATAATGACTTAATTAGATAATTTTGAAATTTATCAATTTGTTAACATATAAAATCAATTTAATATTAGGTAATTTTTTAATTATTAACTTTTTTTAAATTAATTTTTAATAGTTTAATTATATTATGTAGTTATTAATAATAATTATTAACAAATCTAAATTACTAATAATTATAAAATGATATTCATTTATTTAAGTTGCAATACTATAATTTCAGATTGTGAATTCGTCACGAGTATCGTATATGGTAGTGTTAAATGTAATCACAGAATTTATTTATAAAATTCATGTATTTTTAAAAATATTTAAAAGTAAATTAAAAAATAAATGATTTAAAAAGGAATTATTAATTAAAATTACTTTAGTACTAATTCGTAATCAAAGTAGTTATCTGTACAACAATAGTAATATAAATATCATATAAGTGTGTTATAATTTGTAGGAATTATTTAGTTATAAATAAAATATGAGTAACAATCATACATATATAAAACTATGTTTATCTAGATTAAAATTTTGACATTTTTGTGCCATATAAGTTAGAGCAAATCTTATGATTTTTTTAGTATAAATCTTCCTTTTAACTGATAATTTTAGTGTCATAATAAAATAATAACTGTTATTAAATATCCATTTACAGGCTCTCTAAGTTTTAAAAGTTTATTTTTTAAAATGTTTTTATTTGATATATTAACAATATGTTTAATTAAACGAGATCTATTACAATCAATTATATGTATCTACATAAAGTGCATGTGCTGGAAAAATGAAACAAAATGTTAAGAAATTTTAAACATCTCTTTGTACATTTTAAAATTTAATATAGTTTTAAATCATGAATCTAAAACATAATTTAGTGGATTATGAATAAATTCATCATAATAAAATGCTCAATTTAATAATATAGAAATGAAACAATGTATACGAAAATATATGAGTAATTAATGAAAAAATATCATGAAAATAAAGCGAACATTTGAATTGCACGACCTCAGTTCTAATGATGTAGTTTAATCGAAACTTACTGATTTTACGAGAACTCGATGTATCGATTGAAACGATATATCTTTACCATAACGCACAGATAATTAATAAAGCTCTCTAAAAAAAAAACAAGCAGTAGAATGTCAGGAAAAGCTGAAAACAGCCTGACGAAGCTGCGGAGGTATCGGTATCGTAGAAGATGAAAACTTTTGGTCAACAATGTTACAGTAACAGTCTTAAAAAACAGTAAGCCTGCGGATGCTTGTATATGAAACAATCACGCGGTTCATTGTTGAAGAATAAGTTCAATCGAACCGATAAGCCACGCAAAGGAACGACGTGAAGGGGAATACGTTTAAAAAGCAATCGGTCGTCTGTGCGGGGTAGGAGGAGTCAGTAGGAGAGCGCCTGTGATGTTTGAACACTTTTGGTGTCGATGCTGACAGTACCCGTTTAGCATTTGGGTCGACTGGGGTTGACGATTTACCCGACGGCGCAACCACGCATTTATTTACACTTGGAGGCGCTTCGATAGAATACACGTACGGCCTTCCAGGTGCACATATAGTGAAAAAATTTCCAAAGTAGTGTTTCCGTATTTTCCTTTCTATCTCTGTATTACATGTGCACAATGTACCCATTTTTATTTTCTCTACTAAATGCGTGCGTTTTTTACTCGTCTAATGCGCTTCGGTTCCTTCCTCAAACTTTTCATCTCCATCTTGTGAATCTACTCCTATTGTCCATACACCTTTACATCACGAGACTTTTTCTCTCTCTTTGTTATTGCTGCATCCCTTCGTTATTGGATTCTGAGACGAATCCTCTGGAATCGCTGGTTCGCTCATTTACCAGGCACGTGGTAGTCACGCCTGTGCTCGCTCACGTTTTTGCTTTTATTCTTAGTGAAATATTGATTTCCCTAAGCTGGATTCCCACAAGAGCTCATGAGACAAGTGGCACCCTCCCGTGAAGGAATGCGTCGTGACTTCGCGAACTTTTGCTCCCCTTAGCCGCTCGTTTCCCTCAGGACCCGCATTTGCATTATGCGGGCAAAATATGCACCTTAAGTTTTAAGCAAGATTTTTTTCAATATCTGTTTTTACTCTTATCTGAGCGTAGTACATTATAGTGTAACTTGTAAGCATTACCATTTGCAATTTTATCCGCAACAGAATAATATTTAATTTTTCATACGTATACTTTTTGCCATATGGAAATGTACTAGAGAATATGATTCAAAATTTCGTAAAGAATTTATATAAAAATCTTTTAATACATACGAATAATCTTGTGTTTCATATTGCATATTGCAATTGATATTGCATGTTTCGGGCTATTGACCTCCAATTTTTTTTGCTGAACAACATACAAAGCACGCGTTTTACGGAGTTAACTGTATTTTATTATCACCTATATAGGCTCTTTCATTTCTCCACTTTTCGTAAGTGAATATTGCGTGGAGAACATCATCCTTTAGGGATTCGCAGAGTGGCATTATGGGTCCGTCGCTTTACTTCTTTTGTGTAGATATGCACGGAAGTATCCGTGACGGATCAGCATTTGGATAAGGTAAAAGTTCAGCTCTCGAAGTCATCGACCGAGCCATGAGGACAGTTGACCTATTGTTGAGCAGCCCACCTTCTTGGTTTCACCCTATTCCTTTGATTTTGCCACGAGAGTATTGTTTGCTCTTTTATTTATTTCGATCAAGCTTTTCTAAATTGGATGGACAGACTACTGCTTAGGGGCTAGGAGGTTGATGAGTATGACTCCTACTATTACTAGGGCTGTAGGTTCCGAAACCGTTTGGTATGAGCTTCTCACGCGGAGATACAACTTCGTTGTACCGCTAGAAGTCGTTTGCAATACTTTTCGTAACGTAGACCTCCAGCTAATACATCAGAAGCGTATAGCATTATAACTCAATGGTCCACAACAAGAGTTGTCTACCTGATGCAGAGTCAGCGGCACCCAATGTTTGACATCTCTCTGCTCAAGGCCATTGTCGCTGTCGCCGCTTTTTCTGCTGTGTTACGTATTTGATACCGAAAGGTGAGCGTAGAATCAGGCATTCATCATAGATATTTAATTGATGCCTTTGATTCTATTAAAGTCTCCCCTACTTTGAAAGACTACATATTTGGTATGCATGGCTTCATAACCAGCATGATCTCGATTTTAGCCTCTACTAATTTTAGCGCGTTCGCTTGTGTAAAAGGTCTGTGCCAATTCTTTATTCCTGGCAATAATGGTAACTAGTACATAATCTGCTTATATACCGGGCGAGTACTCGTCTAATATCTCTATCCTGAGCATCCATCCCATCGTAGGAAATTTTACATAGATCGGGGCCCAGTATGAACCCCTGTGCTGGTCCATCCGTGAATTTTTGCCATCTAGAACCGCTGTGACCTACATAATGTAACAATCCTTCACATAGTATCTGACAATTTAGAGAAGATATCTAAGTACAATAATAATAGAAAGTTTCTTGAAGTTCTGCTCGATTGTTTGTAGGACACCGGTTAATCTCAGAGATTTGAAAGCGTTTTTAACGGCTATTATCACCAAAAGACAGATCGGGCGAGCAAAAAATGGTTTCTGATTTCCTTGCCCCAAACTGTGCCATTAATAATTATATTAAAAATAATCATAAGAATAACAACAACAACAATATTAATAATAAAAACAGCAGTAGAAAAAACAACAACAGCAAAAAACAACAATGATAATAATATTACTAGTAAAAATAATTATCAATATAATTTTTAAAAATATGCTTAAATATTGTTCTTTTATTTTTTTTTAATCATTCTAATAATAGATACTGCATAATAAACTTTGTTTGTTGTATTTTAATTATTAATGCGAACAATTTATTTTCTGTTTATTATAGATTAATTTTTTCTACATTCAATAAAATTCGTATAAATAAAATTCATATTAGATCCTAAACGATATTATTTTTTTATAAAATTAAATTTTTACATTCTGTGACTTTATTAATTAAAATTATAAATTTGTGTACGTAATGAAAAAATTTAAATATTTATTATAATAGCGAAATATTTATGTGTAAGTGTCTAAATATTTTTTTCTACACTTATGATTAATATATTTATAATCTAATTGTAATTATATTCTATTTAATTGTATTGTTTTATTCGTGTTTTATTTTTTCTACTTAATCTAAAATTAGATTTAGCTATTTTAATAAAATATCAAATTTACATCTTTATTTGTATAACTATAATTATAACTTTCGCTCTACTTATTATTAGATTAAAATCATGTATATATTTTATTTATATAATCTCTAATAATTATCAAAATTACATAAAAAATATATATTTTTCTAGATATGCAAGTGGATTAAAAATTATAAATTTAAATACGAAATTTAGCTGTAAAGTTTTAAGAAAATTTTTAAAACGTAATTTAATAATTATAGTATTTAAATAAAATTAAAGTATACTCTCTTGATATATATATATATATATATATATATCTTGACCAATTTTTCAGTTTTGACGCAATTTCCGCAGTCGGTAAATAGAGTCTTACCATTGTAACATTACGCAAGTCTATTCTGTATTAAGTAAAATCTTGACTAACTGTCGGTCGAACAGCTCGAATCAATTGCAAATGGTAAAACGGTGCTTTGTAAAGAAAGTTTCATTCTCATTCTTGTTAAGGTTGTTGTATTATTCGATAGAAATAGCTCTATTATACTTTTCATATAATATAGATTAGATATATCTACGATTATTGTTATAAAATTATAAAAAAAGTTTTTTCATAAATATATAATTAATTAAAATTGATATTTTAAATCTACTATATTGAGCTATATTGATTTTTAATCCATTAAATATTCTTAAAATTTATAATTATTCAAATTTTATATATGTGCTTATATTAATACTATTTACTTATGTAAAATAAACTATATAATTTCAATAATTTTCATTGAATTTCTTCCTCTAATGTTATATTTTATTCATTTATTACAATAATAATGAAATAGTAATTTTTTATTTTAGGTGACACGTTATAATGCGATTTAATTATAAATGTAAAAAATATTCAAAAAATAACCTATAATAAAATTTTTTTCTTAAAAATAAATAAAATAAAAAATTTTTTACAAATGACTTATAAAATATACATACAATTTATTCGACGTATAAGTGACACGAAGGATATTTCTTTTAAAATGCACATAGTTCCTTCTGAACTTACTTTTTGAGAGCTAGTAAAAAATCTGTTTTCGGTCTGGCTAATCCGGTATTAGTCTGTAGAAAACGTGGTGTTAAAATACCGGAAAGCCAGAACCCTAATCCGCTTAAGGCGATTTATTTAATACTTATGGTTGTTGGTGTATCTCAACTGCCCTCACCTTCAACGAGGGCGCATACTTCGTACTTTTTTAAACTGAGATACTGGTCATTTTTTACATAGTTTCTAATTCTTATGTATTCAAGAATTTCGAATCAATTATTGAATAATGTATTTTTATTAATATGATTATATATAATACTGTAAGAAATAAATTTGGTTAAGAAGCTCTTAACAGTTTTCAACATTATTTTAAATGTTATTTTATATATGTTTATAATACATTTATTTATCATAAAAAATCTTTTAACGTTTTAATTACACACTTATTGAAGTTAATATGTATTAAATTCAGATTTATTTTAAATAATAAAAATATTTTAAATTAGTAATTAAGTAATTCTTTAACAATAATATTTTAAGCTTGAACCATTATTTTGAATTAACTATTTTATTATTAAATTATTGAAATAAATCTTTTCAAATTTTAAACTGAATATTAAAATTTTTTTTATTTAAATAGAGTAATTTAGGAAGAATATTTCAACTATTTCTCGTTTATTCTAAACTTATTTACAAAATAAGTTTAAATAAAAAATTTATTTTTTAAACGAATGAAAGTTAAATTTTATTTAATTTTATGTGAATATAATTTTATTTATTTACAACGGTCACAGCATAATTATATAATTAACCAGAATATATATATATATTACTACTGATTGCAATTAATATTTTTATAATATAAGCAAAAATGAATATCGTTTTTTCATTTTTGGTATATAAAAATAGTAAATAATAAAAAAATAATTATTTAGTAATGATATCGATTAAAAAATTATTTACAATTATTCTCCGTTTTTGAATAATTATCAAGAAAATATTTTTGATTGTTAATTAAATAATTAGTAAATAATGTTTAAATATATTTTAAAATAAACCATTTGAATAAATTTTAGAAATTCTATAGAATACTTAAAAATTAATATTCAATATTATTAAATTTTTAGTATTACTAAATTAAATAAATGGTTAATAAACAATATTAAATTACTACAAAATATATCTAACTCTTTAAACTAATTGTATCACTATTCTCTCGTTCATTATCATTATATTCATTCATTAACATTGTATATATAAAAAATCATAAAGATTTGAAGAATTTTAATTTCTATGATGTATCAAATTAATTTTTTATTTTTATACGCCATATAATAGTATGAGTAGTTATATGTAGCAGAAATAGAATTTAAACTAGTTTTAATTGATAACTCGAGAGATAATTAATCCACATTCACGAACTAATATTTCTAAAAAGTATGTAATTATGAAATTAGATGCTGTTCACCCAAAATTGACTTGAGATTATATTTTTATTTTAACTATAAGAAATTTAGTTAAAATTTAAACTGAATAATTTAACTTTTATTTGTTTTAATTAAATTTTTAAATTATACTTGAATATTATAAATATAAAATTCAAATTCCAAAAATAATCGATGTGAAAATTAATTAAGTCATTAAATTAAAAAATTTTTGTAAAAATATTAATTTTTATTATGTAATAAAAAAATAAAATAAAAAATATCAAGATTACTTATTAAAGTTGTAAATATTAATATTAATTTTAATTTTTCATATATATTGTAAAAAAGTAGTAATTAGCTTTTTTAATTTGAAAAACAAGGCGATGCAGTTTTTATTTTCCATACATGACAATACACTGTAATAATATTTAATTCATACGTGTACATTTTATTGAATTGAATTTAATTTATTATTTTCTTCGAAAAATTTACGCTAATTTTGTAGTGAATTAAGATTATTAACTCAACTTTGTAATGTTATATAAATTTATCTATGTAAGTTTCCCATGAAGTCCAATCCATTAATGGACATTTGATTTTTGCACATATACTTCTGTTTAGAAATGCAAGTACAAAAATAAGATTAAATATGGTCAGAAGATTACGTGTAATTTCCTAGAAATAATTATTTAAAAGTAAATATTTAAAAGAAAACTTCGTATAGACAGAGATAGGGTACTACAAATTTATAAATTATAGTATATTTCTTTAATTGAATTTTGCATTGACATGATTCAACGAAGAATCAAAAATTAAATTGGGTTTCTTATTTATAAAGAGATTTAGTATGATATTCAGGGTGATTTAATTTTTTTACATATCAGAATATACGCATTGTTTTTCATTTTACGGTTGAATTTTTATGGGGTTTGTTTTAATAATGTATAAGTAACATACACTAATCATTGTTGATGACATTTAACTGTGCAGGATCCATCATTTTCTGTGAACTTTTTTTAAATATATTTCATTCGTGGTTAATTTTAATATATTTTACTGATAAATTTCAATTAGTTTTAATTTTCATTACGTTATTAAAGTAATATTTAGAAATTAAAAAGCATTTTTTCCCTTTGCAATAATGTTTAGCATTCAAATATGTAATATGATATAGAGAAGATATAGTAATTAATAGTTGATGAAAAAAAAATTTATAAATGTTTAATATCTATATGAATTGCATTATTTAACTTTTATGAATGTTTAAATTTTTAAAATGATTATAATTATGCAGACAACTAAGTAGGACATGGCATTGGAAAGGTTTGTTATGTATATTTATTCATAAATCCGTAATAATAAATACAATTCAATAAAAGGCTCTTGAGGAACTCATCTCCTCATTTTTCCTTTCTTTATTTTATTCTAAGGTGTAAAAAATACGAGTTTTAGATGATCATTACACATAAGATGTATCTACGAACTCTAATACTGGCCTTCTCTCTCTGTCTTACCTTGTACCCTGAAGCTCTTTTACATTAGAGAGAGAGAGAGAGAGAGAGAGAGAGAGAGAGATAGAGAGAGAGAGAGCGAGAGAGATGGTGATTCAAGGGTGGTTAGAGGGAGGTTAGTTTGTCCGGGAGGTGAGGTAGCCTCGGCAAGGGTCCAGCCCTTGGGGCATTGTAACGTCGTAAATACGCCCCCTTCTATCTTCAGCCTTCATTCAGCAAACATCTCTCTAATCCGAGACGAGAGCGAGAAAGCAAGCAGACCATTTCCATGAGTCTAACGCACTTGGACTTTCGCCTCTGTGCTTAAAACATATACACGTACGTATGGTAAGGAGAGCGAGATACTAGCCAGCGGCTACAAGCTGCAGTGGAGCTTTCTGAAGGTTCATTGCTGCAGAGTGTGCGCCAGAACGTTCAGCTTGTCAGGGTAAAGATGCCCGTGTGGAAAATCTGACCGCTGCACACTCCTCTCCCACTTTGAAACCCTCTCCCTTTTGCTCTCCTATATACAGGTAGGCTGCTATGCCCCGGAGGCTCGGAACATTTCCGCAGATTCTAGGATGACCTTCTGAAAGGTTCTTGTACGCGGACATACACTCTCAACGAAGTTTGTGGATGAGTTCAGTTCTTTTTACGACGTAAGTCAGAAGGTCGTTAAGTACAGTCATGTTCCAAAGTAGGAGCTTTTATTTAATGCAAAATTAGTTGAAACTAAGCATCTTAAAATTTTTAGCCTCGAGAACTCTAAAAAACGTAAAAATTGTCTTTATGGTACTTTGGATCTTTTTAACGGATTATTTTTTTAATTTATCATGATTTTTTTTATATTTAAAATTAATATACGAAATTCTTCGAATTATTTTTTAGATTGAAATGTTCATTAGCACTTAATATTTAATGATTTAAATAAAAATGAAATTTAAATAAAGAAACTTTAGATTGATAATAATTGTGTAGAAAATATTATGATATATTATTTTTTATACTGCATTCTAATTATATTAATTACTGATTACTAATTGATAATTACTGACATTCAAATAAAATATAAATTAAATATATCGAAATAATTAAATATTATAAAAATTAGCAATTCCTTATATAAATTATAAATTGAGAAATAATAATATTATATTATATGTAATTATTATGTTAGACTAATTAAATTATATTATGATGTATTAGTTAAATTTTTCATTTTTAATCTTTGATTTACTGAGAATATACAGTTACAAAGAAAAAATTAAAAAAAAGTATTATACTGCATTCATCGTCAATTTTTTTTAAATCAACTAATTTTTTATAATTTTTTTATGATGTTTATTTTATCATTTTAAATATTTATTTACGTAATTATGTTTGTTTTAATGTAAATCTTCGTCGTGATATTATATTATTATTTTATCAAAAAAATATACTTAAGAAAGATTTTTTTATTAAAAATGAGAGTTCAAAATATTCATATCAAGAATGGTTTTTGAGATACCTTCTTGGATTAAATGTTAAAATTTTATTTTTAGAATATACAATTTTTATTTATAAAGCAATTGTCGTAGAGATGTCTTATATGAAGCTCCAAGTTAAATGTTAATATAAACGTCTATTAAATCATCAGTACAAATATGTATGGTTGATTGTATTATATTTACATGCATGAAAAATACAAGTATTATCCAAAAGAAGTTATGTCTTATTTAAATAGATTAAATATCCTGCTACTAATCTGGTTAAGTGTACAATTTATGTGTTTAGTTTATAAATATTAATGAATAAACACAGCTGCATTGGATAATTATTTTATTTTACATTTTTAACTAATTTCATATTAAATTTTTTTAATTCAACTAATATTATATCAAATATTATCGAATATTTAGATCACATAGTTTTAACATTATTATAAAAGTATTTAAAAGCTAATTGAAGTGATATTAAATTTAAACAAGACTTTGTAAAATTTGAAAATGTTGCTGAATTGTGGAATTCAAAAAAGTTTCTTAAATTTAATGCGTCTTAATTTTGTGAAATTATACTAAATTTTAATATGAAAACACTACAGCTTTTTATGTTAAGTAGTACAAGTCTACTTGTTTCTTTTTTGCAATAAATATTAGATAACCTTTCCGTACGTAAAAAGATATATTACATTTGTTTCAATTTGTTATAAACTTTAATTCCTTATAATTATAATTATTTTATATTCCCTAAATTGTTAAAATACGAAATCTATATAAATATTAGTACCTTAAAGAAAAATAAATTGAAAAAGAAATTTGTTTACGAGTTGAAAATAAATTATAAAGTATACATTGATTTAATAGTTTTTTTTTGCTTTATATATTTATTAAAATGTTAGTTTAATTTCAAAAAATATTTATGGTGATAATCTTTATTGTATTACATATTACATATATTAAATATTATACTTAATAGTTAAAACGTATGTAAAAATACTGACGTGTCTTAACTTGTTCTGCGAAAAGCCGAGACAAAAAATAATTAATATTAGGTCGCCCTCACGAATATTAGGAAAAGTAACTAGGTTGTGCGAACCATCGTAATTTTCTGATAGATCATTAAGCAGCCGTTTGGGCATTCCGAGAGGTCATCTAACGATCGTTGGGACGTTCCGGAAAAATCTCGTTAACGGTTCGGATAACTCGGGCTTGGTAACGCTTGGACGTGTATAAATTCGCCCCCAAAATACTGGAGTGGTAGCAGCAGTCCCGTGGATAGCAGCAGCAGACGCTTCGTAGCAGCAAAAGTTCGCCGACGGGCAGAGATCTTCGGCACAATCCATAGAAGTCGTCGACTGGCAGGAGCCCTCGATACGGCACTCGCTCGCAAGATACAGCAAAGACCTTTAGCGAGCAGAAGTAGTACCGGAATGGGCAGAGGACCATAGGGCGAGAGAGCGGTGGACTCAACAGCGCGACAGTGATGGAGCCTCGGCGTATCAATAGGGGTCATCCGCGGGGAATGGCCAACATGACGTGTATTATATCGTACCATTAAAAAGGAACAACACCTTTCTTCAGTTTTAATTCTCCCCGCGCGCACTCATCCTTTGTTTGGCGGCGGCTCCAGAAGGAGTCGACCTTTTAAATACATTGTAATGTCATTAATGTTTTAATGTATTGCCGTTTTTCCGTACATCATTCTTTTCTCTAAAATTTTATATAGCTTCATTACTTTTCCTGTATATCTAAAATTAACTTCGAGTTTTATAGAATTATTTTTGCATTTTAGTGTTATTTGGTAAATTTTATATAAATATAAAATTGGGTATTAAAATAATGTTTTTCAATAAAAACACTAAACGTAATTTTGTAGTTTAAACGTTATATTAAGTTTATATTAATACAAAAAGAAATATGCATTTTAAATATGTAATTGATTTAATATTTAAATCTTTCATCTAATTATCAACATTCTAGAGCCAGAATCTAAAAATTAATAAAAAAAATTATATTATCCCTCCTTCATCGATGATTTCAGGGTAGATAGCGAAAATAAATTATAAACCCTGTTTCTTTCAGAAAGCAGCGACGCGGAATATCCTGAGATGCTCGTCGGTTAGCTTCTTTCACTCTCGCCCGGTCCCTTTCGGTAGACTTTTTCTCTCGAGGTGGACCTAGCGGTGCCTTTATTTATCCTGTTAGGCATGATCTCCTAACAGGGAACTAATGGATAGTCAGCTCCGGTGCATGCAGAAGAAAACGTCACTACCCTTTCTTCGTTCATTAGTACATCCAACAGCCGCATCTCAAATACACGCAGCAATGACATTCGGGACATACTTCGACTTGTTTCTGACGAATCCGTGCACGTCAATATGTATTTTGTTAGTGTTTCTGAATAATTTAATTTCAAAAAATAAAAATATAAATACTCATAAAAAAATTTATTTTAGTATTCTATATTGTATTAAAAAATATTAAAATAAATATTGACATTCCGTTGAATTGAAATATTTTTTGAAAAAAATCTTAAATTATAATATGAAAATGAACTTATAATTTATTACTATGGTATTAAAAGCTTTACCAGATCTTTTAACATCGGTTGTAACTTTATACAGATTAATAATATGAAATTGATTTTTGAAACCTCATACGATCAAAATACGAGACTCAAAACTATGAAATACATAGTTTTTTGCTAAAAAATATTTTATAGCTACTGAAATTGGATTATCAAAAATAAAAAAATTAATTGAATGTAGTATTTGATAAAATAAATTATTATATATTTTTAAGTAGTATTAAAATTTTTCTCGTGAAAAAAATAAAATTATTATGTTGAAGATAATTTATTTTTTTTAGTTTATTTAAGTATTGATTAAAATGTATAATATATTATAAATTTTAATGAATATAAAACATTATTTACAATAATCAAATTAAATTTAAACTAAATTATGTTTGTAAAAATATAATATTTTGCTGTCCAAGATACAAAATTATGTTAATTTTGTTAAAATTCGTGCAATAATCTTGTTGTAGACGATAGAAAGCGCCCGCTCCGCACCTACGCGAGCCCATGTGCACGGCTGGGGGCGAGTTGGCGTAATGAGCGCACCTGGTCAGGTAGGTGTCCCTGCTCGCTTAAACACCGGAAAGAGATAATTTCCGAAATAAAGAGATTATCCCGAAAATATTTTAAGAAAACATGTAAATAAAGCGATAAAGTTAACTTTTGTAAAGGAGAAAAGAGGAAATATCCGAAGGTTTTGAAAAGACAACGCAATAGACGCTCGACAACTTTTGCTCTTCGCTTTCGAGCCGGAAAGTAATCGACACGGCTTCAAGTGCAATTCTCCTCTCTCCTATCGATTTTGTAAATCACATAGTGCCTTGTATTCTATTTTTTCTCTTTCTTCTTTTTTTTAATAAACAACATTTTTAACCGAATTTACTTGTAACTTTTATCACTGCTTTCCTCGATCACACGCACGTCAATAAGACTTGTATCCCGGTCTTTTGTACATGATTTTAGCCAATCTATAACTAAACTGGTTTTGAGTTTAAATAAGTGACACTGTATATACTTATAACTCACTATTCTAATATTGATGATCATTATTTTTTGTAGTACCGATGAGTATTAACTATTGTGATAGAGATAACTTTTAAGTTACATAGGTATTTTTGAAAACGTTTATTTTGTACATATTTAAACATTGACATGATTTACATTTTTATTTATTTTTCTAAATTCGTAGTAAATTTAATTATAATATTGCTTACCATTGTTAAGAGAATCTTGAAATTGACGAACTTCAGCGTCAGGAACATATTGGATAGTTTTGTTCAGGATTAATCTCTTTAACACTTATATGCCACTAACTTATAACATTCTATAAATCAAAAAAGACTTAGTGGATATTTGATGTTTGTGAACCTCTTTAATTGTAAAAATTTTGAATAATAGTATCCTGAAAGTATTTGCAACAAATACCCGAATACAGTGGAAAGATTATAATGGAAAAGATGTTTGTTGATAAAACAATTTTTTTGTGGAATTCAAGTTCTCAAACATTAGTATTTTTCAGAATTTAATTTGAAGACACGTGAACAGTTGACATTACACGGTTTCATTCACGGACTAAAAAAATCGAACACATTAATTTATGAGATCGTTTTAGTGAAAGTTCCTAAGAAATATCAGTATTCAGTCTAAAATCAAAGATAACTGAAGATTTCTATTGAAATAGATTTATATTGTATAACGATGCTCTTTAACATGTAAGCTAATGCTATTTTTTATTCAATGATATAAAAAGATATTCCTTACTATACTCTGTACTATGTAACTTAAGAGTACCCACAATACTTATCACAGAATAATTTTTTGTTTGAACAAATGACGAGTTTGTAAATTTTAGTCCCTTTACATTCAAAATCAATGATATGCAACTTAAAACACAAGTAATTGTTCATGTGCTTAAATTAGACATAGTCGAGTGAAGACAGGTTATATTTTCGAAGTTCAAGATATACGCTAAATTTTCTGAGGAGAACGATTTCTTAGATTTATTGTGCAATAGAGATCTGTATAGTGAGTTCTTCTATAGATTACAGACTGACTAAAGTGCTTGTTAGTATTACGGAATTTTGAATAGCAACATTATGAGATTGAGATGGTTATTTTAAAGAATTAATAATTTATTTATAATAGGTTAAGAATAAATTTGAACACATTTAGTTAACGATAAATTATCGCTATAAAGCATTGTATGATGTACTAATTATCTGAATCTAAGAGACGGCTCCTTTAAACTATTATATTTTTCTTAATAAACAAATATGGAATTTAATAAAATAGTTTATATGATGATGTTAAAAGTCTACCCTAAAGTAGTTTTTTAGAGTTTACCGTCAATTTTTATTCATTGATTAAAATCTAAAATTCAAAATAGAAATATATCATATTTTAATATATTATTTTAGATAAATTATACTATAATATACAAATTGAATTTAAAGATTATAGATACTTTTATATAAATAAAAATGTTAATGTGTATATAGATTAGTTTGAAAGAACTTAATTTAAAAAATATTATAAAAATTATTTATGGTGTGTATAACATTCATAATAGAATTATTTCTATGATTCTAGAAGTCATTAATCGTGAACATAAATAATTGATTCATAAGCAGAAATAATACTTATAATAAATAAATAATTTTACTTTTATTAAAAATATCTATCACATGATACTTAAACTACAAGTAATAAGAAATTTTAATTCATAATAATTACTACAATATAATTAAAACTGTAGGTAATACATGTTTATTTGTATGTATACGTACTTATCTATATTTAATAATTATTCACTTAGTTAACTATCAATATTGATAAAATAAGTCATATATTTTTCATCCATAGTAATTTTTATTCTAAATTATTTATTCATTATTACATATATAAATATTAATAAAAACTAAACTTTGAATATAGTCTATATAGTATTTTCATAATTTACTCTTTTAAAGCATTCTTCTATTTTCTATTTTCTATTTTTTATTTACAAAATAAAGAATGCATAAAATTTCCGACTCAATCCATATTATAATAATATTTTGCAATGTAAATAATAGTTTTTTATTGAACAATATTCTCTGATACATTTTTATATTAATATATTTTCAATATAGTATATATATATATATATATATACATATAGAATAGTTATATTTTTCTATTACGTACAAGTTGTACTCTTTCATTTATACTTTCATCACTTTTTACTTATTTTTAATATTTGAAAACAATCTAAATTATTAAATACAGATTTTCTCCCAATACTACTCAACTTCACACTTGATTTGCTGCATCTTTTTCTTATTTTTATCATCTATCTCTTACTTTCTCTCTCTCTCTCTCTCTCTCTCTCTCTCTTTTCCGGCGCATTTCATACAGAAGACTTATATCTTTTCTGTTCCCCTTTATAATATTTTACCAATCATTCATAATTCCAATTCTCTGTAATCCTCTATTATGTATTTCATGGTTTCTTTTCCTCATTTACACATTTTACCCATTTTATCCTTTTCATACACGAATGTATGTTTATTCATTCCATGTCTTTTTTTTCTTTCCATCTATTCTTCCGTACAAACATTTCTCATCCTTCATACTAATTCTATTACTTTTTTATATTCTTCAGTATGGTATACTAGCTTATTCAAGAGTTATGGCATGGTCAGATATATTTGTTAATTGTTGGTTTTCTACTTTCCTTATTTTCTCCAATGTTATAAACATTTCCTCCATCTGTATCCCTGTTTTTTTTGTCTATATTTATATATATGTTTTTTAATGTGTTGTGCAATTTTCTTTCTTTCCTCTCTTCTCGATTTCTATATGTCTACACTATAAGTATTTTTTTTTTATTTTTCTTGTGCTTTCACTCATTTTGCCATTTAATATGTTTTATTGTACTGTTATACTATGTCTTTGCGCAGAACTTTTTTCTCTATTTTTTGCCTCGTTATTACATAACCACGCTTTTGATATTTATACTGTTTTCAGATTTACAACACTTCACATTTTCGCTTTTATTCTCCCAATTAATTTAATTATTTTTAATTCATTTTTCTTTTTTTATTAATTTTTTATTTTAATTTTTTTAAATTTTTGTCTAAATTATATATACGCTAATGATTTATATTTTTATAAAAATTTTCTATTTTTTTTTTATTTAATTCATAAAATTTAAGCAAGTGAAAGTCACTGAAGATTTAAAAAACTCATTTTGAGAAATATTCATATAAAGTAAATAGAAGCTAAATCGTAAGTAAATATTTCCGAGCAACAGTAGGTCCCAGTTTTCTGGTCTTTTTCTCTTTTTAGTAGCATCTTCGTCTGTCTGTCCTCCCAAGATAATTTCTTCCCCTTTCTTAAAAGGTAGGTTTTTTTGCTACGCATATCACCTCTCTCGCCCTCAATATCTAGTCGGTCGCTCGCGCTTCTAGGCGAAATGGAAAGGGTTTTCGGGGTACAGAAAGACTGTGGGGTTATAATGAAATATAGCCTCCGTTCCGCTTCGTATAAGACTGCATTAAGATTATACCTACCGCTCTGCGGATCGAGCGAAGGGCTGCCACCGTTCGCGGGGTCATGCGGTGCGGTGGCTGCTGAGCGCCAAGGAGCGTGTGTACGCTAAAATAAGCGGGAGGGAGAGAATGGCTGCTGTTGCGAATTAGGGGACCCTCACACTGTTTAACTTCGATGTAACGAGCAGTTTTGCTGAATGTGTACTTTGCAAATTTTCCGAAGTGGAGATATTGCTGCTCTAATGTGTCGAGAGAACGTCGTTACCAAGATGAGCGACTTGTCATTGCAACTAAGCTATTAATGTGCTTTTTGCTTCATGGATAGAGCATATGCTTTGGGGCTAACATTTTCGTTCCTTTTTCTTATTATTCACTAAATTTTGGTTGTACACTAGCAAATTAGAAAATCATGAACCAATTTAAGCATTGATTTTAATGTTTTGTATGTTTCGAGTTATTTATTTATACTTTTAATAAGTTAACGTACATTTAATTTAAATGTATTTAAGATAAATAATCTGTGCTATTTTTTTAATATTTTCACGATCTTTATTTCTAATATAAATTTTTTTACAAAATTTTTACCAAAAATGAAGGTTTATTGAAAACGTTGTTTATAGAATTGTCTAAAACTTATGTAACATATTATATAATAATAATTAAATCTAACTAATGCACATTAATACAGATAATGAGCTTATTATTCAATTTTTACAGATTTCATAGAAATTGTTTTGTTATTGACTAACATCTCAGCTTTCACATGAATTGAATTTAATAAAATTTTAAAGCTCTAAATTGACTAATTACAAATCTGCTTACTTTCCTATTTGACAGTGTGAAGAGCCCCTGAAGGAGTAGGTATATCCGTGGTACAGGCATACAAGAAAGAGAGAGCGATAGATAGAGAGTGAACCCAAAGGGGTATGCGGGATTCCTCCTACAGTGTTTTAATCAAGCCGGATTTGCTGTGGCAAGTCCCGTGCGCCAACTTTCATTTTAGCCTTATCCCTATCTCTCTCTTTGTCGAGTCCTTTCCTGATACGTACCAGAGAACGTGAACTCAGCAACGCTTTTCTGCCCCCCCTCTCTCTTTTACATTCACACACACACACACACACATAAATACACACACAAACACACATCTTGCTCACCATACCATAAGACGAGATTTCGATATTCCGCGAAAGCGTGCATTAAAACGCTCCTTGTTCTACAGGAGAGAGGCAGGAGAAGAGAGCGTCGAGACGATGCTGAACGCTATTTGGATTGCGCTTACCAAGAGATATTCTCTAGGCTTGAGTGCAAAGATGCAAGATTTTTTTCTTTTACTTAGATTAGTAAATTATTTAAAACCAGGAAGCTATTAAATCAATTTATAAAAATATTATTTTTAACATTTAATCTATCAAATTCAATATTTAATGTGATACAGTTAATGACTTAAAGAAAATTTTGAATATTTGGAATTAGGTCACAATAATTTTTCTGTAAAGTATATTTGTAGAACTTATTCTTTAAGAGGTTTAATATGATTTTAGAGTATTTTTAAATATATTTTGGAGAAGTTCATATTGCTACAATGAATATTATTATTTTATAAATTTTAATTAATTATAATTTTGATTTTAATTGATAATACCAAAATAATATCCGACTCATATGTTTAGATAGAACGATAGAATATAAGTAAGAATTAAAAATCTCGCATATAATATTTCTGCTATAATACATGAGATAATTTTATATAATTTAAAATGAGGATACTCGACAATTCTATTTTTATGCAATTTAAAATTTATAGTTATAATATCTTATAAATAAACAAGTTTCAATAAAATTTATTAAATTATTTTTAATCCATATTTATTCTTAGAAATATTTAATTATAAAATGTATTTAGATTTTGAAAAGCTTCTATTAATAAATTTAAGAGATTCTTTATTAAATGTGTAAAAGTTTTAATAAATATTTTTTTTCAATACTATTTTTACATTCCTAAAATTCTTTGTATTTTAATGATGAATACTTATTTCATAGAATTTAATAAACAAATAATAAAAGGCAGCGTATATTGAATTTATTGTATTTCATGTATATTTTATTTATTCAAAGGTAAAATTAAAGTAAAACTGTACAATAAACATATGTACACAAGACTTTACTTTCTACTCATATATAGTTAAATAATTATACCTTCAAACTAATTTATTATGATAATATAATTAGTACTTACTTAATAAAACGTGTACATTTTCATTGAAGAGTGATCCAATTAAGAAATAGAATTTCAGATAATCTGAATAAAAAATATGGTATGATTGTTAAATATATTAATAAATTTATTATGGTTAGTAAGTAATAATATTATTTTTGAAAATTTTTATAAGTATAAAAGTTGATACATATTATATTTAGATTATAAATATCAATAAGATTTTGAGAATTGATAGCAGTAAGATGACAGGTGTGATAGGAAAAAATTTAATAGTTTATGTTAGATTAGTAAGATTTGTGCATGGTACAAAATAATATTTTTATATAAAAAATGTTATTCATTCAAAATGGAGATCTGAAAATCACACATTTTTGTAAAAAATATTTATCTAACTTTGAGAAAAATAATTAAATATTTAATTATATTAATCTTTAAAAATTTTAAGTGGCAACATTCTGAATATTTGAATAGAGTAATGAATATTAAAAATGTATAATACCATGATCATAATATGTCAATGAATATTCACGTAATTCTGTTCGTATATGCTGTAGCATGAAATAGTAAGAATATATGAAACTTTTGGTATATATTTATTTAAAAAAAAATCTCCTTAAATGTAAGTTGTTAACAAATAAATTATCTGAAGCCATTAGTAGGTATCGAGAAAGCAGCAGAAGAGCTTGGGCACAAAGGACTTATTCAAATCTCATCTCGCGGTCGTTTACTCACGCGACAACGGCGAGTTTATTTCCAGGCCTGCTATAGTTACAACTTAGCTACTATACAGTAATTAAATTCTCAAAGCAGAATCCTCCGGATTTTCGAGGAGGTAGACAAACGGTCCTGGAAACTTTGGGACATCACATATTACTGACCACCGCTCCTTACAGCCGTGCGTTTGGCTTTTAACCATCCCTTGCAGGTCTGGAAACCGTATTGGGAGAGTAGTAAACAATATATTAGTTACCATATGCCTTCATTCCTTCTGTCTTGCCTCGTTGC
The DNA here is from genome assembly GCA_018907185.1 of Platyscapa corneri. Taxonomy (NCBI): domain Eukaryota; kingdom Metazoa; phylum Arthropoda; class Insecta; order Hymenoptera; family Agaonidae; genus Platyscapa; species Platyscapa corneri. The sequence continues at coordinate 672,515 of JACCHW010000004.1, forward strand.
TCTCATGTACACGTTGTGCTTCCCTTGTTTAAAGGTACAAATAATTTTTGTATTTTAAAAAGAAGCTTATGGGTCTATGAGGAAATCTTTCCTCGTACAAATTTCGTCTTAACATATTGTTAAATAACGTACACACATTTATTAAAAAACTTTTTGCTATAACACTGAGTATTAAATTCGTTTTTTATCTTTGGTAATCTATAGAAATTTAAAAGTTTTTCTTATGTTTTGATTTATACAGTTAAATATTTGATTGATATTTTTCAAAAACATTATCTTTAAACCTATAATATTTTATTTTTCAATTTAAATACATATTCAGAGCAATAAGTATAACAATAAAATTGTATCGCAATAATATTTTTAAAAATTAAAAAGAAATTTTAAAGTTGTTTTCATTGTATTTATTAACGCAAGTTACGTAAGTGTTAAGATTTATATAAATGTTAAATCTTATTTTTATAATCGTTATTCATAGTTTTAAAACTTCTACGTCTGAAACATTATCATATTTTAATCGAAATTCAGAATAGTTTAATTTTTTTGCAATTTTAATATAATCTCCTATAATATTTTTTGAATTTTTCAATCTATTTTGAAAAATTTTAAGTTATTATTACATCTGTATTAAAGATAATCAATTAGTAATTTGAATTAACCACATGTACAATTATGTGATTAGTAGTAACGGTACATACATGAGGTTCGATAGACGAATACAAGTCAGTGTGATTTTCTCACAGGTGGCAGCAAAATTTGTTATAATAGGTGAGTCGATATGAATTATGTACTTATTAGTTATTTCTGTGTTTGTTAGGGTGTTGATATAAGCACTCGTTCCAAATTTCAAGAGAAATGTGTTTTGAGATAGTATCTGAACAGATTGTAGAAATTGATCGGGATGTACTTATACTTATAAGTACTCATTCTGAGGACTTCATTTGTATGCAACTCTGCAAAGGGCCATCATATCGCTCAATATTGAAATCAATTTTCAGAAATTAGGTGGCTTTACTGAACGTTTAAAAACGTACTTATTATATTTTTTACATTCTAAGTTACTACAGTAAAATCAATTTTCTTAGGATAAACGTTATAAATTTTGTGTCAATGTAATTTATTAAGCATTAACTACGTCTTTAAATATTATTAAAATTAAATTTTGTATGTCTTGGAGCTTGTGTATCTATTTATTTAACTATACGTATTATAAGGTAAAAATATTATATAATTGGTATAATATTGGAAATTATTTTTATACATATTAATATTATAATTAAATAAAATTTTTGCAGCGTACAACTCTCGTGGCTCGTTTTATAGTAGTATGCATACATTTAATAATTACTTATATAAGTTTTGTAGTTAGAATTTTATTCGTTTTTTAATGATTCTATTTGTTTTAGCTTTAATTTTATAAAAAAAAAATAAAATGAAAAACTCTCGATATTTAAAAAAATTACTGTTAAAATATTTATCAAGTATTAAAGTTTAAATTCAATTATTCAATTAGCAGATAAATACTACATACTATTGTTTATAATTTAGTATATCTATTACATATATTTGAAATATGACATTAAGGATTAAGATGATCAAATAAAAACTTACAGAAAGTAAAATCTTTTACTGAAACTTGATGATTGCAGAAGGGTAAAAGGGAAGTAAAATTAATAAAATCAAATTTCATGAATATTCCATGGCTCTCATATAGTTCTAATAAATGGTGAGTTTTATACATGAATACGTGACTATTATAAAATATGTACAGTTCTTAATAATTATTATTATAGTATAATTATATACAAGTATTAAATTATTATATAGTCATGTAGAAATTCTATAGAAAATCACGATAAAATGTATGGCGTACTGAATGTAAAATAAAAATATTATTAATTTAAGAATTTATCTTTGTTTATTTATTATTTATAGTACTACTTTCAGTGAATAAACAAATAAATGAAAAAATAAGTGTAGCTTAATATACAAAAGATTCATTTTTATTTTGACAAATTGCTGCATTGCAATCAGATAAATCTTTTATTAAATATTGTATTGTAGAATGAATCGAATTGATTATTATTTAAGCAGTAATTTGATAATTATCAAAAATTACTGGAAAAATAACTTATCTGGAACAGTTTCACATATTCTTTTGACAAAATTCAAATATGGAGCTTCAGATTTAAAGCCCTTGGTGCTCTTGAGCTATTAATGTTCGCCTGCTTCAGCGGTTATTACTACTTTGTATCAAGCGTCTTCCCAATTGCAACCATCAAATACTCTCATCAATACCGGACTTTTGTACAGCGACCATTCCCTTGGTCCCATAACATCATATGTAGGTTTTTCGTCGATAGCCTATAATCGGAAGACGTAGCTTCGGTAGTTTAAGTTGATTTTACGTTAGCCATAGAGTGAACAATTTAGCGGGTCGACGAATCGCCGTCATTGTCGGCTCATAAATACAGTAGCGAATAGAACGGTATTGCACGCAGTGTCTCGCGGTCTTGCTTAAAGCTCTCGGTTTAGGCCGTTAAACCCTCGGTAATTATTCACCCGTCGTTAAATCGCTCGCCTACACGGCACTAACAACTTCCGGCATGACGCGAGTAGCATCGCGCCTCGGAAGGGCTCACTAATTGTTTGGCTCCTGGCGTTTTTGTTTCGTTGTTGTTACGCGAGCACGTGAGCAGCACTGAACGCTGTGATGATAGAGAAATTTCATGGAATTTTGTCGATTAGATTTAGCTAATTCAATAAATACTGATAACGATGGGTCCTTGAAATGAATTAAATGCTAATAAAAATGATTTTATTATTATTATAAATATTTATTTCTTAATTTATTATTTATACTTATTTCTTTAAAATTCTATTACAATAGATGTGATTATTCAAAAAACATGATTATTTTAATTGATGATTCTTTAACAGCACTTTTTAAACTATATAATATACCAATTTTTATTGTTTTATTTGTGAAATTAATAATATTTTATTATATTTTAATTTGATTCAATAAATGATTGGAAAAATGACGAAGACGTTGTTTAGTATTAGAAATTCGTATTAGTGATATTTATAAGAAATCCATAGATTAATAAAAACTAAAATCAGACTAAATAATATTTAATTATAAACCATTAAATATTTTTAATACTTTAACACTTAAATATATCATGAAAGAAATGCATATTTTACATATATTCGATGATATTATAGCATAAGTACTAGTACAATAGAAACACAAGTATATTTTTATGATAATTTTGACTGTGTTTAAAGAAAACATACATTTATATAAATATTTTATCTTAAATATTTTTTGTACATATAATTAAAGATATATTAAGAGTAAAAATTAGATAAAGTTTAACAATTATAAAAAACGTTCTAACATAGATAACATTTAAAATCATCATTTGTAATAAATTATTTTCTTTTTTCCTATATATCGTCTACAAAAATTAATAAACTAAAAAAAATTATCTCATTATAATATAAAATATATTAAAATATGAAAATAAAAAGTAATTAAGTATATTTATGAAAGAACTTTTTAAATAATGTATTTATTTAATAATCTATTTTTATGTTATACAAAATCTAAGAGTATTCATGGAACTAATTTTTAGTATTATAATTAATTCTTAATCATTTCCACGTAAAGAAAAATTCTAGACGTTTTGTGTGATGGTTAATTTTATCTAGATTTTAAATGAAAAGAAAGATCATAAAGAGTTAATCATAAAGAGTTTTTTAATTTCTAATGATATATAATGAAGAATTTAGTTTTCAATAATTATTTTATTTTTAAAATATTGTGAGCTAATATAATAGAAAAACTTATAAAGATTATTTTTATTTTAGAGGAATACATGTTCGATTTTGATTCATTACTTTTAATAAAATATCTATTTTTTGTATAAAATAATAAATCAATTAATTACTCATATTTTATTTGATGAAAAAATAACTTTAATATAATCTAAATAGAAAAATTAAATTCTTTAAATGAATCATATATTGAAATTATGGACCTGAAAGAAGAAATTCAATAATTTATTTTCTATCATATTTCTTTATACATATGTATTCGCGAAATCTGAAACTATTTTCCACATTTTGAAAGTATCACATTTATCTCATTCGCGCTTTGATCTAATCCTGAAATTCGTATCCCAAATGTAACTAAGTAAGTTTTACTTCAAAAGTCGAAAGTTTAAGAGCCATCGTCTTTATTCTTACCCAAGATCGTAGGCTAGTCTCCAAAAGAACTCTCCATTTTAGCATACGTATACGATAAAACAGAGGTTTGAACTTTCGATTTATGGGTCCTCAGGGGGCGAGGACATATGCTTACTCTCGCTACCACCTATGGTCAAAATGACAGGTTGGATGATTAGATATACACAATATGTCGGGTTTCAAATAACACCTGCGTCGCATGTTCATTGATCTTAATATATTATGAATACAAGAAAGTGCCGTGTATATCTATGCATATAATGTATATTTATGTCGCTCGAAAGAAAATCTTTGAATTTTCGTTGTATATTCGTGAAAAATTGAATACATGCAAATTAAACAATTTTATATTCAGTTACGTTTTAAGAAAACAAATATCAAACTAACTTTAATAAAATTATTCTTTTTTCATGCAAAGATATTTTATTAATCATTTTATTGAAAAATCAATACGAAATAAATAATTTTTATATTTAAAAGTTTTATATTTTTCTTATATTTAAGTAAATTATATTACTAAATAAAAAATGTTGAGGTCTACAAAATTGATTACGCTTCAGTTTGGGAAACAATAATCTTCCTGTTGTATATATTTTTATAGAAAATGATTAATAAAGATATGAAATAAAATTAATTCATTAATTTAAGAGATAAATATTAATTATTACGTAATATTTTAATGTGAAAGTAAATTTATCATATTTTACATAACTAAAAAAACTTGAACAAATTTGAATTTTTAAATAATGTAATACTAGTTATTTTTAAAATAATTATTCTTTAAATAGCAATTGAAAAGTATAAGGAATTAAACTTTAAGAATTTCATAAATTTTACAAATTTCAATTCAGTAATTAAAATTATCAATCCTAACCAGTGTCTTGAATTATAAAATTTATAACACAAGAATTTTTTTTATAAAAAAACCCCGAGTTTTCCGAGCTTGAAAAAGTATGTTAATACTCACTACTATTGTATTCACAGAAACTAAGTAAAATAAAATGTATTACTTAGGAGAAAGTTAGAAAAACGTATAAATATAATGTTGGGTGTAATAAAATTTTGTGCCGCATTATGAAAGTCGATGAAAACTTTGGCAGCGTAAACTTACTTTACCAAAGCCAAGGAATGTTTCTATCTAGAGGTCAAGTTTAAGTAGTCGCGTGGCGTTCTTGGACTTTCTCTTACGAGAAAACTTTATGACCAGATCAAATGTGTGCATGCCTCCTCACAAGATGCCGAATCCTTCTCTATAACTGTGCAAGACCTTGTTTTCACCCGTGTAAAGTCATACGTGTAAATACAATTTAGCAACGAAGGTGACGAGTACGTTTTACTTTACTACGATATTTCATGTGAACATATTGATTGTTGGGTGTATTCAATGAAGCTTATATTTCATATTAAATATATTTAAACATTTCTACTGATAATAAATCGTAAAAAATTTGGTATCAATTTCACAAACATGAATATAACTATTTAATATTTTTTATACAGTACAAGTCTATTAAATGAATTCAAATTTAAAAAATAAATCTTATAGTTGTTACGATATTTAAACATCGTATCTTACTCTATTGTAATAATTCTTTAAATATAGTTATTTAATAAAATACACTACGGTGCTTAAAAAATCTTAATATCTTATATATTATTAGATTATTCGATAAAAATATACAAAACTGTTTTAAGTAAATTACTATAATAAAAAATAATCAGGATTATGTACATATTGATGAATAAAAATTTAAACTCATGTTTTAATTTAGAAGTATGAATCAGCACGAATTTTTATAATATAGATAAAATTGTTTTTTAATCTTGATTAGATAATTTTACGGTTAAAAACATAATTTTAATTATTTTATGACTATGAGTCAAAATTTTTAATAAAATAATCGATAATTGAAGCATTTATGAGGTATAATATAAAACGTATATCTAAAACGTCATATCTACAATATCGTACAGCTTATGATACTCTGAATATTCAGTTCAAGTCACTGTACAAACATAAAAAAGTAAAATAATTGCATTTACAAAACTTTTCACAATTTTATTAATTTTAAGTTAAAAAATAACACTGCTATATAGACATCAATTGACGGTGACAATTTTTATTGAAAATAAATTGTAAGTGTACAAAAATTAAAAAATATACGTTTTTATTGTGATATTTTTAATAGAACCAATAATTTTATTTAGTATTTCCTTCTGTTTTATTTTGAATAATTAAAGAATAAATACTATAATATATTAAAGTGATTATATATTATTTTATTAATAATAATAGAATATAATAAATAATAAATCACAACTGTGATTGTAATAATTTATACTAAAATACTCTAAAATATTTAGTATGAGATTTTCAATTTAAACATAAAAATTATTAATAATTTATTTTTTAAATAAAATATTTATAAAATACAGCTAGAAATTAATTTATCAGAATCTAATCTTCGTTTTATTGAGTTTAAGACTTGTATAAGATAATCCAAAAATGTAAATAGGTACACTATATTTCATTTTATGTAAATCCTGCACATTAAAATGATCCATTCAGAAAAGTGGAATAGATGGATTAAGATAATCGTTTTACAGATTCGAAAAGCTCTTGGCCAAACAAAAGTTATAGCTGGTATACATATGCGAACGAAAATAAGAATTTAAGTTCAAGCAAAGAGTAAGTCCACACATAATCATTCGAAGTAACACTTTTGCCTGTGACTTGTAGTCTCAATTAGAGACCCCTATATTTCCTTGTCCTCGACCTTTAACCCCGTCGCTATCCCAACCCACATGAGGAAAGTGGTGTAGCGACCCACATGTTGTAGACGCATTCACATGTGAATATTTACCTAAGTGATTGCCACTCGCCTTAAAGATGTCTGCTGTGCAACAACGATTCAAATGTATTTTTTGTATATGTAGACCTGTGCATACAAAGTAGCAAGCTAGCAACTTAAAATATGCAGCATCATTTACGAGTGTTTCTCTATAATTTTATTTAAAAAAACTTTCTAAATTAATGCATAAATATATAATGACTTCGATACATTGTCTTATCTTTTGTACAATTCTCTGATCACCGTGCTTAAGAGAGTAGTAAGTAACAAATACAACATAAAAAGGAAAGTACTGTAAATTTAATTTGCGGATACGAATTATCTTAGTTCAGGTTTATTTTTTATAAAATTAAAGTATTTCGGTTTGAGATGTATATACGTTGTTAAAGGAAAAATTTTCAATTTGGTTAAAGGTAAAAATTAAAAAAAAACATCTACTTTTCTACTTGAAAAAATGTATTAAGAAATAAATATTAATAATTATTGCATATGAAATTCATTTTACTACAACTTTGGTAAAATTATATTTAAAAAGATAGATAAATATAAGGTATAATAAAGCATTTCATTATAAAAACGTTAAAGAATTATATTCTGAGTATCGAATTAGTTTGCCCTCGATAAGCACATGTTCAATATTTGTGAATTGATTTTACTATTTTCAAATATAATGATCATAATACTTCAATCCTAAGTTGTAAGTTTATATTGTGAAGATAAAATTAAACTTTATTAAAAAATAATAATTATATATCAGATAGAATTATTTAAATCTTATTTAATTTTATCTGAAAAAGAAGTAAATGGTTTAACTTTAGAACTTCTAATAAAGGATAATTTAAAATTAATTTTAAATAATTGTCTTGACTTAATTATAATAACTGTTTTTACAAAATGATTTTACTGATATATATGATATGTATAATATATCAATGTATAGAACAAAATTTTTCTTGTAAAAAAAATTCATCAAGCTAAAGAAAATGAGTATTAAAAATTATATTCATTTATAGATCGTTAAAAGTATGTTTCAGTTTAATCAGTCATAATTGATAATACATGCAATATTTACGTGTGATATAAAAAACGATAATTGATTTCCAGCTTGTTCCACTATTTAGTAATACTATTTACAATTTATTTTTTTTTTTATTCCTTTTCAAGGCATTTAATTCTATTTGCAATTGATCAAAATTATTCTAATTCACAAAATACAATTATAAACATATAATAATACAAACCTTATTTCAGATTACTACTATTTATTAGAAATCCTTTTTATTTCAAAATAAGAAAAAATACCATTAATTTAACAGATTAATTTAAAGATTGTCTCTATCAACAATAAGTTGTCTGTTTATTGATACGGGTTAGGGATTATTATTGATTAGGTAGGAATGGCTACAAAAAAGCAGAGTTGATTAAGATGCAGAAAATTCGTAAATCTTTGAGCACCAACTGCATGATAGAGACTACTTCTTTTCACGTAGTAATATAAAAGAAATACTCCAATGTACGTAGTAGCTGTGCGACCAAATGAATGAAATAATCTCGAAATGCTTTTTGTGAAAAAGCAAGGGTTATATCACTAGTAGCAGATTTCATCCTCGTACCAGAAGGGACGAGTGAATATCAGTTCGATCGGTAAATATGGGAGATGTGAGCAGAGACGATATAATGGTGGTAGATATTAGGCCGGTTAGTATCATGATAAGTCAATAGTATGCTGATTTTTTACTGTTTATTATAATTGTGACGGTGCAGCCGATATTCCGATACATACATATATATATCTGAGAAATATCTATTATTTAAAATTTGAAACAGTGGTTTTATTAGAAGGTCGTTTTTCATAAAACAATACACACTTATAATTAGTTCTTTAAAAAATATAAAAATATTTACATAGATAATCTATTGTTTAAGCAGTCGTAATATTTTTTATATCTTTAGAGAAAATTTTTAAATGGATATATATACATTTACATTTTGAAACTAAATTTTTAATTTAAGAAATAAATGCAATGCATACATACATTTTAAAAGTTTTCAAACAAACTGTTATAAATAAAATCATTTTTATATATATTTTTGAATTTTAATTTATATTAAAGATAATCACATTTTCTAAATTCAAACTTATAAAATCAATAAGAAATTAAGTTTCATTAAAAATAGTAATTCAGAAATAACAGTCCTTTATTGGAAAGCAGATGTAATTCTCTTTTAAGCCACGAATGAATTATATTCATTTTATCACAATTAAATTTTTATTTATAAATACTATAATAGTTAAATGTTTCTCTTTTAAACTTACAGGTCATAAAATATACAACAAATAATTATATAAACTTTACAATATATTTTATTCTTTTTTTTAATATTATTTTAAAACACAGAATTTTTTTAGTTTCATTTTTTTCTCGCGGAAAAAATATTTTAAAATGCGAATGCAAGGTTCTGAATTCTAATTTCAAAATTGATCTGTAAAAAATAACTTTGGACTGATGCAAGCTAGCTGACAAGCCTTATTTATTGATATTGAAAATTATATTATACAAAATTTTTTTGTGGTTCTTAAATTAAATTATACAGAATACATCAATAAAATGACGTATATATTTCTATTTTATGTTATTAAGACTTCTAAGTGAATAAATTACTGATAGAAAATAATACAAGTAGTTATTAAAAATCATAAAATCTCATTTCATATTTCATAAGGAAAAAAGTAAAATAGAAACATCATTAAAAATTATTATTTTAACAGTTAAAATTGAATTTAGTTAAGATTATAATATCTGTAATATATACTTTATTTTTAAATTACCATAAAGGAATACGTAAAAGTACACGAATTTTAAATAAAGATAACAGTAATTATTATTTATTAAGTAATTCAAAAAAATGTTATCAATTTTGGAAGTAGATATTTTTAATAATGAAAGTTAACTAGTGGTGTACGTATTGTAATACATATTAAAGTCATAATTAAAAATATACATATTTATATTAATAATTTTGTAAGTCATTTCTTGCTGAGATTCAAACAGAATACTATTTACAGTAATCTAGCATTTGTAATTCTATTACAATGTAATATAGAAACCGATTTGTTTACAGGCATCCATGAAAAAAATTGGATAATAAAGAATGATGAAATAACTAATATTATTATATACAGTATTTTTTAATAATATTTCATTTTCACATTAAAAATATTTCATTATTTAAACATAATTTTACTAGAATAATTAATTTTTTTAACCATTTATTAACAATTACAAATTTTTTGAACCATTTTTTACCATTATTTTATTTTGATAAAAAATATTTTTGATAAAAAAATTAAATTTTAAGATGTTATTAGAAATTTTATTGTGATAATTTTCAAATTATATTTTATAATTTTTAAAAGTTTTTATTTGATTTAGCATTAACTAAAACAAATAATTTTATTTTTATACTTATATAATTTAAGGAATAATTATGTTAGAAAAATTTATAAAATAAAAATTTTTTTGTAAAAAGTAGAAAATATGTATATATATATATACAGAGAGAGATAGAGAGAGAGAGAGAGAGAGAGAGAGAGAGAGAGAAAGAAAGAGAGAGAGTAAAAAAATGAAAAGGAAGGAACAGTATATTCTGGTGGCTTGCCTTGTCGCTACCGACAACGAAGGCAAGATCAGTACATTACAGATAAAATGGGAGAGACCCTCCTTGGATTTTTTTAAGTCATAAATTCTTAGGGCTAAGGAGTGTTTGCCGAACTGGTTCCTTCCTTCCTAACTCAATTGCTCTGTGCGCTGCTGCCATGTGATCTACGGCGAGTGGTGCGGGGTCTCGACCTTTTATTTCCGAAATCATGGATTCTTCTGATGTCTAAAGTCCTCCTGCCCCGGATTTTCCTCGGAGATACTATTTACACGCATTCTTATATTCCGATCATTGTATTCTTCATAAGCTCAATCATTTGCTGTCATCGCAATAAAACATAATTTTGTATTAAAATAAAAATTTGTTTAAAACTTTAATTTTATTCTTTTGTTATTATAGTTTTTAAAGTATACCTATCAAAAGAATATATCATCATGAAACGAACAGAGTATAGAGTTTTAATATAAGATAGAATTACTAGGTAAATAGATATAAAATGTGTATTTTTTAATATATTAGAATTAGTATTTATTTAAAAATGTAACTCAAAATTGAAATATATAATATAACTAGTTTTTCCTTACGTCTGCTTTAAAGTATGACCAATTAAATTTAACATAGAATATATTGATTAAATTTTAGGTTTAAAATTATTTATAGTATATTTATTTATATGTATTTATATTTAGATAATTAATAAAACTCAACTTTAAATGTAATTAATATAAATAAATATTCCTAGTTTTCTGGCTTTATAAACATAAATATTAGGTATACTATATGCATAATATTTAGTATTAAAATGAAAATTTCTGTTACATAGTAAATAATGCAATATGGTATCATTGAATAAAAATCTAATTTTTTAATTATAATTCTTATATTATTTAATTTATGACATTACACTTATCCGACTCTTCAATCAAGAACATAATTCTCAAATATTTAATCAATATTTTTTAATATATCAATAATTAATCTTATGTAATTCTTAAAGTTGTAAGAAATTATAAAACAATATATTTTGTATACTAAACTAAATTTAAAAAAATAATTTCTTAAGTAAAATAAATTATAGTTTAAGAGTATTTGGAATGAGAAACAGCTTTAAAAGAATCGCTAGCAAAGAAGTCTCGCGAATCTCGTATGTTTGAAAAACAATAGTAAAATAATCCTGTCTACTGTTTACTTGAACTCACGTTTTCTTCCCCTACCTCGCTATTGCATGTAGAGTTGTCCGAAGGGGGCAATATTCCACGAAGTTCCCAAGTTAAATACATTACGGAGCATTGTCGCGAGGAATATTGTGTCCTTTTATCTCAAACCACCTCAGCGTGGCTGCCGCGGCTCTTCACGAACTGTTCACAGCTTAAAATAAAGGAGCAAAATAAAATAAACAAGCCTCTGTAGGCGTCAGAGGGAGATAGATACAAAGTAAAAGGGAGGGATGGCAAAAAAGCGTGGCCAAGTAAAAGGAGAGCGAGGGGGACAAAAAGAGACGGAAACATCCTCGATCTCCCGAGAGACAAACGATGCGCCGCGAGAACAAGGGGGAGATTTTCTATCTTTTCAGCCTTGAAGTAGTAGGGGTTGGTTAAGGTGGAGAGACGCACTTCTTACAAAACCATAAAGAGGATTCCCAGTCATTAAATTGTTTTGCTAGGGCCCGGTCCGATGGAACCAACCTCTTGCTTTTCGTTTCGTTCACCGCTTGCCCACGATTTAAATATGTTCTTTAAGTATAAACACCTGTCGGGAAGAAAGGAAACTGAATCCTGTACACGTGGGCCGTATTTTTTTCAATGTAATCTTAAGAAATACTTGTCATGCGCCGCTCGTCGGCGACAGGTTGGCGCGGGTTATTTACAGTAAACTATTGCACGCGCAAAAAAGGGACACTCGAGAAAAAATAAAATACCCAAAGGTCGTTTGCTTTTCCGCGGAAGCCCAGACGATCTTTCGGATTGTTTTGTTGTGGAAGGAGATATAGAGGGAGGCGCGAGAAATTAAGAAGCTGATTCTCCTCGACGACGCGCACGGAACCTTTCAACTTTTAAACCGTCTTTATTTCCCGAATCCCATTCTTTGACGTTATCCCAAAATACCGCGAACTCGTCATACTAATCATATTAAGATTTTTATCGTTCATAGAAGACACAAAAAAACACAATCAAACATTAAGATACGTTTGTATTAAGAGAAGATATTACATGGAAAATTTTTATGATTTGGATAAATCATTAAAATATTTCAATTATAAGTTGGATTTAAATACAATGAACATTTTTAACAACGTTATTTTGATTTTAAACATAATTTTCTAAGTTTCAAATAATTAAAAACGTTTAATTTTTTAAAAAAGTGAAAAGGTTTTGGTTGAATGACATTTTAATTATTACAAGAGATGTTATTATAAATGATGATGCTGATAAATACATTATTTTTGTAATACTTAAATATTGCATATATCGTCTTTAAATTTACAATTTTAGTAAAACTGTAAAAATTATGACTTTAAAACTGAATATTAGATGTGAAAAAAATTCATATTAACCTAAAGTATAATACAAGATTCTACATAACATAATATAAAAAAATGACATTAATTACATTAAATGGATTATATTATGAGCGTTTATAAGTTATTAATGGATTTTAAACCATTAAAATATTTTAAATTAAATACTATAATTTATTAAGCAATTAAATTAAATTAAATAATTTACAAGGTTGAAAATTCGGAACAAAGTTATACTGAAAATAATATTATGTAAATATGAAAATTCTTATAATTTCGACAGTGTTGTAATTTATGGTTTAAAATGAATAATATACTAAGAAATAGTATAAGCGAAAAATTGTCATATTATCATAAAAAATTTAAAGAATAGCTATTGTGAAAGTCCTCACTTCATTTTCGCAAAATATTTATTATTTGAGAATGCATCAGACTTATAAAAAATAATAATACAAGCAAGAAATAAACGAAATTGTATAGACGTAACGCAATATAAATAAAAAGTAACGAAGTCTTGCGCTGCGTTATATCGAAACTCTCGAAAAATACCAAAGCTTCAATAGTCGTAGCTTCTCAATTCAAAAAAGTGCAAAAAGCATTGAAGAAAGCAATATAAGAACCAGTAAAAAATACGTACACATATCCGCGGATTTTTTTCTCGAGCACAACGGCGAACGTGTATCGCGCGCACGTTACTATACCCCCTTATTCTCTTCCCTCGTGGAGTTACGGGTAAGGAAGAAGGAGAGCGGCTCGCGGCTCTCTAGCGCCGAGAGAAGAGGCAAAAGTGAGGAAAGTCCGAAGTATTGGGGTCAGCGCGTTTTTCCCCTGCGCGTTAAGGGCTGCGCTGTGCGTGCGAGAACTGCAAGAGTGGGCGGAGGTGGCGCGCACCGGGTTGTACCTCTCGCACCGGGAAACGAGACGATTGGGCTCGGCGCTTAACGTCGAGGAACGCCCCGACTGCTGCGCGGAAACCTGATGCGTGGGGTGATGGATACCGCCTTCGACATTTTTTCTCTCCTGCTGTTCTCCTACGCTTCTCTTTTTTTCTTTTTTCTACCTTTTACTCCGTTTTTAAACTCATGGAGTTTTCGTTGCCGCCACCGTAACCGTTGCTGATGCTTCTTCATCTTGTTTTACTTATGTCTCTTTTTTCATGAGTTCTTTTCTAGTATTCGTAGTCAGGACTACAAGTTAGTTCTCTTTCCAATCTTTAATGACGTTGCTGAAAAGGCTTTCATCACTCTCTCTCTCTCTCTCTCTCTTCTCTCTCTCTGTCTCTTTTCACCGGTTTCTTTAAATTCTGTTGATAATGTAAAAGTCGTGGTCGATCAATCGCTTACCTTTAACTGCGTATAGTAAGGGAGTATATTTTACATAAATTTTTGTTAAAAGAAGAGTTGCTATACATGTTTCGATATTTGAGCTGAATTTCAATTTTTTATAAGTATTTTAATAATTGAAAAAACATAGATAATTATAGATAATTAAAATTCTATTAAAATTATAAGAAATTTTTCGTGAAATATAAAATATTAGTTTATTATGCTATATATAAACAAAATATAATACAGTATGTAGAAAGATATTATTTTATAAAATATTATATAGAATTATATATAAACATGAAAATTATATAAAATAGTACATAAATTTATGAATATGACTCAAACGAAAAATTTTTAAAAATGAACAATTTATAAATTTATTTTAAGTAAATAATAAATTTTCTCTTTCAGAATAAATATATAAATTATTTAATCTTTATATAAATGCGATTTGAAAATAAAGCGTTCAATATTTGAAGGAAATTATAATACTTTTCAATTTTCATATTCTTAAAGGATTATAACAAAATTTGAGTATGATTAATATTCTAAGAAAATATTGGGGAAAAATTAATAAATAAAGTTTTTTTTATTATATTATCCAAACACATAACAAATGTTAAATATTTTATTGATAACATTTTATTATGTTATAATATATTTAAAAGTTTACGAACTTTATAAATAATTTATAAAGACTAAAAATAAAAAAAACATGATATTTTCGAATTTGGAATGTGGCTCTTGATTTTCAGGTATATTACTTATTATAGAAATTTTTTTATATAAAATTTTGATTCATAAAATACCTCCATATTTTTTTCAATTAGATCTAATTTTATATAAAAATATAATGAAGGATATGACACTAATGAAATATTTAATTTTATTTTTATTATGAATTTTTTATCTTAAATATGTTTATCCGCAATAATTTAAAAAACAAAATATGAAAACATAAATATTTATACATTATAAATTAAAAATATTAATGAATTTTCTTAATTTTAAAAAGTTACTACACGTTAGTTATTGTAAAAAAAAAACAAATAAGTATCAAAAATGTTGTCGTGTTTATTCATTTAATGATGAAATAACTGGATTAAAAAATATCAAAAATACTTTTTTTTAATTATAACTGATAATTATAAAAGGAAATAATTTGTTTGTGTTTGTGGTATGTCGTTATAAGACTATTTGTAATATAAAGAATTATGTAGACATGCATTTAAAAGAAATAATGGTTCTTTTTAATATTGATTATAATATTTATTTTGATTAGAAACATTTCACACTAACTATTAAGCTTAATGACATTTAAGGTCACAAGAATCACAGAGTCTCAATGGATGCTTTAATAGCTTGTCCTAATCTTGCAGGCGTGTATACATCATTCAATCCAAGTTTGCCAACCCAAATTTCTTCTTCCTTTTGATATTTGAAATCTATTAGTATGATATTTGGATAAATTGTATATTTAGTTCGAACAATTTTTATATTTAGTTCAATTGGGGAAACTAGAGGTCAAAAAGTCTAAATTATAGAGAAGATTAACTAAATGGGTACTATTTTTCATTATTATTTTTCAATGATTTAATATATACATAAACAAATAGAGAAAAAGCTAATATACACACCTACTTTTATGAAAGAATTAAGTAATATTGTTTAATGTACATACTTGACGATCCCATGTAGACTGAGTATTCTCTTTACATACGCATACCTCTCTAATAATTCTCAAAGGTATAAGAAATACGGAATTAATTAAATAATGTAAAATTAGCACTGTATGGTTAAGTATTGACAAGATTGGCAATTTTATATGCAGAGTGTATTGTGTAAGTAAAATATATTATTTTCTAGGTGAAGATGTTCGAAGGAATGACTACACAAATACGTTTATTAGGCATATTTTAGGACACTTAAGTACTCAAGAAACTTTATAATCACAAGAATATTGAGGATAAACGAGCATTGAACGTTCAAAACATTCTAATGGTTTCATTTATATCACAAAATAGTCCAAGTTTCTTTAAATATTCTTAATATAGATAATTCATAAAACGTATTGATTATATGTAGCGAAACATAATTAAAATACGTTAAATATCTATTTTTAATTAAAAGACAAAATCTTTCATTTAGATTTATTACATAAATGCATTTATTACATTAGCTGAAGTTGAGAATTTAAAAATGTATAAAGATCAATATTTTTTTGTCTATCTATATTTTAATAAGCTATAAAACATCTATTTCAATACTTATAATATATATATATAAGTATTGAATATATATATTAAATTCATATATCTCAACTTAAAATTTGAAATTAATTAAAATTTTGCGATTTGAATTTTAAAAATTAATAATGAAATTATAATTAAATCTAGATAAGTTATTTTTATTTCATATATTAAAATAGCTTAACATTTATAATAATCTTGTTAAATGTAATAATTTTTTATTTTACCCTTATTTTAAATATTTTATCTATAAAGTATAAGTAATTAAAATTAAAACCAGCATTCGAATATATTATAATAAGTAGATGTTAAATTTATTTACATATATGAATTACGTATTTTGGAACATTATCACAGCAAGATTTTATATTATAGTAAAAGATAATATTTTTTAATGTACAAGCTCACTACTTATAATTTACAATTTTTTAGGTTTTTCTCGAATTTATTAATTCGATTTGCATCCTAACGATGTACAATCATTATTATTATTATTACTTTTTATGTAACCAATAAAAAGTAAACGTTAACCTAATTCATAAATTATTAATCACCTATTTATCAGATATTAATATTGAATGTGTATATAGAATTTAGTATTGTGAATATAGAAATACCATAATTTTGTACTATATAAAAATTTATAAATTCTTTTGGTTTATTTAAAAATTTTTCTGGTTTCATTTTTTCAATGAATATGTAGACTTATACTTACACACACATATATGCATGCATATCTAAGTATAAATTAATTTATATACAGATTATAGATTAAACTTACTCCTTAATCTATTGATGTGCATGTGATTCAGTTACATTATGTATAATCGTAGAAATTCGCATGTTTTATAATTATTTTATTTTCTAAATTTTTTGGTTTTATTTTGGTTAAGTTTAAAATATTTTTTGTATCCTTATTGTAGTTTATTTTCTTATATAGTAAATCCAGTATTTTTTAAATTTAATTTTAATAATTATGGATGATATTATAATTTTCAAAGATAGAAATAATTATTCATCTTATCATTTAAATTATAATTAAATTTATAAAATAATAGAGAAAATATATTTTTCTTTTAAAAATACTACGAGGAATTTTTGTTAATAATTACAGTATTTTCTAATTAATCTTTACATTTTTTATGATGAATATAATATATTATACAATTAAAATTCTCTTTTTTAAAGAATTTGTATAACAGTGAAAATTTAATCTTAAATAGATGTATTACGTTGTAATTGAAACGAATTCACTAGTGTTTAATAATAGAAATCTTGATCTTAGATAAAAATATAAATATACTTTCAAATATTTTAACACACACATATTATTAAATTATTTTATAAACTTATTCTTAAGTTATACAGTACACATAATTATATATTTATATATAATATAAATAAAATATAAAATATTAGATAAAATATATTGATAAAATATATATTTATTATAAAAACTATTATTACATTTTATTTTAAAAATTTTCTTTAAAATTTAATGTTTTAGAATTCATTATTTTTCATTAAATTAAATTACTTTGACTATAAAATCATGAATTATAGATTTATATTGAGACGAAAATAATATAAATTATAATATTTTAATATTTCTGCATATAAAAATTATTAATAAACTTGATTTTTGATAAACATATGATTTTACAATCTCTTAATAAATAATATTATTTAATATGAATTTAAAATTATTCTTCGAATTGATAGAAATTTAGTGAAATAAAATATGTCTTTATTTTTATTAATAAAGTTTATTCCTATATAGATATAAAAAATGATTCATAATTAATAGGTAATTCTTCTTAATACTTTCGTACATAAATGAAAGAATATAATTTAGTATTAATAAAAATAGATTATTGGATTGTAAAAAGTATATAAAATTAAAAATATTAATACTTTTAAAGTCTTGTATGTAATTAATTAAAACTTTAACTACATTTAATTTTTATAAAATAATTATTACAATTTTAAAAACGAGACAGAAGGTACATAAAACAATTCGCAGATTATATTCACATGTACTAATATTTCTTTTGTACAATTTAGTATAATTAATTGCTTCTCAAATTAAGTTGTCACAATATTTATATTGAATTAATACTTTAGCAAATGTTATAATAAATAAAATATTATAATAAATCTGACCTAATATAAAGATTCATGTTGGTAAATGTACATTTATATATTTTTAGTCAACACAAAGTGAATATAACATGTGAAAAATTAAGGGATACTACAAACAATAAATTTGTGGCTGTCCACTCAAATATTTTCCGTATTTTAGACACTCAAGAGACCGAGGTTTTTTTTTACCCTTATTGTATCTCGACGAATACATTCCCCTAATACTTGCATATTCACAAATCATTTGCCGCTCTTACGCAAGAATTCCTTTCTCGTGGTCTTCTGTGTTTTGATGTTTGTATTTGTAGAATAACTTTTTATAATTTATTATTGCTTTTTTATTTTTAAATACATAAATATGTTAATTTATTAGAAGGTTTTTAAACTTTAAAAGTTTGTGTTTTATACACTACTGTATGGTCTTAAAATTTATTTAAAAAAATTTTAAATTCACTAACAAAAATTTATTAATTTTCTTTATACAAAAAATATCAATAATAAAAATAATAAAAATAACTAATAACTAATAAAAAATAAAATGTAAATGTTTTTAATGCGAATCCATTAATGAGTTAAAGATTAAATTATAATAAAGCTGGGGCCTTGTACGAAATTTAATAAATAATATAAAATATGATGAATTTCTATCAAACAATGTAAAAAGTCTGAATTCTGTAGTTGAAAGTGGTAAATTTAACAGCAAAATAAATTTCTACTCATCTTATTTTATCCTTACGATTTGAAGGAAAGAAGTTGCGTCCCCCGTAAACTGTAGGGTAACTCTATGCATATCGATGCATTAGAGAAATCTATATTTTACGTAATCTGACGGGATATGCCTGAGGAGAAAGATGACCCAAAGCGTCCATTCCAATCCTTAGGGAATGGACCTTCGATAAAGACTGGAGGCGTTCCTCAAATTTTTCCTCAACTCCTCGTACTTTGGCGTTCGATGTGTCACGTATGCTTTTAATACATATTTTTCTCTTATAATTTTACATGACATATTGACCATCATTCTTATACAAATTTATTGAAAATAAATTTAATTTACTTTATTTTAAATATGACAATTTTTAGAACACTTTCTTTTGAACAATTTTTAAATATGTAACAATTATTTTATAGTATTCATGAGAGTTTGATTTAAATAGAAAATTAACAATGAGATATTTTGTTATATTAAAATGCTTACAACTTATAAATGCTTATCTTGAAAAAATACGCAATAGATTCATCAACTATTGTAATCGGTGATCATTTTGAGGCTAATAAATATAATGATAAGGTTTATTTACGCGATTACAACCTAATCAACAAAGAGATACAGCAATTAAATCAAAAGCTTTTATGCATTTATTTTAAATTATGTTTGAAATGCATTTTTTTCGACAATATTTTCCTAATAGATTTCCTTTATGTATTTTAAATTAGTATTTTAAAATTATTTTGAAATTATAATTAAAGTTTATCGAATATTATTACGAATTTAAAATGTTCTTAAATTGATAAAATTGTATAATTTTATATTTTTTATATTATTTTAATTTAAAATAATAAAGAAAATTGACAACTTTTAATAAAGATGTATGTGTCTTGGTGTATTGAGTTTAACAGAATTTTCAATGGTATTCAGCAAAACGACAAAGGGTTAATTCAAACCTCGATATTCGAGAAAACTGGTCGAAAGCTTGGCTACATCCTCTTGTGTATCTTAGAAAGTAAACAAGTAGCTGGTCACACAACAAGACGTAAATAAAATATTTGAAATACTCTATAGTTTCCGTGTTGTCTTTATTTCTCTCTTTTAGTCCTGCAATAGTTTATTTTCTTTTCAATTAAAATTGTCCTAATTTACTATAAACTTATTATGAATTAATGATACATTTTCCCAGATAAAGTAATCATAATTAAGATTTGCTTTTATACAATTTAGCATCATGGTTTCGAGATTGAAGTAAACGTTTTTTGCAATATAGGTTTTAGTGTATTATTATCTGAAACGTATTTATAACCATCTATAAGATAATAATGTATTATATATGTCTGTGATAGAGATTTATATATATACATGTGTATATATGTATGTGATCTGATAATTGTTATAAATGTATATGCAATAATTATTATAAAAAGATTAATAATTTAAGACAATTATTCTTGTAATTTAATATGGTCAAATGTTTTCTTAAGATTCAATTAAAATATTCAATTCAATAACAATCAATTTTAAAATAAAATGGTTTTAAATTAATTTTTATAGATACAATATATTTAATTTTTTAATTTATAAAATAACTCAGATTATTGGATGAAAAAGAAAGCATTTAATTTTAGCACTATTATTCGTGCAAATAAATTAATAAATAATAAATAAATTTTCAGAAAACAAACATTTTGCGAATAATATAAATTTTAATTTCTTATCTTTAGTAAATAAATTTAATTTTCATTTAATTTTATAAGTGATGTATTTCGTTTGAAAAAAATGAATAAAATAAAAAATAAAACATATAAAATAGAAAATATAATATTATGTACGTAGAACTGCTTGTGTACAAGTATTTGCATGCCATTCGTATTGGTCACGTACGACTGGTATCGCAGAAAAAAGTCTAAAAGAGAAAGAGGGAGAGACTATGTCTCTTGGTCGACCACATCTGCTTGCCCATACATCACTGACGGACGTATAATACGATACATAAAGTAAGGTTCTCTTTGTCCTTCTTCGTATAAGGCATTTTTTTTCTCGCGGCAAATACTCTCTCTCTCATTTTCGTATTTTCGAGTCAAATATATATTCCAACCAGTCGTGTCTGACTGTAAATGCATGTGACTACTACTGTCCAGTGGAACTGACGCAGGATCGCTCTCACTCGGAAAAGGAGGTGAAAGAGAACACGTATATACATATAGAGAGAAAGGAAGAGAGGAGAGCAGTAGAAGTAGAAGCAGCGTGCCGCACATGAACCAGTGGAGAAGTGTCGCTAACTATTTTACGTAACTTTGCCGACAGTTTGGCCCGCGTTGACCACGTACGTCCGGCGCTACGTTCGCTCTCCCATGGGTAAAGGAGCATCAGAGAGGCAAGGATAGTAGTTTTGCTGAAACACACGCTCGCATCCCAAGATATGCATACGTGACAGACGGAACAGTGAGAAGCAAGCGGTATGCGGCCCCTTTCATCTACCCCCGCCATTCGTTCTCTCTTCTCACTTACGAGAATTTGCGTTGACCTTAGAATACGTTTTAAAACAGAGACACCAAGTTTCTATTTCATTCGTTTATATGCACGAACGTTATATTGTATTTTCACGCCAATCTTATTGCCATTGGTTTTGTCTCGTGTCTATTTGTAAAACACAAAAAGACGTTCCACCTATTTTCAAATTAGAGTTGGGAATTAAGGGAACATAAGTCATAAATATATGCGATTTTCATATAAATTTAATGAATTTTTTATAATATTTGCAATAAAAATTTTTACGTTTAAGAAATATGAAGCTACAATAAGATATAAAATCATAAAGCAATGAAATATTACGATTTAAATAATAAATGAGCTTATATTATCCGCGGTGTTTCGGAATATTTTTAATTTTTTGGGCAATTAGAGTAAAGTAATCTATGTATACTATAAACACGTTTAAAAATCCAATGTAAAATAGTTATGATATAAATTTTCTAAACTACAGCCAATGGTAGAACAATAATATTAACAATGTCTTTAGATAGCAACTACTTCTATAATCGAAAATGCCTTTACCCTGAGTAAATCAAGTGGCACTAAGAATGTAATAAATATTTAAAATAATGCTTGTTAGATAGCATCAATTTTTATATACATAAATAAAATGCTGAAAGTATGTTATTATATATGCAGTGCAACTAATCGCACATTAAATGTTATTTCACTGTTTTCAAAATTTTCTAATGTAATAAATACTTAGAATAACATTATTATTTGTTAACAATAAAATTTCTATTAAAAATATTATCTAAGTGTTTTAATTACGTTGAAGTCATTAAAAATTTATCTAATAAGTATTTAAAATTAATGACAAAGATTAATTTAAATTTACATATATTCCTAAAAATACAATATATTAAAGTGTACAGTTCTAAAACTATTTTAGTTTTTCACTTGTCACATATTTAAAAAAAAATGATTTACAGAGTTTTGAAATCCGCTACATATACTAGTTCAATGTTATTCTATTTTAGTTTCATTATATTGAGGAATTTAAATCATTACACGTTATGATTTACAAAAATTGTTATTTAATTTTAATTTTTAAACTTATTTATAAATAAATCTGATTAAAAGATGTATACAGGATTGCTTTAAATACGAATAAATTAACTATATCTACTTGAATATTATATCTAAATTTTTTACACAAATAATTTAAATTTTATATTTTTGCATTATTCAAAATTTATTTTTTTTGTTTTTTAGATTATTAAAGAAACTTAAGAGATATATATGATAAATAAATAATAAAAATATATATATTTAAAAAAATTGTTTTTTTAATCAGGGTTAATTCAAATTAAATAATAATACATATTGATAAATATGCAAATGGAAATCTAAATATACTGAATATTTAAATAATTTATTAATAGTTTTGAGTGTCTATTTCGGAAGCAAGGATAGATTTTTATAGAAAACTTTAATTAAATATGAAATCTATTTTTCATAATTTTATGAATGAAGAATTTTAAATTGTTTTTCCAAAGTTAAATAAAAAAGATTAATCAAACTTTCAATAAATGGAAATGGATCATTAAATGTAAGAATTTTTTATAATTACAATTACTCTGAATAAAATTTTTTTAAAAATTAGTAATTTTTTCTACATATTTTTATTATTGTAAAACTTTAATAGAACACAACAAGTTTTAATTAGATAAATTGAAAATTACGGATACATAGTCTGATATAAAGTTATTTAAATAATTTTTAAATATTTTTAAAAAATATTAAAACATATTTTTATTGATATATTTTACATAATTTTTCTTCTTATCGCAAATTTTGCATTAATAATAATTCTAGGTGCGTTTGCGAAAAGTTCAAAAAATATTGAAATAAAGGAAGTATTTAGACTTTGTATTCTTGTTTTTTAAAGACTAAAAAATTAGAAATGTGATTATTTAAAAATCAATGATATATTGGTTATATATGTTAAAAATTTCAGAGCTCTAGAAATAAAGTATTTTTATATTATTATATTCTACACTTGAATGAACAATATATTTACTTTTTATTAGGAGTAAATTAAAAAGGATTTGGTTTATAGAAAAACAATCTCATTTATGTATTTAAACGAATAAAATATAATAAATAAAAATATAATTTAATTACTTTAAAAAGTATCTTCTGTTACGGGAATATTTTTTTCTACATTCGTGTAATTTTTTGAGAATTATAAAGTTACAACATAAAATTTTAAATTCACCCAGTTATTAGCCATAAATATTTTTACTTAAGTAAAGAAAATAACAAATTGTACTACCAAAGTTCAAATCTAGAGTTAACAATTTAACATTGTAATATTTATTAAAAAATTGAGAAAGCTTTTTTAAACAATTAATCGAATTCATAATATATTTATAAAATTTTAAATTATATTTGTAGATATGACATATATTTTAAATATCTTCTATGAAAAGACTTTTCTATTTAAATAATCAAATACATGGTTTGTACGAAAATATTGAATTAAATTTGGATAAAATATGAGAATAAATTGAAATGTGGTTTAAATATGAGGTAAATGAATTATAAGATTAAGAATTAAAAACTCTACTCATAATTTAATTGAAATAATGAATATTTTAATAAATTTGTAAATTACTAATCTGATTTCAATTTATTAATTTTTGCTTGGATGATTTATAAAGGAAAAGACCGAAGAATAAAAATTTCCATATTATTTTTAGGTTAAAGGGCTCCATTAATTTTGACTGAAAAATGTTTAGATTAAATGAAGTTCAGTGCAATACACATGAGAATATTTATAAAATATAACAAATTTTTGTTGAATACAGTTTTATTATTACGGAAAGAGATTGCTTTTACTCTGATCGAGAAACTTTTCTTTCCAAAAAGTTCAGTTCTCCCACAAATCTTGAAATTCATCTAAACACCTAATTCAGGAGAAAGTTCTTTCGTTACGTAACTACCCTATTAACATTAAAGAGAATCATTCGTTGAATATAACCAAGCGAGCACGTATTTTATAAAGTGAGAAACTTTGTGAAATCATGATTTTTCAGCTTTAGTTTCGCCAAAATTATTGTCCACAAAATAAGTACAAATGGGAGCCTAGAGCTACGTATACGCGCAATTGTACCGAACGCAATCATCCTATCCACAGGAACGACGCTCATCTTTGCCCTCACTCCCACCAGCCCCGACTCTTTTCTTGAGCGCGCACACCTCTTCGTTCACATCTCCAGTTGCTGGATTTACTGTGCACTCCTGTAATTATCATCATAAAGTCGACTTTACGAGCAGTAAGGGCTCCCTCGTAAAGGAATGCTTCATTTCGCCCAGCAACGCGATCCGGTCGCGAAAGTCCGTGTTCTCGTCGAGACCATCACCTCATTCCTCAGGGGATTGAGGCAGTGTTGGCTACTACTCTTCAATCACGGGATCCTTCATTCCCCAGTTTGAGTCGATTGCGAGTCAACGCTTCGATAATTAGGCAAGATCGAGGCTGCAGAATCTTTGTTTCATCAATCTTTGATCATTTCGTTCGTCTTCTGCATGTTGTACTTTCCTTATTAAGTTAAGGTTCTTCGAGTATTTGACCGGTTTAAGTATAAAGCTTTAAAGTTTTAATGTATATTATTTAAAAGTTTGGGGTTCGTTCACACGAATTTCATGAAAATTATTTGATCCTAAATTAGGAAGTCTTTAATAACCTACATAGACAAAAATTTATTAGATTTTACAATTATTAATTAAAAATGACTAAGAAATATATTACAATCTAGAAAAATGCTGAAAATCTTAATTTTACTCAAGCGTTTTTTTTTTAATTTATGTAATTAATATATGGTAAAATTTATTTATTAATGTGAAAATGATTATTTCGATATGAATTGTATTTCATTATCATTTAACTTTAAAAATCATTGAATCGAAGATTTTTAAATAATACTTTATCATACTATAATTTCTAACATAATATTAAACTTATTATTCTAGAACAATTAAATTTTCTTTTAATTCCACTATATTTAATAATTATTAAGATATAGACGCGTAATTTCAGATAAAAGTATAAAATAAACTAGAATTAAAAAAAAACATTATTTTTTTATAATTGTTGTAGTCGTTTTATAACTAGTCCATTCATATACATATTTTTCAAATTCGTAAACATCTGCAAAAATTAAATTAAAATTTATTCGAAATTTAGATACAAATAATATTCATTGTACAATATTTTTCGTAAAAGAATTTACAGTCATATTATGTCATTGGATATCGTTAAATTTACATTAAATTTAATATAAAATTAAATGTTTTCTTAAATAAACAAACTAATAACATTAATATTATACAGAGTGTTTCTTATTATACTTATTTTGCCATAATAAGTTTTTCATTCAGAGAAATTGACCCGTCATTCAATTCAATTACACTATTTGTTCAAACACAAAATCTTTATTTTTATCATTATCGACCATTGTTATAGTTAAAATTTTAAATTTCGAGATTTAGGAGTCTTACATATAGACATGTGGAAGTTGAAGAATTATCAAACTTTTCGAATTTGTCAGTAATATTGAAATTTCTTTTATGCCTGGCAAAGTATGCACAATGAAAGTCCATCACAGGACGATGAAATCTATAAAAGATGTTGCCAAAGGAGTGAAGTAGATTGCCCAGTAAGGGATGAGCCAGTTCGAGAAAATCGGTCGAAGTGGAGGAAACTGGGAGGCAAACTTTTTGCTTTTCCTTTGACTATTGTCCTCTATTGCGCATTCGCGTCGATGCTTTGTCTTCTTCCTCATTTCTACGGGAGTGCTCTAAAGCAAGTCGACAGAAACCGGCAGCTCTTATCATAGAGAAAGGCTTTTGTTCCATTTTGCCTGCTTACCCGGATATAACGTCATGATTGAAAAAAGGAAGAAAAATCGTTTTTTCATCCTGTGTGGATATTCATCGTATAGTTTGTAAGAGACATTTCGGAAAATCTTATTGAATTATTGAACGATCAAGAGATTTCAGATTAATTTTTTGCTTCTCTATAAATTGAGCATCTATGATTGGCATTGATAATTGTTTTATTCGACGAGTGAGATATTTATATTTAAGTTTATGGTTTGAAAGTAAAGTAATTGACAAAGTAAGTAGATATATTTGTCTTTAATTAATTTCTATTAGTTCTAATGCATAATTTTCTAAATAATTATTATCTCTTTTGGAAAAGTAAATATATAATTATAGTGAACGTAAAAAAATAATTGTCCTCTTACAAATTAACTTAAATATTTATCTCTTTTGACGAGTAATAATCATTAAATTTCCATTGAATGAAAATAAAAATTTTATATTTCATTTATTCACTTATTTCACAATTAGAATTTTAATCTCAATACTTATATATAGAAGTTAATAAAATAATTTGCGATATAGCTTAGAATTTATGTCATTAAAATTAAAAGTATTAGTATCATAAAAATAATTTTCGAGTTATGCGGTTGGTTTAACTAAATTAAAACATTTACATAAATTTTATTTAATTTAAAAAAACAATCATCGTTATATGTTTTTCATCATAAAATGAATTTACTCAAAATATTAATTAATCTTATTCTTTTCATAGAATTTAAATATTAAAATTTTCAGTGGTAAATGAGATAGTTATGTACTTAATTTCCTGTTTCTACTAACTATATTGGATGAATAATTTGATGGAATAGTAGAATGTTCTTAACATATTATACATAAAAATTACAATTACAAAAAAATATTATATTATTGCAAGTCATTGAGAAGATTGGAAATAAACTCTGTGCCGGATATAAAAGAAAAATTCTTGAAGCTGTAGTGGTAATACACGTAGTAGGAATAAAGGGAATGGAAAACAAGGTAACGGTATATGTACTACTGCAAAGTTCAAAGAGAATGTGAGTTGAGTGAGTTGAATTGTTGAAGTAAACAATAATAAAAGTTGGATTAATTAAGAGAGCAATGGTGAGCTTCTATTGCTTAAGGATTGCTTGTTAGTCCGTGAATATATGGCGCAATTGTTGTCCTTATAAAGCCTTATAAAGTTTACTTTTTCCGTGTATTTATTTCATTTATTTTTTATTATTTATATTTATTATTTATATTCTCTTAAAATTAGATATCTTTAATATACTACTTTGTACAATAAATTAAATTCTAATTCTTAGAAAATGTGGTAAAAAGTATTTTAACATTTAACTTTAATTTTCAAGTTTTTCATATTTCATTGTAAAAATTAGAATAGATTAATTTTTAAGTATTTAATATTTATACCATTTCATATTTATATAACCATATTATTGAATAATTTCTATATTTCACAAATCATTATTTGGATTTTTTCAAATTTCAACTTGTTTTAGTTATTAATTTAATTAGTTAACTAAATATTTCATAATAAATTTTATAAAAGAAATTAAAGCAAATCTTTTTTAATTCAATAAAGATACAAAATTTAACTTAGGAAAACCTATGCTCGAAATAAGAGTTATAATTCTATTAGTTTCTTATTATTTTTACTTTCATTTCGATAAATAATAAAAATTTTATTTATACAAAAGTAATTTATATTGATATATTTAAACTTATATTTATTTGTTATAATAATGTTTTATGGTGCAAAATTTTACATTATATCATTATAAAAAATATTTTGTTGGTCTGTATTCAAAGCTATATTCAATTAAGGATTTTTTTAATTCGATCAGTACCGATTCTACTAATTTCTTAAATTAATTAATTTTTTAAATCTTCATTAAAAAGTAAATAAATATTAAAATTTAAGAAATTTAATATTTTATTTCACTTGTTAAATATTTTTTTAGTCCATATTATATTAAATTGGTAGCATAGTTTCATTGGGAAATTCATACTTGTGATGCAAAGTTGCGAAATTATCGTGTACAAGCTTGTACCTTTTAAAGTTTTACTCAGCTTGTAGAAATTTATTCGATAGTATGAGGATATACGTAAAGATTTTTTCTGTCTGTGTTCTCTTTCACTACAAGCAGACCAATATGAAACCGCAAAAGCAATACAAGAATGCTTAGTGTGTGATATAACGATTGTTATATCGACTGACACGGGTAAAGGAAGTGTGAAAGATAGAGAGAGAGAGAGAGCAGAGAGACAGTCAGATAGACAAGTAGGGGAGGGCAGTCTGTAGAAATCGTCGTAGTTGTCATCGGACATTAATTGGCGAGAGATCTTTGTCCCTGCGCGTGAATTAGCGAGACCTATTGTTATCGTCACCAGCGCGTCTCATGTCATAGTTCACTGAGCTCATTCAACGGATTAGCTGGATCCGCGTTTACTGAACGCAACTGCGCTACGTAATTGCGCCACCGATTTCAATGGATTCTAGCTGTAAGGTCGCATCGCGAGGTTGCGGTGCCATTGCCGGCCATTTCTTGCTTTCGCATCGTGGAGTCGTAATGCCGGAAAACGAGGCATTCGCACACTTTTCGCGCAGCTCAGCTCATTCGAATCGTTTATGGTTGGATAATAAACTTGCTCTTTTGTCTAAGTCGACCTTTAGACAATGAAAGGAAAAGTGAATAAAAAATGTTTTAACGAGCGTGTGTAAGAAGCGATTGATACCAAAAGTAGACAAAATTTTTATGTATTAGAAAACCAATGCATAATTTAAGTACGAATTGTGAACTTATTCCATAGTGATGAATATATTTATAGGAATATAGATAGAAATCAATTTTATTAAAATGAAAACGAAAAAAAGCTAATTGTTTTTTACATTTTAATCGTAAGTAAACCATCAAAATGTTTGATTAGTACAGTTGCAAATATAAAGTTGTCTATAATTTTAAGTATTTTCTCAGCTGCTGCGAATTCTTTCCTGAGTTTGGAAGATAGTTTCACGAAGAAAAATAGAACGTTGAAAAGTAGCGGATCGTTAATGTCTTGTAAGTTGCGCGCGCGGTAACGCCATTACAAACATCCGCAAGAGCGCGAAATGTTTCCACTACCATAATACACCGGTGGTCTCATAGATTTCACCGAGTGCAATACTTGAGCACATAAGCTTGGGAAAACTTGATCGAAACTTTCTAGTGACACAGCCCACAGGTCTTAGGTCTGTTCGGCAATCATTTTGCAGCCGCATGCTTATAAGGCGCATATACTTGACCATTAGGATAGTATCAGCAGTAGCGGCAGTGGTGACTTTGTAGCGTTTACCAACATTTACGAAACAGAGAAACTTCAACGTGACCCCTACGACAAATATCGTTAATGTTGGTGTGTCGTAGGTGGATGCACGCGGACTATTGGTAAGCGGTCATTTCCTGGGAGCAGTTTTCCCAACATAGAGGACGACCCAGCCTCGTAGACGCCATCTGCCACCCTTTGTCATTTATAATTAATAAAATGCGCGGACGTGCTAATATTCGATGTTCGCTGTAAATAGTTTCAAGATTTTAGATGTACTGATAGAAGATACTCTGGCGTTTTTACAGTGAATTTTTAGAGATTTAGGTTAAAAGAATATTCCGAATTTGTAATCTGCGTAAACTATGTTCAATGTATTTTAGTATTAAAGATAATTAAATCTTTTAATTTTAGAAATTTTTTGTAAAATATGAAATAAAATTTTGCAAAAAATCTTCGTTTATTTAAAATCGTATAAAAATGGATTATTTTATAAATTATCAAAATATGAAATATATCTTCTAAGAAAATAATATATTTTGTATTTATGTATAAACAGATTTTTCAGAATTTACACATTTTGATATTCATCATTTATTTTGAGTATTAATTTAGACATTCCGAGAAATATTGTTCAATTATAAATTCATTTAGCAACATTTTTATATTTCAAATTATTTCTACTTATATCTCTAGAAGTAAACGTTTCCATCAAGTTTATTTAAATAAATATTCATATATTTATAACGAAAAATATAATTAATATGTGATTAAAAATAAGACAATAATACTTTATTAAATCACTACTATTAAATATACTATATTACTATTTACATTTCATGAAAAACATATATATTTTAATCATTTATTAATATTCAAGAATACTCAAATAGTTTAAATTTGT
Organism: Platyscapa corneri; assembly: GCA_018907185.1. NCBI lineage: Eukaryota > Metazoa > Arthropoda > Insecta > Hymenoptera > Agaonidae > Platyscapa > Platyscapa corneri. Next base: position 703,844 of record JACCHW010000004.1, read on the forward strand.
TTATAGCTGACCAATATTAAGTTAATAATTAATTTTTTTTTATGTGTTCTCAACAAATTAATTTCTTCCTGAGAATTTCCAAACAGTTTTAATTTAACAATTAATCCTCTACAGTTCTTTCGTCAGTCCATGAATAAAGTTGCCGATGATCAGAAAATGAAACTGGCTGCAAGCTAATTAAAATTGCCTTAGAATGACTTTTTACAATTAAGTAAATAAGATGATAAATCAAATACAAATCGGAAAGTATTGATACAAAAAGGAGAAGTAAACGAATGTTGAATCATAATGCAAGAATGCAGGTTATGCATTATAAAGTCAAATGCACAGAAACTGTAGTAAATGGGCTGGTGATAAGGGGAAACAGATGGTAGAGGAATTGAATGGAATGAGGAAAATCCAAGTAATTAACAACTTTTTGAAGCTGAGGATAATCTCTGGACGGATTCCCTTCGTTTGCCTGAAAGAGTTTTACCGTCGCTAAGCCGTGACCATTTGCCAGTCGAGCTTCGACGGTCCTTCACATCCTCCTTCCTCTGATTTTATCTCTCACTCGCCATTCTACGTATACATCAAGGCAAGTCCTCGAGTTGACTCGTTCATAGGCTTCCTGACTACTCTATCTATCTCTCTTTATTTTCTTCTCTTTCTTTTTGCTCGCGTTTTGCTATTTATAATTAAACTTTTTCCTGCTGCTTTTCGTTCGAAGAGAGCTTTGCTACTCGCTTGTGCACAGTCTTGCTCAGTTTTGTACGTTTGCCGGGTCCTTAGTGATTCTAATTGTCGACAAGCTGCTGTTCCGCCCTTTTGCTGGCTGACTGGCTCTCTCTCTTTCTCTCTCACTCTCTCTATAACTTTCTCCCACTATTTTATGCCGATCCTCTTCCGTTTTTTACTTCTGGAGATTAGAGGACTTTTTTTACAGCGAAAAGAAATCGACAAGTTGCTGACAAGAGAGATGGAGAGAATTAAAAGCTTAGAGATAAAAGAGATGAAGAGAGAGAGAGAGAGAGAGAGAGAGAGAGAGAGAGAGAGGGAGAAATGAGAATACTCTATAATGGAGGTAAAAAAGAAAGACAATATAACTCAGAAATTGATTTTATTTTGTGTAGGCAGTTGAAGCTAATTATTTGCAACTTCTTCATAGATGGGAAATATTTCATCTAAAATGCATTTAACATGAAAAAAATATTCTGTTTTGTTGAAAAACTTGTCATAAAATATAATGCAATGATTATATATACTCGGTGTCATAACTATATACAAATATTTTTAAATCAACTACTTTAATAATGAATGTAATCAATACTCACCATTCATATTTATTATTTATATCCAGCTTATATTTGCTGAAGTTATCCATACTTAATACTATAAATTTTTATTTTTTTTTTAAATAATTTTTGTTATAAAATAAATAAAATATAAGTAAGTGAAATATAAAAATTCATAATAATCATTTTATTGTCTGTGTTTTTATTACGATAGAAGTTGTGTACAACAGCGTATAAATACTTCTATTGGATCTTGTTGAGTTCTACATGAAAGTCGTAATGCATATGTTCAACAGAAACACCAACAGCCAGTATATAGTCTAAAGAGAAGGAGATATGATATTATTTGCAAATAACAACGATCAGTTCTTCTATTATTTCATAGCTGTCAATTAGGTATTTATATCAAGTTAGATACTTGCATTTGTGCTTACTTCGAAATCATTACTTTACGGACTAGATGCATATGTATAGTGAACAGCTGTGTTTGTATCTCCTACACATTGCTCTTCGAATACTACACAACGTCAAAGTACTGCTTAGTTGTAGTTATTGTAATTGATGTTAACTGTCGAAATTTTGCAGTTTGTAAAAGCAATGATATTACAGCTAGAATAAGTGACGCTAAATGTTAATGTAGCTATCTATTTTTACACTAAATTAATTTAAAGTATTTTTTAATCAAACTGACTGATAGTATACATATATAATACATGTAAAACTCTTTATTTTAATAGTTAATCAAGAAATTTTCGTAAAAAAATAACAATCAACATTTTTTAAAAATTATTATTTTATATTCGCGATACAGGGTGTACTGTTACAGATTGTAAACTTGTAACAGAATAAGAATATAAATAGGCTCTTTATATATAAAAGTTAATTTACTGAGCGAAAGGTTTAATAAATTATTATTATTATAAAATATAAAAGAATAGTATTTTATAAATATAGTCATAAGTAAACTAAAAAATTGTCACAAAATAAAAAATGATAAATTTAGAGATATATTGTTCTTAACATGACTATTTTTAATAAAATATAAAAGAATAGTATTTTATAAATATAGTCATAAGTAAACTAAAAAATTGTCACAAAATAAAAAATGATAAATTTAGAGATATATTGTTCTTAACATGACTATTTTTAATAAAATATTTTTTTAATTTTACTTTTGACCAGTTGGTGTTATAATTTCTATATAATATAAGTGCTGTTATTTCTTTTACTTATATTAATTTTGATTCAAATTATATATTAACTAGTTTATTGTGATACTATAGATTAAGAATATTTATAAAAAATATTTTGCAACTTGAGATATTCATAATAAAATTATTAAAGTACAGTTTGACATATCTCACAATAAAAATTCGTTGTCCTTCTTAGGATTAAGCTCTCTGTCAACTAAGAACGATATAGACGGGTTTGTTACGATGTCGAGTCCTATACGCTTAAAGCTCAAGAAATATGAAATTGGTCAACAAACGTGTTATGACAATTCTAGGTCAATATTTTCTGTAAACATGAAGAAACTCTTAACCAAAAATACTGGTGGAACCTTTGGCAGACAATTGATAGTACTGCGTTCGTATTTACACTACTTAATTAGATATCGGTATTTTTTGTATACCCTTGGGTTGCGAAGTGTTGTTACTTTAGATTATATTTATTAACTGTAATAATATGAAAATATTAAATATATATAAATATTGTGGTAAATAATATTTGATGTTACATTAACTTTATTAAAATGTCTATTGTTGGAAGTAAAATATTATTATTGTTGATCTAAAATATGTATATTTTAATTGGACTGAGTAATCTTATTAAATGTTTTGTATAGATTTAAAACATTATGGAGAATAATATAAATAATAATTTTCAATTTTTGTTAATATAAAAGAAAAATATATTATTTAGTATATTGATTTATTTTTTCGGAAAATTATAAAATAAATTTCAATTTCCTAAAAAGTAGACGTTTACATTTTTATTTGAATTTCATATTATAAAATAATAATAGGGAATAAAATTATTTAATGATTAATTAGACTGAATTATTTTAAATATAATTTTTTATTAGTTTTAGTGAATCGAAATTAAATTTTATCAATAATTTTATTCATAATTAATTTTATTGAATCAACAAATAAATAATAATTTTAGCTTATACTTTTTTATTTATATATCAATTTACACACATCTTACAAAAGTTTTCTATTACGTCGCTCAGGTTGTGATACCTGTTTTCAGTTAAAGTGAAGTATATACATTAATTGACACGGAGACACACGTAAAACATTTAATCGAATATTTACTCGATGGAGCCAAGTTCCGTGTGGACGTGTAAGGGATGTTATTTCACCTGCAAGGTGCATGACATATAAACGATTACAGGGGCTAACGTGAAACTTTTGTATTGAGCTGTGGGCGAGGCGAGCGCGGACGGCTAAACCGTTATTGTGGGTGCTGGTATCTGCAATCCAAAATGGAATCTGTCGGGTCCAGACATTATTTAGTTCCTTCTCTTTTTTCCAAAAATTTTACATATGGAAGGTTCGATGTTGCCTAGTATACACATGTATAAGAGTACTATTCGAAACTTTTAATGCGATATTTTAAAATGTTGCGTTCCGATCATGAGTATCATTGCATACGTAATTTACATGTATAAGAAAAGACGGGAATGAAAAAGGGAGAGAGAGAATTTGTATGCGATCGATTAATTAAAAATAGAGGTAGTTAAAATTAGAAATTTTCACGACGCAGATTGATCGGATTTCTAAACTTTATTTTGTATGGCACATTGATATAATGGTTCAATAATAAAGAAAATAAAATAGCTGAAAATAAACGAAACACGTGGTTGTTTTTCAGATGGGTATTTTAAGAATGATTTTACTATGTTTATAAGGTCAGTTTCCAGTTATTTAAATACGATCATATAACCGCAATTATAATTTAAATTTTTATTTTGATTGAATCATTGTTTTGATAATTATTATTATACTCGATAAATTATATTTATACCAATTATAAGAATGATTAAATATTACTATATTTATAGCTTTTTATTATTCAAACTTACAGTTTTACTACAGAAAAGGTTTTAAATAATACGTAAATTATAAATATTTTATAAGCAATTAATATTTTTCTAATATTCAATAGTAATAGTTAAGTTTAACAATGCGGATAATTAAATTTCAATTTAAATATTTAATTTAAATATAATTTTGAATATAAAATTATTTTAAAAATTATTAACATAAACAAATGCTTTGAAGTAGTGATAATATAAATTAATTTATACAATATTGGTCTATTTTTTAAATTAAAAATTCTAATATTTTAAATTTCTAAATTCGTAATCGCATTTATTTCAAAAATGAACCTGTGCATTATTTTTATTTATAATAAATTCGTTTTTTACTTCGTTTGTTCTCATGAAAAAAAGTATGCATATTCCGATCACGTAGGTGCGCAATATTAGCCTTTTGCACACACTAAGAGATAGAAATAGAAAAAGAAAGCACTATGTATACATCGGCTCTGCATATCGGTTCTTTGTGCATGGCAGGACTTTGCAAATGAGATTTAAGGGTATTTCGCGGGAATAAGAATGGGGTTAGCTACAGCGACTTAGAAGTGCAGATTCTCCCTTTGCATCTTCAATTGTGTTCTTTCAACTAACACCACCTACTCGCGTATAACTGAAAAATTCGGGTCCGTATGCTCTGGCGCGTCGTGAAGGCAAATGGAAAAGAATTTGCGTACGCGTGCTATCGTGCATATTATATTTCTTTACTATACATTTGCTGTTGAAAATTAAATTATATGAAAATAGTATTTTACATTACGTATTCATATACCCACATATACCCACGTTTACTTTTCTATTCTAATAATTCGAAAAATACATTCGAACAGTAAATCCCATGTGTCAGTTTCAATACAAATCACGATTAAAGTATGTATATATGATTAAAATACAATTGAAGGTATACGACCTATCAAGAGTTGACTGTTTGATTAAGATAGTCTTCATAAAGATGCAATGTTATGCATTTTCCTCAACTGCTTATGAAAGCTAGATACAACTATACCATTTTTACAAGGGTCAGAAAATTAATTCTTTAAATTTAAAATTTATAAATTCTATAACTTTAATCTATCTCATGTAATGAATGCAAGTTTATCCTTTATAATTTTTTAGATTTTATGAACTTTGCATGACTTAATTGAGTTTTTACAATTCTTCTTCAATACATTATAATAATGAATAAAAATAAAACATTTTTTCCCGTACATAATACTTTAAGTTCCACCGAGCAATTATGAATACAATGTGAAAACATCATTTTTGCTTTATCTAAAATATTATATTTTCCATAAAGCTATTTTCTTGCTCTTATAAGTCCTTACATATCGAAATTTCGCGGTCAAGTCGACTCTTCTCTTGGAAGGAGTGCTATGCTTTCAGTATCTCTCCCTCTAGCAAACTTGAAATTTCTCTCACTCAAATTGTAGAGCGTACGTGTGGTGCCGCCGCAGTCGCCAACTGAACTTTGATATTTTGTAATTCCATTGCTTGCAATTAGGGTCAGAAGTGGAGTGGAGTAAGGTTCCTTTCCATGATAATTACCATAACCATTAGCGTACTCGTTCTTTTTCTCTCCCCTACCCCTTATTTTCTATATCTATCTATCTCTTATTTCTATCTCCTATCTCTCTCTATCTCTCTCTCTCTCTCTCTCTCTCTCGAGAAGAAGAAGAAGAAGAAGAAGAAGAAGAAACTCCTGCGCAGTTTGAATATACGAGCATTGCGCATGTAGATCCACAGCGCATAAATACTCGCGGTCAAGCTGACCACCGCCCATACTGTCGACCGCGTAACACTCCGGAAAACCAGACACACAATCAGGGAAGTTGCTTGAGGAATGCGACCACCGTGAATTTCTTAAGCGGTCAAATTAAACTGCACCCGTAACTGTGGCCGTCTATCGTAGGAGCGGTGTAGGCCGAAACTGCGTTACGATGGCACAAAAGACAACCTAGTGAATGACTCTCATGGTCATCAGTTGTTGCTTCGTGGAACGCAAACTCGGACGTTTGCACGTTAATTGTCACAGAATTTTCATTGGACGTGATATTAAACAAGTTTATACTTAATCAAAATTGAATTCAGAAGTTCATCTGAAACTATTTTCAAATTTTATTTTTATTCTACATGATTTAGTATTTAAAAATTAGATTATAAATGACTTAAAGTGCTATTTTATAATGAACATTAATTCTGATAGTCAAACGTTGCTGAAAGAATCAATTTATGTAATTGTAGTGAAAAAATTAATTCAATTATTAGCTTATATTTTAAAGTTTATAGGATAGTATTTATTGAGTATAAAATGTTTATCAGATAAATACAGAAATAGTAATAAATGTATTTACACATTCTGTAAATATCTTTATATTTTCATTTATTTGCCTAAATACATTGTTTGAAACCAACTGGAAGTTCAAATTCTGATTTACAATTTATTTTTATATTTATTTGTTAATTTATGAATTGTGTCAGTAAAATTTATAATAGAACTGATATTACAAATATTGCTTATCGTAAAAAGCAAAATTACAGAATTTAAATAATTAAACAAAGATAGTGGTTTAATCTCAATCATTCATATGATATCATTGCTCTTAGTAAATAAATAGCATTGAAATCGATAAGTTATTCGTTATACTCGGATCATGATTATGAATTGATCTGATAAGTAGCTATTCACGTGTCGTACTCACGTACACCCTGAGATGCGAAGATCTCTACCGCAACGATATCGAATATTTTGACAACGCCTCATTCAAGACCGTGTAATGCTATGCGGGAGGTTAATTTCTCGGGGTGAAAAAAGTAGAGAAAACTGCTGAGATAAGCGAGCGAATATTTTTTCTCGTTGCTTTGAGCATTTGAGCTAGACAAGTCAACGACCGCGCTAGGGAAAAGGCTTTCTTTTCATTAGAACTATCATGCTTAGCGTACAAATGAGACGTTAATCGCTTATTTATATTCATAAAATTTTTTAAAGATCCTGTAGTAGGACGGTGAAATATCGATTTACTGAACTACGTGCAGGAACTTCAGTATAATTATGTTAAGTAAGCATGTATTTAAAATATTTGGGCTTTTATTGTCAGATTTAGTATTAAAGACATCTTGATTTATAGATTGCTTTCTAATATAAGTATTGCTTCGGTATTATCTGGTAATATTCCAAGTAATGCGGCAGGTATTAAGATAATGAACGACTACTATATCTGTTATCAATTAAGACTAATTATTTAATATTTTGAGTAAGATTTAAAAAAAAAACTTTATATGTATTCTATAAATTTATTTAGTGTAGCTATATATAATTTTAATTGGATATTTATGATTATAACATTATATTTAAAAATTATTAACTTAAAATATGATAGGAATCAATGTATTTGATATACAGATACATAAAATTTTACATTATTAAATTTATTTTATAACTGGATCTATCAATATATATTTAACTTAAGTAATTGCTAAAAATAATATGATTATTTTATGGAAAAAATTGAAAAATTTGTGATACACAATAATTTTTTGTATTTAAATTTCGTAAAATAACATTAAAATAATTAGCATTTTTATTTTACAAATAAGATATAGTTGTAATTGTACAATGATTAACAGTTTTTTACAGTACAAAGTTTATGAAAGTTAGTTTTATTGTACATACAATTATGTCATACTAGATTATTTTATTCGTATGTTTCATAATTAATGAAAACTATGACAGTTAATTGAATATACTTATATCTATACTGTATACTTTCTTAAAGTTGCACTGAAATAAGCTCTGAGATTCGTCGATTTCGTGAATGCAATAGTCACTCGAAGTGCTTTAATATCCAAGTTTACTCGTACATCTTATCATTAGAGAAAATTATTCAAAGAGATGTACTCGTGTATAATATGAAATAAGTTTTTTATGTAAATTTCATATATTGAATGCATGTAATATAATGTACGTAAAATTAAATTAAATATAGGTAAATAGAGAAAACAGATATTGAAATATTAACAGTTTTTTCTTTGTTTATTTTTCATGCGTATGTGCATGGATGTGAGATTAGTAGTTAAGAGTTGAAGACAGTGTAAAAGATGAAATAATATACACAAAAGACTGCTATTTTCACTTTATCGTGACACAATATACTTAAATTGAAAAATATTTGTATTAGTTAAAATAATTATTCTATTATGTTAACAAAAAATTTTAAGTTCTATAATAAATTATTTTCTTAAATATATTTTAATTAAATTTTGTAAAATTATTTTGTAAACTACTCTTACGAATAAATTACTGTAAATTAGACAATCGCTTAAGTAATTATGAATGATATTGCTGAAGCTGTAGATAACAAGACATTAAGTGAAAAAAAGTTTAGGCACATTAATGATTAATGACAAGTTAAAGAGAGAAAGAAGACAATAAACAAATTGAACGCCAAAGTTAGAATAGCCAAGGAAGAAATATGGGCAAATACGGAAGTGCGCGAAATGAAGCTATTACATAGTGCCATATGTATTGTAGTCTGTGTGAATATAGTATAGTAAAGGGCGCGAATAAAGAAAAGGCATCTCTGGAAAGATGACCCGGCTCTCGAATAACTGTCCCAGCTATAATTTCATTAGTCGTGAAGCGCGAGACAAATGAGTGAGCATTTCGAGTCGCGCCGGCTGGCCGGATGATTTTGTTTGTGTCAGACCGGCGAATGGGCGAATGGGCGAACGAACGAATTCGCAATATATAGAAGATACGTTCCTTTTGTACGCCGTCTTGTATTTCTTAAGGAATTACTGTGTATTGTAATATAATCTTTGCCACTCACTAGAATCATTATCTTAACTACTTGATTAGGGAAAATTAATTCTGTGAAAGTATGGTTGTTTTGACAAATGGCGACAGTGTTACTCATTGCTTTTGTCCGATTTTACTTTTAGTTTATTTTCAAATTAACTAATGAAGATATAAAGTTTAGACATCGAGCAGACTTTCTTGCATTTATTCTTCTATCATATGATATGTTTTCTAATTCTATCATAATTATGTTTGGAGGAAGTTGATTGAGAGGATGTTTCATTAAGTCTTTGTTGCATTAAGTATGTGAGTTATTAAATGACAAAATCAATTATATTTAGGTTTTTTTTCAAAAGTAATTTTTATAATATCAAACTTTTGTTAAATTTTTAAGACATTAAAATTTATATAAATAATATTTCTTATTACCTTATTAAAAAAAGTTTATCAAATAATTATATTGTAAAAACCCTGAAAGTATTTTGCTTAAGTAGTCAGTATTTAATATAGCCAGACATTAGCTTACGAAGGTTAATTAAACTTATTACTTGGTTTAAACTTTATAAAATATTTTAAAAACTTATGAAGACAGTAAAATAGAAGTTTTAATCAATTCCTCGTGTGTTTTATAGATTGTATACATACTACGATTAGTTAATATTAAAAAAAAATTATTAAATTTATTGTCAATTCAACAATAAATTTAATTGTTAATTGATAATAATAATGCAATTGTTGAATTGACAGTGCAAGTGTAATTTTATTTAAAATCTTATCTTTTCCAATTACATTTATAACGATATTTATAATTTAATAAAATAGTGTATTATTTATTTAAAAATGAAACCGTAGATATTAAAATTCTAACTAAAATATGATAAAAATTTTATGATGGAAAAGTTAGTTTGAATATCATGAAAGGTTATGTGCAACATTCTCGCGATCTATTTGCAACTATAATTACCGGAATACGATAGTACAAGAAAAATATTAGATTAAAGGACTGAAGTTGTCAATGGAAGGCAAAGCAAATACTAGTTCGTAATGACCGGCTTACTTTCCTTTAACCGAGCGAGACATTCGTAAACAACGTTTAAACATCAGAAATGATATTCCTTATTAATAAAAACAAATATGCTTATACCCTCTCGTTGATGTTTTTGATGCTTAAATAAATTGAATGTGTAATATATAAATTATTTATTCGTTTTTTTTATAAAACAAATAAAAGTTACTCTATATATTATTCAAAGATATTTATTTGAATAGTTGAATTGTATAATTAAATTTAATAAATAATTTAGGGTTAAAAACATCGATATGTTAGAATCATAAATGAAGTTAACTTATACGTCAATAATAATTTTAATTTTATCTTATTTATTTTCAGTAATAGATAATTGTTTTCGTGTGAAAAATGTATTTGTATTTAACCTTTCTTTTACTATAGAGAGTAATATGTAACAATAATTCGTGGAATATTAATAGATTATTTCTTATAAGCTAATTATTTAATTTTTGTTGAATTAAATAAAAAATGATAAATTTAATTTTAATAATCGAAGAAACAGTTATCATTTAATTGAAATATGAGAATAATTCGGTTTCAATTAGGAAAATTGTAAAAAATAAACAATTATCTCACGAGATAGTTCTATCTCGTTTTCCCATACGCTACTCCTCGACAATGTAGGAGTGGTATTTTTCCATTCGCGAAGACTCCCTTCGCGAGGAGAAAAAGGGATTCATTTTTTCGGAATATTGCGAGTTCCGAGTGTTTCACTCGTGGCCCAGTCCCTAAGAGCTAAGGTTAGGGCTTTGTTCAATTAAGCTGCCCCGCGAATATTTTCCTCTGGAGAGGCAACAAGCAGTCAAGTTTCGCTATAAAAAGAGGGAAAAACTCTTTTGACTTTTTCATACACAGGACTTCGTCATTCTGTAGTCAGATCGAGGGCTTTTTCTCTGGTACGATGGCTTATCGCAATTAGCCCAATAATATTCTTTTGACAGCCTATTCGTCTCTTGCATTTTGCATTTGACAGATTCAACATTGGAGTTACTAGCTCAATTCGGCTCGCGCTACCTCTTCTTGGAAATTAAAAATTGAGTGGATTTATGATTTATCACGCCGTTCGGTAAAACAAGCGAGTGACATTTTCGAGTCTTTCTTTATTTCTTAATTTATATTATAAAGAAGCTTCAATAATCTAAAAGTTCAAGTGTTCTGAAGAAACTTTTTAAATGTGAGAATTTAAAGCACAAAAACATGTTAAGAAATTTAATATTATTCTTTATGTTTTGAAGTAAAACATTTTTTGGGTCATTTTTTTTTATTTTCATCACGTAAGTAATTATTATAGTATATAAATTATTATGTGTATGGGATTTTGACGTGTAAAGTGTTAGTATAGTTTTGGAAATATTATATATATAGAGTAATGTTTTATCGATTTTTATTATGATTAGAATAGTATCTCTGTAAATACTTAGTGTAAAATTACATTTATTTATAATACGTTAAAAAATTTTATAATATTAAACTTAATTCATTATATTTACCCAAAATAAATATAAATTAAAAAAAAATATTATAATTTTCATTAACTTTATTAATTCATGTCTAATTCTGTTGTATTTGATATATTATTTATATCATATTAATTATATTATATTACATTGTTTATAATACTATTCTTAACGATATATAACAATATAAAAACATTAAAATTGTACAAATTAATATTTTACAATATATAAATGTATATCCGAATGTTGTATGGTTTAAATGACTATCATTGCATATTATTAATGTAAAGTTAAAAATATCTCTTATCATTTGAAAATAAAATAACAAATATATCAAAAAAATTTTTTTTTACTTGAGAAGATTTTTGTAATAACTTTCAAATTTACTTATATTCTTAACAGATTTTATTTATTTTTAATTAATGCTTGTTATAGCTTTTAAGAAAATAGATATATAAACACTTAGTATAATAATAAAGATTAATATTAGTTTTCAAAACTTGACTTGAATATAAAAATTAATCGTGAATATAAAGATAGTCAAATAAGTTAATAGAAAAATACTAGATTATAAATGAAAGTATTGTAAGTTCAAGTTTAACAATGCTAAACTATATAATGTATGTATAAGCATCTCCAAAAATTGAAATATTATTATGATATACCAAAAAAATATTATTTAAGCGCATACAGTTTACAAGGCTTTCGATCAATTTACATCGTACAATTGTTAAAATAAAAGGATATATATATAATAAAGTTAATTTATTACACTGAATCTTTCAAAGCATAAAGAAATATTTCTTCGATTAAGTAAAATGATAGATTTAGAAAATAATTACAGTATATTTGCATCCTTCCTTTTTTAAAGATAAATATATCTTTCATATGTAAAATAATCAATATTATAATTTAATTTTAATATTTCTGTAGGAAAAATAAATCTTAAAAATAATTAGTTATAGCGAAATGAATATAAATATAACGAAAATTCCATTCTAGAAGTCCGGTTTGTCGGGTGCGCAGATACTAATGTCACGATCTTCAACTTTTGAGGCAGTTGGTTATTAAAATTCTGGCAAAAATTTTGCGTTGCATACCAGGTGGCATTATTATAGAGTGACTCGTTTTGCTCTTTTTTCTCTAGCCTATTTTTTTAACATAAAGAAATGTCTCTCGCTTTTTACGTTATGTAAACGTAAAGCATTCTGCGTAGTATCTCTACTATTCATCCTGTTTCCGAGTCTCTTGTATCTCTGCGTCAGTTTTGCTTTAAGTACACACGCGCTATAATTCATCGTTTCAAAATTTTTTCTTTCCTTTTTATTTTTATGTCTATTATAATATATAACTATTATAATTATATTTGTATGTTTATATAAGATATTTATCAAACCACTTTTGCTAAATTTGCAGAATTTTGGTTAACATCTTATTATAGTAAACTATAAAAAGATATTTTATATAAAATATAATATAAACAGATAAAATAATTACTTTTAATCAAAAGAATACAATTATTTAAAATGAGCACTAATTAAATATAATTTGTTTCAATTTAATATGATTTATTTTAGAATCTCAAAAAACTGTAAACAAAAACTTTAATCATAACCGCACAAAATAATAATAATTTTTATTTTAGCTTTTAATTTTAAGAAATGCTGGTTACAATTTACTTAATCATTGTAACATATTTCATTAACTAGATTAAAAAACAAACATGTATTTAAAACAAGTACAGATATGATATAAACATTTTAAAATAAGAAATAAGTATATAAATAAGTATATAAATTAGCAGATAAAATATAAAAAGATTTTGCTCAAAAGTGTATTTCAAGCGTAAAGTTCTGTTTTAATTTCAATTTAAATATATTATCTTACAGTTACAATAAATATTTACGATTTGTATAAAATCCTAAAATTCATATATATATATATATATACAAATAAAATATAGGTACAATTACAAAAAATGATAATGAAAATAAAATTTTTTATTTTAGATTTAAAAATCTTAAAGATTACAATGTTTTTAATATCTAAATTTGTTCGTTACCATAATTATAGATTACTTTTTAGTTTTTCAGTTTTTTAATCTAATTATACATACAGTTATCATTTTTTATATATAATATAAGTAATGTAATTTAATATAGAAGATTATTATAAGATTTTTAGTAACCGTTATATTTAAAAATTAAAAATACTTGTATAATTCATTATTTCATTAGTCAGTCTAATTTGAAAATCATTAATTATTCACGTATGAGTATTAACCATAATCTATTACTCTAGTTTTTTTGTTCTTACTTAAATACGTAGATATGTATATTTTCATTTTTAATTTATAAGAAATTTTTTCTAGGAAATTTTCGATAATTATAGTTTGAAAATATCTGTTTTTTTACTTTCACGATTTATTTTATTTTATTAAAAGATTAGATTTTCGTAGTTTTGTCTACACCTTAAAAAAAAATTATAATTACTTTGAAAGTACATTTAAATTCAATAATTTGATTTTAATTCTAAAATTTATTTAAAAAATTATGTCAAATTTTTAATTTGGATTTTTCGTTTTTATGGAAAATAAAGAATTGAATTATTGGCAAATAAATAGTATTGGTGTGTTTTCTACTTTTCTCTGTTATTCAGCTTTTATATGAAATGACATGTTTTATTTATTTAAATATTATCTATTAAAAATAAAACTTTTTTTTTACTTTAAGATGATTTTTGATTTTATTATATAATATGAATATATCTTTGGCATCGATAAATATTATGACGAATAAAGATCTAATAAATTAATTCTTGTATTTAATTGTGATTGTTGAAATATACAGCTCTGAACATTTAAATGAAAATTATGTCAAATAAATTAGAATGTGTTGTTTTTTTAGTCAAAATTTTTTTTTATTATTCATAATTTTTCCTGATATATTATTTCCGTTAAAAATTGTATTTAGATGGATAATTTTTTTTATCCAATATTTTTTATAATTGTAATCAAGGATTTACCCCACTATCAAATTTTGATAATAAATCTTTTCGTTGTTCAAAATAAAAAGGAACTCATTTTCCACCTTCATATGATTAATAAATTATTCATTATGTACATTCTACGGATATTAAAGAAAATATTGGAAGTGTCTTTTGATATATGTAAAAGCTATGTTAAAGTTTGTGCTTTTCTTTAACTAAAAGATATAATTAATTAAAATTATGTCTACAATTTATTCTCCAGAAACTATACCATTATTCTTATACTTATCAGTAAAAGTATCGACTTTCTACTTATTTTATATTCTTCAAGTTTTTTGGTAAAATCAATTGCTGTTTTTATTGTGCACTGCATAAAGTGGTAAACTTGGTAGCTGTAAACAGAGGCAGAGGTATCTACTAAATGAGAAGTATTATGTTTGAGTCAGTATGGTTGTAAATATTATTTAAATAATAAAAAGTATGGAAATTGAAAACTACAGAGTTTATATTTCAAATGTACATTTGTATTTATAATTCTGATAATAATAATACTAGAAATTTAGTAAATATAAAATAGTAAATATAAAATAAAAATTTTATAAATTTGAATCCTTCAATGATTTATGTATTTATTTCAAAAGATCATTATGAAAAAGTTATAATTAAAATGATGCAGAAATAAAAAAATATCTCATTTATTAAAAATAAAATAATGTTTGCTAAATATTGCAGAAATAAAAGAGGCTTTCTTATTTGAAGCTAAAAAATAAAACTGCATAAAGAATCAGAATATCAGCGTATCACACATACTCGTGCGCATACAGAGGGCCAAAGAGATAGGAAGTGGAAGAGAGAAAGAGAGAGAGAGAAAGAGAAAGACAGGTATATTTAATTATACCGATTTATAAATCTAGTACCCGAGTAAAATAAATTAATAAAAAATATTTAGAATATATTTTATATTTGAAATAATTTTAAGAAATTCTCGATACGTAGTGAGTCAAATTGGTAAGCATACAAAATATATTTTTAAATGTTTAATTTTATATAGAAGAATATTAATAAAAGAATTATAAATATCATATATAAGTATTAATTTATGTGCAAAGGTAATAAAAAAATTTTAATGAATATATATATATAAATTGAAACGATTTTTAGTATTATTATTTCCCTTATTTGATTTACTTTAATAATATATCATAAAATTCGTATACATATAATAAATCGTAAAAATAAATACAATGAAAATATTTTTTATAATACATAATTGTAGTTGCATTGTACATAAACATTGAATTAATTGAATTAAATTATAAAAATTATACAACCCTTTACGCAACAATTTTCAAGATAATAATTCAACTCAATAAAATTAAATAACACACTACAAACAGAATAATGAATTAAAATGAAATAAAAATATAACTTCTTTTAGAACACATATTTTTGCCGATAAATTATTGAAATTTAATATATAATTCATATTTTTAAAATTAGAATTGAAAAAACACAATACTGATTATTATTACCAATTAAAATTACAGGATTTTATTAAAAATAAAAATATATTTAAAGAAAATCAATATAAAATATGTAAAAAATATTTGATGTATGGAATAATGAGAGCTGAAATAAAAGATTGCATCAACACGTAAATACTTTATGTACTGTGAATAGAATTATTATATCAAATATTCTAATATAGCTCAAAATACAAACTAATAATATGACATTCTTCTATATATTTCACGGTATTATATACAAAATATAAAATTTTTAAGAGATATATATTAGCTCATGAATATTCAATAACACTAATATACTCTCTTTTTCTGATACAGTGGATGTTTATTTCTCTTCTCTATTTTCTCTACATTTCTCATTCTATTTCTCTCTCTCTCTCTCTCTCTCTCTCTCTATTTCTCTATTTACCAATGCTGGTCAGAACATTCCAAGTTCTCTTGAGTGCCAAGTTTCTCCAAGTATTAAGCGTATTAGGATAAACCTGCACTGAAGTTGCCCTTGCTGTAGTGGCTGAACTAATTTGTACATATGTGTGTGTGTGCGCGCGCGTGTCTGCGTGCGTGCGTGTGTGTGTATGTACACATCAATGCAGCCATATATAGAGAAAGGGAGACAGAGAAATAGAGACAGAGAGAAAGATAGAAAGAGATAGAGCATTGGTCATTAGTGGAGATAGATTTGAAGGTTATTAGCCATTACGGCTATTAAGCGGTCCTTGTCTAGTATGGGAAGCCCAAAGCCATTGCCAGCCATGCGGCAACGTCAATGACGACGACGACGACGACGACGACGACGTTGGCTTTAAGAACGTCACGATGGACGACAAATCATGTTATAAAAGGGACTATATAATCTATATTTGAATTTATGTTTTTCTCCTTTTTAAATATACATACATTCTAATATTAGTTATAAGATGGAGTATTTAAAATGTTTCTAGAGCACCTATAAGTTCCTGGAGTTTTGTAATTCTGTTATACGATTACATTTTAATGAACATTTTTTGTTTTATTATTTTCTTCGAATTTATTAGAATTTTAACTTTAATTATAATATATTTCTATTTTTAAATTTAGATCATTAATTTAAAGTTATTTTAATTGCACTTATGAAGGTTTAGAGTAAAGCATATTTTAAATGAACGTTAATGAAATGATAACAGTTAATAAAATACAAATATTTCATCCAATTGGTACTATTTATACTAAATACATTCAACGACCAATAATTCTTGGTTTTATTATTTAAAATACTTTAAACTTTATCCGTGATGTATTAGAAATATATTATTAGAGATTATTATTATAGATATATTATAAATTAGATTTATAAATAGCATATATTTCTGTACATATTTATAAATAATATAAATTTATTATGGGAGGAGTAAAAATTTACTTTTCTTAAACATTCGTATAAAATAATTGTTTGACTTTTGAAAATTTGTTAAAAAAATTTTTATTTATAATTTTTTCTATAATCAATAAAATAAAATTAATAAACTATAAATTAAAAACTTAGTATATGATTTTTTTAATCTATGCTTTATCAAATCAAGATATATAATAATATATTAAATTCAAATAACTTTTTATATAAAATATTAAAAATAAATATTTTTGATAAATTAATTTTTATTCGAATAAATTAATTCGATGATAAATTAACTATTTTCATAAACCTTTATCATTTTAGTATCGATATATTTAAAGAATTCTCGTTATTATTTATTAAAATTGCGTACCTATTATATAATATTAATTAAATTATATATAACATACTTTTTGTAAAAATCAATCTTACTTTAAAAGTTATTAAATGTATAAATTATAACTTTATTTGTTTATAAAAATATTTTTATAAACAATTTCTTATTTTAATTTTTCAATATTTTGGATTGTAATTTTTTCGTACCTATTGATAAGTCTTATACAAATATTTGATCCATGTTAGTAATCCAAAAAAGCTATTTCATAACAAAGTACCCAAAGTACTCTTTACAACAGTTTCTTAGATAAATTTTCATTTCTCTAATGTGCTAATACTTACGTACACTGGTGTCTCCATACTTCCAAGTTCTTGCAATGTAATAAGCAACTACTCATTTCACTGAAATTCGTCATATCACGTACAAGTCTTATCGAGCATAGGAGCCTTGGTTGTAAGACTCCAATGCTTCTAAATGGCTGGTCATTCACATGACAAATGAGTAGTGTCAAGGGGGTTCCACTCACTGTGTGTACACTCACTTGAATTCTCTACTATCCACGTCCACCCTATATAACGTATTTCCCGACTTTATTCTCGTTTCACTATTGCGCTTAATCCATTGATTAATTCACTTTCTACTCGCACTTCTCGTGCACGCAGAGATGCATGCATCTCCAAAATACACAAAATTTCTTCATCTTTCTCCGTCTTTCTCGTTTTCGTTCAATTCAATCCCATTTTCGTGCACTTTCAAGATAAGCGGAATTAATTCGAGAAAGTCGTATCGTCAGCAAATTACAGAATTTTACTAATCAATATTTCGTGATACTAAGTAAAAGAGATATATACCCGCTCTATCTTAATAAGATCATTGGTTGAAATTTTTTGCAGAAAACTTATAAGATATATATAAGATGTCTAATATTGAATTAACAGTTATTTTTTAGAAATATTTAGATAAATTTTATTTAAAATTATTCAGTATAAGCTACTGCTAATTAATTTACATATAATATCAATTTATTTGTAAAATTGATTACTTTATTTTTAAAGACAGCTTATTTTATGAACGTTTATAGAAAGAGATGGATATTTGTGAGTTAAGCATATTGGATATTTTAGATGATTGGAACATATTTTACTACAATTTATAATACATAAGAAAATTATAAATGTTATTGTTAAATATTAATAATAAAAATAAAATAATTTAATAAAATTGGTTTAAAATATGATTTAAAAAAAGACAAATTTAACTGAACGAATATATAATTTTATATATTTTATACAATTTTTAACATTTTAAAATCTAATCGATTAAATATCTTCACAAATATATAAGCTTGGTATGTGAATGTTATAAATTAGTTTTAAATCTTTATTGTTTTACATGTAATTATTAATTTTAATGAAATGTTACATTTAAATTTACGTTAAATGATTTTAAACTATATTTATGATAAATGTTTGAAAATGAAAATGAAGAATATGTTTATTAAATGATGTTAAATATAGACAAGAGATTTAGAAAAAAATATTGCTATTATATACAAAAATTTTTGAAATTAAATAAACATAATAATGTATTACCATCTCTTATAAATTATTATTTTTTTTATATGCATTATTCTACTAATAGTAGCTTCGTATATATGTACGCGCGTTCACAAATGGAAATTTAAACAAATCATTAATTTGTGATAATTTACTATATGTACAAATTGTAAAAAAAATTTTATATAGTGAATATTGCTATTTTAAGATATAGAATTAAATAAAATTTATACATATAATTTAATTTTAAACATTGTTCGTACTTTCAAAGGAATTATGATCAGAATAATAAACTTTTCAACACTTTCAAATAAATTGAATAAATGGAATTAATGGAATTAATTGAACTATGGTGATATTATATATTATTCATTCTATTTTGTATCATAAGTTTTTTAAAAATAATTATAATTTATCTGTAATATCAGTTCTCATTTTATTCTTTGATTGAATCAGTAATAATCAATCATTATTTTCAATTAATACATAGTATATGCTAATTAAGTCCAAAAAATCAAGATTAAATATTGAACAACATTTTACTACTTATGTATTAAATAATTAATTGTTTACTAGTATTTTTATATTATATATAAATTTGATGAATGACATAATGTATATATTTAATAGATTATCTGTGTACGTTTGCTCAGTTTCCTTAAATTAATGATATTATAATCAATACCACACTTTTGGACAAATTTATATAAGTTTCGTAGATTAACTAGCCTATGTTAATAAACTAAGAAAATGAAAATCATAAAATTAATTTTTTGTCATAAATAATTCTAAATCAAACATCTAAAGTGATTTACAGTTTGCAGTTTACGATATTTGTTAAAAACATTAGCCCTACGTGTTATATGTTTACACGTACTTTCTTTCTCGAAGGTGCATCACGCGCAGCAAAAATAGTTTCTTCTCTCCATTTTTATACACGTATCTATAAGCGTATGTGTATCGGTTGTTTACTCAGCGCGTTATCTCCAATGCTATATGTCAATTCGATACTAGGGAAAAGTTCGAGTATGTCTGAAAAAGAAGAGCGCACGTTTTGGTATTTCCGTTCGAAACTCTAAGATGTTTCTCTTATAGAAAAACGGATGTGGTAAGTCTGAACTATAAATTCTTGAATTTTTGCACGAAATACTATATAGATGAATATGCGGAAGATTCGTCGCTTTATATAAGTATAAACAAGATCAATGTGTAGCTACAGTGGCTGATTTCCTTTAAAAGATTGCGTAACTGCTTGTCCAAAAGTTAAATGTGAATAAATTTCTACGGCATATTTTGTTTTGATAATGATAGCTTTAGCAATTATAAGATTTGTTCTTTTGTTATATTATTTTATATAGGTACTAATTTTATAGGTACTAAATTAATTTTCCATTAAAAATTAATATTCAATAAATATTTAAACGTTATACAGAAAATAATTTCATAATAAATATCATAATATATGTTATAACTAATATCATACTCAAATTTGCTAGCAATTATATTTTTTAAAGAAGTTGTAATACGTGTTAACAACATACAATATTTAGACTAATTTTTACGAGATTTTTATAATTAGTATCTTTGTATAGAATATAATAAAATAGATATAAGTAGTATCACATTGTTTATTAATTTATCAATTTTGGACTCATGAATATGACGTTCAGAAGTCAAATCTACTTTTATCCGAATTATAAGAAAATAAATGTTCTTTATACAATATAAAATATACTATCGCTGTTATTTTGGAACTCAAACAAACATAACCGACAGATAAAGTGACTCCAATATATTTGTAACAATTTTAGATTATTTTATATCTTTTTCTTTAACTTTTTATGATATAATCTCAAATATAAAAATTAAAAAAATTTAATATTTTTATATGAACTTTAAAATTATCTTAATAAAATTTTAGTTTTAAATTTTTGTTTAAAAATAATGTATACAAATTTAGTATTAAAATACTTACTCTTACCAATGTACGTAATATTTTTTTATTAATAAATATAAAAATATTATACACTAAATTGTACTAATTTATCATTTTTATTAATTAAAAAATATGTCTTGTTTAACTAAATGTTATTGCTGTTAATATAATATTTTGAAGGTTGGTAGACGGTCAGATGATATAAACAAAGATATCTAAATAATTGTTGAATACAATCACATAAATTATTTTATATAAAATTCAATATCAACAGTCTCAATTACAAGCAAAGCAATTAAAAACTTATTCAGATTAGATTAAGTTAAAATCGCGGTCAATAAAACGATCGATAAAATGAATAATAATGAAAATAAAATTGTCAACAAAAAAAATTTCAATTCAGCCGTGAAAGAGGCCGATATCTGTATAAAAGAGTTTTCTCAGGACTTGCTCATCATTCCTAAGAAGTGAAAGGGATCCTTACGCGCATGAATAAGCTGTTATGTCGCGTTACCGTCACAAGGTTTGATAAATAGTCTTGGGCCAGTGCAAGTTTACGAAAACGCGCATCTAGGGGTTATCACTGGCTTAACTCTGCGACGTATCCTGTGTCTGAGCTTTTGCTCTAGAAGGCATTAATCCTTTCTTTTTGTGTCATGTATTATAAAAATTTAATCAAATATAAATAAAGTATTGACGTTCGCTTGACATATAAAATATTTAATAACTTTAACTTTACAATAAAATTATTATTTATGTATGTATGAATTTAATGTACGTTTGATTTTTTTTGCAATTAATATATAAGAAATATTATTTTATTAAAAATAAGAAATTAATTATAAATTATATAACTAACTAAAAAGTAGTATACATGTAAATCTTTTAATATCATTAATTATAATTTGAAATTGACATTAATATCTATAAAATTATAAATAAATTTTCTCGATTTTTTATTAGGATGAAATAAGAAATATTAAAATCTTTAGGTTTAAAAATATGATATTTGTTAAAAATATTCAGAGTTATTTCATACAGTTTAAGAAAAAATAAGTTGGAAAGAAGTTTTATATCGTTTATATGATTTATCGATTGCAATCATAAAATTGAAATTGATTTTATTATTTTATGACTGAATTTAATCATTCATAAAATGCATAATTATTGAAATTACGATCTTACGATATATTGTGTTTGTATCATATTAAAAATTTTACTTATTTTTATGATTTAAGGATTTTCATTCAATCATAAACATTAATAACAGTAAATGCTTTAAGGATCAATAGTGTGTTCAAAGATACTAAGTTGACAGAAATACATTAAATTATTCTATCAATGTAATAAAAAAGTTTGAAGAACCACCAAATTATATTATTGTTCGTAAGATGAAGTTACAGATGTACTTATAAATGCATAATTTGAACTTGGGAGAGTTTATGTTGGATCGTGGTTGTATATCAGTGGTTGTACCGAAAAATTATACATCTAAAATGGGTTTTCTGCCAATCTTGGAGGGAACTGATAGTGTATCTGCGAACTGTTATCGATAGCGATTGGACGATTTATGAGAGCGCGTTGAATTCGTAAAAAAGGTCAGTAAGCAGCCAACATTTTTCTATATTATCTTTCTATCTCTTTCTTTTTTCTATTTTCTCTCACTCCCACACTAATACTGTCTCTTTCTTGTGAACGCATGAGAATGTCTCGATGGAATATATCGATAAGAATCCTTGCTTCTTCGTGTTTCTCTCTTTGTTATTTTCCTAGAACAAGTAGTGAAGAATACGTATGTATAAGGTCTACGTAAATGACCGGGGTCTTTTATTTATGGACCGCTGTTATGCGATATCATCTTGAGTGTGTGTCATGCTAATAGAGTACAAGCTGGCGAAAAAGTAACAAAAACGAACAGTATCATAGCAAACATGAATTTTTATGGAATAATAGAAGTAAAGAAATAGAAGAGAAGCTTAAACGTGTGGAAAATTGATGAAAATGGGCTCATAAGTCAAGCAATACTTGTATTAGTATAAAACTAGTTTGTTTTTTTATGTGCTTTTTGTGTGATTATGAGATTGATTAGAAACGACTATCACTAAATTATTATTTAATTTACTTATACATTGCCATTAGATTATCTGTAAAATTTATACTTTTACATATAATGTAATTATTAATTGTATTTATTCGGAGATAATAAAAGATCTATAGATTAAATATATTTTTTAATCAACGTATTATATAATTATCATAAATTAAATTAATTATCATAAATTTGTTGCGTAATATATTGAAATTAGGTTTATATGAATATAAAAAATTAAATATTCATTTTAAAATATTAGAAATAAATTTTAAAGTTCTTAAAACATTATTTTTATTAATTTAATTTAATTATTTTTTTAAAACATATTGTTATTAAATGAATATAAATTCAATTACTATATACACTTTTTATGAATAAAAATTGAACCTGTAATATTGCTCGTTAATACAATACATGATAAAAATCTATTATTAAAAAATTGCTTATAAAAAAATTTGATCATGTTTTAGCCAGTTATATAAAATTGATTTATGTGAATTTATGTATTTCACATAATTAATTCTATTAAAAGCTTAAGGTCTTATATATTATATTTTACAAATAACTAAAATATAATACAAATAAATAATCAAAAAATAAAATCATTTTTGTCTCAAATTTTACTACTTTATAAGTGCATGTCTTCCGAGTAAAAGTAGTTTGTTCTTTAATGATATAACGCAGATTATCTACACTTAAGGTTTTTATTTTTCACTCCTCGATTCAGAAAAATAATAAACGATAAAAATCATATTTTATATCATAAAGAAGAAACTCTTAATTACATAGTCTGACATTTTAAAATAATAAACTTAATTTTTCTACTTATAACAACTATATATTTATGCTCAATCCGATTTTCTTTTACTACATAAAGCGTTTTACGACGATGATTACTGTGATTTTTCTTTGTTATGCTCATTTTTGCAAAGTTATTAGTAATATAATAAATTATCATTATTATGTTTATATAACATATTATTATTGTATATATTTATTGAAAATTAATTAGTAAAAAAAAATACCAGTGGAATATTTGAATGCAAATTTAAAAGTAAAAAATTCATCAATGCGCATTTCATAATGACTAAAATTTAAAAATAATTAATTAGATTTTTTATATAATAGAAAATTATTAATTTTTTTAATAATTTAACTTTTTATAGTAAATTTTAACGTTTGTGTGTTTTCTTAAATCGATGATTAGCCTTTATGTTTCATATTGACTACAATATAGGCGTAGAAAGTAAAAAGTTTAGCCAATGGTTGGAAGGAAAAAATGTTCTCTTGGTTGAGAGAGAAATCATTTCCATGTAAACGTTTAGGGGATATACACCCTTATGCCGGTTATCCGCGATCAACAAGCACAGCAAGATCGACTACCTTAATACAGCACGTTCATGGCTCTGTTGTTATTATTTGTAGCTCGTTTTCATGTACTTGTTTGTTGTATGATCGTATATAATAGATTTTTTCAACAATCTCATGTAATACACACTAGCTCGACAAGTGCAATCTCGGACAGTTCTGCCTCCAATTCAAATTTTGGCTTACAATCTGAAATTGCTGCTGATCGAAGGAATAGGTAGGAGATGCATCTCCCACTATAAAGATCCAAGAATCTGCTCACTCGGAAATATTCTCAATTTCAACTTGGCTTTACCACATACCTGCGCTCAAGTGTGCAAAGGGGACACATTGAGTTTTGAGACTTGCATGCATTTTATTCTCAATTTTGAAGACATAGCTCTTGTGATTATGACGATTATTATGGTGTAGTCGTAGGTAATTAGGTTTAATTTTGGATATATCTGCAACTGTTCTGGCTTTTTCTTATTAAATCTACGAAGGTTTTTTATATCTTATATTCAATAAAAATAAATTTAAATATATTTATATTTTGTCTATTTTCTTAACTTTTATTTATAACATGTACATATATGTATATATGCAGTTTTTCAATTAAATCAAATTAAATGAATGAATTAAATTTTTTTACGTAATGTACGCGTATTTCTTTATATAATTAAATTTTTTGTTATTATTATTTCTTTCACCATTGTTTTTAGTTTTATCATAGTTCTTTCAAAAAATAATTACTTAATAATCTGTATTATTTTTATTGAAAAAAAAATAAAAAATATACTGACTTAATAGTTTTCAAATTATTTCTATATTTATAAAAATATATTCTTAAACGTTAAATTACTTAAATTACTAAAATATAAATAATGTTTAATATATTCAATATGCATATATATCGAAAATTGAGTAAGAACTCGGTAATATACGGAGATTGATTCAAAATGTATCTAAAAGCGAATGATATGTTTAATTAATCCTTTTTTAAGTATTCGAAAAAATAGCTTTAAATTTTTCATTAAAAGGCAAAAATTATTCGTATTAAAAAACTGAAATTCTGTGGATAGAAAAACAATACCAAGTTTGTTACGTGAACTTTAAATAGATGATTTTAAAATTATTAAAATATAATAATAATATAAAATATACAATATAATAATTAATAGCAATTAAAGCTTGAAAGATATATCTATTAAAAGTACATCTATTAGATTGATACGTACAATCATTTTAAAGCTTATCCATTAACAATTTAAAATACATTATATTTATTTTAGAAAAAAAACATTACCTTATAATTTAATAACTTATTTTAGAAAATAATCTCAATCTTGTATTATATTCAATATTTAATTAATATTTTAAAAAGATACACCTCTACTAAAAATTCAAAATATTATGTTTGATATAATTTTTTTCTTTTATTATATTCAAATAATTTTTTTTGTAATTGAATCATGATTTTGCATATGAAAATTCCTTTTTCATATATTCTACTCGATTATATAATTGTTTAACATTTAAAAATATTTTATTCATAATTTTTATTTTAATAACTATAGAAACGAGTATTATTTAATATAATACTAAAATAATGAAATATTGGGGGAAAAATGATTTTTAAATTCCAGATCATCCCTAAACTTTTAATATTAATTGTGATTATTATGCATTACCTAACGTATAAATTATAGCTTACTGATAAATATAAATATTCATTGTAGAACATTAAGGTCTTTTTTATATATGTATGTTATGATATAATAAATTTGATATCAAATTAATAGTTGATTTATATATTTATTCTTATACTAAATACATATTACGTATCATAATTTATCGATTGAAAAAAATATAAATTCGCAACGAATATAAATTTGATTTAGAATATTGAGAAATAGTTTTATACATTTATTTGAATTACACATATTTGAATTGATTTTGATGCACATAATAAATCGTCTGAAAAATATTTATGTTTTACCTAATGCAATTATTTTTTTTATTCATGATTTACTGAATGAAATAAATACGCTTCAAGTACTACTCTATAATTTAAGAATAATAAGAGTCTTGATTGAATTAGAAAAAATGTTATGAAGTAATTAATTACCTATAATAAAAAATTTCCTCATGCCACCATGTATAAGACAAAAATATTTAATAAATTTTTTATTACATAAGTGTAGTATAGAAATTATTTATTAAATTATTAAACTTAAATTTTGAAATTATATTCTATAAATATTATGTATGAATTACTTAAATAATTTTTCAACTTATCAATCGAATAAATTATATCTATTTTTATATATAATATGAAAATAGCTTTGAATACAATAATTAATATAAAATACTTTTAAAAATAAAAGTGAATATATTCATTTGTAAAAACATCTATTTTTGCAATAATTTTATTATTGAAGACTAAATAATCGATAAATCTCGTCTCCCCATCAGATGAAAAAATTTATACAACTGTTTACTGTCCCTTAATATTCCAGTAACACTTCATGCACATCCTTCGGTATACATTTAGTTGTCTCGAACAAGAAGGGGGGTGTCAGAAAGAACGTTCTTTCCCCACAGAGCTTCGTACGCACAAGCCAGCGAATAGATAATAAATCCGGCGGTAAAGAGGCCGTTTCGGATGACAAAGGTCCGTTAATGCCACGATACGTATGTGCAAGGCGTATCGGCGTCCAATCCTCCCAAGGTGGCAAGCGTGGGAGCTTCCACGAATATGCGCCTACTAGGTATTTAGGGCTTCTCCAGATGAGCAAAGAAGGGAAAACCAAGTATTATAAGAGAAAGAAAGAAAGGAGAAGAGAAGGAAAAGTAAATTTGGAGGGAGTGAAGCACACAAAACCTGATTTACCGAGGCAATCGCTCTTTATTTCTCTCTAGGCGCTCTTCTCTCTTGACGTCTTCAATAGATATCGTCTTGTAATAGCTTTCCGTTACCTGAATATCTTCCGTACATCAGTTGAGCCATGACCCTGTCTCCTTTCGACTTACTGCCGGCTCTTCTTGCGTTGTAGATGAATGAATTCACTTTGTCTCTTTTTTCCTTTACTTTGACAACGATTTTAAAGAATTTATTATCTTATGGAATCGTATCGCCAATTCAACTTTTATCGCACTACAACGAAAAAATTTGTAAAATATAAATCATTGCATTAATTTGTATTTTTGTTTGATCAGAAATAAATAGACAAATAATAATTTATTCGAAAGATTATTTTATTACATTTTGCAGATAACTTATTTTAAGTTTTGAATTTAAATCGTGGTTTCTATAAATTTTTAAATTAAAATTTTTGCTTTATTTAATTTTCTGAATCTTGATTTACAGAAAAAATAAAAAATTTATTTTTAAACCAACAATTAAAAACTTTGAATTAAGTAAAATGAAATCTTATATTTTATACGGTTTCTTAATTTACAGCTCACATTTTTTTCTTTCGAACATATTTTATTTATTAAATAATGTATATTTGATGCATAATTAAAGTTAGTTTTAAATTACTCATATAGTTAGTTTCTAAAAATATTTCTTATTTTTCGGCATTTAATTGTTAATTATATTATTTTTAAATTAGAGTAAAAGAACCATATAAATGTAAATTATTTTATTATTTAGATAATTATTTGTGGAATTAAATTTATTTTATTTTAAAATATTTTATAACCATTAAAAACATTTTTTAATAAGTAAGAAATATTACAGTTTTGAAACTATTAACGCTCGTTTGTCCACATATATCTGTAGAAATAACCATTATTATTTTCGAAACTTTACGCTTCGAACTAAGCAGAACATCAATGCTTTTGTTAAAAACATTGAATATTTTAACGATATAATCGTCGTTTAAACGAACATAGTTGGTATGCGTGTATTTGGCTAAACCAAATGCAAAACTTATGTAAGTATGGATTTATATGGAATAAACTTTACAAAAACATCATAAATCAGCTATTAAAATAAGGAGCATAGTAACTTAAATTAGATTTATTATTATGTAAAAATTATACTAATATACTGTAAAACAGTCTCTAATTGATTTGAAATTATTTATATTTTAAGACATGTACGTATTCAAATCAAACATGGCAAGATGTTTTATTGTCCTTATTATAACCAATAACTCACATACATCCAAATTTTATGTATATTATTAATTATATCGCAAATTTTTAACAATAAATTCTTTATTTATTATTGATAAATATATCCTCTTCATAAACAAATCCATACTCATTCTTTCTTACGGTCTCTTCAAATTTATTCATTTAATCTTCCTAAATTTATTGCTGTTCATCCACGTTTACTATATTCGTCTATTTCCGAAATATAATAGATTTGATTTATGCTGTACATATTTTTTCTATTGATAAATTATTTATAAACATTACATCAAAATTAAGAAAAAAAATAAAAATTTTATAACTTATAAAAGACTTTAAAAATACAACAAAATAATACTCAATAAATAATTAAAAAGTATTTTAATTAACTTTTTTAAAAAAAAATTTAGTATTTTTAATGTAATTGAATAAACTATTATTTCAAAAAATCATTGCTTTATTTTAATTTTTTATATTTCTTTAAGCAATAGCATATAACGACTATGTTTTTAAAGAATTGAAAGGAATTCTTTAATTATTACTATATATTTCACTTAAAGAAATAAATTCTATTTTATTTTTATTTAATAATAAAAAGTATTTTAGTAAATTATTAATATTATTTAATTATTAAAATTTTCGACTTTGTAGGTGTTAAAGATTATACATTAAAATTTTATCTTATACTATTTAGAAAAAGTTTTTTGAAAATCAAAAAATATCCCGATATTTACAACATTGAATAGAACGTTCAAAATTCATTCAAAATTTTTAATTTTAATTTTAATTTAATTTAACGATGTTCCTAATTTACTAAATATTTTGAACATTTATTAGTGTATAAAATAAAAATTCACTATACCATATATCATTTATACAACATCATTAATAAAATTAAAGAAATATTTTTGGAAAACGTTCTAATCCTCTTGCTAAAGTTGTATTCTGAATGCAATTGTACAATTTAATAATGAATAGATCTCGTTTCTTTATTTTTATTAAAATTATTCTTTTTGAAATTATCGAACACATAAGTGAAGATAATAGAAATTTTTTCTATGAAATTATTATATGTATTGTGTAATATTCTTCTAAAAATATTATTAAAACTGTGTTGTTTAATATAAGCTGAATAGTTGATATTCTAATTTTGATATTTAAAGTTTACATTATTATTACTGAATAATAGTATGTTATTCTATTTTAAAATAATATTCCAATAATTTTATTTTATTTTATAAATTAATGTTTCAGTAACATAAAATTGTGATTTTGAACAAGAAATATTTATATTGTTATAAAATCGCATTGGATCCTATTGAAATAAAATATTAGTATTGTAAAAGAATAGCATAATATAATGCATATAGTAAAAAGTAAAAACTTTTCGATCATGAATAATATCTGCTGTCTTTACTCCTCCCACTATTCATACTCACTCTCTTATTTGTATCATTTGTATTTTCACATTCAAGTTTCGCATACATTTGGTTCATCCATCCCGTGGGACTAACCCACACATTTTCCGGATGGACGATCATAGTATATCTATATATTCGATGAGTAGTCTAAAGACGTAAAGCTTCAGTAGGATAGAAAGAAAGAGAGAATGTGATCGAGACATGGAGTGAGATAAAGAAAATGAGAGAGTACCGTGACGAGGGTCGTACTCGAAATGATTGGTGTCGGTCGAACGGCTGACCATTTGAATACGCGCGTCTGTAATCACGACTGGGCCAACATTCGGTCGTGTTTGCTTCGCCCTCACGCCTTTACCCGTCGGCGGCTGTTTTCTCAGTTGGTCGTCAGCGTCGCACCTTCATTCGCGCCCCCGGAGTGTGTTGTCGTCGACGTCTCTTTGAGTTGCTCCGTCTCTGTCGCACACCTACCCCACGTGTATGCGTGCCATCTCAAAGGAATTGACCTGTAAAGACGACTTGGACCCTGACCTTTTCCCACCCGCGTCCTTGTTGATTCGTCGATGGATGAATTTTCGAGATAATTGGTTCGTGCGTGTGGGATGTCGTGATATTTCACGCAAGGGAATTATCTTTAGATGAGAAGTTTGTAGCATACAACTGCCTTTTTTCGAACAATTATTTTAGAATAATTTCGTGCTAGTAATGAGGGTAGATTTTATTAATTAATCTATAATCGAATGTATAATGAAGTAGCATGTAAATATATTTTTAAAATTGTATTTTTTCCTCCAGAAATTTGAATATGACACGTCCTTTATAGAATTGATAAAGAATAGAATAGAGGATATTCATGTAGAAAATAAACTACATATAAAGTTGTGTAACAGTTAAAAGTAACTATATTATTGGTTTTTTATTAGATTGAATTAATATAAATTTTAGATGTATTTTGAAAATTTTAATACAACATAGTTGTTTTGTATTAATTATATAATGTTATTTATATATGTTTATTTATATAATACTATTTTAGACTTGATTAAAATTCTATCTCTATAACTTTAAATTGAATAGTTTTTTCAATTTGAAGAGTTCTAATAATATTATATAGTATTTTCTGAAATTTCATCATTTGAATGAAATTATAAATAATTAAGAATTTTTAATTACATATATTAAAACTTTTTGTAAAGAAAACCAAACATAGGTGTAATTTATCTTGATTTTAGATATAAAATCCACTGAATTATTAATTACTAAAACATTTATCTGAAATAAGTTCGTGACAATCTTGATAAAGAAAAAATTAATAAATTGATTTTTTACTTCTATAAAGTTCAAAAATTTATTCGATACGATAGCTATTGGTTTTATATAGATTTAAAGTAATAATTATTAATATATATTATAATAAACTTTTAGATTGTCTTCCATACTTAGTGAATTTTACCTATTAATATTAATGATATAATAATAATTTTTGTAACATAATAGATACTTAATACCATTACTTAAAATAAATATTAAATATTAGTATTTAAATACATTGTTTTGAACGTTTTGTATAAGTATTAATAATGTTTATTAAAAAAAAATAAGGAGCACTTTTCATACATAATTATGAATGTTTATAAACTACTTTGTATCATACTTAAACTGGTCATTTGAATCGATATATATTTGAAATATGTTTAATTTATTGAAATACATAAAATTTACATAATTGAATAAATATTATAGGAATAACTTTAATTTGGTGATTATAACAAATTGATAGTTACAAATAAATATTAAAAATTCATGAATTTATGAAAATAAGAAAAAATATTTTTTTGCAATGTGTACCTGAATAAAAAGATAAAAGAAATTAAGCATCTTATCGTATAGTTTATAAATGTGTATACACCAATAGTACACCTCAACGAATGGAGCAATTTTGCAGCGCTGTCTAAACATTTATCCGGTAAAACTGCTTCACGTACGACAGAACTCGGTTAACCCTTCCCTATTTCATTAAATTAGGTAGTTGGTTCTGTTACTATCACCAACGAGATCTAGTCGACTCCTACACGTATAGACACTTGCGTGCGTGTATACAAACTCGTGTGTCGTTCTTGTATTGGAGCTTCGGAAGTCTTACGGGTAGGCAGCGTTGAAAATTGCCGTAGCCATCGAAGTAACAGCGGCTACGCTCTTTCTCGGAAAACTTTCGCTTTTACCGTCATTTTATAATTCATGTCGTCGCTGACGTTCTCGACGGCGACGCACTGCTTGTGCGCCTTTTGCAACGGGCCGGTACCCCTACTAGACCAAAATAGAGAAAGAGCGCGGGAGGGTAACTTCGTTCGACACTCGTTCTCCCGAGGAAAGGAGGGCGAAAGCTAGGGCTGACGAGGCTCGCACTAAGGGAAAAGAGCTAAATCATGCATCTCATTGAAAGAAGGCTACCGGTTGAGTGCACGTGTATCTTTTGGCGAGGATACGATATAGTCCATAGAGAACGCATTATTTACGAGACTTTATGTAACGATGCGACGAGCGGTTTAGTGAGTTTCTGTTTATTTCACCAATTCTGTCGAAGTAATTTAGACAAGATACTTCGAAAATAACTTTCGTCTACCTTTATTCAATACGGACACGTTGATTTTGCGTGTAATTTTTTAAATTTATTCGTGATTCTCATGCTTGATACATTTGAAAAACTTTTTATATTGATAAGTGTTAATTATTAAGAATCAAAAATAAAAAACAAGTAAATGAAAAAATTGAAGTTTCTCTAAATATCTGTTTACCCATGTACTTTTTTACGCTTATTGATAAATTCTGAAGATTATAAAATTAAAAAACTTATTATAATAATATCTATTGTGTTTATAAAACTACTTAGAGTATACTTTTACGTTTATAAAAGTATCTTTCACTTGCATCTAATCCATTGATGTATTATAATTTATAAGTGGAAAAAATTGAGTAACATAATAGATACTTAATAGTTTCACTAAAATTTATCTCATTTTTAATTGCATTCTGTAACATTTAATTTTTCCACATATGAAATATGTAAATTACATTAGCAGAGTTAAATACCATAGCTTTCATAAAATTAATTTTCCGTAATCGCAGTTATAGTTTAATTTAACGAAGTCTGCGATTAAGAGCTTATTTAAGAGTCCATACAATTTACCAAGCCAATGACGAAAGGGTTAATCTTTGAGAGAGAAAGTGCGCACGGGAGAGCTTCGCTCAATACGCTCATGAACTTGTCGTATAGCTTCTTCCGTTCCCTCTCTCTTCTTCCTCTCTATCTCACTGCGCAGATTTTAATATAAATTATAATCTTATGCCGTTTCTTAATACCTTATCATTCTCTCTTTCTATCTCTTTCTTCCTCCCTCAATCTTTTACAATGGTCTTCAATCCCTGGCAGCCACTACGTTTGTATAGAAACCTCTAAAACGACGCAGTCATTATTAGAGAATTCTCATTATACAATCAATCATTTTGGAAGATCACGCTACGCAGGCTCTAATTTCTTACATCAATTAATGTCCTAAGAACGTTGGTATTCTGATTGTGAG
Source organism: Platyscapa corneri (assembly GCA_018907185.1). Classification (NCBI taxonomy): domain Eukaryota; kingdom Metazoa; phylum Arthropoda; class Insecta; order Hymenoptera; family Agaonidae; genus Platyscapa; species Platyscapa corneri. Next base: position 737,838 of record JACCHW010000004.1, read on the forward strand.
ACATTGCTAAGGGAAAGAGACCTATTGAACATTTTTCGAATTTTATTCCTTGTCTGAGCTGAATAATATTTTTTTTATATTGAACTGAAATATTCAATGAACTTAAAATATCATTTCAAACGTAGACTTATAATTTTATTTATTTTTCAGTGACGTTAAGTAATCGGGATCATTTTTTTACAGACATAATATAAACAGGAATTTTTATAATTTTGAAAATTAGATAAGTTTGTAAAATATATTGTATTAATTTATTTCTAAAATGTATTGTTGAAAATAAAAAAATTTTGAATTAAAAAATATTAGTTTAAATGTGTTACATAGAAATTATTACTAATTTGTTATTTATCACCATTATTATAAATATTTTATTATAGGTTCCTAAAATAAAAATAACTAGGTCGTGAGTAATAAACTATCTTACTTTAATAGAATATTTTCAAGAAAATTTGTATCTTGACTTTTAGTTTTTGTGACTTTGAAATTTTTTTAGAACTTAATAAGAATTATGTAACCAATTAACCATATTGGAATTTTCTTTCAAATATTTTCTTTTTATTTTCTTATATTGAAAACTGAAGAAATTCAAATTTTTTTCATATAAAAAAGATATATTTTTAATAGTTGTACTTGATATTTTTCTTATTACGTAAAAAGCTTTTAATTTCTAATTTTATTTAAGGAAAGTTTCATAATAATAAGTCGTTGTTATTTTTAATTATGTTAATATTAATAATATTATTAATTATAATATTAATATTATTTTACATATTTACATATATATATACATAAAAGTTTCAGAATATTTATTTGCATTCTTGTATAATAAAATACATTCAAATAAAACTAAAATATAGATATAAATTAAAAATATATTTTTAATAACTTTTATTACGTTATAATATTGTATTTTCCGTAAATCTATATTTATAGGTTTGTTTTAAATTTTGATATGTAAAATATCATTTTATATTTAATATTAAGCTATCATATAATTAAAATTCATAATTTTTTATTTATTAGAATAAGTTGTAAGATTTAATATTCGAATTAGTTATTAACTTTTGATGAATTATCATTCTATAATTATATTTATATTACGCAGGATGATTTTTGCATTTTCCTCCGACTGATGATTGGACCAAGCGACTATCCACGGATCATCTATGAATCGAAGATAGTACGAATAGGATTATATTAAAAAATATTTGAAGAAAATGCATTAGGATTATTTTAATTTACGTTTATTTTGCTGTCAGTATGATCTGCGTGGACTAAATCTATACTTTGATACATCTTTATCTTTATTGAGAAATTTCATTCATATTTCCGTTATCCTAAGATCTGAGTAAACAATTGACCAATAAATTTTGAATTGATATGAATAAGTTTCCAAAATAAATTTGAGTTTGAATGTTATTTAAATTAAATTAATTTTATTAATATGCTGAATTTTAGAAAAATTTATAAAAGCACTAAGTATTTAAATGTTTGAAAATAATTTATATAAAAATATTATTGTTATACCATTTATTATTAATAATATTTTTTTGTTTCATAATTAATTAAGTCTAATTTTATAAATTCCCTTGTATTTGTTATATAATTGAATTAAGATAATTAATAAAGTATTTCTAAGCTTTTTCTACTTTACACCATACTCTTTAAAATTTTACTCCTTTATTCTTATTTTTTAATTTTCTTTATATTGTTATAGTTGCTTTTTAGAAAGATGGGCGAACAGAATGAAAGCAAAAGAAATAATATACAAAAACCATGAATATTAATGTGACAGCCGAGCAAATGAAGCAAACAATAAAATTTAATTGATATTTTTATATTTACAAAAGTTAGGCATTAAAAATCGGTTATACTAATAACACGATTCTATTAATTTAGAAAATTTTATTACATTACATTAGATTTTAATATTTCTGAAGCAATTCCTTTACAACAAGGTTTTATGTTTTTTGACTTATAATACAAAAATACATCCATCTTTAATTTGTTTATGTATTTAAAAAAATAAATAAAAAATAATATTCTATCTTACTCTTTCTAACTCATCTTCTAATCATCGTATGTTGTTCTAATATTTATTAAATTTATATTAGTATATTTCGATATTATAGATGGCACTAAGACATTATGTAATATTTTACTTAAGCTATTGTATATTTAAACAAATATTTTATTCATTAATCGATAAATTAATTCTTATATTTACTATAATACTTATTGAAATATATTTATATAAATATTTATATTGTGTACAGCACATGTATATAAACTATCTTTATACGTATGTTCTCAAGTTATTTCATTGATTTGTATGAATTATATAATATATACAGATTTACATTTGAGTTTTAATTTAAAAAAACGAAATTTTTTTAAATCCATATAAAATGAATATTATTTTTCAAAAATATAGTAGTTTGTTGTATTAATATAATATGTTGAATGACTTTAAAAGTTAAATTTTAATACTAAATGTGATAATAAAAACGCTTATAATAAAAAATAAGTTGCAAATAATAACAGGATGCACGCTACTTTATTCTAAATTTTTGCATAATTTTTAAATATTAATAAAATGCAATTTAGTATCATAATCATTAAATTTGAATTATACTTATTTATGACTTTTTATTTTAAAGGAAAGAGAAAAATTTATATTTTAAAAATATTTAACAAATTTATTAATAAAAATTCTCTGAACAACGTTAGACAATATTATATAAATTTTACCTAATCAAATGTTATTTAAACTTTGGTTTATTATATAATCATGTAATTTATAATTTTTTTATCATTACTGTTTAAAAAATAATCGGAACATAATTATATGAATTTTAATTTATTAGATAAATATCAGGTTTTCAAGTAATTAAATAATTAATAAATATAATAAAAATCAATACAATTGTAATAAACTTGTGTAAACTTGTAATTGTTTATTGATTTTCTAAATTTAATGAAGTTTTAATTAATAAATTTTTATGTGAAATATTCTAAGATATATGAAAAAATTTGAATTTGAATTATTTATGTAGTTTTAATTTTAGAATATTATAAGTTGCTATGAACAAAAATAGGAAATTTATATATTTATAAAAATTATACTAAATTGAATAATTCGTTTTTATTAATTTAAATCATTAAAACATTTAATTGTTGTTTCAATATTACGATTTTTGATTAATTAGGCCTTTACAAAAATTAAATAATAAATGCAATTAATAAAAGCATTTTTTAATTCTAAATAATTCAAATTCTCATAGGATTTTAAATAAAATAATTTCAATTTCATTTATATAAATATTTATGATAAATATATATTTATGATTGTAAAAATATAGTGTCATTTCATCAGTATCGATTTATTTTTCAGTACTAATATGTCTGTTATAATAGGATTTTGTAAATGTAACAAAGTACTCGTTTTCGCTTATAACTTAATTGAATTATTTAAAAATCAATAAAGGTTATGGATCCATTAACACACCTCCCCATTTTTTCATCTAAAAAGCTCGTATTCACGTAATGTAAAAGAGCAAGGCGTTAATTGAGGTCGAATTAAAGTTGCTCTTGCAAAATAAGTTTCTCGTTCTAAGAGAGATCAAGAACAATTTGCGAAAGAGTTTTGCAAGCGAGTTAAATTGAGAAAGTAAAAAAGAAGTAGTAGCAGTACCAAGTTGAGTCACAGGATGTACGGACAAATTTCAGACTTTGAACTTTGTCGCTTGACCGACCCTCCGCCTGCTCCCTCATTTTATTTCATTCCAGGAGCTATTAACATACTTCGAGCACAGTAAATTTTTTTGATATTTTTATAGTTATTTCTTTATCTAAAGTTCTTCCTTTGCTCGTGACCTTTATCATTTTCCAAAGGTCGCGGCTACACAAACCAACTGCGGCGAGAGTTTGCATAATTACGCGTTACGCGCGCGAATCAAATTCTCGGCAACGCGCGGAAAGCAAACTTTTGGAACGCGTGAAAGTGAGAACAACTGAGTCAAGAAGCGTGCCGTCGACAAAGGGGAAAGTGATTTGTTATACTTTAGAATACGCTGCTGCTGAACTGTGGGAACACGCGAGTGTTGGTGTCCTAGAAACTTGTGTCCAGGTAATTTCATGATAGATTAAAATCGAGATGTCAAGTGAGACTATCCTACTTACGGAAGAAAAAGAGCATCGACTATAATGAAAGAGAAAGAAAATGATGATACGATGTTCAGGCATAACGTAGAACATAGAATTGTGGAATAAGTCAGTATCTTTGGTACTATTCAAAGTTAATTAACACAGTTACAATAGTCCCATTTCTTTATAGATATTACTACCATTGTTTATTTAATTTTTTGTTGTCTCAACTTTTTGTCATTTCTTTTATAAAAAGAACCAAATGATATATTAATTTAATCTTATATAATAAAATATAATACGTAATATAATATAAATATATTATTCTATAATAATTTATAACATCAATTTATCTATAGTAATTTTTATGATCTGTTATTTATATTATCAATAAGAGTTTTAGCATGAAACTAAAAATTAGTTGATAATAGAAAATTATTAAAGTTGATTATAATAGTTTTATACCTCAAAAAGTATTTAATCTATTTATTATTTGAATGATACAAAATTTATTTTAATTTAAGATTATTTTCACGATATTTGCCATTTAAATAATCATGTTCGTAGCAATTCCTCACATGCACTTGTAAAATTGTAAAATATAATGTTTTAATGGCTTTACAATTTGAATGTACGAAACACATCCTTCATTAATTCACTATTATTAAAAGAATTTTTAAATACACAGTACTTTTTAAATAATAATTAATATTTTATTTATGTAAATCTGATATGAAAGTATATAAGTTGCAAAAAATAATGTAGAATCTTATTTAATTCTCAAAAATTATGCACGTTGTTTTAATATAAGATCTCTCATAACTTATTGAATATGCAATTGCATTTATAACCATTAAATAGACATTTTTTACCCACTGTAATTAATTATATTAAGTATTTTAATTAAGTATTCAAATATCTAATAAAATTTCACGCATTAAGCTCTTCTAATACTATTATTAAGTACACGTTTATTCTTGGTTAAAATACAAAATTTTAGTTTTTAGAAAAAAATATTTATACAGATAAGCTATTGTTTCACAAAATCTACGAAAATCATGTAGTAAAATATATCAAAATAAATCATTGACACATATCAAGATATTATTATATTATATATAGGTTGCATTTAAAACATTTACAACACTAATAACAAGAGAAATGATGTAAAAAAAGGTAAAACCAGCAAAATTTTCAACACTTTTATTCCTTGTTTCAGATTTTTTATTTTTTGAATTTTTCGAAACTTTGTTATATTTAGCAGATCTCATTAAGTAATACCTTGTAAATATCTCGTTTTTAGATAAAACTCAGTATCGACCTGTACTCGTATACTATTCAGTAAATGTTGGGGATATATAATTATGTGTATTTCTCTATGCAACAAGGCGAAAAAATTAACTATTATGTAGCAATATATAAATATATATATGTATATATATATATAGGGAGAGAGAAAAAGAAAGAGGGGGATAGAAAGAGAGAAATTTATATCGTAGAAGGCGTGGAGCAGAATTAGAGTAGTTTTCGGAATGCGCGCGCGCACATACAGAAAGAGAGAAGGATGGAGAAACTCTAGCGCTTGCGCTTCATCGGCCAGTAGTAACGGACGGAGTGGAACAGACAGCGTTACTACTGCGATTTTCCTATTTCACCGTCAGGCTAATGGAGCGAAAGGGAGATGTAAGGAAGAGGGTAAGAGAGAACGAATGTGGGTGGAAGGCTGAGTACAAGAGAAGGGGAGTGATCTATAGACAATGTGGTGGGGATGGGAGTACACGTAGAGCAGAAAGTAGGGGCTCTCCTTGTACTCTCTTGTGCTCTGTGACACTCCTCGCTAAGGATTTGAGTAAAGAGCACGTAAACTTAAGCTGCTTTTTAATAAAAGCAGTTTTAATTAGAAATTTTAAATTTGTTTATCAAATAAAAAAACCACAATTCTTAAATTATTATTATTTCTAATTATTTAAAAATTATTATAATTGTTTCTTTATTTGTATTTTAGAATAATTATAAAGTTAACTTACTAAAATAAAAGTTTTCGTTATTTAATTAAGTTTCGTTAATCTTGCCACTAAATTTAATTGTATTTAATTTTTAATTTTAAAAAATTATTTATAACTGAATTAAAATATTTATTAGCTTTATAAACAGTTGATTGTATAAAAATGCATTCGAAATTTAAAGTAATAAATTTAATCGTGCATAAAATGATTCTATTTAATATTATTTAAGACTGTGTATCAGTAATTTTGGTGAAAAAGTAAATTATTGTTTAAATTACAAAAAACTTTTCACACGGATTACGAGTGCTACTGAAAAATATTTAAAATATATCTACTATATTATTTTTTGCGTAATAATAATAAATATAAAATATAAATATTTCGATTATTTTTATTTGAATAGTTATTTTAATTATTCAGAAAATATTTCCTTTATTTTTTCGTATTATTATTTTGTAAGGAGCGAGTATCACTATTATCAATTAATTGGTAATCGTTTCAAAATTTATTTTGTTTATATTACCATTTCAATAACCAGAATTAAAATTAATATAAAATCATAATAATAGTATTTCTACTGCTAGTATCTCAAATAACCAATTATTGTTAAAATAAAGTTTTATCTAGACATTGTAGCGTGAAATATGTAAAATTTTAAAGTTTAGAGTAAATAATGATGTAATGTTAAACAGCTTGATTTATATAAAGCATTTTAGAAAAAATTGGCTGTATAAAATATTTATTTTCTTTCCTGAGAAATACAAATCTTTGTGTTATTTTGTATCCAAATAATAATTTATTTTTTGAAGTAAAATATATTTAATCGAAGTTTTCATTTATTTTTTAAATGGTAATTAACTCAATCCCTTTATTATTTTCACGCACAATTTCTTCAACTTGTATACCCCCGAATATCTGTATCTAATATTTGTCGATCATTTTGGAAAGAACGTATGTGCATAATAAAACGTACCTTAAAAATACTTTAGTTTTATACTTTTAAGAATTATAAGTTTACATTTTTATTTTGTATTCTTATAATTGAATAACTTTTCAATAGTCCATTGCAGCAAATAAAACTTATAAATTTATATTTACATGTTTTTAATTTAAAATATTTCAATGTATTAAATAAAGGCTCTATTTCTTTAGATATAACATGATGTATTTAATGTTAACCGAATAATAATTAAAATTAAACAAAGAAAAAGTAGCTATTTAATTTTTTCATTCGTTAAATTATGTAAACCACTTTAAATTGATTGAAATACATAACAATAAATAAGTATAATGTTATAATTCAAATGTATCCATAGTCAATAACGAAATTCATAAACAGTCGACTAACAAGGTAATCACTTGTAATGACTTTTGACTAACTTTACAACGCGTATTATTTTACTATCAAAGACGATTGTGGGTGTAAAGTATATATTGCAGTCAATCATTATATTACAAGATAACCACAGGGTGTTTATTACTCTGTTGGAACTCACTCTGGATAAGCGCAAAATGCAATATTTTTAGCACGTAAATGATTAATGAGAATCGAATCGAATCGAAATTAAATAAGGCAGACCTCAATATAGCGGAATGGTCAATAAATACCAACTTGACCTCGAAACAAGTACGATCAAGCAATGTATCGCATGAGTAATAGAACGAAAGCAATTCATATGTGAAATATTTGGTTAGCAAATATTAAAAGACTATTCAGTTCTTACTGTTTGATTCTGTGCTAGTTTATTCATATAATTTTTAATTGCACTATAATGTCGTCACCAAATTAATGAAGTGATTTAGATTCTTATTGTTTGTTTATAAAATTTTAAATAATTTACTATAAAGTTATGAATCTTATACCTATTATCTGATGTAATCACCATAAATTATTCGATTTATATAAATGTAATAATAATGAACATTAAAAAAAAATAGTAGAAAACTTTATCGAAAATAATAAGAAAATCATTTAAATTATAAAATGCAAAAAATTAATGAGTATACTTATTCATACAGCAAATTAATAATATTGCACAAAATCCGTTTAAACAGTTTTTTAAAAAATGTAAAGAGTACATAATTTTAAAATTTTAATGAATGGTATCAAAAGATACTTAAACGTACAAATATTTTATAAAAATAGTAAAATTAAATGAAGTATTGCTACAAATATAAACGATTGAGATAATTTCAAAGCCGGTACTAAAAAAATATTTTATATTTAAAAAACATTAAACCAGTAATACAAGTCAGCATAGTCCTTATATAATTTAATCGTGCATAAATCTTATTCAATTGTTTTTAAGCGAGTTTTAACGATTTTACGGCTCAATTTAAAATTATATAAACTTTAGAAAAGAACTTATATCAAAAGCTTTCAAAAGATAAAAAGATGAAAGAAATGACACTGCGCTGAGTGAAAGAATGCATCAAAATTAATTAAATTGAGTACTGTGTATAGTGCGGCAATTACTTCATAATCTATAGATTCCGCTGTCTCTTATTCAAGTATTTTTTTAATGAAATATACATTCCCTAAATTTCAAATATTAGTGCAGGTTACTGGGGGCATAATGAAATTGGTAAATTTCTTCGAAATGTGAGGAAAATGTACGCGTACTTTTTCCTTTGAGATGGTTGCGCCGAGTAATTGGATTGTTGCACTTTCAATGACTCTAGTGGTTTTATGGGATCTCTAAAGTAACAAAAAGAGGTAACAGTCACGTAGAGTCTTGCCGGGGGTAATTTTTGAATTCGTAGGAAATTTTGCGTGGCAAACACATCAAAGTCCAGCTAATGGTCAGCACGAACGAGAGTCGAGTATAGATAGCCGGCATCTATAAAGTAACCGTGCGGCTTGTTGCCAGCGCCATTGCTGCACTACCTGGTAACTATGTTAAAAGTTTTAATATTAGTTTAGTCGACGGCTATGGTAGATTGAGACGTAATTCCAGGTAATACCTCCACCAGTTCTACTACGCCTCGCCACTACCGCTGTTCTTCTATCAGCTACTTGGCGCCGAACAATAATGAACGAAACACATTCAACAAAAGACCTTCCATATTTTCGACTCTGTCTTTTATTTCCACGTCTCACTCTTCGGAAAGAGCTTGAGTGGCCCTTAATCCGTATTAAATTCGACGCGTTCGATAGATGGTACTATGTTGTCTGATTCTCTCTTCCTTTTCTCTATATTTCTGTAGTAACGTAGTGATATATGAGGAAGCAAGAGTGTAAGCTTGTATTTTTAAAATATCCATCGAGGTTTCATATCTTACATTTTGGTCATTTACTCATTGTACAAACGTGACTCCGCAGGATAATAATCTCGGCCGGATTCAAAAATATCTTGGTAATAGTTTTTGTGCTCACTTATGTTTAAAAGAAATAGTATCACGCATTTAAATATAATAACTAAATACTTCTAATGATGTTTGATGATATTTTTTAAAACAATTTGAGATAAGAAAAAAACTTGGTTCATAAAAGAATATTTAAAGAACTTAAAGAAAAATAATTCAAAATGATGTTTTATGACGTACTTAATTACTATATCCACTAAATTTGTTACCATAATCATAAAGGATTATAATAAAAAAATTAAATATCATGTTATATGTGTATTTAATTAATGAATTATTATAGTAAAGTCTAAGACTTAAAAACAAATTATAAATTAATTTAATTTTACTATGAATTATAATTCGGTTTAAAGTACAATAATTAAGTACAATAATAATACTTTTAATTATTTTTTATACTATTTATATTATTTTATTTTCCGATAATGTTTTCTAATTACATTTGTATAAATTATAAAAATTAATGAGCGATACGTGAAGGTTGTATTATTCAATTCGATAATACTGTACAATCAAGTAAACCTGTTGGAGGATTAAAATAATCTTTTTATTAATGTATACGATATTATAAATATTACATTTAAAAAAATTTTACGAGATAAGGATTTTGCCAACTATAATGTTTATATAAAATATAATAATATTGGTATTGTTTTGAAACTTTAAATAAGTATAAGAGCATATCTTATATAAAATTTGAACTGTGTTAATATAATAATAACTAGGAAAAAAGATTTTCATATAATTAAAACTCGCTAATATAGACATCACAAGCATCATATTGTAAAATTATCTAATTGTAATGAACATTTTAAAAAGTTTCTTGAATATTTCCTTCTTTCCAGTATTTCTGCTAAGACTTTCTTTTTATGGTTATATGAAATATATCATATGTATAAAAGTAATATTTGTTCACATATTTTGACGGTATTTTAGTGGATTGCAAATTTATATTAATTTTATTTTCAGCATGAATACTTAAAATATGAAGAAGGCATCGTGAGAGATTTTTAACTGATTATTTATAAAGAATAAATTATTCAAAATTCGCAAATTATGATTTTCATACATTTGAGGAAATAACTCAATGGTAAACCTTGAACCGTGTACCTCTCCCTTTTCTCCCACATTTTGTTCGAAAAGCTCGTCTTCTACGTGGCCAACGAAAACCGTACGCCGTATACAATGACGTGTCTCTCCTCTCTCTCTTTTTTCCTATTCTCTTTCTCTCTTTTATTCCTGCATTTCCTCTCTTTTTCTTTCCTTCCATCAGTTTTGCTTCATCTCTTTTCCTTTATCTCTCTCGTCTCTTTCTCTCGAAGCAAGCCGAGTCAATGCGTAAGTAGGAATAGCGTACAAACACAACCAAGAAAAGTTTTATACTTACCTATACACGCAAAGTTCCAGCGTTCGTTTGTGCCCTCACGCGCTCACTTAGTACACGTATATACATATGCGAGTAGGTAGAAGCCAACTAGAGAGAGAGAGAAAGAGAAAGATGAAGAGAGAGAGAGAGGGAGAGAGAGAGAGAGAGAAAGAGAAAGACGGAGAGAGAGAGAGAGAGAGAGAAAGAGAATAATAATCCAACTCTCTTCTGAGTACGGGCAAATCCGTGTTTGTGTGTGTGTACGTGCGTGTTTGTGATATGTATGTATCATGAAGACGTCTATCCTACTCACCAATACAAAAGCAAAAGTGAGAGACATCCTCCCATGTTCCTCTCTCGACTGACTCTTCTACATCCGATGCGACGCAAGCTTGGTCGATGTCGACCACTTCGTTGTACCGAACGAAGACTGTGTTTGCTGTCGCCTTTTCTCGATATCTTTCCTCTTTATTATCTTTTCGTTTTTTTATCTTTATTACTCTTTATGTAAAGTAAATAGTAATATGTATAAAGTTAATTAAATTTTATATCAAGAATTTGTGTTCAAATAATATAATCCACTATATTTTGCTTGTAGTATATTATTATTGAAATTATAAAAAAATTCGAATTGAATTTGATGACGTAATACAGAGCTATTATATTTAAACTCATTATTTAGGTATTTTATAATAAATTTTTTGGTTTTAATAAAATTATATTTAATTATAATTTTTTTACGTGGAGTATTATTAATGTTCTAAGCATCAATTCAATAAATTTTTAATAAAAAGTTCAAATACAGTAGGAGTAGAATTAAAAGTCAAATTTTAAATTTATGTTAAAAATATTGGTATACATTTATTATATGTATTTAAATTAGGAATATTATATTTACGATAAATTAATTTTGTTTAATTTCAATGTGTACAATGTATTATTACGAAGTCATTTAATGGTTTAGAGAAATTTTTGAAAAATATTTTGTTTACTTACGATATGAATACTCAAAAATAGAATTTTCGCATTTTATGTTTAATAAAGTTTTTTTTCTTAGATTTAATATAAGTTTAGTATGATTAGAAAAAAAATGAAAGAAGTTAAACAAATACGGTTCTTCTTCTCGAGTCTTCAAAAAATAATAATTTAGATATATAATTATAGACATATAGTGAAAATTATAATAAATATTAATTAATAAAGAAATCTAGTGTAGAATAAGAAAATAGCAATAAAACATCTGACAAATCGTTGCTGAAAAATTGCTTGAACTCTTCATGTTCATGCGATAAGGGTCGAGTCATATTATTTTCAGATGCACATCTATGGAACAACTTCAGTACTATGTAAAACTACTATTGCAAGAAGGTACTCGGTTTGCCACACAACTAGCAATTGCTTTCCGATAGTGTCTCGATGCTTCTTCAGCTTTAAAAGTTTTTGCATCTTTGCCAGGAACGTTTTTCTTTATACTGGACAGACTTTTGTTTTTCGTTGATACGTTACGAAGGACGTGGTACTTGATTTTAAGATTATTGATGGTTCATCGAAAGTATCGCTTTTATGAGAAGAAAGTAGAAATTTAGAAATTGAGGTAAAGGTAAAGATTTGACGAATAGATCGTTTATTCTATTAAATTTCAAAAAGGAACAAGTATTGTCGCAACAAAACTTTAAAAATGTTGTAATTTAATGTTGCATTTTATTTTTATTTTAAAAATCAAATTTAAATTGTATACTTACAGGATTATAAAATAATAAAATAGTTCAAAGATATATTATTTTAAAATTAGCTGATTAATTAAAACGGTAAATCCAGTCAGATTCATAAAGTTAATAATTTTTATATAACACTTGCATATGAAAAAATTGCCAGTAATTGCACTAATGATATTCTAAATTAATTTATTTATACTTTTTTATAATAATATTATTAAATTTAAGTAAATTTTTTTTTTTATGTTCATATGGTTTGTATAATTATCAAATTTTAGTGTTTCAAAAATAGGTAAGTGATTTATTTTATATATATATATATATATATATAAATATATTTTATTTATTAAATTCATTAATAAAATATTAATAAATTATATTAAACAGTGTTTACTATTATTATAGCAACAATTATTAATTCTTTATTTTTTATTTTTAATTCTATTTGTATTTCTATTGATAAAAACAAAATTAAAATATTATTAATCCATATTTACAATATTTTTTACTATATTTTAGCGGTTAGTCAACATTGTAAAAAGTAAGATGGATATTCTATATTTAATCCATGAAACTTTAAATTATTAAGAGATTTTTTTTAAATGTTATGTTTCAATATTAAGAAAATAAAAGCTTAGTTAAATTAGTAATTTAATTAAAAAACATTGTTTATTCTATAATCACTGTTTCATAGTAATAAAATTTATATATTTAATGTATTTTATAAATTTTAGTATTTACGAACTTTGCTTGTGGAATCTTTCTTATTTATTTTTTCCATAAAAATAATAGTATTAAAATATGCAAGAGCACGTTTAAAAAAAAAGAGTACACGATTTTATAATATTTTATTTCAAAATTCTGTATAATCATTATTTGAAACTAATAGCTATATTAATCGAATGGTAAGTACAATTATATGAGTGAGATTTGATTTTCTACAAAGATTTCAAGGTAAAACCTTCGCATTAACAAACTTACTGCTTGCATCTTGCCAAAGAGAAGTAGAAGTAAAACTGGGTATTAGTAGGAACTTAGTTCTTGTTCTTAGGAATTTGTTACGAGGAACTTTGGTATTTTCTGTTTATACCATACTTCTTTTTTGTACTATTAACCAACTAGTTACTTCTGTGTTCTTTCACCTTGTTTTTAAATTTCATATTTTTATTTAGTTATCAAGGTTAACATTCAATTTACTGTTTTTAATCGCAATAATAATATACTTGAATTATTTAGGCCCCTCTGATACATAAATACATGTAAATCGTAGATTAAATATATCACATTATTTTAAACTTTGTAATTAATAGTATTTTATTTTACATCTACATAAAAATATTATTTTCTAACGTTTTTTTAAAACAATTATTTTATCAAAAATATAATGTCATAAAAATTAAAGTTGATTCAATACAATCAATGAAGTGAATCATTGTTTATAAAAAATAAAAATACATAGAGTATTTTTCCAATTTCTAGAAGGATTTTTAAGGAGCATCGAGAAAGTATTGTAAATAGGTGGAATAATTACAAAACTCATCCAGCTTCATCTATATACCATTTTTTCACTTTAAGTTTTGACCTCAAACTAACTTCAGTCACCAAGTTTCTGACCTCGAAACACCGACTTTTAATTTCGATCGCGCAATTCACTTTTAATTACAAGCCAAAATTCAGAAGAGGAAAGCAATGTCCATTCACTAAAGTTTAGATATTGTATAAAAAACTTTATGAATTAATACTTTTACTTTGCAGTCTCGAATTAGCACTTCTTGTATTCACTCACTTCATAAACGTGAGAAGTTATAAGACGAGTAGGAGAGACAAATGCTCTGAATGAGGAGCAAGATAAGTAGAAAACAAGAAGTTTCGAGACAGCGCATAAGAGTGAAACAGAGATATTGAGATCGAGAGTGAGAGGAATATTGTTAGAGAAAGACTTTAGGGGAGTGAGTGAGAAAACTAATAGTTCGGTAGGGGGATTGTTACCCGAAGTTTAAACTTGGTTGTCGACTGCCGTTAACAAGGTTTGCGACGGGGCTGGTTCAGTAGTGCCTAGGTCCTCCTGGGGTGTGCTACATCTTACACTGTGTTGTTGAGCTTTATTTGCATCTATCTCTGTCTCTTTCTCTCTATTTAATTCTCTCTCCGTCTCTCATAATATTTCCATCACATTCTTTCTCCTTCCCTCCTTTTTCTATAATCTACGTGTGGTTTCGGCTGTCTCGTGAGCGGAGCTCTGACCATCGACATATGCGATCGACGATTCTTATACTTTGGTGCAATACTTTACTATTGAATTGAGGATAACAATTCTTTATTTCTAAGAAATATTAGTAATCTTAAGCCTCCGTATTTCATGAGTTCAAATAATATTGAATTTTATCTGCAAAGTGAAGAATTGCATAGACATGAATCGTAAACCATAACCATTACATAGTGGAATAGTGCTAAATAAAATTTTTATAGTTTATATCAAGAATGACAAATTTTTGTCATTTTTAATTAAATTATTAAACAATTACAAGTTTTACATAAATTTAGGTCTATCGACAGTCGGATTATTTTAATTGATATGATTTATATTTTTAAATCAATGTCTCATCTGATGAATGAATAAAATTTATGTATAATTGAAAATTTAAGATTTAGTTAAAACAAATCATATTTTTATTAAAAGAATAATTACGAAATTACGCTATAATGGTTTTCTGATCATCATAAAAAAACGTCTAATAAGATCTAATTTCTCAAGAACTTAAAATTACGTCCAAAGGAAATCAACAGCTGAGCTAAATTGTTACAGTATTTAAATCAAAGAATGTAAGTACCTATGGCCTTGAAAAATGATTACAGTTTATGTATAAAATTTAAAAAAAAAATTTGAAATGTGGAAAGTCTATAATAATATAATTTGAAATATTAGTCAGTATTGAATTTATTACACAACATAATTTAAAATTTATATTTTCCAAATTTTAATAAATATTTTTTAACTATATTTCTAATTTTAATAATAATATGTAATTAATCCGCCAAATTTTTTAAAATTTGTAAGTATTAGAAATCTTTTTTTTCAGATTTCAGTCAAGGAACTAATGTCAAATTGTACTTATTACATAATTTTACAATGACTGAAAATAAACAAATAAATTAAATTTTAAATATATATTTTATTCATCTTCAATTAAATAATCAAATAATTTAACTAAATTAGCCACAAAATCTATTTAAATTCTATAAATTACAATGTACAAGATTTAATTTTGCAAATACCAATTTTCTTTTATCGTATTATTTCTATATATTATTATATAGGACTCGCACATTTCTTTTCTTGTATTTTTTCATACTTTCTTTTTTAAGCTGCAATTAGAGTCTTCCGTGAGTTCGTCATGGACGGTCATGTACTTTCGTGCACGAATTTTCCGCAATCTTTCTTCCTGTTACATTACCTTCACCGGCTGTTTTCGACGTCGTGCAGTTAATTACCGACATTTGACGTTTACACGTACGCCGCAACATAAGTTGAAAAGGTAAAACGGATGTCATGAATTATTGAATGAGTGGTAAAGAAAAAATAAGGAAAGTACATGAAAAATATCAAGGTTTAACGGTTTTCTTTGTTAGTAAACAAAATTAATGAAAACATAATATACGATTATGCCCATGTAATGATTATTAAATTTTAATAGTTTCCAAAGATTTGTGTTCAAAATTTCAGCAGATATTTTTTAAGAATTATTTATTCATACTAAGAATTCATTATACAATCTTAAATATGATACTATAATAATTATTATTAATGATTTTATAGTAAGTTTTCTTTGAAGCATCTTTATATTCGTAAGAAAAATATGCAGCAAAAATAGAATTAAAAATTTGACACAAATGGATAATTAGTTTTAAATAACATTGCTTAAATTAAATTATTTGTAAACGTTGTTATATTTAATTAATTAACTGTAGAAAAAGCTATTTTCTTATTAAATTTGCATAATAAAATATTTAAAACTTCAAAGTTTCTGTAAGATTTGAATACTCTTGTCACTTTTGTCACTCTCGATAATCTATAATCTTGACAATATTCAAATCGCATTAATGTACTTTTAAAGAAATCCATAGAAACTATATGTCAAATTATTACAGATACCATCAAAATTGGACTCTTCTATGAATATAGCGTAGATTACTCGTGGCGTTCATTATTCACTTACCATAACAAAACAGCAACATACCAATAAGTTAATAGGTACCAATGAAAGTGGCATCAATAAGAAAGATGGAGCTTCGTATATGCTTCATACTAAGTTTCAAACTCGCGATGGCGTGATCCAATTTGTCGAAGAATGCGTTCCTGGGTCGGGGAAGTAATTAATGCGATGTGAAGGCATGCGCGACTTCGATGCTTCACTTCGTTAGGGTTAGTGAGGGAAGTACGATTTTTAACCCCTTGCAACTAAAAAAAATCCTTTCACCTCACTGTGCTAGGCATATTTCTAATTAACGAAATGAGTTTCTCACCCTTTTCTGTAGATTTCGCGATGCACTACATGGATTATTCGCACAAACTGTCGTTAATAAGTGATTAAAAATTGCGGAATTCCTTGAACAATCTTTTATTTTGCAATAAAAAGTAACCTTATCAAATAGTATTTTGATAACATTAAGTTATATGTATGAACGCATCGAGTATATTTATCTCAAAATTAGATTTTTTAAACTAGGTCATCCATTTGAACAATTCGTATTCTTAAGTACACAGGGTTACGAAGTTGAAACTCGAGGATATGTATTATTTGCGCTGATATATACACGTGAAATATTAAATTATATTGTTTTCTGGTGTAGGTAACCAAGTTCTAGAGTCTCTAAGCATGGTGCTCACTCTACTAGAGGTTCCTAGTAGCAGGTATCTACACTCTTTCCGAAGAACTTAAAAAAAATCGAGGAAAAAGAAAAGAAAATCAGCAGCGAGCGTGACTTGAGTAGTGGGCGCTCACTTCTCAAGCTCGGGAATCCCGGAACAGATCCACCGCTGGTCCCTCAGCTTCACGGAGGGCTGTAGAAGGGGATAAAAAGCAGCCCGGAGCTAGAAAAGAGGGATGCCGCCTAGAGAGAAAGAAAAATATAAGACTGCAGACCGCCAGCAGTAAAGTGGGAGTGGTGGAAAGTCGAGCTTGAAAAAGAAAAGGTAGAAGAAGAAGAGGAAGAAGAAGCGGAAGAAGGCAGTCAGAGAGGGGATCTGACAAGAAAAAGAGGAGGATGAATTTCCGCGGTCTTTCGCGGAAAACTCGTGCGTAAGAGGTCGCGGGAATATAGGAGCGGTTCGGGGGCTGGGATGACAAGTGTGAGATGGGGAGAGGGAGAGGGAGAGGAAGAGGGAGAGTGCTGCAGATGACGCTGGTGAAATGGGGGTGGTCCAATCAGAGTCGACGAGTGAACGGTAGGGGCGGTACCAGCCCCCGCCCCTTACTCTCGCGGCGCACAGCGCCTGGTCCTCCTCATCGTCTAGGAGGAGGAGGTACCATTACTCCCTCTTCCCTCCTTCTGATGGTTGCTCACCTCGCTCTCTCTTCTCTTCTTTCGAGGTGAGGCCAGCATTGCTACGTTTTCCTCTCCTTTTGGTAAGCTTGGCAAGCCCGTAGCTCCTGGCGGCTGCCCAAGATCGAGTACCCGCGAGATATTCATACAACGCGAGCGCTGATTGTTACTAACGCTGCTTTCGCTGCTTTGCCTGGCCCTAACTACCTATCTTATTCCTTGCGCCGACTCACATCGGCTTCGCACGTACGCCAACAGCACTAATAGAGCAAGAGAGGAAGGGAAAAAGAAAGAGAAAGAAGAGAAAAAAGTAAAAATTAGCAAAAGAAAAAAGAGAGTAGTAATTTTCGATACTCCTCCTACTCCTGCTCTTTTGTTTCCTTCGACTGTTTTCGCTTTTCTTCTCCTTGTAACTGTTGTATTTGTTTTTCACTTCATCAACGTCATCGGTTACCGCCGTGCGTATCGCACGGTAGCAGAATGTGGCGGTGAATGCTTTTTACGAAGCTGATCGGGTGAAACGTTACGCGCGCGCTTCTCCGTTAGTATCAGGAGGTCACGATCAGGTGCCTCAAGGTCGCGCGCGCCTTATCCGATGTCGATTCTGTCAAGTTTACTTTATCAAAACTGAAGAGACGGGGACAATCGGCAATCGGAATCTGTTCTAAGTTATTCGTTTCATTGGTAGCTACGGGACAAAAGGTCTAAATTAAAAGCGACTGTATTAGCAACAACAGGATAACTAGTGCGCGTAAGAGAAGCCACGAGTCTTGACACAGTCGCTGTTCATAAGGAATTTATTGCGTAAGTATTTTTTTATAATTAATAGCTTATTTTCATTTTTATTTCTTTCTTACCATTATTAATTGAATCAGTTTTAAAAGTTTGTCCAAGGATCTAGTGTAGAGCAAGTAGTGATAAAAAAGTTACTATGCTTTTGATTTTATTTGTTTACTTAAATGTGTTGTCCACAGTTTGAGATTTTCAATTTTTGGAATACTTTATTTAATAACTACTGTTTTGTATATATTTTAAAAATATATAATGAAATTTATTGGTAACTTCTTTGAAAACGATAATAATGATATCATTAATGTATTTTTCATAGAAACATTAGAAATTTTGTATACAAATCTTCACCATTACAGATTGGCAAAGATCTTATTAATTTAATAATGTAAACTTATGACAATTAATATTTTTAAACCTATACTCATTTTAATTATAAAGATGAAAAAATTTTTCAAACTCAAATGACTAAAAGGTTAAAGCATTAGAAATATATCGTGCTTAAACAGTTAAAATAACATAAATTATAATTTCAAATATATATTATATTGATAGTCTTGTATTAATAAAGTAATAATATAATTAAAATTAATAATTTAATTATATAGAATTTGTATATCATAAATTTCAAGTGAATAAAATATAACAACCTAAATATTGTAGTTTCAAGTTATAAAACAATTTAGAGAAAAAAATATCATAATTGAATTACTCATTAATTTTAAGTTGTATAAACTTATAGATAGAATATTTCATAATAATAATTCTTAGATACTTTGTATTGTAAAAATTATATAAACTATATATTAAATAATATCATATAATTTACTGAAACACACGATCATCAATAAAGAATATTTAAATAATTATTTTTATTAATATTACTTATCAAATACATTTATAAAGATAATAGAAAGTAGTTATTCTGTTTTTTTAATCATAAATTAATTATGTTTAATCTTCAATAATAATCGATAAAACTTACAAAATACAATGTAAGTTTTGCATATACAGTATATTATATATTTAGTATTTTGATCCAGTCTATAAGAAGCGATATAATCAAAGCACATGAACTTAAAATTTTAAATTCATTTAAGATTGTATGTTTGTATACAACTATAGATAAAAAATTAATTTTGCTTTATTAATAATAATCAATATAAATTATTACTCAATTAATAATCAATTATAAATTCTTTAGTTAATTTTACAGAATATTAAAATAAAAAAAAAATTAATAATGTTTTTAAAAAATTAAAAAATCAAAATGATTAAATTAAATAAAATAATTAAAATAATAAAAAAAATAAAATTTAGTTATGATGGTATTCAATTTAAATTCTATTTTTCTGAGGTTAGTATAATATATATAAACAAAATCATGCCAAGACATAAAAAATAATTTGTTTTCGATTTACTAGTATTAAAAAATATTTTAATACAATATTTGTGATTCTTTTGTTATATGCATAACGTTATAAAGGCCTATTTTTATAAAAATATCTTTGTTTATTAACAATATTTAATCAAAAAGTTTTTTATAATATGCTACAATGTATTATTTAATTTTATGCTTCAATACAGTAAAATTTTTAAATTTAGCTTTATAAATCTCTTTGGTACTTAATTTTAAAATATTAATTTTACTGCTCTATTTCTGTAACAGAATTATAATATTGTATTCCTTAGTCACACGCAGAGAAATTTTCATATTTAATCCATTCAAAGATTAATATTAGTGGTTATATTTGTTTCTTTTACATCTCTTAATCGTGAAGGAATCAGTTCGCCCTTGAAAATGGAATAATCGACGCAGCATACAAAATATATACTTCGACGAACACCTTGTCTGCTTGTTTGTTTCTATCGGGAGAAAATGAGATGTATTTAGAATATCGGAAGTGGAATAGGTTGAAAGAGTTATAACTGAAAATCAGTTGGGTGGTGATTCGCTTAACTAAAATATCTAAAGGACGTTCCGACGGCAGCTCGTAATCATGTATACACACATATACACACATGAATGTTGATGTACTAAAAATGTGTTCGCGATCATAAATAAAATAAAGGGCAGGTGCAGAAGTATGTGTGTACGTTTGTATTATAAACCTACTAACATAGGTACGTGCATACTTTTCAATTATACCGTTTAATGCTTTTTATAATTTTTTCTATTCATTCAGGTATAGTTTTGAGAACTTTTTATAAATACCTTTATTATATATTACCTTGATTCACTTAGATGTAGTTTTCCTTACAACGAACTCTTCGTTATACCTATAGGTGTACATTACACGCCAGTTATCTTACTTTTTATCGCCTAGGTGTCGAGTGCAATTCTCATACGGCATCAAAGTTAAAAATAACCGTAATTGATAATCTATCCATTCATGATTAGCTGAATAATGTTTGACATAAATTATCTGGACTTATACAAGTGTCGATTATCTACGATGCTAGGGTTTATGTTTTGTGTGTATGTTACGGTGTCATAAGTGTGCATTATCTAAAAATTATTATTTATCAATTGTAGTAAATCAATGTTTTTTTAACGCTTAAAATATATATTAATCTTTCTTGAAGATTAATGTAACATTCATACAAGGAGTTAATATTAATAATAATAATAATAATAAGAGAAAAGTTCTGTACTTATTTTGAGAACCTTTTTTGCATTAATAGTAATTTGAAAACTTGATACTAATATAATAAAATATATATTATTTTACTGAAGAATCCCTTGCATGATAGTGTTATTAATATGATATTCATATATTCTAGAAATTATATAAAATTATTATCTTCTTTAACGATTGTTCTTATAATTTTTAACGAGAAGTTTAAGTCACATGGATAAACAATTATTTTAAATAATAATAGTATATTAGGAATAAAAAATTATTTATGTTTGAATGCAGATTGTCATAATAAAATAATACTTAAAAATCATAATAAGTGCTCGTGCAATTATGATATATTTGTATCTATTTAACTTAATTACTTCAAATATAAAACCGATACAATTGAACTAACAAATTTAGTTAAAATAATGAATAATTTTTACGGTAGCTACTTTTTATTGTTTAAAATATATAAGTGTTAATGAACGTTAGGACACATATTAAGCTCGTAATAACGCAAGTGTCACGTAGAAAGGAAAAATGGATTGTACGTGGAAGTAGGGCGATAAGATTATCTAAGTTAATAAAGCGAACAGTTAGAAATGACTGTAATTATTGGTTTGTGCGTGTCCTCACCATCAATCATATTGAACAGATCGAACTGAAAAAATAATGTACAGTTTGTAAATTTTCAACTATTTATATCTATAAATGATTTTTCTTTGAACAATTAGAAATTTTAATAAATATTTTAAATTTTGGTACTTAAATTCATCGTATGAATATATAACATACTATGTGACGTAAAAACATAGTAAAACTTATTTCTGAATTTTGAAAAATTATAAGAAATTTAATAAATTATTGATAAAATAAATTTATTCTGTAGGTAATATAAATTAAAATAAAAAAGGAAAAAATTATAGATAACAGATTAAATAATAGTATTTGATTAAAAGTTACTAATTATTGCAACTTTTCAAAATTAATAATATACATCCTAGATTTTTTGAATTATATTAAAAAGAAAGTTAATATTCTTAGTATTATATGTTGTTCAATAGTTTAATATTGCAAAGGTCAATAATTAATTTTATAATCTTAAATATAGATAATGATAATTATTTACATTATATTGAATTCTAACTACAAATTAAAGTGTAATTTAAAAAATGTTATATTTTATTAACATAAGTACTATTACATTGATTTTGCTAATATACTTTTTTATAATAGTTATTTAAATAGGCTCTAGCATCGTTATGTCAATAGTCAATAAATTTTACTTAGTTATAATACGTTAATTCACCTATATATAAGGAAAACTATAATTAGATATAATCAGAAGTTTATAGTTTTGATTTCACATAAATAATTAATTAGTTCGAAAATGTTAATTTACTTACAAAATATTTTTAAGCGGAAATAAATGAATTTCATAATATTTAATAAAATAATCCCTTTTTATTTAAAAAGAAAATTTCTTTGTATAATAGATACTTTTTAAGCAGAAATGAATGATTTTCATAATATTTAATTTGCATAATTCATTATTATTTAAAAGAAAATTTATTTTTATAATAGATTTTTTTAAACTTTATATTTTAAAAAAATATTATAATAGTATTAATAAAGAAAATTAATAAAGACGAAATTTATAGATTTTGTCAGTAACGAATATTAATATTGATTTTTTTGTTTATATTCCTAATTAACTTTGTATTTTATATAAAAGTAATCAATTAATCCATATCTTAAATATTCTAAAATAAATAATTATCATTACGTAATTATATTTTATATAAAAAATTATTCTTTTCTAGGCTATTTAAAATATATGCACATTATACAATTTTCAAGAAAATAATATTATTATTTGATTTGAAGATAACAGAACACGAAAAATAATTTCATATTACTGACAATGTTATAAAGCTGTAACTACTTGCAAGGTCGTAGTCTGTTATATTCATGGTAGGAACTTACTACCATGAGATTGTTTACTTCTAAACTCATGTGCTATTTAAACGCAAGATCACGCAAAACTCAGCTCATAAAACACGCAATATATAAATCTAGTTCTGTTGTGTTTGCTTTAACTTTCGCAAGGTGAAAAGTTGATACTACAGGTGTTGTCATCGATGTTAAAGAATATTGAAAAAATTATAAAAAAAACAGACAAACTGTTTTTCTAAAATTAAAAATCAGATTTAAATTTTAAGATCGCTTTGAACTCTGTAGAAAATGATATTAGTTTGTATAATTTGTATAGCTTAAGATACTCACAGTCTAGTAATACTCTGTTTTTCATTAGTCATTGTTGAATAGACATATGCATAGCCTAACAAAGATAAATATCTATAAAAACATGTTTTATATCATATTTTCCGAATAAAATATGTATAAAATTCCATAAAATATCCAAAAGGGCAACTTATGTTCTTGTAACGACTCTTAGTTTGACCTAACTTTAAATGCGAATCTACAGTTTTCAGTTGTCAAACTAAATAGTCTCAATTCTATGAACTTGAAAAGCTTGTTGTTCAGGAACTTCCAGAGCTTTCACCTAAAACCACCCAAAACTCGTTCAAACAAACAAAGAATAACTTTACAGTTTCTTAGTTTTCTCTAATCCATAGCTCGATAAATGAATCCGAATTTTCGTATCATAGGATGCTTTATTGCTTATATAATAATTATAAGAATTCTTATTTAATTTGATTCACAGCACAAAAAAATTAGATGATTGTACTATTTATACAAATGACCGGTTACGTAATAAATAAGCTAGTCAAAACTGTGGATGTTATTGAGCAGGTCAGTGAAATACCGATATTATATTTTAAACATCTTTAATAATATAATTTTAATTTCTGTTATTAATCTCTACGTTTGAAATAATAAATAAACTTAATATGAAAGTAATTAACTTATTCAACTATAATAATTATTTAATATATTGCCTATTAAAATATTCGATAGATTTTCAATTTAATGATAATATATAATATTCTTATTTTAATATTAATACAACAAAATTAAAAGAAATTAAGTAAAAATAATTAAAGAATATCAATTTTTAAAGATAATCCAAGCTTCTTAATTTGAATAACGAGTGCAGTTGAAAAGTTTAGCGCGATATAAAACAAAAATACATCGTTTCCATTACCTTCATCGTCGATCGTTCCATCCAAGCCACGAAAGAACCACCGTAATTGCGATTACCTCGCTCTCTGCGTTTGTTTTTATCATCGAAGAACCTGCACGGCTATTTTTTCTCTGTGCTTTAAGAAAAGAATGAAAAGAGAAAAAATAACGAGCAAGACGAAGGAACAAAGTTAATGGGAAAAAAAGCAAAAGGCGGCGTGAAAGAAAGCAGAGAGAGAGAAAGAAAGAGAGAGAGAGAGAGAGAGGAAGTCAAATAGAGAGAAAGTAAGTGCGAGGGGAAAGAAGCAGAGGAAAAGAGAGAAAGAGAGAAAGAGAGAACGTTGGAGTCGAGAAACTTTTCTTGTGCAAAGTACCACACGGACTGGCTCGAGGTTATGAAATTCTGATGGCTCATAAAATGTAAGAAAATTTACAGACTTCGCTGCCTCCCTCTTTTCCTTTTCTTCCCTCTTTCTCTCTCCTCCTCTTTTGTCGTCCCCGCATGCTTCTCTTCGCTTTTCGCCTTTCTTACGTGTAGCCTTGCGTTTTCCTGTCTCTGCGCTTTTCTCTTTTCTGCCCTCTCACGCCGCGTTTACCTCTTCCTCCTTTTCGAACTCGTAAGTAAAAGTTGCTCTGTGTCTTTCTCTTTTTCTCTTTCTACACCACCCCGAACTCAGCGATGTAAAGTTTTGAAACTTTCGTGGGCGCAGCAATCGATTACAAAATTCGCACGGAAAACTAAAGTGCAGTTGGCTCGCTTTTTCTTACTTTTCTTAGTTTTTCTCTTTTTTCATCTTTATTTTCTTGGTCTTTTGCATGTTCTTATGTGTTAGTCTTACTGCAAGCTAGAATAAGCCGGGAAACGTAGATTTAATTTAGAAAACATGATTTTGCTGTCCTTGTATTAAAGATGGTATTACTATCAGTTGTTCTGGAGAAGTGAAATAAAAGTCAAACTTAGAAAAAATATGTTTTAAATTTTATTTCACTTATATATTAAAATTGATGACCTTTTAATTTATCTCATTCTAAAAATTTTAATGCAAAATATGTTTTGACACAAGACTATTCTTAAAGTGAATTATATAAATTAGTTTATGGTAGCAATAATTATGTTTCTATAAATACTATTTTCTTTGATAAAATGTCAATATTTTACAATTTACTTTTTAATGGTAACCACTTAAACGTATAAAAAACCTAAGCTTCATAAAATTGATGGTTTCTTTTCGTAAATGATTGAAATTGTTAAAATAACAAGGATCCGTTTGGTTTATCATAGTTAGGTAGTATTTTATGATGTTTATAAGCATATATTTTATTTGCATTTTATTTATTCTAAGGAATTCAATAACTTTAAATAAGTAGATTCGTATTAAAAAATTTTTTTAATAAACAAATAAATAATAATTTATCGCTAAATAAAATAAATTTTCATTAATAAACGTGAACAATGAATACTTGGAATTTTTAATCATAAATTATTATTTAAAACATAAAAATTATATATTAACTAATTAAACTTTTTAAAAATATAAATTTTTTATAAAATAAGAATTCTTATTAAAATAGAAGTATTATATTATTTAAAGCTTTATATGTCAATTAAGTTATATTCACTACAAGCTTTTTAAAATATCTTTCTACTGTTAACAAGAGGGATACTTGTTATCGTATGCTTTTAGTGAATACAACTTTGATTACTGAAAATGAGGTCTTCTAAACTCTGATTATTTTCTTAAAGTTTGTAGTATCTTAAATTTCTAATTATCGTTAAATTTATCGTTTTGTTTTTCATCTATTTTTGTAATGTCACTATCAGATCTCATTAGACAATTAAAATATCGATTGATCAGATAAAAACAAGGCTTGATTACTAGAAATTATTTGTGCAGCTCTATGTTGTTCTTTTAAATGAAATAATTCTTGGAATGAATTGGAGGGTAAAAGCACAGAAGGTATAAAAAATAATTATAAGCTTTGTAATTTTCTTATAAATTAACATTAAAATCTTTCTATAATTAAATTTATTTGTAAAACAAGTATAGTACGTAATGAAGTATACAATTTGTTTTAAAAATTATAAATAAACTTCAAAATAAGAAAATATGTTAATTTATTTAAAGCACGTATTTTTCATAAATAAAAGTTACAAAGTATTATTTAAATGTGAAAGAAAATCAGTAAAAAATGAAAGTAATTTAAAAAAGTAATAAAAATCTATACAAAATAAAAAAAATTGTTCTTTTCAATTTTATATATTGTAAATATTCATACTTTTAAGCACACACGTAATAAATTTTGTAAATTACAGATACTACGTTGAAGTAGAAAGAAATATCAGTGAAAATTAAAATTAATTTATGAAATCTTTACAATTATGAAGTATTTTATAGTCGAATATAGAAGTTTAATCTTTTAGCTTAATAAAATATGATTTCAATTGAATATGAAATAATAAAGATTAATCAAGATATAAACATTTTGTTTTTTATTTAATGCATTCTTACTTCAACTCATTTTTATATGTTTTAATTAATTTTTAATTTTTAATTTTTTAATTATAACTAATTAAAAACTTTAATTAGTTATAATTGTATTTGCATCATTCGTAAAATTTAGCTCGAAGATTAAATGTGTCATTTTTACTCTTAATTGTAGACATAATTATCTTAATATAATTTTGCGGGAAAAAGTTCTTGCCAAAAATGTAGTTGTACACAAGAAACAAGTTGTGTACTTACTCAAATACTCGTATTCCGACAGGAGGATTAATAATTATGTGTACACTCTTGTCGACTGCCGAGTGGAGATGACGATGCAAATGGTGTCCTCGTAACACACGTAATGTGAAGATGCTTCGAACGACTCGCCGGTTCAAAATGCGTCTAAATATTAATGAGCTGTCCCCGCCTGCGGCACGCGCCTTGTCGCGGGTATTCTGTAGATTCGGGCGATGAGGAAATTTGAGGGAGAGCGGAGAAACTCGTCAGCTAATCGGCCATCCTCGTCCTGACGACACGGATGTACATAACTTTGGCTTTATGTACCATTCGCTCATTTGCATTATCGTCGCGCGGCCCTTTTGTATTTTCGGAGATAAGTGCTGAATTACGAGCTAACTCACGGTACTGGCACGCGTACACAGGAATTTACGCGCAGGCGCGGCCTAAATAAATATTTGCGACGATTCTTGCGCATGCGTTTTCATACACGTCTTTTTGATTTATCGCGATAGGGAAAAGAAAGTTTCACGCAGTTAGCGACGACGCAAACAATGAATAATTTGAATGCGCGCGCGTATGAAGATGAATAGCATAATTGTGTATGTACATGTGAATAAAGAGAACGAGAAAGCAAGCGAATGAGAGATAGAGAGAAAGAGAAAGATGAAGAGGGAAGAATCATGTAAGCGTTTTACTACATACACAGCTCTTTGCTCCACACGAAGTATTATCGTTGTTGTTGTGCAATAAATTGCGATGTGTGGCTGTTAACGCGAAGGCAAGAGCAGGTAATATATACTTCCTTTAAAAAATACCTCCGCTGTTCAAAATTCTCATTCGCTCGGTTTTCTTTCAGTTTTCTAGAGAAAGAATATTATAAATTAAACTCGTATTGAGTTTAATCCTAATAAAATTAATTTCAAATTAGATTAATTTATTAATAGTTAAAATTTTTATCCTGCTTTATAAAAAGAAAATAAAAATTAAAAAAAATAAATTATTCATTTGCTCGATTATATATATACACACACACACATATATATATAATATTATATACTACATTATGCACTATATTGGTAATAATCATTCTGTTTAAAAATATGAACTATTATGTTAAAAAGTAATATCTTATTATATTTTGTTTAAATACATTTGTAAACACGTATATTCCTCTTGTAAATTTTGATGTTCAAATTTGTTTTATATTTTTTTTTCTTTCGGGATATTATTATAATGACTAATTTTTTGTAACTAAGTATTTGGATAACAAGAAGTTGATTACCAATTCATTTTTGTTTAAATATAATGAAAGTGATTGAAAGGGAAGCTTTTTCCTTAACAAATATAATAAAATATTTTATATTTATTTAGATTTTTTAATATACAGCGCGTAAATTCAGGATTTGAAAATTATAAAATATTACATTATCCGTGTACTATTTTTAATTTTGATAAGTTGGATCACAAGAATCATGTTAGGAATCTTATAACTTTCACGCTACGTAAGTTGCTTACTGGAACAATTAAAAATCAGAGCTTGACGGTATCCGCAATAAAAATCTTAATATAAAAATATATTCATAAACGAGTTGTAGTTACGTGCTTATAACTCCATCTCTCACCACACTTAATTTCGAACATCAATAAAGAACCTATGGCAAGTCGATGAATTATAAATCAATGGGCCATATGTGCACGCTTAAAAAGTGATCTTCCTCTTCATTTTATTTGTGCCACAATTGATTGCATCCTTATAAAACTTATGTTGACGGTTACAGAATAAGGTGTGTAGGTGTCAGTTTAATGTTTAAATGGCTGAACCAACAACCTTTATATGCAAAGCCCTTAATTGCTCGTAAATTTTCTTCTTCTCTTTTCTCCTTTCTCCAGGAGCATTTTTCGTCTTTTTCGTAAAATTCTGATTTCTACACAGATATACTTTCGTACCACTTTCTTGAAGATCGCAGCATCATGTAATTGACTTTAGCACACATCGTTACCATGTTCCAGGAAAAAGTGGATTTATTTCCTTGTCGAAGACAAATTGTTAGCCTAAATTTAGCTAAGCTCTAAAGACTACATAACTACATTCTCTTGAGTTTAATATTAAATTATTAAATATTAAATAGTAAATCCGCTAATTTCATGCACCTAAATATTGGTTAATTTCTTTAACACATTTATATTTTGAATAACAATTATATATTATTTACGTAAGAACTGTTAATAAATTTTATATAAACTTACAATTTTTTCAATTAATTTTAATATAATATTTAATATGTTCTTAATGTTTTCAATAGTAATATATTTTATAATTTTCACAACTTATAAATGAATCAACAAGCTTATTACAGATAATTTTAATAATAATTTACTCAAAAAGCTCATAAATTATTATAGCAATGATATTTTCATTGATAATAAATGGATAAATTGCATTTTTTCAATATCTATTATTTATTATTTATTATTATTTTAATATTATATATTGTACATATTAATATTATATAATATTTAAATGCTGTTGTTAGTTACAAAATTTTATTCATTTATATAAACATGATTTACAAAACCGAATGTAACAAAAACAAATGTTTACACAGGATCATAAACTTTGCCGTAAGACTTTAATTTTCGACGACGCATAATAAAAATAATAGAAGTATAAAATTTGATATGCTCAAAGTATTATATTTTTTAATTTACTGCACAACAAAAGAACATTCAGTATGAAATGAGTTAAAGTAGGGATGGATAAACGTGACTATAATTCGATTATTTTGAAAACATATAATATCCTAGCAACGTCGTATAGCATTGATCGCAAAAGAGCGCTTCATAACTGTGGTCTTTAAGTGAGGTTGAGTTAAGAAACTGAGAAACACCAAGAAAAAGAGAAGTAGGCAGAGTGAAAGAAAGAGAGACAGTATTTACCGCGGCAAGGTACTTAATTTTGCTTTCCGAATTAAGTCGAGTATAAGAGGTCGAGGGACGAGACGAAAACGTCGTTTCTTCTCACCCCAAGTTTTGATGTTGAAGTAAAAGAAGGAAGGCGTCTAGTGGTATAGGTGTTAAATTAAGGTGAGAGAAAGATCCAGAAGCGCAAGTTTAAGAAAGAGAGAAATACAACAAACGAGGGAGCGAAACAGAGTAATAATAGTATTGAAGAGAGCAAATAGATGCATAGTGAGAGAGAGAAATAGCATGAAGAAGAATGGCAGGGTTACTGGCACTTTGAAATACTCTACGTCAAGAAGAGGTTTTGGGCAACTTTCATCGAGTATTTTCCCCAAAACTGTCTTTCACAATTAGAATACTCTAAAGAGATCGTACTGCATTTGCAGATACACTGGCGGCACTGTGACAGGAAGTACTTATATTTACCTGTTGTTTTGAAGAGTTTTTTAATAAGATCAACGTAGAATAATTTACATAAATCACCGAGTGGAGAAGTATTTATTATAATTATATATTTCAAGTATACACATACTCACACACAGATATATATTTAATTAAAAAATTTTAAGGTATTTTTCATATAACTAAATTTTTTATTTAATTTAATTAGGCTTTAAAAAAATATCATCTAGTCTTTAAAAATAAAACTCATAATCTATAACAGTTGAATTTTAAAGATTATATTTTATTAGTTACAACGATTATAATAAATTATCTTCTAAACTTACACCGATAAGTAATTATATCAAACCAAAGCAATATTCAAGTATTTTACCATTTTTTTTAATTTAAAATCAATCATTGTTTTAAGTTAACTATTGAAATGAATAAATTTTTTTAAATTTATCATATATTTAAACTTTTTTGATATTCAAAAAAGCCATTTTAATAAAAAAATATTTGAATCAAGTATGTCGTTTATAATAAATAATAGACGATAATTACGAAAGACATTAAATATAATAATTTTTTATATATTTTTGTTTCTAGATATTGGTATAAAATACGTTGGATTAATGCTCATAAATTAGTATACTAAATAAGTTTATAAAAAATAGTTAAAATATTAATTTACTCCTCTTTAAAAAATATAATAAAAGTTAAAATTCAGTAATTCTAAAGTTACTACATCATATATAATACATAATCGCTGTATAATATTAATTAAATTTAATGAAAACTTCAATTTATCTTATATAAGCGATTGATTTTTGTACATTCATCATTTTTGTAAATTTAGAAATATTCTTTAATTACACAGATTTTTATTATATTTTCTTAAAATTTGCGATAGACTGTTGATAAATTAAAATCAATACGAGCATTATGTGTAAAAATGACCCTGATTGGCTATAAGTTACAATGATGAAAGCAGGCTTAGATACTCATTTAATGTCTAGTTTCGCATATACGAATGGAATTTAATATAGTTTCTTATAATAATGAAAGGCTAATAGAGAATATTTATTATAACAGATCATCTATTCTTATTCTTTTGCTTGATAATAATAGATAATAAAAATAGCTCAAAAAAGTATACATGTTCAAAAAAAGTAATGATTAGCTCTAGTAAATTCGGGACAAACAATTATATCCATTCGAGCTTCAAAAGTAACACCACCAATAGTAGCAGTTGAAATAGTTGCTGTAATGTCCATCCGAGTTAAAATATTACAAATCAAAACAACCGTAGTGTTCTCCTTCAAAAATGAGCTCAATGAATAAAACAGAATCAAAAGTCATATGTGCTAATGGAGAAGCATGCAGTCGCGTATGCCACGGCAATCATCCACATGCGTTACGTCACGGGTCTACACTCAGATTCTCGACAATTTGTGGGTAATATCCGTGCTAGTCTGTACTAGTCGATTCGCCTCGGCACACACCTCTAGCGTTGTCTGCATCGCCCTTCACCCTCGCGGCCCACTCGACTTTCCGTATGCCAGTGCGAGCATTGGTTAAAAGATATAATACGATACTTTACTTCTGAATGTATTCATATGATAAGAATCGCTACTTTTTATCAGTATTCGATGCCTTGCCTAAAGCTATATTCATAATTATGAGTTAAGATGTGGATTATTTACTTTGTCTTTAATGAAAGATGTAGAATATTAGAAAAATGTATGGCTATCGCTAAAATTCATTCAAATTGGTTCAAAGTTTAACTTAGTAAATATAGATTAAATTATATTTCCTTTGAATACAGTGTAAACGAATTTGAATATGATTTTTTCTTATTAAAAAACAATAATAAATATATCTGGTTTTGATTGGTAATATAGGTTACACAGATTTCTACTGAGGTTAAAAATCCTTATCTGCAAATTCCACAGTTAAAGCTATAAAAAAATTTTCGTTTGTAAAAATATTTGTTAGGAACCACTTTCCTTTTCAATTTATCACAGGATACTTACACTTGCGTAATGAATAATACATTTCAAATACTCCACTACTAATTACTTTTATGTGAGAAAAAAATATTACTTCTTTGGAGCCTCTTTGTGTGTAACAAATTTGTTATTACACTATACCGTAGTAATAGATTTTAGCCATACAATTCAATACATATGTATTATAATTGTTATAATACATTTATAATATTTATTATAAAAAGAAAAGTTTTCAAAAAATATTTTAAACACTTAATATTAAGCTTTTACCTATATTTGAGCCATATGTGGGATACATTGCTGAAGGGTTGACTTGGTAGAGGCACGTACCATTCGATGATGTGCGTTCATCAGGAAAAGTCAAATGTCGAGGGATATTAAGTTCAATCCACAGACCACATCAAAGTCAAAGCAGAAGAGGTCGAGAATATTCATCCGCCTCATACAATAAAGTACTCTACTTGTATAATGTCTATATGTATACTATCGTATTATTAATAAGCAGGATACTTTCTTGTTGATTTAATTTGCACCTTCCCTTATACATTTTATCTTTATTATTCTAAAACTTTCTGCGCTGTTACTTTTAAATATATAATTATTTTGAAACTTTTTAATTTTTCCACGGTACTAAATATTTTTTCTATTATTTATTATATAATAAATTAAGTAAGTTTAGTTTACTGATGAAAGGTATAATATTGATAAAAATAATAAGAATTTATGGTGTTGATTCGACTAATGAGTACAATAAAGATTTCCGTTACTAAATTATTTATCTAAAGTTTATTCAGCAATTTTATTTTTAAGCTTTTCTTAAACTAAGTCTTCTTTTATTTCAGGACTTCAATATTTATCAAAAAGTCAGATAAATATTGATAAAAGGATGTAAAATTGGATGCATGTAAAATTCTCAGCACAACATTTTTAAATATTTGTTTCAGTAATAAGTAGTTTAAGATTTTTCATTTATTAAAGTGAAATAAGCAGAACGCTATTAAATATAAATTCTGGAAGTACTTATCAATTTTGACTTAAATTTCATTTTATATTTTTATATTTTATTAATAAATGTAATTTACGCAGGCGTATAAGGGCAAATTGCTTTATTTCTGCACTATTTCGTGCATTCGTTCTACTGTAAGTAAAGCAATGAAGCTCTTACCTAGTGCAAGCACCATTCGCCTGTTTCCATTTAACCACTTATCACGTCAGAATTAGTAGCATGTTACGCAAAATGAGCCCAAGGGCAGATACGCGAGTGCAACCAGAGGAGCAAGTACCTGTACACATGTAGATAGAAGCACATATAAAGGGTCTATGTAAGCGCGCGCACGAGTGTGTAGGCACCACGCATGCATCTACATGTAGTCTCATACAGTTTAAAGCAGACAGGGGTGAATAGGTATTATTTTATGTAATTTAGTTAATTGCACAGTGGTTGCATGAATATGTTTGCATTAATTCATCTTAATTATTTACTTTACTCTTTCGAAACTTTTTTAACTTCATTTTTAACAAGTTTTCTTTTATAAACAATTTTATCAATATATATTTGTCAAATACTTGAAATTATTGAAATTATGCATGTACGAATAATTATTTTTGCATTTCAACAGAATAAATTATTCCTATTTTGTTGATTATGATAAATATTATCTGTATTTTATGTCTACGTAAGTTTAAGCTTGATATTATTATTTTATAATTTCTAAATATGAAAAATAAGATTTACTGAATATTAACAGTAATTGAAAATATTTATGTGATAATTTGGTATTATTTTTAACTCTATACTTTTAAATTTACTGTTTTTTTCTAAGAAATTTCTAGAATTTTCTAAAATTATAATTCATAAAATAATGAAATAATCCGTAATTATTAAAAACTGTTTTATATTATTTTATAAAGATGAAGAATAATATCTCTTAATTATTATAATTTAATAATATTCTTTTACTTTTAATTACTTTTTAAGATTTTCAGATTCTAAAAATTAAAGTTTTTTAATTTTTTGATATACTTATAGAAATATAATATTTTAATATAAATTTCTTTACATTAAGCCTAATATTAACGGTTTGTATTACTTTTTGCATAGATTATTGTTTATAGAATTGGATTATAATATTAAAATAAGTTCTGATTTTTCTAATTTAATTTTGAATTTGATTATAATTTCATAGTTTATTACTCAACGTACTTTACAGCTACTATTTGTTCAGTTACTATTTCATGATCTCTTTTAATCTCGTAGATGTTTAATTTTTTTATTTTTTTCATCTTTAATTCTCTCCAAGAAATTGATTACTATTGTTTGTTATTTTTTAGAAGAGTGTTCTTTTTTCAGTCACTAATATTAGAACACTCATTTTCTCTTAGATATAATTAAAGCATTAGGCAATGCGTTAAACAATTTTTTATATGGTAGCCACTCTAGATCATATATTTGGTTATATGTGTTTAACCCTTATATCCGCCTCGGGGATTTCGGAAGCGTATGATTGCACTCGCATGCTTTAAGAACGTATCAGCGGTTATCAACTTGACAACTCGAGCTTGACTAACAGTCTTCACACAGTTCTAAGTCTTCTCTCTCTCCAGGTATATACACAGATAAACTGATCTTGCGAAGCTCTTATTCTGCATATAGGTATACAGATTTGAGATGTGTGAGCTTGTAGTCCTCTCTTGCAACCATGCTGCGAGTATTTACCGATTCCAATTGGTTTTGTGATTGCATTTAAATACTAGCAAGAGCACCAAGCAATCCTTGATAGCGAATATACTTAATATATTAACAAACTAAAATTGCATGCTTATAAATGCGAGCATACGCATACATATACGTATGTTTACATGTATAAATACATCCACATATAATTTTTTTAATTTTCTAAATATTTATTTTCTAAAAAGCAAGCATTTAAACACGTCATAGTGTATAGAATATCCTAACTTTAATAGAAATGGTAGGTTATCTGTACATTAAATTAATCTAATATACATGCTAGGAGTGAAAATCGGAATGGTTATTTGTAAATGTATGCATTAATACAACAATATATTTAGTATTAAAATTAATATATGAGTAGTGATAATAATGATACAACAAAACCAGAGACTTTATTTATTTAATTGAGATGTTACATATTATCGACCAATGAATTGTTAAGCAAAACTAATATATGTAACTAATATATTCGTGAGATTATTTATTATTTATAATCTATCTCAACTAAATATTAAAATTTAAAAGTGAAAAAATAAAGTAATAATATTAGTTTTATTATAATAATATTTGAAATTAGGGATGAAGTAAAACTTTAACTGATTTTTATAAACAATTTTGTTACAAAAATTCAATTAATAAATAATTAAAAAATATATAGAAAAACGATGGTCTTTCTAAAATACGATATTGATGTTATTATTTCTGCAATTTAAAAAGAGTTATTCATAACTATAATAATAAAAGAAAATTATTTATAATTGGCATTTTAATATTGGAACCACTTATTTTTATATTTAAATAAATTATTTTATCCGATAACTTTGAAACATTAACAATAAATAGTTAAATTTTGTTTATGTATGTCATAATTCAATATAATTATTATATTGGCTTATCTTATTCTCGTAACAACTAATTTTTAGAATATTTTCTACTTCAATAAGAATAATATCGTTAAAATAAGCAATATAGTTTTACTTATAATTATAAATAAAGTTATGAATTATATTGTTATGGAATATAAAGTACGAACTTTATAAACTCACCTTCAATTATGTATAGCATTTTAAAGCCTTCATGCAATATAGAAAATCATAAAAATGACTATAATTTCCTAAATGGGACCGTGAAGAAAAGTGACGCTTGAATTATTACGACCTTTTATTCATTAATCAATTAATCCATTTTTTCTCTTAAGCAATTACACCAAATCTATTTTATTTAACATGAATATTTTTTAAAAAATTATTTTATTACTAATAAGAAAATAAATCTTTCTTTTTTATTATTATGTACATGGTTCTTTTTCAAATATATTCAGTTTTTAACTTGGTTAATAAATTAATTATTAGCAATTATAAACTTTATTATGTAATTAAATAATTTGAAAGTAGTAAATTAATTGCAACTTTGGTATTTTAAAGCGAATCTTCAAAACATTTTATTATGTTGAATGTTTGTATCGATTATCGAAAAAACTAAAGAAATATTATTTTATAAAAATTAATTTAATTTTAAAAATTTCTTTGAGATTAGTTTAGAAGATTATTAAATAAAAGAATATATACAGAATATCCTTATATATATATCATAGTTTTTCGTAAATTTTACAATTATGAAATATATATTCGATTGTTGCATATTAGTTGAATAAATTCTCTAATGTTAGCAAAGCGATACTTGTGTCAAATTGTGTTTGAATAAGGATAATATTAAAATGCACAAAATTTTAGCGAATACTAGCAAAGCGAATCTGAGAAGACAAAACGTTATTATTAATAAGTCACTTGACTTTGAATTCATTAGTATATCCGCCGGTTAATTACGGAGGAACATCACATCCGTGTATAGGACAATAATTAATTTTCTTAATTATAATTACCGTCGCTTTCCCTCATATTCAACTCATCTACAATATAATTGTATCTACGCAGTATACGATACATTTTGATTTCAGATATTTTCATTTCGCTACTCTGATACGATGATCGCGAATCACTCACAGAAAGTAAATCTAGATAATTTAATAACGAGACGATTTATATTTCACAGGTGACTACCATCTATATTCTTGTCAGCTATTTATTCATCAATCCAGAAAAGGGTGAGTTAGTTCACTTATAATAAAGAAAGAGATAGTAACGACAAATAACCTACTTTTAGACCTTACAATCTACCTCAATCAATTTTTATCTTATTTATGCACTTTAAATTTAACGAAATATATTTTTGTGTATTTTTATTTCTGAAATTCGACTAAAAACAGATCTTTAACGGAAAAATATTTATAAGTTATTAACAGAAGAGATTCAGTTATTAACAGAACTTACTTTAGTCTAATGGCTGTAAAACCCTTATTAAATATGATGTTGCTCAAACGTCTTTTGTCATTTCTTCATATGCAGTCAAAATTTAAGTACTTTATGTCTATCAGTTGTACTTTCAAGTAAGAATTATTGATTCCATTGTATACAAGAAGACATTTTTGAAAATTCAAGACACGCGTTATCACAGAAATAAATAACAATATAAGATGAATGGGCGTATGCCTTATCAACCGTGTCTTAATTTTCATATTTTCGCGTCGAAAGCGTTTTTGCGAGTACCCGGTGAGCACAATTTATCCGATCTACGTGATGGCTACACGAAACTCATGAAACATATTCTACGAAAGAATGAGCAGAAGCGAGATGGCGTGAAGGTCTTGGAAGGGTGGGCGGTAAATTACTAATTAGAAATCTGATACGAAATAGGTGGAAGGAGGTACGGCATGTTGTATACGCGCTGTATGATGTTTGGAGCACACAAGTCGGGTTGTGTATTGCGTGGCTCCTCGCGGTCGCGTGGACTCCTGCGACAGGCACGGCCTCGCGTGATCGTTGCTGCACCTCGCACTCCTGGGAGGGGGTACGGCGTATGATAATCGCGTTAGCCGCATATATAGATCTATATATGACCACGTCTTTGAGGACGCAGAAGGTAGGGAAAATGTATGTGATGACAATTATGTCCCTACAGGTATATAATTGTAGAGCAGTTATGACTCGCTGCAATGTCCCTCCGTGCTAAACGGGAAGCGTGCATGTCTTTCCCCCTTTCGTTTGCATCCCAAGCAGGTAGCCACATACTTGCGTAATGACGAGGCTGGCTGAGATTTCGTCGCCATGAAATAGTCACTCCGTCAACCTATTTTTTTGGAGGGAAAAGAGAGTGCAACCCGCTGCGGGACACGATAATTTACTCTCTAGATTTTCTGAAAACCGAGCTATGCAGCTGTTAACACTGGCGTGTGTTTAATTAGGTAAACTCTGTGTATCTTTTTACTTTTATTAAAATTTTTTTAAAAAGTTTGTTCAGGGGTGGTTGACTTATCCTTGTACTTGTTCATTACTTTTAGAACTACTTAATCTCTTTTGAAAATAAGGTTTTTACCCAGATTGATACATGTTTAATGCGATAACTTGTTGAAAACATTTTCTTCGTGATTTAAAAGATGTATTAAATATATATATTTAACTGGAAATCAATTGGATGAATATACTCATAAATGATTTTTAAATATAATTTATTTGACAATCTTCCTATAATAAAGATTTATATTAATATCGCAATTTTATAACGATAAAGTAGAAAAAAAATTATTGATATGGTATTTAAAAGTAGCTAGAAGTCTTTTTAAAAATATTAGCAATTATAATTATTTAACTAATAAAATTTATGGATTTCAATCAAAGTATGTTCTTACGAGATTTTGAGCTTAAAACTATAAATTGAAAATTTCAGTTTATACAATTATCACTGCAATGAAAGAATAATAATATATACTTGTTAAAAAAATATAAACAAATAGAATATAATATAAGAAATATCATTTATTGATCATATCTATCAATTTTCACGTCAAAGCACTAAATTGAAGACTGTCAAAGTATTTGCGTAAAGACAGTATTTTCATATAGGCAGAATCTCGTAATCCATTTACTTATGTACAAGCATAAAAGAGAATTAGAGGGAGTAAGTGCACCCACGACATGTATTTTTTGGGTTCCCTCGTTTCATTACTATAAGTACATGGATCTCTCATTCATCAGCTCACCGAAGTACTTGTCATGAACAGAGATCAATGTTTAGAAAGCGAGGAATACAATTTATGCTTATATAATACAATGTATGCTTACTCATAAAATTTCTTCCGCGGACATATAATTTTAGATGGATCCGTTGTCTTGATATTTCGGTTCACTCGTAAAATCTATAATAAACGTTCCATAAAATTAACAGCTGATATTATGGATTATTAAGTTTTATTATTTAGTGAGTATGCAAATATACGTTTACAATTTTATAAATTATGTAATGTGGTGTGTTTAAAAAAAAAAAAACGGTGTTGTTACTATAACTACAAATATGCACATTTCTTTTGCTTTGAACAAATTTACTTTGCAAGAAAAATTTTATAAGATAATCGATTTTAATATCAAATAAAATATATAATCAGAATAAATTCATAAAATTTATGTACAATACTTCACAAAATTACAAAATATATTTAAACTAAGATACTTTTAATTTTAATTTTTCCATATCATTGAAAATATGTTTTAAAATGCAGATGATATATAAAAAATAAATAGTATGTTACGATTTTTCTATATTTCTTTTTATTACGAATATTTAAAAATCTAAATATAAAATAAGTGTAATATTTTAAAATAACAATATAAAATTAGTTTGAAAATGCTTAATCAATCACTAATTACAATTTTTTATTTTCTAAACAATTTATTACATAAAATGTTCTTCACATTTAAAGATATTAACTTGAAATGGACGAATTTTCATTAAAAAATTAATATTTTACATATTCTTTTTATAATTCGCCGCAATAACTAAAAATTTCTTGCATATTTCTGCATGAAACTGTATATGTTTCAAAGCTAATTTTTATAATTTAATTATTTTACGCTACCCATGAAAAGATTACGTATTTTTATAAACGTGAAGTATAATTTAATGTAAATACCATTACTTACCAAATTTTGTAAGCTTTGTGCATCGTTGACAGAAACTTATTCAGAAATCTTCTCGTGTTTTCTGATAATTTCAATTCTGATAATTCCCTACAGTAATAAATGTCTAAAAAAAAACAGGTTATCAAAACATCAATAACGATAATTAGAAAATAAAAATATCTATTCAGATAGATACAAGAATGTAATTAGCGCTAATGTCGTGATGCAAATAATTGAGGTAAGAGAGAAGTCGTCATAGAGTTCGAATAATTGATGACGGTAGTATTGTATCAGTAGCCTTTGCTGTCAACGTAGAAAAGCAGATGCCAGGTTATCTTCTATTATTAATTCACTTGGCTCTAATGTACTCCATCGATAGCAGGTTGATTTTCTTGATCTTTCTTATACCCCCGAAGCAGCTTTTGCGCTGTAGTGAATTTCACTAGTTGTATGATTAATAATGACCTTAATCAGTATCTAAGTATAGTTGCAATTTCTAAATGGGAGTGCATAATTGCATATTTACGAGCATACATAGAGCGGTAAAAGTTACTGGTGTAAAGGAAGCAAAATAACATCGAAAATATTCATTAAAATAATTTTTGATACCTTATCGAAGAGTTTTTGTTCAATTATTGGTTTATACAGATATAAAATTTATTCTTTCAAATTCGCATATAAAAGATGGGTTTATTAACGCACTGATTTTAAATTAAAATTCTTTAGACGATGTATATAATATTGTATTTTTTATAAACTAATGTTAAATAATACTAACGGCTATAAATATAATATATTACAAACTTTGTGGCTTACAGCAAAGTATTTTTATATCATTTAAAGTTAGATTAATTTTACTTCATTAAAAGTTTTTCATCCCTTCTGGTTTTTAAAACATAACTAAATTTTTTATATTATTTTTTTTAGTTTAGTTCTTATAATATACATTTTTTGTCAAAATTAATATAACCACTTCATAGTAATTATATATTTATAATTTTATAATTTTATATAGAATCAAGAATGTATGTAATATTATATAATTACATACTTTATAATGTTGTTAATATTTATAATCTTTAAGATATTTTGATAAGTTGAATAAAATTTCATAACATACATGTCTTATCCCATTAAAATCTTCAATTATCTTTTAACATAAAGAACATTTTTAAACCTATAAGAAGTTGAATCTAAATTAAAATCAAATTATATCAAAGAACGATCGAAGCCTCGTCGTGGCGCGTTTTAACTTCGCTCAGGGGAGTAATTTGAGTATTCGAACTACCGTTTTTTCCGAACATGAAATCAGGCTATCGAATCGACATCCATAAAACAATTCTCTCTTTTTCTCTCTCTTTCATTCTATCTTTTTTCCCTCTCGCTATCTCTATTTCATTCACTCTTGAACATATTCATAGTCATTCCTTGAAATTGGCATGCGAAAATCATTCATTCGCTAATCTCTCATACGAAACTTTGAGATTACATATTACAAATGATTATACGATGTTACTCATTTACTTTACAGGAGTTTGAGTACTTTAAAATCATTAATAAAGTACAGAATTTATATAAGAATTATTAATGAATTTTTCTTTTTAGTGATTTTATTAAAAACGAAATAATTCCATTATTCTAATTTTTCCCAACATTGTTTCACAATCGATTAAAATTCTGGAAATTTACAAGTATTTAGAAAAACTATTTTTATTGTTATTTATTAACTGCTTTAAACTAAATACTTTCAAATATTTTTATGAACCAAGCTGTAAGAAATAATTGTTATTATATATTCTTCAAAGGATATTTTGATTTTTAAATTGCAAAAAAATAATACGATAAAAATAGTTTTATTCATTTTATTTAAAAAAAAATAAAAAATATTTTGTAAAAGAACATATTGACTATTAAATTACACGAATAATTATTTTAAAAGATTAATATCAAGCAATTTAATAGTCTATTTTTATAATTTCATACATTTCTCTAGAAAATTTTAGATATTTTTTTTACAATATTTTCGAATTCAGTTTTAATATTACAGAAAATAATTTTTATTTTCATTCCAAAATATGATTAATTAATACTTTTAACAAGTTTTACGCGTTCCAAAATAAATGTTTTCAATAACTTATCGTCCTAGTATTTGAACGTCATAGGACGCAATATTAGCAATAAAATAAGCCATTAAATTAACGGCAAAAATTCCCAGATAACGACAGACGGTCTTCCAATACCATCCCCTCTAAAGAAGAAGGTAAGACGATATAAAGTAGAAAAGGTTATATAGATGTATGAAAGGAGACAAATATACTAAGAAATAGAGATTCAGAGAGAAAGATAGTAAATATAAAGGTTGATAGAGAGAAAGAGAATGAAATAGGAAAGTAATGGTAAGGAAACGAGAGGCAAAGACGCAGAAGTGAGACAAGGTTACCTAGCCAACTGAAAGGATATTTCACTAAGCTTTTAGATTTTACCCTCTTAACCAACCAAGAATTATAAAACGCAAATACCTCTCTTGATTAGTGAAAATAAAATCAACAATGAACCACTTATAAGT
Source organism: Platyscapa corneri (assembly GCA_018907185.1). Lineage (NCBI taxonomy): Eukaryota > Metazoa > Arthropoda > Insecta > Hymenoptera > Agaonidae > Platyscapa > Platyscapa corneri. Next base: position 780,933 of record JACCHW010000004.1, read on the forward strand.
TTCTCCTATCAAAAATTTCTCTTTTTCCTTATCATTCTATTATTATTTTTCTATCTCCATTTAACTATATATTTATCTATGTACTTATATATTGATTTAGTTTTTAATCTGTTTACCGATTAATCTTTTTGTATTATTTTGAGTAAAATACTCCATCTTTTTATATTAAGTATAAATTATACTTAAATATTTGTGTTTCTTACATTTCAAATTATATACATGGAAAAGTTATATCTTATATAGTTGTGAGTTCTCTGAAACTTTTAATTGAAAATATTTGAAATTTATGATTTTTCTATTATATAATTATTATATAGTTTAATATATTTTTAATAATACCATTAAAAGTATTTTAGAATAATTTATCCAATATATAAATAGAAATATTAAAAAAATTTCAAAAGAATCATATTTTAACATAAAAAGTATTTAAAAAAATACACTTTCCTTGATATCAGATAAAAATTACGATATAAAGAAGATTAAGATAAATTTCGCAGTCATAATCTTTCTGGAAATTTTGTATAATAAGAGTGTAAAAATATTTCCTCGTCATTCTTTATTAACAGCATAAAAATGATTTTATATTTGAGCTATAAATATATGCTTGATTTATATAGTCAAAATAGCTACTTTTGACAGATAAACTTCTGGCGGAAGAGACGAGAGAACTTTAGAGTGAGAGTTTGGGCGAGCCTCAAGTATTCTACGGAAGTCTGGTTCTAATTAAGCGCCCTCCTCCTCAGTCATCATTCTTGGCCTGCTTCTCAGCTTCGTTCTTTTAATAGATAGAAATATAAGAATTTTCAAAACATCAATTTTCTTATCAATCTAAACCAAATTGAAAAGAGTTGGTTAATTGTGAACGAATTTTTGGTAAATTTTAAGATTTTCATTAAAATTTAATTATATTTTTTTTATAAATTTTTTTATTGCCTGCAACGAAATTAATTAGTTTTTTTAAAATTTTGTTGTTACCTTATTATTCTTTAAATAAAATAACAACATTCAAAATTTGTAATAGGAAACTATATGTATCTGTTAAAATGTAATTAAATAATTACATTATGAATATTATTTTGTATCGAAAAGTAATAAGAATTTATGTTCTAAAATTATTGAAACTTTGTTTTTAAATTCAAATTTTCATATCGGTATGGCATAAATAAAGCTTAGAATTAAATTTCTCGATTTTTAAAGCTAATCATATTTTAATATTCCTTCCCCTGAACAGGAATTATGATGGCATATCACTTCCCTATGGGTTATACTTACATACTTTTTGAGATCATATTATAATATTTTTGATTATTATACCTTATTCAGCCGTAATAATTTTGTTCCCTCTTTTCCCAATTCCACTGAAAGGAATGAGAAGCCTTACGTCATTTCATTTGCTTAGGTGAAATATATGCGAGTCTACCAGAATTATTTTTGTTTCTGAGAAGTCAACAAACTTGCACGAGATTTCCTAGTACTTTACCTACATGCTTCCGTGAAATTTAAAGAACATGAACCCTGATACTCTAATCAAATTTCACGTGCTCCTCTTTAATTTTCTTATTGCATTATTCAATTTTTTTGGTATGAACTGTATAGAAGATAAGTTAATTAAAACAATGTTTATAATGCAGAGAGGAAATTAAGATATGCTTTTATGTATATGAAAATATCTTATTATGAAGAAGATTTAATTTTAATATATCCTCTTCTTTAAACTTTACAGTTTAAAAGCTTATAATTTTTAAAATTTAACATTTTTTCCATTTGATAAAAAAAAATAAATATCATTATCAATTAATATTATAAACAATGCAGTTTGACATCAAATAATTTATAGACATATAAATTTTATTTTAAGATAGTTTTACAATACACATTTATGCACAACATTGCACGTAATATACTTTTATATAATATAAATTTATCTACAATAAAAAAAAGTAGAACCAAAGGTGAAATATAACGATAAACTTTTCCTTTTGAGAAATATTTTGGGAAAAAAGACAAGGTAATCAGCTAAACGAAATAGCCTGACAGATATTCATTCCAGATATAAGTCGATAAATTTTCAGTCAACGGAGAGAAACTCGTCGGTTGGAACAGTTAAAAAGTTGAGTAAGATATATCTCTCATCCCTCTTGCCCTCTCTCCAATCCCTCCTCGAAACCTTGCGGGAACAAAACAATTTTCACGCGCGGTCTGTCTAAATGTTTTTTTGGCATGTCAGAATGTATTGAATCCTTCGTAACCAACGCTAGTTGTCGGATAAGTATTAACGCGGGCTTTTGTTTTCATGTAAAACCGTCTAGTTGAATTTTCGGCCTCGCCTCGTGGAATCCCATTGCGATAGCACGATGAGTGGGTTGATAGGGGCGGCAAAGAAAGGGAAAGGAATACATCTATATATGTATACACGCTGAGAAGCTGGCCGTGCTTGCGGTAACATTATCTAAAATTCAAGCTGTAATTACTTTGCTGGGCGGTGCGCGCGCGAGTGGGCTTCGCTTGATTTATAGTCATCGCGCGCGATGCAGCTGCGTGGGTGTAAGTAATTAAAAATGTAACATCGCGTGGCATACGCTTTGCCAAGGAAGCGAGCGTTGGAGAGACGAGTTGCAAAAGGAGAAGAAAAAGAGAGTAGGAGGAGAATTACAGGGGCTTGAGCCATTGACTCGGTTCTGGTACCACCGTGTCCTTGAGTGAAAAAAGCTGACGCCTCCTTCTCCTCGGCGTAAGCGGCGAGATAAGCAGATATCAAAACCGAAAATTCTCGGTAAATCTCGCAGCAAGCGCAAATGTACATTGAGGCCATCCACTTTTACTATAACTTTTAGACCATTTACCTAATCGTGTTCTTTACATCTTATACGCCTTGGAGTTCTGTGCATTTCGATTGCATTTATAATCAACATTTTAGTGAATATTTAGTATGTACTTACTTTGCATACTTCGAAATAAAAAACGATTTAAAGTAAGCAACTTTCGGTTTAAATTTTGTTGGAATTTAATTACAACTGAATATCTAATTAAAAAAACAAAATAATAATAAAACATTAAATCCTAATACAAAAGAAACTTTTTATAAAAATTGATACATAGATGAATGTACATGGTATATTTTTCTGATACGGAACAATGGTTTTTTTATCACATAAAAATATGCGATTTTATTAAGTTATAAATAAACTAAAGTTGATATTGTAAAATACACTTATAAAACATGTGTAAAAGAAAATATTTAATTTAAAAAAGTATAATTATAATTTTAAAAGTTTTTCTTACAACTGCTATAAAATTCTTTAGCTTTTAAAGAGATATTATAAAAGTATACATTTATAGTCCTCATTTTGAAGATTTGTCGTAGATTAAATAAAAATATTTAGTGATTCTTGTTCTTAAATGCAGATATTAGTTGATATGGCTTTATTAAGCTGCAAGAGAAGATTTTGATTGAGTGATGAGATCAGCGTTGTTAGCTTGTCCAAGTTATCATTTTCCTAACTAAATTGGCGATTCATATTTAATTTAATCGCGTCCATGTACCTTATGAATGATACCGGACAATCTGCAACTTGATACAACCAAGTTCGCTAAGGACACTAATGTCTTAGGCTTAACCCGTGCATTTTCCTATATGTTTCTAAGATAAGCCTTTTTGTTTATAAATTGGTTTAAATGTCAAACAAACGATCTGTATTTATGTTATAATATACTTAATGATTTTACATTATTAGTAATGTTTGATTAATTTTTTATTTGCTTTTTATTTAATAATAAATACAACTCATATGTGATGAAACTTGTTAAATATTTTAGAATTTGTTATTGACTATTTAAGGACATTTATTTACACAAAATTATGTTTAAATACTTAGTAAAATATATTTTTAAATCAATTGAACAAATTTTATAAATACTTATCCTAAATCAATTTACGATTATTTACAACAAATTTTTCTTATAATAACAGAAATTAATGGAAGAAGAATTTAGTATAAAGGTTTTATCATTTAAAAATATTGATTTTTTAATGATTTAAAAATAAAACTACTATTATATAACTACTATTATATATACTAAAATACTATTATATTGATAACTGAATCTACACTAATGTAAGTATATTTTATGTTCTTCGCTTGTAAATTTTTGAAGAATAGAGAACTATTTAATTGTTGAAAAATAGATAATATGTAATTTATATATTAATCAATAAAAACTTTTTGCCAAATGAATGAATACAGAATAAAGTTTTAATCGAATGATAAATAATGTATGTACAGAGAATTTTATGTTACGTCTCTAAAAATTTTTTCTAAATTACTTTTCAAATTTATCAAATATACAATGAAACATGTATTCAATTTTATAAATATAAAATTCTTAAAAAATATTTAAAGTATAGTTGAAATCTTAATCGTCATATAATTTTTTTACGCTTATAATTAATACACTGATAATTTAAGATGAAATTAATTCATTCGTTCATTTAAAAAATGAAACTTTCATTTTATAATTCAATATTGGTATTTGATAAAATAAATCAAGTATCTATAATGATCTGAAATACATTTCGAACGAATGAGTTTATAAAACATGAAATGGAATAAACTCTACGAGTAAACAATTTCTGGCAATGACAGAAAAAAATATTTTCCATTGAGAAATAAAAATAAAGTCGACCTCCGTAATATTATTATTGAATTAAATAACCTATTCAAATCTTGGAGCAACTTGAAGCACGTATCCACACGTTGACGTGCAGTTGTGCTATGAGATGATTACTAATGCGCGCCGACTAAGGCCAATACAACTAGGCACTACTATACATACCTAGGCACATAAAGATTCAGTGGAATGCTATATCGCATTATTTTACTATTGCACTAGCCTATCTAAACCGATTCAGGCTCGCACGAGGAAGTGCATAAGCTATTCTGAACGCGAACGCGCGAAGAAACTTTGCGGACCTGCGTTCATATCCACTTTCGTACGTGTTGTCTAAGTGTGGCAAGAAGATGGTTTTGAGGTAACTTGGCAAAGCAATACTAAGTAAGCGAACAAGTCATTATAGCACTAGTCATATGGGTAATGTATCTATATTCATATTTATTACTGTTATGACGTAATTTGCCTTCCAAATATTAGATGTTAAATTTGTTTAATTATGTGAGTTTCCGTCTGTAGGTTTTCACTTTAATCTATTGAGTACTTCTGAGACGTATAGAGCTTTGTTTCAAAAATATGTATAATTTTTAAAAAAATATCTAAGTGATAAGTGAATATTTCATTGAAATTCAAAAAATTGTATCTAATTTGCGATTCGAAAAGGAATAAAATGGATCTAATCATAGAAAAGTACCAATAGGAGATAATTATGCTAATATTCACCTTTTGAGTAATTTCTTATAAAAATTATATTTATCTTGATAAAATATAAAATTACTATTTTAGTTACAAAAAATATAGTTTACAATAAAAAATTGCTAATAATATTATTCAATTTACCTTCATTAAATTCTTGATTATTATTATCATATTTTAGAACAATATAGAAAATTATTTTTATTGTATTTAAGTAAATGCGACATATTTAAATATATTAAACATTAAATTCACCAATCTTTTTCGACTATTTCTAGTATTTTTAACTATTTTTTATACATTAATTAGCAGTATGCATACCTATAAACTAACCGAATATGAAGTAAGTATATTAAGCCCTCCATGCATTTACATATCGTTCCAATTAAATCGAACTCTCACTCTCTTTTAGGCCTCTTAACTTCTCGAAGCAAAATCTCGTGGAAAAGTATACCAGAACCTTGTAACCGCGTACACGCCATCAGATTTAGAGCTCTGATCTTGATGTCTTTAGGAATTCTCATTAAATCGAGTAGCGCACAGATAGAACAAAGAGAAAGGGAAGTCAAATTTTATCAACGAATAAAACGTATATATGTATATATAGAATATTGATGATAAATGGCGAGACGTTTTTTTAAAATATTTGTATATAAATAATATTATACATAACTGTTTATATATATGCATGTATGTATGTATAAGATAGAAAGAAAATATAATTAAATAGTAAAAAAATTAATAAGAATAAGTATAAAATATTTAAAAAATCCAGTGGCGGACTCTTATTATATCTATTAAGGTTTTTTCTCTATCTTTCTCTGACGTACATTAGGAAAAAGGACCAACTTAGTACGATCATATCTGTGTATTACATCCTAAGCTGTTTGTATCTTGTAAACTTCTAAATGGAGATAGAGAGAGAAAGAGGGAGAGAGAGAGAGAGAATATTATCAGAAAGAAAGAGAAAGAGACAGAAAAACAGATAAAGACTAAGGGAAATTCGAACTATACAGTTTAATAAGAGATAAGATATTTAAAAGGAGTTAAAGAGATTAACTCATATTGGGTTGAAATGAATCTTGCATCAATACGAAGGAAATATGGAATTATCAACAGTGTATTTACATGACTATTGCATTTATACAGTCTTCTTGAATTTATGATACCTTACCACTTATTTTCATCAATAAAATAATATACTTTTACTAATGCAAATGTAAAAAATTATTCTTCTTATTGCCGCATTTATCTTTTTAGTAAATAGAATTATTTACACCAGGAAATATAATAATAATTAAACAAAATATATACATAAAAATCTCAAATGAAATGTCAGTGTGATTAAACTGCATATTTATTTCATACTATAGTAAATTTATATTACAGTAATTTTTAATTTTAAATTGTAAAATAATTTATTATCTCTAATGAAGAATTTAATTTTCTTACAAAATATTTAAATATTATAATCTATAATTTTTAATATTGAGTAGATGAGAAAAAATAACTTATTTTAATATTTAAATTTTTTTTATCTATTATTATTTGTCTTAAAAAATGTTTTTAATTATTAATGAGAAAAGTATTATTTTTAATTGAAAAAAACATTTCGATAATATATAAAATAATAATAAAAATATAGTAATTTAAATTTCTGTTAATTAAAAACAATTCAATATAGTATGATAAATCGTTTTACATGCTTTAAAACAATGCTAATGGTTTTCTCAGCATCTTGTGGTACAAGATCTTGAAGTACCTATTTAAACTATCCCTCTGAAAATTCGTTCACGCATTTAGATGAGGTAAGATTGATGTTACTGAAAAATTGTCGCGATTTATCGTTGACGATGTAGAATCATTCGTTCAATGGGAATAATGTTTTAAGGGAAAAAATCAATGATTCATGTCAATTTAATAATTAAAGACGAGGAAAAGCCTCTATTACAAGTGTCAAACTCAATTGTCAGCTAAAAAAACAGATGAGTTATCTAATTTGTAACTGACATTGATATGTTGCTTCTAAATAGAGTCGTTCGCTGAATAAAATATAACAATTTATCGTTAAATTTTACATCAAATTTTGTAAATTCGTATTGATTTTTTTCTTTAAATTTTATAGAAATGTTTGTTCGAATTATTTTTCATTTAGCTAATTAATTTGAATTTATTATTAATTAATTCAAAGAAAAAAATTTATAATTACATCATATTTACCTTTATTTATTTTAATTTAGTACAATTTGTTTTTCAATATTTTGACAGATACTATTATTTTTTTAATAGAAATTCAATAAATTGCTATTTTAGAAATTATTCAAGTTGTATGATAATTATTCAATGTTTATAATAAGAGAAAAAGCATTAACATACAAATATATATTTTTATTTGAAAAATATATTGTTACTAAATATAAATAAGATTTTCCAAATATTATAAATCATTTATGACTTATCAGAAAATATATTCAAAAAGTATTTTGTAATCGACTACTTAGTATGTGGCGTATAATAATATTTTATTATTCATTATTTTAATACAATATTGCATAAAACTTTATTCAATATAAAAACTATTTCTTTTACATGTTATAATAATATTATTTATAATAAATAATATCTATGCTGATTAGTAGTATTTATTTTTTAATTAATTATATTTTAATCAGATATAATCATGAAATTTTGGAAAATATAAGATTTATTTAAAACCACATAATATTTTGAATTTCACTTTTCATTTTAGAATAAAATTTAATATTTTTTATACTGAACTACATCATTAGTATTTTCATGAAAATTAAATTATAGAATAAAAGAAATGCACTTTCAAAGGATTTTATAATTTTTAATATATATTTATGTAATTTTATATTATTAACATGCATTAAAGAAAATATATAATAAAATGTAACATACTAATTAAGAATATTATCTAAATTTTATCTAAAATTATTGCAGTTAAATAAATCAACTAAAATTTTATTAGTTCTTATATTAAAATTACAGACGTATCTTATCAAATAAAGTATTTGTGTTATTAGTTTAGTTTATTTTTCATAATGTAATATAAATCTATATAAATCTATTAAAATTTAAGATTTATTATTTTCTTTCAAGACACTTTTTAAAAAAAATTTAGATGAGATCAAACCCATCTTCGAATATCAGTGAGAAGTAGCAGCAGCTGTTTTCTTTTTCCATTACTGGATGCAAATTAGGGTGTAATTTTAATTTCACGTATATTAAAACTAGCACTGTCATGCAGCTGACGGAATGAAATACGTACAGTAATAAAGTAAGAAAGTCGATGTGTATACGAATATCTACTTTTTTTACGCGAAGATATATATGTGTATTGAATGCAATGTAGAGGGGATGGATAAATTGTCGAATAACGAACAGCTAAGCTAACATAAATAAATATAGAAAAAGTGAGCTAAGGAAATGAAAGCTTGAAAATTTCAAAGAAGAAAAGAGAGGAATAGAGAAGGAAGTAAAAAGAAAGGATGAATGAGAATGAGCAATCTTGAGAATAAGAAAGAAAGGGGGGTGAGTCAGTGGGGTTGATACGTAAAATAGTGCATTGATAAGAAAAATTGTGGTAGTATGTAAAGTAAACTCTAAAATTGAAATAGTGACTTTATGGGTGCCCCACATGTTTTTCCTCTTTCGTAATACGGAGATTACTTTTCGTTTTAGACGAAAAGAGTTCGTATAATTGAGAAATGGTTAGAAAATATCGATAATTGTGACCACGGTTGGAAAGATTTCGTATTTTTAAATATACGTACTACACCCATTCACGTTGTACATTGCTTGCTCTTGCTACATCATCGTTCTTCTGTGAAGGAATTTAATTGGTTGTGCGGACTGTTTCACAACGAAATAGTATCTAAATGTGCCCATAGTGTATGGTAACTAATTATATTGAACCAGGGTGATACGCAACTTTTAGAAGTACGGTCATTAAATAACAATTAAGTTAAACAATTCGTAAATTTATTTAAAATTATATTTCACTATAGATTTTTTAGCTGTGCCTCTTTCTACAGTAAAATATTATTTTCATTTTCGTTATTTAAGTATATTTTTATAATAATTATTATATAATGTAATATAAAATATTATATTATATAATATTCTAATAAAATAAATAAAATTATATACTATTTAAATAAGAATTTGTTATCACTGCTTTCAAATCATAATAATCTTTACAAAACTATTATTCTAAATTTCGGAAATCAACATTTTAAAAATCCTTTTCAATATTTTTCCATTAGCTAATTGTAAATTTTAAAATTTATATAATCTTTATTTTATTTTCCATTGATAATTTTTTTTAAAAAATCATTAAACATTGTTATTATTATATTTTAATACTAGGATTTTTGGTAATTATAGAAAACGCATTATTAAATGAAAATTAAGGTCTGGTTCAAGACGTTCGATTTAAATCTATAATTTTCCTTATTATCTAAGTTAAAAAGTCAATTATATGCAAACGTTATCGGAAAATATATGAACGTATAGTTTATTCAATTATCATATGTATATACATTGGATCTTTTTAAATTTATAAGATTATATAATAAAGTTTGAATTAAGTACTCATTGATATTTGAGTAAAGAAGGAAAATTTATTAGATTGAATGTATTTTTTAAGAAATGGTTTTTTCACTACATTTTTTGACAATCAAAGATTTTACATGTAATTGACTCTAAAGCACATTCAAACAATTACTCTACAGTAATGCGTAGAGATCAAAGAAACTTACATTGGAAAGTACTTGTAGAGAAATTCATTGGAAACTAGTGTGTCCTTTCAAAGAGGCCAATCAAAGAATACAGTTAAGTGAACAAAATCAAACTAACAGAAAAAAGCGCGAATTTCCTTCTTTAAGTCGAGCAGAGAAAGTAAGCTTGCCTCCACAGCGTACTTTGAGTGATTAACGCTGTTATTCTTAATACCCCGTTGCAAGAAACAGTAGCAGCAGTGTCATTCCAGGTCTTTGCCAGTATCACAGATGGTCAAGCTTCTAGCCTTTAGTCAAAGAAAGCCTTCTGGAAATGGAGAAAGTTTACTACAGTCGGGCAACCCTAGAGACTGTCAGAAAGTTTGTCCATGGATAGTAGAGGTGTGGCGATTCAGCGACTGTTCGCTCTGTTCGCAGTGGAAACCCAGTCAGCGCATTCTCTTACCTCTTCTCGTCTTCTTCATCAGTGGTACTATACCAGCATACGTCTTTTATTCCCTGGTTGCGCGAGACGGCATACGTGATTACGACAATTATCGTTGTGGCCAGCTTTTGTTCAACGCTTACGTCAACGTGCGGATTTTCTTCCTCTCTCGATCTCTCTTACTCACTCCATCTGATCCTTTGTTCAACAGGCTATCCAGACTCTAAGTAATGTGTTCCTATGACGTCCACGTTATCGAAGAGCGATTACTTAGCCACTGCTGCTATTCCATAGGAGGCGACAATATACGGATGGAGATTTTGCGAAAGTGGTGAACTTAGAAGCAGCGGATGGGGTGAAAAGGGAATGCTGTAATGGTACCAGTGTACGAGAACTTGTGTGGTTATGGTCGAGTGCACCGTTAAGCGACTTACAGGAGGCCGCTATTTTGGAGAGACAGTCTCCCAGTTTGCGAAGGCTACTCTAATGGGAATCCAAAAATTTAACTTTTCTTATAAATCCACATGAATATTAGAGTATAAAATCAAAAAATTGTGTAAATACAAGTTTCAAAACAATTATGGAAACCCACATGATATTAATTTCTTTTGTATTTAAAATTAAATTATGCAAATTTATTTTTATTAATTAAATATATGTGTATGAATTATATGCATTTTGTACATCATTAAGTAATGAACATACAAATTACCGAATCATCTAATATTTGGAGTACTTGTCATAAAATTTAAATTCTAATATAAAAAATATTCCAAAGAACTATTTTAACAGGAATTGAAATATATTCTATATAAGATTTGACTAATATTTCTTTTGGAGTTTATAATTAATTATATTTAAACTTTTCTAAACTTACATAGGTACTAATTCTTGATCTATCTTGATTTGTAACAGTGAGCAAATTGAACGCTTATGAGTTGTATATTGCATGTTATTTATTTTGCCATCTATATAATGTGAGTTTGAAACAGAATGTTGTATAAAATATTATAAAAGTACGTGTCTAACTTTCCGTATGATGTTCTACACAATTATTGTGAATTCAAATTTTGATCGAATTTACATAAAAGTAAAACCAAAATTTTATTGGAAAAAATATTTTTCCAATAAAAAGTAATTTTTGGTTATTAAGAAATTAAAATTTTTAATTTTAATTTTTAATTTTTATTCTAATTAATTTTTAATTTAAAAACAAGTAATAAGTATTACAAATTATATGATAACTCATAAATCAAATTACTTTATTTTCATTTTATTAAATATTAATAATCATAAAATAGTGTATTAATTCAAGAATACTTATATAATTGCGTATTGTTTATATTGTATATATATATATATTTCTATGATATAATTTAGTGCTATCTTGAGAACAGCTAAAAAAATATATGCTAATATTCATGTGATTTTTTTATACAAACAATCTAGAATATATAAATTTGGATGTTTTTAAATTTATTCAAGTAAAATAAAATCTTCAAGTAGTTTATTTTTTCTTATATCACAAAAAAATTTTCATCTAGAATAAAAGCATTATTGCATTATAAAAAAATTAGAATATTTTTGAATTTTTAGTATATTTTTAATTAAGATTTAAATATTTTATATTGCGACAAAATAATTTTAACAATTATTATTCAGCTAGGTTATTAAAAATAATTCATTATTTAAAAATCTCTATAAGTTTTAAAAAAATATTGTCTGCGATTAATGATAAATATAATATTAAAAAATGTTTTGAACTCGTATATTCATTTTAACTTTTAATTATTTTAATGCCACTCTATTGAAATACTAGATTTTAGTTCATTGCGAGAGTGTTCAAGTAATGAATAAAATTATTCTTTTTATTATAAACAAGTTTTTAATTAATCATATAATGTATATTACGAATAAAAGTTTTGGTAAATGAGAATCTTCAATAAATTTAACTAAATATAAGATAAGAGTTGTTTTTGTACAATAAAATATTTGATGATCCATTTATTTAGATCTATAGAAGAATACTAAAAAAATATATTAAAATATGAATCGATAATAATATGTTTCAATCGATATCAAAAAATAAAATTTTATTTATTTTATGAAATTAGTTTTGTTTTTACAATATTCATTTATTCAAAGCAATTGATGGTGTTTGTAAAACTATAATCTTTCTCTATATATCGTTCACGAAAATAAAAATATTACTTTTTATTTATATTTGTGTTAAAATTGATTAGTTGGAGTAAAAATATATTTTACATTACTTTATTATCGCTTGACTCATACATTGTATAGGCAAAGAGAAAAGTAATGTTTATTACACATCTCACCCGTATCGCTTATGCCTATGTAAAGGACTTTGGGGTGAGTTTTATGTATAGGGATATAAGAGTGCGGGACTTTCTTCATGCGAGTGTATCTTATAAATAAAATAGCGACGCTTTAAAAATAGGGGAATATTATTAACTCGCATTAGAGGGTGAGCAGCCCAACTGATGTGTTCCTTGAGCTTTTCGGCATGGTGCGATTTGAAGAAGCTGGTGCTTACCGACCTCACGAATTCAGGCTCATGAGCACAGCTGATACCGTTGAAGAGGCGCGCATCATCGAGCTTCCATCTTGCTCATAAAGTAATATTCGAAACCCCTTGTCCGTCTTACATTCGAGTGAAATTATGGGTTGCACATACTACATCTAATTGGATTTCTAATTTCTTATTATTTTATACTTCATGCTCTCAGAACCGATTGAATATTGCAAAAGTTGTTTTTAATAAGTTTATGTATCCTAAATAAAGATTTAATCGAATTTTTGCTGAGTTCAATAGAAAATATCTATATTGCAATATTTTATTAAAAAACTGGATAAAGTGTTAAAGTTATATTTAATGAAATAAATAATTAAATTTTAACCGTAAATTTTTAAAGGATGAACAGAATAATTTATATAAGAAATAAAATAAATGAGATATTTACTAAGAAATATAATATTCTTAAAATTATGTTGTAGAATTAATTTTCCAATAATCGTTTGCTTTTTTATTGAAATGGACTTAATAATTTTATTCAAGTTTGTAAATGTAATTCAGGAAGACATAATTTACATATATTTTATATTTAATAAAATTAACATTTAAAGAAAATTTTTTTTAATTGAATTATTGCGAATTATGTGTTATTTAAAAATGATTAAAACTATTAAACAAATAAAAATTAATTTTGAACTAAAGATAATTTAAAAAAAATATTAATATGAATATCATAAGGTTTTATATCACTTATCTTTAGATTATAATATATAACGTACCTCTTCTAATATTGTCTACTCCGTGGTCATATCAATTAAAGTAAAATTTGTATCATTAGTAAAAAAATGAATTTATTAATGAAAAATATATAATTAATTTTGATAAATCTACTAAATTTTATTCAATGAAATTATCTTTGCAATTCATCTATTTAATTTAGATATTTAATTCATATCTTATAATATTCTCTGTTATTATTATGAAAAATACTTATAACTATTAAAAGTAAGCAAACATTTGGTTGCATATTTTTAGTAATTAGAATCATTAAGATAAAGAAAAATTAAAATAAACTAATACATAGATAACAGAACAGATTGAAAGAAGAAAGTTAATTATAAACTAGATATTATAGTAGTAATAATAGTTGCTGTAGATTTATGAATAACGGAGAAGGTCTTTGAAAGGATAAGAAATCACCGCTTAACAATTATTTGCGTGAGCTCATTTTTTGTGCATATGTACACAGACCTACAGAAGTAAGTCATAGCAGATGTATTATCTAGATTTGGATGGTAGTTAGAGTTTGTATAATTACAGTAGCAAAATTGCAGATTGGGGAGGCTCGGCTTTGTCCTTCGTCATTTGGTCTATCCGTTTGTCTGCACTACGGCGTTTAACGAGACGATACTCGTTTACTCCAAAGACCTTACGAAAACCTCCCACCATCTTGTCGCAGTCAAATTGACGACAAGAGAAACTAGCAATAAGAGAGAATATGCTGGCACGCCTCGGATTTCGACGATGAATTTTGCCACAAAGCACCCATTAAAAGATTATATCACCCGTCGACGATCCTGGCACCAGCCTTTCTTTCAGTGTGTAACACTCATCTTTTCTTTGGAGGTATCTTTGAACTATATTTCTCAAAAGTCAGATGATCGACACTCGTAGCCACTTTCTATCTAAAAACGGGACAAGCATCCTCTTATTCACAGGTTGAATATTGCATCATCAACAGTCATAAACAGAAATCTAAATCCCAAACTTGTGCCAAACATTAGAATTTTAGATTCCATTCTAAAAAATTTTCAACACTAAAAAATAAAAGTAAAATGAAGGCTTCGAATATTATAATATTGGAAAAATGGAGTTTATGAAAAATTGCCGTTAGTCACAGCTCTTCGTGGAAGTATCCGTAAACATGTTAGTCAATGAAAAACAAAATTTTAAAAGTTTTAAAAAAAATCTGTATGGTAACTAAAATGTAGTCAAATTATTGAATTTTATGAAATAAAATAATCTTTAGTAAAATCACATATTCCAAGAATCATTGCAAGGGAACGTAAAAATGAAACTTTATAAAAATAGTACGATTAGTTACCTTTATAATTATCGATTGAATTTAAGGCTATTTATTTAATACGATTTTTTTTACAAACCACATTTCCAGAATAACAGAAGTTAATATGTATAAAAAATGTTCATTTAATATACATTTTTTGTTTATTTTAGACAATTATAATTAATGTAATTGAAGAAAGTAGTCTAATCTCTTTTATTTGATTACATATGATATACTTCAATTAGCAGCCTAGTAAAATTCTAATACCAGTAGTAAACCTTATTCAAATAAATCTTATCATTTCTCTCTATCATTGTCCAACTCACTGTATGTCTGTCTGTCTTTCTTTCTCTCTCAATTCTCAGTTACGTTTTGCTAGTCAAGTTTGGAGACCAATCGAAGAGTTGGAAAATGCTGTTTATATTGCACAAAGTACGTAAGTCAGTATGTTGAAGTAAAGAGGGTAAAAGCCGTTACGTATTCAAAGTAAGCATAGAAAATTTTAAAAGCCTTAGTTTTGATTAAAATTTAATTAAAAGAGCTATACTTATTATTGAAAACATCAAAAAATTGTGTCATTTTATAAAATTTTGAAAGTTTCATATTAAATAATTTAATATTGATTATATACTTTATAAGCTACTTTCTGTTTAACTAGATATTCGCAGGGCACTCAATCCTTTTGACCGTGATTACGGAACGGTTAAGCTTGACGACCGCCTCTCTATTCAGCATCTTCGATTTATCGTAGGCTTATACATAAAGCTTAAGTAGAAGTCAATTTTAACTGTGAGAAAATTTAAATTAATATTACATTTTTCTATTTCAAAATGTATATCCTTATAACTCATAAGCAATATATACATTTTATAACATTTTATAATTTTAAATTTAACCAGTACATTAACGCATTACTATGTAAAAATAATTAGATATAAAATTAAAAAATATATTATCATTTCTTATATAAATATTTCGTGAACTTTTAAAATTTAATTTTTAAATATTTTTTTCATTTACAATACCAATATTAAATAACTTATTACAAAATAAATATAAATAATTTAAAATTCATGTGAAGTAAAAAAATTTAATAAATTCTAACTAATTCATTTGAAAATATTAAAAGAATATTTTTTTAAGGTATATTTTTATTGATTAAAGGTGAAGGTTTTATTAATTAAACACAGTGTATGTATTTTTTCTAAAAATATTGAATGTTTTTTTTAATAAAAAAATAATTACAATTATTACAAATTTAGCTAATTTTTCTTAATCTTAATTTACAATAAAAATTATGCATAATTATATTATACTTAATTTACAATAAAGATTATTAAAATTTGATGTATAAGATATATTTACACAAACACAGGTATATGTGTATAATGAAATCTACATCATTATACGTACACGTGAACAAAACAAGATTTTTCAATACGTTTTCAACAGCTAATCCCCTTTATCTTACAGTTTAAAGTTTGCAAAGTAATGTTGTTTTCTATAGGGATTGTTCGCCATTTATTTTTTGCTTAAATTCTCTCTCTGTCTCTCTCCGTCTTTATCTGTCTCTTAATCTCTATGTTGTCTCACCATTTATTAATCTCTCTATATCTAGTTTCTTGTTACCTTTATTTCTGTGTGTGAGTGTGTGCGGACGCGCGTGCATATATTGCCCATGTGCACAGTCTATTAATGAATATGGCATAAGTACATGTAGATGAATACATATAAAACTAGGTGTGATCCTTCATCTTTTGCTTATTCTGACTCTATGTATTTTGTAAAAAGGAAGTTAAGATTAAGAAATCTATTTTCTTATTTTATGGATATAATACAGAAGAACATTTTTACAGTTTCTAAAGATTTTTTTACCTCTTTTGCCTTCATAATATTCAATTAAATAAGTTAGAATACTTTATATGTGTATAAATAATTATAATATAAAATTTTAATTTATTATATATAAGAATTTATTTTCAAAATTAATTAATTAGTTTTTACAGTTAAAAATTAAATTTTCATTTATTTTCATGTAAAGTAATTTATTATTTATGTTATAACGAATAATTAGGAAAATGATAAATTAATAGGAAAAAATTATGTTTGAAGATATTAATAACAAATTAATAAAATTGCAAATAAAAATATTTAAAGATTTCAAAGGTTTATTACTTCACTTAACTTACTTAAAAAATTTTTAAATAGGGTTTAATCCATCTTCGTCAACTTAATATTTTTAATATAAGCACATTTTTAATATAATCTAATTAATATAAGCACACTTATTTTTAATAGAAGATAATATTTATGATTATGTTTAAATGATAATAAAAAATTTTGTTTACAAAATATTAATTTATTATTTATTTGTTGAACTTAGGCTGCGCTAAAACTATATTTAAAATTTTTGCAAATTTAAATGTAGATCCTTTAAAAGAATTAGATGATGCTTAAAAAATAATTAAATAGCTAGTATAAATATTTTAAAGATTTAAATAAAACTCTGATCTAACTCAATTAAATATCAGATGAACAACTACTTTTTTCATTGTACTATTTATTATTATTACTTCAAATTTCAACAAAAACGTGTAATTAAGTTTTTTAAATTAACATTCACTACATTAATCTTCCAAAAAAGTTTTCCAAATAATATGACATGTAATCGAAAGCTTTATCCTTATTTTTTGAATTAAGTAAATCTCTAAGTATTTGATATATTATCTTTTTTATTTTTATAGTTTACATAGACGGCATAAAAATTTAATTTCTTTTAAAAGTATTTGAAAATTTATAATAATCCATAAGATAGTTGGTAAAGTCCAGAGCTTAACGTAACATAGAATTGAATTAGATTTTCAATTCAGTAGTAGTTTAGATTAAGCGCTAAAAGGTATAACTCAGCACTTTGCGATCCAAAACATTACCATCTATCTACCCATCATCGACGTAATAGTATATAGATGCGTGTAAATCTGTTGTCTTTGAAGTGGGCACGAGAGACCAGTAGCTCTTCTCTGTTCTTCCTTTTGTTGAATGTCAGTCTCGCGGAAGCTACATGTCCTTATGCGCAGTTACGCTACGCTACGCCTACAGACGAGGAGATAGGCCGTAGTGGTCTCCTCGTCACTAACGTCACGTCATACGCTACTGAGTTCATTTCGTTACGGATATAACGTTTGCCCGATGAGACGTCGGATGCAGGAAATTCAGGCTTGAGTTCTCTTCTCCTTCTCGTCCCGAGTCTTCGCAACCCATTTTCCTTGCGATGATCCTCGGGGTACCAAGAATAGAGAGAGAAAGAGAGAGAAAAAGAGAGAGAGAAGTTAAAGCAGAATTTAGGGCCCGCATACTCGAACTGAGCTGCCACTGCGCCGCCGGGCAGGACGAAAGATAGCATCGATCGCGGAGGTCGCGAGCGGGGGCTAGAGAAGATCCGTGTGTACCTACTAAGGATGTGATGAGGAGTGAGAGAGATGGGAAGCTGAAAATACTCTGTCGAAAATTGCCTCTCTTGTCTCTAATTATTTTCATTCTCTGTAATCGGGCGCACGATAATGCACATCTACGGGCGCTCTTTAGTTTAAACTGCGCAACTTGGCTAGAAAGTCCAAAAATAGCGAGGGACAGAGAGAGACAGTGAGAGAGAAAAAGAGAGAGAGAGAAATAGACAGGAGAAGGGTCAGGAAAACTTTGACCTTATATAAATAAAGATTTACTTTTGAAAAAAACTCATTTATAAGTTGAAATTTATTCATGACAATATGAATATATTCATAATAGAATAAGAATTTAAAAGCATATTTATATTTTTAAATACTGAAATGTATAAAAAAGTAACTGACATGTATTTATTTATTTATCTATTATTGTACTAATTAATGATTTACAATTTACAATTTATATTTAATGAAATTTAGCATTTTTAGATAGTTATCATTTTTTTTAAATAACACCGTACACCAGTGAACTATATCATCTTTAAAATATTGGATTATAAACCATTCAATCAAATAATTTCTATATTTCATTTTATAATTATCGTGTACAAATTTATAAAATATTTTGTAAATGAAAAAAAGAAGTGAAATAAAGTTGGCTGCCTTTATACGTATAACAGATTAGGTAAATAGATTATTAGATTTAGACAAAATAAATAACTTTTATGTAGAAAATATAAGAGCATTTAAAAAAATTTTAAACCACCACAAAGCATAGAAATTATTAGTTTTATTTAAACAAAAATAATTGCACAGAGAAAATTACGTGCCAAACAAGTTTTTAGAGTGAGAGTTAACAGTTTTACTCGTGGATTACCATCGTTAGGAATATTAGTGCAAACGATTTGCCATAGAATAAAGAGAGGGGGTGACAGCCGCTGGTCCTTACCGCTCGAAGCGCAAAGCGCGGATGTACACCTTGTAGTTGGAAAATTCAGACAACCAATGGTGTGTAGAAAGTAGCATCACAACAGTTGCGAAAGAGAGTGCGAGTGGTTAATTATCTGCTTTCGCGCGAAGAACAGCGGAGATATCGTGGATATATAAATCCGTGGCAACGACAACACTATTTTCAGTCCCTTTCCTGCATTCTCTATATTTCTGTTTCACAGTCTCTGTTCGACTCGCTTTAGTTACTAACATCAATTTATTTCATTCCGAAGAACGATTAAGGCGAAAAGGCCCTTTTCGGCGCGATGAGCTGATGTCAAGGGCTAGTTGTAAACCACTTGTCGCTGTTACGGCCCCATAAATTTAGTCCTAGACTCTTGTCATCGAATGAGCGCTTGTAGCAAGGATGGGTTCTGCTCTTGTCGCACGTGCCGAACGAACTCAAGAACGTATAGCAAACACTTTTTAGACTCTTGTTTACCCGGTGCAGTGATGGCTGTATCCTGTTTAATATATACAATTTGCGTACCTTCGTTGATTCACTCGAAATAAATTTTTCTAAGTTAAATTAGTTTTTTTTCTCGTTTTTATGTGAATAGCTGTTTAGCCATTCGAGTAGCTTAACAATTTATGGTTTTATCGATAAAATAATGTTACTCTTTCAGAATATCCGATAATATTCTAATTAAATTGTTTTAAATTAGTTTTGATACTATTATTTTGACTTCGTTTTAGTCCAACTGAGTGTATATAATTTTTCTATTTTCTTATTTTCGATTTCTTCAATAATTTCACATAGCGATACAATATCTTTTTAACAGTACATTTTTTATGTATCAATTTTGATGATGTATTATATCATTTAAACGTAACATATTCAACAAAATTCTTTAGGTTTTTTATTTTATCAAATATTTTTGTATATTTATAATTTTTTCATAATAGAAGATTTACATTATCAGAAATAACAACGATTTAATTATTATATTCACTAGTCACGAATCTAATGAAATTAATGCCTTAAACCTCAATTTTAATAAATCCTGTGACAATATAACATAAAGAAAAACACTTTAATATAAAACAATAAAATTTATAATATAGCTTTAATTCTATTTTGAAAAATATTTATGTATAAGTAATAATTTTTCATATTAGTACATGGTAATATCATTAAAATGAACTTCATAAGACGACAATTATAATTACTACTAATAATGAAATATTAAATTCTTCTCTAAACCCTTGATTATATTTAATGAAAGAAGTACGGAATTTTGGAAATTTCTGTTCCATAGTATACATGATTCTCGTTCAGTGGCCTCTCTATGACTGACGGTTTCTCTTATCCTTAGTTATTCTTTGTCGGTTCACCGACTCGGTGTTGCCATATCGAGGTTTCGGTCTTCCCCTTACATCCTTATATATTCCTCTTTGCACCCTCACTCTTTCTATCTTTCTCTTTCCCCACGGACCAGTTTAAAGCGTATTAATTAACCCTTTATTAGAGTCTAGCGAAAACCGCTAGGCTGGCGCGATGAGCTCAATTCAGCGGTAGCGGAGGCGGCGACGGCGTGCCGGGCAAACTCCCTTGCGCTAGCCACGTTTGGTTGAGATCTCGTTGTCATCCAGTATTTATGAAAAACCTCCCGGATAGTTTTTTTTCTTTTTTATCAGAAGCTTATTCTTCGTCTGATAAATATTACATTTCTACACTATTACATTCTTTTTCAGAATACCTCGTGCTCTCTTCTTGATAATTGCTAATTCCTTATTTAATGAGATACTAATAAACACTAACTTTTTATTTTTAAACTCTTTCATTTGGCTTTTATATTGATTTGGAGTTTTGTTACTCTTTATTATTTGACTTCATTAGATAATTACTTCATATTTTCATTTTATTTTATTTTCTATGCTAATTTGATTTTATACTTTCAATTTATAGATTTTCCAATGCTCTTAAATTTTTTATAAATCTTTCTTCTGTATTATTTAAGATATTTTTATATTTTTTCTAAATAATGGGATTAAATAATATAATTCTTTTTCAACGACAAAGTTTGTAAAATTAAACTTTCACTTAGAATTTTTTTTTTTTTTTAATTTTTTTTATAACTTGCGACATAGAACAATCATTGAAAATATTAAACGAAAAGAATGAATTATTCATAAGTTGAAAGCATAAAGAGTAAAATAATCATGTATTAGAAAGTTTAATAGCATAAAAGTTTTTCTGTGTAATTTTTAGTTATTTTATATATAATTCAAAATTATTTTCACTGCATTTTTTAAAAAAATGTTTTCATATTATTCAAAAATTGAATAAGTTTGAATAAATTCTTATGTAAATGTATTAATATAAATTCTTATATAATATATATTAATATATATCATATGCATGTATACGTATTATTTTAATTTAAAATAGTAATTTTACATAGTTATATATCTTTTATAAAGTGAAATAGTGATCGATTTTATTGCGGTAAGAAGGAAAATGATGTGTTCCATTATATATACTTTACACTACTTATTTTTATTATTTAAATTAAATACCTAATCTAACCATAGTTAAAAAATGTAGTAATTATTGCAGTTGATTTTTAGATAATTAAATTTAATTCAATTTTGATTCAATTGATTCTTATTTATTGCATGAATATCTAAATAATAATATATTTTAGAATAATCAACATATTTTTAAAATAACTAATATTTTTGAATCATAGGCGATAAATTTAATCCATTTTTATTCATAATTTCTATTTTAAATAATTATTAATTACACTAAGCGCATAATATGTCTAAAATTATAAATTAAGTTCACTATCTAAAATAGTTGAATTTTAGACAAACTTTACTAAAACCGAAAGTGTTAACGTGGGGCCTTATAATAAACAGATACTACTTAGAAACGACTAGAAACTAGCAGTATAGGATCGAAGTTTTGAAACGAGAAACATTACCAGGATAAAGGAATTTCAAGATTGACGGAGAAAATACGATGCATTATTAATGCCAGTATATAGGTAATTAAAGTAAATGCTTTAATTGCCAGGATGTCGTCGAAGAACGGAAGGACTACTTTGGAGACTACCAGCGTCTAGAGTCTCTCCACTCGACGTAGGATTTTCTCGTGCTGCGTCCTTTTCCACCTTCTTCTATTTCTTCTTCGTTCGTCAACAACAAAGTTTCTATTAAATTTCGTATTTACCCATGTCGACGGGCCGAGCAAAATTGTTGAGCATAAAGGTACAAGTTTAAGGTTAGTTGGTTCAGCATCATTCTATCTGTCTTATATATGTAAGCACAGACTGAGGAGAAAGAAGCTTTGACGCAAGAGCCTGCATGGCGTGATTCTATTCTTTGCACATAACTTATGTCCATCCTCCCTATTGATAATCTTGCGCCTTGACTGTTAACATTATGTAAAGGAAGAATTTCTTTTACTTTATAACTAAAATTTATTTTTAAAAATTGAATTTCTAAGTTTATAGAAAGTAAAGGATTCCATTATTCCACCGTGCTCTTTTAATAAAATAATTAGTATAATTTTTATGCACATAAAAAGCTTCAATAGTCTAATTCAAATAAAATACATTTTTTAAACCTTTAATTTATAAATCTTATGTTTATAAATATTATTTTGTTAAGATAATTATTTAAAATTTATTTACGTATAGAAAAACTGGTTAAATATATTTTTGTATATTGTAATGTTTTAAAGATAGCCTTATTAAACACAAATTTGATAATTTTTTATTTTATATCAGTTTATGCACAAAATTGTATAAACTCAGAGTAATCTTTCATTATAAATTTACATAATAAAGATATGGAAATAGTAGAATAAATTATGTTATAAATTATTCAATTAAGTATTGATGATTTTGAAAGCTCAATTTCTGAAATGATCAATTAAATTAAATTAGAAAAACCAATTAATTAACTAAAATTTAAATGATTTCACAAATGTCATGATCTTATATCATTAACAATAACTAGACACAGGGCAAGGATAAAAAAAGAACAAATGAGAAGAAAAACACAGCAAGAGAATGGGATATGGGGAAAAGTGAAAGAAGGTCGTTTATCTGGGGAATGGCTCACATATATTGCTCGTGATGCAAGTACGGGCAAGTTTGTTCCTCTTGTATATATTTGTCAATGTGCAAGTGTTCTTCTTGTATATGTACTCGCTCGAGGGGTGAGTGTGCTCAATTTGCCACGTCGAGGGTTGCGCTTGCTCGCGCGCGTGAGAGCTGGTGTACAACTACGAGCTATATAAGAGTACTAGAGAAACCTTAGGAGAGAAAGAGAGAGAGAGAAAGGGTCGTCTCTGGCTCTCCTCTGAGATGTAGGGCCTCGGGTGCTACGATATACGACGGGATCTAGATGAGATTGTCCTCCTAGGCGTCTCTTTCTGTTCCTATCTCTCTTCTACTCTCTTTTACCAATGCCTATACGATCACCCTTTAAACCCTTGGAACAAGTTCCCTTATATACGATAAACTCTTAGGACAGGAGGAAAAAGAGATAGAATGTACTTGGTTTTTTACGGCGAATGAAATGTCTCGATTTTTAAAACGACGGCAATTTAATTACATATGATCTAAAAACTACTATTCAACGATTCTACTAGATACATAAGGATTTCATATATAAAAAATTCATTACCAACCTGCTTATTAATTACTGCAAAAATTGTAGAGGAAATAAATAGTGATTAAGAGACTTATATAATTATTATCTTTAAAGATGTGAGAATTAAAAATATTTATATTATTGAGAAAAAAAACAACTAAAATTTTAGATTACTATCCGAGCTAAATTTCACAATTACACTTATTCTTTCCGTTTTATTTAATTTCTTAATCAAAGGTATTTTTCTATTGATGATTGTAATAAAGTTTTACTATGTGTTAAAAAGTATTTAAAATGGTAAAATTATTGAATTAAAATTTATAATTAATATTTTATAATAATCTGTTATTTAGATTTTAGTCTATAATCTCGATAATAATATTAAGCCTGCACAATTAAATGTTGAAATGACGTTAAAAATTATTTCAATGTACTTATTTAAATATCTTTTTCCTATCTCAATACATAAAAATATTTGTTATACTAAATTATACATATGGATTTGTACAAAAACTATACGAAAGATGGTAATTTATGTAATTTCAGAAAAATTAAATAAATAACTCATGACATTCTGTTTTGCTGTTTCAAATAGTTTCATTTGAGCACGTTTTTAAGAAAATTAATTAAAAGTACTTTAAAGCTAAGTTGAAAATATTTTATTGTATTTTATAAATTTAGATACATGATAAGTGCTTTAGCCAAAATAATTTGAAAAAATATCGCAGAACGTTACTTAATCAATTAATAAGTATCAATTTAATTGCAGTAGAAAATCACAGCTAAAGCTTATGCGCGTTGAGAATTTAATTAAAAAGTGGGCTGTTTACTAAATTATGACGGTATGTGCCTAGAAGATTCAGTCAACACTCACAGGTACGTTGTGAAATAAATACTGCCGCTAGACTCCTCGGAGAGAGGAAGACGGAGTTATATCTGATACGGATTTCCAAATCTTGGCGATGTATATGATGCTGAAGTAAAGCACAGTATGTGGTTGATAGCCTCATCCTTAGGCGAAAACCTCGTCAAGAAGCGATGCTGCAGGACTTGTGTCGGGGGAAAGTCGTAGTAACGCGTCATCGCTAACTTGAGAGTTTAGACGCGAGAACGCTGTAGGGGCGGGATATCGTAGTTAGGGAGATGACTAGACAATACGGATATTAGACCAAAGGAAGTATGGAGGTATAAAGTAGACTAGTTGTCGATATCTGAGGAGTAATGTGAGCAGAGGAACCCGCGAAGTATAGAGACTTGAGCGCGTTCGGGTTATCGAATACGTACCCGCTCCTGCATTGCGAGAACATGTAAATGGAGACGCAGTGTTTGTTAAGGTAAGTATTATTATTATACTCTAGCATAATAGCATCGGTACGATAATTAAGATTTTTCACCATGGTTTGCTAACTTAAATTATCCTACGTATTTGATTTGAGAAGTGAATTATGAAACTTCGTAGAGTATACCTGTTGTTATTATTATTATTATTATTATTATTATTATATTATTATTATTCGTAAAAAAACTTGTATGAATTTTCTTAGTTTTACGAAAAGTAAGAGCAAATACTTTTTCAACAATTTAGTATTTTCTATTATTCTGATATAAGAATATATTTGAGAAAATAAATGATACATTTACTATTAGGTACATAACCATTTATTAAACATTTATTTTTGCTATATAAAACATTAGATATTTAAAAATACACGATTAAATATTTTATAATTATAGTATTTTAAGTATATAACAAATTATAGTAAATATACATTTTTAATTTAACAATGAATGCCTAAGGTTACAACAGATATATTATATATACGGCAATTATAAATGACGCGTATTTATAATTTTTATAGTTTAAATAGTCATTTGATTTGATATTTAAGAATAAATAAAAATAGTAGATATGGAAAATGCTCGAACTACCAAGATTACATTTATTGCCAAATAGAATTTGCGTTTTAAAGAAGATGACATTAAGGTGGTTTATTTTGGTTAAAATTTTGAAAACTAAAGTTTTTTTATTAGAGTCTATTCAATTTATGATAAACATTGATATTTGATATAGAGTATTTTAAAATAGTTTAAAATAAGTTTATACTTGAGTTGTTTACGCATGGCAAGGATGATAAAATAAAGAAAGAAAAAGAAAAAAATTGTCAGATTTTGTTTCATATAGCTTGAACTATTCTGAAAATTTGATCGACGAGAATAGTCATTCTTTCTGTCTTCCTAATTAGGTCTCATTTCTGTTACGGTTAAATATACATACGTATATATATTTACGTACATCGATGAACTAACGTAATTATAAACGCGCGCGCGCATACATATATACATATATATATATATGAGGTTTATTCTCTTCCGCGCACTTTTGCCTCATTCCACGGTAGATTCGAGGTTCTACCAAGTTTGATTTGATTCCGCTTCCTTTTCATCCCTACTGCAGATATTCTATTCTTCTTTGGGTTCTTCCTTGCCTTATCTTTCTATTTCTCTTACTTTCCCTCATCCGACTATCTCTTTGTTTTTAGAACTACCTGGTTTTGAGAAGTAAGTCATTCTCTATCACTGCGCTACAAATCTTTCATTGTAAAAATAGAAAGAACAGAAGAACTCAGAAAGAGAAAGATGAAGATAGCAAGACACTTATTTTAAAGAATCATTGAGTCTGGATTATTGATAGTTTTTAGACGATCTAGCCAGATGTGAGTATTGGATGGAAAGACTTTTTTTCTACAATTTCATTGGAGATCTATACGTTAGGGAAAAATATTCGAAATTACAATATTTCTATAGGCTTATCTAATACATCAACTATAAATTTTGAATTCATTTTTTTCTTTAAAATCGATTTTAAATCACACAATTTATCTTAGGAAAAAATTGAATCAAAAAAATTTATCTACAAATGTGAATTTCAAAATGAAACGTTTTATGAAATTTTTGCAAGTAAAAATTAAGAGAAACTAAAATATATAAGAACTTTTAAATATATATTTTTTAAATAGTTTTAAACTGAAAAAATGAAATAAATCAATATACATTCTAATGTTTTGCTTATAAACTTCATACATAATGTATGCAAACTTATCATATTAATTTTTTTTATAACTTCGATTGTAAAGTTAATTAACGAAAGAATTATGAAATATTATAACAAATATTATATTTAATAACAATATAAATATTATTAAAATTTAATTTATATATTTTATGAAAATTTTTTTCATGTATAGAATAACTAAATCAAAATGTAGAATTGTTTTTTCATTAATATCTAATAGAAATATTGTATTTTTACAAAATGAATTATATTCACGTGTGGTAAATATTTTAAATCTTTTCAAGAAAACAATGGCAATAAAAAATATACGAAATTATGTTTATAAAGTATAAGAGTATCTATTATGATGAAAATTAGAGCAGTTATTGGCTCGTTAGATAAGTTAGGTAAGCTATTTTAGCTATAAACTGACCTGAAGCTGTTTGAAATTCTACTAGGGTACACTTACAAAGTGTTCGGTCTAATCTAATACTCGCAGCTTTAAAATATCTAGGTGGAAAATTTTCAACAAGTATGATGCTTTCAAATAATCTCATTTTTAACTCTGTAATTATTTAGTTTTATTCAAACAACAAATTTGGTTTTGATGTGTATTTAATTCAATTGAACTCTATGATCAAGGTAAATTAACTTTTAAAAATATGAGTTTCATTCAATAGCAGAATCTGGAAAGTTTTTCATATTATTTCATTAGTTAATAGGCCATCTACATATAAAGGAAAATATATTTTAATTAGCTTTTGGTTTACTAAAACTGACATACTTCTGGCTTTAAAACGAAAACGAGCACTAGACAGGATGCGTTTCGATAAAGTCGAACGAGTACGGTGGAACGCGCATAGAAGGTCAAAGAGAGTTAAGTCGAAGAGAGGGATATGTGCTTTATGTCAGCGATTTCGAAAGGATAGGCTTGTTTGCATGGCCATTCTCTACGCAACCATCATCATAGCCAGTGGTTCAGACCCTTGGTTGGGTCATTACTCGGACAGCAAACACACTTCAACCCTTGGTCAACCCCTCTACTTGTTCCTTCTTTCTCTTTGCACTTATCGCATTCTCTCTCCCCTCATCGTGGCTGCAGAAGACCTCGGTATTGGCATAAGATTTGTATTTAAATGAGCTCCCATTAATCTGCGACAAGATCCGAGAAGTGTATGCCGACTCGCTGCGACGAAATTGAAAATTCGGACTAGGATTGTTGTGTACAGGGAAATTGGTCAGCGCTTTTCTTTAGCGAGACTATACGATTTCGTTTTCCATAAAATTTATTGTCAAATTATGGATTCTTCAACGAGTCATAAAACAACTTATTTTTAAAGTAGTTTGCTATAAAAGTCCCTTTTTATGCAATAGTAAGAAAGCAAGTTGTAAGATCGTTAGAAGTTTAGGTTTCGGAAAAAATGCAATGGTTAAATTATTTCGTTCTATTTTCGAATAAATAATACTAAATTGAATATTCCAACTAATTTCGATTCAATATGATTATAAAGTATATGTACAAATTAAATAAAATTAAAAACAAATTTTTTTTTTTTTAAATGAGTTTAAAACATAAAATTTCATTTAAGATATATTTATAAATTATATATCAATAAAATACATCGGAATTTTTTTAGAATTGAAATTTGTAGGTGCACTTGATGAAACTTTATAAAACCATTGTAAAAATATTGATTTTCATTCCGAATGAGTTTCCAAATAATTCAATGTAATTTTAAACATATAATTAATATTTATGTAATAATGATAGGTAAAAATAATGAAAATTCCCATATACGCTATACGGATGAAAGAATAACTTTAGAATTTTCAAAAATCAAAACGAAGTCGTTGCCTCTCTTATGAAGAAAATGTCCGAACTTTGTTTGGCAGATTCGAACAAGTGACCATCGCGCGTTGACATTAAAGGGTATACACTACCGTAGTTCGTCGATGGATCAAGCAGGAAAGAAAGATACCTAAGATATATCCGCGAATAATGGAACGAGAGAAAGATGAGGGATGGAGGGATAGAATCGCGTAAGGACAGATAGAGGTCTAAGCACGTTCTCACCCTTGGCGCATGTTATGAGGGCCCTCGGTGGATCTAACGAGCGGCTTTGTCATCTTTCAGTACTTTAGCTCTCTCTTACCCGTTCATCGTGTATACGAATAGATTCGCATTGCTTCTGTAGTTTCCTAGCTTTTTGTCTCTTGGACTTTCACCTATCGTTATCTTTCTCAGTTTATTTTATAAGGTAAGGAATTTTGATCAAGTTTCATATGCTTGTTTTTACAAAAATAGAAAATTATAAATAAATAATCGCAGGATACTAAAAGCATTTGGAACACATACTTTAAAATTTTTTAAATGTATCACTTGAAACAATTAATGTTCTATTAATGTTTTATGAATTTATAAAATATTTGTATTAGCTATTTATATATTAAGTTTTGTCATTTCTCATAAAACCAAATAAATAACGACTGCATAAACCTTATCATTATCAAAATACAAATTGTTTAATAATCATTAAAAAGAAGTGTATCGTATTTTACTAAATTTTAGTTCAGAGATTAAAAAATGAATCTAATTTTATACTTAAATAAATCTAATTTTAATTAAAATCCTAAATATAATTGACAACACCTCGATAATTTAATTTTTAAAATCATTAATTTACTTTTATCGGTATGTATTAAAGATTTATTCAATGATCAATCATTAAGTCTTATAAAAATTTGTTATACTTTTCATGAGCTATCAATAATAGATGAAAAACTATTATCTTTTTTGTATGAAAATATTTTTAAATACTTTGCAATAATCTAAGTTAGATATTAAAAATTTATTGATACGAAGGGTAAGCTGAAGCTTGTTTCCCTCCTATATTTTTCTGCCACCGACTCTCTATTTTTCATCTCTTTTTATTTTCTATCGTTGTACAGTAAAAGTCACAAATGACAGTTTGTCGTAGAGTTTCTTGTGGTGCTCAATTCAACGAAAGTCTAGCGGTAGTATCGAGAGACAGTTTGGAAATTACATTAAACCTACTACTTCATCCTCGTGCCTTGGGAGATGGCAATCAGTCAGAACGCGCTTCTTCAGCGGGTAAGGTGACCTCCGTCCGACAATGGAGAGCTTCTTCATCACTTCCGGTTTTGACATATGCGAGACGCTGACTCTGCGTAATACGGGCGTGAATTACCCATGAATATATAAGTCGAAACTACACGTAATAGAAGCTATATATTCATTAATGTTGAATGAGAAACTGGTGTATTCGTTTTAGACGAAATAAAATATATACATGACTGAGCACTGAAAAAAAATATTCTAATTTTGTTACTATTCATAAAATTATATTATGAACAAGACTTTTGCAAATTATACGTACTTAACAGAGTATAGATAGCTTTTTTGTAATATTTAGAATGAGTATTATAAATAAACATTATAATATAGAGAAATATGTAGGGAAGCAGGGATAAAAGTTAAATACAAGGAAAATGTAAAATATGTTTTACATTTTATGCAAATTTAATAACCATTCTGTAATAAAAAAGACCTATTTCTATTTTATTATTTTATTCTATTCTATAATTACTATTAAATGTAATATTATATATAAATATATCAACGAGGTTAATTATTTAAAATATCTTTAAGCGTTTTTTAACAACTGCGTAGACATTTTTAAAGCACGTTATCGGTAACACTGATCAACAACGCAAATGAATAGTTCACTAAAGTTTCACTGAAATGAAAAATTCACTACAGTTATGGATATTGTTAAAGTCACATCATTAAATATTCAAAGAATTGCAAGTCCAGGCAGTAATACATAAATAACAATACCCAAGTGGAGCAGAAGGATATAGCTCATTGTCTCAACCGATCTCCAAACGGACAGCTGGCCTTCGTGGTCGCCTCTTCCTGGCCGCAGCCCCAAAGAGACGAGTCCAAGACTTTGGAGGGAGGCTTAACGAGTAGCACGCCGCTTATGTTTGCTTGAAACTCAGTTCTCGCGATATTACAGGGTGGTAATGGAGTTAATTGCCGGCGCAGAAAGCACCGGTCGAAGTGGACAATCTACCGGGCTTACAACTTGAGACACACTGTGCACCTGATACCAACAAATTGCCCTGCTTCTTACCTTACGCATCCGAGTTCATCCTAAAGACGCTCGCTGACTATTACGAGGGCAACGGCTACGAAAGATACATTGCCGAGGCAAATCTCGCTCGTTACAAGGGTGCGCTTGAATAAGAAAACAAAAAAGGGTCAAGTGCTTATTCTACACGAATAGCGCTCCATACAGCCGGGATTATACTCAGTGTTAGTCATTCAGAATCCATGTGCACTTTTCTCTGGCTGTTTTTGTTTTGATAAATAAATATTATATCTAATAGTTAGAATATTATTGATCTGGCTAAGTTTTCCGATGATCTCCGAAATTTCTATCACTGGAACAATATTTCTTGGAATTTAATGATTATTATTTTATATAGTTTTTTGTTCATTTTGCCTTGATACATCTAATTAATCGTTCAATAACATTTCATCAGATAGATTATGAGTTGAAAAATTAATGAAACTATGTAGTATAATTTTTATGTGCTAAATGATAAAATGCGAGCATTTTGCATCGACAATTGATGAGATATGTGAAGATAAAGCCGATGCTGATTAAAATTACTTCGCATACATGTTTTATATAATACATGCATGCATACATACATACATATATAAATATATTTTAGTTAAATAATTAGGTTTAAATGTCGAACATTTGTTTAGATATATTTTTGAAAAGGCATTATCTGTAAGTTAAAAATAAATTTATATTTAATTAAGAAAATAATAATATTAATAATAAAATAATATACTAACATACTCATATAAAAAGTTTTTCGCATCCAGTTTAATTTTCATCCTAATTAGAATTACGAAATTATTTTTTTAAGAAAACTATAATTCAAATAATTCTCCTTATATTTGATTCGTTATCTGATAACTGATTATTACTCTTGTGAATATGAGTGATAAATATAAAGCATCAAATCAAATATATTAGTATCCTCATATGTTAGTAACTCGAATCTTGATTTATAATAGAATTTTCAAGGGATTAACTGATGTGCTATTCCAAACTACTCGGTCTCTTTCTCCTTCTTTTTATCTTGTTTGAAAGTTATCGGACCGAAAGTGTGAAGGCGTGAAAATTCAACGTGGGATAAAGTGAGTCTGGGTCGACAACAGAAAACGAACACCACCATCTAGTAGTATCCTGTTGTCCAAGTGATTCGACATAGAATAGTCCCATATGAGAGTAAAAGAGAAAGAACAGTAAATAAAGATAGATATATAAAGAGCGAATAACAGAGAGAGAAATACAGACAGATAGATAAACAGAGACATATACGAAGTGACAGCAGTGAAAGTAAGAGAAAGGTAGGACACATAAACAGTGCAGAATAGGATAATGCTTCGGAACCAGTTTCTCTCACACTTCTCGCTTTCTCTTTCTCTCTCTGTCTTCTGCCAAGGGACGATGTTGGCGCGTAACACAGAAAAGGCATTAACCATACTGTAGTAGCAACGCAAGAATACAACGTGTCAGAGGAGAAGAAGAAAGACCTATTTCTAAATTCTCTCTCATAATATGTACGTATATGTATCATAGTTGTTACTACAAAAGGGAAACCGCGAGACCGATTGACCATCCTATGACTGGTCCCCGTCTGGTAAAGCGGTATTACTATTCTCACTTTTAGCATGGAGTAGAAAACAAAAATTATCCAGAAAGCAGTGTTACAAATAATGAGAATTATTTAGAAATGTGAGAGAAGAAACTTACAAACTATTAATATGTAATTATCAAAAATTTCTTATAACTCTTTATTTTAAATTATAAATGTCTAATATGGTATCACATATCAATGTTTCATTAATGTATTAGAAAATATCCATAATTTCTGATATTATCACAAAGTTCAATTCACACAATTCAATTTTTTATTGCTGCTATTTTTAAATTTCTTTATTATAGTTCAGTTTTTAATATTACAATGAACAACTAACTCTTTATAATTAAAGAAGAATATATAATTGTATTTTTATATCTTAGATTACATGCTTAAACGATTGATAATATAAAGATTCCTAATTTTTTTAAATATTTTTACATTTTTATCACTGAAGATACCGTTGCTAAAATATAATTATTAATTTATATTCATTAATTAATTTCTACCCGCTACCGAATTAAAGTGTATATATAAGTATTTCATCTGAACTATAATATATTATTATATTACTTAATTTTTATTAAATGAGCAATAATTTTAATTTTAAATATATTTTAATAACATAGAAAAAAAAATTTGCCAATTATTTATTTAATTATATACATGATACACTAAAATGATTACAAAATTTATTGTAATATTAAGCATACATAAAAAAATAATTTGTACAATTCAGATTTCAAATGTATCAAGATGACATTATTATAAGTTCGACATTATTATTATTATTATTATTATTATTATTATGATTATTATTATTATTATTATTATTATTATTAGTGTTATTATTATTATTACTACTAGTTAAAATATAAAATAATATTAACGTTATTTTGAAGAATAGTGTCAGTTATTAGAATATTAAGTTACATTTTTGTTATAAAGCTAAAACATTTTATAAAAAATAGACTTATTTTAAGTAAACAAATAAAAAATAATATAATTCAGAATACTTTTTATATGTATAATTTATTTGTATAATATGTATAATACTTTTTATATGTATAATTTATTGTGTTTCCAAGTATAATTTTCAAGAAAAAATTCGTAATGGTGTAATTTAATATTAAATAGTCTTATTGTAATATAAATCTATGTTTTACATAAGTTATTGAAAATAAAACTCACCATTTTCATTCAAAATCCTTATTTCTATTGTGCTACCTACTTATTTAAAATTATATGAAACACGCGATTCCACCAAATTATTTCGAATTCACTTTCTTTCCTATCTTTGATTGCTTTATATTTCGTAAATTGCAGTCAAATAATTTCATACGATCAGATTATATCAATATTTTAAATGGGAACGTGCAGTAGAAATTTGTGAATGTTAAATTTTATTTTTTTCATTAAAAATACTTGTCTTTTAATTGTATTAAGGCTATAAGTTACATTATAATAAAAATTTTATTTTATTCAATCCAAATTATTTTATAGAATTATTGAGGTGAATATATTTTTTAATTGGTTTCAATATTAAAATTAATTATGCATAAATATATATGATTTTTTAAAAGTGCATATATTTTGATTAGTCGCATTAAAATATTTTAATATCAATAAGATCAATTTATTGGTATTATCTAATGAAGTTTACAATTATAAATCAAAGTAAATTTATTTGTAAAAAATATTGAACATAATTATTTGAATGTGATTTTAATTAATTTAAATTTTGCTCTTTTATATTTTAAATACAGACCCTCAAAGGATTAAAATGTAAGGTAAAAATAGAATATCGAAATTTGTAAGCTTTTATAGAAGCAATTATAGTTGTCGGGCTACACAGTGCAACATACTAATAGATATACCGCATTATACAAATAACTTTTTATTTAAGATATTTATATAGAAAATTAGCAGTTGAGTGGATTTTGAAAGTCGAACTTTTCAGAATTGGTTAAAGCAGATTTGAAAATTCGAATTTAGACGAGTCAGAGGAAAGTGTACATGAGGGTTCGTTCGTAGTATGCATAGGTCCTAATTAAATGGATAACGAGCGCTGGTTAAATCCGGCTCTTTTGGACTCTGTACTAGCAGATAGAGTGAAGTAATAGATATTCGGTAGACAGAACGCAGAGAGGCGCCATGCCAAAAGTTGCAAGCGCTATTATCCTTGCCGCTGGAAATCATAATCGAGAAATTGAAGAGCTTCCTAGGTCCACATACTGCCCACGGAAAATCAAAGAGCCAGTGGCATTAAATGCTAATGAGAAAACAATCTCTAATTATTCAAGATTCACGGTCTGTATATATCTACGTACTTAGGTATTAGTCGTTATATCAATAATGAGGATTGAAAAATTTCCTAAAATGGGATGACTTGAAAGCCATCTACACTAAAACAGATTTATTCGAATTAAAGTTCTGCCATCTAAATTATTGAGTAAATTATATATTATTATCAGTTACCTATTCATGTGTGAACTTTTAAATTCGATTGTGACATATTTCTTATATATTTATTGAAACTAGCTATAAATAATATATTTTTATAACATTATAGTATTTGAAAACTTAATTATTCTGATAAATATAACCTATGAATGTACATATTATTAAAAAAAATTGAAGTAGATTTTATAAATTTGAAAAAATCAATATGATAGTCATATCGAAACCATTTGAATATTTAAAATAAATTTTTTTTATTTACTTATAATTTCTATAAAGATTTTATAATTATTCAAAGAAAATTTTATTTATTTTAATATTTTAAATTGATATCGACCAAAATTAAATTAAAGCTTTAATCCAGTATTAATTTATTTGTTTCATAAATTTATATTTTATATATTTATAAATTTTATAATTTATATAATAATAATTTATATATAAAAGTAGTAATAATTATTATTCCGATTTTCAATTGAAATAAATAATTTAGATAACTAACAATAATAAATTATTCGTAACAGCGTCCTACAAGGATAATCAATTATTAGTCATTTATATTTTTTTATTGAAAAGAAATGTACACAAATAAATACACTTAAAAAGATTATAATTATTCTTCTATTTTTCGAAATTATTTACAGCTCACAATTTATAATTTAATTTATAAGAAATTAGTAAGATATACTAATACTATATTCAGAATTATGAGTATTCTCAATCAAATTTAAAAAATAATACGAAAACTTTGTAAATAATTCTTTTAAATTTTTTATTGCATTTTTTTAAGTTTTGAAACTAAATGTTTTAAATGAATTTGTTCTATTTTAAACATATTAAATAATTTTATTATAAATTCAGAGTTTTTTAAATTAAAAAAGTTTTAATGAAAATTGAAATTATTTCTATCTCGAAATTATTTAAATTTAAAGTTAAATGGATCAAAAACTATTGAAAATAATCTTATAATTTATAGTAATAAAAAGGACGTTCTTTTATGACCCCTAATATTTAAAATTCAGAAACACGTTTAAAAATACTCATTTCATAGTTAAAAACAACAATTGAATCCCTAATGATCAAGATATTTTATTTAAAAGTAGAAAAACGTATAATTAGAAGTGAACAAATGTGCTATTGGACCTGATAATTTCGTGATTTTATTAGAGAACGAGTTTTGAATCGATACATCAAAAGAATTTTCAAATGCAATTTCCAAATCTTCAAATATAATTTCTTATGAAATTTCAACGTTTTTATTATTTATGTTGTATTCATTTTACATAAAGATTTAGAGTTCATGATGTTATGTGTACACAGCATTAAAGTTGATTTTAATTAAGCATGTAGCAGTACATTTTCTAAGTATGCATATACGTTATAAGAATAGATGATTTAAAATATATTTGCTAAAATATGAATATAAAGTTTAATTTTTCTTTATACATCCAATAAGTATATTAATTTTCTAAACTAAATCACAGCAAGTTTTAAATTATAATCTAGTACAAGAAAGAGTAATTTTCTCCATTGTTCCGATCAACTTACAGTTCAATAAAGAAAATTTACCCATTTTACCAATTTACAGTTCAGTAAAGAAAAATCCAACGATACCACTTCGAATCCAATGAGAAAGTTGAGCGTGTGCAGGTGGTTATCGGTACACTTCAGACTTCCATTCGCCAAACCTTCGATGGAAAGTCCGACGGTGCTGGATTAAAGAATAGGCCGCCAATTTTTCCAAGGCTCCCGCGCCAAATACTCAGACAAGCAAGGAGCGTGAGAGGCGAAAAATAGAGAGAGAAAGCGAGATAGAAAGGAATGCTCGCGGACTGAACTTTAAATTCTCGCTTCGCCACCCTTAATCCGCAGCTTAGAGGGTTTAGCCCCACGAATAGCTCGTCAGAGCGCTCGTCGCTAGTCCTGCGCCTGAGAGTAGGTTTATTAGCACCCGGATTTCGAAATTCTTTTCATCGCTCGGGACAAGCGACGATCTCTCTCATTCGCCGTTTACATAAGCGAGTTCCCCAGATTGCCTTTTTGATATGTAGATAAGAGGGTGGGGCCTCCGTAGCTGCCGTTGCTGCCGTTGCTGCCGCTACTACTGCTGCTTTTACGCCGTTTACGCCCTCGTGCTTTCCTCGCACGCCTGGGAGAAAACCTCGGTGCGCCTCCTGGCCCTCTTCACGCCCCGATCGTACTGCTATTAGCCACCTTCGCACGTGTAGCGAGGCAAGACGAGACGAGACGCAAACGAGTTTTATACTTTACTCGTTAAAGGTTTTCGAATAATTTCGTTTTGATAAGCGCTGCTTTAGTTTCCCTTTTTCGCCAAATGTGTATTTTATCTGTTTTTCGAATGCTTTCGAATTATGCAAAGTTACACGTGATGTTTCATATAACTTATTTGTCTATTTATATTTATAAACATGTCAATTTTTCAATGTTGCAATGTATAGGCCCACCGATATTCATTAATATTGAAGAATATAGCTATATTCTGATTACGATAATCTTCTGATTAAGAAAATACTATTAATGATTAAGGATCTTAAAAATATATAATATTTAATTAATATTTTCCATAGAATATTTAAGAAATAGAATTTTATATATAACCATAATGCGACAAGAAGTTTAAATACAATAATCGAATTTTTTAATCAGTTTTGCATGACTTTAGAGTAATATCAATTCATGTCTGTATTCTGTGCATAATTTGTGTCTTAGCATGAATCACTATTCTTAGAATTTATTTTTTGATCCTTTAAGTATTACGCTAATCAGTTTCATTTGCAAAAATTGTTTTTGAAGAATATTTATTAATTTTAGTGAAAAAAAACTCATAGAGAAAATATGAAATCTAATTAGAAAAATATTCTTAAGTATATCATATTTTAGTGCACTAAAATTTTTTCGCTTTAAAAATAAAATTTACTTTGCAAATTGGTAAGTTTTATTGTTACACTTATTCGTTGATTCTAAAACTATAAAAACTTACATTATTACAATAAAATGCATTGTGTCAGATGTAAAAATAATTTATGTAAATTAAGATATTATAGATTATTCACTATTTTATTATCATTACAATATTCTAAAATTGCAAATTATCTAAATGAGAAAATGAAAATAATTAAATAAGGAAATTTTTCCTGTAATATAATCATTAATTATTTTAATAATATTCATAATTTTAATTTATCCTGAGGGAATAATACGTTACTTCGAAAGTTAGAGCGCTGTTTACATTTCCTTTTTGAATAAGCATTTATCATCAACCGATGGCTAATTCTTTTTTTGAACTTTCCAACTTAGCACCTTCAAAACAAGCTAACTTTTTATAGTTTACCAGCGAAATCTAAAATTAACTTTAATCAATCACTATTATATAAGATTTTATTGTATAATGAAAACTAACAGAGATTTTATTAGAATAATGAATATTCTTTATATAATATTCATAGTATTGAAGATGATTGCTGATGAATCTCATTAAGAAAGTTTTATTCACAGCATTTTGAGCAGCGAATAGGACATTATTAATTTTACTGCCTCTTATATCTTTTATTTAAAATTTTAACTAACCAATTTAATTTTGCTTCAAAAATAATAATATTATTATTTATATATTCAATTATTTCAGAAAAAGTTAGTATTTATTGAATTTATTTATCTTTGATCAAAATAGTCTCATTCATATTATATGATTATACGAATCAAATTTGTCGAGTAAAAAATTTGAATATTTAACGTATATAATTGTTTTACTTTAACGAGGATGATAATTTTTTTGCCCTCACATATATTTGATTATTATTATTCGTGAATTGTGTATATTTTATAAAAATATAAAATTATTTATTATTTTCTAGCACAAATTATAAGTAAATTATGCTATTATAAAAAAAATATCATTTTAACGATATTTAATTCAAAATATATCTGTTTAAGAAAAAAATTATATTTAAAAAAAAAGAGATTTTAAACATAAATTATAATACTTTATTTTACATATAAAACGATTATTGAGCGGCACATTTGTTAATTTCTTACTGAGTCGAGAAATTTTTTTTGCGCGATTCCAAATTTTGTAACAGAACAAGTGCTTGCAGATCAACAAAGTATAGCTTAGAAAAAGAAAAGGAAGGAGATAAAACTCCTTAGTCTAGTTTAATTTTTCTTCCACATTTTTGGCGGTAGCTAGTCGTTATTGGCTCGCTTCATCTCGTATAGAACTGTTCATTTACTTCTATTATAGTGGGTAAACAGATTTGCCGCTGCTTTCTCCTTTTAGATTTGGACACACACGGATATGTACTCGCCTTACCATTATCTCTCTCACTCTTTCTCTTCCTCTTGCTTTCTCACTCTAGCTTTCACTGTCCATACATCGTCATCATTCCTTTCTCGTTCTGGTTTTCCCCTTGGCTCTTTAGCGCTGGCGCGGTTCGCTCGCCTGGGCTCTGGAATCTTGTCTCTCTTGGTTTCTGCTCTACGAAGCAACGTAATTACGTGGGAAACTATCTGTTAGGCAATGGTCTCACAGGAAACGTTTGGGGGTATGGTCTGCTGATTGAAGCTGAAAGTAAATCTTATAGTGTAACAGACTTTGAGATGCTTTATATTACGTGGGCACTTTAAAGTCCTTTTTTTATATTACCGGTAATTCTCTTAATCTATTAAAGACAAATAAATTTTATTTATAGGATTACAAAAATATAAATTATTGAGATTAATAAATATTCTTTATAATGAATTACAAATAAGTAATTTTGCAATATTGATAAATTAAAAATTAAGAGATTGATAATTATTACGGTTTATATAGAAAAATCAGAAGTCAATTTAGATTAGAGAATGCGAAAAATGTGAAGATTCGAATAGTTTTTATCGATAAATTCTGTCTATAATCAAACATTGGTTATATATTATATTGTTATTTTATATTTTGAACTACTGAAAAGACATAATATTTTTTTTAATTATAATTTTTTAATTTAAAATTAAAACACAAATAATAACAATAAGATATTCGCTTAATTATTTTTGCTGAAATTTAAAATAACTATTTAAGATTGTTTTAAAGATAGACTATGGTAATTTTAAGTATGATTTTCATTAATAGATTGAATATTATTAATAAAAAATAAAGGAATTAATAATTATTCTCGATTTTAGAATTCCAATAATTGAACAAATTGAATAAATTGATTACAAAACTAAAATATAAGTTTTAAAAAACCAAAATAAAAAATTCAGTAGTGTCAAATATTGTAAATAAAATTTTTATAACAATCAACAGTGAAGTATTTTACTAAATCACATACTAGAGATGTGAAATGTCGTGGAATAAGTGATAAAGTGATGGGAATGATAAAGGTGGAAACATGCTCCCATAGTTCATATACCTATGGGGATGGGGTAATCACGCGACAGACAATTACACTGAGTCCCTCCAAGAGTCCAGTCTCTTGAGCGAAAGCTAGATAGAATCGGCCAAAGGATTAAGAGACTCTGACTCTGTACTGCCCGTTCAGACTGAGTTCCTTTGTCCCGCGGTTTTTCTTTTGTAGTTCTCGAATCTCTACAGTCCCGACACGTATAAAGGAGAGAATAGTCTCTTTTACTCTATGTTCCTCATTTTTATTTGATCTCTGATTAAAATTGACTGGAAAAAATTTTTCTTTGTTTTCCAATCGACTAGTAACTGAAACGCTTTTTATGCATCAAATAAATAAAGCCAAGTATTTTTCGATATTTCTATTATTATTTAATCTATTTTTAAAATTGACATTCTATGATTCAGAGTTTTTATTTCATTGTTTTTTTTATTGTAAATAGAATTATATATAATACATAATTTTTTAGATTATTTCTTACATTTTAATATTTTTTATACTTACGATTTTATAAAAAATACACAAATATTAATATAAAGTATTGAATGCTGCTACTGCCTAAAAGAATTTTGCGTTCATAATTAATGATAAAATTTATAGTAATATTAATTTTAGACATAAATAGTGAAAAAAAGTAAAAATAAATATATTAAAATACAATTTAAAATTCAATCATATAAAATGAATTAATTAAGTTAACGAATGCTAATCGTAAGCAATCATTTTTTAAGTAATTTTTCACAACTATCAAATTTCGAACTTAATTATCGTGTCGCACGGTTGGTTATTGTAAAGTAAGTACATAACGTAGCTATGTTAGAAATTATCAAAAACTTACAGATTCAATAATATAAACAAAAGCATAGAAGAGAAAAATGTATCGTATTTAGAATTAAAAGACGAATAAAAGCAGATTTTATGTGTAGCGACAAAATTAGTATCATGGTGAGTATGTCAAAGGGAGCTCGCGCGCGAGAAGACGCGAAATTTCATGAGAAGCCATATGCGAGACTG
This sequence comes from Platyscapa corneri, assembly GCA_018907185.1. Classification (NCBI taxonomy): domain Eukaryota; kingdom Metazoa; phylum Arthropoda; class Insecta; order Hymenoptera; family Agaonidae; genus Platyscapa; species Platyscapa corneri. The sequence goes on from JACCHW010000004.1 coordinate 822,802, forward strand.
GACTAACGGCAAGGGGTTTTGGAAGGGAGGGAAGTTTTGGTAGGAATGAGTCGGTCCGAGTTTGCGAATTCCGAACCAAGGGGATTGTCGTATATTAAAGTACTTTTTGACTTTACTACGCCTTCTCTGCTCTTTCTCCCTTTGCTCCAAATGATTCTCAGTATTCATCTCTCCATCTCTGACTTTGACTCTCTCTCTCTGTCTCTCTCTCTCTCTCTTTCTCTCTTTCCTCCTCGATTTCACTCGAACTTGAGCTATCAGTATCGAAATATTTGTATTTGAGTCTCTTACATTTCGATAATAAGTTTTTATTTTATCAGTCTCGAATTTTAATTCTTCATAAGTACATACGTATAAATATTAATAATATATTTTTTGATGCACCGCTCTTTAATAATTGTTAAACTTATATAAAAAAAATTTTGTTGAATCAAATTCTCTTATACACTTTAGAGATATTAATATAGTCAAATTCTTGAATAAATTATAGTAGTATATAAGACACCTGTTGCTTATCTGGTAATGTAAAAAATTTCGTGTTACATAAATATATATATATATTAATAGAATAAGGTTTCATTCCATATTTTATTTTAAATTTCATATTTAATATTATTAATACACTTTCCACATAATGAAAAGGTTAAATAATAAATAATATACACAGTAAAAATGATTGATGATTTACTAAATAAGTTTTATATGAACAAATGAAAAATGAGAAATTCGTAAAAATATCTCTAAAAACTAAATACTTTTATACATTTCAGGTAAAATTATAAACATTAATATTTTTAATGTTTTTTATAAAGTTTGTATTAATATTTGTTAAATGATATATAATATTAGTATGCAAAAAAGAACGTGCAAAACTTGTTGGTAAATATCAGTAATTTACAAAGTATTAAAGTTAGAATAAGCTAAATCATATTTTCCTCATAGATACGTTTTAAGATTTCTTCTTGAGTACCAAAGGAGTTACTGGGTACTTGATACATTGAAAATCAACTCGAGACCGACTTTCTCAATGATCTGATGGGGTCTCTTCAATAACACAGACTGTTTCATTGACAAAGTCAAAGTAATATTAGAAGTTGGCTATTACTTGAACGAACGACGATATACGTTTATATGAATAAAAGGAGAAACAGAGATAGAGAGGCAGAGGGAGAGTGAAATAGAGATAAAGAGGAAGGTGGTAAGTAGCTCAGTCGTGATGTGGGTTGTGAGTTTTCGCATTATACCTTCATCTACTGCAAGATTTGTGCTGTGTACTTTGATGAATGAGCTGTGCTCTCTTATTCCAATCTTGAAGTATAGTAGAACCTGACTGACCGTAATATTCCTGTAGGTATTAACTTTCCTTTTACTGCTGACTAAACTCGCGTATGCAGGGTAAGGTAAACTTTTAGAATCACTAATAACTAATACCAAATATCAAAGAAGTCAGTGAGACTTAGTTTCTAACCAGCCTTTGATATCGAGCTTATACCCCATACCTATTAAGTTTATGTAAATCACTTTTTACTCAACGTAATTTTTATATGATACCAAAAGTACAGCTCTTACTATTTCGTTAAATTGGGAAGGAAATTTATCGTTATACCCAAGAAGAAGAGTTATATGGATAGAGTAAAAGTTTGCTTGACCAAACATACTCAGGCCAATGATCTTGTAACTTTGGAGAGTATGCACACAGAATATTTATATTTATTTATTTTTATATTTTATAATGCTTAAAAGAAAACTATCGTATATTATATTAAACTTTAAAAATAAAAGATATGAAATGGTTAATTTATTATAGATAAATATGAATATTTTTTCAAGATAAATAAAATAATTGTTATTTACTGTCGAGCATTTATATTTTCATTCATTACGCTGTATTGATAGACCAATTTAATTTAATGTAGAAATCATTTCAATATTATGTAAAAATATTTTTAAGAAAAGCATAATATTTTATATAACAATTTCATAATGAAGATTATGCATAGAGATAATATAGAGAATTAAGTCTAATAATTAACAATTGATATTTGAATGAAATCATACAGAAAGTCGATTAAAGAAAAAATATTATTAAAATATCTAATTAAAAAAATTATGTTTTTATTATGTCTAATTAATAAGTACATGACTCAGAACAAAATAGTCAGTTATAAAAAATTGCTTTGAAAAATTTTAAACCATGATAAAATTATATTTTATATAGATTATTATCTAAACAACATTTACCGATCAAATAATTGGCAGTAGGGATGACATTTAGATTCTCATTAAAGGTGAAGGGATTTATCTATCTTTTCATGTTGGACCATAACGCTCATTTTGTGCAAGAAGTTAAAGTTTATCTTAGACGACGTGAGAGATAAAATGTAGGGGAAGAGTGATCTAGGTGTCTTGCCTGGATATTTTTCTCAAATTCATGAGAGTGGGAAAAGATAGAAAAACATGTGATATATACAGAATGATTCGAGAAAAAAGAAAAAAAGAAGTGGACCGAGTAAAAGACGCTGTCATCCTTGTCACAAATCCAATGAAGTGTAGCGGCATCCATTAGTTCCTTTCCCTGACAAATAATAAAAGTGCCATTAGAGTTTCAATCAACTTCATATAATTTCAAATACTGTTTTAATAATAAATGTCTGTATAAAAGTTTTTATATTTATTAATGTAGTATGTTTCACTAATGTTATTCCTTAAACTATAAATTTTTAATACTTTTATTAAATAGAGTTGATATTTCACAAAAATTTAAGAAACAAAATTATGAATTATTTAAAAAATAATAGAGTCGAATAATTAGTTAAAAATCTCTAAAAATGTGCTACATTAATTTTTTTTATGAAAAAGAAAGTTTTGGAAATAAAAATAAGTTTAAAATAACAATTCAATTGAAGTAATGTTAAAATACATAAATTATTGATAATATTTTTAGTATTTTATTTTCTTTATTATTTTTAATTATATGAAACGATGTTCAAAATTAAATAATACATATTCCGTTCTTACATATCCATTTATTTGAATAAACTCTTATACAATACGTGTTTCTAGCAAATTAATACATATCTATTTATCATCAAAATATGTACAATAATTAATAAACGTAATCGTTCTTTTGTAAAACAATCAAATTCTAAGTATCCAATTATTTAGATTGAATATTTAGCATTGTATCTGATTTATCATATTTATCATAATTTATTATATTTAAATCTCTAGTGAGGTTTATCTACTGCAATTTATAATGAAAGCATTCATTGTTGTATTATAGTTTACTGTCTTTGAAAAAAGAAGGCAAGAAGAAATGGGACACTGACTCGTATACGATCTAGAATAAAAATAATTGCTCCATGATTCTCTGTCTCTCGACGATTCGAGTCTTTATCTCACCACTTTCCCATGCTCTTCTTTCTCCTTCTTTTCTAGACGGGCTTTCGCTGTCGGGCCGTCGGACCGATAGACAGGGGTATAAATCCCGGCAAGCGGAATCGTCGCCCAAAATAAGATAAAGTCACTGGATAAGGGCGCTGCGCTGCTCGCGTAGAGGGAGGAGCGTCGGAAAAAAGGAAAAAAATAAGAGACAGTGAGAGTAGGTTCAGAGGAAAGCGAAAGAGGCCAATTCTCGAATAAACACATCTGGGCTTCTTTATCTAGCACTTTGAATAAACAAAGAGAGAGCACGGGAGATGGATGCGAGTCTGTGTACCGTGCGCATTATTAACTCAACCACCGGAAAATGTCAACGGCACCGTTATTCTCTTATCTCCTGCGCGATCGCCTTTCTTTATTTTAACGCCGCAGCCATTGAATTCACGACCGCGGGATCCCTTTTAAACCTCCAGCAACAGCTTCGTTAGCCCAGTGTTTTCTACGTTATTTTTTTCGGAGCTCATTTTCCCCTTTTTCCGTTCTTCCTTCCGTTTTTGTTTAAGCAGTGACTTTCATCAACTACTGCTTATTGACTTATTCAAGCGCTTTAGCGAGGTTGCAAAATTAAAGCTCCTATTTTACGAAAACTCCATAGTGTCAGGTATTTATATTATTATTATTTATTTAAAAGAAAGATTTTGTTTTGAAAAATATTTCTGCGAATTCTTAATTTTAAAGTAACTTTTGCAGTATAGAATATACATTTATTATTTATTTAGCTGATGAATTTAAAATTTGAAATTATTATCGGTAGTTCTAAATAATAAAGCTTTTTCTATAATTATATGCTTTTTTCATATTCATATTTTGATGAAACTATTACTAATTTTCAAAAGGTTTAACCAGTTTAATTAATGTTTTTAGAATTAACAATATAATAGAAGTGGATATATTTTAGAAGCCACAATAAACTTATAAATCAATCTTAATCATATGATAAAAAAAATTAACTTATATACAATTTATTTCTACACTATTGATTATTGATGATTTGAAATATTTATTTTTCGAAAATATCCATTGGCGTTTGTACATAGTCGTACATACGTGTACAAATAAGTATAAAAATAAATAAATGTTTTATTAGTTTATTACTCTTGATTAGTTAATCAAGTCAAAAATAATTAAAACAATTTATGCATCAGTATTTTCTTTTCTTCTTTAAATAATACGAAAAATAAATATGTATATTCTAGTATTTTTTATAATCATTCTTAAATAATTTTTTTAATTTTCTGTTTACTTTAAAGTTGAGTCATAAATATTTTTATTTTTAGAAACCATGCATTATAAAATATTTTTTAATTGATTCACTTTCTATATAAAAAATATTAAAACATTAAACATTAAATCTTTGCATATAATTAAAGTAAAAATTAATTATTTTCATAATTGACCAGCGTATTCCGAGGTTGTTTTGAAATTTAACATTTTTTAATCGCTTGCATTTCTGGCCCTTCTCGAAAAATGTCTTTTGTATAAATATAAGATAAAATAATAATCAAGCAAAGAAAACTATATTTTTTCATCGCTCTGTAGTTATTAGCAGACAAGACAACTACAGTTTGTAAAGACGTGAGAAGACGTATAAAAGAAGACATCCAGAATGAAGATAGGGTTACTACAGGGAGTAAAACAAGTTGAAAAGAGAGAAAACGAATTCTCTCTTTATTTTTCTTCATTTTTCCTTCTATATCTGAATATTCTGTTTCTTTAGAAAGAAAATGAGAGAGAAGGAAAGATAGAGGGAGATAGAGGGGACTGAAGTCTGAAAGATAAGGTGCCCCTTTCCACCTCCTAGATTATGGAATGGCACTTTAATTACACTAATGGGAGAACCAAATGTTAATTACAATTCGAAGTCCAAAAGAGACGTGATTCGCTACATCGGTAGAACCAAAAGAAAGAGAAAGATATACGTACAAATGCAACGTTGTGAGGAAGAAAGAAGATGATAAAAAGAAACAGAGAGCAGAATGAGAAAGAGAAAGAAAAAGAGAGAGGCACTGGGATTTGTTGGAAAAGCACGGGGAGTTTCTTTCAGGATTAGTATTATTTAATTAAAAATGCCGTTCTTGATTAGTCGTGCATGAGGGTTTTTCGACTTAGTATCGCTTAATAGATCAAATTTTCATGGATGAAATATAGAAAAAAGATTTGCCCGGCGTAATCTTTTGTTTTTAACTATTGTAAGCTAGTTTACACTCATTTTAGATCTCGTTGTGTAATTATAATTTATTATTAAAAGATATTTAGAAATCTATCTTTATTTACTTCTATTTATAATTAATAATTAATTTGTTCTTGAAATTTTATTTATTTAAGGTTAATTATATGTATTAAAAAAAATTCTACATAAAAGGAAAGAAAATTTTAAGTTAAATTTTAAATAAAAATTTTTTTAAATTTATAGTATAAATAAAATCTGCGACATAAATAACTGACTAATTAATTATTCAATAATCTCTAAAAATATAAAATATTTCATTTATAATCAGTATGTAGCAAACATAATTTGAAGTAGGCGTCAAATTTCAAATATTCTACGATTTAAAAAAATCATCTGAATATTAAATATCTGAAATTAAAATATTTTTATATACATAGTCGACTATGAAAAATATTATTTTAAAAAAATATTTTATTTATTATATTAATTATAAAAATAATTAATATTTTATAAGAATTTAATAATATATTCTTATAATAATGAATGATATTAATAATTTTTTGATTTGCATATATTATTAAAAATATAAAGCTCAATGATAGTAAATTATGTGACAATAAAAGACATAACGCAGTACAATTTAAAATATTTTTATTAATTGTGCAATAATCGTTTTCCTTTATTTTAAAGCCTGAATATATGAGCTCATGCTTCTGTATAAAACAAATGTAGAAGCATGCCTTTCTTGATAAATTATGTCAGTTTAGGACGAAAGATTATAATTTGAGTATCCATCGGCTTAACGCGGACTTTGGGCGCATTATATCCAGTGGCTGAGCTTCACTTGTACTGCGCCATAGGTATCCTTGTATCGGTGTGTAAACAAGCCATAAATGTTTTATTACCTCTTATGTGGTACACCGTATCGTAGGGAGTCGTTGTTTCCCTTACTTGGTCTTGCATATATGCGTATAAAATCACGTTGTGTCATGTGCTTGGAAAAACCACAGGAGAGATATGCGCTTTTAAAAAGAAGTGTGGGTAGAAAGGAGGAACAAAGACTTAGTAGGGGAAACCCAAACCAGAATCGCTCTCGTGTACTTTATGTGATAGATAATTCTTCGCGGGGGGTTTTGATTGTTTTTACGGAGATTTTAAGAAAGAGCACAGTTATGAAGAATTTGCGTTCAGAATACGATCTTAAGTGGCTCGACATGTAGACTTGGGGTGAGATATTAGAAACAAGATAATAATGTGAGAAAAAGAATGAGAGCATTAAAACTCTTTATTGACAATTGAATGGTTTTCTATTATTTATTAAAAGATGGATTTACTTTTAAATATCATTTTTAATGATATCAAATTTTAATATAACTTTTAAATATTAAATTGCTTATTTTTTATATCGTCTTCTTCTTTTTTATTATAAATGGTTGAATATTTAATAAATAAAATTAAGTAATTTTTATTAATTAATCTAACAACAAAATTTATAATTATTATTAAACCTATTTTAAAACCAATTATTTTTTATTTGAATTAATAACAAACAAATTCAATATTTTCAGCGAATATGTGTATCTTAAATATAAATGTTATAGAAAAGACTATTTTCATGCTCAAAATATTTTTGTATATTATTATATATTAATTCTTATATATTTAAGCATCGAAGATTAAAATTATTCAATTTAAATCTCTCATATTTTAATCTCAATTAAATAAATTTTTTTCGTGCCATATGGCAAAACATAGTAAAAAATATCAAAAACTTAAAAGAAAACTTTTAAAATATTAGTTTTAATTTAATTTTCTAGATGCATGTTCGTTCTTTAATTTATAAAAACCCGTAGGTTAAAGTATTACTGTCCGTCTTGTTGTCGCTTTTTGATATTATAGTAGCATATGCTTTTTCTGACGAATATTGGGCTTCGCGTTAAGGTATATTCGAAAGGAAAAAGATCGAAGCTGTACAGGATTCGTACACAGAAATCGAACGTGGACAAAAATCAGCAAGTCAGATGAATTCAAGAAGCAAGAGACCTTTGGTGCTAGTTCCACTCTCTTCTCGTAAAGTAGATAAAGCCCGGATCGGATAGACAAATACTATCCTGGATAAATGTTCAGAAACACTTTGAAGTTGGGTATTCATAAAATTGTAATCAGTATTTTGGGCATCACATAAAGTACAATATTGTTCATGATAAAAACTGCAATTTCATTAAAATTAATTTATTTATTTTCCCAAATAGGAGACCTTAATAAATAACCAGAAATCCAAAACTCGTGTTTCTGATCCAAAAATCTTTTGATTTTAGTATTTTCTAATAATAAAATTAATTTCATAAATGAGATGCAAACTGAAAATTATATTGTTATTATGTATTTTTACCTTTAGGATTCATGCCAAGAATTAGAAATATTCAGTTCTATTTATATTAATATTTAAAAAATTTATTTATATTGTTCAAATAAGAAGTTTAATATAATTCAAATATATTTCTAAAAATATTTATAACATATATTTTGAGACATTGTATTATATCGGGTTTATTGATTGAAAAAGAATTTAAAAAAAAGATTTGTAAATAATCTTACAAGAACAACTAAAAAACTCTCAATTTAATGTAGTAATGGAACTGCGTGCCACAGAAATATGTTAAGCAAAAGGCTGTAAGGAGAAACGGAATTTCATATATCGGATCTGAATTACTGCTGTGGCTTCGATCGGATTCGAAAATCGAATGGCTAAGGCTCTTGAAATTCGAACGCTAGAAAGTAAACTTGGAGAGGCCAGAAGAGGAGACGGGGAAGTAGACCAACGTGATTGATTTTGCATACGACACGGATTGGACAGGTTTGAGAAATTGAACTGCCTTTCGAGTTTACCCTCTAGCAACTCTCTCTCCCTTCGTATCTTACTTACGTTCTCTCTCTCTCTCTCTCTCTCTCTCTATCTTACATATCGTCTTCTGTCTATGTTGATCTTTATAGTAGTGTATACCTCAATCTTCCTTGGACGTCGAAAGAGAAAACACTAAGGAAATTTGAGTATATTTTGATATGTATAGACACAAAAAATTTATTTTTAGATATGTATCTATCAACGATTAATTCAGGTATCCTTTTCAAAAATCTTTATTCAGTAAGCAAAGGTAGAAAATTAAATATTTGGGGATAATATATATCTTACACAAAAATAAGTTATTATATTTAAACTTAGATTTATAATGAAAATAAGCAATGAAGTATGTTTTTATAAAAAATATGTTCATATTGAATTTTAATAAATTTAAAATAATTTCACATAATCAAAATTCATAGAATCAGTTGTGAAGTCTAAAATTATTGAGAACATAGATATACTCATAAAAAATAAGACTAACAGTAAGATATAAAAATATTATAGTTTAATTCTCTAAATAATGTAAGATATAAATTTTACTTTAGTTTACGTTAAATTTTTGATAATCTCAAAAAGGAATTTTATTAATTGATGTTATTGATATAAAATATATTTCTATAAATTATTATTATTCATTATAGAAAATATAATTATGTATTATTTAAGAAACTTTCATGTATTTAATTTGAAAAACAATCTATACACCTTTTTGATAAATTACAATTTTTTCATTAAATAAATATATGTAAAATATTATATAAATATACGTTTTCAATCGGAGACACCAATTTTTCTGCTTCTGGTTCCCTTTTAGATATTAAAGAGGATTGGTTCAGAGCTGAACGATTTTTACAAGCTCGGTCAGACGTATTTATGACTTTTCGTAACACACATTTTATATTTGACTTTTTTGGCAACCTTGTCTTGAAAATTTCTTCTTTCTTACCTTTAAGTATTTATTATTCGAAATGGCTTATATCAAGATAACATTATAGATTCCTGTGGTCATATTATTTTTATTTAAAATAATTGATAAAAACTAATATTAATTTAATTTAATACTTATTTTTCATTTATAATTAAATAATATTAGCTTATGTTCAAGATTTAGAATCTAAGTTTTTTTTAGAATTCTGTTATAATATTAAAATATACGTCATTGATAGTATATACAATTAAAATAATCAATTAATTTCGTTTATTATATCAAATAAAATTATATTCCATGATTCAACGAATATAATATTAAATACTAAAATATATATTTAACATACTTTCCTATAGTATTATCAAATATTTCTTTGTATTTATAGAATTATTCTAACAGATTAAAAAAAGTTTTTTTAATAATTTATGCCACTTATTAAATACATATATTCTTAATGTCATGAACTGATAAATATCGATTTAGTTAGCAATATTCGTTAAAATATACATGATTTTGATATTGAAGTATAATAATACTACATACATGCTGACATACGTATATACATACATACATTTTAAAAGAAAAACTAAAACTCTAATTTTTTATTAAATCATTGAGACAATAGAATCATCTATTAAATAAAACTAAGAAATAGTAATGAAAATGATGAATGGATTTTACATAAGTATTTTAAGTATTTTTAGCAAAATTAATAATAACTTTTATTTATATACTCATTAATAATTTAAAATTAAAATTAAGGATTTAATACAAATTAAAAATGAAAAAAGTTGAAATATATTTTTAATAATTTTTATAAACTACAACTTAATTAAGTTTAGAATATACAAAAAATATATTAATTATTTTATTGTTTAGAAAAAATTTATACGATTATGATAAAATAAACATAGGAGCAAATTTTCGTAATTTTTAATTAGAATTTTTTTTATATTACGTATTACAATTATTAATTAGTTTTTAATAATAATAATTTGATTTTCATATGATCTTTGAAAAATTAAAAGTAGAAATATATTATTTATATCTGTAAGATAGAAGAACTTGGATAAACAAATTATATAAATTTTAAATATTCTATAATATTTAATATAAATTACAAATTAAGGTAAATCCTTGAATCTGCAGTTAACTAAAATTATATTTATTCAGTAATAACTTAATAATATTCGTTGAATACGAGTTTGTGCTTTTTTAAGCCAATCAAGAAGCGCAGTAAAGTAACTTTCCTTGAGATTAGTGTACAATCTTAATTCTCACTCATTCTGATAAAAGAAATCCATGCACTGTTAGATATCTATTTTCATTTCCTATCGCTCAAAAGATACAGCTACAAAAAAATATTTTTTTGATTCTTATTCTGGTCACTACGTCTTGATAAGTACACATGCGACTTCGGTATCTCAATCACGGATTAAAACTGCTATCCCCTTTAATACCTTCGAACGAACTCGATGTCTCGAATGAACGAACAGCTCGCAACCGAAAATAAAGGGCTGACATGTGAACGCGCGGCACATCTTCCAAGAGAGGCTGAGAATAAAGGAGACAGCAAAGGGCGATATAGAAAGGGATGTAGGCGATGCGCGGCACACGTGAGGGTATGTTTCTCTCTGCCTCGCTGCACTGCTGGCATGAGGGATGACTGAGCGAGTCGGTTAAGCCAGCTTCTTCTTTCATAAATTTCAAGAGGGTGTCTAAGGATAAAGGTTTAGAATAAATCGTTTCGCCTGTTATCTACTCCAACATCGACAAAGAAGGAAGTAAACTCCGCGTAGAATGTATTAAAAATTTTGCTTATACGATACATACTGCAAAATATCATAAAACACAATTATCGTAATATCCATAAATTTCAGAACTGTGAAATGGTATATCTATTGTTTTTACTTTTTCTAATGCAATGCATTTCAAGTAATTGCGCAGGTGCATAAGTTTTTACATTCATAGATAATATTACTCTGCTCCCTGGAAGACAATTCATATGATATAGAATTACAATAAAAACAAAATAAAATGTCCTTCTAAAAAGATTTATCAATAAAGTAATCTTTATAAATTTTTAATAAGACAATCGATTTTAAAACTACCAAATAATTCAAAATCTAATTCAATTTTTTATCCAAAAGCATACATTATGAACATTATTTTTTGCATCTGAATATATTTAATTACTAAAGTTTACATATTTTAAAATACACATGTATTTTGATTAAGATTAAGAAAAATAAAAATTCCTTAGACATTTTTAAAATTAATTTTTTTTATATAATAGAGCAGAATATTCCGAATTAGGTATAATTTTCAGTAGTCTAATATTTATTTAATGGGGGAGATATTATGTAGGTATATGTACACTAAAATTATTCAATAAATGTTATTAACTTTTTATAATAAAAAAATTTATTAATTTTTAACTATTCCATTGAAAATAATTTTACAATATTTTATTTTAGTTCATAGTAAGAATTATTGCTCAAATCATCATTTGGCTATTCTCCAACAATTATACGTTATCAAATTCAATTTTCGTGAACAAGGTAAGATATATTTAAAACTATTGTTTATTTTCCCTATTTTAATATTTATACAATAAGTTATTAAAGTTTAGTAATACATAAAAGTGATGAGAATGTAATTATAATACAAATAGATTAAAATGTTAATGGAAAGTTCAGTTGATAATTAATAATAATTAATAATAATTTCGTTTGTCTATTTTTTAATATCGCTTGTAGCAAAAATATGATCAATTACAATATAAATGAGAAATTACATTTTAATATATTCTTTTTATATAAATAAAAAATTCATAATTAAAAATTGTAAATTTCATATAAACCTCAAATTTAAGTAAGAAAATATTAACTCATAGAAATGATTATAATCAAATTTTATTAAAATTTTTTATTAATTTGAAATTCTTAAAATTGAACTTATTTGTAATAATGAATGCAATTGTTAGCGTAAAAAATTTTTAGTTTACAAAATAAAAAATTCAGAATAAAAATCGTATTATTAATAAACAATGGACTTTCATTCAAATATTCAAATATTTATAAAAAATGTAAACCGTATTTGAAATTTTCAGAAAAAATTTTTCAAGTTTCTACTACATCTAACTCATAAATGAATGAATTATAATTTTTATTTTTATTATAAATATTAGTATATAATTTATTTAATATATTAAATAGAGTAATATTTAATAACAAAGTCAATTTTTTATTTTATAGTTGGAATTTTAATACTATAAAGTCACTTTTGACTATTATATTATATAAATATATATATTCCTTTATATGCCTTTTTTATCCTTGCTTATAGTCACATTATAAATAACAATTAAATATCATTTAATAAATTAATTATACAATTAATTTTATTAAAAATCTAAAGTTTTTTAAACATGGCAAATAAATACATCTAAAATTAAAATTTATTAAAAATGTCTTTAATATGCATAAAATATACATAATTGTAATAATGTACCATTTTTTAATGTATGTCTTTATTCAGATTTAACTCATATTGAGGTTTTTGCATTGAAATATATATTAAATCATTACAGTTGAATGTTTAATTGTATGTTAGTAGTTTTTATAATAACATATAGATTTATTGATTATTATAAAATATTTTCAAGTATTAAAACTTTTAACGGAACTAATTAACAAAAAATTGGTTCATAGTTATATTAAATTTTCCTATAACTTTTATTTCCACACCAATTTAAATATGTTTTGTAATTTATTTAATTATAGTCAGCAATACTAATATCGGATTTCACGAAGATACGACTGATTTAAGAAATTTATAGTTTATATTTATAGATTTTAGGAATTGTAGGTCTCATAATTATTTATTCATCGTTGAATCAAATTTATATTACAAGTTATTGTTCAAACATTCTGATAAAAATATTTTTATCGCCATTAAATTTGGAATTAATTAATTATTTTTACATTATAAAATTATAATTAAAATTTTTTATTATAACTGTTTATATATTTTATAATTTAACATCCATTAATAGTACATATGTTTTTAGAAAAATTTCAGTTATAATTTTAAGATATTATATATAAATAGTCTGCAAAATTGATATTACTATAACGTTACATGTTCATTTTAAATAATTGAATGAAATTTTACTTAGAGTTATTATTAGTTAGTTATCAAAAATAAACTTCTTGATCTTTGATTATTTTTAGAGAGAACTTTATATAAAGACAGGAAGAGAAACATATATATCAAGAAAATAACTTAGACCTTGGAGGATATATTAATTATTTTGCTCAATGATTTGACAAAGTCGGTTCCTCCAGGAGCCGCAGTCAAAGAAAGAATAGGTGCCGATGGGGTGAATTCAAAACAAAGCTGAGCAGGTTCACGTAGGCTGTTCCTGTGGATGATTTCGGCTTTCCACAGGTCTACTGCTGTTGAGGGCCTCTGCCTGCCGGCGAGCTTTTAGTGTTTGTGGACTACTACTCTCTATAAATTTTTTACTGGCTTATAAATCCTATTCCCGTTGCTCTTTCTGAAAATCCCGACGGTTCTGATGATTTCGTAAAATCACAACAGAGCCGAGGTTTCAAAAATCTAATCGTCAATCGAGGTTCCTTAAATCTTAATGATGATGAGGTTCTTAAAATTCTGCCGACCGGTTCGCATTATCCGATATATTATATTAATCGTCGTTTTTTTTTATTTTCGCGTGAAGAACATTTAGATGTCTGCGAGCCAGTCGATTATTTTCGGCTGGGACAAGTTAGATTTAAGTTTAGATTTCTTTATAGCGATCAGGATTTTTCAAAATCAAAATCTGATTAGGCACTCGTATCGCTAAAAATTAATAATTCTCCATCATATAATGATCGTATGTACTTTTTATAGCATAAGGTGAATATCTTTCTTAGAGATATTTTTGGCTCCCTAACTTAAACCATGAGTTATCCGTAGTCTAAGATTTAAAACCTTTTCATTAACCTTGATTTTCTTGTTTTTTTGTTTTTGTTTTTTTGTTTTTTTTGTTATAACAATGCAATTCTTATACGCCTGCCAGAAATGAACGTTAATTTATGATTTATGATTTAAGTTAAATTATATAAACATTCCTTCTAATTTCGATAGAAAAGTAAGATTTCTTGTATAATGTAACTTTTTATTTAATGTTAGGGTAAACATTTTTTCAATTCACTGTGTCAAAATATTTAAAAGGCATTGGTATTTACTTGTAAGTCAAAATCGTACAGTGAATTTGATTTAATAAAAAAGTTTCAATTGATTAGTTTATCAATAATAATAGTATTTTAATAAATTTACATATATATTTATCTATTTTTGTATACTACACTGCGACAAAATAAATTACAATTTTTTATTTGAAGGCTTATAATGTTACTTCATTTGAAATCGCAGTAAAGAATTAGAATTTGTAAACTTTTTCTTTTTATAACGGTATTTTATATTTTACAAATTAGTAATATAAATTAAAAATTTTATTTTATTTAACATCTTAAAGGATCATTAGCAGATAAGGCTATCATTAATCAATTTATGCCTTAAAATATTCTTATAAAAAATGTATATTACATTATTAGTTTTATAAGCTATGATGAAAATGAATACAAACATGCATATATTGTCCAAATAATTGAATAAAAACATAATAAAAATAGCTTAAATAAGTATTCTAATAAAAAATAAATTAAAATGTAGTCTCATTTATAATTTTCTGGGGAAAAATTTGCATAAGAAGAAATAAGAAGAGACATGGAAAACAGAAATAAGTATATGGATATCTAAAGGAAAAGTAGAAAATAGGTTAGAAAATCGTATTTGTAATGTGACGTACCTAACACCTTTTCCATAAAGCATCGTACGCAATTATTCAGTACTCGTGTTTATTGTTCTGTCAAGGTAAAATTCACAAATCGTGTAAACTGGGATTAGATCGTGCAGGTGGTGTACATATGCCCAGTAAGTGGTGGAGACATCTTGTATTGTCATATAGCAGAGACGCAACAAATTCATAATTACGTTAATGCGGGTACGAGCGCGTAGTCTCACCGCAGTACCGCACATACCGCAAGTCTTGCGCCAGGGGACGACGCGATTCCTCTCCGTCTGTTCCTTCCTCTTTCTGTCTTACTATTTCTCTGTCTCCTTCCTCCTCTTTCTCTCAAACGCTTTCTTAGTCTCTCTTTCTCTCCTTTCTTTGTCTTGTGTCTCTATCTTCTAAGGAAAATCTGCTCGTTAATCTTCGGAGAATTAAACCGGGTGAAGGTATCATGCACCATTGTGTCTTCTTTTACATTGGCCAATGATTATTAATTAAATTGACCTCATCCTTCCTTCGATTTTATATCGAAAAGAAGCAATACACGGATGAGTTGTTGCACCAAGAAAGACGACTTTTATCGGTTTCCGCGTCTGCGGAATTTTAGAAGTTGGAAGATAAACAGATATCAATAATGGATTTTTGAAACAAAAGGTAAATATAATCTATTATGTTTACTTTATAATAATATTTTTTGAATGTCGAAGATTATTTTTTAAATTAGAAAATTTTGTTTATTTATCAGATTTTAAATTATTTGCAAATCATTTTTTGATAAATTTACATAGTTAAGCAACAGATGTAATGTATAAATCATCAATAATTTTATATAATAAAATATTATTTAGTTTTATAAATTGGAAATAGTTTTTTGACTATTTGAATTTAAAAAACCTACGTATATAATAAAAAATAAAAATTTTAGTAATTGAAACATACTTACATTAATTTTTATATTAATGTGAATAACTTATTCTAGTTATAACAAATAAAATATATAAATGTCCTGCTGATAAATTGTAATAACATTTATTAAAATAAATTAATAAAGAAAAAAATTAATGCATGAATATTCAAAAAGTATTTTTTATTAAAACTAACAAATGCAAATAGTAATATAACCTTAATATTAATTTACATTAATTATTAATTTTTTAAATGATAAATGTAAAATTCACATATGATTTACTATTAAATTTATTATTCATCTTGAAAATATCATTCGTGTTTAATCTTTGATATATTCAATATTCTAAATTAAATTTTAGCTATGAATAATATTGAATAATATAATTTGAAATAAAATATTTTTATAATTGAAGCAGCGGAAAAATATTCATTATAAATAAAATAAAATATGATAATGAAAAATTTTAATTATCCATAATTCTAAAAAAATAATTCTTATCGAGGTGTGTTTACATATAACTTTGTGTTTTCTGAAGGTAGAAAGAAAGAAAGGCTTAAAAAACACATCTAAATAATAGAGCTATTAAATCGAACAGCTTCCATTGAATCATACACACGCTTGCACTTTTACCCCTTAATTATCATAAACTTCGACGAGAAATAGGAAGATTGAAGCTGCACGTACCTAATGATGGAAGAGAGAAAAAGAGACACAGAATGATAAAAGGTAATCGAGATCAAATTTGGCAAAAAAGGTACATGAGAAAATGAGAAATCGAGCTAAATAAAGAATGACAGAGTAGAAGAAAAAGAGAGAATGTTAGGGGGAGAGAAAGACAAGCGAAAGTATAAGTGAGACACGATGGAAAACGCGCGAACGAGCCAAAATAAAACAGTGATATCAAGGCATTTCACGCACGAGCGAGAACGTTTAGCAAATTCAACGTGCGTGCTAGCAGTCAGTACCCCTCTCTCTCTTTCTCTCTCTTTCTCTCTTTCACTCTATCTTTGTCTCACGCTTATTCATATCCTTACTCGAGGTTATCTGCCTCTCTTCTGTTCAGAGGAGTGTGTTCAGAGCCGCAGGGGCCGCCCGCTCACTGAAAAATACTCTTCTCGCTGACACCTGTAGCTTCGACCCCCCCATTCTACATACATATATGCTCATTCTTACTCTCTCTTTTATATCTCTCCCCCTTTTCTCTTGTCTCTTTTGCCGATCTATCTTGAACGTGTAAAGAGCCAAAAAAAAACGCTGAATCGGTTCTCGTCACTGTGAAAATCCAGGGTGGGGGAGGAATTTGCAAAGGCTGTTTTCATCGACGGTAAATATCCATGTTGAATCGGGGGCGTGCATGAGAGAGAAAGAAATTGAAAGTGAACGTACTGTCACAGATTATGGTTCAATTTAAAAAAGAAAGGTTTATTATTGAATTTATTTACAGTAGTAATACTACATGGTTCCATGCAGTCAGTTCTTTTCAAATTGAGCCATCATTGGTTCCATTTTGGTTCAGCATGCAACAGAAGACTTTTTAAAGTGAAGGTATTCGTTAACTGAAAAATTGGATAATTAATAACGTAGCCATCAAGCAAATTTATTTGAGTAATTTATCGTGTCAAATCCTATCAAGATAAACGACTTTATTTGATTTGACATTGATTTCATATTTCTTTTATTTTATGTATTTTTTATCATTTATTTAACCATGATGAAATTTATCAAAGTATGAAAAACCCATGAGAACATTATCAGATAAAAATTATTAATTTCTACTATATTACTAAAAATATTTTTCTTATAAAATAATATGATTAAATTGTTGAAATTTTTAGGATTTTCAGAGATATTTAGAAAATAGTCGATATAAATAATGTTCGTTATTAATTATTTGATTTAAAATTATTCTAAGCTGCAATTACTTTTCATAACTTTTTATTCAATAATATATTTAATTACTTTATTTATTCAATAATATATAATAAGCTCGTTTAAAATTACTATAAGTTATGAATTAAATTAAAAACTTTAAAAAATAAAAAATTTACAA
Source organism: Platyscapa corneri (assembly GCA_018907185.1). Lineage (NCBI taxonomy): Eukaryota > Metazoa > Arthropoda > Insecta > Hymenoptera > Agaonidae > Platyscapa > Platyscapa corneri. The sequence continues at coordinate 841,069 of JACCHW010000004.1, forward strand.
AACTTATAATTTACAAAAATTATTTTTTTAGTTTTATTAAAATCAGTTATTCCATAATTTCTAACTAATATTCGGTAAATAATTATATTTTTCTAATAAATTAATTTTCGATACATTATTAATAAGTAATAATTATGTCACATAAATTATTAATGTGAGTTTGAAAAAAGAATTAACTCTATATCTAAAATATTAATAACTTATTTAATACTGAATAAAAAAGACTGACTGAGATATTTTAATATTTTGAACTTTATTGCTTATAATTACATATATTTTACACAAATGATGTTGAATAATAAACTAAAATTAAACAAATAACTAATTTAATTTGTTTTAATATTTCGTAGTAACAATATTTTATACTTATTGCTTAAAATTAAAAAATTTCATACTTTAATACGAATTTGAATTTTTCTTATGAAATAAATTTTTATATCTTATTAGAACAATGAAATTATGTTAATATGCGCACAATAAATTTAATTTCCATAATTATGGAATACTTGATTTACATTAGGGTGCAATGAAAATCTTAATACCGAAAAAAGTGACTCCAACTTCATTTATTATGACATACCATCAAATAGTAAAATTTCCTATTAAATCCATTCATTTCCCCCTTGAGCTACATAAAAAGGAATACGTGCTCATAAAAAATCAAATAGCTATCGCAAATGTTGATTTCGCATTCCCTCTATTAAACATAAAAATAGATAAGTGAAAACAAAAAATTGATTTTATTTATTCAAAATTTATTTTTAACGTTAAAACATTTATAGAGGTGAAATAAATAAGAGTTGGAAATCAAAAACATATATTACCTATACCAGTAAAATTTTTAAAAATTAAATTTTTAAAAAATGATTGTTATATGCAAGGTTTATTATTTTATTTATTTATAATAAAAATAGTATTTTTTTTGAACATTGATTAAAAATTAATTAAAATATACAACAAGAAAATTAATAAAATTATAATATCAAAAAATTATTTATTCATAATTATTATAAAAAAAAACTATTTACTTTAAAGAATTTGACGATACTGATTGCCATTCAAACATATTTTTCCTTTTATCAACAAAAAACTACGGAGTATAATAGAAATATTAAACATTTTTTTCACAGTAACACCTTTAAATGATAATTAATTTTATGATATAATTGTTGAATTCATATATAAATATTTTTTCACGAATTTTTTACTTAGATTTCAAATATTTGTTTAATATATGTAATGAAAGTGTATTACTATATTTATTATACTTTAATAACATTTTATATAACAACTATTTATAAAAAATATTTAATATTTCTATTTATTCTTTATAATATACAACAGATAATTTAGAAAAAAATTTTTTAAATTAATTTTGCAGTTCTAAAACTTATTTGTCCTATCGTTCAATTGTAATTTTTACATTAAAATTCGTAAATATCATGAAATAAAAATTTCTATAATTGAACTTTTTCTATGCCTACATTCTACACGAATTGAGCAATTAATTATTACCTCTTATAAGATTATGGAATTGTTATCATCATAAAAAAGAATCCATAGCTTAGAAGACTAGAGGTGGATCGTCATCCGAAGCAGTTACATAATTGATGTAGCGAATGAGAAAGTAACGCGTTTGCCGACGCTCCACAAGTGGTGGACTTTACGCGACTTAAGATTAATCCTCATAATTACCCTCAGCTCATAGTCCTTCTCCCGTTTCGTTTTTGCAGAGCTCGTCGCTGCCTTTTCACCTCGCGCAACTAAAGGAAGGCAGAGCTTCACTCGACCGTAAAGATATTTATCAGACCGGTAACTCTGGTCTGGTCATCCTTTACTCCCCGGGCACTATCCAAGTCCCCCATAACAAAGTCCGTCCGCGCCCGGGGAAGACCAGACGTACGAAAAATCAATTACTTGTAATTGTGTTTTATGCGAGTTCTCTGGTTTAACACGATTAACGCCCGTTAGGAACGGAATGATTTTTTTTGTCGTTCAAGCTGAATTGCTTGGTGAACTCGCCTTTTCGTGAAATTTATGAGGAAGAAAGAAACGCGTATGTCTATGAGCTAGAAAATCAATTTTAAGTGATTTTCAACACCTTCGTTTGATAAGCAAAGTTATATATTTTGCTAAAGAAGTTTACTTTTTTCAAAGATTAATAACACATAGTGGTTATTGCTAATTAATACGCAAATTGGATTAATACTAGTGTTAATTAATAATTCAGTGTTCTTACAAAACGGTGTTAATTTAACTTTACATATTTTTAAAGTTATTAAAATCTTTTAAAATTACTTGTGTATATGATAATTGAAATATTCAATTTAACTCTCGATAATTAGTTTACATTAATCAATAAATAATAATGAGTATTGCAAACTGATTTATAAAAAATATTCGTATTAATACCATTGAACAATCTAACTATTTATTAAAATTAACAGAAGATGACCGTTATTTGTGTATTATACCTTAAAATTGCATATAGTGAATATGAATAAAAAATCATTGTTGATATCAAAACTGAAGCAGAAGTTGAAAAATAATTTACTTATATACAATACTTCATACAATAAGAATCGATATCTTAATTAGCAGGGAAAGACACATACATCGAAATGACAAAGAAACTGAACCCTCCCTTCCTCTCTCGGTCTTTCTCTCTCTCTCTACAGTCTCCAATCGGCAGCGCCCAGGCAGATCCACAGGCCGGTTGTGGAAAGGGCAGCTCGGTCGACGCCAGACCGGAAACGCGCGAGAGTTTACGGAGCCCTCCGGACCGCGACGTTCCACCGGAAGTTCCATTCACGCGCGCCCGCCATCGTCGTCGACGCCACTGATATGCCACTGAATAAACAATGCCTTTCGGTCCCCCACATACTGAAAAAAGAGTAGCTCGAGCGCAAAAAGAGATGGGGGTGTCGTGGAAAAAAGATTTCGACGGACGGGGGCCGTCCTCGTCCAGTGACGGAGTTGCTTACATTGAATTTTGTCTTTTCCCATTTCAACTGAACTTTCGAACGGAAATTCGTTTCACGAGTCGTCGTACTAGTTTAGTTTCCTTTCTGTCTTTCTCTCTCTCTATCTCTCGCTGTACGACGCCACCTTCTCTTTCATTTTGTCAATGTAAGCATGCAGTATTGCATGATATTTCGGCGAGAAACTTTCTTGATTTCCATGATCAACTCTGGTTTTGTAAAGCGATGAATTACTTTTTGTAAACACTACGAGTTTGGCCTTTTAAAAATTGGATCAAGAAATACTTTTTAGTTTGCAACGCTCAAAAAACAAGTACTTTATTTTCATATAATAAGTTTTTCCAGTTTAGTGGTTAATATTAAATTATTTTAATTATAATTCAATTTAAATTTATTCAAGTTCATATGACATTTTTATATAAAGAAGTCAATTTAGTAGTAAAAATTAAAAAAAAAATTGAAACACTTTATTACATATTATAATTTAACAATTAATTAATTTCCAATATAGATTAATAAAATTAGGACTATATTCTAAATTAGATCCAATACTGTTTTAGATATTTTATAATTTAATATCTTATTAATCAGATGTTGTGTCAGACTGTTATTATTAATTATTGATTATTTATATAATTTATAGGTATGTAAATTTATTGTATTGTACAATTATATTCTTAAAATAATATTGTATAATTTTTATTTACAATAAAGTGAATGATATTTAAATAAGTTTACAAAAAATTGTATAGGATTTTTTAGAGTTGAAACACAAGATTACGATTGATTTGGTCAATTAAGATTGATAAAGGTTTTCAGTGCTTAAATAAAAGAAAAACTTCTTCTATTTGCTTAAGCGTGATTAAACTAGTCATTTTTATATTACAATTAAAAAAAGCATATCAATCGTTGTTATTGATTTTCAAAAAGGTGTTTCAAAAAGATAAGGGTAATTTATAATTCGATTAATATTGAGGTATAGAAATGATTCAGTTGAGGCGACTCAGTAAACTATGTTGCGATGAAGAGAATAACCGACGCTCACTAATGCGAAATGTAGTATATTTTACTGTTTCCTGACTAATCCGAGAAAGTGCTAGGCCCGCTCCAACTGCTATTTCTTACACTGCCACCCTTGTCGATCGGATATGATTCCGAGTATTGTGTATTATCTAATAAACTTTCGTTTTAACGTTCACTCAAGGTGAAGCAAGCAGTATATATAACAAGATTCACTCATCTTAGGTGTTCAGAGTCTAGCATTAGTGCTAATTTTTTCTTTTCATTTTTACGAACATTAATTGCTTATGGCTTTGATTTTTTGCATTATTAAAAAGAATAATATACAATGGAAATACCTTTGATCTTTGGGTTTTCTTTATTAAATTGCTATTTAATAAATTATGAAAAACCCATAAATAAGGATAAATAAGGTATCTATAGTAATAAAATTTTAATTATTATACTTTAAGATATCGCAAATTCTAAATAAGTGTACTTCGAATATGTGGCATCAGTTTATGACTTTGTTATAAACATAAAAACTGACTTTATTGGAATATGATGAATATTATTATTTGGCTTTTTGTCATATAATATAAATAAAAGTTGTAAAAATAGAAATCATTTGTCAAAAATGATAGAAATATAAGAAAATTAAAATATTATTTAAATAAAGTACAATCTTTATTTGTAATTTTATTTTTAAATTCATGTTTAGAAAGAAATAATGACATCAATAATTTAATAAATAAAATATTCTGTAAAGATAATTTTTGAATAAATAAAAATTCAAATTTAGCTACATGCACACAAGTCAATGTGGCTGAAAAATGAAATACATTCACAGAAACCAATGTAGAATACAACTGTTACAAGAAACTCTTCTTTCAAATCGTTGATAGTTCATATTCGACCATAGAAACAAATACGCGAACATAGCTTGATTTCTATCGGTTAAACCTTTCCACTCTCTTCTCTCAATTAGTTCCAATGCATTCGTCGCCCGCTTGACGCGATGCGGTCTTTACCAAGTCCACTCTCTTCCAAGGCTCAATCAAGTCCAGCGCTGGGGCTCAATTTCAGCGCAGAGTATTTGTTCTAAGAGAAAGCGTGAGCAAATGGCGAGGGAAGAGAGGTGAGGCCTCTTTGCTACGGATAAAGCCGGACCGGTTTGACCTTTCGTTAATCACCAAAGACGCTGAGGGTTCGTCGTTGAGTGAGACGAAATCAGACAAGCTGTGTAGTTGACCGCAACGTTTGACCGGTGCCTTGCGGAAAGACGGAGCTAGCGTAGGCTTTGCACTGTATTACGCCACACGCAGAAGCACCTTTACCGACCTCGAATATGGAGAGCAAAGATGTACCACAGATTCAATTCAAATGGAGCGAATATTGGCGTCGTTATACTGGCGCCAAATTTATCCGCTATGTCTTTCAATATTTTTCCACTACACTCCGTCTTGGTATCACTTTACATTTATACATTTGCCCAGATAATTGTGATCTTATGGTAACTAGTTTAACAGAACCGTTTCATCTCATAGCTTTTGAATATATAAAATGAGGTTACTCGCTTACAATAAATTTCTTTTCAATTAATGGTAATAAAATTAATCTTCATTGCAACCATATCTTTTATCCTTCATTTTTAACTAAGTTTATTATTTTACTTTCATGTAAATAATAAATAATAAACTTTCTAGTAGAAAAATGAAAATTTTTTTATCTTTTTTACAATATCCTTGCAAAAAAATAATATTGAATATTGAAATGAATTTTCGTAAATCAGTTTTTATATTGTATCATATGCATTATGCAATGCTCTTTCTTCTTCGAGATTAAGAGTTTATCGTTTAAACTACTGATAAAATCTGTTATAAAAACGAATTAAATGCACGAGTCTACGTGGAAGTAGTGACAAGTATCGCTACTCTAATGCATACCCAGCAATTTTGAAATCTTTGTGCATACATAGTATAACTGCAAACCAAACGAAGGCCATGATTCGAATCCTAGTGGGCGAAATCAAATTGATGAGGCAAGTTCGGGCGCGGTGAGCTACTCAGCGCAAACGATGGGGACGAGACACTGTATATAGCCAGTTTATAGAGCGATTTCTCGCTGGATTCCCTACGCATGCATACGATATATGTACAATTTCTGCCTCGAGCACTGAATCTTTACATTGTGTGTACGTATACACATGGAAGCACTTAACAATAAGTGTGTCCGCCTGTACGCGTGTATGCGCATCCGGTCTTACACTTAATCGTGGGATTAACTGACTTGGCAGGTAAACTATGCTATTGCGAGCGCAGGATAATCCTGTCTCGAAATCTTACCATTCGTATGACTATTAAAGCGTCCTTGGAGATACTTGAATGTCGAAAAACAAATCGACTGTACTACGCACAGCGTTTAAGTCTTGAATCGGGTACTTTTATGTTGCTTAACCGTATCTATATGTTTGCAGATAGTATTACTTTTCTGCATTTGGCTAAGTATTTTATTAAAAAACCTTTAGAATAGAAGATTTTTTAATTAGAAAAATATTTTTTGAATATTTTTTAAATAAAAAATCGGTAGTTCCCAATTCGCGCAATAATGGATAGTAACATGAAAACGAAAACGATGTTAAGTACCATGCAAACTCGGCAAGCAAGGAATCGAAAGGAATCGTAATTAGATTCAAATAAATAAACTAAGAAAGTTAGCTTAGCCATGAAACACAATGATTACTGTAAATATATTATTTCTTTTATGCAGTAGTACAACGTTAATACAGAAATTTTTCTTCGTCAAAACACGATTGACTACATTAATTTTCATTAATTTAAAAACAACGTTATCTTGTAAATATTATAATTATTTCTCTATTTTCAATTTAATATTTAATGTTAATAATACTTGTGGATTAAAAGTAACTAAAACTTTTTTAACAACAAATTATAATTATGTAGTTTATAATTATATAAAAAAATATGTATGAACCTTGAAATAAAACTTAAAATTCTTCATACGATTATGTACCATAAACAAATCGATTTCTAACCGAAAATAATATTTAGTAAATACTGTTAAATTTTTCAGGGTAAAGATATTTATAATACGATATTATAATTATTTAAAAGATATGTAAACATAATACAAATAAGCGTATTAATGACAAACCATTTCTGATTGACTTTCTTAGAATAATTCAAAATAAGTGTAATGATTATTGAGAAAAAATACATTGACTAAAAGTGTTGAATGCTCAAAAATTATTTAGCTAGTCGTAGTGACTCTGGCATAAGAAGGGAATAAATAGAGGTAACGTAATTACCAAGATTAATGCGGTCTCAAGCTTTTTGGCAAAGTCTAAACCACTGCTTCCGTAGCCTTTTATCTCACGAGCCATCGCCTCGCGCAAGATCAGCTCGCGCAAGAACAGCTCGCGCAACTTGTTCAGGAGTTTCTTGTGGTGTCTCCATGAGCGAGTAGCGTTAGAAAGTAATTTGAAAATACGAATGAAGAGAGAAAGATGGTTGTGCGACTGTGGTTTTAAATATTACTTATCCCCCGTGGTTTCAGGATTTAGCAACGCTCTTACAAGAGGGACAAAAAAGGAATACGAAAGGATGCCTCTAGGCGGGCATCTTTCTCTCAGGTTTCTTTGACACAAATTTCCAAGAGGAATAAGTTGAAATATTAAATTCCAAATTTTTATTTTTAATCGTGTTTTTAATTTTATTATTTGACTGATTTTGGTTAAGAACTAAAATTTCTGTTGTTCACGTGTGAGCTTTATTTCATAAATTAATCAAAGTTTATTTGTATTTAACCTTATACTTAGGCTCAGAATTTAATTTATAATAAATAAAATTCTTTTAATAATTATATTCCAAACTGATTAATTTATTACTATGTATCTCAATTTTTCAAATATATAAAAAAAATATTTTTTTTCTTGCGTAATGTTCATTAAATCAATCCTTTTAAAAAAATATATTTACTTTTATTTTTTCAACAGACTCTCTGATCAATTGATAAGTAAATATGACAATATAAATTACTTTAGCATAATAAATGAATTATTTATTTGTTGTTATTTCTATAGTTACAGTGTAATTATTAAAATCTAATAATAAATTAATAATAGTAGTATAGTGCTATAAGAAAAATATATTTAAAACTTTAAATATATTAAACTAATAAACAAATAAATCCAACTAATAAATTTTCCATGCATTCTGTATAGTAAGAATATTTTTCTATATCTATCTTTATTAGTGGCATATAAATATTATTTGTTTCGTAATTTATGATTTAGTTTTTAAATTTATAAAATTATAATAACAACGAGCGTTTAGAGTTATTATCTATATAAACAATACTTTTTAAAATTAATATAAGAAAATGCTTTGCTAATAACTTATCACAAAATCATTTTATTCTTTTCATCAATATTAAAAAGATTTTTAAGTTATCACCTATTTTTTTTAAGATCAGTATATTATTACCAGTATTTATTTTTCTTAAAATTAAGAAAAGAAATATTTTTAAGTTAATAAAAACAAAGAAAAATATTTATATAAATAACAAAATGAACTTTACATTTTTTGCTCCAAAATTTTTGGAATAATCAGTATTAATAAGCTCGTAAGGCTTTATATCGATGAAACTTAATTACAACTTCATATTCCTATAAAAGAAAATCTAGACGAGAGAGAAAAACCAGAGACAACATAGCAATAATAGTTAACTTTTTGTTATATTCATCTAAGAATTTTTTTGAATTCCTATAGATAAAGAAAAATAAAGTACAAAATAATGATAAAATAAAAATACGAAATTAATTTAATAATACGTGCATCTTAAATTAAACTATTTATTTCATTTTTTTGTTTTTCTTGGTGTTATTGGCTTAAACAATTATTTTGTAATAAAATTTTATAAAAAAATTAAAATATTGTTACTTCCTTTTCTTTTCAAAATACTATCGACATTAATTTAATTTTTTTCAATAAAAAAACTATATTGAAATTTATGGTAGATAAATTCATTTACAAAAGCATGTATACTTCGTATTCTAATATGTGTATTATTAAAAATTAATTTCTTCGTGTTGGTATATTGATACAGTTTAATTATGAAAAAAGTTATATTTGAAACCATTATTAAGTTTTTTTAGGAACTTTTAGCAGAAATTATTTATTTTTTTACATAATTAAATCTAAGATCTTGCTATTTTTATAAATTCTAAAAGTTTGTTATAAAGAAACTGATTAAAATCGGAATAAATAACATAAGTAATTAAAATTCTGACTCATTGTTAAATTTAGTCAGTTAATAAAACATATACACATACATGTATAATGATATTGTATATGAAAGAAGATGCACGAAGATAGATGAAAATAAGACTGTAGAAAAGGCATAAGACGAGTTAAAGAAAAGGAGGACTTCCTCTATTAAAACTGAAAACAACGACAATTCGTTCTCCTTTCTATTTCTCGTGGCTTTGCTCTTAGCGTCGCGACGACGACAACAACGCCAACGACAACCAACTTCTCCCTCTCGTGCAGACTTCCTACCATTCACCTCCTTGAAAAAGACCCCTTTTCTTAAAGTACTGGCGTGGAAGCCGCGTAACGTCGAGACAATGATATCACAGGAAGAGAAGTGAGAGAAAGAGAGAGAGAGAAAGAGAAGAGAGAAGAGAAAGAGAGAGAGGGAGTAAATGTGCCGCTTTACAACTCCCGGTGGGTTACTGAAGGCCTCTGCGAAATTAATATCATAAATAATATCGGAAAAATACTGGAGTGACGTCATCCTTTCTAACTGGTGCGTTTTCTTCACAAAGTTTGCTTCTCTCCACTACCTTTCTGCGTAATTTTTCGTTCTTATTCTTCTATTGAAGTATAACAACGGTAAAAATCAGTACGCAACCGAAGTTACAAATTGTATTGTCTTATGTAGAGGGGAAATTTACAAGAAAATATTGCATAATTTCAAGTTTTGTTTCTAATTGAATCCATTCAATGGGCTCTTGTTTTCGAATTATTTTATAATAGTAGTAGAATGCGATTTACTTATATAAATTCATTAATAAGTGAATCTTTTTTTAAAGATAGGTTCAAATAGTTTTTAATTGCTGTATGATAATATCTTTTATAATTCGTTGTATTTACAAAATTATTTATCCTTGTAAATTTTTAATATCTGATATCAATCATAAGTCTATATTAATTACGTATCCTTAAATTACTTTTACAATGTTTGATTTTAAAATTATATAATTAATTAATAAGCTTAAAAAAACAATACTTTCATTTCAAAAAATAATTGATATATTAATTGATAAGTATCTTAAATATAAATATTTTACTAATAATTTAATTTTAATTTCATATAAGATTATCTAATGGTGGAAAAGTATGTTTATATTTATAATTTATTTTATGTGAAATATTTTTAATGGGTAGCAATATTTTTTAATTGTTTGGTTTCTTAAGTATTACATATCAGGAAAGACTCATATTACTTGTGCAACAGAAGCTAACATAGATATCATACGCAAACTAGATCCGCCTCTACTTTGTAGAGAAGCTTCTCACTTCGCAGCAATTCTAAAGAAAGAGACAGAGAGAGAGAGAGAGAGAGAACGAGCTCGCGTATTGGTAAGGACCTATTATGCGCCTGTTACGATGCCTGAGCCACTCTCACACGGTTTTATGTATTTCGCTACCTTGCAAATATGGCGATATAATAACTCTGATGATACAAAGAAACCACCTTGCGCATTTCTAGATTTCTACGACTGCACCGCACCATCAAATGCTCGTGATACAGACAATATGATGTACGCGTATCACTAATTCGCGGCATTGTTGTATTATGCACAAGTACTGAAACTAGAAGAGGACCGAGCTCCACAAGTAGCTGAGCACCAAACTTGATTCAGCTTTCTGTGAAATATTGTCAGTCACTTATTACCCAAGCTTTTCCTTGGTTTCTATACGTATCTTCCGATTCCTTTTTATTTACTTGCCGATTCCAATATAGACGCTGCGAGTAATTAGCCAGAAGCTTTCTTACACTGTGTATTAATAAAGAGCTCAGTAATCAAGATGCGCTTTATAAGACTTGATTTGTGTAATATCGTGCATTGTGTAATATTGGATTAGCTCAAGTTCATATTAAAATAAGAAATGAAATTTGAATATTAAGGAGAGTATTACATATTAGAAATCAAACAGTTACTTTATTTTCATAATATAAAATACATAAATTATAACTCGTAAAATTAAGCTTATTCGCTAATTCTACATGAAAATTTTTACGAAAATTTGTATTCAAACTTGCGTTGATTTAATTATATATATATATATATGTGTGTGGGAACATGTGAAAATGATTATGGATAGAACTAGATAAATATAGATTAATAATATATTCAAATAAATAACGAATTATCTCTTGTTTAATAATTATGTTTCTTTTAACTTTATAGATTATTGTATATAATAAATAATATAACGCCGTTCGTTATTTATCATGATGCACACAAGTGTATCATATGCACTCACTCAAATACTCATGCTATCTCACTTCTATTCCCACATATATATATATACGTATTTATTTATTTATTTATATATAATCTTTAATAAGTGATATACGATAAAATAAATAACAAATAATTACATAAATTTTACGTAGAAGTTTAATTTTATGATCTATATATATGTGTGTGTGGGAGTGAGAGGAGAGATGGGTTAGAGAGTAGGAGAGGCGTGCGCGTACGCACGGTGGCGAGCGAAGGGACGCCCCCCCCCAGCTAGCTGACCCCTGGCGGGCCGGACAGCCTAGGGGGGGCCTCCCTGATTAGAACATCGATAATCATATTGTAATATCGTGCATATATTTAATTGTGAACGAGTTAGATAGTTAAGCGATTGATACTTTAGTGTAGTTCTACTATTCCGCCCCTCACCTGATCCCACATATATATATAAAATTTACCTTAAAATTTATTTCTATATGCATTAACATAGTCTTATACACATAAATTTAAGAAATTATCTAAATTTATAAAGAAATTACGTATTTAAGCTAATTAAATACTAATTAATTGAAATCTTTATTCAAAATTTTAAATACAATCTCTTAAATATTTCCATTATATTTCGCAACATATTTCTATTCTTGAGTTTTGTAAAATTTTTAATTATATTTATATTATGTATTTTGAATTCTATAAAATAAACCGATATTATTAATCATAAACTAAATATACATATATTTTTTTTGATGATTCTTATAATACAAATTTATAAAAAATAAGTAACGTTTAAAACACTGCAATAAGAGCTGTAGTTAAAAAATACGTATTTATATTATATTTGAGTTGTTTATGCTATTATAGATTATTTTCGAGACCAGTGATAATACATCTGAGTTTTACATTGCAGTTTTTTGAATCATAAGCTTACACAATGTAATACTATATCTACTTATAATTAAAATTTTTTTTTTAAACTAATTATAATGGCACTATAATATAAAAAAATTTCATCATTAAAGTGATAAAACGTAGCAATGATTGTGTTACGTTCAAATTTTGTGATATAAATAGTTTTTTTAATAAAATGTATCAATTATAAAAGTTAATGTTATTATTATTTAGTATAATTTCAAGAATTAATACAATTATCCATTTTTTAATACAACATCGTTCATTTTCGCAGTCCAAACTTACTGTTTATAGAATAATTATATTACGCGTATTTGGATTCGTTAAAAAGCGAGATTTCCCGCATAATTGAATTAAACTTCAGTCGACATTCATTTAAGAAACTCAAATCACCAGATTAAAGAGAAAATCCTAATATTATTTCTATCCTTTGCTCATCTCTTTTTTGTTCAGTATTTTCCTTAGTCTCTATTTTTCTTTCTCAGTATCCCATTTTCTCACTCTATATCTCTGCATTATATGGTATTTCACTTTTTTTCTGTACAAACCATTTTTCGGTTAGCCAATCATTAGGTTTTTAGTTATACGCTAGAGGGTTCTATGGCTTTGATTCAATAAAAGCGAGAAAGATATTTATCTTTTATAACGAGATCCTGAAGGGTTAGTCATTAAATCACATTCCGAACCGAAATAAAATACTAAATTTTTTGAAGAATAAAAATTGAAATAAAAAATAATGTAAACAGAGGTAGCGAGACATACAGAGAGAGAGAGAGAGAGAGAGAGAGAGAGAGAGGGAAATACGAATAGGTGAAAAAAATGCGTGGGATCTTATGTGATAGAGAACTGAAACTAAAGTAGGGAAAAGCCAAGAAGTCTTCAAGCCGAAGGACACCTTTTAATGGAATTAAAAGTAAGCTTGAAGATAGTAGGATTCTCGTTCGTTTATCTTGGTAAATACTACCATTACGCTCCGTAGAATCTATCTACTTACCTGTCATCCCATTTACCATACTTCTTTCCACTTGGCGCAAGGGCAGGGTAGAGTATTTCAAAAAGGAAAACGAATGGCGCGATCTTGGAATAATCTCTCAAACGCTTTCCGCGAAAGATGAAAAGGCTATTTTTTCGACCCTATTCCCCTTAAATTTTTCAGTTTTTTGGACTCTCGTATTTTTTTCAAATGCCATTGTAAAACTGTGAAAATAAAGTGTTTAAATCTAATAGAATCTACTAAAGATTCTTTTGTTTGTAAATATAGTTTTTACAAGCTAGTGTTTAGTTATTCTTTGTAGAATTAATATTTCAAATATTAGTGCGTTATATTTCTAATTGGATATAAATTTAATCTAAATTAATTATGAATTTTTCATCTATAAAAAAATGTATTAATATTCGATCAAAAATTTAATTATTGTGAAATATTTTTTATAAAAATTTTCATAAAATAATTGAAAATAAAAAATTTATTGATATATTGATACATTGTTAGGTCATTATTGATGAAGTAAGTTATAGGACAAAAATGAATTCTGTTAAATATAAATTAATCTTTGTAATATGTAAAATATATTTATAATTGCATTAAATACTAATAGCCAAAGATAATAATTGTTTTTTAATCGATTAATATCAATTGATACAATTAGATTAATAGTATGTTATATTTTAAATAACCAATTACTTTTTTTATTTAGAAGGTAAATATTTATTTTTATCAAAACAAAATAATTTGTAAAACGATTAATTAGTATTTAAAGATATATTTAATTCAAAGGTAATTAAATACAAAGATTACATAAATGTCTCAATGGGAAAGTTGATAATATTACAGTTACTATTTTTAAACCTTAATTAAATTTCACGTATTAACTTGTATCATGAAAAATAATCAGATCTAATTAGATAGAAAGCGATATAACTGTGTTTGTTAGAAGCCTGTATATCGCCTGTATCTACTATCAAACAGTCATAGACTATAAACCAAAGCCTAGTCTAACGGAAAATTTAAGAAAATGCAACGCAAATCCAAGATCGATCACGGCCGACCAAAGTTTAAGTTTAAACTTACTCGCTGAAGTTCAATCGTTCGGAAAAGGGGTGAACAACTCTGTATTTCTAAACTAGGTAAGTTAACTAGTCCATAAAAGACAAAAGCATTAGAGAAGGAGAAAGACAAACTAAGATCGAGGAAAGCCAGATGGATAGATAGATAATAACTAAGCATAACATTGATACAATGAGATATGATCTTAACGTCATAACTCAAGGCTAATCTTTGTCTAAGGGGTTAGGTGTTACGTCCACAAGTGAGATGGAGTTTTAGCTTTCCTGCACTGCTTCGAGAGTAGCAGACCAAGGCGCGAGTCACTTCATTATTCATTCCATTCTGCGGCGCGCCCTGGTTATCGCGCCGTATCCTTACCAAGGGTACCAGTTACGGTCCGGATGTACCGGTCGACCGATGCGACGATGCCCAGCGGTCCGCGAATAGCTTACGAATTCTATGGTGTGAATCAGCCACAGCAGCAAGATATTTGAACGATACCAGTTCTGCTTGCTGGCCCCTCTTTCTCTCACTGGCTGGATTCGCAATAGGGGGAAGGGCGCTTGAATTATCGGCTCGACTGGGCTTTCGACTCCACTGAAATTCGATTTTAGAGCTTCCCATTCCTTTCACTACTTCCTGAATGTGTAAGCTCCTTCGAGCATTCACGCGCACTCTGAGATTTTTAAAAATATGTGGATTGTAGAAGACGTTTCAAAGTCTTTCCCTCTATAGCAAGATGAAATATTTAGGTTGCAGCTTTCACATAGGTTTATCATTTGGTTTTTTGATAATTTTTGGCTATGTCTACCAATAATGATATCAAAGTTTTATATTATTAGCATTTTATTAGATTATCTTTAATCTAAATATTATTTTCATTTTTATTCAGTACGTTAATTCTTTACAATAAAATTAATTGAATTTACAATCAGAAAACTCTAAAATGATCGATAACAATTTACTCGATGCTAAAATTTAAGATTTTACATTATATTATTAAATATTAACAAAGATTTACAGAATTTTTCACGAATTAAAAAAAATATAATCTCAAGTAAATAAAAGATAATATTACGTAATAAGTAAAAGCTTTTTATACTACATTTAGGTATGAAAATATTTTCTTTTAATTGAAACTTATTGATTATCTGAATTATTATTATATAAAAATGATGAAAAAGATAAAAATAATATTTTAACATTTCGATATATTTTATATTTACAATGCGTTTATTTATTTTAACAATGATTTTAATTTGTAATAAACTTTCTAGAACTTTATAATTATAGAATCAAATTGTATAGTTTCTTAATGAGTTCAATCTTTTTTAATAGACTGTTATTCCATCTGCTATGGAAATAAGAAATACAATTAAGTCTTGCCGGTAGTTCAGTTTTATCATCTAGTTATTGACTGAATTTCTTTATATACTAAGGTTTATGATGCTACTAAATGGCGGAAGAGGTTTTATAATCGAGCAGATTAAAAATGCTTTGAATGACTATTTTCAGTTTCATATTTGGTCTAAAAAGGAAGAGTTAAGGAAAAATATTCTAATACCTGGAGTTAACTAACGAGAAGTATATACTTAATAAATATTATTCTAGCTCTCAATGAAAATCAATTAAATATTCTATTTAAGCTGCGTATAAAAATAGTAAATCTTTAAAGTGAAATCGCGAAAATTATTAATCATTAGATTAGCCATGTAAGACTTTTGAAAGAAATTCTCAATTTTAACAATATAACTAGTTATATGGATTGAAAATAGATGCCAGTAATAGTTTTTTATCCATTTATCTAGATAGGTATCTGTATTCGGTAGATGGTCAACAATTCAAGGCTATACTTTCTCTTTTACTCAAAAATAAATTGTTGAGAATTTTTTGACATGGGGTTTGGTGCTTTAAATATATTTTCCATCAAAATTATATTACTATAATCTCAATTTTATAATATAAATTAATTTCTTCCAGATATTAAATACCAAAATAACAATAAATATGGTTTATTGTTTTATGAAAATGTATGAACACAAACTAAATGAAATATAAGTATCAATAATTGATATTTATTTTATTTAGTTCTATAAATTATGATACATAATTTAAATATTATAATAACATACTTTAAGTGTAGTCTTAGAGTTTTCATATTATTAGTTAAAATTTGAGTAAAATTTTTAAATTAATTACATTTTTGTTCAATTTTTTTCAATGCCATGGATAAAAATTGACAGCACCTTATTTTTTTATTAAAGAAATTGAAGAAAAAAATTTTTTTTAATTTTATGAATATTTTATTTTAATATATGATTATTTAAGATTAAAGTATTTATTAATACAAGACCTTAAAATATTTAAAATACTAATCATATAAAAGTTTTAAATTAATTTATTTTATTAATAAAATTAAAATATTATCTGTAGCAGATCCTTAAAAGAAATTTAATAAAAACATCATATATTGAGGTGATAATGATTTTAAAATAAAATGTTGAAAATGTTTTTGTTAATTTTCCACGTTGAATCGACTTAATACACCAATTTAAAATTCGTTTTTGAGTATAGAAGTTTCATATATTAGAATAGTATTATTATTATTAAAATGAAATATAATTATATTGATATTTGAAAAGAGTACATATTGTTTCTATTTATATTTTTATTAATGTATTTTAGGAAGAAGAAGAATATTATTCACTACAAATTTGAGTGTCATATAAAAATCGACGTAAAAAATGAAATATGCATAAAGTTGAAAATAACACATTGATTAAGCAGTAGTTAGAAAATTTTCAGGAAGAAACAATGAAGGTTGAGTATTAAATACACGATTCTATTTTCGCGTTTATAGTTGCAATCTTTTGCTTTTAAGCGACAAAGCTACAGAAATGACAAGAGTGTGAAATTTTCTCCTCAAAACTCTTGGCCATTAAGCTTTTGTGTATTTCGTCTGAGCCTCCGGGCTTTCGGTGCCCACGAAAGACCTTAGGTATGTCTGATCTTACTTCTCTTTAGCCACTTAAATGTCAAACCCTTGCTGTTGTTACTGGTCTGTTTTATCCATCCTACTAATACCGAAGAAAATAAGAGGGATAACCGTAGATTTGTTTCTAATGGGTTTCTTTATGCATGGCTTTGGCATTAAAATGACTCGCCGTCATACTTGTAATTCTGATGAACACGTTTAACCATTTTTCTTAACTTTCTTAACTAACTCTGTGTTTATTACTTACTCTTATTATTATATTGCCTAAAAAATCTCTACATAATTAAATAAAGTATAATATAAATGTAAGTATTTTCAGTTTATTAGGCTATAAAAATTAAAAATTTTATTTTCATATCGAAAAATCTTAAAGTGGAAAAAGTCAAGTAAGTTTTATTAATAATTACAAAGTTTATGATTAATATTTGAAACTGAATTTTATTGATAGTTGTTGACAAATTTAATTTTATAAAATATACGCAAAAGTGTACTATTAATATAATTTATTAAAAAAGTATTTTATATATTTCGGTTTATTAATGAATATTTAATTTGTAATTTATTTAGGAAAATATTTTGTTTGTTTTTTATATTAGTGAATATTAATTAATCAAAGAATTTCATATATTAATTTTAGAGATATAAATTGTTTTATTTTTAATCGAATTATTTAAACTACACGAGTTCTTTGTGAAAAAATTAATAAAATTATTTTATTTTTAAGAATTTCACGACGAATCGTGCATATATTTGAAATACTGTTTTATTTATTCAAAAAAAATTTTAAATATTGATATGAATTTTTTAAAAATATTAAATATTTATCCATTAAGTAAACATTTTTTTGCGAAATATAGATTTTTTATTTAATTATTAATTAAAAATAAAAAACATCCAAGAAAAATGAAAAATAAATTTAGATTAGTAAAATTTGAAAATGTAATATGTTCAAAAATTTCAAAAATTATGATCTCTTTTTAAATTTTTTGTTGTTATCTTTTTCATTCGTATATTACTGAATATGTATGAGAATACCTTATAAAGTATGTAGTAGATTTTACAATAAGTTCATCTCTTGTATCAGAGTCTTACATGGTATACTTATAAACAGAAGAAAAATCAATCATTTAATTAAAAAAAATTCTAAGTTTAAAAATTATATTAAAGTTTACTTATAACCCAGTTATAAATAGTATCAATAATTCTGAAATATAATTATTGATTTAAACTTTAGATATATATTATTATATGGTCTGATCTATTAATTTTTCTTACAAAGATTATGTATCATTAGAAACATGTTATCGTAATAAAAAACAGTCGTTGTTCTTTTATTTAATGCACCAATTTTTTACCCACCTTCTCACTATTGGAGTTCGCAACTCTCCATATTAAATGCGTCGTCTTTTACGTATTTCCAGTCTGTGATATTAGTAAGTTTACGATGCGAAGAAAGTGACTAGACACCGGGCGTGAGAGCTCGACTACTAGACTAAAGCTCGGTTGTGCGTGTTGTATCGTTCGGAAGGTGCATTAGAGACTAGGGGATGATCACTGAGCGAATCCACGCTCACAGCACACTAATCAGGACGCATGATTATAGACCCCACAACATTGTCGATGGAGACTACTTACGTCCTATTCCCTTTCTTCTAGAAAATGTTGCTACAGGTGTAAAAGAACAAGAAATTCTCGTGTTGTTATTCCCAAACCCTTTTTTATGACTCCTGCGTCTGATAATGTAAAAAAATTACAGTTTCAAATTTGTGTTTTTACAACTTCCTTTCTGTATATTCGGCTTTTTCTTAATTTCGAATGTGTCACTAGGAAATAGTCTCTAAAGCAATAACTCTAGAGCATAATATTTAAATATTTTTCAATTAAGATAGCATTTTTTATTGTATGCGATAAGATATGACTAGATTCAAGTACAATTTCTTTTATAGAAGTTTCATTGTTTGAGAATATACTTCATTACTTTTGCTACAAAAATAGCTACAAAGTTTTGTGTGTATTCTACATATTTAATATAAATTTATATTGATATTAAGTTTTTAGTTAGTATAAAATATGTAATAAAATTTTGAAACAATATAATTTTATTCAATAACTGTAAATGACAAATAATAGTGAAGTAGTGGAGTTAATAACTGCACATTAAAAAATAATTCTTTTTTTTTACGACATAATTATAATTTGACAATTAAAATCATATATTTCATTTATGCTAATCTATTAATCAATTAATACGAAGAGCTGTAACTTGATTAAGAAAGTTTGAGAATTTAGAAATCTAATTATAATTATTCAGTTACAAAAATAAAATAAAATCAGGTTGTTGAAATTCTTAAAATCTGTGAAATGCAGTATTTGTACTATATAAATTTATTATTCACCTGTCATTTTTAGCCGTAGTTGGAGGCACCATAAATTGTTCGAAAATAGTACACCATTCCCACGTAAAAGCATCCGACTTGTCTTTTCTCACTCCTACGAACGAAAGTGTCATCGATTTAGTAGTGTTGCGGGAATTTCTAAGATCCGAAAACCACGCATACCTACGCACAAGTCCTATTTGAGGTTGTGCTAAGCAAGTTAGCATAACCCCAATGTATCACGTTAAATTATGCTCAGTGCCAACGTACTCCCCATACGTGAGTTTACGAAGCGTGAGACGCAACAGTTCATAAGACCAAGAGAAAGACACAGTCTCATTTAATGAGAATGAGAGAGACAAAGATAAATAGATGAATTGAGTTTCATAATCACTGTAAGCATCTCTAGTATTACTCATGTGTTATATAATTGTCTTTTCAATTGACGACACCCTACAATGTGCTGAAGTGGAATAATCAAATTACCTATTCACAAATATTTTGACTGAATAATTTACGTATTATTCCTCCTCGTTCAAAAAATAAAATGTAAGGAACTAATATAATTAAATAAATTACATAATCGTTTATTTAATTTAGAAAAAAGTATGCGTTGAGAATATAAAAATATTATTTATGGTTTAATTATAATTTGCATAATTCTATACACAATATTTAATAATTATTTTTGAAAATTATTCTTATCATTTATTAAAGTTCATAGAATACTTCCATTCTTCAATATTGCAGCAGGCTAAATTTACTTCAATAAATAAAACGAAATTAAAAGTATTGAAATTATTTTATTTGTAAAAATGGTTTAAAAAATTATTGTTTATTGTATGTATTTATAACTTATTATTCTTATTACAATTATGAATTAAAATTATAAATTAGCTTTATCTTTATAAAAACTAAATAACCTAAGGTACTTAAAGAAAAAATATTTAAATTAGTGTGTGCATATTATTTGTAAACTAAAACTTATTGTGTAAAAGGAGGTTATGTGTTTAGTAGAGAATGTATAAACTACTTTTCGTATTTAGTTTTTTCAAACAGCTTCATATATAATTTCAATATAATTTTTTTTTAATTATAAATTCCATGAACAATTAAACTGAACATGTTGAAAACTTTAAGATACTACGATCAAAAAGTAAAAATACAATCATATAGAAATATTTGACACTTAGGATATTAAATAATTGAAGTTTTTAATTATTCAAAAAATAAATTATATATGTCACGATGGTTTGAAACGTAATAGATTTAACCACTGTTAAATATGAGCCGAATTGCAATGTTCGAACTCGGTTGATCATCTACGTTTTGGTTGTGTAACTAACACTTTGAAAGAACGCAAGATAGCGAGAAATCGCTAACTTTATTCCTCGACATCAGTCAAACTTGGACTACAAAGGAGGAATGCCTATGTCTGAGAAGAATAAGATCACTCGTCCGCTAATCTTAGAAACGTTGAAGTGTCGTATTCGCAATCTGAGCAATTGGATACGAGTTGATGTGCGCTAAGATTGATCGGATTCACTGAAGGTTCTAAGGGTCAAAAGCTAATATGTCCAGGTCAATTTCGTCCCAGCATGTAAAGATGAGATCATCCTTGTACATCGCACACAGAAACAGGCTCTTTTGTCTGGTATCCTTAATTCTCTATTGTCTTGCGTTCCAATCATAGCATCAACTCGATTTTTGGTTTTTTTATTCTTGTAGGTACCTGTCAGGTAAAGATTATCAAAACAACTTATATAGATTCGTATAAATTTAATACTAATTCCTATAAATATAACTAAATAATTGTTTCCGATCGACGAAGTATGGATTGGTTCTTTTCAGAATCTATGAAATTGTAACGATGAAAAAATCGCAAATTGGCATTTACTTCTTACGTATGAATAATTAAAATCAATTTAAATACGTACATTTTATCGTATATTTTCACAATAATTAAGAAAAAAGTATTCATAAAAATTAAATTAAATAAAGGTTTAAATTAACTGCTTTACGTAAATATATAATAAACATTGAAATGTAAAATAATTATCAATAGGATTTGTTAACTATGTCGTTTAATAAGTATTAATTTAATTGCTTTCTTTTGTATAATTATTAATAATAGTATAAAAATTTATTCATAAATGCAATAATATTAACATATTATTCATTATAAAGGGAACTTATGAAGTAAATTGTTGTTAAAAAAGTTTTATAATTTAGTCATTCCAAGTTCTTCGATTTTAAATAGTGTGATATTTTAATTTATGAAGTTCTAATACTGCTATGTTTAAAAAATTCAAGACATTTGTAATTATTTAGCATAAACTTTATTATGAAGTAAACAAGTAATTAATTAACATTAGTTAATGAAAATAGTGCAAAGTATAAAAACATTATCAAAACTTCAATCTCTGGAATAATTTCAGCGAAAAGTAAGACCGAAAATAGAACAAAAGTTTAACGTGATTGAACCAATATTAAATGGTATCGAAGTAAAGTTCGGGATAGGCCAGCGAGACGCTTGTCTCAAGTTGGGCAAAGTTTCTTTCAAGACCTATCCCAGCGCCTCACGAATATATTTCAGTGCAAGAAGTTTCTTCTGACATCGCTTCCGAAATTGCGACTTCTTCGTGCTCTCACTTGTTTCTCAGATCGCGACTCGAGAGTCGATTGGACACGAAGAGACGCTGAAGAAAATGGAGACGCGAGCCTACGCGTGTTTGCTTTTATTTAAATTGTAAGTTAGAGGCATTCCGACGACCAGGACGCTCCCTTGCAGAAAGGCTTTTAGCGAATGGGAAAAATGTTTGCGCTAAATGGTTCGATCCCATATGGAAATGAGCTCTACTATGCGAATATATAGGGTGACTTTCAACCATCGTCTTTCAACTCATCTTCAAAGTAGCGTTTTCTCTTTTTTTCGCGTTCATCTTACGCTTCTTTTACTTATACTTTACCGACAGTTCCATATATACTCTCCCGTTCTTCGTGTTTTTCTCTCTTTCTCTATTTCCATCTCTCATCCCTTTTGCCGCATTTCATCGCCGTCGTTGTCATCTCTCAGTAAAGTTTCCTCGCAGGTAAGGTAATTCAAATGTGATTTGCGTATGTATGCATCGTTCCAGTACCAAATCGGAAACTGAATCGGAGATGAAGGTACTCGAAATATCTCGCTCCCGTTAAGTCGCTTGCGACGCCTTCGTCACACTCTAACGCGTGCTAGCTGAATTTCTCGTACTTATGAAAGGAGCCGATCGAGTGAAATTATCGGTAAAACGAACGCGTCGAGTACACGTTAGTGCACGAGCTTGCGAATCATGCGATGGAAACTATTGCCTTAAAGGGCTGCTTAGATAATAGCTGACATACATATGTAACGGGACTATTCTAAATTGATATTCTAAAACGAATTTGTTGATGTTAACACTAAGTTAAAGAAATTTATTTGTTCGTAAAAATGTTACATTAAGACCCAGTAAAAGAAAACAGAAAACGAATCAGGTTATAATATTATTTTTAATTGAAAGATTTAATTTTAATTATCATAAAAATTCGTTAAAAATAAAAATTTAATAAAAAACTAAAAAAATTATTTGAAATTTAAATAACGTTAAAAAGTTGAAAGTTGTTATTTTTTGCTTCATTTAATACTTTAAAATACTATTATTCCCATATAATTAAAGAACTCACTTCTCACTTGGTTACTAGTATTCAAGTTTTTTTTTTAAATCCTTTATAAAAACCCGCAAAAGATTATTAAGGTAAAAAATAACGGATCCACACTTTCTTATTTTTTTTTTAAACTGTACAAAAAATTCTTCATTCAAGCGAAGTATTTGGATGATAGCACGAGAGTCAGGGATAAGGATAGATATAAATAATAAGAGATAAAAAAAGAGGAATAGGTAGCTCGAAAGAGAATGAGAAATGCAGGAAGTGATAGAGGCGTACGACGACAGGGAAAAGGGGGAAGAAAAGACAGAGCATAGGAAAGGTCTACATTTGCATACTCGTCAGCTGTGCTTCCTTCAACTTTTCCGCGACACCCTCTTCTCTCTTCCCAGTTCACGCTATGTCTCTCTCTCTCTCTCTCTCTCTCTCATTCTCATTCTCATTCTCATTCTCATTCTCTCTTTGAGTTCGCTAGTCCCTCAGCAAAGCTTCAAAACACCATCGTATGCAACGCGCACGTGGGATGAAAATCAGGGAGAGAGACGAAATAAGAGGGACTCTACATTCGTCGCGTGGATGTAGCAAGAAAGAGAGAAAGCGGTCGAGGGAGACGGAAAAGCATAAGCCTGTATTTCTAGTCCCTGATTCATAATTGCAAATTTCCTTGCCTTATTTATGCAACCATTCCCACACCTGGTCTCCAATCTTCTCTCTCTCTCTCTCTCTCTCTCTCTCTCTCTATCGCTCTTTCCCTTTCTCATGTATATCGAAGTTCGCTCGCCACCCGACTGATACATGTCCTGCCGTTCCCCGTATAACCAAAAACGAGGTGCGTCAACCAAGAGCAGCATAAACGGGCATAAGTTACTGCATGCGTACCGCAGGATCGTAAGTCGCCGTGATTAAACTCGTAGAAATTGAAATTGCTTAATTGGCCTTACGCCGCGACGTGCGCTGACATTTTAGTTTAATAGAATCTCGAAAGTCGAAGCTGTTCTGCGGCCGAGAGTTGTGAACCGACTTATTCACTTTCTATTGTTTTATCATGTGTGCGAAAGGTTATTGAAGTTTTTGTACAACGAAGAAAAGCAATAACTTTCGAGCGAGTAAAATGTGTAATTAAGTTTGCGTAAGACGAAATAATTTTATTCCAAACATAAATAAGTATATAATATACAGTGGAAATATATATTATATAATTATACAAGGGTATAATTATTAAAAGTATATTAAGTAGTCATCCTCGTATATAAAATATTGTTGCATTGAACAAATTAATATTTTTAGTCTTAAAGAATTAAAAAAGAGAAGTTTTTATATTCTTTATTTTTTTCATATTTGATCTATTAAACTGTAAGGTATCTTTCAACGGTATACGAATTTTGAGTATACGCATATAGTTATTAGTTTATGTAATATTACATGCTTTGATTTACTTTAATGAAATCTACTAAATTGACATTAGAATAATGTTTTTAAGTTTTTATATATTTGCTAAAAAAATAAATCGAGTTGAAAGACAAAAGGTTGACACGTAAATTTTACAATATACGATGCATTCATTATGAATGCTGAATTTCTAGTAAGAAATAAACGTATAATATAAAATAGCTAAATTTTATTAAGTGTTTAAAGAACACTCGAAAATAAGTATATGTATTATAAAACAACATAAATTATATCATTTAAAATTAGTAGTATTCAAGAATTATATGACTTTTACGTAAGTAAAATATAAGTAGTATTTTCGTGAAAATTATAGGAATAAATAATAATAACTATAAGTAATCATAATTCATTGGATTCTTAATTTTATTCAATAACATACAGTACTATTAATTATTAATAGTATTATTATTATTATTATAGAATATTATTACTATTATGGCATTTGTGCCTCAAGATTAAACATCGATAAATGTTACCATTAAAGTTTATAAAGAAATCGTAGCTTAAAGTTCCATAGCGAAAAACTCATAAATAAACTCAAGCCTAGCTGTATTATATCTGTGCTTTAACAAAGCACGACATATCGAGAAGAGATTAGGCATCGTTGCCTTTTTCTCGAGAGCTCCCTTCTATCAGAGTTATGAGAATCTTTTTCGCCCTTCTATCCCACTTCTTTCCCCATCTTTTCGACAACCCCCGTGAAACAAGTCATCTCACGTGCGAGGAGCCATACATTTTCACTTTGGCACACGTGTCGTCGTCCTCATCGAATTTGCAGCCGCTGTTACGCGTCTCGCGGCTCCCTTTTTCTTTCCAAATCTCGCGATACAAGGTAAGAGGAGGCCCGATGAACGCAAAATGGAGATACGATGATGCGTTCCGTAATGCATTATGCATATAGCAGCGAATCGCCTCTGTTTCTCTGGCTGCTTCTGTCCGTATATAGAAAAAGTAAATCGCTTATTGAAAGGCATGTGTGACTTTTTAAAAGATTATGCTGCGATCCACGTGTGTATACTATGTACGAAGGACCGAGATTTTGTGGCATGAACTTCCGTTTAGAGTATATAAGTGATTCCGAGAAATTTGATGCATCAAAAAGAAGTTCTCTCCTACCCTTTTCATATGCAGGAAACTAAAAAATCGTTATTTTTTATGTCGACATCTATCGTTTCAATTGATTTCTCGTTTAAAATAATAGCTTTTAATTAAAATTATACTCTTATGCTAAGTACAATTATTAATTTAATATACTAAATGTCTTTAAAATGAACTTTCATATTAAGTAGTTATATTATATAATATTATAGATAAAGAAGTAATTGAAATTTTGAATCTAAGGATAAATTAAAGTTTTCAGGAATTTGTTTACATAGTACAAATGAGAAAAATCTTAGAGTGTGATAATTGTATTAAAACATTGTCCCCAAGTATAAGTTTATACAGTTGCAATAAATACATAAATTACCAATTCGCTATTATAGTTTTTTCATAGTTAACTCTGAAGTTTATATTTATAAAGTAATTTTTATCCATATTTTTTTCTTTTCGTCAAAATCTCGTTCAATGTAAATATTTTAAAATATTTCAATAGTTTATTAATAATTTACAGAAACCAATTAATTTGAATTATAAATATCTGAAATTATATGTGTATATATATGTATAAATATTAAAAGGTAATTTATTTACTATCATTTATGTAATTATTAGATACTTATGTATAATTAATAAAAAGTAGAATATTATTTAGTGATATCATTCCTAATATTTTATTTATTTTAAAATGTTTAATGATATAACATCTCTAGATGCATATGTATAAATATACTTGATGAATATATAAGCTTAATCAATGTACTTCATTTATTCATATACAACCATTAAGAAATCAGAGTTATTTGACGTTAAGATTAAAAAATTAAAAATTTGAAAATCAGTTTGAAATCAGTTAATTAATTATGAAGGCAATTTCCTTAATATATCAAAAGGATAACTGCGTTAATTATTCGACTAATGAATCTCAAACTCAATTTTACTCTGAAATGAATGGTTTAAGGTTTTAACAAAGGATAAAAATCCTAGTAAAAATGCTACTCAAGCGTTTAATTGGTTTTAGTATATTCAGTAGCCATGTGACTGGATCCATGTTAACAGAATATTTGAGCACATATATGAATTCTGAATCTTTTTAATAATAATGTTAATTGTACGAATTTATGATCTATTAAGCGATTTTAATTTTAAAAAATGTCTTTATAAAGTATATAAATTTTAAGTAATGAAATTCAATTTCAAACTAAGAGTAAAATACTGAATATAATCTATCATTTTTGTTTATATTAAAATGTCTGTAAAGTCTTTTTAAGGGAATAAATACAAAGTCTTATTTGTAATTAAAAAGGCCATTTTTAAAACCTGAATGGACTTAACAAAATATTAATGGCTCCGACGTAGAGACGGTTAGCAAATCTCAATCCCAGCATAATTCAAGCGAATTTGCAACGGTTCATTCTCGCGTCTACATTCGTCTTGTGATTCCCTAAATCGATGAGAAAGTTCAGCTAACTACAGTCGCTTGACCACCGCGCGAAACAAATTGGACGCGCTATCGGACGCGACTTCGTATATTTGGCGAGGCACTCCGTAGTGTCCCTTCCATTTGCAAACTTGTACGTTGCTCGTGGAGTATAAAGGGCACTCGCACGAATTTCCAAACCGACGTTCGGACACTCGAGTCACGGCTGCGCTCATGCAAGGCAAAAGTTAGAAAGCGACCATTGCGGGAGTTATATCACAGAGTACTTTTTTGTGAGTGCGTTAGACACAGCGTTACCGGATTCTTGGTACACTGTTACTGGGATGCACATCAAGGTTGCTTATATGTAACTGGAAGTGTAGTGGCGTGTCGAAATAATAAAAGCATAGAGACTGAATTCTGTTTTATGGGATGTCTGTGTAGTTTAGAAAAATTATTAAGTTTTACATCTATTGATTTTAA
The DNA here is from genome assembly GCA_018907185.1 of Platyscapa corneri. Lineage (NCBI taxonomy): Eukaryota > Metazoa > Arthropoda > Insecta > Hymenoptera > Agaonidae > Platyscapa > Platyscapa corneri. The sequence continues at coordinate 869,061 of JACCHW010000004.1, forward strand.
ATCCTACGTTTTATTGAATTGACTATATTCTCCGAGGATGGAGAACAGCACAAATTTTATTTTACATCCGAATTGCACTTTATATAGGAAAATTTTTGGAAAAGTACTTTCACGGTATTCAAGTTTTATTTTTATTAAATATTTCATAAACTAACGAATTATTATATATAATATATATATATATATATATATATATATTATTGATAAATATAAGTTGTTTCATAATTATTTTTTACATCTAAATTCAATTACAAAATCCATTAAATTACAATGATCGTATTGGATTAATTATAGATTGTAATTTCTAACGTTGAAGACAATTTGCATGTATCTACTTAGTATATTTTAAAAATTTTAGGTTGATTGTGGTGAACATGAAATTTATTTTATATCTATTGCGCAATAATAACGAGTAGCAGTGTGCACGTATAATCTTCTCGCGATAATAATGAAAAATATTAAAGATTAAAATAGCGAGAGTGAAATTTCTACACTTATGTATAAAATCATAGTTATAACATCATTTATATATCGCATACTCATAAATTCTCATCTTCGGGCTAAACTTTTGTTCGCCCTCCTCTTCTTGGCAGAAGCTTACCTTGTAATCACATTTATTTATGGGCTGTTACGCGGCTAGATACTTTAACTAATTGTATAATTGCTTCGGAGCTTCAGCTAGCTCCTGCTCTTTGCCACTGTGTTCATCGGCGTCGAGGCGCCTTGCGTCCGGTCGCGCTCTATTTCTCTCTCTCTCTCTCTCCGAGTCACGTTTTCGGGCAACAAAAAAGAAAGGGGTTGGTTACACTAGCTTCCTGACGGCGGATAGTCGGAGACTTTTAAGCTCCCTCGTAAACAGGACCCGTCACTGCAGCAGTCGTCCGCTTAATTCGCTAGGCCGCTAATTGCACTGGTTTTAATTTGCGAAAAATCCGAGCTCTACGAACCCTAACTCAGAGAAACATCAGCCAACAATTAACCAGTGCTTCGTTAACTTTTAACGGTTGTAAAGAATGGTTCACAGAATTTTTTCTAGCTTTTTCTACTACTCTCATGTTCATCTTTGTTACTCGTTATAGTGATTTAATTTGCACGACAATTGTGAAAGTGTTAAGCTCTTTCTTTGTACGCTAACTTCGATAAGAAGTAACTATATTATTAATATAAAATTAAAATTTAATATTTCTTAATTTTAATTTCTACTCAATTTTATATAAATTATTTAATTTTTGTTTTAATAAGGAATAAGGACGTATGAATAAGGACATGAGGTCACGATGATTTGTACGATTTAAGCCTGGTTAAGAATTCATCTATTTTACGTAATGAAATTTAATTACCGAAATAAGAAAAGACCGAAAATTTTTATTATAAGTAATATATCTTTGGATTATCTCCATTGACTTTTCCTTCAAATAAATTTTTTGATTCACGTACGCCCGTAGACACTAACAATTGCTTTTTCGAATTTAATGTGAATTGAGATCCCTAGCTCTTCTACTTTCTTCCTTCGTGTAACTAAAAAAGAGTGGGATGGAGAAATAGGCAGTGTATATCAGATCCGCGTTCTCTACCCTTCGAGGTGGAAGAAGGCTCGCTTGCTTCGTCAAATATTTGTTCAATCACCGCAAAGATATTTCACTAACTTGTGCGCTCGAACGGCAGCGGTCGTCTATGGATCACTGACTGTTGTCTCCCTTTACCTCTTTTTCTCTCTTTTTGAACGATGTATATATATATATATATACCTGTATAATATTCCCCTTGCATCCCTTTACTTAAATCGTAACTATTCCGCGACAGAAGCCCATTTGCTTATAAGAAAAGTCAGCATTGACATAAAAGCTCATGAATATATTCTTAGAGCTGTGAATATCCATGACAATTTGTGTGAGTTCAATAGATTCATAATATGAATTATTTCAACAGTAATTATTTTTTACAGTTTATGCGAATGCAAATTTTTAAATTAATGATTGAGATTCAAAACAGTTACAATATCAGAAAAATTTTCCATTTTATATTAAAAAATCATTGATTCATAGATGATAATTTTATTTTATTTCTTATAAAAATGAAATTTAAATAATAATGATTAACATATTAAATAATTTGAGTTTTAAAATTTACTTATGAACTATTCATTTTAAACATTAAATTTAGATAGCTATTTACATTAGCCATATATGTACCAAGTAATGAACTATGAAAATTTTTTCTGAATTCAAAATTTTTATAGGTTTTTATATGAGTTCATTTCAATTATAAATATAATATTTTATTAATAAATAAAATTATTTCAAGACAATTATAAAAAATTTACGGAACGTAAGTAGAAATTAATTACAATATTCGAAAGATTATTTATGAAAACTAAGCTAATTAAACGAAGTATCAAATACTTTTATTAACTTTTATTATTTATCGTTTAAAATTTATTTTAAAAATTTGAATATAACAGATTTATTTTAGTTTTACTTCATATAAAGTTTTAATAAATTATAAAAATAGATATAATTTTTATAATAGTCGTTGAAAGTGTATTTTAATTGCTATTTTCCAAATAAAATAAGAACTTTACTTATTTATTTTACGAGATAAACTTTTTTAATTCCTAAAAAAATAGATTTAAAAGTTTGTGTAACACAATTTTAAGTGTTTTGTTTATAATGATAATAATTCGTGGATATAATAAAATTATTTATTAAATCACGATTTGTTTCTATAATTTGTTCCTATCTATAAGACTACATATGCATATTTTTATTTAGTGTATAAATAAATTTCTTTATACTTTACGTTTAAGATTTTTATAACTCACTTGGTACCATTACATTAAATTAAATGAAAATTACTAATAAAAAGTATAGATTTATCTATGATAATTTATATAATTATATTAGATATACGAAAAAATATACTTTAAAATGAATAAAGCTAAAAATATCAACTATATAATTATGCTAAATATAAGGATCGATAATATTAGAACGAATTTTTACATTTGTTTCTCATTCACATAACCTTAGGTAATAACGTTCGGTCTGTTGGAGAAATAGAAAAAGAAAGTGAATATGCATTTAGAATTTCGTTTTTTCATTCTCTCTCAAGTGACTATGAATCGTGATTAATTTGGGTAATATAATGAAGGAAATTCGACTTCCAAGTATTCTCATCTCGAAAATTAGCAGGACGCTCAGAGTACGGTCGATAAGGCCGACTGAAAAAGGCGAACTTTGTAAAAAAAGGGCAAGCGACGATTCGTGTATTCGAGTGAGACAAAAATGAGTAAGAGGATAGAGGGCGGAAAAGACAGAAAGAGAGGGGGGCTTAATTAGAGAGGGGTTTTTTGGCGTCCTCTTAAATCGCGTAATGCTAAAGCCGTCATCGAGGTTTCTCGCGCGGCTTGGAAATTAACCCAACCGAATTGATCAAAGCTGTTTAACTTTCATTAAAGAAATCCATAATAGCTTTTTGGTTGGATCTAAAAATGCAAACCGAATACTGTAGCCTAGAAATGAAGAATTTTTACTCCTGTATATTATAAAATATTATCAATTACAATGTCTATTCTCATATTTCATATTTGCATATTTCTCTGACCCATATTTTACATTAATGTCTAATAGATATAATAAATATAATAGAGACAAATTTAAATCAAATATTAAAAGAAATTAAATTTTAATTTCAGAGTATGTCTTTAGTCTTTTGAAATAGTTTGATTTTTTTCTCATTTTAATCGAAATGAATTTGAAATTCATTTTTATAATATAATATTTGTATAAATACCAATAAAAATTATTTTAAAAAATAGTATCTCTTAATAATAATAACGTTAAATGTTTTCTTTAAAGCGCTAAAAAAATTTAGAAAAATTATAAAGTATCTATGATATTGAATATACTATACAATATAATAAAATTTTTATCTGAGTATACGAATCTCTTTCTCGAAATAATAACTCAAAAATACTCTGGAACCTCGTATGAAACGTAAATTGAACCCGAAGCTCTCAGATAATAAATAAAGTACGAATGTCTTACGACCTCGAATAAGTTAGGTCCCCGCGTGCGCTCATGGTATCTTCTAATTTTCATTCGCAAAGCTGTAGAGGAGAGAGAAATATGTCGTGGCAGAAAGTGGCATCTCCGCGAAACATTTCGTCGGTTCCTTCACCCGCTCTCACAGAGCGCCGCATGTTGTTACGCGAGATTAGCAATTCATGACCGCGCGCTTGTTATTGTCGTGGAGCGCTCCTGTATATTTAGTACACCGACAATATACGCCAGTAATAATAATAATTAAGAAACATCGTAAAAGAGGCATATTTTGAGTCGGTTTCCCTACTCGTATTGGACTCTGTTCCGCTCTTTTTTCACAGGATGTCTTCTTTCCATCTCTTTTTCGTTTCCGCATGCTCTTGGATTCTGCCTTTTTCTTTTCTGTCAGTACTAGTCGTTGTCTTTTTCTCTCACCTAATCTCAAATAGGCACTTTTTAAAAATTCCCGTGAATATAAAGAGTTGCATTATTAAAGAAGTTTGCGCGACTATAACAAAAAGTTTTGTGCCGCCAGTCGCCACCGGTGAATAGCTTTCGAGAGACGAGAAAAGGAGGCAAGCAAGCGAGTAGAACTCCCAAGGAAGGGCAAATTGAGATAGCAGGAGAAAGCGAGAGAGAAAGTACCCAACAAGCTTCATGAAAGGTGTAAAATACTACTACGGAAGTCGAGAAAATTTAGAGAAGATACGAAATCGAATTTCAATTCTAGGAAAAATACTAAAAATGCGATTAAAAATTTATATTATAAAATGTGAATCTGAATTACGATAAGTTTTATAAAGATATTGACAGACGCTAATAGCAATTTCGATTTCATATTTGGTAATATTATGTAAAAAAATTATAGTTCATTTCATATATGTATAATTATCTTTTATAATTGGTTAACTTTTATGTAAATATTAATGCCTGTCCTTCTATATAAACATTACACAAAGTATATAATAATATCAAGAACAAGTTTCCTATTAAAAGTAAAATGAAATAATTAATTTAACGTAAAAATTTACGAAAATCCCAAAGTAAAAAATTATATTTACTTAATGTTTCTGTGTCATCAATTTCCTAGAAGGTTAATGGACTTTTTCGCTGCTTCACCATACTATGACACTTGAGGATATTAGAGGAAACGGAAAAGGAACGACGAGGTGCACAGACGAAGAACCGTCAAAACAAAAAACTGTGGAACAGGAAGTAACGGCACATAATTAGCATAACGAGACTAATTAAAATACAAATGAACAGTCTTAAAGACTTGGCCAAAGGGTGACTCATTATCACCAAACCCGTCGGCCTTGTCTCTCTCTTTGCATCTTTCTTTCTTTAACCAATCTAAGGCTTTATACTGTTTCTTTATTGAATATATTTACAGACATTTGTAATCTTAATTATATATTTAATTTTAACGTACTATTAACTTCAATCTTTTCTGCAAATCTGATTATAATACTAATAAGCCTAATTAAGACAGATTAATAATTTTTATTAAATACCATTAATTATATACAAATATTACTGCAATTTAGTATCTAATTTTATCTATCTTTACTAAATTATTTAGAATTTTACAGATCTATTTAATCGATATATTGCTAATTTTATTTTACAAAGAAATACGGAAAATTATTTCAAAATTTTATTTTTTGTTGTTGATATTTTAATATAAATAAAGTTTTTATAAGTAAATGAAAAGCTAAGTATATGCATATTTTTATTTCTTTTGAAAATGATTATCTTTACCTATCAAATCATTTGTTCATGAATATATCTTTTATAATTATCAGCTACACACAATTTTGATAAATTAGAATTTTTATCTATATGTTTTCCTGTGCAGAATAAAAAAACTATGTCTTTTTAAAAATCACTGACCATATGATAGAAGATATATCAATATTTTTTTAGAAAGAGCATGTACATAAATATTAATCGTAATCATGCGTGTATATATTCAAAGATACTTAACATAACAGAAAAGATTAGTGTATATTTCGCGGAAAATTGGTCCGCGAGCTAGTCTTTATGGAGCAACGAGGGAGTTGGAAACATATCTGAAAGTGTATCCGACACGCGCTACGTCGTCCTACACAGGCAATGTCATAAAGTATCATGCGCACGGCATTCGATTTAGCTACGTAATCCCTGATTCACGTAAGACGCGTCTCCAAAACGTCTCTCTTTCCCCCAAAATGCCAGTAGATCTCTTACTATATATAAGAGCAACATAAATATGATTGGAGCCAAAGCGCCATGGATTCACTTCATCCTCCCGCTCCAGCTTCGGCCCTTTTCCAGCTTCTTTGCTTCAATACGTTGCGTCGTACAACATTCGGTTCTTACTCCTCTTACTCATTTTGCTTCGTCTAGATTTTTCGTAGCTCTCTCTCTCTCTCTTTATACTTACTACTTGATCTCTTCCGATCTAGATTTTATTTCATTTTTTCTCATTTATTCAGCTTTCCTATTTCTCTTTTTATTAGTTTATTCCTTTCTCGTGTTTTATAATATTTTATATCATACATTCCTCACATTTTTTGTTTTTTCATTTTTACTTTCTTTTTGCACTCATTTTATTTAATTTTTAACCGATCGTATTATTTCTTAACAAATATTATTTATAGAGAACAAATTTATCGATTAATTTATTATACAGCTATACAAAATATTAAAATCTATTATTAACATCTATATGCATTATAATTTTTTCAAGCTTATCAAATTGTATGACATGAACATAATTTTTTAATTTTTCATTTACTGCTTTAAAGAATAATTAAAATAAATCAATAATTCTATTCTGCTTCTAGCATTAAATTTATTATCTGACTTTTCTTCGATAATTTATGTTTGTACAATATACATGTTTATATTTTTTAATTCAATTTATCTAACCTTTCTTTTTTCACATATCTGCATCTAAATTCTTTGCTAGTATTTTTTATTTTCCACTCCCTATATTCTATTTTACCAGTATTTGTGCTCGTTTATTTTACTTTTCTTAGCAATTCACTTCAGATTACCGTGCGTTGTCTCTCGTCTTGCAAAATCCTTTTATGACGGCGTTACGAGATTCAATCGAACCTTCACCCCGACGTACATTGGAAGTCGACATTCAACCCCTTCGGGGCGGCTTCGCTACGTCATCCGCTCATATCGACGATCACATAGTTCGGGACTTTTGATTCAAAAGATTCCCATCGGAAATACTAGCTCTGCGTCTCTACTTTTTTATAGTTTCACCATACGCGTGATTGCATCAAGCCTTCGCACTATTATGAAGCAAATATTGCGTAGAACTTTTCAAACTTCTTTTTTCTCAAAGATTGTGTATGAAGAAAGTCGAAAATTTCTTGCATTGACAGAAGAATTCGGGATTAAAACTGAATTTTCAGATTAAATATTAAAATTTTGCATCTGAAAAAGATGAATTATTTAAAAAAAAAAGATTATTGAATTAAAACATAATTATGTTAACTTTTATTAAATATTATTTACTTCCAAAGATCGATTAAAAATGTTTTCAATAAGTATTTCTTAAATATTATAATAAAATATTGAAGAACGGTTTGATCTATTTTTATTTAATTAATAATTTTGAAAGTTCGTTACAATGAAAAGCAGATTTTATTAGTATATACTTTATTTTTTATAAAACATTATATCAATATCGATAAATTATATCAATATCAATAAGGTTAATATATATTAAATCATATTAAATTATATATAAAAATAAAAAAGATAAATTATTTCATTATAATATAAAAAAATTATTATTTACATATTAATAAATAATATTAAAAAATTAAATTTTAATAGAATATTGATAAAAAGTACTTAGTTGTAAATATTTATATTTATAAGTGAAACATTACATGAATAAATCAGAGAATCTCGAATGGGTTGTTAAATTGTTTTAGCAAGTATAGTTTTCTATATTTTGTTTTATGATTATGTATATAATAAATACCGTCATGTATGTTACAAATTATTAAATATTTATTAACCAATCAAGATAATTTCTAAATGTAATATCTAAAAATTGAAATTTCCTACACAAATAAGTTATAATAATTATTGAATATGATGATTAGAAATTTATTCACAACAACAATTAGAATCAGAAAAGTTCATGTATTCATTATTATATAAGTGATTAAACGATTTAGTATTTAACATTATTACTGACGGAAAGAATCTAATAATTTGTATTTGTATATGTTATGACAATCGTTTTAAAATATTATCCGATTAAATAAACGCGAAATGTATATTGCGAATTAACCGAGCATGAAATTCGAGAAAAAGTCTGTGGAAGGCAGGTGACGGTGTCATGTAGCTGTTGGCTAATTTCTGTTTGTCTCTACCAAAACTCTCATACTTGGTACACGTAGTCCATGTGAAAGCCCATCTAAACGCGCTCGTTGCTCGGCAAACGAGTATCATCGTGCGTAGGTTTACGTTCAAAGAAAACAGGGGCTTGGGGTTGCTGCTTCTGCCAACGTCGCCATTTCATGACTTTAGACTGCCGTGCACGTAGCACTAATCCTGCGCTTACGCGTATACAGCGAATCTTCCTTTCTTTCTCTCTTTTTCTCTCCTTGTCTCTATCTCTCCCGCTCTTTCTTCATCCCTTAGCTCCCGCACTCCTTCTCTGCCGTGCACGCGCGAGCTTTAGCTCCCCGCCACCATCCTTGGTACCGTCGCCGAGCTTCACGAGTCTTGCTTGTGCGTGCGTTTCTCCGTTAACTCTCACTCTTTCGGTTGACACTTAATTTCCGCTATATTCGTATGCGGCAATGGCTTGTAGCGAGCCGCTTTGTATCACGGAACCACGAGCGAAGAGGCGTTCTTCTGTTTTCTAGTTCTTTCAAAGGCTGCGTGTACACAGCTTCATTTCGTGGTTTGACTGCGGCTCGGGAATTAGCTGCCAGGGTAAAAGAAAAAATTCAAGACATGTATCTATGAAATAATATTAGATGAACCATACACGTTAAGATTCTTTATTTTGAACTAGATATTTTGTAATTATGAAAAAATACTCTTCATCCTTATTTATGAAAGTAGCAGTTATTGTTTTACTATATGAAACCATTTACAAATATATATTAGATTATATACGAAAATTAAAGTACTTTAATCTAAGATTTATTTAATATATTTTAATGGTAATAATTGTGACAAAATATAAGGATCTTTTAAAGTACTGCGATACTTTTTTATATTATACAATAATATCTAATAAGCTAATAATGGTAATTTGGTTTACTGAAAAAATTTTATAATATACGACAACATTTTATTAATTTTAATTAAAAAAGGTGTAAAATTTTCTAAAAAAATTTTACATTGCAAATAAATGGTAGATATATAAAAATTTTAGAACAGAATGTTAAATTATATTTAAGTAATAAAAAAATTAAAAGTTGAGTTAATTAGTTTTTATGTACTGAAATACAAATATATTTTTTGTTTTCATCAGTTTATTTTCATTTGTCTTACGTTCTAATATAACCAGTTTTATTGGAAATACAATATAGTAATCAAAATTAAATATGGTAATATTAAAAACACTTTTAGTAAAAGAATTTGAATAACTATTATTTAAAAAAATTTAATACAAATCCACAGAATCTAACAGCATAATGATAAAACATCAGAAAAACTTTATTTGTACTTTCCACTTGATTTTTGGCTGATATTTTCTTAATTTTTTTTTTAAAGACGATATCAAATAACTAAATTACTCAAACTAAGTATTTGTTTAAATAATCTAGAAATAATTATCATTATTACATGTAATACGAAGAGTAAAATGATATTTATTAGATTTTGGTCAATAATTGTATTATTAAATACGTAATTATTTTAGTATACTTTAGTATACAGAATTTTATGTTTATGCATGATAAAATATGTATAAACAATTATATCTCTGCAGTATTCACTTATTCACTTAATTATAGTTTAAACATTTTTTTAATTATACTTTAGATAAAAAACGTACAATTTATAATAAAAAAATTGTTTTATTTAATTTCATATGAATTTTTTAAAGAATTATTAATTAGATATAAAAAAGCGTGATTTTAATTATCTGTTACAGATATATTCTTATATTCGGGGGAAAGATAGAAAAGAGTAGGGCAGACTCCAGAAAGTGTGTTTGACTTAATTATTCCATGCTTCACGTAAATTACGATTCAGTGAATATTATCGTTGTTCTCGTGGACAATGAATTCAACGTTAAATAAAAGAGGAAGTGAAAGGAAATGAAAAAGAAAAAGAGAGAAAAGAGAACTCATGATAAGAATAAGAAGAAAAGGATAAGAAAGAAGACTAGAGGCATCGGGGTATAAACGTAAAGTCGGGAGGATTACATTGTCGTAAAATCTGCGGGTGAGAATTTACATGAGGACAGAACGACTCTGATGCAATAAAATATTGATGCGTCGCATTTGAATGCACAAAAGGTCGCAGCGCGGCGAATGAGTAAGGAAAAACGTACTTATATGTGTATGCACTCACACTATATGGGACAGCAAGTTGTCCGTTCGGGTAGCTGACCCTCCATAAAATATTTGGTTCCGCAGGAAATTTTTCTCTTCCAGATGCCTCTTACAAATAATAATATTACATTATCGGTGCTTCGGTTTCTCTTTACGATGAGAGATAGCATTCTATTTGTAAACAAACACACCATTCAAAATTTTATGTCAATGAGAATAAATGTCATTTCGAGAATTCAATTGTGCATATATTTACATTATTAATTTAGGCTCACATTGTAAAATATAATAAAATTTTTGAGTTATTCTATCTATTTTTCGAAAAGAATTATGAAAAGTTTAAAAAATTGTGTAAATTTTACTTGTATTATATCTATGTTAAAAATATAATTAAAATTTTTTTAATATTATTTATTTAGAAATTGTTTTTCATAATCCATATAATATAAACCTGTAATTAACTTTCAAAGCAATTAATACATGTAATGCTTGGATTTACGCAAACATATATCTACTTGAAAGTTTTGGTAGTTCGTTAGATTTTTAATTATTATTATAATAAATTTATGTATAATAAATATACATATTTAACGAACAAACTTTGAATGATTTTTAATTTTCTCATCGTTTACAAAAATTAAATATTAAGTAAATTATAGAAGTTTTTGAGCTCTAAATATGCGTTGTATTTTATTAGCTTATATACGTAGATATCTTTCTTTTTCATTTATTATTTTCTCTTAGATTGGGTAGAATATTAAAAAATTTGCAAATTATTGACATATTAATTATTTTTATTATTTTACATATTTCATTACATCTGGTTTTTATTTATATACAAATTTATAAAATAAATGTACATTATTTATTAATGTTTTAAAATACTATTAAAGAAACAAAGTTTTGAAAATACAGATAAAATTGTAAAAACTGTGTTATTAATTAAGTTTTAAAATATATTAAAATCTGTCGTTTAGATAAAAGTATGTGAAGTAAACTACCTCATAAAATTATAAGTAAATCGTATCAATTACTTTCATTATGAATGTTCTGTAAGCTTCTTTGATAGATGTACGTTACTTTCAAAACTTTAAAGAAGTACGTTCCCGTAATCACATCGCTTGTTGATTCTTCTACATCCTAGAATGGAGGTCATGATGGAAGCACTGATCGTATTTGAAATCGTTTAAAAAGCATCGAGACAAAATCTTTAGCTATTCTTTCTGATCGGCTGATGCTGGTGTGCCTCATCTTTGCCAGCTGGCAAACTGCCGTACTTGGCTTTTTCCTTCTTCCTTTCGGTGCCTTCACCCTCATGGGCACCGCTAAGTATAAGAACCGCTAAACCTCGCGCGAAATATTAATTAACGTTATTAACGCGCCCTACCGTAGAACTCGAAAATAAAGGGAGCAGACGCCACTTTTTGACTCTCTTCTTCTTAGTCCTTTACCTTCATTTCATTCGGCTTTCTCTTCCACAGCTGTAATGCATGTGTGAATATAGCAGGGAAAAATCCCATTATCGTAAATCATCGTTTTCCAATAATGCTGCCAAGCCTCTTTACCGTTCCTTATTTTCTGTCGCAAGACGGCTTTCTTTCCCTGTCTCTCTTTCTTTCTCTTTCTATCACTCTCTTACTGCTCTTGTCTTCTACTCCTTTTTCCTCGACTAACTTACTTTATTTTTTCTATCTTTCTTACTTTCTTTTTCTTTTAAATTTCAGGTTCCGAAACACTGAATTTTTGGTTAAATTTATTATCGCAATTTTTCAAGTGATTTTCTTGGTGATAATGGAGTAATGGTATAAATTATTAGAATAACAAATGACAGACTGACAACTATTCTGGCACAGCTTTTTCTTATGTTTCAAAGAATTTGGGTCAAGTTATACGCTTTTTATTTTCTCTGAAAACGTAATCCTTAATTACACGATTGCAAATTTTAATTACATTATATTATTTACAAAATTAATTCTATTTATTTATGAATCTCCATTGAAATGTAATGACCTATAAAATAACATCACTTTTTCAATCATAAAGAATATTTATCCTATCATAGTTATTCATAGAATATCCTGATCTGTAAATTAATTAAATTCAAGTACCAAATTGTATGAAAGGAATTATATTCTAGATATAAATCAATTATGTAAATAGTATAATGTAACTTATTGGCTCTGTGTTTATTTTTTGTTAATAGTTATTTTTATCACACACAAAAAAGAATTAAAATTTAAAAAATTTATTGAAAAATAATAAAACATTTAAATAATTATTTTTACAAAATTTTATTGTTATATTATATACATATTGATCTTTTAAATTTGATAAATAATTTCTACAATCATAGAATAATCTTCTTACCATAAATTCTCTAATTTTAATTTAAAAATTTATAAAATATACATTCATATTTTTTGTGATATTTAAAAAGATTATTGCAATTAACATATTAGTGAATATAAAATATATTTAGTTTTGAATTTATAACTCTTTAAAATTTTATTTATACTTTTATTATTTTTCGAATAAAAAATTTTTAATTTTTTATTTGGAAAACTTAAGTTACAAATAAAGATGTAACAATTAATTATGCGTCTATCTAAAGGGCAGCTTGTGCACTTAAATTATATTAATTTATTAATTTATTAAGCATTTCAATTTGTAAAAATAATTAATAATTTTTTTATATTTGCTAATATCTAAAATTAAAATCTTATAAAAAATTGATACGTAAAAAATATTTTTTATTACGTATATAAGTTTTAAAGGCTTATGAAAAAATTACATAAAAAAATATGAACGTTATCGTCTTAGATATTACGTAATTCCTAGAGACTGCTTATACTAATTAAAGTTTAATCTTCTGTATGAAGATTTTTTTCAAAGAAGTTTAATTTGAAGAAGGGACAAAGTTATTTACAAATCTTTGAAAACGCTTAGAAACAAAAATTTTAGTGAATAAATAATAATAATTTGTAAATGTCAAAGAATTATTTAAAATTTTATTAAAAAAAGCACGAAAATATGGTCGTTAATTTAAGTCAAATTTATGACGGTGCAATGATAGATATTTCTTAAATTTTTTCTGAATTCTACACATAAGTACTCATGATGTTATCACGGCGATGATTCAAACGGAATAAGTCATAAAGTTGTACCACTTACAGTAACAAAGTCGTTGAGGCGTGATGCGTTACGAGTCTCACTAACTTGCAAGTATCTCATCGGGGATTACTATTTCTAAGAACGTGATGTGGTGGCAACGTAGAGCCTAACGGCGTCGTGTCCAGTCCATGCAGTCGTGTGTGGCACGATTACAAAGTCGATGCGTAAGATTTTCCTCAGAATCTCAGGTTGGCAATAACCCTTGGTGGCTAATACTATCGAAGACAAACAAAGTGTAAAGTTAAGATAGAGACATTGGGTGTAAAGATATGGTCCGTCCGGCTACTGGCACTAAATAAGCTCCGGCAAACCAACCGAGACCGGACCGGCCATTGCTGCTGCCGGGTGTTGTGTGGGAACGCTCTTCCGGAATACCAAGAAATCTTCTAGTTTCGAATTCTCAGCATAGCCGTCGAGGATAAATTTTTCTCCTGTTTGTGTGCCTGTATGCGTGCTTACGGATCCCTGCGAATGTGAATATGTGTGCACGTACGCACAAATAATAAAAGCTTCGTAAATATAATTTGACATCTAGCTTGACGTTTTTATTCGATCAAAATTAGTTTTGCAAATAGTACTACGGAAACTTATAAAATAATTAATTATAATTCGTTTTTATATTTATCTAAAAAATATTTTAATCAACAAAACTTGAATTTTAATTGTACATGCACTGTACTTTTACTGACATTCCTTTATCAGTATTGAAGTTACATCTAATTTACTTTCAAGTAAAAATATCGCATGAAATGTAACTCTCAACTTTTATATTCTATTTACTATATAATGGAAGATTTAAAATATCTTTATTTCAGTTGCTAGTCGTCTGTTTTATTTTTTAATTTTTCCAATTAATACCTATTGCAAGGGAGAAAATATCTATATATAAGACAATTTTAATTAATTTCTAGAAAGTAAATTACTTGAACAAAAGTCTTCATAACGTTTTTCTGTGATTGATAATCCTCGGGCACGTGCAAAGCATTTCAACGGGAGAAAATGAGATTAAGGCCCAATATCGACTAACAACCATAGTTGCCTCAGTATCACGCAACACCTTTTCATCTATGTCTAAGTGCAAAAACAATCGGCCTTGATGCAAGTCTTATACCTATACAGAGCTAAGAGAAAGATCTCGTTTCGAGAATAAGGGTGACAGGAGCAAATCTTATCCCGAGAGCCGCGTTGAGTCGCGCGTCGTACGACCGAGACGCCTTTGGGCGCTTTTCTCCTCTTTCTCTATTCTTACGGGGCTCTTCACGATCTTTCTCGACTATAGCCCCTGAACCGTCACTCCTCCCACCATAACTTGATTGTTTTAATTAAATTTCGCCAGGAAATCGTTTTACGCTGGGCACACTGGCCCAGGCACAATGCAAACCGTGACGTGCACTGAATGAATTGGGGATTGGTAGGGTGAAAGCTTGGGAAGCGCTGTGCGGACCAGTACAGCGAGTGTCTTTTATTCCTTCTACTTCTTCCGAACACAAGCGAAAAAAAAATGCAAAATTTTATTAATATCTTTTTAGCTCTAGTTTTTATTTTCAGAAATGTTTAGAATAAATTTTACTGACTTAAGTTGAATAATATCACCTTATTTCACTTACCAAATTTGAAGATTTTAGTAATTTAGAGCCTATGAAATTGATAAAAACTTTTTTTCGTTGTTATCTTTTACTTTAAACAGTCATAAAATTTAATTGTTTTATGCTTATTAAAAAAGTATATAGTATATAGTTATATAAATATTACATATGCTTTGACCTAAATTAGTTAATTATTTTCATATAGTCAAAAGTATGAAAAACGAATAAAATTTGATATTCAATTAAATTAATAAATATATTTAAATTATTAATGTTTTTATGAGCAACTGAATCGGGTAGATAAACTGCAATATTTTTTTTTTTAACTACTAATAACATACAAAATAATAAGAACCAATAAGTCTCAAAAAATATTTTACATGTAAAAGGTTGTCTTCGTTCTAAAACACGGATACTCCGAAAATTGATATTTAAGTGATAAATTACCTCATTAAAGTTCAATTTGATGTAGAATAAAAAAGTAATTATGTAGAGGAGAAGAAATAAGAGAGTTCTCGATTAAAAGTTGCATTAACTAAAAGGAAAGTTTCTAATGGATATTTGGAAAATATGCTGGTAAATTCGAGACGTCAAAGGTAAAGGGGAAAACGATTGAGGCTGCGTTCATCTGCTCGCACGCCTTCATATTCCTCTTCCTAGAATAAGACGAAGGTTAGGTGCGATCACGAAGTACGCCACCACTGGTACGTAGAACGACGCGCGCCGTTCTGCATATTTCTGTAGATATTGGAATTTGTCGTGGTTACTTACTTCAAATTATCTTCTAGATTCGGTCTATAAGTCCACGATATAACAACTTACATTACATCACTTTAACCTTGTAAGCCACTTTTCTTCAGTGCGCTATTCTTGGTAATCACTTTGGAACTTTTTTTAATTGACTTGAAATTTCAGGTGAAATAATTCGCGTCTGTTAATTTCATTAAAGCATTAGAAATCATAAATTTCTTAAAAGTGAATATTCCAAAAATCTATCTTAATTGATTATAAACTAATTTAATACCATATCAAACAAACATAAAATCGTTCCGTAGATATTTTATTTAATAAAAATCTATCGAAAATTTTTTCTAGTAATGATTGCAAACATAAATATTATTTTATGCGTTATAATATTATTTCATATTATTAATTATGTATATTATAAATCACACATTAATGTAAAAATTAAAAATTCTAAATTATGTCAATATTAAGCTAATTTTACCTAACTTATAACACTTTCTACTTGGCTTACTTCAAATTACAATTTTATGTTATCTATTGTCAATCTTATAAGATGAAAAATTAGTATTAGAACGAATATAATTATTCCTGAAAATTTTTAATTTAACAACTATAGGCATTTTGCATTAAGTTAAAAACAGTGTAAAATTTAATAAGATCGATTATTATACTGATGTATTAAATTAATAATATATATAATTACTGAATAGTTAGAAATTGTGTAAATTTTTACAACTAAGATAACATAACTTGTATTTCTAAAATTTTGATAATTTTCATTTGATAAATATTAAAATAAGTAAATTTAACTAATTAAATAAAATTTAAAAATGCTTTGAAATAAGATCAATTATAATATTTTAAAATACTTGCATATATACTTTTTTATATTATTTAACGTAGAAATAAGTTGCATACTGACTTTCTCTGAAAATTTACTTGAACAGTTGACATAATAAAAATATTTTAAACTGCATATTTATATAATCATATAAGATAAAATTTAAGTATCTTTATTTTTATTAATAAATACATTTATTTCCATATAATTCCATATAATTACCTTGTATAGTAAGTAAATCAATTTCCAATAAAACCAGTGATAAAAATCTCAATTTATTGCAGTATAAACCGTTTCATATGTCAGTATTCAAATTTTTAATAACAATAAATTATAAACTTAAAAACATTGTATTTATATTTATTCTTATGCAAGTGTACAGTATTATACGTTTCAATTGATTATTTTCATACTTATCCTTTATATTTCAGATAGAAAGAAAAATTTGACGTATTTGTATTTCTCAGTATAGTGAAACCGAATTTCTAATAATATATTATATATAAACAAATATTACTATGTCAACGTAAAACCTTGTTCCTTCTTTTAAATTTTATTAAAGTGTTATTAATTTTATAGTACTTTCTTTCATGAATAGACCAATATAATAAATTAAAAAATCAGGTAGAAACTTCTAATCGATACTTTAATGATATAACTGTTAAAAAATGTAGCATTACTGTGATACATCATATAAAAAATTTGTATTCACAATAAAAAACTTCATTCGTTCTTGGTTTCAAGATCTACACAAATCTTAGATTTTCTTTCCCTTCTTAGTTTCTCTATTCTCTCTCTCTCTCTCTCTCTCTCTCTCACTCTTTCTCGCAATCTATCCTCCTATCTTGAATTTGTTTTTAATGTGGCGACCAGCACCCTCATGATTTCAAGGCTAGTCGACCGCTTGAATGCGCATTTTTACTAAATTAAAAAGTATCGTGCGACTGAGCGTTAGCAAAGAGACAGAAACGGAGAGAAAGAGAAGCTCACCCTTAAGCGATCCTCCCTCTTTAACCCTTCTCTTATCCTCAACCTCATGCTTATTCTCCCTCTGCTTTTTCGCGGTACTGACTCGATTCTACCTTAACCGCTCTCTTTTTTCTCATTCCCCCTTAGTTACCGTGTTCACTTACCGTCTTTCTTTTGCTTACTCGACGATTTGGGAGACCCTAGCGAAGTAACTAACCCCTGTTTACGTTTAATATGTTACTGTTTTCCTTTTTTTCTCTTTCATTGCATTGCTCCTAATCTTTTTTAACCACTTAACCGTATCTACCTAGTGACTTGATACTTGGTCACAAGCTTCCGCTTTAAATTTTTTCTTGTTTGTTAGATGCAGTTAAATTCTAAACTTCTATATTATCCAATAAATAGATTTTCACACAATACTTTATTTTTTTATTATCGAAATGAACAAAATGTTTGGATTTATTTATAATATAAGTATTTAATTATTCATCTACTAAATTGTGTATATTTTAATATTATATTTATTCTCTTCATTGTAAAGTTTTCTAATTATATGTTTTACTTGGTTCTTTCATTTTATATTTAATGAAACTTTTCAATTTCTGATTATAATCCTAACTTTTATTTTTAAAGATATTTCTATACGTACAACAAATGATTATTAATTAAATTATTATTACTAAGTCAGTCAAATAAATTCAATTTCTTTTTCTCTAGATTTTCAATTATTTATTCATATATTTGATTATCATGATTATAAAAATGAATCGAAGCAATTAAATTTATAAAATAAATAAAAAATGTTTAAATTAATAATTTTTCACCTACATTGTATTTATAAGAAATATATAATAGATTTTAAAAAAATATGATATTTGAATGCCAGTACATAAATTTAATATATATAATATAATAAAAAATTTATTTAAATTTGACACTAATTATACACCATTGATAAACTCTAATTCCTTATTATTCCAGAACAAGATAGATATATTTTTCTTTCAGATAAAAAGAGGATATATGACAGATTTAAATCGAGGAGAGACCTTAACCGGAAAATATCTTTCAGGTGTATCTTTCACCGAGCAGAAGTAGTGGAAGGAGTTCTCTTAATCCTTCGTCATGTATAGTTTTTTTTTATTCTTAATGCTTTGATAGATAACTATGGTTTGACAAACCTTAAAAAGTTATCTAATTACTTAGGATATGAGCGCCTATTTAGTTTGTGAAGGCATTTTCGTTATTTTGGTACGCAAAATGATTTTCGTTTCTCCTCTCTGATCTCATACATTCACACTTCACTGATTCATCAATTCTCAGTTCAAATAAATTTTCTATTTATCTTTTTCATTTGAAGCTGTAGGCCTTTGAATTGAACATGAGAATAAATCTTTATATACATGAAACATATTCTACGATTATATTCACTTATAATTTTAATCGAGAAATTTTTGAATTTCTCCGTATCAGTAGATCATTTCATAAAATAATCATATATTTTAACATATTCTTTAAACATAATTTTTATATCAAGATTTGCTTTAAAATATTTACTTTAATTTTGATATTAAATATAAAAATTAATATTTAAGTTCATACTGCTTCCTTTTTTAGGTTAACTTCCTTATTATTATTGTATCTTATTTACATTGTAATATTCACATACACGAATTATCGACAAAATTCGGAAGAGCAAAATAATATAAAATGACTCGCGTTCTTCAAATTAAAATAGAAAAATTATTATGTTGAAAATTTATTTATTTGAATATTTATTGAATTTTCATAAATTAATATTTGAAATTTTCGTCAATATAAATTTCTTGCGATCGTATTAATTATTTAAAAAAAAATTTTTATTTCTAAAGTATGAAAAATATTATACTAGTTTAGATGTTATGTAAATATGTAATACTCACCATTCTATTTAATGTAAGCTGAAATAACCTTTCCTTTAGTACAAGAAATTGTTTCTCATAATTTTCTAATTGACAACTTTCGAATTTTTCTTTTCGAGATTTTGTTGTCATATAAAGATAATTAATTTCATTGATATATAATTTATAAAATGGTATAGTATAAATTTTATATAGTTTTATATAGTATAAAGAAACAATTTAACTTTTCGTAGATAATGATATAATTTTATATCATACACATTACATTTAAATTATATCAGAGTTTTATTTAATATAAAATAAATATTTACTTCTATGCGATGATATTAAAATTTTTACTAAATTATACTGAATATAAACTTAAGTTTTTCTTTGAATTTTTTAAAAATATCTACCTACTTCTTGCAGTAAATACATCTAAATATTCAGTATCAATGATTTTATTCAGTAATATATTATTAATAATGTTATAATTACAACATATTAATGCATCGATTCTCCGTGCACCAGAAATAAAAGAATTTTTCAACTGATTTAATACTGATGAATACTGCTATATCGGAAATAAAAGGTACATATGAAAATGGTTTTAACTTTTATGACGACATAGCGTTGTACTTATTATTATTATAATTAAATAATTCAGCTATTTTAATATGTAATTGTTAATTACTTTAAAATATAAACTTTTTGCTTTATTTAGTTAACCGATAAGTATAAAAAACACAAATTAAAACAAATTTATATAAATTAATTTTAATAAATTAATTTTATTATTATTATTTGAAAAGAATTATTATTTTCTATTTGAGCAGCTGCAATCAACTATTAAATAAAATATTATAAGGAGTAATTTTTGAATTTATATATAAAATATCAAATCTCTAATAACTAATGCTTTTAGACCACTTACAGAAAGAAAAGGTCAATTACCACGCATAAGAGCATTTGCAATAAGCTCCAACGGTGAAGATAAATGTTGGCTACTTATGTATATTTCCATTGAATACGAAAAACATTAGTCCTGGAGAGTTCAAAGTCCAACGAAACACCAGGTATAGAGCAACCAAAAAAGAGATACATGCAAACTATAGCAAAATCTATGTGCCCGTACACATCGACAAATCCATTCTCGATTAAAGTCTAAAACCAGAGAGCGACTCTCTGACACCCAACGCTTTCACCCCGCTTTTCCCTTGCAAATTCCCTCTTTTACCACTTCTTCGTATAGTCAACTCTTTCTCGGAGAATGGAAAGAGAGTTTGTTTTAGCAAGAACTCTCGGTGTACACTGAATCCTGAATGTGTATATATGGCGCGCGCAAATTCCACCGCAATCCGCCGCTCGCGAAACTTCCATGGACTCAGTATGCCTACCAACCTTTATTGGTTTTTACATACAACAAAGTAGAAATTTTCTTTCTTTTTTTTGTTACTTCTCTTTTCCATCTTCCCTACTGCCTTTTTTATTAAAACGAAACTATTCTCTGAGAGGCGATTCTGATGCTTTATACCTCCTTTTATTGCCCTGGCAAACCAAGAAATGTTTATATGGTGTGTTCTGCGGTGTAGAAAAGCGAGTGAGAATTAAGCGGATAAGGTTACTTTTTGCTTTTCATTATAGCTTACTTTTACCCGGCATATTTATTTTCTAGCATCTTATCATTTTTTTTTTGTTTTTTTATTATAATTATCACATTATCCGCTTCAATTCTTTGCCTCGCTTAAATTTTAAATTTTCATTTCATTATAGAAAATAAAGACACCTGATACCTATTTATTACTTATTCCTAACACCATAAAAATTACATTTTTTCTTTATTTTCAGTTTTATAAAGAAAATATTTTTGAAACTTTTATTCCATCCTATAAAAGTTCATTTAGGCATTTATTCAATTTCAATTATTGACATAAAAATTTTCAAAAAGAATTTCTTAATCATACCTATTTTTAGTTATTATATATTTAGCTTTCCCAAGATCATTAATTATCAACAAAAAAATGTTATAAACGAAAATATACGATCCCAGAAAAATATTATACAAAGTAAATATTACAAAATGTGGATCTTGAATTTTACATTTTAATTAAAATAATAAAATTTATATTTTAAAAACAGTTCTATAGTTTCATTATAAAATAAAAATATGCGTTAATAACAAATGTTAAAAATTAGGTAGAATTTCTATTTTCATAAATTTATTGATATTGAACAGGTTATTGAACTAAATGTCAAGTTATTATAATTTTTAGTGCTAAAATTACTGCATAAATTATCTAAAATCTTTTTATAACCATCGTTAAAAAATAAGATGCTTATTAAATATGTATTATGAATACTTATTTTAGTTTTGATTCATTGGTCAAGGTGTAGAATTAATATTATTATACTTTAAGCAATAATCGCACATCCGAGTTTACGAAATATAATAGTTACCGGCGTATTTGTCATCAAAGAAGCAAATCTCTAATGCAATCTAATCGTACTGTTATTTGCCTTGATCCAACACATACTCAATATCAACGCGTATATTATAGAGGTAAATTTAATAAAAAATCATCTTACCTTTTTCAAAGCGGGTGTTTAAAACACAGGTGTTGGTCCGTATGATCGAGAGAGATCAAATCGCTGAACAGAATTTGTCAGTAAGCCGGCCGTCTCGATAAAGGCTGTAAAATATTTAAACCAGACACGTAGGCTCCTCTCTTTTTGTTATTTTGACGCGTGCAGCAACCGCGGCGGGTACACGAGTACGCGGGCAAGGCGGCCCATTGAGGAAGAGGGGGGATCTGCGTCGGCTACTTTGCGATACGCACAGCTTCTGTGAATCCCTGAGCGCAGATTAAGCTTTCTCCCCTTAAATATTCATTCCCTTGGAAAAAGCGATAAAAATAAGGGAAGACCCTCTCTTTTATCCACCGTCGCCGACACTTCTCTCTTTTCTTCTTTAGCAGTCTCTCTTTTCTATCTATCTATCTACCTATCCAACTCATATCTTTAGGATTACAAACATGTCACGTTGGTTATTATGGATAGACTGTGATTCCAAGAAGATTCATAATTCATAGTTCTTTTTTATAATTTCGATTATACGCGAAAAATAAATTAGTCCCCACAAACATGTATTAGTTCTCGGGATTAATATTTTAATTGATGGTGTCGTACTACAAAACAGCTTACAAATATTATTTGTGATTAATAGACAGATTCTTTAAGAAATATAAATTTTACTTTAATTACATCGGTGTTGTGTCATCTTTTTTTGGAATAAAAACGTAATTAGTAAATGCTATCGTTGCTTATAAAGCTAATAACTACAGGAAAAATAACGGGCACCCTCCCAGAGGTATATTTCTTTTCTTGTGCGCCTGCAATACGGTTCAAAGGGCGTTCATTCGACTTAATAAGATTATGTGCAATAGAAGAATGAAAAATACACGGAGGTTCAAGGAATGACAACAATGGCCGAACACGACATCTTAATCATCTCCAAGCTTCTTAGACGCGCGGGTCCCTGGCTTTTAAGTCGAACGAAAAGAGCGCTGCAGCTTTTTTGCTTCTGCTTGTGCTAACTGCTTGGTGAAAAAGGTTGCCGCTGCTTTCCGAGAAAGCGCGAGAGGATACTTTTGCCTCGAGACGGCTGCTTCGATAATTGAATCAAACGATTTATCTTTTCGATTAAAAATGCTAGAGCCGCTAAGAGGTATCGCATTACAAAGCGGCTTTCTTGTCACCGGATTCTGTGTTGGGTCGTCTCGTTTGGGTGTTCTCGTTAAATTTTCGCTTTTTATGAGCGCGATCCTATCGTTGATAGTCTTGATTTGGGGAAAAACGATTGATTTTATAAATACAAGCTTAAATTGAATATCAGAGAACTCGATTTCAAACCTCCAAGTTTTTGTTTCTCAGAGAGTCTGATCAAGCAATTTACACTTTAAAGATCTTATATATCTAAGAACCATTTTGTACTGCTTTTTGTGTTTGTTTAGATATTTTTGAAAATTCGTACAATATTCATTTATTATCATTCCTGCAATTTTTATATTTACATTTATTTGTCATTATATTTTTAATGTTTATTTAGTAAAATTAGTGTTTTTTTATCTATTGGAGACCATCTGAAACTAATAAGAGTAAAGTACACATTTTTTTGTTTTCAAGAAATTTTATTGGAGCTAAAATAAAAAAATTAATAACATAAAATACATTTTTTTAAATATGTGTATGTGTAGGTATTTGTTCGTAAATATAGTCGACAGCTCTCGATAATTTAAATGGCAATCAAAACAAGAAATATGATCAAGCATCTCTAAAATTATATAAAAAAGAGAGGATCGCAAAAATGGGAATGATGTAGCGATTTACATTGATTCGTGACCGCAAACAATAAGACACCGCAAATCCTGAAAATTGGTCCCAAATAAGATTAGGTTTCGTTCTCTACGCGACAATGCAATACGATAAAAAATTGAATTTAAATGTGGCCACGTTTGCGCTGTTTTCTGATTCCTTTTATTTTGTCGTTTTTTAGTAACTGAAGGAAAAGACTGAAAAAAAATGAAAAAATATGAGAGAAAGAGAAAAAGAGTGCGACCCTCACCGCGAACGGCGAAGTCTACTGCCGACAAACGGATAGCAGATTGATTTTGTTGGTTCCGCGCTGTCCTCTTTCTGCTTCATATATACCTTGAAGAAACGCTGGTAGATCCACTCGCGAGAGAAGATAGGCAAGCAGTAATGACAGAAGTGGTAGGAACAGCGGTGCTAAGGGAAAATATGGAAGAGGGTTGAAGGGCCAGAAGCATGAGACGAGTTCGATCTCATCTCGGGTTATTAATAATATCTGGAGGTTAGTATTTCCGTCGAGGAGGAAATAGAAGATGCGCTCCTCGCCTTGACTCGTTCTCTCTCTCTCTCTCTCTCTCTCTCTGTTGCTCTTCATTTCTGTATCATGCAGGCAGAGCGGGGGCACAGATGGAAGTACCCGATTTATATGCAAATTCCATATTTGTCGCACCGGGCGGCCGCACTCGCGCGAGAGATGGATCCTTCGTTCATTCGCCCGTCCGCTTTAGGAAAGAACAGAACGCCGGAACAGTTCGAAAGACTTGAAAAAGGCTGTATGGGTTACGACTAATGACGAAGAGGTACAATGGATGGTAGATTTTATCAATCCCTCGAGAGAGAGATTTTTATTATAGGATTTTCTTGAATCTACATTATTTTTAATTTGTACAATTTAATATGGAATTTAGTATGGTCTGTATAATCGACATATAATCATTCCATGAGTTCGACTGTGTTAAGTAAAGTAACATTAAATATTTGAAGGCTAATCAAACTATGCATTGATTACATATTTTCTTAGTTACGTGACCAAGAGATATATAAAATTTTCTTAAGAAATTTCTAATCAAATATGATATATAAAACATGGATCTAGAATTTTTTTATTTTTTTAAATTAATTGAGAATTCTGTGTTTATGCCTGTATATCATCAATTTTTATTTTAAATTCCACAGATCAAATTATTTAATAATTCATAATAACCTGAAGAATAATGCAATAAATTTATCTTGAAGGACATCGTTTTTTATTCCAACAAGAAAATATTATTTCTATTAACAATTTAAATCGTATCATATCATTTCAAAAATCATATTTTAGTAAGTTTGCAAAATTAAATTAAATTTTTGTCTATTAAAAGGGATAAATTAACTAGTTGATTATAGTTTGTAATAAAATTAATATCTAATTGAATATTTATGATTCGTTTAAAAAATATTTGCTTTTAATTATTTGATGCGAATAGTGCATATGTATTTTATCGTTCATAACATTTTATAAATAGTATTAATTTATAATTTACAAAAATAACAGATATAAATTTGATTGTCTTACCATATTTTTATATTTTTAAAACTTGATAAATTATTTTTAAAATTTATAATTTTAGTTGTTAATAGTTCAGTAATTATCGCATAGCATTCATTAATTATAGTGACTAGATTTTTCAAATATAATTGTTATTGTTCAAAATAAAAAATTTTTTTTCAATATTTTTAAATTTAATGATAATTTAATATTTGTTGTGGTTATTGGAACATCCTTAGGTTCGTGATACTTCATAACTTAATAAATGTGTCTTTGATAAAACGTAAGTAAAAGTTACTAACTTAAAATATTCAATAAAAATATTTTTTCTTATTGAATTCGAGTTAATTGAAAAAATATTAATAGAGAATGAAATCTAGATTTTTAATTTAAATAAAACTAATAATTTCGTGATATTTATTTAATACTTTATTTTAAGGTACAGACTTAGTTAAAAAAATAAAACTTTAACTATTACACTAATTTATTTAATTTTTCAAATTAATAAACTAATAGTTTTTAATATTTAGTTACTGATAAAGTAAGTATATTTTAGTTATATTAATAAATAATGTTAGTATATAATATTGATTGAGTTGTTTAATTAGCTCACAAAATTTTTATAAAATGGTTTTGTACTATATCTGAATCACTTGACATTTCATTTTTACTAAAGAAACTTTACAGATCTTGGTTGAGTTCACCGAGTACTACTTTTTCTTTCAGGTTGCCCGAGTGACAAGCTGTTTCCTTTAGAAACTCACATGAAAGTTTAGTACTTTGAAATCAGCTATAATGTTTACAGTAAACTAGTTTTAGTCTGTTTTTTTGTAACTTATATTTCAATTTTGTTGTTGCTTAATATTAAAGTAGTTTTTAAAAATAAAGCGAAATTTTATCTCGCTTTTTATTCATTTTTTTGTACACATAGTATTTTAAGAATTTTTAATAAATTTAGGATCGTATATAACTCAGAAAATTTTTACTGTATACATTATTATTTAAGTAGTATATGAAATATACTATAAATAAATTATATTTTTAAAAGAAAATTTTTCCAAAATTTTACATCTGTAAAATACATTTTATTCGTTTTTTTCTTTAATTTAATAAATTTTTTATTAACAATTTAAAAAATAAATTGAGACGATCCAAACTAAACCTCGTTAAACGCGCGTTAATCGGATCATATCAATTGAAATATTTAGAGTTACTATGATACATAGAATTACATAATTTCATGTATGATACGTCAAATGTTATGACTAGATTTATAAATTAATATCTATAAAAATATTTATAGAAGTTTTTTATTCATTTTTATTATTGAATAATAAAATAAAGGAAGATAAAGTTTTATTAATATTCCGTCGAAGCTACACAACCTTTCAGATAGTTTCTGCTCAATTATACGTAAATAATCGAATTATTCACAGGAATATTTTTAAAAATTACTCAATTGTGTCAACATTATTTCAATTGTCCATTTTTTTTATTTTTAATATGAATACTACGATTTTTTATCGATGACACATTTTGTGTACTGTCATTTTTTATTTATCCGCGTTACAATCATTTGTAGCTTTTTTCATTAAAATTTATTTTATTGTATTTTTATTGTGCTAAGTTATTCAGAAAAAAGTTATTTTTTTAAATTCATCTTTGGAAATGGAATCATATATTCAATTTGAACATCTTTATATATATTTATTAACAAATTTTTATAAATTGTTATCGTTTACATAGTTACCACACAAATAAATTACTTAGAAATAAATTTATAAAATACAAGTATAATTATTTAGAAGCTAATGTGTTCAGTAATTTATTTAGAATATCAACTAGATTAATAATTTTATAAATGATTGAATGACTTTATTTCATTTAAATTTACCTACTAGTATATGTAAGGTTATTTTTATGAAAAAAATAAAATATTTTAATTACATGAAATCCATTCTTTTCTTATATATTTTTTAGATAAATTAGTAGCGCGGTTGTTTCTTGCGAATATAAGGTCATTAATTAATATGACAGCTAATGGCCTTATAACAAAAGAATTGAAAGTATTAAGAAAACGAATTCTTAAGAATAGGTGACTTATAAACGTTAAATGTATATAAATATAAATCTCCATTTACGTGGGACTCGAAATTTGCTATACAACGTAGAAAGATATTAAGCTTGCCTGTGCTAAGAGTACGATTTTGCGTCACGCGATCGTTACGTGGAAAATGACGAACACAAAAAGACCAAGCACTATTCGAAGATGAGAAGGAACAAGAGTAAAGAGAATAGAGAAAAGCCAGAGAAAGAGATAGAACAGCCTCGTTTTTCGCACGACACCGTCAATTATCGAACCTTTTTTTTCTTGCCTCGACTGCTGTGCACGTCGGTCGTGCGATATCGTTAATAAACCCAAGCTCCAGGAGTTCCCTGTCTCGTCTAATCATCCACCCTCTCGAGTCTTCCTTCGTATTTTCTCATTCTCTTTCTTTCTCTGTCTTTTATCAAGCTCTGCCAATTTCTTACCAGCTAAAATTATCTTCTTTGCATTTCTTTTGCTCAAACTTTGCGCTTATATACGAAGTCACTAATTCCCAGTGCGACACCTACACATTTGATCAAAAGTGTAAACAGTCGACCAACACTGAATGAATATGTCGAGCTCATGTATTATTAATTGACGCGTATTGGATTAAAAAAATGAAAATGGAAGGACGGAGAAAGAGGAAACGAATAAAGAAATTAACTTGAAATTGGGCTGTTAAATACAACCACGTGGGGTTTAAAAAATATGCATCAGGGACAATATTATAGTTTATGATATTTTTCAGCAACTTATTTTATTCTATTGGGTATTATAATAGCTTATTAAATTGGACATTTTTTAATAATGGAAATGAATGCTTGAAAAAGTAAAACGAATGCTAAGATCGAATAACACTAACAAAAGTTTAAATTTTAATAAGAAGAGATGATTCTAAATTTTACATCTTTATTTATTGTTGTGGCTAAATTCATTAATAATTTATTATCCTATATTATCCTCTAAAAATATTGAAAAAATAACATTTTTGATGATTTGGAATAATTTAAAAATTCTGATTACGTGTATTTTTTCTACAATTTAATTACTTTTTTTTTAGAAATGCATAATTATTCTATAATTTTAATGTTTATCTTTTTAATACTTGGTTCATTCGTTCAGTCTGCGTTAAATGTAAATATTCGAATATTTTAAAATATTATATTAAAAATGTTTAGAAATATTTTATATAATTTATATTTACATTATCCAAATTCATTAAGTATTCGAGTCCATAATAAAGTAAAGATTGCAAAAATATTAATTTAATTTTTTTCATTTACCTAAAATAATAGTTTTTGTTACACTTATTGAAAATTGTAGATAATTTAAATTAAATAAATCAAAATATAAGGAAAATCTTTTAAAATATTCTGAATATTTTACTATTATAAATAGTAATACGATAGCATAATATTATACAATACTACAATAGCAGCTCCATAAGTAACACTTAAACAATTAAAAATTTTTCTAGATAATTATTCGAAACGTAACAATAGCTTAACAAAGTTATTTTAATTAATCAAAAAATTATTTTTTCTTACATAAAATACATTAAATTTTCATACTTCAAATTAAAGCACATGATTAAGAAAAAAATATTCCTAAGTACAGGAAAAAGGGAGATTCTACCGGGATTGCAAGAAGAATATTTTCCGTGTGAAGCTAGCAAGAATTTTCTAAGATAAGAAGCAGCGACGCGCGCAAAAGAGAAAAATAGGGAGAGAGATATAATCGAGAACAGTGGAAGTGTAGCTTGAATAAAAAAAGGAAAGAATGAAGCGTACGCGCAGGCGGGACATTCCACAAAAATGATTATAGAAAGTTGGAGCAACTTTTGCAACGATGGGAGAGAAAAGAAGCTAAGAAATATTCGAGAATGTATTTGTATCCTGTGTTAGTTGTCTAAATATTGATACTTATACTTTAGTAAGTTTTTTTGCTTTAAAACGGAAAAACAACCAATTATCTTAGTAAATAATATTCTTTAAAAAATTATTTAAATTTTAACTTATTTTTATAATTTAAAAATTTATCTACTATAGAACATAATGCTAAATATTTCAGCGATATTTAAAAAAACTATCGGATGTTGTCAAGCTTGAGCGAAATATTT
Organism: Platyscapa corneri; assembly: GCA_018907185.1. Lineage (NCBI taxonomy): Eukaryota > Metazoa > Arthropoda > Insecta > Hymenoptera > Agaonidae > Platyscapa > Platyscapa corneri. The sequence continues at coordinate 898,932 of JACCHW010000004.1, forward strand.
TTAGTATTCAGTTATTGCAAACAAAACTTATTGAAGTACAGGTAAAATATTTATAAAAAGTTATTAGCTTGTATATTTAAAAACACATCGATAATAAAAAATCTATCGGAGATACATCTCGAGATACATCTCGAGAGGAACGATAACCTTGAGTCGATATATTCGAATCATTACCTGAAATGATTGTTAGCGCGTGATTTTTCAAACTGCACCAATTACGAAATTCGATACCGAGAGATAAAAGTCTTGTTGTATCTTCTTCTCTTTTTTCGTGGAAGAGTGATTCTCACATATTTTTCAAAGCCTTTCTAGCAAGTCTACAGCGATAACACGATAAGTTATCGGCGTATCCGTGTTGTGCGACGTATTCATGCTCGGATTAAGCGTATGCGCGTTTCTTCGGTTGAGGGGCGACGTTTGTGACATACTATTGGGTAAGATTGAGGAGTGGGGAAAATTGGCGCGATTGCCGTATTTATATTTGTCGTAATCACAGTCGAGAAGTGAGCGCGTCTGAGAAAATGAAGGGTGGCAGGCGGGATAGCGTGATAAATTATCGCGTGTCAAAGCCTTAGCGTGCATTCATTTGTACGAAGTTAGCTCTGTCATTGGCACGATCCCTCATTTCGTCTCTCTATCTGCGCGATCCCTTGCATCACTCTTTCTCTCTCTCTATTCATATCTCTTTCACTCTTCTTCACTCTTTCTTTCAAAATCCATCCCACTGTGGAGACCATCTTCCCTTCGGTCTTGTCACTGGAGCTGTTGTCTTCGTTTTCCTCATTTTCTTACCAGTTCTCTTCTGAGTGCTGAGCTATTAGAAGGTTATCGCTAGTGAAACCTCACTGTTTCGACGCTAATTGCTTAACAGTCTACTCACTTTGTCTGTTTATATACTATTAAACCATTGACTGTTATTTATAGTTGATCTAAAAGATTAAGTCTTACCTATTTTGCGAATAGCTTGCTTTTCGTTTTTTATATGTCCAGCGATCAGAGTTTGTACGAATAATAAACATGTAGGAAAAATTAGTAAGATCGTGAAGTAAAGTATTTATTGAGCTAGATTTTATTTACTTTTATTATCGGTTAATCTATTTTATAGTTTTATTGTTTTTTAAATTTTATAGGCTTTATTAAAGTATTCAACACTTTTTATATACTTTAGTAATTTATATTTTAGAAGTAATGCAAATTAAGAGTAAAATTTTGTGTATTGATTATATTTTAAGGATGGGTAAAAAAAGTACAAATATTAATAGCTCTAATAAAAATTGGATAAATCGTAGAAAAAAAGAAACTCGTGGATTTAATTCTCCTTTTGTAAACAACATAGTTTAATCAGATTTTAATACATTCGCTTATAAATTAAGCAATTAAGAATTCTTAAAGTTCCATTATTATTGATTATTTAATTTCTTAACACAGAAATTATTACAATGATCATGTAAAAATTTTACTTATTTTTGTTTTAAGATAATATTGTAACTTAATAATATTGTTGATTGAACTTTTTTCGCTCTGGCCTCTACATCGAATTTTTAAAACTCTTTCACATCAAGATTAAATGTGTGATATTTGTGTCTAGATAATTAAAAATAATGTTCAGAGGTGGAATTTAAACAAATTAATAATAAAATATATTCTACACTATAGTAAAACTACTTTTATAAAGAAAGCATCAGTCGCTGGCTTAACGCAATATAATTTTAATTATAAATTTTAAGTTATGTAATGATTACGTTAATATTATCGGAAGATAAAAATGGAAACTTTAAAATCAATTGCTGAAAATCTTACGATAAACAAAGAAAAATTAAAAAACTGCTTTAAACTCTTGTTTTAAATTTCAGGCGGAATAGCGCATAACTATGAAAGATAAAAATGAAATTCTTTCTCAAAATAAAGCAAGTGTTATTATTCTGTATGATTCAGCACAAATTAAAGTTAACATAATAATTATTAATTCAATACGCCATTAAGAAAATGGTTTTTAAATATCAGCTTTAATGTTGAATCTGAGATAGATATTTTATTGGTAAATCGAAAAGACGAAGGTAAGCAAACAACCTTAAAGAAGGAAACACATGGGTATGAGAAATAGAGATATTGAGGCAAATTCGTTAGACTGCTACCGAACTGGGAGACAATAGCCCACGGCTGCAAGACGCGAAACTCGGGACGCCAACTCGGAACAATCGCGAAAGCTTCCCCCTGCAGCCGAGGGAAGGATGAACCTCAGGCTTAAAAGCGTCCACTCGCCCATTCCAGGTTCGCGCTTCTAGCGGTGAAAGTCGCGTAAATAAGCCAAGCCACGCGTATCCCGTATTCGTCGTCGAGCGCGTGAGATATACGATCACGCAGATACGCGGAGATTTGTGTACGGGCGACTGCTCTTGTACGGACGCACAGCTGCCGGCGGCTTTCACGTGGAGATTGTATTTTGACATCTGATGGATTCATGGTTATTGGAATCAGAGTGGTTTGCGCTATACGAGAGGACTGCGTGACGGTCCAATAGAAATGTCGAGAGGGGGTGATGGAACAAGTGCGCCGGGCGGCGGCCAACTTATCGCCCCAGGGCAACGTAAATCACTAGGGCCCCGCGTTGCTCGCGATATGTTTTTGCTGCGTCGACGGACTCGGTTTTGAGTTCGGGAGTGCGTGTGGATGGTTGCAAGGAAAGTCAAACGACTTTTCCAATTCAAGGAAGAAAGGAGTTTTGAGATCTTCGACGGGCGACGAGCCGTATACCTTCGAGAATTAATGATTTACGTAATAACATCAGACTATAGGATTTATTGGTTTTAAGATTTATATAAACCGAGACTGAGATCGCTTGGAAAATAGACGGAGAAAATGTTATGTTGTAATTTTAGCTTCTTGGCCACATCGGCACTTGGTGCGAGCTACGTAATGATATTTATTTTTTATGACCAAGGTTTTATTGAATCTACGAATTTTTGAGAAATTTATCAATAATCGCTATCTTTATGAAAATGAATATAGATCACAACAAAAATAATGACACTGTCGAAATTGGAATTCTGCTAATCGATAACTAAGGTTCTGAAAAAAATTAATCATACACCAATTGTAAATGGTTATCCAAATAAAGTTATATATATACATACACACACACACACACACACCCACACCCACACACACACACACACACACATATATATATATATATTGTTAATTAAATCGAATTTAATTTTACAATTAGTAACAAAGATTATACTTTAACTACATGTTATATTAAAATATAATTTCTATTTATCATTGACATTTAGAAAATATGAGTCTCTGTTTATTATTATCAATGATATAATAATTGAATAATTTATTTGTTGGTAAAATAAGACAAGATTGCCAATGAATTTCAGTAAGACAATTGAATTAGTATCTTGCAGTAAATTTTGTATACTTGTAAAATTAAATTAATTAATTAATTAACAATTGCCTTGTTAATGTTTGGATATATCATAAACAGATTTTCAAATAATTGAACTTTCGACTACATTAAAGCCAATCACAATATTTGATAATTTATTATATGAACAAGGAGAAAAGTAAAGCATAAATTTCATTAGTGAACCATATTTATTAGAAAAAAGGAGGAAATTTTAACTAGTTGTATGCAAGCACAAATATGTAACTATGTATCCAGAATAACATTCCAGAAAAAGTTTTAAGATGAGATATTATTTATGAAATTTCAGTTAACGGGGGAATAATCACGATGGACACATTTTCAACTCTGATAAATTTAATCAAGAGATTCGGTGGAGCCACACAGCCAAGTTAATCATCGTTCATTCATCCTGGCTTTCGCTTCTCGAAATTTGCGCAGCACGCGAAGCACATCGTATACTTTTCTCGTGGGATAGCATCGTCTTTCTCTCTTTGTATTTCCGCCTCTTCCTCTTCAAGGCTCTTTCTCCCCGGTTCAGTCGCTGACTTGCTGCCTGTCCGCGACTGTCGGTGAAGGCCTGTCTGACATTGACGAAGTGCGGATAGGAAGGGCGGGGACCGGGGACGAAATGTCGCTAATGTCGTAACCGAGTGTCATCGCGTGCAGCACCAACCTTCACGCACTTCTGCAGCGGATTCCGAAAGGCGAAGGATGAGAAAGGCGCGACTAAAGGGGGAAAGAAGGAGAGAGATACGCTTCAGAACAAGAGTAGCAGAGGAGACAGCAGGTTCTGGTTATCTTCGGTCTGATGCAAACTTCGTATGGGTCGACCCGATGAGAGAGCGTTTGAATGCCTTAGGAAACGTTTGTTGTGGGGAATTTTGACATAGTTGAGATGCGCACGATCTGCTCTTTCTTTCTCTCTCTCTCTCCCCCTTGGCTTCATTGCCTTCTGAAAATCCGAGCTTTTCTTCTCTTTCACATGTTGTTTTTCCTTTGTTCCAGACAATTTTAAACTTAAATCCTAGAAGTCTTTTTTTTTAATTTTCTTTGTCCTCAGAATTTTATGCTATCTTTTAAATTTAATCATAGGAACTTTGATAAAATACTTAAGTTTTTTAACTATTCTTTATAATTTCGTAATATTTGTTAATAATATTAAAACTTTGAAATTATTAAATTGTTAAATATCTTTCTATCATTTTATATTAATTGTTTATGGCAAAAGAAATAAAATTCATCTTAAATTTAATTTAACTCTGAATCAAACATAAATATAAATAAGGTTCTTCATATATATATCTTGCCAAATTCGAGTATGTGAACAAAAGTTTCCATATTATGTAGAAAATTTATTAAGTGAACATCTTTTTAAACTAATTAGTCACAGTTTAAATATCCGATATATAAGTAATGTTGAGATATATTACAATATATGTTTCGATATGTTCAGGATTCAAATAAATAATACTACGCAGTTTTATTTGCAAGTGTACGTATACATTTGTGGACTTTTATAAATTTGAAAATTAAAAATGAATTAAATAAAAGAATAAATTTGTAAGAAATAAAATTAAACTTGCACGTTCAATATTTAATATTCAACATTATATTTAAGATTGATCAAAATTTTTGCAAAATTCATAACCATACTTCTCAAGAATCTAATTTTTGAAAATCATGACTAGTCTTATATTTATATAAGTCCAGTACCTACGAAAACCGAAGCCCACGAAGCCATTATACTCTCGAGACACAAAAACGCGTCGCGACGACTTCGTGTCCCCTATATGATCGCATTCTACCTCCTTGCGATTTAAAAAAAACTTGATTCATCGCACGCACCATCCACAACTCGCATTCGAATTCACGCCAACGAAGAGCCAAAGAAAAGTAATGCATTCCTGTGGGAAACCTTAGTCCTTTTTTCTAAACAAAACTTCTATCCGAGAAGTTTCTTCGTTCCCGAAGGGTGTCTAGTGGGTTAACAGGGCTAGGGACTCCCCGAACTATATTCTCTCGCGGAAAAACCAATCGCAACACCTTCCCGCAGCAATAATGGACGTCGCAGAGTAGGCGAGTGAGGAGAGCCGTCGCGGGTGGCACACGAGCGGAGGGGAGAACGAGGTTCGGTCAGCTTCATAGAGGGAGCAGGACTCACCAGGGCTGGTCTTCCTTTATTGGCCATAAAAGCAATAATGCGATGTCTTAGGATACTGCGCGTGCCGCACCGCTGAAGTACGACAAAACGATACAAATGCGAAAATTTCAGATTACCCTCGTTCAGCTTTTTGCTTCTGCTTTTGTCTCTTCTTCTTCCTATTTCAAATAGTTATCTATAGCGTGGAATGTAGCGCTTGTGTCCTTTTCTAGTCGATTCCGATTCTTATGAAAGACGCTCGATCGTATCCGGCGATTACGCTCACGTTTGCCCAAACTTTATCGAAGTAGAGAAATAAAATTCAATTGGCGTTGAATATAAAGCTTACGGTGGCCATTTAAATTGCCACATATATTTCAAGAAAAGATGGTTTCTAATTCTTATCAATTTTTAGCTAAATAATAATAAAATATTCAGTGGATTATTTCACTGTCAAAATATAAAAATAAATTATTTGTATCTGTAATCGAATCCTTTAGGGTAATTGAATAAAATAAACTTCTATACAAAAGCCTCTTTTCCTAAAAGTGATAAATTTCTTAATAAAATATGCCAAAACTATATTTTTAAACACAATAACATTAGTTAAAAAATAATGTTTAAGTTTAATGTAATAAGTACATTATACATTTATGAACAATAATAATTTTAATTAAAAAACAAATTTTATTTTTTATTATTGAGTAAAATATTCATAATTTAACGAAATTTAACGGAAAAGTTAATGAAAAACAGCCTGACAGATCTATGTAAATAGATTTTTGGTACCTCTAAAACACTTCTGAATTTCTCATGAGTCTAAAGGGGAAAATAAAGAAAGGAAATAAAGATTTTCTGCTAGAACGATCACAAAGTGTTTGAGTTAATGAATATTGCGAAGCTCCTTATCTTCTATCTTGCACCGTTGCCTCTTGGACTTGATCAGCCGTATTTGTCGAGAGCTTTAAAAAATTAAGAACGGCGATTTTCTCGGAGCCTCGTTTTATTTGAGAGATCCCTGGCATCTCTCTTACGTAAAAGGGTGAAATTAAAAGTACAAGCGTCGATGCCTAAAACGATAATCGTTCTGGGTCGTCTTCTTGCGCGCCTCGAATATATATATGTCATGTCTCTGTTAAAGTTCATTCAGAAGTATTTAAAAATCTCATGAAAGTAAAACCAAGAAAAAGGAAAAAGAACAAGGGAAATTGAGTATTAGCTTTCGTGGGAGATGGTCAGAACCGCGCGAGAGAACTGACGAAAAGGGAGAGTAAGGATAAAAAAAATCAGGGGAGGAATGTCGGTTGAAGATGTCTCAATTCCCTTGGAGTTACTTGTGAAAAAACGAGGTGTGAAAAACATAAGGCCAGAGCGTGAAGGGAGCTCCTTATCAGGTACGTCGGCCAGCCTAATTTACTTATTCTCTTGCCAAACGTATTTACAAGTATGAAATTGTCTGCCGGGAAAAAACAATGGATCACAACGAGCTGCTCACGGCTACGCCGCCCTCAATATCAAGTATTTTAAGAAGATTTCTCCTTTAGAAATGACTTTTTATAATAACTCTGATGTCCGTAAATATCTAATATCGTGCAACATGACTGTTTATTTTTATCAGCGACTTATTAAAGTACGTAATGCAGAAAAACTCAAGGTGAGATACTATGGACATTTTAAAAAAATAGTAATTTACAAAACATTGAAACTATACGATTGTATAATTTTTCGTGAATATTATTCGAAAAAATAAACATAATAGATTCAGATTTGTGAAAACTTTTTAATCAAAATATAGGTATGTTTGAGATGGTTATAAAAGAGCTTAAGTTGTAACAAAATTTATGTCCGCGAATTATTTAAGTGGCTTACAATCCTTTGCCTGCCTCTTGCTTTTCATCTGCATCTAGAAACCCTAATCTTCACCTTGACTTTAGGAATTTAGTCTTGAACGAAATATGCATTTAAATAGCCTTTTAAATTGACTGCAAATTGTACCTTAGGCTCTTAGAACCGTTAAACTTAATTATCCAAGCATTATATAACATTATTTCACATAACCTTTGTTAATTCTCAAAAATATTTTACAAGTGAAATATAGCCAAAGATCATATTTAAAAAAATATGTATTATCCTACATACTTTTGCATACATGGATATTTATTTTGGAAGTATATCGATAGTATATAAATATGATTTGTCTGTCTTTCAATAACACAATTTCAAAAATTTTCAGTTCATGTTTTGTTTCAGTCGACATAAATAATTTTTTAGTAATATTAGTGAATATAATTTCAGCTACCTATTTTAATTTATAAATTTAATAATTAAATAGGAATAGCTGCGTAACTTTAAATGTTTATAAAATCTTCTTAGCCAGTAACTTCTAAGTATATGTTTAATAATATTTTAAAATAATAGATCAATTTTAGAAATAAAAATCCTCTTTTAAAGTATGGAAATGAACTCAAATTCGAAGTTTTCTTAACTTAGTCTAGTTCTTTCTAAAACTTAAGCGTCCAGTAAGACGTGAAAGATTAAGGAAAAGACGCGTTGATCCTAGATTACACGCCAGTTGAATCCTCTTTCCTTATACTGCCCTCTTCTTCTTGAAAGTATACAGAAACGACTTTCTTTCATGGTATCTTATGGTATTCTCTACCTCACAGGTACTGCACATGTTTTGCACATCGTGTTTCGTTATCGACATTCCGTAATCTTAGAAACTTTCCCAATTTTTTTGGGGTTCTCTGTTAACACAGTGGTATCTTTAATTCATTTACATTATAATTTAAAAGCTATATTTAAAATTTTTTTTAATTAAGTACAAGTAGAAAATGAAGTTGTTCAAAAAAATAAAAATAAATAAAAAAGCATGTATTAAACTTAAATCTAAATTGTTTCTATAAAATAAAACAATAAATATTTAATTTTATATCACTATTAATTTATAAAATTGTTTAAACTTATATATTATTTTTTGTATTATGCTCTATAATTTAAATTATATTTTAGTGTAACTTAAATAATATTTTGTGAAGAAAAAAGATTTTTATAAATTAATATTTATATTTTATTTCATTACTATATATACTACAAAGAATTTTTATACTTTTTTAATCTAACAATCGAAATAAAAGAAATTACTAATAACTATTTCTCATTCTCTACAATTATAATCCTCTATTCTTAAATTTGCAAATTTTAACCGAAAAATAATTTAAATTATCCCAATTATTTGTTAATATGTGAATAAAAAAATTCTGTTGAAATATAATCTAAATGAATATATAATTTAAGTTTAATCGTTCAATTTAACGTTTAATTATATTTAAAAAATAACTTAATTTTATATGGTGAACATTTCATGTCACACAACTCAACGTAAATACAAATTTCTTTGCTCATTTTTTATTTTTCTTATTTTTACTCTCTTCCTCATATGTAGTATAAAACGTTATGCGTTTTACACTCGGTAAGAAGAAAGGTTGTACCATCTCTTGAAGGAGTCACGGAAGGGCGAACAGTGAATACATTTAAAGCGGGAATGCGATTATACGCATAGCGGCGGAAACATCACGCGCGTTGTGTCTGATACATGGGGGGGGGGGATAGAAAGGGGATATTTTTGCTGCTGCTCTGAATTTATTGGCGGAAATTTATACTATTATGACTCTTCACGATCTTCCTCGCGAATGTCTCAGGAGCATCTGAAGACCTTACAGGAAGCCGATGTGAGGAAACAAGCCTAGAAGCGAGATATACTGAATCGCAAAGAATAAAATAAATCCATATGAATTGATAATAAGTTGTTTATTTCTTAAAAAAAAAAATATTCTCAAAATTATAAGAAGATAAAATTTTTTTTTAAGCTTTTAGTATTTTAATCAAGGCTGTATGTGAAGATAGTTGTATTAATTTTCAGCTAATGTACATCAGATTTACGAATATGAGTTGGACTCTTTATTATATTATTGCATTCGTAATTTTTTAATATTTTTAAATATTTTGCAATGGTCTACGAAAATACATAGCGTATTTTTATACATCTCCTAACTTTTTTCTACAATTTAATTAAAAATATTTAAAATATTTCAAAATTATCCTATCGAAGAAAATCGAATTTAGAATACAATTTTAAACATAAGTATTTTATACATAATTTTTCAATAAAACGTTAATTATTAATCATCCTTACAATGCATCAGCTAACGAAGCCATAAGATCGAGATTACCTACAAATATCGTTACCAGCTGTCATAGTTAAGTCACGTATTCTTATAGAAATTGAAAAACATTAATTACTATTGAACACAAGATTCATTTATTTAAAAATTTGATTTAACAAACAGAAAATAGAAATTGTTGATTATAAAGCCTAATGCTCCAAGAATTATTATGGTTCATTAAACATAAGTGAAATACAGGCGCAATAATAATTAATCGGTGATAACTTATCTAAGATATACAATCTCACGATGTTATTAAATTCTGCAGCGCAGCGGAATGAAACGCGCTCTTTCGTTTGTTCGCGATGCCTTTAACGAAGCGAAGCTAAACGGTCATTAGGTAGATTCATGCCATCGACGGCCGTAACGGTAGCCCATTCGCTCAGCTTTTACGATCGATTATCACCGGGCCGATTCCTTGGGGGATTCTTGTGTCGGCAACCGCCGCGATATTGTAAAGAGTCGAGATTCGTCTTGTGCAACCACCCCCCGCGTAAAGGGAATAGCGGCGCGTCATCGTAAAGAGCAGCTCTCGGCACCTCGAAGAACTCTATGGTTTGTAGCATAGCGGATGCTTAGAGCTGATCGCGGCCACTTTTGTTGCTTAGCATTTTTGGGAGAAAGCCAACAGTGACTTCGGGAATATGTACTGCCTCACATTTATCCTTACGCGATCATCTTGCCTCATGATTACACATGTGATCATTCGAAGGTTATATATGCATTATATGACTTTATGTCTCGCTGAATTTTATATATTGTGCATTTTTTCAAATATATTATACGCGACTACATTCGAATGTTTCCAAAAGCTCTGCAAGTTTGATTGGATTTACAAGATGCGAAGAAAATTGGCGCGTAAGTATTTAATAAATACTGTATTCAATCTTAAATAATTTATAATAAATAAATTTATATAATAAATAATAAAGGTTTAAATTTATATAAAATTTTATTAGAAAATAAGATTGACAAATTCGTACAGAAATTTCATTGCCATTTAAGAAATTTTATATATCTTACATTTTACATTAATGTTCAGCACTTTATCTCAAATAGTCTATTATCAAAATAAAATGCTTATATAATTATTTTGTATATAAAAATTTTCGTATAAAAAATAATGATGAATATTTATTAGTTTCATTAAAACTATGTTACATTAATTAGTGTTATATTAATAGTATTTTTAATAAAAAATAAATATATCGCAAATAATATACAATTTAAGTTGTTTTTAATTGACAGATTTTTCGATTTATATTTCTTGCTAAATTTATATTTAAAAATTAAAAATTTTTAACCCATTAATATATATTTCATTAAAATTACACTTCTAATTCGTTACATGTATGTATGTATGCATGTATGTATATATATATATATATATATGTATAAATTTATAGTAAAAATTAAATGAAATATAAGCTATTGAACGAAAAATAAAAAAGGAGTTAATCGATTATATACTAATCAATGAATAAATATATTCTAAAATTTTTTTAATTGATTTTATCATATCAGAAGCTATTAACATTATTTTCTTTTGAACTTTTTACTTGTTCAAATGACAAAATATAAAATATAACTTCTTTTTGTCAGATGTTAGTCAAAAACATATATATATATATATATATATATAAAGAATAAAATATGTATATAAAGTACATAAACATCCAATATACCGTAATAGTATTTGCTTATTGCATTTTTTTATTGCTTCGAATATTAATTATTGTTGTCAATCTATCAAAGCACGTGTTTTATTTAAAATACGAGTACAATACATTATTTAACCTTAGTTTGTAAATAAAAAATGTTAAACGAGACGAATGAATTTTCTATACTCTTATTGAATGGAATACAATTTTTGTTTTTGTGAATGCCAGAAGAAATATCGATATGAAATCACAAATTTTAAACATGTATTTTTATAAAAAATGTTTCTTCGGAACTTTTAAAATCTATTAGTGATAGTTAATAAAATATTTTCAATAATTTCGTAATAATCTCTAGCGTGAATTACGTATAAAAATAGATTATGAAATACAGTTAACTACAGGGTCATAATAAGTATAATTGTTTTTATATTAAAAATATGAATATCTATTTAATATTATTTCATCTTATATATATTTGTACAATAAACATTTCTAGATTCTATTTTTACAATGTAAAGATTTTCTTCTATTTCAAATACAATCTATTAACCACAATGAGAGTTTATTTTATTTAAATTAAAAAATAACAAATTCTCTCATTTCCAATTAAATTTTGTGTTATGGCATATATGAATATATACACACACATATATATATATATATATATTGTTTACTTAAACATTATAATATTCGAACTAATTAATATGTATAAAAAATTATTATTTTAATAATATTATATATATATTTTTTTTCAAACTGAGTTGTAAATAAAATATATCAAAAGTAAATGTGTTTTAATAATAAAAATTCATTGTATATTGATCGATGAAACATGTTCATTGGAACCGTTTAATCTAGCAGTTGTAATCAACTCTCATTTATAAAGCTTAACAAGCGCCTCCAAAAATATACGATCATACACGAGCTCTCATGCAAATAAAAACATGTGCACGCGAGCATGGAGGCACACATGCATCCAATACGCGAGTGTTTGTATTGTATATTCCCATAGTTTAATTATTGATAAATTTGAACACCGGAGGTCTTTCCCCTTTCATCGTATCTGCGTATGCCGACTAATTTATATCCCTTTGAATATTCGAAAGGCCCTACGCATCCCCCTCCCCACTCCGCCGTCACAATGTACTCTATCTCTTTCTTCTTAGAGCGACGCGGGAGAGCCGAAGAGAGGCATGCTCAGAGGACCGTTGTCTTCAGAGTTAGGTGGGCGTCGCATGACCGGGACATTAAGACATTGTTCGGATGATTTACACTCCGTATTACATTCACGTGCTGGTCATATATTTAACATACATTGTGAGCTAACCCTTGCGCCTGCTGGAGGTACTTCTCTTTCCTTTTCTCTGTGGCTCTCTTCATCTCCTGCTACCATCCACAACCAAGGCCCGTGGATCTTTAATATCGTAAACCAGTATGGCCTTCATACCGATGTAAGACGCAACCGGGACTTTTAGCTGTGTAAGCAGCAGCAATGAAGCACAAGCTCTAGAAGTCGAAACTTAATCGAAGTTATGCGATTAATCAACCGGAACAATGGGCGCAATAGCCTAAATCTTTCAATTACAAAAGCAGTTGCTGCTGAATATTTTACGTTGCTGTAAATTTGACGTATCCTTCTACAGTGTAATAAAATTGAGTTTTGTGATTACAATTTTTATGCATTTTAAAATACGGTTTGGGTCTTACATTGAAGATTTGATAAGTATGAAATAGAATTTCTCATATACAATAAAAAGAAATATTGAATATTTAGTAACATTTACTAAATATTTTTAAAGTAAAATCTTTTTATATAATCGAAATATGTTTTATGTTAGATTATTTTAAAACTAATAAATTTTTTTTTTGCCATTCGAATAGTTTTGTCCGAATAGTTATTATTCTATTTTATTATTATATAATATTATATATCTATTATATGCAACAATAAAATTTAAACTGCAAACTTATTACATGGAACAACGAGGTTATATAATTCCACAGTTTAGCACGGACCTGAGTTTGGACATTAGCATCAACGGTATATTCAGAATCCAAAGCAAAATAAAAATGATTTTGTGTAAAGTCGCGTTCTCAAACGACTATTTCGTTAAAACAACTCTTGTGCCGTGTGATATCGTAGAGGCGCGAACCTCGCGACGTTGATGAACTCGGGAATCATCGATCATCTAATTAGCTAGACGATCAATCATCTTCGTTCAGAGTGATTCGCTGCCCGAACAGAGCACTACGAGAGGATACACGGATGCTCTGACGACAACGACGTGGCTTCAGTTACGTGTGTGTTGGGTATAACCTTGGCGGCTCTCCACCCCTACGTTCGACCCTTATTCTGAATCCCTAATCAACCCTTTTCAACGCGCGTAATTTCGGGCCATCGCCTGCTGCCGCCCCCGTCACCGCTGCTCTTTCTTGCTTTTGCTCTCAATACCTTTCTCTCTCAGTCGCGCATGAGCCTTCTTCGATTTCCCCGGCGACGGAAGATGAATTATAAGTCCTTCTCTCTTTCTCTCTCTCTCTCACTCCTTCCCGTCCCCTCGAACTCTCTATTGCGCTCTCTCTGCCCTTAGAAGACCACAGTAATTTACAAAACCATGCGTCACAGAAGGGTTCGGCTTGCTCGACTCGCATTTTTTTCCTAATTTGCAAATATTAGCTTTTACAGTTCGGGAAAAAGCATGAAGTATGTCGTCTTTGTGCGCATCGGCAAAATTCCTTTCTAAAAATTGAATTTTTTTGCGCCTTCATTTTCTCTCGTTCCTCTTTCATTATTATTTTAAATTAAGTTTTGTTAATTATTTAGTCATTTGATGTAATAAGTTGTTCAAGTTGCTAATTATTACAGACAAATTCAATTATTGACCCTAAAATTTAAAAAGTGATTTGAGAAATCTAAAAAATCTGTATTTTATTAGTTTAAATTACGAGTCATTATTGCGATATATTATATTTATAACTTGAATTTTTTATTTAAACAATATAAATAAATTAAAATTATAAACAGATAATGTAATAAATAATATTATATATACATTATTATAAAATAATAATCGAATGTAGATTAATTTGAAAACTCTGCTTCACGTTAAATTATCAAGTCATATGTTTAAACAGTACACGAAAAGAAGAATTTACATGTCGATGTGTTTACGAATGAGACCGTTAGTTTGATTGGAATTAAAAATAAAATTTCAACGGTGTGCCGAAAGTTCCGATGTAAGCATCGTTCGCTGTTGCCTGGGAAGATAAATTTGAAATTCCAGTTGCTTACTAGATATGAGACTCAAGTTCACTTAAACGCTTTCAAATCGGTAGGTTAATCAGGAAGGGAAAATATACTCATATCAGATTTCGTGCATCCGCTTGGATTCGCAGCAGAGCGCACTAATGACGCTATGCCGCGGCGTCGCCACGCACCGAACGAGATCGCTGAGTAGCTGGAAAGGATTGGGGTAACCCTCGTTAGCGCTCCTTAGTAAGCGCTACTGATTCGCGTGTATATACAAGATTACAGTGCGAGCACTAAGAAACGTAGCACATGCTTGTTGAATATCGATATAATTGACTGGCTCCTTTTTTCCGGATATTATAATGTCATTATTATCAATTTCTTAAGCTCAGAATCAATACGGTAAAAATAAAAAATTCAGTGGACCAATTGATAAAGCGAATAACTTAACCAATTAATAGTTAATTAATAAGATAAAACTCGATTGCACTAAGGTCTGATAGTTCTAATTTTTTATGGAATTCTAAAAATAATTTCCGTATTATTATTAAAATATAATTCAGAATATTTTTCAACCGAACTCTAAATCTAAAAGTCTAAGCCCATAATTTCAGAATATATGTGTATAAAATAATTGCTTATAATTCTATAAGTGAAATACTTTTTTTTAAAACGAAAAATGTCATTAAAGATTAAAAATTTAATACACATTCGCTCCAATATTCATGGTTTTCCGTTATAACTACTAATAAAGTCTTTACTGCTATATTTAATAAGTTCTTAATTTAGTAGGTATAAGATATAAGATCTAACAATAATAAAGCACCTTCAATGCTGCATCTGAAAGAACCCAAATGATCGACAATAACTCTATATCGATGTAATAATGCGGTTCATGACGCGTAAGTTGTTAATTTGCACGTTCTGTCCATTGCAAATGACGCTCATAACGTAACCTCCAAAATTCATCCTTTATTCCTCTTATTTTTTCCAATTTCTCTCGAATTCTTAGTCAGTTTCAGGGCTTGATATGTTTCCACACAATTCACCGCAAAGAGTAGAAAAAACATTCTGCAAGATTTTTCTTCAAAAAAAGTTAAAAATTGCTTCGTTTCTCTTTGAAAATATTTGTGCCATATTGAAGTGATTTTTCCGCAGATGGTTTCCGTTAGTAGAATGATTTTATACAATTCTTAGATAGATTGATTCAAAAAGTTTCGAATATATTTTCAAATATTTATAAAATAAAATCTCAATACATTTGATTTCATATTCTTTAAATTCCAAACAGTACTGAAATTTAATTTTTTATATGTAATAACTATTCTATAGAATTTTTGAATCTTCAGATTTATAAAGCGAAATTTGAAATTTCTATTTTTCTATAACTAATTGAATTTAATAGAGTTGAATTCTTTCCGTGTATAGAGAATTTTATTTTTAGACGTAAAATAGTTAAAAAATAAATGATCAATAAATGATTAATATGTTTTTTAAAAAATTATGAAATGTCAATATAAAAGTAAATATAATTTTACTAAATTTTTTAATTTAAAAAATTGCATATAGTGAAGAATATGTACAAAATTAACATTTATTACAATTTTTATTTTACTTATATTACCAATAGAAAATATCAATACAAAAAATTAAATGCAGTATCAATGAAATGATGTATTATTTATATCTAGGAAAATCTTTCTACTTATCAAATAAATTATGTAGACTGATCAAGTTGCAGGTAAGCCGTGTCGAAAATATCTAATGAAAGACAAAGTTACAAGTTTATCCTCTTAATGTATGTAAATGATCTTTTACTACATCAAATTGGTTTAGTAGTATTACTTAAAAATATTAAAGGGAAACGAAATAAATCTGACGATAGTTTGTTATCAAGGAATTATGAGTTATCCCTTTATCTGTCTTTTTCTGATTTTTTCTTATCTCTCTCTATCTCTCTTTCTCAGTCCTTTTTCTTATCTCTCATTTCCTCTTTTTCGCTGTCTCTTTCTCATTCATTTTCTCATTTCATGAATCTTCTTAACGATTTATATCTATTTCCATAATTTCCTTTTAGCAGATAATTCCTCCATCTCAAAATCCGTTACTTAACCAACATATTACAGTTGCTCTGACAAAAGAAATAGATGCTATAACAGTAATAATCCTTTTTTTCGTTAATTTCTATAATTTTTTAAACTAATAATTAATAATTAAAATTATTATAATAAATAATGAATAATTTTTTATAATAAATAGGTTAAAATAATTAATGTTCAACCTCTAGTTAATTTTAAATCAAATAATATTTTAGAATTACCATCACAAATAATTTTTATTTTTTTCTGGATTTCACCATAATATTTAAAAAAATCAATTTAGTATTACGTATAAATTAAATATTCAATAATATTCATATAATTCAATAATAAATTAAATATTGAGATAAAATTATCACGCATAAAGTAATTAATACTCATAAAGAACTTATTTTAAAAACTTTTTTCTCTGACAATATCTTATTTAAATTTATATTAAAATTTTTATTTACACATTTAATGAAAAAAGTATTTTTGTTAATATTATTTTTTTCAGGCATAGAATGTAGTAGTTAACAGTATATAGAGAGATATAAGATTTTACGCTATATTGTCGTAACCTTATCTGTAGCTTCTAGAAATATTCAAATGAATTTGTAATCTGTGGCAAGTCAGGCACTGAAGTGTAATTCGGTTACTTGAAACTGTCGAGAAGAACAGGTTGAAGAAACTGTAAATTACCTTCCTCGGCATTAGCAGTTTCTAAGTCGATAATTTTAATATATATGTGTATATTAAAATATTTATCTTTATTTTAAATAATTAATGAAAACTAATCAAATTATGTATTTATAAATAATACAAATAATATTAAATTTATTAGCTATCAAAAAATTATATTTTTATACTTGTAGCATTATTTTTGAAAATATACATATATATATAATTTTAATAGTTTTATAATTAAAAAAAGTTTTCTTATAATTTTCACAAAATTAAGAATTAAATAAAAAAAAAATGAAATAAAAGAATTTTATTAAAAAATACTATTTCTATATTTTATTATTAAGCACTTTAAAATCGTTCTTAAGATTTTAGTTTATGTGAAATAACATATTTCACAATAAATATCTAGAAGTAGTTTTAATTTTTAGTATATTTCAAATTAATAATTATAAAAAGATTTTTGTAACATGTATAGAAAAATTAATTAATTCTAAGAGTAAATTCTTCTTAGAGTAAATATGAATAAATTTTACATTACGAATAAGTTTTATAAATTTTTTGATGTATTAGATCCCATGACAAATACGAATACACCTTATCTTAAGCTGTTATATATCCTTTACTTGCTAATTAAATTTAAAAAATCCAATTCATTTTAGCATATTTTCAGGTTTATCAAAATATAAAGCATTTTAAGTAAAATATAACAAACATAATATTGATAGCTCAGGAATGCATGAACTATGTACTATAATACATAGAATTTAATCCATTAAAATAAAATTTTGATTAACATTATAGAATCTGAAAAAATTTAATTTATCATTTTATCCATCAATCTAGAATATACATGCATAATAAATTTCCATTAAAAATTTTGTACAATATTCAGTGATTATAAATTTGATGTGCTTTAAATTTTTTTTATTAATTTTATTGCAAAGTTCATTTATTAATACTAACTTTCTATTTATTATATTTATTTAATTAAAAACTTTAAATAATGCAAGTAACCAAAATTTAGAAAAACTGATATAAAATAAATAGCGAAAGCTAATAACATATATATATATATATATATATATATATTAAATATTTCTATATTAAATACATTAAATACATTAAATATTTCTTATACTATTACCCTCAAGATTCTTTAGCGAAAACAAAGCTATGATCGTATGCACGATTATAAGAAAATTCAAAACTTTATTTAACATGGTTGATTATCATTGACCCCTACATCTTTTATGGCAAAAGCTAACTTATTACGTGTATATGACAACATTTCTACGAAGCCAGCAGCAGCAACGAAGAATTCGTCAATGGTTTTTCATCACTCATAATTACAAATATCTATAGAACTTTCTAAAAGAATCTGGATTTTCATTTCCAAGTTAAAAAATCATTAAGAAAATAAAGATAGAAGAAAAATAGCGAAAGTTAGAGTAAGAAAAAGAACAAGATTGATAGGGATATATGAAAAGGGAAGGAAAATCGAAAAAGAACGTGCTCGACAAAAGGACAGGAAAAGTTAAGGGGTGGCAGACCACCCGCCAAGTACTAAGCTGATAGGCTGTGAATCTGTGGAGTGAGTGCGCAAGAGCGAAAACCTAAGTGTTGGGTGAAAACGTCTCTTTAATGCTCTTAGCATTGTCACGCTAGGCTCGCGTTTCTCTCTCTCTCTCTCTCTCTCTCTCTCTCTCTCTCTCTATAAATATATATATATATATATATATCTTTCTTTCTCTCTAGCTCTCTCTCTATCTTTTGCTATCTGTTTTCTGTCTATTTCGTATCTGTGTTCGTGATCTAGTATTGCCATTTTCTCATCTTCATGTCGCTTCCTGTCGAGAAGGATAAATACCTGCCAACGTCCAAATTACGTCTTCCCTTGCACACTCTTAGTTCATTTTCTTGTTTCTAAATTTGTTTGATTTACCCGTTCGCAAGTCGATTATTTTGATGTCAGGAAGAAACGAAGAGAAAGAAAGAGGAAGTAATAGTAAATACTGAGAAAATGGAAAACAAAAAGCTGGGTTAGAACGTAAGTGTTAAGATAATGCCGAGAGTGGAAAGAAAAGATTTTTATTTTATGCAAGTGCAATTTCCAACACGAGAAAGTTTTGGATGACTAGTTATAGATAATAGGAAATAAGGCTATTAGCTGAACACTAGTTAAGAAATATTTGCTTCTTGCGACTATTGTACTATGAAATTATTTAGTCTATGATAATAGCATTTAAGTTTTATGTAAGGAAAATTGAGTCATTTAAAAATTTTATAAAAATTAAAAAGTGTAATTCTTGGGAATAAAATGAAAAAATATTTAAATGACACTTTTAGAAAAAATTATCATAATTATAAAAAGCATAATTGATTAACAATTTATACACTGCATTAATAGTACAATTAAAATATTTTGCAATTATTAGTATTTATAAATGGTATACCTTACATAGCTAAAATATTTTGAAAAATACTTATCATTTGGATTCATAGTTAAACAATTATAAATTCAAAAATGCTAGGGAATTAAAAATTAAATAACAGTAGATATGCCTAAAATATTTTAATTAATTAAATTATTAATTTTAATAAATTAATAAAAAACAATTTAATAATTTAACAAAACTTTTTAATTAAAACAAATTTTTAAATACCAATTGAATACATTTTTCATTTCCAAGCATATATATATTATATTATAAAGTAACGATAGTTTATTCAATATTTGTCTTTTTAATAATAAAGTAAATATTTTAAACTTAAATAAAACTTCGTTAGCATCTTTGCAAAATTAGTTATGCTTTCACAAGATTTAATAAAGATAAATTATGATTTTACTTTAAAGACAATTAAATGGTTATAATAAAGACAAGTATATGTTTTTAATTTAATGTGGATTTTTTGCTTAATTAACGTTGATTTATCGATTACGAGTTCATTCGATCCTCAAAGAGAAAGTGCCCACCATTTCTAAGGCCTTGAGCTTTCACAGAAAATATCCTCATTCGCGTATAAGGATCACGAGCCAGTCCTAATCCTACTGCGAATTTGAAGCTGACAATGTGCTATGCTATAGTCAGTTCCGTGTTGACTCGCAGAACTCAGCTTATACATAGATATGATTTTACCGTTGTCAGAAAAATAAGATGAAAGGGGGTAGCCGAAACGAAAGACGCAGGACTCTGCACACGGGGTTAACTCACGTGGCGAGGCAATATCCTTCACTGACTTTGTAACATGGCCGTGACAGCCAATAATTAACAGCTACGAACTCTCTCTCTCTCTCTCCCTCTATCTATTTCTCTCTATATGTGAACTGCTCACGAATCCTTTCAGGAACGTGCCTTTAAATAACTGTCCCCGTCGCTCCAGTTAAGACAGCGATTTGTTCTCGGTGAAGAAACGGGACACGCGATTTGCCTCCAACATCGTAGTCAATGTCAGCCGTCGATTCTCTACTCGGTCTCCCTTTTTCAATTATTTAGAATTTACTTTACCGGATATCTTACATACCCATACGCTCTTCACCTTCGTTACTTATGTCAATTTTTATTTTCTAGGTTTTATCGTTAAAGCACTGTATTGTAATTTCAATATAAACTTATATACTGCTTTTACTAAAAGATTTTTATCATCGCTATTGGATCAATTGTATTAATTTGTTTTATATATTTTTATTTTATGGAATAGATGCTGCAATAAAATTTACAAAGAAATGACAATTAAATATCATCTTAAACATTCTCGTTGTATTTAGTCTTACTTTTCGATTTTTTAAATTTTTTACACAATTTTGTACTATATTTACTTATTAATTATTTATTACTTATACTCAGCATAATATGAAAAATAATTAGTGAGCATTGAAAAATTTAAGGTATAAATGTATCAAAATAATAAGTGAAGTAGTATAACGTATTATTGTTAGTTAATCATTTTAGCAAGTGGCTTATTGAAAAAAGTGATAATTATTTATTATTCTGATACATAATTATTGAATATATATTTTTGTCGTAGATTTATATGGGTTTATTTATTAATTCAAAGTTATTGCATATGATACAATTTCAAAAAATAAGAATGAATTGATAACTCAAATACTTTGGACAAAAATGTATATAAAATACAAATAATTTCTGTGGAAATTTTCTCGGCTTTCTTCTTTTATAAACCTTGAAAATAAAATGTTCCGAGTCCAGATAATATTAACGAAAACTTAAGCACGATATTTAGACGCAAAACAAGCGTTTGTGAGCATCGCATTCGCAGAACATAAAAGGCATACCGCATAGTTGCTCGGAAGTTGACTACATAATTCAGTACTTCTGAGCAAGTGAG
This sequence comes from Platyscapa corneri, assembly GCA_018907185.1. NCBI lineage: Eukaryota > Metazoa > Arthropoda > Insecta > Hymenoptera > Agaonidae > Platyscapa > Platyscapa corneri. Next base: position 920,739 of record JACCHW010000004.1, read on the forward strand.
CAAGCGCATACTCACGTTATCGCTTTTTTTGTTAATACAGTGCTTGAAAAAGGAGGCATCGGCTATGATACGTTCACAGATCTACGTTATTATACAGAGAAGTGCATGTCACATAACTGAAGAACGTACTGTACGCATTACGAAAATTTAGCCATTACCCTGTCTCGCTTATTTTTTCTACTTCATAGCGCTAATAAGCTAGTTTTTATTGTCTTTTATTTTTATGCAGCATTAATTAACTTATTTTAGGCAATAAGAGAAATCATTAAGTAGAATCGTCTTTTTAACGGAAGAAAGAATAAATAACCATAAATTGACTGATTATTCTTTTAAACTTTTCCCCTAATATCTATTTCATGATATCTAATATCTATTGATTATTCTAGCGTTATAGAAGAAAGTGCTGAAATAAATTTCATGCAGATATAAAGTTAGAGATAAAGTAATAAATATATCGTAATCTGTCAACAAACGAACCGTCTCATTTATTGAATCTAAAATGACAAATATTAGCTGATATAGCGAACTCATTAGGTGTCGTATTCACGAAAAACAGCCAATATTTGTTACCTGTGCTTACTGCAATAAAAAAGCAAGTAGATAGAAATGAAAAAGATTTTCCCTGCACTCCCCGCACAATTAGTCAAGTCAATCAATTCAGGACCAAGGGAGTCAGAGGCAACATCAATCCATCCCACCAGCACGTGCTAGTATATCAGGTGGCAGAAATCGTGAAACGACTTGTAGCAACGACTACCACAAGCATTTAAGATGATTACCGCCCTCGAGGGCACAACATGCGGGGACCTCTTTATTTCTCCTTTATTTCTTCCTGGTTTTCCGTATCCGCGCAGCAGTGTCTGTCCTCCTGAGAGCAGAGAAGAGAAAAATCGCTGTTAGACAAATGAGCCGTTTTATCTCGGTATTACCGTCCTTTTTATTTGAGCTACGATTACGTGCGGCGCCAGGTGCTGTTTGCGCAAAGAAAGTACCGCACAGTTTGACATCCTTTTTACCGATGAGGGCAAGAGAGAGAAAGCAATATCTCCGTTATCCATTTGCTTGCTCTGATGTGCTTTCTTTCTCTAACGTTTGCTCTGTCTCAGTAATAAGATTGAGGCGAAACGATTTGTAGACGAAAATGACGCCGCTCTTCGAGGAAATTCTTCTTCTGTTGAAAATTTCTTTAACTTTAGGCTGCTTAAGTAGCGAATTTTTTCTTTTCTTTTCTTGTATTTAAATTTCTCTTGAAAAGATTGAAATTTTTTAAAAGTTGTTACAAAAACTTTCTTTCTCTCATTACGGATTTTTAAAAAACTTTTCAAATTCATCAATCGAATTTAAGATCAAAATCAATTTTATTAAAAATTTTATCTATTATTTTAATACATTATATTTAAAATATATTATTAATAGTATATGATTCTACATAAACTTAAATTTATAGTGCACTGCATATTTTGAAACGCACTAATTATTAATATGCAATAAACAATAATTAAAGGTGTTGATTATATTTTAAGTATGCTTTTATGAATATCCATATATTTTATTTGAATAAAAATTTTGTGGATTTAAAAAGATCTATTCATAGACTCCTTTTATTGTAACAAGACTGAAATGTTTAAAACATTTTTGAGAAAAAGTGTAAAGTTGTACCAAAAAAATTTTTGAAAAAAGCATAACAATTTCCGTAGGTTTCGTAATCATAGAAATAGATCATTAAAAAATTTCTAATTGGTCCTAATCAATATATCATAAGAATATACGTTATTCAAACAATAATTGAAATGAAATCTAGTAAAAATTATTCTGTACACTAAATTAAATTTTTTTACAAATTATAATAGAATTTTTTCAAACAAATACATAATTACATGGATGATATAATATTATAATTGTTTTTTAAGACTTCTTTTCTATCCGTACTCTAAAAAAATGTAATATATTGATTTTTTATAATTATAAAATAATAAATTATATAAATATTATTTTCTTTAATTCTTTATTATTGCTTATTGTAACAAGTACAAAATGAAAAAAATATTTTTGCATCTTTCTTTATAAGATTTTATAGGTTTTAATTATCATAATTATTATGAAAACATTAATTTTATATATATTAATAAATAAAATTATAAAAAAGTAAAATCTTAAAATTTTTTATCTTGTGATAATATATGAAACTTACCTATGCTATAAAGATAAGTAATATGTTTAATTGCTTATATTCGTAATAGTCTATTTATACGAAGACAAATTCAGTGTTCTCTTATATTACAAATTTAAATAATATATATTTTTATATATGCGTATGTGCATATATTCCATTTACAAATAAGTATTAACTATTAATATTAAAAAAGTAGTAATTGACAATTAAACCTGAAGAAAATAACTTCTATTATGTTACTGATATTATATGAAAAATTTTATATGAATTATAAGATAATAATCAATTTCATGAACGAATGAAATTGGAGGATATAAAGTTTATAAGTTTTAACCCTTTTGCGGTAGTATATAATTTTCCATTATTATTACCGCATTAAATGGAATAACTACATTTATACAATTATATCAGTAACACAATATATATTATAATTTAAAATAATGTTATCGCATATTAAAATAGAAGTAAAATATTATTAAATCAAATATTAATTATAATATGATATTAATCTTTTTAATTAAAAATTATTCATTTTTTTAATTATTGAAACAAAGATATATTTTACTCTATAATAAGAATTATTTTACAAAATTCACCTGTATTAAAATCTATTGTGAAATAAAACACAACAATAAAAAAATATAGAAACTCAAGTTAAGAATAAAATTTTGAAATAATTAGTTTTCGTATAATTTTTTATTAAATAATGTAACTGCTAGCTGTATGAATTCAAAGTAGAGAAATTATTTTTATCAGCATTAATCATTATTGTATTTATAAATATGAATATTTTTCATACTTTTCCCTATGATCACAGTGAATGACGAAATATTATATCTAGTAATTGTCAGTCTCTACTTCTCTTTACCAACGCACCACAAATTAAGAAAGTTGAAAGTTTAAATTCACTTCTGTTAGCTTCTAATTAGCAGATAAACATTCAACTTTTATTTGCATACCAAAATCTGTTATTTGCTTGAAAATTTTGGTAAGCTACTATTTTACTCTTATTTATAATCGAATATTATCATTTATAAAATTAAAATTATAAAATTGAATGAATTACTTATATTTATGGAACTTTTGATAAATCAAAACTCACCTCTTATATAAAATAAAATATTTAAATATAATTTCATTAGAAGGATATTAGAATAAAATTAAAAATGAAAAAACTGATAAAAATATTTGCATCTAAAATCTCTAAAAAACCAAAAAGGAATAATAATAAGAAATAATAATAATAATAATAGTTAAAAATATAGATTATACACTATGATAGATTGACATAACGTATAAAAAAATATAAATTTAATATTAGTTTCTTTATTAATATTAGTTTGAGAAACCTTACTTTTACAATAGCAAAGGATTTTAAAAATAATATTAAAATATTGTGAATAATTAAAAAAGGAATTTTATTCTATTTATTTGTTCCATTGAAGGTTAGATTATTTTCTGGAGGAAATTTTTACAAGAATTATATTTATAACTTTATTAAAAATAAAAATTTCTCAATTTTTAGTACGTTTGACTTGTTATTAAACTTTAATAATAATGTATTCTTTGCTATAATCTATCTCCTTTTTATCTGCTCTCTCTCTCGCTCTATATGTATCTTTTTTATTTCTATCTTTCTTTCTTTCTGTTTTTTTCTTTACCTGGATAATAAAATCAGACTAAAATTGTCAAGACTCATTTCATAACATGTCGATAATGCTTTAGCTTCATTTTTCGATAAAGAGAAATGCACAGCTGTTTCTCTTCGGAATTCATCTTACCACGAAAATATTACTTGCCACTTGTTTGTCCTCGTGAGAAGCGTCTTGGTCGATCGATCACATGTAGCGTTCTCGCACGTGACAAACGCACGTATGGCATGAAGTCGCCCTCGTCCAACCTTTAACTCGTCTAATGCTCCCACACACCCGCATATATTGTTTCTATCTCTCTCTCGGTTCATCGAGTAGTGACGGTGGTTGCCGCGATACAAGTAAGAGCTTCGAGCGGGGGTAGAAAGGAAGAGGGTAGATGAGGAAGCTGGAGGCTTCAATATGCTTCACCGGTAGTTACCGACCACTCCGCTGACTGCGGTATCGGTCGCCTTGGTTATTTAGGAAACCATATCAAAGTTTGAGTTGGCTGCCTACCTCCGCTAACCCCCGCCCCGTTCACCATACACTCTCTCTCACTCTTATGTAACGGTGTACCTGTCTGTCGTCTATGTAGTTCTCTCTATCTCTTGATTGAAGAGAACAGTTTGATATATATATATACATTTTCTTGGATAATAAGATGCTTCCGGTAGTGTTTGAATCTATGTAGCGTGAAAATGTTTCCATTTAATAAAACAATTTCTAGATGAACGTGATTGATATTCAATAAAAGAGTTAAAATATATCTAAGTAATCTTCTGATGGAAAGATATTACTATATAATCTGAAATTTGATTAATGGAGAAGTAATTAAATACCAGAAAGCATTTAAAAACAGTATAAAAAAAATATAATGTTCCTATAGAAAAAATAAAAAATAAACAATTTAAAATATTTACAGATGGAAACATGTTTTAAATTAAAGATCTACTAAAAAATCTATTATATGCTTCCGAACTTAAAATAATGGGTTATATATATTAATATGAAATTCATTATTTTTAACAAAGATGTTTTCATTAATATGTAAACTGATGAATAATTAATTAATATTATGTATTTATCTGAGATAATTTAAATAGAAAAAATTCTATTTTCAACCACCAAAATAAAAGATGTTATTCGAATTAAGAAGAAATTGTTTTAAATTATTAATTTTATGATGATTGGAATTTGAAGTTTCTTAACATAGTGACTACAATTAATTTCGGAGTAAAAAAAAATACCTTATCTAATATGAATACAGAAAAAAATGTTTAAATACATCAACATAACAATACCTTTAGACGGTACCTGCTATAACAAACTAAGAAGACGAAAAGAAATGGAATGCATTATGTTCCTCAAGAAGGTAGTGCATTCTTGTGCTGTTGTTCTTCCGCGATGACGCATATCCCTTTTATAGAAGACATTGTTGAGAGATCGCTTCGTCGACTGGACCATAGATCTAAGGAGACGAGACACCATAGATGAAGCAGCGTGTTGGAGTTTACGCGTGCGAAAAGCAAGATAGAGTGAATCCCACTCACCCCATTCCACACCCCTTGTCTCTTACGTCTCTTAATTAAATTTCTCAACCCTTCTTAAAGAACAGTCGCTCGCTGAAAATCTTAGCCGTCGCTTTTGGCTTATCTCGACACGGCTCATCCTAGACACCCTGAAAAACATCTCCTTTTCAAATTCACGTCATCTTTTTCTACTTTTAACGACTGCCCGCCTGAAGGCAGAGCAGACCCTTATCTCAGTTACGCTCATTGTATCCATTACAAAGCGAAAGTCCGCGCACGCTGCGATTCATCCGCATCTTAAAAGTCACATTACTCGAAAAACTATTGAGATTCTTCCTTGTTCTCCGTAATTTTTTTACCTTTATAGATATTATCAATTCAGGCTGGATTGCCAGTATTAACTGAAAATCTTTTATTCATACAATGAATAATTTATACAGGTCGTTTCATTTTCTACAAATTTTTCATAAAAATATACTAAAAGATACATTAATGTTTTAATTAGATCACAAATTTTTAATTATATAAAAATAATTTTAAAATCGATAGAAGTAAAGTAGTATACTAAATAAAATAATTTTTAATGTAATCGTTTTATTTTAATGTTACTCTAATTATATTGATTTTCTAAAATAAAGCAATTAAATTACTTCATTAAAACTTTATTATTATTTAAAATATAATTACATATTAAAACTATTACCAAAATTTATAAACTTAATTTATTATATTTAGAATATATTATATCGAAATGTTTCAAATACTTTTAAGTATCAATAGTAAATTATAATTTACTAGTCAGTCTCATTTAATACAGTATATCGTGATTCATGTCAAAATATTAATTTATTTATTGATTTTACATCAAATATTTATAATTATACTATAAATTACTATTTTATATTATAAAAAAAAACGTGAATTCATCGTCATCCTCAAAAAACATGAAATTTATTTATTAGGTCATTTTTAAAGCAACGAAAATTATTACAATATTTGATTGCGTATTTAATATTTTGGAATGATAAAACTTTTTTAATTCTTTTAACTAATTCCTGTGTATAATTTTAAATAAAATCATTAAAGAAAATTCTTTTAAAATATTAGAATGAAATACTAACTCTGAATATTACCAAATTAAATTATTCTCGATAGATACCAGCTAAATTATTCTACGATTAGAAACATTACGTGAATTTGATAAAATATTTTTTGTTTCATATTTGTTATCAATAAAAGTACAAAATTTAAAATCAGTTTGATGTTTAAATTAATGAATTTGAAATAAATTTGAAATAAATTTGAAATAAATCAAATCTTCGTTATATTGTGACTATGATAATTTAATTTAAAAAATCATTCAAAATAAAGTGCAATATTAGAAACTTAAAAAGAAGGTTTTTGATAATGACAAGCAATATTTGAGTAATTGATGAATATTAAAAAAAATTAAAATTCAGCTTTGAGAGTAATAGAAAGTTGTTTGATTTCTTAATAAAATTGAATTTGTAGATATAATAAGTGTAGATAATAGAGGTAATAGAGGCTGACCCATCGCTTTCTTTCAATATTTTAATAATTAAAAATGATATTATTATCCTACTTTTTACTCAAATGATTGATCGATAGAAATCCCATAACCTCGTTCCTTATTCACACAACTATTATATATTCAATCCTCGTCTTCACTTTCTTTTTTTCCTCTTTCTTTCTAACGTGCGCAAGAAAACTATTTCATCCTCGGGCCGCTAAAGTTTTGAGACGCTGTATAAGGTTGCTCTCTCGATGAAACCGCAAAATCCCTCCTTCCATCCACCTACCTACGAGAGGAATACAAAAAAGGTACGATCGATTTACCCGTCATTAATTCCGCAAAGTCTGAGAGACGCATTTCTGGCCGGCTGATTTCGCGCATCTGGCATTTAGCAGTCTGCTCTAGTTCAAAAGTAAGAGCGAGTGAGAAATAGAGAAAGAGAGAAGTGGCCAGTCCTCGGCTGCTGCTGCCGCTGTGGTGGTGGTCTCTCGTGATCAATATTCCTTACCCCCTTTGCCTTGGCGCTAGCCCCTCCGGGCGAACGAGCGAACAGCACCCACCCCTTACCAACCACCCTCTCCCTCATTTCGACGAAACATTCTGCTCTCTCTCACTCTCTCTCTTTCCCGTTCTCCATGCTCGAGGAAACCCCCGAGAGCCCAACAAAACTCCCGAAACCCCTCTTGCACCCTCGTCTTAATTAGGAGTCTGAATCTGCGGCGGACACGCGTAAGGGAAGAGCGCACGTCGACCAGAGAAACTCAGACACGGTAGAGAGTGCAAGAGAGATAGGAAAAAGAGAGAGCATCGTGTCCGAAACATTATTCTCAACTTTGCAGCGATGGCCAAGTAGCGCCAGGAGAAACAGACGTGGACGCGTGCAAGTGCAAGACGCGGATGTTTTTACTTGGTTCTTTTTTCTTTTATATATTATTACGACAGCTATGGCAGTTACCGGCTAGGAAGACTTCGCAATGATTTAAATGCGGTCAACGGCTAAACAGTGCTGGGCTCGTCTCCTAACAGAGTACATAACAGTACTAGCAGTCTTTTTTAGGACCCATATCAGAGAAACGCGACGTTTTGACACGAGACACGCTTCACGACTTGACAGTTTAGTGAAGACCTCTTTTCGTTTTTTTCGTCCTCGTGGATGGCAGAGTTTTGTACTGCGGAAGGACAGAACATAATTTTCCGAGAGATTTCTTTTTCGTTGAATTTTCGGTTGGATGTAAATGTCGAGCTGGACAATGGACTTTTGATTACTAAGAAATATTTATTTAGTTCCAATGAACTGTATTTGAAATTGAAAATTCGTTCAATAAATTGCTTATTTTAATTGGATCAACTTTTCATTTTATCTCACACATTGTGTAAAATAAGAAGACTTCAAAGTAAAATGACAAGTTTTTTAACAATAGTTCCTAAAAAATAATATTCGATTATTGGTAAACTCAATTGCAATTAACTACAACTAATTTTATTATCTTTTATAATCACATGCAATTCAAAGTATTATTAATAAATCAAAGTAATTTTTATAAATTGTTTATTATTATATATTCGTAAAATAAATCTTAAAAGAGAAATAAAGTAATATCTTAAGAATATTCAGAAAATTTTGTTGAAATTTGCGTAATCGTTCTTGCAAATTCGATATTATTATTAATTAAATAATAATTAATTAAATAAATCATATTCTATGTGATCTTAAGTATTTAACTGTAAAGCACTCTTCTTACAACACAAATCAAAATATGAAATAAAATATATTTATATATTTATTAAAAAATTTAATAATTGATTAATATGATCATATATAGATTCAAGGTTTTTTCCATTACTTTAAATTGAAGCGATAAAATATTAATAAATCCATCGAAATTCATCTATTTTAAAGATATTTTTAATAATTTTTTTTATATATTTTTTTATACTTAGAATTTCATTCAAATTATATCATAAACTTTATAGTTTTTAAAAATAAATAATAGTTTATCAAAAAAAAAGTATTCGATGTATCATAAATCAAAAAAAAAAAAGGAGAACTTATCAAACAAAAAACTTACGCTTTTATATACTTTTATTTTTATTAGTAAATAAATTTTTAAACATGGATAGCATCATAAATATAAAAAGAAACATTTTATTCAGTGTAATTATAATAATAATTAAAATTTAGATCATATGAGTTTTCTTACATATGAAATTCAAATTTTAATTATTTTTATGTAAAATAAATTCCGTATTTTTAGATAGTAGATAATATTATTATAAAGCATACTATTAAATTCTATAGAAATTTTGTTTTATAAATTAATAGTATTAATTAAAACTAGATGTGTCAATCGATTAATTATTTTTTCAAATTTAAATGAATATATTACTAAAATAACAAATGTATAAACAACTAGCGTTTGGTGCTTCAGATGAATGTTGTAATTTTGTAACGTATTAATAATATACGTTACAAATAACCAGGTAATTATAATATTGCAATTTGAATAATCAGAGCTGTAAATAAATTGATCGATATATGTGTTAGGTGTTAACTATATATACGCACGTGCTCGTATGCATACGCAGCACAAAATGGTCTTACAGAGACTAAGAAAAAGGTTGCTGTAGCTAGGGAAATATTGGGGTTAGATTCATTCATTAGATTACGGAAATTCGGCGGCCGAAGTTGTTAGAATCGTAGAGGACGAACATAAGCACGCAGGGAAAGGGTATGGCTGATCAAGGAACCCTGTGCGCATTACCCGTGACGAGTGTGTAACCACGAGAAAAGGGTTGAAGGGACTAAAGAAGGATTATTGTTTTCGCTACTGGGGCTATAGACTACAATTTACGCGGATAAAGCACGATTGAATTAAATTGTTATATTTTATTAAAATAATGAAGTTCACGAAAATGAAAATTAAAAAAATATTTATATTTAGTAGAAATAAATAGTATAAGTGTATTTATTTTTGACTTAGATATAATTTTTCTAAATATTACGTTTATAATTCATAGAAATTGATAAAAAATAGTCCTTTTTATGAGTTTATTTGTAGGTTAAATCAGGTATCACGCACATATATACAACTTGATCAGGAAACTGATTCATCAGAAGTAGTGACACTAGATGTAAGGAGAATTGTTATTTTTTATTTATATTATTTTTATGATCTTTTAATTTACTGTTATTATTAGAAAAATGAGTTTACATATAATCTACGTAGCTCTCTGGTTTTATAAAAAATTTTTTTATTTAAAAACTAAATTGTAAAATTGAGATTTAATTGATTTTAAAAAATGTCGTTTTAGTACAATTATTATGAGAAAAATAATTTATAAAAAATTTATTTTTAAATTGGATTATCTTATTTGTTACAGAGTCATCCTTTAAGGGGCGGGATTTTCCCCGCCAAAACATGAACAAGGTAAGTATAAGGAAGGTTCAAATTTTTTGAATAATTACAGATTATAGAATAGCATTCTTTGAATATACATTAAAATGAAATCTTATTTAAATTTTAAATATCTTCTACTAAATAAATCTGAATTTTGCAACTATGACAAGCATTATGATAAATAATTTTCTCTGCACGACTATTTTGAAATAATTTTAAGTTAATACTACGGTATAATTTCATAAGTAGATTGAAATTTATAAAATATTAATAAATAGAAAGTCAAATTCATAATAATATCTCATTTTCAGTAAATAGTTAATTCCAAATGTTCGTCTTCTTATAAATTAAAATAAAAAATATTAAATTTATTTTCAATTTTATAAGAATAAATTTTATCTCATAAGTGATATAATATTTATTTTGCATTAGTTAAAGTGATATTAGACCAACTATATTTTTAATTTTATACTAGAAACTTATCGCATATAATATTGCATGAATAAAATGCATAGGATATATGCTAAACATAGTTGAGGAACTTTCGAAAAATTGAAGTCGATGGACATTCATTTTGGGTTAAAAAAAAAGAGATAGAGTAGGTATAATTTAGAGTATGAAACGTCACTTGGCGTTTGCTAACAAAGTGAGAAAGAAAATTCAAGTTTGTTACTACTTGAGGCCTCTTTCCCTCCCCTCTGCCCTGACGGCTCGTTGGTAACATTGTGACTATAGGAGAGGGGGTTAGGTTATACGCTTGTTCTCAGGAAATGTATAGATATACGTGGCCATAACCAGCAGTCTCATTTGTAGGCCCTTTGCGCCGTCTGCTTTCCCTCATTATGCATTGCACATGAGAAAACTTGCTTGGGAGTCTCACCCGCGTCTACCTCCTCTTCTATTTCTACGTCGCTTCGTCCCTACCTTGCCTCATCGTGAGTTCCTCTAACACGCGCGCGCAGCTTGCCTTCTTTATAAACTTTTAATGACGGCAAAGCCTAATCGAGAGAACGGGAAAGAGCGAATGAGCGAAAGTTAGAGCGAGAACGGTAGGGATGGGAGCGAGTCTTGAGTAAATGAGCAAGCACGCTTTCACTCACTCTCTCTTTCTCTCTCGCTTTCTTCAGCACTCTGTTTCTTTTTCGTGGAAGCGTATAAAAATAAGTTCCAGTGAATCGACTATCGAATCTCAATACATTTGAAATCGATGTACGACTTTCGAGTTGTCGATCGGTCTTTTACCTGAGAAGTAATGTTCGTTAAGGCTTCGATAAATACCAATTTTGAATGAATATTTTAAAAGCTACGATGTTGTGGGTGATTATTTCTATTGCATATAAAGAGCTTATGATTTCTCAATTTGATTAGCAAATAGTAAAATCAAACTTTTTTTGTCAAATATGTTAAGGTGTTTTACATAATTTTTTTATTTTAAATATCAAAGTATATGAGAAACGAAGAGATTTCTTCAATAATTAATATTTGTGATAAAAAATACATGTTGATAAATATTAATTTTAAATGAGCGAGTAAAATAAAAATTTTAAGTATATAATATATAAAGTACAATTTATTTCAACAACTAGTTATTAAGGCTGAATATTTCTTTACATGTATATCGTATAGATTAATCGCGAGACTAATTCAAAATACTATGACATATACTATGCATAGGTGCACGTACATATATATATATATATATATCGACACCTGTTTCTGTTTTGTTTTTAGTAATATTGAGTAACTCACATCGTCAAAAAGAAAATTTTTAAACTCATTTCTTATGTACTATAAAGTTATAGAAAACTAAGAAATCCAAAACTCGGCAGAAAATGCATCAAAGGTTTTCTTTGCTTACTACTGCAAAGCACTTGAACGCGCAATTAACAGGTGAAGTCAATATACTTATAAGTGAGTGCAAGGGACTATTCGAAAGAGCTGCTCTCTTTAAAAGAGTCCGGGTACTGCAGCTTTCGATTTGCAACAAATCATTCAGCATTTACGCTCGACTGCCCACCCGGTTGAATTAAACTTTCCAAGAAGTTGCCTCTGTACCTCCGCCATAATCTAAAAAGCATTGCTTGCCTATTCTGGGATGCTCTCATATACATCTTCCTGTATAAGTAGTACGCGCACGTATACGTACATAAGTGAGTTGTGAAGCATATACCAATATAGATGAATAATGTACTTGTATAGATATATAAACAAGAGATGCCTTTCGCGAAGTTACTTGTGTCTTCTCGTGGGAAAACAGTTAACTATTTGACGTTGCCAGCGGCCATATACCGAGCTAAAGAAGATTAACGCAGTACGAAGATCATGCACTTTGAATATATGCGCATTAGAAAAATAGATGCGGTTATATAAACTAATACGTAGTTATGAAAAAGAATTAACAGTCTTACTTCAAATTTGATAATTGGGAAAATCATATGCGGGCATAACTGAGGATGTAAAAAAAATATTAAGCCATTTTCCATCGTACTTTTATTCGTCGAATCAATTAGCAAAACACTCTTAGCTTTTTCAGAGAACAAATTTAAAGTCTTGTGAATAATATAAAGGGAGAGTTTTTCTTGAAGTTTTGAAGTATTTCTTGGATAAATATGAAATAAGACTACGTTTTGAGATTGACTTTTAATTAAAAAATTGTTAACTTTTAAATTGTCTGAATTCCTGAAAGAATATAAATTTCAATTATTTTAGCTGACAAAGAATAAATAATTCTGTGAGATTATACAATTACTATTGTACTTTTCTTGTTATGGAGTTCTATCTAAAGCATTTGTGTACAAAACTTACTGATTTTTTTTATAAAGACTTACTCCTACATTATATAGTTAGGAGAGAATCTATATTATTGTTACTACAATAAATTAATAAATAATGGAATATTTTAAAATAAAGATTACTTAGAAAAAAAATGAAAATTTCAATGTCATGAATATTTAAAGATATATAATCCCGTCGAATAAACTGCATAATGTATCAAACTCGAATCGATCTGTAACTTATTATTAAAAATCTTAATAAAATAATATAAATCATCATATTTTATTCTATTTTTTTAATGAGATAATTTAAGTAATCAATCTTTTTTAGAATTAAAAATAATTCTATGTAATGAATAATATAAAATATATAAATTGTAAGATTAAATAATTAAAATTAAATAAAAATTAAATTTTTTGATGTATAATGGCTTATTTTCTGTTTACATATGCAGCCTTATACATAATCATGCGTGTTGATGTTAGTACTTTTAATTATACATTTAAATTAATATTATTTCAATGCTTGCAAGTTTCACCCTCGCAACATTATCGCAACATTTGAAGCGGCATTTTCCACGATCCTAATACAGAAAGATACAAATGGAGAAGCGTTTTCTAAATTACAGAATTACAAATCTTATCTTACTTTATTATCCACTATTTTATGATCGAGGTTTTTCTTATTAAGCATTGTACACTTATAGGGAGGTCCGGTCTAGTGTACGCCGTGGAGAATTAGGACAATATAGATGTCAATAATACGTTCGAAGTGGCCACTAAAGCAGAGTTACGCTAATGCTTACTTATTTGTTTTGGTGTTTTCCCTTTTGGTAGGTTGTACGCGCTAGTCGAGATCGTTGGTTACGAGTTCTTTGGGAATGGACCGTGGCCGCCGCCACCAAGCGAATGCAATACGTCGCCATAACTCGAGACCTCTTGTATTAATGCTCGGATAGAACAAGTTACTTTTCATGTAGCATCTGCGATCGCCTATTTCACGATTACCGTTCCAATGTTTTTCAGCGAAAAAAACGTAGATTGATTTTTAGTATTATGGTTGCCGGTGATTGCAATATCTATTACGGATTATTGTTCTGGATTTAATTCAACTGATTTATAAAATTGTTGTAACTATAACACGATAAAAAATATACGATTACAGTGTTACATATCATATTTAACATACGAAAATTTAGTAAAAATGATTGATAATTCAATTTAATCTTTCCATATATTGTTATCATGTAAATAATACCGTAGATCTTTTATTAGTAATTAATTTTAGACAGTGAAGTGATTTTACAAAAGTAATGAGTTAGATCTAGCTGGATTTAATAACAATTTTAATTATTTAAATTCAAATATCCATAAATTCATACTATGAACCGTATATAAAAAAGAGAAAAATAAAAAAAAAATTAATTTACAATAGGTACGTCGTTGAAACGCCACGGTAACGCAAATAAATTCGTGAAGAGGTTCTTTGAGTGCACAGAACGCTGAAAGACACCTCGAGCGCTATTTCAGTGGGCCACTCTCGCGTAAAGACCCTTAATAAAAATCCCAATCTAAACAAGCTTAATTTACGTCCGCCACATAATTACTTACCCTGAAGGTTGCTTCTCCTTCTCCTTCTCCTTCTACCTTTTTTACTCATCACCTACACCGGTGAATTGGACTACAGTTTTCGCTCGTGGTGTAGCGCGAGAAAGAGCAAGAGGTCGAGAGGGCAAACGAGCTACCGAAATTGAGGAACAGAGAGAGAAAGAAAGAGAGAGAAAGAGAGAAGAAAAGCGAGGGTTGGGAGAGAAGAAGAGTTTGGAGGGCTCTCTGAAAAATCTAAGAGGCGTAAAGCATTAAAAGGGTTATATAACATTCATTACGAGCGGGTCAGCCTTTGTGAAATTTCCCTTGGAAGCTGGCACCGGTACTAGACTTTGCGTCCTCCTGGAGTTTTCCACCTCCTTATTCTCCATCACCGTCTTCCTTATTCTCCTTTTCGGAATCTTTTCTTTTTGTATCACCTTCAGACTGATAAAGTTCTATTATATTCTGAATAAGTTTCACATGGAGGTTTTGGTTCACATTAAAAAACTGACAAAAAATTAGCGTAGAAGGTGTATCAAATAAATGATCACTTAATTTTTTACTCTTAAATAAATTTTTTGAATTTTGAAGATGAATTTGTTACCAAAACGAATCAAGTAATAAATTCAATTTTTATGATCTATGTCAGAAAAAGAGAAAATAATTTGTTTCCCTGAGATTTAAATCTCTTATGAGTTTTTATTTCAAATTAACTATTAATAATAATTAAGGAATACAGTAAAAAATTTGTTACTAACTATGATATAAAATTTAAAAATTTATAGTCAAATATTAATATGTATTAAAAAATATAGAAAATTCAGCATTTTCTAATGAATATATTACAACTATATTGAATTATTATAATAGATTTCGAGCACATTGAAAAGGGTACTAATTTTTTTTTATAAATATATTTATGAAATTTATTTATTATTTGGTTGTTCAAGTATAAATTAGAGAAGAGTTTCTGTGGTTGTCTGAAAATTGGAATCTGTTGTTCATAATTTTGGTGATTAACATTTAATTAGAGATTTTCACGATAAGGTCATAAATAATGGCAGTTAAAAGTTGAATATATTAAAATGATTAAATTTGCCGTCGATAAAAGGAATATAAAAACAAGAAAATATACTTAAAACGTATTCGTGTAAAAATGTGTGCGTATATGTGCGAATATTTGGCCGCTTGTGAGATGAAAAGATGGATAAATGAGAAAGCAACGGAGGTAGACCAGCAATGAGAACGCCCAGAATAGTAGGAGAATGGTTGGGGGAACACTCTGATGAAGATGTCGCACACGCCGGGGACCGGGCAGTACTTCTGCCAGCACTGAGATTAGTAGGGCTGAAAAGTACTAGCGCCGTGGTCGGGAACCCGGTCTGAGCACATGATAATTGCTTTATTTGACATCGAGAAATAATGTACTAGCACTGGGTCTGACCAAAAGATAGAGGACGCGACGAAAGACAAAGAGAGAGAGAGAGAGAGAGAGAGAGAGGGCGAGTCAAATTACGTGTTTTCTCTCCTTGTAATTCACGTGTGTATCCTTTCAAGTTCCTCAGCTATGGCCCAGAATAATGTACGAATAATGGTTATGAGAAAGTCATTGAAATTTATTCATGATATATCAATTATATGAACACGATTGATGTATACATGCGTTTATATTTTAAATTGTTTTATTATTTTATTTTTTACTTAACTTAATCTCTCAGAGTTTAACTAAACTCTTACCCATTAAGAATTAAATATAAAAATAATTATTATTACACAAAAAATTTTCAAATTTACTTGCTAAACAAAGTTTTTCAATAATTTATAAATGCAATAGATAGAATAATTATATTATTTCAGAAATTATAATTTGTTACGTCATATTACTTAAAAGTTTTAGACAAATAAGATAAAATTTTTGTAAAACGTAGAATAATTTCAAGAAATACTTACATAGTGCTTTAAAACTCAAAATAAATAATTGTTGATTTAATATTTACCATCAAAATATGTTGATGAATACTAGAACAACCAACTTTATTTTAAAAAGTATTCTTATATATTCTTTATTATTTCAAAAAAACTTTACTATTTAGTATAGATACAGAAATTTTTTTATGTAACATGATTTTAAATAATATCGTAAATTACCCAAAGTAGCTCAAATAATTAAATATGTTCTTAAAATCTCCCCCGTACAAAAACGCACATGTAATAAAAAGTGAGTTTTTCTATTATTTTTAAAGGTATGTAAAATATGATTGTACACTTATTTATTTGAAGAGTCATCTTTCTTCAGTGCTCTAGAAAAGATTTCTCGTGCCCAGCATTCGTATAAGTAAATGATAGACGCGGAAAAGCGTCGCACGTGGTATCTATCGTTCACTATATATTTATTTCTTCTTCCGATTCCCGATTGTCTTGAAATTTGTATGCCAGAAAGCTGTGGTCTCGTAAATTTATGTCTTTTCACAAATCTAAAAATTTCGCCGAAATTCTTACGTTTGCTTGAAGGCGCATGTACGTATGCCGAAGTAAGATAAGGAAGTCGCTCTATCTTTTTACTCACCAAGGATGCATTTGATCTGCGGTTAAAGCGTCAGCTCGGAGACCGATCAACGCCAGCGGACAACTTAAATCATCCATCTTTTATCACAATGTACAAATCGCATGTGAGCATAAACGTCCAGGACGGACATGTGTATTTTTAAAG
Source organism: Platyscapa corneri (assembly GCA_018907185.1). Lineage (NCBI taxonomy): Eukaryota > Metazoa > Arthropoda > Insecta > Hymenoptera > Agaonidae > Platyscapa > Platyscapa corneri. Next base: position 938,081 of record JACCHW010000004.1, read on the forward strand.
TAGCCGTTCCTACAACTTTTGCTGTAATCAACGCATGTTCTTCTTTGAACGACTTCCCTCTAAATTTTAGTAAAGATCTTTCATCATTTTATCTGTTTTTGTATAAAAAAATTTATAAATAATATTTAATTTTCAAAATTCTGTTTTCGTATGATTTCTGTTCAACGTTTTTGGAAAATATTTTTCTCGTGCGAACTCGTAAGTAAACTTTATCAATTTTAAATAGTTAATTTACTTTCAGAATATCAGAAAAACTATAGTGTAATTTAAATATAAAAATACAAGAATATATTGTTTATGCTTTTATAAAATCATTTTTTAGAATGTTAAATCAATCTAAAATCTATTAAATAAAAAGTTTTATAAATTCCTAGTAGCTTTTATCATTGAAGACAATATTATATATATATATATATTAATATTTTCATTATATTTATTAATATTCTAGAAATTTTAAATATTTTTGAGTATTTGTTTAATAACGGAAACAAAAATATACTTTCTTCAATAATAGATTAATAAATCATTAATAAATTACAAATAAGAAAAACATAATTTAGAATAATTATTGACAAAAATATAAAATTATGCTTAATACTTGAAAATCGTTACGTATATGAATCACTAATTATTATATATTGAAAATTTTGTTAGATATACTATTTTAACACTAAAAATGAAATTATAATGCAAAATACATTTTTATTTATATCATCTATTAAGCGAAATAAAATTAAATAATTTTATACAAGACTAAGTTGATAAAGCAAAGTTTTCAGGGCATTTTTTATAAAAATAATTATAAAATTTGTGCTAGTAACATCGCTAAACCTTATTACATTTCAAATATTTCAAATTATTATTTTAAATTATTGATAATTAGTTTAATTATTATCATCGAAGATATTTTCATCAAAGTGCTATTGTATATTAATTATATACCACTTAAATATAATGAGCACACATTATACATCGATGAAGATATTATCATGAAAATGAAGTACGTATGAATAATGACAAATTTAAATAGCTGTATTCAGTAGTAACAAAACACAATGGATAACAAAATAATTATTATTTTTATTAGTTAAAATTTATTAACTAAAAAGTAAAATAGTTGTAATTGGCAAATCAACTGCAAATCTCACACGTCATCTCACCCTTCCGACCAAAAACCCATTAGAATATAATATTTTATATCCGTTTACTAACGTAATTATACGAGCAAGCAGCTTACGCATGCACGCGTAAATGATTATTGAGCGTATGCATTACCTGGCACTACATCGAATCCGTAGGCAAATTTGTGAAATAACAATGATAAAATAAAAGGTGGTATCAAAATAAGGAAAGGAAAATGCAATGCACGCGAGCCTAGGGTACTTTCTCCACAAAATAAAGCGTAGTGAAGGGCCGCAGCTTTTTTGCGGTTTGCCGTAAATAATTTAAGAGGAAGTAATATGCGCCAGGCATAGTTCGGTGGTGGTTAACACTGCGTGCCGTTTCGAAATCGCCCTACCACGATATCAGACTCACTGACGCTAGCTAAGCGATAATGGTAGGAAGAGAGAGTGGATGTCGAAACAAAGATTCAGAGTAAAGAGCGGAATGCAGATATAAATTCAGAATACACAAAAGTTGAACGTTCACTTTAATTAAATAACGCGTTTAATAGCGGATGATTCATTGAATTTCATGGTTTTCGTTATCACGCTGTACATTGGGGCTTTGTTGAAAATATTTTTGTGAAATAAAAATACTATTCAAAACAAAACAATGTTATTGCTTTTTATAATATATGAATACAACTTAATTTAACTGGACTCTGAACGATCTTTATTGCATTTATAAGAAAAAAAGAATTTGATGTTATTGAGATCAATTGTATTTTCAATAATTTCCTCAGTGATTCAGAATTTGAGAAATGATTACTGATGCTTAATTAAATAATTATTTAAAGTTCTTTCTGATTGATTAAAACTCATCTTATGTTATATTTAGTATAGCAAAAATTAAAAAGAATTTCAGTTTAATAAATTATTTTTAATATTTTAAATTTATATTAACTATTGCGTGTTTCATTTTTTTAAATAAATCATAAGTTACATTTATATAATTAATTTTAATATATTCATTCGATCAATTAAGATTATATTTATTACATTTTAGTTACAAAATTCAATTAACCAACAACCGTTTGTTTGTTACACTAATAATATATGCTATACATTTTTATTTCAATACAAATGAAAATGTATATATACACTTGTATTGTATTTTCATCATATAAAAATATTCTTAAGAAAAATTTAAATACTGTTATTGAGCTTATTTTGCGACAGATCATCTTTCAATTGAACTGCAAATACAGATGCATTGTTTTATTCAAATCATTCTGATATTGTAATTATGTCACAAAATCTATTATTTCTTATACTGCATGTAACTTACATTTAGATATTTACTTCAATTTCTAAAAAATTCAAATAATGAAATAATAATATACCACGTTTATATTATAATATAATATTACAATATAATAATTACTTGTATATTTAAGATTACAAAAATTTTTTTTTGTAAAGCAGTAAATTGAAAATAAACGAATAGTAAATAAAAGAAGTAATAGAAAAAAAAGAATTAAATTTTAACAAAAGATTAGAATAAACGAAAAGTTTTACAATTTCCGATATTTGATAGTTTTAAACCAATTTTATAAGTTTTTAAACTATTTCATTATATAAACTATAATAAATATCTATAATAATAATAAAATACTTGACAGTTTATCAGCGTGAATTGGACAATTGGATTAAACGGATGAAATTAGAAAACATTCTTGTAAATTCAATTTAAAATGGAAAAAAATTTAGTAATTTATGAATAAGATTAAGTGCATTGGTATAATTAATAATCTTAAAAAGATGTTATTTTATATAAAAAATTAGATAAAATATTTAAAATATGCATGAGAAAAATGCAACATGCTTATACGTAACATATTTTTATTCTAAATAAGACAATTACTGTTTAAGTTTGGTCTCAACACGCAAAACCATAAAAGGGACTCACAATTTCATTAGAAGGTGATCGATGTAATATGCACACAGCAGCTTCTATATATCACTATATTATTTTGCATAACGTACGAGCCACACTTACGAGAACTACCTTAATGCCATCTTTTTTTCTACCGCTTTCACTTTTTCCCCTTATCTTTCTTTGCGCAAATCGAAGAGCACATGGAATTTTTCAACCCATACTTGTATGCGCGGTCAACAGTTCCCTTCCTTTAGTTTTTTGCGGTTATTCATATTTTCATGATTTTCTCATTCACTCATTGTGGTAACGTTAAGGGCGAATAAATGCAGTTGCTTCGTAAAACGAATATTGTTTTCATCTATATACTGTATATGCTTTCTTTTATGTAGTGCATTTGGCGCGTGTATAATACGCCGGCATGGATAATTCTTCTGTGGTTTAAAATAAAATACATTATTTAGAGTAATTATTAGCAGAGCACAAAACGATTTTCGTATGAAAATATAACATGTACGTTTAATTATATACTTTATCTCTACCTTTAGAAAAAAATAAACTAAAATAAATTAAAGAAATTTAAAAAAATTGATACGTCTGTGTTATTTTACAATTTTTAATTGATTGTAACATTAATAATTTTCGATTTACTATTGCAATTATACTTTTTTTACTGAAAAAATTAAGTTATGCTTGATGATAATCGTAGACGTATATATATGATAGATATGATTATATTATGAATAAAATTATATTTTAAATAACTTTGTATCGTTATATATTATAATTTACTTGTATAAATTTTTGCAATTTAATCAATGTAATTGAAAAATTTCTGAAAATGCAACATTTATAATAGTGTCACAATTAATTATTATTGAATTAAGATTACAATACTTTTAATTACTTTTTAATATCTTTTTAATAATTGTATAAAATATATATAAATATAGATAAAATATAAATATAAAATATAGATAAAATATAAAATATAAATATAGATAAAATATAAAATATAAAATATAGATAAAATATAAAATATAAAATATAGATAAAATATAAAATATAAAATATAAAATAAAAATTTAAACCTACATTTAAGTATTAAAATATGCTAATTGTTTTTTCTTAAAATTTATAAATTTGTATAGATAAACATATTCATTTAGAAGAATTGATCATCGATCAAATATTTTCTTGATTGATTCTTGTTGAGTTTCATATTGTTTCATTATGATTCATATTTCAATTAAAGTAATGTTTAACATTAGCTTTAATCATAATAAAACAATCATTGTTATTTGAAATATCTTTAAATATCTTAAATTAAAAATTAAAAATTTTCAAATGTATTATCCGATATGCCTTTTTTACATACTTCTCATTTATTTTTTTTTCATAGAAAAATCTTATGAATTTACGTATTAAACGATCCTTTTTGACTGCAGACTTATTTACGCTATTTAGTTTTATTCATTTATTTATGTGCCTTATAAATTTTCTTGATTGGAAATTTATTAAGAATTGGTTGGTAGCATAACTAGTTTAGCTGTATATGAACTTAAATAGTGAAGTTGTTCAATCTAGCTAAAAATTTTCATTAACTAGTAGAAATTATTTTGACATAAAAAATATCAAATATTTTAAAGCTGTGTAATTAGTACATAAAAAAGATTATTTTACTATATATATAGTAAAAGAATTTTATTTGTATTGGAATAAATAAACACGATTAACATAATACGTAAACGATTCTTAAATGCGAAATTAATTTGACTATACAAATACTAATTTGACTATATAAATGTTAGGCATGTATATTACAATATACGTAGAGAATAATAATAAAAAATGATAACAACTATTTTTTAGAAATTTACGTACTTTATAACATTATAAAATTTCAAAAAATATTTATTGTTAGTCGATAATATAATGAAATAATGTACCAATGTAAAATAATAACTTTATTATTAATAGAATTTTATTAAATAAACCATTATTGAATATAGTATTATTATTTATTATTTATTAAATAATTTTAGTTACTTTATTAAGTTATCTGATTGCATTATAAATAATTTAAACCTAGTATTTCGTTTTTCATTTAACGAATGAGATATTTAATTAACAAAATTTTCTTTTTCAATAACTATTCAATAACAGTAAAATTAACGTATAAATTCATTGTGTAATAAAAACTAAATAATTGACTTATTTTAAAAATTAGTATTTTATTTAAAAGTTTAATAAGTGGCAAGTTACTGCTGTACATGTTCATTACCGAAGAGAAACACTTTCAAACCTCTCATTATGATTAACGGTTCATATGAAGACATGATATTTTTATATTAAATTTATTGTGATTATACAATAAAATAACAGAATATTTGTTTAAAAATTCGAAATCATTTGGTTAAATAATTCAATTCGTAGTCGATTAAAAATGTAATTTGATTGCAATCTAAAAGTGAAGTATCGCTAATTAAATTATTTTGAAGATATATGATATATCATATATAATATATTTAATTATATTTATTGATACTAGAGGAAAATAAAAATAACGTAATTGTATAAATTTTGTAATAATGAATGATAAAGTAGGGTTTCTCTTTCCCTTTCACCAAGATTTCAAAACACACTTGCTTTACAATTCGCATTTTAATCCACTCTCAGAACTTCCTTTTTTCTACGTGGTGACAAAAACCAACGCAGCTAAGTACGCAGGGATATCATTTATGTAGGTAAATGATCCGTTTATACAATCAATGGAGTCACATTATGAGATCTGTTTTATTATTTAGTCTGAATTATTTAGCCTCTTTATGCGCATTTCGGAACCCCCATTAATATACCACAAAATTGCAAAAATAACACTTGTATCATGTTCTCGGCAAAAAGACGTCACATCAGTCGTAGGTGTGCATGTGTGCATGGTGTGGTTAAGTAAAATTAAGGCGAATTTCGTTACTAAGTATGATGTGTTCTCTTTCTCAACTATACAAGCGCCGGCGTCTTTCTCTACTCTGGTCTCTCGACTAAGAGAACATATATTCAAGAGATAAAGAGAGAGAGAGAGAGAGAGAGAGAGAGGGCGTGAAAGAGAGAGAAAGCGAATGGCTGTAAAGGGTCTTTTTCGCCCTCTTCTAATATATACGTTACAATTTGACACTCCCATTACCCTTTCACGGTTCTTCTTCTTTTCAGGTCCATAATACACTTTTGGACGTTCGTTTGTCGCTCTTTCGTCCTGACTCTGAAGTATTAAATATTTACTTTTCAATAAATATGCAAATATAATTATTTACACGCAATTTAGACGTTTTTACGCGCCCCGTGAGCGCGCGCGATGGAAACACTTGATCCCCTGCATGAACTTTGCCGGACAACCCTCGAGTTATAGTAGAGAGACAGAGAAACAGGAACACGTTGAGTTGACGTTTTACTGAGGGTTAGATCGTAAATTTAAACTTGGCTACATGAAGTACCGAAATAACTAGAATTCAATTTTTATAATTAGTTTTACGCTCGTATGAATTATATCAGGAATATTTATTTTTATTTTTATACGCAAAATTATTTTAATTGCGTCTAATTTACCGTTTTTATGTATGTAATTGATAATTGTATATGTTTAGTGTACTTATTTATTTAAATTTATCTATATAAATTAAATGTGTTTGAAAATTAAAAAATGTATTTTATATATCATGAATCATGATTACTACAAACATCTTCCATACATACAAAGGTTAATACAGATTTCTATAAAAAATACAAATACTAATCTCATTTTAATAAAATTATAGCATAGTTATTTTGTTTTAAACATTTTTTAATAATAAATATAATCATTAATGCGATTAAATATTTTATTTTAGCAATTACTCCCCCAATATTTTTAACATAATTGAATCTGATTTATTTTTTGTAAAATTTATTATTCAAAAAAATTTAATAATTAAAAATATTGAACAAAAACTCAAAACTTGTTAAATTTCACAAAAGTTATTAATAATAATAGTTTATTTTGTAATCCGATTAAATTATTTTATGTATTTTTCGAAATGCATATCTGAATATTACAAATTAAAATGGAGCAGTGTACTGAAATAAGGAAAGGAATAACGAAGAGAGCTCACGAAAAGTGTTTGAAAAAATAAAATGAACAGGAAACACAATGGCAGCCAATTTTCTTCCTTTATTCCCTGGAAAACTTTTGTCGAAACAGCGTTTTAATACTTAAAGTATAGTTGCATGGGCATTGAGTGTATTTTCCAAATTTTTAATGTGCGGTTGCATGGATATAGATATAGATATAGATATGTTTGAAATATATGTTCATTTGAGGAGTATGTGAAAATAGATAGATAAAGAGATATAAGACATGGAAATTTGAATAAGAACTTCAGTCTCCATTATGGTAATTATATGATAAATATAACAAAGCTATGAACGCTTTATTTCTTTAGACATATTTTCTTGCACTTCTTCCTTATTATTCTTCTTCATTTTCCTTAAGCCCTAGGCAATATTGAAAAGGACAGAGTTTCTTATCACCAGACGTTTATCTTTATTCTATTATTATATTTCTCTATGTTTTCTATCGTTCTGTCTATTCATCCCATTCTATGCTTTCTCTTTTGATCAAGATCTCATCGCGGTTCGTCTTTACTCTTCCATCGACGAGCAGCAGTAATGGTTTGCTTAAAATGTGCATAGCGAGTATCGGTGGAATGCAATTAATCTTACTCTGCTTAGTTGTCTCTTCCTTTTGTTCTTCCCTTAGTTAGGTAACGTGTAAGCTTGGTTAACGCGACTACTTGAAAGAACAAACGTTGCCATCGACTAACTCAATGGACGACTTCTGATACCTGCTTTAGGATCTTGGCTGATTTATGCCAGAAACGAATAATCCTTTCAATATTTATAACTATTGCATGCAACAGACATGAACACGAATGTAAAAGCGGGGCAAAAGTTTTGAGATATAAAATGACAAAAAGTTGAGCATTGGTGAAAGATTATTAAGGATGATATTGTAGATAGAAATAAGGAACTCAATCTTTAAAATGGGTTTTGTCTGTTCCTAGTGAAAAATCTGTGAGTGAAACTAATATAACTTAAATATTATATTAATAAATTTTTCTTGAAAATAAGTTATTTCATAAAATATTCGTTATTTGACATTGGCTCTTAATATTATATGAACAGCTTAAATATTTTCTGTTGGTTCCAAAAGTTTAACTATTATATTTTATGATATTCATTATATTAAATAAAAATAGTTTTATTATACATTATGATAATATTTGAACTAATATTATAACAAGCAACCGTAGAGTTTAACAACGTATCATTCTTCGATTTTAATATTTAGAATGTATTTTAAAATTTACTCGTGTCATAATTATCAGATATACTTTTAAAGAGAATTATTTAACAAAAGTTATAGATATAGTGACTAATTTTATAATTGATGGTTATACTCGAACAGGTGTGTATATGTATTTTCTTGAAATTAATTTTCACATATTATCCAAATTTATAGTATTTAAATTTTTACCCTTTAAATACAGTGAATCTATGCTAGTTTACTATTTGTACTCTTCTAGACACAAGAAATGCGTATAAGGAAATAATACTTCGCAGATGACTCGTTCTCTTGTTAAGGGGGTACGTCACGCTCATTGCGGTAGCTTCCGTTAGAGACGAGAGGGTTACAGATGAGAGTCCCTCGCACTCAAGAGCACCACCCCGTCCTATTGCGTATTTTGAGGCACGTGCTTCAAGTGGTAGTAGAGTACCTTCTTGAGGACCTACCTCTCTCCCTCTCTCTCTCTCTCTCTCTCACTCTCTCTAGAGCTTCGAACGCACGCGCGTGCTGAAAATCATTTAAAATACTCGAGAAGTGGCTTCTTTAAAATGTGCCTTTAAGTCGAAGTCTATTACAGTTGAGACGTAGGAATGTAATATTTTCAATTCTTCGTTTAAAATATTTTTTATAAATGTTGTTTGTTTTAAAACTATCACATAAGAAATATAATTTTACATTTCTTCTATCAAATACATTAAAGTTAATATTTGAATCTTATCTGTATTAGGGCATATAATATTTTATTTAGTAAATCAGTCCCATATAATTTTCAAACGTTATTTATAGTGTCTTATGATATATTTGAAACAATATTTTATGTTGTAAAATAAAATTTAATAAATAACTTCAATAGTGTAAAATTATAAATAATTTTAATATTTTTTTAAAACAACGAAAATTGCTGAATTATTTAACGTATTTTTGAGAACGCTAGAATGTTCATTCTATGGAATTAGAAAACCAATATTAAGAAATTCGCTACGCAAAATTAATGTTTAATAAATAACTAATTCTTAGGACACAGCTTTATCATTATTCTCGTAAAAGTCTACTACTCTATAAGTGATTTTGAATTGTTTCGATGTTACACCTACACGTACGCATGATCACTTTCGTTGTTCTGCTTATCCCTTTTCTTTCTCGATCTATCTTTCTCGCCCACAGAGAACGAGTTTCTCGTCGAAGAGATAATCATATTAGCTGCGTTATAACTTGTCTACGCAAAAGCATAATACCTTGCCCAGGCCCGACCTTTTGGTCCTGGGATCCTAACCAGGATACGATATATATTTTACGCTGGCTCCTACGTACTTTCTCCCCCCCCTCTCTCTCTCTCTCTCTCTCTCTCTCTCCTCTCTCTCTCTATCTCTCTATCTTCCTCTTTCTTCGCAGTTACCATACACTTCTAGTGATGCTGCAACCATAGAGAACGACGAAACCAAGAGGTGCAACGCACAACCTTAATCAGTGTAATTGAATTAAGTACGCGCGACTGTTGTAATTATGACTATTTATAATGATTCCGCGCGCTCACCAGCCATTTTCCTTCCTCGCCTTGTATATTCGTTACGACGACGTGAAAATTAGTAGCTAACGCCACTAGCATCATATATCTTGTATCGTCGCTCTTATCCTCTCACTTAGTCTACCAAGTTATTGACGTATATTTATTGATGTCAACGTTTAAATTTAATAAACGAAAAGACAGTTACGTTTACGCGTTTGACTTTACAACTTACGATGCAAAACTTTGTGCTCCCAATCAATTCCAACATTTCGACTTTATTTTTATCTAATTGTTTCTTATTTATTTTTGGTAAGTAAATAAAGTATTAAGATTTAATCGATGATTTGATTATGGATACAGTTGTTAAATTTTTACATATTCTCACATATTTCAGTATTATCCTACTTGTCTTTTGTATAATTTTTTAAGAAAATAATAAGTACTTTTCCAGACAAAAGTAAATTCGATTAGGTAGAGTAATTTTTTCTCGGCGTTAGTAAAATTACGAATGTATTAAGAAAAATATTTGAGGGATTTGTCGCGACGGCAGCCGCGATGATCGAATCCGAATAAATTAGTCCTACAACACGGCAAATCGCGAGCTGGGATATAAAATTTTGAATATGAATAGCCAATTTTGCATTCGTAATGAGCTTCTCATCCGTAGAAACAAAGCGCAAGCTGACGAGAACATATGTAGATGAAGAGGAAGGTAGAAGCGAGGAGTACGAGAAAAAGAGATCCCTTTCCACGCTGTAGAATGAAAATGGGCGGTGGCTTTGTAATCTTCGGTAGTTCCTGTGCGAGAGCAATTTCTTTTATTAAGCACAATCGACTTTAACGGAAGTCACAGCCTAATGAAAATATTTATGCATTGTAGATGAAATTTTTTTTAATTTTACAGTCACGAAAAAATTCAAGTCATTCTTAACAGAATAATATTTTATTATTGAAGGAAAGGGGAATCACGAATTTGAATATTATTGCAGAAAATATTACGTGTCAGTACTATAATTTAATAATGAATAGATTTAAATTAAAAATAATGTAATTAATAATTAATTATAATTTAATAATGAATATATTTAAATTTGATTTAAAAAATTAGCTTTATTTCAGATTATCGACGCTTAAAAATTACGTATATGTTTAACTACATGAAATTATTGATTAAAAAAAGTTTCTTTTATAATAATTTATGTAATAAAAAATAATTGGCGTTGTCCAACTAATAATAGATATAATAAAATATTTTTATTATAAATTATTTTTTCAATAAATCTTTTTAAAATAAACAAATAATATCCAATAAATTTTTAAATATTCGAGCCTGATATATCAGTAAACGGAATTTAAACATTTTAATGATAAAGTTGTAAAAAAATGAGAATTCGCCGATTTGTCTTATTATTTGCACGTTTGAATCAAATATCTAGAGATTGAGGGCGAATGCTACCAAAGATGGAGAGGCGATTATGGAACTTGTCCGTTAATTAATTCTTCTCTCACCCTTTCAACGAACCCAGCTTCTATATTTACGGAGAAAGATACGCCAGCCTTTCTATAGCACTAAGATACGAGGCGAGAGAGACGGAGTAAGAGGCAGTAGAAAGGTGGTGAGATATTGAGATAATTTGAATGATCGAATAAACGTCAAATGCCGCCAAACGTCTACATGGCTTCGGCAATACGAATAGGCAGATAGGCAGATGAGATAAAGGACCGACAATTGCTTTGATGAGCTTAGGAAAAAGACACCCGCTAGAGGTAACCTACAGCAAAGCATGAGCTCTAAAAGGAAGAACAGAATAAGAAGGAAATAGAGAATATCCCTGTCTCTTTCTTTCTCTTTCTGGTTCCTTCCTTCTCTCTCATCTAGCCTATCCCTTCTATGCTAAACTCATTACCCGACTGTAATTCCATCGATGCTTTAAACTCGAGAGTCCTCCGCTTGCTACCCGCATTCAAGAAACGTATTCGTATTTCTTGGATCAGCTGCAAATGTACGAGACCATCTACGTGCATTCTATCATCAAGCCACGGCCTGAAGTCGAGGCTTTCTGGCCCTTTTATGCGTGATTAATCAATCTCGTCTATATATCTGTCAAGGAGCATATTTCTCATTGCTCATTTTATGCTATAGTTTTATTGAATTTTATGAAGTAGATTATGATACCTCTTGATGAAGACAGCTTTGTTAGATTTCTTAATAAGTAAGATTTGTATTACGTTATAAAATATGAAATAATTGCTAACTACTATGTTTTCTACTTTTAATTAAAAAATAATTTATTATTAGTTGAATATGCAGTGGCTAAATATTAATTTTATTTTAATATTAAAACGTATATATTAAAAGAAAAAAAATTATTATCGAATAATTTTTGATTGTCAATGTTAGCCCGTTTATAATATTAAGAAATATTAATTATTCATTAACACAATACTATTATATTTCAAAAAGTAAAAGTTTTAAAAGTTTTTATTATTTATCCGTTTGAGATTTAGATTACAAATATTTTAATAAAAAACGAAATAGATAAAATACGATGTTGTAATACACATGATTTCTTACATTCCTACAAAGGAAAAGCTTCTTAAATCATTTGACGAATTTAAAATTTGTATTATTTAATTCTTAATCGTTCTAATAATAGAAATTTCTAATTAATAACTTTTACTGTAAATAATTCCAATGAAGATTCTAGCAAAATACGTAAAAGTTTAAAAAAATGAATATATAAACTCAATAGAAATTTTCAATACAGAAATGGAAAACTAAGATCAATTAAATTTTTACGAAAATAATTACCATGTTAATAAGTATTAAACATTTCTACTTGACTCTAATAACGTACAAAAAATTTGACTAAAAATTATATAAAATCATGTATGACAAGAAAGACAAATTATAAAATATATAATCTATAAATGATATTCTATAAAAGTGAAATATGCTTTTTTAATTTATTTTAAATGCCTTACAAGATAAAACTCAAATTTATTAAAAATATCTCTATATAAATACCAATATAAATATTCGTAACTAAAAATTAATAGACTTTCCTCTTAAGTTGATTAAATTGAGTGCGAATTAAGTACTTGAAATTAGTATAAAGTACGATTAATTGAAGTAAAAATGGAGTTCCAGTGATAATTGAATAAAAGTAAAGTAAACTGAAGGAGTTGGTGGCCAGGATGAGTAACGAGGAACCGAACCAGTAGTAGAACCACAATAATACAGATGCTCGTTCGGGTGGAAACGGGCTAACCGACATTTAATACCGACCCGTTGAATATTCCTGCGGAATAGCTCCCCAATATTCAATTGGCTTCCATCTAATTGTAACCTTGCCCACACCGTGTAAGTCGCCATCGACGAAGAAGCTTCTATTCACTTGTAAACTCCGTTTGCATAATTTTTACGTCGACTTGCCACTTATAATCGATTTAAAAAACAACGCTAATCTATCGTTCAAGTTACTTTTCAAACATTCTTTTTTATTTCTTTTATTTTCGTTTTCTTAAAATATATTCAAGATTTTCTTTCGGAATCTTGAATCATCAGTCACGTATCTATTTAAATTTAATTCATAATGCACGTTTTGTTATTGAAACATTTTATTATTCGCTCTCCAAGGGTACATTTTTCAAATCAATTACTCCATGTTTTAATATAATTTCCATATTATAATTTTTTTACTTACTTATTATGTATATGAAGTTAAATATTCACGTTTAAAACGTGAAATTTATATAAATATCTTAAGAAATATCGATTAAAAAATAGATTTAAAAAATGGAATTAAAAAATGGATTCATCCGAATGTAATCTTTTTCTGTATTGGCAACCCATTAAATGTAAAACTGATGTATATTAAGGTATAATGTACCAAAGGATTAGTTTATGTCTTTGTTTAATCGTGTATGTAGATTTATGCACAAATACATTAAAAAAGAAAAGCAGAGAAAAAATCTCCTGGTTAAAGTAGCCTAGTTTATTATGCAAAAATACGGAAAGAAATGTAGATCTTAATTAGCATACTGATATAAAAATACTAGGACATTTACCACCGAGCAGCAAAGCAAAGAGACCAATGTGCCAAGGAAATGCTGATTATTGAAACCGGACATTCAGATTGATACTTCTTGACCTACAGCAACGTATCTACATTTTTCTCCTTCTCCCTCTCTGTCTCTGTCACTCTTTCTGTGCTTGCATCAGTTCAAAATGAATCCTTTCCCTAACACCACCTACATTTTTACCAAATTCGAGGTTACCTTTTCATTTATCCATCTATATTACATTTCCTTAAATTGATATCCTTAAGACAAATAAAAAATAATAACAAATTGAAAAAACAAAATTTTTAGATCGTGTAAAACATAATCAATATTTACAGTTACCAGATATACCATTGAATGTAGGCCTCAGAATCGTGCAGCTTAGGAAGACGCATCTCTCTTCGGTTTTCCAAGACAATTCAAACTGTGAATTTAAGACATAAAAAATATTGAAGAAATTCTCTATTTTCTTAATAATTTATTCTTGAATAATTGATTTCATTCTATAAAATTACTTGTGTTGAATTTGATTTCAAATCAAAATAAGTAAAATTCTAATTTTAACTTAAACTTTTAATACGAAGCGTAACTAAAAATTTAAAAAATATAAAATATAAAATATGACTAAAAATAAAAAAGCTTTCTCAATTACGTAAAAAATATTAAAATAATCAAAACTAAAGAAATAAATCGGGGAGAAATAAAAGTATTAAAAGTAGCGCAACAGAAAATTTTGATTAATAAATTGTAAACCTTAAAATATACATAAGAAGTTGAAACACATAATAATCTAGATTATACAAAAAAAATGTATATATATATATATATATATAAAGATTGAAAGAGAAAAATAAAGACATGAAATGATATTATCAGTGAAATTTAAAATAGATAATGAAATGGAAAGTAAAAAGTACTTGGGAATAAATTAAGAAAGAATATACACATTGTATAATAAAAAAAAAGAACATTACACGTTTTCATAAATTCAAATAAGTCAACGAAATAAAAATATTCTTAAAACAAAAATTTTTTCCTTAAATAAGCGTTATATTTCGAAATAAATTTTTCCATTTTGCTAATAAATCAGATGGTTACATTTTAGCAAGATAAATGATTCACTTACAAGTGAAGGGAGAAAAGAAACAAGACAGCAATTTAAGCGACGTACAAAAACTCAAAGTGAAAAAGTTATACATCAATTAATGGATTGAAGTTACCGTCAGTTGCAGTCAGTTTGAGTAGTCGTTACTTGGCTTGAGCCAATGGACCATACGAGCACTAAAAGGAAAGAAAAAATAACAAAAAAGGAAATAGCAGATCAGATGAGAAAAAGTAATGGTTTATATAAGTTTAAACTCCTCAGGTAACGCTGCTCAGTACCAGTTATTAGCATTTCTCCCACTTAATTGTTTCCAAATGTTACATTTTTCGGTACGTACATTCAATGATAAAACAACCATAGATTGTAAAACTTCTTTTTCTGCTATTTCTCTTACCTTGATATGTGTATCAAATCATCTTAAATCATAGACGATATTAATAAATATAAATATATTTATTATAATAATTATACTCTAATAAAAAATACCATACTCTGATAATAATTATTTTACATTGCTTATATTCCATATTTCAATTTTATTCTCTTCTTTTTAATTATAATATAGTTACTTACAATATAGACTTTTGAGTATATACAGAAATCTTTTTATATTTAAAGGTTATTAATACATAAAAATAAGGTTTTTTGAATGTATTAAATTTAAAAATTAAATATTTATTTCACTTAAAAAATCTAGTATTAATTGCAGCATACCAACATATGTCTACTAATTTTCTTACCCAGGCATTTCAATATATTTCCAATATATCTTTAATTTTTATTTTTCGTTCGATTATGTTTGGTTGTAAAAATTTGTAAAATTTGTATCTATCTAGTAGTATTTTACCAAAATAGTTTCTAATATTTTCATTAAATAATAATTTTACTAAAATATATTCATAAGCATTAATAAAATACATAAATTATTCTTAAATTTGCGCTATTTTATATAAAATATATGAAACAAAAAAAGAAAATATAAGAACAGATTCGTACATTCCTTTTAAGTACGCTGATACTCGATCTCAGCCTGCTTTGGCTGAAGATAGCCAAAGACAGTTGCCTGCTATTACGATTGGCTTTTGTCACTGAAGTTGGCGAGGAATATCGTGAAATCTGAATACGTAATGAGTTGACTATACGATTTTGGGTTACCAATAAGTATCGAGAGGATCAGTACAGATTTTCTTGTGTCTCTCGCTCTCATTGTCGCACCTTTTTCCATCTATAACTTTCTACGTCATTATTTAATCTGAACACTTTGTTCAACCTTTTGTTGTAGGTTATATTTTGTACATCTATTTTCGCAGTTTTTATTTATTCAATTTTCAACAGATATAATATATTAGCTAAGTTACAATCTAAAGTAATGTATGGTATTATTCTTGATTAAGGTAATTTTATTAAAATAAATACGTATTTTAATCTAAGAATTTATTATTCAAACAAAATTATAATTTTGGTCTTAAAAATGAATATAGATTAATAACTTGATAAAATCATGATAATATATAGTTATAATGTTTGTAGGGTATTATTTTTTATGTGTATTATATTTAACCAAAATAAGTATTTTATAAAATATAAAAGAAAAATTCCAATTATTCAAATTAAATTATTATGTTTTTATTTTTTTATTTATAAATTTATGTAAAAAATACTATTGATACAAAATATTGAATAGATATTTATACAAATATTCAGTAACAATGAAAATATTTTAAAAAAAATCTTCTGTAATTAATTAAAAAGTTTATTATTTACCTTTTTGTATAAAATTTGATATTAAGATTTGATAATGATTAAGATTCATTAAGTAAATATACTTAAAATTTATTATTTTTATATTATTTCAATGTAAACTACTTCTATAAAGTATGATAAAATACTATTAAACTGCATATAAAAAAAGAAAGGGAAAGAAGGAAATTCGGAATGAAAATTGTAGCAAGATTTACGAAGTTTAATGAGATAAGCGGAAACAAATACTGATTTACGGAATAAGAAAAAGTAAGTAGATTGCGTAAAGAAGAGAAAGAATCAATGAAACACATAATATAAGAGTTCAATGTAATAGAATTTATACAAATAAATAAGAAAATAGCATTAAAGAGGATAAAAATTATACGTATAATGTATAAAATGCATTGGAAGAGAGAAAGGAAGACATGAAGATAGATGAATTAGAAGTAAAAACTGTATCCCAGAAAATTTATTTGAACATTAAGTGTAAAGTCATTAGTCATAAATATTTTAATCGTAATAAAATTTTATTTAATTAAAAAAAATTGTTACCAAAATGTTAAATATATGCAAAAGTGATATATTTAAAAAAATATGCATACTTTGTAAGTTGAGAATACATATGTAAAATGATTATATGAAAAATAAATATAAAATTAAATATTATAATGTATTATAACAATGCTTTATATTGTTAAAAAAACTGCTAGTAGTATTAGACTATTTTAAATATATGAATAAAGTATATCAAAATAAGTTATATATCATGTAAATACCTATCAATATAAATTTGTTGTAAAATTAATAATAATAATTTAATAATATTAAATTATGTTACATTTAATTACTCTACATTTCACAACTTTATAATTAATTGAATACAATGACATAATATCAAAAATGTATTTTAGGAAGTATACAATGTGTTGTCACGAGGATGCATTATTATTCTCAGTGGGATTACTTTTTTTGTATTTTTTAAAAATATCATTGCTGAACGACTCAAAAATGTTAGAGTATTTTTCGCGAACAACATAACTTTTAATTTAGTAGAGTAAAATGTAAAAGTAAAAAATCCTACAGAAACATGACTGTTACTTTTGCAAAGAATATTTCTATTTTCAAATATGAAACCGTATCGAATTAAATTTTAAAAAGATCAAAAACGCATTTGATGGCTTCTTGGCAATATTGACGCGCATTTCAAATTTTCAAGCATTCACAATTCTTCGTTAAACAAATAGCCTCCATATATACTGTTTTCATTGAGTAACAAAAGCCTACGCTGCCTTGTACTCGTGACCAATGTTTGAAACTACAATACAACGCCGAAGGACAGCTGAAAAGAAAAGGAGTGTGAAGCACGTCACACGCACCAGAGACCTACACGGCTAAATAATATATACTCATATATACTGAATTCTCTTTGGTACTTTCGTTTGCGCACTTGCGGTGAGTTGCTGCTGGAATAAATGGAGTCGTTACCCATGTTGAAAAAGTTGATGCCTGACTGAATTGAACGGTCGATTCGAAAAATGTTCGAGAGTTACTCCCTCTCTTCATTGTCCGTATTCTTTTTTATTTACATTGTCCTATGTCTTGTTATTGTACTAAAGGGATTACTTAAGTTCATATGTATCAGTTACATAGATATTGGAGGCGAAAAATAAAAATATCCACTCAGAAATGAAGTGCGCTTAAAGAGGTTCGGTGAAACTTTTTTCTTCTTTAATATTATAAAATTTCATTGAAATATTTTTAAATACATTTGAATACGTACTATGTAGTTCTTTATATATTTACATGTATCTGCAAGTGTATTAAAGTTTTTGCAAAATATAATAAACAGAACTAATATATTATAATTGTTTTAATGTATAAAACTGCTTCTGAATATAATCTTCCTTTGTAAATTGGATTAAGTTGAATTAATTGTACTTATTAAAGTATATATAATAAAATATATTATATAAAATAATAATATTTTTTTAATAGAAGTAATTTTACCCTTTTTCGAGTTAAATACAATACTTTTTTTTAAATATTCAGTTTTAATTTTGATCGTGCAAATTCAAAAGATCGATATAATTCTTGAAAATTTTTTAAAGATTCATAAACTCGTTCGAATAGTTGTAAACAATGTTTAAATGGCTTAGTCACTAAACATTTTCAATATTTCTAACTTGTTTTACGTTTAATATCTCATTCACTTTTACTTAAAATATATTGATTCTTCATATAAATATTTTCTCAATTAAAAATATATTTCATTATAGTTTCAATGAAATACGCGTAGTCGCATTTTTTATACTTATTCCTTACATTTTCGGTGCATAAATTTATACATTTTTTTTTATTATTAATAGCCATTGTTGAAAACTGTCATTTTAAATAAATTAATTTAACATTAGAAAATGCACTGATACTATCTTACTTTTCTATTAGTTTTCTCATTTTCATATCTCTATAACAACTTTTAAATAAAACTACTAATGATCAATAAAATTAAAAAAAATTTTCGCAAATACTTTACTATTTTAGGTTTTATAACTGATCTTGCAGTATTATTAAATAAATGTAATTATTTGTAGTAGTACTAATATTATATTTTATGCATCTCATATAAAAATAAAACGTGTTTAAGGTGTATTGAAACTAATATATATATTTTAATAAATATAGTTTGAACCAAAAAAATATAGTAAATAATACATTTTATGATTATTTTAATATTTAGTGATTTAACTCACCTTTTCTACTATGTATTCTGTAATTAATTAACCTTACATTTCATTTGGCGAAATATAATGTAAGAATTAAAAAAATTTCTTATATATTTAAATATAAATAAACCATAAATACTATCTATTAATGAAAAGAAATCTAAAATAGAAATCTAACATTGATATCGTGAAAAATAGTCTTGGTCAGTTAAGCATATAATAAAATGGAAAGGGCTCGACGCAGGCAGAAAAATGGAAATTTTGTTCACTTTTACAGCCCTCCGCAAGTGTTCGCGATTGCAATAAGGGCCATCGCGGTAGGCACACAAAGCCCTTGATGGATGGCTAGCCGCTGGGTCGTTGCCTCGGGCGAGCGAGCTTTCACCAATGAAGTGACCACCTGTTGAGAAGTCCACTTACCTGCCCATCGCTAGGAAAATAATTTCTTTATGATAGACTCATCGATATGTTTGCAGTATCATCCAAATATTTATTAAATTCTAATTAATTATGATCAAATTTCAATTTTTTCTATGAGTTATGAGGCTAGAAAGTAAAATTTGTGAATAAAAAAAATTAATTATTATTGCTTATTTACACTGATGATTATTTGAATTGCCGTAATCTTCTAATTCTACATAATACAAGTACAGTAAATACTAATTCAGAGTTCATCGAGTATTATGTTTTGTAGAAACAGATGTACCTTGAAACGTGCAGTACCGAATTTGGCGTCACGACTTCGATACAAGAACAACTCGAAGAAAAAAGAGTATTGGAATCGATGGCTCCAATTGAAAATAAATCTGTCTAGACAACTGAGACTATCGAATTTATTTTTATCACAAATACATTTTTATTTTACACATTTTTCCAGATTTTATTTAGAACATTTTTTATTAATATTGTGCAAAAATAGCTATTATTTCATGTTTTAAAATTAGCATATTGAAATTGACTGTACTTCGTTAAACTTTGTCATTTGTATCTCATTAAAGTTGTTAATTTTATGAAAGAACGTTATTATTATTTATTTCAAGTATTCAGTATTAATTTTATAATTATCTACAATAAAATAAATTATTTCTACTGCACCGATTTTAATTCAAATAAAAAATATAATTAATGAAACTTGCTCTTATCCATTAAAGATTAACTGTATTCTTTTTAATTTAATTACCTAATGCACATGAAAAAAATTGAAAGTATTATTAAGCACAAAAATAAAGTGTAGATAAAAATACTTAAAATAATCAGATTTTTATAATAATATTATATATAAATAATATAAGAATGTCACATAATATTAACAATTAAGGCAAGTTGCTTAGTGTACATGTACTTGTTATCCCATAGAAATTTTAACACTTACTTATCGTACGTACAGTACCGTGATTTCAAAATCGCTTACGTATATCTGTTTTCCGATAGATAAACATTACTCGTCCGTTATCATACGGAGTAGAAAGATGATCCTTGCATTAAGGCAATGGAGAGGTAACATAAACATGAATGAGCATCATAATCAGAGTTATTCACTGTTTATTTCGTTAAACATACAGAAAGAAAATAAGGCATTTTAGCTTTAGATGAACAGTAAATATAGACATTCAGTTTTACTTAGATACTTAGGGTATGCAAATTTCAATTGGAAATTTATTTATTTAATTGTTAGATAGAATAAATCTTTTAATCAACTCAAACTCTTAACTAGAAAATATTATTTCTTTTCACTTTTGTAAATCCATTTCTTTACTGAATGTTCCGAAACACATGACTAAACTTCGTGCCTTATGTTATTTCATACTTTAGTGATGAATTGCTCGATAGCTTCTTACAATCACTGCTTGATAGCTCACTTCTTTTATTTTCCTACTTTGATAGGAAATGTTTCATCGAATTTACGGTAGGTGTCTGCTTCTATTGAACAAAACAATGAGCTCGTTAATTAAGATTTCTTTTCGTAGCAGCTTTACTTTTCTTTCGTATTCTTACCTCGTTTCTGTCCCTATCTCTTTCTCTCATTCTCTCTCGTACTGTCTTTCTGTCTCTGGTTGGAACAGAGAAACAAAATACTCGAAACCATTCTCTTTCTGTATTTTAGAAAAAAAGAAAAGTACGTTCTTTTAGACAGTGAGCGGTTACGTTTTCATAGTAGGAGAAAAATTTGCATTTGGTGCTTGAAGTAAAAATTTTCACTGACTCAACTTGACGAGCACGTAATGAAGGATTGAAACGGGGAATGATAATTTTCTACGGAAATTTTGAGTACTGTATTAATAATGGATGAATGGAATTGCTTATATTATCAATTGAAAAATCTAAATCTTAAATAGCTTACATTATAATCCCTCTTTATTAATTGTATGAAATATTTTTTGTCTTAAAAATTTTTATTTGATATTAATTTTGAAATACACGGATAGCTTTAATAGAAATATTTATTGCAGATTATTTATAACTATATGTTCATAAATATAATATTCACAAATTAATATTTCTTCAAATTACGAAAATAAAGTCAGTGAATTAATTTATTAAATTAAAAAAATATTTGAATCATAATTAATAAATGGATAATTTCTTATTCAATTTAATTATAGTAAAGTAACATTTCCATGTATGTACTATAAATAAAATTGACTGAATAATAATTATATTTACACGTGCTTTTAATATTTTTTAAATTCATCTTAAAGACAGTTGTTTCTCACGAAGATTTCTTATATGATTTGATAATTTTTCTCATAAAAATCTAAGCTAAAATGTATAAATACGCTATGAATCATTGAAGTACAACATTCAATAATAGAACTTCAGTATTTTATTCAAAATTTCAATTTTATCAAAATAATATAAAGGGTAGATAATTGTTGACAATCTTGTAGCTCTCTTATAATAAGTGTGATAAGTGAATTAAAAGCTTCCGTGAATTCATGAGCTTAAAGTGTTTTTCGGAAAAACCGTGTCTTTATTCTTGTCAAGTGCTCGACCCTTACTCTTTTCACTCTTTTTTTAAAGTTACTCTTTTTTCTCTGTCTTTCGCTTTCAGTGTCCCCTCTTTGATTCTCCGCTGCTATTTTTACCTCCCGCTCTTTGTCTTTCCGGAAACAACCTTTCACGCATTCCACGAGGAGGAAATCGGAGAAGCAGCACCTTATACAACGATAGACGAGAGAAAGAAGCAGGTTTATAGATAGATAGACAGAAAAAGAGAGACAGAAAGTAAGAATAGTGGTGTTAGGGGTGGCAAAGAGATCCGGATTTAAGGCGTCGTCCATGAAAGCCCTCTGGAGGCGTCTCGTACAGAGCGGGAGAGGGTAGTTTAAGAGAAAGAGAAAATGCCGCACAGAGTCAGGGGACAAAACGACTAGAGAAGTAGCACCAGTAAACTGAGAAAGAAAGAAGAAATGAGAGAGAAAGAATTCGAGAGAGAAAATGAGAAGGCATGATAGTCGTCTGGGCGTGTTGGAGTGTAAGTGCTAAGATCTGGGAGTGCATTAACATGCCCCGAAGGAAAGCTCAGAGTACAACCCTTCTTACATTGCACAGAGCTGAACAACTCAAGCTAAACCTGCGAGAAAGAGAGAGAGAGAGAGAGAGAGAGAACGTGGTACGAACGACGGAAGAGGGTTGAGCACTGCACAGATTCCCACTTAATTATATTAAAAATGTTTTATCTTTGGGTTTCATTCTCTCTACCTACTTTTATCTGTGGATGGAAGTCTTCGATTGCTAAAGATAGATGCTGGCATTATGCTTATATTTGAGTCAACGATGGATTTTTAAGTACACCAGAGCTTGAAGATCGAAAGATGATGTTGCGTGCCCATCGAAGATTTCTGATAATATTACTTTTAATCGTCTGGAAAGAACTTTTAGGCGAGGATTATTGAGCTTAATTTTTCTTGTTAAGTACAAAACTTTTTACGGAACTTATTTCTTATAAATTCATAACGTATGTTCTTAATGTTAAGCAAGTATTATACTTATTTTTCATAAGTAATAGATACGGTTCATCTAAAGAATAATTAATATGTAATACTATAAATGAAATTATATTCTATAAAAAGTAATAATATTTTTCATAATTTCGACGATTAAAATTTATTGTGTCATCTAATTTTACAATTTTAATTCGTTTACTTTTTTAAAGTGATAATATAAAAATTAGAACTTTTTTTTTAAAAACGAAAAGAAATTAAAATTTATAAAGCAAATCTGGACATCTCACTTCACTCAAATATATAATTATAGGATGATTAACAGAATTGAACTTAAAGTAAAAACTGATTTCAAACATAAATTTATTATTATTTGCATTATTACTCTGTAATTAAAAATGAATACATGAGTTTTGATTTACTAAAATATTTCAATTACAAACTAGTAATTTATTTTTTCTTTTTCAATGGACTGTATTATAACTGTTAAAAAGTAAAATTGATAACATGTACAAAAAGCTTTTTAAATCCACAAAATTCAAAATTAGCAGCTTATCACTTTTATCAATAAGTCTCATCAAGACATCGAAAAAGCTAAGTTTGTTAAAGGTACACGAACAAACCTTTGTTAACGTAGGCAGACCATAGAGCATCACGTTCGTGGGATTTCTCCTAGTCCATAAGGAGAGTCAACGACGTTGATGGTCTTGTACTCGCGGGAGCTTCTGCTTTGCCTACACGCCTTACATTATTTAGGAGCTGCTAGTATGAGGAGCAAGCAGAGAAGGGTAACGACGACGACGACGACATTCGAGTCGCATGCTAATCACTCGACCCAGATTGTATAATGAATCAGTTTTCTTTTTTGTCCTCTCTCTCTCTCTCTCTCTCTCTCTCTCTCTGTACGTGACTATTTTTTATGAGTTCTGAATGAAAATAAAAAGACAACCGGGATTTTCGACTGGTACTACAAGGATGATAATAAGCTGTGGATTGCTCAAAATCTATAGAAACTACAGCATAACCGTGCAATAATTTTTGTTATACAATTAAATTAAAAAAATGCTTATTTCCCATTATTTAAGATTAAGTATCACTTTAATAATTTGAGACCATTATAAATTTTATCCATATAATATATTTTCTGGATTTGGGTAAAATTTTTTAATATTTATTACAATTTACATCCAATTAAAGACTTATTTCAAATTTTGTCTATACTAGAGTGGTGATCTGATTAGTACATAATGTTAATAATGTAAGAATGTAAGTATCAACTATGTATATAAGTGGATACCTATTCTCTTCAAAGTTATTGTATATTTTTCGAAAGTTAATGTTTTGTTATTATCATTACCATTGCAATCATTCTTAAATATCTAACAATTAAGTCATTTAAACAAGTTAAGTGCATTTTTATAACTTGAAATTTGTACATACTTATACAGATTAAACCACATTTCTGTAAACATTTAGTATTATTGATTTCTTTACACTTGAACACTTTTTAATTTAGTATATTTATTTTTTCATTAAAGTCGAGGTAATGATTAGGGAGGCAAATTTATAGGACTTCTATGAACTTAAGAAGTTAATATCCGTGTACTAAAAATATAATTCATATACCGTTATGCGAAATTAAATAGAAGGAACTTTCCTTCATTAAAAATCAATATATACAACACTGTCCTCGCTATAACGAAGATCTTTTTATTATTGAAGAAATTCGCTCTCACACAACTCGTAGTACGGCGCTCGTATAATTTTTATCGAGGCGTCTGTCGCAGGCACTCAGCCGCATCGAGCGCCACCCCTAGACCAAGCTGAACACCTGTCTCCATACACTTTCTCCCTGGGATAAAGTAGCATTTAATGGAATGGAGACTGAAGCAGAGGAATATAACATCCTACATGTATACGATACGAGAGGGAGGAAAGAAAAGAACAACGGAGCAGTTCAAATCCGTCTTACTACGTTTCCTTATTTCTCGTTGACTCTTGTTTCGTAACACGAACGTAACTTTCTAACATCCGTTCCAACTACAGATCTTTGTCAAGCTACTGCGGCTGTGAAAAAAAAGCCGGAAGTATTTTACTGTGAAAAGTCATGAATCAAACAACGCTTGCAAACTATCTTTTAACATTAGCGTATATTGACGTTGACGAATAAGCATTACTTTATAAAAGACTATTATGCAATTACATAGATGTTCTCAGATTATCCTTACTTTTTTATGATTTTTTTAAAATGTTTACGCAAATTTTTTCTTTCAAGCGACTTAAAAATACAAAAATTCCGTGTTATTATATAGAATTAATTCAATTTCAAACTTATTTTAGATCTATGAATGAACTTGAAACAGTCGATCCATTTATAAAGCATTAATTTTTCATTCAAATTTTACATAATCTACTATGTATAAAATTTTAGAAATAATGTTTTAAAAAATTATTATTAGAAACTAATTTTATATATATAACTAAAGCTTTAAATGACATTTGTAATTTAATGATTTCTCATCGAATATTTGTAATTGAAATGTAGTTTAATATTATCATTAATTGAATACAAGAATTATTCAATCAAGATAATCCAATTAATAATACATGATAGTTAAATTTTCTTAATTATAAATTACATACTTTTATCATAATATTAAAAGTTATTTTAATATATACGATAAATAATTGAATCAAAGATATTTTGAAGTTTATAATAATAATTTATGTTATATAAATTGTATATGTGATATTGCTTAGCATAATAATTACGTATCAATATTAAATATTAAATAAATATACAAACCAAATAAGTAAAACTTTTAAAAATTTTACAAAACATAAATAAGTATGCTGTTGGTATTTTCGACTAAGGTTTTAAATTATTTTAGAAAATATTTTGTTTTTTTATTTACAAGATCCAAAACAATCCAGAATTCAACAAATTATTTTGAAAGTAATTTGATGTACATGGTTACATCATATACAACAATATGATGTAACTGGGTTTTGAGTAGTTGTATTATTATTAGTAACATTAATAGGCTGTTAAAAATGCTTAAAGCCTTTTTTGCTCATACATCTAATTTAAAATTTATCAAATCTATCATAAAACATCACAATAAACTTAGCTCGAAATTACTCTAATAGTTGCGTAAATTGATTGATAATACAAAAATTCTTTAATATATAATTTTTTTAAATAACAATACCTATGGTATTCATAATACAAGAGCAATAGTTTATGATAATATTTTAATATGAGTTTTTTAATTATTTATTTATATTCTTTGACTGTAAAATTAATATTAATATATACTTATGCTTATTCAATATATCACTACTTAATTATTTGACTACTAAAATATGCATAAAAGATATTCATTGTTTAACTTTTGCTATAAGATTTTCAATGAAAAAAATCCAAAATATTTCAACTCTACTTTTTTATTAATTATAAGACTAATAAATTAAACTTCTAGAAGTAAAATTTTTCCTTTTGTTGTTAGTTATTTTACTATTTTTTTCTATCAGAAGTGAGAATGTTCAAGGTTTTATTCTAAACATTATTTATTACTTATGACATATATTGGCAATCATTAATAACAGTTTCTGAATATATGAGATTTAAACACTTTCAACTATTTTTCGAGAATTCACCTGATGTAGTTATAGTTAGCGCAAAATACTGCCTTCTTCGTGTATATAACATTAAATTATACAATTGATGAATTACATGCCTTATACGAAGCTAAAAAACTTTAAATATTGAATGTTTTACTTTTCGTATGAAAATCAATATATTCCAGCGCAACAAAATCTTAATTATATAACATCTCACATTTGTAAATTTATTTAATATAAATCTATCGTTTGTTTTACATTCAATTAGGTAATTTTAATTTTAACACTAATAAATGTATATCAGTCATAATCATTCGTTTTTCTTATATTGATTATTATAATTGTAGCAGTCTCTTACACGCGGAATTAATTATGAAAATCTCTCTATATATTCATATTAACAAATATTTAGCTGTATTTATAATAATAAACTACCGAAAAATAAGCATCTAAATGGCGATAAAATATGTACAAAAATTATAAGATTTTAGCTGTGAGGACGACCCAAGGTTCTTGAAAAAACTATCGTACATATGCATGAAAAGATCCTTTATTTACAAATCATTAGCATAATATTTCTAGGCATATATGTATATAGATACGTAATATGGCTTTGTATATTCACGAATGCCCATCTTTAGCAGCGTGTGGCAGTTTGTGTGCAAATTGTGTCTAAGCGATGCTGCCATAGTCGCGTAAGTATAAGGGAGTAAAGTCAATTTTCTCACTCTATCTACATACGAACGAAATTTCAAATCTCGAAAACGTGCATTTCATATAACTTTCTCGATTTAATCGAGTCGTACAAGTCTTACATAGAAGTGTATTACTTCTCATCGTACTTTACACTCCTCGATTTGATTGACTCTCTCCTTCGCTATTTTACTATTGCTCTATATCCCTATGTGCCTGCACATATATACTGCTATTTCTCTCCTTATATATTGCTTCATAAATTATTTTCTTTTAGATGAAATTCTTATAGTATTTTAGAGCTGTTTACCAAATGACATAAGTTCGACTTTTGTGACTGTATTGAATTGAAAAAAACATCTTTAATGTCTGAAGACATAATTAATATACAATATCTTAAAAACAAGAAATGGATCACTTTGTTATTGAAAATAATTCTTATACCATAGAATTTTAATATATTTTTATAAAAATGATTTAAAAAAGATTATAATCGCTTCAAATTAAAAAATTCTGATGTATAAAGTTAATTATTTTTCTTAATGGATTCTGTACTTGTAGGATATCATAGCTTTATTAAAATTATAAAGTTTTAATTTCGTACTTACTTAAATAAAATTTCTGATTTTTCGAAGTTAAATATTTTAACCTAATTATGTAGAAAATCTGATATTTTTACTATAATTAAGTTTAAAAAAAAAATCGACACTTGTAATCAAAATAATATTTATGAGAGCCTGTATGTTTGTTACTAAACATTTATGTGCATATTACATTTTTTACTAGACCTTTTGTTTCTCGTAATACATAATAATTCAAAATCATTACAAATAGTTAAATGTTATTATTAAAAGACGTATTTAATTGCAGAATTATACGAATAAAAATTTTTTCAATATCTTCATTACTTATATCATTATGATCATACTGTTAGCATTACTTATTTAGCACCTGTAAATGAAATCTAATAACTATTTTACTATTATATTTAATATCCTACTTACCTCCGATCTATGCTAAGATACATCATATTTTTTTAAATTATTATTTCATTATTTCAAAAAAATAATACTAATTATAAATCTTAAATAATTAAAAAAGTAAAGAAAAAGATAATAAAATTGGAGATGACCTATATATACATACATATTTGTGACCGAATTGGGGCTGTACAGCAATTTGACAGCGAAAGGATTCTTATTATTGCTCTTAAGGGATTACGCCCATCTAGTTTGCGGTGAGGTGTTTCTTCCTAACAGTAATAACTGTGGGAGCGACTCAAATCCACCGAGCATTTCTAAAGTTAAGCGCACTACGATGCTTTCCAAATTCACGATGTGTAAGAGGCTTTTTGGGCACCTGCATAAACATATATGCTTGTCTGTTTGCAAGTTACCTTTTTTTATATATGTGCTCTAAACAAACACTTATTAATTTAACTATTATATAATTTTAAAAGTAAAATTTTAAAATCATTAAAAATATAACTACTTATAGTTTTCAAGGAAATTAAAATTATAAAGAGAAGAATTGAAATCACGTAATTCGAATTGCGTTTTATAAAAATCAAGATCATATTTTTAAAGTAATTATAAACTTAATAAATAATAAATAAATATATATTCGTTAAAATCAAGTAATATTACTCATGAATATTCTTGATATTTTCCTTAACTTCCTTTTTCTTACATAACATTCAATAATAATAATTATTATAATTTTCTCACAATATTTATCAGTATCGTTAAAATTTTGATGTACGATTTTATTTTTTAAGTTTAGAAGTTTATCGAAATATTAATCCCATAAATTGTAGAACCGTTATAATCTATTTTTAGTTAAGATTTCGCGAACGTTTAGAAACTCTGTTGTTTAGTATCTTCAAGGTATTTCGTTCTTATTGTTTTCTTGGATTATAGACGAAAGGATGAGGTAACCCAAAATCTCGTTCTGTACCTCGCAGCCTCTCTTTCTCTCTCTCTCTCTCTCTCTCTCTTTCTCTCTCTGCCTTATTCTTGTCCTTACACTATTTTAGCAGAAAACAAGACATTTATAAACATCCACCGCGAGATTAGATTTGTTAAGATAATGAGGCGCACGGCTTGGCGCCTCTCTTCTCGTCGTAATAGCAAACTATCGAGCAGCCCTCTGATGCAGCCTCTAAACCATCACTTTACTGTCTATTTCCCATTTGTCAGTATAACCTGTCTACAATTTTTCCTTCCTTTTCATAACTCGATATGATTTTGTGGTCCGTTAAATCGTTTTAAAAATGTAATTGTTAGAATAATAATAATTTGAACATTTTCATAGTGTTTTATACTGTAGTATTTACCAATAATTATATTTTATATTTAATTTAATCAATTATTAATATACATGATTAATTAATATTTATATAAAATATCAGTTTCTACTGTTTTATTAAAGTAATGTGAATTACATATTCCATATAATGAACATTTTAAATATATATATTTCAATACTTTAAAAAAATAATGTACTTGAATCTTTACATATTAAAATATTTTATGTATATATAATAACGATATCTAAACGATATAAATCACATACACTGATACCAATATCAAATTTTATGCTGTTTATTGTAAATAAGAAAGGCTTTACAAATATTCTGATAGATATAAAATATATTTATATTTAACTATCTTTAATTAACTTTTTATTTAATAACAGTTTTTATGTGCTAATCCCAATTAGTTTTCATTTTATTTATATATATATTCAAATTTTATTTTGAAAAAAATATCTTATTTTTATAAAAAATTATTTTTACCAATATTTTGGCTTTAAAAATCTTTAAATAACAATATCTTAAATAAGTAACACTTTCAATGCACGAAATAAATAATATTTTTATACTAAGCGAAAGCACAGTAACGCCTCTTTGAATAAGCATAAAAGCAAGCGTAATATATGAAATGAAATCGTTTGTAATACCGGCCGTTATGTTTCAGACGATGTTCAAGAGCAAGAACTCTCGAAAAACGAGAGAAAACCATAATAAAATTTAACGGTTCGTCAGACCGTCGGAGCGCTTGGCTCACTCACTCACTCACTGACTCGCTCACTTGCTCTCTCTCTCTCTCTCTCTCTCTCTCTCTCGCTCTCTCTTTGTTTCTCTGTTAACGTTAGTGAGTCCAATAAATATCGAGAACAGGCAGCTACAAATCTCAAGATAAACAGGCGCTCACGCTACTATTTTTCCACCCTTAGCCTTGCTCTCTCCACAGTTACAACGGTACTCGCCCTTTTTAGCGGTGAGGTAGTATTCGCGAGGCTTTGAGACTTGTTACGGGAAAGTACGTAAAAAAAAGCGAGATCAGGGTTTACCCTTTCGCATTCCGTCTATGAGTTATTGAGCTTAGCTGGACCTAAGGGGTAACCACTATCGTCGGTATTTAATTTGCTGAAAATTTTGAAGCCCTTGCAGGCCAGGCAAGCTCACCGACGCAGGATGTCGAGCGGCACTGCTTTAGTTCTCTTTCTCATTCTCGCTTATAATACGCTGGGAATCCTTAGGGTGCACAGAAATAAATACCCGCGAATTTTTATCTCGACAATGGAAGGGATTGAATTGTGGAAAAAATGTTAATGGTTAAATTTTTTCTTTTATTAAAAATTTACAATCAAATTAAAGAGTTTTTGTGGATTGTGTCTCTACAAATTAGATGCAATAAACTTTAAATTTTATTTTAATTGTTCTTATTTGTATTTTTAAATGTAAATGAATTTCTTATGAAGTACGACATATCTAAAATTAGATTAAGAATTATTTTTTAAAGTTATTTTCAGAGTACTTTATGAAAGTCTATCATTTGTTAATGCATATGAAAAGAAGAGTATTATATATATATATTTCAAATAAGATCAAAAGAAATTAACGATGGAACATTTAGATAAGAATTTGTAGTTCTATTTTAAGATATTCAACCTGTATACTTTCATATATAAATAAATTGACAACTTTTTTAAGAATGAAATATGATAGTCTACACAAATGTATTAAATGTTCACATTTTATTGTCTAAATTAATATATAAAATTACATTATATCATTGAATATTTATTAGATATATTTATTGAAGTTATTATTTAAGTACGTGCCGTAAATATAATATTCTATGATTTTCCTTATATTGTGATAATTATACCTTTTTTTATAATATTAAGTACCAACCGTTTCTAATTGTAAAGTTCTTTTTCAAATTTTAAGTAAAGCTTTTTGATCTGATTTTCAATGATTTTTATAAAAAAATTATTTTATTTAAAACATTTTTTAATATTAAATGCTAATACCTAACGAAAATATTATTATATTTATAACAATAAGATGATATTAGTAGTTAGTCAGGTCAACATTTAGTCCGAAATTTAGTTCCTCGTCATCGCATATTCCTCGCATTTAATTACCAACTGACATGAATCCCAAAATAGAATTAATCATATATGTGAAATAAGTCTAAACAATGAGATATAGATGGAAAATTTTCTATGGAAACCGTTTATATTCGTCATGTATTCGGCTATAAACAATATAGAATTAATTAAATTAATGCAATCGACAAAATTTGATACTCCAAAAACTAATCTTAAACTTTATTTGTCTTTATCTTAAACTTTACATTAATTACATGCATCCAATAAATAATATTAGACATACATTTAATTATAAAGAGAAATATACTGAAATGTTATTTAAACAGACTTAGTGTACTTTTAAAGTACGCGTGTTTTAATATTTTAACAAAAATTAAAATTGAATAATAATTTGATAATGCAAACTTTATAATACATTATAAATACTTCTTTGTTACTATTTATTAATTATTTTGAGTATCACGAAAAATATATAATCTTCGTTCATCAAATGAATACTTAAAAATAAAGAGTTGATATAAACTTGATCTTTATAAAACTACATTTATAAGATTTTTAAATGAAAAATTATAGAAGATATACCTATTGATTTAAATTAAAAATTTACAAAATATTTGTCATAATAAAAGTTTTATAAGGCGGTAGATAATTTAAAAAGTGATTAGTTTTCCTGAAAGAATTTATAAAATAGAAACTGTCTTTTGATCTATTAAAAATTAAAATAATAAACTTCGATAGAGAAAACCTCTTTAAACGGAACTCTTAATCAAATTTTGATGTTACTTATATTTGTTTAAGAGCGAATTTCGAAAAGCAAGTACGCAGCATTGGTCTACAGGCGATGGATGCGATGTCAATTAGGCGAGTCGATAACTGCGAGCATCGGAGTAGAACTAAAGGTTCTTGGGTACCGATGATGTATGTGGTGGAAAATACTGGGGGGCAATCTGTCACAGCATCGACGCCTCGAAGGCGCCTCTCTTTCACACACTCTATCTATCTCTCTCTTTCTCTCTCTCTTTCTTGCTCTATCCCTTCTTTTTCTCCTCCTTCATCATTTATGATTCTTGATTAACGTCATTGCCGTGACACATAAAATACGTTTACAACGCTATATATGCTCTCTTGTCTATATATTTGACGAATTACTTACACTTGAGGTAAACAAAAAATTCTGTTATCAAAAGCAATAATATTAACGTTAATGTTATTTTTGTATACTCATGCCTATTTAGACAAAATTAAATTAAATAAAAGCCAATTAAAATTTTCAGAAAAACTTAATAGCGATCTTAATATTGAATGTAAATAATTTTCTGGATATTTTTTAATAGATAAATAAGACTTAATGGGTATAGCATAACGTGCATTAATATTAAATATATCATATTAAAATGCTTTATAGAATATTAGGAAGTTTCATCAATTTGATTACACTTTGATAATTATTATCCATTAATAATAACGTAAGCTCTCTTCTTTTAATATATAATATTATTATAAATTTTATTATCACATATTTCGAACTAACTCTCAAACCTTGATAATTGTATAAATAATTAGAATCTTGTAACGTAAAAAAAATTTGAATTATATTCCAACTAGAAAAATAAAAAATGGAAAATATAAAGCACATTGTATATTTTAAATCGAAGAAAGCAAGTATCTGAAACAGGAAAGGAAACCGGAAAACCAGTTGGATTCCGTTTCGAAGGTTGGAAAGGACACGAGAAAGTCTGGCATAGAAGAGTGGGAGCGCTAATGTTTGTACTTGAATTTTACTTAAAATGAATTTTTTTCTTTTTTTATATTCGAAGCAAGATAGAAAAAGGAAGACCGAGAAAATTTCTACTGGCCGAAAGAAAACATCATATAAAGAATAAAAATGAGGCAGAGAATCCTTTCTTCGAGTAAAGGGCTGCTGGACTCGGTCGGATTCGAGGAAAACATCCTCTTGCAAAACACACTGGCAAATCTATGCCGATGATTCTCCCTTTCTCTCTCATTCTCTTTTGCTCTCTTTCTCTCACCCTCCATCTCCCTTTCTTTACGGATGAACTGGAAAAGTATTCGAGCAATAAACGCGTAGTGGTCTCTTTTTAGTCCACTGT
The DNA here is from genome assembly GCA_018907185.1 of Platyscapa corneri. Taxonomy (NCBI): domain Eukaryota; kingdom Metazoa; phylum Arthropoda; class Insecta; order Hymenoptera; family Agaonidae; genus Platyscapa; species Platyscapa corneri. Next base: position 972,416 of record JACCHW010000004.1, read on the forward strand.
TAGTTTCCCCATTTGCCAACGCGATTCTCTGCATCTCCGCTGTCTTTTTACTTCATCGTCGTTGCCTAGTATTTGTGTAGCTTCTTTCTATATTCACTTCTTAAAACGCATTTTGGCTTGGTTGTTCTTTTCTAGGCTACACGGCTGATTAAACACACAACTACGTAACGTAACGCAAATATACTGCCCTTTCGGCTGGCTTTGCTTTTCTCTTATCTTTTTCAACTTTGTGCTTTTACTTTTTGCCCGATTCTACAATCTTTCTCATTCCCTTTATATAAGTTTCCATGTCCTTCTCTTATTTTCTCATTTAAAATATGTGTGTCTAAATGTCTTCGCTATTTTCTTATTTGGATTAATACCACTTCTTGAATACAAAATATTCTGTTTGATCCAAATTTTTTATACTGTGCGTGTCTTAAATATCATGGTTTTTCATGCATTAACCACTTTTTATTTTTAAGATTTATTTAGAATATCTCATTCAAAGTATTAAAGTTTTATTTACAAGTTTCGCGCAAAGCAATTAATGTTGTTATAATTTTGTTGTAAAATATAAATACTAGTAAACCGCACTTATTATTTATCGAGTATTGAAAAATACATCGAATGATTAGATACTTAATTTCCTTCTTTGTGTATTTGCACTGATTCGTTGTTTAAACTTTTCTTACACCAATGAATCCTTCCTTTTTAATTTTCTAAAATCATACATTGTTTGAATAACTTTACGTCAATATTTACTGCTGATGAAATGCAAAATGGAGATGACTTCTTCCATTTCGATTTTTAAATTGCGACCTCCAGACTAGTGGTCACTTGATAGAAATATTTATCGAGGGAGACTTTCTTCTGTCGAGTTTTCCTAGTTTCTCAGAATACGCCGACACGTTTCTGACTCTTTTCCGTATGCATACATATATAAAGGGTCGAGGAAAAAAAGAAGAAAAAGAGCTAGAAATGACAGAACTTGGCTTGCGAGACTACCTCTACTTTTCAACCCCTGCCCACCGCGACGGTAGTGTTGATCTCCCTTCCAATACTTTATTCCCGTTCTTTGATGCGAACGAGAGAGTCCAAATTGCGAGTTAACTGAAGAAGAGTGATGCCAAAAGAACGAGAGAGAATGTTTATTTGACATGGATTATTTGCTCTCTTAATTACATTTCGATCTTCAGCCGATACATATACCCGTCTCATTGACAGATTGTACGCATATATAATGATATTTAAGACAAGGGTGAAAAGAAAAAGTTGAATGATCTTTTTATACTTTGATATTTTTATTTTCTCTGTAATTTAATTGTATAATAAGAAATAATATTTATATTAATGTAGTTACTGTGTTAAAAAAATTAATGCATTTGAAATAAATGATTTAAACAATTTACTACCACAAAATTAAATGCTGAACATTATTATTAACATATATTTTATAAAGCATCAGTTTTTTTTAAATAACATTATGGATTTTTTTAAGTTACTTATACTTTTAAAATATTTTCAAAGAAATTATCACAAAGCGATATAATAAGAGTATTTTGTATTTTTATAAGACATTTCTTGGAAGTACAAAAAATATTCACTTTATGTATGAATTATAAATCAATTAAAATTAAAAAATACTAATATTAAAACTCACTTCTAATTTTATTAACGGTTTTTAAACATGAACATAAGTGTATCACTGCGAATGAAAAGAAACCGGAAAAATGAGAAAAAATCACTCACTCATACTTCGTAGCTCTTTTCTTCATCTTTTAGTAGATCACCTTTAATCACGGCTAAAAAAATGTAATATAAGCCTGAAAAAACTAGTCAAGCCGCAACGCTAGCGTATATATATACAGGCACCCCACAGAGGCAGGACCACAACTTGGTCGGCCTATATATACATCGTAGAGGGAGGAATAAAGGAAGTTCTCGCTGCGGAATTTTTATGTTGTCTCGACCAAAGAATGTAAATCAAGCTCTGTATCTTCATCTCTTCCTCTCTCTATCTCTCGCTGTCTATATTTCTCTCTTTCCTTTTCATTCTATCTCTCCTACTTTCTCACTTACTTTAGGTTTTCCATTTTAAATCTCTATGAATGGTAAAAGTCTACTTGATGTAATTAGCTTAAAAAAAATTTTTTTTAATATAAAATACAAATTTAACCTGCTCTATGATTATCATTGAATAAACAGAAACTGCTTTTGAAGTCATATATGAATATTTTTCTTTAATTTAAGGCAATTAATTTTGTTTTTAAGTGATACATTTATTGTTATTTAAGAATAAATATAATTTAAATATATATATACACGTGCAAATACCATTTATGATTAAAGAATCCAAAAAATTTTATTAAATTTAATGAGCTGTATCATTAAAAACTTTTATTACATTTGTTCAAAAATTTATTACAAAATATGTTACATTCTACGATTAGAGCTTTGTACTCAATAAACTGATTTAACTCGAACTTTGTCATATAAAATTTTGTTACATTTTAAATTAAATATATGATATAAATAAATAATTGTCAGTTTTTATATCTTCTGTTCGATTAATTATGAGAATAGTAGTATATAGTTCGGTATAAAGTTATGAAGTTTCTTATATACATAGTACTGTATGTGTGTTAAAATTGCTACGGCAATTACACTGATTACTCGCAATCTAAAAAGTTCTATTTCAAACAAATGAATAGGAAAGTGAAGAAAACATGGCATTTTTTACCATATCACCGCATTTATATTGGTATATGATGATAATATCTAAGAATGGCACTCGCGCCTATTGTTCGCTATGGTGCGAAGGAATTATGAAACGGCAATAAAATTTATACGACTCAGTGGCTCGTTAAGAGTGGTCCTTTCCTCGATATTACAGTCGTAATCGACAACGATGTCTTCAAATAACTGGAGGCAATTCCGTTCATTCTATTATTCTTTGAATCAACTGCGAAAAGAATAACTTAGATCAATATGATCAATAGTTGACCGTGTTTAGCTCATAACATAAATACGCAATGGACAAAAAAACTACGTCACCTTAGGAGTTATACATATTGTGCTAAAAACCAATACTTAAAGTTTAAAAATAATTGGTAATATGCTATCACTAAATATTTAAAAAATATAACTAGTCTTAGAGAAATGTAGAAATGACATTAGAATTCATGTACATGAAGCATAATTTTTATGTTTTTTTGCGCAGCTCAATAAAATTTGCTACTCCTGATCTACAAGTATGCTCGTGTGTATGCGTGCATTTGATCTGTATATATGAAAGTATCCTACAAGGTCTACATTATAACATTCTTTTTTGTTATTTTTTGATTAAATGTTTAGCTTCAATTACTTTAATAAAATATTATTTTAACTCATTAATCAAAATATCATAATATTGATTAATAATAAAAGTTTATTTTTAGAAAATACAAAAATACACGCACAATATTAGTTCATGATGAACATTTTTCGAAAACTTATTAAAGTCTATAATTTTATATTATTAATGTTAAAAAATATAATGTTTGTTACCTGTATGCGATTTGATTTAGGTATAATAATAGGCATAATCGTCTGTTTTCTATAGATATAATTTTTTGAAAAATCTTAAATATGTAAATATGATTTTCAGATTGCTAACTTCTACTTGATTTCCATAATTTTCCTAGGGAGGCCACTATATAGGCTTGAGCTAGAGATATAAACCGACTAACTCTCTGTCTCTTTCTCATTTTCTCTAGTCGACGTTCGTGCATTCGACGGTCATAAAAACTTTCGGCAGTAATTCAGATCGCTTTCCTCGTAAATCAAAGCGTTAGAAGTGTATTTAATCCTTTCATTCGCAGTAAGAGCCGTCTGATGCAAACTACAACTCTTATATTTTTTCAAAAATATAACTATTTTATTACGTACATGAATCCATACATATCATTCTTGAGCAACATTATTTCATCTGTTACAAATGTATCAAGGCCAAATCATATGAACTTCAGCAATCACTAAGAAGATTAAAAAAATGTAAATAGTAATAGAAATGTTATACGAAATGAAAACATTAGTCTTTTAAATTGATTTGCAACTTAAATAAAAATCGTAATTATCTAAATATAATTATATATAATAGTTTCTGACTGTTAAGCGTAATAACAATATAATTGTAATATATATATATATATATATATATACGTATAAATACTCATGTTTGACTGTATTTATTTTTCATAAATAAAGAAATAATTATTTTGTATTTATTAGATCGATGACCGAGGTAAATCTGCCGGTACGTCGCGACATCTAACAAATACGTCGATTTGTGCGGCACCACCTAGTCCAGAAGAGCCTATTACGTTGTAAGTATACTCACCATCTTCTTATAAAAATTTTTCGACGTCATTAATTTGTAGAATGAAAAAAAAGCTTCTGCAGGAATGCCTGAACATTATATCGAAAAGTATTTTGCTTTTTTATATTTATTATAAATTTTTAAGTTAATTATAAATTTTAAGTGATAAAAATGTATTCTACATTTATCATTTTACTTAATTGTCACTGAATTTATACGTAACTATCTTCATGAGTATTAGTGCTTAATAAAAAACTATAATTTTACAAATTATTTGATAAAAGAATAGAAATAATTTCAATATAAAGTTCGATGTAATTATTTTTATTATAACTTGATAAAAACTAGCTCTTATAAATAATATTAAATTAAATCGTAAATTTTATTAATAATTTAAATAATTAATGTACTATGCATCCGAATCATATATCCAACTCAATGTTTAGTTAAAGATTATTGATCCTTCATAAATTAGTTATTTTGGCATATAACAATTATTATAGAATAAGTTTCTAACAATAATCTGAAATTTTAGATTTTCCTTATTATCATATATGTTTAATCTTAATTTTCAAAAAGTAAAATAAGTTATTATCATATTACATTTCGACATAATAATCAAACGTGAAAATTGATAGAACCAAGCAAAATAACTTAAATTACAATAAACACTCCTTAATGAAACGAACAAATTAAATCTAATCAGAAAATTTGAAAATTGTTTAAAAATATATGCATAATCTTGAGCACAATTCATGATAAATAATTCATCCTAGTAATACTAATTAGCATAGATGAGAAAAAGCTTCCAAAAAAGGCGGAGTTGGAACGAGAATTTCGTAAGCAGTAACACCTCGGTCACATACTGCATTACAAAACAATCAAACAAGAAACTCCGGTCTTGCTTAACCCCTAGGCAACGTATTACGTATCGAAATCTTTGCGACCGGGTGCTGCCGCCGCCGAAAAAGCCACTCAGACAAATTAGAAGCGCGTAGAGGAAGCTCAGTAGTATAGTTCCCACCATATCTCGAACCACGTACTTGCGGAAGGGTATCACTACGATATTTATGCCGCTTTTTTATTGTATTCCACTGTAAAAGAAGAATATAAATAATACATCATGATACAGGGATGGATAATAAGCAATATGTACGAGAAGTCGAGGGAATTTCTTGTAGGTGCATACACCGAAATACCGTTAATAGTGTGAATTTCTTCTGATCTTTATTTTCTCTTCGCCTATTTCCATTGATTTTTTGAGTTCTGTTGTAATCATGCCAATCAATAATGTATCTGCTTATTGCACATATCAACATGGATAATTAATATTAATGTAATTAATTGAATAAAAATAAAAATAATAGCTATCATGAATTAAAATATTGTAATTATTTCACTTTTAACGCTGAGAAATAAGTTACTCTGCAGTGAAACTTAATTCTACAAACTTTAAACAACTTTTTATTTCTAAATGTATTTCTAGTAAATCCAAACTATTACGAAATTTTCTTTAAAAAATAATATTAAATTTTTAGAGGAACTGTAATACTCGTTATTGTTAAATTCCACAAAAAAACATTAAAAAAGTGAGTTTTTAAATTTTTATTTAGTGCTATACAGTGTTTATTCTATAGTGCATCAGTAACATAAAATTATATAGCAGAATGAAATTTTCAATCTAGAAGATTAATAACTTAAAAATGATTGTTATCAAGTCGGTTACCAAGCTTCCCGAAACGTACGCTCCTTTTTCTTCGGCGCTTATCCTCACTCACGTGAATTCGGGTTATGAATCCGTGTGACAAAGTACGGATGAGTTTATATTATTCTAGCATACTTTTCTAGAATAACGCGTGGCCGAGCAAGCGCACTGAGACGTTCCGACGATGGCGGCGGCGATGGCGGAGACTCTCAGGGGAACAGCCAACGCCGTGGGTGAAAATGTGACCGGCGGGGATAGAAGGAGGAAGTTGGGAGGAATGATGCATCTCTGTTTGTGCGGAAGATAAAATCTCCTTCTCTTGGGCACTCGGTCCGAGGGAAGGCAGGTCGGATTTATTTATCGAACCCAACCAAACTGACGAGTCCCACGTATCGATCGAAATTTTATGATAAATTAATTGATCGGTTGTTGGCCATTTATAATTTCTTATAAAAATTTGCAAGCTTACTTTATAAGGTTATCTAAAATAATCGTGTAATAATTTTACTTATCATAAAGTACGCAAAAAAAAATAATCGCATTACCACAACTAGTATTCTTCAATATGAATTAATTTCATTTTTAAAATTTTTTTAATTTTTATAATTCAGAATTCTTATAAGTATTTATATAAAATGATCACACTTTAACTATATTAATAATTTAGTTTTACATCCATTATGGAATTCGTGAAGAAGAATAAATAAAAATCAAATTTGAATATTCTAAATAAAAAATAATACATATTTTATCTAAATTTAAAAGTAGATTGTAATGTATTATGAATGATTATTATTTCGATTAATTTATTTGAGGAGAAGAAATGTAGAATTTAAAAATAATAAATTTATAATCGCTAAAAAATCAATTATAAAAATCCGGATGTTGTATATATTTTTTAGTAAGCATTTAGAAACATAAATGAATTGGAACATCTACTGGTGACTATAATGTAATTGAAATTAAGAATAACAATAACGAAATATATAATAAAAGTTATAATAAAAGTTTAAATATAATTTATTTATTTATTTATTTTATTTTTTTAAACTTGCTTTGTTAATTATTTTTATCAGATTCAGATTTTATGTAATAATTTCTGAGGCTATTACAGTTCTCTCTCCAAAGGAATAAATAAATTAGTATTCATATTAATATTAATATTCACAGTTAAGGTACGGTAAGATAAAGAAATTTAACTTTCTACATAGTAATTAGTAATAATATCATAAATTATAATGCTTTGTTGTCTTTATGTCTTATTAAATATTATTAGTTCTTAAATAAAATTTTTATTTTATCTAGTATAAATGAATAATTTTATCTACACAAAAAAAAATTTGTCTTTATATATAAATTTAATTCATAATATCTTCATTAATAAAATAATTAAATCATTCAAAATAAACTATATATTGTATAACACGGTTTCCGCTAAGAATTTTACTAAAATAGCAAGCCTGATCGAAAACTATAGTGCATTATTAACAGTCTTACTTGTAAAACGTTATTAACTTAGATTAGAATACATACTACAAATAAAAATAAGGTTAACCATAAAACATACCTATCATACACACGTTATTCAAAATAATATGTATAATATACGTATAAGTAGTGCAATACAACAATATTTATAGTATAAGAAGTGTGAAATTAATTATGTAAATAATAAAATTTTACCTAGCGTGCATTTAATTTCATCAAAATTAAATATATTATATAATTAATTAATTATATAAAATTAAATATATATATCATAATTACTTAATTGCATAAATATTAATAGAGAGATTTTCGACAAAGCGTTCAATTTAAGATATTTTCAAAATATATTTTTTTATTTAATTTTATACAAAATACAATATTTAGACTATAAATTCTTTTTAAATTTGTATAAGATGATGTACACAATATATATATATATATATATATAATATTTTACTTAATTTTAGATATACAATATCAAAATAATTCAAGATTATTGATTAGAGTAATAAATATATAATCGTTAGAATATTTTGAATTAATTAAAAAAGTCTTAAAAACCCTTATAATTTACATGATAAAAATTAATAATGTTGAGTCAGAAATCTTAAAGTTAATGTCTAAAAATGTATTGAAATAAAAAATTAAACATTGAATATGTTTTAAATGATTTTAATTGAAATTATTTTTACTAAAAACTATTACATATAAGTAAATTATAATAAAACTTTTCTTATACTAGATAAATGAAGATTAAAGTAATCTACAAAACTCAATTTTGTAGTAAACTCAACAAACTAAATACCCACATTTGTAAAGTTCCAAGTTTGCATTAAAATTAAATATTTTATTCTATGTCTTTAGATATTAATAGAAGAAATATTATTATGGAAACCTGTTATATTTTAAATTTAGCACAGTAATTCTTAATTAATAATTCTTTTAATTTTTCTATTATAAAAAATAATATATTTTTAAAATTCTGTATAAATCTAAAGCAGAAGTATTTATCAGCTTTATTAATTTTTATCTCATTATTTTTTTACTACTAAATTTTAACACTTTTATAAAATATTATAAAAAATTTATAAATCAAATTTTAATACATTTCTAATTTAAGTATGAAAAATTTTTATTTAATCATGAAAAATAATCAAATTATAATTTTTATTATTAATATTTGATTATATATGTACAAACATTAAAAAAAAAAAATTTTACATAATTAATTTGTACCGATGTATTTATTAAACAAATAAGAATAATAAACTAAATATTATATTAATAATTTAGTTTTTTTCGCATACGATACAATAATTAATGAGTTCTATAAAAAGTTTAAGGTGTGTTTCTTATATGAAAGTGAAATTGAAATGACGTGTATTTATCAAGCAAACAAGTGCACATATTGATTAACCAAGAGCTACGTGAACTAAAAACTTCCTATAATTTCTCTCTCACTTTCTCTCTTTCTCTCTTTCTGCATTGTTTCTCATAACCCTAAGATCAGAAAGGAAAAATAAATGGCAGTAAAAGGGCAAAGGTTATAAGTAACGGACCGTCTGGTAGGAAGAGCTTAAAAGCGAATGGAGAAGGGGACATCTCGCTGTGATTTAGAGAAATTAAAACTTTAATTCATGTTCGGGTTCAGGCGGTGTGAAAGAGAGAGAAATTTTCCCCCTCATTCACCTCCTGCTTTCCTTCTTCTTCCTCGGTTTCCCTTTTTAACCGTGTCGACATCGTCTTCGTCTTCATCGTCTCTTTCATCGTCAACGTGATGTCGACAATATCGTCGTAGCGGCTACCATGAAATTCTCAAACCCTGTTGGCGTATACCAACCCTCGAGTAAATAAACGAAAATAGGAGAAAAACAGAAAGAGAAAAAGGAAAAGAAAAAAGCGTTGTTTTCATTGACATAGGTTTCCCTTTTTCCTTCTATGGGAGGAATAATAAAGCATCGTGAATAGAAAGAAATATCCAAAAAATCGAGAGACAGAGAGAGAATAATAATATGAATAAGAGTAAAAAGATCGATTGACAAACTTGAAGCACATGCAAAAAAACTTTATTGCATATACGTGTACTTATACCGTAAGTTTACTTTTTATTATTTGATTGTTGACATGTCGCGTAAAAAAATTTTCATTTGCGATTGTGCTTACAACTTTAAATTTATTAATTCATAGTTTTTCTAGCTTCTTTAATGAAAAAAAAATACAAATATACGGAAAGTAAAATAATTTTTTAATTAACATGTGAATGTATTACGCATTTATATTCATAAATTATTAAAAAGTGTTATAAAGATGTGATGAAATAGTAGTCACTTTTTAAGTATAAAAATTTGTCACAATTTAACTTTACTCTTGTATGACTCATATATCAAGATTCAGAATTATATTATTATTTCAGAAAAATATTATAAAATTCAATAAATTATAAAATTAAATAAATTATAAAATTAAATAAAAATGGCGTAATAAAAAAAAATATTTTTAGTCGTGTATTTCAAATAATAAATAAATAAATAATCATTTATTATTAAAAATTTTCACACAAAAAATTGTTAATTTCTTTATCGTAAAACATCATAATATTAGAATGCTTATAAATATTATAAATAAATTTGTTGTGTAATGATAATACGCTAATAAAATAATACATATATGCACAATAATTAATGTATATTTTGATAATTAAATAGTAAGCAATTATTTTAATACCAATTATGTTTTATATACCACCACATGGAGGATGTACTTTTTTTTAATTACATGGGTGTCCAAATTTTTCTCATTTCACAAAGTTCAGAAGTACATAAAAATTTTATATTGAGCGTAAGAAATTTTAAAGTATATGGTCGGTACAGCTTTAATCTGGGAAATGAATGGATAGGGAGAGAAGGGTGGTTTGAGACGCCCTAGTCGCACTTATCGACCACTATTAATGCAGAATATTAAAGCTTAAATTTTATTACGCATCAACGTTCCTCGTTTAACTTAGCTCTGTTCGTTTTTAAAAGAAAAAATTCTAATCTGCCTGTCTCTTTTTCAACCTGTTCTTAATAATTATAAAAAATAATTATAATAAAGAGTAATTCGAAATAAAAATATAAATAACTTCCAGATAGCTGCATAAGGTACGCCAATTATGCACTTTAAAATAATGGCTTATTGCTTGGATTAAATTCAAGAGTATTTATGGAATTTTTTCAACGTACATAATCAAAAAAACAAATTCGGTCAAGTTTCAAAATAATTTATCGCGAATAATGCTTAATTATTATTATAATTAATAATTTAATTTCTATATCTTATTTCACAGAAAATATCAGCGAGTTTGATTATTTGATATTAAAATCTTAAAAAAGTAAAAATTGCTATTAATACAATAATGACTAAGTTTTAAAAAAATTATAACGAACTGTTAAATAAAGGTAACCGTTCTTTTTATATTATAATTATCGTTATTAATAGATATAAAATTTTTGTAAACAATAAATTAATTAAAGTTCTAATTATTATCAATAAGAATTAACAATAAAACCCTAAACAATTGTAATCAGTAGTTTCGAGTCATCGCAATATTTCCCAATTACTTTAAAACGTAAGAATATCGAAGGTAGCAGGTAAAAATACGTAAACAGAACTAACATTCCCTTGGTTCGTTTTTTTAGATCTCTAGCAATGTGGTTAAGCGTGCTTATATGTTTGCGAGGTTGTTGCTACGACGGCATATATGTAACTAAGTTCAGGGCCAAAATTCCACGAAAGAAGTCGTGTTCCACACTGTGATATGTCAAGATATCAGCATAATGGCCCCACTTTTCCTTCTGGCTTTTAGGTACCTCGTATATCTCGTAACTCTCTCATTTATTCCCTTCCTCTGCAATTTCCATCTTTAAATGTAACCACTACCAAAGGTTACGTTATACTAGTTGTACCAATGGTTTGGCTCATACTGACAAATACCAATACATTCATTTTTTTACTATATAATTATTTTCAAAGGATACCTCAATTAAATACTAAAATTCATTGTTTAGAACCTTCAATCTTTTCCTTCGAAAAATTTTCAGTTAATAAAGTTTTGTATTAAGTTGATAAACAGTAAACACTAATATTTGCGTACATGATTGTTTTATTATTTAGAGCTATATTAAACAGATGTTTTTTTCAAAATTCTTGTTAATCTTTTATGATAATTATTACGATAGAAATTAATAATTACAACTCCTATTATAGATTTAATTATTTTAATATTATTACCTTGATTATTTACGCACAATTTACTTTAAAAAATTTTATTTGGGACTTTTACTAACCTAAATAAATATTCGCATAATATAAATAATTAAATTTTTTATTGTTGTTTTAATTGTTTTAATTAAAAGTCTATAAATGAAACATTTTGTAATAGCTCATCAAAAAGTTGGTTATTAATAATATTAATAATATTTAAATTTCTTAGTTATTTTTGTATATAATAATTTTTGGTTTAAGGTAGATTAAACTAATTGTTTAAATATTTAATTGTTCTAGCAGAGTCTTTTCATTCTAGAACATCTTATTGTCATATATTATTCCTATTCATTACTGCAATTTCTTGTATTTCTATATTTTATTACAATGTTGAACATAATAAATAAAAAACTAATTTAATATTCATACATAACTAATTTTAAGAGCATAAAAGAAAAAACTTCCTAAACAGAAGCCAAGATGCCGATTATCGTAATTCTTGACAGTCGAAGTACTATGACTTAAAACCGGAAACGCATAATAAACTTTAGAAAGAGTGAACAGGATTGTGAGTAATCGTAAATGTAAATATCATAAAAATGATTACAACATGTAAATAATACATCATTCAAAAACTCAATAATACAATTTTTTATGAATAATTTCATTCAGTCATGAATAAGTATTCATTGTATTTGTGCAATATTTGGAAATTAATTACAGATTTTTCAAAAATAAATTAATTTCATAACTAATAAATTAAATCAGTGTTAACTCTTTAAAATTATTATATTATATATTTTATATTATTATATATATTTACTACGGAATAAATTAAAATCTTCTAATTAATTAGAGAGATTCAAAGCCCAAATTATTTTTTTTGTCTAATAAGATGACGTATCCCGCCCGACATTAATCAATCTGCTCGCAGAAATCTAAATGCTCTTCACGCGAAAATAAAAAAAAACGACGATTAATATAATATATCGGATAATGCGAACCGGTCGGCAGAATTTTAAGAACCTCATCATCATTAAGATTTAAGGAACCTCGATTGACGATTAGATTTTTGAAACCTCGGCTCTGTTGTGATTTTACGAAATCATCAGAACCGTCGGGATTTTCAGAAAGAGCAACGGGAATAGGATTTATAAGCCAGTAAAAAATTTATAGAGAGTAGTAGTCCACAAACACTAAAAGCTCGCCGGCAGGCAGAGGCCCTCAACAGCAGTAGACCTGTGGAAAGCCGGAATCATCCACAGGAACAGCCTACGTGACACGTCTTATACATTGTCATATAAAAAGAACCTGCTCAGCTTTGTTTTGAATTCACCCCATCGGCACCTATTCTTTCTTTGACTGCGGCTCCTGGAGGAGCCGACTTTGTCAAGATGATACTATGTTAATAAGGATTAAAATTTTCAAATTCTACATACAACAGTTTTTTTCAACAGAAAATTCCATACATGTAAAATTCTTAAATACGAGAATATAAGTCTAATTGTTATTTAGAAATAAAAAATAAAAAGTCTTTTATCATAAAATTTATTATCTATATAAAAAATATTTAATATAAAGTTCAATTTTTTCCATAAAAAAATACATAGCGCCAAATGGCAAATTTCTGTAACAAAAATCTGAATTGTTTCATTATCACGAATACATAATAAATATACACATATGTATGAACCTTGAACTCCAAAAAGTACTACAATTGTTTTCTTCAATTTAAAATTTCTGAATTAAAATTTTTTTAAATTTATATCCTTAAGAAGTTTGTATTACTTAAAATACTTGCTACCATTGTATAATGTTGGATTTTCGCCTGAATATGTTTATTTTCTGAAATAACAATATTCGATAAATTTACTTTTATTACGCGGAGATCATATGAAGGTAATGAAAACCAAAAAAGAAAATATAATAGAATGGGTAAAAGAATGTTTGAAATGTAATAATAAAATTATAAAGAGATGAGATTATTAGGTATAAGATGGAGTGCCCTTCTTTAGTTTCAGCTCGAAAACAATCATCTTGATTTAAAAGCGCCACACATGTATTTTAAAGCTCGCCTTCTCTTTCCATTTTTTGCTATCTCACTTGAACATTTGTTCTTTTCGCATTCTACTTCAATATAGGTCCATTTACACAGGGGAGAGATAAAAATTCAGTAAAGGCCAATAAAGCACATGGCCATTCATTTGGTTTCTATCACTCTCTTTCTGCCGTTTTTCAGAGAACGTGCCTACTGCTACTAGTATTCCTTCTAGTCTCACTTTTGCGCTTCGACTGCAATATAGTAGCTAGCGAAAAATATAAAGCAAAAATGTTGTGTACGAGAGAATGGAACAGAACCGCGGGCTATGATGAATAGATGTTTTTTATGTCGCGTTACGTTCACTGCCGCTGCACCGTTACGGAACGCAATATACTAAACTACGTTTCGCGGTACGCGCTTCTCAGTTTCGCTCGCTCTCTTTCTCTTTCTCTTTCTGTGTGCGGGTTGACTGCGCCCGCTCCACCCTTTATATGATATGCTCCGCAATAATTTGGTATATTGCTTCTACGGCTGAATTAGCCCCTTTTATTACAACGGATAGATCATCAAGTATATAATGTCTAGTACGAGTATGTATTCATTAAATGTGATGTGTTTAACATAATTTATGAATAAAAGATAAGCAAAGACATATGCTTTTTACAAGTTTTTATGATCATTAATGAACAATGTTTTTAAAGAATAGCTTAGAAATACTAGTATTACCAAATCCATTTTTACAAATTTTTCATTTAACGATTAACTCTCGATTGATTAACTTATTAATTTATTATCTAGTTTATGTAGGAAATTATAAGATTCAGTTGCCCATATTTATAAATAAATAGTTACCATGTAAAAAAACTTTTATATTACTGCGACTTAATCATTTTATGGACACAAATTATTGAAAATTATTAGTTTAATATTTATTTTCTATAAATCTGTAGAATACGCACATATGTACGTATATAAAAATATACTTTATTTTAATCAATTTATTTTAGATGAATACATTTATATACTATGGATTAATTATAATATATAAATAACTAGTAGAATTAAAAAAAATATTTTACGTCGAAATTTTTACAATATTTAAATTGATACCGTAAAACGAACTATGTTGATTGAACTTAAATATATATTTTTAACCTTATAAATAATTTTTTTAGAATATAATACAAATATTCGAATATGAAATATTTTATCAATTTATATTAAAAAAAATGTACAATAATTTGTTATTATTATAATAATTTAAGAGATAAAAATTATTAAAATAATTGATATTTATTCAATGATTTGATATACTTATTGTTTCAGAAGATTTATTGTGTCGAGTAATTAATTATGTAGATTCGGAGTTTCATCTAATTTAGCTTAAGTTAACAATTCATGAAGAAAAAAATATTTACTTTGAACATTTCTGAAATTCTTCTATTACATTTAAATATTAAAAAGTTTCAGTAAAGTTCAATCGTTTCTTTCGTGTCTTAAAATATTTGTTAGCAGATATTATACTACTTTTAAAGTTATTCAATTCCATCAAAATATTGAAAGAGGAAAACAATGTCAAATAAATTATTGAACATTATAATTTTGTGCTTCTTTTTTACTGAACATTAATAATATATATTTTAATAGTGTAAATTATGCAGAAAGCTACCATAATTAATTAAATATTAGATAAAATAATTAATAATAAATAAAATTAAGAGTTTATATCTTGAATTTCAATTCTATTTTTATCGATCGTATTTCAATTAAAATGAATATAATGTACTAGAATATTTTTTGAATTACATAGTTTTAAAATTAAAAAAAAATTGCTTATTTAGAATATTATCATATTATAACTATGTATACATAACATTTTTATTGCTCTATTTATCGAGTACATTTAAGTTTTGATAAATAATTTTCAAAAGTCATTCCTTGAAAAGCAAATAGAATTTCAGAAAATTATTAATTAAAATATACTTCAGGAAAATATATATTTTATATAAATTGTTTCGAACAACATTTCAAGTACCTTATTTTTAAAGCTACCTTATTAATATTTCAAATTATAAAATAAAATTATATTTTCTAGGTAATTCATTAAGACTAGTACAGCAAAATCACAATTATTTAAGGTTCCAAGTGCTGGGAGATATCAGAAATTCGCTTCTATAATTACATGCGACTTCATGCAGTCGCCAGTAAAACGCTATTTACATTCCTCTTTAGTGCGTTTGTACAGGTTACTTGTTTGGCGTCTTTGGGTCTCTATTTCGCTCTTTATCCCTCTCTCTTTCTTTCACTTGCATTATCTACTCTAATAATTTACCAATTTCTATTGCGAAGGTTTATATGAATCATGCATGCTTTCGCGTATTATAAATTACGTAGATTGGACTGGAATCATTTATATTAAAATAACGGTAGTAATAAATTTAAATTTTCGATCATATCGCACCACATTTTGATTTTCATACAGGTGGGAAAACCTCTACGCACTGAAAGGTCGAAGCTGTATCTTTTTTCTCTTTCGTCGGAAGTTCGAAGTTCGTTCTTCTCATACACTTCTTCATTTCTTACACGCATCCATGTAAATACATACACACGCACGCGCATGGGCACACGTAAACCAACAAAATCATATAGTTGTGCACGTACACTACCGAGCGCGTTGGGTATTTTTTAGGGGTCGATGTTTGCCACCAATAAATTCCCATCTCCGTCGTAAAGCAGGTATATACTATATACTCGCCTTCGCCTCGCAGCGTAAATCATACAGTGCGTAAGTGAACCTGAATTGAATCCAATGAGTAAATATGGCTCTCGAATAATAAAAGAAATGTGGACCGAGATATTACTGGCTGTCTTCTAGTTTTGCAGAAAAGCCCAAGGCGAAACGAAGAAAACTGCATTGATATTCAATTGATTCCA
Organism: Platyscapa corneri; assembly: GCA_018907185.1. NCBI lineage: Eukaryota > Metazoa > Arthropoda > Insecta > Hymenoptera > Agaonidae > Platyscapa > Platyscapa corneri. The sequence goes on from JACCHW010000004.1 coordinate 989,165, forward strand.
AGTTTGTTTAAATTTTTCTATTAAGGATGATATTGACTCTGTTGCGTTTATAAAGAGTATCAAAGTGGCACTTCCTTATTATTTTATTAGAAATTTTTGCATACGCAAAGAATATTTGTAATGAAAAATGTATACACATTTTCAAATACGGAATAAAAACATTAATTTAAAAAATTTGAAAAACATAATTCAATAACTAATCTATTGTAAACACTAATTTCATTAAAATTATAAAAAGGAAACCTTATATAATAATTATATATATAATATATATTTTTTTAGCAGTCAAAAATATAATTTTCGTACAATATCGTATTAATGATTACATAATAGATTTTTACACTACAACTGCAAAATTGAATTAAATAATTTCAACTTTTTTATTTTTAAACTTTTAGTTTTATTATTAAAGGATACCGAATATATAAAGAAAGAAATCTAAATTAGAAAAGTATATTTAAACAATATACGTACGTGTAAGTAATATTAAAATTTCATTCAGTTTAAAGTTTAAAAATTTTTCATACTTAAGTTCAATAAACATTGGATTATTTTTTTAATTAAGGGCCAAGCTAATAATAAAAATATAATGATGGGAAGGAAAATGTCCGTAAACTATATTAGATGAGTTTTGTTGAGGAAACGAGAAAAAGAGGACTAAGTTAACACATGGCATATTTGCAATACATAATGTAGAAGACATAATGTAGAGTTAGCCAGAGTGACGATGCATCTTTGATCTGAAAATGTAATAATACATTGAAATTTACCATTAGTGAAAGTACGTACGAACTGAATGAGTATAATGAACATTATTTTTACGAAAAATATCTATTTAAATGTTTTATTTATATTATGTGGTTCATTATTTATTTATCATAACTGTAAGCGCACTTTTTATATTTGCTTCATTGGCATATACATTAAAATACTACATTCACCAGAGTTATATGTTTCATTATTAATTGATATATTGTATATATAATAAAAGATAATATTAGAAAAAGTGATAATATAATATAATATATTATTCACATTAGGACAATGATTTTTATACCGTAAATTAGTAATATACTACCTTTTTTTCAATTTTAATTAGTTAGTACTAATATCAAAATAATACTTTCATAATAGTAATATTACCGATAATTTATAAAATGCTTGCATTTTTATCAGTGATTCACATACAAGACAATTCTGAAATGTTAAAGCATAAGAGAATTTCAATTTTTTACGTGATTAGCTGATTTAATATGTCATTTTTCACCAAATGTTTCATTCAGAAAGCAGTGAAAAATTAAAATGTACGCAGAGTGCGTTCAGTGTTAGTTACTTTAAAACAACCGTGAACATCCTCGTTTTACGACTAATATCGCTAATACGGGCGCAGCTAATGACGAAAGACATTATCCACGCATCCACCTTTACAACACCGCCTCCGACCATTAATAACTTCCTTTATGCAATATAATCCTCGACCGTGTTCATTCTCGCCCTCCCGTCCCTTCAGATGGAAAGACACTGATGCCGTAGAATCTGCGCTCTCCAGGAGTAGAGTACATCGTCGGGGCAGCAGTGGCCGGTCGCGGTAGTCCGTACCTTACTTGGCCGCAACAATGTCCAACACTAAGTAATTAACCTTCGCAAGTATTTGAAATATGCCAAGAAACACGCTGACCATATTAATCTTGCCGCGTGGTAAAAGCATACCAAGGCCTTGGCGTTTGCCTTGCTGGCCCCTCGGACTCTGGGCGATTTCGCATACACAAGAAGAGATATGTCCTTTCACGTGTGTGAGCACAGCGTCCCCGAGGAGCAACGTACCATTAGAGACTATAATTTACTAAATCTACGTGAAAATTTACTTAATAATTCATGTACATTTAAAATAATGCACTTGAGCATGGGGTCGGAGTAGACGGATGTCCGTACGTGTGATTGCGTGCGTATACAAAGATATTAGAATTTTCGATATAATATTAAGAGATTTGATGAACGTTTATTATTAAAACTTTATGCTTTTATTAATTTTATATGAAACCTTATTTACAATCTATATCTTGCGTATAATTCACTATAGCACAAGAATAAAAAATTACTTGAGTAAATTACAAATAAATTGCCAATAAACTACCCACCCGGGCTTGGCTATTCATTGTATTCGCAGTTCATCTATTATACACTTGATTATTTTCAAAAGTATATATCGATATTTTTAATATTAATTAAAGTGATAATTTTATTATTATTATTATTATTATTATTATTATTATTATTATTATTATTATTATTATTATTAATTCATAATAATTTCCATAATAATTGATATAACTATTGTTGTAAATAATTGTTGTATATCTTAGATATAGAAACAAAAATAATTTTAATATCTTTAATCTATAAAAATTTAACTTTCACAAAATTCTCATTTGTTGCTAATTTTTTTTTATAATGACTAATTTCTAAATATTATTTTTAGTTAATAAAAGCTTTTTCAAATATAATTATAAAAATGATAATTATTGTTTTCTAATTTTAATACAAGTAACGGATATTTTTAATAAATTAAATTATTTTTATTGGAATAATACTTTGGATTATATACATATATTAAAATATACTTTGTTGGACAGGAGTACCGCATCTTGAAATATTAAGTATTTGTATACGGAATCATCAGTCAATTAAAGAATAGAGCTTTAAGCTTAAGATTTTAAACTTATGTAAATTTGAAAAAACAAGTAACACTAGTACGCATTGATCTAGGTAGATACAAAAGAAAAAAGAGAGACTAATCAAAGTAGTATAAAACAGAAGAAGAGTGAGAAAGGAGAAAAGAGCTACAAAACTTCAAAAACTTTTCTACTACTGAGAAACAGTTGAAGTCTGCTGGAATTATCGACGAGAAATTTTATCGAGTTTTAAGCCTGATCCGGATATAGTCAGCAAGTAAGGGAATTCCCTGGAAAAACGAAAGATAAGAAGCGTATACCCACGTATGTACATTCGTACTCGCGCATAGGTGTGTGTTAGATCTGAGAAAGAGAGTTGGAAAAGTATTAGCCGGATTAAAATAATTTAAACCCGAAAGAAAGTTTTTTTCTTAAAATATTATTAGTTAAATATAATTATATGTACATATAAATTTCTTTCCAAGTTAAAAACTTATTCTGATTTGTATAAATTTTAGAAATATTATTAAAGAGTAGTTATTAACAATTTATATTCAATTAAAAATGTATACGACGAAGATCATTTAATCTCAGAGTATTGTTTAATATTTTTAACCCGATATTTATTTCTATTATATTTTAAAACGATAATAAAATGTAAGCACTTAATAAAATAATTGTAAATCATAAAATACTTTATAAACTGTAAATATATAGTATACATAATAAAACTAAATTATTTCATAATTATCAAGTAAAACTTTATTGAAGATAACTTAAGAAATCATATTGAATTGTTATTTTCTATATTTATGATGAAATGAAAAACTTCAGCATTATATTTTAATCAGTTTTATGAATAAATAATATATTTATTTCATATTCATAAAAAACCTTTTTCTATTTGCATATTTCCAGTGAATAATTGGTCTCAATAAATATCGACGTAATATCTGTGAGGTGACAGAAAAATTTCGAATTTTTATTTTGTACATGTGATTATGAAAAAGTAAGCGTAGAGAGAATCACTTGGCTACAATGCATCTGATGAAAGATTCTGGCATACCTGCATTATCGTCACGCGAACAATTATGCTTCTTGCCCCGACGAACCCAAGAGAAATCAAGAATGAAGGAAGCAAAGGCAAGCCCCGCTCTCTCTCTGACAGTCTGTCTTTCTGCCTATCTCTCCCTCTCTATATCTCTTTCCCTTATGCTTTTAATATGTTGCTGGCACGAAGACTACTCGCTAGTCTGATTTTCACACAGAGGTAGATGGCTGCCAGAGAAGAGTGAGTGAGTGACTGAGTACGGAGTAGAAAAGGAAAAGAGAGGAGACAGGGCTAATAAAAGCCCACAATTACCTCCGGTTTGGACCATTTGTCTTGACGGGCGTCGTCTCATGCCTGATATAATTTACCTCGGCAACAACACATTGTAGCCTAATGAGGCGTAAAACATTCCAAGATATCAGAATGCTTGGCAGAGCTTCTTGCCCCTTTTCGTTACGCGTTCTGTCTAGTTGGCTTCTGTGGAATATGCGCGAAATTACCTTGCTTTTTCAGCCCTTAAAACGAGAAGATTATTTTTAGTTTCCGTCTAAAAAGATACATAGTATTGTTATAAGCTTTATACTACAAGTTTTCGAATCGACGATTTTAGTTAAACAAATGTTAATTTATATTTTCAAATATAGATTAATGTTATTTGTTTCATGAAAGGCTAAATTCTATCGATAAAACTCTTATTTAAAACATGAAACTTTTTTAAAATCATTATTGAGATTCTTGATAAAAATTAAATAATAATAAATAAATAATAAATCAAACAAATTGATAATTTTGTATTAATAGAAAAGTAAAGTATAGTACAAAATTTTTTCATTTAGTATATTTAATTTTGAATTAGTGCAAATCAGTAGAGTTACTCGCATCATTAAACATATACTTATAAAAAAGAAGTACATTGAATAATATGAATGAATAATTATTAAATCCTTTTAATAAAGAAACGTTTGCAGGAGAATGCATTTGCTTAGTCTGTCGACTTTTTTATCTATTCGGAATAAGCAAGAATTTGAGTAAACATACGACGGCGAGTCACGTCGTCAAGGGCTCTCTATTCCCATAGGAGCTTTTCAGTAAGTATATACGAGCGTCTTTTTTTACCTACGTTCAGTGCAGTGATTTGCGGCGATAAAGCTCATATCGACAGGCGTTACACGTGTATCGCGTGCAGAAAAGCAAATGCTCGCGCATGCTTGCTTCCGTTCTTTATTCGGGCGTGAATCTTAGCAGGAGAGGTTATGATATATTTGTAATCATGTTACTCGGCACGTGCCCCTTCCGTTACAACTGCCTCTTATGACAAATTACCGAGACAGGCTTATACTGCTTTCTTTTCACGTCGCTCGCTCGATTTTCACTTTGTGAGACGTGTCGATTTTGTCCACATATTCACAGGATAGCTTTCAAATATTAACGAACGATTGCTATTTTCACTGAGGATACTTTATGATAGCCTTCGAGTGAATTTTTTATATTACTAACGAATAATGAACAATATAAAAGCGAATAAATACTGATTATGGATTCTAAGTATTTAATTTGAACTTTAAGAAAGAGAAATATTTGAATGTTTAATTTGTTAATTTGAATAGAGAAATATGATATTTCGATCCGTGACCATACTTATATAAATAAAATATTGTGCAAAAGACATAAAATACCTATAATTTTCGGTATTAAGTTATTAATATGTAAATAATCACTATATAAATATAAATTATAAATTGAAAAACAATTAACAATATTATTATAAAAATACTTATTAAAATAAAAATAAATTAGTTTTATAATGATAACCGATTTCCGTAGGATACTTAATAAATTTTAATTATACCTACTGAAGAACAGAATACACAAGCAGACAATAAATATTAAACATGAAATAAAAAAAAATGAAATCTCATTCTCATATATAACAAACTAAACACAGTTCCAAAATTTAATTACACACAATTCATCAAGTTTTAAACAGATCTTATATTTCAATATTTTTTATTTTTTACTATATTTATGTAATTTTTAACGTACACATTTTTTATAAGTATTTAATAATATTATATAAATCTTATTAAAAAATCACAAGGATACAGCAAACATAAGAAAACAACATAATTATCTAATACATAACATTTTACTGAATGCCGTAATCTTATATGCAACATTTACCTAAATTTGTGTGTTCTAATAATTTTGATGCTTACAATCTAAAATATTGTTTCTAAAAAATTTTCAAATATCTATTATGGGAAAAATAGAAATTCAAATATGAAACTTCAATTTAATATAATGAAAATTATTATTATATTATTAATATTTGCGCATATAAAATATAATATAATAAAAATCCACTATTAGTCATGATTTATTACTTCAACATATACTAATTAAATAATACGCTGTAAGTTCAAATAAAGAACATTAAAAATTAAATTTTATACTGCTTTACATAAAATTTTGTAGTAAAAAAATTTAAAAAGATTGCTTTAAAGATTCAAATTATTTCTGTTTTTCTAACTCGTTTTCTCTGAATCCACGATCGCACGTACATACACCTACAATTGGTGTATCTTAACATCGAAATCACTACTCGTAATTCTAGAACGACGCAATTCAAGCAATACATAAAAGCATATTATTATTGCTTAGTTGGCCTCGTAAACAGTTTATTCTGCGCTCATTTCTAAATTTACTACACTCTAAAACTCTTACATATACACATTGAACAACAAAGCGATATACAACGAGGATTAAGTCCTGTATATAACAAATGTCTACACAGGCATGCACCGTATGTATCAACAAATGTAACAAATGCAACGTAAATAACTGGACATAACTGATGACTCACTTAATGCACTGTTCCAGTTACGTTGTAAATCAGATTTTAAATTTGTTAGCAATGATAAGAAAGTGGATACAGATCGCGCTTTTGTAATTTCATTCGCGATTAAAATATTATATATGTAGTAAAAGAAACTACATTTTACAGTAAAATATATTTAACATTTATTTAATTATTTTAACTTCTTTTAGTATCTTATTTGTTCTAAATAACAAGTATACTATACTATTTTAGACGTATTTGAATAAGTTCAAATTCCAAGTTATATATTTCATGATAATACAAATTTTTTATTTCAAGTTCTGTTTTTCTGTAACGTCATTTTTAATACTTTTGTAAGATTTTTCATGCTTCACCTTGTACAAACTTGCGATAATAATCAATTGAATTCTATAAAAATTTCAATGTGCTATGCTTTGGAATACGTATAAAAAAATTTAAGCCAAATAATTATTACAACAAATGTTTATTATTTTTAATAGAACTTTATGCATATATTCATATACATTTAATGTCTAATTTTTTAATCCTAATATCATTAGGATTAAAAATTGCTATACCACTTTTTTAAAGATACATTCGCATATTTCCTGATTTACACAATAAGTACTCAATTTTAGGATGTACTTTTCAATTATGAAATTTTTTTAATTTTCAATAGATGAAACATATTTATTTAAAAGTAATATACCTAAGTGTTTTATTCATTTTTAATTTTATTGATAGATATTGCTAGTAATTTTTTTTATTAAAAAAAATAGGTTTAATAAATGAAATTATTTTTCATATAAATATTCGTGTATATTCTTTTTTTCATTTACCGTCTGGTTTTTCTAGTAAGCTAGAATTCTAATCATCTCAAAAAATTTGTGAGCATATTACTCTTTTATATGCATTTGTGAGCATGTTGGGTATCTTCTGAAATATAAATTATTAAAAATTATGGATATTCTTCGTTATAAATATTTCGAAGAACTTTTAATTGAATGAAATCACCTTAAATGTAACATCTAATCTCCATTATTGTAACATTTTATTTTAAGAACTTTTAGTTTTCATATTCAGAATAATCAATAAAATTATTTTGCCTTTCTATTTTTATCTGGCTTTTTATTATTTAATCGTAATTGATAAATTGTTGTGGTATAAATGACTTCTGTTGATAAAAATTCCATTTCATCAGTAGATTTAAAGAGATTTGGGTGTACGTGTAATATCGTATTACCATAAAAGTCCATATATCCAGACAGTACAAAAATAACTTTATGCCGTAAGACGCCACGTACCTACGCTTAGCTCTAAATTATCACTATTCCTCGTTTATTTGCTTAGTTGATTCATTTATATATGAAAGACATTATAATTTATTGTCAATTTATTTACGATTTTTTAGATTTTATTTTATTTAGACATTTTTTTCTTAAATATAATAAATCTTTAAAAACCTTTTTCCAAATATATATCTAGAAATCAACATTATAGCAATATGTATATTTAATGACTAAAACTCAGTTATTTTTCAAAATCTTAACTTATAATCATTATAACTGTTTTCAATAGATTATAAGCATGGATATTGAACAAAATTATTATTTTAATGTAGTTAAATTAAATAATGGAAGTATATACTTCAATGTATAAAATGTAGTCAATAATTTTTATTTTACTTGTATTTTTAAAAATTAACAAATTAATACTATTTTATGGTGCAATAATATTATATAACTTAGAACACAATGTTAATATTGTGGTAATTTATTTTACAATACTAAAATTCGTAATAAAATTACATTTAAATAAATATTAAGAAGATAGTATACGGAAAAGTAAAATTCATTAAGTACTTTAAAAAATAGAAACTGAAACTTGTGAAAATGAAATTGAAACTATGTTAACGTATTTTCAATTAATTTATTAAGTTTATACGATATAAATAAGTCTGTTATGATAACTTAAGTATAAAGACAAAAGTTGTTGTGAGTAAAGCCGGTTCTTGCAAAATTCCCTCATTATCAGATCATAAATTCATTAATCCACTGACTACATTAAAAGACTATATTTTGTACGAAAGAAAATCCGTCTACCCTCTCTTCTGATTCCTGTACCGCGAGTAAACGTAAATTTTCGCAGTGTTTCCCGCATGCACGTTGTACATTCCTAAGCTCTCAGGGCCGTTTTCTTCGCATGAATTCTCTATAAATCAGTGAGTAATTCGTTATGCGCGGCACGCAGATGGTTTTGTTATATGAAAATATGTGCCGCCCAGGGATGGCGCAGAACGAGAAGTGTAAGATGGTAAAACACAACCCTCATACCTCGGATAGCCACACTCTCTGGCTCTCCTTATACGACCTTCGCATTGCCTCAAGTAACTGAAAGAAAAAAAGAGAAATAGAGCTATGAAACTGGTAGAAACAAAGAAGGAATGAGGAAGAGAGCCTAAAGCGTTATACTATTTCGCGCTTTCTTTAATTACGTGACGTAGTTGTCCGCGGTCGGTTGCGAAACCGTGTTCACACATTGAACATACTTTGAAGTGAAATCGCTCAAAAGAGAATTGCGACCGTTTTCTACGAAACTTTTCTAGTTAGTGAAAAAGCTGCACACCGACCATCATTTTTAGCTCTAACGATAGTGATTTTTACTCAACTTCGGACTTTTTGCTTCTGCGTGGTTCTCTTTTTTCCTTGCTATAAATTGCAATTTATAATTTTGCACTTCACTCTTGTGATGGAATTAGTTCATTCGATGCTGTTAATTATTGTTAAAGTGATAATAAATTTACGTCAATTTCATTTATTAATAATCAACATTTCAATTAATTATAATCTATTATTTCGAAATTTAGCTACAAAAAATTAGATTTATAATTAATTTCTGGCTATATTTCTTTATAATGTGGCTTTATTTCATATATTTATTTCACTATATTTGAATAAACTTAGCTAGCATCAATTCAAATAGGATCCACTTGTTCAATTAACTGAAATATCTTTATGTAAGCTACTAATAATGCTGACCAAAAATGTTTAATTTAATTATATTATAAATAATTGCTAACTTTACTTTAAATAACAATAAAGTAAACATTATTATATTAAACGAGTAGTTTTAATGATGAAATGCCGTTGTAATGGAAACATAAAAATTAAAAAAATGTAATAATTCTGATTATATTCATATTATATTTCCACTATTTATCAATATGTAGATGTATGATGACAGCATAACAATTTGCTCAAAAATAAATGATTAAACTTGTGTTAATTTTTAATTTAAGATAGAACTTTCAAAGTTACGAGAGTCACTCTTAGAAAAAGATATAGATACGAAGTAGAGGAGAAATAAGGAGAAAGAGAAAGACAGCCAACTCTAAATATTTAATACTACTTGGATTGCTTTAAAAAAAGGCGCACTCTCTCCTGTGTAAGTGGAACAGCTAAAAAGAATTCATCGAGGTATTTTCGAAGAACGAAAAAGTAGGTAGAGAAAAGGAAAGAGCATAGAGTGGATGCATACGAGGATAGTTAGTATAGGACGAAAAGGACGATATTCCCTAAAGTCTAAAAGTGAGTGAATGGTCAACAGGACAACTGTTCCTGTGGCGACTAATGCATCCCTTGCAGTCTTCACTGTCTGTAGGTTTCTTCGTTTTTTTCATCGATTTTATACGTTTTAGAAATGTACATAATCCGTTTCCTTTTAAAATATCTAAGATTTTAAAAACATCCGATTAATAAATAGGACCAATCACAGTGTTGTAAATATAAACAATCACAGAATTGCCCTTTTAACACGCCATATCAAGTACAAATTGCTTTGATCACTTCCACCTCATGTTGATCTATACTTCATCAGTTTTTCATTGAATTTATTTCATTGAAAAAATTTTACAAGATTTTTTTTATATGATGATAAATATTAATTAATAATTCACTTCTATCTAATATAGTGATTCTATCTATAAAATATATTTTATATATTTTACATATAAAATTTATAAGACTTTATTTATTCTATAGAATCGTTAAAATTTCTATTAAAAATATATACTCGATTTAAATATCAATGTAATTATAAGTTTTAATAATAAATTAATTAAAGCATAATTTATAGTGAAAACTAAAGCTAATTCAAATTATTGAAAACTTGAAGATATTAAATTATCTAAAAATCAACACATATTTCTTCATTCTATTAAATACATTTTATTAAAGTTTTATTAAAACTTTTTATAAACTATTAAATATCCTGTTAAATAAAATAACAAATTATCGATTTAATAATAGTAATAATAATTTTTAAGACGAAAAATTTATAATTTTTAAATCAAGAAAAACTTTAGAATAAAAATATAATTTCCAATGTTTTATCTAAAAAAGGAAAAAGTTAAAAAAATATCACGACAATGAATAAATTATGTATAGCTTGAATAATTATGCAGAAATTTTCCTTTCATCACATAACTAATTATCAATCTATAATGTAAAAACTCTTAATAATATTTAAAAGTAGAAAATGTTATAAACAGTAGAAAATGTTATTAGCGGCAGTTGCAGAACGCCTAACGAAGTTACAGAGAGAAGAGTCACGCGTATGCGTATTATAATCCACGCGCTCACAGTTTCAAGTAGGGTGCATTAGCTGACTTGCCATTATCCACGCTTGGGAGACTCTTAAATTATCCGATGCTCGCGCCACGCCGGACGCACCACCACCCTCTGTCAGCGAGAAAAAGACGTACGAGCTAGCGCCTTTCGTACCTCAGTTGCACCTTGCCTCCCCTCTCTCGTTTATTATCTTAGTTATCTTTTTCTTGTATAAAAATTTAAAAAACTTAACATTCGTATATTAGATTATTCACTATTAGAAAAATCAAATAAAAGTGACGTATAAAATATATTTGGATACGTTAAAATATACAAATATCTCTTGGGATAATTGTCTCTGAATTAATAAAATTTTGTTGCTTGTGATTTTTTATATCGAGTTTCCATTTTCTTATGTTTATTATGATAAAATAAATTAAAATCTATAAAAATTATGTAATGACTATTATTTTGAAATAGGAAAATTCATTTAAAAAATAAGTAAATATTTATAAATTTTTAATAAATATTATTATAAATTAGTTTATAATAATAATTTTATAAATTTATTATAAAATTATAATTTTTATTTATAAATTTTACAAATATTAGTTGTTCACTTAATATCTTAATTTTCTACTAAAATTTATGAAAATTTTTTTTTTTACAGTCAATACAATGATACTTCAATTGTGATTGCAGTTTCGTTACTAATTAAACTAATAGGGTAGTTATACATAAACTTTTTCTTTGTTTATTTCATACTAAAACATTGATTCATAAATACCTATTTTATAAATTACTGAACATTCTAGAGCCTGTACTAATATAAATATTTTACATAAATGAAGGTCAAGAAACCCAATGATTACTATAGTTCGTTTCTCAGTTTTGTAAGCATAACAGACGCACTGATATAACAATCATTATACTATAAACCTGGAAAAAATATTTTTGATAAATTATTTTATTTTTTATCAAATAAAAAAATTGATTTTATTGCAATTAGATTTACCTGAAGTTTAGTATATGTTTTTTGCTTATAAATTAATAAATTTGTTGTAACTGAAATTATTATTCAGCTTATTAAATTTTAATTTTTTTATAAATATTCGATTTTGTAATTAATTCATTTCAAAAATTATACTCGTTGAGAAGTATTAAAATATTTTAGAACTTTTCATTTCTGCAAATTATTTTGCGTATGTCATCCTTTTATTAACCAAATGTTAAGATTACGAAACAAAAATAATTTTTTAAATATTATAATCAAATAAATTACATAACACGAGTGAATTCCATGCCATAATGTGACGTTCTAGTTCTATACCGGAAATGTAGTTCTCCGGTACGTATGAAGTGTAAAAATGTGGGAACTAATGAAAGTAAAAACATACCACTATTCTGTGTGCAAGTGGAACAGGCAGCAGCGGTCAGCCATATTCTGTAACCAAGTAGAAAGTCATATGTTCACGTCAGACTCTGGCGTGTGAAATGGTACTTTAACTGCTCTGTATGCCCCGACATTAATACCGATATTTCGCACGGGGAGAAATCCAGGGCAAGCTGAACCACTAAGAGCTGTGATCTGGTGGCGGTTTATCTAATTGGAATTGTCGAGGGCTCTAAGACGGAGGGTAAGACGAGCGATGAGAAGGCGCGGGACTGACGGAAGCAACCCGCGTGGCGGGAGAAGACAGGAGGTAGAAAGGACAGAGACCATGAGACGTCTTTGAGAAAGCGGTTGGGCACAAGGTTCGATAACTTTAGACTATCTCTCTGAACAGTGTTCCAAGGAGACTCTTTAGACTTTACTGACGTGACGTCGCCTAATACTCTAATCCCTTCAGCGGAAGCATCGTGCTATCCTCTGTCTCGCTTCGATGTCTTTCTATCACGCACTCTTCTCTTTCTATTCCCAATCTCGCTTATCTTTATCTCTCTTTCTCTATCTCTCCGTAAGCTCGTTAATTAATTGATGAGCCTGGATTTAAATGCAGTTCATCAGAAACGGACATTCGTGGGGAGTCGTGCTGTGTGATCTGTACAAAGTTGGAATATTGAATTTAGCTAAATTAGAGATTGCAAATTGAGATCTAACTTTGTTATACAAACACAATAATTTTTTTAACTTTTTGTCAAATTCTTCTTCTTTTTTAAATATTTACAAAATAATATCGTCATTTAACATTGTACTTCTGCTAGGATTTGAAGGTACATTGTGTATTTAATACTTCACGTGGTTTAATGAATACATTATATAATTAAATTATAAATTGAAATTATTACATGCATTTAATTCATTTATTGTGTAAGAAAATTTTCTTTAATTTATCATATCCATACTATTCAATTAATATTAAATATTAAAAAACATATGCATTGTAAATTTGAACTTAATATTTTCATATTCTATCAACTGTTTTCTAATAGCTTTATCTATATATAAATGTTTTCTACAATTTCTACTATATTTAATAGGTGAAAATATGAGAAAAGAAAAATTAGATACATATTATTCAATTTTTTCATAAGTTTCATAATTAACAATATATTGGATTTTCAACAATACTTTTAAAAAATTTTAAAAGTATATCGATATCTATTAATTGTATACAATTATATGAGTTAGTAACTGAATTTTTATAATACTATATATATGTTCACTCAAATTTAAAAAAATCAACACATGATATAATAAATTTAGATATTATTTTATTGAAAATAAAAATTTTATCTTTTACTATCGAAATAAATATGTGACGCAAAGAATATGATTTAAAAGAAGATAATTTGATTTTTTATAATTCCATATTATAAAGTGCAATTATATTCACATTATTTCAAAATAAAACAATCATAATTCTAATGGACATAATATTAATAGATACTTTTATATTTTTATCGAAAAGTGAATAATACGTATATTCCATATTTCATCACAAAGAAAAAAGTGTTAAAAATATTTATCCCCTATTAAATTCTATTTAAATAAAATTTATCGTTTAGTGCACAATAGTTTAATAGTATATTTTAATATTGTTGATGCAGTATACTCTGAAAGTAATAATGATTTTTTCTCCATCGAAAATTTATCGTACGCTGAAACGCCACGTGTAGTTATGGCTAGTTATATCACGTGACCGTGTCAATAGGCTCTACTCACTTTGATAATGTGACTATATATTGCAGTGAGACTGTAGACTGTTATACGTTTGAGTGTATAAGATGTATTCATTTTTTAGAAAATCTACAATCTTTTATCGCACAACGAATACTTTACTGAAATTAATTTATCCTCGGGAATTTAAAAAATTTTTTAAATAAAATAAAAAAAATAACATAAGAATATTATAAAAAATCTAAATACGAATAAAACAGAAACGTAACCTTGTAGAACTATATTTAAATCATAGCATATATATACAACACAGCAAGTGGCGTAACGATAGAATATAAACTGTGAAATGATTTGTATAGTAAAGGAGGCGAAAATCTAGGGATCAGAGGCAATGTGTTCACACAAGTTGTATAGAAATTCTAGAGTCATCTACTCTCTCACTGGCTTGCTTTCTAATTATTCCCCACAGGCCGTAAAGGATGGCACATAATTGGAGGGTGGACGAGGATGCATCGATCCTCCATTTCGAAGAAATCTCTCTTGGATATTCGTAAAAAGAAGAGAGGAACTCCTAAAAAAACAAGAGAAACAAGAAGTTAAGAGAGGGAATTCTGATGCTAAAGTTAAGTAGTACATCAGTATCGGTACAATCAAAATAGTGGTAATGAATTAAAATATAGGCACGATATAACTTCTGGTTTTGATTAAAGTTTATTTTTTTCTATATTGATCTAAAGGACAAAACATAATCTTCTATTTCATTGTTTTAGTTTACTATTTTATTTTTGATCCGTACTTGTAGTTGTTTAGAATTATAAGCTATAGTGTGAAAGTTGTAGAATTGGAGAAACTTTTGGTCTGGATAAATTTTTTTTCAAAAACTTAGACGGTCGTTTACAAAATACTACTACTAATTTTTTCGTATTGTGACTATTCCATTCCCTTTCCCTCCTGAAATTTATCAACATCTATAAATAAATACGTACATAAATACGTACATCAACTTATTCTAATATACCAAAAATCTAAAAGCTCAATTTGTCTAATTTGACTTGCAGCCTAATCCTTCTGTCAGTCAAAATACGTACGTAAAAATATGACTTCAAGTTGAATCAAGATTTTGACTGAACAAATATAAACGAGTTTAAGTTGGAAATTCCGATACACGCATTCATGTTCTAAAAAGAGTTTTAATTTATAATTTAACTCGTATTTTAAGTATTAACGAAACAAATATATTATTATTTTGCTTTTTGAAATACTCTTAGAAATCACGAGTATATTTGTAAATTGTATTGATCTTTTAAAATTTCAAAAGTATAATTTTGATTTTATAAATTATAATATATATTTTTGTAATGAGTAAAATAATTATTAAAATAAATATATATATGTATACAATAAGGATATTTTTTTGTATTTTTTATTTTCTGTATTTTTTATAGAAGTGCAGTGCATTCTTAATTATATGATAATCATACATATATATATACATGTAAAATATTCTGATTAAAATGATTTTCAATTCAAAATATAGATAATTAATGTAAAAAATGAATTTTGTAAATATTTAAATAGAATAACTTTTAAAAATTGTTTACATAGGATTCAGTACTGGGTAAATTGATTGTATATTATATAGGTAAAAATCTGTTATTTAATGTAAAGTATCTAATTAATGATAAAGCCTCTTCGTGTAATCAATGGAAAAAGGTTCAGATTCAGATTTTACGTTAAAACTTATAAATTTGAATCGAGTAAATGATAAAATGGAATATTGAAGGAAAGAACATCATTAATCTGACACCAGGCCTGTCGATGTAAGGATCGTTTCATCAATTATCCACTATTTCAACTTCTTTTCGTCTAACATACCTATAATCATCGAAGATAGATTAATAATTCTTGATTATTAGATCGTATTTTGAATGAATAAATAATAAAATTTTCACAAACTTCTCTTTAAATAAAAAGAAAAAGAATGTTCATTTAAAAATTTTTTAAAAATTTTTTTAAAATTTAAAAATTCAAGAAATTAATGTTTATAAATTTGAAATGACCATTGAAACTTTTTATAAAAATCTATATTTGTATATAAATGCGGAAAATTCTTCTAAAGGCATTCGTTACAATATAATTTATATACAAAGGATCGATTTAATTCAAGGACGGCCTATTCTATTAACTCTTGCGTTGTTAATTTTCTACTGAGTCAACTAATGGATCTTTCATAGCCAACAAAATCAAATAAATTTTGATGCCAGCTAGAAAAAGTGTAAGTTTAAAATCTTGAAATATTCCTTTAGTAACAATCTTCAAACGATGCAGAAATAAGACTGTTGGTGACTATACCTGGTTTGAGTGGAAGTATCATCAAGTAAAATGAATGATGAATATAAAATCTAGAAAGATATAAAAATGAAAGTAGAAAAAGAGAAAATAAAAGGAATACAAGAGTAGGAAAATAATAACGTGCATTCTATAAAACACAGCCACACTTTTAGCTGGCCGATCACTTGTATATGCATTCCAGACTTATGCACCGTGGGAAAGAAGAGAGCGAGTGGGTGGGATGAGGTGGCAAAAGTAGGGATTTAACAGTTAACCTGCCTTCTTCCTTGCGGCTACCACTGCTTCTCCTTATATGCCCCAAGGATGAAGGAGGGTGCAAGGATTCGAGATAGAAGAGGGGCGCAAAGGTTCTGACTAGCGCAGATATTGCGCATCCTACTCAATGAGAGAGAAAAAGAGAGAGCTTGGGGGTGGACAGTCTAGAGAGACCCGCCCCTACTTTGGTATAAGCGAAGCAGAGTTCGTCTGCTCGCGCAGAGGAACCTCCCCTCCACTGCTACGCGCGCGCGCTCTCCTCAGCAAAGTTTCTCTTGTACCACCCTCAGCTCCCTCTCTTATAACCGACTAACCACCCCTGAAGCGCCGTTATACTTTGACATAGTACACAGTAGCTCTCGAGCGCGTTATCGAGAAGGGCTTGATTGCACAGCGAACGTTCGTGAAAGCTGCTTCAAATCGAAAAAGAAGGTCATAGTTTTTACGTACTGGTACCGAAATTCTTTACCACCACTACTGCTACCAGTGCTTCTGCTGCTCTGCTTCATCTTTTTTATCTATCTTCAGCCATTCACCGGCAACGTGTGTGTTTGTGCTGTATCTAGGCGTGTGCGTGCAACAAAACATTTTATGATTTTTACTTTTCAGTTGAACTGAGGTGCGAATTATTTAAAATAAACGTAATAATGGTGAATTATAAAATACAACGATCTTTACAATGATTGTGTAAATATATAATAGACTATAATGAGAGATGCAGTTAAGAATTTTATTGTAAAAGCTGTTTGTTACTGGAAGTACGCAAAGAACGATATCGGATTACTACAGTTTTGCATACAGGTGAATTTTTTCGAATCAAGACTTTCGTGATATACAAAATTTATAGCCGTTACAATCGTTAACGTACTATCGAGGGGTTGTATTAGATATATCAAACAGTTCCAAGTTTAGTTCTTCTTAACTATAGGTGCTTTTTCACAATTATTTTATTGGAAATAATTTATTTATTTTTTAAAAAATACAATGAATTAAATAAATAAACAACGAATTCGAAACATATGAAGCTTTATAAAACACGTATCACGTCCACTATCCGCTATGCTCGCAGCTGGGACGACGCGGCGTTGTGAGAGCCGTCTGTACGATCCTCTGGAATTTTTCTGTTCCAGGGTCGAGCTCACCAGCGTACCGGGCGGCCAGAATGCAATGGCTCATCTCAAAAAACGCAAGCTGGAAGCAGAATCGGTCGCCTCGAAGCCGAAGCAACAACAGCAGCTCGTCGTGCTGAGTGCTAAAAAGGGTCAAGTCAGTGGGGTGCAATCAACGGATATGGAGACACCGGATGGAGTAACCAAACGACGTAGAAAAAGTATACGTGATGATCAGAAATTAGTAATTGACAGTAGCAGTGACACAAATAAGAGCATATCCCTTCCGCAGAAGAAAAGAGTATTCCAATCTACTAATTCGGGCAGTCCAGCGAGAAAAACAGGAAAGATTAACTGTGAAGAGCCTGAAGATGATGAAACACTAATCAGAGAAACCGAAGCTGCTTTAAAAAGTTTATCAGGAAGTTGGGTTCCTGGTCCTCGGGGCTCATTTTATCAACGAGGTAATTCGGACGAGGACAGGTACGAGTCAAACTTTGAGAATTTATTCGAGGAAAAGAAGGATGGCTCAAAAATGTCACCTTCATCAATGTCACAGTCTTCGACGACAAGCAATGAGACTGGATGTTCTCTAAAAGATGTAATTACGTTGCGAGGTCAACAAGATCGAACAACAAGATTCCAACATCAAAGTAAATTAATAGATTCTTACAAATTATATAATGGAGGTAAAACGAAGAAAGAAGATGAAAATAGTATACTGCAGTGTCAAGAAAATCTGAATCAAAATGAAGTTATAAAGATACTAACAATAAATAGATCAATTTCTTACAAAAATAGATCCGGAGATCCTCAAACTAGACAAACGGATAAATATTCCCGATATGAACCACCCGATTTCAACGAACTCGTTGATGAGTCTTCGACCGAGTTAGAGATCGATATGTCAGATCCGACGGCCGATCGAAATGAACATGATGATATACGAAATTCAAATGCAGATAAAGATAGAATATGCAAAACTGAATCATCTTCAAATTCTAATAAACATCAACAACATCAACAAAATTCTTACGGTACTTATCAAAGGTTATATTCTGATGGAATAAAAATCAATTCATCGTCTCCAACATCTGTTGTTTCTTCATTCTCTATAACATCGGCCTTTCGACCTCCTAACACTGACCATTCGAAGCCTAATTGTCGCAGTGTTTCATCATCTGTTATGGGAACTCCAACAGCAATTCCGCCAATAGGACCATATCCGGCGGCAGCGACTTTTGTCGGATATCCATCGCCTGGTCCAACAATGCCAGTACCGCAGCCTGTACCAGGTATATCACCATCGGTAGATGAGAAACACACCTCGACAGTCTCCCTTTTGCAGTTGAAATCTCCTAAAGAAGAAGCGATACCGACGCTGCAACGTAATGATATTACCACTAATACAATAAATAGTGTTGGAAAAATGAATTCAACTCAAAGTCTTGCTCCAATTGGCAGTCCTGATACCAACTCTAAGCAATATACGATTCTTCAGCCCGCCGGTGTTGGTTCACGGGCGGCAAGCGCAATTCAGGATATTGCTAGGGAGGGTGTTGTTAGCGTTGCTGCGGTGAGTAGTACAGAAAATACCAGTAGTGGAGCGGTTAATAACAATTGCATTAACAATATAAATGGAACAAATAAACAAAATAATAACACGGGAAATGTCAATGCTGATACTGGCACGAATACTGGCTGCACATCTAATGTTAGCAATAGTAATAATGTTCAAAGCAACAGCATTACAATAACCACTATGGCAGTAACAGCAACAACTTCAAGTCCATCTGCAATTGGAGACGTTTCAGTGACACCAGTTACAAATCAGCAGGAAAATGGTATTAAAATACTTGAACGGACAGGTTCTTTTGATGGTACCAGACCAGGAATGTCCATGTCACCTTCCAGTCTAAATAGGGGTAAGTTTATTTAAAAAATCTTTCATTTCAAAGTAATTTCATAAATTTCAAACGAAATTACGCTAATTTGTGCACACAAAATCAGTTTAAAAGAGTTAAGTAAAAAAATTTATTATAAAAATTATTATAAAATTTTAAATTAAACTATTTAAATAGATACTTTTACAAACTTCATTTAATATGAAACATACCTATTTTTCTGTAATAATAATCAATATTAGGGTATATAATTTCTTGTATTTAAGATAAAAAATAAGTCTTTCTAAAGTCTTTTCATGAAGAAACTAGGATTTCAACTCAAGGATCATACTTTGAAAAGGGGGACAAAAGGCATTTTCGATTCTGTTCTGCTCTCTTACTTATGCGTTTTCTCGCTCTTGTACTTTCTCTATGAAGTTAGGGGAGTTATACCAGGGCAGAAAATCAATAATTACAAACCGAGGGGTGATGACTCAAATGGTGAAATCAAGGTCTCTTTACGGGGACTTATTCTATCTTCAGGGCTAACTATAGTCTATGCTTGTTTTTTTAGTATATCTCTAATTGCTTCTATAAAATACATAAATCATTATTATTGAGAGAATAAATAGATATTACAATTCTGGAAATTTCGTAATAGTTGTTTTCAGATGAAAAAATTTAACCTGTATTTTCATACATATTCTCTAAATGAATGTAATAATTATTATATTAACTAATTAATTAGTGATTAGATATAATACATCATTTATTATACCTTGTTATTAATTATTACTAAACTAAAGTTTTTTAACTTTAAAGCTTTTATAAATTATTAAATATTATATGATATTTTTAAACTTTTATTATTCGATTATATAATGTAATAAATTAATTAATTATAATAAAAACTGTGATTATATTATGTAAATATACGTTGTTTATTCGACTTCGGAGTATTATGATATATAATTATAACCGAAACAATATAATTAATAACATAATTTAAAATATATTTAATTTAATATAAATATATTTGATATATTTAATAAAATATATATAGTATTCATAATAATTATTAGGAAACTATAAAAATTCCTGGTCAATATTTTGACGTGTGTGAGAAGGAAGAGAATTGTCCGTCGGATACTTGAATGTTTAATGGTACATGAGAGCGCACAGGTGACAGATGGAATTTGCGTGCATTCTTGAGATCTTAGTGCTGTAATGTGACATGGTGCTTTTGATTCAGGAGAATTTGGGGTTGATATCGTGTCATATGTATAAGCCGCATCTGTCAGCGACTGAAAACGTGACCAGCATGCCTTTCACTTAAAGCCATCTTATTGCTAAGGTTGTGCGTCCCTGCATTTCCTCATTATCCTCTTAACATTTCTCCCCTATAAACGTTTTGCCTTGAACAGACTTGGCAAACGGAAAAGAGAATGTAACAAATACAACGAGGGTGAACCATTTCAAAAATTCAATCTCTTCAGTCTTCTTTCTCCATTGATATATAATAGTTGATTATACAAACGAAAAATATTTGAACTTAATAACTCCCGGAACAGTAGAACAGATTACATTATTATTTGAATCGTAATCATTTCTGAACCATTTTTTGAGGATACATGAACATTAATTTTATAAAAAAATCATTTTATTTAAAAAATTGTATTGTGTTGATCAAAGTAAATCAGTATTAGCAAAATACTTAAATTTTTAATTATATTAATCTTTACTGTTTATTTTATATCTGCAAGGAAATGGTTTTTAACTTTTGCCTATTACTAAATTATTATATATTTATATAATTACTATTTAATATAAGACTGAAAAAGTATCTAAAGAAGTGTTTTTTCAAAGCACTAAAATTCAGTCTTTTTCATAACAGTTATTGGTTAATATTATGGCAAGTTCTTGTAAGTTTTCTTCTATTTACTATATATTTCTCATTACCTTTTTCTATAAGACTCTCTTTTTCTTACTGGAAACATGTTGACACGTCATAAACGTAGTATCGCAAAATCCAGCAGCCACAAAAACGCATCAATTCCCTTTGAACCCTACCATATTTGATGGTTTACGCCTCGCACTAATAAAAAATAAACTACCGCGTAACTCAATTTTATGTGTCCAAATACTCAACCGTTCACACGTATAATATGTTTTCACAGCCATGATTCAGTAATTGACCACTTACAGAACACTGATAATAAAAGTAAATATTTAACATTAATTTAATAATTTAATTATTTTTACTATTTTTAAATAGTATAATTAATTACATATTTATCTAATAATTTATATATCATTCAAATTTATATTTTAAAAAATAATACAAATTTTTTTATATCTTAATTACTTGACTATTATATAGTATAAGTAAAAAAACTTAAACTGTTTTTTAAGACAAGAGTTTAATCACAATTTTTAAATATTTTTTTTACATAATAAATCACTTAATGAGTCACATTTAATTAGAATTTTTTATGAACTAGTACTTGGAGTCTTATCGAATTTTTATCATTTAATTTAACCAATAAAACAAATATATAATGTAAAGAAAATGTAATTCATCGATGACTCTTATTAATACTCATTTTTGCAATATATTTCCTGAAATTTAAAATAATGAAAAATTCGTTCACTTTTATTTATTATATAAGTTATACAATACTCGAATAATGATTGAAAATATAAATAATTAAAAATATTTCGAATAATAAAGAGTTTGACTGGTTGTAATTACAATGATGAAATTAGAAGATTTTATAAATATTTTCTATAAGACAAGTGGATAAATTCATTCCATTAACAGTATCCAGTGCATGAGTTGATTACACATGTGTATCGAGGCATATGAATAAAACAATCATGTTGTTTACGTACACCTCCATGACTGTAAACTCGTCGTTGCGTGACCCTTACGTGAAACTGCTACAAAGTAACACGATTATACGCTCACCTTCACCCCGCATGCCACTCGTTCTTGCCCCTTGTGATGATATCCTTCTCTCTCTTTCCCTTTTTTTCTCAACTTTCCCAACCCACTATTTCCCTTCTTTCCTGTCCTCTTCGCTGCCGCACTTTGTCGACCGTTTTTGGCCCTAGTTGTACGCCCTTTGCGGAAAAAAGGTCGAGCGCGAGCGCGCGTGGCTCGTTACAAGTCTATTCAGACGTCCAGAAAAGAGAAGCGAGCGACAGCGAACGCGTGCCACAGCATTTATTCCCCTTGACCGGAAGCGTCGGCAGACGAAAAGCGAAGTCAACGCGTGCCATGCATAGGCCAGAGATTACATTTTAAAACTTACGGCTGCTGGTTAATTAATTGGTGCGAGCTAGTACCCCGTAATTTGATCCTTTCCGCCTATTTGGAGACAGTCCATATTTTTTCTTTTGAGTTTCTTTGACTTGTATTTCTTTCATCTGGGCACATATTTCTTTTAGCTTGGCAAGTACATTATTTTAATCTGAGCCAGTTGCGACGGGAAGATTTAAAAAATACATACTTATAAATTGTCAAACTTAAATAATATAGTTGAAAAAAATCTAATTATAAATCTTATTACTTCAAAGAATTAGTAATTAGCCTTGTAATAATATATCTAGATTCGTTTAATTATATCTACATGTTAACTTTTTTTGTAGAACCATGAAATATAGAAACAACGGAAATCATTTTATTAATTTGATCAAGGAGAAATCCGTTTTAGTATAATTCTATTTCTAAATGTTTATGTTGTGTTATAAAATAATTAATCATTAAAATATTTAGAAATATCGTATTAATATCTTTTCTATCTGTAGTGAACTTTTATTTATAATTAATATTTCATAACCTCATTTATATAATATTCCAAATTTTTTTGGAAAATTATGAAAATTCTAAGAGATATAATAGAACATATTAAAATATAACTGCAAATATTTGAACGAATTAAAAATTAATACTGTTTTTATGAATAGTAGTAACGATTTTAGGTATTTTTTTACAAATTAATAAGTGAAAGTACATAGAGAAAAATTGAATTAAAACTTAAAGTTTTCAATAACTTATAACAAAATTGGCTATACTTCTACTATGATGCTCTAAATAAAGCTAAATGTGGCTAATGACGTCACGTACCGTGATCCAATACGTCTTAGTGATGAACCCTTTTTCCCTATGTACTTTTCACTCTTTATCTCGATTTTTCCTCTTCTCGGTTTACCTTTCTCAATTATTTCATAGTGAAAAAGCGAAAAGTATCTAAGTAAGATCCAGTCTCGAAGACGCGAAATGACGTTCTGATGAAGTTTCACTCTTACGTTATGGTGTCGACCAAGTGACAGCACTAGGGAATCAGGGCCACGGGGATTAGTACACGACAAAGTTTATAAAAGTGTGCTCGGTAGTTTGCTCGACCCTCTTTTGTCTCCTCTTCCCCATTCTAAATTTTCTTTTACTCTTATGGACGTACGAATCGCCCAATAGCTGTCTGCTTCTATCCGATATTTTTGCTGACTTTATAAAAAATACTTTTTTAACTTATATGGTATCTCCACTCTGATATTCTTTTTCATCATTACAATCTACTCACAAGTCATCGTAAATGCACGCACATACGAATGTATCTATGCATATATTATATCTATTAAATAGTTAAAAGTAATATGAGTATCAAATATTTTAATTATGCCTTTTTATAAATTCAGCTAATACTAGAAAATTTAATTAGATTCTTCATATTTTGAAAAATTATTAATAATAAATTGAAATTTTATAGGTTGCATATTTATATATTGTTATATTTATATATTATTAAAACTTATTAATTTAAAAAGTTTATAACTTTCGAATAAGTCTTATATCTATATAAAATTTTTAAATAATACGTAAAGATAGAAGTGTTTTATTATATAAAAATGAAATCATATAAATTTATGCCTATATATTATAAATTCTGAATACTTGAAAATTGAAACTATAATATTATAAAAATATAATAATAAATTTAATAATTAAGAAATATTTTGTGAAATGTATAAAAAAATTGATATACAAAAAAAATATTTATCAGGTCTAAACATCAACAAAGTTTATACATTATATGATATAATTTATTTACATTATAATACATAATTTATATTCGCATATGATTATTATATTTTTCATCGTTTACGTCACATTATGATAAATATTCATATTATTCTATAATATTTAGGATTATAATATTTGGAATACTTAAATTAATTAATTTAGGTTAAGATAATATTAACTTATATAAAAGTAAAAAGAGACTCTTGTAATTGTCTGTATATCATTATGGGGCACTTTATTAAGAAATAAGTAAAAAGAATTTCTTTCTTTATTTTTATGAATGGTTTGAACGACGATCATAATTTTGATATTAATATTAGATAACTTAGAATTATAAATTATACTATATATATATATTATACTATTTATAAATAATTATACTATATAACAACAAATTATTAAATACCTGAAAATCACACAATATTTTTGATAACTCTTCATCTTTTAAAAATAATTTTAAAGATATATATTTCTAATCTAAAGATGGAGGTAGATCAATAAATTATCAGTATAAAAAATTGGTTAAGCAAATAATATTTTTCTTCTTGCTCACAAGTATCTTAGAAAAATTACTATCAAGTGCTCAATATTAAGCATTAAAATTTACCAATAGTGACAATAGTTTTATTTTTTTTTAATTAGTGATAGTTCGTTATAATAATTATTAAATAGAAACTGAATAAATCTTAAGCGTAATATATTTTATAATTTCAATTTTATCTTATGTTTATAGTACAATTTACAGCATTTTTTATTTATAAATATTCACGTAAATATAACGAGGATTTTTTAATGTATCTATTCTCAACTAAAAATAGTAAAATTTATTGATGTAGTATGTATATTATAGTAATATATAGTAAACAGTATATATTACTATATACTGTTAAATATACAGTAATATATGTGTAAACATTTAGAAAAAAAGTTTAGTAATTGAAAATTCTAAATCTTTATAAATACATTTACACTTTTGAAGTATTTTTTATTTCATTATAATTAAGAAAATCTATCGTTTTATTTATTAAAAATAAGAATTATTAAAATAAAAAATTATTTGGAATAAAACAATGATTATCGTGATAATATGGTGATAACTAATTTTTGTTTTGCTATATTTGTAATTTAAGTGATATGCAATGATATATATTTTTTTTATATATATTCACTAATTAATGACAATTGAATCGGTCCAATACCAACACAAAAGCTATCAAAATAACTATAAATTCAAATTTACGATGGG
The DNA here is from genome assembly GCA_018907185.1 of Platyscapa corneri. NCBI lineage: Eukaryota > Metazoa > Arthropoda > Insecta > Hymenoptera > Agaonidae > Platyscapa > Platyscapa corneri. Next base: position 1,015,383 of record JACCHW010000004.1, read on the forward strand.
TTTTATTGATATGAATTAACATACAGCACGCGCAAACACTCGTGCAAAGTGCGTCCCTTTCTTCATAGTGAGAGAGTAAGAGAAATAGAGAGAAAGAGTGACAGGGACAGAGTGAGAGAGAGTGAGAGAGAGAGAAAGAGAGTGCGAGTATGAGCGAGAGAAGTGTGCTTAATGGACTAAAGGCAGCGACCACGGGGGTGGTTTGATTTGTTACAGAGGGCAACAAGTGCCCGACCCCTGGCTGCACGGGCCAGGGTCACGTGACCGGACTCTACTCGCACCACCGCAGGTAAGTAATTATCCATGAATTAACTATCTACCTGCACTGCACATTTCTCTCCTCCGTACCGATTAGGTTAATGCCAATTCATGATATGCGAAAAGTACAGAACGACCCTTACAATATAACTAACCATTCTATATATTTCATTCATTCAAGTATACCATGCCAATTGAAATGCATCGGTTTTTTTAATTGTATGTATTATGAATCTATTCTGATCTAAATCTAATTCTGAATCTATTCATATAAATGATATTATTCGCAATCAATATTTTACCGGTCAGTTAGGTAATTGAAAATTAATATGTTGCACTTAAGTAAAGACGAATATATGGATATTATTATAAGAACTGATTTTAATAGATGTTAAACATTCGTATAGAAATAGCTATTTAATTCTATAAAAATATAGAATTAGATTTTTTCAATCTATTGTAAATACTAAATATAAAAAAATGTAAAAGACAAAATATAATCGTGTAAAATTAATTTTAATATAGTTGGTAATGTTCCATTTCAGAATTGCTAATATATATAAAATATTACATTTTTGAATGAATTTTAACTAAATGTTACTATAATTTATACGCAAAATGATGCATTTGTACCAATAAAAAAAATAGTTAAATAAAAGTTTAAATTTTTAATGAGACATTAATTAGAATTATCTCAAAATGTGTTTCAACTTTCTTTTTTAGTTTATCCGGATGTCCACGTAAAGATAAATTGACGCCAGAAAGTGAGTATGAATTTCGCTTTGATTAAGATCAATATTATTTCTTAAAGTAGCTTAGTGCATATTCATTAAAACACATGAACATGGCATTATTTATTTATCCTCTATTTTAAAAATAGAGCAGGTGCATTTATTTTTTATATTCAAGAGAAAAACTGACTCGTTGGACTGTTTTCGATATTATTAATAAATTAATTGCAACAAAATCAATCAGCTTAATATCGCTATAATTTATAATATAAATTGTTTTAAATTTCATTTGTTCATCACCTGCATATTTATCATATTTCTTTATAAAATAGTTCAATGTTCGCAGCGTAAGAGACAGTTGAAACATAGTCGTATTTCTCTTCATATGAAAAAACAAAGTCACGCGTAAGTGCCCGTCTATGTGTGCCCGTTTATTATTTTTTCATTCTTTTTTATACAGAAATTCTTTGTGCTTTTGGTTAGCGGGGTAGAGAGCTATATATACTGTGTTACCTTTCGTTTGATTTATTTATCTGTTATTTTTGTAGTTTCAATTAATAGAAAATTGTCACAACACTTAATTTGGTTATTTGCTGTATTATAAATATTATACTTTCAAGAACTCGAGACCCTGTGACACGGGTGAAGAGACCCCAGGTGGTGGCATGTGCACACGCCAGAATCAAAAGTGAGGATCTCTGCATTTGAGTATAAAACAGCGCTTAAAATTCATTAAAACTTTGCAGTTTACTTATTTGCTTATTTTTCTATTCATTAATTTGGAAACATAAAGCTATGCGAAGAGCAAAGATTCTTTATCGCTCATATTGTATAGGTTTTCATACATAATTCAGTTTTATATTTTTGCATAATCAACTTAATTAAATCATTTTAATATCATACATTGTCAAATTTATTTTATTTTAGACAAATGTTATAAACGTGCAATACTTGTTTACTTTTTGTTCCTTCATTTTTATAAAAGTATCAGCAAAAGAGGATTCTGTCTTAACATTAATAAAATTTTACAGCATTTAGCTTGAACGAATTTGTTTTAGATTTAACGAGTCTTTTTTTTAAATTATAGAGACAAATTGTTAAAGTCATCATTTTCAGTATTCGAAAAATTACAATAGATAAAAAATCTTAAAATAATTGGATTCAATGTTGCAGTTAAAATCATTATATCATATCTTATCTTAGGATATTTATAAAAATAAAACCTTAATTAAATAATTGCGAATCTACTTAATTAACTTTGAATTAGGTCTCATTACAACTACATATATATATATATATATACATAATTACATTTAATTGTATTATATATAATTTTATTCTCTAAATTGAGTGTATCTTTTTTATATTTTTTCTCTCTACCCGCTCAGTATAATCTACTTATTCTACGTTTCTAATCAATTTTGTTTAATCCATTATATTATTTACTACTTTTTTCGTTTATCACTTATTTTTTATTAAAATATAATTCTTTGTTGACTATTTTTTTATTCTGGACCCTCGTTTTCTACAAATTCAACAAAATTTCTAAGGCCATTAATGGTAACTTTATCTGAACATCAAATATGTCCTGGATTAATTATTCACTACGTAATGATTATAAACTATTTAAAAGACAAGGAACTTGTTATACTCAAATTTACATAAAATAATCAGAGATTCGCTGGAAAATTCTGCTTATGTGTGAGCGCGATTTATTATAAAATGCCGGATAAGTCCATATATAACTTCGCAAACACGTGTCTGGGTTCTCGCAGTTCTGGCGATGCATGAGACTATTTTGAAATGTCCAACGCCTGGTTGCAACGGCCGAGGTCATGTCAGCTCCAATCGGAACACTCATAGAAGCTTATCTGGATGTCCAATTGCCGCGGCTAATAAACAGGCCGCTCGTGAAGCACGACATAAGGCTCAAGGTAGGTCCGGATGAGTATGAGAATTTCCACCTCCAAATCAAGCTGAATTATATTTCAGTTCTAAATCTTATACTTTTGCTCTAATACTACATAATTATACGTCTTTCAAATTGTTTCAATTTATAATATATTTTTATGTAGACCTAGCTTAAGGCATTAATTATTGGATAATTTACTGCATGAAAATACTCTGCATACCAAATTTATTAACAAATTACAATAATATATATATATACATATATATTATATATATATATATATATTATATATATATATCTATATATATATTATATAATGTTTATATGGTTTTTTATTCAAGGTTTATTTATGTAAGGTACTTATCATGTAGATTTAGAAAATATTATAATTATAAATTATTATTTCTACTAATTAATTATATGTATTTATATTCAATGATAAAACTGACATTAATAAAATTAACGTATCTAGAACATTTTTTCACTACTTTGTAACAATATTTGTATGAAAGAATATAATATTTTCAATTTTTCACGCAAGAGATCGAAAATTAAGTTATTTAAATAATTCATTTTTTTTAATTTAAGAATTTAAACAAGAGTAAAATTTTATTGCAGCAGAATATCGGCTTCATGATCAAAAGCTCATATTATACATATGTTGTAATCTATTACACTTTTACAATTATCTTATTATTCATACTATTAATTCATTTATTCTAGTAATAAATTTGTCAGTTAATTTCATTGATATAATTACATTTAATGTTTTAATGTACGTATACTAAGAAAGAAAAATAATATTATAGGATCTAGTTTCAATTAAAATATCTAATTCTTATTAGAACTTTATAATTCTTCAAAAATAGCTGTTATCTAAACAATTAATTTTATTATTAAATTAATGCATGATATATTTATATAATATTCAATTATTTAAGAAACATCTACCTATTTAATAAAAAGTCTAGTATTTTCTTAGAACTTACGAAAAAAACTAATCCAGTAATTTTATACAATTATTAAAATCATTTAAAAACAAACTCTGATGATAATGCCTATAATTTAACTTTCTTGGTATTATTACAATAATTAAATTGACCGCAATTCACAATTTTATAAAATTACCTTCATATGTAAAACAGTGTCAGGCATACCACCGGAATACATAAGTACGAATCTGCTACCACCATCGTTAGATAGTAAGCTCTATCCTCAGTATAGTACATCTACGCAACAAGACTCTAAACCAATAGTATCATCGTCTACGTATGACTACTATGTAACAACTAAGGCAACCAATATAAATGTAAAACCACCAAAGAGTTCTGAAGATAATAATCAGTCGCGCAACGGTACAAATAAGGTTATCGTTCCAAAAACGGAGAACACTTCGACATCGACCAGCTGTTGCAGCACTGGTCCGCCGAATAGACAAAATTCCACGCAAGAACTTCTTGTGCCAAAAAGTGAAGACTCCTCTTCCTGCAGAGTGGGTCAGAATTCACCTCCTCTACCCCCACCACCACCGAATGTCCGCCAGACGCCAGCTTACGATTCGTATCTGAATCAGGATTCGAACTCTTCGTCAATGTCATCGATGGAAGCAATGGGCGCTACAAGAAACGGGCCACTAGGTGCCACGATACACCATCCGAGCCAGCAACATCAGCAACAGTCTCAACAGCATGCAGCAGCTCACCACGTGCTGCCGATGCAACCTACAGTTGCTTATCCCATGCCGATGGTGGAAGATACAAGGATGAATCACCAAATGACGCAAAGATCGCCTTATGAGTCATCTATGATGGTAGCTGCAGCTGCAGCCGCGGCAGCAGCTACAAATACTAACAACGAAGATTTATACTCGCACCAAAGATCGTCCGAACATGCGCGGGCTAGTTATATGCAGCATCCAGGCGCGACAAATATTGCTAGACCCGTGGTTACGTACTCCAACGAAATAGCATCAGCGAGAGGCTACGAAAATGCAGTAGCGAGTGCGGCAAGCCATCGGCCCTACGACCCTGGTACCGCGACAGCCTACGATAGGTACGATACTCAACCGTGCGCACCGCTACAGTCTCAGCAGCAACAGCAACAGCAGCAACAACAGCAACAACAACAGCAACAGCAACAACAACAACAACAGCAACAACAGCAACAGCAATTGCACTCGAGAGCAAATATGTATTATTTAGGGCAGACGGGTATGACGCAAGAAGAACAGGAAAGGGTCTATCATCAAGAAGCTGCTGCCGTGGCTCAACAGCATCAAATGGCTATGGCTGCTGCAAGCGTTGCTGGAATGATGAAAACGGAAGATGGTACGATTTATTGCTAATTTTAAAGTCATTTATAGTGCCAGCCTAATGTACGAGTATTTAACTAATAGATCTTCCATTAATATTAAATTAAAAGACGTACTCCTGATTGAGAATCGAGAGCAATTTAAAAAAAGTAAATGTAAATTTCTTATAGCCTTTTATTTTGTTCAAAACTTTTCGATTTTTAGAAATGAACTTTTAAAAAATACATTTTCTATTAGTAATGAGCTTTAAATACAAAAATGGTAATAAGTGAAGTTTCATATTATAAATATTATTATCTCATTTAAAAATAAATAAATATAGTTATAATATAAAATGTTGATAGGAAAAAGGCAATTTATTTATATGTTTTCAATAAAAGTAATCTAAAAACCATTGATTATAATATATTAAAAAATAATGACACAGTTTAATATTTTAATTCCTAATAAAATTTGAAGTAATATATTAATACAGCACATACTATATAAAGCGAGTCTTATTTTAACATTTAGTATTTTTGTTAATTTTTGAAAATGTTCATGCCTTATTTCGTGTACATACAGATCATTTTTACGTAGACGATAATGAAGTTATTAGCTGTGAAAAATTAAAGCAAGTAATGAAATAACCTTACTTATTGGATTTACTTTCATGACTTTTTGTTTATACAATGACTAAATCATTATACGGTAAAATTTTTACAATCATTACTCATTTAAATATGTGTCGTATAAAAGATTATAATTATTTAAAAAAAAAATTTATTTTACAAAAATATTAATATACAAATAAACAAATCACCAAATGTTATTTAATTAAAACAGAAAATAATAATATCTATTACATTAAAGTAAAATGTGTGACAGTTGCTCAAGTTCAACAGATGCAAAAATCTAGCGGTCCACCGACATCACCTGGCGGATCGGTAATGGATTTATCTACTTCGAGTGTTACATCAACCAGTCCGCAGGTAATTTAAGTTTGGCGTGTTCACTAAAAGTATTGAAAAATTATAATCGGTGTAATACATTTCATTAAACAAACTAAACCTGAGAGTTATCTGAGAACAGAAGACTTCAATTTTTCAACATTTATTTTATAACAAAATCTTTGCACATTTATTTATTTTAATTATGAAAAAAAATTATGTATTCAAGGCGTGTTGAGGAAACATCCGAAAAATTCGGGTCTGGAAAGGATTATTATTCGATGTAGTGTTAACTGAAATTATTCTATTATACCACAGGCGCCACCCTACGGATCGAATAGTCTCAGTCCGCAGTATGGAGGCGGACAAACCGTTGGCGGTAGTCCTCAAGCTGCAGCCAGTCCGCACCTAACTGCTAGCCCCCAAGTACCCAGTCCCCAAGGCCAAACCCTCGACCTCAGTGTGAACAGACTACACAGGTAAAGCTCAAGTACCCGCTATACGCTTTCCAAAATCATGACTATCCAATTAATTCAACATTCAAAGAGAAAATTACAATTAGCTGTTTGCCTTAACTTTTATTGCAATTATAGTTGATAATCCAAGACATACATCTATGAAAAACTAATATTCTTTACAAAATAACAAAAATAAATGTAATAATTTTAAATGTATACACAAGTATATCTGGTTTATTTACATACATTCTTTTTTACCTTCCCTTGCAATAAAACTATAAACTTATCCAGCTTTTGAATATTATAGAAGATTTATTTTGAAGAGTTATTTTTATAATTCTTTTATACGCTTTGAATATAAGTTTTAATTGTCATTTACTTTTAAAAATTAAATAACTCTTACCTGAAAACTATAATATGATGAAAATTTAAAAAATACCTACAATTGCATACAATTATCTTATACATCCATTTTAATAGTAGATATTACGTTATAAATCGTACTTTTATGGATTTAAGTAAGAAAATAAGTTCTTTGTAAATAAACATAATAAAATTTTATGTTAGTAATTAATAATAATACTCTTACTTTAGAATAATGTATTATTTATCAAATTATTCAATAATTTTTATAATATTCTTCAAATATTCAATAATCTGTAATATTTTTATTTTAATTCAATTAATTTCTAAATATTGACAAGGTATAAGTAAATATAGAAATATTTTGTCCAATAAATGTTGAAATAAATAAATATTTTTATCTTTTATATACTTGAGACTTTAAAAAAAATTTCCTTTCGAAACTAAAGAATTTTAGCGAACAGCAATCTTTAAAATTTCTAAACAAAACCGACGTTTTCTACTAATTTTACTATCACGATCATAACAAAATATTGACAATTTCTTATTGGTGAGGCACTTTTATATGCATTGATATTTATAACAAAGTGAAAACATGAATAGAACACAATTTAATGTCATGAAATCTCTGCTAGTGGAGCACCGAGTCCGCAGTATTCAACAACGCACGGAGATGGAGTGCCGGTACCGGTCGGTCCTGGTTTTCCACCTCCGCGACCGATCGAGGAACAAACCGAACCCGTCGATTTCTCTACGGCGAATGAGCCTGTCAACTTCAGTGGTGGCATAAGGCCTGTACCGGGTTTCCCGCCTCCAGGCGTACATGCCGCGGCTTATAGTCGTGAAAGCACGCCCGACAGTGGGGGTTCGCACTACATAGACGCCTACAGAGATCCGACCGGTGAGTCTCAAAATTTATTACCATTAATCTCATTATAATCATATTTAGGTATTCGTTCGTTGATCTTTATAGCTTGAATAAAAGAGATTAAATTATAGCGTTTGCTGGTATTATAATCGTCCTGGGGTTTTGAAAGTCAATGAACTCTTTATGTTATCTGTTTATAAAAATTATTTATTAAACATATTTAAAATTAATTAAAAATGTTTCACTCTTCAAATTGATTTTTTAAAATATTAAATTAACTATAGAAGTTTGTTTTATTTCGTATTAAGGATATTACAGAAATAATGATAAGCGTGATCTGATACGTAATTTTATACGAACATTAAATTAATTATTAATGTTACCATTAACAATATTTTTAGTTATCCATAGCTATTAATATTTATTAATATTTGTTATACATCAAAATTTGAAGGAATTGTTGGACTTTTGATATGTTTAAGATTATTAAATACACGGATACAATTATTACTAAATCTATAAATTTATCATGTACTTAATTTAAATTAAATAATTATACGTCTCAATAAAAAGAAAAAGAAATTTATTTACTTGAAATTAATATACTGATATATAAAAATAATTTACAATATGTATGGAAAGAACGATGAAACTGATTATAATTATTAATGAAATAATTTAATTGAATCTTTTTAATTCATATATAATTATAATATATAATATATAATATATATATAACTTTATATAATTTTTGTATTCTTTTTGAAGATGTAGTGAATTAAATGCTTAAAAGCACGTAACTTTTTACATAAACTAAAATCTTCAATTAAATGTTCGATAGTTAATATAAAATCTATTTTCTTGGTAATTATATTTGTAAAATCTAATCTGAAAAGATCTAATCTGAATATAACTTTTCCGATAATTATATATATTACAGTAATTGCAATATTAAATTTTGTTATAGAGAATGATAATAAGATTTAATAAACGTTTGAAAAAGCGTTGGAATAAGTTATTTTTAATCGAATCAATTTTTTAAATATTGATAAATATGAGAATGCTTTTTCAATCAATTCAATATTTAGAGATATTCAGCACAAATAAGCATTTTTACAAATAAAAAAATAAAATAAAATTGTTTATAAAAAAAATCTCGGTCTGCTTCTACATTATCTCTTCACGCTCAATAATATTCAGAGAGGATTTAACAAAATTGTAATAGCCTACATTTTCACTAGTTGCAAACTACAAAAACAGAAGTAATGATAGCTTATGATGAAAAACTCACTTTGAAGAAGCACCTTCTACATAAACACGAACGTGCGGTTTTTCTTCATGCTGAAGCTATAAATTTTCACGAGACATGTTCTAGTCGAAATGAATACATTATCAGGTAGTATAGCAGTATTGGACAGCGCGTTGCGAGAACTTGCTTAATAAGGGAAGGGTTCAAAAGATACAAAAAGAGAGCAAAGGCGAGAAAATATATGTACCTATATATATATATATATATAATAATAGAGTAAAACAAAAACAGTTAGGTGAGTGCTTTCCCCAGAGGTTCAACGCATGGTTGCAACTGTCGAATAAAAATTTTCCCAGCCACCAATTTTTCTCTTTTTCATTTTACATCGATTCAGTTTACAGTGTTATACTAATGGAGTTACTCACATGACAACTTTGCATTTCGCGTACAGTTGCCTGCCCTCACAACCATTCCTTCTATAAAATTCTTTATCTTTTTCCCTTCTATTCCTCTGGTTTCCATGAGAAACGTTTATGATCGTCCGCGTACAATATCTATTGTTAATTATCAATATTTCTCATTTATACGGTTACCACAAGAAAAAACCGATAATTCCGTACGTCTATATCTGTCCGTTTCTGATGCGAAGCTTAGGAGTAGTTATTGAAATTGAAACATGTGGATCCCGACAAGTCTTGACGAGTCGTTTGTAATATACTGACTACTACTCAGTTCATTGACATCCGTTGATATTAACGATTTTTGGCGACGCAGCTGAAAAGCATGAATGAAATGCTTGAAAGCATTTATACAATATTTCTGCGAACACAATGATTGTTTTTTGTTGAATTTCCGTATAATTCTAGATGTGTAATTTAAAATAGTTTACTTAAGGAATAATAAATAACTGGATTGAACGAAGCAAGGAACAAATGGTTATTTATGATAGGTTCGTTTTGCTTATAACGATTTTTGTTTTTTTATAGACAGCCGATGTGGCTCTTGTTTGGCCAATATAGTAATAAGTGCGACGTGCCTACGACTTGCAGTCTTTTATTTGACGCTAGCGCGAACGTTCATATTACTAACTCTTAGCATATAGCTAATGTAATTCTTTACAGCTGGACATTTTGTGCTTTAAATAAAGTTACTTATATAAAAAACTCTGTATTTTTATTTTCCTATTTTAACATTTATTAATAAATGTATACGGATGATAACGACTGATTATTCACTTGAAGTACTTATAAAATAAATAAGGCCTGAATTTAAATAATAATTTTATACGTTGAATATTTTATATTCGGTTTTTAATGTATTTTTTTTAAAGAAAAAGTGATTTTTTTTTCTAAATTGATGATTATACATAAATATAAGTTCCAATGATATATTAATTAATTTTTTTCATTATGTTCCTCATTGCACATTTATTAAATTACTTTTCTAACTTCATCGTAAAAAAATCACTTCTTCCAATTCGAATACATACATGAATACAATTTTATGGAAATAATACAAATGTTGTTATTAAAACATAAATATATAGCTTAACGTTTTTATATTTGAAATTATTTAAATACTTTTTAAATAAAAATATCATTTTTTTAAATAATAATAATAATAATAATACCTGTATTAAAAATTCCTATGAACAATATTTCCGTCTTATTCATTTATATATTTACTTTTATTTTTATTTTTATTTCTATATTGATTGAAATTTTATATAATATATAAGTATTATAATTTCAAAAAGTAATTTTAATATACATTTTATTTTTTTTTCCAGTAATTAATTCAATCTTGATTCACGATATTTTAACTAAGTAATAAAAAAATCCGTAAATTATAGTTGTTTGCAACACAATTTAATGGAATTTCATCTCATAATTATTGATGATTATTTCATCAATAATAACGTCTTTAATTTATAGTTCATCTAATAATTAAAAGATTTGACAAACAATTACGAAGTTAACTATTATTTAGATACATTTTTTGTTTAGGAATTAAAAATATTTTACCTTGAATCATCTTGTTTCTATATATTATTTTAAATGTAAATGTATGTTACTCCGTTATTTACTCCGCTAAATAGTCATCGTAAAAACGATAAAAAACAAAATGACTTATAAAGTAATAACATTATGATTATTGAAATAATAAGAGGAATAGGCGCGAAATAATGTATATAAAATTTGAATTACATGGCGACAGGTTATGGCCCTATGAGTCCACATCCCGGCTATGGTATGACTGGTGTTCAAGCCGAATACCCGGGTAATACTTACACGCCGTACCCGACACCAGGGTACCAATGCGGAGGTAGTTATGCTGGTGGACCCGTCACCTCTGGCTACCAGATTCCGGCAGGCTATACTCCCACGCCTTGCTACAGTATGCCACCACCGCAACACACAATCGGCCCACTCGATAAGCCCGTAGGCAAGGACGAAAGGTAAGTGAGAAAGCCTTGGCCTTTACAAACATCAGAAGTCACGCAATGCCCACGAAGCCTTGCGTTTCTTACGGATCTCCGTTCAATTGCTGTTCTTTTCACCTTAACACGGCTCTTATATTGTCTGCGTTTTAATTGCTTCTCTCACTTTTCGTCAACAGAAATCCTTTTACTTGCGATTTGCCCTTCCACTTATTTATATTTGTGGTAATTGCTATTATTTCCCATATTTAAAAAAATATACTGCTAAAACTTAAGTTACAAGTCAAAAACAATTATCAATACTCAATTTACTATTAGTTCAATATAATTATTTTATAAAATTTTAATAAATTTACAATTCATTTGTATAAATTTACAAAGGAGAAATACATGTTTTTATTATTTTTGTTACATGTTATTGATAATATGTGTTTTTTGTATATTAATTATTTTAATAATACTTCATCAGTCCATTCAATTTTTTAAATAAAATTTTACATTAATCTATTTACCTTGGTATCATAAATGAATATTTCTTCTACACACATTAGAAAAACAATATTTCTCTTAATTCAACGAAATATTCTTATATTCAAAACACTGTTTATGACAAAGCAAACAACTAATCAATTTAATCTATCGATATAGGTACTTTTATGATAGATTCAAGATTTCAATGACTAATGTGAGACTATAAATCGTCATTATTTAATAAATAAAAAATACGTATAATCTTACTAGAATAAAATATTATAAAGCATAGGAGAATGACAATTCGCTCAAGTTAAAGATTTTGCTAAAAAGTACCGATATAACGACTAAATTTACCACGTATCTTCATCGTCACATTAGTTTTATACAAACACTTGAGCACGTCTACCTCTTTCTCTTGCAACTCATATACGTACCGAGCGGAAGGTGAAGGCTGCCGGAGCAGTTTCCGCGTTACAATGCACTCAGAGCCTCATAATACAATGTCGGCGTAAACTCGGTGCAAGTGCATATACATGTACTTGGATATTCGCGCACAAGGCAATTTCATCGTTCTGATTCTCGCGGTTCGCGAGCAATCGAGTCGTGGAGAATGCCCTAGATGAGCTAGATTGCTCCTCTCCTAGTCCCGTTCCCCTTTCGTTAGTTTTCCCGTATACCCCCATTTTGTTAATTAAAGTAATTACTCTTCGTAGATGAAAGTGCCAACCTTATTCTAATTGACGCAAAACTCTCTCACGCCAGGGCAAAAGAACAGAGGAGAGAGAGTAGCTGCATCGCTTTTAAAAGGGTTCCATGCTTCTCTTGCTCTTAGCTTCACTCTTTCAATTGTTTCATCCCTCTCCTTTATCACCATCCTTCTCTCCATCTTTCTCTCTCTTTATCTCCAAGACGAAGGATAAAGAGAGATAAAAAAAGGAGAATAGATTGAACAAGTGTGGGTTAATAAGGTCGAAGGAAGTTGCATCAAACTTGGGATGTAATCATTTGCCATCACACTGGGTTATAAAGTAAAAGAGAGAACGAGAGAAAGAGAAAGAGAGAGAGAAATAAATAATCATTTTGAAAAAGTTAAAACTCAGAATTCCTCGATTTTACGTTATAGGAAAAGTGATCTTTGCCTCTGTCGCTTTTATCTTTACACTTTCAATTGTTTCTTCCTTCTCCTTCTATCACTATTCTTCTTTCTCTCCCTCCCTCTCTCTCTCTCTCTCTCTCTCTCTCTCTTTGTCTGTCTGTATTCCTTTTTTGTTTTTATCTTTCACTCTAGCTTTCATCCTATTTTTTTTTTATTCTATTTAAAGTACAAATCCATCTCGTTGAGATTCAATTGTCTGCAATTATATATAATTTATTATGTATTCAGTACGAGACTATTTTTAAAGTTGGCGTAATTTTGTTAACACATGTCTAATGTAATCAAATCATGTTCATAGCTAAATATGTGTCGGCATTGCATATGAACCATCAAAGCATACATATTTTCCTTTACACCTATCAAGGTTATTTACTTGTTGTAATTGTAAAGCTAATAGACAATATTTTACTGATTGTAATAATTCTAGCTTATAAAACAATTAGTGGTTATTAGATATTTACTTTTTTTCAGCATATAGCTTCATAATATAAAGTTTAATTGATAAATTTAATTGCGTATATTGTTTTTAAGTATTACAAATTATTTTTAACCAAACTATCTTTCACCTTTTACCTGTTAATTTATACTATTCCATTATTAGTTAAAGCTAATCGTATAGATACTTTTATTGATTTTTGAAAATACCATTGTTAGCTGAATATAATAAATACATTTTAAAAATTTAGAAACATATATTATATATATACACCTTCAGTAATGTTTAATTATTGATATGTTTTAAAATTATATATATTTACATATATCCAAATAACATGTTTATCTTGAAAAAAATTAATTAAAATTAATTTATACTTTTTATTTCTTAAGAAGAAAACTTTAAATCGTATCCTAATTTGAATCTATGGAGAATCTTTCAGTATAGACTATTAAGAGATGAATGATTTTTTTACAGTTATTTTCGGAAGGTTTTCTCTGTCACTCACTTTCTAAATCTATAATCTTGAAACATTGGAGGAATAAAATACGATAACTGAATCGAACCAAAACTTCAATCTCTTGTGTACTCAATCAATAACGATACTTAATAACGTTATTAATAATCTCATCCAGTATTACCTCTAAGTTATATAGTATATATATATATATATATATATATATATATATATATATAATGTAATTCTATTGGCTTCTCTTTTAATCTAAATGTAGTTCAATGTACATTAGAACTAAACTTTTACATCAATGTCTTTTACATCATGTTTTCGCATATAGTTTTAGTCTTGAAATTGTACCTACTAATTTAGCTTTTTAAATTAGTATAAATCAATGTAATTACTTCTATTTTTCCCCCGTTAATATTTTTCTGTATGAAACTAAATCTTTATTTAGAGATATTTGAAAAATTGTAAATTTAAATATAGTAACACACCATGATAATAAAATATATACTTTTTATTGAATAATCTAAATAAGCTAATACATTAATTATTAAATTATATCAATGTCATTAAAAAAGAAAAGAAAATTATACATAAATCATTATTTTATCGACTTGAAAAATAAAAATTCAGTTATGTAATAAATTTCTTAATTTTAAACTAATATTAATATATACCTAAAAAAAAATTAGTAACATTTAGGATTAAAATTTCAATGGAATTGTTACGAAAAATAAATAACTGAAAACATAAAAGCGATCATCGGAAAACCTGAGGCTGATCATAGTGGATTGTTCTAACTGCCCATTGGGGAAAAGCATGTCCACAACGAAAACTCACTTGCAATCATCTCATACTTTCATGCTTTACCTATGAATATTTTTCTGTTATAAGCATCAAGTAGACTACTACACATGCGTATGAATTCCATTCTCGTTTTTCCTTTTCCGTATTACTTACTCGTATCCACGAAAATGGTTAGACGCACGGACAGAGCAACTTTGGTTCGCAGTGCACGTGATTGCACTCAAGTCTTCGGTCCGTGCAATATCGCGGCCACTCAAGGGCCATCGAGTTTTCGAGACTTTCTCATAGTCTCTATGCCATAGTATATACTAGCTAGAAGCAAGAAACCAGCCACGTAGCAAGTCCTTTTGCCGACCCCCTAGCTTTCCTCGTTTCGGCTTCTCCCATAGTCCTTCCGTTCTCTACACTCTTACTCTTTGATCGAGAGTACTTTCAACGTTTTTCATATGTTCCGTTAAATCAGGAAATGCAATTAAACTTTGCTAGGATGCGGTCGCCAGTCGAATATCTGTGTGGGTGCGCCAGCTATTTACTAGTCTTGAGCTTCCAGGGATACTTGAGGAAATGAAGTTGCCTCATATAAATTTTTATGCTCTGAGACTATATACCGTAGATATTTTTTACCCTTTGCACTATATAATAATACTTTTTTAATTATTATATCATGTACTGTTTTAATTGATCAAAAAATTGAGTAAAATAAGCAATAAATCATCGTCTTTAAAAGTAACCTATAAGGATTGTAGGACATTACGGACAACAAAGATTAATATTATTATTATTTAATTTTTCCTGAAATTATATAAAATTGAAAAATTTGATTTATTATTATCGATTTCTATAATTATATACATTAATTTATAAGTAAATTTATTATCCTACAATAAATTATCATATACTTTATTATTTACAAATTGTAAATAAAAGAATTACATAAAAAATATATGAGAGTTAAATGTAAAAACTAGTAAAACATGTAAAATAAAACCTAAATTTTTATTTACCCTTTTTATGACTTATGTAAGTTTCTTAATGTATAATTTTGCGAATGATCTTGCATGCCATGTTACATGTAAAATATATTATAAAAAAATTTGGAATTATTTGCACAAAAAATAAATAGTTTACGATTAGAATATTTGAAACAATTTTCCGAATCCTTGCATGGTCAAGTGTTTTAAAGACATTTCAATTTTATTTCATTAAATACTAATTTCTTTTCATTTTATAAATTACATAAATTAAAATAAAATTTCAATATAATTTCCAATAAGGCACGAAAAGCTTCAAAATTAACGTACCAAAGCATCTATAACTAATTCAACATTCTTCTTGATCATCCGCCTAAACTCTGTTAAATATTAAAGATGATTCTCCAAAGTTATCCGTTTATCCCACTTGGCCATTCATGATTCATTTGTTTTAAAATAAGAACATAATATCTCGAAACTAAAATTAGATTCAATCATAAAACAAGCATCGTATGTATAACAAACAAGCATTCCGCAATAAATCATTTTTGTGCGAGAGTGAGCGTTGCAATACCCTCTGCTGATTGATGATGTATGTTCGATGTAGTATGAATATGAGAAGACAATCATTGAATTACGCGGGGGCCCCGGTTCGACCTAACCCTCGTGGTCGCGATGGCAAGGAGCTGATACAGTGTCCCACATCCTCCTGCGATGGCATGGGTCATATCTCGGGAAACTACGCTACCCACAGAAGGCAAGGCAGCTAATTCACTTTCGAACAATTGACATTTTCCCAGTACGCTTTGCTGTTCTCTGATCTTTTTCTGATTCATTACATTCCCAATACTCTAGATCACTTTAATATGTATCAGTAAACGTTTATGTACATTGTACACTCTCGTAACAAAAAAAAAATTAATTCGTACTCTGAACAAGAGTCAACAGTTTCGTGAAACTCAATTTTTAATTAAAATTACAGACTAAAGATAGTACTAAACGATTCTAAAATCAATTTGTGATTTATACTTTCTCAGTTATCGACTTTAATTCTAACTAGACTATATCTTACTGATTAATTTCATATTTTTAGAAAATTACTTTAAATTTTTATATATTGCATAATATTTATATACGTAAAATAAAATAATTAGATTAACGTAACTAAGATCAAACTCTTTAATTTTTAATATTAATAACAAAAAAGTTAATTAATATACATAATTATATAATTATTAATGATATTTTATATTTTATTCGTGTTTTGAACATAAACAAATTACATAGATATTCATTTTTACTTTCTTTAAGTAAAATAAGTATTTATTAAATTTCATTAATAGATCAAAATTGACTCCAAATAAAAAATTTGTATAAGTAATTAAAATATTAGATATTTAACTTCATTGATAACAGTTTAGAAAGATAGTAATAGTAATTGATAATAAAATTAAAAAATAATATAAAATATTATTATTTTTTTTATAATATATATATTAAAAAAAAAATAATGGTAATAATAATAATTAAAATGTGTTGTTCACATGATATGTTCTATTAAATTTATATACTATATGTTCAAATTTATATGAAGCAATACACACTTACGTATTATATTTGTTGTTTTATTTCATGTTTATTACTATTAACATAATTAAATACGTCAAATTTATTTTTATTTGCATAAATATAATATGTTAATTTATTGTAATTACTAGTATCAAGTGGGTAGACAAGATTTCGTGTTGAATGATATTTCCTTTTATTTATAAATCCGACCCCTATGAAAAAGGTAAATAAAATCATAAAATACTAGCTATTATGTATTTAAAAAAATAATACCTTTTTCTGACATTGTTTAAAATTATACTAACTTAAGTGGATATATTTTTGTAGTGGGTTAAGTTAATAACCGAATCCTTGCTTGAATTAAAAGTAAATTTGCCCTTCAAAATTTCACGATAAATTCCCGTTTAGTTATAAAATTATGAAGAACATTTGAAGTATTCAGTGCAAAAAATAAAACTTATAATATTAATAATAAATATTAGTAAAATTTATAAGAAAATCTTCATTTATTTCTAATTTAATGTATTGATGAATTTAATAAAATACAAATTGTTATATTTTTATTTGATAATTATAAAATGTTTAAAGGTTTATCGGAAAATGAATTATAAGAAGAAAAACAAGTATTATTTTAAAATTAATTTTCTATTTTTCTAATCCTATATTAATATATTTATGAAAGATTGTAAATAATTTTATAAGGATAATAAAGTGAATTAAAAAAAAATTTATTTTCTTATAAGAAACAGAGCATACGATAAGTATTTATGTTTAAGACTACATTGGTTTAGCTTGAAAGATACTAATAATATCTTAATATATTATTTGTATATATTTGTATACATAAATAAGTAATATAAAATGAAAAATTAACAATTGACAATCGGCCATTTTCACTTGGATCAGATAAAAGTACGACCTCGACTCTCCTTTAATGTTATTAGATTAAGATTGAAGTTCTTCTCTTATTCGTAATAATGCATTGATTTAAGTATAAAATATTCAACCCGACGAGCAGCACCTCATAAGTGTCCCTGTAGAAGACGGCGTTACCAATTTCACACACACTCTTATAAACAAATACATAAGCACACACACTCATATACACTATTTATTTGTTTAATAATATAAGATTGCTATGTATTTAGTACATTCATTTTATGCAAATATTATGTAAAGAACAAAATTAAGTTTATTAAGCTAAGTATAAAACTTTTTAAGATTTTTCAATTACGACTCATCAAGTGCGTAATCAAATGCGGCCAAAATCCTGAAGGTATCAGCAACGCCACGTAAGATGCATGCGATGTAACAATAATATCATTTTCGGACGTTTATGAGGTGTGATATTGCTCAAAACCATGATGATATGTGTGTTGTCGCACGAAAAACGCAATAGCTTCAAATGCATTCTTATACACTTAGAGTTCGATGATTTAGATAAATATGAATATAAATATATTAAGAAAGTGGCGTATAGAGAATAATCTTGAAAGATAGTTCAGAGATTATTAATATCAAGACTTTTAAATTTAAGCATAGAGATACATATTTTTAAAATGGCTGTCAATAAATAAATTAATCTATAATTACGAACAATTTATAATCGGAATTTCAAATGATCCATTAAACAGCTTTTATTTTAGAAGCTAAATGGCATAAAATAATGCTAATTTTAAAAAGGGCTAATCAACTCCCTAAACTTTATACATTGTCTCTGAGTGCATCTTGTGTACGGCCCTTTTAAAACACATAATGGCAATAAAATAAGTGCAGCGTAGATTGAACACGAGTGATGAGAGGCAGGATCGACTGAACTAAACGCAATGTCTCCTCTGCAATGTTTTATAGTCTCTCCGGATGCCCGCGGGCCGATCGTTCGCAGATCCAGGCGCACTCGCAAGAGCTCAAGTGTCCAACACCAGGTTGCGATGGCTCGGGTCACGTCACGGGAAATTACTCATCTCACAGGAGTCTTTCGGGCTGCCCCCGGGCTAACAAACCCAAGAGTAAGCCCCGCGACGGACAAGACTCAGAACCCCTCAGGTCAGTATACGACGAGGCGATAAAATTTGTTTGGATCAGTTACAACCGGTTGTAAAGTAACATCGAATAAAAATAAAAGGTGCTCGCGGAATAAATCGCGCTTATTCCGTTTATTGCTACCGTTCGAGACCGTTTGAACAAATCGCGCCTTGGCACGATTCTACGCTTTGTATTCTTCCTTTAGTCTTTAAATAATTGGGAGTTTCCGACTGTTAAATTAGGAATTTTGCCATCTCGTACAGTACATAAATCTGGTGCTCTATTTTATTTCACTTAGCAAATAAAGCTTTACTGGTAGTATAATATATTAGAAATTATTGAGAATTCATGTACGAATCTGAATGACATTATTCACACATTCTAATTTTGTGAAAATTAGTGAGTAAAACTTTATGTTCAATGCATAAGTATGTATAATAGAATAATCTCGTCGAAACTGTCTCGATTATCTAGATAAATTACAGTCCATGGTAAAATAAGCAACTAAGCTTCATCGAGCAACGAAACCCGGGCGTAGTGGTTATATATTTATTGAAGCAATCGGTACTCCGAAAAATTCATCACATCGTAGCTTATCCGAGTAAAGCTTTATAATTCAAATAAGAAAAGCGCTGTCGCAACCGTATTTAACAAACTTACTCGCACTGGCACGTCGTTGCAATCTCGGCGACTTGATTGAAATCGGTAGATTCGACCCCAACTGTCGTCTGTTGCGCTTTCAACACCTATTACAAGCATGAATGCACTCGATTGCTTGAATTTGGCGTACATACGCGTGCACATGCGGGCCTTTATAGACATTCCGCTGCAAAGGCGGGACGAGACTTGCGAACCCTTCGTGGTAAACTCGCAGCAAAGACGCTGACTAATATCTGGTGGTTTCCGCTCGTTTCACGCTCACGCGCACCGACTCACCTCGATCCTTCTCTCGCACTCGACGTGCGGATGTGGACCGTCTGCATAACTACTTGGTTTCTGGATATGATACGACAGATGTCCCATTCCTGGCTGTGACGGATCTGGCCATGCCACCGGCAAGTTCCTCTCACATCGCAGGTAAAGCTCATTGGCAAGGAATTACGGTCTCTTTTCGTGTGTTCGTTGTGCTGCTGATTTTATGTTTCAGTTGCTTCGTTGAACTATATGTGACTTCGTTATTCTTATTTCTTAATTTATAATTTATAACCTATTATTCTTATTATTACATTTGCTATTTATGTTTATATATTTTTAATAGCACTATTTTTTATAGTTTCATTTTTTTTTATTGAGTCACTGTCAGGAGAAAAATATTTAACTACTTTGCCATTATCCCGTTCGTATGCATGCATCATTTTATTATGACTTACTGTGTATTCATTATTTTTTTATTAATTTTTATAACTCATTATTACAAAAATATACATTCAGTTGTTTTTTTATACAAGATTACAAATGTTTATACATCTATTTGTCTATTATAGAACACAAAATGTTGCTTTGTTACATAAACTCACAAAATAAGCTCACAATTGCAATCTCTTACACAGACATATCTTATCTCTATATAGTGTCAAATATTTTCATTATTTTTTGAATTCTAAATAATTTTATTTCTTAAAAAACGAAAATAATCGGAATGTATTATTATTTTTCTGTATTATTAGATATATTATTAAATACTGTATTTCCAAATAATGAAAGTATTAATAAAGACAGTTTAAAATGTTATTTAATATTTATTAATAAAAATTAATTTATTAAAAGAGTTTAAATGTTTAGAAATTACACTGTTTTTCCATTTTTCTTGTAATTCTCTTTTGTATTGCCAATTAAAGTCACAAAATTTAATTCTTTCATTCAAAGCCTCAGAGTCTTTACAAAATAGAGCCATAAAGTTTTTAAAGTTGGGCACATATAATCTCATGATTCAGATACAATAAGCTTTAAGTTTATAAAATGATATATTAAACATTAAATCACCGATAATGTGTTAGATATACTATCCATTATTTATAATAACGGAATCGCAATAAAATGATTACAGTGCATCGGGCTGTCCTATAGCAAATCGCAACAAAATGAGGGTCCTTGAGTCGGGTGGTACCGTCGAACAGCACAAGGCCGTTGTTGCAGCAGCTACTGCCATGAAGTTTGAAGGCGTGAATTGTCCGACACCTGGGTGCGATGGTATCGGCCACATAAATGGATCTTTTTCCACTCACAGGTCTTTGTCGGGCTGTCCGATCGCAGGTCACGCAGTTAAGAAACCCAAGTTCGAGGACATGTCTACAATGTACAGCAAAGGTATCACAGGTGAGGCGCTTTGACGCAGAAAATAGTACATACGTTGTCTTTATAATATTCAACTCGTCAGACAAGTTTACGCAAACTATTAAGTCTTTTAATCAATTAGATACTAATCTTTTTTAAATACTATCTACGTTATCCTATAAAATTCAAACAAATGTTTCTTTACTCTTACATTATGAAAAAATTTCAGTTTTTAATTAAAATTCATTTCATTTTTTACAAAAATGATAAAGTTTCCATAAATTATTTTCAAAGGTCAATTATAAATAATGCAAATTCTAGAAATTCTTTTTTGATTATTTACAATATTCATTATTTTAAGAGATCAAATAACATCACACTAAATGCAATGATATTATAATCCTGTATTTATGTAATGTATTCTCAATTTTTTCTACAAAAGTAGATTTATAACTTTTAAATATTCGGTCAAAGGTGGATGCCTGTTGAACAATTATAAAATATTTGTTTAATTTAATGAATCAGCATAAAATAAACTATTACATAAAATACATAAAAGATGATTTTAATTTAATAACTTATTTAATTACAAAGGATAATACATAATATAATTAATATAAAAATAAAATTGTACTTTCAAATATTATTATCCTTATTTCTTTTGAATTATGTTTAGTATAAAATATTAAAATTTCATAGTACAAAATTATATACGACTCGATAAAATTTCTAATATTAGACAATGTTACATCAAATTCAAAATTAGACTTTAACTTGAGGACGAATACAAAGTATAGAAAAATAATTTTTAATTTGAAATTATAGAATATTATTTAATAATATAATAATTTAATATTAGTCTCCACTTTTAATTATTTTTTAATTAAAATAATTTTTATCACAATACTCTAGCCGTAAAGTCAGTAACTTCATATATTTTATGAAAAGAACTTAATAATAAAACATGTAAAAAGTATAAAGTTATTATTATTTAATGTGCATTGTAAAAAAAACCAATAATATTTTATACAAGTTAATTTCAGAATTTCGTTTGTGTCCTATTTTTCTTCGAAGCGTAATAAAACGTTATTTCTATTTCGTTGAAAAATAATGAAATATTCTGTTTTTGTATCAATCGTTATTAAAAACAAGTAACGTCGACAATGTTTTAATATATTTAAAATAGTTGACCTTGTATTTGACTTTGTACTCAAACACGCTCTACTCTTAATTCTTACGCAATGATGTGCTGTCATACCAATGAGGTTTTCCTGTTACATTTATGTTTTTCTAAAAAACCTATTTTCCTCATTTACTTTCCAAACATTTTTTCCAAAGTTATATTATTTTACGAATTTTTATAATAATTCAGGCACAATCATTGTTTATGCCTTTCGTGACTCTTGTCAAAATCGTAACTAACGTAATATCTTTGGTTCTCTCCTACAGATCCAATCTAATTATATATTGCAAGTGTCTATTATTACAGTCATATTACCTGAAATCTTCCAAAGTCAAATATTAAAATTATATGTTTTTTTTTTATTTGTTGACCTTCCTTTAGCAAATAAAATATTTTTAACTTTAATTATAATTATTATAAATACACACAATTTAAAAAATTTAATAAAATATTTTTAAATGTTATTGAATTGTTATTATAATTTTTTAAATACATATGAAAGAAAAATTATATCGTTATGAAACTGTCTTTAACGTAACTTTTTATTCTAACTTGATGAAATTGATAGTTATCGACAGATATTCATTATACGTATAAATAAATAATAATTACGTTCATATTTATTTTTTATAATAACAAAAGAATGAAAATAAAATTAAAATCCCTTTATTGCCAACAAGGGTTAATAATTTAGTAACAAATTAAAGAGAACTTTAATTATCGTAAAGGATTACAGAGAAAAAATTATTTAAAAGGTAAACTAATTTATATAAATAAAATACCTGAATTAATAGAAAAATTCGTTTTTTGTACTTGATTTTAAATATTAATTGGCAAGTCCTAGAAGAACAACTAATTCTCTTTAGATTTCCTAATGTAAAAGAAAAATGATATAAAACTATAAAGAGGATCAGCACCAATATGATGAAAATTAATCTATTCTGATTTATTCTGGGATCACAATCAGCTCCTTTCCTGTCGTTGAGCTTTGAGGAGAACATTTACTTTTAAAGGTAAGGGACTGACGTACTCGCCACTTGTTTGTATGTGTTTCTTTTTCGGTGTGACATAAAAATTCCGTACACAAAATACTTTTTATCGAAAAGATGCTTGAAAGTTGATGGTTCTCTATTTTATTTTTGATTTAATTCTCTTCTCTTTTTTGTTGTTATTTTATATACATAGTTGAAAAACTTTCTCTTAAATTCCCTTCCTTATTGAAGATAAATGATTGCTCGATATAGATATTTAATATTTTATCGGCTATGAAAGATGCTAAGATTTAAAAGTTATAATAAAGATAAAAACTTGTAGTTTGCAGGAATTTCTTTCAACTGTGAATATAATTGCACATTTTGGACACAAAGAAGCTAACACTCGATATCACATTTCACTAATGAACTGTCTGGTATGATGGCACTTCACGCTGATTTTCCCTCTTTAACTTTAGTTATTAATTCGTCAAGAATAAAGTGTGGATTTTTTTCTCTGTTCAATTTGACAAAGCGCATACAGCAAAATTCTACAGGTTGTATATAAAAAAAAAGATGAGATATGCGCCTCACGTGCAAAGCGCCTGCGACGCGCCAAGCGACAAACGATTATAAAGTGAAATGAAAGGTCGACAATTATTTTCTTATCGGAACGATCGTAATCGACATACACGCCAATTACGATACGATGATAATAAACGCACTTGCCAATAGCACAAGAACCAGTGTAAGTGTGCTGTGATGTGTGTGTTAAAACTTTGCGCACGAAGGTATGGCACTTGAATCATCATGAATAATACAGGCGTGTGATAACGAGCAGATAATGGTAGCTCATAAAAAGGGAGCGAACGAGGATTCATGTGATAGGTACAGCTTCGACATGCGCTGATTATACAACTTAGTCTCTAACTAATTGTTTTTTTCATTATTTATCGTCAGTTAATAAAGTGAAAGCCGTACGAAGTTTGAAATATGAACTGGCACATAATTCGTAATACACGACAGAGTCAACAAGCAAAACATATTTTAGAAAAATTTCTCAAATATCTAGTGAGATAAATTGTTTATCAACTTAATTATTATTTTTAACCAAGCTCAAGCTCATAAAATTACTAAAAGCATAATTTGTTGCAATTGTTGTTTTAATTTTAAATTAAAAGCAACACTATTTTATTGAAACTAGAAGAACTTGTCATGCGTGCGTAATAATTCGATAAACTTAAGAAAAGTCAGGCTGTAATCGAGCCCACGGTCTTTTCCTTACAAGAATCAAAAGCAAAAGGAAATGAATGTTCCACTATCGTTCAGGCGTAGAGGCAAGCGGTGGCGGTCCACCCGGAGGTCCAGCTGGTACTGGGCCCATGATCGTGGGCGGACCTATGGGTCAGACGCTCTCAGGAAGCGGTCCAGGACTAAACAACGGAAGTACCACCGGTCAAGGAGAGGACCTTTACACACTAGAGGCCGAGATCACAGAACTTCAACGCGAGAATGCCCGCGTTGAATCTCAGGTCATGCGTCTGCGCTCCGACATCACCGCCATGGAGAATCAGCTGAAGCACGGGGAGAAGGTGAGTAGTGCGGCCAAAGCGACAGCCGATATACGTTCGCTCAGTCGGTATAGAACCTGTCGTCGGTGCGAGCGTGTCGAAGTATCACGCCTGAGAAATGGCCGGAGCCTTCGTCAGTTAATCCGATATAGGAAATTTGTCGACCAATGTATGCACGACGCCGCCTCTTTTGTATATCTCTCTTTCTCTTTTTACACATATCTCTTTCTTTCTTTATACATATCTATTTCTCTCTTATATACATATTCTTTCTCTCCTTTACGGATAATACGTTTTTATATGACTCTCTCTCTCTCTCTCTCTCTCTCATTGATAATCTGTATTATGTTAATTTACTGCCTGATGCAAAGAGCGTGAATGATGATGCCAGCCTGCCAGACAATGTTTATCCATGAACATACAGTACCTCCGCTTTTCTTAATTCCAATTTTTATCTTTTCAATATTTGTTGATCACACATATTGCCACTTTTTATACACAAATACAAAAGTGTTTAAGACTTTAATTTTAGTTTAATATATTTCTTTTATATCCTCTGATTTGCCTACATCATCAGTATTTTTTCCATATTTCAAAACTTACTTGAAGTTGGACTTGAAGATTTCTTCGATGAATAACAAAATGTATGCTTGTTCAGATATTTTATTTGAGTTATCTTGAATCACTAAATAATGAATATATAAATGTTATAAGTAATACACAATATAAAAATTTTGAAATTTTTTTTCAAAATATAGGTAAAAGTAATAAAAAAATTTTGTGAACTTAAAAGAAGATACTAATCGGATTAATATAACTCTTTTATAAAAAATATATTATTTTTCAACTATTTTCATTTGTACATTATACTCAGTAGAGAAAATAAATACTGTAATTAAAAACCATAATCTTTTAAATTGTTTCCTTTTGTTATTTTATTTTACTATTTATAAATAAGTATAAAAACGCATTTTTTATGAGGTTACACTTTCGTAAAATATGAACTTATGATTTTCATTGATTATTCAATTCCTTAATATACCTTACTGTCACCACCAATAAAATATATTCTTCTAATAACTACAAAACAAGAAAATTTAAATAACAGTTTCAGAATAAAATATGCATTTTTAATTTTAAACGAGTGCTCATTGAGCTGCAACAAATCATATTGGATACATTTTAAAAAATTACGAACAGTGAACTTATCAGATATATATTCAAAAGTTAAATAAATTAAACCCTCATTCCTTTTGTGTAGGACAACTCATCAATGTCGCAGCGTAATAATAATTTAAATGAGTACTATCAGTCGCTGAGGGACAACATGATCACCTTATTGGAGCATGTCCGGATACCGAACGCTTCGGGACCCAGTGCCGTCGTTACCCCCGAGAAAATGGGTCACGAGAACTTCGACAGCTACTTAACAAAGCTGCAGACGCTCTGCACGGCCGATGGTTATGGCGCCGACGACGGCCAACGGCCGATATACGAGACCGTGAAAACCGCCCTGCAAGACTTCACAGTGCTGCCCACGCCCATCTGAGATCATACTCACAAGAGAATGTACAGGAGAAATTATTATGTATAGTGCGCCGACGATCGATCGAGTCATCAAATGATGCGAGCATCCGCCGTAATTCTTGCATTTGCCCGACCTTTAATATACACTTAACTTTAATAGAACACGGAATTATTCGGAAATGCATTGTACTTTCAACTTTAGTAAATGCTTTTTGCTATATACTATGTGAATTTTATATAAAAACAAAAATATTGTACAAAAATAACAGTTCCAAGCAATGTTTTAGATAATAGTGATATAATGTTTTTTAAATACATTGTAGAACTCTATTCATTATTCCATGTCGATAAATTACAATAAGTATATACATTTTCATATTTTCACATTTGATAGTGTACATAGAATAACAATAACAATAGTTAAAAATACTTCATTAACGCATTACAGAAGAGCACTCTTAATTAATTGATTAAAAAATAAATTTGATCGGTAAAATAAGATAAGTCAATGAGTTATTTTTAATTGCAACACTTTCTAAAGAATTAATGAGTTAATATTTATTTTTTTATAAATTCTTATACCATAAAAATGCTGATACAATTTTTTTATTGGCTAAGCTGTTTCTATTAAATTAGTAATTAAATTTTTTATCTCGATACTAAACCATTGCTAAAATAAAGTACAAAACATTTCCGGTGACTTATTGATAACTGAAACTTGTAAGTTCTCCATGTAATAAAATTATAATAAACTTGATTG
Organism: Platyscapa corneri; assembly: GCA_018907185.1. Taxonomy (NCBI): domain Eukaryota; kingdom Metazoa; phylum Arthropoda; class Insecta; order Hymenoptera; family Agaonidae; genus Platyscapa; species Platyscapa corneri. The sequence goes on from JACCHW010000004.1 coordinate 1,043,089, forward strand.
AATGTCATCTATAAACAATAATAATATCTTCAGTGTTGAGAAGGAGTAATATGTAAGAGACGAATTTGTTTAAATTGCGATACTGTGAATATTTACCAATTATTAATAAGATATCACAGTGTGGCGTTGTCAACTGAGCGAAATAAATTCGTCATGAAAAGATGTTATAAAAAAGATAACAATTTTAGCGTAAACAAAATATTCACTTAAAATTTAATGAAAATTATCTTAAGTGAAGAAGAGACTGGATTTTATTTCATTTTTAAACACCATCGAATATTTACACAATCGATTAAGAGGCTTAAAGTACAAGGCGATACATTTGATTTATTCAAACCTGAATAAATTAAAATTCCTTTTAAATGTTATATGAAATTTTTACTCAGGCTTTGTCATTTCAAAGTTCACTCATTAATAGAGTATCTGGTAATTTGAGAACTTCTTTAAATGGCTCATAAGCTCGTTATATAAATGAGCGGTTAAAGTGTATAAACAAAAGATAAAAATGTGCTCTGTAGACGACCTGAAAACCGCCTCAATTTTAAGCCTTTTTTTAAATGCAAGAATATTATAATATTTTATCGGCGTTCTTTTGTACATATAAACATACAGCGTCTTGTATCAGAACAAGCGGTTTTCCGAAGTATACTTGTAAATAAAATGTAATCGTAAGCGAGGTAACTGTAAAACGTTCATATTACTCGGAAAAAATGGATAAAAAACACAAAAGTAAGGATGCAAACACGCAAATCCAGAAGAGTGAAAGAGAAAAATGTTACACGATTATGCGATAAGGTATGTAAAAAATATTTTAGCTTAGCTGTATATGGATCCCTACTTTCGCTTAGAAGAATTTAAATATCGTGTAACTATGACTATTATTGTTCACCCCGTTCACATTAAGCTGTTTATCTGTCATAGCTGCTACCTTCGAAGGGCTAGCAAGCTTTAATTAACACAATTATTGGATATCATCGTATTAATCATTTTAGAATTGGTAAAATAAACAAAGAAACTATCACTGTGCGACTGTTCATTGTTAACTTATCATCATGCTTCGAGAAAGTTCTTAATCATGTATCGTAATAATAACGATGTCGACGTCGATTATTTTCGCACGTCTAGGGAATTGAGGAATAATGTTAAAAGATGCAACTTAAAAAACGGAACGAAACAAGTTGAAAAAATAGTGTTTATAATTTGTACATAATTACGTATAAGGAAAGAGAGTGCGACTTTCCTGTGAGACTTTCCTGTGCGACTTTGCGTGATATACCAATTTTTGCATTTTACCATCAGTTTGATAATTTACCAAAAAAATAAAAAAATGCTGGTAATTAATTTTGGAAATTGACGGTAAAATGTAAATTTCTTGGTTAAAAATTGCAGTGGATCGCGTGTATTACGTCATGTCCTGTTAATGATTCAACCGGTCAGTGACTGAGTAAACAAATGTTTAATTAGTAAGAAAGTATAACCTGTAATGCGAATCAGTGTAGAGTCAGAGGTAGAAGTGCAATCAAATATGTTTTAATAAGTGAAATCAGTGATATTTTGTTTCTTTATTGACGATTTCATTTAAAGAAATAATCAGTCTTGTTAAGGAATCAGAAATGGTTATTTATAAATTTATTTGATATTTTTATAATTTGTATTTAACTTAAGTAAATAAATTATTAAAAGGAACTTCGTATAATATTTACAATATGAATTCTATTGTGTGCCTTATAAAATCTTACGTTTGAATAATTTTTGTATATCAAGGCTTTCGTGTTAAATATCATTGATCTCGCATATATTAATGATACTTCATCGAGTAAAATAAATACGATCTTAAGTGCAATAACCGAAAAAAGTATGTCAACTGCATTGCACTCGATTTTTTCGCAGCTAGGGTCAATACACAATTACAGTGATATTTAGAATATATTAAACATTAAGTATTAAAATTTATTATAATATTTATTAGTTATTTGCTTGTGGTTTTTACCTAATAATGCGATGATTTGTTCCATATTGAAGTGCTTAGTTTGCGATTTGCACTAGTTTATTAATTATTGTTAAAATAAACTTATTATCGGATTGTTTTTGTCTATAATGAATTTTTTTATTGTTATAAATAATGTGAAACATTTTTCTACGTGTTATGATAAATCTAGTTTGTCGGTATAATGCATGTAACACTTTCCTAGTTTTTTTACTTATCTAAGGTATTTTAATTCTTAAATAAATAATGATAACGATAACTAAAAATTCATATTTTCTTCAAATTACAAGGATAAGACGTAAAATTCCCAAATACCTACTTAAAATACGAAAATTTGTAACTTAAATTTTAACTAAAAATTATTGATTAAAATATCTTAGATAAAGTTATTTCTATAAGTTGTCAATAATAAGCATTCATATTTCGTAACCATTTAACTCATCTTGCACTGTGACTTATCTATTAATGTTTTACAAAAAAAAGTAAAATCTTGTCATTATATCATTGTAGAATAAACAGAACAAGAGAGTTCATCATAAAATAAACAAATTAACAGTACGTGTTAAAAAACAATCCAAGTTATGAACAATGGCTATACTAATAAAATAAACAAATGTTGTGAGAATTAATTAGTAATGAAAGAAATGGTTTGACATTATTATGCTTCATTCTTGTACTTTATAATATTATATTATGTTACCATGTATGTTTAATTAATTATTTTTAAAATTATTATGAAAATATTCTTGTTACACATAGTTTGGAATTTTAAAACTATATTCATAGTTTATGAAGTAAAATTTTGTCAGATATAGAATGAATATACTAGAAATTATAAGAGCTAATTTTATAAGATATATATTTTTTTTAAATAATATGAGCTGAATTATTGTTGTTGCTTAATTGTTATTGAAGATATTATAATAATTTTGCTTCTCTCTAATAAAAGTATATGTTTGGTCAATGATTTATATTTTGAACTAATTTAAAATATAGAAAAATTTTTTTAAAATATAAATTTTTCTACTGATATATATATATAAATTGAATTACAGTATTTCAAATACAAAATAATATTTTAAAAGATTTTTCATAAGATAAATAGGTGATCTTACTATCAGTTTATTTAATATTAACCATAGATTTTTTAAATAAATCAGAATAAGGTAATAATCTAACGTTAAAGAATGTTCAGTAATTTTGACTATATATACATTATTTGAAAAATAATAATTTAAAAATAAATATACAGTATTTTTATTATATTCTTAAGATGTTTTTGATAAAAAATTAAATCTAAATGGAGGTAATAAAGTATCATTCGTTCTATATCCAAATGAAAATTTCACTTCAACTAATTGAAATAATATTCTCATCGTGTTTGTATGTTTTGCGATTCAGTTGGAATCATGCCAAATAAAACAAAAGACTAGGACATAAATTGCAAATAAAATGCACTAATTTGGAAGTGAAAAAATAAAAGTGAAAGAAATAAAAAAAATAATATTTTATTTTGTAATGCATTTCTAAATGCGTTTATGTAAAAATTAATTATTAGACAGTACATGTCATACACATTGAATTTTACTGATTTATTTTGTCGTCTTCTCGATATTTTTTACATCCTTTACATTAATATTAATTATTGAGCATGTATATATACTTACCTTCCAAATCTGCTCTCGTTTGTATGCCTCTCTTACACCGACATAATGTTTTTAAATCAAAACAGTATTATGAAGTATGCATGACAGAAATAAAGAAGTAAATAAAAAAAATAGAAGGGCCGTTTTTCGATCTTGCCAAAAGATATTGGTGAGATAATCAGCTAAATATATGCGCTAATCGAAATAAGTCTCAAAGAGTTAATGTTTATGATAAAGAGTACCGATATTAGTCACGTTTATAAGTATATTAAATAAAAAGTAATATGAAAATTACAATTTTTACCACTGATATGCAATTATAACGTGATATAATGTACATAAAACAAGGTAGTGGTACAAAAGATCAATTATTTAAACACTGAGAATGTGACCGCAAAAGAAGAAACAAGAAAAAAGCAAATAAAGAAGATATGCAAAGTGACGAAATAAACGTTATCGTGGAAATATACTTTATCCAGCACCACGTAGTGAGATAAACGATAAAATTTAGAAGATAGCGACTAGTCAAATGACAGTACGATTAAACTTGAAGTCAGGATGAAAAATGACAAAAACTTATTACATAAACATATGGCTTTTTAATTTTTCGTTCCTAGTCGTTAATTCATTATAATATGGTGTAGGCGTACGGAAATATGTACGTAAATTGGTTGTTGGCCGCTTCTATGAGGTCAAAAAACTTTCGGCCTCATGCTTCGACTGAAAAAAGAAAAATAATTAAAATGAAGAAAGAAAAAGAAGAGCAAATTATGAGTCAACTCTATAAAAATATTCCTGCTTATCATCGCTCATCAAAATAAAAAATTATTATCAGTGTGTACACTCGGTGCGCGACGATGGCCAACTATTACTGAATTTGTAACAATGATTATTATTATTATCCATTTATTATAGTAACCTTTTTTTATTTATCATTGTCGTCGTCGTAGTCGTCATTGTCATCATCATCATCATCGTTATCATTATTATTATTATTATTATTATTATTATTATTATTATTATTATTATTATTATTATTATTATTATTCTCACCATTGTTGCGATTGATAAAGTTCTACAAAACATAAGTTCAGCAATATGCTTTAAGTCATAAGTATAAATGTTACTCTGATTGAATAAAGCGTGTTTATCGATGAAATATCAATTATCTTAATAATTTTTTCACCAATTTATTATTTTTTTTTTTTATTAAAAGCTTGTATTTACCATTATATTTTTATTTAAAATGTTAAAGATTAATTTAAAAATTAACTTAATAATATCTTATACATTGAGGAAATTATGACAAACTATTTAAAAAAATTTTATTTACAAAATTAACATTTGATGAAAAATTTAACTACATAAGTAATGATTACTACATTAAAAATTAGATTCATTATAATGAAAGGTTCTTTTTTTATCATTGAACAAAAGTATGCAGTTATTTTTTTCACGTTATAAAGTATTAACTCAATATTATAACGAGACCATTTTGTATAAATAAACTAATATTATCTAGATGTAACAGCTTCTCATCTATGCTTTGTTAATCTAATTTTATTCAGAAGAAGGAAGGAATATAAAAAAAAAATTTTTTTTATTTTTTTATATATTTTTTGTATCATTAAAAAAGTCTTATAGATTACATCCTTGAAAACATCATTTAACTTACGTAACTTATTTTTAACATTATAAAATATGTATCACAATGAAATGGACGTGTGTGTAGGTGTACCTCTCATTATCATAATTATTGTAATCGTTATCATCATTGATCCAGATTATTCAAGAGTACATACGCATCTCAGTAAAAATATTTTTACAATTGACATCACATCTTCATAAACAAATCCATCGCATTTTTATTATGATAAACATGGTAAATATTCTGGTCTTATAACTTTGAACAGGTTTTGAAGCTGTAACTGACTCCTTTTCTTTTATTCATCACGCACGGGGCTTAGTCGCATTCGCTGATTTATTTAATTCACATATCCTATCATTCAACACGAATGAGTCTAATCTCATAACTGTTGTTAAGGATTGAAGTAAAATAAACTTTATCGCTTATAAAAGAAATTAAAACAAATGTGAGAGCGAGAGACGAAAATAATAAGATCAGTAATGAGACTTTCTTTGAGCTGTTGTACACAGAGGCTAATATATTTGTGAATATATATCGCGTTAAACACAAGAATCTTTATCTTCGCGTTTTTCTTTTTCTTATTCAGTATCAGATATGTTTGGTATTATCATTTATCGATTTCTCTGACCTATCTCGACGGATATATCTAGATCTCGGCAAACCGCGAAACCGACTGTTTCTTCATCGCGGTTCTCTGACTAGAGATGAGTACTCTATTCCGTGAACCTAAACATTTTTCATTGTCGTTTGCGTTTTTAATTCCCCTTTTTATAATCCACAGATTCTATACTTATACACTGAAAAAAATTGACTTTATTCAATGAATATTTATTGCAATACTGCTTAATGTGCACTCATTTGGAACTAATAATATGAAAGGTTAAATATTAAATTAATTGTTCGATAATATAAAATAAGCATATATGATTTTAATTATTTGAAGGATATACAAGTATTTGCATAAAGTTAATCAACACCTAAGTTTCTGTAAAAAGATGTTTTAAATGAATATTATTAGTAACAAATGAATATATACTTTAATACTACTAAACACATATTAAAAGTAAATCTCTTTTGTCAGTGCATGTAAATTTTCGTGTCCCTTTGTACATTTTTTCAATATCCTTACTTCTTGAATATGTTACTCATACATTATATTCAGACTATTTTGTTTATCGCATATGGTGAGGGAAAGAGCAAGGCGCATTTCCAATCGAACGAGGACACGATTTTTTACGCAAGCTTTTTTGCGTATATATATATACTTTTTCTTTTACGTATGTATATCCAACACACCGCGCATTTTTATGTGGTGCACGATATCTTTTGATTTTTTATTCCATTTGTTGATACCGCCGTTGTTCAAAGAAAACCAGCTGGTGAATCGTCCTGAGCCTTGTTCACTAGAAGCGCGAAGCTTCCATTATAAAATTTCACCTAAAAAGAAAACAAGAATATTACAAATTTTTATTTATTCTTATTATTATAGTTTTTAGTTGTTTATTAATATTTTCGATTACTCATTAGCACCGATATTTCATATATTTATAATTTTTCTCATTTATTTCCAAAATTCCAAAATTTCTTATTTAAAAATATTGATAAAAAAATAAACTGTTTTTCATTTACATTATAAGACACGGACATTATATACAGTACAAAATTATAAAATATATTGGATTTTCTATGAAAAAAAAATAAATAAACTTAATTCTATCAATCAAATTAGCATATTTCACGAATAAAATAAACCTAGTCATATTTATGAATGAAAATATTAATTATTGCATATGGGAGAAAAATTTATAAAAATTTTTTATACTAAAATTATTAAACACTTGTAGTTTCAGTTACGATTTCATGGAATAAAATCTTTTCTTTTCTTATTTTACAATCAGTGTTATACTCGTAAAATCCATTTGAAAAGTATAAAGAAAAATTGATGCTAAAAAATAACATATTTTATAGAGCATTTAAAAGACTAAATAGTTTATTTGTCGCGAATAAATTACGGGAATACTAATGATAATGAAAAAGATAGAATAACATTGCAATTACAAAGATGATTTCTAAAATCATGACGAATCAGTGAAGCTTTCAGGTAACAGAATTCATTAACGCACCTCGCATACGGAGGAGGTGGTGTAAGAGTTGACGGCTCAACGGGCGTTAATGGCGCCGCGACGACGACGACGCCTACTACATTGCCCGTTATTATGTGTTCCACGGACGTGTCACTGACGTTGTTTTGGTGACTTGACCTCGCCAGCTGACCGGGATTCAGCTTGATGGCGTCGTCATAACTGGGCGGCGCGTCCGCCACTGCCTCGTAGTCCGGAGGCTTTTGTCGAGAGCCAGTTGACGGCTCCTCCAGTGAGATCACGTGGATCGGATCGTCGATCTGTTAATCAAAAGGACAAAGCCGCCGTTTACGATTATATGTACACAATTAATGCGGATAAAAAGGAAGAGTGAATAAACGAGTGAGGACGATCACGATGACTCGAGTTGTCAAATATTGTGCCAAATTATCCTGAATTAATGTGCGTATTCGTTAAATTGAGGGTCACGCGAACGCACATCAAGACACCTGAAGGCTTACTTATTTTTTAATGGAGAGAAAAAAATCGATTTTGAGCTTTCTTTTTCTACGCAGTTTATATACCTTTGACTATAAAGTTTACAAAGTGTTGACGCATAAAATTAATCCTCGATATTAAACATATATTTTTATCTTAATTACCAGAGTACTTAAGAATTTATTTCAACAATATTATACTTATTACGTTAAACATGTTATTTTATTTGAATATTTTACTTTGTTATTTATCATTTCAAGTGTAGTATTCCTCCTTATATTTTAAACAGCATTAAATAAAATTCTAATGGGCGGTTTAGATTAACTTTTGATGAAATTTCTGTTGCCAAATATCAACAAAATAACTTTTTAGTTTCTTCATACAAGTTATTTTTGTAAAACACGTTTTCTTTTGAATTATTTAAATTTTCTAAATGATTTAATAAAATTTGTTTTAATCAATTGTGAATATAATTCTGCCATAGAGGCAAGACAATATCAAGTATCAAAGTCCATAAATGGAAAAAACAGTATATAACCTCTTTTCTATTTTTTATGTTTAATTAATATTATTAAAAGAATAATTTTTAAAAGTAATCTAATCATATAACACTAGTACATGAATTAATTGATTTTGATCGTATCAATCCCATAAATATTATATGATAATAATAGACTTTGCAATATCATATCTGAATGTAATGTTTTTCTTAAATGTTTAAGTATGTTTAAAATCTTATTATTTAAGATATAAGATATAATACTTATTTTCTTAATAACACAAACCTTTTAATTTTTATAAAAATTAGTTCGTTTTTTTATATATTTAATCATTAAATTTTTGTAACTATTTTTATATATTGTTTAATAAATACATTTTTCAAAGTTGTAATATATATACAGAGAGAGAGAGAGAGAGAGAGAGAGAGAAAGAGAGAGTTGAATACATCGAAAGAAATTGTACATATAATTTATTAAAAACTATAAATAAAAATGTTATTTAAAAAAATATTTTTTATTAAAATATTTAGTACGTTGTTTATGGAGTATAAGTAAATGCAATATAAACAGTGAGGCAATTTTATGGACAGTCTATGATAATAAGAAGTATAGTAGAGGAGAAAATAAATGATACATGCAACTGACTACGGCCTTTTTCATTTTTTCTATTTTTAACTGACATTTATATTCCTTAGTATTTCCTAAGTAGGAACTAGACAATTAAGTGACTATGTAAAATAAAAAGAAAAAACACGTAGAACAGATAAGTAGATCTATGTATATAGGGTCTGAAGTACTGGCGTTTCTATAATTGAATTCTGATAAATATAATTCTAAATTCTAACTTTCAAATAAATATTTATATAGATTAGTTAAAATGAAAAACGATTTTATGAAAATATTTTTTTAAAGCTCATAATACTAATTGCGATTCAGCTGTTTAATCCATAACTTGATAAATACGTAATAAATATCCTGTTACTTCTTTCCATCAGAAAATTGATTTAGATTAAATATTTACTTCAAAATTTAATTTAAATAAACAAGCAACATTACTGGTGATATTTGAAGTTAATAATTTTATACAGTTTTCGTAAAACGAGTATAATTTTCATAGTATGTGATTTTATAATTTATGTTTCTTTAAACGTAATCTACTGTACATAACAAATGTGTAATGTTTAATTCAAAATATTTCAGAGAAATATTTATATAAATAGAAACATTTTATCGATTTTTTATTCTAGATTGATATTGTAAAATGATATAAAATAATTATAATCATAGTCTAATATTAATATAATATTTCAGACAACTAATTTCTCTTCAGAAATATTTGGTCATTTGATCATTTAATTTAATTTAAAAATATTTTCAATGAAACTTTAAGATTTATTTAATCTGCTGGTTTCCTTGAAGTTTAGAAGTTTTAGAGTTTTTATTAAAAATTAATTGAAATATTCAAAATTAATATTTATTAAAAAATAAGAATCTTGCAAAAAGATACTATAATTAAATTCAATAAATATTTGTTGATTTAGAAACAAATTATTTGCATGCGTGATTAAACAACTTGTAATTTTTATAGAAAATCAGAAAATATTAAAATAAAACAGATTTTTTTACAATTTAACAATGTTAAATAAAACATATTTTTGTCTAACTTTAATTTAAATAATAATACTAAACTACTTTTACAAAATACATTACTTATAATTGATCGTTAAATTCGAGAAAAGCTTTAAATATTGATATCATAATAGAGTACGTGCTGGAACAAGGGATTATTTTGTACGTCGAAAAGCTATGCGAAACTCTCTCTCTCCTTCTAGAAACTTGGCGAATTCGACTTCTAACTACGTAGTTGAAGGTCGACGTGTCTTTACCTGTGAATCTAATGGTAGGTAAATTATTTTGCGTTCAGATTGCCTAGAAAGTAGTTTACATTTCATAGGTTTAAATTTAATTATTTTCAGTATAATTTTTTAAATGAATAACTTTTTTATTGACATCTTAAGTATAGTTATTGTACTTCAGCTACGGCCACTCGTAAGAGTACAACTACAACAATAATTATATATGTGTGTGTGTATGTGTGTGTATGTGTGTGTGTGATGAATGAATAAAACCTAATGAAAACATGTGTATATAATAATTACTATTACTTGTATATGATTGAGATGCTAGCATACAATAAATTAAATTTAATAACAAATACCGTAATATTAATTCTAAAGAATACTATATGCAAATTACTTTATTATTAAATTTTAAGTCTTGAAAATTGTTTTTATTTGATTGTATTAAATTATGTTTATAATTTTGTGAAGCACTAAATTTGAACGACAGTAGAGGCAAAGACCTTTCTCTTGAAGTTTTATAGGTACAAAACTCTCGATACACAAAAAAAAACAATCACAATGATTAAAAATATAAACACTGAGCACAGTACCCTCGTTCAAGTTCGATTTATGAGTTTACAATGTAAATAAAAATCCGTAAGGTCGAAAATTTGTACGATAAAGTCAAAAAACGCAAGTCTGATTTAAAGCAAACGATAAAAGAGCAAGAACCGCTGTCACCCAAATAACTTCGAGTGCAATGTATTAGTTATTTCTGTATTGTCGAGAAAAATTAAGTAGTGCTTTCAATATTAAAGAATCATTTCTCTATTTATTTTGTTAAATTCACTTTAGTTATGTAAATCTTTGAAAAATATGTGATCAGATAAACCTGTTATTATACCATATTTCTTTCGAGATTTTCTGGTGTTACTAACGAATTTATAGAATATACTACAATGTATATGTAATAAATTCATATAAAAAAGATAATAATGTTCAAGTAAAAATAATATTCAAAAAAATATTTTTTTCAAAGTACTCTTTAACTTTTTTTCATTAAAGATAAAAAGAGATCAAATGAAGATTTAACTAATTAAATTTAATTTTTCAGTTATAGGATAATAGGAAAAATTAAAATACACCAACTAAGAATAAATTTTTAACCTTTTTTAAATTATAATATGATTTATAAATATCAAAGTAAATATATTTTCTTAAAATTATTGAAGAACTTTTTAATATATTTTTGGTTTAGCTTTTTTTCCGAAAAAACATAACATTTAAAAAATTTTTTTCTACAGAATAATTTGAATTTAACAAAATATCTCATATCTATTGAATAAAAAAATAATATTTTGATTCATAATTTTCAATTTTCATACAATTATTTATTTTTATTATGCTAAATCTTGCTTTATTTTAAAAATTATAATTTTTAGATATGCATCGAATACATACTTATTCATTTTTAAATATGGATTATTTAATATTTAAAAACTGAAATATAATTTTAAAATATAAAACATATCATATATTTACATATTATCGCTTTAATTATATAATACTCTGTAATATTATTTTTTTATTTTAACAAAATAAAAAATATATAGTATCTAGGAAAGATCTCTAACGAATCATTGATTTGTAGGTATATTTGTTGAAAGAAAGTAAATATCTAATAATTATTTCTTTTATTAGTTATGTAAAGCAAATTTTTAAATAAATGCGATTTCAAATTATAGAATGAAAGAATCCAGTGGTCAACTAATCTGGTTATTTTCTTGCTTACTTAAAGAAAATTATTAAGTTATTTAATGATTCGTTTTAATTAATATATTTAATTAAAATATTTGCATATGAACTTAGACATTTTTACACAATCAGTGCATTTAGAAAAATAATTGACTTCATCAATACTTCCAATACTTTTAACAAACTTCATAATATAATATTATTTCTGTAGTAATATTAAAAATTGAATATAAGATATTATTTCCATTTGTCTTAAATTAAGTGTACGGAAAAAATAAGGAAGTAATTTTAAAAAAATCTTAAATAATTGCTACAAAAAATTGGGTTATTGCTTAAAAATGACGTAAGCATCTCATTAAAACGGAGTGTACGATCATTTCTGTACGATGTAGAACAAGAAGTCATAATGAGAGCATTTAACTGGTAACTCTTGGAATTACGATAGAAAATGAAGCGATAATGAAATAAGTAAAAGAAACTGACCTGTGCAGTAATGGGATGAGTTATACGTTGTGTCTGAGAGTTGGTTCTCGTTGGTGGTGCGTGCAGCCAACAGCACATAGCTGCACATATTAGCAGAGCTCCAGCGACTATACAAGCAACCCCGACGTATCTCACAGGCTCGACGTAATTCTCAGCAAGACCCAACCAGTTTATAAGAGCGCCAACACACAGCAACACCATGCCATACCTGTATGGCCGTTGCGATTTCCTCGACTCCTCTATCGTCATTTCTGAAACTGTCATACCGCATTCTTATTTATGTTATTCTTTTAAATGTCTTCTTCCTTTATTATATATTTTTCATAAGATTGCACAAAGCGGTTTAGGTGCTATAAGGCATACTAAAATTTCGAATGCTCCACCTCTTTTTCAAAAATTATAATATTTTTCTGAGTAAATACATAGATAATACATAGGATTAATAAAATCTTTATAACATGTACATTCAGTACAAGAAGATTATATTATATACAATGCTGATTCTCTACTTTTTTATCAATATGCTTTACACCGATTTCAAAGCAGAATCAGTTGTACGTGTAGATCTATCAAAGCTTAAAACTCATTAAATAATTTTTAACGAGCATTTGTATTATTTTTATTGTCCGAATTCTAATAAGAAATAAAATCTTATGTTTCCAATTATTGCAAGAATCGTTTAAGCATTATATATAGTATATTTAATGTTATATAATTATAGAGTTCGGATTATAAAAATAATATAAATTCTCGTAATATAATTATATATACTTAATAATCACGATTTTCACGAAGAAATATCAAATATATTAAATACATATACATATCAACCATATCTCTGTGGCATTTAAAAAAAAATAAAATAGTAAAATCATCAAATTACAAAAATTAATTTTTTTACTGATTTTGAAATTTTTATAATATATTTTAAGTTAAATTTATGTATAGTATCAAAATACTATTATTTAAAATATGACTTTAGCTAACAGTTTACTTTTAATGTTAATAAGAAAGATATAACAAATTTACCTCATTAGTATTAATTAAAAATATTTCGTTTTATTTAAGATAATATTAAATGTAATTTGAATTTATTTTAAAATTTTTTATAAACTGATTTCTCTTTCTAATACTTTTAAAAAACTCTAAAAAAATAACTTTTTGATCAATAATTCAATATAAAAATGATAAATTTATATTTAAATGAGTTATTAAATTTGAATTTTCAAGTAAAAGTAAGAATTCCGTAACTAAATTTCAATTTGGATAAATTTCATTGAGTCGTATTTAATATGTAATTCTACGTAATAATAATAATATTTATTAATACTAATATTTCAACTTAACATTGACTAATTTCGCACGTAGATTCTGTGGTAATAAAGTAAATGAAATAATAAATGTTCAAATAAAATTCATCCAATGATTCATTCATCTCATAAAGCCGCATGATTGCTGATAAGCCAACATTGTCGTTCAACCAATAAAAAGAGCTTCAAAATGAAAACAATTTAAATACGCACGATAAATTGCAATAGATGCTAATTGCATTTGAACAAAAATATTTTGACATCTATTATTTATTTTTTTCTTATTTTTTAGAAATCAAAATCAAAATCTGCGCAGCTATTTCCATATATAATATTATTTAGTTTACATCGATTTGCAAATAAAGATGCACAACAAATAAATTCATAATTGAACAAATGTTATCGAAATGATGTGTATACAATAGTTTTTTTTCTTTGTATTATTACTATTATATTTGAATTTCTTTAGAAGGTCCTTAAAACAAAAATTATTTTTATATGCTATTACAATTTTTTTTTTGTAGAACAACAATTCAACCAACATAAAAATATTATGAAATTTTAGTAGTATTAAATACCACCAATTACAAATATTTACCGATTCAAAAATAATTCTCTAAATTTTAAAATATTGCATAAGTTAAAAATATAAAATCTAAGTCAAAATTATGACTTTAAGGTATAATAACATATAAAAGAAATGTATCCATCGCGTATATTGTTTCATAACAATATTTAATTCACTATTTGTATCATAAAATGTATTTTAAGTTTAAAATTTTGTAGCTTTTGAAATATAAGCTTAAAATATAAATTAAAATTATTGAAAAAGTACATACTATAAAAATAGAGAAAAATATTAGTTGCATTCTCTTTACACTAGTACGTATAGAGTATTACGACTTAATATTTTTCAATATATTTCCACATTTTGTTTATTTATAAAAAAAAATAACATATTATTTTATATTTTTATCAAGTAAAAATTTATTTATAACTTATAATTAATTAAAATATAAAATTATTCAGTAATCTTATTTATTATCTATGATTATTATGATGATCTAATAAATTTTTAGATTTTTAAATTATGCGCAGTATTTAAATTATTTTTATAAATCAATATTAAATATTTCATTTTATTATTAATTTTATAGTTTAATTGAAGTAGTAATTTTCCGTCATGATTTTAAATTTATCCTGATATTATATTCTTATATATATTCATATTCTACATTACACATTATATATGACAAGATAATTTAAATTATGTAGATTAAAAATTTTGTGCATACTAAATATATTATATTATACTAAAATTTTTAGTTTTAAATGAATAATTTATATTCAATATTATGTTATTTATAAACATTTTTCTTATTTATTCAATTATCACTTAAAATAACTGATATATTTCATACAAAAATATTTCATTTTTCTATACAAAATCGGAGTGATACATTTATTTACGTTTTCAAGAAAATTTTACGCAAATTAAGTTTTATTAAATCGTTTAGTGAAAAAAAATAAAATTTCCTTTTTATAAATAAGTATGCATTTTTAATCTTTTATGTAGGAACCCATATTTATAATATGAAAAAAGATAATTTCCAGATTGGCTCAATGTTATTGCGAAATTGACTTTACTCTATTATTCAACGTGTGGAATTTCTTGCCATTGAATAGCAAAGAAATTAGTTCAACTGGTTAGCAACTGGTTCAAACTGCATCGGAGTCTAAAGTATGGTTTTATTAACATCTTTCTAGGTACAAGTAAACTGTTCATTTCATCATAGATAATCCTTGATCTATTTGACTCAGTCAAAGGTATAATTTTACAAAATTAAGAATCAAACACATGTTTTCCTAATCAACCATAAAAAAATTTTTTACAATTAGCTTCTATTTTAAGCAGTCAATTGCTTACACTTTTACCATAGAAATATTATTAGATTTCTTTGCAAATGCTTTTCTCAGAAAATCATTGTTAACTAACTTATTAAAGAAAATCTAATAAAATATTACGTTATTATTAATTTTAAAATCAACGTGTGTTTTAAGAATTAAATAAAATAGGACATTGACGGTTAAATATAAATATTTTTATATAGTAAATTTTAAAATGCATTATTTTCAATCACATTTTAAAAATTATTTATATTATAAAATTTTTTCATGGTATACTTTTGTATATACAAAATATTTACTACAATTTTTCACTATCTTTCGTTAATAAATTAAATATATTACTATTAAACAAATTGCTGAATATTATTAAAATTAATTTATACAAATATTTTTCTTTTAACAATAATAAACATAAAATTAAGATTTTATATATACAACAATATAGAGCGAAACTCTATGCATAGTGACAATATAGTGCCCTTATAATCTGTAATAAATTCGACACATGACATTAGCCCCAAATATTGAATAAACAATACTCTACTATTTACAAGAATTTTATTTGTTTCATTTATAATATTGTAGTTTTTATATTATTAGAAAATTTAGTTTATAAGACAACTGTATTATAAGATCATTTCATTTTTAGACAAATTTGAATAAAAACTAATTTTTATAAAAAAATTCGTAATTTTTAAATACTATTTAATGTATGTGTATGAAGGTTATTTTGTTATTTATATATGTTTATATATATATATGTTTATAAAACATAGATACATATAATAAATTACGTACTTAATAATAGTGAACATAAAAGTAGAGGAATCAGAAGTAAACTTGACATTACTCATGTAGTTATTTTGAAAAATCTGAAATTATTCATATTAAGATGAAGCATTACTTTTTTATGAACACATAATATCTTGCAAATTATTAGCAACAAAGAGATTGCTAACAGTATAAAAAATCGTTATAAATTATTTATATAAGCAAACATAATAGTATGAATATGGTTTTGGATGTACCCGGCGTTTTCATAGATCATTTTTTAATGAATTTGAAGGATGTATATTCCTTATATGAAGCGGTAATGTAAGTATAATTGTAAATATGCATAAGCAATTTATTGGACGTACGAGTTTTAAACAGGTTCTTTTTTACAAATAACACATGAAAAGTAAATGTATATTTTATTTGTAACATAATATTTAAAGCACTAAAATATTTCTTCTTAAAGAATTCCAGAAAAAAATTACATAATAAAAATTAAATATGAACAATTAAAAAAAAATTAAATTACATTAAAAATTTTTTTTTTCAGAATTTATTTGGTGCAACTACGTGTAAAATACTATGTAAAATAAATGCATACAAGTTTACAATATTTGAATTTAAAGAACAACATTATAAGCAGAAAGTAGCTTTAAGAATTATATTTTCAAAAAAACATATTTTAACGAACATAAAATATATTACTCAACTTGGATATCTACATTTTTAAATCTAAAATGATTTTGTATAAATGTACTAAATATTTGCCCAATCATATGTATTAATTAATAGTCATGCATTTTTTTAGATAAAAAAAGAAATTAATTAATTTTATTAATAGAATGTATTTGCAATATTGAAAATTTTTTAAAAAATAATAAAGACAATTGAATATAAAGCATATTTCTCTAACAGAGTTAAAATTCTGGATATTTAACATTTATTAAAATAGCAACAGATCAAAGATATTAAAAACTAATACTTATAATATAAATGATTATAAGCTTCTTGAATTTTCAAAACTAAATGAAACATAAACTATATTTCGACGAGGTATAAAAATAAAAAATACAAGCAAATAACAATATATATAAAGATAAATAATACACTTCCGTAGTAAACTCAAATGTAAATAATTTTGTAAAAATATCGTAATATTAAAAGATATATTAATTGAATATATATAGCTAAAAAATGCAAACAGGGGATAGTAAAATTATATTTATAACATAAATTATATTTATATTAATAACAATAAGAATAATACTCGTAAAAAATATTTAGATGGAAGGTCCTTGAAAAAATGAAATTATAACTGTATTGATTATGATTCAATGTACGAAGAAAAATTCAGAAATAAAGTCAAAGATTTAATTAAAAGATTTAGAACAAAATATTTTGAATAAATAACTTTTTTAATACATAGTCTTTATTTGAAATTGAATTACCTCCTTTACTTTGTGTTCTAGTTTTACGATAGCAATTACATATCAAAACTATAAAAAAATCGGAAAAATGTCTACTGAATATTTAATACTTAAAATAATCTACCTTTTTATACTCGATTATAAACAATGAAATCTATGCTTGAGATCAAATAATTATTACCGTTATTTTTAGAAACTTATAACGTGAACCTATATATATTCGTTGCATCTAGCTAGTTATATTTCTATTTTATAATTATAAAATTATTGCCATTTTTTAATATATAGATTTTATAATCCTTTATGCATGAAAACCTAATATCCTTAACCTATTATGCCGTTGTATATATATAGCACGTATCCAGTAAATGAATAAGCACATAAATTAATAATTTATAGTTTCCAGTTAAAATATAAGCGTATGAATAATTCTTATATAATTATAAAAGTATTATCATCTCTTAAATATACGATTGAATACTAAAATAAAAATAATAAATAATTAGCAAAATCTAAAAAAAAATTATAGTCGTGAAGTTATTTATAAAGCTCATATAAAAATCATTGAGAAGTAAATTTTTTTATAATTACTTTATGTGTATTAAAAAATGAACTTGTAAGATTAAAATCTAAATTTAAAAAATAATTAAACCTAATTTTATTGGATCATTCAGTGGTCATCATCAATATTTTAATATTATCTTACATATTAAAAATTATAACTTTATGTTTAGAGCAAAAATTTCTAAAATAATATCAATCTAAGTAATGAAATTCAATTAAATTCATAAAAATTTATAAGAAATGGAAACAAAAATAGAACTTATTAATTATTGAAAATAAGTCTTATTTTTCATCAGAATCATCATGAAAAAATTACTTGTTAGAATAAAAAATTTTTTTATGGACAAAATATATTTCATTATAGTAATATGATTTTATTATAAAATAGTTTTCCCAAAATTTTATATATTTTTTGAGAAAACAAACTTATAATCAAACAAAAAAATATGAAGGAATAGGTAAGCTGTTGACTAAAGAAATATAATATAATGGATTAATACATCGTTAGACTTATATATAATATTATATTAATTATTATATTATTATATTTAATTATTGATTAATATTTTAATAGTCTCAAGACTTTTAGATACAAATACGTCAATAATAATGTACTCTATATATTACATAAGTTAGCAGTAAATAAAACGTAATCAGAAAGATAACAAAAAAACCACATTGGATATTATATCCAAAATTTTACAAACATTGTAGGTAAACTTTAATAAAAAGTATCTTTTCATGGTCTGGTAGCTTTAATGTAAGATAAAAAAATACGTAGAAAGCCATTATTCATTTTAAATATGGATGACCTGGTTTGTTAAAACTGATAGAAGAATTCGATATTTAAATATTCAAAAACTAGTAAAGTATTCTTTAATATTAATGGACAATACAATGGGTAAGCCAATAACTTCTAAAGTAAATATTATATAATAAATTGTTTACAGTCCCTTAATTTATAATTAGTGTATTATGATGTATAAATTATATATAAATAGCTAATTTAATGTTCAAAACAACTCATGAATAAAAAATTATTCGAATTTGAGCATTTAATAAACTAATTATTAAAATTATTTCAGAAATATAAAAAAATTTTTTCTCTTTTTAGTTTTATTTATTTTATGGACAAAATAAATATTTTACTCGTGTGATGATCTTCAAAAATGAAAATTGACCAGAAAAGACAATGATAAATCAATTATCAGAAAAATAGTGAAAAATTATAATTATAGTATTGAACTATCAAACTTGGTTTTTGAATGTTTTTTTTAAACTAAATTTCTTTTCATAATCAAATTATTTGCAGTAAAATTTGAGTTAAAGTTTACATCATAATTATATTAGTGGAGTAAAACCATTTTCTAAATAATTTATATTTAGTTTATATATTAAAATTTTATTTGTGTATTAAAATTATGTATAAAAAGTTTCAAAAAATTATGCACATTATAATATATATTCTAATATTTTGAACAAGTTAATTATCATGAAACTTTATGATAAAATTTATTAATAAGCTCTTCTTAATAAACTTATAATAAGCTTTATTTATTATATCAATTTCATGAAAAATTCGATAAACTTTTAAAAAAGGCGGACATAATCAACTAATGCAAAAGAAATTATTAAAAAATTGTTTGAATTATTATCTAATAAGAAGAATTTCGAAGATATAATGAAGGAAGAGCGAAAACAGAGTTACAATTAGAAAAATATTAAAAAATAGAATAGAACATAAAATGGAGGGGCGGCAGGAGGAGGAGAGAGGAAGGAGAAGGGGAGGTTTGATTGGAATTGGTCGCGGTTGAACAATCAGATGCAGTCTTGACGTACTATTAAATAAAAAAGTATTTTTATAAAAAAATTAAAAAAAAATATATTTCTAAAATAGAAAAAAAGTTGAAATTTTTAAAAATAATATTTAATAAGTAGTTAATTTTATATGATACAGTAATTATATGAATTATATGAATCATGCAAGTAGTGAAAGTATAAGTTAATATCGTACAAAACTTATATATAAATATTTAATGTATGAATTATGCATTTCTTCAACAAAAAAGTTGTATAAGTTTAAGTTATAACAATAAATAATTGAACGTGCTAAAAATAAGCAATTAAGAAAATCTGTTCAATTTTTTTTTGAACAAAGATTTTTTCTCAAAAATAATAAGTTTTAAATATTCTAATCAATACTTATTGTAAGGTTGATAGTAGCTTATTATTCATATAAACAAGAAAATTGTTTTATATTATTTTTATTTGAATTGTTATATTAAAACTTTTATAATATACAATGTTACAAATTAAATTAAAATTGTTTACATTATAATATATACTCTTAATTGTATTTATTTATAAAATACAGATAAAAAAGTAATAATATTTATTTTTTATGATGTAATGTTATTATTTAATTTTTATGGATCTTGTACTGCAATTACAAAAAATTTATTATAATTATTATTTCACTCATAATATAATAAAAATAAAAAAAATTGTATACGAAATTTGAATTAGAATTTTTCAAATCATTTATAAGCTTTAACAGGAAGGCTTTATTATTTTTCTATAATATTGGTTATTGTGAATATTATTTCGCGGTACATATTTTTAAAGCATTAAAATATTAGAAAATGTCAATCATAAAAAATCAATATTTTATTTAAAATAATAAACATAAATATATGATTTAATAGACTTAATCTTTTCCTAAACAATAATTAAATTTAATTCCAAAATATTATGTATAAAAGAAAAGTGTAAATATTTACAGGAGTATATATTTCAGTGAAGTCATAAATTTTATTTTAATTATTAAATATATTCTGTTGTAAATTATTCATATTCAATTTTAAACATATTATTCAATTTTAATTAAAAAAAACTTATGTATTACTATAATAGTCGTTTAACGTTTTTAAAATTTACATTATGTTTTCATTATTATTCAATTCAATAACTAATTTCCGATTATAATATAAAGTACACTTTATAAAAAACAAAAACAAAAAAGTAATAGTACAATATAGTAATATATAATTTTTAAATGTTACTTAAATGTAAAAATATTCAAGTATATTAAAATTATTTATGAAATTTCTATAAACTGAAAAAAATATAATTAAATTAAATTATATTTATTATTTCTGATACACTGGAATATTGATTGAAAGATAATGGGTGCAGAATAAAATATCTTATTCTGATGTAAATATTATTTCTATTTAAATATTAATGAAAATATTTCTATAAAAATATTTTTAATCTCAATTCATATATATACGTATTTATGCGTAATACAATAACTAAAATTAGATATCTTTGTTCATTTTGTTTTTTAGTAGAATCGAAAATTTTATCTGATCAATAGATTATAGCCTCACCCATGTATTGATATAGGTATTTGACTCAAGAATATTTAAATCATTATTCATTCTATTTTAATGTATAAGAATTTCCTATATTAATTATTTGATTATTCTCCAATCAAACATATAGAATTAAATAGAATAAACAGTTATTAAAATTATAAAACAAAGTTTTATTTCGTATTTAAGTCATTTGTAATTTTAAAAAAAGAAAAACGAAGGAAAAAGAAAAGAGGGAGGAAGAGAAGGAAAGGGGGGTGAGGAAAAAATCAAACATATAGAATTAAATAGAATAAACAGTTATTAAAATTATAAAACAAAGTTTTATTTCGTATTTAAGTCATTTCCAATTTTATTATGTCATATATTTATTCTACATGCCAATATTATTTATATCATTAAACCTTAAGTATTAAAAAATAATTTTCAAGTAATACATTAACAAATTATTTTTTATGTGCATAATTTTACAGTTATTTTATAATTATATATTTATCGAATAGAACAATTTTTGTATAAAAAACTTACAATAATTTATAATAATTTTGATCTTTTAAGTAATTATAAATTAAATTTAGATAATCGATAAAGTATGTTTTTTCTATAATAGTTTTACAATATGTGTTTCATTTATTAATATTTTTATAAGAACCAAATAAATATAAACGGGATTCAATATAATTGAAATTGTAATATACATATTGTAATTAATTTTAATTTTAATTTGAAAGAGCTTAAGGACAATCAAATTCAGGTATAGAAAAATACGTACAATGATATAATACTTTTATACATATGTATTGTTTAAAATTACAATATAAAAAGTGAAATAAAATATTTATTAAAAAAGTTATTCGATTCTTTTATGTAAGTCATGTGATACAAAGATATTTCGTATTTTTAATTATCTTAATACATGCAGAAGTTATTAGAAGAAGCATGATTTAAAAAATTAAGATTATAAAAGTTACGAATAAATGAAGCAAATACAATAAATTGTAGCTCAGTTAATGTGAACGTAGTGGAATCTATTTATCTGTTTAAAATCTAGTATTATTACGTCGTCGGCTTAGATGCTCCTCTTATTCCATCTTAACCTCCTGCCAAACAATCCTCCACAGTCTCATTTTTCTCTCCACGCATCTTGACTTGTTGATCGCGTTAAATAATTACATTCTGTACAAACCACTACATTTTTATTAAAAAATTTAAATAATTATTTATATTTAATGTTTATATTAATATTAAATAAACTGCAAAGCAGTTAATTAATATAATCAATTCATATTGATGATTCTGTAAAAAACCAAGATCATCGTCAGTGACGAATATTATACTTGAACTTCATTCAAGTTTAATAATAAAACACATTCATCTTTCACTAAAATTATGTTTGCCTTGGGAGTTTTTAATTTTTAGACCTTTACCCACGTATGGCGTATAATAACCGAAATACGCAGATACGTACATACTAACACTTTATTCATTTATAATTCCTTATACTGATCATATTATTCTTCAGCAAAATTACAAGTCTCATGTGTGAAAAATATTACTTTTGATTAAACAGCAGACGAGATCTTAAAGGAGACATGTTTGCGCAGTTGAATAATACTTGAGCTACTTTACAACGTAAGAAATGCATGTTTTACACGTACTTGTATGTACGTCAAAGAAAAAATTTAATTAGATATACTTTACTTTAAAATATTGAGTTATGAAAGTCTGCTAACAAATGCAACAAAACTCTAAATGAAATTGGCTTAAATATATTTATATATTTGTTATACAAGATTATAATTAAATCAAAATATATTTATTACTATAATTATTGAAATAAAATTTAGTGACAATTAATGTGTTGTAAATGAATTCTTAATTGAAATGCATTACAGTTGATAGTTTAAATTACTTAGAATTTATTCACTTATGAAGGTACTTTTATAATTAATTGTTTGTTTTCTCAATAAGAACATAACACTCTTAACATATTTCAAGAACCCAAGTTTCTCTTCTTTTAAACAAATTTAATGACTTTGCAAATTCAATGTTAAAATATATTTTTAATTTATAGGTACATAATTTCTAGTTAAAAATATACATTCATTACAAGTTAACATTTATTAATAAAATTGTATATTATTAATTGCATTGAAAAATAGATCTACGATAAGTAATTATATTAATTATAATACATACGGAACTTTGTATAATTCTAATAATATTTATTGCAAGTAATTAAATGTCAATTTCACTAAGAAATAATATACGCATTCCTCGTTACTTCATTTTTCTACAATTTTCTTATGTTCAAAGTTTTTATAATTTGTCGTAAAAGAAAATAGTTGAGGTTTCGTGGAAATATATTTTTTCATCGAAATAATATAATAACGTTGTCATTTACTATAATGTGAAATTCTCATTTTATGAATTTGAGTATTTTTTAAATAATGTATAATTTTACCGTTGATGTTCGATTATAATTTTTATCTTGCGCTAGCTAATGTATAATTATAATCTTAAGAATGACAGAAGTGAATATTCATACTGATGTTTATCCATGTTGGCTTCGACTTGATCAAATCACCCCTTAAACACATAAACACATTAAACACAAAGTAAACCTCTGAGACTACTTCTATGTGACAAGGTGTCAGAAAATTCTTGTTTAGTAAATCATCCTTTTGATTAAAAGTGCGCAGTTGAACACGCATTTGTTCCGTATTATCAAGAATCTAGTTATGAATTATGAGTTTTATCTTTAGATTAAACAATCAGGTACGTCATTGCATTCAAACAGCAAGTACTTAGCAGGAGCAGTATCTTTATAAAATTCTTAATAATAAATTTGAATAGTTATTAAGTATAATCAATAATTAAATATTATGTCTCATTGTTTTTCATATATAGAGATTAATATCTATAATACAGGTAATTATATAATTATATTATAAAAGTAAAACATTGAATTTTCATTAAATCTATAATAAGTCTTATATTTTTAATGATATTTGAATGTTGACTTATTCAAGTAAAGTATTGAAATGAAATTAAGGAATAAATAATTTATATGTTCCTAAAACAAACTATAATTTTTGCAGTTTAATAGTTGAAGAAATAAAATCGATTAAAATAATGTTGAAAGGATTTCCGGAAAAAATTAAATACCAGACTAAAATTATTATAATCCATAATAAATAATAAACAGTAAAAATTGTTGTATAATGGACTGAATATAAAAGAAATTTAAGGAACTTTCGTAAAAAAAAAAATTAAACGTAAAACATTTATATATAATTTACATAATAATAAAGAAAAAGTAATAGCTTTATTAAATAGCACAGAATGTAAAAGCATTCGGTGAATACTTATGTTGAGTTTCAGGACACTAGCTAACATATTTTAATTGCCAAATAATATTTTACCATTTAGATTAGTCTGCAAACCTTAAAGGGACAAAATTACTATTTACACAATAAATATTGTCGGTAATAGTTAACAGCGGCTACGATTATATTCAGGTTTTGTATGATATGGATCCACAACAAAGCCTTACATAGTGTGTATTTTGCAAAAGTTTATAGTAAACTTATTTGGTCAGACCGGAGATCCGATTCTACTATTCGCTACAACAGGTATAAGCGCATAAAAACCTTTCCCACAGTGTTGCTACTTTTTCACTAATTCCATACACAGCGAGACCATTATAAAGAAGTACAAAAAAAAAGATGTGAAAAGAGATAGAAAGAGAAAGAAAAAGAGAAAGAAAGAGAGACGAAGAGAGAACACTGTTTTAGTCTTACGTTGAAGATATGAATACTGTTACATCGTAGCTGCAATAGTCCGTTACATACGCACATTTAACCTTCACCTAAATTCGTAACACTTACTAACAAGTTCTCCTATCAACTATTAACGGTCGTGTTTACCTGCATGCTATAGTCACTTTCTTAAAAAATGTCACCAATACCAATGATTATAAAAAATTCATATCAAGTATTACATTTTTTTCGTATCAAATTAAAATATAAGTAATAAAAAAATGTATAATTTTGATATACGAATAACGTAATAGATTCAAATTTCATTTTTACTTTCAAAAAAGTATAATAGATATTTAAATTGAATATTTAAGATTACTTTTTTTGAAACGTATAAATTTGATTAATTTACGTTGTATAATCTACACGTATATAAAAATTTTTTACAAAATTTTGTAATTCTTCTGAGAATACGAAAAATATAGGTATCTATCAATGACACGTTGTATACTTAAGTTTTATGTGTCATTTGTTAATTATATATTTAGAAACATGAAATAAACTATTGAAGATAATATAAATATTGTTGTTTTGACATTGCCGTATAACTTAAAATCTTTAACATATTCATGAAATATGTGTCTTATAAGCAGTAATCTAAATATAATATGTGTAACGTAATCTAACATACATATTACTCAATTATACAATGAAATATTATAAATATTTTCTTTTTTAACTCATAACTTTCATTCTGTTTTTTTTTTTAATATTAAACATTTGAAAACTTTGTAATGATGTTTATAGAAAATTATAATAGATTACATATGTAAAATTCAAATGTTTACTAAAATTTATTACACACAGTATTGTGTATTTTCGAAAATAATAAAATCCCTACCAAATAGATATCAAATATCGATTTCAAATATTTCTGCTGAATAATTTATAAAAAAACTTTAAAATTTCTTCAAGATTAATTCATTTTTATTTATAAAAACTGATATACTTTTTTGTGACCCAAAGTAAACAAGCTATTATCTTTAAATATCTTTGAAATAATCAATGAGACATTATCATTCTTTTTTGTACTTTACTAAATATTGTTCATTAGCTCGTAATTGTTTTTAAAAATTTACTAAAAAACACCGCATATCAGGATATAATTTTTTAATTCAACAATATTACAGCCAGTACTAAAACATTTTTTTTATAGAAATAAAAATTGCAATATTATTGTTTAAATAAATCTATGTATTCGAATTGAAATATGATAAAATATTTCATTTAAACACACTAATTTTATTAACATAAATCATTTATTTATATTACATATCATTTACTTATACAACTGGTTATTGTTACAATTGAAAGTTAGAGTTTCGATTAAGTTTGTAGTTAGAAGGGTCAATAAAAGTTTTTAATCTTTTATCCATACAAGAAAAATTGAAAATCTTAGAAGATATATCAGACAATTACTTTGAGAAAATATGAAAATTGATAAATACTCAAATTAATTAAATAAAGTATTTTAAAAAATGTTATTACTAATTGATAAACTTATACTGAAAATACTGAGTATTGTAATTTAACATAATTGTGTTTAATTAAAAATTTTATAATTATATTATTGTAACGAAAGAAAGATGAAACTCGAAAAGGCCTCGCTCTGTAAGATTTATGACGTCCCACCGATAAATGTAAACAGTAAGTCAGGAAATTCTATACTTTTCCTTTACTTTCATCACCATAAAAGCCTTTTATTATTTCGAATTTTATTACGTACATGATGTTTAGTTATGCATTAAAAAGTTAGTTATTCTGCGCCTGCCGATGCACAAGCATCAAGTAAGATTTTGTACAAAAATAAAAATACGAAAAATAAAATTCTGTTTTAAGTGCATATTCTATTAATTTGTAAAGTTGAAGAAACCCTGACGTACAAAATATAAATAAACTTGAATTGCAATTTATCCGTACTATTATTCCATTATGCAAAGAATATATTTATTTTTTAAGAAAAACTTGGAGCATTTAAAACAAAGCTCTAAACGCCTTTTAAAATTAATTTTTTTTTATTTATAATTTTAATGATATATTGAAATATAAATTTTAATTGTGCTTCAATTGAACAAGAAAAATTTGAATAAGGATTTATGTTCGTACTGATATTAATAAATAAATTTAAATAATACCATATACAAGAATCGCAAATAGTAAATATTAGTTTTTATATTCTTTTTATATACTTATATTCTTAATTATATACTTATATAATTTTTAATTAATCAATGTTTCGTGCATCTTGAAATAGAGAAAGTGAAAGAAAGAGAGATACGGCAACCTGCATTTTGTCGCGTGCTGCCTTTATTCTTGCTGCTATAGATGTACGATTCTCAATTTTCGATATTGTTTCTTTTTGGTTCTCACTTGATCTTCCGCATTGACTATTTTTCGATATTCGCCGATGGTTGACTTCGTTCAACTTACGACTTTTTTCAATAACATACTAAAAGTAAATCCATCTATTTCTCAATCTTTTTTGTTGAAGAATTTTCGATATATTCCCATAGAATCCTTAGATTTACTTTTACAGTCGTACACCAGCCGATGATTACGTTTTGCAGTAAAACTCACTTGTTTTCTTTTTGTTCGTTAACACTGCTTACATTTCCTGTCAATTGTTTGTAAATATTATTACTTGGTTCGTCACTGAATGCTCATGATTAGCACATAATTTTTACATCTCTATACGGTGTTAATGGCCGCGATTTCAAGTATTGACAATTCTCTGCTTTAAAGAAATACATACTGAATCGCACCTGCGCAGCGTTTCGCTTTGTTGGTTTCAGCTATCCGTAAGACAAAGAATACCTCATAGTTTTTCTAAATTGGTGAATTTAGAAATATACATTTTCATTCAAATATTTATTTATTTTTCAATGAAAAATTTGTTAAAATTAAAAAAGTATCTTATACATAATACTTACCATTATTTCTAACTATATATATATATATATATATATATATATATATATATATAATGCTTTAATATAAATAATATAATCAAATAAAAGAATTAGAATAAATTATATTTAAAATATTTATATATATATGCACAAATCGATAATCTAATAAGTATTTGAAATTTATTAAATTTTAACAAGAATTCAATCATTTTACAATGCATATGGAAAATTGTTTTATTATTTGTAACTTTTAATAACTTTTAAATACTCGTTAGATTATCGATTTGAAGAATTTGATGCATCTTTTATATCAAAAAATTTATTGTCATTATCAACTTAGTTTAAAAAAAAATAAATAAAATAAGCAGGGAACAAATTGACACATAAATCAAATAAAAGTTGATCGAATAAAAAATATTATATTACGTTTAAGAAACATTTAATCGAAAAATTATATGAAACAATTTATCCGTGTTTAAGCAATGAAAATATGTTTTAATAGCAAAAATAATTTTATACATTAAATTTTTAGTTAATTTGTATGAAATATAAAATATTTAGAATTGATTATTATATTATAAGATAATGTCTACTTAAAAAATCTTATAATATGATAAAGATCTTGGTACCAAAATGAAACATACGAACAGAAAAATATTTTTAGATCAGTGAGTTGATTATTAAAAGATTGGAAAACTTCGATAAGCAGAAGTAATAATAATAAGTATATTATTTTGAATCACGACATTTTACATTCTTAAATTTATTGTTAACTTTTTATTATATTAATACATTTAGAAATATAATATGTATGTAAGTCCTTAGAGAATCTACCTATAACTATATTTTTTATAAATGAATACGAGACACGCACAAATCCAGTAAATTTTCTCATTAACTGGAACATTTTTTAAAATAAAACAATAATATTTAATTAAAATAAAATTTTGAAAGTTTGCTTTTAATCTTTTAATCAGTATTAAAAGAAACTACATTTAATATACAAAATTTTATGTGTATATTATACGGTTTCATTTCTTTACATTGCCTTTATTTCTAAAAGAATTTTTTTGACATCACTTTCCAGATTTATATAATCAATATTTTTTTAATAATTAGGTATTTATGTAATTTATAGAGAAAACTTTCAATTTACAGTTACTATCAAAATATATAAGTATATATGTTCTTATGACTAATAATGCTTCTTATATTATTTTAAAACACATAATAAATTACATATTATTAAATATATGTATTTGAAAAACCAGTAGGCAAAATAAAATGTGACATTTTTTTTTTTAATTTTGTATATTACAATTATAGAATAATGTTATTTAAATTAATTTATTCTATTTCTATTTTTAAATTGTATTTCTCTGTTATAAATACATACTAGTAGTAGAAATATTAAAAAAAAAAATGACATAATTAACAGAAGATGTAATGATTTACTTAATATGTGAATTCTGTATAGAGTTGATCATTCAAAAAAATAATCTACAATATAATAAATAACGTTCACATTTATTATAAAAAATGTAAAGTATCAGCTACCGTTATGCTTTTAAATTGATATATAAAATATATTATGTTTATTTATATTTTTTAGTTAGTTTTGGTAAATCATGGAGTTTTTGCTATTATTATGTCAAGAATACTCAGTCTTTGAAATTCGGGAAATTTTTTATCGAAATATACTTTCATGTATTTTTTTATTAGTTTACTATTATTTTATTTAATAAGTAATAAGAACTTGAAGAATTTTATGGTCTATTTATTATTACTAACTTAAAAATAATTTTAAAAAAGCTCAAAAGGCTCAAAAGAAGCTCAATCATCGATCGATAAGCAATTTTATCAATTGCGATTACTGCTGACATTCACATGCGCCGAATGTCGAGTATGAGAATATAATGAATATATACAAGTGCGCATCTTATCAAAAGATATATTTTAAGTACAGTGTTATTAATAAGCTAAAAAATTTCATTTCTTTTTCTCTATTACTATGTTATCATTTTTTTCTTCAAATTTATCGCTTAGATGTCAAAATGGATTAAATTCATATTACCAACAAAAAACCATACTTCTTTCATCTACATTTATTTAATTTACCATTTATGTGCGATCGGTAATACTTCGAAAAGTCTGATTCACTTCTAACCTTGTCAACAGCTGGAACTGGAACATCACTTTTTCAATTCATTTCTACAAATGCTCACGTTTGGATTTATCATCCGGAGCTATGATAAAAATTGAATTCCAATTATTTTAATTTTTAGAGGTCATCTTATCAGTAATAATTTATTTTCAAATTTTTCTATAATATATAATAAATATACTCAATCTAGAAAGTTAATTAATCTAAAGGTGTAATAAATTTTAATTCAGAAGATCTTAGATTTCTTAAATAGTCTACATTACTTTCATCCATTATTATGAAATAGCATGCGTCTTTTCTTTATGAAATAAATATGTAATAGAAATTTATTTGAAAATAAGAGTATAAATTTTTTAATTGCTTCAAAGATAAATGATCAGATATTGTTCTAATATTTAATAACGGATTAATTTATTACGTGGAAATTTTTACGTAAAAATATAGATATAAAAATATTCATATTTGCGATATTTACGAGTAGTACAATTTTGTATAATATAAGTGTTACTTAAAGTACATAAAAGTAGAAGTGTAGTATCAGAGGGGGGATAAGGATACGAGTAAAGATATATAATACATTAATTTTATTTTTTATTAATTTATAATTCAAGAGTTATAGAATGTATATACTTAATTCTTAGAATTTAAATATTTAAAAATTAAACTTTAGGACAAGTAAAAAATTTTGAGTTATATAAAATAAATTATTATATTATAGATAACAAAATAAAAAATATTATTGTTAAAAGCAACAGCATTAATAATATACGACACGTAATGATTAATATATTTTAAAAATTTCATTATAGTATAATTCTTTATAATTTTATTCCTGTTGACTTAATTATGGCATTAACAACGAATATATTAATTAATAAAGCAAAATATGTATTTTATAATTTTATAAGTTCTAATATTTTATACCAGTATTTAAATACTTTTTGATAAATTTTCATTCTATAAAAAAAAGTTTTAAACTGTTGACCTTCTCATGTTAAAGTATGCTTGTAAAATAGAATTAAAAGGTTCTGATGCCCTAGGTTTTGGTTACAACAGTGATGTATTAATATCAGATCAGAATGAAAAACAAAATTCACCAAGATATCAAATTCGTCGCAATTTTAAATATGGAATGAAATTTTTTACCGCTTAGGTGAATCAACGATTTACGTAAGAGATGAAACTCGGTTTGAACAACTTCAGGGACAAGAAAAAAGAATTGGTGATTTTCCTTAAAAAATACAGATAACGACTATAACAGCGCAACTTGTTTTTCAAAATTATGTGACATGAAAAGCATCAAACAATAAAAAGTAGCAAACAGCTCACAATGTTCAATCTAGATTATCAACCCATATATATATAGTTTTTTTATTTTACAGTAAACCAATATTACTAAGCTAGTTTAGTAAAGTAACAATAATGTTATTGGTGATAATAGTACTAATAATATTAATACTATTATTATTAATATTATTAAAATTTGTACATATGAATTTAAAATTGAAGTTTATAATTATAAAGATGAAGGCATATGTATGTTTAAAGTGCGTCGATGATCTGACCTTCATTTTATTGTCAGATGTTATAAAATTGTCCTGTCATAAAAAGTTTCAATTGATGTATCGAGACCTTAGACAGAATTTCTTGTAAAATAAGACTATTAATTTTATACGTTTTATATATTGCAAAAAATACATATTATATACGTTTTATATATAAAAATGATTATTATACAAATGTTTATTGTGTTAAAGTATAAACGTGTTCACTGTGATAATATTGATATAATAATTAATTTGAAGCATGCACTAAGAAATTATGTTTTTCAATATTTTTATAACAAAAATCCCAACAATTTTATTTATTATGCACGAATCCTTACTATTAAAAGAACATTTAAGAGAAATAATCAAGCTTTCCCAAACTAATTATACATGTGTAGTGCCGAGAGCAGCTTTAATTTAAAAATTCTCTTTTTATTATCACTATTCATATAACTCATGTTAAATTATTTTTACTATTAGTATGAAGAACTTAATTATTGCATTAGTTATAATTAAACTTAAGAAAAAATCCAATTTATAAAAAATGTGCATATGCAAGATCTTGTAATAGACATAATTGAAATATATTTTTAATACAGGTATGTATCAACATATAATACTACAAACATTGTAGAAAGATGTTCAATTGACAATTGTAAAATAATTAAATCTTGGAATTCTCTTATTTATATATATAAATTAAATTATATATATATATATATATATATATATTAAATTATAACATATAAAAGAAAATTTCATGAATTTTTTTATAATGATAAATAAATGATAAAATGCAATTACTATAAATTTTAAAAACCAATATCATTTACCTTATATATTTTTAGACTTTTTCATTAATAACAATCAAATCAATATACTTTGAGAATTTGTTAGATATTTCATAAAAGATAAAAAAGAATTTGTGAAAATGAAACTACAATAATATGTATTGTGAAAACGAAATCGTTAAATGTTTCATTTGTATTCGCTTTAACATTTTTAATATTTATATTCAAAGCACAATCTCAATTATTTCGTACAATTTACAAATATTATATATAAATAAGCGATTTTAAAATCCACGTAAGAATAGTTAAATTTCTTCGTTCTAAAGAATTAATATTAATAAAACATTACTGTAAATAAAAGAATAAAAAAATCTATTTTTTAAGTTTTTGGAATTAAAAAATTGTGTACTGAATCAAACTTATTGGTATTTTTATTATTATATTTTTATTATATATATATTATTTCGTAAATACGAAAGGGGATTGATTTTAAAGTAGTTTCTATAGTATGTACAGGAAAATGAAATAAGTAAATACGATCAAAAAATAAAAAACGTTTCGTAAGAATCGTTTTATTCAAGTTTTGTAAATAATTGTTTATGAAATAACAAAATAATATTATGAAAAAAGATAATCCATTTTTTAAAAGTACTTCTATAGTTATAAAAATTTGTCGTAACAGAATTTAAAAAGAAGTGAAAGACGAAAGATCGATGAAAATGAATCGCGTTCACGTACACTTTAGAAGTATGATAAGTATAATATCCGTAATCAACTACGAAGTGAATGAGCTATAGATAATAAGTGAAGAAAAAAGGAGTGAGCAGGCGGAGATAGATAAGAGAAACGAACAGTGGACTTGGCTTTTTATTATAATCGCTCGTGACCAAAATACATTTATATTTGTTTGAAATTATGCACGCGTGAGCACACGAAGATGAATTCAAACTTGCAAACTTTAAATTTATGTTTTCT
The DNA here is from genome assembly GCA_018907185.1 of Platyscapa corneri. Classification (NCBI taxonomy): domain Eukaryota; kingdom Metazoa; phylum Arthropoda; class Insecta; order Hymenoptera; family Agaonidae; genus Platyscapa; species Platyscapa corneri. The sequence goes on from JACCHW010000004.1 coordinate 1,077,095, forward strand.
CATACATTTATTACATTTCCGTTTATACCATTGTTATCGTCAATGAAGATTGATACACGATGTGTCAGCTAAATCTACAGTGGGATTTAATATTTAGTAAATTAAAAGAAAAAAATGACAAGATAAATCTTGTATTTGTAAGAATATTATTAGTTAAGATAGACACGGTAGCGTAATAAAATAGATTTTGACTATGCAGCATTTTTCTCGCTCCTTGATTTTTAGAAATTGGTTAATGTGAATCTATTACTTTAAATATGCACGAAATTATGATGTCTATTTAATAATGGATTAAAATAGGGTGTACATATAAATCACAATAATATTTAAAGTATCATGTACAATACAAAAATAATCTTATTCTCCAAAAATGACATAATTTGGTAAAGTTATTTTTAATTTCTAAAACGAATGATCTAAAGACAATTATATTTTATATCAAAAGTTATATAACATGTAAGTTATATCGTTATAAATTGTAAACTTACAATGAAAGCGTAAAAAAATCATTTTCTTAAGGTAAACTTCAACATTATTCAGAGACATAAGTATATTATATATATAATTTAAAATAATTACTTACTTGTAATTGCAAAATCGTTTTTTTATAAATAATTCAAACAATTCGAAAACTGATGAGAACGTTAATAGTCTATTTAAATTTGAAACAGGTCTTTATTATTTTATAACATTAAACACTAATTATTCTAAATAAAGTCTTTATTATAATAAAAATTAATGTAATTATTTAAAATTGAATAAGATTAAGAAAATATAATTAAAATAAAGATAATATTTGTGAAATTAAAATAATCTTACTGGTTCAAAAAATCAAAACTACTTAACACACACGCGTGCACAGATACGCACCCACACACACACACATATATATATATATATTTTCGACTTTTACAAGGATTATTATTATAAAAATTTAGTTTGAACTAATTAAAATTCATGTAATATTTATAAATATAATAATAGTTATTTAGGTAATATAGTTTCATGTAAATACAAATTTTTTAATGAATTAAAATTTTTATTTCATGTATAATTACATTTGCACAATTTTTCTTATTTCAAATATAATTTGAACTCACATATTTTTCTAATACTGTATTAAGTTTAATTCACTATTTTGTGTTTTATGAATTTTATAAAGTTTTTTAAAGTTGAAAATATAAAAATATTACAAACGAATGTTTCCGTTTAGTTGATACACGGATCAACAAAGACTTTTGACAGTACTTTAATAATCAAGTTTAATATTTTACCGAATCAAATTCCTAATGTACGTATTGCTATTGTAATTAATATTATTAAACTAGTAGTGCCTTCTAAAAACATCCCAACAATTAGTTTAGCCGTACTAAGAGTCGGCGATGGTTTATTTTAAAAGGCATTAATACAATGTGCATAGGTATGAGAAAACATAGTAAAGCAAAAGAAAAATGAGAAAGTGCACTGTACCGTTCTCATCAATCGCGATTTTCGTGACCGATACACGACTTAGACAACTCTTTCTTTCCCCCTTGTTCATTATTCTAATCCGTTACGGGTCAGGTTTCTTTATCGATAAAGCTCTCACTCGGCTCCAGTGACAATGTTGCCGTCAAACCCGAGACTCACCTGATTTCCCTCCTCTTCCTCCTCTGCCGCTTCCACCGCCTCTATCAACTGCTTAGCCAAGATTCCTCTTCCTCCTAGCGTCTTTGGCACTTGGCACACGCACGCCGACTGTCGACCGGCACGGCTTCTCACCGCCTTCGCAAGTCCCGACTGCTCTTCTTATCTCTCCGGCGTTTTATCTCGATATTCTCATGCGTGCACGCGCGCGCGCTATCCTATATAAAGCCAACCAGAAACGGAGCGTCAGGCGCTCCTAAGCCGTGTTTTGGACGAAGGCGAGCGCAACTGGAGCTGGACAACGACTCAGTGTACGCTGTGCCGCGCCGCTCAACGCTTACTGCGGTGTTTACGGCGCGCGCGCGCGTCCCGACGCCGACTAGGCGCGATTCCAATCGTCCCCTTGTATGTGTGCGCGCGCTTTGAGACAGAGGAAATCCTATAACGCCCAGGCGATGACGTCGGCATCCGAGCAGACGACAAGAGTGCGTGCGTGGCTGTACTTTAGTATACGTGGGCGCGCGCATTCGCAACAGTCGCGACCTGTATGTGTGAGGGCCGAGAGCGAAAGAGCTTACGCACGTTGACGCACGTGTTGAAATCGAAACGCTCGGTTCGGCTCGTATTGTAGCTCTGATGTAGAGTTTGAATAGCTGTAACTAGCTTTTTCTTAACATTGCTTTATGCACCGAACGACAATTTTGCACTAATTTCTTTGCAATCTATTATTCAATCTCAAACTTAAACATCAACTTGGTATTGGGTAAAAATATTTATCTGCCGAAATATGCAAATAGGTGCAAGTTTTCAAAATTCAACCCAACACTAAGCTTAAAAGCTCTAAATATTCTGAGATCTGTGATTGTACCTAAACTATCGCCACTTTTTATAAGTAATAAGATTTAAGACCGCTATTATACCGAAATAGTAGTTCTTAATTTATAGATAGATAGATAGATACATACATAAATATTTTTATTGTACAAAATAATAATTGTTGTAATACTATAAAATTTTCTCTTATACAATCTCGTATTACATACACATTCAATATCTTGTTGTCATACATTTTAACTCAACTTTAAATTACGCATAAATAGTTTAAATTCCAAATTACAAAATTCTTTTCTACATATTTATATTCCATACCTTCTACAACATCTTATAGATAGATTTCCATATTTATTGGACAATGTAATAATTGTTATAATACTATACGCTTATCTCATATACATACTCTTCTTATACACATAGTCAATATCTTGCTGTTATACATTTTACTTCAACTTAAAATTACGCCTGAATATTTTATATATTAAATTACACAATTTTTTTGTATATGTGTATAAACCATACCCTTAACAAACTCTTTTATTTTCAATACTTTCTTATTACCTTACCTATTGTATATACAATGTTGGTTTCAACAAATTTGATAAAAATACTTTTTATAATAAAACAAGAAAAAAACTATGCATATGACACAAATTTTAACATGAAATAAACTTGAATTATATATCAGTAAACACTTAACTTCAAACATGTAAAAAAATCTTTTCTCAATTTATTATGTATCTAATTTTTATATTCAGTTTACTAGAACATAATTATTTCTTAACAATATATGGATACCAATATACATTACATAATTAATAATATTACCCTGATCCTTATGAACCATATAAATGTTTTGATACAGTATAAAATTTATAGAAATATAATCTAAACCTATGCACTTAAATCTATTCCATAATATACTGAAGACCACGCCTTATTTGATTATATATAATTCACAAATAATACCATCACTTTAAACTTATTTTTATCGATTGTTAACAAGATTAAAAGTAAAATCAATATTTCCAATACCTTCCATTTATTTTACTCTATACATATTTTACTTTGGTTTTTACACTTCCGATACACTAAATTTGACTTGCTTGTTGTTTTCATTTATTATTTCATCTATCTTCTCTCATTCTCTCTCTTTTATTCCTCTTCTTGCTCATTGTATCTTGTATAGTTTACTTATATACTTTCTATTGCAGTTTAAACAATTCCTCCAATTTAGTTATCCTTAAACAAACTACCTTGCAATTTACCATAATGTGCTCTAAAGTCTCTTCTTCTGTACCGCATAATCTACAATTTTTTCTTCGCTTTTCAGCCATTTTTTATTTGCTAAATTTTCATTCCCCATTCTAAATCTGGCTAGAATTTTTAGACCCCTTCTTAAATTCCCTACTTCTTTCCTATAATATAAGATACCTCAATTTTCTATATTATCCATTTTATTTTTACCGTATATTTTGAGACTTTCATATGATTTACCAGGTTTGTCTGTCTTGATTAGCTTTTATGAATAATGCTTCTTTTAATAATAAATCCATATTTAGCAATTTCTCCCTTCACATGAGCCTTGACCACCCTATACTCTGCCAGAATTTTAATCTTGATATTGTGAATCTCTTATCTTTTTTATTTAATATTCAGCAGTTCTCGAATCCTCTACAATCTTCCAATCTAGTTTTAAACATTCTTCGACTATTTCCTTATTCTCTTCACTTACTATTTTATTTTTATATTATATAGCTTTTTTTAATGCAAACAATTCTATCTTCTCTCTGTTCGTATCTAATATTATAACGCTGTTTGATGTGTTTCTATCTAAACCTAGGCACCATTTTCCGTATTCCTTCTGCACCATTTCTATAATATTATTACTCTCCCAACCCCATATTTCTGCTCCATATGTCAGCAGACTATTTGCCAGTGATTGGAAACTTTAATCTTAAATTTAAATTATTTTTAAAGTATAACTCACCTATGTTCCATACTTTTATAATCATCAGGTTTTTTTTTTGCTAGGTTTTTCTTATGAAGCTTATCGTCATTTCTTTCCTCTACAGCGTATCCTAGGTAAGAGTATTGTTTCACTGCTTCAATTAATTTGTTCTTCCAGGGAAATGATTCTTTTTTTGTGGTTAAATTACCCTTTAATTTATTAATTTTTACTATTTTTGCTTTCCCCACGTTAATATCTAATCCCTTTTTTCATAAGAAACTGATCTAAACGTCGTAAAAAATCCCTGAATTCCACGCCACTCATACCTAAGATCGCTATATCATCTGCATATGTGATGCATATTATTGTTTTTGAACATACCTTTATCCCGAATAATCTGGATTCTTTCAGATAATCCTCCAGATCCGACATGCCTATATTAAAAAGCGCCGCACTCAGAGGACATCTTTGTCTTAATGCTTTAAATGTAGCAATTTTTCCAATTATTTTATTCTGAATTCTAATCGCGTTTTTAGTATTTACATAAATTTTTTGCAACTTTCTATTAATCTTTTATTAATTCCTATACTCTCCATGCTGTCCCATATCTCTTCTCTGTCCATTTTACCAAAGGCCACATTCAAGTCAACAAAACAAACCCAAATTTCTCCTTGGACTCTGTCCAGTTTTACATCTATGGCCATTTTTAGAGTGTAAGCAGCATCAATAGTTCCCCTGCCTTTTCTAAAGCCAAATTGCGTATTTCCGTATTTTTGATTTTCTTCCATAAAACTATCGATTCTGATCTTCAGCAGCGCTGCGTAAATCATGTATCCAGAATCCATTAGAGAGATTCCCCGGTACTTTTTGACTTTTTTCTTATAGCCTTTTTTAAATATAGGAATGATAACTCTAGTTTCCTATTCTATCGGAATACTCTCTACTGTGAATAATTTATTTAAAATTTTCGTTAGACTGTTTATGATTATATCTTTTCCATGTTTCGACAAAGATAGAAGAAATAAACCACTTCCTCAACGACAATTACTCCAGAAGTTCTGGATTCAAGAGAAAGTACCTTCTAAAGATAGCAATAAATTCACACCAGAAGAACACTGTTGTAAGAAATATTACAAGACAACTCATCAGAGAGATTCGTCAGGAAGGTACATAGTGCGAATATCACTTAAAACCTCTACAAGAAATGTGGGAAATTCATACCTCAAAGCTCATAACTGCTTGCACAGTCTTTTAAGGAAACTCTCAAAGGATAAAGAATACAAGCAACTATATCATCAGTTCATAAGCGAATATCAAGAACTAAAGCACATGAGTAAGGTAATCTCAAACTCTTATCAGTCAACTCAAGTCTATCTGCCATGTCACGGTGTTTTGAAAAAAGAAGACCATCTTAAGAAATTGAGAGTTGTCTTTAATGGCTTATCTGCAACTACATCAGGCAACTCAATCAATTACATCGTGCATGTAGGAGCCAACTTACATTTAGATATCGCGGATGTCTTACTATGGATAAGACAATTCAAACACCTATTTGTGACAGATATAAAAAAGATGTACAAACAAATTTAGGTACATCAAGATAATTAGGATTACCAAAGAAGTCTCTGGGTGGATGAAGGTGACAACGGTGACATATGGTACTAAAGTAGCACCATTTCTAGCAGTGAAAACTCTCATGCAATTCGTCAGTGACGAGGGAGACAAGTTCGCTCTTGCCGCACCATCATTATTGCACGGGAGGTATGTCGATGACATTTTCGGAAGTGCAGATTCACCACAACAACTGGTGAACATTGCGACGAAGCTCCAAAACTTGTGCATGGCGGGCGGATTTCCACTTGATAAATGGCACTCTACTCACCCAGAGTTACTCAAGAAGATCAACATTAATGAAAATCAGGAAGTAGCAATCAACTTTGAAGACTGCGAGGTCCAAATACTCAGACACATCTCGAATTGTAAGGAAGACATATTTTCTTTCAAAACTACGCAGGGCCACTGACCATCAAAACATGGAAGGGACGAGGTGCCAAGAGACATAAGTCCTGGGTATGTGTTTTTATATGTCTCACCACATCCGCAGTTCACCTCAGACGGTCGGTAATTACTCATCAGAAGGATTTATTGCTGCGTTCCGAAGATTCTCATCAAGAAGATGAAAATCACGAACTATGTATTCAGACTACGGTACTAATTTCATCGGTGCCAACATAGAAATAAAAAAATTATTCACTCAAGGTACTAAGGAACATGAACGAATTTCGAGCATCTTATCATCGGATCACTCAGCTTGATCATTCAACCCACCTGCATCAACTCATACGGGAGGTAAGTGGGAAGCAGTCGTGAAATCGGTTAAATATCATCTTCGACGTACGATTGAGGAAGCAATACTCATCTTAGAAGAACTCAACACTTTACTAACGTAAGTAGAGGCAATCCTTAATTCTAGACCTACGGAATCTCTAAGTGATTCCGTATGCCGTGAGTACTGCCTCAAGCATTACTCAGGGACTTAAAACCGTCAAGACTCTCAATATACCAATTCGTTCAACAACGGCTTCGGCAGTTTTGGACTCAATGATCAAGGAGTTATCTACAACGACAACTCTCGATTTCAAAATGGCACTCACCCCGGCACGACATCAAGATCGGATCATTAGTACTCATCACTGATGAGAGGTTCCTATCTAGCAAGTTGCCCCTCACTAGAGTCATTCAACTATATCCAGGTCAGATGGTCTAACTTGTGTGGTAACACTAAAAACATCAACCACCACCATGGTTAAACCAATACACAAATTGGCAATTCTATCAATGGATGTAACTCATCGGGAAGATCACGAACAACTAAATACAAGGACCATTGAGATCATAGTAACTCAAAAATCATTAAGTCAAATTCATTCAGATTATCATTAAAATCAACAAGATACCCCATTATCAACATCAGAAGAAATCATCACGAGTACGGAAAATCGTCATCAACTCAAGACATCATCAAGAAACTTGCTGATGGCGGGCGGAATGTTCAGAAATCATCTAAAATGGCATTGCTTAGGAAATGACCACATGATTGATTGTGCTGTCGCATCGAACGACACGACGTGTTGATCAATTTGATGGACCAATTGGCATGCGAGTCAAGCAGCTGCTCACCAATGAATAAGCAAACTCATTCATTGAACAATCATTCATTCGCTTTCATGTGTTCAAATCAGTTTTTCAGTTGCGATTGAAAATACGTGCACGTGATTTTTCTTTTATACTCAATTTCTCAAAAAATCTTTACAATTGTAAATAAAAATCTCATTTAAATTCATCAGGAATCAGTGTTTTACACCCACTGATTCGCCAACTCATTAATTGCAGCCTTATAACCTGCAATTAAACTCACAAAGCAAATACTCACACACATACACACACACTCATAATCTTAACTAATAACTGTAAATAAACTAACCACATTAGCGTAAATAAAAGTAAGTGTTGTGTAAGTGACAAACTATATCTAGCTATTTTTCATCTCATCCAACTCATCTTCATCCTCTGCCAGTTTTTAGTGTAAGTAACATCAATATTTTTCAAAGCCTCTTTTATTTCTTTTTCTATAAATTTTACTTTCTTTAGCCTGATTAACTCTTTATAACTTTTTCTCTTACTTATGTATTCGTTCCTCTTCATCTACATCTTCTCTCCATTTCTTATATACACATATCAACATCAGTTTTTATCCTAACACTCCTTATCCCGGCATGGTTCTCCTCTATCCCTCTTTCTACTACTTTTTTATTGTCACTGCCTTAATCAACAAATTTTTTAAATCCTTCCAACATGTTGCTTCTTCTTTCATCTTAAGTTTTGTCTTATATTCTGCTATTAACTATTCATTCCAGCTTTCTTTTACTGCTTCCCTTAACATCTCTTTTATCATATCAATCATAATGCATTCCCAGTTTTTCGTCATGCCTTCAAACAATTTTTTACAAATATTAATGTTTTCCTAATTTTCTATTGTAACTATATCTGTATATATTGACAATTATTTTTTATGTTGAAAAACATAATCTAGGATACTTTAAAATATTTGTAGTTCTTTCATTCTAAATAATACTAAACTTTGTCTTTTATAGTACTAAATATATATATATATATATATATATATATATATATATATATAATTAAATATGCGTGTATATAATATATTAGATACATATAAGATATTTTTATAAGACTATTAAATTCAAATTGACAATATTTTTCGATATAGTTTTTATGATATCAGGTTCAGAAAATAACCTTTAGCTCATTAGGCTTGAATCTTTAATATTAGATTTCTATAGAAAAGTTTTTAACAGTGAAGGTTTTAAAATTAAAAACAAAAATATTTGTATAATTATATAATTATACATACTCATACTTAAAAGCCCAATTTCAATCTTACAATTTCATCTATGATTTTGTATATTAATTTATAAAAGATCTTCTTTAAATTTTATTGAACGAATTTCTCAAATTTTATTTGATGTATGAATATAATTTATTAAATAATTGTAATTTATTTATTTCATTATAATGTATTTGTACGAATAATTTAGAATAAGGATTAATATGTAATATCTTTTTGTAGATTAAAATTTTATTAAATTTTATAATACGGAAAGGTTTTCTTTTATTGTTAGTAAATACAGTTAAAATATTATTTTTAACTTAAAAATTATGTAATAAGACCGAGATCACTTATATAGAAACTATAATAATATTTTTCATAAAATTAGCAATACCATTTTCAAAAATTAGTATACGTACGTTAAATAGCATTACTCAAACTATTCTATTACTATTCGAACACTCAAAATAGTGTCATACATGTGAAAATTATTGAAATCCCATTTGAATAATAATTAGATTATTAGGGAAGCTCCGTTTTAATTATGACCTTTATCTTTATTAATTTTTCATTAAGAAAAAAATCTTAATTTTATTTAAAATATCAGATTTTTTATCTGTTTGATTAACTTTTGTTTCATTTCCTTTTTTAAATACTTAATATTTTTTTAATAAAAACATTTAAAATGTAATTACGTAATTGGGTATTTCAATATTAAATGTTAATTTATTTCGAAGATTTTTTTAATTCGCTATTTCTAATGCAAAAAGATCTATAGAAAAATTAGTTTTTAAAAACTTCAACCGTGTGGTTTAAAACGTAATTTACAAGATCATTTTTTAATTAATACGATGATTTTAATTCTATACAAAATATATTTGAAGAAAAATAGATATTCTAGAAATTTTGACAATTTGTTATCTACTGAGGAAAAAGTTTTTTTATGGATAAATATTAAATAGTAAGTTACTGTTTTAATTTCAAAGCTATATATAATAATATTCATGCAGGGTTTCTATTTTTTACGTGTTTGTATGAAGGTTATACTTCTGTAAAGAAATGTACACTGTAACATGAATAGTACTACTCATGTGACTTAAAATAAAATATTTTTTTAATTTGTACTAAATATTTTACTAGAATAATAGATAGTTACATAATATATTTAAAAATTATGAATTTATTTCACAACTAGATTATTTTTCTTGAAAATATTAAATAGTACTTACTATTTAAATGCTAAATTATTATTGTTAATGAAGATTTATTGCATTTTTTACAACTAAACTTATCCTAAGATCAATTTTATTTACTTTTTAGTATTTATAATTAATTAAAAATCTATTTACTATATATATTTTTTATCGATGAAAAATAATCTAAACATTTTTAACCAATTTTCAAAAACAGAAAATTATTATAGGGTATATTCTATAGAAAAATATTTTTAAATATATCGTTTGTAACATTTTTAAATTTCAATCTTATATTTCACAAGAATAAACTTTTTATTCGTATTGTTTTGTAAACATTTTTGTTTAAGTTTGTAGATAAATTCTTTCATTTACAGCCTTATTTGCAATGTCATTAGAAAGAATAATTTAAAGATTTATATTATTCATTGATTTATTTTAATTTTTATATGCAAGAATTCAAAGTTTCCATTTTTGTTTATTTGTCAAAATTGTATTTATGACTTATTGGTTACAAAATTAATCAATGCTAAATGGCTAAAGACATTTTGATAATACTTTTAAATCTAGATAATATCTAAATTCAAACAATTTCTAAATCTTTCATATTTTTCAAAAAATCCATATTATTTATTTTAAATGAAACGATATGTATTTACAATTTATTAATTATTTTAGAATTAAACCAATATTTTGAAAATTATATTAAAAATATGTTCCTATATGCTTATCAAATATAAATATTTAAAAATATATATTTTTTATTTAATTCATTATTTCAATTTAATATTAACTTTACTCAATCTTCAATATGATTAATATGATTGTTCTATTTTCAACACATATAATTACAATAGTCTAAGTTATTTATAAATACGATTAAACTCAGTATTTATGTATTATTCAAATAATTGGCACATTTTAAGGATTTGGCGGTTTGATCTGTTTATGTTGTTCGTAGTATATGCTACTTACAATAACGAGTCAAGTTCATCAGGTGTCACAAATACACATATTACAATTTTATCGTATACTATTTTTCAATGATAAATTTAATAGCAGTATATTTAAAATATCCCAATTTAAATTATGAAGACAACCACGATTCTGGGAATACTTAATTTATTATAATATGTTTTTCTGTAATCATTATATATAATATTAATATACCAATCAACATAAAAAAAATTCTAAGATATTAATGAAGCCAACTACAAAGTGTATTTTGCTATTTACGTATTTTGTTAATATATTTTATAATTGAATATTCTTACAATTAATTTGCTATAACCAATTAAATTAATTTTATATATTTTTTAAATCTATTTTACCAGTTAAGGTTTTTTATTACATTTCAAATTAAAAATAAAAATGTATTTTTTATATAATTTTATAAAGGAAAACATATTTCTTATTTATATAAACAAATTAATAAAAAGTACATGAGCTCAGATTATATTGTAATAATAAATAAAATCTTTTATTATACTGTTAATCTGCTCAAGTATAATTTCCTTGTGCGTTCTTTTAGTATTATAATAATTATAGAAGAAAATATGTTATAGGTAATGCTTTCTATTTTTAAATATGAACCTAAAATCAAAAATATATTTGTTGAATGAAGCTATATGAACTCATATACGTAGCTCAAACAATGATATTTCATATTTAATTTATTAATGATTACTTTAAAAATAGTAATAACTGCATTAAAAATACTGTTACTTGTATGTCATAGCACAATATCAAATTTTGCTTTAAATATTGTGATCTAAAGTCAACTCAATCAGCCATCATTGGCTTCAATAGTTTAGAATAAAACAGAAGATACACCAAGAAAATTGACGGTTCCGGATTCGAATCAATGTTGAGTAATATCATTTTTACTTTCTATTTCCAGTCTTTCTAAATATTTCTTTACTTTTTAATAATATACGACAAGATTATCATTGTTTTAAACAGCGATGCGAGTATATTAATATAAATTAAAATCTATTAATAGAATTTAACTGATATAAATTATTTCAAATAATTGGAAAATAATTTATGAAGATATAATTTTTTATTTTACTTTTTAATTATGAATTAGAATAATATAGTTATTTTGTTTTTGTTTTACAAATTATTAAAGAATGTAGTAATATATTGTACATAATTGGTATTAATAATTTTTTGATACGATATGTACAAAAAAAATTATATTTATGCACCTAAATAATGTAATATATATATATATATATAATAAAGTTGCATAAATGATTATATTAATAAAACAATTTTTTTTATAAAAAACCGTTTAATATGTTTTTCCTGTAGTTAGAAAGGAAGAAGATATTATTTACCTTATATATATAATTTTGGTACAATAAGTGATTATTCTTGTTCAATAAATTATAATATATAATGTACATCTATTTTAAGCCGGGATAGTTAACCTATACTCGGCCGTATTCTAGTATTTATATTTTCGTACATTTAGCTGATAATCATCCAAATAGCTATACTCAATTTAATTTAAATTCAAAATATTTTATGTCTTAATACTAACGATGTAGTATTTTTAATTAACATTATTAAAAGCTAATGCCTACAAAACTATAAATAAAAATAAATTTATATTTTATCCTGATTTCTTTAATCTATTAAAAATGGTTTTAATGGATTATTATTAAAACAAAATTATTCAACTTAATTTATAATTTAAATGCGACAAATTTAGTTATATTTAAAGGAATTCTATGTATTTGTTTAAATACTTTCAAAAAACTGGACTAATACAAATTTAAAGAAAAATTTTATCTTAAAGCTAGTTTTATTTTATTAAATACGTATTATTAAAACTAAAAAATAATTAACAGAAATTTTTATGGTTATATTTATGTTTTTTTATAATTTTTATTTAATATATGTGAAATAAATAACTATAGGATGTTCTAATATATAGAGAAAAAATTGAAATAAATTTGATTCCTACGTCACATGTATTTATCACGTTTGTAAAGGTTATAATCGATCTATCAAAACAAATAAAAAACTAATATGATGAATCAATTAAATTATTATCATAATTACCGATACTTAAAATTGTATAATAAAATATACAAGTATCAAATCGATATAATATAGAAAATAACTACGTTATTTACGCCTAAGTAAATCCATTACGTAAGATAAAAGTAAAGATAAAAAAAAGATAAAAGTACATTAGGGGGTAAATATCTCATTATACATTGACATGCATATAAATAATAAATTTTTGCGTTTGATGTGAATAGGTTACTTTAAATATTTATAGTCAACATTACAACAAATATTTCAAACGTTGGTGAAAAAGTTTTATTTGTGAAGCATTGGATATAAATAACATTATATATATAATATTGTAATTATGTATTATATTTATCATCAAATTTTATAAATTTTACTGAAGAACTAGGTTTATTATTTACATATACATAAAATAGTGTACTTGAAAACTAGAATTTTTTAAAGTAAATTCTCTAGTATACATTAAAAAAATGATAATGAAACTCTTATTACCGAGTACTACTTACAAATAAAAATTCAATTTTCCAAAGTAAATCATATTATATTTTGAAGCAACAATATTATAAAGCTATTGTCAATGAATATAAAATAAAAATAATAATAACATAAATTTTATAGAATAAATTTATGAAATAAATAAAAATAATCCGAATAAATCCATATTACAATAATATAATATATGTATATATATGTAAAAGTATAAAAATCTTATATCAAGATATGTTTTCAAGAAAACGAAAAACTTTTTAAATTTCTATTGTTATCTTTCTTCATATAAAAAAATGAATAATTCTATATTTGTAAATTATGAAACATAAGAATCTATAAACTACAATATATTGAATAATTTTGATTACTAACTCAAAAATTATCAAAAATGTTTCTCAATTGATATTTTTTCAAAGTAAATAATTTTCTTCGTTATTTTCAGAAAAATTTATTGTATATTAAAAAATTTATATTTGTGAGCTTTTTTTGAAATTGATAAATTATTATTGTCGAAATTTATTAAAATTCATCTAAGTAACGTAGATGACTTCTATAATATATATATACACACGAATAAATATTTTAAAATGACCATTCCAAGTAGAAGAATGTATACTATCTATTATAGTTTTAATTCCGTAATGCTTCAGGAAATAATATATGAATTATCAACTTTTATATTTAGATATATTTTTATATGGAGAAAAAAGTAACAAAAGTAACGTTTTAATTAAATATTGCATATTCTGGTCTCAATATTCCATTAAATATTTCTTGAATTCAATTGATGATGAATTTCTTATTTATTATTATTTAAAATTTTTGAATAAATTAAATTTTTTCAATTCATACAAATTATTTAGTAAATAAACAGATTAAAAAATATTTTAATTATAAAAATTAATTAATTATAAATATTTTAAAAACGCATAACTGGATTGTGTAAAAAAATGTACGTCAATATCATTCGAAAATGCAGAATAAAAGTTATTAAGTTGTGTAATCATTATAGTTTAATTTATTAGAGATATTTATTTCACTCTACTTCTCTTTTGTCTTTTTCTTTCTCGCAATTATTCATTCGTTTCTTTCTTCAATTTTATTGAAATAGTAATGGTATTTTCGAATTTCTAAATGCTTTGTAAGTTAGGCTTAGAATGGAACGCTAACTACTGACTTCAACGTATCGTGCACTCTAAAATCTGATTCACCAGAGAAGAATTTATAGAACTCGCAGCAAAGTAAGAAAGCAATACAAGTAAATTTACTCTACTAAATACTATCCTTAGCGTACACATTAACAAAAAATTAAGATTACTGACCAAGATTAAGTCTGTTACTTTAATTTCATTGTAATAATTTATATAAAATTAAATCTTATAATTTTGTACAGCTTTAATATCAAATTTACAGTAATTAAAGTTAATTTACATTATCTAATCAAGTTTATGTATATAAAGGTTATAATAAAATTTTATATTATTTTTTTATAAACTATAATCTCAACTTTATCTCTTGAATATAAAATATAAAGCAACAAGAAATTTTTTAGTTTTATCAAACTTTTAGCATTTGTGTTTATAGATAAAATTATTATAATCTGTAAAATGCTGTAAAATTTTTAAGAATTTAAGTCCAATAATATCCTCATATTATTATTATTTTGTCTTAATAATATAATATTTTTTAATTTTTAGTTCTTTATTTTGTGATGAAAGATTACAATTTTTATGAAAAAATATTCATTACTAAAATACTAAAAATTTATTACAGAATAATAAATGTAAATGATAATATTAATGAAAAAATTTTTTTAATATATGATGGATGCAAGATTTCTAAAAATATTGTAAATAATAATTAAGCATCATTATTCAATTGCTTCTTTTTATTATATAATTTCGATACGAGATAGTATATTCAATATCTATTAGATTTTTTTAGAAAATAATTTTAAAGTATGGAAAAGTTTACTGTTTTATAATAATATTATATGGATATATAATATCTAATGAAGAGAGTACCAGAATAATATACATTATATTTTACTGTGATCAAAAATTAAGCGAAATTTTTTTTTTAAATAATAGCTTTTAAAGTATTTATCTTTTATTTACTTTAATATTTATTAAAAATAAAATAGTTTACGATATTATTTAATTTTATAAAATTTATTTTTATCATCATAAAATAAAGTGTTGTATTTTTGTAGGTTTTTTAGGCAGTTCAGATTTTTCTCTTATATTGCATAATGATTTTATAATATCTAAAGATTTATATGATATATGAAAATAAAAGATTTTTTTAATATACTACCAAATTAAAAATATTAAATGTATTATTCTTTGCAAATAAAGTATCAATAAATTATTGTTGAAAATATTCGTCCGATTATTTTTTGACGAAGGAAAAACACAAATCAATAAAAACTAGAAGAATGGTGGTCACAAAATGTAAATTATAAATTATATAAATAGAATACTCGCGATTCAATATTCAATAAATAGGCTAGTCTTATTACATATTAAATAACTATGTAAATCCTTAAATAAAATTAATTTAATGCAAATAAAAGAGCAAAATACAATTTTTAAATATTAATAATTATAACGATATAAAACGTGTGGCGGTGTTTAAAAAAATTACACATTCACCTATTACGATTAATAAAAATAATGGATAACGAAAAAAGAAGTAGTTAAAATTTCAATTTTTCACTACCAACATTAATGAAATAGGTATAAGGTATTATATAAGACACTACGATGGTGTGCATTTATTATAATGACGTAAAGAATATTTATAAACAGGTCTAAGTTTTAGAATATTATTTACATTCGATCGAAGACAATTAATATCAGAAAATAATTCACTTTTCTTTATTTTTTCTTTTATAAACTAAGTTATGTAATATTTTTTATCTATTTAAAAAATTTAATGGTATAAACCCTTCATATTGTTCATGAATCTGAAATTCTCCCTGAATTTGTATTATATTTAGACAGAAGAAAAGTTAAATAATTTAAAAGTTAGACTGAATATAGATGTTATTACTTTTTCAATGATTACGTACTATTTTTACTGTTTGTATTACTCTTAATACAACTGTTACTACTGCCTCTATCATACTCATAACTATTTGCTTCTTACGTGATTTTTTAAAGTTTTTAAATTTATTAATCATTATAGTTAAATAAAATTTTATCAAGGATTTTACTTTTTTTTAAATTAGTAGAATTACATATAATTTTGAAAATTTAATATAAAAAATTTTATAAAATTTACGAAGATATTCATATTAATGCATGTATTAAAGACGTAAAATTTGGTCGAAAAAAAAAGAAAAAATGTACATATTAATTATTTAGTTATGAATAAAGCAAACCATCTAAATATTCTCTCTCTCGCTTTCTGTTTTTTTCTCTCCCAACACTATTTCTCTGCAACATTATTTGTTGACTACTAACATAGTGAACAAAATCAAGAGCAAATATTTTAATAATTTTAATCTTCTAATTACCCTATAGGAATCATATAATAAAAACGTTATATTAATATTTAAGTTTTGAAAGAAATTGACACACGAATGAGATATAAGCTTTTATAAATATATTAATATATAATTTCAAAAATATTTTCAAAAATATTCTGTGATAATTATAAAATAATTATTAAAAAATAATAAAAATATTATATATAATTCGTATAACTAATTAAATAAAATAAAACTCAAAATGAAATTTGTGAAATGTTTACATCAATATGTGCAATTAATTAGAACTCATAATCTTATGTTTTTCATGTAACATATAAAAATAAAAGACTTTTATTCCCGTAGATCAAATTAAAATAAGTGTATAATTTTTGAATGACAATTATAATCCTTACTAAATAATCATAATACCTACAGTCTAATGACTCTTTCTTTTCTTATTTTAGTGCTCTTCTCCGTCACTTTGTCAAACTCAATTGGTCATTATAATTATTTTATTTACCAATGACTAGCAATTTTTCACATCTCAAAATTTATTTATTAATATAGGAAAGTTTATTTAATAGTTTACCTTTGCGAATGTACCTAACTTACCCTTATGCTATAATAAATATATATAAACTGTACATTAAAATTCTCAAAACTTGAATTATTTTTAGAAATATAATTTAATAATATACAATGTGTTTAACAACGAAGAAATTAAATAAAAACAATTAATAAATCATTATAATTAGTAACAAGTTCCACTAGTGGTTTAATTGAAGATTTTTATGAAATAACAATCTTTATTCTATGCAAGTCATTAATTAAAAAAGTATAATATAAAATTAAATTTTAAATCATAGACATCATATAAATTCGTTATTTTTGGTATTATTTCATATTTATCGTTTATTCTATTAAAAAATTTACAAAAATGGTAACTTATATAAAAGTACCGAACTGTATTATAATAAATTGAGTGAGCTTAAAGATGTATGGAGTATAAGATTAATTTGATAAAACTTGTTTAAAACTTATATTTGATACACAAATTTCGGTGATTTTATATATATTTGTTTTATATATATATATATATATTTATTTTAAATTTTAAGTACACTGATAACATAGAGAACCACCTTGTAACTTTGCATTGCACATAAATCATTTTTGTGATGATCATAACACTCTTCTAAAAAATATAATTTCATAATACATTTGACATCACTTAATTAAAAATTAAGTTTTTTTAAAATTATATTGTTTTTATATTTATATTCAATTATATTATATTAAATTATATTCAAAATATGTTACATTTTTATTATATATTCACATTTTTCTAAACTGTATTGATTATAATATGATTATAATGCAGTAGAATTGCATCCTTTATTTTTTATTATCGGGATACAATTTTACATACTATGCATACACTTATTTAAGCTTTGTGTTTTGTTTAACACACATAAAAAATGATGGTAATAACTGCATTTCTTGTGATGATCGTCAGCGAGTGGACACTCGATAATTGAAAAAGTACCGCATTAAACAATTAGTCGCAAATGGAATCACGTGTATATTATTAAGAAACTTAGAAATAAAGTGCTAAAAAGCAATGATAACCTGCAACCAAGTTTATTTATGTTAGTTATTTGCACAAAAGATGCACATGTAACTAATACGAAACGTGAACTGCACCCTTTTGTTAATCATAAATTATCATGAATTAAAAATAATATTTAGTTTAAAAGTGTATGTTGCTTCCCTTCTAAAAAATAAATAACATAAAATAAAAGTTTTTTTTTACAATTGATAAGCGGATGTCAATCTAAAAACTTTAAAGTCATAATTTTTTACATGGAAAAACATTTATATATATATATATTTTTTTTTTATTAATTTTTTTTATTCCTAAATTGTTTTCCAATACTTCTAAGCATCATTCTATTTTATGTATTTTAATTCTAATTAATTATTAATTTATTTTAATATATTTAAAATTATGATTTCAAAAAAAATGAATACCAAGTATTTTAATATTTATCAACGTACACCTACGTACTTATAACATAAATAAATTATTAATGAATAAATGATATTAAAATATAAATACTAAATTACCAGTAAGCTTTTATATTTTATTTATGTATATTTTTATTTGAATTTTATTATTTCAATAATGTTTCAAGATAATTATATTTTATTTTTATATGCATTTTCTTATTCACTAAATTTGATTGCTTGTTAAATTGTAATATAAATATTAAATGTTTCTAAAAAAAAATTTTATATTTTTGCCAAATACTTTTTTGAGAATTACTGTATCCCAAAGTTATTCATTATTAATTTTTTATTATAAAAGCGTATCACTAAATAAACTCATATTAAATTCAAACTTTCCCATTATGTTCGTAAATTATGAAAATAATAATTAACAATAATTTAATTATACTACAAAAAAATAATGCAATTTTTTATAATTCTTTTTAGTATTTTTATTTTAATAATTACATTTTGAAAAACATCATTAAATATTTAGAACAATTACAAAATAAAAGAAATCATTTTTCTTTATTAAATAATTAATTAATTTTTAATATAAAACGAAATTTTATAAAATTATAATTTTAAGAAAATTATTTAAAATTGACATGGAATTCTCATTGAATAATTATAAAGTCATATTTTGTAAGAGATCAATTTTATGTCAAAAATTATCAGGCTAAACGTTTACACAATTGGATGTACATAATTTGGCCAAATTTAAATTCAACAAATATTTTTAAAATTACGCGCTGAAACAAAGTTCTGAATAAGAATTTATAATTAAAAGTAAAACTTTATTACAATATCTGTGGTAGTGTTTATTTAAAAAAAGTCTGAAGATCATATTTGTTTATATTTATTTTATAAAATTTCAACTTCACCTTGACTATTCATTACGACGTATTATGACTTTCCTTTAGAATTGCAATTGAAGGCTGATGAAAAGACCTTCACACGAATTTATAATGCGGGTTCCTTTTTTATATTCATCATGGTCAGATAATCAATAATATTCTCTTAAGCTTTTTAATCTTGTGGTTCCAAACATTTATTATTTACTCTACATTCATAAATAACTTTGCTTAAAACAAGTTCTTTTTCAATTATAAAAAATTCAAATCTCGAACACCAGTTTAAAAAAAAAATAAGATTTTTTTTTCTAAATATTTTCAATACATTATATATAACAAAGAATTTTTTGAATGGTATTTTGAAATTCTGACTTTTTAGGATGAAAAAATTAATATTATTATGTTATTATTATAATATATTATAGGAACGAGATTTCATACAATTAATGACTTGTTATATCCATTATTTTCTACATAAAATTATATCTAAAATCAAATATATTTTCATTTATATCAACTAATAAAATTTAAATGAAATATTTTGTAATTTATGATATTTATGATATATAATTTATTACATTAAATTTGATACATGAAATTCACTTTATATATTTATTAAGAGAACAATATTATTATTTATTTAATTCCGTGATAAGATACTTTCAGAAGTGCTACTGTGCTTACAATGAAATGTTGTTTCAGTATCTTCTACATTAAAATACAATTATTTACCAATAAACGAGTAAACTAGTGTAAATTTTTTATCAGTCATCAAAGCAGAGCACAAATAAGGAAATATACTCATCTATTTCTTGAACTTCTCATTTACCTCTATATAATGTCAGTATCATTTATATCAAAGAAATGAAATGACAGACTTTCAAAATTATGTAAATTAATAGTGTTATAACGATTCTTGTTTTAATCCTTTATGATATTTTAACATTAAATTTGGAGTTTTATAAAAATTGTTTATCAGCAGTAATTTCGAATTGCAATACAAAACCTTATTCACGCTCCTATAAAGTACACATAAATGCTTGCGTTTTTATCCGACTACTCAATAAATATGTCAATGTATCCATTGTTATTTGTTACCGAAGTATTATGGAATTTTTAAATATAACCATAAAGGTTTTTCACTATAAACTGTAGAAAAAAAATTAGAAATTCATTTGTTCTTTTATTTTGTTATATGTATCTGAAACATTGTTACGAATTCAATTTATTTTTGTAATTATTATTATTTAATTTAAAGTTTCGTAAAAACTAGTCTAAATTAGTTACAAAATGAAATGCATGAAACCGATTTACTAGTGCATATTTTTTTCTTGTATTTCGTTCCATGTAAAACAGAGAGGTAGAGCACCCGATTTCCGATTGACGTTGGACTTTTGTTGGATCGGCAAAGCTATTGAAGATTTTAAAGATTAATCATCCCCATCATATTCAGAAAATAAGAATAAATGTACAAAGTGTAGATAACACTGAGTGTCTAACCTTTGACTAGGTCAAGTATTCTTCAGCTAGATGCTAAATACGGTGATAATAATACTGACTGCTTTTGTTTCATTTAATTGTACTGATCGCATTTATTTTTCTTCTTACTTTTTCTCTTTTTTCCACAAAGCGCTACGATTTCTTTCTAAGAAAGTATTAACACCACACTACAATAGTTCAAACCTTAATTTTGCATTTATTTATTTTTTATTTACATACGAAATCGACTAATTGTCTTTCTCAAAACGTATAACATAAAATGAGCGATAATGAATATTTTACAGCTTTCGAAATTTCAGATCTTTTTAAATGCATTTTCTAATTAATATGTGGAGTGAGTGTATGAGCATGCGAGTGAGAGAGTGAGTATGTATGGGTAAACATGAGTGTCATGTGCGTCCTGACATGCGTGCGCATGAAGAAGCGTGCCTCGCGGCAAAGGGCCGCTCCCCAGCAGACTGACCCTTGTCGGTCCCATCAGTCTAGGGGAGGCCTACCTGACATTAGCATATCATTAAATATGTTACAAATTGTATCATTCAAATAGTATATTCAATCTTTGTGCAGACTTAACTTTAAAAAACTTAACCCCCTTTTCCTTCCCTCGCCTGATCCCACAAATATAATAACAAAAAAGATTATAAGTATTATAATTGTTTAAGTCAAACATTAAATTACATTGAT
This sequence comes from Platyscapa corneri, assembly GCA_018907185.1. Classification (NCBI taxonomy): domain Eukaryota; kingdom Metazoa; phylum Arthropoda; class Insecta; order Hymenoptera; family Agaonidae; genus Platyscapa; species Platyscapa corneri. The sequence continues at coordinate 1,099,209 of JACCHW010000004.1, forward strand.
TTGGGAATAATTAATTTAATCAAAATTTTCATCTGTTTATGAAAAAAGAGTCTTTGAATAATTGCAAGTTTTTTCTAAATAATTATGATAACTTAATCTAGCCAACTAAGAGTCATTTGATACAAGGATCATCTTTAATGAATTAATTATTTAATGAGATTTGTATCATTCGCGTTATAATTTAATAATAACCATACTAGGATCATTTTCCCAACAGTAATGTTTTTAACTAATTTCGTGAATATCATTAATCACAATTCAATGTCGTATATTGTTATAAAACTATTGTATTTTTATCTTTTAAGTTATTAATTGTAGAACATCAATATTTCTTGTACATAGAAGAAATTGTAAATAATAATAGTTTATTGCTAAATACGAAACACCGTAAAAAAAAAGAATAAATTTATGTATGTCATTTTACAGAAATTAAATTTTAATCAATTTACTATTCCTTCGTAATTATACAAATGATTAAAAAATAATAGAAATTGATTAATACTATCCTTATGAATTAATTTACTTTTTGTGAATCATGTTACATTATTTTAAAATATTTGAGCTTGTGATAATTCCATGAAATGAACAATGTTATGACGAATTTTCTTGTTGAGGTTTTCTTAATTTTATTATGTGTATTGCATTCGCCTTCTTTGAATATCTGTTTCTTCAATTTTATTTATACATTTTATTGGATCAGTATTCGTTAAAAATAGTTCGTTAAATTTATAAAATTAATTAAACAATTTTATAAGCTGATTTTAGTAAGTAGGCTACTAAATCTTATACAGTGACAAGTGAAGTACTATAATAATAGTACCTGTGTATTGTAACATCTCACTGAAATATCACTGTTTTAAGTAGTTCCATTAGTCTCTTGAAATATCAGTAGATTTCACTAATGTTTTATTAGGATCATATTTTGTCTTTATTAATTGTATTTAACCTGCAAAAATTTACGTTGCAAGGAAAGTTATTCTATAGTAAATTGCATTATACTTAGAGATTCTATTAGATATTCAGGTCTAAGCAAGAAGACTTTTTTGTTAATATATAAAGTGTTAATTTTTAGTATAAAATTATACTTTTTGAGATCCCTTCGTGGCTTTAGACATAATGTATATACGTACATTTCATGCGAATTTGAATACAAAAGAATACATGTGCTGGAACAAACTTTTCGATCATATTAATATCTACAAATTGTTCAGAAATATTGAAATTATAATAGATCAAAACCTACGATGGAAATTTGTTCTAATATAATCAAAATCATCATAAACTTTTTCATATTATTTTGGCCTGAATTGCGTTTGGGCCAACAAGATTTATGGTATCGTATAATTTGATTTATAATAATAATAAATCAATTAATGCATTCAAGTAATAAATCTCTTTCTAATTCAACGACCATTGATATAGTTCTTCCTACAAATAGCCTTAAATTTTAGTACCCTTATTGCTTTTTATTATACTTAAAACTAAATGAATATGTGTTTTTTACACTTTCAAAATAATTATTTTGATGTTAGTTGGTTATACTACAATAGCATACTTACCAATTTTAAATTATCCGAAATTTTAAGATCTATATCATGTATGATTATATGAAACTTACTTCTCAAATCATCATTTTTCTAATTAATTTCTTATTTTAAAATTTATAAACATTTTTATGATAAATTTTTTCAGAAATTGATATTATAAATGAATCATAACCCAATTTTTAAGCGATATCAAGAATGCATCAGTATGTTTCTTACTGAAAGATTTTTTAGTATAAGTTTATATCATGTAAAAAATTCTTTCGACAATTTTTAATGATTAAAAATTGAATAAAATAAGTATCAATAAAAAAGAGTCATTAGTTTTTGGTTAATTAATTAATTAACGCTAATTCATATGAGATGGAATAGAATTGGAAACTGGAACAGACTAAAATTGTATTTTAGATACTTGAATTTAAATCCTTTTAACGATCATCCCAATTCATGAAAACCAATTAATATATTTTTTGTTTTAAGATTTACTGTTAAAATAAAGACAAACAATATTATTTATCTTAGATACTACCGATACAATAAGTAGGATATAACTATCAATATCGACAAGAAAACATCAAGATAAATTCATGCCATACTGATTGGTTAAAAATAATGCGGTAAGATTAGGACGTAAGTGATAATCTAAAATGATATAAGAGAGATCAAAATAAAAAAGATGAACAAAGATACATATTTAATTCGGAACTATTTAACATAACTTTTTCACGTGTAGAAGAAAAAATGTTTAAAGTATTTTGTATGTGTAAAATGCAAGTAGTTTGAATATGCATAGGAAAAAAAATAAGATATGTTTTATAAACAAATGATTTTGTGGCGTTAATTTTTTTGTGAGGTAATATATATAACTCACAATATATGAAAAATATATATATTTAGAATATAAAAGAAAGTAATAAAGAAAATGAACATATAAATTCTTTGACAAACAGGTAACTTGGACATTAGGAGAGCATATAGTGAGGAAGTAGATGAGAAGAGATACAGATTTTTTGTGAAGATAATGAATATTATACTATGAACATTTGCATATTTGCATACTTTTCAATCATAAAAATTAACGAATAAAATTTAAAATAATTTTTAACTTTAAAGCACATTACATAGTTTTATTCGAATATTTTTAAATTTAAGGAAAATATATTAATAGGATTAAATTATATTTAAAAAATAAAACAACTAATGTACTTATGAATCAAAATCTGATTTTTGCATTCATTAAAAATATATTACATATATAGCAAAAAATATTACTACAGTATAGAAATTAAATTTTATCTCAAAATGTAATATATATGATATATATTTTATTTAAAATATTTGGAATGAAATAATTTAAGTAATAACTGTATCATTCAAATGTATTATTTATAAGGATAATACTTTCACTTAAAATAAATTACAGATAAAACATGCAATTTCTTTATCTTGCGATAAATCCTGTTTAAACTATTATAAACAGTTTAATTTATATTTTTATAGATTTACATTTTTATGCAATTATATTTCTATTTTAGTTAAAAATTTAAATATTAAATTATTTTTAAAATTCGAAAAATGGTATAAATATATTAATTTTTATAACACTTTTAATTATATTGCCATAAAATTTTATCACGATAGAACCCAAATTTTGTCATATTGGGCTTAAAATGATAAATGTAAAATTATACATAACATTTATACATTATGTAGTATGCATACATCTTAAGATTTTTATATAATGTAAGTTAATTTTATAAAAATTCTTTTAAAAGGTATATTCTTATAAAAGTAATTTTACTTACAAACTGTTAAGCTTATTTAATGAAAAAATTAAATATTAAATTAACTGTACATATATACAGGTAAGTAATGTAAAAACAAAAAACTGTCAATGCTTATGCTTCTAGTGTCACTGTTTCTTGTAATTGAGTCTGAGATACTGTAAATAATATAAATATCATTATTAATATCTTTGAAATTTTATAAATTAATAATAATATATACCTTTTTCTTTACTAGGCTTATCTGTAGGTACATCTGGTAATAAAATATCATCTATAACTTCTGGTTTAAATTCTTCTACATCTTGTTTCATAAGATTATATAATTCATTTTCAACAGTATTTTCATCTTCGTCAGTTAATGCTCCAGATAATATAGCATCAATTTCTTGTTGCTTCTCCATACCTTCTCTTGTCTCATCCATAACTCTTTCAATTTCATCAATTGAAAGAATTGCATGTAACTTTTTTAGAGAATCATTGCCAATTTTGAGGCCATCTATAACTTTAGTTTCAATTTGTGCAAATTCTAAATCATGCACCATTTGCTCTAAATTTTCTAATTGTCCATCTGTTTTAGTTAGAATTTGTTCTTGAAACTTTTTTTTTCGTAGTAAAAGTAAAGCACGACTACAAATCAATAATATGATATATTAAATATAAGAAAATTTCATTTTATCTATTTATACATAAATTGAATTAAGTAAAATACTTGATTATATATTTTAATTAAATTCCTGTACTTATGTAGTACTTAAATTCAATTATATATTCAAAATAAAATTTAATTTGTTTTTATTTTATTAGAAATAGTAATAATTTCAGAAATACTTACTCTTTTTGATTTTTTTTTAATAATTTTTTCGCTATTTCTCTATCTTTTTCAATATTTTGCTCGATTCTTTTTTGATATTGTTTTATTTTATCCCTTGTTTGCTTTAATTGCTGAAATGATAAAAAAATTAGTTTTTAATATTTACATTAAAAGTAAGGTTATGATAACAAAAATGCAAAAATAACTGACCAAAACAGCTCTATCTTGATTTGTTATTCGACTAGTTTGTTTCTTTTTTGCAAAGAATATTCCCATTTTCACGGTTTTTTTTTATGTAAAATTTGATAGAAAAAAGATTACTGCCTTAAATTATAAGTTTCTTAGGTTAGTTACATGACAAATGTTATAAATCAGCAGTTCCAGAAAATGTTACTAAGTGACATCTTTCAAGACGATAGAAAATGTCGATTATGTAGCATTTTACTTTCTGCCGATAATGTAGTACTCTATTTTATCTATATAAAATAATATAAACGATCCATCATGATGGGACGTCTAGCCATAGATGGATATGCTATTATAATATATGGATGGTGTCATATGCACATTTGTATAGTTTATTATTCATATTACGTAAATTTAATATTCTAAACATATCGAGAGACGCAATTTATATGTCGTTTCTACATTATTAATTTTACAAAAAATATTATAAAACAGTAGATATATATGTTACAAAGAAAATTTTCTGTATAGCATAAATTATGGAATGTGTTGATTATCCGAGTATCTGATCTATTATGCAATGGGCTCAAAAATAAGAATAAGAGTGCCGCTTCAACAGCAATGTGATTACTTATAACGAGAATTTGTAGTAATTAATATCGAACGTGTAACGCTTTTTGGATTTTGAATAGAATCATTACTTCACAAATTGTTATTTTTATTCTACATCATCATAGTTAATTTCGAAATATTCGGTGAAAATAGGGTAGTAGTTACAACGGTAAAAATATCGAATAAGGAGGACATTGGTTTTAAATAAATGTCTTCATAGAATATCAAAAAGAAGTGTGGTGATCGAAATCCAAGGCTATTACATTGTAGTACATGTAAAATTAAATACGGACAATAAGAGTTAATGAGACGAAGGATACTGCAAGCTGCCATTAAATTTATCTCAAAATTTAATGTCAGATTTACGTGCAGTATTGAGGTTAAGTTAATATAATATTGCTTTTCAGTCTAGTGACAATATATTACTCGCAATAAAAGTGCAGTTTTTATGATTATAAGTAAATAGTTATTGCTAGATTTCAGTATTTTGTATTTATGAATATTTTATCTTACGGCTAAAATAAGATGTATTAAACATACAACAGTAGTTGCAAGATGCAGGGTGTAGAAGTAAGGATCGCAAAAAAGAGACAAGCAATCAAAATCAATAAATTTATAATATTTAATAATTTCAAATGAAAAAAATCAAATAATAAGAATGAGAACACATACGACTGATATATAGGATGTAACTAACGTAAATATGGGTCACTCATTGAATTATACAGTAAAAAAGTTCAAGAACCCTTTTTGATTGTTTATTTCACAAGAAATTTGTACTACAAGTGAAAGAAGTTAACAAAGTTTAAATTTTACGTTTATTTTATCCAACAGCAGATGCTATTTATTTTAAAAATAAATATGTATAATTTTTCTTAATCGTATCTAATTACTTAATTGGAATGGAAAAGGAGAAATAAATACAGGCTTTTTTCAGGTTGAATTGAACAATGTCCATTATATTATATATTTTATTCTCACATACACACGGCACGTTGTGAACCTTTTCTTAAATATTAATAATAATATTATAATTATAATATTCATCATCATCATCGTCGTGTCATCTTCGTAGTCGCGATAATAATAGCAATATAATAATAACAACTAAACAATAATAAACGTAATATGAATACATTAAATGTATATATGAATATATATATATATATATATATATATATATATAAATAATAAATAATCAATATTTTATAATATATTTATATTTACAGAAGGATACAATATTGTTATTTTTTGTATTAGTATTATTATTTATAATCACCATATTATATAGTTTTTTGTTTGTGTACATACACAATTAATTAAATTTACGGACCTCTTTGTTCGCAATTAATTCAGTGTTTTGTTGTTTATTTTTTATTTTATAATATTTTCTGAAGACTCCGCTTAACGATTAATTATTTTTTAACTCTTTTAATCCTTCAATAGCACACATCTTCATTCACTCTTGTTCTCTTCCGCTCTTTTCTTGATTAAATCTCATTTTTACAGTGCAGCTTACATCTTTCTCTATCCCACTGTTTTTTCTTTTCTTTCTCTCTGAATGCTATATGAATGCTCATATCATATGTATATTTTTAACCTTCAATTTATTCCAACTTTTATATTGTTTCTTTTTGGTGTTTAATATTGTATTTATATTTTTTCTTTCTTTTTTTCCTTTCTGTTTCTCTTTCTCTCGCACTACCTTTCATTCTTCATCTTTCTCCATCTCTTTAATTTAATATTTACCATATTGCTCACATCAAATGTATTAACGGAATCGATGTAATTTTGAAAAATGTTTTGACTCGATAATCTCGTCTTATGCTTATAACACGCATTATTTATTATTTTTTATTACCTTCCTTAGTGAAATAATCACATTTAGAATTTTAGAGGACATGATTAAACTTACCAAAAACTCTCCAAATTTTTATAATCACTCCGCACTCATTGTTATTTTTTATTATTTATTATTTTTAATATTTTACAAAACATCCACTATTAATCTGGCCTACTATATTCGCGAGAGTCTTGCACCGCTAAAAAAACGATGATCCTTGAAAATAATGTCAAAAGTCACGCATTTTTATATTTTACTACATTTTTTGGTTGTATTTACCATAGTTTAAAATTTAAAAAATCTAAAATATTCGGATTTTACACGAGAATAATATTCAATGAGTTATTTTTGTTTCTGTTAATGATATTTGGGCTTTTTTGCATTAATTTTCTTTTTTCGTTTATTTAGTCACTTGTAATTTTATAATCATACCATGCACATTTGAAAATGCAGGGTTTATTCATTATTTAATAAAACGTGTCATTTACCAAGTATAGTAGCGGTATTAGATAAAGCTTTAATTGTCGTTGATCGACTCTCAGCAATCTTGTAAAAGTGAGATCTCTTCATAAATATTCTGTACATCATTATAATTAATATAAATCATCGTAGTATCTTATATATTCCCTTATATCTATGTCATTATTATCAATAGTGCAAAATTGAAACTTTACGTACTTAGATGTCGATTACCTTCTTGTCTGTTAAATAATTTGTTCTTGTCGTCTTTTTGTATTATCCATTATTTTTTTAATCGTAACACACGCACGTGTAGTTTTTTAATACGCCACAAAACGTTTTATATCGTTACAAATATTAAGTTTTAAAATTGGTATTTTGTTTTTTTTTTTTGTTAGTATTAAGTTCAATTAATTTCGTTTAAGCATTTAGATAATTATTGAATATATTATAGAATTAAGATGAGCCTATTTATTGCTTGTTATAAGTTATTTTTTTTATCATTCTTCTTCTTTAATTTTAAATTTCTTACAATGAACGTACATTTATTATTATTTTTTTCATTAATCTCATAGCTTATGTTTATAATTTATTGATATAGTAATCTAAATAATTATTTCATCCGAAACTTGTAATAATTTTGCAAATTTATTTCATTAAAAATTGGTTAATTTTTTAATTTTTGTTTATTAAATATGATTTTGTTCCGTTTTTTAGTATTTAATCTTCTTACATAAATTATCATAAAAATTAAACTAAATTTATTTTCCAAAACATGAAAAGTGATAAATAATTAATCATATGAAATTGATCTGATATAAAAGATTATACGAATGTTGTTTACAATAAATTAATAATTTGAAATTGTATTTATTTGAGGTTTTCTTTTTCATTATGATTATTGATATTGATTATGAATTTGAGAATACTAACAACATTTTTCTAATAACATAATAACAACACTAATAACATAAGTGTTAAATTTTTATTTTTCAATAATGCAGGGTAATCATTTAATTTTATTTAACTGAAAGTAATAATCGAAGGCAAGATTAAATTTGCACTATTTTCATTATCTCATACATGTCTCTAAAAAAGATTTGACTCGTCTTTTTATATAATATACCTTATTTATTACACGAACATAAGAAAAAAAAAATAATGTGTTTGGAGCTATTATTATGTAGACTTATATATTACAAATAATATTAGATATCACAGATCAATTTCATAGTTGATACGATGACTATAAAGAAATTTGTAGTCTATAAAATTATTATTTTAAATTATACAATTGAAAATTATTGTTGAACTTATTACTTTTTCAGAGAAGATTGCAGTTACGATTTAAATAACAACAATTCTCTCACATTTCTTCTATCGGTTCTTAATACCTTCTTATTTGTTATTTCATACTTTTTAATTGATTATTAAATTTACTTTAGGCTCTTGAATTGTCTTTTACCGCATTTCAAATATAGTAAAATGTATTTTGTAAATTATTTATTGTAAAATAAACACTGTATATTTAAAACATTAATATTACTTTGCTTGATACGTACAAATAGAAAACAATTATTATCAATCTTTTATCTTTATTATCTCATTGAGATTAGCTTGAAATGACAATTTCATGTAAAACTTTTTGTTATAAAATTGACTATTACTGGAAGAAATTAGTTTTTTTTTGTATTTATGTCAACTCCGTAGATTTATTCTCTTGATTCCTTACATTACGTTGAAAGTTTTGCAGTTCCATGGCATCTTAAAAAATTATTTTTGGTTAATTATTTCTGTTTTTAATAGGCGCATAAACGTAAACACATATACCACGTTAAAAAGATATTAAGTAATTAGTTGGACACAATATCAATAAGAGTAAGAAAAATTCGTAAATATTTATTCAAAATGTTAATAAAATTTAATAAATAAAAACTTGGCAACATCTTAAATAAACGCAATTGGATGAAAAATGTACATTTATTTCTTGTGTTGAAAAGATATACTTTTATACAAGGAAATTTTCTTTTTTTTAATATTATAGTTGCCTTATACAGTAAATAAATTGTATTCAAATATACAGATTTATATATTTTTATATTTTCACTTGATATATCTTTATGGGAAAAAGAGCTATAAAATAAAATTTCTTGTTCTTTTAATAATTCTGTCTATAAGCATTGTAAACTTTGTCATTGAAAAAACCATAAAAAATTGAACGTAAAATTTCCTTAATGACCCTTCAAACGCATGAATGTCGTCTATGCGTGTCTATAAGAAAAATCGTGTCAACTTATTGCTTTTATTTAATTTTTCTTTTGTGGCTTTTGTGCTATTTTTATCAATCTTTTTTATCATTACTCTATTTATCTATCTATCTATCTATCTATCTATCTATCTATCTATCCTATCTATCTATCTTACTGTTTTCTTTCTTCTGATGCATTCTTTCATTATTTTTGTAGTTACATATACGTATTGCATGGCACGATGACTAAGTGTATGTGCAATAACATGTTAAGCTAGTTCGCCATTCGAAAAAAAAAAAATTTTGCAATAACTTTTAATACATTGTTTGATAAAAAAGTGTAATTTTACTTCAAACAAAATTTTATATCAGTTAGCTAATTAATTTACAAAAAACAGCATTAAAAATTAAAAAAATTATAATTATTATCTTTATATAAACTAAAAAAATCAACAAGAAATATGAACTATTAAAAAATTTTTTTTAAATTGGCTTTGATAATAAAAATAAATCCATTCTTTCTATAACAAAGATTATTATTTATTATGAATAAATTGAAAGGGTAACATTACATTCGGTTTTAACCTCGTTTATCATTTATTTATTGCGCATTCATTATCTCTTTCAAAAGGCTAATAATTTGTTGTTCAGCTCTTGCTTTCACCTCTTTCGCTTGAGGAATAATAAAAATATCGAAAGCATTAAAGTCATTAGGCGCGCGTAACGTGTATAGAATAATTAATGTAATTAACGATTATGAAAAACTTATTTTGAGAATTATTTTAATAGTGACGAGATAATGATGATAATAATTACAGTATAATTGTATATTAATTATAAATGGGTATTGATAATAATATTTATAGATCAATATTTATCTTGAATAAATTTATATATTAATTAAATCAATTAATTCAATATAATAATAATAGTTCAACAGAAATAAAACAAGAAAACTTAGTAATTAGATTATGTCTTAAAATACAATAATAATTTATCTCGCAGAAATGTATCCAGTGCGTGTTATAATGGTGAAAATGTTAGACATAAAAATACATAGTAATAATAGAATTGCTCTATCTTAGCAACGCATTTGTCGAATTATCAAAAAATATCTATCTAACTATGCTTCTTCAAGTTGCTTCCCCTTCTTTTTCATTTAATCTGTTTCTCGATTTCGCTCTCTCTCTCTCTCTCTCTCTCTCTCTCTCTCTCTCTCGCTCTCTTTTGCTCTACTTATCTATCTTTTATTCGATTTCACTATGATATTATCATCTTCATTTTATTTATCTTTCATTAAAACACTGTTCCTTCTATCTCCATTTTTTCATTCAATAAAGCAACAAATAAAAAAAATTAATATAAATCACGTAACACGTTGCATTATTCGCACATCTTCAAAAATTTCTTCTTGCTTATTTTCTTACTTTTTTCTATTTTTACTATTTTACTAAACTAAAAGTTCCTTAGCAATTCTTCTTTTGCATAGAACTCGATTTAAAGTGTATATGCGCAGTAAAATGATTTTTTATTCTGTTTAGGAGTGATCAAAGTCATTGGATCAATGGTGTGATGTATGGTGTATTTATATATACACAAAGTTCACACGGCGCGGAGGAATTGAACTCAAGAGGCAAGACATCCAAGTTGATCTTTTTTCTTATTGTTTATCTATTAATTTTCTTATTTTACTTATTTATTTATTTTTGTTTCATTTTACGATATATTGACTTGTTAGCAAGAATCTAAGAAGGGAACACAATACATTAGGCTGTTTCTGCGTCGACTTGGAATGAGTAACACTATCTATAACTTATCCAATTGTATGTAGGAAAAATCCTTTACATTATTATTTTTATAAGAGCTGCTATATACGAAAGCGCGACTATACGTGATTTATGTCTTTTATTATTTTTTTCGTAATTTTCTTGTGCTTAATAAACTTGGAGCATTCGATATATTCTTAATAATTGATTCTGGTTTATCTTTTATATTTAATGTATCTATCCAATGTATATCAATTTCTTTTTTTAGTATTTTAAGCAATAAAAATTTTGATATTGTTTAACCTGCACGTCATATACGGGCACATTTTTATGAATGGTTTTTTACTCAAAATTTTTTTTTATTTTATCCTCAAGATGTTTGAGATTTGCATATTAAAATAAATGCGCCTGCACAGATTAAATTCTATTAATATTGACTGGTTGTGGATACGCGTCATTGACCTTTTACAGCTGCATGCAATGATAATGTGCTTTTAATATTGCTTCTTCATCTCTCTTCGTAAGAGGTATTGCACGTTTATTAATTTCATTTGAAAAAACACATTTCCATAAACATTTTATTTGTACGCACTTTAAAACATTAGAATTGTTTCTATGCAGGAAATACAAATTTTTTATCTCATAAGTTTCAAAATTGCCATGACGCTAAAAATGATATATTTATTGCCCCTTGAGTTGTTTTTCTTAGTAATTATGTATTCTATTCTAACTCTTTTTTATTTTCCGTCATATAAGTAAAAACTTAAAATATATATCATATTTAAACTAAAAACGCTTCAATGTATATTTCTGTATATTTTTCTTCATTTTCTAATCACGGATACATTTGGAAATATAATTTCTTTCAACTTTTACTTTAGTTTCCGGGATCAGACATTATTTTCTTTCGATTTCTCTCTCTCTCTCTCTCCATCAGTTATGCATGTGTGTGCGCATCTTCGTGATGTCATTATTTTATTTTCTCAGTTTACCGTTTCTGTAGCTTTTATATTGTTCTACAGCAATGATAATCGTAGAAAAACGAACCAAGCCTTAATCAATTAGTAATAATTATTCTACTCATTCTTTTCCTTTTTTCATGACTTTTTATCAATGAATGCCAACTTCGTTTTGTCGTTTGTTATATATGCAATAATTATATACTGGGCTTCTTTATTTATATTTATTTATAGTATTATATATATATATATATATACACACATACATATATACATATATATACACATACATTCACAGTACACCCATGCACGTATACGCACGCGCATAAAAATATACATATATATATATGTGTGTGTGTGTATATGTGTGTGTGTGTGCATATGTACACATCCAGATACATTTCCGTATGTACATATATATATATATATTTGCGTACGGGATGGCAAAATTCGATAGCGGGTGGCAGATATTATTCTCTTTCTTTTGTTCCACTTATTCTCTCATTTAATAATTTTTTGTTTAATTTATAATGTATTATTATTATATTCTTCGTAAAAAACATTATAGTGAAGATCAATCCATGCCGCTTAACGAACGCAAAATCTTATTTTGTGTATTCTCCGTGCTTTATCTTTATTTTTTCTTCTCTTCTTCTTTTCGCTTCTGCATTTTTTCTCTATGTCTCTTTTTAATCCTTAATCAAATTACAGTACAATAGTATATTAAATTTAAAACATCAATAATTATATACAAATACATAAAACAGCGTGTTCATTTCTCTTTCATCTTCATAATCATTATTCGTTTTATTTTTTATTCACCTTAGATATTAATCATAAATATTATTTGCTTCCTCATCATTCATTATATTTATATATGTATACGTTTGTATATATACTAAATGTATATTAGACGTAAAATTTCAGTATTTATTTATTAATTTATTTATTTTTGTTTATTTATAAATGTGTGTACTTCAGCCAAACAGATTTTATATTATCGGTTTGCCAATTTGTTTTATTTCTCTAGGAATTATCTTTCTTTTAGCATTACTCGTCAAAATTTTATTCTTATTCATCTCCGTCATTACTTTTATGTCATTATTCGATTATTCATAACCATCGTATAAGTGTGTATATGTAAATTATTTATTTATGTATATTTTTATTTATTTTTTCAAGAGAATACTGGACAACTTTCTAAAAGAAGACATTCCTTGTATATTTTGTACGAAATATCCATGGGTCGATCGATTTTCCTTCCTTCTTGGTATTACTACATGCATTTTTTCTTATAATGGCCCTTAAAATCATATTTATTAATATGTTAGATGCTTATTTAAAGAAGTTGTAAGAACTTTTGCCATTGAAGAGAACTTTACTACATCCTTTAATTAGAATATATAGGTCTGAGTAACAAGAACATTTGACACTCGGTTTCATTATTTCTCGACATTATCTTTAAACCTGTATTGAATTATTGTAATAAATTTATTTAATTACTGAAGTTGATTAAGGTTTATTATCTCCAAGCCTTCTTTTAAATATAATTCCTTCATTTATTCTGAATCTTGTTAATCCTACATTTAGCATTTAGTTTTTAAAATGTGAGAATATTCTTATTGTAAATTTTTGTTAGTAGTGAGCTGGTGTTTTACCCTCATTTTTGTTGCTATTATACATCATTGTTTTGTAAGTTATTAAAACATGAATATTTTACCAGTCTACTAAATATTGTGAATAATATATGATAATCTGTTGCGTATTAATATATTTATCCTTGTAAAATCGAAATAGATTAGTACCTATTAAAATTGTATCTGAGTAGGAATGGATTTAAAATCTTCAAATGATGGTATATAGACCAACATGCACTTTGTCTTTTATCATTTTTTCAGATTTAAAGAGAAGTTGCGAATTAATTTTAGATTAACTAGAAAAAAAATAAATATGGAACCATTGCAAATTAAAAAATGAGCGTCTTCGATATTTTCATGCTAATGGATATATGCTGCAAACTACTTGTAGCCTCACATTGGCGAGTGGATGCATAACCATGTATGCAAAAAAGGACCAATTTTATGTGTTTCCTTTAATTGCAATCAATTTATAATCACTAATATTGTTGGATACCACTCTTGGTCCGATACATATAATTTTTACATTAATATATTTTTAGCACTGGGACGTACCGACTACCATTTTGTTTCGAAATTCTCGAGAATTAAAAATTTCGTTTTATTGAAATTTCACTGAAGCATATTTTCTAATAAAAAACAATCTCTATTATTTAAATTTCTCACCATTTATCAATGTACTTTATTAACAGAAAAGCAAAATTCCATCACCTTATACGTACATTTTTGTATCTTTTTTTTAATTTATGTCTTACCTGAGTATGTAAGTAAATCTCATTTTTATCCTCGTTTACTTTCTTTCCCGTTTTTATTATTTTTAATTAAGTTTTCATTTCGGTACTAGATTTCTCGAATATATTACTACATTTCTATAGAAAATTGACTTTTTATCGCTTACTGTTTTTTCTAAAACTTTACATTTGACGCATCAAAAAACAAAATGGCTGCCGTTCAAAGAGACTCACGTCCCGAAATTGTTCTTTTTTTTATTTACCCTGTCTTTGAATACAATATAACCGTACTACAATCGTCGTACATATATTAATTTATTTATTGTAAAATTGTTTTCGATAATCTGCCACATTTGCTATCTTATTTTGTGTTTGTCCATAATAATCATAATTAATATTAATAATATTAATAATAAATATTCATCGCATTCTCATAAAACAAATTCGATCGCTCCTATACTTAATGGCGTTGCCTTCCGTCAGTTAAACGCCTAAATTATTAAAATTCTAATCTCAAAACCCTGAATAACCGCCGCGGACGATTAATACTACCGACCACATTCTCATCATCACACGGTAAAAAAAGTGATTTACAAATTGTACGCTTATAACGTTTCATAAATTCAAATTATAACGTTGCTATCAAAATAAATATTTTTATCAAAATATTTTTCGATATAAACATTAATTCATTTTTAAAAGCGTTGCAAACATAAAATTACTTAAGATTCGAGTGATTTATATATTTTATTTTTACTGTGTACAATTCTATTCCTTAATTTCTCGTCCCTTTTCTATCTCTCTCTCTCTCTCTCTCTACTTTTCTCTTTCTTTGCATTTCTTACTAAAATGTTTAAAATTTTACAGCCTTATAAATTGCATTACGTGCACTTATTATCCGACTGATAGAAGATTGAATAGTTAGACCATTATTCGGACTTTTTATACAGTAGCACTCGATTACTAAAATCATAAATACGTATTTAATTATTTATTTTTTAAGATTATCAAATTTTTTTATGGTGTCATACGCTTTTAACAATAATATGACCAAAAACAATAAGAAATCAGTAAGTAATAAGTTATACACGCGAGTTTACAAAAAAAATGACAATAATTCAATTTAATTGTAAATAGATAATAAGAACATTACAAATTAATGCTTAGACAATACAATATCGTAATAATACTAATAATACTAAAATGACTACTACTAGTACTAGTATTGCTACTATTTCTACGATGACTACTACTGCTACTACTATTACTATTATTACTACTACTATTGCTACTACTTCTATTACTACTACTAATGCTACTAATACTACTATTACTTACTGCTGCTACTACTGCTACTATACTAATAATAATAGCAATAATAATTATTATTATAATGATGACTAAAATAATGATATTAATAACAATATTTATAATAAAAATACTGGTAGTAGTGATAATAGTAGTATTAAATTAGTAGTGAAAAGAGTTGCGATAATAATAGAAGTAATAGTAGAAGTAGTAGTTGCAACAGTAACTATTGAAGATAAATGCAGGAGAAGTAGTAGTAGATAAAAGAAGAAAATGAGTAATAGCAGTACTGATTTTGTAATATTAACATTAATAGTAATAGTAGTAGTAGTAGTAGTAGTAGTAGTAGTAGTAGTAGTCATAACAGTAATTAGTAATTAATAATTGTTGAAGTAAATTAATAGGGGATGTAATAGTTGCAGTGGTAGTAGTAGGAATAGAAGAAATAATAGTAGATTTAGTTAGAATAGTCGTAATAGTATAGTAGTAGTGATAGATGTACTTGCAATATCAATAATAAAAATGATAAGAATATTGATAAAAAGCATGATAACGATGATGATGATATCGCAATATATAATATTTATCGATTTGCGTATCATAACTGTATGGCAGGAAGGGGATTAGGGTTAAAAAGGAATTCGAATAATTCGAATAATTTCGAATAATTTCGAATAATTTCGAATAATTTCGAATAATTTAATTCTTAGCTATATATGTTAAAATTTTTTTTAATATTTTTTTGTTCTAAGACGTTTTGTGCGATCGCCGATGCAAGAAATTATAGTAAAATTTAAGAGCTCTATTAGTATATTGACATATATTTGTTTAATAAAATTATTCTCGTTATCGTCGACCGCTCATTGCGTAGCATTAATATTATTTCCTATTCTTTTTCTTGTTATATTCGTTTTTACTATATCTCAGTCCTTAGCATTTGACACGTTTTCATAATTATTTTTCTTTGTTATCCTTCTACGCAAGTTGTTTATTTTTTTTTATTGACAGTGCATGCGTTCATTAAATTTATTTAACATTAGATCATTAATTGCACAAGAACGTAAAAATGTGCGCATTTACGCACTTTAATGCTGTATGTTTGTTTATTCATACTCGTGTTAAAATCAAATACGTGATTCGAATACAATACAATCGCCTTACGTTATCTGCGCTAATACAATTATTATTCTTTTACTTTACGATTACTTCGTACGTCTTCTTTTACGTGAGTCCCTATTTATCGTCTTTATATCCTTACCTAACCGCTAAGATCATACATTTTCTATGTAATATTCAATTATTATTTATTCTGTTATCATTTGTGGTTTATTGGTGTATGCTTATATATTGAAAAAACCTCACTTCTCTTAATTTCCTCCGCCAAATATATATCCTCACACACGCCTCATATTATTATCTGCTTATTTATATAGCAATTAATAATAATTTTTATTATTTATTGATTCATTATTATATTATTACTATTATTAAGAATTATTTATGTTGGAAAATGGACTAATGCCAATTCGCGGCTTCGATTGTGACGAACATTCTTTTAATTATTTCGTGCAGTCACGTGCAATATCGTCCAAGTACAGTCCGTATTTAATCCTTACAATGCTTTAAAAGCTTTAGCTAGAGGAATCTAGTTATTTATTTTTAAAAACCTTGTCTCCTGTTTGTGTATACATGTGTGCACAAGTATGTCGAGTTTCGTTTGTCTGTTTTATCTTTCTGATCTTCAAATTATTATTCCGCTTTTCTCTTTCTTTCTTTTACACTCGCTTGCTTGTACACTTTGTCTTTTTGCAATATTCTTCTCGTACCCTAACTTGGTCGTCCCTTTTTTATTCCTTATTTTTTTGTTTTATAATGGCCTCTTTGTAGTCCGTTTCCTTTTCTCTCGCTATCATCCAAATCCACACATATATCTCGTATGCGTTCGACCGACAGCCCATCACCACTTCCGGGACGAGAATTCTCGAAAAAAACGATATTTTCCCTCCGGAATATGCTCATCGTTTATGGCTGTGTGTCACATGCTGTTTTTCTCTTTCTATCTTGTTATATTGAAACTCTCCTCCTCAAAACTTTTATTATTTTTCTGATGCATACATTCTGTTTAATTTTTTATTTATTTATTTGTTGTTTTTTACATTTACTCTAGCCTTTCGTTTCCACACGCTATAATTATCTCCAACCGTTGAAAACCAAGTCCTGTGGTCGGCTCCCCGCGATTCCTTTTTCTCACTCTATTTCTATGTTTGTCGTGTGTTTGTATGCCTGTGTACTTGTTTATGTGTGCGTGTGGGTGTGTGTATTTTTTTTAATCAATCGCGAGCTTCTGCTCTCATGTTGCTCGAATCGTAATGCCGTCAGTCGACCATGCTGCACTCTGCCCTCTTGGCCATCCTGTGAAATAATTACATATATTTTCTTTCATTTTATTTTTCATTTACTCATTTAATATTTACTTTTTAAATTATGCAATTAAAATTTCTGTTAAGCTACAATGCTGTTGCTGAAGTAGTAACGGACATAATATAATAGACAGTCGAGAAAAAAAGATTTATTTCAATTTTTATTGAAGTTTTAAAATGTTAATTTAAACAAGAGAAAGCATTCTCTTCAAAGGTACCAACAGCACATTTGAAGAAGTAACCGTACAACTACGAAACTTTTCTAAAAATAATCACCTTATATTTATTGCTGCATAAAATTGTTCCTTTAAATTAGATTAGTTCTCGTTTAATATAAATAAGCTTTGTAAATCTTTAATTTGAAATTTCTTGAATTATATTATGTATTATGTTGCGTTACTTTTGCAACAGAAGGTAGTAGTCATTAATTCTTAGTATGAGAGTTTTTTTATATATAATATAATGTTATTTTTTACATAAAATATATTAATCATATAATATTGAGTTCATGTATATTAATAAAATTTAACAAACTATCTACCTGATGTTAGATTTTAACAAGGCTCAATGGTAGCCGTTAGTGAATGCTGCTGGTATCAAAGGACCCTGTAACATCAAATAAACATACTATAATAACTATTGTATTCAAATTATTGAAATTATGTTCACACAATTTATAATGAAAATGATTAAAAAAACTATTTTAGATGAATACTAGTAAAAGAATGATTTATTTATAATCGTAAAAAAATCATAAAAATTCAGAAACTTTGATTAAAATTATTCTTTACATTAATGATAATAATTTAAGTAATATTATTTTATAATTTAAAAAAAATTTTAATAATAAGTTATTTAGTAATGTCAGACATAATATTGTTTACATTATCAAAGTTTTCAATGGAATATTTGTGGAAGGTTGTTCGAAATTATTTTTTTTATGAATTGATATAAATAATATTTCAGATATGTACAATAAATACATATTTAAACTTTTAATATTATACATACAATTTAAATTTAATATTACTATATGTACATTATTATTTATGTCATTAGTTACATTATAGTTATAAAAATTTCATAATATAATAAATAATCAGTAATAATTTCATTCTTGAAAAATTCAGTATTTTTAACATTTTATTAATTTAATAAATAATTTTATATATGCTTTTTATTTATATTATCTATATTTTCCTTTATTTTTTTGTAAAATCATAATATTATATGAAATTGTTTTTCTAATATTAATAATACTTTTGTTTAAGATTAATGGATTTTATTATTATTATAAAAAATTTAAGTAATAAATGAATTTTTGTAAATCTATATATAAAATAAAAACAATAATTGAAAATCATAATAAATTTCAGAAATTTAATAGTATTTTCTATAAGAAAAAAATAAATAATATTGAGATATAATTTTTTCAAGGCATATATATTTCAATGAAATATGATGCTGATTAATGGTCGAAAAAATTCATACACGAAGTGCATTAAAATGATCGATATGTATTGTGTACAATTTATTACACTAACTCACTAAACTATGTTGTTCTCTGTCTTTTTGTCTCTATCTCTTTCATTCTGATTATATAGAAACATTAATAGATATTAATAGTATGTAATTAATAATAAATAAAAAAACTTATATTATCTCGAATATGATATCTGACTTAAGTATAATTTTTACTATTTATAACGGGATGATTTATATATCCATACAAAGATTATTAAAAGCTTATCAGAGAACAACAATATTAAAAATACAATATTAAAAGAATTTTTATTCTTATAGTGTCTTTTTTGTTGATAATTGTATTTTATGATAATTTTATTGTTTTTAATTATATAGATAAATATTGTTCGATTTCAAAGTATGATCAAAATCTAATTTTAATTAATTAAGAAGTCAATTTACACTATTTATAATGCTATATTAAATTTTATGATACATATATAGATATATATATATACACACACACACGTTTTAAGTAG
Source organism: Platyscapa corneri (assembly GCA_018907185.1). NCBI lineage: Eukaryota > Metazoa > Arthropoda > Insecta > Hymenoptera > Agaonidae > Platyscapa > Platyscapa corneri. The sequence continues at coordinate 1,119,523 of JACCHW010000004.1, forward strand.
TTTTAAAATTATCCAAATAGCTCTTATAAGTTTATTGATTAGATTGTTTAACAAATAATTGTTTATTTAACTTTCACTTTGTTTGATATACATATATTTATGAAGAATATGATATAAAAAATAAAATAACTAGCTAACAAATCTTAAATAAACGTTAGAAATCGATAATATATTTTATACCATCTCTTATAATTATTTTTTATTTATAAAAGAAGATTGTATATTTAATTATTAAAGTTTTATCGAAATAAAACTTTTATTTTATTGTAATAGGTATGAAATAAAGAATTATAAATTGTCAATATTAAATAAATACTATATAATATTAATAATGAAATAAAATTATTAATATAAAGCTTATAAAGTTGATTCTATTATCAATCAAATTAATTATATACAGAAAATAATATATGAATTAAATTCATTTATATTTAAAAACATTTTATGGATAATGTTTCTATTTTTAAAAAAATATCTAAATTGAATAAGAAATATTGGATTTTCAATTCAATTAACATTACAAATAATTTGGATATTATGAAATATATTATCCGAAACATGGCCTCAATTATGTTTGGAAATCCCCTTTTAGTTGTAAGCGTCAACAATGTAGCATTTTTTAAACTAATAAATTTAACACGAGTTATTACACGAGAAAATATTAAAAAACTTGAAAATAAATAATAATATTTAAAATTAAGATTGAAAGTAGTTTGTAATTTTAATCTAGATACATAACACTTACACGCTGAAAATAAGACGGTGTTAAGCAGACTTGCAGTAATAACTAGTAATAAAATAAATATTTTGTGCGTAATGAGCCTCGACTTAGTATCGATCAGCGATTTCTCTTTCGCATTTAAAATTAATGAATTTTGTAAACTAAAGTAAAGGGAAGCATTCTAATCGTGTTCATCCTCTACAGCTCATTCTCAAAACCTTAAATTTACATTCTTTCCGAGAAGAGTAATTTTAATCTCGAAGGCAAACAAACCGGACCACAAAGCAAACAATATTAAATAAGTTTAATCCGAACAACGAAGTGTCTAAAATATAAAGAAAGCCGTTTTTATAACCTGTATTTGAAATCGGCTGGTAATTCGTCCGCCTGAACTTACGGGACTGTAGTTGAGTGGAGCGCGTGAGACGGCAATTGCAGGAAATGCGGTGGTGGGTGGCTGAGGGCTTGCAGCCGCCTGGACGTAGCTAGCGACTGCTGAATCTGCTGCTGCTGCGGCCGCCGCCGCGACGGCGCTGGAACTGTACATGTCAATAGGTCCAGGGGAGTTAGCCGCAGGGAAGGAACGACCCTGGGGCCCACCGTGACCACCGGCACCGTGAGGTGATGCAGGTGGGAATCCGGCTTGGGCAGCTGCTTGGTAGTTGTTCATTACTGCAAAATTGTTTTGTTATTAGAGTATTATTTTGGTCTACTCTCTCTCGACTCTCTTGTTTTATTCTTTCGTTTTCTTTTGCTCTTTGCTGTTACTCCTGTCTCTCTCAGAACAACTGCGACTATTCTAGGACTCGCGTTGAAAGTACTTCTTTCAATGTGCTTTTCTTTATCTATTCCAAGCTCTAAAGTTGAATATAGGTTAACGGCTAAGGCTTAACTCAATTTTTTTTTTGTACCTTGCACCTACACATTTACCTTATTCTGCAAGTGAGTGACTTTCAACTAGAATAGCATTTAAAATTGTAAGCTTTCACGTGAAACATTAAGGTCTGCATTTATTTTAATTTTCTAGAAAACGAAGTTTGTTTATTTATCTAGTTTAAAGTTCACTATTTATTATTACTATTATTATCCTATTGAAATTGTTTCGTTAGGATTTTGAAAAAATTTTAATTAGCTTACTTTACCGAAGTAGTTTCAAATTAATCTGCATAAATAATACGTATGCATTTACTTATTTAGATACAAATAAAAAATACATGTCTGCATATATCTGTGTATCATTATTTTTTTTTTATGTATATAAAAATAATGGTAAAAGAAAATAAAAATTTTATAGAAAAACGTTGAATCAAAATACTGCATATTTATTCAAAATTTGTATCATCAACACTAAGTGAATGCTTAAATTTTCAGGGGATTATATTTATGAAAAAACTTTTTTTCATAAATTTTTTGATAAATTAGAACTGAAAGTAATAATTTAGAAAGTTCAGAATGCAATTAATTCTACTAATAAATAGAAATATTTTTACTAGTAATGCTCAAATGGAAATGTTATTATTTTGTATTCATATATTCTATAATGATAAGTTAAAGCTTTCTAAATTTTGTTCTTTGTTATTTCGTTATAGTAACTATAGTTTGAATGTATTATATTCAAAATAATTTCATGTTATGGACTGTTAATATATAAAAAAATATTTTCAAAGATTAAATTTTAGAAACAATTACTCGAACTATAATTGCGTTCAAGTATCTTTTGATCCGATGCTTGTTTTGTATTATATAAACAAATATCTTGCTGTATAGAACTACCAATTAAAAACGTATATTTTTAAATTAAAGAATTTACACACTAAATTGGCTTTTAAAAATTTGATAAAAAAATCGAAAATTATTTTCTTTTTACATAAAAAATTTCATCGGTTCTTTAGGGCAACAATATTAACCGAAAGAATATTAAAATGCAGTACTTTCGAAAATCCACTTTTTCCATGCTGCACGATGAGTGGATGAACAATATAAGTATAAATAATAATAACTAAGTATAACACATATAAGTATTGCATTCATATGTGAATCTTTTGTGTTATACACAGCCTTTGTCTTTTTCAATTTTTTATTAACGATCCATCAGTTTTTACATGACCAATGTGTGTATCACTACGTAAGGCTTTTTGAAAAGCATTGTGGAACTAAATATGGAATGTTTATACATAAAATCCAAAAAGATCTGAAATGATTCTTATAGACATATAAAAACAAAGAAAAAAATAATGAAAAATAGGTCATCGCATGAATCAGTTAGATTTCGCTAATCGTTTTAAACAAGTTATATCAAGTTATTTAAGTTTATAGATTATGTTTAACTAATAAATTTTATGTATTTTTAATATTCATTACATTATAGTCTCAAGGTTTTATTAACCGAAATTCAATTTTTAATGTCTAATGTAATAATTATTTTCTAGATTTAAAAAGATCTAAATTTATAAAATCAATTAATCTTTTCGATTGTATAAAAAATTTAATGAAATTTTTTATTTTCTATGATTCTAATATTACAATGAAAAGTAATCATTAATGTTGGTATTTAAACCAGTATTTTATTGAAAAATTTTGATAGAAGATTAAAACAATTATTGGTAAGAGTAATTTTTTTTATTTTCTTTTTTTTTTGAAAAAATTATTTTAAAAACGATATCTATTATTAGATAAATTTATTGTTTAAAATATATCTATTTTTATAATAGTTACTATTAAACAAGCAAGATAAGTGTTAAAAATAAATTTTTTATAATTGCTTAAGTTCAAATTATTTTTAAAATACAATACTACTAATATAAGTTATTATTTTTAAATTTGAATAGCTATTTGTTGAACACATATTTTCTAGAAAATACGATAAAAATATAAAATATATTACAATAGATATTTTATAATAGATAAATTAAAGAATTATTTTTTCCATAATAATTATTTTTCGCTAAAATTATTTTAAAGATAAATAAATTAAATTTCAATCATAAACTATATTATAAGTAATTAAAAGCGGTAATAGGGGTAGAAGAATATAAAATTTTATTAAATAAAAAAGATAGCAGATATATTAAATTAAATTTATAAACATTACTTAAAAACAATTATACGCGGAAATGAGAAAAAATAAAGATATATGTGCACATTAAAAATGTGGCGGAATTATTTTTCTAGGAATGAGTCCAGTAAATTTAAATATTTAAAAAAATATTTACAATTTGTTTGCTTTATTTATTTAATGAATAAAAACGAGTATATGAAATTGAAAGAAAAGAAAGAGCTTCGCGCAGAAGAATTAAATGAGCAATTGATGAAAAGCCAATTGTCCGGCCGCTGATCCTCACACCTAATCAAAAAAACCTATTCAACTTTAAAACTCTTAACAATGGCACGATGCTTAAAAAGTTTGCTGCCAATTCTAGATAGGTAAGTATGAGGTTTAGATCTTGAAAATACCAAAGATGTGGGTACCATTCAAAAGTTTGATTTATTTAAGAAGAGATTACAGGCAGATTAAAAAAATCGAAGGAAGCTTAATAGAAAACTTGAGAGAATTTTAAAGATGACCCGCGTTCACGATCTAAGCTAAATAAAACAATTTTTACTTATATAATATTTTTACACTACGGTGTTGTTTGAAAAGTTTCAAAATCTTTTTTTTTAATTATTCCATGTATCGGATAAAAATTTAATTAGCATAATTGCCTATTTATATGTAATTGAATATATAAGAAACAAAAAATTAAGCAATATCTATAAAATATTAAGTATATTATTTTATTATTATGATGTTTTATTAAAATTAACTTAGTTTTCGATTTTTTTTTAAATATCTTCGCTAAGTGCTTACGTATAAAATCTTTATTATCACTTGGGCATTATTTTATCATACTATTACCAAAATTATTTAGTTCCTACTTTTATAAAATAATTATAACTTTTAAATACAATAAAATAAACATAAATAAATATTACAAAAATTTCATACTATTAAATTCATAATATAAAAATAATTATAAAAATATAAGATATATATATATATATTTTTATAATGATTATTTAATAACATAACTTATTTACGAGATAGTCGATGCATATTTCTTAAACGAAATATGAAATAGAATGTACATATTATTATTATAAGTTAAGTCGTATGTTGCTTGTACAGAAGAAAAATTTTGATTGATAACATGAATTGTGTAAAAGAATGAATAAAACATACCAGAAAGAGCTTGCGTGAGCAAGGGTGTGTTGTTATTTGGAGTAAGTTGTCCATTGGTAAGATCCACTGAAACACAAAACTGTGGTCACAATTGTTCCTTGATTCAATTTTTTTTTCAAGTGATTGAGATTTTATTCTTTTTTCCCAAATTTCGTTATTTAATACATTGCTAACTCAAATAAATAGAAGATCAATAATCAAATAAATAATGTAAAAGAACTAATAAGAATCAAAAAGAAGTACATTCACGATCGTCCAATGTGTTGTAAATAGCTAAACATAACGAGTGTATTTCTAATGTAAACATCTTATATATTAATCGAGAATAATTTAATTAAAACTAACTGTTACATATTTACAATTGTAAATAAGTTAAACATTAGCGTAGGTATAAACTAAATTATCGAAAAATAATTGAATAACTGCTGAACTAACATCAACTTTATAATTTACAGAGAGTTAAATTATTAAAATAATACGGCTGTAATACCACGGCATAAATAAATAAGTCTTTTGCATTTTTATCTACCAACATAATTAGTTGATAATCATGTTCTATAAATAAAGATGCACATGCTATAAGATGAGTTCATATTATAATTGTATTAGATCTTTAAGTGGATTGTTTAATATTTTTCATAAAAATCTTGTGTAATCTTCAACGTGTCACAAAGATAAATCTTTATGAACTAGTTATATTATTTACTTTAATGGTAGCACAACATTAATACTTTTAACGTAGAGGTCAATTATATCATTAATTTCTCTTGCAAGAAAAAAGATGAAATTCTAGAAAAACGTACTGTTTTTTAACATTCATGTAGCGTTGTTACACGAGAAAAATGAAAAATGCAAAAATTAAATAATAAAAAATGAAAAAATTTGAATATTACATGTATAATAAAAAACTTTCGATTGTTGGCTGACAATGCAAATAATATATATGCATGCGATATGTTAATACTTAAATGCAAAACTGGAATTTAGACAAGAACTTCAGCCATAAAATAAGTATATAGCTTTTACAGCCAATTAAGTAAAATTCTCAAGTGAATTAATATGAAACGCATTTATAATATAATAAAAAAATTTCTAGTACAATATAATTGAAATAATATTATAGGTGCACTTAGATACATAATAAAAAATTTACTTGTAGTGTTATGCATCGAGTATTAGATATAAAATAATTACAAAGTAAAACCATGTATGATAAAAAATCTTGATTTTGTGTATGTAATTAAAAATTCGAATTAAAAATTCCTTTTATATTATTGCTTCAATAGTAAAATAAAAATAATATCTAAAATATACGTGCTTCTGGTATATATAGACTTTCTGTATTCTAATTCTTAACAGAACAAGAGAAAGAAAGAGACAGTGTGAGTGTGTGTGTGTGTGAGAGAAGATTTAGTAACGAATTTTGGCGAATTCGCAAAAAGCACACAATGTACTAACGAAATTTTCTATATTAGTAAAGAAAATGAGGTGCAATAACAAGATGTTTACATATGACAATAGTAGCTGATATTACAGAACGAATTTTGCGTGCGATGCGATTTGTTTATGGTAGCATAGGTTTGGCATACTTGATAGCATATGTTGAAAATTTGTCAATAGGAAGGTTCGCTCAAAACCGAAATGGATACGTGCAATTGAATGTCACATTAAACTTGTCAACAAAACTATAAATGTAAACGCAATAACAGAATGTTAATGTTAGTCAAATCTCTGGATTGTCTTTGATTAAACGATTGAACTTTATAAGGTGTTGTCCTTTATAGGAAAAGGATATCGTTGCAACTATCATCCTACCCTATTGTTCGCTAAGTATATATTTCTTTTTTACAAAGTGTGTTCATCCTAAAATTTTGAATTATTCGGAAATAACTATGTTATGAATGGAAACATGTATTGAGAATTGTAAAAAATTTTAAGTAGTTACTATTTATTTGAAACATGAAAATAATAAAATAGGAGAAAAAATCAATTGAAAGATTAAATAAAAAATCTTGAAAAATTTATAGTTAAATATCAATTATCAAAATTTTTATTTAAATTCCTTTGATCGATAAATTAATTTTTTAATAAACTAGGGATTAAAATTTCTAGAATCTATAGAATTTATTAAATATAAAATCATACCTTATAAGATATTTTAACAAGATTTCAAAGACTTTAAATTATATAAATTAATAATTACGATTATACTTGAATATCGAAAGAAGTTATTAAAAAATATAAAACATATTTAATTAAATAGTTTTATATTAATTGTTTGTTGCTTATAAACATATTGTAAAAAATAATGTTTTCATATTTTATCAAATCTTTGTGTAATTGACTTGAAATTTGTGTAAATATTTTGACAACAATATTTTGACAACAAAGAGCTATGAATTCTTTTAGTTAAACATTATTAATACAAATAAAATCAGCGATCGATCTTTTTAATATCCTCATTTTTTTGGACAAATTCATAGGTAAGCAATTTATGATTGCATAAACACACATGTAAGTATAAATTATTGGTACGCACATATGTTATATATGTGTCGTTAGTACTCTTACGTCGATTCAAATTAAGTCGAGTTAAAAGAAACATATGAAATGGTTGCGTCCGTACATAAATTCATGGTAGAGGGATGTAGGCCAAGAGTTCATCTATTTCGAGTATGTATCTCTTCTCTTGATGTAAAAGGGATCGAGATACCAGATAAAGATAGTGGCTATACGTAAAATACAGTGGAACAAGCCTAGACTTAATTTATCTCTCTCACTCTCCCTCTCTCTCTCTCTCTCTCTCTGTATATATCTATCTATCTATCTATTTATCTATCTATCTATGTATTTTCCTTCCGTCTAGACTTACACACCCAGAGGGATGCATCTTCTTAGCAGCGTCATTCAGCAGCTTTTGTCTATGTGTACACTCACATATTCTTATCGAAAAATCTCTGGAGATGCATCGAATTTCACCGAGGACCCGACTCTCTTCTGCTACTATCTGTCTCTCTCTCTTCCTCTCTTTCCCTATTTCACTAACAGATTTTTTCACGTTCAATTTTCTGAAATTTCGAAAATCTTTAATTTTTTAAAATTTAATTTGCAAAGGTTGGCATGCATAACAATAGTAACGCGGAATTTTTTTTAGAATATAAATTGCAGTTACTAATATTTATTTTGTATGAAAAGGTTTTTATAAAAAAATTTTTCATTTAAGTATTAAAGTACATTATTTTACAATACCAATTCTTTTTTCGATAATATTTAATACTTTGTGTAAATAAGAATTGCATCAATGTATAACAACACATGTAAATTAAATTGATTTACTGAAAGTAGATTTAAAAATAATTTTTATTATTTTAATGAACTTGAACTTACTGAATTTAATACATGAAACATTTTATAAAAAATTGTATTTCGTAAATTTTTAATAGACTTAAACTATAAAAAATTTTATATAAGATTTTAACTATAATCTACTTAATAACAATATCTTTTACAATGTATTTATTAAATACATAGCTTTTACCTATGATATAAATTTTTCTCATTAATATAACATTTCATAATGATTCGTACAACACATTGGACCTTTTCTGTAACAAAATATTTTCTACTAAAATTTAAAAAATTTTTTTTGAAATTGTCAAGTTTATTGGTATAATAGTGAAAATATGTATAAAATTAATAAAATCAAAATACAATTAAAAATTAAAAATTAATTAATATTATTCTATATTTTATTGTACACACTCGCACTCGCACATATAGTATATATTACACATACATAATATATATTAAACACATCACATAATTAATCTTTTATTGAAAAACTATGCTACACCGTAGGTTTAAGGTAATATTTGTCATCTATTCTAATTATTTCACTAGCACTATTCAATGTTGTATAATAACTCAATTTGTTTATATTTATTATAAAGTATATGATTGACTATGGATATACATTAGTAATAAAGTATAAGTATATGTTACTTATTTTTAAAGTAAAATATTTAAATATACATAAATATTATGATATATAAAGTTTAAATATATATAATTAATTTTTCAAAATTATACACAAGACACTCATAATAATAAACATATTTTTTTGGGTTCAAAATCCTAAATTTCTACGTAATATAAATATATACTATAAATATCTACTAAAAAAAATCTATATTCTAAACGCCATTAGAAACTACTTCGCCAGGTTCATATTAATATATATATATATACATGTATGTATTCGCGTATTTGAATTTATTCAAATGAATATATATATATATTAATATTTTAAAACCTAGTGATTTTACGCATATTACTAGGGCACTGTCACTAATATAGCGCCTTCTTACTACTATTTAAATTATTATTATTATTATTATTATCTAAGATAATGATAACAAATATAATGTAATGTGAGTAAAACACATTAGGATAATGATTTTAAAACATTAATACATACTTAATGCATTAAGATATTTGTGTAATACTAGAACCTAATTGCTCGTGTACACTTTTATAAAAATTATTTAAACAACAGTAAATACATGTGTATAAAATTATACTTTAAACTACGATCACGCAATAGCTAATTTTAATGCGTAAATGTATAATAAGAATGGTGATGATGATGGTAGCTATGGTATTGGTGGTGTTGATAATTGATAATTTCTACACTGAACTACACTCTTCTTGTCGCAGGACGATTCAGAGATGTTAAGCAAGGAAATTTTGGGTTTAGAAGGTATTACAGCGTTAATAATGGGTTCTACATGGGTTCTGTACTTAAGTTGGGTGTTATTGATTTGAGATATGCAATCATCAAAATAATACATACAGTGGTATAATTATAATTCCTATTTAAATTTTTTAATTTTAGTTGCAAGCATTAAACGTCAATATATACGTTGCGTTAAATTGATGATTTTAAGTTGCTTAATTATTAGATGAAGTATCAAAATTATGTTTTTATCAGTATTGCTGTAGTTATAAATTCATTCATGAATCATTATTTCTATAATTATGTTAGATAAAAGTAAAAAAAATGAATATAGTTTATGCATATTTTGTTTTATTTGAAATCCTTTCATATCTCATTAAATCGTCCCACGAATATAATTCTAGGTTCTATATATGCGTTAATAAAGAATTACAGTGTACACGATGTTGTTTCTAAGAGAGTATAGTAGGCTTAGGAAGTTTGTATATTACTCGCCCCTAGATGAAAATTCTTCTTCGTGAGGCAGTCTTCATCATCCGTATTGGTATAAGTTTTCCCAGTCAAGTGCATCTCTTCCTCGTTTTCGACACTCACGATGAACTTTATTTTTTTTTTTTTTTTTTTTCAATTAAAGGAAATTATATAATAGAATATGACTAATAATCTTTTTCAAATACTTTATTCAAGTGCATATTTATTACGCACAATTAGTTAAATAATCAATTGTAATAAAATAAAATTATCCGTCATGTAGTAGAGAATAATTCAATATTTCAATAAAAATAATAATCAGTATAAGGGAATAGTTATTGAATAAATAGTAAAGTAATATGTCTTACAAGATTTTATAATAATTAGATTTAAAAAGAAGTACTAATTATTTAATTTATTTATGTTGCAAAGAATTCTAAAACATTCGAATAAAAAATTATGATGAATATAATTATAAGAATGTTTTCTTTAAAGATTTTATATTAGATTAGTATGTATATTCAGCTTTACAATTTTTTTTTTATATCTTTTAATATATTTTTTATATTTAGATTATAAGATATTTTAAAAAATTATTACTGTACATTATTTTAGAAAGTATTTTCTAATGTATACTAATATATATATATATTATAAAACTTGGTATAATTCTAAATTTGAAACAAGTAAAATCTTAGAAAAACAAAACTTTATCACCATATGCTATACATGTATATAATTCAAAACTTCAGATACCCATAATGCTACTATCAAAAGAATTTTTTATAAATACAAGAAAAGGATTTTCAACATTTATAAAAGAATTAATTTCAATTTAATTATAATTAATTTCTTTGTTATAAAAATTTAGATTATTTTGTTCATCATTTTTTGTTATAGATATTACATTTTCTTAATATTTTTTTAATTTATTATTGAGTGATTTTTAGTTATTGCAGATTTTAATAATAATATTAAAATTAAACTTCATATACAATATATTATAAATATATTCGCAAATATTATAATTTGATGATTACATAAAGTTTTGTAGTTCATAGTTGTATTTTTCGAAATTTTGATTTTAAAGTATTGTCTATTTCACGATTTTAATTTTTAGAATTTAAAATTATAGACATAGATTAAAAATAAAAATGCATGTATAAACGAAAATTTTAGAACAATACTATTTACTATGAGCTAGGCAATCATTCAACATCAGTACAGTATAAAAATAAAGTACAAATGGCAGAAAATACAAATATTAATGATTTATAATTGCGTTCACATTGTTTATTTGAACTAATCTATAAACTATCGAGATTCATTTTATACAATGATATTTTAATAATAAAGAAGAATTTATTGATTTTGTCAATAAATATTACTTAATTATAATTCATTCAAGATAACTGTGCAATACTTCGATATATGTAGGTTATTGATATTAAATGAACAAATCAGAAGTAAATTTACAAATACTAAGTTTTTTTGGATTTTATCAAAAGAAATTTTCTATTGAATCAATAATTTAAAATATTTTGATTGAATGAGTCTTAAATATTTGGAAAATTAATCGTTCGAATATAAATTTTTAGACAATATATTTGCAAAATGATTATAAAAAATTGCTTCGCGATCTATTCATCAATAAAATAAGTTAAAACAAAATAGTTATAAAAAAGGTTTGCAAGTAACCTATAAAAACATTCTGTTTAACTCTATTTCTTTCTTTTTTTCTTTCTTTCTTTCTTTCTCTGTATATATCTAATATTTATTGTAAAAATAAAAGGAGAGAAGCAAAAGGAAAAAAAGTTGTATCAAAGATTACTTTAATTTGAATGGGGTTAAAAACTAGCGCTTTTTAGATTTTTCACTGATTTTTGCATTCTATAAAGTTAGCTTAATATAAAATTTTGTTGACTTTTAAGGCAATTAAAAAATTATGTCAGGATTTTCTGATGCCATTGAATAAGTTTTCCAGTTACAAAAGAAAAAAGATAATTGGATATTGAACATTATTAGTTGACATAAGCATGTTGTTTCGAAATTAAGGTTCTGTATATTTATAATGTAATTATAATTGATTTGAAATGAAAAAAAAAACAGTAAAAAATAAAGAATGTACGGACGATAATGCTGATTATTTAAAATATTTGTTTTTATTCGTTGACAGATTCTATTTATCTTTACAAATATTATACAATGTAACTAATTAATTACAATAGTGTCTAATAGAGGATGCAATTATACTAATAATTGATACTAATAATCTGATAGAAATGAATCCTACACATTCCATAACTATAATTTGATATCGATTTTAAAATAATTTTATTATAGGACTTTAAATTCTATAAGTATAGTTGTTCTTTTTTAAATATTAATAGTAATGGAAAGTCGTATCCAGTTAAATATATTTAAATTATATAATATTTGTTTGCCTAATATATTTTTGAAAATTATTAAAAGGAAATTAATTGTAACAATATATAATTGTGCATAATGAAGTAAAACAAATCATCAAAATAGCAAACATTAACAACAATTAAATTCCGTATTCACTGCTTTCGATTTTGTTTCAATTAACGAACACAATAAAAGAAAAAATAGACCTGTTAAATACTATGCATGCGTATTTGTCTTTAAGGATTGTAATATGTGATGGATGAGGAGCTGTGTTAAACTGGATATGAACTACTACTACAACTATAAGATACCGATAAATAATAGGAGCGATTATACGTATGTGAAATCTGGCGTAATAAAGTAATACTTTAGGGTTGAGGCTTACCGGTACAACCCCCGTTGAAGCTAAGGGACATTCGGCCCACCCGTGGTCCCACTGTGCGGTACACAACCGCTCCTATCCCAACATAGATTATAAAACTTTCATATATATCTCAGAAAATTACTCACGTTATCATAACTATTACATTTATATATATATATATATATTGAATATTTTAATATGTACATATTATTACATTAACAGTAATTGAGATTTCAAAAAATTTTACTTTATTCATTTTGAAAAATTAATATATTATTTCGTTCATATTATTAAATTTTAATATAAAAAATACATTTAAAACTTTTAATTATTTCCGATTATAAATTATTAAAAAAATTTCTTTAATTATAAAATTAGTAATTATATAGGAAACACAAATTTAAATAAATAAAAAATTTCGAATATTGATATATTTTAATTTATAAACAATAAATAAATATATATTTCATTTGATTTTAAATGAATGTTCAAATAAAATATTAATATTTTTCAAAGATTCATATTTTTTCTAACTTGAAAAAATTTGTATAGATTATCAATAGCATTAGATCATTAAAGGAATCTTATTACTATTTTAATCTTTTGCTTTAATTTTAAATAAAAAAAATTTATTTTAATATTGGTAACATCAACTTAAAAAAAAATCAGATACTTGAATATGTATACACAAATTCACTACATTGTTCGATTTACGAAAAGATGAATCAGAAGGACTGAAGAATGAGCAGTGAATTGAGAAAGGAAAACGATCATTATCATCTAAAGTACTAATATTTAGCGGTAAATTTAAAAAATATTTGACTATAAATGAAGAACGTATAAATTTGATTCCTTAATTTTCTTTATTAATTTATTTATTAAAAAATAATTTCTTATAATCTGATTAAGATATTCTTTGACCTCTTGAATTTAAGATTAAAATTGTATATAAAAATTTACTTTATTGGATAATTTTTATTATTAATAGAATTTTATATTTAAATTAAAATTTCTTTAATTGTTAATGCATAATAAAAACTTGTATATAATTAATATCTTCACAGTAAATTAAAATAATATTATTAAATCAAAAAGTTATTTCAGTTTATATTAAACAGAAATAAATCTTAATACTAAGTTATTATATGAACATAGAACATAGGTTACATTATACGTAACTCAAATAAGTAAGTGTAGGAACATAGTATAATGATTCGAGATACAAAAGTTTTGTGGAATTGTACAAAAGAATTGTGAATAACGAGCAAGAAATTTTTTATTTTTATTTTACGTTGCCCGATGCCCGGTGAAGATTACGTAAAAGAGCGATATCGTATAAATAATTAAACATTATATCTGGATTCGATTCAACTATTTGCATTGTATATGAAAAAAGACTTAAGTAATGTAATTTTTATTAAAGTCCAAAGTGGTCAATAATAATAATCTTCAGGTATATCAACTCGAGGAAGTTTACCATTCAATCGATAATATTTTTTTTTAAATGCTCTTCGATAAATTAGAAACGCTAGTTATTCACATATGTGGTAAGCAAGTATAAAATCAAGTAATAATTGAAAAATTTATTACAAATAGAATTATTCTAAATTTTTTATCTATTCATTTTTATAAATGTCATTTATGAATACCTTGCTCATAGTAAAAAATATTAGATTTTTAATGAAAAAACAGGAATAAATCATAATTAACTTGAATACATATTTTAAAATAAAGTGATTAATTTTTTTAAAGACGTTACATCATTTAAAGAAATCATTCATCTTTATCGTCTTTATTTTTTTCTTGTGAGATATCTTTTATTATTACAGACATCCAGTTATTTATAATTCTTAAAATCGATAATATAGAGTCTCAAAAATTTTTTATTACATTGTGTTTATAGTTAGAACATATGTAGTATAATAACTTATGTTATAATGTATTCCGCAACTTAATTTTTGTTTATCCAGTTTTATTTAAAAGAAGGATTTACAATGAGTTGCAATTAAATATTAAACTGTCATACTCTTATAGGATCACCTTTTTTCATTACTCTTTTATAGTAGTGCTTTTGTAAAAATTTTTTGTTATAATCTTGACAGTCTTAACCAATTGAGTCAATGAATGACTCTACTGTGCATAAATCCATAAAAATTAAAAATAACAAAAAAGCTAACTGAAATATTAAAAAATCATTAGCTAAGATATTTCTTGCGTAAAAATATAAATTTGTAATAAAATAAATTTGTTGTTACAATAAAATAAGAAAAATAAGTTACTCTGACGATCGCTTATTATTATAATTATAATTAAAATTATAAAATATATTATTTTAATTAGATCCGCACGCAATCACAGCGATATAACAACCTTACGAATAACAACAATTCGACCATAGTTCGATGGCATCAAATTCATCGTGATGAAAATAAATATCATTAACTTTTTAATATACATCGCTTACAATAAGAATAAACCATTATATTTCAAAAAACATAATTAAAATGAAATTCTTTGTAAAAGTATGTTGTTATATTTAAAAAAAAGTTTATTATTAAACGCAACTTTAATTATATTTCTTATTAAAAATCATGAAAATAACGGGAACGACCTATAGGTACGCATAAAATATAATAATATCGTCAAGCATCATGTATAATAACAAATTGAAGCTCGGAATAGATTTCTACTCATATGAATTTTCATTATTTCCGTAAACTTATTAAATTTCTCCGTCCAATTTTTCTATATTTTTCTAAAAGTTTCATTTTATATCGTTGAATTTCGATTTTTACAAATAATCATTAATTCTATAATAAGTAAAAATTATCGTCATTTCTTGTATGACTTATGTTTATTTTGCTAATTGTCTTTAAAAAATCTTTATTTTTAACCTGGACGGACGCACACCGTCCTTCAAACGTTTATTCAATATTTTAAACGCATTTATCTTTATTCCAACTGTACAGCAATACTTTTAGTAATTGATTCACTTTTCTTTGACCTTGAATCCATCACATCATTTTTCTTATTTCATGTTTACCTTTTAAGCGATATACCGCTTTTATTTCCTTTAGCTCTAATAATTATTAATTTTAACAAATAAATCTAAATTATATTTTGATAGAAATGAATGTATCACCATTAAATAGTTAATGTCCATGATAATTATAAACGGTGAAAATTAGAAAATATTATAAAAGCGATAATCAACTTTATTTATTATGAACAGAAAAGTGTTTAATGTGAGGGTATTTGCGGCGCATTAATTGCTTCATTGGTGATCGATCATTAATATTGATATGATCATCACACATGTAATGATATGATTAATATAATTCAATTTTTATTAAATCTAACTTTTTTTTTCATTGAAGCTGAAGTGATTTAATTCTTATTCTACGGTCACCAGTTAATGCATTCAGGGATATTAAATGTCGAGAATAGTACACTGTTATTTATCGCTGACTTATCACATGTATATACTGTAAGCGTTTATTCTATAAATTATATCTAACAAAGATATTTTACAGAAACAACATTATTAAATCTCGTAACGATATTGATGATTAATTTTGTTTTAAATTACCAATACACGGAGTCCATGAAAATTTTAGTAGCTTTATGTAAATAAAAAAATAAATTTATAAAATTAGTTCTGGAATTAAAATCAAATTGAAAATATTTAATATCCATAAGTTGATCCTTTATGTAAATCCTTATGATGGATTGGATTTGCAAGCCAGCGAGTTCATAGGCAGAGTTCAATACTCCAAATTCAATACTCATATAACTATGTTTATTACTCTAATATACTAAACTTTTTTATTTAAGATTTGACAGTTAGATATAGTGATTACATGTATAATACTACGTTAGCGGTTTTATTTCTTATTTTTCATCTACGAATAACATCTACGATAGAACGTTTCAAGTACGTTGGGGATCCAAAGAATAAAAAAATCGAAAATTGTGATGAAATATAATAAATTATTATATCTGTAATTAGATATATATATATATTTTTTTAAATAATTAAATGAATTTCAAAAAATAAAAAATAATCTAATCATTATAATATCCCGCATTCTTTATTAATCTTTACAATAACTCAATTGAAAAAAATTTGATCATAATTAATGTACAGTAAACAAAAATATATCTAATTTTCCAATGATTTAATACATTAATTGTTGTTGATGTTCAATACAGACATAAAAATTTGTTAAAAGTTTTTAAGTTTTAATATATCATGGTGTATTTAAAGAAAAATTAAAAGATTGTAAAAAAGTTCATATAGTTGTATATTAGAATATTAGACTCTTTGTATACACTTATAAATTATATTTACTATCCTTTTGTGATTTGTATATTATTTATTTCAATACAAGGAAGGAGAAATAATCGAATAAATTAATGTTCAACAGTTTACGTTTCTAATGACAAGAGAAAGATAATAAATATTATTTTTACATCCAATAAAAAAATTTTAATAGAATTTTTTCGAAATATGTGCATAGATGCATGATTTCATTAATCAATTAATTGAATCAAAATTAAATTTTTATGTATAGTTAGAAAGTAAATCAGATTTTTTTTAAATGTAAGAAGTAATATCAAAATAGATCAAATAGAAATAGTCAAATTTTTTTGTAAATATATATATAAAATATTAATTGAAATATGAAAATGTGAAAGTAATAACTATAGATTTTATTATCAATAAATAAAGTAAAAAACTTTCATATTTACTGTGATTATATTGTTTGAAAACGTAATAATAATTATTTAAATTTTCATTTTATGTAAAAACTCAATATATACCGAAATTTTTCAAATAAATTAAAAAAATTATTTATATGTTACGATATGTTCAATAACATTTAATAGAAACATTTTTATGAAATCTTATATATTAACAAAAAAATTAAAATAATCTTATATTATTGAATAAGGTTTTCAATAAATCTCTGTGTAAATAAAAATTAACTACATTTCATCCTAAATTTATATATCTAGAGATTATTTTTCGCATCCGTTTAGTTCCCCAATAAACTACTGTTTAGTTTATGATTATCATAGTTGCTTATCATTATCTTGATTATAGATAAATAAATCAAAATAATTTTTTTTTAAGGTATTAAAAAAATATTTACACATTAAGCTTACATAACAATTAAATACGAATTATAAAGCAAATTATCTGTATTACCGAACGCAGTGTTTTTTCTAATTAAATAATTCTTCTATTCGTGGCATGAATTATTTTTCGTATTATATTAGGTAATATCCTAAAAATTTCAGTAATATCCCAAGTATTATTTCTTCAGTTATTTAAATTATTTAAGCTTTGATTGAATCTAAATAATGCAAACAAATTTTCTTCAAGATATTTTCATATCTTTGCATTAATATTTTTAATAGATAATTTCGATAATGTTTAATATATGCTTAAGATAAAAATTACGCGGAGTATTTCATTTTAAAGAAATTCTACTTATATGAAAATACGTAATGCAATAAATATTCATAAGATCAACAATAGATAATTATTTGTTCCTTTCTGTATTTATGATAAATTTAAGGAATATCTAGAACTGTTGAACTATATCCCTAAATATTTAAGTCAGTATTTTAATTTATTTCGGAACTTGACTTCGTTTAAAAATTCATCGGATCAATTAACGTGATATGTCATCGATGAACAAATACATTAAAATGTTGCAGAAAATTAAAATTGTTTAACAGGATAGTTTTTCGATAATATAAGCTACTTATAATGATATGGAACTTTTGCACATTTTTGTATGTTTCCTATTTCTTATAACATTTGAATTTTTTTACTAATCAGCTCATATTATTATATCCATAATAGTTGAAAATTCGTGTCAGAACAGACAATGATTCGTTCAAGTTATCCTTTTCTTTTCGACTTTGTTCTCTCGCCGCAATCAATTTTTCGACGTCTCGTTAATCGGTAAATTTGGTGGTTTACCTAATGGAAGGAAGGTAGAGGCAGGCGACGCTTTGCTTGACGAAGGACCACAGAGTTAGCCAGCCATGCGTCTGTGAACAATTTTTCAACTTCCGGTCAGGGTGTCTGTCAGCAGAATTCAATGTTTTTGAAATGAGTTACCTAATTTTCAATACAAATTCAAAAAATTTACGTTTCACTGAAAATGAACGATGTTATTCCAAAGAAACTTTTTCATCAAAAACCATACGACCTAATTCGATGAATGGTACGTTACTATTAAAGTGGTTTTAAATATTTTTGCTAGGTTAGAATAATTTTTATATTTTCCATTTTCTTTTAAATATGTTTTTTGCGTATTTAATTTTTTTCGACTACTTAATGATATAAATTTTATAGCGTAGAAGATTCTTTCGTAAATTATGTCTGTGGTGTTTTTTGTAAATAATGCTTGTTTGTTTTCGAATAAAGAACAAACATTGGCAAAGTTTTTTATATCTAAATAAACAATATTAGATATTAAATAATAAAAATATTAAATAATAAAAATATCTTTGAAATATTATCACCAATATTATTAACAAGATGAGTTGATTTCAAGTTCGTTTCAATTGCGTTTAAAATAATTTAAAATATCGATATTACTTTATTATTACTTTTACATTATTATATTAATAACTTTTTGCATATTTAAATTTTTGCATAAATTTGTATTTTTTTAATTGGTTATTAGGTATATTTTTTACGATCAGCAATTCTAACTTTAGGTGTCTTGTACAAATATATTTTAAACTGATGAATAATTTCTTTTATTCAGAATTTTAAATATATTCAAATTTTATATTTGTAGACGTAAATTCAAAGTGATTTCTATAGTTTCGATATATCAGTTTTTGGAAAGTGGAATTTATAATATATTTCGTATACTTAATTAATTATTTTTTAGTCTATATTGTATTTGCCTGTTATTCATTTTTATGTTATTCATTCAATTGAAGTTTTTTTAATAAGATCTATATTTAAATAAATAATTTCATAAATTATGCGATTATATACTATCACAAAGACCATGTAATTATAAAAAAATTAATTATATGTTTTATTTTTTTAAAATAAATTTAGTCAAACAAAACGTCGACACTTTAAGATTTCGCCTGTCTAATATGCATGTGTACAATATGTACAATTCTATAAGCTTTTTTTGTCCTTAGTACAAACGTAAAACATCAAATACACCTTAGAAGATCTTTTAGAATAAAATACTAAAATTTAATAATTTATTAATTTTATAATTCTTCTATTTAAATATTTTATTATTCTAGTATGGAAGGATGTGAAATGTTATTAGTAAGAAAGAATTTGGAAAATCGAAATTGACAGGAATAAATAAAAATGAAACCTGAAAAAATACAATATGTTGTGGGAATTAAAAAAAAAAGAACAAATATATCGGTAAAAGTGGCATAACCCATTTAAGCAAATTAATCTAACGAAAAATAATCTTTATATAGTTGATAATTTTGGACCTGGAGGTAAATATGAGTTAAAAATGAAAAAAATTTATACAGGGCGCATATGATCTCGTATGAAACAAATGAATCATGGAGCGACCTTCAGCACATTTTGCGTAAAAACCTACACGAATTTAATAATAGTGTTCAACGATGAAGCATTTGTAATTGTAATCACCATTTTCAACTAGAAATAAGATCATATTCTCAACCAATTCACGTTAAAAATTATTTTTAATTTTTCTAATTGAAATCAACAATATTATTATTTTATATACATATAATTCAGTAAACTTTTGTTTTGTAAATAAATAAAAACTAGTATATTCAGAATTTTCAATTATTTTTTTTAAACATTTATAGATTATTTATTAAAATACATGAGTCCTATAAAATTGTAAAATAATCACCGCTTACAATAATGTATCAAAAATCGAAGAAAAATTGTGATAATTTATATGAACAATCATCGTCGAACATATTGAGAATAACTTTAAAATTAATATCGTCCTCCATAAATGTCTGGCGTAAATTAAAATTAATATAAAAAAAAAATAACAGCCCTGAACAATTGAAAAGCACCATCGATAAATTTTCATTTTCCCAGAATTTGAACAGCCTTCCGTATATATTTGATTCTACGGTACTACAATAATCTCAACCATCTCCTCATATGGTTATCAAGTTTGTGATGTTTTATTCTGTATCCTTTCTTGTCTATGGTGGCTTTTCACTGTTTCTTTCTTCAAAGATTCGTTAACGGTAACCGACGATTTATAGCTGATGCTACACACAAGGCGGCGCCAGAGTGGTGACATCACGTCCAACGGGCAACGCATTTTGGTAATCGCTGTAAAATATGGCAGTTCCGTCGTCACATTGAGGAAGCTCGAAACCTGATATTGAATTTAATCGATCTCTAATATACTTGAATCGCAAATACATAAATTTCGTAAGAAATCTCGGTTTATTTCTCTCTTTCGCCCTTTCCTGTTACTTTATTGTTCTTTTAATTTAGTTCTGTGTACGGAAAGAAATAAAATATTTAATAATTCGCTTTAATTTTTTATAGTTTTAAAATTGAAGAAAACACGTTGAAATTTGAAAAAATTAATTCAATTATCGACTGCAATATTATTTATTACATAGTTTACTTAATTTTGGTGCGAATACAGGTCTATTAAATTTTTAATTAAACACTTATTGAAAAGTAAATTCGTTTCCCATTAATTCATCAATCAAGTAAACTTTACATTATTTCGATATTTATAATGTGTACTCCTAGATTTAATATATTTTTTTTAGTAAAAGAAAATTATATTATGTATTTAAGAAGCTCAAAGCATAAAGTTCTTAAATAACGATTTATTCTACAATAAAAAGAGCCATGTGATATTGAAAGTTTTTGATACCATTTATTTATATACTTATTATATAAATAATAATTTTACTGCGAATACATTTTATATTGAAAACGTGATATAAAATTGAAAATAAATAATTTTAATAAATTCATTTACTTTTAATTTATGTTAATATATCTCGATTAGTTCCTCCTAAATGATGTATATTTTTATTTCATTAAAAAGAAAGGGTAATTTTTTAACATTTGTGGTATATATTTATAACAGGAATACGTAAAAGTATGCATGGAAAAGTGCAAGTTAAATTATATGATAATTCATTCTTATTTATTTACGTAATATATTTAGTGATGATTTCTTTCATCGTCTCATATTTAATACGTCCTTTGTGCACAATTGCATTGAATTATAGATAGTTAAATTTTTCCATATAAATTAAAAATTTATATGTATTTTTTTATTAATATTTGTAATATTGTAACATGAACTTAATTATTCAGAATTGAGTTTGTACTCTGTTGGATAGATTTGAAGTGACGTATCTCCAGTTGTGAGAGACAGTAGTTCCAAGGCATCTGAAAGTACCACCAATCCCCCTAAGTTCCTATGATTTTTCACTTTTTTTATTTATATATGAAAAAATTTCTTTTCTAAGAATATAATATTTACATATCAATGAAGTTTAAAGGAGGATAGTGATTAAAAAATGTTAAATTCCCGAAAAAATTCACATTAAATCATCATTTTTACAATAATAAAATTCATAATATCAATTTACAATACCAAATTTAAACTTAATTTTCAGAAGTTAAGTTCTAGAGAAAAATGATCCCTTTTTTGTTATATTGAATGATTCTTGTACATATTTTTCATTTAAGTGAAACTCTTGTAAAGATAGAATAAATTAATGTGCTAAAATTAGGTATTATAATGTTAAAATTTACTATTGAAGTTGTATTTGCTGTATTAATATATTAATCTTTAGCAGATTTTTTCCACATTTAGCTTAAGGTTTGTTAATTTAATTCATCTATTTTCTATTCTTATAAAAATTTAAAATTAGCTTATATTTTCAAGTTATAAGTTAAAGTTCTTTTAAAGCAACAATATAAAGTTTACAAATTTTTATTTAAATAGAAATATTGAAAGAAGAAGTTCATAATGTTAAATTATGGAATAAAAAGCAATGAACCCAGAGAAAATGCGATATCACAATAAAATTCTACATTCGTATATTGTATACTTATACACATTCTCATGAAAGAATGAAAATATCTCACACAGTTTTGAAAAGGGTATTTTTAGTTTTGCCTGAGCCTGACAGTTTATTAAATAAATCAAAACTTGCTGGCAACGATAAAAATTTACGTATTAGGTTCAAATACAAATATCTCTCGTCAATATTTTTAGATTGAAAAACAATATTTACATGGTTGAAAAAAACAAAGGAAAAATAAAGTACTGAAATATCCTCAAACAATGGCACGGATGTGGCTCGAACAAAATGTTTTTCGGATATTGGTGAAACTACACTGGGCAGTAGAAACTAGGATAAATATGTTTTTTTCATAATCATATTTGAGACTATCCATCAGAATATTGTTTAATTTGTCTGGGAGGATGGGCAACACTCGTCTAAAAAAACGTATAGAATATTCATACCGAGAATAGCTACTTTAAAAAATTGCGACCATGCCTCGTGAACTATTTTTTTACCTTACAGAAAGTAACGAATTATACGGGATAAGTAATGGTGAACGAATGATTCGCCCAGAATTATGATTGCGATGAGAACTTTTACAAACGAAATATCTCAAGCAAAAAATTATAAACTACCTTTTAAAAACTAAATATTAACAAAATATTCTTTAATAATTATTATCCAAATAATACAGATTGTAGAGAAATTATATACGTAAAATTACGGATTGTTATTATAATTATGTAATTTTTCTTCAACTGTTAAAAAATAATTTACCTTTATTTTAAGAAAAAAATGTAGTTATATATACCATTTTTTAAACAAATTTAGTATTTCTATATAGATTAAATAATATTTTTACAGAATATATTCTTTGTTATAAATAATTAAAGTAGCTACTTAAATTTAATACAAAGCACTTTCTATAGTTTTATAACTAGAAAAATTTGAATTAACTTAATTATTTAATTTAAAAATAATATTCTTGATTTTAATATAATTTGAAATTGAAAGTAAAAAAATTTTTTATTTATTGAATCTATAAATAATATTAAAAAAGAGTTCACTAACAATTTTCGTCTTATGATACTATCATCTTAATACTAGTATAAATTTTATTCTATTAATCTTTATTTTTCTAGTACATAATTATTATCCAAGTAATATGAAAATAATTTATCTTTATAAATTTAGTTCTGAATTTAATGAGAAAAAAACTGTTTATTTTTATTTATGTTTAAGATTTAAGTACATTATGAATAAGTAAATGAGAAAATTAAAAAAAAAAAGAAGAATTCAAAAAAAATATACCGGGGTGCGTTTGAAAGAGTCTATAATAAACGTTTCTGCTTTCTCTTCTTCTTTTTCGACGAAATTACGTTATTTAGACAAAGAAGAACGTATATCTGGGACATTTATATGGAAAAAATGGAGAAGACCAACGTCCGAAAAACATTATGTATTATTTATGAGCCATTTTACAGTTTTTGCTGTCATTTGTGCCTGTTTATCATATTGAAAAAGGATAAAGAAACAAAATAAACGAACTTTTTTGAAGATTGTCTTTTGTCCTCATTTTGAAGTGAGCGGAAATTAAACAATTGTAATAGTGTATACATATCACGAGATTGCAATTTCATCTAAAGTTTTGCTCTTTCATTTTTTATGGTTATACATTCGTATTGTGCATTGATACATCCTGCCACACTACATAGTTTGTTATTAAATCGGGATTTCTCTCTATTGAAATTCTCCTTTCTCCATTTTTTCTTTCTCTGCCTAACTTTATCTCTTTTCTCTTCATTCATATATTTTTTTTGTAACTTTCCAAATTACGATGCTCCCTGTGCTCTATTTCTTTGTCTAACTCCGTTTTCAATTTGGCTTGTCGCCATTATTCTTCCGAAACGCGAGACCATTACAATTTCGAAGTTTCTATCAATATTTATTATAGCAACCATGAACGAAGGTTAAGTAATCGTAGAAGAGAAAATAGCTAAATCAAGCAAGAATTAAATTAGAAAAAAGAGAATAAGACAGCTATAGAAATAAAAAACGTAAAAGAACATACATGGTTAAAAGAAATGGAATAGAAATTAAATCATAATTGGCATCTGAATAAAGGTGGATTTGTATTAAAAGGGATGATGTTTATGATCTAAGAAAGTTGGTAAAACCGGTCAGAAAATTATTCCTCCCAAGACATTGCATCATAAATATACTATATATCTGTTATAATACGAGAGTTGATACGTTGAGATGGCTTTGCAGCTTCGAAAAATAATGAAAATGATAAAAAAAGTGAAGAACAGAAAATTTAATGAATGGACCTTTATAGTGCGCCCGTATATACTGTAATACTTGCAATAATTTTTAAGTTTGATTTTTTTTTTTTTTTATTATAGTTTCAAGAAAAACGTTTCTTTAAAATATGAAAAATAAATAAATAGATTTCGTGTCAATAGAATTTGAAAAAACATGCGAAGGTATTGATTCGAAAAAAATATATGTATGCACTTTAGTATTTTTCTTTAACTTAAATATTATTCGTAATATCTACGAACTTCGTGTAAAAATTATAAGTATATTATTACGCTCCAGATGACTCTCAAGACAATTTTTCTTGGCATAGGCACATGAAATTGGTTGATAGTGCAATAAAAACTTTTCTATAAAACCGTAAGAATTATTTATTTCTTTATCTGCTTGTAAACTTCTTTATTCTATGGATATTATATTTAGAAGATATTAGAATAAATCATAGGTAGCAATAGCCAATACTTTTTGACAGCAATGTTCATTATAAAATATAATCCAATAACTGAATATGTTCTTTTTCTTGTTTGGTTCATAACTATAAAATTTATATATACATATATATATATCGAGCTTTTGATCCGAAACATATTTATTCTCAAAAAACGAACGCAAAGCCCAATTACTTTATCAGAATACAACTTGGCTTTCATTCAAAAGAGATTTAACATTAAATTTTACATAAATAATATGAGTGTGCATGACCCGGAAATCATTTTCTTCAGAAAAACCGATGTAAATTCGAAATATATATGTGTACATATACATATTTATTTGTTATATTTTAATGAATATCTCTTTCATATTTAAAATGAAGTTCATTCTGTCGCGCATTTCGCGAAAGAAATAAAATTTTGTACATATTTACATTGTCGAGATACATAGAAGAGGAAGCTTCATAATATTGGCAATATAACATAAGAATATATTAAAATTGGATACACATAGAAGATATTTGGCAGATAAATTTCAAAAAATATACTTGAAAATTTTTGAATGCATTAATCGCTATATATTTGTTAATTTCATCTTTTAATTTGATAAAATATTATGTTATTATTATACATACGCATCTTCAACATTTTTCTGATAGAATTAATTATATAACTTATTAATATTAAAATCTAATTACTAGTTACTTGAATCAATTATTTTTTGATTTTTCTTTCGTAACATTGATATACCCACCTTTTTATATAAGTCTTATTTACGAATAAAAATTTCTCTATATTTGTTTGGTGTATAAATACTTAAACTATATATATTTTACTATTAAATTTACATCACTTTAATTATACGTGCGCTTTTGTTTGTATGCGTGTTTCTATGCATTATTATTTATGCGCATGTGTATTATATTCGACAGAGTATTTCTTATTTAAAATTGTGTATTTAAATAATATTTAAATAATACAAGCCGTTTTGCGAAATTTCTCTTTTAATAGTTAAAATTAACAGAAATAAAAATTTTGATCTAAAACAATATTAAACTATTATACACCCAAGCTTAATTTTATTTCTGTCTGCTAGATGTTTTCTCTCAAATTCTCGAGTTTCTAAAAATAATAATTAAATTTTGTTAATAATTAATTAAACCTCTTTCTGATATTTTGTTCCTTATTTGTATATCCGTCTATCTTTTGGCATCCTTCAATATATTCTCTCCAATTTTTTTGTATAAACTACTGAAATTGTATATCTATGCGTAAATGAACCCATTAATTATTGTCTCTGTACACGTACATATTCACAGCAAAATATCGATGGCAATGATAAAATGCATACGCTCTTGTTTATTTCTTTTTCCATCTGCATCTCAGGGAATGGTTCATTTCGATATACAAGTGAACACATACTTTTACATACATCCAAATACATATTGAAAATTAAAATTTTCAGTATTGCAAGTTGGGAAAAAAGGGTATAATGTTGACGAAAGTTTCATGCATCGAGACAAATGCAGCTCCCATTATGGAATATAAACATGTACGTGTACTTTCACGCAATTATTCCTGTGTGTATTTATTTATATATTTCTATGAATATACTCCCGTCCCTAGTTTATTGCCCTTTCAAAGTTTGCGTATTTTATAGCACTATTAGTAGTAAGTAGCATCAATAGCCCGATGCAGGGTGTGTTCGTTATAATTATTAATACAATTGTTGTAATCATCATAATTGAGTTAGTTCACAGAGGCATGGCATTGTAAAAATCCAAATTTGGATGATAGAAGAGTGCAGTGGGGGTATTGTGGGTGGGATTATGATGGGCGGCAGTTGTTGCCGCGATTGGTGCCTGAATATGGTTCAAGTTAAGGTTGAGGGGGGTGTGGGCAACGTGGTGAGCATGAGCTACCGTATTATGGTGGTTCAGTTGGCTTAGGTGGTTAAGGCTAAGGTGGTTACCTGTTGGATAGGGTAGTCCGAAGCTGGGGTAACCGGAGTATCCACGGCCTGCCGCGTATGCCGCGTACGCTGCTGGAAAACCTGTGAACATGGCACAATTTTCTGCATTACAATAAGTATCGAGATCTTCAAGCAATATTTGTTAATGCCATATACTAAAAGTGGTGTGTAACTTTGTATCATTTTTACGAAATTTATTATATTTGAATTTTTCATAATCTAATAATAATTATCAATCTTTCCAATTCGCTCAATTATTTCCACGTGAAACATTTGAGTTTTCCTTATAAATCTGTAATATCCTAATCGCATGATATTAATCAATGAATCTTAAGCATAAAAAAGTTTAACGACATAAGAAAAAATTTTCTGTGTAAAAGAATAAATTTTGAATGAAATATATTTTTTATCATTAGACACTATATGATTTTAATTTCATTATTAAAATATTCAATTCTTCGCATTTTTAAAAACATAATATTACTATATTACATTGATACATATAAAAGATTTTTTAAAAAATATGTTTAGGTTTGCATAAATTTAGTATTTCAACGACTGAATTATTTTATCCACAATTCAACAAATTATCTTCATTTGGATAAGCCCTTGTTTTATGTAGTATATTGTAAAGGTAAGTATAAGTTATTGAATCACAAAAGCATGTGTATTTTACTTACCATCTGGTAATGCTCCTAGGGACCACATAAAATCTATAAGAGAACAAAATAAAAATTGATTAATAATTGCAAAAATACTGAATTTATTACGTTTTATAACGCTCAATAATATTTATTTTTCTTTTACTGATTTTAATATTTTAGATATTATGTAAAATATAGTTCCATATAATATTTATACATTTACCGACTTTTTGTTTAAATGACGTATTTTGTTACAAATTAATTTTTTTATGAAAATTTGTAAATATAAAATATGTACGAAATAAAGCATTTAAATAAGTTGCTTGAAATGTTTGTAAGAAACATTTATTTAAATTTCAATTAATATAAGATTGAAAAAGATATAAGTGGGTTATAAAAGCGACTAAATTAGAAAAAACGTGATATTGACAAAGTTTAAAAGATAAAAAGGGAAAATATAAAGATATAAATATATAGAAAGACAGATCAACAGATAGAAATAGAAAAATAAAGAAAGAAAAAAGGCATCCATGAAATTTCATAATTTGA
Organism: Platyscapa corneri; assembly: GCA_018907185.1. Taxonomy (NCBI): domain Eukaryota; kingdom Metazoa; phylum Arthropoda; class Insecta; order Hymenoptera; family Agaonidae; genus Platyscapa; species Platyscapa corneri. The sequence continues at coordinate 1,148,407 of JACCHW010000004.1, forward strand.
CACTAATTCAAAAACCACACAACTAAAATTTTAACTATATCGTTTGACTAGCGTATTGACTAATTTTTGTATAAATATGTAACTAAGTAACTACGCGCGGCCGATTATATAAAAAATATATTTAAATCTACGTCAAAAGAAACCTTCCTATTTTTCTATGGTTATTATAGCCTTTAAGGTATATTAGATAATTATAAAATTACCGGTGAGGTATAATTTTCTAGGCTTTCTAATACAGCTTATTAGATATTAACTATGATTGGCAGAATTCCTAATGAAATAACTTTAACGTATATTACATTGAATAGTAATATCAGATTTTAATTTTTAATTTAAAATTATTTATTTTAATTACATCAACTGAGTTGTTTTAGTATACAACTTGTGAGATCTTCAAAATACTAGTACATTAGCATCGTACAATTATTTTTAAAGTTAATTAAATATCTTAATATAAAGTATTATTAAAAGTTAATGAAAAGTTATTGATAAATTAAAATAACACTACTTTATTTATTTTTAAATACTTATTTTTATTCACTTTGTAATAGTTTAGTTATTGAATAATATTTTAGTATAAAATTATTTCTTTGAATAATAATTATAATGAAATTGAAAATTATAGACTATTGCTTTAAGATTTCTCATTTCCTCTTGAAAATTCAATTAAATATAATTCTTAAGAAACAAAATATTATACTTAGATTAGGAAAACTCTTATTTTCATTTTTCAATGTATAATAGATGCAATAATTAGTACAATAATTAAAAAGTACAATATTTAGTAATATAAAAATTGTTTTCACATTAAGAATATAAGCCAATCTTACTACGACATATACATTATTCGTTTATATATTGACGATACAATATTTATATAAATAAACACCGACCACAATCTACACTACTAGCTCATTAACTATTCTATGGTTTCGGTACACCACTCGCGCGGTGTACAGACTTAAATTTACGAGTATTGAGCATTTATTAATTTCTATAATCAATCAGATACACTGATACATATTAATAGTATTAGTGATTCCGTACCTAAAGTTTCTACCGGGCTGGTTTTCGATTACGTCAAGCACAGAACGTCTGTTTTTGGTATTCTTTATCCTTTATCTGCACATGAATTCGAAAAAGGCGAATGGAACTGGCAATAAATAGACGGTAGACTTCAACTTATATGATTTTTTTCTCGAATATTTTTTATTTTCCTTCAATTATCTTAATTTCAGTGCAAGTTTAAATAATTGCATAATCATCAAGTTCGTGCGTTATATATTTTTATAAATAGACAGATGATTATTACTTTCAAGAGATACAGATTCAATGAACAAATGCATATGCTTATGCATGTTTTACAAATTCAAACAAACCAATAAACAATAATCGGCAGGAGAAGACTAAAAGATAATAGGTATGCTTAAAAAGAAAAGTAATGTACAATAATGGTAAACGGGCAAAGATTAAGATCCGCGACAAATTACAGAATCGTCACTTGTAATGTGTCACTTATTTATATATAGTACATAAGTGTATAAATACATACATACATACATATGTATGTGTATGTTTATATAGCTATGTATGTATATATATATATACATATTCACGACGCTATTATTTTTTGTTCGTTCCATCGGACTTTTCAAAAACTGTATCGCCACTTGCTTGAGCCTCTCACGGAGAATCATGAAAAATCCGTGAGATGAACAAACCGAAGATATCCTTTAAATTTACATAATTTTTCTTTGTCTACCTTATTTTATGTTAACGATTTGAAAAATTGCGCGCGCCCGCGTGTTTATGCGGAATACGGAAGTGTTGCGTGCATATGCATATGCAAAGACTCCTTCCGACGGTTCCGATCGGCAAATTCATTGCAAGTGTTCTTTACCATAAGTTTCAATCGAATAAACTTTGGATATTCCGGGTCGCGCACATTGAATACGTAAATTTTCTCGTACACTCTGTGATACAAGCATGTATCGCTAGATAAATGATCGCCCTAACTCAGCCATTAATTCAATTTTAAGTGCTTTCCGAATACACTGAATCATCAGATTTTTATCATTTGTCCTCAAAATATTAACTTTGAATTATGTTTAGAAATATTTGTAAAAACCTTAGTAAATTACAATATAAATCATTATTTTTGTTTACGTAAGTTTAATAGTAGTGTTCGTCAGAAATTTTGATGAAATTAATTTTTCTATTTTAATTTAATACGATAAGGTCTGATGTACATGTTTATCCAAAATTACTCATCCCGTATTCTCGCATATATTTTAGAATATACTTAATATGTACCAGTAATAGACACATAAATTAATAACATTTTAAAAAGTTTGCAAAAGTAAAATTATTCAAAGTTCTTCAGTGAGCAAGTAATTTTTTCCGGTTTATTTATTAATTAAGAGACACTATTCTAAAATAGTTTTTCATTTAAGAAACAGAAATAAAAAAAAAATATTATATATTTTCATAAATCTAAATTGACTTTTCTCTTATCTTTTGCGAACACAGGTGCACTCGAAAATTTTTTTACGATTCAAATTTTACATGCAATAACTTGTAGTAATTTAAAATGTTGGATTATAAGCATTACATGCATATTGGTTGACGGGCGAGCGCATTGTTCGCAATTTTAATTATCTCTTAGATCACGCACGTTTTAAATCAAAACCGGCCCAAGGTAAAAAGCTTGTAAAAATTATACAGAATTAAACAACGATAAAACCTGATGGTTAAATTCTACTTACGAAACTGACAGTGTTGCGCCTCTCGGGCAAAGTATGTATTTTTCTAGGACACACGTCTGACGCATTAATGTTAAGATATAATGCTATATAGCTTAGAAATATTAAATACTATGACAAGTAATAAAGTGGATAGGTCTTATATGTATAAATAAGGTTTATGTATAGATATGTGTATATATATATATGTATATACATATACATATATATATATATACGTATATAGTCTATATCGGAGATATGATAATATTTGAAATAATTATGATAATTATAATGATAATAATAATAATAATAATAATAAATAATGATAGATAATAAAAATAATAATAATAACAACAACAATAATAATAATAATAATAAAAGTATTAATGACTTTTATATGGACAAGGATGACACAGATAATAATAATATTATTATTAATAATAATAATAATAAATAATAATAAATAATAATAATAATAATAATAAATACAGTTTTAACTACGTAACGTAGATTTTTTAATAGATACACGTGCGCGCGCGCGCGCACTTATGCAGGCATCTGAGCATAGACGCACAATATTAAGGCATGTCAGTGGGTGCGATCGCGCGCGCTTGTGTATGTTTTGATACAGCCTCTTTCTTGTATATTCTCCTTGGAAGAGCTTTGTATATAAATCGACGGGCTTGTGGAAAAAAATTATTCGTCATTAATAGTTAAGCATACTAAAAAGTGCACTGTAAAAATGTGAAATTTCAAAGTTTCGTTTCTTTAAAATTAATAACTGAATTAAGAAATCAAAATTCTCGATCGAGCTTTTAGTAAATCCTGACTCATAAAGTTCAATACTTTACCCATCGCTCTTACGACTTTTCGAGCGCTATTTACTTCACAAACGAGGACTCTTACAAATCACTTAATCGACTACCGAGTTGATAAAAAAAATATGAGAGTCACTAATGTCCCGGAAGGTGACAAAACCCACTTGGAAATTTAATTTTCTCTCATTCTCGCGTGATATTAATAACGGCAATCTGTCTCTCTTTTATTCAATTTTTAACTTTTAACATTTCTGAGGATAAATAAAGAAAATGAGTTCGTCTTTAAAAAGTCATTATTGCGAAAAACGCTCGTTGTTAACGATTGCTTCTTGTACTATTAATGTCATTTGATTTTCGGATTCATAGGTGCGCTTCTTCCAAATGAGAAATAACTAAAACATATTTCTAAAGCTAACGGCGTTTATATCAAAAGATTCTCTTCAAAATCTATGGTTTTACTCTCTAGAAATTTTAATCATATTTAGGAACGTATTACTTATTACGCAAATAAATTATTCTTCTCTAACTAAATGGATTCTAGATCACCTAAATTTTTCGATATACATATTCAAGACTAATTTGTTCGTGTAATTGTTGTACACTCAGAGAAAATCTTCTTTTTTTTATAATGTACTGAAATAAAAATAATTTCTAAATATATTATTTAAAAAGCTATTATTCAGTAAAAACTGATTATTACATTCGTGTGATAAGTATAATTCTTTTTTTATTTAAAAGATTTACGTCAGTTATTACGTATATAATCCATACAAAGAGTTTTCTCATTGTATTCAACAAAACGAAATTGAAGCGAAAATATCTTGTATAATGAATAAAATAGTATAATATAATGTCATCATTTTCTACGAAAATACTACAGTCTATTTAAAATACTAATAACAAAATACTTAAAAATAATAATTTTTACAAATTTCAATTCCTTAAGTCACGCTATTATAAAAATAATTTCAAACTAATGACTTTTTTATTATAATATTTAATACAATTTCTCTTTATTATGTTTGAAATAACATTTATCTGCTCTTAATAGATTCTTCTCTGAGTGCAATTTGACAAAGATGTTCTAATATAATTTTGCTAGGATAAAAGTGTCTCTAGCTTCGTATTATTCGCGTGTAATGAATGTGTACATGTGTATATATAAATACAAATACCTAAGATAAATATTTCGATGTATAAGAAAGAAATATTAAAGAAAAAATTAGTAATAATACATAATAATGCTGTTTTTTTTTTAAATATATCGATTTAGTTATAATATCGAATACTATGTCGTTTTATTAGCATGTAAAACATTATTTATTGCCGTTACTCAGAACAAATTTTTGTTATTGTAGAATTTATAACTACTAATACTTAGATATTATATATATATATATAATATATATATATAATTATTCTGCTCCAAATCTTCTTGACATATATAGAATTAAATTATAAATGTAGATCTATAAATGTAAACATACGAGTTTATATATATATATGTATATCCAATACACACATAAATTTTTTAGCTTTGTTTATATATTTTTACTATATGTATGTATATGTATATGTATTTATATTGGAATATTGTTCTTTATTTGATCGTTTATTTTATTATATATTCATTTTCTATTATGAAATTTCATGAAGTTATATCGATAAAATGCTAGTGAATATCTCAAAAGACGTGGTGAATAGATTCAACTATGTGGTCCTGACCACCCTCGGTTTCGTTGCTGCTCACCCCTTGTTACTATTGCATTTTGTCACAAGTAATGTCTGGTGCAAGTAGAAAAAACTACAAGCTTGACATTTTTTACCTAATGTTTTTCTTGCCATCATCAACACCTCCACATTTCTTGAGACTATTCACTGCCCGTCTATACATATGTATCAGCATGTTCGGTGCTGATATCTACATGCTTGGACACGTTCGTATTGGCGCTCTTGTGTCTGTATATATACGCATATTATTTAAAAGAAGTATCGAATATTTATTAAAATTTTAATAATTTTTTTCGAATGCACACATACACACACATACTTGTGATTATACAAAAAACATTACAAAAAAAGAATTACTTATGAATAGTAAGTCTTAAAAATATTTTTGGATTTAATGATTTTATAACTATCAAATTTATTACAAAATGTAAAGCTATGGATAAAATTGAATCATGTTATAGTGATTTAATATTAATACTGCAATAATTATTTATATTTATAACAGACTGACTATTTATAAAACTTTTCTTTATTAAATATTTAATACGAAGCTTCAACGCATATTTAGTATTCGTATGTGTGTGTAATTTAAAAACCGTTTATAAAAACAGAAGAAAAATAAATAAAAAGTTGCAGAGAAAAAATTAAGAATGACGATGTAAATTGTATGGTGAAGAATTCATTCGAAATGTTTGTGCATATTATTTACCCTTCACGTGAATTGAAAGAAATTTTGGCTTCGAAGCCAGAACTTCTGGATAAGCTTTCTCTTTATCTGGGTGGACTTTTAAAAATGTATAAGTATACATTTTCATATCTAGCAATTTGTCTATATTGCTCTATGCTGCAAACTTCACGTTATATATTTAAAACCTTGCGCTGAGACTTTAAATAAATATTTATAAAAATATTTATAATGCTACTGTAAATTTATTATTTTCTTTTGACTGTATATTACCCGTCTAACTCTAAGTAAATTAAATTTAATTGTTTAATTAAAAATTTCAAATTTATTTAAATAATTAAATAATAAATAATAAAAGTTTAAATCAATAAATAAAAAATCAAAGGTTAATATTTTATTTTAACCTTATATTAAGACAGTTCTATTTAATTAAATTTAATTCAATTTAAAGCGTAAATATGTATTTATCGAAAAAGTACTATTATTCTTAGAAATGCTGAACATTAATGATTTAAAATTTTGTATTTAACACTATCGGATAAACTTTCTTAAAATGAATTTGATATAAAATATATTAATTTTGCTTATATCATACAAGTTTCCATTTTACATTTTGTAAACTTTAAAAAATGCTTCAATTCTCTGTGGTTTTTGTGCAGTTGATGTATATTTTAATTAAATAAATTGTGTACTTTCAAGAATACTCAAATAAAAATAACTATAACTAATAATAACTGTAACTATATTTTGACTGCAGCAATTCAATTTCCATTTTACTTTTGAACTTCGATGTCAGGATTTTATTTCATTGAATAATCTATTATTTTTATATTTCATTCCCAATCTAAATGCTAATAATCTATTACCAGTCTTCTATCTTGTATCCATATTTAGACAATTCATTTTTCATCTAATTATTTCGAGTAACTATAAAAATGAGGCCTCATCGGTTACTACAGTATTAATCTAATTTCTATCTAGTGATACGTACGAGTCTATATTAAATTTTCGTTACAGTTCTCGTTGTTTTTACAAATTTCTGTCACTATGATCACAGAGTTTCTGAATTTGGTATGTCGAGCAGTCCTTTTTACAATTTAATTTTGACTTTTTATTAAAATCCAATTTAAATATAAATAGCTAACTACAATATGATTGCACTTTTCGATATGTTTCTGTACTAATGATTTATAATTATCATACTTTATTGATACAAAAATTTTAAGTAATTTAAAAATAAACTATTATCTTTTATTTTTAATACTCATTTAGATTTGTTAAGATACAAACGTTAATTATTTTTAACATATCGTTCCCTACAAATCTGAAATGTATATTTACTGGTATGATTTCAGACTGTTTTTCCTACATGTCACATTTTTATTTAACCTCAAGTATTTCATAATGCACAAAAAATATTTGTTCATTTATTTAACTGGATGTTAATTTTTAGTTCACTTTTTTACAATTTTCAGTTACTAAAATTATACTTAAACTATGTCAAATAAAATAAATTCAAATTTATTATTCTAAACTATTTTTAAAACTTTTTAATTTGTTAATTTTCTTATAAATTTTATTAAAATTTTTATTTAACTGATACATCGATATAAAAAAATAAATACAATTGAAAGAATCGTTAAATAAATTTATAAATTGTAAAAGTATGATGTTCTATTCTTCACTAACAACTTCATGACTTTCCACTTTTAAAAATCATGTAGTATTTTTAGAAACAAACTTTTATTACTAATAAAAATAAATTTCTACATAGATAATTAATTTCTTCAAATGAAAAGACATTAGAAACATGATATTTAATTCCATATAGAATTTTATTTCATTAACGTCATAATTTTTTAAGACGTTTTGGATTATTTTAGTGTGTATCTATTAATTTTTTTCCAGAATTAGCATTATTTATTAATCGATCTTCAATATATAATACGTATTCGAAATTAAAGTATATTAAAAAAACTATCTTGATAAATCTCACTTTTAATAAATAAAATCATTTAAAAGTTCTGAAAAATGAGTTTTCCAAACTTTTTATTAAATTTTTTCTTCCGTTTTGAAGTTTTATTTTTTAAATTATTCCAATTATTTTTTAGAATGTATAATAAATTTTTTAAAATAAAGAAGAGAATATATTTAAACTTTAGTACATTTAAAATTAGTGTGTGTCAAAATGTCAATTCTATGAAACGACCTGTTGTGCCCATAGTTATATCAGTTTATCAGAGGTCTGGAAATTATATAATATATTATAATTGAAATATATTCTTTTATAAATGAATCGTAATTATACAAAATATAAATCCAGAGTTTAATCAATGTAAAGTAAGTTTGGTCTTGTAATTTTTATAATCGTTTAATTTAAATAACTTAAATTAATATTTACTTTTCAATAAATATATCTATTAAAAAATGTATAGAATGTAGCATTTGTTTTGTCAATATGTCATATTTCTACTCAGTTAGATCCGTTAGATTTAAAATAAATTTTTAAGCGTAAATACATAATATGTATCAATATAAATTATCCTCACTAAATTTCATAATCAATATAATAATGTCAGTTAAATACTGGAAATACGATTTAAATACTCATAGGCATATGAACAATTTAAAATACATCATTAAATATAAGCGACTACATGCTACGTACGCTATTTACTAATCCGTAATAAAAATATGAACGAATATGAATAATACGACGGAAATAAAAAAGCTTGGGGTTACTGTCCCCGAGAGCCAATATTTTGCTCGGTCCCTGGCTCACTGGGGTCTCGAGAGCGGCGTCAATATAGTAGCCGGTCATAGCCCGATAGTGGGTGCCAGGGGATGATAAACGGTGCTCATGTCAAGGCCTTGCACCCCTAGTAGGTCGCTCATCGAGTACGTGAGACTCGCGGTCCTGGAGGCGGCGGCGACGGCTGCAGCCCCTGGATGGGGTCTGTAGCTCGCGGCGGCCGCGGCCGCGGCCAGGGCCCTCTTCACGTCGTAGACGGCTGGGCGGCGACGGCAGTGGGCCCGTTAGCGGCGGCGGCGGCCGCCGCGGCTGCGGCATACTGATAACTCGCGGCGGCAAGCGGCAGCAGCGGCAGCAGCCGAGGTAGAGGAGACGGGAGGCGGCTGGGCGCTGTTGACGAGAGTCGGAGCGAGCAGTGCGTGGGCAGGGTGGTGGTGGTGATGGGAAGTAGTCGCGACCGCAGCGGCAGCAGCAGCGTGGGCCGCAGCCGCTGCCGCTGTGGGGGGCAAGGGGTAAGGGGCGTAACGGTACGTCGCGGTGGCTGTGGCTGTGGGGGGTTGAGCGACCATCACCAACTCACCGTAAGCACCTCGACCGGCTGCCCGTGTCTTCGCTAGGTTTGCTGGTAGCATGACCTCCTTCGGCTGGGCCTTCTTACATTCAACCTGCAACAAAGTTAAGCAGAGCGGCGGCTTTTTACAGAAATTCGCCTATGGATGGGAAATGGTGGGGATGATGGGCCTAGATGCCACTAAAATACATTCAAGACCAGGGTTTGAAGACGTACGCATTAATTACACCAACACGGTCATCCGGCATCTATAAATTAATGTTTCGCATCACGAAATGTACGTGTGACCTATGACTATTTTATCTATTATTATAACATGAATTAAAATCGAAAAATTGAAAATGTTGTACAAACTAAGTCAACCAGAAAAAAATTTTTTAATTTTATTCGCTAATAATAAACATCAGAACATAAATACACAGAGAGACACATATTTTTATGTACACGCTCTAATTAATTAATCTTTTCTAATGATACTGAATGGAATAAATAAATATTAGGTATGATAAAGTTTTTTCAAATTTTGTAAATGCGGTGTAATTTGAAATCAATTTTAAATTAAAGTTAATTTTTTTTCTTATAAAAATATTTTTATATTCGAAACATGTTGCTAGATGTATGACTACAATTTTAAAACGTGAATATTTTTAAGTGTTACTTTATTGCAATAAATCATATTTCTGGATAATTTGGAAATACGTATGTAAGTTGGCATTAAATATAATATTAAAATATGTGCCTAAGAGGACCATGTTGGTTTCTAAATTAGCAATATTTTTCAAAATAGGTAATTATAGTATTCTTTGAATAGAAAAAATTTATATTATTTTAATTACTTATTAACCATCAAACTTAAGTTATATATAAGATAAACTTTTTTTGTAACTTATATATTTGTAGAAATGTTGTTTATTTATTCTAATATATCTAGTCAATAAAAGTCAATGCATGTATTATACCAATAATTTTTCATATATACAACTCATATTTAACGATACAAAATAATTTTACTTCCCATTATTATGTTATTTCTATGACAAAGATTATTAAAATAAATTATAAATTTTGAAATAATTTTGACATTTCATTTACATAAAAATTTTTAAAAAACCAAAAAAACTTGTTAATTTTTATAAAACTACATTTTATAAGATAAGGTATATTCAAAATAAAATGTTTTTGCAATTTAATGGTTTTTGTAAAATTTTCATTTTTACTGTTAATTAAAACTACTTTCAGTGAATTTTCTGTATAATATAATTAATTAAAAATCAAATATTTGCAAAATTTACTTTGAATGTAATAGGAGTTTGGTATAACCGATCCATCGAATTATATCATGAAGAACTAGAACATGCTATAGTAATTGAAATGTAACCTGATTCGATCAGTCGCTGCGTTAGTTTTAGAGTATAAAAGGATTAAAGAATAGTAGAAATATTGTCATTCTATAGTTTTAGGTGTTTATTTTGTAAATGGAACCAGGAACACCTTAGAGCGGTAACATATACGTGTAGAATATACGTCGCATAAGCTTTATACAAATAACATCGCCAGAATTTATACATATATGGCACAATTCTAGATTAAATTATACGGAAAATGAATTCGGTCCATCAAGCTCTCAAATAAGGAAGGACACACTTCTCGGAATTTCTAGAGATGCATTTGTACTTACCATTTTGTTATTGATCTCGTGAAAATGAATTTCGCATACTTTGTCGACGACGTCTTCACTTTGAAACGTAACAAAACCAAAACCTAAAATACAGAAGAAATAATGTTTAATTTAGAGAAGCGATTTGTTATAAAGTTTATAAAGTATTTTATAACACATGTTAAAGTTTATTTTATCCTGATTTCTAAAATGAAAGAAACGATATTCCAGGAATATACATATATATATTTCTATTCAAATATATATGCATATGTGTATATACATATGTATATTCCTGGAATATCGTTTCTTTCATTTTAGAAATCAGGATAAAATAAACTTTAACATGTGTTATAAAATACTTTATAAATATATATATATATATATATATATATAAATATATTATATAATCATTGATTAGAGGTAAATTACAAACTTAGTGCTTATATAATTAAATTTTTTTCTATAAGAAACTAAAAATAAAATAATCTTAATTTTATTTACAAAAATTTTTTAATGAATCCGAAAATATAAGCTTATCGATGAATTTATTCATTTACTATAACTTTAACGTTACAATTTTTTTGGAAAAAATAGTAAATTATATTTACTCTATAAAAACTATAACAATGAAAAATGAATAAAGATTTACTGTTTAAATAGTGGAAATCCAATACGAAAATGTGTAATCTAAACAAATATTACGCAAAAAAATTTGTTTGAATCAAATATAAATTACTTAGTTTGTATACAACAGTCAGTAAACTAAAATCAAAATCCAAAGTAACTTTGTCAGAGCTCAATATGATCAATCGACTTGAACTGAATATTTGCAATACATAATATATCATTAGTCAAAAATTTTAAAGATTTATTAATTTAATCTAACATAAATATTTCGAAAACTGCAGTACACAGATATATCAAACAAATTTTCTTTGCCCATGATGGTAATTTTATAAAAGCACCTTTTGGAGGAAGAGACACTTGGTCGTAACTTAATCAAGAATCAAGGGTTATTAAAAACTTTTCATTGCTTTTTCGGGATGATTTTAATCTTAATTTCACCATGCGCTCTAAGCCTTGCTCATAGTTTAACGCTTTTCTCCTCTTTTTCTCGTTCCTGCTTGTTTCCGCCCACACAGTTATCTAACTCCCTAGAGTTATGAATCCACGACCACGATGAGGTTTACGATAACAGCTAATATTAGTACCCGCGTTGCTGAAATGGTGGTCGAGGTTGTGGAAGGTACGGCGTCAACTCGCGACGTAATTAAGTACATCGTCAACAAGAACTGGTGTATGACTAGCTCGTTTAACTATCAGAAAGTCTCAGAAAAGAAAAAAGTGAAAAAGATTTTTCCCGTACATATTGGTATAGATAAATGCAACAGAATTTAAATATTGCATGTATAAGACGATTTCTTATGCGATTACATATAGCACTGTGTTTCAGGTACTCATGAAAAACACAATATGTGTTCTAAAACGTTCAACACCTTAGAAGAAATGGTAAAAATTTCCTCCCGATTTGAGAGCATTGCAAAGCTTATATGGGATGCATATATTAATTTTTTTGTCGAATATTTTATTTATTATAGTTTAGTGATAATATATTTTTTTAAATATTTGAGAATTACGTTTATTTGATTAAATTTAATTAAATGCTCAAAGTATAAAAAAAAGTTTTTTAAATTTTTTATAATGTTGATATTTTATTATGCATCATTGAAATGTATATTTAATTTTAATTAATAAAAATGAAAATCTTTTTATTTTAATAAAGTTTTTATTAAATAACACGATTGATTTAATTAATTAGTTAAACTAATTATTTTAGCGGTCAAAATTCTGAATTAGTTAATAATTAAAATTATAATAATCGTATAATATAAAAATTTGAAAAATATTCCAATTTCATAATTTTTGACAATGCAATACAATACTATTTCATATTCAGGCTTTATCTTGAAAAATATTGAATGAAAAAACAAAAAAGATGCTACCAAATATTATAATCATAGACACCAAACTAATATAATTGCATTTTACTAAATTGTAAAGTAAATAGTATGAAATTTTTAGCTTATTTATTATTTAAAAATTCATGCAATAATAGAAAATTGTATTTATAAATATAATGTTCTTTATATTATTATCCTCTCGTTCATTTTCTTTCTTTCTCAATTTTCTATTGCTTTCTATATTTTTGAACGAGTGATAGAGAGAGAGAGAGAGAGAGAGAGCGAGAGAGAGGAAAAGGCTGTCTACTTTGTAACTTTCTCTTTTCTTTAGTAAAAGAGCAACAGTACAACTGTCAGTGCGTTCTACTAGTATTTGTCTACTTTGAAGTTTTATAGTCATCTAGGTAATTAAGTTATACACTCCCTGCAAGGCCCGTTGGAGAAAGGAAGATAGGAGAGGAAAGGAGGTCAGGGAGTTCACTTATGTAATTTATATTACTCGCTCTGAGTCGACTAATTCATTAATAGAGCAAGGGAGAGTGTGCGTGAGTTGCTCGCTACCCTGCAGTTACTCTCTTGTTACTGCTCTCAACAAGAATGGATAGATTGAGACAGTGTGTAGCTAAGAGATCAGGGAGATGTTGAGATGCTGGTGTAAAATTAAACTACCTGGGCCGCGGTATATTAATCGCAAAGTCATGGTTCTGCAAGGCTTTTCCTTAATTGTCTTCCGCTTTCGCCCGCTATTATGGAGAATTTTACTTTGTACATCAGTAAATTAGCTGACCCCTTATTTAGCGCCTGAACAGGTACTAGTCAATATTAATTGTTACGAGATACGAGCACCTCTTCGAGCTCAGCTCATGATATTGTGTACTTCCTTTATCCTACGTTAGCAAATGTTTTATATTCAATGTAGTATATTTAATGATATATTTTAGTAACCTGAACGTTTAATAATAATAGTTACTTACAAAGATACTTCATTAAGTGAAAATAATCTAGAGTTTCATAAGCGAATAGGTCTATATAATAGTAACGACCTGACCAGTAAATAAATAATAAATATTATACTTATTCTACCTAAAGTACAAGTCTCGCTTGTGTAGTTTGTTTTCATATAGTTTATCATTTTTTTAATTCTTATTTTATGCAATATCACGACCGAATCTAATGTTTCATTATTACATTTAGTGAAAAAATACTTTTATTGTTAGATTCACAGATCATATCTATTCATATTTAATTATAATCACAATCTCATTAGAACTTTCAAGAAATTAAATATTTATTATCTGGCAAATCGCGATATCATAAGAAAATAAATTACTCATTAAAATTAGTTTTTATCATAGATATTTTATTTTTTAACTTTTATCTTCTGATAACCTGCTTTTCTGAAAATATTAAATATATAAACATTGATAAATATTATTATTTGATTTAAGAAAATTAGTTAAATCAATATAAATATATTATATGTTACATTTAAAATTCACAAATGTAAAGTCAAACTTTTTTTGGTTGGCTTTTATTAAATATAAAAAAATCTGAATCTAGATATAAGTATTGGATTACTTTTGGGAATGAAAAAATATGTAAATTTATAGAAGTAAATATATATATTGAATTTTCTAATTTAAATATAACATTTTAATTAAATGCACAGAAGCGAAAAGTAATAGAAATATAGCAAAATATTTAGGATTTTTTATCTATATACGTATCATGTGTTTATCCAGATATCGAGAGTATAATTGGTTATCTATAATTCATATCCATTCATCGCGAGAAATTGTTTAAATATAATATTTTCTAAATATATATACACACATATATATTATGATAATAAGTAATATGCTATTTTCGAAAATATTTTCTAGCACAATTATTCTTTAATTATTTGATAAATGTTAGAAAAAGTGAGCTTGAATAATGTTTATATTGGTGCAAAATATGCGACTAATCCAATATGATAATTTAATGGTAAGATAAAAATATTTTGATATCATCAATTTAAAATAAACTCAGCGAAATCCTCAAGTAACTTTGTGATAAATCTTCAAAACATTTAATTTTAATTTTATAAGCAATTATACACTAAACTAATCTATAAGATAAATAATTTTGAAAGTTAAATTTACTCCACGTATTACAAGTTTACTCCAATAATATATAAAAATGAAAAAAATTATTAAAGCTATAATAGATTTTTTTATTTATATTAAGATATTTCTAATAATAAGCGAAATGAAGGAGATGGAAGGTTAAAACGACAAGAAGCACAAAAAATAAAAAAATCGATTAATGTCAAAGATATGCAAGTATAGTAATGAAGGGAAGAAGAACAGAGTCCGAATAAAAATGTAAGATAGAGAGAGAGAGAGAGAGAGAGAGAGAGATGGAGAGGAATGAAAGGATGAAAACTAGTAGGATATTCTAAAGTTCCTTTTCGCTCGAGAATAGTGCCGGGTTACCGGCGAAACTGAGTCAGCACAGGCCGTGCTTTCACGAGATAATGCGGGAAAAGCTCGGTTTACTTTTTCCGGTAATTCCTTGTTAAATATTGCCTCGTAACGTCCAAATAATAAAGAAAGAGAAAATGAACGATAGAAAGAGAGAGAGAGAGAATTCGTATAAATATTGTTTTTATTTCTTTCATTCTTTCATTCAATTAAATATTTTGCTATATATCTGCTTATATGTCGTTCCCAAGTTATCACTTTCTGCAGCAACTTTTTTTTGAAGCTGATTTTTTTAAACTGAGACAAATACATTTAAACTTATTATTATTTCACAAAATAATGTTTTATATTGCAAGAAAATTTTAATTTTTAAGTTGATATAATCAAGTATCCATGTTTATTGTTTAGGAACTGATTAAAGAAAAACGTCTCGATTGTGTACTGCTTCTAATCTCTTGAACCACTGTTAAAAACTTAGTAAAAATGACTTAACTGAAATAAACCACGTAGGAATTCGGGAGTACATAAAATTGGGTCGCAACGACTAGTCGGGGGACTTTTTTTATACTGGCTCCGGTCAGAATGCACTTTTTATTTGATTTCTTCAGGTTTTCTACAGCAAACTGATCGACCATATTTTCTTTTATTCATTCTATTTTTGTTTATACTTATACATTAACTAATTAAATGAGTTTTCATAAAACTTAAATTAAATCACCAAGTAGATTGAGAAGAAAAAAATTGATTCGAGATATGATTTTTTAGTCTGCTTTTATTAGAATATTTTACAGACCTAATTAATTATAGTCTACGTAACTATATTTAATAAGAACATTTAATATTCCTTATATTCTATGAAATTTTTAGTAAAAAGGGGTTTTCGTTTTATAAATAGAGAATTAAAATGAAAAACATGAAATTTAAAAAATTTTTAAATCAGTTAGAAATATATTTATACCAGACTGAGAGCATTACTTGATTGATAGAGTACTTTTCAACCTAAAATTATTTTTTAACAATCTTTAAACATTTAAATAATTAAAAAAATAGTTGATAATTGATAAGATTGCTTTTTGCTCAATAAGATTAATTAATTTTTTAGAAGTATTTTTAAAGGATCCCATATTTAGAATAAAAATGCTATAATGATAAAAGATAATATGTTGGGTTATTTTTTCGAGCTTATTCCTATTAGTAGCAGTTGGGTTAATATTTATTTAGTTGATAATAGTAAATAATTTTAAGACAACATTATCTTTGTCGGTTACAGATTTTTGAGTATTTATAAACAAGTAATTATATATTTTCCAAAACAACAATAGAATTTAAAAATTCAATATTAAAGCTGACTTTATCTTTGAAATATATTTAAAATTCTTTGACTAATAAAATTCTTTTTATTTCCATCTGCTTACTTTCACTGAATTTACTGT
The DNA here is from genome assembly GCA_018907185.1 of Platyscapa corneri. Taxonomy (NCBI): domain Eukaryota; kingdom Metazoa; phylum Arthropoda; class Insecta; order Hymenoptera; family Agaonidae; genus Platyscapa; species Platyscapa corneri. Next base: position 1,165,227 of record JACCHW010000004.1, read on the forward strand.
TTACCTCTATATGATTCTTATCAATTATAATCTCTTTAGAATTCTTATAAACTTTTTTGTTAAATAATATACTTTAAAATTAACTCACTTATTTCGATTTTCATGCTACTAGAATATTTTATGCTTATCTAATGAAATTTTTTTATTATTACCTATAGTTAATAAGATAGTTTTGAAGAAAACTAAAATGTAGCTTTACTCTTACTACTATTGCTTAAAAGTTAGTTTTTATAATGTCTTTCATTTTGTATATAAACTACTGATACTTAAAAATTTATTTTTTAAGTCGTTCGCGTTAATATGTCCCGGCTGTCGGTGATTGACCGGCATACGGAAATCTAGATAATCATTTTCACGCGCAAAAAAAAATAAAATGGCTAGTGGTAATAAATGGCGGTTATATAAATTTTCAAATGCCGTGGGGTTTAGAGAACAAAATTCAGCTACCAAGTTATAAAATCGAGAAAAAAGACGTGATAGCACTAGAAGCTTATCTACAATATCAAGAGCGTATAGTAGTAATATTCAGTTTTTTTTATTACCTCCACTACCTATTCCCTCTTAACGACATCTCTCATAATGAGATGACCACGTTAATGTATTACAATCGTTTAGTCATTAATATAACACATGAAATATTACAATATTAAATAAAATTATTAATAAATAATTCATCTACAATAAATACAAAGATCCAGTTAAACAATACGTCAGAGATTTTATATTTTTTATTCTTTTAACTTTTAATTTATTCAATTAATCTATTTTATTCAATTAACTTTTAATTAATAATTATATATTGAAAATTTATTAATCGTCATTATTATCATGTAAAAAATATTATACTTAGAGTTATTAATCTTAAACATTATTTACTTTTAATATGCATATATTTGCTCAATGAAGTGCATGTAAAATATTATTGCTCTTTTTATTTAGTTTCTATTTTATCATTCATTTTGGTTAATAGTATTGGTATTTAATAAATAGGGTACTTGATAAATAGGTCTTACAAAAATGTTTTATCAAATTAATAATCTTATTTATTTATTGGTTGAAATGAATGCATTACAAAATTTCGTAATAATTGTAAAAAGCTAAGTAATTTCATTTTTCTTAATTTTCACTGCTTTATTAAATATTTAAGTTTCTACAGTCATTTTCTTTTTGAATCTGTGTTTTCTTTCTCGTTGTACATTCTCATTTATTTAAGATAAATATTTCTACTTATGAATTCTGAAAATACTTGACTATTGTTAATAGGTGGTAAATGAATAATCAAACTAATTTAGAAATTAATTAATTGAACTTAGTATTTCTTACTAAATTAATATGAACTTAATGTTGCAAACATTTTATGTCAAATTTATTTATTTTAAGAATTGTAAAAAATGATCTCAAGTAGAATTACAAATTCAAAATGGAAATAGATATTTATTCACAAATTGATATTTACAGATAAAAAATTAAAAAATTATTTATCTGTAATATACATTAATTTATTTGGTTCACTTATTTAATTACATTAAAACAAAAAAATATGATATTTTCCGTATAAGTAAAAATTATATTTTTTTAACAGAATAACGATTTAAATTGTTAATAAGTAACCTTTAGTAACAAGTATAACAAATACTTTTCATTTTTTAGTTTGTGTGCGTTTCAATAAAAAACATAGATATATTTAGTACAAATAATATATTGTATGTAGATATATTTTGTAGATATACTATGGTGAATTTTATATGATTTAATTATTGGTAATAATTACCATATAAATTTTACTTCTGCGATATTGATAAGAAACTAAGATTTACTATAAAAGTTTAATTGCAACGTTATAAGGTCAATCACGATGTAAATATTTTTTTTAAATAAAAATATTGCGCGATCGTCGAGAACAAAGTAATACGTATCAACTTGTTGATTACTGCGACAATCGTAGTTTTCCAGGTATGAGTCGGCTGACCCTAGAAGGCTCTGACTACTTAACGAGTGCTCTGAAATACGTGTATCAAATCCATTCTTTCATATTTCTCGGATAATTAATAACTGAATAAATGACTCAAGTATGTTTATTTTTTCATTTACATTCATAATTTCATGTATATATCATGTTAATTCGTTATCATAAATTTATGATTAAAAATTATATTAGATATGCTACTATGAAATCAAGTTTGTTTGTATGATTTCTATAAACGTATATCTTTCATCTTAGAATTGTATGTAATTATTATAAGTAACAGTTATTTTAATTTTTATTTAATATATTTTTAATTTAAATATAATAATTTATTTATAATCAACTTTTTTCAAGACTTTTATGATTGAAATCATTTATTGTATATTTATTTTACATGAAAGATACTTTAAAATCTTAGCATAAAGACTAGTAAATATAATTTAAAGTACTTAGTTTTAATTTTTATAATAAAGCTGTATCTAAAGCAATTTATTTTTGATTATTATAAAGTTTTGCTAAAATTAAAGCTGTTGATATATAAAACTTCAATAAAAATTAGGGTTTTGTATAAGAAGAGGGTTAAATTTTGATATAAGTCTTCCAGATTTTAGAGATTTATTATTAAATTGTGAAGAATTTTTTTACACATCTTTCTCTTTCTTTCTCTATCTTCATACGCGCACACACACACACACAATATATATCACAGGTAGATATACATAAATACATACATACATACCGAATCAGATATAGATACTCTCTCATAGCCTTAACTAATAATATTGAAAATCGTAATAATAAATTTCATATTTAAATAACTAATTCTTCTAAAAAACTTGAAGGTTCTTAAAAATATGTAGGTTTCAATTTATTTTAGAATCTTTGGTTTTTCATAAATATATTTTTAATTATATATTAAAGTATTTTTAAGAAGTAATTTATTCTTTTTAAAGAAAAACATCATTATTTTAATAAAAATGATTTGCTTTTCTTTTCTATTTGATATTTGTCAAAATGTTTTCTCGATTTTTGGAGAAAGTACAAAAATTTTCCATGTCGATTATATATTTTTAATGGGAAATACTTTATAATTTAAGTAAAATTAAATATTTATATTAGTCTATATTCATAAATAATGAAAATTACTAATTTTAATTAATTTTAAAAATTATAAAACAAATGTTAAAAAATGATAAAAATCACATATTGTTAAAATATTACTATTGGACACATATTTCAACTATATAAATGAAATATTTCAAAGTAAACATTTCAACAATAATAAGAAAATGACAGGAAATGTGCTCTAAAATTTTTTCTATTTCAAGATAATTTATAACATATTTAAATTCATTAATTTTTATTTTATGAACTTTGCACGTCATAAATTAAGTATCAATAATATCAAAATCTATAGAATTTTATAATTTTATTATCTTAAAATTCTATTATCTGTTCCTTTATTCTATTTTTATTGGAAAAGTTATGAATTTATCATATAAATAATTAAAAATAAATAAGATAAAGTAATGTTTCAAAATTAATTTTATTAATTTTCCATGCAGAAATAACAGTTAAAATTTTCATTCGTCAAATTTTTCAATAAACGTAAATAAATGTAATAAAAATTATGATTAGAAATATTCTACTTCTCGTTTATATCTATCATTTTACTTTTAATTTACAAGGTGAGAAAATTATTAAAATAATAGTATGTAAAATTTTTTAATAACTTAGAAAGAATAAACAAATTATAAAAACATATCAGGAATAAGTAATTAATGCAAATAAGTTAAATTAATGTTTTAATTCGTGATGAAAGTCACAAGTGATGAAGCAATTTATTAATATATCATTTTTATCAATACAGTTATTAAAAAAAAGAAAGAAAAGAATTTGAAAAAAATAATAAAAATTAAGATATATTAAGTATTTTTAAATTTTCTTGAAATATTACTATATTAATTATAACTGTTCTAAAATTTGTAGAAATAATATTTATCCCATATAAATTGTTAACATTTACCATTAAAAATAATTTAAACGATGATAAATTATACTCGTAAATGTTCGATACACCTAGTAATATTTTACAAAATTTTAATTTCTAATTAATAACTAAAATTTATAAAAAAAGCGTAATTTAAATTAAAAAATAAATATGTTGAAATTCTGAGAACATTTTATAAATACAAGAATTACTTCTATTTAATAAAATTATTTATTTTTAAGATACAGATAGAATACAAATTTTTTAAATTTCTAAACTGTAAAACAAGAGTACTAAGAAGTGATATATATTACATTAACAAAAAAGTTTTATTTGATAAAAGAAACCACAATGAAATTTAACAATTTTCTCCATTTCTTACTACCTTCGTTTCAATCGATGAAGATCTAGATATAGAAAAGAAACAAAAAGAACGTAACTCAGGAGATCTCTTAATTGCTCCAATGTAATCAAGAAGAATTCCAAAAGTTGAACGGGAGAAGATATTGAAGATAGACATGCACTGCACATGCGATCCTGAATAGAATCGAATCGTTAGAGAACTTTTAGCTTTTGTTCCACGTAAAAGTACCTTTATTTGAAATTTCCAGCAGAAAGCAATTTTGGAAATGGATTAATATAAATTGAGTTGAATAATACAAGCATACTAGCGCAAAGATAAAAAATATGCAACAGATATCTAAGTGCGCGTATGCATGATTTAAAGTTTTTTATTAAAACTGGTACGTTTTTATTATGTACTTTCTGACTGTTTATCTAATATTTGAAATCTTAGTTCGCTAATATAATAAATTTCTATTCCTTTAATTCTAATATTATTTTAGTTATATTATAAGTTTTTAACGCCTCACTTTTTTATATATGTCAGTATACTTGTTTTTTTCTCTTTGTAATCTGTAATTATTTGATTCCTATCAAATACCCACAAAACGAAAAAGGCCAGAGTTTTTGAACTCCATTCATTTAAATTTACAGTTTAAGGACCTTAATGTAGATTTTGATAATCTATTACATAATTTAATGACAGCTTCCCATGTTTTTTCTTACCCCAGAAACTACTGTGCTGTCGAACTTGCTTGGTGGGATAAGGTATTTTTTCTGGAAGGTTTTGATTAGAGTTTGAGCTACTTTGAGCATTCGGTAGACATAAAATAAAATTTTTTTGAATGAACGAGTGTCCAAGAATACAATTCATTGATATTATCCGTCCATCTTCTTTTTGTCTATTGCAGCTCTTCAATGATAAGCAATAATAAGTCTATAATTTCTTTATTTATTTTATTTCTCTGTTTTTGCTTCTTCCTGATTTTCTTTATCTCCTCTATTTTTCTTTATTATTATTCAATTTATTCTTTAATTACTTACAAAATAAAAAGTTTAAGGAACAGAAGAATTCACAGGAAAATGAAGCAAATAATTGTTAATATGTTCATGACTGAATATCCTGCATAAGCTAAAGTGCTCACGATTCTCCCTAAGTAACAGTTCTATCTAAATAATGAATTTCGCAATTATCAATTTTAGAGGTCTTTTTATTACTCTCTTTCTCTCTCACATTCATTTTTTCATATCCTTATACAAATTCTTATTTTTAAATGATGTTCTGTACATACTTTTGTGTAAGGTTTATATTTCAATTTCTATATGTTTTAAATTATGTAAGTATATATTTAGAGTTACTTCTGATCTTTATTATATACTCGTGTATATTCGTTAAATCTATGTAATATTTAAATGCTAATTTAAGTGACATTTATTTTCATTGTTATGAGTATCATAAATATTGTACTTGGTCTAACTTCTATACATAACGTATACTACGTTGTAATATGTGTCATCAACATATATACCATTTTCTAAATTTTTAATATTTCTGTATTGTATATTATATTATTTAATTTTTAATAAATTAAAAATGACTAAGACTTTTGTTAATGTATTTTTCAATTATTTGTTATTTTATAGTAAATTAAAATAAAAAGTAACAGTACCAGTGTAAATACTATGTACGTTAATCAAATTTCATTTATAAATCCTCTTATCACCTTTAATAAAAGGAAAAAGTGATAAGTTTAGAAAAATATCTTTCTTCAGATTTGGGAGACTATAAAACTTATTGGGATGCTTTCCTTTCTCTGACTGTATCAAATCAAGCACAGCATTCCTATATTCAACATCAAATCTTCTTATTATTTCAAATATCGCTATTCTTTTTATCTTTTTATACGAATAAAAGAGTCAAAGACATAGGCCAAAAACTAAAAGTTTCATTACGAAATAAGAAAATTTCTTTATATCTTACAAGTAGAAGAAAAGAAAAAGCATCGGTGTACCTTATACGCAAGTAGACCATCAACTTTTTTTATTTACAGCCAAAGTTTTACAGTATTATCCGGAGTATTGATGTTGAGTCTGCATTTTACATTAAAAAAGTTCTTTTTTCAAATTTATGCTCTCGTTGGTTTTTGTCTTTTCATATTTCATCCTTAGAAAATTACTTGAAAATCGAATTTCGTGGGAATCTTACTAACTTTTTTCTTTGTTGTACTTTTATTGTCGAGGTGAATTATATACACGTACAACTAATCTTTCTTGAAGTAAAACATGTGCTAGGTTTATTGAGGGATATTCATACTCGTAAATAATCTATCCTACTATATAAAATAAAACTTGAATAGATAAACAGAAGCCTGTTTTCAAAATCGAAATGTCTCTGCAAAGATTTTACAAAATATTTAAGCACTCGATTCTTCAACTAATATCGAGACAGATTTTTTTTACCAATTCGCGTATATAAAATGCACTACTTAAATTCATAGCATGAAAACGTATATTATAGTTTTATACCTTTTACGGGTACTTCAAGTTCAATAATACTTCATATTCTATATAAATTTTAAGAATACTATTTTAATTTTTGTTTCACCAAGTAAAATTTATTTTTATATTTGTCGATATCTGGAATTTTAGACTGTATATCATAAAATTAAATACACTAGAAATTTAAAGCACCATTAACTATCACTAGTATTTTATTTTTTATTTTTATTTTTTATTTTTTAACCGTTAGAAAATCTGTCGTTTTCGTAAATCAATATGATCGAGCATTAACCAATAATTTCATCTAGTCAAGGAAACAATGGTGAAAAAGAAGTAGAGTAACTTATCGTCCAATAATAATGCACGTCCGATGGAGTAATCTCTTTTCTGATTATTATTTATTTTATTGAGCAAGATATAGAAAAATAGATGATCCTAAATGTGTCAATTCACACGGATGGAATTTTAACGAATATCTATAGTCGAGATCCATTTGATCAAATTATAAATAAAAATAACACATACTTTTTAATATTACATTTAGAAAAAATGCATGCAACATATATGTACTCTTGTGAAAATGTGTAAAGCGTAAATAAGAAATTTTTTCATGTTGTCATCTTTTACTAAGCCATTCCGTATTTTGTCGTTTACATACACTTGATATTTTCGTCATTGGTATTAATTCATTGTAAAACTTGGGTGAGGTGAGTTGCATTTTATCCATAAGGTTCACAGGCCTGTTAAAGAGATTAATGCAGTGTCATCGAGTTTTCCGACGTTCCTACAATTCTTAAGATAAATTGAGAAGTAGATTGCTTTTGGTACGTTTCTCTACTCTCACATTGCTATAGCAGTGCAGAAAGAGGGGCGAAAGGATACGGACAGCGCAGCGAAGGGAAAAGGAGAACGACGAGCTTGAGAAGGATGATGAATCCACGTCTACTGGGATTTTGAACGTAATAGAGGCGGATACTCTGCGGCACGCATTATTCTCGTTACACAGCCACTACCACCATTGCTGGTTTATGGCGAATAGCTAACAGCCCTTTATATCTTCGCATTCTTAACTATGAATTCCACCATTTGCTTTCCTTCTTCCCCTATACTTGCCTTGTATAGTGTCAAGTTATTTTTTCGTTAGTATTCATCGACGTTTTCCTTTTGTTCAATTGACCTTTAGATACTTTATTGGATTATCCATGAAATTTCGAGTAAATACATGTTTTAATCGTGGCTGTTAATGTTTTCAAAGTTATGATAAGAAGGCTTATTATCAGAATTTCAATAGGATGAGTAAAATTTTCCACATTCTTATCATAGTTTTACACATGAAATTTTGAGATCTTAGAATTGATAATATTGAGATCTTAGAAATTTCATAAGAATTAAATTTTTTAGATTTACAATTGGAATATTTGTATCAAAATAAGAAGTTACGTAAGAGAATCTGGTCTAAAATTGCGATGAAATAATATATTTTTTGACTTTCATCTTTTTAACACATTTTAAAATACAAAATAGTTATACTTATTATTGAATAATACATAAATTCATTAAAATATATATTTTATCGCTTTACTTGCAATCATGACAAAGCGATTATTTTATATTTGAGAGAGAAATTGAAATAGTGGTTTGAATACATTTATTTAATGATATAAAAGAAGTATTATTGACGATAGAAAAGGTAGCTGCTTCGCATGTTCTGCGCATATGTAAACGGCCCAGAGTTAGTCGACGTTGCCCCATCAGCCGGTAGAAGAAGATTAAATATATAAAGAGTTGTAAACGAAATATTCCAAAACGGGTCAAAATGGCGGGATGGACCTCCATCCGAGTGAATAAAACGTAGATACTTTTTCCCTGCTTGGTACGCAGGAGGGTTTTTTTATGATGTAAAGTAAGAAAAGGGTATCGAAAAGTGTTTGAAAGTTTAATTCAGTTAGTTCGGTTTCGATTCGGCTTGGTGTAACTGTTTTCTAATCTCCCTACGAGAGCAGCCAGCGTGACTGGCCCTTTTCCTCCTACGCTACGAATTGTAACTGCCAAATAAATAGTCAGTTTTTTAATAATGAACATTCAGTCTAATTTCGTAGCCAACGTTTCCCGATTTGACTTCCGAAAATAACAAGATTAAATATTATATTTGCATATATTTAATTTATAAATGAAAAAATCTAAAGAATTCTTATGTATTAAATGCTTAAAAAATAATACAATAATGACGATGTTAAGATATGGGTTTAAGTAAATTACATAGTGATCTACGAAACTATTGCAAGACGATTATGTAGGTATTTTCCTACATACGTTGTCATTGCGCACACTGAACTGTGGGGTTGGTTAACGATATTACATATCAGGACTAGTAAACGGCTGTCAGTAAAGGAAACGAGTGTTGGTTTGCCATTAAAACTATGCAGGGCGGTGATATAGACTGTTCAGTACATCGTCTTATGAACGTTGTTCTAACGAACCGTAAAGCTTTTGCATTACATTATCGAGAAAGCAGAGTGTGTAGAAATACAAGGTTACTATATGTTTAGTAATTCCAGCTATGTATATCTATTTAGCCTGAGCATGTAATCTCTTCTTGGACTTCTCCCACAATCCATCAAGTCTAATCCTAATTTAATTGTCTGGCAAACAATGTCTTTTACTATTGCTACTTCGTACTCTACGCAAATTTTTACATAAGTATAAATTTATACATTTTGCATATTATCCATAATGATCTGAATTTTAGTTCGGAAACATATAATAAGTATTCACCCACAAACAGTTAGAATAACCTAAATGTGTGAGCATGCATATTGTATTGAGGAAATATATATACACTGGCGATAGTGATGTATTCTCTCAATGAGATGTTTGAGACGCTGATGATTTAATTTCTAATCATATCCACTAGCGGAAATAGGAAGTAAATCTGCTGTAATTCGTTTACTGTGAAATCATGGAAGAGTCATATGTAATTAGTTTAGATATTTTTGAAAGGAAATAATAATTATGACCTTGTTAAAATGTTAGACTTAAGTATAAATTCGATAAATATTTGAGAAATTTTCAAAATTTCAATTTGAAGTATACTTTTTAAAATAGTCTCAAATAATTTAGAGTTTAAATTTATTTAATGATTTTGTAAGCAACAAGAATTGTGTTATATAATTTTTAAAGAATTATTACTGAAAAATTTAATGAAAAACATTTGATAAAGTACCGAAATTAAATTTTAAAATCAGTTTTTATTGAATATAGTTAGTGAAAATAATAAGTTTATATTTAATTACAATTTGTTAAGTGTATAGTTAAATGAAATAAAATATAGTTTAATAATAAAATACTTAAATTGAAATGTAAGCTAATCAAATTATATAATATTCAAAAAAATATTAGATGCAACAATCACAGGAATAAGTACATTAAATTTATATATTAAACGAGTTTCAGATTTCTCAAAAAGAAATTCAAATGAAGTGAGTGTGAATAATAGTTACCAAACTAAAAGAAAATCAAGAAAAACTTCCGAAGGTATCAATTTGAAGATACAGAGAATGGGACAGAGAGAGAGAGATGGATAAAGGGAGAGCGAGATATTTGAGAACGATTCGAAGCTGCACAACGAAACTCCAAAGCTTAAATCTAATGAGAAATTAGAAGGGATTCAAAGTGCGCTGCTACAGTCATAGATACTTAAAAAATATTAAACCCCCTTCAGAAAAATCATCAATCAAGTTGACTCGAATGCATTCCCCTGTGTTAATCTCTAATAGTTTTCTACTGAGATGCTACAAAGTATAAGAGATCAGTAGTTTTCTGTTTTTAACTCATGGCTCATACATGTAATTTGACTAACATATTCAACTGGGTTCAAATATTAATGAAAAAAGAATTACACGTTAATCTGAAATTCTGAAATTTATTTAAAAGGACTGTTGTAAAATAATATAAAAGAAAAATAATTTAATAAGTTTTATCATTAATATCTAAATTATTTTTCTCTACTCTTAATAAGAAGATTGACATATTCAAAAACTGATACATTTATGCTAAAATTATAATAAAATTATTTCATTAAATAATTAACAATTTAATTTATTTAAAATTTAACTATTTCAATTGCAAGATAAAAAATATTTTACGATTAATTCTGATTTACACATGTTTGCAAATACATGTCAAATTACATTTTTAGATTTTTATAAAAATTCAAATTTTCTCTTTAAATTAATATGTATTCTTATATAGTACGTTAAAATATTTAATATTTATATAAACCAACATTACCTTTTTATTTCTTTAAATATGTTAGAGACTGATTCTATTCTTATTAGTTTAAATTTTTGTAATCACCTTCTCTCTGTTTTTAATTTAATTTTTCTCCTTATATTTTTGTCTATCAATCCGTTTTTATTACTAGAAAAAGTGTCTTTTTCATTTTTGAGCATTAACTAACTACTCTTTGGTTTTTCCAGTCTACTGAGAATTGGTTAGTAATTAGTTAGAATTATTCGTCATAACGACATGCCGACTGATTACATTGTCTAACGAAGAATCGGATAGATGGAACTGTAGTAATTTCGATCAAAATGTAAAAAATTCTTCTGAAATGTTCGTTTATTCTTTCCGGGTACTGGCGATTTTTTTCTTTTACTCATTCAACGTTCTACCACTCGCTCTAATTAATTGAAAGACTAGAAACTGAATGCATCATCAAGGTAAAAAATATTATTACTTTTAGTAGTATAACTCTAAAAAATGCTGATGCTTGTGAATAAATATGAGTTTCATAAACACATGTAAAGGCGTACAAACAATATAAAAGAATTTTATGAAGTGAATTTGAAAATATTACTTTCGAATATATAGGTTCAAATTTTTAAAGAATTTGAACATTAAAATTCAATCGTACATTTCTTAAAAATATAATGGAAATATAAAAATTAAATTCTCTAGATGCAAATCAACGTAGAAATAAAACGAAATAAAACAAAGATAATTAGATAGACTTATTGCTTAAATGTGCGATTATTTATTATATATTTATCAATATAATTAATGTTCAATAGAAGTATTATTCACTTGTCATTCATAATTACAACATTTTGTTTTAATTTTTTTCAATTCGTTTTCTTTACAAGGATAATTCAAAATTTTATTATTTTGCATATTGGTGTGTATAAATTTTCTTTATATATTATGCATTAAATATAGATATGATTTATTTACTCTTTATTGTATAATACAAACGTTAATTTCGTCAAAGTTCATACATAATATCAACAATATATGTATACAAAGTAAGATATTATATGGATCTGAGATAGTCACATGAAGTTTATATCGAAGTCACAGAAGCACCATTTTTACACATAAAATGAAATATTAAATGATAAATATTGTCATATATTTCACATTTCTCAATAATTTCTTTTTAACCGATACAATTTGCACAATTAGCTTGTCTATTGTAATAGTAGAAACGAAAGAAAGTAAACAAAAGCAGAAAGGCATGGATTACGCCTAGATATCTTCTTTTATTATCATCCTTTTTATACGATCCATAAGAGCGTCAAATTAACTAAAAAGTGTAGCATTTGCGAATCCTCTTCTATTTATAAAAATAAGCAGTACTCGTCAAAGTTATTTTCATCGAAAGAATGAATCTAGAATAGAGAGTAAGAAAGTGAAAGATATAGAGAATGCAAAAAATTTTCATTCAAAGATTTTCGAAGACTACACAAAAGAATTTTCGGTTGAAAAAATATATGTAGAAAAAAAAATTAAACAGCTTTAAGTAGTTGCAAAATTTGGCTTTATTTCTAAGTTAAGTGATTTAATAGCATATTTTTAAAATCGATAGCTTATAATATCAATATGTCACCATAAAAATTTATTTTGTTTCGGAGATTATTTTTTTTTCCTTTATTTTTTTTTATTTGTGTCTCTTTAAAAAAATTTCTAATTAATTATCTCTAAATATATAAAAAAAAGTTCAATTTATTATAATAATTTTTCTTTTCCATAGTAGCTTTTTAAACCGAGTAAATAATAGTTCATCCTAAACTTAATTACAATTATATACGTAAATATAAACTTGAACATATAATATTTTACATGCTCAAAGCTTCTTAAATCAAATTTATTAAGTTTAAAAAATTTTAAATTTTTATAGATTTAAGATTTTTTATTTATAAAACCTAAATTAACTTACTGAGTGAATTGTAGGATATTTTCTGTATTTATTATTATTACTTTTTGTGTTTTTCTTTGAAATAATAATTGTCTTAATATATATTCGTTGGCGACACAACGGGCTAGCCTAACATAACTATGAAAACGTTAAATCTGAAACAGAATCATTTAGTGGAAAAATTATTTAAAATAAACATCGCGGAGAAAACAGTTAGTGCGAAATAAAAATATATTCATAGATGAAGGCCATCATCGAAATTTAAGATGGTTTGGATTACGTCCTGCACGTGTCAGGACAAGAAAATACTATAATAGAAAATGCGTTAGCTCGATCCGCAATACAGGAAGTACTGAGCATAGGTATACCTTTCCTCTGCCTCTTACAACTGCATCACCACGTCAAATAGTGGGGCAATATACTCCAACCTTCTTACTCTCTCTCTCTCTCTCTCTCTCTCCGCTAACTCACTCTCTCACTCGCCGTACGCTGCATGGCATAGGTCCACAGTTTTATTCCCATCTTTCTACTCTCTATTTCTTTTTCTTTTCCTCCTGAAAATCTCTCTCTTCCTCTCTCTGCCTAATCGTCAGGGTTCCTCATGACGCGAAACTTCGTCTGTTCGAAGTTCTAGGACACCGAGCTTTTGACCGGTGGAAGCCGCCCCTACAAGAAATCTGAGCCACCGGCCCTGGAGTCTCGTACGCGAGGTCATCAAACAACAGTTTGGCCAACCCCGTAGGCGCTATAGGACGGAGTTCGGAGAGATTAATTAAGAGGAATCACTATATCCGTGTAACAGAGGATTGCGAAAAACTGCGAAGGACGCGGGAGATCTTTCGTAAATAAAAGCGAAAAACGTTACAATTTATTTTATTTAATAATTATAGATACAACGGTTTTTTCCCTCTGTTATGATACGTAGATGGTTTCTTTATGTCTATGGTACGATTTTAAATAAACAACAATATCTGTACGCAGACGATAAACACTAATCATGCACTTTGCGGTTAAGTAAAGTAAAGGAAAATAAATTGCGATTTGTTATAATTTGAAAAGTAAAAAGGAAGGAAAAGGATTGAAACGGTAATAAAAGGCGCCATATAAAAGGATCTTTTAGATTTTTATTGTATTTCAGTTTGTAGCAGAAAGATAGTACAAATCTTCATTCCTTTCTCTTGAACTTCGCATTGTAATTGAGTGTCAAAATAAAACGTCAAAGTTTCACAATTCAATTTAATCAATTTCGCAACGTCAATTTCCTAATCCCTCACTATCTGTAATTAATAATATTATTTATTTAGATTTAAATTATGGTTTTTTAATATTTTATGTATTTTTATATATATTATAAAGCATTATTAAATAAATTGAAAAAATATTTTTTTTTTAAATTATCTATATTTGATTAGTATTTTACCTGTATCTAATTTTCTTTAACCGATACTCGTACTTCATAACTATGTAGCTATATCATTCTTTATATTCATCGTATTGCGATAAAAATATCTTAAGTTTCCCTATTTGATTAAAGTTGACTCTATGTAAATTATATGTGGAATGTAACAATTTATCGTTCGTTCAAAAAAAGGTTGCATAATTTCTTTTCCTGCTTAAAATCACCGTTAATCTCACTTTTTGTACTTTTCTCTCTCTACCTCTTTCTATCTCTCTCTCATTTTCTATTTATCTCTCTGTCTCTCTCTCTCTCTCTCTCTCTCTCTCTCTCTGTCTCTTATTAGCTCTCTTTGAGAGGTTGAAAATTTAACGTGCCTTCAGATAATGGCGTTTCTTTATCTTTTAGTCGGATTAGCCTAACCCTCAATTGAGACAATTGTGCACGAAGCTCTATACAGCTGGGCTAACATAAACTACTACACCTGAAACTCGCACTGCTACCATACGTTGCATAGATAGACCACAAGAATCTGCAATAAGCATACAAGTGTGTTTTTTATCTGATTATCAAATCTCTATATATACAAATAAAGATATGTTCATACGTATATAAGTTACATGTGCGTATATCAAAATAAACTCCGTTTTCTTAGAGCAAAAACGATTTTTTTCATAAATCTGTAACAATTTTAATTTATAATTTTAGTTTAATATCACATAGGTCATGTAACAAGTGAGCTAATTAATTATTATTTTATTATTTTAGTAACGACACAGGTAAGAGAGAGAAAGAACTGGGAATAGGTTTAAAGGAAGATGACTATACTGGGAAGGTCCGATCGTGTTTCCTAACTCTGGTATCTCTAGAGCCTCTGGATTATGCGAACTGGACGTTACTTTAACGGGCTCTACCACCATTTGCTGTCTATATACATACTGGGTGCGTCTGAATGATCCCCAATCCTAGGTACATGTCTCTGTAACGGAAATAGCCAGAGAAAGAAAGAGAAGCGTCCATAACCTAAAAGACAAAGGTATTAAATTCCCAGGGGGATCTTCTTTACGGCAACTGCAAGCTGTACCGCGAGCTAAACCACTTCAGTTATATTTTCTGCGAACGTTCGTAATATATAACTAATTCAAAATTACTGTAACATAGAGATACTGTTTAAAATAAAATATCTTTAAATTTTATTTGCATTTTAGTCTTTTGGTTTTATTTAGTTAAATAAGTAATTAATAAATAAAAGCAGAAGTAGTATAAAACATATGATTTAGTGAAAGTGGAAACAAGGCGTAAGATGTTTTTAGAGTAGAATTAGTCAACATTACTAAATTATAAAAGAGTGGAAGTATTAAGCGTTAAACTTGGTAAAATTATTAAGAAAAAAAATAGTAAGAATTAAAATTTCAGCTATTTTATGTATTAGTTTTACAAATAATCATTAAAATATAATAATCTTAAATATATTATCTTTCAAATAACATAAATTATATAAATATTTATTCAAATAACTGCTGAATATTTGAAGAAACTTATCTAAACCAAATCTGGTAATGAAATGAAAGCTATTTATATTATAAATGAAGGCAACAAACTAATTTAACAAAGTAAATAACGTTAATATTTCAATATACTTGATTTTATAAGTGTATATGTTTATTATATACCGTTTAGTATACAAGTATAAAAAAACATATTTTAGTAGTTTGAGTTTATACTTTTTAAATCGGAAGCAAATGCATCATAGGAATCTTTGCTAATAGTCAAATTTGATGGAATCAATTATTGCATACAGTATTATAACATTTATTTATATTTGGTTTATTTTTTCAATTACGAGACTTATATTTTAATGAATTTTATTTTTCAATTTAAAATTCTACGAATAAATTATTCTATATTATTAAGGTTCTAATAAAAGCTTTTACATATTAAATAAATCTGACATTTATATAGTTATTATTTTTTGTGTTTATTTTTGTTTTGCTATTTCCAGTTATTTTCAAATTTTTTTCTGAAATTACGATACTGTTTATTCCACATAAATAAGGTGTCAAAAAGAGAAAGATAAAACATACATCTAAATAATTTACAGTGCATCCATTTTGATTGTAATTTTCTAGTGTGTATCATTTTGTGATGTTTTTTTATTTGCTTGTACTACTTACAATAGTTTTGTAGCGTCATAGTTTCAGTGTGTAAAAATCATATTTTTAATAGCTCTAAATTTTAAAGAAGATATTTCACACGATAAAAAAAATATTTTAAGTAAAATGTCCCAAAATAAAAATTAATTTAAAAGCGAGGAGTAGTGTTTAACCATTTTTTAAATTTATTAAATTAAGTTTGGATTAAAAAAATTAAGAAATGCTCAGAGGATATTAGAATACTATTTAATAATAAATAAAAAGTTAATACTGAGATATGTGAAAATAATATAATTTTATTCTAAATAATGTTTCTTCAGATGATAAAAATTGTGAATTAAAGGAATCATAAAGAGATAATTTAATTTTGTACTATTTTAACTTATAGATTATTCGATTTATTTAATCATCTTTAGATTCGGGAGATTAAAAGTTTGCATCATGTTGCATTAAATTAATACAGTATTTAGTAATAGCTATACTTTCGAGAATTCATATAAGTAAATTAAAATCATATTAAATATGTGTTTTATATTTAATATGACTCTAGATATTAATATAAAGTCTTATATTTGACAAATGAGTCGGTGAAATGTCAGCTGCTTAATCCATTAGACTTTACTAAATAATTTTAATATTAATTTAATAATGATCTGCAGTGAATAAATTCTTGATAAAGAATCCCAAATTAGAATACAAATTAGAATCAGATATATGGTTCTAAAACATTTAATTGAGGTTATTAAGGTTCTCAAAAACAGGAGCTGCATTTAGTGAAATTTCGTTTACGTTATTACAAGAAACTTTCAAACATCCATTATAAGTTCACAAGGTTGATATTTCGAGTACATTAAAACATTAATCACACGTACAATCATAATATTATGCAAAATCTATGTATACGTTGTTACCAATGAGTACGTGTAACTCATACACGAACAACTGCACGTTCTGTGCTTTTATTCTATTCTGGCCGAAAGATGCCATCTGTTGCGGTTCTAGAAGAACGTGCACACGTCGGGCTATTTCATGAACGTGCGAGTTGGATTTTCTCTCCCTCCTTTGATGCCTTGGTGTAGCGTGGCGTGTACGTTAAAACTGCCTGAGCGAAATGTTAGTAACGGCAATGCTGGAGCTGTTCTCGCATACACGCAAGAACTTCGAAGCAAAAGTACCGATACACAAACTCTGGCAGGCAAGTAAATAGTGGCGCGTGGCGTATTTTAACACGTTCCAGACTATCACCTACTCCTACTTCTTGGGCATCTGTTCATGGCATACGCAAACACACACGCAGAGTCCGAGAGAGAAAGAGAAAGATATGCTGATACAAGCTCCTACCATTTCAAGAGAATACTCTGGTAGACAGTACATTGTTTTGAATTTCTCTGTCCTTGCTTATGAAAGCATAATAGATGAGAATTATAATAAATGAAACACCAGGGATATTAATTTTAAACAGAATAGCCTACAAATATTTAGTGAATATATATGTATATCCACTAAATATTTTCTACCGTTAAGACGAAATCATTTCAAATGCTTAAAATATTTATTAATTTTGCACAACAGATTTTATGGTTGAAATTACATTTTCATTGTAATTATTTGATCTTATTGGTAATCTATCGTTATATATATATATATAAATTAATACGAATAAAATAATATAATTATATTTATCCAAAGATATTATAGTGCTCATAATTTTTAAAGTCCAATTCTAGCATTATAATTTACTATGACTTTCAGCATTATAATAAAAAATGTATACCATCAATTGGCACATACTAGCATTTGAGCCAAAAATTATATTTCACTTGTACGAATCAAAGTTACTTTATTGTAAAATGTTTAGAGAATAGAATGACTAAAATTAGAGGCTAAAAAAGAGCGAAAGATAAGTGTTACCAAGTATTGTCATATTTCGATATTATTTTTAAAGGTGATGTAGATTTTTTGTAGTTTCATTTCGTCACTATTGAATACAGATAGAAAATTGTCTATTATAAATAAATTTGTATGAATTATGAATAATTAATTGAAGACTTAATGTTTGTGATTAACTTAAGCGATAAATTAGGTTTCCAAATATTATAATAATATAACAATAAATTTATATACTTTTAGTTATTATTATAGAAAATGAACAGTATACAGTTTAAAGCATATAAAATATTTTTAGTATGTACATTCTATTATTAATAATTTTATTGGAAATTATATAGCAATAAATAAATTAATATTATACATACTATTATTGAACAATAAAAATTATAAAACCTAGGAATCTCGTAGATTTAATATAATTAATATCCATGTTTAAGTTCAATTTTAGATTTGTCTAAATTATTTAAATTTAAAGATATATTAATTGATTTTATGCTTCTAATTTAAAATTTCTATATTCTACCATATATTCTTAAATTAATTAGCATTACTTATTTTTAACATAGCAATTATCTTATTTAATATTGTTTCAGGAAGTGATGAATAGATTTGATTATTTCTGCATAAGCCAAGATATACCAATTTTCCTAAAGTTCTTAAAAGTAAGTTCTGATTCACTTGCATATACGAGTTGTAAATATACGGGTCACTATATGTAAGTGTTTATTCAATCTGAACTTAAAGAGAAATGCAAGTGCATTATTCACTAGAAGCTAATTTTCACTAAAAAATTATTGTGTATTAATTAAATTGATGTAAAAGTTGTTTAACAGCTAACGTTTATGAAAAAAATGTATAAAAATTAATTAACACTGTTGCTCATAAGATTATTCTCTTTTATTGATATGCATCTACATTTTAGGTATATAATTAAGTAAATACTCGCTTAATTTCATTATATTCTTCAAATAATAATTAATATTTGTTGAAGATCTCAGAACATACTCAAATCAACACATAATTGTAAGAAAATCAAAATTAATTTAAATTTAAATATAAAAAATAAAAAATTAACCAATGTTTTATTAATTAAATTCCAGTGAACAATATCGATAGATTATAGATGAAAGAAATGATTAAATTAAATTTAATATATTTTTATAATCTATAATAATTGTCTTTCGCATGATAATGCTCTAAGAATACTCCAAAAAGTTGAAACCATCAAAATAATTAATATTGTTAATTTTATAATGATTCTTTTAAAAGAAGCAGATAAAAATAACGAAAATAGGTAACGATTTCGCGTATTCAATGCTAATTATATTTACTGTTTATTTATAAATGCAATGACATACATAAAATTATTATTTTACTGCGAAAAGTCTAACAATCTTAAAAATATAATAAAAATGTGATCAAAAGTGATTTTTATAACCGCAACAATTTTATACACGTATGTATATACTTTTTTATTTAATAACTAATGAAAGTGATATAAAAAATTGAGAAAAAATCTGGAAGCACACTTTGAAATTTCATAGTATGTATAAATATAACTAATTTAAAACAAAATAATATACAGTATTTGATATTTATATATATAATTAAAAAAAACTAAAATATAAAATTTGTAAAAGAAGTTGATATTGGATTCATAAATATATTCTTGCTAAGTTATAATGTTATCCCTATTCATGAACATGAAATTAAAATAAAATGTTTTATAAGTTACACTATTCATATTTGTAAAATAATTGTGAATACTTAAAAAAACACAATTAATGCGATTAGTTTATAATTATATTAATTACAATGGATTAATTTAAAAAATTCATTATTTGTTTCAATACATTTAATTTAAATTTTTTATATAAAGAATAAGAAATATATTTTTTTATTTTAATATTCAAGGAACTAATAAAATTACGCAATTCGTTTAAAAATTATTAAAAATTAAGTGGCATAAGATGTAGGTCTAATTAAAATACTCGATAATTTAAAGTGTTTAACTTAGTTACATGTAACGAATATTTTATTTTTTATTGTGTTTACCAAGATATAATATAAATATTTTTATAAAAACTTTAATGTTTGAAAAAATAAATATATTTTAATTATAAAAATAATTATTAAACATTTTATATATATAAAATTTTATTGTGTTATTTTTTTTTTATTAATGCTTAATTTAGTTAAAATATTTAAGAAAATACGCATAAAATAAACGATTTATAAATAAATTAATAAGGTACACGATCAATATAAAAGAATCTTATCTTTATTTAATAACTATTCCACAGCATCCTTTTATAGTTCATTGATAGTTGTTTATGAGTGATGAAAATGATAAAATGCGTTAAACTATCCATTGATTCGTATATGTTTATACCCTAGAGAACCTAAGACTCCCGCTTCTCCTTATAACAACAAGAGCTCTTAGAAGTTTTCACTACCCAAGAGACTGATAAAGGACTTTTTTATTTTTGATCTGCTTTTTATAACTTTGTTTTTTGTTTTGTCTTTAGTATCAATGTTAAAAGACTTAATTTATTTTCTTTATAATCGTATATGTTATAACGTTTGATAAAGAAACGTATAATGCAAATGCAAAAAATGATCACGAACAATGAATCGAACAATCTAATAATTAGGAATAATATCGGAGTAAATATTTCCATGGAATTACAGAGTACAAATTGAATATATAGAAAATCTTGGTTATTCATCTAAATTTTATATTTATAAACTTCATTTATTAAAGTATGTTATTTTGTCTTGGTTTTTGTTTACCAATACCTTATAATATTTTACTCGTTATTCTGTTGTTTATTCAGATATTTACATTTTTTTAAATATTACTTTTACGGTTTCAAGTACTTATTGTGTTTATAAACCTGTAAATCTGCTTTACATTTTTTATGATCTTAATTTTCAATCATGTTTATAGATGTTTTTAATAAGTTTCTTTTGTATTTTGATAAATAAATACTTCATCATTAAATGTTATAGTATTTAATAAATAGTCGATGATTTTTTATATTAAGAAATACATTTTCATATGAATTTTGAGGTTAAATTATAAATGAAAAGATTAAAATAATCTGTATGTTTTACCCATAGTATATATTGAAATAATTTCATAATATTTAATATATATACACTACTTTCTTAGTGTTCGTAATTATGTTTGTTAACTTTTAGTATCATAAAAGCTGGACATTGGATTAATTACTTCACATAGATAATATTTAAATTTGATTTATGTAAAAAGAATGTTTTTAGCAAGGTATTTGACACTGTGTGGTTTACATTTTCTTCTTACTTAAAAATATCTTATTAAAAAATTGTACAAATTTAGCATAAGCATGATATTAATGTTTTTATTTGGTCATATTATTAAATCAAATTTGTTTTGTTAGGAAAACAATTTCACAGGTGATTTTCAGTGTATGTTTGAAGTAGCATGAATTTTTATTTATATTTAAAGGGATAAACTTTGGTTCAGCAATAAACCCAAATAACTTCAATTTCTATCTTATTGATTTGTGTTGATTTACATTTATAATTTTAAATACAAAAATACACTTTGTTCTTAATCTATGTTTTTCTCATAATGCAATCTTATAAAACAAACTACACACATACACAAAATATAATCGCTGAGTGAGGTATAAATAATATAAATGAGGTATAAAAAATGTCTACAGTCTTTTTATTGAATAAATTTTTTTATTTCATGATTGAGGACCATTCAAACTGGCATAAATTAAATTACTTTTATGCTTTGTTAATTTCTGTCATATTTTATATTTTTATATCATGAATTTTATTATTACGAGATTGGATTTCCTCTTGTTCTACAATTTTTTTAATGTTAAGGAGTATAAACATTAAACTTCTGTAATATTTATTGTTCGCGTCGTAATAGGGATAAATGATGATCAAGATCAATGATGGGCAGGAGATTTCCAATACGATACAATGGAACTGATTGCTAATACGATCGCGCTTGTATTCCCTGCACCGAGCGCAATTTGATTTTTAAGACAAAAATGTTTTCGTGTAGAGGGGTGCCTCATATCCTTACCATTAATATATATATTTGTAGAATTGTGAGGCTCGATTATATATGAAATAATTAATTACTTTTAAATATATTATAATGCGGCGTCTATAAATCCGTATCGCCGAAAACTCATGGTCATGTATCATAAACAGTTACAAAGTACATTTATATATTTGTGCACTGAATAAGGTTAATGTATACTATCAGATATATTAGAATTTTATATTCAGTATTTTATGCTACTATTTAAATTATATATAACATAATCTTTAAATTGCACTATCGATAGTAATAAAATTTTATACAAGAAAAATTTCTGTATATTTTAATTAATGTTATGATAGTCGCCAGAAAAAAAGTAATAATCATTATATATCTAAACTTATTAATTAAACTTATTTTTATTAAATTAGTTATATATAGTTATAAACTTATTTTTATTAATTAAATAATATGATAGAAGAAATTAAAAAATTAGTTAAGAATTAGATAAAATAGGTAAAGTGAGTAATACGAGAAAACATTTCATAATAATATTACCCATAATTTTAAATTTTCTACAAATTAATTCTATAAATTATAGTCTATTGGATATATAGGGATATATATTAATTATTTACATAGCAAAATATTTTTGAAGTCATTATATTTGATTTACGTATTCAAGTATACGTATGAGCAAATGAGGTTAATTGATCAATAAAAACTGTAGTTAAAGACTAAAATTAATAAAATTCTATTAATAAATATTCAAGGCTAAAGAATTTAATTAATATGTATATAAAAATAATGTAAATAATTTTAATTTATTGATTATTGAAAAAGTTAAGATACTTAGTTAATGAATTAATCAACAATACCACGATTAATTTTAAAGTTTAAGATTGAATGCACTTATTCGATTTGGATTTTATTTAAAATTTCTAATTTTACAAATGATGAAAATGTAGTTTGCTTATATATATATATATATTTTATATAAAATAATAGTAAAGTCGAATAAAACCGTATATTAATTTTCTAATACTTCCACTTTATTTTTTGTATCTTGCATACATGATCTTTTAAGCATAAATTTATAAATAAAAAATTTAAAATTATTGTATGGTTGAAATAAATGTATAATAAAAAATAATGTAATTCGAGTAGGGTAAGAAAACCTATTTCTGAAGTTCTAAAAAATTTTATGATGGCAAGCAGTCATTGTACACTAAAAAACAGAATATTTTTCACCCGTGATTCGAAATGTTTGCTGGGATACACAAGAAACATAACGCTTGGGGCAGTAGTTGCTCTGAGATTCTTATGACTTCAATGAAATCTTGGAAAGGACAAAAATTTAAGCTATATAACGAGATGTACGACTAACCCAAAGAAGATAGAATATTAATCTTAATCTTCTAAAAATCTTTCTCTCTCTCCTTCATTTCTTTCTCACTCTTTTCTTCGCTGACCAAAACTGAAGTTTGATTACGTCTAAGCCGGAGGTAAAAAAGCAGAAAGCTGGAGGTACAATAACAGAGATAATAAATATAAATGCATGTGGATGGTCATATACATTATAAGAAAGAGAGAATAGCTGAGCCAGTGAAAAAGGCACAAGAGAACAAGGGCAAAGAACATTTCTTAACAAGGGCTATATGCATTTGGTCAAAATTTAAAATAAGATTATGATAATTGGTTGTCTACTAGCAACTTAATCTTATAATATATATATTATAAATAACTTAATCTGATAGACTATTGAAATTTTATAGTTTGTTATTCTACTTAATTTAATATAGAAAAATTTTCATAAACAATGTAAATTATATATAAATATCTAGTTCTAATATACATAATAAGATGAGAAAAAAATATTTAATTAAAACATTCGATAAGCTGCTTTTATTATGAAAATAATAAAAATATATCTAGGAAACATTGCATATACAACATATACACACATTAAAGTTTTAGTTTTTTAAAATTTGGCTGGCGTTTAATACAGAAAGACAAATATTTTTCATGTTGCAAAATTAAACATAAATATAAGCATGGAAAATTAATTTTATTCTTAAAAATGATGTTAGAACAATAATAATAACAAGAGTTCAAAAAACATCTTCTTTTATTGCAAAGTTAAATTTTTATATTCGCATGTGAACTGCTTTTGTATCGTAAACTATAATGTCATTTTATGATTAAAGGTATAATAAAATGTTAATTATTTTTAAATGATGACAACTTTATGTTACAACTATTAAATTATTTCTGCTTATTTGTGTGTTTTTTGGATGTATTTTATTTGTTCATAGGCATTGATCTGATTGTTGAGAGTAATTTGTCGAAGATAAAAATATATAAACAAAGTTTATATTGTTCGTTAACGACTATCAACAAGAATAAGCGAGAAAAGACGTCAATGTCAGAGTAGGTTCGAATGGCTTTTTTGTCAACACTTTGTTGAAATTGGCAATTAAGCGAGCTGTTTTGTACTGAAAAACCACTCAGCTGTTAAGAAAAATCTGACAGATTTTCTGGGAAGATAATGGTGTGCTCTTTGAAGCAAGATTGACAATAATCCGATAGGCCTAGATAAATGTCTATGTATTGTGCGATTAAATCCAATGTGCAGATGCTCGTTTGAGTCATCTCTATTTTCACTTTCATCTTTTACACTGTCTCTACTTCGGTATACTTTTGGCTAGCAAGGTTCCGTCATTATGAGGAATCATATGTTTTCCCGATTACTTCTGCTTCTATTTTCTCCATCGACTATGTTTGAAAATGCTCCTTAGCTATATTTATAAACTTGATGATAGTATGAGGTGTATTCGATAGGAAATATGGTTTCCTTGAAAATTCAAAAGATAAAGATGTTTTTAGTATTTTTATAGAAAAAAACTATTAATGACGTTATTACTGTAAATTCTTAATCAGTAAATAGTTTTATTAGCTTTACATGCGAATAACTTCGTCTATATTCATAATACTGTCATGTAATAGATTGGTTAATTTAATAATATTTATGTCAATTTCATAAGATATTAAAATGTTTAAAATATGTTTGAATTGCATTACTATATAATTTATAATAATAATCACATTACTATATAATTTAAAAATTTTTTAAATAATATATTTAAGTTGCAAAGTAAATATGTTTGCCATTCGAATTTACACGCATAAGGTAATTACATGGGGTCTGTATGATGCCAGAGGCAAGAATTTAAGTGCGACTTAATTGTCATCATATAAAAGAATGTATTATAGTAGGGATTACATCAAAATTCGTAAAAAAATTGGCAGAGAGAACATGTGTCCACGAGGTAAATTTTCACTCTGAATTAATTATACCTCGACATAGTACAGATGGCGGCGATTGCGTTATAAAACGGGAGTTTTTGCGCACAAACTTTCAAATATAAATTCCGGACAAACGATCAGCTTTACCTTTGACATTGGTATCACTTACCGTCGCTTCCTCTGGTAACTTTTCAACCACTCTTCTCTCGTTCAGCCGTTGCATTCATCCGTTTCATGCAATCTCAACCAGAGTAGTTACTCTCTTGTTTGTTCTTTCTCACTCATGCCAATTCGAATGTTACAATTTTTCATTTTCTTTTCAAGCAAAACAGTTGTATGTCTTCAGATATTTTTATTTAAATTATGAAAAAATTTTTCTTTATACTGCTTTTTTCGTACCAAGTATATTATTTTTATATGAAAATATTTTCTATATTATCTAAAAATTAATTTATCGAAATAAAAGTATATAATCGTTCATGTGACGAGAACGCTTAACTATTACAATATATTTCAATATAAGTTGAATAAAATGAAATACTCAAAAAATTAATTGTAAGATTTCACTAATAACTAAAAAAAAGTATTTTGGAAGAACTTACTACTATTGATTGTTAATTCAATTATTTTTGAAATTTTTCTCTCCTTATTATTTTTAAGTTTTAATTTAATTTAAATTTAAATTTAATTTAATATAGTATATACCTTAATATAAATACAATTGTACCAAATAATTTTAAAAATGAAGTGTGTATTTAATTAAAATTTAATATAAAAAATGTGTTGCACATTAATATTTATACGATTTTTGTGAAACATTGGTAAAACATAGATTATATTATCATGATATTACATATATCAATATTATAATAATCATTAGAAAAAAGAATTTCGTATAAAATTATTAATTCTTAATATTTATTACAGATGAATCACCTGTATTAAATTTGAAATAAAATAATTCAGGTAGGAAATAATTACCCATTTAAATTATTATATTATTTTTTTTGTAACATACTAATGATTATTACAATATTTAGTTAGTTTAAGATTTAATTATATTTTTATAAACTATTACTATTCAAATTCAAAAATAATTATGGTATAATTATGAATATGTAAAAAAGTGCGTATTATAAAATACAGAAATGTAAAGTTATTAGGCAAGAGTAATTATATTTTATAATAAAGCTAATTAATATTTCACTTACATTCGTCTAAAGTAGGTTTTCCAGAGAGAAGAATTTCAAGAATTACACAGAGCCAGAGAGAGAGAGAGAGAGAGAGAGAAAGAGTGAGAGGGGGAGGTGAGTAAAGATAGGAGGAGAGACGAACCTTCATTCTTCGAGTGTAATGAATAGGAAATTCCAAAACGCTAGCAGACAGAGGGTAGCATTTCCTCCTTCACTTCTCCGTCTCTGTCTCGCTTCTTACTCAAAGGTTATCGTCATTTCCGAATCGATTTTGGTAATTGAATAATCATTCCAACCGAGGAAGGTAGAAGGGGTATTTCTGTATTTTGCCATCATCAGTATTTTTGTAATCTCTGTCGATCAAGATTCAATTGAAAATGAATGATTATTCCACCAATAGTACGAATGATCATAGTTTTCGTTACGCGTTCCAAACTATTCCGGAATACTCACTTCGCTCTCAGATGTACAAGGAAAGGATGCATCACCATACATTATGGGTGATCTTTTTTTACGTTTGTTCGTGAAAGCAACGCAACTGCAATAAAATTGTGACAAAAAAATGAAGATGAATGAGAATGAACGGTTATCAGCCCATTAGCATTTTCACGATGACGTCAGCAGCCATCCGACGCACCCTACTGTAGACCATTAATTAATCTTAAATTATTCTTGATGACGTCTAAGAGCCAATTTCTTATCTTATAATATATATATAGATAGATAGATAGATAGATAGAGAGAGAGAGAGAGAGAGAGAGAGAGAGAGAAGACTCCTGTTATTTGAATAGGGTTTATATTTGCACCATTGAACGAAAAATATAGTTGTCTTATTCTATATATATTTCACGCGGATTCAACTGTTGATAAGTACACTTACTTTTTTATAGATTGGTATTCAATATTGATAATTATGATCGTTAATTATCTATGTATTAATTGTTTTCCTTTATTAATAAAAAATATTGCTGTTAAAATTTGTTGTTAAATAACATTGTAACATACTTGTATCTTTATAATAATAAGTAAATATCCTGAAAAATATTATGAAAAATTATATAAAAATAGAAAATATGCTTAGAAAATATGTTTAGTATTCAAAATTATTCAGCATGTTTAAATCGAGAATAGTATTATCTACTAATGTACTATCCTACATTACCTTTTATTATAGGATTGTGACCTGGAATATAAATGCAGCATCAAGTATGTCAATTAGTAGACGATGCTTATTAAAAAACAAATCAATGTATCCAAGATCCATAAAAAGAGCAATGTACTTATTACCATTTTTACTTAAGCCGATTAAAAATTTATGAATAGCTTTTGAATTTTTCCCTTTATATATTAATCTATGTGTTATTTATTTATATTTCTTTGTTATCGTAAATTCTTACAATTATCATCATCATCATCAATTTATATATGCTTATATATGCTTTTTTATCCATACGTATTCGCACTTTATATATATTTGCTAATTGTATAATAAGAAAGATTTTTACGATTTTATTCATATTCTTTAATTATTTATTCGTTTTCTCCTCTTTCCTCTTCCCTTTTGCTATTATATTTCTTTAATTCTATATTTCGCTCTGATTCTTCGTGATTATTTCACTGATCCAAGAAATTTTATACAATACTTTCATATCTCGATTATTTTTCCTTAATGCACAATATGCATATTCTTACCTTCTCCGTTAACTAATTTTTTTATTTTTCGTTTTATATTTTATACTAAATCTTGGCAATAATTTCATTCTATATCTTCATTTCTCTCTTTCATTCTTTTATACACAGATTTTTTCTTTGTGTTTAACTACTTCTGCGTCAGAAACTTAAATTTTATTTATTATTATTAATAATATAATAATTTTAATAATATATTAACAATAAGATACATAATAGAGATAATAATTTAATTATGAAATTAAGTTAAACACCTAAATAAAAAAGGAGTTCAATAATTCTACAAGATTTAATTCATAAATTTATTAATTTAGTGTTTTTTATCACTATAATAAGAATAATAATACATATTTAGTAAATAAATTATTTTGAACACGACAAAATTTTTGTTCTTATTTTTAATATTAATATAATTTTTATAAAAATAAAATTAATATCGCTTACATACATTTATAAGAAAAATACATAATATTAAGAAATTTTAGTTTAATATTAATTTTGTAAACATTAGTAGAATATGGAAATAAATTACTCTTATTTTTTTATTAATTTTGAATTCAATGAATATTGATAATCACTTCCTTTCTTATTTTTTTTTTTATAAGATATTCCAATGAATATCGATAATCACTTACTTTTTTATTTTATTTTATAAGATATTCCTTCCTTTTCGTTAATTATTATAAATAATTAGTAAATTAATATAAAGAAAAATAATAATAATATATATACTTTAAGAGTGTAATTAAATTATTCGTAAAAATTGTCCTCTTTTTTAGAATGAAAATATATCGATATCATCGAATCTAAGAATTTAAATCATGATTTTTATATTACTCTATGGGCTTTGAATTTCATACCATAATATTGGAAGTTAATTAAATTCAATTAAATTTTTTAAACAAAATTTATTTAAAGTTTAAAATTTATATTAAAACTAATTGTTGTCGATAAGACAGGTTCATAGTTCTAACGTATCCATAGAACAAAATAGTAAATAGCAAAGGTTTATATAAACGAATCAGCGAGCGTCGAAAATTCGGAAAATCCAAGAGCGCTTGGATGACGTCGTATGGGTGCCAACATCGTTCGAGCATATGTTTTTTACCGAATCATCGTTCCGATTTGCCGCCAAATACTGTTAACTGCTGTAATCAAGTTAATAACAAAGGCGAATGAGCGTCGTTGCATTTGTCGCCTAATATTGTTAATCGCCGTTCTCGAGTTAGCAAGAAACGTTAATAACGGATAGGTGCTTCTGTGTGTCAATAAGAAAGAAAACAGAGGCTCGTGAGAAGAAGCGAATAAAAGCCCGAGCGCGGGGGTTGAAGATTATCTTAGGTTTACAATCTAGAACAACAATAACATTTGTTACTATAGTGTAATAAATAAATAATTATATAACATCAACAAATAATTTTCTTTTACTTAACCACCTCTTTTAAACTCCTTTCCTGCTACTTGAAAATAACACTAATTCTTATAATAATATCTTTGCGTGCATTAAAATATTAGTTTATATTATAATTGTAATAAATAATACAATATTTTCAACTTTGTAACCTTGAAAATGTAATGTCTTCATGTACAATTATAAAGAAAATTGAATAATAAATTTTCATGTATTTAGTTTTAGGTACCACTTTTTCTCTTAAAATATCATAAACAAATTTTCAGCAAAAGTTCAAACACCATATTTCCTTTTTCTGCATCACATGAGTGTATTAAAAGTAAGCAAGGTGAATTTATGCTAATATCGTAAAAAAGCTATTAAATAGACTTCATTTAACAAGAGACAGGTAAAAAAAAATTTAGTAAAATGAGCTCTCATTCTTAACCACTGTGCGTCCGACTATTATTCAGCCTTTTTTGAACTTCTACGTTATTAGTTTTTTTTTTTGTCTTATAGATCTCACACGGTAACAGAATTTTCAAGATTTTCACATTCGTGTGGTCAAATCTTGCAATTCTTGCAAAATGCTTTTTAGTTGTGCTACTGGCTGACCAGTTCCTGTTCGGCTCACCCAAAAATACATGTGCACCGATGTTGGCGGATAATGCAATTCTCTATTATTACACGCGGAGAATTAAGTTCAGATTAACGGCACTAGCATATGGTCCTTTTCGCGTGTGTAAGGTTTATGTGTTCGAGTATGGAAACATGTAATGTACACTATACTATATACCTTACACTGTACTATGTAACACATGCTTTTAATCTTCCGATATATCACCAGTTGGGTAATAGCTCTCTGTATTTAAAAATTTCTCTCTCTCTCTCTCACTTCCTTACTTTCTCGATTTTATTTCTACCCCACCCTGATGTAAATTATTATTTAAAAGATCTTTGAAAAATTTTCGGATTTTAATACTTAAATGTACTATTCCAATACAAATAATTTTACATACTTTTCATATGCTCTATCATGAAATACACACTAGTAAATATTTGTGCTTCTAGTTAAGCGTTACTGTTATAAATGTAAAAAAAAGATTCCTATTGTAGATAAAATTCAGCATAGTTTATCTTTTAAGATTTATATTATGTACTTGAACGTAGATGTCAGCAACTAAATTCATATTAAAATTGAAATCAATAATAACAACAAATATTTATTTTATATTAAACAAAATTCATATGAAATAATCAACTTTAAAAATATTCATAAAAATATGATCTTTTGATTCTTTATTTAAATTTTATATAATATTTATTATATTTCAAAATACATTATACATAATCTAAATTGCAAAACAATTACTAAATAATTTTTATCATTTATTGCTAACCATATAATTTGTACATATTCTTTTTAAATTTATTTTTATCTTTTTTTATATAATTTATAATTGTAATTTTTATAATTATGTAATGAAATTTAGGTAACGATTGTTTCACATTATTGATTATTTTTATGGACTTCTAAATTATACTAAAATTATAAAATGCTTTATAATGTATACTTGTTCTATACTTACATAAAGATTTTTGTATAATATATAAGCAATATATTGTCTTTTATAAACTACGAATTGACGACGAAGTAAAAGTTTTAAAATAAGGTTAAATTGAAAACTTTTTATTACTAGCGTTTTATAAATTAAATTTTAAGAGCTTGGTTTCATTTCTCAAAGTAACTATAAAATATATCATTTAAATTGATTTTAATTAAATTATTTTAATTTCTCAGTGATTAATAGATTAAGATAATCATTATTTTATGAATATTACATTTGATTTTCAAACGCGAGATTTCTATTGATATTTAAATAAAATTTACTAGTTATTTGTTGAAAGTGATGCATTATTTTTATTTATAATACAAGTAATTTATTTATATAAATTATATAATATGTGCTATAATGATTCAATCGTAATCTGTTATTTCAAGACAAATTTTGGATTTATTACTTCTATTAATTCCTATGAATATTTTAATAAATTTAATTTGCAAAAGTCTACTTTAACTTAATATATAATTTATACAAAAATTGTTACATAACTTTAGTTGAATATTGTATAATAATATAAAATATATACTATGTAAAAATTTAATTTAAAGAATTATACTTAAATTCATTCTAGTAATTTTCTGATTAAAATTAGTATAATGAGTACAATCATTTGTGGGTATTTTACTAAATTTACTGAATTTAATCACATATTTCTATATCAGCTTAAATCAAAACATGTTAATCGAACCAGATCTGGTAGTTAATACATTAGTTTTACGCTTCTAATATTCTGCCCGAACAATTTTTATATTTCAATAATTAGTATCTTTATAAATTTAAGATGACTATATTAATTATTGTCTAATAATTAATAAAACTAATATTTATACAACTAAAAATATTCTCACTATATGAAATCTATTTTTTGGATGTATCTGAAGCCGGTAGTGAGTTTAGAAAAATATATAATAAATTAAGTCTCGTGTATAATTACTATAACTATAGAAAGAAGTTTAATAATAATAATATGTTTTTTTAACAATATAATAATTGTTATAATACATTATAATATTTTTTTATACATTTTTATATTTCATACATTTGTCAACATCTTGGTTTTCACGAATTTAAATTCAACTTAAAATGACGCGTGAATACTTTAATGTAATAAATTAAAATATTCTCTTTTACATTTTTATATTCCATATATTTTTCAACATCTTAGATTTTATATAATTAAATTTAACTTAGAAATTACGCATAAATACTTTATGTATTTATTAAATGTATTTATTTATTTATGCGTAATTATAGTTCATTACTTTTTACTTCTTTTCCACATTTTTAAATATTTCAATTTTTGCATGTAGATTTTCCTGTTATCTCTTATTATATTTTATATTATATTTATCTGTTTGTTTATATTATTTTTATATTATAATTATCTCACTTTGGTTCATTTAATTTTAATCCTCGTTAATATTAGATTGTAAACTAGGTTACGATTTTTTTTGAGTGTAAGTTCGATTATGTACTTCCATAATTTTTCTCATTTTTGATGAGAAAACACAATGCATTCTTCTTTCGTATTAGATCTAAATTTATTAATATTTTTTTACCACGTTTTAATCTTCTTTCTTGTACAAGTTTATTTTCATGTATAATTATTGATTTTTTATTTAAATAATTATTCTATATAATTAAAAATGTGTTTCCACTTAAGACATCTTATAATAATTAATAATTATTTGATATAAAAGTATATTTATTAAAGCAATTTTTATAAATTATACATTATAAAATGAACTATCATTGTACTATAATATATACAACATTGATAATTTTTTGATTAGATTTATATGACTTAATGTATTATTTATGAAAAGCTTGTATACACTTTTTGACTATTATAAATCATTTCTTTAAGTATGTTTTTATTTTATAATTAATACTTTCAAAATCCTTGATAAAATACTATAATATCTACAGTAGTGAAATTGAAAAGAAATAAGAATAGAGATAGAGAAGAAGAGAGTTAGAGAGAGGGAGAGAGATAGAATTAATAGAATCATTAACTTAGATATATATCAAAAGTTAATATGATGGCAATAATATCTAAGTTTATAATAACTACCACAGAAAATATGTGGATCAAAAAAGTGATACAAAAGGAACTACATGTACTTTTTTTTAAAGGGTAACAAATAATTTAAAAATTACTTTATCGATGATTTCAATAATGATTCTATTATGTATTTACTTCGTAAGAATTTTAGAAAAATATTATAAATATAGATTAAGTTAAATAGCTTTTAAAATAATTTATTTCATAATAATATTTGTAATGTAACTATGTTGTTGTTGAAAATTTAATGTACGTAACAATTATATCTCAATTTATAATTATATTTATTATTATTTATTATTATAATATTAATATTATCATAATCGATTATTAAAAATAAGTTAACTAAATTAATGTTTAAAATAATTATAAAATATATTAATCATTAAAAATGGATTAGTTAATTAAAAATTAACCAGGGTACTGTATAAATTAAATTATATAAATTATACAGATATTTTTTAGAATTTCAAAAATTCGACGGTTAACTCAATATTAAATTTCTTAAAAGTTTTCATAGAAAGTAGAAAATAGAATGCAATAGTATATAAGCTAATTCCTACTCAGAAATTAATATAATCTCACAAGATGAATAATGGCTAATAAACTAAAAATAAACATAAAAGAATTTGAATTAATGAAACAATCTCAACAGTCATGTATATTTTTCTCTTTTATGAAAAGGTTACTTTAAAAAGCCGTTGAATACAAATATTATTTTATGCGTCTGACGAATATATTATTTAAAGTTTTATTTAAGTGCGCCGGTCAGTCACTGATAGTCGACTGTCGGCACAGGATAACGGTTTTTGAAATTAAGTCATAACCTAATAAACGTGCTACGCACGGTTGTGGTTGAGGTTCTTATATATTACAGATAATCAATGTATCTGGTTATACGAAAATGAGATCATTAGTTCAACATAGGTTACATTATCGGCCTGCTCATCTATGTTTAAATCTAGAACTAACAAAATTATTGATAATTATATTTAATATCTAATCAAAAACTTGTTACTGTAATTTAATATTAATTCATACAATTATTAATATAATATATATTGAGTAATTGTCATATTTAAATTTTATAAATAGTTGCTGCAATAATTATACTTCTTTAAAAATCTAATAATTATTAATCAGAAATAGTTTGAATAATTTAAATCTAAAATGTTTGCCAGTCAACGATTTTATTAAAATAGTAGAATCAAAATTATTTGTAAAATAATTTTATTTTTAATTAGTTTAAATAAAAATAAGTCTTCTGATAAGCATTTATTAGTATATTATTCAATAAATATAAACTGAACTTCAATATCATCAAGTTACACAATAATATTACATTTGATAAATTTAAGAGTAATGATCGAATATATAAGAAACTAGTATTTTTTAAATTTATGTAAAAATCATATAATAAAGAATATTAAATAAATCTTAACACAGAATTATTAAATTATTCAATGTTATAATTTTGTCAATAAAGTCTTCATGGATAATACAATCATTTTATTAATATATTAATATTTAAAGAAATTCAATAATTAGAATAAAGTTCCGAGAGCGAAAGAGAGAGAGAGAGAGAATAAGGAAGAATAACCAAAGATAATATAAATCAACTTTCCATGGCTTTCCTTGGTTATTATTTGGCTATATTATCCATCAATATTGACATTGTTAGTATCATAATATTGAATTGAGAAGTTAATTTACTTCATTAGATAGATTTATAATTATGAAAAATTAATTACATATTGGTAAATTTATTATTCTATAAAAATAAGTATTTGTTTTATTTATTTATTACAATAACATATATAAAAAAAATTACACTGTGGTCACTCTGATCTTTTTTTAAAAAATAAAATCTTTATATTTCAAATAATTGAGATAAAATAATATATTAAAGTAACTAAGGTCATGCGCTTGATTTATTGAGCTTAAAAATTTTTATTTGAAATCAGATATGGCTGATACTGAGTTCAATGATAAAGTTTATACCCTAGTTTTAAAACTGAATTATAAAAATTAAACATAATATCTTTTATTAATAGTCTAAAAATCATAAAATAAAGACATTTAGTTATATATTCAATAATATTATAAATTATTATTGCTATCAGAGCTGAAAAACTCTAACTAGCACCAAATTTAAAAAGAAATTGGAAATAAAAAACGCATTAGTACAAGGAATCTTATCTGCGGGCAAATATTATGAAATTAAGTCGATTTATTCGAATTGTAGGAAAGTATGACGATTCATTAGAATATCATTTGTCAAGTGGGTATCAGCAAAATTTGCGGTTGGTTTATCCTGATCGGATATTAAATATAGTAGAAATAAAAGCTGAAATTGTATCTTTTCCGTAGATATTATAGGTGAAATAGGGCTGAACTACAATTCAACTCTCCCCTTTTCCAACAGTGGTCGAAAAGCAATCTGCGCTTAATGAGCAAGCAGAATCTGATCGATCATACATACTCATAGGGCAAAGGATGCGTATGCGTGAACTAATGGTCATATTTAAGCCAGTAAAGACGAGCTATCTATTTGTCTGTGTGGAATTCACTGCTAATAATATCCATTACAATACTTCCTGTATCGTGATGTAGTCATTGTATTTTGGAATTGAACTTATGTCTTACGGTATTAAGTTTGCCAAGGATTGTTAATATGATTTGCATATCGATGTAAGTGCATATTATATAAGTGAAAAATTTATTGGAAACCTTGTTTTAAATAAAATGTATGTTAAATAATAATACAAGGAATGTTAATCATATATAATTTTTACATTCTTCAAATACTCAACTTTTGTACACAATTTACAAGAAATATGAGCTTTTAGTAATTACAACACAACAATTTTATTCAAGATATAATTAAAATTTTTATTATGGTACTTCTGTTAATAATTACAGTATTTATTCCATAGATTATTCAGCAAATCAAATTACAAGCTTCATAATTTCTCATTATACTATTAAAACATATCTTTCATCGATTTTTGAGAATTTAAAAAAATCTATTATTCTTTTAATCTTTCAAGTATTGATATTTATAAAACAAAAATAATAAGAAATTTTGTATAATAGCCAATCATACTTTTTCAAGAGTTAACGTAATATAGTAAATTTAAATTATATTCAACAAAAAAACTATATGGGTGAATATCGTTAATTAAAGTATTAAAAAATACTTTGATAGTCGTTTACATGTTATAATGTAAAATATGTTACATATCTAATAATGAATCCGTAATATTTATATATTTATATACATCTATATCTAATTAATAATATTTACATACAATTAAAAAAACAATAAAAAAAATTCACCTATTTGTATGTATTTATAATTATTGTAAAGTTAAAATTATATAAAAAAATAAACATATATAGAAAAAAGAAAACAATATACATTTTTAGTGTACAATTTTATTTGAAATAATTACAAAATTTTATTTTTTCACATTAGTTAAAATAATAATTATTCAATCTATTAATAGGCGTGATAAGGAGAAAAATTCAGGAAAATATATTTAAAAAATTTTCAAACATAAATTTTTTTTTTATAGAGAGAATTTATAAGATGAGATATTTAGATATACTTTAACGTACTGTATGGATATATTTCTTATCGCAGATTAAATTTTTTTTACGCTAGTACTACGTAACGCTAACAAAACATTCTAAAACCATGACGCTAAATTATCTCTATAAAAAAAATTAGAATTACTAATGTAAATTTTTCTGTAGAACTTTTTAATAACAAAAATGATAAAACTAAATAGGTAAGCAATGATTAAATTCAATTTTTGTTAGTTATATATTACACAAATCCAATATATCGATCTTAATAATTTTTAATTTCACTACAATTTTAAAGTAATATTTTACAAAAATTATAATAGCATGCAGTTTTTTGCACAAGAAGAAAAATGATGAAAGTTTTTTCCGTTTCATAGATATCTTCCATTATAAAATTTTAATCCGTAAGTATTTTTCTATCATTTAAAATTTTTGAGAAAATTTGTCATAAAAGTATACTAATTTTATATTTTAATTTTAAAATGGATAAAAAATATGTTACCATTTTAGTAGAGTTAAGAGAAAAGAATTTATAGTATTACCTTAAGTTTTTTTAAATAATATAGAGCACAATAAATATGATTTGCATGAACAGATGTACATGATTTATTAATATAACAGTTTTTATTAATAAAACATGTACATTTTATTGATAAAATCTGTACAATACAAATCGAAAATAAAATTATATATTCTGTTGTAAAATAAGTAATCAAATTATCTACATAATTATATATAAGTTATCGTATTTTTTAGACTATATTCATTTTTCTGTATTTTTCATGTATTATAATATGAAATTAAAAATATTAGTTTTTAAAGTATTAATACTTAATTTGAGTACATTACAATATTTTTCACTAATTTGCTTAATTAACATTTAGAAATTATAAAATTTTATTTAAAAGGAAGAGAGTGTGAGTGATTAAAGAAGTTAAAAATTTAAAGTTTACCGAATTAGTCTATCGGAAATACTGTAATTCTTGGTGGCTCAATTATCAATTGTAATATGATGAAAGGTAAAGACTAGTCAATGAACTATCGTAGTCATATATTAATTACACGTTTTCAAATAACTTGTTAACGAAAATAGATGATGTATCAGTTTATGTATAAATTCTAACAAAGAAATTGTTTTCAAAAAGATATTTATAAATTTTTCTCACTGTTACTTATAATATCATTAAATATTCTTAATAAAATACTGATAGAGATAAAGCATTGTCGTACGTGAATCATATTCAACTTCTAATTTCACAAATATAACAATTAAACATATTTAACTTCTACTTATATTTCACGTTATTCAATGAAACCATGTTTTCTTAGTATTTTAATATATAAACAATACTATAAAAATTAAAAATAATAATGACAAAAAGTTGTGTATTTTTTCAAGTTATTTCTAATAGTAAAAATTAATTTCATATATGTATTAGTACACGTATTTAATTTATTTCAATACACAGATGAATATTTCGTAATTTTAATTAAAATCATATTAAAAATGGATGAGTGCCATTTTTCTGATATAACATTTGTTAATTTATGTTTTCTTAACTGTTTATTATATTTATTACTCACGTATAAAAAATATAAATAAAAAATGCGTAGTTTGTAGACGTTTACCTGTAACAAATAAAAAAAATCATGTTAGTAAAAAAATTCTACCTTTTGCTTGAAAACTAGCATAATAAATTAGGAATAAATACATATAATAACTTTATATGTATATTCATATTCATATAATAAACTTCTTGGAACATAATTATAAAATATTACTATTACATATCGTAACAAAACATGTCAAATTTTCGCTAATTTCATTAATTTTACAAGAAAAAGATAGAATGATACTCAAAGACAGTTTTTTATTTTTATTTATCATTGTAACATTTGTAAATTCGTTTAAAAATCTAAAGTAACCGTATCTTACTCTAATGGCTTAAATCATTCACGAGCTACATACAAAAATATTGAAATTCGTTCATTACTTGCTCATAGAATATCTAATTCTCAATAGAATTCTTCAAAGTATTATTCTGCTGCATTTTATTTGACTGATCATCTTTTTTGTTGATAAAAAATAAGAATATGAAAAATAAATAATCTTTTCCTTCTTCTTAATCTCTGATTTTCATCCTCCAAATTCTCCTTCATTTTTATCCTGAATTTTTCTATTCTCTCTTTATATCTCTTGAACTTTATCAACTTTTTTATTTTTGGTCTTACATTCTTTTTCTTTTTTCTAGAGTTTTTTCTCCTACTTTTATAGTTTCCAACTCATATTACCATTGCCTTAATCCTCTACTAGTATACTCTCTCTGTGTTTCTCTTTTTCTGTTCCTTTTTATCGTTCATTCTCTCTTCGAAGTGGAGCGATGCTGTATAGAAACTGGATTATTGTAAGTACCTGCTTCACTATTCACCTTCGTTCTCACAGAAAGCCAAATTGTTGGCATTAATTGAACGCAAACGAGTGAGCATACAATCGCTGCTATTACCGTCACTGCTGACCCTATTTACTTGTCTTTGTACTGGTGCATATAAGATTCTAACTACTTCAGAACTATCTGAGGATTTTACAAATGCATATACCTAAATTTAATAGGTACAGTAATGGGATTTAGGAAAATGGATTGTGTTCAAAAGTCAAATTTGAAAAATCAATTTTTAGCTAAAATAAAATAAAATAAAAATTAAAAAAATTTTGTATAATGTCAACAAATGTATAAATTATATTAATAGTAATAATAATAATAATAATAATAATATAATAACAACAACAACAATAATATCACGAGTAGAAATTTTTTTAATATTAAAATTATTCGCAATTATTAAATATTTTAAATAAATAGTCTTATTTTCTATTTTCTATCCAAATATCAAATTTATTTATCTCTTTAATACATTTATTTATTTAATATAATTATATAATAGAATTCATTCATTTAATACATTTATTTAGTGAATATAATTATTTTACATAATTTTATTATTTAATATATGTATAATTTTAAAACACTGTAGCTAGAGTTTTTAATAAATTAAAAATAATTTTGTAAAACTGTAATTTATAGTTAAAAAATTATTTTATATTTCAAATGAGTTAGTGAATATATATTTTGTTCAAAATAATAATAAATTATTACATTAAATTTATTTTATTTTTTATATTAAACACATTCTATTTAATACTTTCTTTTTACTGGTTTTAATTCTCGAGTGCAGTTTTTCAGTAACCTTTTATGTTATAACACAACCTTTTATTATTGTTTTTTATTTTATTATTGAGATTTTGAAATTTTAAATGCAAAACATTTTTTAAGAACGTAAAAATCTTTAATGCATTTAATTTATTAATGTAAAAATAATTTAATAACAAAACAAAACGCATTTTAAGTTTTTAATCTAATTGAAATTACTGCAAAATATTTTGATATAGTTATTAAATATTATTCATCTAGTCACATTCATTTAACTAATGAAGATATATATAATTCTTTATATATAACAGAAAATATATTTATATTCAAAGTTATACTACATTCGTTAATTATCAATACCGATTAATTATTAATTATTAAAACTAAAAGTAATACCTGTTAATAATCACAATAAGTCTATAGATTATTTTTTACTATTATTTATGTCCTATAATTTAATAAAAAAATTAATATATATAAAATAACATAAACATATTAGATCTCTATAGTGTAATAATGTTATTGAAATTAAAATTATGAATTAATTATTAAAACAGCAATGTTTTATAAATACGAGTAAAAACACAATATAGGAGAAAATAAAATTCATAAATATTTAAACATAAAAAAATCAATCAGGTGTCACCAATCAAAAGAAACAAAATTCTAATTGCTTCTAAATTTTTTGAATTGTTAATAAATTCAAAATTTTTTAATTTTAGTTTATTTAAGTTTATTTATAAAATAATTTTCAAACATGTATTTAAGAAAACATGATATTACAAAATATTTGTTTAAATTGTATAAACTTTCTATTTCAGCTGTTTTTAAATGTCTTACAACGAATCTTAGATAAAAACTCTTATAGAGATTAATATTCGAATTACTGAATTTTTTTTTAATCATATTGATAAATTGAATATTATTGT
This sequence comes from Platyscapa corneri, assembly GCA_018907185.1. NCBI lineage: Eukaryota > Metazoa > Arthropoda > Insecta > Hymenoptera > Agaonidae > Platyscapa > Platyscapa corneri. The sequence continues at coordinate 1,206,707 of JACCHW010000004.1, forward strand.
TAAAACAATATTTTGAAAATAATAAAAAAAATGGAAAATAAAAAAACTGCATTTCAATTTTTTACCTCAAATAGCCGATTCGACTATTATGTATGTTAATACTATATGTGTGTTTGATTGATTATAAATCTACAAAATTTTGAATATTTAATTTTTAATTCATAAAATATAAATAATTCCAACTTCAATTAATACTTCACTTATGAAAGATATCAGAATCTGAAATGATTGCGTAAAATTATATCACCGTGAAGGAAAGTTGATGAAGAACTTTATCTATAAATTGTCATATTCTAAATAAAAAGACACGTAAATGTAGATAATTTTTTCATAATTATAAAGCTTTATATTTATTACATGTTCTTTTTCTTGTGCCTTTTCTTCGCGTCAATCGAAACTGTGCTGCAGATCGTTTAGTGGAGATTGTAAAGCAACTTTATATGAGTTACGAAATTTCCCAAAGCTTAGTCGTATCTGTTTCTGTAATTTTATCGTTTAGTTGCTCCTGAATGTATACATACATATGATACGCTTAGAATTAAATACCACAGCGATGGTCCAATGATTGCACCATTGTTTGAAGCGCCATCACGCGTGGTCCGGTCTAGTAGTTCCATTCTTTGGTTAATGCCGTGACGATATCGCTTTTACGAGATGCAAGAGTTGAATAGTTTGCGCGCATCGTGATCCACTAAAGGTGAAAAAATATTGCAAAGGCTTCAAACTTTTATACGGGCTTTTCACAAAGTTTTATTTGCTCTGATGTTTTTATCCATTTTATCGACCTCTCCTGTTGAAAGTTGTTGCAGCACGTAAGCTAATAGCTGAAGTTTAGGATCAGAATGGAATCTGACAAGAAAATACAAACTGTGGCGTTTCGTTTTGCACTTTAAGTAAATACTCAAAAACATTAAACATTTTAGGATCTCAGCCGAAAATAAAACCATCACGTATGAAAAAATTTCTTGTAAAAATATTGTAAAAATTTACTTAGTAGATAAATTAAATTTGAACGTATTGATAATAATATATATTACAATAGATAATAGATAATAGATAATAAATTACGAATTAATAATATTCACTGGAATTATAGAATATTTTACAGGAAATTTTCCAAAAAGTTCTTTATCACATATTATTATAAAAAATTTTGACATAATATGATGTGTACAATCATTTAAAAGGCTTTTTTCGTTTTTAGATAGAAGTAGTATGTACGCAATCGTGTATATTCGAAGAAAGTTTTTTCTATTTGAACTATAAACGAAATAACAGATGAATAAGGATTCAGTAAAATATGATACTATGATGTTTATATTTTACAGAACAATACTATGTAATAAAACTGATAACAATTTCTGTATTAGAAAATATTGCTTTCTCTAGTTTTACTGTTTCTTTTTCTTTTTAGCTCTTTTCCACGTCTGTTCTTTCATTTATTTAATTCTTGTTAGAAATAAAACCTTTTCATATAAGTAAGTGGGAGGATACCTGAAGATTCAGGTATAGAAATAAGGATTAACTGTTAATGCAACATATTTATATAAGATATAAATATACGCAGGTTGTATGCGTTACTTTAGACTCATATATGTAATAACGCTGTGCAGAACTACTCTGTGTAAATATTAAATAAATATATTTTTCTGTTACCAACTGTCTTTCTTTAGTATTGAAAAATCTTAATAATTCTATATATTTTTTGTCACTTTTCTTTGCATAACGTACCCGTAATTTCAGGAACTTGTTTCTTTTCTTCCTAAGTCAATAAGTCTTTTCAATTTATATCGTGTGCGTTATTACTGCTTTAATACTTGACAGGATTATTTTATTTTGATAGTCAAGAGAAAATGACAAACAATGCAGATGAAAGGGAACATAGAAATAACACCAGAAACATGATAATTTTTATATCCTCTCTCTCTTTCTCTCAATATCTATCCATATCTATATTTTTTTTTAAATCATAAAATTGCAAAAATATCGAAATGGAAGTCTTATTTCTGAAAGTATGCATTAAGAGTTATATTTTAGCAATATTTTTATTTCTATTATATTTTTAATTATATTATATGTAATTATATTTGATATTATATAAACAAAATATCAATATAGAGAGCAGGTTTTGTGATATTTATAATTAATGACTTGTTACACTCTTTCACTCATAAACTTAGTAGCTAATCATTCGGTAATAATAGATACGTTTAAATACAAATTTTTTTTAAAGTTTATGATTTTCAATAAAAAATCTGTTTTAGTTAGAATAGCATCATAATAATGATAATGATTTGAAACAAGTTTTTAAAAAATAAAACTTGAAAGATTAAGCTAATTGAAGAAAATTGAGAAAAATTAGGAAATATGAAAAGACAAAGGCGGGCAAACCATTAGTCAATATAGGTTCGAGGTGTTGAAAATAACATATATTTTAATTTAAGGTTACAGCCATTTTAAAATTATTCGAAACTACAACGGAAAATTAAAATTAATAAAGATACCTTATTACTAGACTTTTCGTTAATAAATTAGCAGCGTCCTTCTTATCTTCTTTGATTTTTTTTCTCTTTTTCTCTCAAGAACTACCTTTATATTTTCACTCTTTTTCTACCGTTTTCTCTATTTTTTTTTTTTTAATTAATTTAGAAAATTTACTTGAAAGTATACAAGGTAAGACTATAATAACCTCTCTTCTAATCATCCACTCGCATATATATTTATGTGAGTAATCTATGTACGCCTGATGGTATCAAGCACAATAAAATGGACAAAAATAAAACTATAATTTTGTACTGTATGAAATGCGTAGTTAAATAATATTATTAATATTATTATTATTATTATTTATTTATTTATTTAAGAACAATATTTATAACATTGTTTTTTAACAATAATTATTACATTGTTATTTAAGTAAGGTACATTTTTTTAATATACATTTAATCTTTATTTCCATACAACACAATTTTTTTTATCAATTTGTCTAATTTAACTCTATATTTTATAACTTCATACTTTTTCTGTTTTTCTGTTGTTATTTTACTTTCTATCGTGAATCTTGTGTGGTCTGCTTTCTTATAAATCTTTCGCGAAACATTAGATGTATATGTACATATATATTTTTTTTATTTATCTTCATTTTTATGCATGTTACTTACGTTAATGACTATCTCTATTATTAAACCATGTTTATCTCCCTTTGTTTTGCTACTCTGTCTAATCTTCTTTTTTCTTTTGAACCGTTTATTCTTTTTTTCACTGAATATCCAAATATCTATTTCTCCTATTACTTTTTTCTTTACGTTGAATCACTCACGTCCATGTTCTCTTAGTTCTAGATAATAGTATATTTAGTAATTCAGTGACATGTACAAATGATACTACTTATGTGATTTTATATGAATGCTGCCACTTAAATGGACTATATTATGAGTACGTAGTGCTAATATAAGAAATAAATAATTAACATTCGATGTTACTATTTACATCCTGATATGGATTAAATTCATATATTTGTGCTAGAAAAAAAGTATACAACTTTAGGTATATTTAATATAACTTTAGTTTGAATTAATTTCATCGAAAAATTAGAGTACATCATCGATAACTTCTTATATTTATTTCAGGAATTTTCTTCTTGATTGCATTCATGAATAAGTAATAAATGTTATCCTGTGTGAAGAATAGGATGACGTAAGAATTTATTTTACAATATTAACCAATTAAACTATCATAATATTTCTTTCATGCATAAGAATTACGCAAATATACTCAGTTATCTACCTACACTAATCATGATAAAGCAGCATATTTATAGTTCATACAGGTCATATAGTATGATGAAGTTGATAAGATAAATTGAAAGTTTTTTATGTCGGATCAACGATAAGTAATATTAAATTGTTCCTCGTCACTATTATGATAGGATCTTAATTTTTATTATATTATTTTATCTTATTTTATCTTGAAAATATTAATTATGAAACACAAGCCTTAAATTAAGTATCGATCCGAATCACTAGAATGTAAATTTTTCTTGAGTTCTTCGTTTATCTTTCAACCGTACTTGAACAAAAACTAGATAAATGCTTTATGAGAAGTATGGTATTATCTTGATAAGCATCAAGTTTAAAATATTGTGTATTATGTATCAATCATAACAAGAATTTTATCCAATTCATCTTCAAAAATTATAATTGAGAGCATTATTATTATAATTTAATATTCAAAATCTCTTATACAGAAGATTTCTACATCGAGATCTAATCAGAACTGCAGAACAAAATAAACTTCAAGAGCCAATATTAGAGTAAATATTTTAATTTGATAATTCAAAGGAACCTGTATTTTATCTTTAATTATTACATATATTTTAAACTTGTAATTTGTAATTAACCTATGTAATAATGTAAGTGCTTAGGCATACTCGCTTTAATTACATTTGTACTAAATTTTCGCACATAATATATAGAATAAAAATAATTACAGTTCTCTTATTCAATAAATATATAGAAATATTATTAAATCAAGTATAAATATTTGAGATGTAATGTTCATTTATTTAAACTCAAAGAAGATGCACTTTAATAAAGATAACAAAGGATAGTAAAGGAAATAATTTTTTGATATATTAAATAGATTATAAAAATTTCAAATTTAAAGTAAATTATAGTTATCAATATACGATTATAAAAAATATTTTATATTAGTAAATTCATTTTAAATTAACAATTATATATAATTTTTAATAATATTATAATAAAATTTATGATAGAAATTTTTGATATTGAAATATATAAAAATTACATTACTTGAATTGTGCGCATTTATAAAAATGAAAAAGCAATTTGTCTTTGGAATAAGAATACATCTTTTCAGCTGTAAAGAGTTAGAATGTATTCTTCGTCCTATCATGTTTTAATATATTCATGATATATATATATATATATATCAATTATATTTTTTAATATATTATAATATTTCATTATCAATTAAATAACTTTATACAAAATGGAAAGTAAGTTCAGAAAAAGTAGATGTTTTTTAAAATTTTATATTACAAAAAGAAAGTAATTCTTTTCAGTTTAAATTAATTACGTACATAAAGAGATATTTTTACTACAAAGGAGATAGTAATGCTATATACCTAGTTTGCAAGGATAGACTAGCACAAAGTCATAAAATTCTCGACTAAAACTAATTAAAACCTTGTGAGTTGATGATGAAAATTAAATTAAACAAGATATATCAAGTATCACGTTCAGCGAGAGTATGTGAGAGACAGAGAAATAGAGAAATGTTTGAGTGATAAAAGGCGCAGGAGAGAAATCGTAAGAGAAGTAGCAAAATAGAGAGAGAGAGAGAGAGATCGAGAGAGACTTTCGTGATGAGGGATGACGGGAAGTAAGATACAAGATGACTGAAACATTTCAGTCACTGAACTGTCGAGAGGTTAGTTTATGCTACAATAACTAACGAATTTTGATGATGAAGTGTAAACTGATCTTTATTATAATAATGCAGGTAAACTAGATAAATTAAGTTTTATTTTTATGTTCACCTATATTATATTTTGTAATAGCTATTATAGAATTTAAAAAATCATTTGTCTATATATTTCATAGAATTGAATTAAAAACCCATTTTATGATCGCTCATATTTTAAATTAATAATTAAATGTTACGATAAATTATACAAATTATGCATCGCAATAATAATACATCTTATATTAGAACTAATATGATCGTTTAATATCATTAATATAATGCGATGATTAATTAGTTAATGCATTGTTGACTATTTAAATGTTATAATGAGCTAGACAATAATTCATACAAAATTAAAGTTTTTCTTAAAAACCATATAATTCTTTTATATTATTTATTATTAGTTTTTATTTTATTTTTGATGATTGAAAAATAGTTGATCTTTTTGATATTTATTATGTCTATTTCTAATTCTATTTAAAATTATGAAATAGCATTATAAAATTAATTGAATGCACAGCTCTCAATAATAATGTATAGAAATGAATTTATTCCATCATACGAATTGTACAAATATTTTCTTTAATATTTTCGGTAAATGTGCATTTTATATGTATAAAAAAATCTTATTTTTTCATCAACAGAAAAAGTTCTTTATATGAAAATAATGTTTATCTTAAAGTTTAAAGAATTCAAATTGAAAATGACAATCTGAGCTACAAACTACTTTGTCACTTTTTTCTCTAGTTTTATTTAATTATTTTAATATGGTGCAAGGAGAATGGCGTTGTTTGGGTTATTATTTTTAGTTGTCATTCCTTGAACTTCACAAATGCTAAATAATCAGTTGTAATGTTTCTTCTACCTTAAAATGAGTCGATAAATTCTGACTAATTCAGGCTAATTCTTATTTTTGTGAAAAATATGAAAGATTTTCAAAACAACTCCCCTCTTGTCTAGCTTTTTAAGCACTTATTTTCTTATTTTCACCTGTTCTTTAACTGATTATTTTGGTTTTTTCGTGCTCATTATTTTGTAAGAAAGTGAAAAAGACAGATACAACACATATATTGAATGCTTGAAAAGTTATTTAAGTTCTGTATTTTTTGAATGATACCGTTTAAACATATTTATATATAATCTTTAAGATTATCTTTGTAATAAGATGAAAGAAAATACAAAATATTTCAATAATATAAGCGCATCAAAAAAGATAGTTGAATATACTCTTCAATTTGTTCTGAGTTTTGACGACGTGAGAAATGAAACCTGTCAGTAGTGCAAAATTTATATTTACGCATATCTGCTCCTTCTTCTCCATGCACAATCTTAGCAAATATTCGTGAGCGATAACAAATGTTCGCGACGAGTCTATTCGTAACAAATTTTTAAGAATATTTAAATTATCAAATTCTCCTTTTCACACGATGTATTACCAATTATTCTAAACAAATATTTTTATAATTTAAAAAAATACTTTTTTTAACAATATGTTAAAGAAATTAAGTAAGAATGATTTTCTAACGAACGTTTTATATTTCAAAGTACAATCCATAGTTGTTTATGCTATGAATTATATTTACTATATTTTTGTATTGTTTACGTTTTGTTGTTTATAATTTTTGTAAAAATAGAAATTACATTAAATTAAGAATCATTTTCTCCTACGTTATTTAAGAGTTAGGCAAAGTGTGAGATATTCAAAGGACGACAGCTTCAAAAAACAGAATAAATATAAAATACACTTTTCAATAGATTTCTAGAAAAGTAAATAAAAATTATATAAATTCTGTTTTAATATATTTATGAAATAATACGTAATCATAGTAATTGTAATTACAGTAACGCTACAATCTCATTTTGCACCCATCCATATATTATTAGAGTTAATCGTAATTAGAGAAGTAACTGAATTTCTATAATAATATACAGCCAATTGATTTCAATTTTCAAATATTTAAAAATTAAAAATTAATTTTAGGTTTTTAGATTGAAATTTTCACAATTTTCCATTTTCATAATATAAAATATTATAATTAATATTTTCATATATATTAGATATCATAAATAATCTATAAATAAAAGTTTTTGAATTTTTTATATTTTATAATGAAGAAATCTATTGCTCATGTTTATCTAATTATATGTAGTGAGCAAAGATTGTGCAGAGATTGTGCAATAAGACTTAAGGTTTTATAAGACCATGTATAACTCTGTAAATGATATAATATTATAATCATAAATTTAAATAAAAATTAAGGTTAATGCGCACACACTTCTGTTTTCAAATTAAACTGATAATTTTATTTAATAATGAATGTTTCTATAGTAATTGGAAAAAAATATTTTATTTATAGGAAGTTAGGCTAGCATAAACGCATTTGTATATTCGAACAATAAGATCAAGCAAATATAAAAATTATTTGTTCATTAATGATTTGCTAAGCAGACACAAAAATTGGCCGGTGATTATAAAATACAGTAATTATTAAGTGAAATTCAATACTGATCAAGTTCTTGCACTAATTTGGGAATGGAATTTCTGTAGGTTGCTCAACTAGATGATCGTCTACTTCTCTCCTTTAAATAAGAAATAAAGTTTACATTCGTGTATTGCAGTAACATATGCATAGATGGATGGTCACGAATATAAGTTTCAGACAAAATACAGAATTTTTCTTCTGCTCTTACGTCTTATCATTCTAAGATAGCTAACAATCAAGAGAAATAAAAATAAAAAAGAAGAGAGAAGGTACTTTCTATATATGATAATAGAGAAAGAACAGCTTTGCATGCAAAGAAAAATCTTTTGGGCAATGAAGCTAGAATAATCGCCCCCACTTGTTGTGAGAAAAAGAGCAAGAATTATATATACATTTAGATGTACAGTGAGCGAGCGACTAGATAAACGCAGGATGGGAGAAGGTTCTTCCGGATTACCTTGTCACTGCTTGCATTTTCAGCATGCTCATCTACGTAGAAATCATAGTCTCTTTACGAACAGGGCGCTCAACCCATCGAGATTCGAAATCGTTTGAGGACGTCAACCATGAGTACAAAATATCCTAAAGTAAGGTGAAGTCAATGTATCCATCTCTGCTCACCTCATGCTTTTGCTTGACTCTTTCACGTTGTTTCTTCAATTTCTGCGTTTTCTTTTACAGGAAGAGAAGCTCGCCCGAATCTCAAGCACTTCTCGACTCTCCTTACCATTTACTGTCCACGTAGATAATTGAATTGAACATACCAACTGATTGGAACGGAAAGTAAAACTGCCTGTGGGAGTACTGAGAATCGTTTCACCGATCGCTTAGCCTATTACTGCGAACAAGGTCCTTAAAAATTAGTCAAGGGATGCAGCAGAGACGATAATTTTCCTATGTAATGCCTCTTCGAACAGGTATCACATTTTGTGAAATTTATTTTTTAATTATCTTTTTTCTTTAGCGAGTACTTCCAAACTGTTATTCTGTTCAAGCAATATTTAACTGTTATAAATATACTATAAGCTACTATTATATTTCAGAAGAACAATAAAATATTTTTTCCTTTTTTATAATATTTTCAGGTATTTATTAATGACATTAGTATCAATGTAAAAGGTATTATATAATACTTCCTTATCCTTATATTTCCTTATATATAAGAAAGTTTTGTTAATAAGAATAATTAACTTTTGCATATAGGACATGTGACTTTTAAAAAAAAGGGTTTAATTGTAAGTTTAGAAAAACTTAAAAATAACTTTTCTAATTTTATAATATTTTTTAAAGTAAGTAGTCAAAATATATAATTTTAGTTCATAAATTTTCTATTAACATTTATGAAAAAATTGAAATATTTCCTTTTAATATAAATATCATATATATATAATTTAGAGCTATTAAAAAATTTAAATTCAATGATTAACGAGTGATAATATAAGTTCAATTTAAATTAGAATAACGTTATATAAAATGTTATTTTAATGTGTATATATATTACTTATTTTCACGTAGTGATAAATATGTTTTTATTCACAGATACGTACAAAATATAATATTATGAAAAATTATATTGAAAAATTTTACCTCTGTTGCCTGTTAGTTTGTTGGTCGAACATTAGCATAGCATCTTTTCAATTTCTATAAACAATAAAAAAAAAATTAATATTATTATTAAAAATATATAAAATTTTTATATAATTTAAATAATTATTGTTAAAATTCTATTATATATATATATATAATGTGTATTGTTATTACAAAGTTAATTAATTTTATTTTGAATCGAAGCATTCTAAATACAATAGAATTCACGCTTTTGCAAAAACTCGTAATTAATGAAGAATACGTTCTTAGAATTTATTATTATAGCAATAAATAATCATTAAATAAATGTATTAATTATATATGTATATGTATGAAATAAATATTCATTAATTTTTCAACAATAAGTTTTGTGTTCAAATTCAAAGTCGTACTATACAAAGGCGTATATACTTCATTAGTCTAGATTGTAATTGAGCAATTCCATATGTAAGTGAGTATTTGTCAATAGTACCGGACTTATTCTTTACTCACAATAAAAAATATTAAGTTTTTTTATGATATTCTAGAGGTGAAAAAATTGTTTGAGTACAGGACAATAATTAGGTTATATTTCATATTATAAATAAAAAATACGCTTGTATAGACAAATTTTTTTAGATATTATGTTTAATACAAGAATAATACTTTAAAAGTAAAGATAAACTCAAGCGATTAAGCCTTAATTATAATTCTTATTTGAATTCTTAATAAAGATATATAATTCAAGTTACTATAATTGTTTAAAGAAATCTATGCGCAACCTGCTAATATTATACTTATATATATTTTCGATTTGTACTCTTTATTTTTAATTGTTTCGTTTTTATTTATTATAAATTTGAAATACTCAACTATGATATGTCGGTTTATGTACTCGTATACATTGCAGTAGTTGATAAAAATTATTTTAAATATATATTCTAAACTCACTTATTTAATTATACATATGAAGATGTTGTAATTAATGAATTATATTAATTCAATTGATCTAATTACGCGAGTGGAATAAAAAAAGTATAATTTTAATACGAAAATTTTTTTATCTGAAACTTCTCTTAATAATATAAGTTTCCTAAATATATAGTTTGTGTATTTTCAAAAATAAAACTTATCTATAATTAGGTAACATAAAATTTTATGATAACATTTTTCCCTTTTTACAATTATTTTTTAAAAATTAAATGAGTAATATATTATTTTTTTTGTGTCCGTAATGGTTATTCAAAATAATGATCTTTCATACCTGTATGAGAAAACTTATTAAAATAATAATTGTTTATTAGATTTTTAAGAGCTTCTTATTTTCACGCATTATCGTAATATTTAGAACATTCAGTTTTATTTTTAGCATCTCTTTAAATTAGATTTAATTTTCTCTATATATTAGAAAAGAAAATGAAGCTTCTAAATATATATTCAAATTTAAAAGAACAAGAAACAATTACCTCTTTATTATTTTAAAGCATAAATAAAAAATTAAAAGAAATAGATTTTAAAATATACGAAAACAAAACTTGGAAAATAATTTTTGCCGATAGATTACAGGTCAAAAAGGAAGCTTCCATTATCGAAAAAAGCTGAAAAAAGTAGAATGCGCATGCGACTTGTCTATACGTCAAGCCGCAACGGGCAGATATATCTGTAAAAATCAGGGTTGCGCAGTAACTATAGAGTATGAACAGAACCGTCTCAAGGGAATCTAATTTCGTCGCTAAATCGGTAGATCGAAAAAATTCTATAAGTTGAAATTCCGTTGCGTTCTCGCATACTATCACATCGTACGAGAGTTATATGGATAGGTACAGTAAAACACATCTGGATCGAAATTTACAGGGGCTGCTATTCACAGTGGATGAAAGTAACTGCTTCTAGGCTGCAGGAGAAGAAAGACTGTAACTCATAGGAGTGTTTTATGTTTTGTGAAAGTTGAAGCTTTGAGTTAGATTACACTAGATGAAAAAACGCAAACGAGGAATTTATAAGAATTAGGGATTACATCTCCATTAATCTATGTTTTTCCCATCCATGAAAGTCCGTAATATTATTAGTAAATTTCGATATATATCAAGTGCGAGATTTATATGTTTCAAGATTCTGATACTTTTTTACGTTTACTTTTATAAATTTTTAGGTGCAGAAGCAAATTAATTATTATTAACTTTAGTTACAAAAATGAGAATTAAAAAAACAATATTAAATTTTTTGTTATTAGCAAATATTATAAATAAAATATGACAGAAAAAGAAATGCTATATTTTGATTGCATTTTAAACTGAATATTTTATACAAGTAATAAAAAGATGCTATTGTTCTTATATAATTTTTCTACATTATAACTATAATTACAGATAATAAATTTTTTGAATGAAAAATCTTCCCAACAATTTATTATTTGTAATTATAATAGCTCATTAAACATAATGATCTTAATGCAATTATTTTTATAAAGTATATCTAAAGTATACCAATGTGAAACAATTTATTAATGACATGTTTTATGGACAAGCTTTTACATAATATCGTTTTATATATAATAATTTATTCAGAATATTCTGAATAAATTAAATATAAGATATTTTATTAATAATTATTTAGATAACCAAAATCGTTAAATTATACTTCATTTTTATGAACTAATTCTAAATATTATAAATAAATAATAACCAATATATTTTTATTATATACAATTAATCGAAATTCAAATTAAAAAAATTCAAATTTATATTAAATATTGATAAAATACAAAATTATTTATCTAGGCAAAATTTAATAACCCAAAGAAGTATTGATCAATATTAAATAATGAGAAAAATTTCTGTTCTACAAAATTATCTTAACAATTTATAAATAAAAAAACTGTCTATCTGAAATAGGTATTATGATAAATATTATGTTATTCCATAATTAAAGACAGAAGCAACTTAATCGTATTTAGATAAGTGCTATTTCTCGAAGTAATTGTTAATTACATAAATATAAATCTTATATTTTATCCTTTTTGCAAAAATTTGTGGTATATTCTAAGCTTCTATAGTTAATTTAATTTTATGTTATCTGATGGGTTTGTATTGTGAATTAAAACATCAGTACTAAATGAGGGAAACTACAAGATAAACCTGAACAAGACTTACTTTGAATTAATAAGGAGAAATAGGGAGCAGTGAATGATGGTGTGCAATTATTTAGATATATGTTTCAAGATCTGACTTCACTGTTATAATATATTTATGTGATTCTGAGATTTAAGAAACGATTAAATCGTAATTTTGAGTAAAAAGCTATAAATGTAAACTTTAAATAAATCTCGCTTTAAATATTACAAATGGTTTAGTAGCTCCCATGTGTCGAAGTGAACATTTTTTAAAATTATTCTTTTATGAATAGATTCTTAACTCATAAATATAAATTTTTTCTGTGATTATTTATTCCTACATATATTATAACTATACAATTATTTTATTTATTCGTATATTGTGCTCTTTTATATATTGTATCAAGCTTACTTACAATAATCTTGTATACTACATTTAATACCTCTTCTTAATTTTTCTACAACATACCTAGCACTTATTGAACAATATTATTATTACAAGTTAACTAATTGTTAAATACTAAGCTTATATATTAAACTTATATTCTTATTATTATTATTAAATAAAATCTTATTATTATTGCATAAACTCTTATAGTTTATTCACTGGACAAATAAGATCTAAATAATAAGGGAAGCAGGTAATATTTCATTCGCATTTCTTTAGTTCTGTTTTTAGAATTTGTAAACTCTCTCGCGAATATATTCATGGGGGAACAATGAATATTCGTCTATTGTAGATCCATACCGTAGGTGCACCGGAGCATATACCGTACCGTATTACAAGTTCGATTTCTAACGTGTTATAGCTCTCCGTGGACTTACCGAGTAGATTGCTTCTGTCTTACTGACCGTCAAGGTTTCGATTACTAACCAGCTAACATCTATTTTGATACTATTACACATTGATATCTTAAATCAAATTTCAGTCATTGCAATAATGTATTTTCTTAAAATACCGAAGAAGTTTAATTAAAGTTTAATTAAGTTTAATTCAAATAATTTCGATTTTAAAATTTAAATTTTATAAATAATTATGTGAAGAGTCGCATGTTTAGTTTATCTTCATTCAATATCCATTGCATTTTTGTCAACTAGATTTATACAATAAAATTTATATAACAAAATCTTTTACAGCAATAAGCACAATTACTTGGAGATTGAAAATAGTGCCCCCAACATATAATTGCTGTCGAATTATAATTTCTATTTTAACAGTAAATTATTAAAAATATTATAATTAAACAAAATAATATGAATTCTTATACAACCTATATTAGATAACTTAAATTCTTTATTTTAATTAATTTAATTTAACACCTGTAGTTTCATATAGACATAGGTGTATGTATTCAAATACTAAAGGCTCACTAATATTATTATTTGATTTTAATAAACTTAATTAACCGTGAATCGCATTATGGAAAATATTTGTAAATATATAATTACATAGATTGTTCGTAGCAGGTTTTATGTATTTATAATCTATGAGTGTAATATTTGTATAACTATTATAACTAATTTGGAAAACTAAATAAGTTAGGATAGAAAATAGGTAACGATTTTATGATTTCAATTCTATGGTATAAGATCACAATATTAATTTTAGCCTCATCATTTTTAACGGACCACTCTAACTTCTAAAAACTTAGTGTTTTTAGAAGTTGATGTCTTAGTCAAGTTCAAAAACTTCTAAAGTCAACTTTGTTATCAAGAAATTAGTACTAAGAAAATTTCCTTAATACCAATGATGTAAAGGTTTAAAAAATTTGTTTAAATTATAAAAATGAGGTAAAATAAATCAAAACTCTTTTCTAACAAAATGCGTAATACGTATATATGTTCTCCCGACTTTTTCTCATTTCCGTACGTTTCTGCGTTAGCGATATTATATAATACTGAACTTATTATCCTTCAATTACTTATAATGTAGATATTAAGTTTCATACAGGCTATATATATTTGGCATGCATTTGTATACGATAAACTTTATTTTAATACCCGAGAAGTTTATTTGCATTAAGTCAATAATGCAATAAATGGTAATTGCGGAAATATCCTTATTGAAATTGAAATAAGCTGTATTAAAATAAATTGTTTCACTGGAAATTTGTATTAAATATGGGTTCAATACTATGAGAAATATAAATTAATATTTTAAAGTATGTTAAATATTACTGAAACGTGGAAGCTTACAAAGAAAATATTCGAATTATTGATAATAAAATTATTCTATTGAACCCATAAGATATGACGTAAAATAATATGATGATACAATCGAGATTTTAATTATAGATATTATCTGTATACTATGACAGTGCTATCAAAATAAGATTGAATTGTTTGCATTATCAATATTAAGCGCAATTGCTAAATAACTTCTAATAACCTTTGACTACTCATAGAAATTATAAAAGTAGTCGATTAATGAAGGCACTTTTATCTCTTTTTTCTCTCGCTCTTTCTTTTTCTCATTCTTTCTCTCTCTTTCTCTCTCTTTTTTTCTCCTTTTTTCTTCTTCCGAATATAACTTTACTTCTCGGTTTTTTATTATTCATTTTAAGTAGACTAAAATTATTTATCTCAATCTATCTTTTTTCTGTTTGAATATATTTTTTGTACATTCTTAATATAGATATTCGTTACTTATCTAAGAATATTTACTGTCTATCAATTCTTAATACAGATGGAGTGCTTAGTAAAATCTTCTTATGAGCTTACTAATGTTAAGCGATATTAAAGAATCTTCTAATTATAGGTAAAATTTTAAAATATTAAATTATTTAATGCAAATAATGTCTTATAACACTCTTTCTTGCTTCATTATTTTATCAAACAGTAACTCAGTATTATTTAGCTCAAAATCTCTTATTTTTTAACAGTTTTAATTATGAAACATTATCTATGAAATTTGTAGTTTAAGACTTGGAATTTAAAAAATTCAAGTTAATTTTTCAAGAAATATAACAACCTTGTTACAAAAATGATGTTTGAAATAGATGTTTTGATTTTTTTTTAAAACCATTTATAATAATTTGGATTTCACAAATCAGTTTTTTTTTTAATACTTGTATTATCATTCTATTTGTACTTGTAATATTGTACTACTTGTATTATATTCTATATTTGAGTCTATCTTCGAGTGGTTTCGCATTTCTGTTAAAGATAGTAGAATAATAGATTACATCATAACCCTCCTTCTAATGGCTATTATTATTTTATTTATATTTTAATGCATCTTATGCTGCACGTCAGCGTAATATTATGACGGTTTAATATCATGATTTAAGAACGAGATATAAATAAATTTTGATTTTTAATCATTAAATAGAAAAACTATGATTTATCATAAAAATAATACACAGGATTTTATCAGAAATAAATACAACTGATATTAATAATAATGATGCACGAAAAAAGAAGCTACATCCAACTATCATTTATAATACATTAAATTATATTTGATGCAATCTAATAGTAGAGATATCTACACTTTTATCATTCTGTAATAATTTTAACATTTTATTAAAGTTATGTGTACCATAATATCTATTGTACTTTCTATTTCAATTAAAAAATGTAATATTTCAATTACTCATTGTTTTTTTACTTAATATTATGACACATATGCGTATTTACGTTTATGAATATTTTAGAATTTGTGTTTCCAAAGTAACTATTATTAATTCCACATTTCATAAGTCGAAAATATTTTTAAGTATGTATAATTCATTTATCAACTGAAAAAGGAAACATGTATAAAATAAATATCCATATTGTTATCCACCAGGTCATTACATCATCCATTTGCACTTTCTTGCACTTATATTTCAAGCTTCATAGGAAGTTGCACGAAGATATTTTGAAATATAATTTGAAAAAAGCGTAACTCAACGAATCCTTCTTTTTCCTTCTTTTTCTTTTCCTTAAGGAACAGTAAGAAAACGATCATAAATGAGAAAAATTTAGAATAATTTCACGTATTCAACTATTTTCGTGCTTATTTATGACATCTTTGCCTTTCCAGCTCATAAATTTCATTATTTGAGATTGCATCTAATTTTTTATCTCAATATAATCAAGTAATTTGCTTTTAATACATTTTTATTTCATAAAAGACATTAATAATTAAAGAATTAAAAGGCACAAAATAATGACCTATAAATAACAATATAATTTTAAATTTGTTTATATTATTTTTATTAAAAAAAGGTATCTGTAACATTTATTTGTCTAATTTGAACCTCTTATAAAATCATTTTATTTGTATTTTAACAAATTTCCGTTAGAGATATTGGTTTTTTTATTGTGGCCACTATAAATAAAAGTTTTATTTATACAAAGATTTTATTTATATTAGACTTATTTTCCACTAAAATTAAAATAAAAAAATTTTTACTCAGGTTTTTCTATGTCATTAAAATAAACAATTATTTTATATAATATTTAATGCGATTTTGCATTATGATTAAAAACAAGTAATAAACTTCAGTTGAAAATATATTTAAATCTTATATCACATATTATTAAAAATATTAAACTAATTATTACGTTAATTATTTGAAAAGATTAATTATTTATTTGATTTCAGTTCTGAGATTACTTATTTCTTATTTTAATAGACTATACGAACCATATTGATTGTGTAATTGACTCTAGGGCTTCGAGAAAAGTTTACAAATATTCTAGAAGTGATTTAAAAGAAAAGTTTTATCCGTTCATTTATTAACATCATCATATTCACAAAGAACTTAAATAAATTGATGAGTCTCGTAAAAGCCAAAGATACGAAGCGACCTCACGGCATACCGGAGTTCATTCAGCGAAGCTTATGGATAAGGGCGTTGAAAGTGGTTAGAAGCTGTGAACGACTAGAGATACGTTCTTGTCACGTTCTTCATAGATACTGAATTTTCAGAATCTTTTTTATGGCTTCTCGTCACCTTCAAACGTTTCTTCATTCCTGTTTGCTCGACGTACGTAACAGTAATATGAAAAGTCTTGGAATTTACGGTCTACATCGCTTGTTAAAATATTCGAGTGGATCCCCGATGCATGAGGCGTTGGAATCTTACGCGTAATCGAAAAATTTTAGAATCAAACAGATTTTTATAAGTAACAGTTGATGGCTATGGTCTATTTTTTCTAAGATTTCTAATAGGCGCAGCTTTATATTTTAGTTTTAAAAATTGAATATTTTTTCGAAGAGTTATTCTCTACTATAGTTTTGATAAATATATATATATATATATATATAGGTAATTTTATATACAAATTAATAATTTCTTATTCAACTAAATATGATGTGTATAATTTATCTATCAGCGGTCAATGTTTTAACTATAGGCAAAAAATTAAAATATCTTCGATTATATTGCAATCATATTAAATAATATATGAGAATTCATTAAAGTAAATCGCGAAATAAAACAAAACATTATCTATAATTGTACATGATTTAGGGATTGCAAATCTGGTGACGTATTGTATTGTAAACATATTGTATTATATCACACACGCAAATAACGATCAGAAATTATTGTGGAAATTCACGTTGCTTCAACAAATATTTGATTAATCAATTATAAAAAGGGCTTTGTACTGCGTATAGCATTTCTGTACCAGATACACTGTATTTCCTATCCCAGCGTGAAGAAAACATTATAACATGCTTCAAAGTCCCATCTCTCTCTCTCTCTCTCTCTCTCTCTCTCTCTCTCTCTCTCTCTCTCTCTCTCTCTCTCTAGTTGCTTATGCTTATATCGAAGTTAGCGAATTTCAATTTTCTTTTTAATTAAGATTCTTTCTTGTACAATACAAATCAGAAAAAGGCTTACTTCAGAAACTTCTTTTGTTTCAATCATTTCTTCGATGAATTTTGTATGCATATTTCAATATTACATTTTATTATAGCCCTACTCCTAATGTCTTTGATATTACTGCCTAGACTTAAAATCTACAAATCTCATTTATAATATTTTATTTTATATATATATATTCCTATCTTAATGAAAAATTATTAAGTTTATTTTGTAATTGAGTAATATACATTTTATTAATATTGGATAAAACGGAAAATGTATACCAAAATTGTAAATAAATGAAAAAATATCGTAATAAAATTCCTTTGTATTGGTTAATGATTTTGCAACTGTATTTCTGTATAAAATTATTCTAATTAGCGTAATAATTTAAAGCAGAACTCATTCGTAGATTCTCCTAATTGGAGAAAATTACTCCTTCTCAGTTGTTATAATAAGTTATTAATGTATTATATATAAGGATATTTTATATTTTTTTTTTTTTTTAAATTCTCTCAAATCTACCCATTAAATTATAAATTTACAAATATAACCTAGATAAGAAAAATCGTATCTCTTAACACGAAATTGAAATGCTAACTGAAACAGATATCGTATACGCTTATGATGTGACTCGACGGTTCTCCACGCAGTCATTGGTGGTGAAGAAGGGATGAACTTACAAGCTACTTTCAGTTAGAGGGCTACCGTCTATAGTTTGAAACTCCTACGGGCTTCTTAATTCCATTATTTCTATTCTTGGTAAAGAGGCCATTCTTAACAATATGATGTACTCGCGTCTTCAAACATGGAAATCTTCATTACTGTTCGCAATTCACGTGAAAGCTAAGCTGACTTTGAGCAACTTTAACTAGCTTTTCATAGATTCCCGAAAAAATGTCAATTATGAATGTATAAATCCGTTTTTCTAGATAAGCATAAGTTTCAAAATGAGAATAATGTATTTTAATAACTAAATATTTTAAGATAAAAAAATATTCAACTTTTTAATAAAAATTTTTTCAATTTTTTTATTTATGTACATAAAATTTTCGTACTATTATTCAACTTCTGTAATAAAATGATTCTATATAATGAAATTTCTGATTACAAATCGTTGCTTTATTCGTGTGATGTATATTTGTCTTTCTTTCAAGTTGTTATCGGATTTAAGACTATATAATAACCATGAAGCAATTAACTTTCCAAGTAAAGAGAAATTAAAATAATTTTTGTTTTATTTCATTATTTTAAAAATATAGAAAAAATCAACATTTACTAAATTATTAGTTATTTACAACACTATTTAGATTCCTATTTTCCAACAATATATAGTGAATTTTTTTATAATTTTTGGTTATTATAATTGTCATGTCAACAAGTTTTTTCCATATACTAGCGTTCTCGGTTATTGTATTACTTAGAGTCCTATAAAACTTTCTTTAAAATATTCCAACATTAAAATAAAATAAAAAATCTTTATTTACTTTTTAAATATCTATGTGTTTATATTTTAAACTTCATTTTTCATTTCTTATATACCGTATTTTTTATAGTCAATTAATAATTAAATCATAAATATATTTTATTAAAAATTGCCGTAAGCTTAAATCATTCACTTTTTTTAAGTAATTGAAGTAAAACGAATATTAATTATAGACTTACTGAACTTTTGATATTTTTTCTTGGCATCTAAACTAGATTCAATAAATTAAATACTGTATTATGTCAGAAATAAGAAATAAATATGTATTAAATTATTTTATTATCAAATCCTATATTAAAATATTATCGAAATTTTTTAATTTATATATATAATTTAATACTTTTAATTTAATTTATGAATACGTAAATTGACGTTTTTTTACAAAAAATATTACTATTATTAATAGATGGACGATTACAATGAAAAATCTAAAATTATTTATAAAATTAATTATAAAAAAGAATAATTGTTGACATATCTTGTATGAAATTAAGAGTATTATATTAATAAAAAGCTAATGATATTTTCTTGTGATTTTCTAACTGAATAAATATGATTTTTAAACAAAGTTGAGAAATATAAATCATTGAAATGTGTCTTAATTATATTACACTCTATGTTAATACAATCAATCTCTAATTTATTCGTACCGAAGGGTCATGAATTCTATTTTTCTATTCCTGAGTTCGATGCTTTTTTCAATGCATGCCAAGCTCGTTTCCACCGATCTCATAAAAGCATAATCATGTCACTTTTTTGCCTCGGAATCACGAATATAAGATTCATACGTGAACACCGTATTGTAACACTGTGTTGTACTTTGGATCATTTCTAGGTAAAGACTATTGCATTAGAACTGGTAGAACTAGTAGTGCGATGCATGAATTCAAATTTTTATTCGCACATTTTCCCGTTCCAATAATACACCTTTTTTCTACTACATTCAGCATTCTGATTAAATTACGTCCGTTCGATTATCTATTTCATGAAATGATAGATTGTACACGGACAATTGCATGTTATAATCATAAATATCATAATCAGTTTAATTATTCAGTACCAGTTTGAAAGAGCATTAGTATGAATTTAATTCGGTTATTGTGTCTACGACAATAGATGTTTGAATTTAGTTCTCGAGCAAATATTTCAATTTTGTTATTACATATATGTACACGTATTCTATTTTAAAGAAACTACCCTAAAATACTTATTAATTATATAAGTATACGTTATTATTATTCAATTTTGTAATTAAATAAATAATTTAGCATTCAACAATAATTGCAATGTTATTTATTATAAAATGTCTGTATATTCTAGAATTATTCATCTATAATAATAATTCTAATATAATATCTTCTCAACTTATAAGCTTTTTTATAAGTAAATATTATAAAGTGTGTAGCTTTAAATTATATTCAGAAAATTAAAATCTATTCTAGATTATATTCTTCAATATAAGAAGATGGTTAGTCAAAATTCTGCTAAACTTTATTTTAATTTTTCTATAATCTAAATTTATTTTTATTTAAACCGATTTTATCTGGAATAATACGTGCACATAGTGTAAAATATACAAGTTTTTCTTATATTTTACAATACACTTAGAAACAGATAATCTGTCATTACAACAAGTACAGATTATGAGTATAAATTTCATAAAGCAATTTATATGTGAGTCCAATTACGTACATTAAAATGTAATTTAATTCTTGTAATTATGCAATAAATTTATAAATAATGTATATAGTTAGCGCGTTTGCCTTAACTAATAATATAATAATTACAGTACGCAATTGTATAATAGTTATTTTTGATACAAATGAAATATACGGATCAAACAGTACATACTCAAAATTTTTATCTGATTGTGTATAATTAAGTGAAAAAAACCTCCTGATTTTTTTGTTTTAATAAGTTTATAAAATAAAAACGACAATTAGAAACGACATTAGAAATCTGGTCAAAGTATTCCCGTGCTTATAAAAAAAATTTAAATGCAATTGACGACGTGACGGGTTTGCATATTGTGACATAGGAAAATATAAAAAACGATATAAATATTTAAAAGAAAAAATATTCAAAATCGTAGACGAGGGACGTATAGGGTTTGCCGAGAATCCAAAAAACGGATTGGTTTATGTCCGATGCGAGCCGTAATCATCAAGCATAGGTTTTACTCCCCTTACAACTGCGTCACTGGGACTGGCAGATGGCGTAGTCTTCTGCTTTCCATCCCTCTGTATCTGCTTCTTCCTCTCTCTCTCTCTCTCTCTCTCTCTCTCTCTCTGTCTCTCACTCTCATTATTTCTTTCTCTCTTTCGCTGATTCCGCTCTTACTTTCCCCGTTTAGCATGGCCGGCTATCGTAGCCGTCCTGGTTGATATGTTGAATTTTATTACAAGTATATTTTATATAGTTTAATTAAAAAAGTTCCAGTTTTATAAAATTAAAGAATTATTTATTCATATACGGCTATTCAAATATTTGTCCCAAAACAATATTATAAATAAATATTTTTAGTCATACTATTTGCGTAAGTTTTTTTATTGTAATTAAAGTAATAATTTTATATATTTTGATTTTTTCTTGCCTTGCGAGATAATTTATTTTGAATATTATTGAAAACATAACTTATGATAAAATTTAGCGAAGAAAATTATAATGCATAACTACATATTATCGCGATATGATAAATAAAGAAATATCTTAAAAAGAAAGCTTATATTTGCAAGCAATAAACATAGCAAAATTTTGAAGAATTCAAGAGCAGCTTTTAACAGACGCATGCCAAAAAGGCAAATGTTTGTATTAGAAATATAACGTACGCTAGGTGCGAAGACTTGTATATACCGAGAATATGTTTTCACCCCTCTCTCCTACACTATTATAGCTACGTAACTAAGACCTAAAAGTTCTACTTTCTTTCTCTATCTCCCTCTCTCACTCTTCTTCTCGTTATAGCTTTTCTAAAAGTCAAACGACAACTAATTCGTTTTTTCTCTCTCTCTTTTTATCTCTAGATTCTTTCTTGCAATTTCTTCTTCTTAAATTCTTTATCATTCCCTTCCTTGCTCTATTTTGTTCTATCTCACTCTGGATCCAGGTGATCCTCTCTTATTTTCACCGCCTGTTGACGACGGAATGCCTCCGGGCTGTCCCCCGAGAACAGTCGGCATCGGGGTAGCCTAGGTCGTAAATGACGATATAGGATAGTGCCGGGCAAACACGCAAGCGAAGATTCCGGGGGTTTTTCCCAGAAAATATGGCCGGCAGAATGGACACCGGCCAATGGTTCAGATTTTGATCGGTCTCGTTTTGCACGTATGAGGCCTTAATTGCGTGGTCAAGCGAAATAAACAAAATTCAACAACAAATTAATAAACATTGTTAATAGGAGAGGAAAAGGTCTAAATTTAGAGTGCCAGGCAAACGGGAAACTCTTCTCAACTATGCGTCGGCACGTGAGTGTTCAATTTTCCTTCCCCGTATGCCAGTCTGTGAAAACTTTCGTTCGGATAACTGAGTGTTGCGGAAATAATCATAGACATCTTTAAATCAGTGTTTTTCAATAAATTTCCTTGTAACTTACAGCCACATGCTTTCGTGGTGTACAATTGCCTAAACGCAAAGGTTCCAAATGTCGTGGAGCTTTATATAAGGTAAAGATCTAGGACCCTAGAATCACGACCTGTGACAGGTGTGCCATCCAGAAAACTGGGCCGATAAGGCGATAAATCCAACTGGATCAGTTGGCTTGGACATGCAATGACATTGAATCAGTGAGTTATTTAACACCGTGGCATCGGAGTAACGATGTCTGAGGGTGAATAAAGAACTGACATTTAACGTGCGACGAAGGTTTGCAGGAATTGGTAACGGCAAAGGAAAAATAGGGAAAAGTTAGTATATAATGTATTTTTTTCCTGCTGTAGCACACGGTTTTATTCCAGAACTTAGTGATTGAGTTAATCAAAAAATAAATGAAAACCAAAAAAGAAGTGCATTAGATAATTATTTAATTATAGCAAAAACAATTTCCTGCGAAATAGAATAGCCGTCGTTTCACTTGGCGCAAAATATTAATAATCGCAATTTTTTGTACAAATAGGAAAAAAGGGTGAAGTGGGAGAAAAAGTGCATAAAAACCCAAGCGTAGGACACCCACGGCTTCTTGTTTATTTTTATCAAAGTTGATAAGTCTTATATATAGTTTCAAAGATTGTAAAGTTCCGCTTAAATAAAAACTAAGAAAAATAAAGTAAAATTTTAATTCTTACACCACCTCCTTATTGTCCACTCGTGATATCGTGAATAGTATTAATATTATAGATATTTAATATCTATATATAATATGTGAAATATTTTGATAATAAAAAACTTAGAACTTTCTTAGTATCTTGAAGCTCGCATCGTGTACAAAAAAGTACAAATTTTGAGGACAATTAGAAAATATTAGAAAAATTTCATAAATCATACATATAAATCATATATAATATTTAATTATTATATTTTGCTTCTTACTCATAAGTTTTACATTAATATCATAATTACTCTTTCTTTTTATTGACGAGAAAAAGGTGAAAACCGCAATAAATCATCGCTATTTACATGTGCCATAGTACGCACATGGAGAAGGGTACTACGGAAGTTACGAAGGTGAGCGTCCGCCTGCAAGTTAGAAATATATAGGCTTCTTCTTCTTGCCTGGCACGCAGAAAATTTTTTATCCGGACATCTTCGTCAAAACTATTACCCATTAGGAACTGCGCAGCGGGCGGTGAAATGGTCAAAGAAGCAGTGAAATAATTGCGAAATAATAAACGCGAAAATAATAAAAATTATTACGTAAATAATAAACACGATATATAAGTAGGAAAGTGGGAAGAGACAGAAGAGACAGAGAAAGAGAGAAAGGAAACACGTTCAAGAGGGCGCGACGCGGTTATTAGGTTAGTGTGTGAATCGACCAATTGGATATTTATAGTTACTCATAGTTTAGTCAAATAACATTCTTTTTCACAGCTATCGTCGTCTTCTTTCTACAACTAATAAGATTTAAAGAATTTTTGGAAGCTTGCTATTTGACATCATTAACACCTACCAATCTGACCTTACTATCATTAACATTTCTATTCTTTTTTTCCCTTAAAGAATCCAATTCACGTATCTGTACTTCACACAGCTTCACGTACTTAATACACTTGACGCATGTATTTCTTGTTAATTAATTAAACTAAATTAAATTAATATAAAGTACAAGTGCGACAAGATTGTAACGCCTATATACATATGTTTAGAAAATAATTTTAAAATCCGTTAAAGAAGTTATTTTTAAAAAGTTTTTATTTTTTTCTGATAAAATAAAATATATACCAGTTGATGTTCGTTGATTCATAATTATTTTAATATTATCTTAAAAAATATATTATGATATGGTATTCAATATATTTAAAAAAGGAGAAAATAAATTTTAAACCACAATTATAAACAAAAGTTTAAAAGTTATTATAAAATTCAAATAAGGTTATATCACACTACTTGAAACATTTCACCACTAACTAGTGGTATTGAGAAGAAATAAAGAAATTGGTATTGTGAATAGCAGTGTATTGCACCTGTATTTTCTTGACACCTGTAGCGTCAAACTTTCTCTTTTTGTTTTTTCTTTGTTTCTTTACTTCTTTTTCTATATCTCCCTTCGCTCTTTGTCTTTTAGAGAAAAGCGAAACCCAAAAGGATTATACGATTTGCAGAAAAAATAAGAAAGAAATAAGGTAGAAAAATGAAATTCAAAGGCGTAAAAGAGTTTTCCACATCTAAGAAAAATTGAAGAAAAGAAAAAATAAGAAAAATTGAATAGTGAAGTAGAAACAAGAACGGAAATACAAAAAAACAGAACAAGATGAAGGGTATAATAAATTATGACCGCGCACAGAGAAACAACGGGATAATGGGAGAATCGGAAGATTATTATACTTTTTCGATCTCATATTCTTTATAGCCAAGGCAATACGAAACTTCTTTTTCATGCTGCCGAGCTAACCTTTCTTATATATATCTCTTGTAGTGATATCGTATTACGTGGCACGCACGAATGGAATACATATCGTACGCTCAAAAGAAAACAAGTATTTACTCTTTACATAGCACACCGTTTTCTTATTCGCTACTTATATTACTAAAACTTTTTTTATATTTCTTTAAATTAGACCTTTATACATCCAAAAAAATTAAGTTACTTTTGAAATCTTCTCAAAATTTTCCTGTTTATCTTAAAATACAATGCATTGTTTATTCGATATTTTAAAGTAATATTTCAAAATAATCTGGTAACCATTAATAAAATAATAATTTATATCGTATTTAAAAAAATTATGAATTTTTCTGACTCTATTTTGTTTATCAGAAAATATTTTATGCTCTATCATTTTTGCATTATTACTTTAGGAAAAAATATAATAATTTATTACACTTCAATTTATTTTATGTAAAACAAAATCAAATAAAAGATTAATCATAATTTTTTGTATAAAGCACTGAATGATATATTTTGTTTTTTTTACAAATGGATCGAGTACATGAAGATAAAAAACCACATGTAAAGCATTGCGTTGCCTTAGGTAATAACCTTGTTGTCACAAAGAGATTTGCTCACTTATTATCTCTTTTCAAACAAAATTTGTTCTATCTTGTGCCAATCACGTAGAGTTTTCTTTTTAGGTCTGAAATACCTATTCAAAATCAAGTAATGAACTCCACAAACTTTGGGTAAATGAATAGATATTCTCGAGAATACGAGTAAAATGGAACGTCGCAGATATACAGTTTGGAGTACGAAACCAGAGAGGGAGAAAAAGAGAGTGATAAAATGAGAGAAAGAGACTAAGAGGAAGAGAGAGCCGTACAATATAGAAAGGACAGTAATAGCGCGAGGCGAGCCCCCATCACACTTCGAAAATAGAGTTACAAATGACGAATCTGCCTGCATGTAAATGTAGAAACCGGTTGGTGACCATTGGTGCAACGAATAATACACGGGTATATATAGATATAGGATATTGATACGCATGAATGCATGAAATACCGAAGCTCCATAAGAGCCAGAGAACGTATGCAGCCTAGAAAATTGCATTGGAACGAATAAATAGGATAATGCTAGTATTCTCTCAGGACTCGTCGTTTACCATCGAGTCTCTCCCTTTCTTCCTCAAGTTCTATCGTGTGAGATTCGATTTTAATCTATAATTTATTCTTTACTCTTTCAGAGATTTTTTCTATTCTATTTTTTATTTAAAACTTTGTACCTTGATCTCTTCTTACATTTTTTGTGAATTTTTTATTTCAGTAGATCTGTATCAGTTATAAATTTACGAATATATGAATGTTGTTCTTTACACGATTCTAAAGAAAGAAAAAAATCATTGCCAATGTTGTATGTTCAATATTAAACATGTATAGATTTTATTTTCACTTAAAAGATATCTGTTTCACGCGTCTATCAGATTTTATATCATATATTGCACTTTATTTCTTAACTATGCAACAAATATGTAAAACTTTGAAACTGCTTAATTTCTGTCGAAAATTGAAATGCAAATTACAAAAATTATTTTTTTCCTTTAATTTTTTGTTATACCGAATAATAAAAATAATAAAAAATGTATTCAATAAATCATTGAATAGTTGTTACTGCTGGATAAAATAAAATTACAGGTACATAAAAGAAAATTTTAATAGCTAACGCGTAACCTTAATGATTTATCCGATTGACCTTTATATGATTGGTACAAATATTAATTTTTAATTGAATAAAAAAATTAAGTTACCTATTACCGATATTTTTCAATAGAAAAAAATTAAAACTATTTTATTATTAAAATTTCATTATTCAACAATTTCATAATTTTTATTCAATGCAATGAATAAATATAAATGTTTCTTTAATATTGAAGATATTTTTTAAAAATTATTTAAATCTATTTTAAAAATTAATCATTAAAACTATTTTAAGTTATTGCATTAAATACGTTAAGGATGCTATCACTTTAAGGTATAATATTTTTTCATTTATAGGACAACAAGCTAGTCTAATAGATTTACATCAATTATCTTTATAACAATTACCGATCAAACAAGCTAATATAAATTCAACGTCGATCCGCAATCCTATAGAAACAGCCTTAATTTTGTGTTTCGAATTGGGACTGTAAGTGTAGCCTCACATCAACAGCGTAAATTTATCTCGGAAGTGGACCGCACACCACTGCGATTCAGCCATACTTAACTACACAATGTATAAGCACATTTGGCACATTCATATATTCCAAATAGTTGCGTATTGTTACAGCTTTATCTCAACTAGACAATATATATTTCTACTGTTTTGTTTCTTGATGAAACGTAGAACCCTCCGTTTGTAGGTGTTATGTGTAGCATAATTAATTGATTAATCAATGCTTTAATGTTGTTTAGATCATTCACACATATCCTGCATCAAGAATATTCATTCAGTGTTTACGTAAAAGTCATAGTTTGCTAAATTTTAATGCGCTTTTCTGATAAATGTTACAATTTTTAATAAATACAGAAATAACGGAAAATTCTAGATCAACTTCATTGAGAGTTCTAATACTCTTTTTTTAGATTTTTTATTTTCCTATTGAATAGATAGAATATTTCTTCACGTAGTTAGCAAAATTCATAAATATTGGTATTGATCGCCGTATTGTACATTTAGAACTCGAAGCAGAATATTTTAATATTCGAATATTTAAAATTAAAAGAGTTTATTTAATAATTAAATAAATAATAATACACAAATGCTAATTGAAAAATGGAATTGAAATTTATAATATTTGTCAGCGGTTAAATCATATTTAAAGATTATATAATAATTATTCGTTAATAATATGATTAAGTTGATGATAAGTTGTTATTTAGATAATTGAGTTTTCAAGATATATCATACCTAACATTTTACTGCAAGATTTAAAAAAGAAATATTTAATTTTATGTCCCTCTTATTTAAAAACCTTTAAATTTTTATGTTTAACTTTGTACCGATGTTTCTATTTTATTTAATGTTATTTTTTTTTAGTATTCATCTGTAAAGATTTTTACTATTAGTATTATCTAGCATTTATAAGGATATTTTTAAATTAAATTCAAAAATATTATTATAATTTTAATTAAATCAATAAATTTGAAATACATTACTTGAAAATAAATTTAATGATATATTATTTCAAAATGCTTTGAAATTTACTCATATATCAAATAGAATGGGCGAAATAATAAAACAGCTATTTATAATTTCAATATATGAGTCAGTAAAGCACATTTTAACGATATTTATGATCACAAAAATGTCAGATCTTCCATTATACAAGTTATCATACATTGATTTGTTCATACATGTGTATATCTCTTTGAATAAGTGTAGAAAAGTAAGTGAGAAAAAGAGAAAAAACATAATTCATGATGAGCGTTGCAAAGTTTTACAAATTAATAATAAAATCACTTAATTTATAAGAAAATTTTAGAAAAACGAATTAATTTAGAGCAAATGAAAAATATTATTTTAATTTGAAATAGTTTATCTCAAATTTTTAATTTAATATTGTTCTTTATAAAAAAAATTCATTATAATATATTGTTTGAATTAAGAATAAAGTATATCTACTTACAAATTTGAAAATAAATTAACTATTTAACCGTTTGAAAATTAATAATGAAAGGATAAAAGAACATTTTTTATCAACCTAAATTCAATTTTGAATTAAAATCTAATTATAAATAATAAAATACATATTAAGACCAGATATACAAATCTTTGTAGCTTTTAGATAGAATTTAATTAAGAAATTGTTTTAATTGAACTATTTTATTTTATTCTATTAATGCGGATTATAAATCACTACTTATTTATTAGTTCTTGAAGTATATAATGTGGAAACAAACTTTGAGGATCTTGAAATAAGTTTTGATTACGCGGAATAATTTGAATACATCTTCGTCTAAATAATTAATAATTAAACTTGTTACTTTTTAACGTAATTGATTTTAATGGATATAAAACATCTCTGTTAACTAATTTAAATTTTGTTAAAACAGAACTAATTTCAGCTAAAACATTTATAGTAGAACAAATTAAAATTGCGTATCTTTTCTTCGAAAGTTTAGAACCTTTATCAGAGAGTATCTACGAAAAAGACAAAACTCGAGTAAAGATAGCGATTGTATGAAAATATCGTTGAGCTATTCAAATAAATAAGGTCAAAAGCGAGCAAGTGAAGAGTCGCATAAAAAAAATTACATGAACCAAAAACATGAAATATTATGTAGCACGAGATGTGTGCAATTCATGGTTGCATGCAACGGCTGCCACGACAGTAGTTCGAGTGGTAAATGCGGGACATACAATCCAGGCAATTTATATTGGTACAAGCCGAACTAATTTCGGTATGCGTTTCAAGGAGATAATATGTGCACTCCCTTGGATGTGTATATATAAGACAGACGTGGGTAGAGAGCGAAGAAGAGAGAGGTACCAAGAAAGGGAGGGACACGGTGACATGGGGGTGAAAGAGTTTGAATGAGTCTTGGAAACCTATCGGAAGCTCTAGGTGGTTGGTCGGTTAGTTAGCATCGCTCTTTCAATGAACATGTGTGCATATCCAATCGTTTTTACCAGCACGTTTTGCTGTCTCTCTTTCCAACCAACCGTGAACGTTCCAACCTTTTGGTTAGACTATAAAATCATCGATCGTCCAATTGTAATATTGTACTAAATCCTATGGCTTCACGCTTTTTTCTCACTTTATTTACGTTTATCAATTCAGTAAATGACCCTCGCTTTGTTTTTGCTATTAAATAATAAAGATGAAAAAATTTACAAGAATGTTCACAATTTTTTACTCTGTTCTTAATTTTTTTTTGTTTGAAATGATCGAGCTGCTCAATTTCACGGATCATTTATATAGATTAAAAATTAGTATCGCCATGAAATTTTATATTAGTTTTTCCTTACTAACTGATACTTTTTAATTAAATATTTATTTTATCAATTTTATAATTGTTTTTTATTTTTTGCAATTCCTATTATAGAGTTAAATTTTACAAATAATAATATTTTATGTCTTTTTAAAAATTTGCGTTAAAGTAATTTTTTTTTAATATTTCGATAAATACACATTTTTTATTTTATTTAAACAATGATACAAATTTATGCTGAAAAATCAATAAATGCACAAGGTATATTGTTAGGCTTTAAGTGAAAATTTCTAACTTTAAAACGTACTTTTGGTTAATTTCTTAACTAAAGTACAGAGAGTAAATAAAATTTAAGATTAAATACATCTTTTAAAATTTTTTAAAATCAAAAATGGAATTTAAAAAAATAATTCAAATATTTAAAAGAACTTTTTAACTCATTTTTTTTCATGAACTTCATTGACTTTGATAAGATATTTAAAAATTTTATATGCAGTAGCAGCAAATTTTAATTTGACTACTATTTACTGCTAAAACTACAATACATTCAAGTAATATTTCTCTATTACTGACTTTTCTTATTCACTCGTAAGAAATTTTTTCTATTACGGATAAATGTTAATTAAAATATTTGTAAAAAGATGAAAAAACCACCAAAACCTTTTTATTTGACTTTTTTACTAGTTATCACGGCCTTCGCGTATTATCACCCGTAGAATTAATATTTCTATCTATTCTTAAGAATACTATAGAATTACTTATAATAAAATTCAAATTCTAACACAGCAACTACTATTGAAAAATTGGGTGCGGTCAGTTACAAATTGTTATATAAGCTTTACGTGCACAATATAACTCTGTCTCTTGGGAAAGCTGACTGGGGACTGATGTGAAAACTTAGTTTCACAAAGGCTACCACATATATAAATTAGTCACATGACTTGTAATTATTGATTGAACTGAAATTTTTTAGATTTTTTTTTTAATTATTAATTCCTAATTTTCAGTATACATGTCATAATTTAATTGTAAATTGAGATATTACACTATAAAATATTTGACGGTGAACACAAAATTAGTGATGCCTTTGAATTAGCATTAAAATATAAACAATTAAAGAAACGATGGAATCATATACTATATATTATATGGTCATCGTAATTACATAGTGGTATACAATTTTTGAACAAAAATAAATTGCGATTTTTTCGCAAAAGCATCGCAATAATATTAGTTCTAATTTATTATATCATTACATGTAAATAATTTTTCAAAATTTTAACTATTAAGACATAAAAATTAAAATAATTTAATAGATTTTATATAGACTACATTATTGTTTTCATTTCTTTTATTTTTATATACGAATAAAAAACGTATATATATAAATATCTATGAGGAGAAGAGAGAGAAAGAGAGAGATTAGAGAAATATAGAGAGATAAAGGATTGAAGAGGATTAATACAGGTAAGAGAATTAAGTTGTTGACACAAATTAGATATGAGGCCCCTTGTATTCGCGCTTTTTTTCGAAACGGTTACGTGATTCCGATTTAATTAGAATTAATTAAGTTTTGTATCATAGATTCAGTACTTCATTACGGTGACGTGTCAAGTACTACCACATTTCTGGTCGTTATTCTACGTCCAGCACCTATTACATGTCTCTACAGCTTTCGTTGTAATGTGTGCGTGAATGTGATCTTAATAAATGATATGCACAAGCACGCTTTCTGTATTTCTACTCTTCTGTTCATGCAAGTGTATTTATAATCGAGCAAGAATGAATTTATTTGAATACAGCACAACAAATACCGCTCATAGCGCAATGTATCGCGATAACTTGTGAAAAATGTCAGTTTTTGAAATTCAATTTCGATTCTCCTATATTCGATTTCTTTATGTGCTGCTAATAAATTATGTATAATACAATACTAATAAAATTATTAATGAAAGAATAATTTTTTATCTATTTATTTTAAATTAAATCATCATAAAATCAAGTTTTAACTTAAAACAGAAATATTTAATTGTTGATTTAAATTTACTTCAAAATGGAACGTAGGCAGTTATTAGTAAATATATTAGCTAATACACAAAAGAAATTTTTCACAATTTTTTTTAAATTTCATAATTATTACTGTTTATATAATCTATGTTAATAATTTTTTCATTTTTTTAACTATGCAGCAATAAAATACCATTTTTTAAAAGATTATTTAAAAGATTTTTCGAAAATATTAAAATAGAGTTTATAAAAAATAAACACATACATAATTGTTTTACATTATTTTAGTTGAAACTTATCGAATCTATGTATTTGTCCTAAAAATATTATGCAGTACATCATAAAATCAAGAAAAAAGATTTATTTCGTGGTAGTAACTGTAATAATGTAAACTGTATTTACAGAAATAGTTACTTTATTATTATTAAATGCAAACTGATAACGAATTATAAAATATTGTTAAATATTAATACGGAAATCCGAGACAATAAAAATTTGAAAATTTCCTTAGCAAATACATAATGGTAAGACAGAATTATTATTAAGTGCATCAGGCAAAATTCTTATAACGTTGTTCAAAATTTATGAAAATACACAAATTCTCCATATTCATAAATTTTATTGAAGTGAATTCAAATGTCGTAGGATTGATTAACATGCAAATATATCTATAACGCAGTGAATATTCAAATTTACAGCGAAAAATCAAAAAATCTGTTAGGATCCTCTCATCGTTAAAATTTTCAGCATCGATCCATTAAATATCCTGTTAAAATATGTTAAAATATTTAGAAATTTTTTTCGAAATGCAACAATTTGTATACATTTATAATTTATACTTTCCGCGCAACTGTTTTATGAAGAATTCCATGCACCATGTTTACTTTGGTGAATTTTTTTATATAAGCGCCCATGCAAATTACATGCATTCAACATTATTCAAT
Organism: Platyscapa corneri; assembly: GCA_018907185.1. Taxonomy (NCBI): domain Eukaryota; kingdom Metazoa; phylum Arthropoda; class Insecta; order Hymenoptera; family Agaonidae; genus Platyscapa; species Platyscapa corneri. The sequence goes on from JACCHW010000004.1 coordinate 1,240,591, forward strand.
ATTTAAAATTCATTATAATTTCTCTTCTCGTAAAATATTCGTTTTCAATACAGCAAGTCTATTGTTGACGATCTATATAAGATTTATAAACTACTCTACAGCGTGATATCATTTTTCTTACTACTCATTCTAAAATTAGTGTTTAGATTTTAATTTAATTCAACTAAAATCGTACACTCGTATATATAACAAATAAATGTGCCTTTACACAGTCATAAAGTTGCTTCTAATTTAGTTTAACACTTTTAACTTTCACTTTCACTTTAGGCTTGGAAATTTTTAATTACCTTGTATTAACAAAGTATTTTATTTTTATTTATTTAGAGTATTCCTTTTTCCTTTTCTAATGTTGTATTTCATTAGATACAAAATTGTTGCATTTATACAACGCATTTTTCTATTTGCAATTTTTCTTTCTTGCTTTTTTTTTACTTTTTAATATTTTGAAGTTCTGCTCACTATGCCTGTTGAACTACTCATAATCCATCGAGTTTATTACAGCTCATTAATACAACTTTTATATTTTATTTCTGATACTGTACGAATATTTTTACATTTTCTTCCATTCATCTATTCCATAATGAATTTAAATATGAATATTTCACCCGTTTCTTAACTTCGTTGGTGTGCTTGTAAATTACGCATGAGAAATTCTAAAATAGCATCGTTGCAGGTATTACTCAAATTGTTGCGTTTATCATAAACTTTCACAGTGTTCTCAATGATAACACTTTAAAGTTCATTTCTGTTTTTAGTTTTAACGAACTTTATTTAATATTGCTTGATAATTTAACAATGATAAAAATGCGTTCAATATAACAATATTTGTGCATGCTGTGTTTGTGCTTGTGTGTGCTTCTATGTACATAAAAAACTCAATCACACGCATTTTCGTTTTTGTTGTTATGCAATTTTTTACAAAAATTATTAGCTATGGTTGAAATGTTTTCTGTTGTAATAATTTACACTTATAATACCAATTACTATATTAATACTATTTAAATATTGTTAAAAATAAATTTTAATAAAAATATAAATATGAATACATATACCATAAAGCTGTTACATGTGTATATATATGTAGTATCTATATATGCAGTACCTATTACGAATAAATTATAATTAATTAATATTAACAAATTTACTTATCTCTTTTAAGAAGAAAGAGTTTCATATTATGCAATAATAATAGCAGAAAAACTCTATTGAGCATATTGAAACTTGAAAATGTATAAAAGGATACAATAGAATTTTATCAACAGAACATAAAATAATGAGGAAATTAGAGATAGACGTTGAAATAAAAAGAAACAAAAATTAAAGATATCTATTTACACGATGGAAATTAATAACATTGAAGAAGAGACATCTAATTAAATACAAGATATACCTTTTTCTTTTTCATAGTCTGCTTCTAGTTTTCTCTCCCTATCACTTCATGTAGGCACTTGCTAACAAGGTACGTTTTCTTTCATGTACGCGTATTAAGAGTTTTTTTAGTGTTTTACGTTGTTATCCGTGTCGTAGTTTGCACTTCGTATGACATGGCACGCCTGGATTAACTTAAGTATTATTTCAAGTAGTTCATCCCAGAATAGAAACTGAAATTTCTTGCTAGTAATTGTAGTGGCGCAGTACATGACGAATTCACTCATACTTACAGATATACAAATAAAGTGTAAAATATATAAATTATACTATATGTTACGGGAAACTTAATTTTCATGCTTTATATTTTGTTTACTTAGGATAAAACTTTATATTTTGTTTATGAGTATAAAATATGATCCACGGATACGAAATAATGACAAAAAGTTTGTGGAAGTTTGTTCAACTCATGACCCAATAATGTAAAATAAAAATACATTATTCTTCGTTGGATATATTACAAATTTTTTTACACTTATTTCGAAGGTAAAATTCAGAAAAACGAAGAATGTGTATTTTTAAATTTGTAATATAATACATATGTGTGTGTGTGTGTGTGTGTGTGTAGTATATATAGTACTATAGTAATTGTAAGATATAAATATTTTTGTATATATATAAATAGTTCTTGTTTAAATAAAAAATTGAAATATTCACCTTTAATTATATTAAAATAAATAAATTAATTAAAAATGTATAATTAATTAGAATAATTATTTAAATTATACAAATATAAGCATAATAATTTCCCTTGCTAATCGAATTCGCGAAATCGAAAGACTATAATTTTTTTTAGTTTGCAGTTGCATAATAATTCAATTGTTTTTATGTTGGAAAAGTGAACAAATTTTTAATTTAAAAAAAGTCAACATTATAAGCTTAATTCTTATATCTTCTGAAGTAGCTATTAAATAATAATAGACTAATTGCTTTAAATAATAATGTCGAAGGTAACAATCAACGAAATAAACACGTTAACTTCTTAACTTAATTACTATATTTCAAAGATTAAAAAAAAGTTAGGTAGTAATGTATTAGTTAACAATGATAATGTTATATGGTTATAATATATTTTGAACAAACTAACGAAGCAGAAATAAATGTTCGTATATATAAATCTAAAAGCAAATAAGCTTGATGGTATCTGAAATTGAGAGTAGGTAATTTAAGCATGTGTCGAAGATACGAAATTTATCAATTCGCATCGAGATTTTCCAAAGATAATTTCAATTACCTCTGGCAATTTTATTAATAGATTTTGGACGGTAGTAAAGATATAGAGGCTATGTCCTTATCTTCTTTGCCTCTCGGCGAACGATAACGAGGTGACTTAATATTAATACAGCAAGCTACCCTCATCACTGTCGACCCTCTGTCGTGCGATTAACCCCAAGAGGTTACGGGGCAAGCGATTACGGAGAGCGTGTGTTCAAGAATTTACTTATGTGCATTTGAGCGTAAGAGGTGAAATTCCTGTTGTATGTGATGCTTGATCTTCTGCGCGGTCACACATGCAATCACGCAAGATTTTTAATTGGCTCAAAAAATTATGGATGCTAAAAGGCTGACAAACAGCAATTGCGATAATCATCGTATCTTCTAAGTTATAAAATTATTTTGATAATTTAAATGTTGTAAGTACTGAATATTTTAGAGTACTACTTATTATTATTTTATTATTATTATTTATTATTATTTAGCATCAATTAAAATAAAAAATTTTAATCTATGCGCTCCATAGCTTTGAATCTAAATAAATTCATGTATATTATATAAATAATATATATAGATACCATTTATCGACTCGAGTATTTACAGTATTTAATCAACGATATTGTTGAATAAATTTTTATGAAGTTGACAGAAACTTCTTAATATTTTTTCTACGTTATGAAAGACTAACGGAAATAAATAAAATTTATTAAATACTCCAAGTAGGCCGATATAAAATATTTTTTATATTCGTTTTATAAAAAATATATCTACATTTATTAAATAAATATTTCACAATAATTTGAAAACTGAATACGAAGAATATTTATTTTAATGAATTTCTGTTTTATTGTATTCAATAATTTCTCTTATATTTTATTACATTTTATGGAATTTTTTTACTATGTAATAATTATACTTTTAGTTTCATTTATGAATTTAATATTCATTTTAGATAAAGATAATATATAAGAACTATAAAATCTGTAAATTATAGGGACGGTATATATTAGGTTTACTATCCTATTGCCAATCCTCCTGGCGTTGAAAATCAACTAGAGAAATTTATTTGGTTTGATTGTAATGTCCCCCCAATGTCGTAATTCATATAGTGGTAGTGTCGTTGCTTATCATCGCTGGATACTGCTGAAAGCTTCAAACATCCCTTTTATAAATATTTTGGGGAATGAGTTTTACTGCAATCAAGTTGTGTGATTTAGCGACAGTGTTCCCTTTTCTGTCATTTGAGGCAACTTTCTTTTTTTGTGTCATGATCTTTAAGCTTTTTTTATGTATATCTATAAGCATGTAGATATGCATGAGGTAAATAGAAACTATGAACATTGGAAAATTATCTATGGTTTATGTCATAATTTATGACATACAGCGAATTAACAATTACGTATTTTCTATTATTTTGTACATAAAACTGTAGATTTTAACTTTTACCCTACAAATATCATATAAGAACGATTTAAAAAAATCGAACTATTGCTGGATCAATTTTTAAAGTATCATTTACGAAAATGTTCGTTTAAAACCATAAATTTATTTGATTAATCTTTCTTTGAATTAATTCTTATAATTAAAATGTATATAAGGCTGCATTTTAAATAGTAATTTTTATTTTCTCTATAATTTGTTTATTAAACGATAATTTTTTACTAATGATACAATACATAATTTATGAATTTAATGAAGTATATAACGAAGTAATATAATGAAGTACATAATATATGTATATATATATAAATATATTATTAAACGTTTTATCTTGGATGGAATTATAATATTTCAAATATTGGGAACCTACTTATATACTATATAATATAATGTTCAACTTTATATACTCGCTTTTCCAAATTGACAATATAATATTTATATTGTTATCTATCAAGATTAAAAACAATTTTACAATTTAATTTATTTTTAATTTATTTATGAATTTTAAATTGATTATTTCAAAGTCTATATTTTATATATATAATATTATAATAAAATAATTATTGTACGTTTAAGCAACTAAAAATAGTTTATTATAAAATGAAAGGTTTAATAAAAAATTATATATAAAACGTGACATTTTTTTATTATATAGAATTTATGGAGCTATAATTAATATTCTTTTATTAAAAATTGTTTAGGTGCTTGAGCATTACTTTCTTTTGAAAATTGAAATTAAAGAACAATACATTATTTGTTACATTCAGCAACAAAATATTCAAACTTGAATACTTCATTATTATTTTCAAATTTATAAATCTCAGAAAAAAGATTAGATAACGAAGTGTAGAACAAGAAGAGCAAAAATAAATATGTTGTATTATTGAGGTGTAAGGAACTAATGCCTACTCAAGTTAAACAAACAGTTAAACACAGTGCCTTTCATCGTAAATACGCATGTGAGTCTAGAACTGCATACACACCCGAACCTGTATGTACACGTATTTATATAATGTATTCAAGTACTCAACTTATGTGAGACTAAGGACAAAAGAAGGTAGAGATGAAAGTTCGACGTTAACGATTGCTGACTTGTCTTCTTGTGATTCATGAACGATGACATTTTGAAGGAAACTATAGATATTATTTGAAATTTCTTTGCATGTAGATGAAAAAGCGAATTAGCAGGCAGTAATGGTTGTGAAAGACGGTAAGATCGAAGGTGCAAAGGCAAAAGACGGTCAGAGTAGCAAAGACTCCGGGTGCATTATTGATTAATGATAATCGATACCGGCAGCAGTTGTTAAAAGTCTAATGTACCAGATTTTGATAAAACTTAAAAGTTTGTTTTAAGGGTTTATAATTCTAAAGATAGTTAATTTTCAAGTGTTATAATAAAAAGGGAGTTACTTAAAGGAATTTCAATTAATTGGAATTGATGAATCAATTTCATGTATCTATGTACATGCAGATACAAACGTTAGACGATTTAATTATTTTAGTGATTATCAATACTAATGAATAGAAAAATTTGTATAATACATATAGTATTATTTATTAAATAATATACTCATTGATCTCTTTTAATTTTAGATAAATATTTTCTTTAATAATCAGCATATTATAAAAATTTTTAAATTTCGAAAATTAAAGTCAGATAATTATATAATTCCAAAATGTAAAAGTCGTATATTAATTACACGTTTAATGTAATAGTAAAATTTTAATACCTGAAAAAATTTCGTTAAATAGGAGCATTTTTTAAATAATAAAAATAGAATACATTAAATTAAAAAACAAAAATCAAAATATGAAAATAAAAAAGCTTTAATAAAGTTGGAGAATAAATTTGCTTAATATGAGTAAATAATATTCGCGTATATTACGGAAAAGGATTTGAAGAATTTAGAACACTCATAAAACATGCGTTGTGACAAGTCATGAATTTTAAGACAAGATAGCTCTTCTTGGGCAACTTTCATCCAACTTACAGTTATATTGCCGGTCCTGCGCTAGTCGCCTTTTGGCCAACATTATCTCCCTCTCTAGGGCACGCACTTCATGCCTTAAGACGTTGAGTTTAACTTACGGGCATTTAGCTCTACTCATTGGTTGGGTAAGAATTACACAGTACGTGACTTATTAGTTTCAGTACTTTAGTAGTAATTCAAATGAGGTACACGTGCAAGAGAATGTGCTTCTGGAATTTTGGAATTTTGACGGCGTGCAATAAAAAATATCGCTAGGAACAAGCGTGTTTTGTGTCATTTCATTGTATAAAATTTAGTGAAAACTAATAAATAAAAAACTAATGAGCTATGATATTAATTTTAAATTTATTAGAATTTCTTAATTATATAAATTTATGTTAAATAATTTAGAAATAATTACCTAATACTTTTGACAACGTTATACTGTCGGAATATAAAACTAGATTTAATATACGATCATAAAGTAGTTTTAAGATTATATAAGCTTTCTAATATCTGTGTCAGATTGCTTCAAATCAATAGACTCTCCTGTTAATTAAAGAGTTAAACATACTTGTATATCTAATAGTGAACTTTATTTATTAATTTTACACAAATATGTAGTAACGCAAAAAATACAAAATACACAGTGCCAATAGAGAATGATTATAAATTGCGCAAACACTTATTGTTAATAATATATTGAATTTATTTATATGAAAATAAAAGTAAAAACGCACGCCTTTAGTATGATTGTATTTTCTCACGGCTTGTAGACTACTAACTCTGTAAGTGAAGGAAAAACGATATCTTGCAGTCCAAGTACACTCATGCCGTTATTGTTTAAAAACATTATATTGTATAATATATATTTATGTACTGCAATCTTAGAGCCATTACAAGGAACCGAAAAACCGTTGAGTGATGTCATAGGCGCGTCAAATAGTAAAAACAGTTATTTCTAATGAAGTGTTCGGCGTACGGCTACAATGTCCCTTTATTCAACACTTCTGCACTACATCGTGTGTGCGTTGTTGCTTAAAATTAAAATAAAATAGAGAAGCTCATATGATATACATGCCGTGAACAGAAAGTGAATACAAATTTAGAATTAGTGAATATTAGCGAAGGTATAAATTAAAAAAAATGAATAAAAAGGAGCAGAAAGTGATAAATTATACAGAGTAATAAACGCGAAAAAAGTGAAATGTTATATTCGAAAAAATACAAAAACTGAGTAAAAGTACAAAAAGTGTGTTTAGGTAACCTTAGGTAAAGCAAGAAAAAGTACTACTCAAGCCCGTTACAAAATTGTGGAAAAATATGTTCAGTGTAAATAATACAAAATGAGTCGAAAGTTGAAAGCATCAGGAGATAAATAGAAATAGAAAAAAAGACAAATAGAAATCTTCAAGAGGTGATAGGATCAAAAATACACCCCAGGAGAGTGTTACAAAAAAAAACGACATAAAAGAGAAACATGGAGATACAAATGAAAAAATAGAGAAAGAGAGCAGAGAAATGAAGAAATCAAGAAACGAAGAATGCATAAAATTAATAAAGGAGCTAAAGAATGTCAAAGATGATATAGTAGGTGTGATATACTCGAATCTGATCGTGGAGGTAATACAGAGATTATATGACTTAATAAATGAAAAATTCAAGGAGAAAATAAATAACTTACTAAATGAGAAAGTAAAAAACTATGAAGAAGAACTGAGGAAAAAAAAATTAAAAAACTTTAAGCAGAGGTAGAAGTATAAAAGAAAAAAATTACTTTAATACAGAAATCACAATTAATAAATATAACGTCAAAAATACGGAAAGTAAATATAAGGAAATATAAAAAAGCAATTAGATTGGATGATAGAAGAAAGGGAGAGGAATAAAAGAACAAACTATCTAAATATAGTAGATTTGAATGCAAATAGAAACTATTCGGAAGAAGATATTAGTGAATGGTTAAGAAAGAATGTGCAGGTTTCGGTGAAAGTAAAGAAAGTATGGATGGGGAACAGAGGCTATCACAAGTGCTGGGGAGCAGAGACGGAAAATAAAGAATGAAAGAATAAAATTATGTTAAAAAAGCGGATCTAAATGATTATAAATATTACATTAACCATGATGAGATATACGAAGGTAGAAAAATAAGAAGAATGATGAAAATCAAATGTAGAGAGATGAGAGAAAGAGTCAAATGGTATTACATATAAAGAAAAATTATAGGAGAAGAGGAAATATGGATATAAAGTGAAAACAAAAATTGAATGGATTAGGAAAGAAAAAGAAAAATCTAAGGAGAACAGTAATTTAAATTTAAGTAAATTAAGTGTAAAGGAGTTGTTTAAGAATATCGAAAAGTAATTTTAAAGGACAATAGAAAAACTGGAATAATTCTAAATAATGATTATTTACAATAAGTAAAGAAATAACCAGATGATAGTAGATATAAGAATCAAGATCCAAGGGGAAAAAGAATAGAGAAACAAACCAAGTAAAAAAGAAGATAGTATTTAAAGTAAAAGAGTAAAAGTTTGTATGTATTTACTAAAGTTAAAAAGAGAATAAAAACAGAAAATCAGACAACATAAGATCCAATAGAAGGAGGGAATAGAGTTAAATAAAATTAAAAAGAAAAATTTTAGAAAGGAGGAACTTAAGACGCTGGAGAAAGAAGATAAAACAAAAAATGTAGAAAATAAAATGGAGTTAAATAAATATATAGTTAAAATTGATTATATGATGAAAAATATTGTTCTATGAAAATAGAGCAAATAAAAATGTATTTAATATAACTAACGATGTAAATTATTATTATTATTATATAAAAAATCTATCTATCTACCTATCTAATTATCTGTCTATCTATCTATCTATCGATCTATCTATCTACCTATCTAATTATCTGTCTATCTATCTATCTATCGATCTATCTATCTATCTATCTATCTATCTATTTAGCCATCTATTGCATTATTATTTACATATTTATAATTAAATTATCGAGTAAATAGCCTTAAGTATTAGATACTAAATTAAAATATAATCTTCGATTCCTGACATCGAACTTTGATTTATCTCTTTTTATATGCCTTTAAAAATTTAAATGTACATGTTTTTATAAACATTAGAAATGTCACATAATTTGATAAATATGATTACATTTAAATAATTTTAATTTTATATTAAGTTAATTAAAAAGTTGACATTTTCATTTATTTTTTCCATAATTTATCTCAGCACGATATTAAAAATATTTTTCTTAATATTGATTCTGACTGTTTAAATATTATATTCAAAAGATAATTAAAATAAAAACTTAAAAATATAAAGAACTGTTTACTTCTATCCTTAAAATTTTAAACGTCTTCTTAAATAGAAAATAATTTTTATTTACTAAGAATCGAACGTGCAAGTAAGAAAAAAGGATAGTATATAGAGACAGCAAATACCCAAAAATGTGGAGAGTATTGTACGCCTGATGAGTTCTCTGAAGGTAATCTCCATCTGTCACTGTCTCGGACAAAAGATACCAAGGGAAAATCGATCTCGCACTTTCTATTCTTCGAGATAAAGTTCAAGTCACCAATATTTGTTAGGTACAGTTTTTATGTAACTTTTATGTTAGCAAATTAAATTTTTTTATTTAAGAAGTTTTTAATAATCGTTTCACGAATGTTCAAATTGACAATAAAAAATATTCGTACCTGCATAAATCATATATAAATCTTAAGATTTCTTTATATACAATTCCAAAGAATATTGCAATAAAAATAAAATATTATTTGATGAAATAAAAAGAGCGATAACAGAAAAGTGCGTAATTTATTGGTACTAAATTTGTTATTCTTTATATTACTCACACAAATTTTTTAATTAGATAAATCTGTTTTGTTTTACATGCTCTCTTGATTTATAACTCCTTGATTTATAGTAAAATATTATTTCAAGAAAAGTATAGCGAAAAATTTGAGTAAAACTAGATCAAATAAGAATCTGCAACAGTAAGTTTGCAAAAAGTAGAATATTTAAAAAAAAAATTTATTGTATATATTTAACACAGTACAAGATGTTGGATTACGACTATGATAAGAAAATGTAGATGAAATAACAATGTAGATATTATAAACTTGGTTAAAAAAATAGCCATCAAACTTTAAAAAGCTCAAGCTTCACTTTTAACTAAATAAAACTAAAGGAATATTTTTCATTTTACAATCAAAATATTAAAAGTTATAGTTTAACTCGTCTTGTTTCACAATTTGTATGGTTGGAAACAACAACAAAAGTTTGTTTAAAAAAAATTTAAGATATTTCTTAATAATTTTTAAATTGCTTGATTAATTTTATTTTCATAAAATTTTCTTTTTCTTTTTAAACGTATATAAATTTATATTAATTATAACATTTTTAAATGAAGAAACTTGTAAAATAATGACTTATTAAATCATGAAAAACTAAAAGATAAGATAAGTTGAGGAGTATACATAAAGTAATAGAAATGATAAATCGTTTTGTTTCCAGATGCACAGATAATTCAGATTTTTTTAAAATAACTATTGAATTTGGGGAAAAAGAGTAAAATATGTTCGTAGATTTCGGGATAATTAAATAAAAGTATTGATTCAGACATGACCAATAAAATATATACTAACATTTAAAACTCTTGGACGTTATTTCGTTCCTTTACCTTAAAATATTTAGTTTTATTCACTTGATTATTCTTATATGAATAGAATCTACGATAATAATTTTTGTCGTTTGATGACATAGTTACGTTCTATTATTATATCAGTTTTAAATCAGATAACGACAAATATATTTGGGAAAATAAAAGATAAAATTCAAGTTTGTTCAAAATAATTCGGTCAAACAATTTTCCATCAAATAAAACTTCTCTTAGTATAAGCTTTCCAGTCATATCATATAATAGAATATAAAAATAAATAGTACGAGTGTAAAAGAGAAAAAACAGATGAGACAAATAGTTGAAAAGATATAAATACTTAAAAATAAAAGAAAGTGTGGATATTTGATAGATCATATAAATATTAAAGAAATTATAATTATAATTTCCTGAATATTTCTACAAATAAAAATCTTAATAAGCAATCTTTTTTATATAAGACTACAAAAATAGTATTGCCTAGAATGAATAAAATCTTTGCTGCTGTAAAGATAAGAATGGAACAACGCGTTAGTAGAATATATCTCTCTTGAGTACGAGATAATATTTTTAGTTATTTGCAGGATGTGAGGTACTTATGAGTTGACTATCTACTGAATATAAGATAAAGAGTGGTTACGAAAGAGGTACAGCGAAAGTAAAAGAGCAGAAATTTGCATTATATCTGTGACAATTTCAAGAAGACGAAAAATTATAGTTGGTGAATAAAAACAAATATATACTTATAATAAAATAAAATGGAGAACAAATGCGTAAAATAAAATAGTATAGTATATGTGCTAATACTAACACAAATATTGAGTGAATGTACTTTACAGGTAACTAAATTCGAGGTAAAAATTCATTTTTATTTTTTAAAGATAACAACTTATTATTGTTTCTTCTTAAGGCTATATACCATAAAGAAACTTTAACTTATTTTATTAATCTTCTTTTTTATTATTGTGTCGTGGATGACATATTTACACATAATTTTTTTATTTTGAGAGAAACAAATCTTTAGAAAAAATACATGTTTTTGTCTATATTTCTTTTTTAGAGAACCCCTCTAATTTATTCGGGTAATTATCTACAATATTATTAAAGATAAAATAAAAATAAAAGAAAAAGGAATTTTTGAAAGTTTTTTTTTAATACATAAACCACAGATGTAAAGAGTACTTTGTAAGTATAAAATTAAAAAAATGTATTAATAAATTATTATTAGTGCACGGAGCTCGTGAAGTTAAAAATTATCAGTAAAAATAAATTCTACAAAATTTAAGTAAACAAAAAAAATAAAACTACTTTTATTTAGCAAAAAATTTTATCGTTGATTTGTTTAAAAATAAATAAAATGTGAAATAAATCAAAAGTTATTGATCGTTCGAGTAATATTATACTATTGAAATAGAACTTTTTTCATACTTATTAAGAATTCTTCAAAAATTAAAAAATCGAATTTTGTGAGTTTAATTTTTGTGCTTTTGAAATCATAATATAGTATTTATAATATTGTGTACGTGAAAAAGTACAGCAACAGCTAACATAAAAATAAAAAAATTTGAAAGATAATGAAAATGCTCAAATAAAAGTGACTGATGTTATTCGAAAAATCTAAAAATAGAACAGATATACAAACAAAATCAGTTGTTAAAAATAGAAAATTCTAAAAGTAGAAATACGTATAAAAAACATATTTATACAAATATAAATTTATCTACATTATTTTTAATAAAGAATTTTTATTAAGAAATTACACTCGCGTTCTATCCCGATTAAAATTTCTATTTGCTTTTTATGTTATGCACTATATTTCTTTAGTAACTAAATATTAATTCATCTATATTAGAATAGTGTATTTGTCAAATTAATAAAAAACAGTTTTTTAGTCATTCTTTGAATCATAACACTTGTTCAATAATTTGTTTACTGATTTTATTTTCTATTTATTAATTTATTTTTTACGTCACAGTTGTTATTAAATATGAAACTCTATTCTGCTCAAAATATTTTGAAAAAAAATAATTATCTCAATAAGATTTGGTATTATCTACGAATTTAATTTAATTAATAACTTAAGCAGAAGATTGAGAGAATTGTTAATAATAACATTAGGTTATTATAGAATTTAAAACGTTTATTATTGAATGTAGAAATAAATAGACTAAAAGTAATTAAAATTATAATACAGCCTATAAAAACATAGATATAAATTTATATAATAATAATAATTGTTATTGAATAAAAGTTGAAAAAACTTATATATTTTAATTTTAAGCCATTAATAGCTGAAGTGTTATATTTTATTAACATAGACTGAATTCAATATGCAAGACTGGAAAACTATTCATAGTAGAAGTTAACTCAACACGTATCATTTGAAAATCCTGATAAGGATTCCTTGTCATAAGTTAAAGATACCTACTTAATTCAAAATACATTTTTCGATTAATGTAATCGCGTATATTTCGAAGGAAATAAATCAACTTGCAAACTTATACGCAGTTAAGTAGTGAATATATTTGCACCCTTTATTTCGTAGTTATTTTAATATTTAATTTAAATAGATCATCTATAAATCTTTTATAAATTTCATAATTACAATAATAAAAAAAATGCAGTTTTATATTATTTCTCTTTATCCTTGGATGAAAAGTTTTAGCAATTAAAATTTCGAATTTTTTCAGAAAATAATAACGCTGGTTTACAAACTAATTTTCTCTAACTTATTACAATTTTAAATTAAATTATGAACCATTTTATTAATGTTTATTTACGGTATATAAGTTTTTATATAATTACTAAGAGGATAAAATATAAAAACTTTTTTTATATTTTTTTAAGAATGAAAAAGATTATCTAATTACTATGAAAATCCAGAGTATGCATTAGTAACTTTAAATTTGTAAATTTATTAAGTAAACAAATTAATTAATTTCATACATTTCAAAATATTTAAAAAAAATTCAATAAATAAACTTATTAGTGTTATTCTGTAATGCTTTAGCTTTGAAATTATAATAACTATAATTTAATAACAAATGGTGTAAATACTTAAAAATTCAAGAGAATTAAAATGTTTTACCTATTCATATAAATTTTTTAGTGTAATAATTTAATTATTTTAATGCTCGAAATGTCAAGGATATTTTTGTCCTTTCAACATCGTTCAAATATATTTATATATTGTTTTCGACACTACGAATTACAATTTTACGAATACAGTAGTTAACAGCTTTACTTTTTTCGAGTACATACTTTTAAAAACAGATAATCTTCACCAACCAAAAAAAAAGTATTTTATTTTATTCCTGCTATAAAAACTTAAAAATGTCGACGACAATGTTAAACATCAATGCTTGCATTTTCACGATACTGAAAGCAGAGGTTAAAATATAGAAAAACCATAATTTCTGATTTTGTATGACCAATCGTTACCAATCAATCAGACTCTTTTTATAAGGATTAACTTAAAGTTTCGGTATTTACAATAGTAAAATATGTAAACATTAAGAGATTTTTTTATATTGAATAAATAATTCTTATGACTTTTCTCGTTCTTTATTTTATAAAAATATAAACGACATGAGGAATTGTAAGCAAATAATAAGTGTGTTTTTTATTATAAATTTTTTTATATGTGATAAATAAAAATATATTACTAATAACTATTCTGGACTTTCATGATAAAACTTTATTTTAAAAAAAAACGATATGTTGAACTATAATAAGGTGAATTCTAAAGTTATTTAAAAATTTTTTTTACATTTCTGAAGCTTGATCGTATTTAAAAGTAAAATTTTCATCAATTATCTTTAGAAATTGTTGATATTAGCATATGTATATTTGTAAAAAATCTTGAAAAATACTCTGAATGTACAATGCAGTTTAAAATTATTTGTAAAACTTTGTCGTATTTATATAATATTTTACAAAAGAAATGCGTTTGTGTATCTTGTCGAATTTATTTATTAACATTATTCTATAGAGATTGATACTATGCAACAACCTGCAATCTGTAACAACAAAAAGTTTTTGAGCGCAACTCATGTATCATTTTAATCAGACAAAAAGGTTAAATCTTGAGGTTGAGGAGTTTTCAGTAAGGTATATATATATGAAGAGAGAGGTAGTGAAAAAGAGAGAGGGAGAGAGAGAGATAGGGAGAGAATGAGGAGAAGAAAATGGTTGATGTACGAGGGCACTCCCTTCCGTTTTCCGACTACGCGAGTTTCGAATTACGCGAGTACTGCTCGTCTCTGAACGTGCACTGAAGAAAACTTTTGCGAGCCCCAATCCCGAGACTTTGTCCGGAGGGACTTCGGCGACGGCAACGACGGCTTTTTCAATTTATAACCCTCCTTAACTGAATTCGATGCCGCCCCACTACTTTTGCTCTCTTTTTCTTTCTCAATCACTCTCTTTCTTTCTCTTTTATACAGGCCTATTTTACTTAAGAACTTATATTATATATACTTGCATACTACGTCTTTTGATATTTGGATTTGGCAAATGCTATAAACAGTTTATAAAAATAACTTTGAATTATAAAAAGATAATGGAGAGGCTCTTTTATATTATACAGTCAGTTGAGGATTTTTGAAATGAGGACAGCGAATAACTTTTTCGTTATAATAAACAAGCACTTGAAATAGAACGGTGAATTATAATAACTAATTTTTGAAGATAGCTTAATTTCATAGCTACTTTCATTTAAATATTAAAAACTTATCACAAAATATGTAATTTTTAAAACTAATTTACTTAATGAATATTGTATACAAACTCTTGATGTACCTTGTATTTTGATGCTCAACCATTTAAGAATGTTTAGAAAATGAGATTTTCAAGTTCGAATAAAATATAAATTACGATTCTACGAAGCAGAAAATTTTATAATATAATTTATTTTGTGCCATATTAAAGTAATTATACAATTAAGTTCTACTTGTTAAATTACTTGACTTAAAGAAAATAATTTTGCTCGATAAATTAATCATGATTTTTTTTCTTGAAAAATTATTAACGTTTAAAATAACTCTATTTTAAGTTGTCAAAAGATACTAATCGGTCTTATTAAAGTACTCGCTATACAAGTACTACTACTTAAGTAAATGAAGTAGAGGACGATTATAGATGTTAAACCTTTACATATATGCATAGATCATTATATTATCATTATAACTATATTTTATTGAAGTAAAATGGCATTTAACGATTACGAAAAAAAGGTAAGTTATCAGTAAGTATTATTGTACGACTGAATCTGGAGAAATTATGCCAAAAATTTTTAATTAGCACTGCCTTACTACTTATAAACATATGTACATTATTAATAATATAATATCGTATTCATAATAAGTCAAAAGTTGAACATAGATAAACATAATAAGGATTTATACATATTTGATTCATTATCATTTATTATTTAAGTAATAAATGCTTTACTCTTTCAGATCAATACGTAGAAATCAATGCTCGACTTCCACAATTCATTCTGAGAGGTTAGTATCGATTTTTTTTTGTTCATATTTTATTTAATATACTTTAAAATTTTTCTTATTACACTTTTATTAAGTTTTTTTATTTTATAAAGAATATAGAATTATATTAAATTATATTATATTAAAATAAATTTTATTAAATATCATAAGCTTATGGTCATTATCAAACAAAATAAAAGAAAATATTGAATTTCATTTATGTACATTTATTAATTTTTTATTTGTTTTTGCTAAAATAGATGGGTTATTAATAAATATTATTAGTCTAAAATTATAAAGAATACTTGATGTTAGTAATTTTTTGCCATTTATGCGAATGATTTCAGACAACAAAAATAGTTCCAAAAAATTTTCATTTCCTAACAATAATTATAAAAAACGTGAAATTAAGCATCACATATATAATCTGACTAATCAGTCTAAAATATAGGAAAATATAAAATGAAATACACTTCACTTGTAATTAAATAAAAAAATTAAAAATAAATATTATCAGTAGTTAATTTTTAACCTTATATTAATTATCCAAATTTAACGCAGCATATAGCAAAGTAGGTGTCAATAAAGGGCAAAGATATAATATTATAGACGAACAAAAAGTTCTTATACATTAGTAGACATGCCAATTGACAAGATATGAGGTAGAACATAGGTGAACATATACTCACACCTTGAAACCTGTATGCTCATAAGAAAATTTCTTCGTGCGTGCGCGGTCCAGTGTTGCTCGTCGAATGCCGTTAACAAACATAATTACCTTTGTTCCTAAAGATCGCCCTGAGAAGGGAGGATTGGGGTGCAAGAAAAAAACTGCGTTTGACACACGTAGTCTCCCTCCGACCTTTTGGAAGATTTTCTGCGCCCGGCCTTTATACTTTCCAGCGGGCGGGAAGCCGAGCGTACCCTGCGCTGCTCCATCAACGTGTTCGAGCCGCAAGTTCCTCGTGCAGCCAGGACTTTCCCTACAGCTGTCTGTGCGGCCGACATAATCCGGGCCTTTCCCGGCCCAGGTCGTTCGGACGCGTTAATTCGTAACGGTCATCCGGCAGATGAAGGTGCCATAAACCGCCCAGCCCGGATTTCAGGCCGTATCAGTCGGTTTTATGGCCAGGCGGTCAGGTCGAGCAAAATATGGCGCCAACCTGGCCTGGCCAGGCCTGCCCGATCGGCCCGGCGCACAACAACTTATATGACCAAGTTTATTACTATTTATTTATTATTGGTAATACAATTTTTATTAAGATCCTGTTGAAACGGATATACATATAATAATGATTTTTTTAATAAAAATGAAACTGCAAATTTAATAATAACCGATAGAAAACTAGATTCTGAAATTATAAATTATAATCTTTAACATAATTAAAAAATAACCATTTTTGCAATTTTCATAAAAAATAGTGTTTATTAAATTGTCTCTATATGTATTTATGCATACAAAGATATATATTTTAATGTTTAAAAAGATTTGTTTTACTAAAGAAACTTCTTATTAAGCTTTTGTACTTTCGCTGTATCAAAGTTAAACAAACTTTTAGAAATATTTTAAAATTAAACAAACAAATATACATGAGTATTATTTATCATTCTGTTTCCTAATAAATTTTTTATCGCGATTCCAATATATACAATCCAAGAAATTCAAAAGTAGATAAAAATGAAGAATAGGTAACAAAAATGAGAAGGATAGTAAAAAGCAACTTTTAGAAGAAGCAGGATACAGATTAACCTGAACGAAAAGTTTGATTGTGACTAGATAACGCAGTAGTTGGAAGGACAGATCGAGATCTACATATTTAGGTAAGGGTCGTACAGCAACTATTGGAATTGCTAAATTTCAAATGGGACTTGTTTCCTCTTTCTCTCTCTCTGACTTTTGGTACCATTTTTTCTCTTTTTAGTCTAACTAAGCCGTGGATCCAGCTACAATGAAAGTTTTCGAATTAACTTGACTTTCGAGAATCCGCCTTGAAACCTTTCGTATATTCTGTGATTGAAGCACAAAGACTTTGACAATTAATGCAAATTTCATAAATTAAAACTAAACTACTTACTGATACATGTATCATTGAACATATGAAGAGAGGTAGAAATTTTAGAAGATGAGAAGGAAAATTACAGAGAAAAATAGAGAAAGAAAGAGACAGATAGAGTAATGGAAAAAAGAGCAATTTTAGAAATTACTAATACTTTCAGTAAGCATTGTGTTATTAAATATTAAGATGTAGACTCTAATTATTATTTAAGATATTAAATTATAATAGTTAATCATAAATTTCACTTTTTTAAAGATATTATGGGTTAAATTTTAGTTTATGCAACAAGCTGAAAAGAACTTAACTAATATATGCCTTTCGCAATAACTTACTACCCACACTAATGGATGAAATGAAAATGAAATGCGTTGCTTGTTCGATAATCTACTAATAGTTCAATTGGTACATTTATTACATTAATTATTAGTTTTTGTTCAGTTATACTTTTATTGAGTTTTTTTTTATAAAAAATGTACTTTTATACTTTTATTAGTGTTTTTTTTATAAAAAATGTACTTTTATAAAAAAAAAGATGTGAATCAAAACAGAATAATATCTTTAAATCTACTCTGCTCATTATTAATATCTTAAATAAAAGATATATATATATATATATATATATATATATATACACTAATGCACAGAATAATGATCTACGTTGTTTGATGAAATATATAAATGTGAATTTTTATACAATATATTGAAAATAGGAAAATTTTCTAAACTTGCTAATCGAGATATAGAGGAAGAAAGGAGAAGTAAAGAGAAAAAAAGGAAACAGCTAAATAAAAAATCGATTGCACACATATATGAATTGATAGAGCACACGAAACCACCTATATCTGAACATGTCAAACTAAAGAGTTAGAAGGGAAAAAAGGAAATAGTCAGCCGACTAGTGAGGGAAAACACAAAGGCCATGTAAATAGAAAGTTATGCCACAGAAAAACGAATATTGAATCAGCAATAGACGAGTCTTCGTCTGTGGTAGATATTTGTGGTAGATGTTTCAGGGGCGAAAATAGGAGGTGATGTAGCTTCATGCTTGCTTTTCATTCCTAGCGTAACGTCGATGATAGTTGATGCCAGGATTCGATCCTGTCACTCTATATACAGAAAAATACGCTTTTACAAATTTGCCTTTCAGCTCTCCCCTTATATCTAACGGATCGTCACATTTTCGTTCGTGGCCTCTCGTCTTCTTCTGTCATGCAAAATGGGCTATAGTCACTTCGCGAGCAATAATTTCTTTAAAAATATAGAAAATTTAATAATATGAGTAAGTAGTAGTTTAGTTACAAAAAACTATTTAGGAATAGTAGTTCAAACATAGTAAAAACTTATTTAAGAGTTATTTAATTAAATTATATTTTTTCTATTTTTTCCAAAATATTTATAATATAACACAGTGATAATAAAATAATATTATATACATATCTATTATATGTAACTAGTGAACGAGCAAATTTCTATATATAAAACATTAACGTTTAACAGTTACAGATAAATCTTTAACTCGAAATAATATAATCTCACTTATTAATTACGTACTTTATCCAGGATATATTGGTAAAATTTACTTCGGTAAAGGAATTTCCTTACATATTTATTAATTTATAATTAATTTATGAATAATTTATAGAATAATAGAAAAGATAATAAGAGGCAGTAAATAGTTTCATTATAAATCTATTTTTATTTTTAATACAAAAGTTAAACAACTATCCCAAGAATCAAGCAAAAACCAATTTATATTTGCCCACTATTTTTTTCCTTTTCTCTTTATTCTTTTCTTTTTTACTTTTCTATATTCTATTGACTATTTCATAATAAATCTTGACATTATATAAATCCAGAATTATTGTTAAATTTTTCTAAATTGCAAACATAGATAATGTTATATTATGTCAACAAAAATCTTTAAACATTTTCTTAAAAGCTTTGGAAATATAATTAGAATTTTACAAAGAACTCTACGTGTATAAATGTAAGAGAGAGGAAGATATTTTTATTGAAATTATTTGGATATTTCAGAGTTAATGATATAAAACAGAAAGTATTATAATTAGTTTCAAATAAATATTCAATAATTCATAAAAACTATTTAGTTAAACAACAACAATCATAATATACAATACTTATTTTAATATATTATTTGTTTCCAAGACCTCCCAATATAATATATTATATATTTTCAACCTTCTATTTACGGAATAAATTATAATACTTTTTCTTAAAAAATCCAGAATCTTAAACATAAAATATTAAAAAAGGATAAGATCACTTGTATACGTAAACGATACTGTAATTTATAAAAAAGTTAGAAGGAATTCAAAGAACTATTAAGAATCTATGAAAGCTACCAGAGAAGAAAATAACTATAACTAAATTTAGAAAAAACAAAATTAATGAAGTTAATAAAAAAGATGGAAAAAATAAAAACCGAGTTCTTTTATAAAAATAATAAAATAGAAATCGTCACAATTTGCTTAATTAGTATACAAATTTAGTAAAATAATAAGGATAATGAAAATATCAAATTTATGACCAAAAGAGTAAAGAATGTATTTAGAAGAACGTGGAGTATTGCAGAAAGATACTTCAAGAGCATTTTAGTACAACGATGAAATTATTTGATACACTTATAAAAAATCTGTTATTATATGGTACTCAAATATGCAAAGCGTCAGAAAAAGTTTAAGAAGTAAATAAAATGAAAATTGAATCCAAAGGCAGCTAATAAAGCAATTGAGTATGAAAACAAAGTAATGAACAGTGGAAATGCAGAAATTCTCAAAGTATATAAAAGTAAGATAGAAGAAGAAAACATTTTTCAAATAAATTTTTTCAAATAAAGGGAGAAAGAAAAAAAAATTAACAAAAATCTAAATAAATAAATTGAAAACGTCAATATATGCATAAGAAGTTGAAAGATATCATAATTGATAATAAAAAAGAAAACAAATATATATATATATATATAAACAATGATCGGGAAAAAAGAATCGTGATCTGAAACAATCTATTCGAAGAAAATTATGAAAATTGATAAAAAAAATATAAGTGTATTATAGAAGGTAAGAAGTAAGAGGGAAAGAGAGGTATCTAAGGTCATAAAAGTACAGAAGAATATTGAAAAAATAATAAATGAATAAATAAACAATACCGATATCATTTTTGTGTTTTATTAAGATATATCAATGTAAAAAAAACTATAAAGCAAGATATTATTTTATTTTAATTTTATTAATTATATTTATAATACGTGCTATAAAATGCAAAATTTAACGTATTTTTTAAACGATATTATAAATGCATAATTACATTTTTGGATGACCTTATGAAAAATATCATGATATTAATCAAGAATATTTGGATTATTATATCTATTTCCAAGCTAATAACAACAATAAAAAATAATTATCAATTTATTTTTATAAATACTCAATTACAATTCATATTTGTATTTTGATAATAAAAGCTTTGTAATGCATTTGTATCGGTGATTTATTCAATAATTTTAACAAACATATATATTTCTCCAATATGAAATTTATTATAAATCGATACGTATTTTATCATAGCTTAAAAATTATTGAAAATGCTTAATAAACAATAAATTGGAATATTTTAAAATGGAAATGTATGAACAATTTAATACAAAAATTATTACAATGTATATTAATCGTACGTGCATAATGAATTTTCATGTTTAGATGTAAAACTTGAAATTAATTGGTAAATGAATAGTTATATAATTCAAGTTGTGATTCTTTTTGATGAATTCTTGATGAAAAAGTAATTAATCAAGAATGAAAAATAAATTATACTTTTGCAATTTCAGCAACAGTATTTGTTAAAAACAACTAATCAAGAGATTTTTTTCATATTTAACACATGAGTTGAAAGTCAATAAAAGTGTCTGTTGTCACTAGTAGATATTGATAATCATTGTGATTTAACATATGCAAATATAGAGCTAGAAGTAGTTCAGTTGAACGCACAAAGAAAAGATTTTTGCAAAATTTTGTGACAAAAGCCATCTGTTAACTGTTCGGTATTGTTCTGCATTTGAGAGTAATTGAGAGTCAGAGAGCGAGAGCGAGAGAGATAAAAAATATAAAGGGTAAAGAGAACACTTGGTTATGCGCGACGCAATAGCTCGACTGCCCGTTAATATTTCATCAGGGTTCCTGTAGGACGAATCTCAGCCATCTTGTTTCCGGATAGGGGCGGGTCGGAAGTGACCGGATACGCCACGAAAAAGCATTACTCCAGAAAAATCATGAGTCTATGAAGCGTGGATAAACACACAAAGAGAGAGAGAGAGAGAGAGAGAGAGAGAGAGAGAGAGAGAGAAAGAAGGAAAAAGAAAGAGACAGAGAAAAACCAAGGGGAATATAGAATGTGTATAATTTCTTTCTCTTTGTCTTTGTCTCTATTCAGTACTGATATACGTATTTTAGTACACACGTAGGGAAACCAACGACAGATCCTATCAGAAATTTTCCACTGAGTACAGTGGATGCGGAAAAAGGAAAGTCTGATTTATTGGATGCATATGAAAAATTTGCATTGCGCTAGCTTTTCGACAGTGTTATATCATATATGAGGATTATCGTTGTTATTGTAGCCTGGACAGTTTTTTCAAGAATAAAGTTTGTTATACCAATGGTAATAATTGCATAAAATAAAGTGAATAGTTGTTCTGATATAACGGATTTTCTATTGGAATTTTGATGAATTATAATTTTACACGAATTGTACTTGAGACCAAGGAATTTTACTAACCAAATTATTTTAGTTATTCGTTATTATAGATTTTATATTTTAAATTAAATATATTCTTTTCAGTTGACAATCAAACACTCAAAGCTTATTCTATTTTTGAATCTGTATTTGCATTTTTTAATGATTATATTGAATATATAAAATATATTTTATCGATTCATAATGCAAAATTTTTATTATTTACAAATAGTTTTTTTCAAATAAATGACTTAGTTTCTACAATTTTATATAATATTGTAGACAATACAATTTTAAATTGACTTTATCAAATTATATTCACTAATAAATTTTAATATAAGAAGACCATCAAAAGTGATTATTAAATTTAAAAAATTAAAGTATAATCATAAAAAATATTCTTAAGGATTACTGCTATTTTCAATATATTAATATAATCCACTGAGTAGTTATCAATTAAAATTATTTTTAATGAATACTTAAACTTGAATATAAAATTAATTAGTGAGTATTGTAAAAAAAATTTACTCAATGTTATTCTTAAATTAAATTTACTTTGTTATAAGCTAAAAAAAAGAAAGATATATTAACTATTTTTATACAAAAATGTGCACTACTACGCTATAGTTTATAATAGTTTTAAAAACATTAATATATAGGATTGATTACATTTTTAAAATACATTGATCACGGT
Organism: Platyscapa corneri; assembly: GCA_018907185.1. Classification (NCBI taxonomy): domain Eukaryota; kingdom Metazoa; phylum Arthropoda; class Insecta; order Hymenoptera; family Agaonidae; genus Platyscapa; species Platyscapa corneri. The sequence continues at coordinate 1,264,296 of JACCHW010000004.1, forward strand.
GAAAACGAGGTTTTTTCAGATTTATAATAAACAGGTATAATTCGGATAGTACATAAATTTCTTTATTGAACGCGCGCATGTGAAGCAACGTATAAAATGGCGGAGGTAAGTTACCGAAGTAATACTCAGCTGATATGATGTCGTTTTCCTGGAAATAAAGCTAATCTCGGGACATCTCTGGAGGTAACGCGATAGCTGCTCCGGCTTTATCATTAGTCGAAGTAGAAGCAGCCGCGATATAGCGTGACCAAATCGCATAAGCACAAGCATGTCTTAACTATCACATACAACTCTAAACGATTTTATTGTCTGAGAAAGAGAAAGTAAAAGATAGAAAAGTTGAAATACAATGATATGTACTCATATACATGCTGAATGAAAGCAAGTAAAAGAAACAGAAGAATGGTAATAAAAGAATGTATAAAAAGCTAAGAAAACGAAAAGGAAACAAAGTGAGAGATAGCAAGAGAAAAAAGATAATTTGCTACAAAAACGAAAACGCATATATCTTTTTATCTTTGATAAAAATCTGCATTTTTACATGTTTTATGCGGATACTTTATATTTGAGGGAGAAACAAGGATTTATTGAAATATTTAAAGAAAACGTGAAAAATCAATTCTTTATCAATACTATATCAATTTGCACTAACCCGTGAAAGATATTTTATATTTTTTTTTTTAAAATCAATTAATGCTTCTGTCGTTTACAAATCATAAAATTTATTTATGAAGTTCAAAAAATAATTTCGAGATTAACTTTTAGTGTAGGAATCTCTTTTAAGTTAATTTAAATATTTTAACTGCTGTATTAATATTTTGCCTTTTTCTACTAATATCACTTTTTCAAAAATTAATTATTCTTTAAATTAAAAATAATATATATTTAAATTATTCACATTTTAACATATTATTATTCAAAGTATCTTAATATAGCAGAAAAATTGTCTTTCTTTTTTAGTGTTAGTTTTATTATAAATATTCACCTTAACTATGAATGATTCTTTCTAAAAATTATATTGTTCAATAAAGTCTCCTAACTTTGGACTACTTAAAATTTTTTCTTGCAAATACGTAAAAATTTTTTAATTGAAAACAAGACAAAAATACTGCTTTGTATGCAAAATATTCAGTTAAAAACAAAAAGCTTTTGGAGAAGAAGAAGAATGAGAAATTCAATTGTATTACTAATAATTCGTATAAAGAAAAGTAAAAATAAAATTTTTTAGTGCGTGACGACTATACTACGGAAATATCTTGTAGATCGTGTTTTAACTTTTCCGGAAAAGTCAACATTGCTTCAGGCTTGTAAAATTAAATAAGAGGATACCACATAAAACCAGGAAGCATATAAAACTAACAAATTTTGATACGTGATTTGAAAGATGTGCGTCACGTTAAAAGGATCACCCCTACTTTTTTGTTCAGCTATTAAATTTTAACTTTTCAATTTTAACCTTGTAAAAGGGATCTAAAAAAAGATACTATTTCCGATCATAGCCTAAATATAATAGTAGTGAATGCATTTCCTTTTCATAGGATGATGAAAGCGCGGAAAAAATTTTAGCGACTGAATGTTTGCCGAAAATGTTTAAAAATTATTAATAAAGAATTTTTAAATCAATTTAACTTGAAAAATTTTATTGAATTTATATATTGTGTGAATAATTAAAACGGACTTTTTTAATTAGTTAAGTTTTAAATAATTCATTAATTACATTTTATATTAGTTAAATTAAAAAAAATTCAATTACTGGCTGTACTAGATAAATTATGTGTATATATATTTACAAATTTTTCAGTAATTCTTACAAATGATTAAGTAGTAAGTAGTTATCTGATAAAAAATGAATGAAAATAAAATATTTATCATCTTAATTATTGTTATGTTAAATTTTAGTTCTGAATTAAATTTACAATTTTATTAAAAACAAAGTAAACAGTGAATTAAATCACTCTGAAAGAGAGGAATAAATCATAATTTGTGGAAGATATACTAAATTTTCATACTCATACAGCTCTCACAAATCAGTTTGAAACTCCAATAAATACTGTATGTCTGCCTTTTAATTATAAGCACTTTTTCTGTTGTTATTAAGTAATGTATTTTCCGGGATAGAAACTATAAAAGAATAAAAAATAATAACTCCTCGTGTTTGGTCAAATAGTGTTCTTGCAGTTATATTTATAAATGAAATTGTTATTGTCGCGCGAAGAGTGTGTTGTTTTGTGGGTTAGTTCATGAATTGTTATGAGCAGAGAATGTGTTGGGTAAAAAAGATAATTATAATTCCTTAAGAAATTTTCACTCCTGCGCTATAATCGCGCTGCAAATTGTTAATTCGGTCGATTGTACGCAGTCGCAGAGACTTTATATCCCGGGGATAGAGTTTTCTGTCGCGAAGCCATAAACATGGCTACGTTACCCACGGGGTAAAGCTCAACTCGGAGCCTGTAATCTCCGCGCTCGCTCGCTCCTAACACCATTTAGATAAAGTCGTAATCTAGGCGAGAGTGGCGCATTTCCTACGCTAAAATATTCCCTGTGGGCGTCGCCGAAGCGCCGGTCCGATCCCCTCCGAATTTCGCTACTCGACGCGTCGAATTTAAAACGGATACCAGCTCCCGCATTTTACTCTACCTATGCACCTACATACTTACACATATGCACTTATATGCGTACGGATGCGCGTATATATTTGATGCTTCACCGGGGTTGAACGATTTTGATCTGATTAAGTATCGTGTCTGTGAGCAAGTAACGATTTTCTTTCTTACGTTTTTTCGCACATTTAGTGTAAAAAATCGATGGATACCTAAGGGTTCTTCGCTATTGAAACAGTTTTTATGTATGTCTTTTTTATGCACTTTGTTATCTCAATGCTGTTGATAAAAGAAGAAAACTATCATTTATTTTATTCACTAGGTTTTTAAATAAATACAAAAAATCTTATTAAAAATATGAATTAATTTATAAAAATATACAAATATTGAAAAATAATTTATTTAATAATCTAATAAACGAATGTAAGTTTAATATTTGTTTCAATATTTACTGTATCAAAAGAACTTTTTAATTATTATTGAAAACTTATTCCCATATTATCGATATATTCAGATTCTCTGGCACAAAATATATTTACTTAATAGTTATTTTTCAATAAAATTATATTTTTTATAAATAGTTTTGAAAAAACTTGGATCTTCATAAAAGTAATTTTTAACAACTTCTATAAAGTTTCCTTTTTAATTTTATATAAACTTTTTCAATATTAATTAAAAAATGACAATTTCCACATTTATTAAGCTTTACAGAAAATGATTGTATGATTATAGAATGATATGGCTGGTTTGATGCAAAAATTTAGAATTGAAATTATTTTTTATTCTCATATTTTATCGATCGTAATAATATAAAGTTTACGTTTATGGTTACATACTTTATTACATTTTGTGCAGTAAAGAGAATTTACCTTATACTATATTTAATATTTATCTACAATTTTTATTCAGATAATTTTACTATTTATGAATTTAAAATGATAATAAAATAAACGTAAATCAATTTAAGATAACTCAACCGTGATCAATTTTAGTTCATAATTGTTAGTAAAACAGCATGTAGTAAAACAATTTAAAAAAAGTGAAGTTAAGGCTTGCTAAGAAACTTATAAAAATACGAATATATATGAATTTTATATTTTACTTGATGAAAGTATTTTTTTTAACTTTCGGCATCGTTAATCCATACTAAGAAAAATAATCAAATAAAGTCAATTAATCAATAAAAAATCGAAATCTTAGTACTAACACTCATTGATAACAACTTAGTGTTCAATAGAATTCGAAAGGTTGCATTCCTTGTTAATCCTGTAATATTTTTGTTCGTTAATTCGTATTTCGAGTACTTAAAAGAATAAAAACACGATAAGAAATAAAATTAATGATTTTTTGTATTTACGTTCTTTATTGCTATTTAAAAAATAGTTGTTTAATCACTAAAGAAATTAAAGCTCTTAAAGTTTCTATAAAAATGTTAAAGAATCCGTAAATTCAAGTTTACATCTTCAATTTAAAATTTTGTTTTCTATCCTCTGATTTTATATAGTTAGTAGTTAAAATAATGCTTTATCATTAAGAATTTCAAGAAAAATTAAAAACATAAATAAAAATAATATTTTCGGAAGAGTGGTAATATAGTAATATAATAACCCATACAAGTAAATAAAGTCTAGAAGAATAAAAATGCATAAGCACGTACTTATTATCTTAAGAGAGAAACAGATAGCTATTGGGAGTACGAATAAAATGTGGGGTTAATTACTAAATGAAATTAAACAGCAGTTAAACTCTCGAGACTAGAGTAATTATAATATGTTGTAAGGTGCGCGTCTTTTTCCCAAGCTTCGATTTTCTCATCTCTTTTCCGGACACGATTTTCTCTCTTTTGGTCTTTTCTTTCATTTACCTCATGATTCCCTTTCTGATCTATCTTTTTCTCGCTCGTTCAACCCAACCTTTTCATAGTTCATTTGCTTCCTCTCTCACTTATATTTTCCTTGAAAGAGGCGCAGTATCCCCAAAGGCTGTTAGCTACAATCAAAGTTACCCGAAGTTATGGGTAAAACTAGGAAACGGCAGTTAATGTTTAACGGGGCTGTTAAATGCAGGTTCTTCTCTATCCAACGTGTCTTCCTACTTCTCATCCTTTTTATCCCCTTTCTACTTTGGTCACTATCCCTGTGCTTTCGAGGAGGTTTCAACTTTTGAGGATCTACGACTCCTATATTCCCTTCCTGCATCTTACACAGGACCAACGGAAGAGTTTCAATAAAGTATTGCTTTTTGTCGTAATGGAGTAGTGGTCGATTCTAAGGTTAATGAAATGTGATTCATACGACATAAACTCACGCTGACTTTGAACAAACTTTATAGTTACTCCCATTGAATAAAAGAGCTTTCAAATATTTATTACTCCATTCTATTGTATCTCTAAATCAAACAAAATCTCGAAAGCTAACGTAGGATCATCACTAAGTTTTGCGCCATCAATTTTAATTGATAGCAGAATGTTATTTTGATACATAATTAAAAAAAATTTTTTTCCTGATAATTATAAGTTACTTTCTTTATCATCCTTTAATCTTTTTTTCTTAATAATATATATATATGGATTTTTCATTATCCCCTATTTTGAACTTAAAAAATACATTATGTGTGTGAGTAAATTATACAAATTAAAAAAACTTAGAATTATTTTTTAAACGTTTGAAAATTTTATCATTAATTGTTGCTTACTCGTGAATTTATTATTTTTTTTTACCGTATAAGTACCAAATTTAAGTCTTTATTACTTGATTCTACTATCTTTATCCGTAACTTTATCATTTTTTAATTAAAATTATTATTTACCAATAATATGAGACACATTCTTTAAAAGAATAAAGAAAAAAAATAACTCCGAAGGATTTCAACTGGCGCGATAACATATGTATAGTTTCCACGAATTTCTAGCTTGCAACAATGTTTCGACAAAATTTTACGTTTCTAATTAATATTCAATTAATTTATTTTCATTTATACAGATATCATGTTTATATCAAGTGACTTTGATTTTTTCATTTCTTTTTTAATATTACTGGCGTGTTATTCCTACATTAGATTATAAACGATATTTCTATGTATGTGGACATCTATTATAAAATTATATTTTTTAACCTGAAATATAATGTTATAATTTATGCATAAATAACATTATTAATACATTACTTTACGTAAATTAATCATAATTAATCGATGTTAAAAATATATTAAAATATTGATCTTATGATCAATACGTTTTAAATATTCTATAGTATATGAAATTATAAAATTATCAAATAAATATAGTATATTAAATTAATAATTTAATTATTTTTTCAATAATGAATGATTGTTCAAGTTTGGTTAATGAAAATGTTAAAAAATGTAGATTTTTTAGATAATTTTATTATGTTTATAATTAACATGTATTTCAAAATATTTTTATTCATAAATTATAACAGATTATTCTATTTGAATCCTCTAAAAATTTATAAAATAAATATATATTTTATTGGCATTTTAATAATGAAATTACATCAATATTTTTATATGATTTTCTGCAGATGAATGTTAAGGATTGCGTTGTACGTTTTATACTGCTCTCTTATATTAACAATGGACATACAGTCGTAAACGAAAATTCTCACTGGACAATGATTAAATTCTACATTCGTTAATACAATAATTTTTATAATGATTTTTTTCGTTTAATTATTATTAAGTTTAAAATATAAAGTGAAGCAATATGCTTTCTCTATTTTTGCATATTTTTATATATCACGTGTTTTACTCAATAATAATATGAGGTAAATGAGACAATAAAATAAAAAGTAATTATATAAATTACAATTTTATAAAAAAATAAATATATAAAGAAGATAATACGAAAGCACAAAGACATAAGGCTCTTTCTGTTATTTACGAGTTTCTTTATTTTAACTAAATTATAATACAAGATAAGATACAGAATGATGATACTTTTATATCACCTTAATTTTTTGTTTTCTTTCCTTTCTTATGACTATCTTTAAGAAACACTTTTACTAGATACATAGTACATATTTATCTATAATATCTCGAATGGGTTACTGAAATGCCTTGTGTTTTCTGCTTTCCATTTCTTCACTTATCCGTGACAATGTATATTTTATTTTCCTATTTTTTTTAAATTACTTTTTCCAAAACCGAAATTTTAAGAATTATAATTATTCAAAATACACTATATTAAATTGATTTTGGTAATGTGTTTTGTATTCTATTTTGGGCTCATCTAAAATTATATAAATATGATGAAATAAATTATTAAGATAATATAAAGAAAAATTATAATAGTGACATAAGAAATATCTACATTATTCTTTTAATAAATAAGGAACTGCATAGTTTGTTTATTTAAATGATAAAATAAAGTAAAAAATTTAATTGTCTAATTAAAAATTTAGAAAAACCTGTCGATTTGGTGAATAATTTGTGTGCTCGTGCATCTTTACATCTAACAGCTCTACCTTACTTTTATTATTGTTCTTGTGTACCATTTCTGAAAATATACACTTATGCTATTTCTTTTTCTTTTACTCGTACTATCTTTACTTATTTTTTTCGTTTGAAGCTTGTTGCGGCGAAAAGCGTAGTGGTAATTAGTGTTTTTATTACAGATGACTCTAATTATGCCTATACCACAAGAGAAAAGCTACAGCGAGCAGTAGAAATAGTTGTCCTCGAAAAGAAAAACTTCTTCAGTGCCAAACTACAAGTCATCTCCACATGAACTAGGCATACACAAAGACTTGACCTCTTGTTATAAAATTGGATGGACATTTTTCATGATCTCTTTTTCACATTTTTCTCAACCACGGATTAGATAGAACTATTTTGCATAAAGAAAGCGATATTTTTAGTTTTTCAAGAAAAATTGATGAGATATTTAATGCGCAGTTGAGGTTTACTCGTTAAAATTCTCAATTGAATCTTTTTACACTTCAAATGATATGTAATAATTTAAAATATATATATATATATATAATTGAAAAATACAAGATGCATAGTTTAGAGTGATATAACCATGTGAAATACTGGTGATGAAAAAATTCAAATTCTACTTTAAATAAATTCTACTTGTTTTCTAGTTAAAGTGCTAATATTATACAGTTTTAGTAAAAAAATCCATTAAAGTACATATTTTTATTCAAATTTGCTTACTAGTATTTTTATAGCACATAAAAAAATATTTCTCTACAAGATGGATTTCGCTTATAAATATTTACAACAGTAAAAGCTTATTGTCTGCTTGAGTAAAATAATTATTCTATTACTCTACATAAATATTCAACATATAAAATTAAATTAAATGAACAAGACAGACTTTATCACATAAAAAGTTATATTGTTTTTTTATTTTATTACTATTTTTTATAAAAATTTTAGGCATCGAAAATTTTTCAGATTATAGTTTTAGTGAATTTATTTATGATTTATATTTTTTAATATATATTTAGATTGATATAAGGTTATCATATTAAATATTATTATGGAATTAACTTTTACAGCTTATGAAAACATTTTAATTATTATACATTCTTAAATAATAAATTAAATATTTATATTGAATTATTACCAATAAATCAACGGTCTATAATTCAAAAAGAAAAAAAACATAAAAAAAATAAAAGTAAAAATTAATTTCGAAAATTAGAAAATTGAACGAATGTATTGATTTAACATATTCACAATCTATATAAATCAATATAATATAATGAATAAAAAATTGTCAAAATGAATGAATTCTTTCGATTTAAATCAATTACCTAACTACTAAAATATAGAATTTATAAATTTCATTGTATTCATCACATGGTATTTGTGAAAAAAGAATGCATATCACTTTTTTGTTTCTTCATTCCCTCTTTCTTTATTTTTTTTCCACTTATTTTGTCTATCCTTTTTCTTTCCATGTGAAACATAATAGATGTGCTTCATCTTTATCCAATTAATTTGAAAAATTGCCCGTATCGGAATCAGAATTCAATTTATTACTTGCGACATACCTCACTTTCAACGAATAAGAGAGCTCTTTAATTTTTTGAAAATTTATAGTATATGATAATCAAAATATTATTTATATATGAAAATTCAATATCAAAATATGTAATCTGCATAATGTTTACTTGTAAGAACTCAATTATATAAACTTTATAATACAAAAATTATAATTTATATCGTTCCACAAACTGAAGTTATTTATTCATACATATTTACTTAATATTGTTTAATTTATATTCAATTTATCTCTTCATTATTTTTCATATCAAATTTTATATCAGTTTTTATACAATAAATATATTAAAAATTTAGAATTGATATATTTAAATACTAAAATTGAGATTTTGAATTAAAGATTCACATATTTCGGATTATTTTAAAATAATGAAAGTTTTAAATAATTTTTTATTATGTCTATTAGTATATAATTTCAACATAACAATGTCTATATATGGCGACAATGATATTCATAAGTGAATCCAAATATGCTTAAATATTATATGAAAGTGACTTATTAACATTTATTTTGAAAATAAATATGTATGTACTTTTAAATGCGAATATATATTAATGTATATCTACGCATACGTGTACATAATAACATGATTATGTATATATAAATATCTAGCTTTAACAATATATGCTTTTATGTATTTAATAAAAGGAGCAAATTAATCTTTTGAATAAGTAGTAATGTATTTTATTTCAAAAGATATTATAATAACAAAAATGCAAAAATATGTTAGAATATAATGATTTTAAATTACTCAAAATTATAGAAGTATTGTGAAAATTCATGCAATGAATTCATTATGAAAAATTATGCAAAGACAACAATGTACTAATAATATCAAACGTTAAACGAAAGTATATTCAAACACGCTGTGTTTGAATTTCGTAGTAGATGATGAATTTTTTCTTCTTGTTTTAACAAATAGCATTAGTTAAATTTTTACCCAAATTCGAATTGAACTCCTAATCTAAGCTCTGTTAATCAGAAGGGAACATATGAACAGAAATAGAAAAACGACTTTTGGTGAATAATTGGATAGTACAGTGAAGGAGAGTTTCATCATTTATGTGTAGGTGTCTAAATTTGTATACATTGTAATTTTTCTAAAATTGTTGCTACCATTAGAAAATTTCTATTGGTATTAAATTTCTGAATGAGAGAACGCGTGTTTCCTAACAGTATAATCTTAAAAAATAAAAATAAAATATATTGTATTACGGATAATATTGTTAGAATTTTACAGGCACCATCTTATTTACGTGTATAAAATAGTTTTAAAGATGATCTAAGCATCGTTATCATGGTTTAATACCGAAAAAATAGAGGGTACAAAGAAAAAACGCATCAATGCTCGTAGTTTTATAAGGAACCTTCTAAAGATGTGTATACACTGAGCAACACCAGGCAGAAATTGTATGAAAAATAAAATAACATAAGGTCAGAGAAAAAACAGCATAAATAACCCATGGGTGTATTAAGATAGCATGAAGCAATTCAAAACTATGAGAAATTTTAGATTACAGAACTATAAAAGGAATAAGAAGAAAATACGCATTATAAATGAGAACCTCAATTTATATATTGACGGAAGTACAGATTTGTTTTGCCAGGACAACTGAATGATAAAAATTATGCGGAAGCGGTTAGGAATACTTAGATTCATATACACCCATTTTGCTTTTAAAAAATAATAACGGTTACCTGAGAGCAACGATGATATCTACTTACGCATATGCTTTGTTTTTCCTACGATAGTTATGAGATATTTACAAAAAGACCCGTCAAAATTTAAAACTTATCTGTCTTTCATGAAATTATATCATAGCTAATCTTGACATGTACACGAATTCAGTATCTTATAATATACCTTACAAAAGAATTTTTGTTTGTTTGTATATAATTTATATTTACTTCTTTTAAACGTTTTTCTATGACCAAATATTTAAATTTCAATCTTAAAAAAAAGTTATATTATTATGTACATAAATAATCAAGTCAAATAATTTGGAAATCATTATGTAAAATTTTATGTTGCTTACTGAAAAATAACTTCAGTTTGTAGTAAAAATTCATTATAGATTTTATTTATTCTACAGTGACATTATTATTTAAAAAAAATTTGTGGATAATTGTGATAATTAATTATATATGCTTTTAACTTATAATATAAATAATTATTAAATACTAAAAAAAATAAATATTTGTTATATATTTGTTTTCTAAAAATATTAAAAATTTAATTTTTATTTAAAGTTATAATATAAAACTAAATATTGTCCTGAAAACTAATTGCAAATAAAAAATGCTTAATTTAATTGCAAGTATTTTTAGTAGTAGTTGTTAAGTTATCAAATTCAATTTAACACAGTGTCCGACAAAAATCTTGTGTTCATGTATATATTTGTGATATTAATCATTAATGTTTGAAGATTTCCTTTTTACAAAATATTTTTCTATCAATTCGAATAATAAGTTATGAACGAATATTTTTAATTTAAAATAAAATTAATTGAAAATTATTATATAATTAGAAGCAAATGCTATACAGAAATACAAATAATAAAAGAATTTTATATTCAAACCATATTATTTTTTTTCAGATAATTAGTATCTCTATCACAATTACTTTGAAAAATATAATTATAGAATTTGCATATTTTATTGCATTATAGCGTGTAAAATATATCAATTAAAGTTCAATTAACACAATTAGTTAAAAATAGAAAAATATTGCTTTTATAAGCGACAAATCTATAACACCAAAAAGAATATGATTACATTAATATAATACATAAATTTCAGAATAACTACTATATAAACTATAAATAATCATTATCGAACTGAACACTATGTTACATTTATTTCGCAATAAAGAGATTAGAGTGATAGTATACAATAAATTCACGACTGACAGTTGCTTAAACAGAGCCCGTAATTTTCATAACATTATTGTAAAATTCAGAGACGTAAATTGTAAATCGTGTTCTAAAAGTTTTTAAACATTGTAGAAATATAGAAATATATTATTTCATAAATTAAGGTACTATATTCACAAAATACTATTTATTAACTTACTCTTTATTTGTTCTTACAAAGAAAATTACAATTTATAAAGTACTTCCGCAGAAATATTATTCATCATAAATAATAAAATTTAAATATTTATATTTAAATATGAACAGTTAAATACTTTTAAAATAAAAATATTTTTAAAAACCTAGTGCATTTAATCTAAAATAATTTTTGAATATGAATATTTTTTTATATTACTACTTACAGGGCCAAATTGTTCAAAGTAATTTTTGACGTCCTCCAGCGTCGTTGGCGCTGATAACCCGCCAACAAATATTTTTTTTGTCCTTGTCACCATCTTAAACAAATAAAAAACATGATTATTATAGGTTTAAAAAAATCTATATAAATCCATTGTAATAAATTATATTTTAAAAGAGTGCTTATTCTCTTCCGAAAAAAATTAATATACTCTAAATGTTAATAATATTTGAGTTGCTTTCAAGCATCAGCTGTCGGTAAGAATAAGTATATAATTATCGTTTCTTTTTGTTGTAATTTTAATGAGGAATTGAAACATTTGTATACAATCTACTTATTTTTCGCAGTCCAACTCTTTTACTGTTTTTCACAATAAAAAAATTGAATCTAATAGTTTAAGAGATAGAAATTAATTATAAAACTCAGTTAAATAACCTAGAAAAGAATGAAAGTATAAAAATCTCTTTCGATCAAACCTTCCAAAAAATGTGTCCCATTACACTTATTTAAAGATTTTTTAGATTTTTTGTATCTTATTTCTATTTATTTCTTGTGTCTTACTTATTGGAATGTTTTTCTTTTTCCTCTTTTACTTGAATTTTTTCAAGCAAAAGAATTGCAAATAGAGTTTCGAGTATTTGTGGTAGTGCAAAGTCCAGCAAAAAAATTGTAGGGAGAAAGCTTGTGAAATATAGCGTGATCCGAATAAAGAAATTGATAAGGGGTAAAAGGGTGAAGATAAAATATGAATGGTCAGGGTCACCAGGCAACCTCCGTTTTCTATAGAAATTCTTCAAAATTGCAGAAAGTCACTCGTTTATATTTGTAATGTAGTAGCAAACTAAGAATTTTCAATCACATGATATCCCGTTTATAATATCTTAATCGGAATAATGAATAGTTACACAATATTGATGAGCAATTAATAATCAATTAAAAGTGTATATGCAAAAGTCTGTCAGAGATAAAATAATAGTATAAATTTATGACACTTTTTTTATTTCAAAGTATTGTTTTATTTACAAATTAAAAAAGGTGATAAAATATTATTATAGACTAATTAGCACAAAATCAAAAGCAGATATACAGGTTCATTAATATATCAAGTCTAATGAATTCTTGTATAACATATATTGAATGAAATTATACGATGAATTATATAATCTCCTGATATATTTTAAATCTATGAATAAATATGAAAGAATTACACGGCAATAAATATACATTAACATATCTTTCTTCAAATACTGATTATATAACGGCCATTACATATATCGTTTAATAGTAGCTTCTAAATTGATAGCCATTTATATAAAAAAAGAAATATATATATACGGATAATACAATATACTTTATTCTATTGTTCACTTTATTTTTTATTTTTTCTACTCAATGCCGAATGGTGGAAATACGTCAGGTAAATTTGAAAGATTCATTGAAATAAAAACAAAGATAGGCGTATGTCCGCATTTGAATTCGTGTACTTATGTAGGGATATTCGTATTGATCGTAAGTTGTACGTGTTTTTGTAGGTTAGCATGCAGACAATACATATTTTGTTCGCTTTTTTTTTTAAAATATATACTTTTCTATCTCCGTAGTAAGTTTGGTTTATATATGTTTATATATTGATGTATATATGATTTTATAAATCATATATACATATATAAAAATTTTCTTGTTTCTCCATCTCGCTTTATCTCTATCTACAGCATTTTAGTATTTATGTATACATGTATGAACGTTACATTTTCTTACTACATTTGAGGTTTTTTTATTGAAAGAATTTTCATTCATGATCAAAACTAATTAATAAGTAAATCAAACTAACTAGAAATCAATAGTCTTTAAATTATATTGAAACAAAGTAATTAGTAATCTTAAATCTTTTTTTGTATCCTTGATAGATGTACGAGTATTCATCTAAAATATTATAATTATTAACATATAATTATTAACTAATTATACTTAAAATTCAATTGCTACGTATCAACCAATAAATTCTTCAATATTCATATTTCGAAAGATAAATCTCATTCAGTGTTTAAACTTTATATTTCATCAATAATTATATATATATATATATATATTATTGATTTTAATAAACGTTGCATATTGGATTTAATATAAATCAAGCATGTACAAATGAAATGAAAATAATTGAAAAAATTTAGATGATGATATATTGCAGTGTACAAGAGCTTTAAAAAACTCAATCGACATTTACGATAGTCGACTAAAATCTCGGTATCCTACGATTATATCATTTATAATATTAAGTTAAATTACAATGTACATATTGACTCTAGCAGTGTTCGTACAAGTTTTAAACTATATCTTCTTTGATGCTTTTACCTCCAATCAAATTGCATCAGGCTATGTTATCCCTCTTCTATATTTTATTCCTATTTTCATTCCTTTTTACTTTCTGGAGGTAATTATAAAAGTATATAAGATCCTGCAAAAATAAAAAATTGATTGGTTGCCGAAAATTAAAAAAATGTTCGTTCTTTCATTCGTCTTAAAATTTTACCACACAACGATTTCAAGGAGTAAGGAAAAAGGATTCTATTTCTTCCCGTAAGACTCCGTGAACTATTCTTGTCTTGGGTATTTCTTTAATGCAAGAGCTCGTGGTTGAAAAGAGCTCACTTATATGAATAAAATCCAATTGTACTGGATGAACAACTTTTTGGATTTTTTCAAACTTCGAGTAAGGACTTTTTGTTTTCCTCACATAACTTTTAAGAAAAAAACGTATATAAATATGGATATGTTCTTTTTTTCTTGTCTGCCTAAGTCGAGGAATTAAGGTAATTAAAGAAATTCTATCTTGGGGAAATATGAATTTGCTTTTCAAAGACTTATTAACTAATCGAGAGTAGAAACAAGAGTATAATTTTTTATAAAAATTAAAAATTTAATATGGAAGAGTGCTCTGGCTAAAAGTTCATATTTTTAAAGTTTGCTATATATTTATTTACTCATTTCATTACCTACGATAAAAAGCCTAATAAAATTTCAATATAAGCAAGCTTTATTTTATCATCAACAACTAATAATTATTTAAAAGTCTACAAGCTTCAATAAAGTATGCGAGAGGTAAAATTATTTTCATTATAATACAAAAAATTATTCTTTTTTTTTGAGCCTATGTATTAAAATTCATGCGATGTATGTAGTATACGCAGTACTAAAAATTGTTATATATTGCTATATGTATATATTGTCTTAAATAATTTAATTTTTTTAATTTATTGATGCTATTTTTTAAATCGTAATATTACTTTTTGTATGATATTGATTTCTCTCCCCTGTATCTTTCTCTCTATGGTAAATATTGTATATATTAAAAATAAATATTGAACAGTATGTTGAACTCTCCGCTTTATATTTCTATAGTTTTTTTTCTAACTTTTAATATTGCTACTTATTTTTTTGCACTTATCTAATATGTTTTTGATTATATATTGTGATTTATTCGGTCCCGTTTCATTACCCATCCTATACTGTGATTATATCTTTATTGCCATGCTTTGTAAATTACTTCGTTCTTTTTTATGTATATTTTTACTACCGCTAAGTTTTTCATTGTAGGTATATATTTTGATTATTAATTTCATGAATCCAAATTTGCTGATTTTGATAATTTAATTATCTTCATTTTTTCATGTTTTTTCCTTTTTTGAATTTTATAAAGGAGTAGTAACTGGAGAATAACCACGTAATAGGTTGCTAGAATTTTAATAGTTTTAATCCACAATTTTTCCTCTCGTTCTTATTTTCAGTGTTTTCATATTCCTTCTTGAATTCTATTTTTAAACAATTTTTTTCCAATTGCTATATATTCACAGTTTTTTTTTTAATCTGAATGATCTTTTTAATAAGATTCAGTTTTACTGTATTTATTTTTATTTATAGTACAATTATGTATTCAGAAATGTTTTTATCTAAACTTAGTATCCATTTTATTTTATATTAGCTTCTCTGTATCCCTTTTATTTCTATTTCATATACCAACACATTTTCGAGTAGATGGTAAAATATTGGTATTTTCATTCTTATATCTTGTTTCAACCGTCTATTTGTCAAAATTTCTCTGTTAGAATATCGTCTTTTTTATCCTTGAATTTTATATTTTCCTCATTCCTGCTATTTTTTTAAAAATATATATACTAAATATATGAATTTATTTATTATTTTCTAATATGTTCCAGCTTTTTTAAATATCATGATTTTCGTCATTTTTCAATTTATTTTTAGTACTTTTTTCTAGATAATTCTTAAAGCTTATTAGTAAGTTGTTTAATTTTCTCTTTCTTCATACTGAAAATTGTGATAGTTTTACATATTAAAAATTTTATCTTTTTTTCTTATTTTTTTAATATTCTATTCTAATTCCTGTTACAAATGTATCATCAGTATGTTGAATGATATTGATTCATTGAATATACTTGTCAAAAATCTCTTCTATCTTCGTCGTAAAAATTATATTATTCTCTATTTTTGCTATTATTTTTTAAAATATTTAACAATATTTATTTACATTATGAAATTGAAATTGAAATTTTTATTGCTTTCCTTTAATTGTTCTAGAGTTTTTTTTATATTTTTGTGCTCTAGATTGTATTTAATAAACAAAGAAATAGTGTGAAAATAAAACATTAGTTTTTTTTAAGACTTTATATATTAAAAATTAAAATAAATTTAAGCCTATAACTGTTAAATTAAAAAGAATGTTACTAGTAATAAATTTCACATTATATTTAATAAAATCCGGCTATTATATGCAATACTATATTCTATATAAAATCAAGAATCTAATTTTATATATAAAAATCGAAAAAGATACTAGTTACTTAGATAATGAAACAAATAAAAAAAGTTAAATAAAAATAAAATTATGTGTTATATGAATATCACAGAAGAAAACCTTCTTTAAACCATTGTATTGTAGTTTGTAAGTAATTTAATTATGCGTGCAAAACCAATGTCAAAACGCAAAGGTTATTATCAGTACCAGAGAAAAAATGCATAGGAAAAAAGCAGTGAGTCCTTAGAGAATTTTCGTTTTTTACTCTCCATAGAGTATTTTCACTCTAGTTGATAAATTTCCATTTTTTATGAAATATTCGTGATAAGATATTATGAAAAACTTAATATTTCACTTCAATATAAAAAATCTATTTTTATTATACGAATGTTTTTTATTTTTGTTAAAAAGAATAAAATATTTAGGAGTTCTAAATCTGGTAAAATTTATGACTTTAAAATTTTATTTCTTTGCATTTTAATTTTTTAAAATTAAATAGCAATTTATACAGAGCAACAAATTTAAATAAAAAAAATTACTAATATTACTTAACGATCACAAAACAAGCTTAATTATAAAGATGTAGACTGGTCACCATTGCATAATGAACTATTTAGGTTTTAAGAAAAACTTGATATAAAAAAGAATGAGATTCACATGTATGTTATGATTTGTCTTGTGTGAAATTAAATATAGATAACTATAATCTTGCATTTATAAGAAAATGTATATGTTTTTGAAAATTTTTGTTTCTATAAATTCATATTACACATGAATGATATTCTTTGAATATCCAATTAGACATCAAGACGTATCATAATCCAGTCAAATTATATTTATATTGTTATTGCATAATAAATATAAAAATAAGAATATCTACTAGAATACTTATGTCTAAAAATAACCTATGAATCAAACGGGTAAGTTTGACCGTCAGATTATTTCTTCTTACACTATTTCTTTTTTACTTCCTGTAATTATATTTCTTAAATACGTTCGCGAATATAAACTATTTTAATTCTATTAAGTTGATATCACGAAATGTTCTAGATGTTCGCTGAGCGAAGACTTTTTTCAGTAATGTAAGAAGCTCTCTTGACTGTTTTATACTTTGAAAAAGTTAATATCGAATATTTTCCTCACGTTGAGGTTTTCATTCTAGGTTATCAGTTCTTAGCCTCCCTCTGATATTGGAAATGGGTGGTCTATGTTATTCTTTAAGTTGCGCAATTTTAGTCGATCGATTTTGGCAATTTCGTAAGACGATGAAATTCTTGAAATTAAAATTTTTTTACGTGCATAGGGAACTTAGGTTAATGTATTTTAGAATGACATTCATTAATATGTGAGAATACACTCAATATTAATAGAAATGAGAATAATAAACATTGTATATTGCATTAATACAATTTTAATATTACCACAAGTTTTATAATACATTGAAAGATTGTTAAAAGTAGTTTTAAGTGCTTTAACATTAAAATTAAGCAGAGAAATTGTTATAAATATTAAGAAAAATCTTCTAAAAATAAACTTTGGATTTCAAATGGCCGTACATATATAATATTATTTCTATTAATTTGTATTATATTGATAGAGTTATTTATGAAATTGAAATTATATTCATTATAGATGATCTTACTTATTTAAAAAGCTGAAGAAGTTATTTATTTGTAATACTAATACAAACACGCACAAACGCTAAGTTTAAAGTTCAATTCCCATGTTTTTTTCATTATATTTATTAAATGTTTTTTTTATATTTATATTTAAATGATTTTCCATATTTCAAATTTGATATATTGTTTTTAGATAAATCAATCATACAGAGCAAAATTAGTTTATTAATTTTCATTTGATTAAACGAGTTGTAACTCAGTAAATTAAAATTTTGAAAGTTGAAGCACATAAAATTTCATTATTAAAATGTCAAAAAATTCTTCCATTTGCATTTAACAAATTAATGGAAGAAAGGTGATTAGTGACTATTTAAAAAGCTTTCAGGCAATTAGATTATAGAATAGAAAGCTCATTTCCTCTCTTCTCTGTAAAAGAGAAAAGAGGGCAAACAGCTCGAGTATTGCTTCTCAATGCAGCTAACAACCCTATTTCTGCAAGCCGACATCTGAAAATGAAGTCGTTAATTTGGCTGACTTAATAAGGTCATTCTTGGAATAACCAACACTCGATGAACCGAGGAAGCAGAAGATTCGCTGTTTCATGCAACCCGAGTCGTCAGTGATCTCCAAAAAGACGATAAATATATTATTTCTATTATTCAGAATTGATTTCGTCAACTAATGCGGAAAAAAATTTTGAAGAACTCAACTATCAAAACCTTTCACGAAATAATACGGAAATCCTTGAATTATGAATGTTAATTCTTAATTTATATATTCCTTTTTTATCTTATCAATTAGACTCGCTATTTTTCTAAACGTGTTTACATTTTGTATATCTTCACTCTATAATCCTCTTAAAAATAATTTCGCCAGTTTCGAATTTGAATTTTAAATTATTTTCAATTGTTGCTTTTTATTTCTCTCCAATCATTCAAGTATTCCACATTCTATAGGGAACTCAAACTCTTTACACCTCTGCTCTAATAGAACCAGTAATTTACCTTATAAATAATGACTACAACCTCTAGCGATTTCATTATTCTTTATTTTCTCATTAGCATTTCTATATTAATTTCTTTTTAATTTAATCGTTTATTTAGACTTTCTTATCAGCAGTTTAATAATTAATTATTAACCAAATTTATATTTTTATTATTCAAGAAATAGTTATAAAAAAATTTTAATACAATTATTTATTTATTACCAAAAGATACACTAAATTTCCATTCATAAATTCAATAAAATTAAAAAGTTAATTTCATAATAAATTTTTTCCACTTAAATTGTTCCATAAAATTTTTATTTAATAGAATATTCTACTATTTCATTAAACATAAAATCAAAAATTTTTTATTTCAACTTTTAAATATTACAACTCTAAAGCATTGACGATCTTCAGTATTGCCAAAGCTCTAATAATCTTGTTAAATTTTTCAAATAGTAAGTGTTTCTCTTTTTTGTGGAATTATTGCATATATATATAAATTTTCTATCTTATGAATTCATTTATTACTAAATTATTTAAATATATTCAACATAATAATTAATAAGATATAATATAATAATAATTAATAACAACATAATAATTAATAAAACATAATATTACTGCAAACATTTAAACCTTTCAAAATTAAATTAATAGTTAAAATTCAATCTCTTATTTCTTTTAATCGTTGTCTATCTATCCAATCAAATTAGAGATTATAATAATCTCAAGATAAATGCAATATGACAATCTTACTATAGTTCACCTCAGTTTGAGATTGAAAGGTAAGTAATTTTGACAAAAAATATTATAAAACAAGAAATTGTAACATAAATTATTTTTCCAAGTCACATTAATGCGATATTTGTTTTGAAAATCTAGAATGTTTAAAAATTTTAGTGGACGTTAATATTATAAATGGAATATATCATCAATCATTATAATTTATAATAGAAAGATAAATAATAAAAGTTTTAATATTATAATTTTTTGAGATACATTTAAAAGAAAACTCGATTCCAATACTTATACATAATTTTTTATTATAAATTTTGAATAAATTATATATAAAAAGAGAAAAAAACGTATATGAATATTCGCCAACATCAGAAAAATTAAGTACTATTTTAAATTTGTTTTACTAATGGTAATTATTCACTTTAAATTTATATTTGGAGAATAAGAAAATATAATCGATATTATTACATGTATAAAAAATTAATCATGTTTTAAAAACAATCCAAATTTGATGAGATTAAATTTTATTTGGGAACTGTTGTTTAACTTTTATTTAACACATAATTTTTACACATGATTCCACTAAAAACTAAATTTTGTATACGAGTATTAGAATATTATACATAACTAATGTAAAATGTATACTTCTGTTTTTAAGACAGCGTAAAAAATTAATTTATTCTGACGAAAGTTTACAACATAGATTCGATTGAAGTTCGCATCACAAGTCGAAAACAAATTAAATAATTTTTACGGAGTCGAATAATTAGTTGATATTTGAAAGTAGTTGCTAATAATGCTTTTAAAATTGTGAAACTTCTATTTAATTGTTCAAGTTTTAACATTGTGTATGACTCTAATTCTTTACTTCTAACTCACAACTAAATGTATTCCATTACATCTTTATAGAACCACGTCCATCCTACTTCACTGTTAGCTTCGGTATTTTGACTTAATCTGTTTGATTTGCGATTTTATCTGATTATCAAGAAATCAAGCGTTTCTTACGTGATCTTTGTTACAGACTCCAAATGCTTTCTATAAGCTTCACTTACTACTTATTTCAAACTTCCAGTATCTCCCCTTATGACGCTTGCTTATGTAACTTGTCACTTAAAATGAAAGGGTAAGCACTTGAGTGTCAGGTAATTTGACGTGCTTTGTTAAAAATATCTCAATCTTTTGCAACTTAATTCTGAACATGGAATATTCTGTGAAAGTATTAGTAGCAATATTATGCATTTCTAGAAATGATTTTTCTTTGTCACATTTTCTTTCTATGCTTTAAAATTAGTTTTCAAGTTCAAAACTCAAATAATTTTGTTTTATTGTTATTAGTATTAATCAAATGAGAATATCAAATATTCTAGCAACTAAAATAAATTAGTCACCATTCATTTACGATTATCATAAAGTCGCAAAATTAAAAAAGGGTTTTAATGTTGCATTAATCAGTTTTAATAATTGTATTTTATTATATATGCTAATATTCATAATTTTTTCTAAATCATGGTATTCTTATTGTTTTCTTTATATCCTAAGTCTTTGCAAATAATTGCGATGCTTTAGGATTGTGTAATATCAAACCTGTTGAAGTGTGAATACATCTGCTTTTGAATGAAAAATGTCGACGGTAAAGAATAACGCAAAAGAGTAAGAGAGCACCCGCATCAGTTTCAATTTTAACACTTCCTTTGATCTATATTATTTCTTCGTTTAGTCACCTGTAGTGTTTTTCATTTGTACAAATGAAAAAATTTCTAAAATTTTGAAACATAATTTCTTTTTACATTCTTTTTCTTGTTTCATTCTACTTTTTAAATATTAATAATAATATTATATTACATAATCTGCTAAATTATTCGCTCTGATATTCACAAATATTTTTTATTTATATTTTATACTTATAAATTAAATATGCACTTTAAAATATGAATAATTTTAAGCTTACTTATATAAATAAGTATTTTAATATATAAATACTTTTGCAACAAAATATTTTCCTAATAATTAATTTATGATTCCTAATAATAATTTATTATTATGACAAAAGAATATTAGAAAGTGATATAATGAAATTCTTTATCTGTATGAAACGAAATAAGTGTCAGATTCACGTACATAACACTATGAACTTCTCTTTATTAAATAATTTTTGTTATAAAATTTATAATATCAATTTTTTGAACTAATAATTAATGTTTTCACTTGTATTCACGTTGAATAAAAGAATATATATTGTAAGATCAATGTATTTTCAATACGATTTTGGTAGAAGTTAATAAAAATTAACTTTAAAGTATAATTTTTAAGAGGTTGCATTTACATACATATGTATATATATATACACGTATTAAATTGCGTATTCCAAATACAATCTCTACATGCAAAGTTATATTGTAGATACTACTTTAAAAAAAAATTCAAAATTCATAAATAGTTCATGTTCAAAGAAGTGAGATAACATAGAACTGTTGCTCAATTATTAAAAATTTTAATGATAATTATATAGTTTTTATGAACGTGAAATTTTCTTTTAAGGTGAACTAGCATTATATAATCCTTATTTAGAAAAAATAAAAAAACAATTCGTTAATCTCGATCACTTGTTCAATTGATTAATTCTCTGGAGTATCTTAATCTTAAAATACAAGAAATTAAAAATAGTGAGTAGAATAATTTAACGTTACAAACAAAAAGAAATAGATACATCCAATGCGTTCAGTTGAAATGCAAGAGGTGACGGTGTATTAACAAAAATCATAACTGCATTGATATACCAAAAATTCTTCGATAATGGTTACATAAATTTTTTATCATGATACGAATTATGTACGAGTCATCTTTCAATGCCTTAGGAAACGGTCATGAAGAGGAACATCATACAATCTTCGATGTGATTATGATAAAATTTTGTATACATTTTTTTAATTTAATGGAATAATTATTTTTGATTTGTAATTATTAACATTATATCTTATTTATATTTTGAATAGATACACATCTATTTCCATTTAAACTATTAGATGTTTATGTAAAAACAGAAAATGAATGTATAATAAAAGTATATTTTGAATTTGTTATTAATTCTTGTAAGCAAAGAGCAATAAACTCAAAAAATATTTCATAAATTTTTCAAGTTGAAATTCCTTTGGGATAGTCAGCAAAAATTATATTTTATAATTTAGTATTATTTGTGATTATAATGTTTTTACTGGTTATATATTTTGTAAAATTAGTCAACAAGGACCAATTAAACTGATACAGTTTATTAAAAATACAATAGAAATTATTATTACATTAAATAAAATATATCTGCAAAACTAAATTCATCATATAAAGGTGACTAAAAGAAAAAATCATATTTAAATGATAATAATGAATCTCTACAAAAGATATTAAAGAGAACTTAAAATTTACAGTAAATGATTTTTAAGCTAATTTTTATTACTTTTAAGCAATAAAACATGCTTATTTTATAAAATTTTCTCTATATATATTCAATTTATGGTTATTGAAGCGGAAAGCAAAAAGTAAGATATTAAATAAGAAGAGACATAATTCGTCGGATGTGAATAATTGTACTCAGTAGAAAAGGGAGGTAGAATGACAATATAATACAATTCTTTGTTTTGTAGCTAATTGAAACTGATGCAGTCTTAAATAGTTCGAATGACGTATGGTAAACAGTAATTCACAGATTATCGCTCACTACTGTGATTAGAAACACGGGTTACCGATATCTCTTCAACTGTTTGCATCGATATCAATCTTAAAATTGCTCTTACGTTTATCGAAAATCAATTGTAACCAAATACAATAATGAAATATGGTATTATACATATATTTGTTAATTATGATTTTATACATTTTTTATAGAAAAAAATACATAAAAGAATAACTCATATTTAATTTTAACTTCAAAAAATTCTATTCTAATTCCCAACTTCTTGATCTTTACTAACTTCTTTACTAACATCATACTGTCAGATCTTAATTAAGTGGTAAAACAGTTATGTAACAATAATTCGATATTGCAAATATTTTACTCTTCAAGCAAGCTTAAAAAATACTCAAATAGAGCTTAACTAAATTTAAATAGATTGATTGAATGAAATTAAATTCGATTTCGATATGTTTTATAAATATGAAGAATATTTGTAAAATAACTTGCTTTCGAAATAAATTCAATATAATTTAATATTAAATTACGAGTAGATTTATAAATATATCTGATGATATTAGTGTATTAGTTTTTATATCATTGAAGATTTTAAACTATTTAATATTTAATAATATAATCTTGAATAGTTTTTAAATTTGGAGTTTTTTTATAATTTCAAGTATGTTCTACGGAACAATATAGTAATTAATTCATTTTACATATGAATATTAATGCTTATAATAAGCGTTCTTATTCTCTGAAAATATAATTTATTATATTTCATTATGCCTATTCGTGTTCAATTATTATGTTAAGAAATATAAAAATAATTTAGATTACAAATGTTTATTATTTCATTAATTCCATACTCCGTGTTATTAATTAAAAAAATAACTAGAATAGTTGAAATTTTCACGTAAAAATTCATATCTGGGTATATCAACTAGGAATTATCTATGAATGACAACGAGCATAAAATAATAAAATTAATATGATATTTATACATCTTCTCGTAAGTAAAGTTAAAAAAAAAAAAATGATGCGCACGTTTCTTCGATTTTAAATATATAATTAAGAGATTTATTTTTGTACATGGGTATTTTGCAACGAATTTTAATTTTTAGTATTTGACTCAAAATTAGAGTTTTAAGAATAGTACTATCAAAAAGATGAGTTAGAAAATGTAGATGAAACCGTTAGTTTTGCTAAATAAATTAAGTTGTCGAGAAAATTGTCAAGTTTTGAGAGTGCAGATGTATTGAAATGACGCGTAAGAAAAAAACTCCTTTATCTGTTTAAGAGCATAGGTAATTATTTCCACAAGAAACATAAAAAGGAAAAAGAAATAAAAATCGCTTAGATGCACTGTATAAAGATAGGCAATATTAACATAGCCTCAAAGACTTTGCAAACTTCTTGAAAAAGCGGCCAATATACTTAAAATTCTATAAAAAAAAGTATTTTTGTCTTTTTCATACTTTTTCTTTTTTTCCCTTTTATTTCCATATACACCAGCGCGCAATCTCCTTGTCGAACTTTCCTCCATTCAATACCGGACTTTAATGCAGTTGCCAAGATTTCAAACAGTCATTACTTCGACCGAAAGAAAGAGAGAAAAACGAGGAAGGACTCGAATCGAAAGGGGATGAAAGGCGAGGGAGAAAAAAAGCGGCGGCAAAAACAAAAGAACGTCGGGTGCACTGCGTGCCCCAGACTCTAAGAAAATTGAATACATGCGATATAAAGTGTGCTTGCACAAGAGAGAAAAAATGAAGGGGTGAAATATTCTCGACGCTTGGAGATGTGTGCATTCGTGTAGAGTAATGGCGTCAAAGTGCAGTGACGGGAGGGTTGAAGAAAGGATCTAGCCATTTTCGATGAATTTTGGATAGTGACGAGTACGGCAACGATGGCGACGATGACGACGGAGGAAAAAGTGACAAAAGAGTTAACCTACTTCTGTATTTTAGCCGCTTTTCACTCTGACGTGTATCTGAATTTTACTCGCTCGCGATATAAGAGAAAGACAAGTTTTCCATTTACGAATAAAAGAAAAGAGGTAATGTACTTATATAGTAGAATATTTTATCAAAGTAACCGATATTATATTAAATAGAAATGCAACTTATCCTATGTAAGAGATATATTGATTCATGATTATATCAATTTTTTTTTCCTTATCACGTATGAATTAATTCACAAATTAATCGATTATAATACATATATGCCTATTATTACATTATTTAATAATTATTTTAAAAGCTTAAGTTTTTATCATACGGAGTTAATTACTTTTGCATATTTCTGTTTTAATATTAAAATACTATATTGAGAATTTTAATTGTAATTGTATTAAATTTTGGTGTCATTTATTATAGCGAATTAATTTTTTATGCAAAATTTTTTCAAGAATGAAAATTGAAAAATTTATAGTAATTAATTTTATCAAATACGAATGCACATCGGTATTCACATTTTGTGACATTTTCGCTCAGACGCATTGTGTTATGCACGTGTAGCTATTTGCGTGAGCCTACATACGTATGTATGTTTATGTATGATTCTTCGTAAAGTAATTATTTTTATCTGTTTGGAAATTGACCAAGATAAGGACCTAATTTGAAAACATTTAAAGTCAAAAGGCATGCTGATTAATAAATGTATTTAGGATTTTAAGCAATCTATTTTTGAGCATGCATTAAATTTTTTGTATATTAAGATAAGATAAATTTAATTTGAAGTAAATTCATATTTTTATATAAATTAAGTGCTGTAATTTTAAAAATTATTCAACTATGCTTGATCACTTGCAATACTTTATATTAATAAATAAATAAGCTCTAGTGATAATATTATTTACTATAAAGTAAAAATCTAAACATTAATAAAAATTTTTATTGATTTATAAATCTTACATATTTTTAATACTTAAAAAAATGTATAAATATTAATATCTTTTACTTTAAAGCTATTTATTTAATTCAAATGAGCGAGAACATATAAACAAAAAATTAATATGTTATCATATATACATTAGTAACAAGCTAATAGATTTAATATACTTATAATAAGCACTTCAACAGTTTGCCTGATACTTAAAAAAAATATTAAAAAATTTATTCTAATACAAAAAATATAGATTTTGATACATTAACTAAGATATAAAAAGGAATATTTTATGCGAACCATAATTTCATAGTTTAATGGCCGCAATTATCTTTCTATCCTTTCCAAATCCTTTTTGAAAACTGATGCCCCTCTAAAGAAAGTTCTCATTAAGTTTCTGAAATGGAACTTCGTAAAATCGAAGCTTTCCCAAGTCGTATCATTTGCAGGACTTTATCGCTAATTTCTCCGACTCGTCTCTTGTTTCTTTTTGGCAAACGTATGTGTTTAAGACGCATTTGCAACCATTTTTTAATATACGAATAGGTATATAATGTTAAGTATTTACATGTTTTTAAACAAGAGAGTAATTTAAAATTTAAAAAAAATAAATCTCAAAATTTTTAATCTAAAATAATTTAATCAATTTAAAATTATCTTAGGAAACTAGAATATGTTTAATAATCTAGAGAACTCGAAAAATATCTACGTTTCATTGAATTTGTACTTTATAATAATAAATTTTAGAGAAATAAATATACATTATTTATTCTCCGTATCGCAGAAATAAAGGATCAGATTCAATTTTGGGTGGATTTATTGACTAGTCAATTTTCTTATTTTTAAGTACCTACTTCAAATTATGATTCAATTAAAAAAATACCTGAAAATACGTGTTGTTCTCATTGTATGGAATATCTCATTTACTGTATTGTTATTGTTATTTAAAATAAATATTTTGTACGATTGAATGTTACCTTTTGTACTTCATTATTGTAGAAAACATTTTTGTCAGAGCGTTGTATTTCAAACTCTTTCCTACTTTTTGTATCAGATCTCATTGTTTCAAATCTATATAGATAATCAAATAAGAAGTATGAGAAAAAAATTACAATTGCTCGAGTTCTTTCATATAGAAAAAATGCTACGTAAACGAAATTTTCTCATGAGGGAGGACATGAAAGAGGCAGACAACGATCTTAGAGTACGAAATTGAAAATGAAAGAGACGACGTTGCTAAAGAACGATAGAATAAGAGAGAAAGGTAGAAAATATTAGATACGAGCTCAGAGAGAGTGTTGGTATAAGTGTTTAGGGAATTCTGAGCATTCGCACTAATTGTGAAACTATTTTCACAAATTTAGAGACTCACTACTCTTGCATCTGTAAAAAATACTGTGTCCCTTTCTAATTCACCTCGTAGCAAAAGTAAAAGTAAGTCAATGGAAGGAGTTAGATGCAATTATCATAGAGAATTTAAGCCGAACGAATGAATGTAAAAAATTTCTGGATTGTTAATATAAAATCATAGTTTCGACGATTTATACCGTTACATTTACTTTTCGGATATCTTTCGCAACAAATTATTATATGTACTTTTATTTGTGCGCGATTCACCTTCCTTTAAACTGATATCAATTAAATATGAAAAAAGAATCTGGCAAGAATAAGTAAATATAGGAAAAAAACCAATATCTTTCTAGACAATGTTTTGTAACCAACAAAATCGTATTGAAAATGGAGATGTACATATTTCTAGATTATTGAATAAATTTTATTTAAATATGAAAAAAATTATTATAAAAATAGTTTGAATATAAAAATACAATTTGTAATTTATCAGATTAAAAAATTTCAAATTGATACTTAAAATAAATAAATTTAGTACAGAAAAAAAAAATTTTTTTTCACAAAATTATAGTTAAGCTAATGTAACGTAGTTCATTATACAATTATAACGTATTATATTAAAAGTTATAGTAACTTAAAATTTTATTACAATTTAGACATAAGTAAAGGCTCTTCGTAATAGAATGAACTAGTTAATATTTCCATATCATATCTCAATCAATTATAAGAATCAAGTAAATTTATAAATAAAATTGTTGTTACACAGAATTATGTACGAAGACAATTGAATATTGGAATTATAAGACTGAATATTTAGGTAGTGCTTATTCGTTGATCTAATAAATTTATCGTGAATTATTAATTTTTCAATTACTCTTAATTACATAGTAAAGTAGTACGGCCTCAAATTCTTTAATTAGTTTATATTTTGCTAAATTTAATTTACATATCTAAATGTTTGAATAATTCTATTGATAAATTGAAGTTGATTAAAAATTATAGTATTACAATAAGCGAAAAAAATTTATTACTGTAATTAATAAAATTGCTATTTTACATTCCAGATACTTAATATAATTGTTTTAATTATTTTATTACAGTATAGCATCAAAGTGTAGAAAGAGTTTAAATATTTTTAATATAAATGATACTTATCTTTAATTCAATATCTTTATACAAACTATAATACTATTTAAAAAAATTAAAAAACGCCAATGTTGGTTTTAATAAGTGAGTGAACTAGATGAGAATTAAAAGATCAATTACGAAATAATTTCAGTCGAATACTATGCAAAAATATTATAAGAAAGACATTAACTTTCGAAGCTTCGTTGATTGACGAAAAGTAATCTGGGACAGACGAAACTCATATCCCTCGAATGAGACAGTATAATCTTTGAAAGTGACATAAAGGGAACGTGAGTGAGATCGATATTGCGAGCTCTATCTTTCTTCTTCTTTTAAGGTCAATAACGAATGAAAGCCAGAAGCTGCAGCAAGAGCGTGCAAATATGACAGTTTCTGAGCAAAAATAAAGTCGAATGAAAAAGAGAGAAAAGGAAATAAAGAGTCATTGAAAACCTCTTGGTCTTGTTCCAGATAGAACGTTATTCCGCTACATGCACATACTCTCCTCCCACCAAGACCCATTCGAAATTCAAATAAAATTTCCGTATAAAAAGTATGTAGAAGGCAGTAAATAAGAAACATAAATGGAAACATAATAAAAGTATCCTTGCGATCTCAATATTAGTGAGCATGTGATTTAAAGCAGTTTGGTAAAAATAACCACACATCAAAAAGATGTAGATATTAAATGCAATCCAAAAATGTATGCGCGCTGAACTGAGACGGATCGCTTCTCCCTCACATACGTATCCCTAAAGTAAAAGTTAGGTTACGATTAAAAACATCGAAATTTCGTGTCTATTATATCTAATATCCTATAACAACTCAGAAAATCCCTGATCTCTTGCTTTCTTTTATAGAAACTGATTTAAATGACTGAAATACCTTCTCAGATGTGATGAGAGGTGTGATGTACGTAGTGACCGCCGTCTTGTACACTTTAGTTAAATAAATTCGGCAAAGGAAAAAAAGAGCCTCCTAGGCTGCTGTCTGCGAGTGCAGTTTTCTCGCAGTTAACAATTAAAAAAGCTCGGGAAAACTTTGGTCAAAGGACTGTTTGCCTTCAGCTTGTTTCGCCGATGTCCGTAAGTTACGTTAGTCCGGTCCGTGTTAGCCTTTGCCAGCGTCTAACACTGTGGCGGTTGGAACCGCCGATACCTGTTGGCTGCTGAAGCGCGATCGCACTCCCGGTCACTGTCCGTGATCCCTCAGCTCCCCAGGTGTTAACAATCAAAACCGCTGTATCGAAAAGCACACATTAAGGGACAGTAACCAATCACGGTTCCGTCGTTCATCGACGCGCACAACTGCGATCGGATGGGCGCGCACAAAAGATCGAAAGAAACCAAAGAGCCAAATAACAGCAGCCGTCGTCGCGCACCACTTCTAACGTGCACGCACGTGCGGATACGTACGTTTGTATCTTGTGTGTCGTGCTTACCAAGGTGTACTTATCAATCACGTAAACGCAAGTACGTGTCACGTACCTAGCAGCCTGAATGACGGATCGGTGAATATTTGTATGGACACGCACGCGCACACACGCACACACACACACACTCGCGAGTGGCGATTTACGCACGCATGGATGTAGACGCCCAGCGAGTCAGAGGTCGATTGAGTGTATGTGCGTGTCGAGAGAGCTGATGTTTGCTCGTGGCGGTGATTGCGGAGAGCGGAGAAGTGCGATGCGCGTGAGATCTCCTTCCGTATCCTCCCACGGCTACTTTCTGCTCCTCTCTCTTTCCCTCTGTTTCTCCTTCTTTTCCGTTTTCCTCTCTCCCTCTTTCTCCTGCGAAGGGACGCGCGCGGATTACAGGCTATGTACACACGATGCTACACGCTGTGGTGCCGAGAACGGAATGGAGCAACCGTGGAGTCCCGGGCAGTGGAGCCGTGCCACCGCCAACGACGACATCAACAGGGAGGTGGTAAAGCGCGCAGTATCTGGTGGGGTTGACGTTGCCACAACCTGACCCCCTCAGGAGAGTGCAAGAGAGAGCACGCTTCCAACTACTCCTCGAGCGCCTTCCCCACCCTCTGGGTAGCAGCAGCAGCAGCAGCCCCCAGACATGTCGACGTAGCTTTTCCCTACTACCCCAAACTCCTCGCTGTCAATCCTCACCGAAGGAGAAGGGTAGTGCGCGCAAGCGCTACGGTAGGTAGTAGTGGCGGCGGTGGCGGCGACGCCGACGCCGAGGTGTGATCGGGGATGGTGTTCCTTCTTTTTCGTCTATTCCTTAGCGCCTTTGCTCCCACCATAGCTTCGAGCGAGAGACGAGAAGCGTACATAAATATATTCTTTAGGATACACATTGGCGGTACAGTCCTCGATGCTGTCGCCCTCGTTTAACGAGACAACATCAAGGCAAGACTGTTTGCTGTATCTTGGGCTCTGGGCAATATGCTTTCATTATGTTCCAATAACTGTAGAACGACGCTCCGATATACGTCTATTCTAGCACTCGCTCCCTCTTCAACTTCCTTCTTCATCTTTTAATTTAACGGTAACAAGATTAATTTTTCATCGTTAACATATGAATCAGAGAACTCGTAATATCATGTGTATATAGCATTTTTTATATTATTGAATTGCATAACTTATAAAAAAAACAATTTACTTTAATAACAATACAATTAAATTTTTGCTTCTGACGTATATAGGCCTTTATAAAGGAAAAAAATTGATAGATAAATAAGTGATTTAATTCTAATTCATTTAAACTGTAAAGCTTAATAAATAGATTTTTAATTTACATTTTTTGATAAAAACCAGATTTAGAAAGGCTGAAATTTTTAAAATTTTAATAAACTAATAATAAAAATTAACTATTTTAGTATACAAATCAGATTGATGAAACAAAATTTTTAGCTATTCTCATATTTATGTATACTTATGTACTTCTAATTGGCGAACTCTATACATATCTTATTAACTCGTGATTTCATTAGTAAATAAAATTGTATATATAATATGAAATATTTTAATGAATTTTAGTTGCATACTTTTCATTACTTTAATATATTTCATTTTAAAGCGAAATTGTAAAATTTGATAGATTTTAAGTAGTATTAATAATATTTTTCGCATAACTTATAACCAAAACTTTATAAATATTATATTCTAAATTGTTTGTTACTATTTCATGGTTGAATTCTCTTAATTTACAATGTTTTAAATATTTACTACTTTTGATTAGAAATTTTTTTAATTAAAATGTAAAACAGAGTATGAAAAGATTAATTTAGATGATAGTTAGTATATAATAAATAAAATAAAGTAAGAAACATAATATAAACATACGGGAGTGCCAGTAAAATTAAAAATAAGTTGATAGTCTAAAGATACCAGCCAAGGGGAAGACTGATGACCAGTGACATAAATATTAAATCGGTTATAAAGACAGAAGATCTGAGTAATTTTCATTACATTGAAATATTTAAAAAAAAAAGATGATTTATGTATACATCACGCATTAAACAGTATATTTTATGGTTACGTGCACATGTACATAAATCTTTGCGATAGTGTAAAAAGATCATTGATTAATCATTAAATATGTTTTTATTTTATCTATTCAACTATTTAAACTAATTTTAAGTTAAATCATTTTTAAGTAGTCTTTAACAGCAATGAATCTTTAACAATACTGAATTATTAATGCAATAAATTAGTGGCTAGATTAAATCTTTAATTTATAATAAAGAGAAATTTCATTAATTATATTGAATATAAAATACAGATGGATACATTCATTTATTAATCCTTTTTTATCTATTTGAGAGCTAAAGATTTATTCAAATAAATATATAGAAACTTTTAAACTATTTTAAAGTTCACTAAAAACGTCTTTTGAAACTTTTAAATTTTTGATGAAATTTCTTTAGAATAAAGTTGAATATTGCAAAATGTAAAAAAATTCATAATATTTTTCCTTCAAAATTAAAGTCATTGAATTTTAAGGAATATGATTTCAAAATCTTAAGCGTTTACGATGAAAAATGTTCTATAATATGAATTTTACATTGAAAATTATTACGAATGAAGTTTTTGCATTAAAAATTTTTCAAAAATATACAATAAAAAATAAAATGCATATATATTTTTTAAGTAATGAGCTACTCGTGGTTCAATAATCTTCAACAAATAATTAAATACTTTAAAGTTCTGTTGACCGATTCTTTATTATATAGAGTGTAATTTTATTATTATAAAAATGAAGATAATCGACTACTAATGAATATTTAATTATTATAAACTATATTCTTTGTGCATAATTGCTTGTATATATGCGAAATCGGTAAGAGGCCATGAGAGTGTTACTTCAAGTGGATATTAGATTCCCATCGTAGTAGTGAGCGTGTTTGATGTAGTAATACACTATACAGGTTTCTGGTGAAGATATCGATACTATTATCTTGTAGAACCCAGCAAGAGATCTACCGGAATTTCAAACTTTTAAAATAGTAACGAAGTTTAGTGAAAGAAATACCTCTTGGCTCAAGTCTCTATACTGTATCTCATTGTGCTTGTTTAAATAATCAATATATCGACAGTTTTAATTATAGACAGTTATAATTAAAGATGTTTCAGCTTGGTGAACATTTGAATTATATATCTATGAACTGATAAAGTTATATAATGCTTAAATTAAGAGGGCTTCGTTTATTATATTTGATAAGCCAATAATACTATTTTGATAAACTATTAACTTAATAGTAATGACATATAAATATTTATGTAGATTTTAATTATAAAAAGTTAAAAGTAGTTTTTAGATGTTAATATAACTTATGAATTGGAATGAAAATTTATCGCATATCGGACAGCATTGAAATAAATTACTACTAAATTATTTATTTCTATAAACATAGTCACATGAGCTTTTTAAATAAATTCGTTATTTTAATAGCTCAATCAATGAATATATATATATATTATATATATATATAATGAAATACTCATGACATGTATATAAAATTTTATTTGTCTACTTTAAAATTAATATATAATGTAAGGAAAAAATACTATTTTTGTAAGTAGATATTTTGCAATAACTATAAAATCTAATTATTAAATAATCTCTTAAATATAGGATTTTTAGTAATATTATGAAATATTTATGAAGTAGATTATGGAGAATTTGGCTTCATTAGTAAGTATAGAAAACTGTACTTATACATTTTCCATGTAGTATTGAAAATCGAAATTGTTTTTTAATTTCAGGGTATAATTAGTAAAAAGAGTAAAATGGTAATTAGTAAAAAATTCTTTCAAGAAAAGTACATTTATATTTTGTTAAACCATTAAATAAGTTGTTGAATAACTGTAATATTAAATCTGCAGTAATCTACGAAATGTACTTTGAATGTATGCGCTTATGCAACGACTGTAGCTAATAAACCTCTGAAAATTTAAATTGATCGAGGTCTTATAATCATTGTTATTGAATTATTCTAGCAAACCCTTCTCATTGTATATTGAATTATAATAGCTGATATTGTTATTTGAAATAGAAGTTTTTCGTTCGATCTAAATCTCATTAATTTTGGAAGCTTATGGTTAATAGTTAGACTGCTCCCTTCAGGTGCTCTTGCATGTTTTTCCAATTTATCAATTTTCTTGAAAAATACATAGTAACTATTGATAATGAGAAATGTTATCTGAATCATTGTTTTTTTTTTTATGAAAGTAGATGCGCTGCCTTCATTCGTAGCATATTTCACTATTCGAGTGCATTCAGGATGTCTTCGCTCTCTTAGCTGTATTCGTTTTTGCAGATCACGAAATTATCGCTTCTCCTCGCAACAGGAAATATATATAATAAAAATAAAGGCTGATGTACAAACTGGCCAGGGTCCAGCAAAATTCATTCGAGGACGCGAGCTCATAGATAGTGCATCAGACGAGACAGCCACCACAGCGACTTAACCTGAAAAGCTTCCATTGAGTGCATCTACTGGCGCATCGCCAGATAGTACAGCCCGAGTCATGTGCCTCATGCACACTTCAGTATCTTCATCGCTCACTTGTGCCCTATCTTTATTTTTCACGTGTGTCTCTGTTACAATGCGGTACTCTCACTTTGGCTACACCGAGGTCAGGATCAAGCACCATTACTCATGAGATTAGTTGTAGCGACGTGAAGTTAGCTTCGCTTCGCTGAACGTCGCGGTCGTCACGCTCTGTATTGAGAAGAACATGCCCTTGAACATGAAAACTCTAGGCTAAGTCCAAAAAGTATAAAAATCAATGAATTATCTTTAATGTGGGTAACACAGTTATTTTCATGTTCTTTAACTATCACCTGGGTTATTTGGTTATCATATATTAGAAGATGGTACAGATTAAAAGTTTTTTCATACGTTTCTGAAAAGCATAAAAAGTGACCGTAAATTAATATTAATTTAGCTTCTTTTTCTTTATAATTTACATAAGCTAAATTGAATCCAAGATGTTGCTTTGTATATATTAAATATTGCACATGCAAGCATTTTTTTAAATTGATTTATTAGAGGAGTTGTACTGAATGAGGAATCGATACATAGAATTTTCTTAGGCTATTCTTTGATTTATGAAGATCATAGTGAATCAAACATCGACAGATTGTTCAGATAAGTTTATATCTCCTAAATATCTCCCAAATAAAAAGCCTTATGAACGTTGAGCAAGCAAAAAAATTAATAAAGAATATAATTATATATTAGAATTCTTTCTTTCATTTATTTTATAACATAGATAATTGTATAATTAATTTCAATTATTAGTAAAGTATTACAGTAATAAGTTCATAACCGCTCTGTTATGAAAAGTTTTCTTACAACATTTTTTGATTTAAAAAAATCTAATTTTATTTTATAAACATGGCTGAAGAAACATAAATCTGTGTAATTTGATATTAAAAATAAAATATTGATAAAAAAAAAGATATACTGTTGAACTATAAATCACGTATTATATCATTAAATAATGAGCTAATATTTTAGGTAAAAACAAAGCAGTTATGCAAATGAGTTTTTAAATAAATATTGAATATTGTACGTACAAGATCTTTATATTTTAATTGATTATTTATATTTTACACATGGTATACAATAATTTGTTTCGAAGCTTTCAGTAGATTTAAAACTATAACCTGATCATAGATAGTGACGTATAAAGCATAATCTTCTCCTTCGGTACAGTAGAGCAAACATCTTTTCCGCTTACGTTAATGTTCACCGAGTTCACACAACGTAGGATGTGGGACCATAGAGAGAATTCATGGGTAATAATGCGGCCAATAACTCTTGGAGGATTTTCTTGTCACATTTATTCCCACGTAACGTCGCGCACAAATGGTTTGGAGAAAATATTACGAAATAGAACCATGACCCAACTTTATTAGAACTTTATTAGAGAGCAGGGTCCGTTACCTTTACCGTTCCTGTGCATAGTTGGGGAGCACTATTAGCAGCAGCACTAGCAGCAGCCACAGTAGCAATCCCGTCATCTAGCACTACACTTTCGACTAAAGAGCGACAGAATGGAAAATGAAGGGGAGAGAAAGTGATAGTTTGGGAAAGTGGAGAAGAATGACGGCTTATGCAGCCTTTGGCTTACATCCAGACTAGTAAGGTGCTGATTGAACTTGGCAGAAAAGTAACACAACCACGAGTTTCCTTATATTGATATATGAAATAAATTCAACATGTTTGAATGATAAGGAATGAACGATACATTTCTACCGAGGGTAACAAATTTATTCTACTTTGTTGACATAGATGAGGATACAAACACTTATAAATGGTATAGTATAACAACCTAGTATAACAGTATAACATATAACACTTATATATAGTATTATAAATAGTACTTCTAAGACAAGGGAAAAAAATGTTAAATTATACCCATAAAAATATAGATTAGCAAAATTATAAAAGTAAAAATTTTGGGCCGGTAGAAATGATATAAGTAGAAATTATATTAAAATAAGCATTCACAAATAATAATATTTTATAATAAATAATAAACTTAATATAATAAAAAGTAACTTTCTTATTAATTATTTAAAATTTCTATACTTTTATTTATCAATTTAGAATATAATTATTTGTATAAATTATTATTGTAATACAAACAAATCCAGCTATTTATATAAAATTAATAATAAATAAATATTTTTAAGTATTAGGTAATATTACCATACTAAATTATTTTCTAAATTAATAATGCATTACGTACAGAAATCTTACATGAAATATTTTACGTAGGACGTCGCAGTATGAAATAATTCAGCCTATTCAGAAGCACTTGTTCTAATCTTCCCGAAATTTTTTTAGATTATTATGATATCAAATCAAGATGTCATAAAAGTTGTCTTTTCCCTCCTTATCCAATAAATTTAAAAAACGTCAAGTTGAGCCGCCATAAAATCTAATTTTATATTGTCGCTTGGGGAATCTAGAGTTACGAGTTCATTTTGGCTTTACGCTCTGATTTTCTGCCTCGAGAAAATTTTTTGACGAAGTAAAACAGTAAAATATATTAAAAAACTGATTTAATCTATTCATAGGCACTTAACTTAATTATAAAAAGAGTCTTACATTCTATTGGAAAGAGATTTAAGACTTGCACATAAGATAATCTAATAATTGTTTTGTTATAGATCACATATACTTTTAAATACTTATATATATATTTAAATAAATACATAAATAATCATTTAGCCTTATCCACATTAGTAGATGGATAAATAGATAAATAATTAGAAATATAAATATGCAGAGAACAAGAGATAATAGAAGAGTAAGTAAAAAAGTAAACTAACAGACCAATACTCGCTCCAATACTCGACCAATACTCAGATACTGGCAGATCTATTTGCATGATAATATGTAACTTCTTATAAATCATAAATTAAATGAAGTTCATTTTACATTAAAGCATATAAAAGAATCTTAAGAATTAAAAAAAAATAATTTTATTCATCGTTTATGAATTGTTCACGATGATATACAGAATGACCAAAATGAATATGCAATTTAGTTTTAATTATACACTTGAGAAAAAATGAAAGAGGAAAAAAGATTTCTGAGTTTTTATGAAGATTTTATATATAATAAATAAAATATATAATAAAAATAAAAAATTTTGGAATAAGTTTTAACAAGGTAATATTTATAATAATTTTTTGAGATAAATGAATTATTATTTTAACTGAGGAATAAAAAAATCTTTTTATTCTTTTTGTTTTAGTGTGATTTATTTGAAAAGAGTTCACAAAAATTTATATTTGATTTATATGTGAATTTCATTATTTAAGCGTTAGTATAAAAATTTTCACAAACCTGAATATATATTTTTAAATACAAAATTTAAGTAAAGAATTTAATCATCTTAAAAAGAATCTTTTAAATAGTATAAAATGATAGAAGGAATGTGTAAATTTATTTTATGTTTTAACTAAATATATTTAATTATATTTAATTCATTAAACCAATATGTTTTATTCTTAGAATTAAATAGAAATTAGTAAATGAGCAAATAGGAAAGTAGTATTTACTTTTATATCATTAATATATATAGAATTTTATTTTATTTATTCTTATTTAAAAAAACAAACTTTTATTTTCAATGAAAATATGTTATTACAATTTAATCTGTTAGTTATAAAAAAATTATATTTCATTTTTTATACATCCAAGTTTTTATTTCGAGTAGAAATATCGTTAATAATAGTTACTTAATAAATCTATTTGTAATATACAGTTATTACTTTATATTATATTTTTTTATTTCGAAATTAAGTAAATATGAAATCCTGAATTTATAAAAAGCCTCAAAATCAGTTATATTTCTAATAACATATACCTGCTTCCTTTAACTACTATTGTGCTTATTATTTTTAGATTAAACGAAACAGTAAAATTATAAAAGCTATTTTATTGATTTATATTACGAGTTCAAAAGTCTTGTCGATATAAGATTCCAAGCGTACAGGTGCCAGTATTTAAGTTCCAAACCTTCGTAAGACCATAAGGGAGAGAAATTAATATATGCAATCTTTCTAGTACTCGTTTACGTATGTATGCACTCCAATAGAAGATTCAGCGCAGTATAAAGTGTATAAACAAAGCAGTGACAGCAAGATGTCAAATACATTGCGATAAAATAAAGTAATTACTAAAGATTTAGCAATTTTACATTAATAATGTAATAGTATTACAACTGTTGATTCCATCAAGAACGTTCTGAAATAATTTGTACATATTTATTTATCAATATAGAGGATAAAGACAAATGAAAATATTTATTTTTTTTAAAAAATCAGAATGCATAAATATATATTTTTAATATAATTATTCGTAGGTAAAAATATTTATATATTTTTATTCGAATCTGAATATCTGAATATTTATATAAATGAACATGAATATGATTTAATCATTTTACTATGAATCATTAAAAATTTATATAATTTTAACACTGTTTCAATAAAATATAGAAACTTTACGTAAAAATAAATATAAATATTAATAAATTAATTTGCAAATTTAAATCGTCTCTCTGTATGATATTTTTTAAAATTAAAACTAATATTTTAATTAGTCTTGCGAATATTTTCCTTATTTAATTGAAATACAGAATACTTATACATTGTACTATTTTTGTGAAAAATTTCCCTTTTTATGTTATCATTTCTTACAAAGATACTATTTATTCAAATAATGTTAGTCTTAAAAGATATCATATATATACAACAATTATAATATATATAATACGATTTTAATTAAGAAATCTTATTTAAAAAAACTCTTGCATTAAATATTTTTAATTTCCCTAGTTTATAATTGATAACATTTTTATATTCTAAATCAAGAAAAAGTAAATATATATTCATTTAAAATCTAAAGTACAAATTTTCTTACATAAAACAGGTAAAAAGTCCAAGGTATTTTTGTTTCCAATAAAAACAAGCTAGATATCAGCATTCTTTCATTTTTTAGAATTAGTATAGCTATTTTAGGTAATGAGACACTAAAACTGTCAAAAAAAAAATGGACGCCCAAGAACTCATTTTTTATTTTCAGGTTTTCGAAGACGCAAAATATTTATTTCAATGTATTGTAAAAACACATTGATATCATATTTGCAATGAACCTGTAAATAGTATTTCATCTTGCTTTATTATGTTCATTTCTTATTTAAAAATTGACTAAGTTAGTTTTAATATTGTAATTTTTGGTTGAAAACTCATTAACAATAACGATGATGGAGAATGAAGCCATGTTGAAGTTTCTGACATTATTGGCTCAGTTAAAGGTTTTTACTTTCGATATATCTTTGTATTGATTAAAAACTAGCTTTTCTTCTCTCATTCATTATCTTTCTGTTTCTCTATCTTCCTCTATTACTTTACTTTTTTAACAATCGACATTATTTTTAATCAATTTATTTCACAAACATTCTTTTTCTACATGACAATTTATATCTATTTAAGTAAATCTATACACATAAATAAAAATGTCAGGTGATGAACGTAAATAATATAAATGAAACAAAAAGTTGTAAAAAATGTGAAATAAATTAAAATATTTTTGTAGTAAAATAAAAATCAGAACCGCAAAAGGAAAGCTAACTGAGGTCACTAGTTTTATTTTTCTTCATTAAAAGTGGTAAGAAAAATATACATCGAAAAAATAATGATTTTTTGAAAAATTTAATTACAGAAAAAGAAATATATATCCGGAAAGTGAGGAACAGTGAGAAATAGAGAGAAAGAGATAAATTGAAAAGTAATAATTAGTTATTCTGAACAATGAAATTTGTAAATCCTATCACATAACTGCATAATTATGCTTTTGAAAATAAAATATGTATAAAGGCAATATCTTGTTTTCTCTTCTCTTCTAACTTTGTATTTTCTGTCTATCTATCACCCTACATATATATTAGCATATATATATATATGAGCTTAAGTCTCTTAAATTTTATTAAAAACTATTTTAATAATAATAATATCAACAATTTTATATGTATGTACATATATATTATAAACCTAATATTAACCATATATTTCTATGTATCACAACGGTTTTTGCTTCCTATACATTTATTCTATATTACATCTTAAATGATCTGTAATTGATTTATATTATTATCTACATAATTATCTTGAAAAAATATTGATTTTATATACTTATGACATTTTTGTAAAAAAAACGTAAAAGTTAAATATTAAAGTATCAATTTTTTATTTTTTAACAGCTAAAAATTAAAAAATTTATATCTGTAAATTTAAAATAAAAATATACATATCAATCTGCATGATATATATTTAATCCAGCTTCATAACGCAAATGCAATGCACAATGCAAAACAAAAAATTGTATAATGACAAACGAAAATTGTTTCATCTCTATCAGGAATTTTAGACATTCGCACAGTTTTTAAATTTTCGAGTATTAACACTATTTATGCATTAAACTATAAAAAGAATTAAATTAAATTAAATAATACAGTTCTATTCTATAAAATTGATACTTCTTTTGTAAAAGAGAACAAGAAAATAAGAAAATGTTGAACAAATAATTTGTTTTTAATATTATTCCTTTACACCGGAAAAATTGATGAGTCCATTGAATTTTTATATAAAAAGATTAATTATTATTTAGAGTATTTTGAATTTTGTTATGATATTACTTGTAATTAATATTAGTATTTAAAAGAAATTTTAAGTAAACAATGCTAATAAATTGTTTATAAATTTATAAATAATCTGTTATGTTTATAAGTTATACACAAAGAATTCATAATTTAGATAAAATTTACCAATTTTAATGAATACTTTATTATTATTCGAATATTCATAAACCCTTTTATACAATTTCTCGTTTTTGTAATAAATCTAAATAAAGTAATATCGCTGAAGAAAATAATTTTCTTTATATAGAATATTTTTTTAAATAAAGCGGTTATAGTTGACATACATACTTTATTATTTTGATTATTTTGAAATGCATGCACATATTTTATTCATACATTTGCAGGTGCATTCACCTGTATTTACATGCATATCAATATATGATTTCATTTCATAACTTCTGCGAAATTGTTTAAATTGTTAAAAAAATTTATATTTAATGAAATTTGACTCCATTTTATTTTTTGGCAGATAATATGTAACTCAAGATATCAAGAAATAATTTTGAAGACAATAAAAATATAGCATCGAGACAGTCTAATATTTTTTCTATTTTCTCTTGTATATAAAAGTTTTAAAGTCTTGCAATGACTTAAGGAAATATCTTAGGTTTTCATCTTCTTAATGTCTTTTCTCTGCACGAATAAAGTTTTAGTTAATCAACACTGATGTATTTAAAAGTGAATTATCGAGTAATATTAAAAAATGTACTAAACATTGGTATTAACGAATATAAATATCAATAGTTTTCAGGTACTTAAATTAAAAAAAAAATTAAAATATTTATTATAAGAGTTTTTTATAAGACATTTTATACGGAAAAATTCATAAAAATAAATTTTTTAAATAAAAGAAATTAAATGGTTGAGACTCTATTAATAAAGTTATCACTTACACATATCTCACATATATAATATACATATATGTGAGAACACGTGAAATAATTATGGATAGTACTTGATAAATATAGATTAGTATTATTCAATTAAATAACAATATAATTATACAATTAAGATTTTTAACAGATTATCTCTTCGTTAATAATTATTTCTCTTTCAACTTTATAGGTTATTATATATAATAATTAATACTAATGCTTATTACGGAGGCCTCCTACAGACTGGCAGCCTCTATAGGGTTAGCTTAAAGGAAAGACATTCCTTCTGAATATAACGCCGTTCGTCATTTAGCATGATGCACACACATATAACATATGCACTCATTCACATACTCATACTCTCCCACTCTTATTTCAACATATTAGTTAATTAAAAACTAATTTTAATTTATTTATTTAAAATTTGCTACATT
This sequence comes from Platyscapa corneri, assembly GCA_018907185.1. Taxonomy (NCBI): domain Eukaryota; kingdom Metazoa; phylum Arthropoda; class Insecta; order Hymenoptera; family Agaonidae; genus Platyscapa; species Platyscapa corneri. The sequence goes on from JACCHW010000004.1 coordinate 1,307,386, forward strand.
ATATTAAGAATTTTTTGAAAACATATATAATATTGTTTGTCCATAAGTTTTTGTATAGTGTTATCTTAAATACATTCTAAAAGTATTTATTCTATTCCACAAATATATCTTATTCATATATAAATAATTAATTCAAAAACTTAATTATATTCTTGAATTTTTCATATTTTTAATGTAAATAACTTAATGTAATATTTTTTCTATGATATAATTGCTAAATTACATTTTCTTTAATATTTCTATCATTTTTATATAATATAATATATAAAATCAACATGATATAGCCTTAACTATGAAAAAGTAGTTTAATGGTAATATTTGAAATATTTTCAAATTAAATAATTTCTTTTACAGGAATCGAAGATATGCATGTAAATATAAATACTTTGCATAAAATTCAATTTTCCAATTAAGTTATAAACCATACAATAACATTACTTTTTGATTTTAGGTTAATAAAAAAATTTTTTTCATATTTAAGCAATAATGCCATGAAAAAGTTTATTGACTATTAATATATCATATTAATTTATTATATTTATTTAGTTTATATTTTGTAATTGCTAAGATTTGGCAAAATATCTGATTACCAGAAATGATGTGTTGTAACTCTCTAGAAAGAATATCTTTTGACTTTACAAAGATTAATATAATGAGTAAATTTATAATAGGATATATTATAAAATGTTAAAAACTGATAAAATTAATACATTTACTTTTGGTAACTTCTAAAAGACTAATAATTTAGCAAAGAATTTTTTTATAAATTCAGATTACTTGAAATCATTGATGTTTTATAAAGAACCATTTTGAATTAAAATTATGTATTATTCTGTAATTTATTTAAAAAAAAATAATTTTATGTTTTTATATAATATATTAATTAATTTCAATAAAATATATTAACACTAAACGACGAATAAATTCAATATTGATTTAATAAAATAAAGGAACTTGTTAAGATTTAATATATTTCTATTGTATGGAAAATAAAATAAAATAACGTATGAAAAATAAAAAAGAAAGGAAAAATATTATGTTTTCACAATTCACTTAGACTTAGGTTATAAAGAAACGTGGCTAGAATCAAAGAAGTGAAAGTAAGAAAGAAAAAAGAGAAAAGAACGAAATCGAAGTGAAGTGAGTTGGTTGAAATCTGAGAAGTAAATCAAAGGAAGGAAATTAATTTTTATCGAAGAAAAGAGCACAAACTGCCAATGCCGACATCTTCAAGTCGAAACTTACTACTGTTATGCGTGAGAACAAGTAACCATGAAAAATTGCGAGGAAAAATACTGCACGTAATTTGGTACAACTTTTTTCAAGGAAAGAAATTTTATGTAAAAATTTTTCAAATATCGTATTTTAGGAAAACCAAAGAACTTAATATTTTTACTTAAAAATAGTTTATATGCGTATATTAATAATATAATTTATATTTGTAATACATTTTTAAATTCTTATTAATTTATTCTAATGAAATCAAATCACCTTTATTAGTAAATTAATAATCATATAATTGTGCATGAACAATAAAACCTCTTGAATTACGTGCCAATATATATAAATAAATATTTTAGAATTTTTTAATTATTTTAATCGATTTTTATAGAATTCAAAACTACATAATTACATAAATAGAAGTGTAAAGAACCCGAATTCGATGGGAACAATGAATAAAAAATAAGCAAAAATAGCTTGGTTTAGGTATCGCAAATCCTCTTTATCTTGTACGTAGTTCAGAGATAATTTTTGAACCATAAAGAAGTGTGGAGTCTCCTATGTCTAAGGTAATTAATGATATCAATATCTAATGACTCTCTACCTTTCCGTCTTTCTCTGTATCTCTTTCTAATTGGCATCGAATAATTTTACATATGATAAACACATATCTCACATTAAAGGCCTATTACTTGCCTATTGCAATATCTTTTGAGTTGAAGTATTACTATGTTTAAGAAAGCGTAATCAAAATATATGACGCATTTTCATTGTTAATTTAATCTAAATTATTATTTAAAAAATAATAAATGATATATTATATTTTTCTATAATATATTAACGTTTATTACAAAATGAAGAAAAATAAATATTTTTTTATTTTTTTTAATAAATGAACTTGCAACTGAAAAAAATTAGCGTAGTTTTTAATTGAAGCAGCTAAATATTTTAATTGGCATATATGAGTTATAAAATAAATTAATTTTTTCTTCATTTTAATTTTAATTTAATTTTGTTTGTAATAGAACGTCGTTCTTAGAAGTCTTTAAACATATTACAAATGCTTATTTACTTTTCAAATAAGTCTATTAATTTCATATCAAAGTGTTATACAAATATAAAAGCTTTTCCTTACCAATTTTTTAAGAATTAGTTTTAAATAATAGTTAACTATAATAAGTATTAATTACAATTAGAATTGATACAGACTAATAAATGTGTGTATGCGTGTGTGTATGTATACTTTTCCAAATATGAGATATATTATTTTAATGAGTACCTTAATATTAATAAAAAATCTCCGAAGAAAATCTATAATTTTTTAATGTAATAAGGATTAAATAAAACTAACATGGTATTAAAATTTGTTTGTTAAACGTAAAGAAGAATCAGCTCTTATATCAAAGTATATCAAGGTGGTGCGATTCACCTATCGTATGGCAACTGTAAATTTCGTCCGACGATACAAACGCAATATTTTTGTCGATGCAGACTAAATCGAATGGTACGAGTGCTCTATCTCTGGTTGGCCTCTGGCTTTATAGCTTATAACCCTTGACTGCCCTTTAGTCGGGGCGTACGCAGTGGAAGAAACCACTTTCGCATTGTAATCTAGTTCGCAAGCAACTACTGATGAACGCTTGCATCACTTTAGATACTCTAGGATTGTGTGTAGGATTAAATCTACGTGAGGGGCTCGATTCAATCAGATACATGAGCTGAATAACACGTTGAACTACGATGTGTATGATCTTTTAATGGCATATCTAATCAAAGATTTCGTGCCATTGTAATGTAATGGACGCATCAATTCATTTATATTACTACATTAATTACAAAGAATGCTATTACTGATAATGGTTGCATGCAAATAGGAAAAGATAACTTATTGCATATATTTAATACTTGATCGAATGTATTTTATAAAAAGAAAATTTTTTGGGAAAAACTATTCACTTTTTTACTATAAAGGCCTTTTATTCTATTTAATCACAGATTTTATATTTTAATTCAATATTTACATATTAATAATTGTTTGATTATGAATAGTAATTATTATATCTATATAAATTATTCTCTCCTCTCATTATCAATTTTATTTGAAACAGACTTAAATTAATTATGTTATAAAACACGTATTATTTGTATCATTAATTTTAACATATTTATCGAAAATCACTTGGTCATTTTAACTTCAATGAATAATAAACCAATACCAACACATGTTTCCTTTCATTGGAATTATTTACTCATTACTTATTGAATTAAGTATAAATGTATTTTATTAAAAAGCATAGAAGTATAGATTATAAATATAGAATATAATTATTTGTCTTGAAAATAAGTTTATCAAGTTAAAAAAAATTAGATGTACAATATTAATAGTTGTATTTCAGTTTCTTATATGTGAATAAGTATAAGAAAGTTAAAAGTTTAGTTACAGATTATATTGAGACATCCAAAGGACGATTTTCTTAATTTCTTTATTACGTCAGATCATGATTATATACCAACATAAAGTAAAACTGTCCACGTTAAGAGTATCCGTCGAGTAAGAAATAGTACATTCTTGCCCCACTTCTTGTATGTGAAAAGGCATACGCAACGTGAGCTGTTCATCTTTCTACGGTCATTTTTGCCACCAGCCACAAGAATCGAACGAAAACTAAGAAGTCGAAACATTCGAGAGACTTTTCCTGGGAATCATGAAACTACCTAGTAATCTTAGAAGAGCCCAATGTTACGCACACCTATTCATCTCCAGTTTAAATGTACTGAAATGGATATGCCAAGCTCTTCTCTTTCTTTATATTTTTGTCCCTCGCAGCTGTACATCCGTGTTACAACTTCTGATGTTACTGCTCAATAAGATCTTAGTGAATATTTGCCGTGCATAAACTCGTTAATATTCAAGCAGTATTTCTTCACACACAGGTGTAAAGTACTTTGATTCCCGGTTTACAATGATAAGCAGTTATCGACATGACACTTGTGTTATTTCTCATATTTGTTGCTTCTTTTATATTAATCTTTGAAAATAAAGTTTAATAACTCAATCTCAATAATTTTTTTAACAATTCTAATCCTTATTGTAATTATATATAATTGATACTAGCATACTACTTATTTTTCATTATATAATTTGTATATAGAAATTTTTCTATTGCAACCTATTTACAATGACGATACGCTCTCATTCTTCTGACACTTCTTATTGTGTACTGGAAATATTGTTTTTAGCCACTTTCAAGAGGTCGATCCATTTTCTGAGAAGCGAGATCAATAAATGAAAGATATTCGAAATATTGCTTGGCAACTGACGACTCGATTTTTCTTCTTCCTATCTCTCTCCCTCTCTCTCTCTACCACCCTTTTTTATTTCATCTTCTCTATTAAATTGTCTATCTATACATTTTTCCATTTTTTTCTTTTACCTATCTTGTACTACAGAAATTTAAATACCGAACACCACCGCTGAACATCGTTTAACAGATCAAATCACCTCCTTTAACTTTTATTCTCGTCATCTCGTAATTTTACTGGAAATATTTTCTCGCTCTTGGTGCTTTTGATAGAGGACAAAAATAAAACAGAAAGATAAGATCCAATTCGTAAGATATAATCTTGGTGACATCTTTGCTTTATAATAAGAAAGCAGTAGCCTGTCAAGTGGAAGATAAAGCTGTGGCTCTTCTGCATTGATTTAATTTGCAATTTTCTTATTTCTCCAAAATGTAAAACTTATTGACAGCTAACTGATAAGAAAAAAGGAGGACATACTTAAATGGCTGTATTACGGCATGTGAAAAACTGATCTCAATAAGTTTGAAAAAGTAATTATCTTCAATAGAAAATATCTCATAGTGTTTCTTAGTTGAAGCATTATATATAGATAATAAATGCGTCATTAGTATAATAATACCGTAGCCGATCACGCCACGCTATTTTATCTTTTCGAGAAAAAGAGCCAACGTTTCGATTAAATTATACCAAATTTTCAGGCTCAATCACTTTTTACAAACGATATTAATACAAAGTATATCTGTCACGTTACGAATGTCGGGATAGAAAGCTCCCGAACGTTACGGGCTTCGGTATTTAAAACCTCTTCCCTGCAGCTGTGCACCTTTTTTCATAAATTACTCACTAACATTGGGAGAGCTAATAAACTATATTATAATAAAGTAAGTTCAAGTGTCGCGCTTCTAAACCTGTGTAATATAAATTTTGTTTAAGAACACAAGTCCGTCGCATTATTCTCATAAACTTTACACGTTCTCCCTTTTCTATTTTCTGTTTTTCTTTTCGCTCTAACTCACTAATATTATACATTTACCAGCTAGCTAGTCTACTCGCATATGTTCCACAGCACTCGAGTCATGTACAGATTCACCCATTGCAATCGCAATCGGTCCCGCTCGTGACAAGTTCGTTTCCCGGTTTATCTGGACCTGAAAAACCCTCAGCTGAGCCATTGAAGGAAAAAGGTCCTTACAATCTACCGTACCTTGAGCGGGATGCCTCGACGATAACCTAACTTGCGCATAGCCTTTTATTCCCCTTGCCTGATTCATTCTCGCGGCCGGGGTAACGGTCTTTCTTTTTCTTATTTTCTGGACAATCTGCGATACCACAGATGCCCCCTCCAACTGATTGTTAGTCTCGTTGAAGTCGTGCCACCGAACTCCAATTTTAGTCCCACATCTCTGATGCGAACGGGTGCTGAGGGTAGAAATGGAGAAAAAAGGGGCAGGGTCTCTAGGTTTTGGGAGTGTTAACTCGCGATAGGTCACGGGAGGTACGCGCGGTCGCGATTGTAAACCCTGGCCCGTCGCGGCGGACTAACAGATCCCACCCCTTCGTCTCATTAAGTTGTCGCGGTTAGTCGTGAATCGTTATTTTATCCCTTCGATGACATGCGGGGTTACGCGGCTTAATCATAAGATGACGGAGGTGGGAAAGGACAGAGAACCGAGTGTGCATGAGAGTGAGAGAGAGAGGACGGGCGCGCTAGGCAGAGAGTGCCTCGCGCGTAAGCGCATAAGAGTAAGAGAAAGGGAGAGAGCGCATAGCGTGCGTGAGTGTGAGAGAGAGGGTGAGAGAGATTGAGAGTGGGGAGTAGGTAATGGGAAGAAACTGCTGCAGCATTGCTCCCATTTTGAGCGTGGGCCTGTCTGTACGAACTTTCTGTTTCCTAAGTTATTTTCTTTTAATTTCTATTTTCGCATAAAAATAATTTCAATTTACTATTTTCCTTAAATTCTCCGCTTAATTAGGGGAGCCGTATCACTTTTCGGACGCCCATCCACCTCGCATGTGTTGTTTTCGTACTCAGTACCTTACCTCTCTTTTACCTACGCGCTTGCAATTCTCATTTCGGTATTGCCTATTTTCTTTTGCCGCCGGGCGGTTGCATCGGTTATAAATACTTTTTATTTAGATTTCAAAATAAAATAATTTGATTCCACGTTTCTAATATACGTTAAAAATCATTAAATTAGTATTTATATTTGTAATTAGTGAATGAAATTTTGAATAATAATATAGTATTCTATGAATATTCATAAATAAGAAAAATACTTAGATGCATTTACTTAGAATTAACATTATATATAGTTTATCAAGTATTCAATTTTTATAATTATTATGATAATGATAATAGCAACAAAAACAATAATAATAACGAAGAATTGTTGCTATTTTTTGTTGGTGATAAATACTTGGGTTCAATTCTTAATATTATGCATTCTATTTTAATTTACATACACTTATTTGCTTATCTAAGAAAACTGTTACATATTGTTAATATTAGTATTAGTTGTGTTTGAAAAAAATGTTTGAGTATGTACATTTATGGAAAAAACGAAATGGATACATTATATGAACAAATAAATAAACTGTACAAAAAAAATAAAAATTTTGCTTTTGACAAAGGATAAATAATCATATTCTTCCAATATAAGTTAAAAAATAAACTTATAATTGAAAGGTTGAGATATATCAGGAATCATATTGCTTTTATTCAGGGGTGATGTAAAGTGCACTCATCTAAGAAAATGAGGGAGAAGTTTGCCAAAGTGCGTTGTAGCCTATCAATTTGCTAAACGCACGTATTTATTCAAGTGCCGTCCGGGAGCGAGAAAGGCGATAGCACGGATTGAAAAAATATTTGGCGCCAGCAATAGTCGACGAGAGCCTCGCAATAGCGATTTGTTAAACTGAAATAAAATCAACCTACTGCAAAATTTAACAGGCAGTTTAAAGTTAATAAGACTTTAAATATCTAAAACGCTTATAAAGAGCTTCTATTTTTCTTTTATTAATCATTAGTCGGTATTACAACACCGATAAGTATTTAGATGTTAAATATTTTCTGAAATAGTAATGATAATTTATTATTCAATTAGGAATGTGTTGTAGTATTACAATCTTTATGCAACACATAAAATTTTTATCGGGAAATATATTTAAAAGAAGTTAACAAATAATTAGTCGATTCAGTAAATTAGTTAAGTTATTATTTTCACATATAAAGAAAAAAATAGTTTAAAAATATGTTTCTTAATTAGATTGTAAATTTTTATTTATTTATGAAAACAGAATTATCTATATATAAGCCTATTTTTCACCAGAAGAAAAATTTTTAATTATACTAGCATAGCTGATTAAATTTAAAACTATAAGATTTAATGTATTTTTTATTTAATCTTTGAATACTTAGAAAGCGAGAAAGTTTATCTGTATAAATAAATATTGAAACTCACAGGGCTTCAAATATTTTTTTATTTTCTTGTAAATGTAAACGGATATTTCCCATTTATCTATATTAAATCATTTACAATTTAATGTATCGATATTAAAAATTAATAAAAGGATCTACTGCATCGACGATATTTATAAACGCATTGAAAACAATCCTAATCAATAATGTATGCACCCGTCAAAATAGTAGCATTGTACAGTTTTTTATTCGGAATATCAGGATTACTTGATTATGAAGCTATTATATAGGACCAATATGCAGTCACGTGTTATGTGAAATGGATCACTGAAGCATCAAGTTAATTTAATGCAAACAACGCGTGTCGTGAACGATTCGATTACAGAGTGCGACCCTCCTGAGATTCATCCACGCAGTCAATGTCACTAAAATTGAAGAATAGCGATATCACAAGAGCTCTATACGAGGTTGAGAGTAAGCCCTGGTGAAGTTGCGATCGAACGATGAATTAACAGCAATCGGTGCGATCGTCTTTTTCCAGAGTAATAGTATTGTCATTCACTAGCATCGAAATTTAAAGTCAAAATAATTCTAGTCGCATTCGTAAGTTTAAAGTTCCAAGTACCTTTTCTTTATGCTTCACAATTGTCTCTTCGTTTTACCTCTAATTTCTATTTCTCTTTAGTCCTTACAGATCAATGATCGTGTGTGTGTGTGCATAGAATTCATTCGATGAAGGAATAATGCTTCCCTGCTTTGTGGCATCATTATACTTGCAAGGATAGTTATAGCTTTTTATTGAAAAATGATATTTAAAAAATGTATAGTTTCTTGTTTTCAAAATTAGCTAGAAATATATACTTCTCAAGCATATAAAGAATTATATGTAAGGTAAGGACACGTCTTTATAAATATCTACACATGCATATAATTGCTTTTGTTGTAATTATCCTTGAAAACAAAAAAATTTTACAGAATGAACCAATATTTAATTAAAGTATTGCAAAATACAAAGAAATTAAATATCCACTAATTTCCTTAAAAATCATTATATTGTCACCAATGTTAGAGTGATTTTAAACATAATTATAATAACATTAAAAAAAATTTTAATTGAATAAAAACAAAATTATGTTATCAAAAAATTACTCATCTATTACTAAGTACAAAAAATATTAATAATGATATAAATTAAAAATTGTGAAAATAAATCATTTATTAATATAATAATAGCATCATGTGAATTTAATTATTATAGATTGAGATAAAAATGTATTGTATAATATCAGATAATTTCAATTACTGACATCCCATAACAGCAGTTATAATCATAAAATAAATATGATACGAAAGATAGAAATTGAAGAATAAATAAAAAAGTTATATATGTAAATATATATGTAGATATAATAATAGGGTAAAAGGTAGAATGAACAATACTCCGTCAGATTTTCCTCTCAAGATCCCCGGAGACCCTCACAATCGTCGAAGGTTGGAGCTTAGCTGAGCTACTACGCGCTAATGCATACACACATACGCACGTACATGCATCGACGCACGTGAAGGTGGGAGAGTACGCTTGCACATGCACGAAAGATAACACTTCAAAATAAACCTACTGAGATTTTGTTTGCTTATTTAAGGCTTGAATAAAGCAACCACTGTTCTTTTACTGTATAAAGACTGAAATTATCCATTGATTTTTAGCAAGCACCCAAATAATTTCAGAATATATTTCACCTTTCGTATATTAATAATTAATATAACAAATATTGATCTGTAAATAATTTTTTGTTATGAGAATTTAATAACTAAATTATTTTAGGGATTTTATTAGGTAATCATTAATAATGTCTCCAAAGTCTCAATTAAAATCAATTTTCAGAACCAGATTAATCATTAATTTATTTAATATGCTTTTTAAGCAGTGATATATAATTTCATATTTAAATAATTAAAATATATATTAGTTTTGTGATTCATAACTATGAAATTAGTAAGACCAAAGAATATAGTTTCATCAAGATTTTAGTGTCGATAAAAGGCTCGGTTTAGTCATAAATTTCACGAGAAATCTCTGATGTAATAATTTTTTACCATTCATATTTTAGTGTAATATTTGAATTATAATTAGGAAAATCGAGGTTCATTCACATCCTGTAGAATTGAAAAAAATAAATCCTTAGCAATATTAATTAAGGAATGAAACAAGAAGCGATTTGCAAATGTATTGCAAATAATTCGTGGAAGCAAATACTTTCGTAATTATGATTACTGGACGAAGATGCACGCAGGAAATAATCTTAGCTCTGTTATCTTCGTTCGTGAAGTTGCGCTATCCAACCAACTACGTAGACGATTCGTAATAAACGGTTAACGAATAGTAGTTAGCTGCATTCATCTCATTTAATACTTGTTATCACTTCTACACGAACCTATGAATTTAACTGAAGCTGGTAATCATATTATCGGAAATATTCTATTTCTAAATAATCTTGTGATATTAATGATGCAGTATGTTAGATATGTCATCACTTATTCATAGTTGCTTATTTAACTTGTGCTCTCGCGTACTATCTATTAGCATATTTCTTCGCCAATTTTATCCTGGAGCTTATGTTAATCTGAAACCTTTTCCTTTCTCATTAAAAAAAATAATTACTGATAAAACTAATTACACATTTATAGATTATATATATATATATATATTTTTTTAATATATTACTACAAAGAAAAAAATCTATCTTAACGGTTTATGATCAGCGCTTTACTTTTATATTTAAATAATTAAGATTTTTAAAACTAATTATTCTGAATAATACTAATAAGCGAAATAGCATTTAAATGTAGAAGAACGGTAATTAAATACTAATTTAACACAATTTATTTCGAAATTATATAGCTAAAAAAATAATGTATGTTTTTTAGAAACATTTAAAAATATTAATAGAAACATGAAGAACTTAAGTATCCGTAAGGGGGTTTGATTGAATAATAGGATTTTCTTTCCTTTCTTTCCTACATGTAATTCATAAATAGTGTAATAATATTTTAGGTACATATCATAATAAAGTGTAATTTGGAAAATGACACGAAGTTTTATTTTAATTAAGCAGATTAAACATTAATATAAGATCTTTGTCACTTATAGTTTGACATTTTTTCTCCAACGTGAATGAAAAAATTCCTATCCCTCAAAGATTTGTTCTCGTAAAATTCTGTGCGTACTAAAAAGAATGACATTAATTCAAAGTCTGAGTGATATACCAGATAAAACACACGAGTCAGGGATATCAAAGGGTGCTATGTACTACAGCGTTAATACATTGGATATGTTGTGCTACCACATTTCAAAAACATCGTAAATACATATAATGGGCACATCCTCGCCATATTACTTTATTATTAAAACTAATAAGTAAAGTGCTTGGCTACAGGGAATGTCTGCGAATTCGATCTACTACCTCTGTTCTGCAGCTATACTAAATCTTAGATTTTATAAATAAACATTCTGTATAGAAAGTATTAGATTAATTCGTGATGTTTATAAGTAAATCGAACTCCCTATTATTAAAACTTATGAAAGGTGTTCGTGCACAGTGTTCGCTGCCTTTTAAATTTTAAAATTTTTTCATAATAACATTAGGATTTATCACATTCAATTTTAAAAATAATGTTGAATATGTTCGAGCTTATCAATTCAAATTTTAATATAATGACAATATCATTAAGTACAAAATAACATGAATTACAGTCATATTCATCTACTGAATTGGAATTATATGAAAACTCACTTTGTTTCCATAACTGAAATGTGTTATCCAAAAATGTAGAAAAATTATAATAAATCTGCAGTTTATGTACTTACGCTTCAAATAATTCAAGATTGAATTAAAAATTATTTATAATAAATTTTATAATATTATTTATAATAAAATTATTTATAATAAAAATTATTCACAATAAATTATTTAAACGTGGGTTGGCTGAGAAGTAAAAATCAATAGGTTTTATTCTAATTCCAGCTAATAATAATATTAGTTTTGCTATAATAACTAGCTAAATATTAATAAAAAAATCAATCAAATACCCATTGTTACATTTTGCAAAACAATATTGTAAAAATAGTCAGAATTTTAGAGTACAATACTGAAATAAAAATTCATTTCAGTGTCACAATCTAATTTATTCAATATATTCATTCAAATAGTTTTTGTTTCAGAATTAATAACTTTAATTATTTTATAATTGACAAAATTTAAGATTTTCACAATTCAAATGTTTAATATTTTTTATTTAAAATAGAAATTTATAAAGACTGAATTTAATTAAAGTATAAAAATGTTTTAAATACAAAATTTTTACATGTTTATAAATTTTGTTTCTTATTACTTAACTATTATTTATGTTGTGTATGTAATATACGTGAATTTCAGTGCTTTAATAATAGATAAATAAATAAAAAATGGAATCATATTTTGCTATTAGGGTCTAAAATCGATGTTAATTTAAATATAAAATAAAAGAATTTCAAATATAACTAGGCAGATGATATAAAATTGAAGAGGTAAAATAATTTAATCTAATAAAACATTTTTAGAAAATTAAATCGACAAAATTTTTGCTTTTGACTATTTTTATTTATAGAACATATTAATGTATGTATATATAATTATATATTTAATAATAATGAACGAATTAAATAAGTTACTGAATAAATTTTTAATACGAAATAGATTTTTCTGAATTCTTTTTAAACTTCCATTAAGTAGTATTGAAAACGCTTTGCTCAATTAAGATATATTTTTATAATTAATTTTAAGAAATTAGCATCCATGAATTTAATATTTAAAAAAATACCATTAAAATAGATAATATACACGTTTTTTTAAAACTGATGGTATTAATATAAAATAAATAATTACATGTAGCGTTCCGTCGACTATTTTAAGAACGATATACAAGCGAATTTTGGTACTTACTACAAGAGAGTTCTCACGTCGTGGCGTGTCTAATATTGGGTAGATATTCAAAGTCCATGTAACAAAGACAAGAGACATTCCTAATCCACAGTAAGCTTTTGTTGTAGCTGTTGCTACATTATACTACCAGTGCTGTCGTCGGCATCTTCTGGGAGGGAAATAGTCCCAGGTCAAGTTGCTACACCCTTTACTTACCAGTACTTCAAAACGCACTCAAGCAAAGCTTCTTAAACGGGAGAGGGAGGCATGTAATGCTAAAATAATATAAACAGCACTCTCTTGTTTTCTCATGACAGAAAGAGCATATGCTGGGCCTTGCATTCGTATTATGTATTTCATTCTCATATTTCTATATATCTCTGCATTTATCTCAACTCTGTGTGTGCATGTAAAGATAGAAAGAGATAGAGAGAGACAGATAGAGACAGAGAGAGAGAAAGAGAGAGAGAGAGAGATAACTACAGATTTATGCAAACTGCTGCGCTTATTTTTGTACATACATACGAAATTTTGATAATATATTTGCAAAATGGGAATTATAGAGTTTTTTTATCCTACTGAATTTTCAGTTGTGATAGACAAATCAAGTAAATAAATTCATCAAGCATCCTATGCTAAATTATCTATATTTATACAGCATTGCTAATATTGAAGTACGTAGAATTACAAAAATTTATTGTAATTTAAAATATACAATTAAATAAATTATCTACAGTGTTCTTTCCAAATAAAAAGTCTCTCTATTACAGATTATTATCATTGTTATTATTTAAAATATTATTTAAAATATATTATTATTTAAAATATTATTAAATGTACTCTTGGTAAATAAATTAATTATGAAACTTTAAAATATTTTTTAAAATATTTAAATTTTAAGACATAATTGAATTAGTGTATTTTTATTGTTAGATTAATAATCATTTAAAACAATTAAATCCAAAAAAGGTGATTTAAGTAGTCTTAATTTTTTCTAGCTATTTACGTCGTAAACAAAGAAAACAAACATCATCGACCATCGTTAAGATACTGCTTTACTACTCTCTTGACTTTACAAAATCCAAAAAAGTATCTTTAATTTGAAGTCCATTAAGCCGATGTAATTAGTTGACATTCTACGGGTCTCTTATTTCATAATACTCAATAATAGGAGCAGCCGGTAGTCCAATTTAATATAATCTATGCATATTCAATAGGCCGTCGTACCGGTCGTCCCAATGCAGAGCAGCTGCTACTGCAAAAGCATGGATGAGAAAAGCGGAAGGACAAATTCCTGGTAGTCTCCTTGTCCTTGCTTTTCCTTGCGTCTCTGCCTCTTGTTTCCAAAACTTGAAGGAGAACTTCCAAAAGCACCGCCACCAATGATTACACTGCAATCTGACGTCGTCAGTCAGCCTTGCTTAGAGAACTTTTGGGAATGAAGAAGTTTATGTATGCACACGGACTTAAATAACTGCTGAGCTATGTACCCGTACAGCGACTCTGAATGCTCGATGTCAAAATCGTGAAGGTAGACAAAAGAGAAGAAAGTCGCCTGTCTATTCGATTCTAGCTTAGATTCGCGTTAACAATGAGGCATCGAATCGCTTAGGCTTCTAAAGGCATCAACTTACAAAGACGTCTTGTTGTACTCCAAACGATACTTTATTCTGTATTAATTTATATAGCAGCAGTAGAAACTATTTGCGGGATTTGCATAATAAAGAAACCAGGAAAGGTTATATATTATATATATCTTCATATTATTTTATTTAGAAAAGAATATTTAAATTTACAATATATACATAATATTGTTGGTATTGATCAATTTAGATTTGTCAGAGTATATACATTATTATTTATGTGAAATAAAGTGAAAACAAATTGATTTACTCTATTTGAAATGTAACTACATTTCATTTAAAATTATTTTCATTTGTTAATATAAAAATTTCCAATGAATAACTTATGGAAGTAAATTTAAATTTTTATTGAGCTTGAGTTGATTTTGACAGTAATTATTAGGTTTTATTTAATGATAAATAAAAAAATCATGGTAAGCTAAATATAAAGCAATCTGAATTAAATGTATAAAAATACTTATAATAAAAGAAAGTAAATGGTATGCACGGTACACATTCATTTTGATTTTCAATATTTTATAAGTACTAAATTATAACTTTGTATATAAATTTCCCAGCATTTAAATTAATTTTATTGTATACCTATAATATAAATATTTATATGTTTTGAAGCATAGAAAATTTTAAAGAATATATACATATAATTTTAATTTAGTTAGCCAAAGTGGACGTATATTGTATCAATATTAAACAGTAATTATAAGCGTGTACAATCAAATTATCGATTATGGCTGATATAAATTTCTCCATGGATAAGAATTTTATTGAAAATTGAATAATAATTCTTTGTAAGTTTCATTTGCATATAAAAAATCGGAAATAATACGGAAAAATTTTCGATTGATAAACTTCGTCTGCATGGAACAGTTGATTTGATCCCTTGTTTCATTTTCATTTGTAAACAATTTACACACAAAACAAAGTTGGTTGAGTTTCACTCACCGCCACTCCTACAACCTAGAAGTATTATATTTTTTGCTTTACCAATGCCATGACTATGCAGAGATCAATGTGAAAGCTTGTTTAAGTGCAACTTTTCCTTTATCGGCACTTCTATCCGATTTTATTTATTTCCATGCGATGATGTCACTAAAACTTCATGTTAAGAACGTACCAATTAATTCAACCTCACGAAGAAGAAAAAAAACCGCATAGGAATCTCCACTACTTTCTTTTTCTTTAAAAGTCCCCTTCAATACTTCAGAACTTCTTGTTAACCCGTATGACAACGCGAATTTGATGATTAACTTCAAAAATGGAAGTATAAGATTAAAAAAAATTGAGAACGTGGCACAACACCCTGATATGTATTAAAACTGTTTTATATGACAAAAAATTATGAATCATCATAGGGTTATTTTTTATCTACTTTCTATAACAAAATTCCTGTAATTTAAGGTACCAACTGTTTATTTAAAAACAAACTTTATTAAAAGTATCCTGTTTTACTTGAAATATTTTAGTAGTTTTGTGAACTTTTAATCCTCTAATTTCTTTATCGTTCTTGTTATACGTGGTCTTTTATCATGGAGCTAAACAATTTAATGAATAATTAATATTTAATTAATATCTATTTAAATTCTAAATTTTTTTCAAGTGTAGGGAAGAAGAAAAAAACTGCTTTTGACATCTATTTAAATTATCAGCTTATATCACCAAGTTGGAACTTCTCTCACTTGTGCGACCCTCGCGTAGCCGTAAACGTAGTCATATCTGAAGCTTCAAGAAGATGGATTCGTTGCGCTAGCACTAAGCGAGTACTATCGCATATACTTATCGCAGTCGCGTCCAAGGCTTGAGTGCGTTCGAGGCCGCGATTTAGAAAAACCTGTCTTTATCACTTATAAGCGAATATTATCACTGCGGGCGCTTAGAAGGTAAATAAATTGTGAACGTTGAGAGCAAAACACTAAACGTGATCCTATTGAATTTCTTAGTTAAAATGACGGGGCGAAATTTAGACGGATTCAGCAGGTTGATCAGCCTGAATGACGTGGTAAATAATAAGTATTTGTGCATCTATATATCCGTAAGTCCACTGCTGGTGAGTCACCAGTTAGATACATATAACTTAAATTACCGTAAAATAATATGTTGCTGTATGTGTGAATGATACAACTATCTCGTATTTCCGCCCGACTATTTCGTTTTTTACACTACTTCGAGATTATTGTCCCTCACGAGCGATTTTCTGAGTGTTTCCCAAAACATTGAAGCTAAATTCTGCTACTTTTCTTTTGTTCATTCAAGAGATTTTTCAACTACATTATCTACTTCATGTACTTTATAAGATTTTTTGAAAATTAATTCTTGCTATTTATAAACTCATCATTATTATCTCTAAAATCATACATTTATACAAATGGTTAATACTAAAATATTATATAATTTTATGTTTGAATATTTATATTAATTAATTAAAAATTCTAACTGTGATCTTTCATCTCTATATCATCCATCTCATCTTCCTAATTTTTACATTCAAATACTTAAACTATTGCATAAAAAATAATATACTTGAATAGAAAATACACTCTATCAATTATACAAGCTATTTTATCTAATTTTAACCGAGTAATTCATATTTTAGAAGATAATTTAACATAAATTTATAAATTTCTGTGATATTACAATGAATTTACATTTAATGTGTAAAAATATTATAATATATATAACTTACTTTGTGATCATCTTTTATAAGAAGTTAATAATAAATTATTCTTAAATGTGTTTTTTATTTTTTTTAATATGAATATAATTGTATAAAATGTATTCTATTATAAGAATTTTAATAACTTTGAAATTAAATTAAATTTATTTCATTTGTTACTAATACAAAATTATTTAGTGAATAGAATCTTTTTATTTTAATCATTTTGTTTAATCAAGCCTTTATTTTTTTTACATAAGTAGAAATTTATTACAATTTTAATCAATATTTGAAAGGTGATTAATTAATATTTGATCGATGGTTTTAGATTTTCGTTTTTCGTATATTAAACGCAACGGAGCGTGATTCTTTTAGGTTACACAGATTGCGTACCCTTAGCTAATCTCTCATAATCCAAGTGCATTCTATACTTCGGTGGTCATGATTTGGGTTATCTAACATTACATTTCAATCAATAACAATATCTATCCTTTCAACTAGAGAATTGAAGATATCTTTATGTACTATCTCGAAAGATAATAGAGAACAATCACCAAGTGTTAGTATCTTGAATAATAATTGAAATTTACGAACTATTATAATTTATTTATTTCAGAGACTGAAATGTATATTTTACGTTTAACATTTTATATTTTACGATTTACATTTAATATTTAATGTATAGAAATTAATCTAAAGGTAATCAGTAAACTACATAATATAATCGAAAATCCTATCACGTGTTAGATTTATTTCTAAGAAAAAGTAAAAGAAAATCTTACTTGAATTATATTTTTTAAATATAAACAAGTTGAAAAAATAATTATAATACAAATAATTTATTTTAAAACATTGTCATTCATATTTCATATCAAGATTTTTCGTTCTTTCTGTTAAAGCTTATACTGCTTTAACAATCAGTAAAATCTAAAAAGTTCTCGATTAAATTAGACGTGTACAGATAATTGTAAAAAGTTGTAAAAGTCTAAAGAAAAAGTTGACCACGGAAAAATTTGACCTTTGTTATACATATTATATGTGAAAAAAAGCAATAGCGAGTTTTGTTTTAATTTGATGTAGAAGATCAGTAGTTTCAGAGCGACGTAGAAAATATTATGGTATAGTAAAAAATACTGTGATGACACCAAGTAAATCTACAACAAAAGTGTCGAAGAAGAAGCGGTCATGGCATGCATTTATGATGACCGAAGGGTAGCTGTAAGTGTGATATAAGATGTCGTAAGACCAGCTATAAAAGTACCCTTGGATAAAGAAAGCATTCTTTTCTTTATGATCTGATTTACTACTGAGATATACTAAAACTTTGAAATCGCGATTGACTTATTCTGTTTATAATTCTAAAGACACAGTTGATATTATCTGAATCCTTCAGGCAGAAGTACATATACTAAAAAATTAATTTGACTATTGAACAATGGAACTTGCTTAATGAAATAATTTTTTAAATTATTTTTTTATGATTTTATTTTTTGTATTTGATACATTATTAATAAAAGGAATTTTATATTTTTAACAACTGAAAATATTTTAAATATGTAAGCCATGATAACTTTTGCCATTCTTTCGGTTATTTCGGAATATGTTGAAAAAGGAAATTTTTATTTTATCACAAAATTTAGTGATGATTTTATGCTTAAACCGTTTTATTACAAATATGAATTAAATCTTGAAATTAGGTCAACAATACTCACATAAATATATCTGTGTTTAGAAATTATTCGTCAGAAAATTTATATTTTAAGATTGGTTTGTTATTAATTTATATCAATAAATATATTAATAAATAAATTTTTGTAAACAAATCATAAAAATTCCTTTAAAATTATACACGATGCATATGATTCAATTTTATTAAGAATGAAAATGTTAACCGAAAAAGAACTTTTTATTATGAGGGAAAAGTACACATTATTACACATATTATCTAAAGAGCTTTAAAATGTAATGATCTGGCTCTACAAAAGCTTGAAATATTAATAATTTACGTGTTTTGTAGTATTAATTGACTTCTCGGCCTCTGAGCCTAGCGAATAAATGTGTTCTTGAATGCAAGGAAGCCACCTCATACAGCTAATTGCGGTATTCCGCAAATAAAATGCGAAAGCTAAACTATTTAGTTTCTGCAGCCGACAGATTTAGCGCTAAATATCTTAGTCTTTCTCTCTATCTCTCTCTATCTCTTTACCTATTTTTTTATTTACTTTTACAAGTTAAAAGTAAGAGAGAAATTATGATGCAGGCAGAAAAAAAAGAACTTGTATTTATATTACTGTAGGAAAAGCGGATGGTGAGGAATTGCTATACTTTTATTTTTTTCTGTATACATATGTGTGCAAGAAACCCTTTGTATATTCGCTTTCTTACAAACTTGTTATACTGTCAGATGTATCGATTAGATTATGGGGTTACTAAATCAAACGATAAATGCTGATTTTCTTAAAGGACTTATGTTATGCAATTTACAATCCAGTCAAATAATATAATAATGTCACGACATTAATTAGTAATAGCCTAAAGATAAATTTGGAATTTTCCAAATTCAATTACTAATACTGTTTGCTAGGAATTATCAATTTTGTATATCTATATTTATTAAAAAATTATTAAAGATTCATAATATGTGGGTGTTTTATTTCATACATGGTTTCAACTTTAAGAAACGAAAATGTAAAGTTTCCAACTAGTTCAATATTTAAGAAAAAACTGTTCGATTTAGTTGCTTAAAAATTTATAAAGTTGATGTAAACAAAGTATACCGTGACTGTAAATTTCTATTTATCATAAAATCTTGCAGTATAATCATTTTATGATAAATATTACAAGTGCAGAATTTTGTCTATCCATGCGTACATTTTAGAGAGCAAACTCAATTCTTTTTCGGTTCTTTGAGTCATTCATCTTTCTACGTGTTGATGCATCTTCTTATCCAACTCGTAAGATACTTTCGATCATATTGAAAGGATGAAGTCGTTTGTTGCTGGATAATATTTATTTTCTCGACATCACTTTCTCTTTACTTTTTTTAAGCGCACATAAAAAGAAAAATAATTGTTAAAATATACAAAATGTGTAACTAAATACTACATATGTATTATCAAAGTTATCACTGTGTGTGTGATATGAATTTATTGAAGCATTTATTTATTTTTATACATATATATTTATTTTATTAAAATTTATTTGATTTACAAATCTAGGATAGTTCCAGAAAAAAACATAAAAATTAAGTTGTATATCGAATTAAGTAGTATTAAATATTATAAATAATTTATACATCATATTATTTAATTTTTGTACCATTCTCATAAGATTCTAAAAATATACATCGTAACACAAACTTATTGCTTGTTATTTTAAACTTGTAATATAATTTAATAAGTATGAATAATTCTCTCAATTATATTTTTGTTTAATCTTTCGCTTTAAATGTTAACATAGATGTACTTGGCAATCTATTAAAACAGATTACATAATTTATTGTAATAAATATGTAATAATATTATCTGAAAATTGAAAGTATTATCTAACTCGTTCAACAGGGAAGTTCGCGAAAAATGAAAATTTCCAAGCAAGGAAATTCATGCACAGTTATCGAGTAATAGCAGAACAGCTAGAAAATCCTTCAAAGACTTTTTACGTTTTATCTATCTCACTTCACACTGGCACTTACAAAAGTAGCTTGGTAGTTGCATGCACATTTCGTATTCAGAATCGAGCAAGTACATATAGCAGGGTTCGCGTATGAGAAAGAGGGAATGGCCAATTCAACCTAGGTCTTCTATCTTTATTCTCAGCTTCATCGTTCTTACTTTTTACTTAGTTTGAAAAAAGAGATAGCTCAAGAAATATAGAAAATAGATTGTTGCAAGTGTATTTTTGTTGAAAAATTTTGAACAAAGTTTGCCGAAATTAAACATACGAAAAATAATAATGATGAAAATTTGAGTTTCAATTAAAGTAGGAGTCTTAGGTATGCTAAAATCAATTTTGTTAAATTGCATATTTAATTAGTAAATTGATTGGTAATGCAATTAATGTAGAACTAAATAACTTTTCAAATTACTGCAAATAGTATATTCACCCGATTCAGCTTAAATTAATTGGGAGCTAATTATTTTTTTTAATTCTCTCCAACAAAACTGCAGTATGAACGCAGTCAAACAATAATTTAAAAATAAAAATGGTCATATAAGGTAGAATTGTGAAAGAAAGTATCAGTATTTCGTGAAAGAATAATAAATGTTAATTTTATATAAAGTAAAAAAAAATGATATTCAATGATACTCAAAAAATATTATTTAACGTTTTGAGTATCTATAAATGCAATGAGAACGAATAGTTATTCGGAATTTAATTTAAATTAGCTGACATAATTACATTTAAATTGTTATCAAGCACTTAAATTTCACACATTTACTAGACACATTGGCATATATCTCAAGCAGATTAGTTCTTCCTAGTGTCAGTAGGGAATTGTAGCAAATTACTCAATTAATATCTTGAATTGAAATCTTATTTCGCGCATCCTTGGCCATTGCGGCTGTCGGAAGTCATAGTTTAAAAAACTTTGTTATTTGCTTGGGAAATTTCAATTGAATTCGCAATGTAATTGGGCAGGAACGTAGGCAGCTAACGTGGGCCAATCGGAAACGCGTTTTTTGCCTTGAATTTGAATTTGAATTTATCACTTCTCTCCACCTCCAGCAAGTGCTTTTTATGTCCAGTTCGAGCACGAAATTCATCCCCCGAGATCTTTCTATCTTTCTTGTGACCGCACGTTTTCAGTCGGAATAAAGTAAAACGGGATGTGCTATGCTGGAAAATAGCGGCACAAGAATGTAATTTAATGACGGTAGTAAGACCGATTTGCAGAAATCTGATAGCCTTGATATTTTAAAAAGTTGTTTAAAATATAAGATTGTAGTTATATAAAAGCTCGATCGTTCAATAAAAATAAAACGAATAAACATCGTTAATTAAAAACGTTTTACAGTATTTTATCCCTCATGAACTAAAATTGTTAAAATGAATAAAAAGCACAGCCATATTGTAATTAATTTAAAAAAAAAAAGCTTTTATTCGAGAAATTCTTTAAATATTTTCTTTTGTACTATTTAAATAGATTTTTTTATCAAAACAACCTTTTGAACAAATTTGGAGATTATTTTGTGCGGATTTACTATTAATATTTACTGTCATTATCACTACTATTATTATTATTATTTTAGACACTAATTTTCATAATATATAAAAATGTATCTATACATCTATTCTTGCATTATTTTTTATTTTATGTATTAGAGTATTGTTTGATTTTTACCACATTTCGTATTTTTTTATCAAATTAAAATAAATTTGGTAGACATTTGTCAGATATATAAATATTTTACAAATAAATTTCATTCTATCTGACAATTTTTGTTATTACAAATTAATTTACTATTTTAAAAATTATTTCTAAATAAATAAATAAATTAAACCATGAGAAATATCGATGATTTTATATACATGGACAAGAATAATTTTCTGAATTAGAAATATTAATGACTTATTTTTTTTATAATTTTCATAATGTTTATAGCTATTTGTAAAAATTTATTGGATAGGATAGATGAAATATCATCATATTTGTAAACAACATATTGAAACCTTACGCACGGAGTGGTTCAATATTTAAAAAAATTTTTTAATTAAGAAGATAAATATTAAATACAATTAAGCATTTAGCTATATTACTGTGCGATTAGATAGTATTTAAGAAAATATGAAATCAGAACAGAGTATTTTCTTTTTATTTTTTTAGTTCCAAAGAGTGAGAATGAGGTAGGAAATGTCTTTCGCCTTTTGCTACTGAGAAGTCTTCGACGTGTTCATTTTATTTTCATGAATTTCTTCGATGCAGAGAAAAAGAGAGGAATACTACACTAGGATCGAAAATGTCAAGACGTAAAATACTTGTCTTCCATTCGAATGCTTGCTGAAGACTTCGTATCTGTTCGTGCATAAGTAAGCTACACTTGCGCATCGCCTCAACTTTCTTTCTTACCGCTCTAGTTATCATCGATCTCAGTGGTATAGTGTTATCCACGACTTTTGCTCTTTACCTTTGCATTTAAACACAAGTTTTCTTCTCCTTCTTTATATACGTGTACGTAAAATGAAACTCCTAATCACATTTTCCATTTTCTAACCCATGCAGGAAAGTTAATAATACTTCAAAGACGAAAAAACTAAAAAAGCAGCAGAAATAGAGAGAAGAACGGCATTGAAACGAGATCGTGGCTCTACTCTCATGAATCCTTTTATATTCTTGTAAAACTACTTAATGTGCTCTTATCAAGCACTAGTGAGAGCAGCATGACGATCAAACCAAATGAAATAATTTATTCGCAATTTTACAACATCGTTTCCTAACACTAGGGGAAAAAATTGCCAATATTTGTTCAGATTCGTTCAAACCCATAAAACTTATGAACGTTTCGGTTAATAAAATTGTTTTTGTCTTTGAAAAAGAGAATTTTTCATTAAAGAAAATATTCATTATTTTGATTAGCCTTTTATTTTTTATATGTAGTATATAAAGAGGTGTCCACAGTTTATAAGTAATGATGGATTGACGCCAGAATCTCTGTGGAATTTGTTAAAGATGTCCACACGCACCTTTGACATTAATTTAACTAACAACTTTTTCGTTTCTAATTTCTTATATAAAATTTTAAATATTGAGGTTTGTAACAAACCTACTTATTTCGATCTCTGTTAAATCGTCTATTAACTTCAAAATCGTGTCTTGGAGTTATTCAATGATTTTATATAAAAAGTTTAAATATCTTTAATAAAAATATCTCTCAAGAAAAAATTAAACTATTGATCCTTTAAAAATTCTATTTAAATAGATGTAAATATTATTTTTCATGATGATAATTAATTATAATAATAATAATAATAATAATAATAATAATAATAATAATATAATAAATAATAATAATAAATAATATAATAATAATAATATAATAATAATAATAATCGAAAAAAGGAAAAAGAAGAATAGGAATAAGAATAAAAATAAGAAGAGTAAGATGGTAATAAGGATAATGACATTAATATTCATAGAAATATTTTTATTAAATTCACTTAAGTTTTTAATAAAGTGAATATTTAAAAAAATTTAATAGAGTAATTGAAAATTAAAAAGAAGTAAGTAAAAATAGAATTCAATATTTCTTCTTACTTTTTATAAGTTTTATATATATTCAATTTAATTTTAATTGAAACATATATTTTTAAAGCTAATTTAAATTATTTAAAATAACGTCAGAAATTATAAAAATTTAGATATGTACGATATTTTTTTGAAGATTTACTCCCTTACTCGTTATTAGATTTGAAGCTTGAGATCTTGAAGTGATAGCAAAGGAATTTTTATTTTGCTTACACAAAAAAAACAAAATAAGGAATGAAAACTGATGATAATAAATTGCAAGGGATAAGGACAAAAATGCAAGAATAAAGGAGATAAAGATAGAAAAAAATAGAGAGGGAGAAAAAATACTAAAGGAAAGTACGATGAAATTTGCAAATGTATATGATAAATGATAGTTGGTTAAGTAAGTAAGTTAACTGCTTACGGTAGTAGAAGAAGTGCATATATAATTGCAGAAGAGATGGTAAGAAAAAAAACATGATCAAAGAGAAAAGTTGAACGAGAAATTAAGAATGAATAATAACGGAAAAGATGTCAACGACGACAAAAAAGAAAAAATCAAAAAAGGAAGCAATGTGGACAAAGAAAAAATCATCATTGGAAAACTTATTTTAGCAAAGAAGAATTATTGCTAAAATTATATCTACAAGTAAATATGTGTTTAACATGTACATAAACAACTTAGCATACTCCGTAGTCGTCATAATGGTCATCATAAACCCGAATTTTTTTAGTTAAACCTGACGACGAATACGTTTTTGTGCATTCCAACTAAAGTAAAAAATAATTAGTTAAATAGAGGAGTGGGATGATGAATGAAAATGAGAAAGAAACCGATATATTTCATATTGTTATGTGCTCAGCCGAAGAGTTTTTTCCAAAAAAATTTATCTAAAATTTTACTTTCTTTAAATGAGAGCACTTGAGATCTCTTTTTAGTTTTCAGCTGTACATGGATTGTTATGAGCCGTTAAGCAGATTAAGTTAATCTTATTAAATATTCTTAAGCAAATAATGTAATTAATTAATATATAGTACAATTTTCATTACCAATTTTGATACGTATTTTGAGAACATTGCATAAAATTAAGTTATCTTAACTTTAAAATAAATTTAGATGTTCCCAGTGAATGCTGTATTTAGAACACATATTCTATACTTTATTTTTCTGTAAAATAAAAAAAATCTAAATAAAAATCTACAAAAGTATACTTTACAAAATAATTGAAGCTGTACTTTTAATGAAGCAATTTTTTGTAAATTATCTCGTAAAATATTTTGAAATACATTTATGTTTTGACAATTTTCAGTCTTAGAACGAATAGAACATCTTGCAGGAAAATATATGTGAATACTATTTATGGAAATTTTAGACTCTATAAAATGTAAGTTTGGGATGCTAGTATCTACGATTTATTTTATTTTATTATATTTTATTATTTTTTATAATCTAACAAAATTTTACTCTATTCACTTGGTTCACTTATTATTCCGAAAACGTAATTGCATGCTTATACTGTAAATGTTGTATATTTATACTGTACCATTTTAAAATTTTTAGATATTAGATTTTTAAATATATAATATATGTCCCATTAGTTATATTAAAACGTTAATTTTATTTAATACTCAAGTCAATGTAAGTTGGTTTAGAATATACAAAATATATAATTGAAAATAACGTGTTCTAAAAGATGCTAAAAATCGTAAGAGTAAGAACTATTTTATCTGTACATCGTATTAGTGCAAATGTACTACAAAACGGTAATTTTTACACAATTATTTTTCGAAGATTTAAGTCTTCAAAAAAGACAGTCAAGTCAATAGATAAACCAAGATCACAAATTTGAATCGAGGAGACAACAATATTTTAGATTTATTTACTCTGGTACTTGAGTTTAAATAGTATCATTCCGTGCAAATTCATGTTTCTATAACTTTTAAATTCTAGATAGTTGAAAGAATAAAGTAAAGTAATTTAAGAGTAAAAATAAAATTTTAGTAAAGCAGCATTTAAAAAACATTTTAACTTCAAAAAGTCTTGAATAATGTAATTTCAAGAATATAGTAGTTTAAGTTATAATTGGAAGGATTACTTAACTGAAGAAATAATTTCTATATAATAAAAAGATGATTATTTAATATAAAATAATTTTATGTATATACATGTACAAATTTAAATTAATAAATTTTATATTTAATATTATTTCATAAAATTTACTAAATTGTAAATGAAATTACAAAAGTAACTAAATTAAAAGGTGAATATTTTCATTTTATATGAAAAAAATTATAGGAAAAAATATAAAAAAAAACGTTAAATCATAACATGAATAAAATACGTTTTCTTTCATAAAACTTTTTCTACGTGATTACTTGTATTACATCGGCGTTACATACGTTCGATGAAATAGAAAAATTCAGCCAGTAATTGAAAAGGGCTTATGCATACATAATTCCGGATAAGAACGAAAAAAATTTATACAACATAATATTTATCTTCAATTCATTTAAAACCTTCATTCATATTCTTCTAAATTAGTTAGAGAAAATTTCAATCGCAATTTAGATATAAATTATATTTGTGCACAATTATTAAAATATGTAGTTTTAGAAACAAAGACAGAATAGTGTAATAAAGATATGAATTTGTACAACTTAAATATAATATTAGTCAAATGTCAAGCACCTGTACTTGAAGAGAGAATGAAAAAGGAAAATTTCAGTATGGTATTGAGTCTGAAAAGCTTGTAATAAGAATTCTGTAATATATTTCTATTAGTGAATATATTGTTTATACGAAATAAACTTACGCAGTAGATACATAAATTGTTTTGCATATTTTCCTCACTCATGCGGGCATATATATATGCAGAATCTGTAGACATAGTTTCAGATGAGCCTTTCGTAATGTTTTGTATTTTCCGAGGGTTAGGATACTTTTGTTGCTATTGCTTCTGTAATTTCGGTGAGATACTGTTTGGTCTTGATGGTTTTTACCTCTGCGTGTAAAACACTACTGGTATATTAAAGGTAAAGAAAAGAGAATAAAAGTACCGGAAAGAGGAAAAAATAGACGAAAAGAGAGAGAGAAAAAAATCGAAGGGCAAGTTTCCCTGTACAAGAGACTGTGGCTACGAAACCACAAGCTACTGCAATCTCACGAATTCTAAAGTCTCGTAAACTGGCAAAGTGGTAAGCACGTGTATGTTATAGAAAGAGAATTAAAGAAAATAAAAAAGAAAGACAGAGAAAAAGAGAATGACGTAGATAGATAAAGATATATATTAAAGTTCTCTAACGAGTTCACTTGCCACAATTTCATTTGCAATTAATATACTTACATTAAAGAAAAAGACATCACATATATGTATATATATATAAGCATACATTGACAGAGAAAGAGAGAGAAATCGAGTGAAATTTTATGTATATTTTTTATATTTTTATTCATTTGTTAATAATTAATTTTATAGGAAAATGGATAAACGTAGGGAATATCTTGGAAATTGATTTTCATAGAATGAACTAATTTAATATTTAATCACGATAAATTGATGCTGTATAATGATTATATAAATTTTTAATAGGCTTGCGTATTTTGAAAAAGAACCACGAGTGTTTACTTCATTATTATATAAAAAAGCTTTATGATGGTATGCATGTGTTACATAATTAGTATTTTGTTTAGTTGGTCTAAAAAAATATAACGTATAACAGAAATGAAATTGCACCAATATAAATTTAAAATATAGAATATGTAGAATTTTTTTTAATCTGTAGATTAATTAATTGACGTCTATAAAATATTACTAATGATATGAATTAATGAAAATTATAGTTTTAAAAACTTTATAAATTACAATTTTTTAATGATATTATCGCATTTAAATTATTCTTGGAAAAGTCTTCATCTTTACAAAGAAACGTTTTATGTGTCTTCTACTACAACGAAGTAGAGCAAAGACGGAAAAGTAGTGCTTATAGATACGAAACATAGTGCAGTTACAAGACTAGATAATAGAAACAGAGGCAGATTTATAGAAATACAGAAAGAGAGAGGAATAGGCTTCAGGTTACTGAAAGAAAAATTGCAATTGACTGAGATTAATCCTTCTCGATTGCTTGTGAGCTTATGTGGATTCTTCCGAAGAATGACTATGACAAAATGCATTGTACTTAACTTTACTTTATTCCGTCAGATTCCTAGGTCGATACTGTTCTTTACTCGAGGTTAATTGGACATTTTTTTATTGTTAATATGCGATTGAGATCGCGCGTACAGTGGTAGCTTTTGTCGCCGCCCTTGCAGAGTCTAGATGACCGTTTGGAAAAGAAGATTATTTAGAATAAGGTACTTTCTCGAAAAAGAAGAAAGGAAGAAAAAAAGAAACAAAGATCGAACAATGGAGAGTAAAAGAGACACAGAAACAAAGAGATCTATTACAACCGTTACTTCGACCTCTATCCCGACTAATATAGCTGAGATTTTTAACCTTTCTTTTTAACCGCTAATACGAGAAATTCAATAATAAATTTTTTGACGAAACCAAAAAAAGATTTTAATTAATTTAGAAAATATTAAACGTATATTGTATGAATTGAAATATCATCTGAAAAAAAGCAGGTGTAATGAATATTTTTTGAAAGAGGTTGAAAACTGATAGAATATCCGTGTAGTACATCTTAGAGCTGTGAATTGCAGGATTATAAAGAACTGCAATAAATGAAAAAAGCCAAAAAAATATTCAATTATATTATCATATTAAGATTTGAATTAAAAAATAATTTTTTATTATCAAATTAATAATGAACTGACACATATTACAATATCTACTCTCAGCATAAGATATTATAAAAAGAATTAATAAAATAAGTATAATGAACAAAATACACTTGAAGACATGAAAATCCTTTTAATTATATACTTTATAATCACCATAAATTATCTGAATATCATTTTAAAAGTATTCAAATCTAAAAAGTCTTAAAAATATAAAAAATATTGTTGAGGAAATCGAGTTCGTTTACTAATAAATTTAAAGTATTAAAGTATGGAATATATTAAGATGGACAATTAGTTTTTTTGACCTTTAGAAAATATTCTGCTTGTTAAAACGGTGGATAACGAAGGAGCGTAGTTAAGAAGAAGACATTAGTGTGTTTGCAGACATGAGCTAAAAAAAAAAAAAAATAGAGACTGGAAGAAAAAGAATGTAACTGAAGAAAAGAGGTCTGACGTTGAGAGAGAAAAAAGAAAAGTTCTCACTTTCACCATGCTACAAACTATTACGCACTCGTACACATGCAGATAGAGTGTACAAAGAGAAAAAAGGGAGACAAGTGGAAGAGAAAAGGATAGAGGTAAAAAGATGTATTGCAATGCATAGAGATAAAAAAAGTGATAAAAAGAAGTTCTGGGTTCGTTCAAACATGTAGGCCTAAATCACGTACATTTTACATGCTTACAGAGCAAAAACTCTGAAATATTAAACGCGCAATTAACGGCCCATTCACCTTAATGTACCACTGAGACGTATGCGAATGTTGTGCAGATAGAAGCTGAGAGGCCAAAGAAGGATACACGAGGGAAGCGCACATAGTAATATAGGTGGAGGTCGCAACTTAGAAGCTTCTTTGGACTTTGGAGAAATCGAGAGAAAAGCTAAGATAAGCCGAGAGAAGGAAAAAGAGAAGCTCTCTTCCGTTCCTTGTCTTCTTTCCCTTCTTTCGACGCTAGATGCGGGCTCATGTGACTTTTCAGTGTGCGTGATGATAAAAAACTTGTATGCAAAAGATGAAAACCTTTTAAGAGATGGTCGAGTGCGCGCGTGGATGGCTGTTCATTCAAAAAAGAGAAGAAAGCACAAAGAGAAAGGGAAGTTCAGTCATTGTTTCTAGCGTTGCACAAGCAAGACTTTGTCGGACCCGAGCTTGTTATTGCTTGTTGCGTGTCCAACTGCATCACTTACCCCTCTCGCTTTTTTCTCTACAACTATGTGTTTCTAAATATAGACAATAAAAAGTATACTGCAAGCTACATACGCTCATTATACCATATGTAAAAGAGTGTGAAACATGTTAGAATGTATGAACTTTTTAAAAGCTTTCGACTTGGCTTAAAAAGAAAAAAATATTGCAAAAAATGCGAATGGAAAACAAAGAAGCTCTGTCAAACATAAGAGTAAAGAGAAATTTTTCATCAGGTATGTGTTTATTAACTTTAGATCTTCCGAAAGAAGTTCTTCTAGAAAATGTGCAGAGGTATACAAGAAATAATTTTTCAAAAGTAGTAATTCTGCCAAAAAAATTCTTTAAATGAAATATCTTTTTTCTTATCTATCAATTATTACGTTGTTTAAATTTCAATATTCGAGAATTGATTTATGTACACGATTCAAAATAAATTAATTAATTCTAAATTAGTATGAATAGTTAAATACTAATTAATTCACTCACTTTTTATCTTTTTCCAAATTTCTGTTCAATGTACGATTTAAACAATCGCATTTAAACAATACGCTTTTCTAATTACTTATATAGATTCCAGCCATCAGATTTTAATTATTTATAACTTTCTATATAAATAACATAATACAATTATTTTTTTACGTAGTCGTCTCTTGTATTTAGATAAAAGTATTCTCATCTAAGTAATAAACACAAGTGTGTTAAACACAAGTGTTTCAATTTGTTAGATAACTGAACTTTTCACGATGCGTAAGCTACTAAATCCAACTTCATAATAACTATAAATAAAATAAAGAGGAAGGATAGTATAAGAATAGCAGGTGAGTCGGCAAGAGAGAAAGAGGAAAAAAGAAGAAAGGAATTTTGTTAATGCGGTAGCAAGTTTAGATATTAAAGCATCCCGAGTCTTACAGTATCCGAGTCGACGACATGAAAAATTTGTGATAATACAGCGATAGTGTCATAGTGCGGCAAGTTGGTGTAATAAAGTTCTATATTGCGCGTTAGAACCTAAACCAAGAAATGAACCTCGAACGGCTTGGCGCAACAAAAAAGTGCGGATGCACAAAGTCGCTTCTACTCACGTGCCCGATACACGTTCTCAGCTTCTTTCAACACGTACACCTGCGTATTATAACAACCATTTAGGTATTATAAAATGGTGCGCAGGAGTTTACGAACCGCAAAGTTACAAGTACCGACAGCTACTACTACTAATGCGATCTCTTCAGCGGGTCATTCGGAGCCACTAGTGCCGACTACGCAAGAACTAATTCGCAGCCAGTCGAGCAATGCATGGCATCTATCTGCACTTCGATCGCTGAACACTGCTCGCGGCTCGTTACTCTATTTTAAAAATTCTACTGAAGATTAGGGACCGATTTACAGCGCACTAAAGGGACGATAAATCGGCCAAGATAGTGGATCCGGCAGCAGGCTGCATTACCCCACCTGGGAGACCTTATGGTCGCAGAGCCTAAGTATTGATTGGATTATTGAAGTGAGCTCAACTGGTATAGCATCGCCATCAATTCATGGAGAATTTTCAAACGTTTAATCGGGATGTTGATAGCTTGGTGTACTACGGATACTGTTAATAAATCTACACCGAGTTCTCGATGATGCAGACTTAGAGGTTTTGTTGAATACGAAACGGGTGTCTATGAGTAGCTACATTATTGTATCATCCTCATAGAAGTTCGTCTCGATTGAAAATTACAATATCAGGCTAGCATATTTTATTTTTATTTGAATTCAAATATTTACCCGAGTTCACGTAATGTATGTGTTAGAAATATTCGACACCGATTATAAAATTGACTTACTTTAATTACTTACAGCAATCATTTAATTTACTGAAGCAGAGGCTTTTCATAAATTTAAATTTATAGGATGAAGCTAGAGAAAATCGATTAAGATTCTATATTAAAATTTATGTAAATAATGTTTGATAAATATCTGTATAACAGCAAAATAAATAATTGTCAAATTTTATTCGTGTTGCTTAATATATTTTATTAATAAAATTATTAATAAATTTTCAGTTCAATTGTAAAATGAGACTTGAACTACAATTCAGATGATAGGTACTTTTTTACTTAACGTAGGATTTTATAGTGCCTAATCATATGTAAATATGCTACATTTTTCATTATTTTTTATTCTTTAATATTTTAATGAGATGAGCAGAAAATATAACTTAATTTATTAGTCACCATAAAAGTATTAATCCAATCGATTTTAAAAATTTGTACTTTGAAAAATTAAATATAAAAATAAATTATCTTTCTAAATAGATAGAAATTATCTGGAAACATATAAGTAATGATATACGTTAAAAATAAAATCTATTTATTATTTAAGATTTTTTTTGCATTATTTGCTTCACCTATCATTCTCATCATCCAACAACTAACATCTTTTATTACATGTAGAATTTTCGTGATTTTCGATATTAGCGAAATTTATTATTGTAATTATTATGTTTAATTTAAATTATTGTTATTTATAAATTTTAATCTAAACCATACATGGTTTAATTATTTTTTAATGTAATGCTTAATATTTGTAAATGTTATAGAAATATTTGATTTTGTTCATTTAATATCAAATTATAAATATTTTTAAAAAATTAATGTACAATGACAGTTCTATTATTTAAGAAATATTTTATACTACGTAGTTTTCTTCCATTAATAAAAAAATTCATTTATTTTTTTGAATAATTATACTTTTATATAGTTTCTAATCTTATTATAAGTTATATAGAATATTGAGAAAAGAAAGATATCACTTTTTTCCATGCATGATCAGAAATATTATCTTTGTTAATTTTGAAAATGTTGGGTTACTTTAAAAATAAACAATTGGTTGTATAAATCCATAATTAAAAATTTTGTTTGCTATCAGATTTCTAAGATATTTATTTCTTAATTAAACTTATTATTTAAATAATATTACATAAATTTAAAACTAACATAATGTTAGTAGGATAAGTTCATTTATCATTTAATTTTATGTACCGTAAAATTAAAACGAAGTTTTTCTCATACAAAGTTTGTAATCTAAAAGAATAACTATAAAATTAATATTTATTTGTTCTTAAATTAATTAGACATTTGTTATTAATTAAAAAATTTTCTAATTTCAGAATAATTAATAGTGGCTTATCAAATAAATGAAAATATATTTATGAGTATGGAAGAAAATGTACTCCAGAAAGTTGAATTTTTTCATTTTTCGTGACACAGCTGGAAACTGAATTAAAAAATGAGAACATACTACTATAGCATTTGTAATTGGATATTTTTTATCCAATCACAAATCCAAAACACATCTAAATGTCAGAAATAAATAAAGTCTCGTGAATACTGTCCTATGGAAACAGCCATAGTCGTATCTAAAAGAAAGCCTAGGGTGGAGTGATATTACTCGAGCTCTGTGCTCTCAAGAAGAAGGGCCAATCCATTTTGTTGGAGGTCACCTAAGCTCTGTTCAAGGATCGATCCGTAGGGACGGTTCACTTTTGTTGTAAGCAAGAGTCCCTCTACGTAAAAGAAAAGCTAAATGTAGCTGTGCAATTTCGGTCTACCATTTTCACTCTTCTTCTTATTCTATTTTTATTGCAAAAAAGGAACTACTTAATAGAACCTGTAAGTGCTTTAAACATTTTATTTGTAAATTATTTAGCAAAATATTTCTTTCATACAAAGTAGTTATATTTTTTACCATAGTAAAAGATGGCATTTGAAAAGAACAAATGCATTTTTTGAGATAAAATGATTTCATATAAACATTAGTTAATGTATAACTCAAAGTTTGTTTATTTAGTAGACTAAGGGATATTTATAATATGTTTATATGTATGATTAGTAGTAAAATTTATTAATTAAAATCATCTAGTAAGAAAAATAAATGCATTTAATCAAATATTGTAGAAATCAAATATTGTAGTTTATATAAAAAATACTACCATATAGAGCTTATAACATACATTAGGACAATGTTTGATATTGTAGAAATGTTGCAGATGTAATTGAAAAACTGGATATCAGTTAAGTTGCACAAACATTTCTAGTGACGGCTCGACGTAGGTATATCGCCAACCCTTGGAGATTCTATTGTCCTATACATTCTCATTATGATTCGTGTATGAGTATATCTGTAAAAGAAATATTGAACCACACCGCAATTGCAACTATATGATTCACCCATCCGAAACATTCAAATGTCATCAATCAGCAACAAGAAAACATTCGATGAATACGTAGATGAGCGATGAATTTGCAGGCGTATCGAATAACGTATGTACATAAGAGTAGGGTAGCTTGAAAAAGGAGATAGCAACCATTAAGTACACATGAGCCAGAATATATAACCGTTCAGGGTCTCGGAACCTCAGCGGCCTAAATGAGCTCTACTTGTTATAAAATGCATGGGATTTTGCTTTGATGGCAGATCCGCAGACTGACTAAGTGTACTCTCGACAATGTATTTAAAGTTGCCTTCCTCTTTTCACAGATTCCTCCCGAGGTCAACCATGATTTTTTGAGATAAATGCAACAGTGATAACTAAGATACTGGACACTCGTTATTACGCACGGGAAAATAAGGAGGTCGAACGTTTTAAAGCATTGCGGATATAACTTATTTGAGAGCACGAATACATCGTTTTGCTAAGTGTACAGCAATGTAGAATTCATAATGTATCAAAATTTAAATACTTTTTTCATCTGGGTAAAAAAATAATAATTGTAAAAACTATATTTATCGTGAATAGCGATTGTTATGTAATTATAAGTGAAAAAGTATTGGAGTTTCATTAACAGATTATCAACCTGTTTTGAATATACATGATGGATGTCATGTTCTACCTTTACACTAGATGTAGCTTAATTTGCAAAAGCTACTAGAATTTTTGATGTAAACAAAATGTTCATATTTCTTGGTAAATGTCATGTATATGTCGAATAGATTTATCTGTAAATACAATCACACACATATAGGGTATTAACATAATTTTTCTTGGTAAATTATTATAATATTTATTATAAATGATTATGATATTTATTATGAGTCATATTAAAGTGATTATTATTTTTAATTAATGCACGATAATATTATATAATTTTTCAAATATGACATATTTTACTATAATTTTTTGATCCACACATATTATATTATTGACTTGTTTAATTTGTGAAATACTTCCAACAAAATAATTTTAAACATTTTTTAAAATTATGTTACCTTGTATACTCTCTTTCTCTAAATAAATAAATATATATATACATAGAGAGAGAGAGATAAATATATATATATATATATAGAAAGAGAGAGAGCATAAACGTGTGAATCAAATAGACTAGAAGAGGCTGTAATCCAAATTTCTGAATTGGTGTAGAAGTCAAATGAAAACAAATCATAGTACTAAAGTTGTATATGCATAGACGGAGAAGGCGCGCCTCGAGGAAAACCAATATAGATAGACACATTGGATAGAGGATACTTACCTAATGCCCTTCATCTTATACACTCTTTGCTTATGTACCTTAGCAGTATAGATAGATATATCTTGCTTGGTAGAAAAAGAAATCGATTTTCCCAGAGTACGTGATATAAAGATGAAGGACGAAAAATGAGAAGTTCCAAGAGTAAGCGAGCGAGAGTGAATGAAAGATAGAGAGAAAGAGAGAAACACGGTGAGAGAAAGATGAAAGCAAAGACGAAATGAAAAGGAAAAGAGGCCAAACACTTTAAAGAGCAAACAGCTCGTTACGCGAGACATGCGTGTTGTAACTCTTCTGTGCGGTTTCACATTCTCCCTCGCACTCTTTTTTCAAATCTCCCTTATCTTTTTTTCGTTACTCTATTGCACTTTTTTTAGGTTTTTCTCTGACAACTTTATCTCTATTCCCATAGGATTAAATAAAATTTAACGTTCCAATGTACCTGTCAAATATATCTCCAAGCGAATTATTCTACCAAATAATTATCAATATAAAAATATTTACTTCATTGTCGCATTTGTAACAAATTACGTTGTATCTATTAATAAAAATAAGTGAATTTAATATCAACAAGAAGATATTGTTTTAAGATTACCTGAAACTTAGTTGAAGGACGATTTTTTTTTTATTTTCAACGACTAATGGCTTAATTAGCAGCCATAGAATTAGACTTAACAAATTTTTAAAAAGGCAATAACAAATTTTTAATATTTTTTCAAATGAATTCTCTTCATTAATAATACTAATAACTACGTTGAACTTTTTGATAATTCTTAACTTAAGATTGCAGATAATGTTGCAATATGTAAAAAATGTATTTACAGTTAATGGAAAAATTTTTTAAAATATCCGAATACTTAGTCCTTATAAATACCATTTTAAATCTTATTAAGAAATATAAAATGAATAACTTTCAAACGGTTGATAGGGTAATACTTGATAATAAATTCGTGAAAATGAAACAATTAAACTTACTTTGCCCAATCTCCTTTTAATTTGTATAGTATATTTAATTTTTTTTAGTATTTATTTTAAATATATTATGGAATTTTACTAGAAAGATTTGACGATGAAGAAGACAAATGAAAACAAATAATGATAAACTTAGTTTAAAAAAAATTTTTCTTAATAATATTTTATATAAAAGGATATTTTATTTATCAATAAAATAAATACACATATACTGTGAAAAAGAAGATAAAGGCTTGCAGATTTTTCATATTTTTCTGCTGTTACTAAAAAATATAAGAAAAGTTTAAATTACCTAAGAAGCACGTGGATTAAATAGTTAAAATATTTTTTACAGATTTAAATTTACAAAACATCTGAAAAAAATAATAGATACTAGTGCGCATTTTGAATCTCAAAATTTTCTAGAGAAGGTATATTCAGAGATAGATAAAGATAAATAGAGAAAAAGACGTTGAGAGAGAGAGAGAGACTTACAAATGCAGCCTAGCCCTCTCTTTTTTGTCTTTTGACTCATTCCCGTGCATGGGTTCAAGGTGAGAGATGCTATGTCAACAGTACCAAACAAGTGAGCTACTTTAACTGGTAGGATTTAATATCTATTACTATCTATAAACAAAAAATAGAAAGACAAAAATTGAAGAACACGTGTTTTTTTCACGTGTTAGTATAAAATTTTTTTTATATAATCTGATAAAATTACATAATGATGAATTTTAAGTATTTTTTAATATTAATATTCAATTTTTTTTCAATTCTAAAAATTCTCTACTATTTATCTGCGTTTACTACAAACGTATTTTAAATTATATACAAAGAAATATCAGTATATGGAAGAATATACAGCAAGTTTGCGTGGTAGGAATAACGATATTATGCAAATGACTAGAGTATCGATACTAACACAAAATAAAGTAAGGAGGTAAGGTAAAAATAAAATTTCATATAGAGAAATAAAAAAATATTAAAATCAAATACAGTATTGAGAAATAATGAATTTACGAAAATTAGTCAAATAAAAAGTCAGAAAGTTCAATTAAAAAATAAAAATGTGAAAGAGAATAAAATGAAATAAACATAGATGTATATACTGAAATCTTTCTCTCTAAATCCTGTTGTGAAAATAAATGAAAAGAAAATAATTAAATAGAGAATAGTATTTAATATAGATATATTATTTATATTAAATAATATATAATATAAAACATATAAATAATATAAAAATATTAAATAGTAGCACGATAAAGACAGAAAGAGAGATATCATTGCACGAAATTTTTATAAAAATTATACACCAGTTTCATATTCTCGATGGTTCGAGGCGATGATTCTATTCTTACAAAACATTTTAAATGTAGAATTTTACCACTGAATTAATTAACATAAAATTGAATTAGTGCATTGGCTTATATATCAAAATTAAATTTTTATTCATTCTCGAATAGGAAATAATTTAAAATTTTTCAATAACGAATTTTTTTTAATTGAAAAGTGTTAAATATAAATCGTGAGATTTAAATTATAGATATTCTCTTAAATAATTAGTTTCCATATGTATATCTATTTAATATGAATGTATAAATGTCGAAAAATAAAAAGTTAAAATACCAAATTAATTTTTTATCAAATTCGTATATTTTCAAAAATTGAAATGTAGATAGCGGGTGCATAAGCAATCTTTCCTGATGATTATTTCACAGAATCTTCAACCTATCGTACTTAAATTTATTCTAATACATTAATTTATTTAATTAATAATTACATTTTCATTCAAATACGACTTATGGAATTCAAATTGAATAATAAGTGGTAAATCAGGTGAATATTAAAAATTTTTATATGAAATTGAATTTACATCAAAGGAGTTATATATTTTTTAATTATTACTAATTATTTAGTTTCTTAAAAGCAAGATAAATTGAAAAAAATATCTGCTTATAATCTTTATAAATATAATTTTTCTAATTGGTAAGGAATGTTAGTAAAGTAAAGTCAATAAATCTTCTTACATTAAACTGAAATTTTCATGGAATATCAAACGAAATCGCTACTTAATATATTTGAACTAAAAAGAGAAGAATTAATAATCAAGTAAAATACACAGAACTGAAAACTTTGCAAATGCTACTTCAGTATTTTCTAATAAAGGATAAGAAATAATTCAAGATAAAAACGAACACACGTATAATATAATGTTCACTATTTCAGATTTCGAATGGAATTAATTACTAATTGACTATTTTTTAAATTTAATGTTTTATTTATGGAATCAATATTAATAAAATTAATATGAAGGTGTTCTCTAAAAATAAATATATTTGATTAAAATATATCTAACTTATTTACAAAGTTCAAAATTAAAATGATATTATTTAATACACGAAATCTAATATAAAACAGATGAAGATTAAAAGAAAGAAATCATAAATACAGAGTTAAGGAAGAGTTAAAAGTAAAAATCATAGATTAAAATTGGAATAAGTTATAATAAATAAGATGTAAAAATTAAGAAATTGATATTGGCAATAGGAATGCGTAGCTTAAAAAACAGACGCGAATCTTTGGCAAGAATTATTAAACTGACTGTTAAAATGAAGAGAAAGGAAGGTGTAAGCAGAAGGGAGGATTGTACAATACGATTGTACAATAGAGTACTATGAACAGAAGTGAGTAGCGAGAAAGGATACAATTAAAATTAGCGCAATTCAGTCACTCACCAATAATTCGCGTGACCTGCATTTATACTATTATGCTGTGTAAATTTTTCTTTATCTTTCTCTTCTGTTCATTGTTCTCTAATTTTCTTTTTAATTTGCCTTTTTTCCATTATTCAAAGACATTTGTGCCTCTCCCTCTCACCCTTCTTCACTAACTCTCTCTCTCTCTCTCCTCTCTCTCTCTCTCTCTCTTACTCAGATGAATTTAGTCTCCCGTTTTGGAACCACATAACAAGAAAACTAGCTCATATGAGCAAAACTAGTTAGAATAAGACAATATAATTACAGGTTTCAGCAATAAATTAGATGTTACCTGCCTTACGAGAGAGAACAGAGCTTCATTATTCATTCTTTTCAATCCCGAGCACGCGTGAGTCTAACTTATATACCCTTTAACGTTCTCTTTTTCAGAAAACACACACGTCTATTGCTAGATTAGATTTTACGAATTAGAAATAAATCATTTTGTCATTGCTATACATATATTTATTATACTTTCATCTACTATGATAATGTTGGAATTACATAACGACCTTTTAATTACTTTTATAAATATTATAAAAAATATCAATGTTCATAAATAAATGTTTCTTTTTAATTGTTCAATGACTATTTAAGTAATTTATAAATTTTTTATATAATTAGTAAATAATAAAATTACTTACCTTTGGATGTGTTCTTCTTGGAAACGCTACTTTTGGGTCGATCTGAAACATAGAAATGTTGTATCTGTAAAAAATATTTAGAAACTATTATCTAGGAATGATTAAAAATTTATAAAATATTTCTGGAAATCACTTTAATTGGAATGTATAAATTTGTTGAACATTTTTCTTATAAGCATTAAGCAATAAGAAGTGTAAAATTAAAAATATACCCTTCTGGTAATATACTTAAATGATTAATTATCTACTAATTTCACTTTTTTATATAAGAAACAATTTTAAATATAAGTTTACATATATTTCATTTTTTATTAATACAAACAACTATTTATATAAGCAAATGTAACATATTATAATTTCACTATTCTTTGCCTATTGTAATAATTTTCCAAATTTATAATGAAAGTAGTACATATCAAAATAAATAATTGATCTTTTAACAAAACTAAAAATTTCCATCGTTTTTTAATTTTTCTTTTATAAATATCAAGCAGAATAAGTTCGTTGTTGTGATTGATATATAAAAATTATAAGAATAATCTTTTAAAACTCTTCTTTATTGATCTTCTTTACTATACTGCCCATCGTATCATTGATTAAACGATGGCTTCATTACTTGTCCAATTTGTACATTAGATGCTACGCATGTATCATATATCATCATTGCATATATCCAACAATATACAATTATTCTGCACACATTTGGTTTGACCTTTCAAGTAACCTCACAAGACCAGCTTTGTCTCATCAGTGCAAGGGTCCCTAAATGCACACTGCTAAATTCGCTGAGTACACGTTTAATATCCCACGAAATAGCGAAAGTAAGTGGAGTCACTAATTCAAATGCTGTTATTTAGTTACAATGATTAATAAAGTTTATAAAACTTTAATTTTTACTCTTCTGCAGTAAATCTATTTCAATCATGAGCTTTTTTTATTTTAAATTATATTTTTAGAAATAAAACTTGTGGAATCTAATAAAAAATTGAATAAACATAAGCTTTCATAATAAGTCATATAAACTTTTGTAAATTACGAAACAGTTTTCGTCTTACAAAATGAATGAAGAACTATAAATTAATACAAGCTATTTTAAATTTTTTTAATTTTTCTATTGGTTAATTGGGTTAAAAACCCCATACATACAAGCAGGAAAGAAATATCGAGGTCAATTGGTCCACCAATTTTCTAAGTGAAATTTACCTTTTCATTACGTTACATATGTATTTGGTGTTATTTACATTAATGTTCTCAAAGGGATGAAAGAAAGAGTGCTGAAGCTCAGGCTAATGCCCTGGATCTATTTTCAATGGAAGGTGTACCTGTTCTCAAGCGGTTCGAAATAGGTTCTGAAACGATAAATTATATGGTGGAGCTTCGAGAACGACTGTGTAGTGATTGAAGAACGGCATTTACCAAGCACACACACACGTACATATACATACGATCAAAAACTACACGGATTCGTAATGGCATCTTTTCGACAAACTGAAAATATGTTTGTAATGGGATTCGTGTGAAATCCCTGTTTATTTAAATTCTAAGCGATCTTTTCATGGTATATCTGAAGTGACTTTAATCTGACTCCGAAAGACACTGATGTTGACCTTCTATTCCTTTACAAATCTAAATATTCCCTTTCATGTTTCGAAACGCTCATTACTGGGTTGAATGAAAATATGTTGACCGAGACTTGCATTGCGTGCACGAAAATATTCTTAAGCAATTATATTTTCGATAAATATATATAAAATATTTATATATATAAATATATATGTAAAACTTAATTTAATATCACTTTGAGTTTTTAAATTTCATTATCGATTTTTGCGACCTGATTAAATCTGATTAATTATTTCTATGTAAAACATTCGATAAACTTTGTTTAATTCGGATGAAATAAAATTGTTTTTATTTATTAAGAAAATTGTTACATTATAGATTCTTATAAAACATTGCAAAAATGCATTATAAAAAATATTTCAACTGCAATTATTTCATATTTTAAGGTATTAAAAATAGTAATAACATTTTATCATCAGTTCAATTATTTCATTATGTAAATAAAAATATATTTTATATTTTTTCTATACAGAATATAATTTAGTCTGAATAATTATGAATTTTTCTGACAAGTTTCATGAACAACCAGAAACAGTGAGTCTAATTAACTTTAGAAGAAAACCAATAAAAGGTTGCATAAAATTTATATAAAAAACAAATAATAGTGGGAAAAGATAAGAATTTTTTAATGCATACAAGTATATTTGCGTTTCCGTTCCCTGTCGTATACTATTAATATAGACATTCCAGTTTTAAAAATGACTTATGAAAAATCTTCTCTCGATTCCTTTTGCTTTTGTCCATGGTTGATCTCTTAGAGAAGTATAAACGCATGTAAACCCTGACGGGTTTGCAGGCGCATACGACTGAAAGCTGAAAGAGCTTTTACTTCCATTACCTCGGAGCAATCGACTCACTGGTTTTTCAAATATAGCAGACATTTTTTTCGAAATACCTCTGAGAAAATATTGCCTTTGGCAAATTTTATCATGGACTGAAAAAATTATTGCAGTAAATTATTATTACTCTTTTGGTATTTGAGGCCTTGAAAAACAGCGCATCCGTATTTATCAATAAGCTTAATATATATAATATTTTTGCTAATCAATAAAAACGTATGAATCAAAATATAAAAACATATATCAATTGTTGTTAGTGTTTATGTAATTTACACAAATATTTTACTAAAAAAACTTTTTTTTCAATTTTTTATATTAAAATAGTTTTGTTATTTTTTTAATATATAAATAACTGTCAAAAGTTTTTTGATGGGGGAAAAATACTCATTTTACAAACATATCCAAATTAAAATCTCTACACGTAAGTAATTATTGAAAAATTTATTAAAGATTTTAAATATAATAATTATATACTCAAGAAATAAATAATATACGTGTAAAGATATTTTGTTGGGTTAATTTTTAAATAATTTACTAAATTAAGTAATTTTTTATTTATTAATATTTATATTCAACTTTTTCTTAAAGTAATTGCATTGCAGAAAAAATTATGAAAAAATTTCCAAAGATATTTTAGTAAAATGATATCTTAATAAAATTACTAACATTTTTCACCTGTTAAAAGTTTCACATCAATAAAAAAATCAAATAAAAAAAGATAACAGACTAATAACAAATTATGTGAAAATAATAAAGCGGTTCCAGGTGCTTGACTGCCTTTGTCTTTTGCGAGTATACTTTTGTCTCTTAATTTTCTCTTTTTATATATCTCTCTTGCCTATATTTCTTTTCTTCATCACTATTTCCCTCTCATTTGAGATTTTCCTTTTTATGTTTCATCGTCTAACAAGCATTTAAGAACCGCAGTGAAGATTCTTGCGCTGAGATGAAAGACTTCTTCTTTTTCTCCTTTCTCTGCATTTTTTATCTAACCTTCTGCTTAATGACTATCGGTAAAGATATCGAAGAGAAAAGATAAAACTATAAAAGATTTATAGTAGAACATTAATGGCTTTTTTAAAGGCCATTTCGAGAGTTCTCAAATGTTTTTCTTTTAAAATAAATGAAAAAATGATAATATCTTTTTCTGATTACTTAATACAAATAAAGATGCTTCATTTTCTAAATGGCAAGTATATTCATCATTATTTTTGATATTATATCGACTACAGATTTTTCTACTAAAGTATATCTAATTTTTACAAAGTAACAATCATTTTAATATTAATATATAAGAAAATGCATTGGATTTTTTGTAATAAATAAACAAAGCTTCGAAGCATTACTTAGTAAAGAGTTTCTGAGAAAATAATATATTTTATCTTTAAATCAATATAGGTATTGTTTTTTTGAATACATCAAAGACTTACATTTGTTACGGAATTTTATTCAATAAAGAAATTGTATATATTTTAATAGCAGTTTGTTTTAATTAAATAATTATTAAACTAATAAATGATGCTTCCAAAGCAAATATTCTAGAGATTTCAACTTAGAACTTGGCTGCAGCAATTATGTTTGTATTCGCCAGCTACTTATATGAAACCATTGCAGAAGTG
The DNA here is from genome assembly GCA_018907185.1 of Platyscapa corneri. Lineage (NCBI taxonomy): Eukaryota > Metazoa > Arthropoda > Insecta > Hymenoptera > Agaonidae > Platyscapa > Platyscapa corneri. Next base: position 1,351,719 of record JACCHW010000004.1, read on the forward strand.
TGAATAGTTACACTCCATACATCAATGGATTTACTTATAATACATGTATGTATAGTTAGTAAGCTACCGTATGAGGATAGAATTTTAAATATCTATTTAATGATCTAAATAATGATATTTGCAAATAATCCTAACATTTAATAATATAATACGAAGTGAAATTTTTAATAACAAAATTAAAATATTGCTATCATGGAAGATACATTTACAACAAATTGAATGTTTTAATAGACTATAAATAGTTTAAAATCAATGCAACGTTTTAAAAAAATTAGTTTATTGTTACCTTTAAAGTGAAACTAGCTATGAATAATTTAAATATTAATATTGAAAATATAAAAATTAAAAGTATTCACACAAGATATAAAACTATTATTATTTCGGAATGATCATAATAAAAAAAAAATAATGTAAAAATGTAAATTTTCATATATCAAAAAGATTCTTTTTCTCAAATATCGAGATAAGACATGAATAGAAATTCAATATGGTTAAAAATTGAAAGAACTTTTTAGTTTTTGAACCTGACCTTGAGTTTTTCAAAACGAGTAGATGTCTCAAGTAAATTTATCTCTGTTTCTTTTTTTGGTAAAAAAATAATTCTCAGTGATAGTCTTCAATTAAAAAAGCCTTATATCTGATTGGTTTAGTTTAAAAATTCTGACTTCTATATTGAAAACATGTTGGAAGAATTTTTATCGGAGAAGAAAATTGAAGTCGAGCCTCCGGAAAAACTGAGAATATTGTAAACATGGTTTGATTCTACGAAAATTTAAACTGAACAAGTTTTTTATTCTTATACACTATCGTACTGAGTCAGAAACATGAAGAAGAAGAAATCATTTATATGAAATCATGGATTTATTAGTATAAATATAACAGTTTAATATGTTTCAAGTTTTCATCATTCAATAAAAAAAATAATATTTTTATAAAAAACCAACAGGTTTATATAATTGTAATTTAGTTACCATTTAAACTTAACATAATACTTAAATAGTTATAGATATTTCGAAAATTCTATATAATATTATAATTATTTAAATATTTTACGTTTGAAACACAAGTATGTAATAGAAATTATGTTAAATTAGTACTAAAGCGAGTTACGTCTATTTTTTTTCCATTTCTTAAATACATTCGTTTTTATAGGGCTTTACGATTTGAATAAAAATTTATGCAAGTCATTTCAGAATAAAAAAATATATATATGTTGGCAATAGAAAGGCCTCAGCAAACGATTCCGTGGGACGGGCGGGTTAGGCCAACGCTGCGAACCTCTGTATTATGGAAAGCGACCGCTCCAGCTCAAATAGGCAAACAAAAAAGTCGAGTTATAGCGATAAACAATTATAGCAATATTTTGTCACTCCATTCTTTACGCCACATCAAAGGGAGTTTTTGATTATTAGATTCAGACTACTAGATATGCGAGATAAGTTAGCAAATTAGCAACAAAAACAGAGAGGAAAAGGCTTATAAGCGTAAATAAGATAAAGCGACGGACACCGAGCAGCTATAGTTTTTGCTTCTCGCTTCCTACATATTGCGATAGAGTAGCCCTGTTTCTTCCACTTTTCTATCATTAAAATTGTAAGTGCCGTAAGCAACCTTTTACTATCAGCTATCTCCTATCCCTCATCGCGGTTCGAGAATTACAATATATATTCATAATGTATCTTTTTGATTCAAAATTCCATATAATTTCTTGAATGGTGAATCTCAGTTAATATGGTAACTTAATTTTTACGTATAAATTAAGAAAGTAAATTAACAAATTATATACAAAGCACTGATTATACACAAAATTATACACAAAAAATCAATGGTAATAAATAAAATTAAAAACTTTTAAATAATCTGCCTCTTTATACATTTATTTGATTATATCTTTCGTAATTTTTGTATGTATAATACAATATAAGTATAAAATCACAGTAATTAAGAAATACAAAAAGAGAAACATCTTAAAATTCTTTTTAAAATTGAAAAATTCTTATACGATGAATATTTTTTACAGTATGAATCTATTAGTTTCATATAGATTTCTTAGAAACGTCATCTTACTGCAATTCATTTATGGAAAGTAGTGCTCCAAAGAATCAAAAACGATAATGTTAATAAACTTAGTAAAACAATATGTATAAGATACTTATTAAATCAGAACCTTTCAACTTTATTAGATTAAAGTAAGTATGAATTTTCTATCCATCCTCGCTTTTGCTCAGGCAAAAAGAAGGGGTAAATTTGACTGACGTTATGAGACATTAATCGGTAACTTTCTCTTCACATCTGGTTCGCGGAGTTTAACTGGTTCGTTCCGCACTTATCAACACTGAAAATAGTAGATTCGAAAAAAGATAATATGGGAGAGGAAAAAAGAAGAGAGACTAGAAGGTACTCTAATCGTCACTTAAGATTTATCTTGGCGTGAGAGCGGAGTAAATATATCTGGAAGCTACAAGTGAGAGATTGTCCCTTCTTTTTCCAATGCTTCAATCTACTACCCTTTTTTCTGTATGTCTCCTTCTCTTTGACTTTTCTTTCCTCTTTAATTCTCTTTGACTGCTCATCAGTTTTGAAAGTATCGAATGTGTTTTTTGGGAACTTTTTCGAAAAAAGTTGAAAGATTTCTCATTGTTGTTTTCCAAAACTTTTGATTGATGTAGCTTCAATAATACCGAGTGATTTATGTACTTTTTCTAAATTCTATTTTACCATATCTGTTATTTGGCGGTCTCATTTTCATTTTTTTAATAAAATTACATATTTTTGTTAATTTCTTATGCAAACGATATTTTTTTATAAATATATAAAAAATTACAGAGAAGCAATTAATCATTGATAATATATAAATTAAATAAAAGTCAATGTTTTTATTATAGTAATGATTTAATATATTTAATATATTTCACATATTTACATCTTAGATGAAAAATAGATAGTGAAAAAAAAAAGAAAATACAGTGTCAAAATTTTTTTTTATTCCAAAATTAATTCTTCAGTTGAAGATTTAAAATGTGGTTATTTGAATTATAATTATCAATATATTGTTGATTATTATTTTGAAATACGTATATTTACAAATTTTCATTAGAAATTAATTATTATTTCGATAAATACTATTTTAAGTAGTACTGTGTTATTTTTGTATTTATTGTATTATTCAATTTTCAAATATATCATTTTTATTTTTCAATAAAATTACATTAATATCCGTAGACTTTAAAGATTTAAAATAATTATGATTAAAAATTCATGTAAACATATTTTATCCTTATTTTCTATATATTCTATTGCTAAAATTCATTATTTGGAAATGAAGTGATATTAAAACTTTAATATACAGAAAGCGAAGAATTCACGTAATTTTTAATAATGCATTATTCTTTTCAATTAAATATGTAAAATAAAAATTAATTAATAACCAAATGAATTTTTTTGTAAAATTTTTTCTATTATTATCTCATTCTTATTTCATATTTTAAATGCATATTTTTTAATATTATAATCATTAAAGCATCATATAAAAATTATATAAAATAGGCGTAGTTAAAAGAGCTTAAGATTATTGTCAAGAATATAAAATAATTTGATACCAGAATATATAAAATAATTATGTCACGTTACAGGTTTATATTATAATAAAAGTTAAGCATAATTGAAATTATATTTCAAAGCTAAACTTGTCATTATGTACAGTTACTTGTATACGTATTTTCTAAATAGTTTATTCATTATTTTTGCCAAATAATACGAAACTTTAAAGAGAAATTAGCTACTTGTATATTTTGCTAATTTTTCACGAATTATAATACAAGAATGTATATAATAAAAATAACATTAACAAACCATCTGTGTGTTCATTAAAATATTGCGGTATTTATAATAAATTTTATTACTATTGATTTTAATTTCACAAAAAAATGAAAAGGAAAAATCAAAAGAAAATATACATATTATTCATTGTTTTGATTTATTATTATTTATATATATTGATAAGTGTATAAAATTTATGAAAATTTAATAATCCATAAAAAATCTTCTTACATTTATAAATATTAAAAAATGAATATATTCCGTATGTCTTTGTATAAAAAATAATAAATTCGATTATACAAGATTATTTCACATAACGTTATTAACAAATATTATACATGTTGCCATTATGATTCATATATTAAAAAATAAAATGAAATTGAGTAATTTAGAAAATTTTTTAAAATCAATTATTGAGAATATTATTATTAAATAATTTATTAAATATCATATCCTAGATGATCATACATGATAAAAAAGTTTTATTTAATTAAAAAAAAATATTAAAATATTATATTATTATATTATTATTATATTCGTATTTTTATTATATTTTGTATTTTTATTTTATTTGGGTTTTAAATATAAAACTATGGGTGAAAAATTGTAGTTGAATCTGGTGTAATCAAAAAATGAATTTTCTCAGGTGAACTGGATTATATCCTTTCTATTAGAAATAAAACCTTGACATATAAGTAAATGGGAGGATACCTGACGATTCAGGTTTAGTAATAAGGATTAACTGTTAATGCAACGTATTTGTATAAGATATTTTCATTTCCATCTTTGAGTATAAATTTAATGCATAGATTTTTAATTATATTTCGATTTACGATATTTAGAGTATTTTTAGTACGTATATTATTCACTTGATTTTAATTTTGTCCTTATATATTTAAATTAACATTTGAGGTGATGTATTTGAGTTCACTTTTTGTTTTATATATTTCAGACAATTATTTCGCTTGAATCTTACGTAAATTTTATAATTATATAAAAAAAAATCTGTTTTCAAGTAGAATATTTTTAAACGTAAAAATTTATGATTTAAATTTGTACTTAAATGACAAAGTCTAAAATATCAGTTTCTATTGACTCCATATTATTGAATATTCCATTTTTTCCTTATTGATAAAATCATTAGGAAAATAATTTTTCTTAATTAAGATGTTTATTTTTACTCTTAAACCTATGTAAAAATATTCATTAAAATTAACGCTTAGTTTATTTTTAACTTTGTTTTTACCAGATTTTTGTAGTTTCAATAACTGTTTACATATAATATTAAAAGTACAAAATAATTTAAAGTAAATAAAATTTTTAAATTAAAATTTTAAAGATTTTATTAATATTTTTAATAATGATATAAAAATTCAATTCGATGCCACATTTGAATATTTTTGAATACATCTATTTAGTTTAAATTTAAATTACTAGAAAAATATAAAATATCTAATTTATAATATATTTAATAATTATTACAGAAACTATAAATAATAAATTTATAATAATTTTGTAAAATTATACATTACCAGTTTTTAATCGAAGCAATTAAGCTATGTATAAACTTAGTAATATAATCTTTGTTGGTAGCTCACGAAAATTTTTAATAATATAACTTTATGCAAAATACTAAATACATAATTTTCATATCAGAGACTACAGAAAGTATTAGCTTGCAATGATAAATAGTGATAAATTAGAACTAGTTTTAAATATTTTAATGAAATTTTGATAAACAGGAATGTATTTCTGTTATCTTTAATTTTTATTTATTTACTATATATTATATTTTTAAATTAAATATATGAGAATTTCCATATTAAAAAACCTCTACTGATTATCTTAGTAAAAATATCATATCTTGCAAACTTAATAAAATTATGTACCAGTAGAATGAGCAATAAATTATACCTTAACATTTGTATACATAATGAAGTTGTCGGATATTTGTTCTTGTTATATAAAATATTAAATTATAATATTTTATAATATACTATATAATGTACAATATATTTTTTATAATAAAAAATTAAAATTATTGAAAGAATATACTTATTCTTTTAATTTTTCTTTTGCAATTCTACTATTTTCCCACTAATCCATTTTTATTAGAACAACTTTAAATTCAAAAAGTTTAAACTCTCAACTTTAAAATCCTATTCATAAAGAAATTCTTCAACTTTTATTTCTTTTGATATCAAAAGAGGTATTTAGGTTTAATTAGAATTTCATATACAAAAAAACTAGAGATCTCTTAGATATTTTTTTAAATGATATCAGAAGTATTTCAAATTTTAGAGTGCCATGACAAAATTTATTTCTATATAAATATTAATTTATCTAAGTAGAAAATACTCTGCACATATTTATTTATTATTAATGAAATTTTATTAAAATAAATCAATCTGATACTATCTTTTTAAATTTCTGTTAATTTTATGCAATTTTATAATAAATAACAGAAGTTTTTAATAAAGTCACATCAAATACAAGAAACAAACTAATTTTGTTTTTGTTTTCATTTTCTCTCTCTATTCCTTAATTTTTACTCTCTCTCTTTCACTTTGTAAGTAGTTCAATGTATCGGCAGAAGTTAACCGTTAAAATATTAAAGTATAGTATTGGCTGGTACCATATGCCTATGACATCCAGAACGTTTTTTACAACGCATATTAAAAAATTTTCTTCGAAGCCGCCCTTTGTTTTCTTATAAGTATTAAAACGCTATAATATGATAGAAAATGTCAAAGTGATAGGAGTAAGAAAAGGACCGAGACCTTTCTTCATATATCGAGCGCGGAGCCGAAATTAATTCGTATTCAATCGTTGGTGAAATACTCTTTACTTGTCACCTCAAAGAGAGTATAGAATATCCGTGCAGTAGAAGTTGTATAGTTATGTCAGTCTAGATGTGTTTGAAAATCAAATGCTTTGACTGTTATCAATTATTTTATTTCTAAATATCTATAACAGGAGTACGAATAACTACTCGAGAGTGTTCACTTTGTGTGGTTTCAGCTATGTGTCTAGTAAGGGACTTTTTAATTGTATGCATATCCTCATTGAACATCGATTTCCAGAACTAATTATGGTCAATACTCGAAAATTCTGCTTTTGTAAATTTCAACGAAATGATATATCGACGTTACGAACTATGGAGATTCAATGGATAAATCATAGAATTTTAATTTGTAATATCGCTGTAGCATAATACCCATCAATCCAAAATTGTATCAGAATAATAGATTTCAAAAGATCAACAAGGATTTAATCAAGAGAATATTGATCATACGAGATTAGATCTATAAAGAATCATTTTTCAAACCACAATCAATCTTAAAAAAATCTGTTTACAAGCACATGCACAGATAATAAATTAAATGATTACAAAATTTGTAGCTTTAATATTTTATATTAAAAATAAAATAAATGAAAAATTATAAAAAAAACTCTAAAACAGCTAAAAGCAACTATGAAGACTTTCTTAAGAATATTATTTTATTGATTAAATCAAAAGCAGTGGCACAATCTAGTAATAGTATGATTACCAATCTAAAAATGGGTTGTACTTTTTGTTTTATAGTGTTGACGTGTCTCGGACAACATTAATCAATCCGATCACGGAAATCTAAATTTTCTTCACGCACAAATAAAAAAAAGAATAACGACGATATATCGGAGAATACGAAACGGTCGGCAGAATTTTAAGAACCTCATCATCATTAAGATTTAAGGAACCTCGATTGCCGTTTAGATTTTTAGAACCTAGGCGCCGTTGTGATTTTACGAAACTATCATGGCTATCGGGATCTTCAGTAAGAGCAATAGGATTTAATTTATAAGGAGAGTACTAGATCAAGAACACCAAAAGCTCGCCGAGAGAGGCCCTCAACAGCAGTAGACCCGTGGAAAGCAGGAGTTCACCGACGAGCAGGAGCCTCGGGAATAGGAATAATCCGCGGGAACAGCCTACGCGATGCGTCTTATAGCATGCCATGTAAAAAAACCTGCTCATCTTTGTTTTTAATTCACCTTATCACCACTCATCCCTTGTGCGGATAGAAGGAGGGGAGGAGGGAGAGGTCTCTCTAGATTGGGTCATATTCAACGTCGCTTGGGCGCGATTGGAAGACGCGAGCGCGGATTTTAATCCTAGCCCATCGCGACGGGCTGATGAGTTCCACCCCCTTCTGGTAATCGCGATTATTTTATTCTGTAAACCGGGAAAAAGGGGTTTGTCTGACGTGGATGAGAGAGAGAGAGAACGCGTACGCTAGGCAGAGAGCGCCTAACGCGTAAGTGTATAAGAGAAAGAGAGAGGTAGAGACAAGTCGTGGAGTTAGTGTGGGTACGAGAGAGAGAGAGAGAGAGAGAGAGAGAGAGAGAGAGAGAGAGAGAGAGAGGTAGAATAAGGCCTGGTAGTGAAAAGGGGTAATGCTGCAGCTGTTTCGCACACGAGTACCGTGCCTCGCACGGCATGGGCCTGCAAATTTCCCAAAATATTTCGCACTAGAATATTTTCTACGATATTTATTTTTCTTAGTGTGTCGAGTTTTCGGCTTATATTGAAGAGGCATAACGCCTCTTTCTCCGCTTACCTGCTTAGTCATGTTCCCTTTTTCGCACTTACTCTATTCTCTATTATCCTTACTCGTTTACCAAATGACTTTCCAGACTTGATATTCTTTGACGGTCGAGTGTTTTGACCTAGTGCACAAATATCGCATTCAGTTTATAATGATTGTCTCTCTTATTTTGGTGAATACGCGGAATTGTAGATGACTTTTACAATTTCAATAAATAAATATGCTTTATATTGTGCCGTCTATATTACGCTCGCATTGCATTCTACTTTTCTTTATAAATACTTATATCTATGCATGCTCTTCATTTAGAGTTTTAAATATACAATTTAATATTTATATTAGTAAGAGGTAATTTTGACAAATATAATTTTTTAAGACGGAAATAACTGACAAATTTACTTGATACATAAATATAAATCAAAACAATAATTACAATACACCACATCGTAAGCGGAGCGTTCCAACTAATATTATTTATGACTAGAAAATTTAAAGAAAGGTAAGAACGATATGCCTCAGACTTTACACGTACCCTGCGTATCGTTTAAAATCATCAAGATGCATATATTGTATTAAAACAATCTCTTGTAAATATACAGTCAGGAGAAAATATTTAAAAACAATAGAATTTTTATTATAATTAAATATTATAGTTAAATACCGTCAAATTCATAGATATTTTTTAACATCATGATTCGCATAAACATTCTCAATAAAAATATTATAAAAAGGTATTATTTTCAGTAGAATAATAATATTTTGTTGAACATTGAACAACATACAAAAATATACATATTAATAAATATTAGAAAGAAGTGGAATCAAGTGGGTAATATTATCTAATTAAGGAGTGATTTAACTGATGACCTAGAAATTTAAGTCAAATATGCATACTAAGGTATTCACAATTAAAATTTAGAGTAGGATATACGGGCTTAGTTGTAGCTTTTTTTTTGTTTAATGCAAAGTCAGCAGTTAATTATAAATTCGTAATTTTTTAAATAATCAATTTATGTGAATAATACTGCAACAGCGTCTATAAAAATTATATGATTAAATGATTAAAATATATCTCTGTACATATATTAAAGCAAATTTATAAAATAATAGATAAATATATTTCAAGTTAGATATTTTTAATTTTTTGTAGCTACATTTAAAAAATTTTTTTAAGTTAATTTATTTTAAAGGATATTTTTTATAATACTACTAATTAACTTTTTTAAAGGAGCTGATAAGATAAATAGTTATAAAATTATGCTCTTTAATTTTATATATTTGCATATAAATAAATACATTTTAATAAAAAGTGAACATAATTTTAAAAACAACTAATACATTTTAAATTTTTTATTTATGACTAACATCAACCTATAATTTTATAATAAGTTTTTTAATATATTACATTAAAACTTAAGACATCGTTAAAATGTTATTACATAATAATTATTAATTAATACTACGTTTTAATATTATATTTTTCAAATAAAAGCGTTTCTTGTAGAATTTAAAAATTAAAAAAGTAACTGTAAAATTGCTTATTATTATTTTATTTTCTTAATTCTGTATATAAAATAAAATATCACATAAATTTAAAGAAATTTTCTAAATATCATACAGTAGTAGGAAATTAAAATTACAATTACAAAATATAATAAAAGCTTTAATTATAATTTGTTATAAGTTGAAACATTCCTGTAATTTTTAAAATTTTAAATGCTAGAAAAACTTTAATTTTCAAATGAAATAAATAAAAATTACATTTTAATTTTAATAAAAAAAATAAGGATAGAACTAAAATGTACTTAAATATAAATTAAAAATAATATGGTATATAGATTTGTGTCAAAATGTAATGTATTTTGATGGAAATCGAACAAACTGTAATGATACATCCGTTATGTAAAATAAGGCTTGAAGTATAACCTTCACAATGTTTATTTTTTAAAATAAATGTAGTCAACAGAAAATTTGTAATTAATTCAGCATCAAGTACACAAAATTTCGTTAGGAGTATAAAAGAAAAATAGATTAGTTTATTCCATAAATTCGTACAGATTTCAAATTGAAACTTTCATACGCCTCGTAACAATAACAATACTGCTTAGAATAAGATCATCGATGCATTACATTTAAACGCTCTTCCGATTCCAGACCTTTTCAGGTGACAAGATGACAGCGATGGAAACACAATGCTTGTATTAAAACAATGACAAAACAATTAGAGAACTCATAAATGTCGGGCGCAGCTGCATATATAGGTGACATGGGTCTTCGCTCCAAAGTTGCGTTATTCTAAGTTTCGTTTCGAAGTGTCACAAGCACAGAAATTGTTATGGTCAAGAGTGCATTGTGGACAAGAGAAAAACGACAGCGCATCACACCCTATCAAAATTGTCATCGTAACGGGAACTGGACACATATCTTCCGTAAAACGCGTTCTCTGATAGTGTATTCATTTGTGCATTCGTTGTGGTTTTTATATTAAATAAATCTGGCTCACTGGAAAGTCAATGAAATTGCGCACCTAACTAATCCTGCTTGCCTCTACGCCCACCATGGTTTTATGATTCAAGTTATTTTTGCATTTCAGCATTTTTCCTCTGTACATCTATTTTTCTGCTTATATATCAATTCATAGGTTATTTCTATATTGTGATAACCGATGTATCTTTTGCGTTATAAATCATTTGTAAAATGGTAAGTGTCTTGTAGTAAACTGCATTGAATTACAGCCAAACTAAAAATATTGAGAAATATTTGACATTCATACTGACATGAAATAATATTATATAAAATATTGTAAATGTAAAATATTATATATCAAATGCTTTATAGATTAAAATATTTTATGCTTCCAATTTTTTAATATCAATTTTTGAGACTCTTGTGTAATAACTACGATAATAAATATCATACATATTATTTTTCATTTATTTTTCATAGTTTTACTGACATTTTCTACAAATATTTCCTTTTCAAATTATAAACTATGTTTGAAACCATATCTTGAATAATATTTTCAATTTTAAATACATAATCTAATATCTATGAAATATAAAATAAAATTAAGAAATTACTCCTAGTCAGACTACATAATAATACAATATTTATATTAATAGTATATAAAGTTGATAATTTGACTTTCAAGATAAACTCAGATCTCTAGTCAGGTACATAAATAAATAAGATCACTTAGCAATATATGTTATTATATTTCAAACTTTTAATTAATGATATTTGAAAGATTTATCTTATGTTTTAAACAATGATTCGGTGTGTTTTTTAAAACTCAGAATTACGGCTGAAATAATAACCTATCAAATTTAATTAATACGAATTTAGAATTTATCAGTAAAAGTAATTGAACAGACAAATTTTTTTATATACAAAGCTCCATCATACTTGCTGCTCATTTCAGTTTCTTTTTCTTCATTTATCGTGCAAATAATTTCAAAGAAGAAGGAAATTAGTGTTGGAACATAAAAAAAAATTAAAGAATATAGAAGTATGTCTTATATATAAGAATTAAAAAAATTTTTTTTTAATAATATTGGATTATAATTATTATTTATAAATTTTTTAAACATTTCATATTGCAATTTTCAGGAGAAATATATTTTATATTTAGTTTTCGTAAGGTTTGACTTTTACATATAATATTATTAGCCCAACAGAATAATTTTTTTACTGAAAAGGCACATCAGCAGTATTTATCTTATATGAATATAATAGGAAATTTATTCTTTTTCTACTCTAAAAAATTTCCTGTTTAAATTTAAGAATGTATATTTAAAAAAAAAAAATAATTTTGCATTAAAATATTTATTTTTATTATATATTTTTAAGAAAATAATCAGTATTGAAATAAATATCCGTTAATTGAATTAACCATAATTAAAATAATTAAGATTAAATCATGTAACGTTAACAGGTATTATATGAGATTAAATTTAAAAACACATATAAGATATATACACATTAAAATTTTAGAATATTATTAATAATTTATTTACTAATTGCATTTTAAAAGTAGTTGATATTTAGAAATAAGCTTTATCGTCTTAAATTTAAAGATAAATGAAATTATAAAATTACTAGAAAGATTTATTTGATCCACAAAATTTTAATAAATTTTAATCTAAAATATGAAATGGAATTAGAACTAAGTAATATTATTAAAATTAAAAGTAACTTACATTTCTCATTGACATTTATATTGAAAAAATTATTCTTGGTCACTTGAATGCAGTTAAATTATAAATATATATATATACGTTGGAAATTCAAAATAGGATTGAAATAAATATTAAGATTTTACGTGTTAGTTGTGTATTATTATTATTATTATTACTTATTATGTACTAGGGTTGAAATAAATATTAAGGTTTTACGTGTTACTTGTGTAGTATTATTATTATTATTACTTATTATGTACTAGAGTTGAAATAAATATTAAGATTTTAGGTATTAAAAATAATTTTAAAGTAACTTAAATCAGGATTCAAAGTAATTTTCACCTATCTATTTTTATAAAATTTGAATAAGAAATAGTTAAATAATCGAACATATAATTTTACAAACACATATGTTGCAAAAATAATACTATTCATTTTAATATTCTGTTTTAAAATTTAGCTTATACGAGTTAGTGGAAAAACAGATCATATACAAATGTATTTATTAAAATAAATACCTTATCGACATTAATACGATCCGTTGTAAGAATAGTTTTATCAATATTTTTTGTAAAATATTATTATGTGATTAACATATTTCACGATAAAAGCTATATTATTGTTATAACTGTCTTCTAAATAGCCATTCAGTATAATGAAATTTTGAAATCTGAACTACGGAATCTAATTAATTAATTGTAACTCACTATATTAGACAATTAAGCTCCAGTACATAAACCTATCATGTTAATGCACAATTCACCTTTGTGATTCTTAGGTTAGCGTTAACCTGAGAAAATTTTTGAAAGTTACAATGAGTTTTGACTAGTCCGTATAATATATAATACATTGAGAATAGAAATAATTTATACAAGAAATATTAAGAGATTGAATAAAACATTTAGTTTATAGTGAAATTAAAATTTCTTATTCAAAATTTTCGAATTCCCTCCCCAATATGCTGTTTATGCATATAAGTAGGATAAATATAAATATAAACGTATAAATGATAGTGAGAAGTAGTTAAAGTAGATAGATAGATAAATGGAAAGAAAGGCAGAAATAAGAGAGAGAGAGAGAGAGAGAGAGTAAAAAAAGAGAGAGAGCACGATAATGAAGATCTGAATAGCTGCCTTTGGAGTTCCGACTTTACAGAAAGTTCCCTTAATCTTCGTTACTTAACATCTACAAGATTGTGCATCATGTTGTCCAGAATGACGTAGAAGAATAAAGGAGGGAAGCAAACCAGAAGCAGCACAAATTTAAGCTTTGAAGGATCAAAACGTAAGTTCTAAATTTACAATAATAATAGCTTCCACTGGAATCTTGTCCAATGTAAGAAAAAGTTCCAAGGTATCGCCTCATAAAGCACTCGATATAAGTCAGCGAAAATACAATTCCCAGGCTGTCAAAGATAGAAGCTTAAGAAGAAAGGAATCTTTTTAAGCGTTTTGTTATATGGAGCGCGGAAAATATACAAGGATCCAATGAAAACTGTACTACTGCGGAGATGGCATTTCCAATCTCTTAAAAATTGAAAATGAGAATATCTGTTGAATTTCAATTACCATGAGCGAGTGTGCAGAAAGAACTGCATTCTTTACATCCGATACTTTTTAAAGTATTATTGAAAAAAAATTAGGTCTTCTTATCTGATTGTGTTTCAATAATATTTAATAAGATATTCCAAAGAGAGTTTATTTCATACTTATCGTTTTTTAAACCACTTTATATAATATATTTGTATAATGTACTTATACAGCCATTAATATTCATAAATTATTAATAATAATAAGTAAAAATTTGAAGCTTCAAATATAATCAATATTAATAAAAATTATACTAAAAAAAGAAATCGTGTAAATATTTTAATCTATCTTTATGATTAAACACTACGTATTTATGAGTATTTAATAAAATTTTTAAAATAAAAAAAATTTTAATTCTTAAAAATTAAGTTATTACTTTGTTTACGAAGCAATTGAAGATACAGTTAATAGTAATATTGTTATTTTACTTTATCGCTAATTTTTCAACTTAATTTTTACTATTTAATGCTAGTAATTAATCATTAATAAATAATAGTACTAATACTATATTGAACAAAAAATTGATATTAATTAAATTAAATCTAATCTAAATTATTAATAATTTTTTTAGTCTTATAAAACTTTTCATATATCTTTAATTATTTTGGATAGAGATACAAACTATTTTTAGCATTTTATTGCAAAAAAACTCTAGAAGTTATATTTAATCGTCATATTAAAACATTAATATTTAATAAAATAATGTAAATTATTACAAAATACGAGAAAATTTATAAAGAATTTTTAATATGCATTTGTAAATTCAATATTAGAAGAAAATTATATTCCAATGAGGAAAATATTTCAAATTTAACGCTTTTTCCATTAAAATATAATAACTTAACGTATATTTTTGAATATTTTGTCTTGACAGTCGTTACAAATTACAGAACCATTTTATCGATTTTGCAAAGTCATGCAAATATGCTGAGTTACTGATGAAACTTATCCCGTTTAATAAGTTTTAGAGGAAAGGATATGTTGCAAACTTCTCATTGTTCATCTTTGCCTATGTATGTTAAATTAAGCACCGTAGTGCAGAATTGCAAATAGAGAAAACTTTCTAGTGATACTTTACGCACCCACAAGCATGAACGTGGGTAGTGCAAAGAAATGATAAGAGAGCGTTTTCTTACATTTAACCTGAGGAGAGTTTTAATATTGTGTGTTTAATCTTGAAATGGATGGTACAAAAATATAAAATGTTCTAATATAGAAGAGATAAATAAATTGTAAAAATAAATAAATAAAAAATATATTCAGATAGATTGATATATATAGATTGATAGATAAATAGATAGATAGATAGATAGATAGATATATAGATAAAGAACTTGATATTTTCTTGTTCGTTAGACAAATTCATGAATATATAAATTATAATTGTAGAATATAAAAATTATTGAAAAAAAATATAGTGATTTATTTATAAATCATTTATAAATAATTTTTATATATCGGTCAGCGTTTAGTACATAATTTTCAACTTAATAATTTGATAAGAAATATATATGCAAATATTAAATTAAAATTATATAAATAAATTTAATATTTAATTTTCTTAATAATAAGTAATTTATTGTAATTGATATCTTTTTATGTTTATTTCTTTCATTGATCTTAAATAAATATTTTTTAATTTAAATATTTGCAGTTATTTTAAGAAATATTAAAAAATGTTTATTTATATGATTTAAAACATGTTAATGCGTTAATTTTCCGTATCTAAAATTATATATTATTCGTTAAAAAACAAAATAGATTAATGAATGAATTTAAAAAGAATTTTTTAGAATAATAATTATATCCTGATAAATTTGGTAAAATTAAAAAAAAATTAAATAAAGAATATAATTTTAAGTGAAATTATTAATATTATTGCAATAACCTTGAACTAAATTCAAGATAAAAATTACATATATTTCTGTGATGAAAACATGGTTTTACTACATTTTATACACGTATATGATAAGAAGTGAATTGTGAATTCTTTTAAATAAATATCCTCCGTTTATATCACTTTTATAATTTGCCTCATTCTTTCATAAAAATACATTTTTTATTAATGAAATTAAATAAAAAATTTTGAATATTTCTATTTTAAATACTTTTTTCTAATACAATTTATTACATAAAATTCATACGATTTATCGTTAATACGTGATGTTTTTGATATTTTTTAAAAACAATTTATTATAATTTTGAAATTTATATGATTTATTAAATTTAATAAACAAAATTTAGGAATTAGGTACTAGAAAAAGCCATAATATAAACACTATTATAGTAATTTTTAAAATCTTCAATATCAATTTAATACACCTATATCAAATTAAAAAAAAACTATTTTTTTCTTATGTAATAAAATTTAATAGACTCTAGTGTTTACTGATTTTGAGTAACTGACTTAGCTTTTAGTATAGTATTACATTATGTATTTTACAGCTTTGAATCGAAACATATAAAGTTTTGTATATATGTAGGCTTTAAAAATTTTGATGAAAGTTTTGTTATAAACAATCAAATCAATATAAATAATAAAAAATCAATACTTATCATAAAAACATTCCTAATACTTAGATTTGTAGCGTATACTTTAGGATACTTACTTTTATTCTTAAGTGGCGGGCCGGATCAATGTTTGCCGCGCGCCGAATTTTCGGCGCGCGTAATATATACAAAGATCGGGTGTCCCGCGCCGTGTCAAATATCGACGTTATTATTTATAATTTAGAAATACGATTAAATATAAGGTTGTACGAATATTGTAGAATGCGTAATGTTTTGTATTTTGAAGTGTGTTAAATTTAAAAAGACCGAAAAAGAGCCGGACGCCCTTTACCGACGGCACGCCCAGGAGTTGGAATCGTGCAAGCAACTATATTGCACGCGCCGCTCAGCACTCATACATTATACCTTTAGTGTAATATATAAATTGCTAATACTCGTGTTAATAAACAATTAATTTACAATAAAAATAACGAGTTGATTATTTTACCGACAAAACTATAGATTTGTTAAGCACTCTCTGAAAAATATCACTTCGAACTAGAAGGGTCTAGCAAATATGGGAAATAATATTACTTTATAAATTTACTATAAATCTTTAAAATTTATTTTTCCAAATACCAAAACATACTAATCGAATACATAGATATGTAAGTTATAAGCCTTTTTTAATCATTTTTATAAATTAAAATTTATTTACAATTAGAAATAATATTATTGAACTATGTGCAATAGTTTAAGAAATATTTACTTTCATTTTCTTTAGAAAGATTCGAGGTAATACTTTATCTCCGAGTAATCTCAAGCATAATTATTGAATAAACAATACTGCTAAAATTTTATAAAGCTCCATAAAAACGGATGCTACGCCCGTTGCCCTATTGAATCAATTCTACGGTCAGTTTTGTTACAAAGAGGGACTGAGAGAATAGAAGTAGTAGTAAAGTCGAAAATTTTCGGTCGATTTTCTTTTATGATGCCTTCAAGCAGAGTTTGATTGCACTGCAGCTTTCTGTGTTAGACCAACAGTTTATATAGTATTAGAAGAATAGCCGTGGTAAAAAATTTGGAGATTCACTAAAAACTAAGATGAATCTTGTAAAAAAAGCAGGATCTTTTTCAGGTATAATATTTTTAATTAAAAGATATTTAAAGGGTATACAAAAAATTTTTGCAAATAATAAATCTCCAATTAAAAATATACAAGTGAAGCATGACATTGATAAAATAGTTCAAGTAATAAAATAATGATAATAATTTTATTTTTTAGAATACAAAATATCGTTATTTAACAACAAAAACTAAAATTTTATTCCATATAAAAGAACTTAAATAGTTATACTACTTAATTAAGCTTAAATATGTTGCAAAAATTACTTGAAATAGAATTCTCTAATATTATAATTTAAAATAGAAAACTCACATGCAGATAATATTTTTATACCCATTCTAACCTAATATAAGTATTTTAATATAAACAATTCAATAAACTTAAATTTTAATGATTATATTTTATGTATGTGAAGAGATTAAATTTTTTTGTAACATTTTACAATTGTAATTTATTTTAAGCAATATGAAGAATTAAATACAAAATATTAATTACAAAGTATTATAATTATTCTGTCTGCAATTTGAAAATTAATTAATTTCGCTTTTCTTAAATTAATAAATATGCTTTTGCATTAGTAAATATTTAGTTCAATAGCATAATTAACTAAACGAATATTGAAGAAATGTCAAATAAAATGTCAAAATAAATAATAGATTCTATTTATATAGCGATTATTTAAGAAATCCAAAATTTATAAAAATATTTTAAACAATATGGTTCAAATAAAAATAAGATATATTATATGCACATAAAGATTTAGTATTAAATTTTAAAGGAAAAATATATAATTGACAAGGAAACAAGCATTGAAGATTGAATTTAAGTATTTTAAATATATAAGAGACATATGTGGATTACATTTATCATCATATGTTTTAGAAAAATGAGATAAGAATTAATATATATCTCGATCAAACTACCAAACTAGAACGGAAAAATGACCAATTTACACAACAATTGAGACTATTAAATAAACTGATCGATCACCTCACAGATTCGTTAATTCTGCTGAAAGAAAGCGTAAAGTTAAAAAAATATTTCGGTACCATAGCTTTATTTTTACGATACGAAATGAGTTTTTTAATAAGGACGATTGAACGACCGAAATACAGAGATCAGAATAGAAGCTTACTGTAGAAGTTTTTTACTGTGTTGATTTTATGTGCCATTAAGAGGATCATGTGTCCATCTCTTTACAAAAATCGAAAATCAGAAGGCGAGGCAAGACAAGACATTAGAACTTGAGACAGTTGAAAAAAGGTTGTTTGCCTGTTGGAATGCTATGTGTGTGTATATGTCTGATTGCCAAGGATAATTTTTTCAGACTTGTAATCACACGTCGAATAAACTAGAATCCATACTACGTACGATAATATGGTTGAGTTTTGCGCAGAAGCCACGCCTAAGTTGCGGATAACGAAAATTCGACTCAGCTCTTTTAGTGCTCCCTTGCAATTTTTTTTATATCGAAATTACTGCCACTTGAACATTTCATCCTCAAATGTGACGCGTGAATGGCCGTAATTTGATTATTTTATTTTCGAGATTTTTGTTTTTCCAGTAAAGTCTTTAAATAGCGTTATTATTTATCGAAATATTACAAAAATTTTTACTTTTACTTTACTATATACGCTTTTCTAAGCATGCTTATCTATAATATTAAAACCAGTATTAGAGATAGAAAAAGGTTTGTACAAGCATTCAAACCAAGCAAGGCAGTGTTATAAATAATAAGAATAAAATTCTCATAAATTTAATAAAAGTTGTGGATAAATATTTAACCACCGTCAAAGTTTAAACCGAAATTTTATTCAATAAATAAATAGAGTAAGCAACAATTTATTCATTGACTCTCGCGAGTTTGCGTTAGAATTTCCGATACATTTTGATCAACTTAATAGTTAAGAATGATGGTGTGACTTTCTAAGCAACATGTAAACCTGTCATTTTTTATGCACCCACTAGCAGTCGAAAGCATAAAATAGAGCTTCTCACTATACGAAACAGATATCACGAGAAAATTCATAAAATTATTATTATTATTAATATTACTATATTGTTATAAATTATTCACATTGATATTTATTTAAATATATCTCTTTTGTCTTTACGATAAAAAATACTTTTATTCTTATGCATAACT
This sequence comes from Platyscapa corneri, assembly GCA_018907185.1. Taxonomy (NCBI): domain Eukaryota; kingdom Metazoa; phylum Arthropoda; class Insecta; order Hymenoptera; family Agaonidae; genus Platyscapa; species Platyscapa corneri. Next base: position 1,371,659 of record JACCHW010000004.1, read on the forward strand.
CATTAATAAAGATATAATCTAGAATTTAAAGTTTTAATGTTCATAGATAAGTAAAAAATTATTAAAATATTGAAACGACGTTTTCGAATGTGCAAAACACTAAACTGAATAAGTGAATGAATGACTGAAAAAGGAAAATAATATACGTTACTACTTTTTGTATGATATAGGAACTTAAAAAAAAAAATTTCTGGAATAAAAAATTTAAAAAACAAAAATGAAAAATTTAGATTTTTTATTGTTCTTGTTTGAAAGTCGTTAAAATAGAAAGCACAAGATTAAAAGTAATAATAACGTATGTGTGTTTTCTAATAGTTGATCTAGCATTTTTACTTTTATTAAAAATAGATCGACACTGTAAAATTTCGGTTATACAATATATTTAAATTTGCAAACAATGTAAAAATTTTACGAGTTTATATTTTCATCCGATCATTACGACGATATTGAACTTTTGTAAGTGCAAGTATATTCCATTTATGAGTATAAAGTAAATTATCTATATTTCTAAACTAGTATTTTGTAAATAATAAAAAAAAAATAAACTTTAAAGTAATACCGGTTGTTATTATTTGCAAATAAAGGAAATACAATACGTATACATGCAATAAAATAAAACTGAATCTTAAATAATTGCAAAATTGTAAAAATATAAAAAAAAAAACACACTATAACAATTTTATAAGAACTCGATTATAATTTCTATTGAGTTTAATAGTCTCTACCTAAATAGGATAGAACAGCTTGTTTTATTTGTAAGATTTGAGATTTTAAGAAGAGAGAAAAAACACATATGCAAGTGAGCTGAATCGGATTATACAAATAGTAAATAAATTTCTAGAACTTAAAAAATATATATATAAAGAAATATAAGAGAAGTTGCTAAGAGTAAAATAAAGCCTAGGAAGTAGTAACGAAGAGTTAGAAGATGGAATGAGTGTTGGATTAGTAGAGTAAAAGAAAAGCTGTAGGTCGGATAGAACGACAAAATGCAGAGTAAGGTAGATGTTTTGTATTTCAAATTTAAAAGCATTCGACAATGGAGGCTTCTCTGTATTGTTGACTTGTTCTAGAGACAAAATAAAGAGAGACAGATAGTGAAACAAGGATATGAAAAAGAAAAAGAAAAAAGGAGTGTAGTACAGAGATAGGGAAGTACCGAGTTTTCTAAGGGATTGAAGACAATTTCTGTGGTCCTCAGTACTCCTAAAATCTTCTCTATTTCTCATTCCAAATAAATTATTTCTGAGATGAACGAGGCTACTTATTTTCCGTAATTCTTTAAGAGTCCGTATACTTGCTTTTTAAGATAAGAATAACATAGAATAATATATAAGTGATTGCGATTATGCGAGATTTGAAAGACTCAGAGGGTGAAATTTGTCTAAAAATGTAAGAATAGTAATTATTTCACGCATCTTTAAGATTCACAAAATTTTTGTTTTTCTTTAGCTATTTTCCGACATTTCAATCGCCATTTGGTGATAGTATCTGGTGATAGTTCACCTTTAATTCCGTAAATTAGATTCATGCCATTATTATCAATAAAAATAAATTTCTCTTAAGGATTTTATTTAATTAAAATACTTTTTAAATGCGATAGGATTAATTCAGAAAACTTTCTGTTGACAACAAAGAATAAAATTTATATAATTTCTTTGATTTATTTATTCATCGCAATAAATTTTTAAAGGATAATGAAATTTCATAAATTTCTTTTTCGTTACTATTATTATTAATTTAATATGTTTTTTTAAGAATTTTATAAGATTTAACATATTTAGGTTTTTTAAGATGTTATTATTTTTTTTATTTATTCTTACCGCAAGTTCATTTTTAATCAATAAAATTTATTTATAATTTTATGATAAGAAAACATTACATATATGGAATGGTTATTTTAGTAAAAAAAATTATAATATATTAATGCTCTACGTCATAAATTTATTTTAATTTGTTTTAATAGCTGGATAAATTTTAGTGTTTGAATTTTAATTACGTAAATTGAAAATAGACGACTTCGCACATTCAAAATAAAAATAAAAATGATATAAAATTGTAAATTTTACAAAAACTCTACCCAGTTTCTTCTTTATTTATCTTAGTATAAGAAACTTTGAATATATGAATATTTAATTGTTTTTTTAAAATCATTTGAAGACCAAAAATTAATGAAATAGAATGTTCATATCGATTATATTAAAATTTTTATTAAAATCGGTAATAAGATCACTTTGACCAAAAAACCATTTTCTGATGTAATCATCTTATTTGAGGATGTTATGCAACATACATTGCTGCTAATAGGAAAGTTATAAACGGTGAAAATAATATATCATCAATTTTTTAATAATTAAATAATGTTTTATTCATTTAATAAAAATATTACTATCGGGCAGGTTTTTATAATTTTAATTTATTATTGTTTGAGATGTACGAAACTTACATGTATATACACCTTACAAAATGTTAACTTTTTCTGCATATTTATTTAAAAACACAAGCGTAAGAAAAACATTTTTTATACTGAAGTTTCGATATAATTTACTTGTCTTATAATAAAGAACTAATTTTTATTGATGTCTATTTTTTAAATTATAAAATAGTGAATAAATCTTCTTCATTATGATGCTATCTTGTAGCATAAGATATATTCCAAATGAAAATTAGTATAGACCATTTATACCGAGGAACTGACTTTAATTTAAATTGTATTTTTTGAAATATAAAATATAAAATATAAAATATCTACTCTGAAAAAATATACATATATTATTATACGTAAAATTTATTTTAAAAAGTATCTGTAAAAAATATACGTAGCTTGGCAGAGAGAGTAGACACTAAAGGGTAGTTGTATTATTCATCCATGTATAAAGCCTAATGTTACATAGAATACGCAATTTCCGATTTGCTTTATATCAGCTAATTACATTGCGAAATGAACACGATTAGATACCTCCGTATTTATCTAATATTGTGAAAATACAAACACCACTTTACACATGTAGTCTTTGCAGACAGTAAATGCGCATATCAATTACAATATGTACTATTTTAAATTTTTAATTTTTCTTTCTTTCCGAAACAGATAATGTCTCATTCTTTATAACTTCCAACTCGCATAATTCACATTCTTTCAACATTATAGATTAAGTTTACCTACAATATTATACGATTACTTCCATTCATAAATTAATTAATATCATCTGTAACTAGTCCATTCTTAAAAAATATTGAAATTAATTTGTACGGAAAATTTTGTAATTTGATTACAACATTAACTTGAAGCTTAATAGTGTGAAATCAAAACATTAAAGACATTCCAATTTTATAATGTAATTAAATGTTATTTATTAACTGAGAATTTCATTACAAATCAAGAAATTAAATTTTCTAATCTCGTGTCAAATTGTAATTGAAAAAAATCAATTAAATCTAAAATAAACTTACTTTTTTGCCGTCTAATTCATGAGTGCCTTGAGCTAATACTTTATCGACGCTCGATGGATCTGCAAATGTAATAAATCCAAATCCCCTGTACAAAAAGAAATACCATGTTATATTATTCAAATATATGACTGAGTAGGATTATAAAAATTAAGTATTAAGTTAATAATTTATAATACAGATTATTTTTATTGTTCACGTATGCTTTAATATAACATATAATATGGGTTTCTTTAATTATAATAAATATAGATATTCTAAAAATCCACATTCACTAATAATTTTCAGTGAAATATATAATAATATTAATTTTTTTTTTTTATAAAAAATTATTAATTTGAAATATTATATACGTTAGAAAAATTGATATAAAAGATAATACTGTTTACTTTATTAAACTTACTCGTTTAAAATTTCTGATAGTCAATACATTAACGTTACCTAAAAATTGTTATTAAAAAATTATAACTGAAAGAAACATAATTAAATTTTTTCTTATCTTCTTTTAAATTTTAAAATAATATCTGATATTTAATAAATCATTCTATTTAGTAAATAAAAAGTAAAATTATCGGGTTTTTATCAATTTAACTGTTTAAAGTAAAAATTAAAATTTTTAAATATTTATATGAGAAACTGCATCAAATCATATAAATAATTTTTCAAACGTGTACCAAGTAGTTTGTTTTAAAAAAATACATTGTTTATATAATTCATTTGTATTAATCTAACGTAGTGTTTGAAAACAAATTAATAGAACGGAGAAATAATGAATATATATATTATATATATATTACATAATATATTATAGATATTATATTACATAATATTGAAGCAATAATATCAGATATTATACAAGAGCTGTAATATTAAATAATATATCAAATAATTGACTATTTAAGAAGAAATTTTTTTACAATCTCTCAAATTAAATTTATTAATTAAAAAAAATTTTAAATACATTTTACATAAATGAATTTTTCTTTAAATATATTATTGTTTGAGATAAATATTAATTCAATAAGATAAATACTTTTAATATTAACATCTATTTAAAAACTAAATAAATCTATCGATTTACTTTAAAACTATAAACAAGATAAAATATTTCCATAAGGTAAATAAATAAATTATTATTCAGAAGCAAAAATACTGAATTAATTTATTTGAATGATAAAGATATTAAATATCATAACTGACATTAACATAACAGTATAAATTTTTTCTATTTTAATATGTTTAAACTGTAAAAGATATTAGATTCAACATTGACTATAATAATAAACGTATATATAAAAAATGTTGATGGATTTATCAGTAGAGTATATAAATACATAGTTTTGTATAAATTTTGTTTTAAAAGAATTATTAATTTGATATTTCTTTCAAATTTAAATTTTTTTCTTTTTCAATTTTATTATATGCCACATTAAGTATATCTTTTGTTACAAATAAAATTTTTATACTTATATATATTAAAATTTATATATAATATATAATTAAATTGAAATGTTCTGGCTTAAAATTATATTTGCATAGTATTAATGATATTCCGAATTTGTATATTTCCTTATGCAATTTTCATAAACTAAATTCAATGAAAATATTATCATATAGCAATAAAATTATAATTATTTACCGCAAATTTTGTTTTATTTTCAAAAATTAATTTTATATTGATTCATGTAAAATTTATTCTATGAAAGTTTATGAATAATATGGTAATATTATAATTAATAAAAATATTTTTTTAATGGTAGAATATTTATAAAGAAAAATTTATTTTATACAAATGTAAGCAAAAAATGAACATTTTAAATGTTGACATCAATAATTAATTAAAATAATAATTTTCTGAAAATATTGGGTTTGCTTGTTAATAAATATAATATGTTATTATTGCTTCAAAATAGAGTAGTACATTTTGGTTCATTATATGCAGTCAATTATTTTTGAGAACTAATCAAATTCCAATAACATTTTATTCGCGTACATTTTTATATAAAAATATATAATGGCAGTAATAATATAATCCCTTTACACATTAAAGTTTATATTTTGAATGTATTGAAATCACTACATAAATAATCTTATATTATTATTAAATAAGAATAGTTATATTTAAACTTGAAGTATTTATATTTTGCAAGAAAATAAAGCCAAAGGTAAAATTTTACGTATATAATAAATTCATGTAAGAATCTATTTATTATAATTCTTTAAATTTTTGAAGGGACATTGTAAAAAATAAAATTAGAATTAATTTATACATTAAGTTGAATTACTAATAAATATATATACTATTAAATATTTAATTACTATTAAATATTATTTTAATATATTATTAAACAGGCTCTGTCTTTCGTATTTTTATGAATTTTATAATTTTAATATTCTCGCCATAATATATAATATTTAAATACAAATCTGAATTTTATTTTTCAAATCTTTTAATAATCATTAATGTAGATAAGATATTATAACTATTTATTAAATTTTAATATAACACTTATGACAATATGACTTATAACCGTTAAAAGGAAAAGAAACGTATGTACTAATTATGTAAGGAATAATATATAATAATTTAGTAATGACTTAAGTACTTAAATAAATCCAAGTCGAATTCCCCATATATACAATCTACAAGATTACTGAGAAATGATGAAATTGATTGAAAAGTGACATTGATAAATAAAGTAGTTAAGTGGGTGATTTATTACAAATAATTCAGGGAAATTTATAAATTTTTATACCATAAAATAGTAAATAAATTATAAAAAGTTAGATATTTACTCGAATTTCAATTAAACAATTAAAGCGTGCCATATATAGAATGCAGAAATCATTCGTTACTATTTTTTTTCAATCGGTCAATTACGAAATCAATTTGGATCTAGGAAAAAAGTTTGTAGTCAGCTCCAGAACACAAGTCAGTGAATGGCAGAAGAGCATCTTTACATCTTCTGAGTAACATTCGCGCCTATAAATCTTTGACGTGGAAAAGAAATTGGCTGAGATTCAAGTTGAAGCTTAAATCAGAATTGAAAGTTGTATAACTATGAGTAATAAATTTGAGCCTTTGATATGCGGAACAATAACTTGCGCACAGATATATTGAAGGATGGTTTTCAGCATTGGCCCTGTAGCTGTTGCGTTTGTGGCTCGTTCGCGCGAGGAACGCTTCTATTTTGGGCCACGCAGTGGCTGGACGCAAAGCCGTTTACATTTTTCATACTGGAGCTTACTAGCACCCTACGCAGTTATTGAAAATATTTACATGTTATTTATGGGCTACACATGCTTCGTGAATGCGTGGCAGAAATATTCTGCCTTTGCCTCTACGAAACCTTTTGGCCGAGCATGACCCCGTTATTCCTAGGCTAACTATTCCCTTGAATTCGGATACTCCGGAAAAACAGAGTGAAACATTCGTAAATGCGCCTCAAAAATTTAATTTATCACGATTAGATGTAGGTTAATCACGTTGAACAATTCCAGATGTATTTTTAAGTAAAAAATAAGTCATTATTGTAAAATTATAATTCGTAGTCTTGACCAGAGTATTGATTTTATTTTATAAAATTCGATGTATAGGTATGTTTTAGAAATGTTTAAAAATTATGAGCAGTTGTCATTTATTTTTATTTCAGTAATTTCTCAGCACCTACTCAGTATTTTTTAATTTTAATAAAAAATACATTTCATCCTTAGCGAAATATTATGCATAAATTTAATAGCAATTGCCTTCCCTGTTACATTAATGAAGGTATCGTACAAATAAACAAGCTCGAGCAAGGCTATAATTATATCTGATTTCAATCTAACATGTATAATCTTAATATTTATATACGTAGCCAAAGAATGTTTTGAAATTTTTTATTAAACATTTTTTTATTATATACATTGACATTGTTTAATTTATCATAAATAAATTAACAATAACAGTAACTAAAATATACAATTTTTTCATTATTCAATAAATGTTGATATATATTTCTATGAAATATGAAATATATTTCTTAAAATTTCATGAACCGAAAGAAAACATGTTTTAGAATTTTATATATGTATATATAATCTTTCGTTATATAATATAATATGATTTATAATATATTTTAATAAAATGTCATATAAATGGATTGAAAATCTTTAAAGTAATTATTGATTAATAATTGAATAATTAAATCTATATGTTTTCCAAATTATTATCTTTAAAAAGTATTAATTAAAAAAAAATTAAAAAATTACTGAATGAAGTGTAAAAATAATATTTGTAATAAAAATTTATAATAAGCATATATAAATAAATAATATATAATAAATGAAAAGAGTAAATAAGAGTAAATTCGAAAATACTAAAAATAGGCATTAGGAAGAAATGAACTGCAAATTATAACATTAATTACTTTTATATTTAAATATTCATGTAAGTTATTTTGTAAATTGCTATTTATTTTTTAACTACAGTGTTAATATTATTATTCGAATATTGTAGAAAATAATATTGTAATTAATTCGTAGTTTTCGAAATTTTCCGTAGTATTGTTCATAATTCTTGAATTTAATGACTATTTCCGATTATAGAACTCTAGATTGATCCTTTTATTTGTACATTACATAAGAAATTTTTAAATTTACAAATGAGAGCAGTCTGAATTTCAATTTTTTTAATAATCCTATTCATATGTAGTTATAAGCATTTATATACATGTAGTAATAAGCATTTCGTCAAAATGATTTCTTCACGACTTTTGTATATTTGTGTTTCTAGACAGATAAACTAAATAGAAAGAATTTATCCATGAATTTAATTCCAAACATTAAGTTTATGGAATAGATCAACCCTTATAATCTAACATTTCCTTTCTTGCTCTCTCTCTCTCTTGCATTTCTTTTTAAAGATGTTCGCTCGGGGTTTGTTTGGCGAATAGCCACGCAATTTTTATTATATAGTACATTCCATGTGTTGAACTCCGGTACTAAAGCAAACTTTTTAATAAAGCTTCTTTATATCGCAGCAAATGTAGCATAAAGTTTGTATTTTCTAGACTAATTTGAAGAGCACTTTGAAATTCAAAAACAGGTTACTTCCTTTGCTTTCATTTTGTAAAAAGTAATTATTAGTCATCCTATGTTATCAGTTTATTTAAGGAATGTAATGAATTACAATAATAATTTGTTTAGGCTCTCAAAAAGATACTAAATGAATATTAGTAAATAATGTACATTCATTTATATTATTTATCAACCCAAGATTTTATTTTAATAAATAAAAATGTCTTTGATTAGGAGTTTTCACATAATAAAAAAAGTGACATGTAATATATAAACTGAAAGAAATAGTTTGTAATGAAGAATTGAAAGGTATATGAAAATTATTATAATATATAATTAAAAATAAAATTAATCGAAAATACCGTTAATTTTATTCATATAGTACTTATGTCAAATAAATTACTCAAATGTTGAAATAAAATTTTTTTTAAATAATTCATAACTGACATAACGGTCGTCTATTTTCAATAGAATAGTGGTTTTATATTTTATTGAACAATTATTATCTTTAAGCTAGAGATGATTCAATAAGAAACATTAATTGAAAATATTATTTGATGAAAGTGTCAATTTTTAATATAAACCTTATTCAGTATATTTAATAAAATACACATGTAAGTTACTAATTTAGAGCCTTTATCTAAATTCTTTTAATCAATTAATTTTTGGCCCAAAAATTCTCTATGTTTCAAAGATTTTTTAAAAATTTAATGTGCTAAAAATAGTTAATGCTTTATATTTTTCTTTTATTATCAACAATAATTGATAATCAGTATAAGACATACATAAATTAGAATATACATTTGTCTTTTTATTAATTTAAATAAAATAATTTTTATTGTTATCAATATGAAAGTTATTAAAATTTTGTATATCATTCAAAGATAAGATCGATACAATATCATAGCTTATAAATTATTAATTTAATTTATTAAATATTATGTAATTATTGGTGCATCTACTTCTTAATTGTAGAAAACAAATATAAGTTTTTAAAGACGAAATTAGATAATCTATGTACAAAGATATCCTAAAGTAAATATTTATTGGAGTATAAAATTATGACAATATTCTGAAAGTAAAATAATTTTTATTCTATTTTATTATAATAACAAATAAATTGTAAATTTTATAAAATATTCAATAGAATAATGAAATTAGAACTATTAAATACGAAACTATAATCTAATAAATTTAATAGATCTTAAAAAATTATGCTATTTTGAACTATACATGTATTATATTAATTTTGTTGGAAGATTGTACTTTTTATGTTACATTAATTCCATTTGAACAAAATTATGGCTTCAGTGACAGATTAAATATGTAGAATAAAAAAGATAAAAAACATTTATATAAATAATTCTGAACGATCAAGGTACAAAATTTATACCTGAACTAATTTTGTAATTTCAAACACAAATGTTGCCCCGAAATTGTGGTTTGTTAAAAAGAAAGGAAAATTTGAGTGGACCGACCAAATGCACGCACGTGTTAACGCATGCACGTAACAATCAAACGAAGCAGCCGAGTAAATTGATAGTCATCTAATCAACATAAAAACACTAGTCAAAACAAGGTATCTAATATGAAAGGGACGTTCACTTCAAAATACCAGTTTAAAAATTCATGTTTTCTTTATGCACTATATTATGCATATACATGTTACCTATTGTAAAATATATTTATTAATATACATTTAATTTAGATGAGAATTTAAAATATTTTTTGTAAATATTATTTACAAAATTTTTCTTATCATTTTCTCAAATTTAATGTCAATGAATAAATAAATTGAAATTTTTATGTATTTTTAATGGTTTTTGAATCTTTTTAATATTTTTTACAAATAATTTAATGATATTTTGTTGGTATGTAATAAAAATTTTCTACATTAATAAATGTTATATTAGTTTAAAACGTCTATTTAAGATGATAAATGTATATTTGAAATATTTAATAGTATAAATGTGATGACGATAGTGTATTGAATATAATATATCGGATTAAATTCAATATTTTAAATTCAATAAAGCATAAATGTAATCTAAATTAATAAATATCTTTATTAATAATTTATTTAACAAGTTTTCTTGCATTAAAAAATAAAGTTATTGATTTTATATATCAATGCACGTAAGAGATTGAATGGTCACGAAAAATTGTATCATTTTTCCTACATTCAAGAATCCGCGTATTTCTTTTCTTACTATTCAACAGAAGTAGTTTTTCTTTCGTACCACAGAGTACATGTCTTTTATAATATTATAGTTGATATTATATATACATCGAAAACAAGTAATGGTGGAAGACAAAAAATGTTACAGTAATGATAATTCTACTTATGTGCACATGGATTATTCATTGTATGTACATACTTTGAACTTAGTTTGACTTACCTTCAAATATTGTTTTAACATATAAATTTTAATTAAAAAATATTATATTAGTATTGTATTATATTAAATTAGATATAATATTATGTTAATAATATTATTATAATAATATATGTACTAATAATGTTATATTAGGTGATACTTTAAATTGTGATTTGTCACAGTTACAAAGCTTTACTAATAGTTCAATGTTACGAACAAAACATTAAGGAAATTTTTTGTTAATCACTTATAGTTTTACACTAGTTATATGGATTTTTTAGAATGAAGTTATTAGAAAAATTCTTTCATATATCAAGAAAATACGTTACATTTTTAATATATCAATGTACTTTCTTGAAACACAAGATTGTTAAATTTTATTAAAAAATTTATACATCGACATTAGAATAAAAATATATTTCATTTTCGAAAAAAATATGCCCACACATTCCTTAAATTAATCAGTAGGGTAATATAATCACAAGCATAGTATATATTTAATTATTAGTTTAGAATACATAACCGTGTTTAATTATCCTATAATTAATATTAATATTACAGTCGCGGTTGCAAGTGAGATTATTCCACTCAATTTCTAAATTATAATATTTTCTCCTACTGTCAAGCTTTTCGATCTTCTTTCCACTCTTTTTCTATTTATCTCGGCGAATGCATATACGTTTACTGCATCACTTGTTACGTGGGTATTGTATGTGAATAATCTATAAAAGGCTGAGTGGTAAAAGTACGGTGGAGGGACAGAGCGGATGGCAGCATAAGCAGCAAAGCTGACTCGTCGCCCCTTGTCTACTTGAGCACGACGGCTCCTACGTTTCTCTACTTTCTGTTCTTCTGTCTGTCCTCTTCTTTCTTTTCTCTCGCCCTTGTCTTCAAAAAGCATCGTCTACGTACCTCAATCTGAGACCGTCTCCTCCCCCACTCTTGTTTCCTCCTTCTCTGTTTCTCGAGCTTCAAGAGTGTCAGACGAGTGGGTGAGTGTTAGTCTGGTATTTGTTTGTCATGTCCGCGTTGTACTTCCTTCCTTCCATAATATGCTGCAGAGAGGCTACATCCGGCTTGTAGGGCATCTGACGCTACTTTATAGCTGATTCTGAAGCTTTGTGAAGGCTCACGTGAGAATGCACAAAAGGGGTACGATTCGTTTGCAAGTAAGAGGGTTCTTTTCGTCGATTTTACGAGCACAGATAACTAAGATATGCAATCGATTTGCGGAACTATCGATATTGTGTCAAATATATCTATATGCCTTCTTATAATCGAAATTGGGATATCAGCTACGATAAGCTTTCGTTTTAATGACATTACTTAATATTAAGCATTTTGTGCAGTGTGTTACTTAAGAAGTAATGGGCTTATTATTAGAGAAATAATTAAAATTTAGAAAGTCGAGCAACATTATTTGATAAATCTACTCATAAAAAAGCTTTATTTTTTTCTAGTGTAAATATTTCGTATGGTATTTTAACTTTGCAATTAATTCTTATTAATTGTTAGTTGAACGTTAAATCTTTCTACATTAATCTGATGAGCTTATTATGATAAAGTTGTTGTGAAGATCGATAAATCAAGGCCTTTAATTGCGAAACTAATTTTAAAACTAATTTTATTTTCAATTTTTATGGACGATTATAGCACATAACTTACGAATAATAAAAAGTAAAATATTTATGAAATAATTGAATACATCGTGGTATTAAAATTTCGTAAAATTCAATTATTCTACAATCTTTAAAGCTTAGAAGGAGCATATAATATTTTTTTATAAAGTGAACCAATAGAAATATTACTATTTTATTCATATTTTTTAAATAAATATACGTAAACTGAGAGTACTTTGAAAATATACTTTTTACAAGCTTATAGACTCTTAAATTAAAAAATCCAATAAATTAAGTTTTATTGATGTTAAAAAAAATTATTATCTAATAATATAATATATCATAACAATATAATATTTTTATAATAAACTACTACTAACTGTACGTCGTCATTATAAAAATCTATTTTAATTAATTTTTTAACTATGTCTTAAATATAATTAGAACATTAATACCAATTAAGACAAAAAAAATTATACAAATTTGATTAAATTAATATTATTACTATTTTTAATATTATTCTTTATTACTATTTTTAAGAATGTAAATTCTTTTGAAAAGTTATTTTTATTTAAATTTAACTTTTAATTAATCTGTTCATACAATATTAAAGGATTAAAAAAAAATTGATATAATTACTGTTTATAAAAAAAACTAATTACTGACAGTTTGAGATTTAATAGATGATTGAAAAAATTATAATCTAACCTAAAAACAATTCCTTATAAAGTACTTATAAATATTTCATTTAACATAAAAATAATAAACATATTTTTATATAAATATACATTGAAGACCGGTCCATATATTTTCTTCCAAATGCAATAATGCTCAAACTAAAAAATAAAAAAGAGAATACAGAATTTAAAGAAGCAGTGACTTCGCACGAATTCCATTACAAGCCTATTTTTAGGTTTTTCGAAATGATACCATCACAAAACCGCATGGTTTTTGATCGTATGTATATGTGCGTCTGAGCGTGGTTGGTAAACGCGGTTATTCGAGCGCTAAGTAATGTAATGAATAGGTAGAGTTCACTTAGGAATTTGGTGGAATAATTGACTTCGGTTTTTCTCTCCTACTTACATGTATAGGATTCTTATGCCAATCTACTAATAGAAAAATTCAAAAAATTAAGAATAGGTTGTATTAATTTATAGTTGTTCATTCATTTTGGAAGACGAAAACTGGTTTCCTAATTCGCATTGATTTTCAAGACTTATTTATGAATTTCATTTAATTCTTTTATTACTCCTCGCTACTAAAGATTTCAAGTCATAAATTAAATTAATTGATTTATGAATTTTACGCTAACTATATTGTATAACTATTTATTAAAATAATTTATTTGTAAAATAATTTAATACTTTTATTTTATATTATTTAATATAATATTAATATATATATATATATAATTCTCACATGATATTTGGAAATTTCTTAACTTGCAGAGAGAATTCAGAGGAATATGCGTAAATTTAGTATGCCTTCAATAAGTTTACATTTAATGACTCTTTTTAATATAATAGTGACATTAATAATTTTATCGTAATAACCGATAAGTTCTAACGAGTGTAATGAACAGTAAATCTTCATTAGTGACTGAAATCACGCTTCTTCCATTTTCCACTAACTTCCTTCTCTAGCGTATCTCATTTGCCCTTATTCTATACCTTGCTTATTCGTCTTTTTCTCTCTTTCTTACTATTTTAATATCTTCTGAAAAGTAGATTTAACTAAATAGTCAACGAAAAAGCTTTATACTTTAGTAAAAATTCATCTACGATAACTATTGCTTCTGAGATTCGTCCAAAACTTTAGCGAAATTCTGCTTTCTCTTTTATTCTTCTTATACCTTTTTTATTTTTCTCAGTTTCAATATTTCTATACTTTCACTATTACTTTATTTAACTTCCTTCAAGCTCTATGTATATAATTTGTGGTTGTAAAAAGTATTGTGTATGAAAATAATTAGTCACTGAAATTTGTGCTAATTGAGATTTTATTTATCTATTATTGTGATTTTTCTTCTTTTTTCTTATTTTGTTATCTATAATATATATATATAATATGTAATAGTATAATCAAATTTAAAATGCTTAATAGAATATACTTACACATTTATCAAATACAGTGAATTAAAACTTTATTTGAAATGATTAAATTTTTTTTGCGTGTAATTAGTATTTTGCAATTTATAAATTTTTAAAAATGAACAAATGAAAAAATTTTACTTATGCATATCTATACAAAATAATCAATTTAACAATATTTCTTAATTTTTAAAATACGTTTTAAATTCTAAATATCATGATTCCTTAAATAATTCCCTGTCAAATCTTTTTTTTTTGTGTGCAATAATTTCGACAAATAATGTTAACAATATTTTAAATACAAACTTTCTTTATGTAAAAATATAAACATAGATTTTTTTTAATTTTTGGCATATACAAGTAATAGTTTTTTGTTTTTTTAATGTTTTTTCGTAAAGTACTAGATTATTTTTATAATTTTTATCTGTGCATTATCTTCCTTCCTTTGAAATGGTATTTAAAAGGGTGCAAAGATTTGTACCTTAGAATGCACTGCATTCTATAATATAGGATATATTTATGTAGACAGTCTCATTGCACTTATGTGCTAAATTTGCAGTAAGTACCAGAATTTATTTAACTTAGTTGTTTCTGGTATTCTACTACAAACCAGCATTGCTAGCATGTAATGCCTCTTTTCGTACGTTACTGAAAATATTTATAGATGCACTGGAAAAAGAGTGTTATTTACACAAGCATGAAACTACACATATTATAAACTATTATAATGCTCTTTAACCAATTGTTTTAATCTACTTTTCTCCTTTCACTGGTAAAAAAATTACTTAATTCTCTCTTTCACTCTGTCTCTCTCTCTCTCTCTCTCTCTATATATATATATATATATATGTAGAGAGAGTATGTAAATAATAATATATAAATAACTTTTCTTTCAGCAATGCGTTCATAACTACTCTCAGTACCCTACGGAAAGAGGCATAACATGCTATCAATGCTGGTTTCTAGTATAATACCAGAAACTACTGAGTAAATAAATTCTAGTACTTATAAGCTTAACACGTGAGTGCAATGAGACTATTTATATAAATACGTCCTATATGACTCAGTTTCTTCGTTATTCACAATTAATATTTCCTTAAATCTCAATTGCTATTACATTGATAGTGCGAATTTTCCACCTCAATCTTTTTCCTATGGATTATTAAAACAATTAGACCAGAATAATTAGAATAGTTTAGATTTTTATACAGAAATAATAAATTTGTCGCTTAAATTTGAAGAACAAATAAATCTTTTTGCATATTAGATTCTGAATTTTGCTACTAATAAAAAAATATCATTTTTAGTAACATAAATATTTATTTAGACTTAGAATAACAAACATACTCGAAATTGTTGCTTTTGAAATATAAATTTTTTTTAAAACTTTTTTGTACAGCAATTACAAATTAATATAATATATTAAATATTTAAAAAAAGGATTTACTGAGAAATTTAATTAAGTCAGGTTTTTAAATCGTTTTAATGATAAATAAAAATAAAAGTTAATTTACGAATTTTTTAGAATTTATATTGAGATATTCAAGTGTAATTTCTAAAAAATTTGAAAGGTTTGAAAACACTTATTGAGATTTCCAACATGTTTACGTCTCGTACTTGCTATTATGTGTATTGATTGTCTTATTATAAATCTGAAATATATAAATTTTAATGAAAAAGATCGGAACCTGTTATATTTCTTAGGTACGGTTTACATGATAAAAATATACATCGAAGAAGTATATGTGTTTGAATATAATAGGTAAATATTTAGTTATACAATTATATTATTTACTTGGTTAAGATATAGAGATCAAAAAAAGTAATAAAAGTCATCATAATAAAAAACTTGAAATTAAAATTCTAACATTTATACGCAAATTCAAATTCCTTTCGACAGTAATTTCTCGAATTTTTATTGATATGACGTATGCTCAATTTTTTGAAACATCAATCCACAATACAATGCTAATTGAGGGTAAAACTGTAAATAAGCACTAATGTTGATTAAAGTAATAGTAAATGCACAGTAACGAAAAGAAAGTGTGGTGAAAGAGCATTTTTATTTACCAAACTCTAATAATTTTTAAATTGGTGCCTTGCTTTTTCAGGAATTTATAAGTAGTTGACAGAAATTTTGGTATGCCTATCATGGTACACTGAATGATGAACGAAATGCATAGTACTTTTACAATCCAACCGAGTACCACATTGGAACCACAGTCAGTTCTTAATTATTTGCGAATAAAAACTCGCCTCTTATGGAGACGGTCAAACATCCTGATCAATGGCGATCATTATTGTGAAAGAGATCTAACAATGCCCTCCATTCTCAAACTATAGATCGCATAAATGTAAGTACGCACACAAATAAGTGTACTTAACTAGCGACCTCCCTTTTCGTACTGTCACTGTTATTCATTTTTTCGACGGTTATGTTTTCTTTTTTATTTTTATAAATTATAAAGGGAATTTTGAATTTCAATACTAAAATTGGATTTTTATGTTATTTTCCTAAAATATTTCCTAAAATATTTGCAAAGAAATTTAAATAAAGGATATATTTCACTTTAAATACTTTTCATAAAGTTATATACATTACAGTTCCTTAAATTATTTAAAATTCCAAGTTTATTTTCATTATAGAAAACGGATTTACAAATTGTAAGTTTGTAAAAAGGTAGTTTTTATAATTTTAGTTATTTTTACATTATAAGTTTACCAATACCTTAATTGTATTGAAAAATATTTACGTGAAAATATTACTATCCTTACGAATGAGATATGTTGTATAAGTTTTAGACTTTAAACGAACCATATTTTTTTCTTTTAAAGATATTTCATGTTTTTATTATATATAGCGGCATAAATATGTTTCATTGCAACGTAGTTTTCTATTTGGCAATGATTTTTTCTGCGGTGCGTGATTCGTGTGGTCCATGAAATATTACTAAAAGATGTTGAAAAAGAAATACATAGTAATATAAAAGTTTACAGATTTTTTAAATTAATGAAGGATTGAAAACAGTAAATGACAAAAGATACAAAAGATGGCGAAGTACTAAACTAGATGCTTTTTGTACTTCGTTTTTCAACCTAATGGCAAGACTGAATATTTATAAGAACTAGATTGGTATTGGTCGAGGCATTTTTTCTCCCTCCATCTTTGCGCGTATCGCACGGGTCGTCATCTAAAAAAAATTTTATAAAGAGTAAAAGCAAAGCCAACAATGTGCAAACCATACTCCATAGACTTCCCCGTAATTACCTTGTTCGTTTTGATTCCTTCCTTGTGATGCGGCAACAAGGAAGAGAAATTAAGATAAAGAGTAGGAGCGAGCAGGATCTCGAATTCTGCTATGCAAATCTTAGTCTCAGCAGGGAGACCGAGCAGAGGATGCTTTAGATATAATTTTCGATTACATGGCTTAAATTACATTTTTTCATGGTGCTTAATTTTCTGCCGATCATAAAGATAATTGTTTCCTCATTAATCGAACTGAAATACACTTTCTCAGTTGTTGATTGACTTTAATATCATTTTCATGAAAATAAATTTGATAATAATAATCGCAATCGATCAGTCTTCAATAAATATGTAAATAAAATCTATTTGTGTAGAAACTTCAGTATTAGGAATTATTTCATAAATTTAAATAATTATGTATATAATTAAGTAAGTATAACTTACGATAAGTATAAAATTTCTGACATTATCGTTAAGGTAACTAAACTAATAAACTATAAATGTATGTAATTTTCAAATATTGATAGAAATTCTCTTCATTTCTTGTTATATACTTTTCCAAAGTCATTCTTCATAAAACTCTTCATTTAGTCCTCCTTTTTGAAAATCAGTTTTCTTTCCATAATCACAGAGTTATTTTATATCTCAAGAGAGTTTCTTTGATGTAAAAAGCGATCGTTATCAGAGTAGCATAAATTCAAACATGATTTAATTCGTATTTATAAATCCGTTGGATTATTGTAAATGATAAAATATATAAGAAAATATATATAATAGATGCTTCTTCCTATAAATAAAAAAAAAATGATTAATTGATCTAGTCACAATCACCAGAATAGAACATTAATTCGAAATTTCATTATCGTTAAACATGACGTTCTAGAATAATTCTTTTATAAACAAATTAATCGTTTAAATTATGTACACAATTGTATCCATAATATATATATATATATACTTTTAGAATAGAATTTTATATGTCCAATATAGATGTTATATTTTAATTGTAAATATTTAAATTAACTTAATTCGTTTTCTAAATGTGTAAATTTTTAAAACACTTCCGAATATTATGTAGTAACATACTTGTGTGTGCATATACTTTCAAACGAGCATACGTGTGATGTGTATATAAGCGCATCTATGCATATATACACGTATATGTAGCATTTATACGTACGATTTTATTTTTTATACACGCAGATTGTAAATCCGGTGTAAAATTAAATACAAAAAATAGAGCTGTGTTATATATTTATTCGATAACCAGTTTACCCTGCAAATTTCTCAAATAAAAAACTAAACAAATATAACTAATACAAAGACAGGTGTTGCTATACCATAAAATATGAATATTCAGCAAGCATTTAGACAACGCTACAACTCAATTAGTAAAGGAATAATTAATTTGCGTCTGAGACAAGTAAAAGCGAGAAATAAAAACGAAAAAATTGTAACAATAAGGTCACAGGTGCTGTACTGATTCGAAATTATGTTAAACTTCTATAATTATTAATATTGTATAGAATTGTTAAACAAGAATACAACTTTCATCTTTATATGCTATGATCAAACCTTTTTTTGGTGTCATTACCTCTATTTGCTTAATTACATGATTTTACTTTGTTTTTGTTTATTAATTAAAGAAATTTTATTTTTCAACTTCGTTTTAATGAGAATAATTTTTAATCTTTGTCTATCGATGCGTATACAGATCAACTTAAAATATCAAGGATAAGCATGATAAATATTAATCAGTAGCAAAATTAGAAATGTTATATATAAATTATCTTTCATAATCATATTGAAAAGAATTTTTAAATTGTATTTTAAGTAAAATTAATCGAATTTATTAGACAATGGTTACTAAATATTTCATTAGAATAGGAAATATTCAGGAATGAGAATATTTGACGTCATTTACAACATTTCTAACATTTATAATCTGTCTCACTTCCATTAATTATACAAAATTATACAACGTACATTGACACCACACATCTTTTCTCCTCGTTTAGAAGGTTAAATATTTTTTGTATGACACTCATTTTCGCTCGAGAATTAGCGGCAGTAATGTTCGTCACATCAAAAATAAATTAAGAACTTCAGAATAAAAAGTTAAATTATATTGTTAAAAACTAATGTCTGTGATTTATATTAAATATGATCCGATTTTTTCCCTATTGTCCAATATAACTATAAAGTTATAGATCCATTTTACAAACACCAAACGCTGTTTTCGCCAGAGCTCGGAATCTGTGAAACGGGCCAGAACGGAAACAGAGTACAGGAAGGGGGTGATGCACAAGGGATAGAAATTAATTTTGCTCACGCATCGGTATCCCACCGATTCCTTTTATGTCTTGTCCAAGCCAGCGATACCGGGCGAAGCCGTTAATATTCATAGCCGCTCGTATAGCACGCGCTTCGCTTATCCCGCCCGACCCTGAGCTAGTTCATAACAGGCTATCCTGACTCGGCGCTTTTTTCCCTTTTTATTTTTTCACTTGGCTTTTTTCGCTTTTCTCTTCCACTTGCTTTCTTTGTATCTCCAGGTACTGATTATATAAAGAGGTATGTTGTTTATATAAAGAGGGACGTTCATGTATTTAATAGCTTTGAATATTTTATGCAAATACTTTAACAGTCACAGCGATTTTTTATTAGTGTTTTGAAAAGCACTTCTGGTGTTTCGATTTAGTGATACAATAATAATGATTTGATCTTTAATCTTAATATTCAATTCAATTTCAATCCTAATATTCAATTTATTTAATAAGGTTGTTCATTATTAAAAGAAAAGCTACTAAATTAAACTTCAGTAAAGAGAATATTTACCAAACCAAGTACGATTTAATGATTATATTATACACTCGGTATACCTAAAAAAAGGTTAAAATTAAACCACCTGTTGATGCATTACTATAAGTTTCATTTAGCAACAAGTGTATTATATAATACAACATGAATGCGATTACCTTTGAACGTAATAAGAAAACTAATTAAGGTCTTCTAACACAAAGATTAAAGGTTCATTATAAACATGTATATATTTATTTATGGCATATCGTTTCAGTATAAATATATAAATTTATGAAGTTTGTGTAAATTAATTTAAGTTAAACTATCTGAATTGAACAGTAATTAAGAACTTTTTTTAAAAAGATAAAGTAGTTAGAGTCCGGTTTTTACACAAGAAAATCATTAAAACCGTTCAAATAAATTTAATTGAAGGATTCTCAATATCCTAAAGTATTAAAATGAATCATCGGAATAACGTCGTAAATACTTGAAAATCTTACAAAAGGAATTGATAATCGAAGCGAATTGAACAAGCAAAACTTAATCCAAAGCAACATTACGATAAAAGCGATGACGTCGACTCGGCAAAACCTGTGGATCTAAAGTGACGCTTATTTCTCTCATCTTAAAGAGAAAATTCAGAAGTGAGGAAGCGAGAGAGAAGTAAAGCGAAAAGAGATGTCGGGCGTACGAAATAGAAGTCGCGGAGAGGAATGGGCAAGAGAATCACTTGACGCACACGGCGGTGGCTCTCAAGCCAGGACGGAAGGGTGCAACGGGTCTCGGCTCCACTGCTTCCGCCCGCACGTCTGTTGCCATAGCGACATAGCGCAGCGAGAGCAAGGGCCAGAGGCGGCAAATCTCTTGTACGTACAATAATCCAACGTCGTGCCTCTCCGTAGGATACCATTTTGCAATTCTGCCAGTTCGTATCCATCCGTCAAGGCTGAGGCGCGACCTCCCCCTTCTTTAACTTCTCTTTCGCAAGGTTTACGAGTGACGCCGCGTCGCTCCCGTTCCATTCCGTCCCTTCTCATACGTTTCTTACTCACGAAGAGACGGGATTTGAAGTTAAAAAGAAGCAACAGCAATTTCAACATTCTCATCGATGATTCTCTTCTTCACTGCATTTACATAATTTGCGATATTTTATCTTTATGTCTTCCTTTAATTATGATTTTATATTTTGCGTGACTTTTTCTGAGGATATAATAAATGTTTTCTGGAATTAAGATTCGCAAGTTCTCATCTTCCGAGAACGTTTGCTTGATAAGATTTGCTCGCACAGAAACACTCGAGTTGATGTTTAATACAGCTGTTTTTTTCCTGTAATCCGCATTAATTTTGAAGTATAAATTTTTAAACTTTTATTTACTTATTTAATACGTACAAATATATTTTTTTGATGGGCACATATTTTACCCTAAAAGTAGAATTATTACAAAGATACAGATAATTCAATTTTTATTATTTCGTTTGAGTATTATAAACTATTAAGTGATTTTACATTTAAAAACCTTGGGTATTTAAGCGTTAGTTTCATACAGATTTTCAAGTTTGCTACACAACTTATATTTTTATTTTTTATTGGATCCTATTTTACTACCCAGAATAATTATATCTTTAATTCTATTTGGAAGTTTGAATTATAACTTTTTACTGATTTCCTATAATATTATTTGTCTTGTTAAAGATTCTTTTAATTTTATGAACTGATTAAGGCACCAGCTTATTTTCATTCAACGAAACATATAACACAAGATGGATGCATAATTGAGGGTTCAACTGATGACAAAATTTAATGGTTAATTAAGTTTGAGTGAAGTGTGCAAGCCAAGACTGTACAAGAGTAGTAGCTCTCATACATTGAAGGTGGAATGCAAGTTTCAAATTCTGAAAACGGGATTCCCTCGTACGTGTGTATGTATAAGCGCCAGTATAGATTCGAATGAGAACGCATTCTCTATGTCAGCGTCCTTCCCTTCTTTGGCAAGTAAACTGCAAACTTGAGAGAGCTACAAGCTGCATTAGCGCATACATGAACATGCGGCGTCAGCATTCTTGAAACTGACGTACTGGCTATTTAAATTTCTCTCGTTTCATGTAAGGGAAATTACTAAGAGGAAGGTAACTTTCCAAGGACACATTTGAGAACGTAACTAATAAAGTTGATGATCGAAATTTGACTGTATCAGAAAAGCGTTACTCTCATTAGCAAAGCAAATTTTGAAAAAGTACCTTGAGTTTAAATGCAAAAATCTAATAGAAAATCCATCTCATATAGAATATTCTTCTATAATATTCTAATTTTATGAAACATTATTTGAATTAATTCATTCTATTCAAACCGTTTAACACCAATATTATATTTTATAATATTTTAATTTATATATATTAAACAAAATTTTATTTTATTTTCAGATTTCTAATATTAAAAATTAAAAAAGAAAGCCTAGTTGATAAGAATATATTTTTATTGATTAAAATTTATTCGACTATACCCTAATTTTCTTATAATATATTTGTATTTTGATCTTTCAATCGTAGCATCATCTATTTTTATAAAAACATACAATGATAGGTTTTACAGAATTTTTTCGTAACATAACCTAGCTAATAAAGTCAAGAGAGGAAAAGAATAATAAAAGGTGCTCGAGTCTTTTCAGGACTGCAGTAGTGCTCGAAGTTCGATTTCGGTGACACGTGAGGATAACGTGATGTGACTGTAAGTACCGACTGAGCATGTCTGTGTATGTGCACTTGCTTGTGTACATACATGCTTGCGTATGCACATATACAATTTCATCCATGCACGGCTAGTTAAAAGCTGCTCGCCGTTATTTTTGTGTGCCTTAAGACCATTTGACAAGATCGCGTGCACGAAACGTATTTATAACGAGGCGCTTCGTCTACATTTTCTGTAATCCTCCCATCGCTAACTTCGTTTTTCTTTTTTCCCGTTCCATTTGCAAATTTTCTCATTGAAAATTATCCGGATTCTTTCTCTTATTAAATGTTTAAGCGTAAAGTTTATCTATTCGTATGTATACGATAGTTTGTACAACAAATTTTCTAAAGGTAATATAGCTTTCAAACTAATTAATGTATTACTGTATTACTTTAAACTCGTATACAATCATTTTTATATAATAATTTATAAAGACCTTTTGAATGTGTATATATATATATATATAATCAAAATTATGATCGTTCTTCTAAAAATTAATAAAATATTAAATATTTTTCCGTGTATCCACGTTATATTTAAGTACAAAATAGAATTGATTATTTAAAAAGTACTGAATTGGATTTGTATACAATGATTTTTACGGTATAATTATTTATATAATATTGAATTACAAAATTAAAATTTTTCAAGATATGTCTATCAAAATTTTTTAAAATTATTTATAACTTTTTTAACTGAAAGAATATCCAGCAATATGAATTTATGAAAATCTTACAACTATGAAGGTAAATTTAAAAAAGTAATTAAAACCCATGAGTCTCCATCATTAATGTATTACGTATTTTTTTAAGTATTTAGCACTGATTTTTCCCTATAACTTTTATTCGAAAATACAGAAAATGAGAGATTGAAAAGGAAAGAAAGAGAAAAATGGTTTTAACGTAATTTCGGAGCGTAGTAAAACTCAACGCTTGATCGGACGCTTCATAGTAACAGCAGCAGCAAATAAGATGAAGAAACTCGCAGTCACTCTAATAACTGTCATTTTTCGCCTGTGCAATAACAGAATTGAATGATCTATGCATTTTATCGAATTTTTTTCGACTTGTCTTTCTAATAATATAGCTGCTACTGCTCCCGTGCAATCTAATTGCACGATGGTAGAAGAGAAAAAGGATAACAAGGGTGAGCGGACCTGGAAGTTTGTGCAGACTGGGAGCCAGATGAGAGATTTTCGTCATATACCGTACTATGTAGGTGCGTACCATAAAGTGGTACGATTTGCATTTTATTGTTTAATATAAGTTTATACTCTCGTCCAGCCCACGTCGCATTTGTGTACTGCAGAACCTTAAGTGGGATGCGATAGCGTCCACTTGTGTAGTGCACTGTGCCAGATATTGTATTTGCCTGCAGACCATCATACGTGAACCTTTTTTTTTAGTAGCCACGTATGTGCATTTGAGTAAAGTGACACGGTGTGCTGCCTCGGTTTATCGGAACTATCGCGAGTGTCTGTGAAAAAGTTGTTACATATGAACGTACGGGGTCTAATATATTCAACTTTAAAAAATATTTTAACGAAAAATAATAGCACAGAATCGGGAAATTCATATTTTTATACAATAAACTAGATATTGTACACTTTTATGGATCATAAATCAATTTTCTAAATTTTGAATCATTTTTTCAAATAAAGCGATTCAGAGCATTAAAAAATTATTAAAACTGAATCGTAAATTATATATTCCATATTTATTCAGTTTTGAATTGTACAAGCATTAAATTTAATGGCACAAATGAAAATCGATAGAATAGCAGTATAAATGGTGTCAATAATGCAAATCGATTATTTGCCTAATATTATGATTTGAATATGATTTGATAGAGATTAATATTATTAAAATTCCTGTCGTAAATTCGAAATTTTAATCATAATGGTGGTGTAATTTTTTATTAGTATATTAGTAACCAGCTATTACGCACAATTCAAGAATGAAATATTTTCTTTTGCACTACGTCACATTATAAATTAAAAATTAAACGAAAGCTTTACTAATTTCAGACTTATTTTTTTAACTATTTTAGAATAACAATTTCAATATAAAGTATAAATCAAAATAATTTTAATAATCTAAGAAATGCCGAAATATATTTTCAATTCTTTTCATTTTCTGTTTTCCCATGATTTTATTGAAAATTCCTTTTTTCATAAATGTTTTATATCATACCTACTTATAATCAGTTTGAAAACTTCATGCTTTTAAATCTCAACTGAATAAATTTAAATTCTAATATCAGAAAAAATCATCGTTTTCAAATAAGATTTGACTGAATCTACCAGTAAAGCAATTATCTTATCATTTCTCAAAAACATAAATTAATATAACATAACAATTTAAATTTAAGCCTTTTAATAGAATATGATATATTTGTGTCTATATATAACGATTATCAATTGCATGTAAAGGTATCTCTTTACGATGCTTCAAAGATTGCATTCTATCGGCAAGACTTTTCAGAAAATTGTGAAAAATAATACTCAGCTTAAACTGAAGTTTCAGATTTTCTCCTTGCGAGTTACGGAGCCATCAGGGAAGGACCGTACAATGCATTTGAAAACATAGTCGCTGAATTTTATCAGGCGATCGCCCACCTGATATCCTCTTTCATATGAAATTGTAGGAAAGCTGAAAAAGTATCTAACGCACTCTTTACATACGTAATGATGCGACTCATTTCATAAGATGGGCGATTATATGCGCATACGTAAGTGTAGTAAGAAATTTTAAGATTTTTTATTATTAGTTTATATTTAAAAAAAAATAATGTTCTAGTTGCCTATAGAAAATTACTTATATTTTTAAGCATTATGTCGAAAATATACTTGAAAAATCATTTCATAATAAGAAAAAAACTAATTTTGAAACTTGTCCTTAAAAATTCTTATCGTATGCATTTATATTACTAATGTTACACTGAAATTAATAGAAATTAATACACTTACAACAGTATGAAATATATAAGTTTATTCAAAATTCTGTGTTTGGAATTGATAAGTTCGTTGTAAAGACAATATTTTATTTAGATTTTATTGATATAAGCAATTAAGTTATAAATAAAAAAGTATATACAGATCAACTTGAAAAGTGTCAATAATATCTTTATTCTTAATTAGAAAAATAAAACTGTTATGAACATAAATTTATATATAATAATTTATATTCTCTGTGCTCATTTTATTTTTTATTAAAATAAGTAAAGAAAAAAGTAAGTCATAGTCATTTATAAATAAATATTTATCATTATTACAGATAATTTATTCATAATCAAGCATCGTGTTTAAATGTAATATAAACATTATTTGCGTATTATTAGATATTTAAAAGAAATATATCTGAAAATTTAAATCAAGATTATTCTAGAATCGTTAAGATGCTTGTTAAATTTTGCTGGCTTTAGTCTCTTGTCAACTATGAAACGTTGACGTGGCAAGCGTGAGTCTCTTTTATTAATGCAAAGCATAATTGTTCTCTGCTTGAATAGAAATGCTTGACTTGATGCACATCTCAGTTGTCTTAGCTCATATACTACTTGAATGCTTCTTTACACTAGTTTATGGCATAATATCCCATCAAAATTTTCCCATTTCCATATGCTTATATCGGACGATAAAGTACGAAATTCTTGGAAAACAACCACTTAAAATTTAAATAGTAAACTATCTGCATAATTTCAATAAAAATGTTTTGTGGAAGAAGTGGATTATAAATTAAAGTTATTCTCATAAATAACCTTTTGAGGTTTTTTATTTCGATAGAGAATTTCCTACGACATGTATTCGAAGTTAGAATAGTGAATGGATGGGATGAGAGCATAGCACTGCAAAAGTGTCGACTCGACTATTTATCAAACGAATTTTAAAGTTAGCATTCTACTCGAGCCGCGCATATGTATACATGAGAGTGAACTCTTTAGTTTTTTGCGTATGATAAATTACAAACGGGTCGATTTTTTGAGAGCTTTAATCGTAGCTTCAAAAAGCTTCTCGCACTTTCCAATATTTTACGTGATTTCGAAACATTACACGATAGAAGTATTATTTTACGAAAATAGGATACGGCAAAATTAGAAAACGTCAAAAAGTCAATTGTGATCGCACATCGATAATGATATCATGAAACATTTTGAATTTTAAGGCTAATACTTTATTACTGGAGCTTGTTAAATGAATTATGAAGAAAATTCAGATAAAACGTTAGTATGATCAGTACCTGTTTTTAAAATCTTGGCTGTTTTTGTTCCACTACGTTTTAAATTATTCGCGAATACGTAAAGCTGAGAATACTTCAAAATTCAATTTCTTGAAACTTTTTCGATTCCTTTAATATTATTGGCAAATGTTCTCTATGAATTTTCTTATTATGCAGTTGGAAAATATTTGCAACTTCTTACTATAATATTATGTTTAACCTTATACTGTGTACTTTGAAAATCCATTTTTTTTTATTATTTCGAGTTAGAAGAGTATTTGAATTAATAATTGTAAACAATAAAATTTTTAATTGTTTTTTGCCACAACATTGAATAGCAGAAAAATAATGTAAGAATTCTCAAATGGTATTAATATGTATAATTTAGCAAACTTTTAACGCAATAGTTTCCTTCTATGCACTATACTTATTGTAATTTGCATTAGCAAATTTGTTAACCGAAATAACTGTAGAAAAGCTGTTGAAGAAAATCTAATCAATTATTTTCCAAAGTTTCTTTTTAATGATCGTAAAAATTACGAAAATAGTGCGCTTTCAGATTGCATACTATTGTATCACGCAGTAGTTGAAAGATAATTGTTTGGTTATGCACCTGACCCTTTATTGAAATGAAATCTATCGCGTATTTATCTTACCAATAGTGACGTCTCGCTGGAATAAATAGATGGATTGTTCTCATCCCGTACGCGCTTTTATTCCCAATGCTAGTTTACCTAACGCGGTTGCGCTGCCCTTTACCTAACTTTTGTAAATAACTTTCGCTTTAATAAAACGTTTGTCCTTCTACTACGTTGCTTGTAATCAAGGGATAGAGTAGTATTTCACACGCCCTTGAAATGTTTGCGAAAAGTAAATGTAAACCATATGCAACTGTCTCAGAATAATCTTTTTAGACCTTTTTAGTGTAAAAATTGAAGCAAGTGGTAAAAAATAAACATAAGTTTCCATTTCTGGATTCAGTTAAATTCCTTCTTAAGCGGGAATCTACGTAGTTGGCATTTCAAGAAGTTATTCATTGGTCTTTTCACTCACTTCTTTGGCTATTACGTGCTGAAACTACTGTAAATCAGGTTTACTACCCGCTCGACACTCGGTAGCTAATTCCATTCCCCTCAATAGTGATGCGCACTGAATTAAGAGAGAATGAGAATCAGCTTTAGTTTTGCAGAAAGCTTTGCTATGACTCCCTTTGCTGCCCATACCGAAAAAGTAAAGAGAAATTAAACAACGCCAACTAACTGATGATATCGGAATCGTATCCGAGATTTTACCGCTTGTGTTTACTTCAGAATGATCAATAAATCGATGTCAGTTTTACAAACAGAGTTAAGCGTTTATAAACCTAAATAGTTACGCATTTAAGGAGTTATTAACTTTATTTACAGCACTGAACACAAATGATTCACATGTAAACCCTGCGTCCACGGATATTTTTTCCACTCGTGTAACTAAGAACTCATTATTCCGCTCTCCGTTTTCTGAACCTCTATTGTCCCTTGTCTTATCCTACAATTCATAGGTTATTTATCCAAATAATTGATTAAAATTAGTTTACTTACTTGTTTGCATTGAGCAAAGCCAATCAGTACAATTAAGTTGAAACATGAAATTATAAAGGATACATTTCAAAAACTCTTTTAAAAATCAGAATAAATTACACTAGATTTATTTATATAATAGTAGGAATAAAAAAATTATTATAAATTTTATTGTATTGTTACGCTGATGGTTAACGGTGCTTAAAAGCAAAAAGAAATACTTTAAAACTTGTACACAACTAATAATTAGTTTTCGTATGAATAGCAATATATTGTTTGAACAGCAATACAATTTATTTTGCACTAATTTGTTTTCATATGTCATTGAATGACAAAATACATAGGTAATCATAACCTTGAAAGGTTTAAAATTTTACGAAGTACTTTTCACGTGCCAGATAATGAGAAATTAAAATTCCAGCTTGAGTCAAGAGTAAAACCAACGTATTATATCTGTATATGACATCTCCCTCAGGAAGATTAATGGTCTAGTGCAAAGGTTCTCAACCAAAATACCCGAATTTAACGCACGCGCGTATCCAGCTACACATACGAGTGATCCCGATAATTGTCTCTTACTCTGTACGCAAATTATTTTGCGAGCAGATAAACTACAGCGCTATGGTATGGGCAAGAGGAACGAACGAGTGACGCACGTTTGTATATAATAAGTTGCTTAGGAGCTTGTCAAGTGAAATCGCGAGCTATACAGAAATCGTGTCCTACAGATGTTACAAACTATACGGCGGCGCTTTCAGGGCATTTACATCGGCGTCAAGTAGTATAGATCGCACTGCCTACGTGTAGATTTTCGGTGTAATTTTAGACCACGATAAATGCTTTGCAATGCTTCAAATGACTGCCCTTTTCACCTCCCAAATGTAAAATCCTCCCGGTAACACTATTTTTTTTACGAACAACTTCAGTAAGCTTCGAAAATACGTTAAGCTTCCGTGGTAGTAGTTAAGAAGGAGAAAGGACGAGTCCCAAGCATTTTACGCTATCCGCATAAAATGGTCAAGATGCGTAATGGCTCTGCAACAGCTCAGCCGGGATCAAGTGTGCGCTTGAAAAGGTGAAAGCACTAGATCGCAGTGCAGGAGGACAGTTCCGGCGACGCTTAAATACCGGAGAAAACGTGCACTTAGGAGGCGACAAAACTCCAGACAGATTGGAGCTGTAGTAAACAGTGGAGCATAATCGATCGTATTATTCGTCAGTCGATGAAAGGATTCCGACTTCTGAGTATTGGAAGTGTTACTGGCTCAAATAGCTTATTGGAATTACTATTAATTTATTTCAGTGAATTTGATAAGAACCAAGAATTGATATCGCGGAAAGAGCGAAATAAATAATATGATGAATCGTGACAGTGGGTAAAGTCTAGTTGTAAATCATGAAACTTTATCATTCCATCTTTTGCGTTATACCAATAATTAAAAGCAAATAAATTATTTTAATGAGATTTTAATGTTTTTTTTTAAAGATCACGACTCGTTAAGAATCCACATTCTTAAGGCTCAATTGCTTTAAAAAATTAGACAACAAATTATACATTTAATTTTCGTATTATTCATCATTATCTTCAATCGTTACTTTATTCTGCCATTCTATTTACTTTAGACTTACTTTGAAATTATCAGTCCTTGCAAAGAAGTATATTTTTATAGTATAAGTAGCTAATAAAATTATTTATGTATAAAATTTCTAATGTAATAGAATATTTAAATGCTTAATCAATAGTTCATACTCGTCACCAAGAATTACATAAAGGCATTTAATGAATTAAAATTTATCTTATCAACGTATATCTTTTTTATGAAATCTGTTCATGAAAGCTAAATTTATATGTTATAACAATTATAATTGAATGTTTAAATTTTTGATAAAACACAAAATAGCAAATAATGATATGAATGTAACTATTATTCTATCATAAATAAAACAATTTTATTTGATAGTATAAACAAAATAGTATTCATCAGAGATTTATCTTTTAGATAACAAAATAAATAATTGAACTATTTTTATATGTAAATTTTTATTGAATTATTGTTTATACTTTTACAAAATAGATCTATATTCCATTTCCTAAGAAACTTATTTTACGAGTCAAAATTATGTATTATTTTGTAATTAATCGAACAATTATATATAATTAAATTTGTAATATTTTTAAGTTTTAAGAAAGCTAATAGACTAAAAAATTTCATACAAGTTTTATCATAACATAATTACATTCATCTTAGGTAGGTTCAATCGAAAGCACAGAGACGAGACTCATCGATCGAGCTAAATGTCCTTCCTTCATCTCTACCTATTACGACTGTATTATGGCTAAAAGGGTGTTGACCTGATACTAACACGAATATACTCGTACACTAGTGCATGTAAAGACATTTGTCGGCATTAATTACTAGGCAATAAGTAACAGAAAATGCATTCCTAATTATATAGTTATCATCACTTCACCTTTATCATAACTACGATTTGACATAAAGTTGGATTGAAATTATTAATAAATATTTTACATTGTGCTTATATTTTATTACTGAATGATAGCGATATTAAATAGGTATATATTATTGTTAGACTGCATATTTAAAAACTGTTTTTGCCTTAGGGAATTTGCATTTTGAACCTTTAAATTACATTTATTTTTTAATTTCATTCGTTCTTAATAATTATATTTAAAAATACTTATTGAGCATCAAATATGTTTATACAATTATCATTAACAGAAGAAACAGTTATGTGAAAAAATTCTAGTTTATTTTTTAATATGGGATCGTAATTCTTTTCTATTTAAATTATTTGATAAAATTAATTGAATTTAGACGAGAATGTTTGTTTTTAGTAGTTATTACGAAATAATTCCTCACAATTAATATGATTTACTAAAAAATATTATAAATAATTTCTTTGAATATTATACATATTACTAGATTTTGAAAAAATATGATAGTTTTGTATTTTCAAACTTAAAATTTGGTATTTTATAATATATATATATATATTATATATACATTATTATTTATTTTTTATTGCCTACTTTGTGATAAAAAAAGTTAATAGAAAATTTTTAAAATATCTATCATTCGTATTTATCGTTCTTTTATGTAGCCTATAAACTTAAGCAAATATTTAGAATAAATGATATTGCTTATAATAATAATATTAAAAGTATTATAAATCATTGAGTCTTTAAAAAAGTACTTATTTTTCTTCCAATTTTATTCAATATTTGTATAAGAATAAATTCAGAAATCGACCTGTGTTCGTATATTATTTGTGAAATTGAAACGCGAAAAAATTTTTTGAATATAGAATATATAAATTAGGCAAAATTTTGGATTAAAAAAGCAACTGTTTAAGCAGTAGTTAATTGATTAACAAAACTATACGAAGTTATTTAAAAGTAATTTAATGTAAAAAAATCAAAAGTAAGTTAATCAATAGTACATTAATGATGAAATAGAAAGTTTGCACTCAGAGATAGAAACATAATTTCAAAGAAGATTATGAGTGACAAGGTTGACTTCTTTCTTTAAATATGAAATTCATATAAAAGTCCATCCATGGTGGTAATTTCGAATTCGAACCGAACCGTTTAATATCGATAAAAAAAGCTGTTTAATGCTTGTCATCATTTATTCGGCTTCCTAATAGATGTGCAATTACAAATGTTGACTGCAATGTAATGTCCTAAAATAGTTAAATGGCTGAGGTGATGTGCAGCAACCGATCTGTTTGATCAATTTTATCGTTTTATTGCCACCTTGCACAGTTTCAAGTACCATTGGGAAAAGGAAAAGAGTCATAGAGGTACCGTTTATTATAAGCCTAAGCGTGTGAATATTGGTAGTAATTACTGAAACGCGTAATCATAGTCAAACCACAGTGCTCCGAATTGGAAGGAACCTCTGTGTAGACCACATGTGAGTACCATGATATGTTGTGAATACCTCGTAATCTATTTAACTCTCTCGTTCTCTCCCCTTTCTCTTAGACAATCCATTTATAGAGAAAGGAGTAGGAGCGAGACCAGGATTAGGATCGGGACTGGAAGCTTTGCCTCAATATGCATTGATTGGACAATGCCTGGCATTCAGCGTATGCCGATAACCGCCGTTACTACTATGTTTCTGTAGATTCATACAATGTGCGCATGTACATTCACATTGACTGGAGGAATACTAGTGTCCTTCGTGTCCTATGGAATGTCTTTCACTTTCGTTTCGGTCTCTTCTCGCTCATTTTCTATCGGTAAATTCTGATGTCAACGACATGCTACAGCGTGTGACTTGAGAGTTTGGATTCAATAAAGGCATAACCAGAGTATTTGTTGACATTTCGCTATCGTAGCGATATTCCTTCTTTATTAGAAATTCACACTCTCTCTCTCTCTCTCTTTCTTTCTTTTTTCTTTATTGCAAGACATTTTGAATTAGGAGTATTGTATTCGTACTTCATTGGCGTGCAAAATTTTATTTAACAACCGTTCCGACGATTTAGTGTTTTCCACCCCATTTACGGGAAGGTAGAGAGATTACTAGAAAACGTGGCTGATAGCACTAAACTATATTGAAAATATTTTAAACATTATTTTTATGAAAAAACTTGACTTTAGTTTCTGTTCAATTCAAGGAACCATTAATATTCATTATATTTTTAATGATTTAATCATTGGTTGTATAAACAAAAACTGATGCATTGTATTATACTATAGAAACTCAATGCAATATTCAAATTTATCCACCACGAACAACCATTCGAATTTTTAAGTAAACTAGTTATATTTAATTGGAATATGTTCCCCATTATTACAAGTGCTATATATATACCCATGTACCCTTTAATATAACATATCTTATGGTGGCAATAATTTCTTAAATTCTGGTGTGAAGTATGCGACTCTGTGATGTGTTATTCTCTATATCACATTTGTGAAAATAGTGTGTTCGAAATTGAACAAAGTGCTGCCAGAGGCGTCTTGGTAGTAATTAAACTACTTTTCTATTATCGACCGATATATCATGCTGATATATCGATCGCTTTTATCGATTATGGCACTGAGATCGACCATATGACGTCGGTTATTTTTAAAAATAGCTGTTACTTTTGAAAACAGTAAACAATGAAAAAGTGAAACATTATTTTGACCAACGCGTTGTTTCTCTGTCAATCAATATTTGTCGACTCATGTTACTGAAACTTATAAATTTAGTGCCAAACTCGATCAGAACGTCTATCATCGGGATAACTATATGTAAGTGAAATTGTACTTCACTCATTTCACTCAATTTTGTGTAATTCACTATAAATCTCGTACACAAACACTCATTTAGTCAGAGAATTTATAAGGCTTTGACTACAGTCAGCTAGCCCGTCAACTTACGACTCAATGACTAAATAAATATTAAATCATACAACACCTGTTATAAATAATATACAACCACTCAGTCACCCTTATATGTCAAACTTTGTACCTTAAATCTTTGTATCTATCATACGTATGTAAAATTATTCACTAACTGTATCATTATATGTTAACATTTTTTGTATATGCCATTATCATTTTTCATTGTTCACAACTTTTTGCTTACTCTTTGCTTATATTGTATCTGTAAAATTAATGCATCAATTGCTTGATGTTCTATTTGTAAATGCTTATAGTTAATGTCTCGTTATCATTATAATTGTATTGAAATTGTATGCCTTAATCATTTTTATTGTTTTGTAAATTATAGTATATCATTGTCTAGCTTGAAACCATCAGTTCATCGCTTGTATTTAATTGTGAGAAATCTTGTTGATTGAGTTCATCGTTTTGTATTGTAAAATCTTTTCTGTCAACTCGTCACTTTTTTATTCCTGTAAGTATTATTGCAATTAATCAGTGATAATTGAAAGTGCAATTTTCAGCAAGTGAAAATATAATAGTTTATCTACTATCCAATTACAGAACATAAAGTAATCTCTGAATTTCATACTAAATAATAATAAACAGTCTAAGTTATCAGTATTAGTATCAGTTATTAATGTCGGCAGTAAAAAATAATTTGGAATAAAATTACATATTAATTACTTAAAGTTTCTAAGTTGTGAAAACTATTATTAATTATATTTAAAAATAATGAAATAAGGCGTGGTCGGTAAAGAAATAATTTTTCTTATACGAGTATTTTAGATAATATAAACATAGATTACACTATAATATAATAATACATTAGATTACTGTAAAATGAGTATCATCGAGTGTTAAATAAAGATGAGTTGTGAGTATAGAAAAAGTAGAAAAAAGATAAAATGAGTTTCATAAAAAAAACAGTTTGCAACTTGTATTTATAGACCATTAAAAACGATTTGTGACAATGAATCTAATAATGTAGAAGCATAAAGCTTTTGCTTTTGCTCTTACTTATATTTAAAAAAAATTAAATTTAAGCATATTCTTATGCAACTATTTTACATAATAATTGAATTTCAATAAGATAGATTTATTGTTATAATTCTATAACATGGAATCTAATTACTTGTTTAAAAAATAAGGCAGTTGATTATAATGAAAATAAACACGAATGAATCTCATCTTACACGTGATCATTTATAATATTTTCTAAGCATGATTAATTTTATTTCCACTATGAAATACATCCAAACTTTTGTAATTTTATACTTGATTCATACAGTCTCTTTCCATTGTTAAAGTTATTTTCAGTACAGTGTTCGTGACTTTTTATCCTCGCGCTGTCCTTATGATGCAAACAGTATTTACGTTAGCACGAATGGAATCTCTCAGTTGAAAAATACCGAAATAGGAAGTCGGTAAGAATTGTAAACAACGCAAAGAAAATGTTCCGACTTCTTAAGAGCTTGTTCACTCAGTGCTTGCGGCAACAAACGCAATAGTTCGCCGTAGGAAAGTCAATAAATTCCAGAAGAGGTCGTCGTAGATGTTGGAGCGTATTTGTGAGGTGTGTGGCTCGCGACTATCAAATAAAAAAAAAATATATATATATATATATATTTATATATCTGCACCGCCTGTATATCAAGTTTTATGGCTATCCTGCACTCGGTTATTTACCTAACTCGGTAGAAAAATTGAGAGGGAGAGTAAACACGAAGTGAAAGGAGACCATGCATTATTATACAACTAATAAGGCAGTCATTATCTGAACATCGGAAATCGTATGATTTTGAACAAAAGCTTTTTTAACTCGTTTTCGTTCTCTTGCAATGTATTTTTAAAAAAGATATCTTTTTAGGTTAGGGTACTTATGAAATCACGTAAATCACACATCTGTTTTGTACTGATTTTTAAAATATTTATCTTCTGAATAAAAATAATACAAAGTTTGACTTTTTCGAAGTTATATAATATATAATATATAATATATATAATAAGTTTTACATTATTTCTTGAATTTTATTACGAGTATTAGATACATGTAACCAAATTATTATTCAGTTAGAATAAAAGCATCATAATTAAAAATTTATTATTGTGCAAAAATGATGTTGTGATTGCACTTATGATGATAGTGGAGTTGAGGGTAATGATTGAATGAGATTGAACTTTTAACCATATTTTGCATAATGATACTAACACTTATTTACACAGATTACAGTCAGGTTGTTAGTTTATGAATGAGTTTATGAGTTTTAATTATTAAATGACAGAAATAATATAAATAGATAACAATAATTAATATGCAAATAATAATAATTTAAAATAAATGTAATTGGGTGAGTGTGTGTGTGTTTTTGCTTTGTGAATTCTTGATAATGATTTATATTAATTGACATTTTTGTCAACAACGTGTTATTAAACTTAAGGTTTGTAATGGTTAATGGCTCACCAAAAAGAAGGAAAATGCGCATAGTCTTTATTATTTTGCGCGCATTTTCCCTCGTTGGCTGGAAAAATCATGCGTAACTCATTGATTGACTGTTAACTTCGATCGATGCAACTTGTCGATAGAAGTGACAGCGTGGTCAATCATGCCCTTTGAATATTGATTAGTGACATCAGTGATCCTAGCAGATAACACCACTATTATTTCACCACTATTATCACTTTGATAATTTCTGAACACTTATTTATTAGAAAAGTGAAAATAACTCTTTATAATAATGTATTCTACAAATTTTTCTTTTACTTAAATTTCTTATATTGTATATTATTTTCTTTGAATTATAGAACATAATCACATTCAAATTTTTGAAAAAAATTTTCTGGTATTTTATTATCTTTGCTGTGCTTGCAAATAACGAATATCAATTACTCTTAAATTTTAAATCGAATTTTTTTATTTTTTTATTAAAACTCTCATTCATATTGGAAAAATGCAAAAATAAAAAATGTAGAATTTAAATAATGTACGATATTTTATTTTTAGTTCTTGTCGCTATTCATTATTTATTAAAATAATACATTTTATCAAGCAATTTCGCATTTAATGGAATTTATTAAAATTGTCTCAAAATGCTTACTCATTTAAAGTATAAAATATTAATTGCCGTTTATGAGTAAATGAATAAATTCATATATAAAATATAAACGAGTAAAAAGAAATAAATCAAAGTTTTGGCGTTGGTTTGGGAGCAGTAGAGAGGAGAATTCAGGGACAACGTCGAAACGACTTTCAGGATTTGAAAACGAACTGTTCAAAAATTCAATTACAGAGTAATCTATGTGTACGAGGGTGTGGCACCAACCTATGAGATGAAGCGCCACACAATCTAGCCTACGACCGGAAATAAGGGCGCGTCTTCTGATTGATCGAGTAGAGTGGAAATCGTATCGAAATTGGTTATTATTACCCCGAGATAAACCATTTATACAATTCCATTTTCTCTCTTAAGCTATCTTGAATAGCTCGGTTCGAGTTTTACATGCTCTTATAATTATGAAGAATTAATGTACTTGAATAATAATATCATTACTTGTTGAAGAAACTTGATCGATTTTTTCTTAAACGCCTTCTCGTAGCCAAATTTTATGTATACGATTATTATATATTTTCAAATAATATAATCAAAATTATATTACGGAGCAGAACCACTTATAATTTATTTATCCCCGAATAGTATTATTTCATAATATTTGTATATATGCCTGATCATTCTCTAAATTATAAAATAACTTACAAAAGATATATGATTTATTAAAATATTTATTTTAAAAAATTATGAAATATTTAATGATTTTAAACTTGCACCGGATAAAAAATTGTTTATCAGTGTATAAATTATTAGTGTTTGCATACTCCCATGCTTGAAAGTTATTTTATAATGCATAATGGAGATTCGCATAAAAAAATGTTTTATTGGAAATATTCTGATAATTTTTTATTTTGAATAACATATACCATCACATTAATGTTCACTGTAGATGTTGAGTGAAAATATAATGCTCAATAAAAGTTTTCTATCTTGTACTCCCATATAGTTATTTTTGGACAAATTTGTGAAAAAATTTTATTTTTCACGCGTTTGTTCTCATATATACTTATTCTGCAAATCGAAATTATCCAAAATAAAACAAAAAGAAATAGGGAAGAGGGATTTACGATTACCTGGGAATTTCATAATAAACTAATCCTACCTAACTCTCTTTGCACCTGTCAGAATTTTAATTTAAAATGGAAACGCAGGTATACTCGGTGATATCTTAAGGCTTCAGTGAAAGTAATGAATGGAAACATGCGTTGCTGGTCCGCAAACCGAATGCCAAACTGAAAAAAGAAAACACGTGTGTCTGGTCTTTTGAAATATATATAAGTACGTTATCTCCGTATGCAGAGAGTTATCCAGCCCCTGTAGCGTGCAGATAAGAGCTGACACAGTAATCCTTGAGGCAATGTAAGTTAATGCGCTCGAGGAAGTAAACGTTACGTTTTACATCAATTACATTTTAAAAAATGAAATGAAAAGAGAAAAACAAACGATTTTTAGATAAACAGCGAAAATACGTGCAAACAAAACTACGGATTAAATAATACGGTAGGTGAGAAATTTGTGTATTAACTGGTAGCCCGAAACAACGCAGTATCATATTAAGAGCAACTAATTAAAAGTATTTTTATTAACTCGTGTATTGCGTAAGATGCATTTATCATTCAATTTATATAGCTGAATTACATCCTATTTATTGTGCCATAATGATGTTTATAATGATAATTATATTTATTTCTATCAAAAATTATTTCCTATTGAACGTAAAATTAAATTAATTTAATTTTAATTTCATTATTATGCTACTGTGATTTCATTTTACATTTTTTAATGTAGTTCACAATACGATCAATTTTAAGTACAATTAAATATATTATTTCTTAATAATATTTTAAATATTGTTTTATTTAGTTTGACATTTCTTATAACACATAAAAAGCCAATCCAGAAAAATGTACTCGATTTGTACTAGTTATGTACAATTAACTAAATTGTAAAGAGTTCTATAAGATTAATCCTGTGAGAAAATGAAAGCTTGGGCTGATAGTAGTTGAAGAGGTGATAGTAAACATTATAAGTTCATAATAATAACTTCTCCACGGCTTTACCATTTTATTTAACGGCCGGAACTACTGGATAGAGTAGTAATCATATTATCGACTAACGTTGGTGTACATCTTTTGTATTTGGTAATTAGCTTGGCGCATCTCGCGTTCCTGCGACAAATTATCTACTTTGTTGAAAGTTCTCCCTCGAGGCTGGCGTGAAGCCAAGACAAGCGAAAACTTTCTAACACTTCCCCCTTTCTACCTTTCCCACCCGAAGCACACATCAGCTAATAGCTGGTCTGCTGACATTTTCACTGCTATCTCTGAAGCCTGATGAGCGGGTGCACTTCACCATTGCTTTCTCAACTTGTAAATTGAAAGCTTGAAAAGACTTTAAAATATTGCGATAGATTTAAGTACAGTTAGAGTCTCAGATAGTATGTATGTTGCAAAAACACTGAAATGATTGCAATAATAATCTAATTTATATTGAAACTTTTAAGAGATCTATTTTTAATTAACACATAAATGATTTCTAATCTACGAATTATTTATCGATAAATTTAGGTGTCTTTTATACTTACACTGATATTAAATATTTTTAGCAAGTACCTAAACATGTGTGAACATATCAGGAATCAATACATTTTCATCTCATTTGCATATTTCTAAATTTTATAAACCTTAAAATTAAGTTATTTAGAAAAATAGTAAATAATCATAATATAAGATTATTTTAAGAAATCATATTAAAATATATGTTTGTAAAATAATTTCGTTCCATTTTGTTAAAACCCTTTAATTATACTAACAATTTTATAATTTTCTTTTACCATTTTAAATAGATATAAGTGTAGATAGTTAAATTAGATCCCATCATCATAGAATATGTGCATCTTTTATAATATTTTTTTAAAATAAAATAAAAAATCTTTTCAAAATAACCATTAAAAAAAATTATATAAATACAATAATTATAAGAATAATATGTCATAAGAAGAATGTTGAGTCGTATATGAATTATTTTTATCGATATACATTTACAAAGTTATATTTTCATTTAATATTTAATAAAAATTTGTTATTATTTTTATTATTGAGTTTTAACCCGTTGTTGATAAAAATGAAAATTTTAGGCTTAGCAAACATATTTCATTCAGTCTTTTATTCCTTTAAAATGAATAAAATATGTTATGATAAAATATAATATTATATATTATGAGTTATAGTACTAAAATTATTTTAATCGTCAAGTAACTTTCGATGAAAAAGTCTGCTGCATAGCTGTCAATTAATGCAATTACACTTTGCGTCGTAGTGCACCAGTAAACGAGTAAAAATGGAATTTCAAACTTATAAAACAAGAATCATAACTCTACTTTATGCTTCATTTCTTTCTTTCAGTTTTCGTTGGTCGAATAAGAAAAAATATAGTCGATAATACTCGGTATATCGACTCGATAAAACCTCAAAAAAGTTCTTATGGTTTTTTTTCTCTATACATGAGAAAATCAAAAAGTAAAAAGCCTAACAGCGCTTCAATAATTCAAATTTTAAAACAATTCCAACTTTCTCGGTACGCGTTTTCGAAAGTTATACAGTTCCTGCCCCCTTTCTAATTCTTCTAATTCTAATATAAATTTCTTTTTTATAAATAACCTCTATTCCTTCTTTTACATATTCATTCATAATTATTTCAAAATTGTAACTAAAGTCAAATTTCTATTCCAGTTTGCGTGCATGAATATTATTACGTATACCAGAATTTGTATACAACTACTGAAATAAAGAAAAGAAAAAAAATGAAATGAAATGTATTATATAAAATATAACATATAAATATACAAAAAATGATGTAGTAATAAAATAATAATAGAATATAACAGCAGAACTAAAATATACATGATTTATATTTTACAAAAATAAAATTTTAATAGGAATGTACACAATGAAAAATAATCAAATGTAAAATAGTTTTTTAAGATGTTTCGAATAAATTTGTAAAAAATTTGTAAATTTATAACGAACGTTTATAGAGAAAAAAAAATGTATCAACTCTTCCTATTATTCGAAAATTTTATTCTGCGAATTCTATAAAAGAATATTATTGAACAAAGTGTTCAACTCACATATTTGGTAAATTATGAAATATTCTATAAGTACGTATTGTGCATTGTACATATGTTAAAAAATTTTTACATAAATGTTATAATATTTTTATAAACATAAATGCATTGGATAATGATACATGTAGCGAAAAAAAACAAAGCGTGAAAAAAGATTAAATGCACGAAACATGTAAAATACAATGATCGAAAGCTGCGCGGTGTGCATAATGACCAATCATGAATTCGTTTCGTACAGGTAATTCTGTATTATTTAAACCACGAAACGATACGCAGTACACAGCTTACGATATGCGTTAAATCAAACTAGAGATAGGTTGGGGATGTTTCATGACACACGGAATCAAATGACTAATAAATAGTCAATGGGTTTCGCTAGTTGGATTTTCAAATTCATCGAATCTCGTTAATCATTGAGGTGAAAAAGACTGGAGAGTCAGGCAGAACCGATGGTACTAAAGCAAACGGTACTTCACTGTTTATTGTCTGCTTGATTTTTGGTGGATTGCAGCAAATCTCTATTTACATACGCGATCTCGTGCAGGTGCACTCATACATTGCACGCTGTGTCATATGCGCGCATAAACTGTAAATTGTGAACACGTTCATTTCCCTTTCTGTAAATTTAATGAAATCTTGCCAATTGCAGATGATGGTACTACACAATCATTGAAATTATTGAATGAATTGTGAAATGAATAATGGATTTATTGAAATTGTATATGTGCATTGATAAAAAAGTAAATAATTTTTTTAATTGTTTGACAAATAGTTGATACGAGCAGACGAAATATATTCAAAATGAATTATATTACTGAATAATATTAAAAGTAAATAAATACTGGATTGATCATTATGCATTTGATTATGAGATTGTTTTTATGTTAAAAAATAATTCAACAAATTTAAACAAATATACCTAACAGGAAAATTATCTTTATTTTGTA
The DNA here is from genome assembly GCA_018907185.1 of Platyscapa corneri. NCBI lineage: Eukaryota > Metazoa > Arthropoda > Insecta > Hymenoptera > Agaonidae > Platyscapa > Platyscapa corneri. The sequence continues at coordinate 1,414,391 of JACCHW010000004.1, forward strand.
CATTTAAATGTACAAATTAATTAGTTGTTCACTAAAATATTTATGTATAAATTTTTCAAGGTCCTACATTTTATTGTTTTCTAACAATATTAATTTCACACATTTCATGATAATTTTAGATTAATTTAAGTTCTTTTGAAAATGACGTTGGTTGTACTGAAAATAACTTATAATCTTAGACATTATAAAATGATGTATATATGTAGAACAAATATATTTTAATATTTGAAAACTCATAATAATTTAAAAGTCGATTATATCAAATTCAATTATAAAGATGAGTAAAAGTCGCTCTCCATTAAAGCAAAGTCGCGCAATTTTTTTTCGGAAGCAGATAAAAGTATTAAGCGGTAATCCCTGGAGTAACTTCTTTTTAATTATTTTACATGATTCAAACATAACTTAACTAGAATCATGAAAAAATATTTTCCTAATAATTCCGAGCGGAGTCGCATAGCAGCTTTTCTTTTGACTCTAAAGACGCGCGTACAGACAGACGCATTACTCGCATAGGTACTTTACGTAGGTATTTTCATCCTGAGACATATGCAGACTTAGACCCTGGCTCAGCCAAAGAAGCAAACGAGCCTAACGACTCGCGTGTAATCGGTAAGAGTCCACGAATACGCTTGCGTTAGAGTTCCGAAAGGTAGTGAGATAAATCTTGGAATTTAATATCCTTCAGTGAGGTATGTAATATCTTCTAAAAGCTGCGTCGGCTTCTTCCTAGTAGAGCTTGTACACACGGATATCAGTATATATTCATCGGAATAAAGAGAAAAAAGATTGAATAGGAAAAAGGGAGACAATAAAAAAAAAAAGCAAACGAAAAGAGCTTCGAGCACGCATGTAATCATATCAGCACCCACTTTCAAAATCCGGCAGCGTATTATTGATGGAGGTTGATAGATAAGACACGCGCGGGAACACTGACGGGCTGTAATTACGAAAAATGCTATCGCGGGTGTCGATGCGTTCGCGCACGCGTCACTAAGTCGATCCATCATCGGTTCAGGGGTTGTCAGATAGCTGTGAAAATGCGAACGTCACTTTTTTGAGGAACAACCTACTTGTCGTTTCATTTGCACGCCGTAAGTGATGCATAAAAATCGGACAACGGGATTCCACTCAAATCGTTGTTTTTACCAAGATTTCTGAATTTACGATGTACAAGCATATCGGCCAATTAAATATATTTGTTACATTCACTTACTGAAAATTGCTATATCCGTACGCTTATTGATATTACAATATTCAATATTCAATAATTCATCACTGATTTTACAAAAGTTTCTTACAATATTATTATTATTATTGTACAAATTTTATTTAGATTTTTTCATCAATTTGCTCTTGAATTACTTCTATCATTTTTATAAAATATGAAGTATAATTCACCTTAATCATAATAGATATAAAAATCTTAATGCATACCGAAGTAAATACATGTAGCGTAAATACACTTTAATTCAAAATTATGAAAAATTTCATATTCTTTGGCAGATCTTTTATTAATTTTATTATCAATGAAATATTAAAAAACGAATAAATCCGTAAAATTACTTAATGTTTTATTTTATATAAAAGATCGAAAAAATATCTCATAAAGTGTCAAATATTAAATAAATACGATGACTAAATTTAATTATTACACAGTTTCAATATTTTATTAATAGATAGATAATCTTGATTGAAAAATATTAGTATTATTATAATATAATACAATATAATATAATATTTTTTTCTCACCTTAATCTAGTTTACAAAAGATTATAGAATTATTTAAGGATAATATTACATTGTTTTTTAACTTTAAAACCAACATTATGTGATCATTCTCGTAAAACAGAAATATTCAACACTAGATTGATTTACACTATAATTGATACTTAACGTTTCATGATTCTTTAAGAAAAATATTACCTTGTTATTTAAATTTAATACAATCTTATGTGCTTATTCAATAAAAACCGATATTTTCAACCGTTATTTAATTTATGCTATAATTGTTTTATCTCTCAAGTTATTTTCGTCGTTCAGTTTTGTTCCTCTTTATATTCCCCCATCTTATCCTCCTTCATTCCAATTTTTCTCTCTCGTTTTTTTTTATTCTACTCTCCTTTACTTTTGAATTTTGTCTGGTCTGCTAGAATGTTTTCTTGCTCTTTTCTCTATAGTAAGTCTATATGTTCCTTTTTCTTTTAGCGTTAAACATTGCTACTTTAATTATTCTTTTATTATTTCTTTTATTCTTTTATTGTGTTTTTCTCAAGCTTCCTCTCCGTGAATCTTATACTCTAAGAACGATTGATCCATTTCCTTCTTAATTTCTCTCCAAGCTCTCTCATTCTTTTTTATATGCATCTCTTATCCACTGTATGTGTCGTCTCTCTCTCTTTGTTTTTTTTCTTACACCATTTTCTCTTCTTTTCATTATATATCCACAGTTTCTCCTCTCCAATGATTTTTTCCCCTAAATAGTACTAATCGCATCAATCTTCTCTTAGTTCTCTGCATTTTAATTTTACTATTCTTCTTATCTCTCTCTCTCTCTCTCTCTCTCTCTCCTCTCTCTCTCTCTCTGCTTATATGTCTCGTTGTGGTTTATATAGTAATTAAAGCCCTTGAATTCTACTTTTTTCAACATAATTATATTCTTTGTTTCTATGTTTTCCATCTCTACGCCCTACCATCTATGAACACCTTTGCCTTCCGACTATACTTTCGTTATATTTATATTTATCTTTACCCCTACTTTATCACTCAACCAATTACTTATAACTTCTTTTCTATAGTTTTCTTCTTTATTCAAACCTACGATTGTGATGTTGTTCATTTTCTTTTCTCTTTTCCATTCTTCTATCATCCATTCCCATTGCTCTTTTCGTATTTCTTCTTGTTTATTTCTGATATTTTCACCATTATTTATGTTTACTACCTCGTTTTCCTCATTTGTTCTTGTTTTGTCCTTATATTCTTCTATTATTATTTCTAGCTTTTCAATTTTTTTCCATATTTACTTAGTTCCTTTTCAAAGATTCTTGTTTTTTCTTTCTATGTCTCCTTTATTTCTCTTAACTTTTTCTCTAATTTTTTTATTGCTGTTTCAGCATTTTGTGCTATCTTTTTTCACTTATTTTTTATTCACTGACTTCTTGTAAGATTTTTTTTCGAGCGCCCCTAGTAGATTTCTGGTTATCAGTCAAGTATTCCTATATTTTTCTCTCTTTTTTTTTTAAATTTCTCGTTTTATTCAATTTGTATTATTTGAAACTTGACTTTTTTCCACTCTTTTGCAACGCGCGTGCGCGTTACTTTTTTTTACTTTTACCACGTATCTGTATAACCTCACTATGTGATTTATTTTACGTTTTGTACTTACTCGGATTATATCAGTTCACTTTTGCTCTCATTTGTTATCCTATCTAATTTATGTCTTTCTGGTCTTATTAACTTATTTTTTTCTAAGTTTAAACTTTCATTTTCTTCTCTGTTTCTAATTTTTCTTTCACTTTTATGCTGTGACTTGTGTCTTGTGCGAGCTTTACCAGCAAATATTTTATTGATATTAGAAATTAAAAGAATTGATTTTAACTTTAACTTGAAATTAGTTGAAAATCAAAGATTTATTTTCGTTTGGAAAAAGAATTTTATCAATCATGGATATAATAAATTATTATTTATTATATATTTTTAGACATTATTGTATTTCAACTTAAATATTTAAGATCTTTTATTTTATTTTTTATTACTGTATGTACACGTACATATATTTACATAAAATTTGGTATTAAAAATATCCATAATCGACATTTTTATTGATATCTATTAGAAGAAGATTTACTTTATTTCTAAAAATATTATTAATGCTAAAGTTATTTTTAAATGCGACAAAAAATCTAAATAATTTCCCTCAAATAATATTGAGAGAAATATGGAAATATTTATAGTAATACGTATGAAAAAAGAAAGTTTTTTCATCATTTCGTTAAAAAATATACAAAATAAGAGGAAATGAATTTTATATAACTTTGAAAGTGACATTCTGTAAGAGGACGTAAGCAATCTGAAGTTAGCGAAAATAAGAGATATATAGGTAAAAAAAAGAGAAGTATCAAGGACACAGAATAAAAGATCGAGAATGAGAGGATAGAAGAGACACAAACATATAAAGACATAGAGAATGAAAAAGAGTGGAAACATAAGGGATAGGTCAGAGTCGTTTCAAAAGAGAAGAACTGGAGAGCTTACCGGTGGAAAAAGTGAGAGAAGAGATTACTCGTCAACTTTTGAACCACGTCTGTACGAAGAAGGGGATGAATCTACGGTTGCGGAAGAGAGTTTGAAGAATGAGAGATGAAGCGAGACAAAGAAAAGTTGGGAACTAGACGGTGAGTGCGAGTGGTAAGACGCAACGACGCCGACGACGTCAAGATCGCTGAGATTGCACCAAGGCAGTAAATAACACGTCATCCGTTACTTCGTTTACTTTTTCACCATCGAGCGTCACCTTAGTCGATGGCATGAAGAAAAAAAGTAAATATAGGATTCAATAGATTTTCGCCCATATATAAGGGATTATATATATGTACATATATATATATATATATATATATCTTCTCAAAAAGATAACACTAAATTTTAAGAAAAGTTAGTTTATATGCTGAAATGCGAAACATGTTAGTTTATGTAGCTTACGTAAGCTTCAGAGAATTCATATATTTTTAAATCTGATGACGCAAGCGATTGTCGAGTAAAGATTTCAATATAGCTGATAAAAAAATTCATTCGTGCTAATGGAAATGACTACGCAACTATTATTAAACCTACTCTCAATAATGTTATTACTCATATATCTACAGAGGAAATAGAATAACAACATATTGTAATACACACATCCACCCACCCCCCCACACACACATGTATGTATATATTTTTTTTAAAGTAGGTCCCATATATAATATACATTTTTTACACATTTTTAACAGCATCACTAAGATTGATATATTTTATAATCAGAGACGAGATGCATTATTATTACTTTTAAAAACTTATAATAAAATATTATAAATATAAAACGAAGAGGTAGTCAATATCTTTATTCAGTCTCAACATTTAACTTAATTTAAAAAAAAAAATATTCAATGCTTAATTATATAATTGAAAAATATGTTTAAACTTTTAAAAATAAAATATGTGTAACTCAATTTATACTCAAGTAAACTTTGTATTCTATATTTATAAATTCTTCTATAAAATAATCTTTACAAGAAAAATTTTTAAAAGAACTCTAGCCGTTGAAAATACTTTTTATAACACACTTCATTTTTGAACGTTTAATCAAAAGAATTAAAAAGTTTACGACTAAAATATAAAATGCATTCATAAAAGAATTCGGAAACATATTAAAAAAATGAAGTAAAAAAATGAAAATATAAAAGTTCGAAGAAATAAAAGTCTGGTTCCGCAAGTCATTACTGGTAATTTTCACGAAGCGTTTCGTGATTTTTTCCATAATCAAATCACGTAAATTGTGTTGAAAAAAGTTGGGAAAACGTAGGAATAAATTAACGATAATTTTAACGCGCAATAAATTGCATTTTGCAAGTTGGCTAAAAAAAAAGCCAAACGGGCCAATTGTCTCTGGAGCGTATAGTTCGATGTTCGCGGCGTATGACAAAAACTCTCCGATAAAAGCGCACGCCGTTATTGTTGTGTAGCCGAGCGTTAAAGTTCAGAGGCTATTGAACGGAGTTTTTGCCTCTGATGTGAGTCCCCCTAGAGAGGGGCACAGCCACAGAAGAGGATTCGGAGAGAGAGAAAGAGAGAGAGAGAGGGGGGGAACCTTGTGAATGGCGATTGATTTTATTACGCGTCACGAATCGTACCAATTTCCAAGCTGCGCACCTGCTATTAAAGCGCGTCCAGCGAGATATCAGTGTGTACCGATGCCCCGACACTTTCTTATCGATCGAACAAAGAATCGCTACCCAACTCTAATCATATTCCACTTCGATGCTTCTCTTGTGTTTTACTTTCCTCTTTCATCACCAACATCGTTCATCTGTCTTCAACTTCCCCCATAATCAGAAAGCACAGCTCGGCTATTAAAAATAATGATTTCAGAATATGTCATTATATGTTGGAGAGCTCTACACTTGCTTGATTTATTATTTTTTTTCTCATACAATTATGAATCGTAATAGCTTGAGCTTGGAATTAAAATTTTCGATTTTGTTTTAATATTTTAAAATGAGCTCGAAAGTAGAAAAAGATGAAAAAAGGGAATTCACCAAAATTTAATCTCTCATTATTTCCATAACATTCACAATTAATAATAATAATAATAATAATAATAATAATAATAATAATAATAATAATAATAATAATAATAATAATAATAATAATATAATAATAATAATAATAATAATAATAATAATAATAATAATTAATAATAATAATAATAATAATAATAATAATAATAATAATAATAATAATAATAATAATAGTAACAATAAAATTAGTGGTAGTAGTAGTATCTTGCATGCATCAGGAATTAAAACGCTAACTTGAGAGACATATAAAATTATAATCTACGTCATAATCTTGCCAAAATTGGAAATGACTATCCTTTGAATTACTTTTAGAGTGAGAGCGTATGAAACAAAGTTGCAAGGATCATGGAAAGTTTGCAATTTCTAAACCACGAAAAAATAGAAGAATAAAAGAAATACGAAAAACTAAAAGTTTTTATATAATTTTTCTTTACAGGTTTCTGTTTTCTTTTTTGTTTCTACCAAATATCATTTCTGATTTGATTTAGAATATTTCATAGTTACAAATATTCGATGCCTAAGCTTGGAAACTAGGGACTAATCATGACACCCTCGTTCATTTTAACTGTCGTTTCTTTTCCATCTTTCATTCTCCCTTTCTGTTTTTTTCTTACCCGCTGTCTTTCCATCCTCTCGTCTTACTCGCTATAAGTTTCTCTATTAGATAAATTCAAAATTATTAAAATGCGGAAGTATGCCTGACTAAATTTTTAAATATTCAAATTTAACAGGGAACATTATAAATCTTTCGAGTTTTTACTTGGTCTGTATAAATCATTGATTTCTACTATCTGCTATGCCAAAATATATCAGAAGTTGGAACTTGATTGCATTAACACATAAATAAAATCAAAACTGCCGATAAATATTATCCAAGCTTGTATGAATCCAGACAATCATTTTTGCGTATAATTAATGTATTTATTTTTATTTATAAATTCGCTTGTTAAATTTACTTGAATATTGGCCATAATTTGAACTTTAAAATTTAGTTTCAAAGATAATAAGATTTTAATCTTCAGAATCAATTAATAGGCAACTACTTCTTTTATAATATAAATCAATATTCGATTTTATTTAAATTTAAATAAAATGAATATACAAGTTTAATTTTTAATAATTCTGTACTTCTAAAAAAAATAATATCTATGATATTTTACAATTTTAGCTTCAAAAAAATATACAATAAGTTAGTTGACGTTTAGATTCTAAATATCGATAATAAATTAGTTTTAGATTGTATTAAATGATTGGTAAGAGGATAATTAACTTTAAAGAATGACTGTTTAATGGAGTATACCAGTGACTCAGTGTTTTAAACTCAAATATACTTTTGAATCTATAAAATTACATTCTGGTGCCAAAATTTTTGAAGGTAAATCAACTTGTTGCAATGCATGCCTCTGCATTCATGTACAACTTGTTTGAGTACGATTGGACTTTAGCATTTAGGCAATCATAATTATTTTATACTCTCGAAGTTTTTATATGATTGATCAATATTTTTTATTTTTACTAATATTTAAATTGTATTTTAACTTATGTATCAATAATGTATTAATTAAGTAAAGAAATTTTTAATATCGTATTTTAATTTCAACATTTTTAATAGAAGAGAGTTCCAATTTTCTACATTTAATCACTATTTTAAATTATAAGTTTTGGATACTTAAAGAAATATTTTTATATTTATAACTAAATGATTTATTATCACTAATTTATTTAAATATTATTTTCTAGAAAAATTGAAAAGAAAGTTTAATATGATTATCAGTACTTAAGTAAGTAAAAAATCATAAAATCTAAATAAATTTTCTTACGTATTAAATTATGGGTTTATATTTACTTTTTTCATTTATTTTTCTATTTAAGAAAAGTTAATGAATTCGTAGAAGATGGATTGCTTTTCAAAAGTTTTTATTTTTAAAGTGATAAAATAATAAACTATGATAAAAAAATATAAATTTGAGTACGTGAAATAATCACTAAATTTATTTTAGATTAATTTAAACAAAGATTTTATACCATTTTATAAAACACCGTTTTTTCATTAATTGTAATTTGTAATAAATAAAGGTAGACATAAATTCTTGGCTCTTTTTAAGTCTTATACGTCCAGGTTGTCAAACCGAAGATGTTTGTAGATGAGAATATTACGCTTAAACAGTTTAGCTACACTTACTGGGGTTTTACCACAGAATTTATGGTATTTCGTTATTGCAAAAGCAATTTCCATATCGGAAGTAATGCAGATAATTTCCTATAATAACCCACTTACTCAGTATCCTCCCTACACCGATGAAGAATGTATTGTTGTCACGTTCATAAAGTGTTTTCTCATTCAGTTGCTTATAATAAGCATGCATTTATAATATTGGCAAACTAAATAATTTTACCAATATAAGGATTTACTCTAATAATTTTCATGTTGCAAAAAGATTCTCAGATTATCCTTAATTTCATTTTCAGGTCACATTTATGATCGGATCTCTTTTATTTTAAAATAAAATTTTCTTGAATTCCACATACCATAATTAAGGAAGTATTCTATGCTAATGGATAAATAATACGTAAGTTATGAAGTACGTACAAGTAATAGAAAAATTAGATTATACTATAACTGTTGGATGAAAATGGGCTACACAATGAAATATCCTACTTTAAAAATAATATAAATAATTATTTCAAAACGAAATATTTATAATAAAAATGCATTAGTAAGCACATACCATATTTAAAAAATTCAAAAAGACATTAATTATATATTATATATTTTTTAATTGAGTGCTTTTGAAATTTGATAATTAATAATATTAATAAATATGAAATTTGATATAACGAAGTGAACAACTGCATCTATTAAAATATTTTTAAAAGTAATTACAAGCTTCTTTCATTCCACGGTAGGATTTAATTTAAAATTTGGTCAATTTTTGCATGAATTTACATCGCAGCCAAGGAAGGTAGAAAAGTACGCTTTCGATTATATTTGCCTGAGTGAATGCGAAACTTCATTTTTTCCTTTTCTCTTCGTGTTTTTGCCCGACAAAAAAAACCTTGTATTGCGATGCATCGTAATGATTGCACTGTGCTTCCGACATATTGAACCCCGCTTCTACTGCTGCTCCAGCTACCACTTCTCTCGCTCTCAACTTCGTCTCTCTTTCGCTATATAACGAATGCGGGCGGAAGTTCATAACACACGGATAACTCATCAAGTAAATGCACGATCAATATTGCCAGGCCAATCGCAGTTTCAGTCTAATAAATTCGCAAATACCTTGAATACCTTACGCCGCGATTATGCCATATCTGATTTTGCTCTTGATTTGAAGAACCTCAGTACTTTACTCTCAACTATAAAATAACTATTAATCCGTTTATTTTCTATCTTTTTTATTTAATAGAGCTACTTATTTGTGATTTAAATTTTTTTTTTTTAAATTTACTTCAAAATAAAAAAAATGGTATTTCTAATATACCAATGGATACTTTTTAATTTATCGTTCAATGCTTATATTACAACCAGAAGAGCATGTGTAATATTTTATGTATTAATGTTATGTGAGGGTTTCAAATTAAATGGAAGAAAAAGTATAATTTTACTTAATTAACTACTGATAAATTCTATTTTTATTAGTAATATAGATTATTCACGATTTTCAAAGTTAGTTTTTAAAAATTTTACTTTGTCTAATAATCAATAGTTCATTCTCTATAAATCAATAATATTACGTATGACTTCAAACACTTGCAAAAGGTGCATATTAAAAATTTGAAGATTTCTTTGTAAAAACGTATAAAAATATTTTTAGACCGAAGGTGAAGTAAATATTCAAAAAACTACAAAATTCTATATAAGTTAAAATAAGATGAGCGTGTATCTAAAACAGAAAGTAAATAACAGTGCAAACAAGATTTTAAAATATCACTCTAAAAGTAAAAACAAGAGATCTGAACGGATAATATCAAATTAGATTTTATAAACATAGAGCATTATGAGATATCTACACGATTTTTAAATATGAAAATTTTGTATGAAAAACATCAAGAACTTTCAACTTTTTCGTACAATTAAAACAATATAACAAAATAAATAATAAAAAATTCAATAGATAAAAATTTAACCGCATTGTATATTTTATTTAATAACGATTTCAGTGTATAAAGTTTATAAATAATATTAGGTATATTTTACACATTGTACAATAAATAAAAATTTGACAAATTTAACTTGATTTTAATTATATTTTTATATTTTAATAACCAATTTTAATTCAGTTGAAAATTATTTTCATTAGATATCTAAATATATGATTTAATTTTTTTGTAATGAGATCATAAAAAATATTTATTTTAAAGAAAATATTGCTTTAAGTCAGATATTTTCATCATTTATAAGTACTGGTTTATTCATTTATTTGAATACAAGAATCATATTTCTTTAATATTAATTTTCCTTAATAAAATTCTATTATATTTAGTGAACATGATGAATACCAAATATAATTCGATTAAAATATTTGAATATAGAATTTCTTATCTTAATATTAATATATACAGGAATGCTATACATATCTTTTCATTTTAGTAAAAATTGCCATAATTATGTCATCTAATTAATTTTTCAACAGTATTTAAATCTATGAAAATATTTATCATATTAATATATAACATGATTATAAATTAAAAATTAGTGAATATAGAAATTTTTTTTGTTAAAAAATGTTCTCTGAATAATAAAACAATAAATTACCAATATTTTCATACAATTCTTTTATGCGTTATGTTAAAGGAAAATATATTTGCAAACATATTATGAATATATAATCTTAGTTATGAATTAATTATTTGGCAATTCATATATTATTATATAATAGAATATCTTCAGTATGCAAAAAATTAATATTAAAAATTTAAATAAATTATAATATTCTTGATGAATGAAACATTTACATTATATTTTAATAAATTAATAATGAAAATTAAATATTTTGTCACTTTTTTAAAAAATTTTAAAAAATAGATATATATTTTTATAATTAATTATAATAAATAACATCTAAGCTTATCACTAATCCGCTGATTGTAGATCAATTTCAATATTGCTCAGACGAATTTTGTATATTAATTCTTAGTTACATAACATGTAAATCGATCTATAAGGTTGATTAAGCTGAATAGACGAACAGAACAATGTACATAATTCATTTGATCCTTAGCTGATCTATATTCTCATTGGCATTGGCAAATTAATTAAAAATCTTTTTAACTATTGTCATATAATCTCACATTTTGTATGATTAAAAGTTTATATATGTATATATACATACATATATAAAATAGATAGCATAATAATTTTTTATTTGATTTAAAATGTACGTAAATTGTTAGATATATATTTTAATTCTTCAAATATTATTACATATGTATCTGCTTTGACTAACAAATGTAAGTATTTAATTATATAAATGATGACAAAAAGAAAATTACTTTCTTATCAAAAAGATTAAGAATACAAAATAAGAAATAGTCATATATTTTATATTTATAATATACATCTTTTGTCATTATTATTTGAATAAAATTATAAACTATCTATATTAAGTATAAATTTTTTTAAATAATAGTTGTTTCAAAAATAATCTATAAAACTTTTAAATATAGTAATAATTATTTTTAATATTGTAACATCAATTCAACAATTCAATAAGTCGATATGCTTATAAAATATTTATATTTTAATAAATTCACTGTAGGAAATCTTTCAAATTCTTTTAAAGTTCTTAATTTAATTGCAAATATTTATTTACATAAAAATAAAAATATTTACATGTTATAAAAGTAAACAATGCTCGGCTTATTTTTCTCGAAAAAGAGTGAAATAGTGAAATTTTAAAAGCTATTCAACAGAGAAGAATGACAAAAAATAAAGATATCAAATAAAAAATCTTTATGCTGCAATAGATGTGGCTGCACAGAGTAGTATTAGTTATTTTTGTGCCGAATCCAGAGTGCAAAGCCGAAAAAAGAATAAGTAAAAAAGCCTCGAATTCAGCAATACAATGTCTAAGAGTGGTAGATTTTAGGGAATAAATGTGCATCGAAAAAAAGAGAAAAAGAGAGATGGAGAGAGAGAGAGAGAGAGAGAGAGAGAGAGAGAGAGAGAGAGAGAGAAAGAAAGAGTGAATTAGAAGATGCAGAGATTGAAAGAATATAGTATAAAAGTGAGAAGGTTAGACAATTCTTGCTCTGTCAATAACATACCCTACGAGCGTGATAGATTGGCCCTCCCTCAACATCCAGCTGCCATTTATCTACTTTTTATACTTCCCTTTCATCTTTTACTCGCACATTCCCTCACTGATCAACCAGGGAACCATCTCTTGAAAGTGTTTACTGTCTTAGCAACCGCAGCTTAAAGGATGACTCGAGCCAATAAAAAGACAGACCAGCGTATCCGTGATTTTTTATAACTTTTTATTCGATAATAACTAAAGTATTTCATACATTACTATAGAATATGTATTTATACATATAGAATATTGAAAATTGTATTGTAATATGATTTAAAAAATCAAATTTTATTATGACGTTTAAATTTGATATTAAATTATTAGTATAATATTTTAATAGAAAGTAGTATTAAAATTTCATTTTATCTTAATTTTTTGTTTACTGAGTATTATATAGTAATTCTAAAATCATGATTCGATGACTACACACATTATATTTCTCGTAAAATATTAATAATAATTTAGCGAAAAAGTGTTTGAAAAATAATGATTTATTATGTCTTCATTTTTTCTGAGCATCAAAGTAAATTTGAAGGATCCTTCATCTAACTGAAAGATTTTTTGCCCAACAAGAAGTTGCTAAATAGTTCATACTAATCTGAAAATAATAGATCAGTGTTCATTATATGATATTCTTTAACAATATTGCAATTAAATTTACTAAAGAAAATGGCTCATATAAAAGGACAAGAAAACTAAAAACCAGATAAGAAATAATTTCAGAAATAAATTAATTGAAAGATTATATCGATTAAGTCATTACTCAATTAAGCTATTAAAACGATAATTAAAATTGAAAAAGTCAATTTAGTCATAATTAAATAAAATAATTATTCAAATATAATGTAGTATTAAATACAACATAACAATCGTGATTGCAAACATAATTTAAAAGCGTTATTTATTTATTTTCAATAATCCATCAAAATAAGCAATTAATCGAATGCTAAATATAGCCGTTTTACAGAAATATATCTACTATTATATAATTGTAAACTACATAGATTTAAAATTGTGATACATCAACCCTTTTGTTATTTAACATATTTTTATGGATTACTGAGAAAAAGCTTATATTTGGTAATATTTCAATATTATTTGCAATCGACAAAATCAATAAACACTTTGTTTAAAAAATTATTTATTAATATATCATATCTATAATCATTATTGCATCAAGTGTATATAGTGTATATAAAATAAAATTAGTCATAAAATTCAGGTAATCTTTGATAAACCAATTTTTTCTTTTTTTCGTTCTGCCCTGTTATTACTTGATAAATTATATTCTGTCTATATAATATTCATTATTTCTCATAAATCTAATATAAAATGTATCACCAATTTGTTTTTTAATTTAATATTATTACTTCATTCTATTCAAAACAATAATTCATTTTCAATAACTGCAATAAATTTAAGTAAAGCGATATTTATTCGGTGAAAATGAATAGGTGATTTAATCCATAAAAAAGTAAGGATTCTTATTACGTGATCATTTTTTTATTTAATTTAAGAAGTATATAATAAATGGAAATAAATTAATTAATTTTATATCTATGTTGGGCCTTTTTTGAATTTTGAATTCAAATCATAATTATTGAATTTTATTTTAAAATAATTGTACTTAAAATTATTAAAAATGTATTGTTCAAATTTAATTTTGATAACTTCTTTGATAATATTTCTTATAAGAAATTTAATGTAATTGTTAAGATTTTGATATGATGATACAATATAATATATATACAATATTTCTTCGTATTAGATTAAATTTATTTAAACTTTTCTTAAAATTCGTTAAAACGTTTAAAAGTTTAATTTCATATTAAAATAGTCTTCACTATTTAATGTTCGTTTAAACATCAAGGTCTGTAGTCTACATCCGAAAAACTTTTTCATCTATTATGTTAGGATTAGCCGGTATACTACTAAGATGCAGTATCTGTTTCACTCGAATTTCCTTAACTAATATGTACACTAGTTCCTTAAAGATGATTCTTTTCTTGCTTGTCTCTCTCTTTTTAGCTCTTCTTATTTCCTTTGAAACTCAACTGAAGTTCAACTACTTTCCTAGATTTATTTACATAGGCAAGTATATAAAACTATGCCTAGCTAAATTTATTTACTTTTCAAAGGGAGTGTTAGTAAAATATAAAGATATGATTGAAGTTAAAAGAAGAAGAAAAATAGAGAAGAAGCAGATACATATAAAAATACATATGTAGAATGTAGTTGTCTATATTTATTCATCTTTCAATAGTCATTTACGTGCACGCTTTAATAATGAATTGGGAAGGAAATAGAACATTGGATTTTAGTCAATATTTGATAATTACTATTTTAAAAAGTCTAGGAAAGACTTTTTCATAAAGGATATAATAGTGCACGCGGATATCGAGGTCACAGAGCTCAGTCGCAAGCTAAATTAATCCACTCGTTCTCGTGATCGATAGTAGCTGACTAAATTCAGAGAAATCGTCGATTCTATAAATGAAATTTTCCAACATCATAGCACGGAACAAGCCCGGACTCAATAGGAATGCAAAAATATTTTTTGTTATAAACACACTCTCACGTGTAATTTCGTACACGATGTATAAGAGAAAATATTTCTTCTGATGCGTTATTGAAAATTGAGAATTGTTTCTTTCTCAATCTCGACATTAAAATTAAGACAATGTCTCCTCATATCTACAGTTTTATGAAAACGTAAATCCTAAAGTTCTCTCATATAATGTATCTCAGTTTAGTGAGAATGTTATCATGGCCATATATGATAGCACAAGTATCAGAGTAAATAAAATCTGCCATCACTGCCGCCGGTTAACGGGTTGTGTCGCTAGAAAATGGATTTCGTATTAGCTTGTAGATATCCTTATTCGGTAATCCGTATGTGACGTTTACTATTGAATTTACGACGTTGCAGACCGTTAAGCAAGGTCCACGGCTCAGAGAATACGCATACGCATACACATACGTACGAATATAGTGTCCTCAATAATGCTGATTCAAGCTTAGTGAAGATACTTTACATAATTCTACTTACTTGCATACATTCGCAAAATTGTAAATACATTAGAGTAAACATTTTTTTTCATTCTTTACCACATCGGTCTCTATTCTAGATTATATTTTGCTTATCACATAGAATATGAAAAGAGCTTGTTTTAAAAGATATATTTTCATTTATAATTTATAAAATTTGTAAAATATAATATTATCAAATTTCCAATTACTGTTACAAAGTCTCTGTATTAAGAAAATAGATGAAAAAAATCATTATTCAGTAATGTAATTCAATAAATTTTGTATATAGATCATATTATTCTACGCTCAAGTAAAACTTATGAAATAAAATTTAACGTTATTTGCAACATTATACTTAGATAGCTATAATATTATATTATATTAGCTACATTTAGAAAATTAGCTATTATATTTAAATTAAGGATTGCATGTAAATTTATAAAATTGTAATGCTCTCCTCGATTAATATTATAGTAAATATTTATTTGATTTAATGTCTCGTGAAATTAATATTCATCAGTACATAGCTAGGCCATTAAAATTTATTATCTTACTTATAATATGTTTATTTAATATGATTTTAAAATTTTTAAACCACGAAAAAATACATTCCTGTATAATATACGAACTTCTACTAATTGTTCAGTATATCTATCACAATTATATTTTTTAATAAATAAACAACTTTATGTTCCTAAAAAATGTAATACTTTTTATAATTTTTAATTTTACAATTAAATGTTATGAATTTATGAAAATTCTTGTTACGAATTAAAAAGAAACTGACAATGAAGCTATGTATTATCTCTTAACGTATTAATTGTGCGAAATTACATTTTATACTAAACTTTATAAATTATATTACATATATAATATTTAATAATTCAATTAATATTTTCCGTTTATAATTTCTAGCTCTTATCAAAGGTAATAAGTAGAATAATTAAATCCTGTAAATAACTACAAATAAACCATTAGTGTTTCAAGATCAAAACTGATGTAAAATATCAAGGCTATAAAATTTATATAACTTTAAATTAAAATCCTACAATAATTTATTAATCATAAAACTATTTTTTCTGTAATATCTTACTCTTTAGTTTGTATGTTAAAAATAGTAACTTTTGAAAATAATGAGCACATCGACGTACTAGGTAATTGCATAACCTAAATCGATTTATCTTTAACGCTATCCTCATTATGAGTCTTTACGTGAGCGCGCTAATTAACGGAAAATTACCAGGATTATTTTTGCAACGACCATTGCCAGCGGAGCAGCACAGATCTAAATTGTCACAATTAATAATTTTTCTAAATTAATTACTATGGCTCAGCGTGAAATATCCGGCGTTGCGTGTAGTCCATACCGAAAGCTCTGTGTGTGTATATATGAGAACCACTACAAGAGCACTATTCGTACATACTTAACCGAGTATGTGATTGATGGTGCTTCATTATAAATCGCGGGCTTGAAAATTAATCGCTCGTTCGACCCCTGCAACCAATTTTGTATAAACCAACGATGGATACCTAGATTTACATGGGACACGTACAAATCTCGGTGCCAGTACATTGTGTCGTGAGAATTTTATTCCAGGAATTATAATATAATAGAAAAAAGCTAAAATATAATACATTCAAAATTTTAGAACTGAGAAAAGAAAAAAAGTGAATAAACCCATTACAAATATTATACTTGGCGTAACGAACAACTGCATCAACGAGACTTTAAGCGCTCGAATTATAAGTTTTGATAACCCATTTTTCACTTTTTATTTATTAATTGTTGTTAAATTAATATTTTCATTAATTATAGATGAAGAATTATATATACTTCACGAATAATATTATTAAGAGTAAGCAAATTAACGAATGTAATTATTTAGAGCATTTTAATCGTAGGAATACTTTATATTTTTCTTTTTTAAATTCACAGAAGGAAATTACAATTAAAACTGAAACATAGTATTTTTAAATCAAATATACCTTCATCCCGTTACTAAAATTTAGTCCACCTATAATATATCCTTATAAAATTCTCGAAAATATAATTTATTTAATTTAATAAACCGTCTTTCCTTCTTTTTGTTCTGTCTTTCTTACTTCCTCACATTGTTATATTCACACATACAAGTCTACACGTATATTACAAGTGACAATGTAAATATCGTGCAAACTGAAATAGTGTTGATTAAAAACCGTAAACCACGTAATATTTTATGCTTTCCGGGTAAATATATGTATAATTAGTAAGTATCGTGAATCAAACCAGTTTTGAACGTTGTTGTATAGGAATTTTACAAAAAATTATTTATAAAGCATTTATCGATGCTGTTACCTTAACTGCCTTACCTGCGGCATTCCTATAGTATCTTCTTATCGATATATCTGAGTCATTCTATGACATATGACTTTAAATTTGCCAACAAAAAGTTTATATGTGTATATATATGTATATCAAAATACAATATTCGTATTGGATTTATAATCCTTGATATCTGACCTGGACAAGAGTATTTACCCTCCACCCACGTACGTAAACGTCTGTGAATGTATATAGGGTCCTACTCTACGAACAGGAAGCACGCGATGTTCTCGTAGGAAAAAGAAATAAATAGTATGAAGCCATGCAGGTAGAGTTTGACCAGTAGTATAGACATATCAACAAAAAATAATAAAGTTAATGCTACGTCATTTCAGAAGAATTTAACAATATTAGTTTTTTAATGTTCCGCAAAGTTAGCAACGTCATATATGCATTAAAAGCTCATTTCAATTTTATAAAATATAATTTTATACATATATAAAAAAGATTCTTTACTTTTTATAAAAGCACATTTATTAATAATAGATAAATAAAATGTATTTAACATCTTACATACTACAAATAAAACTTAGTGAAGTAAAACTCAATTAAAATTAAGTATGTTTTGTAACAAATTCGTATTCCAAGTCATAAAAATATACTTTTAATGGACTCAAATATATTTTGTTTCATTCGTAGGAAATAAAATTATAAAATTAAAGTCAAGTTATTTATAAAATTAGCAATACAAGTCACGTTGTAAAAGCTGTGGAAACATGACGTTAAAAACAATCTGAATTTCTAATGTGCATAAATACAATTAAGTTTTGTGATAGAAAATATATAAGGAATAACAGGGATTTTCTTTATCAAGTTAAATACTTTTTTCATATTTATTTCTATTAGGTATACAGGTATAAGACGCTTAAATACAAATTTTCAAGAGTCAGACGGATGGAATCCGAAACAGAGTGGTGAACGAAGAAAAGTAAATGGATCAGAATCATTCTATCATTCGGAGGGTTGGGGACCAGTACTTTGGCGAATGTGAAAGCATTTAAGCGTAAATGGTTTTTGTAACTGGAAGAGCGTAAAATTGCCTAACCGCGCAGTACCTTGTGGCGTTTTGCGCAAATTCATCCGATTTCCCAAACGGTTTAAACTCTTTCATATCTCTCATTCTCTTCTCGTGGTTCAATTCCCTTGATACATGCGGACGCATCTATAGTCATCTGAGCCGATTTCTACCGAACTATTTGCCAATCGTGGTTAACCGCGATCAGATTGCATCTCGTATTTTGTTACTCATAAATGCATTTCCTGGGGATTTTCGCCGATACCTATACTCATAACTACCTGTGCATACAGGTACATACTTTTCACGTCAATAAATTTATATATCAATAAATAGCTGGCGCAACTCGAGAAGAAAAAATGAAAAAAAAAAAAAAGAAATATAAAAATAAAATCTGGCACAATTAAATCATAAATCTATCCACGATTACTTTCCTTTCCCACTTTATGTTACATTTTCGCATACTTTGATCCAATTGATAATAAGCTTGTACATGTATCTGCTTTTAGATTTGTTTCTTCACATTCCTCTTCTATGATTAATTCTATTCGAGGTTTTCGGACCATTTGACGGATAATTCGCTCTAAATACACATAATACATAAATATGCATGTATAAAAAGGGCATAAAAGAGAATATCGTAAGCTCGTTTGTTACAAAAAAAAAGGCAATCAGCGTGAACGTTTCGCGAATATTGTCAAAAAAGCCCTGGTACCAGTGTTAGCCATGTCCTGAACATCCGCAGATATGAATGATTTTACTATGGAACTTGATCATAATCCAGTTTCGTAGCTGAAAAATGACATACCCGGTCACCTCCCGACTAACCGAATATTGACCTACTGATTCCTTCAGGTGTTCTTTGAATGTTCAAAAAATGGGTTTATTTATAAATTATTGTTGATTTTGTAATTCCAATTTATTAATCGTTATTGATAGTTCTACTTATTTAAACTTAATTCCAAAATAATATAATTTATGTATTAGCTCACTGGAAATTCGTTCAAATTTAGATAATGTTGAATTAGCAAAAATCAAACGTTGGAATTGATATTATTTAGAAAATGAAAAATAATAGAGTACATTAATGTTTAAAGTACGTAAAAGCAAAAATTTCATACATTATTAATCAAGTTATACGTCAGCAAATCACCAGGCCGTATAAATACATTTTAAAATGAAAGCATTCAAATTGATTGAAAACATTCGTTCATATGTTGACTTGTAAGGAAATTAAAAAATATTATAAATTTGCAATATGTAATATGTACGTATATAACGAATTTAATTATAATCTATTTCTTAATTGCTAAATACTTTATTAGAGAAAATTCAATATCTAACAGTATTAAAATAAATGTTTAGCCAATTTAATGGTGGTATATCTATGACAGTAAGATATCAGGTCAAATTTATAACAAAACATGCATAATATTTTATCATATATACATTATATATATCATAAAGGTGAAAATTGGTAAATTACTTAATCTGTGTATCAATGTCAGATTTCCTGTATTCCTCTGGAGCCATGTATCTCAACGTATACCACAGATTTACGAAAAACGTCACGGTCATTCAATTTTCATCTGCGGCGGACACGACTACTGCTTCATTATTGTTACTGTGTTCTGTAGGCACATTTCCCTGAAAATTTAGATTTTGATTCGCGGTACAATAAACATCTGACTTTCTATCTCATTCCCTTCCCTGAGTTTCTTACCGACTCAAATGTAAATAATAACAAATAATGAAGAATAAATGATTAAGAGAATATAAACATGAGAAACAAAAAGATAAAATGAGAGAGAGTAAGAGAGAAAAAGAGAGACAAAAAAATATTTGGTGTTTACTAAACGTTTACCGACAGATGCCTCCATATATACAATTCCGTGCATAGAATAACTCATGTTTCTTTAACGTAATTTAATAACTAATTAGTACAACACAATAATACAAATAATCCACGTACATTTTTTCTCAAAAATTTTAAATTCAAAGACGGGCTTTTTCTTGTATTAAAAAACTTCTCTGTGATTACCTTATCGAAAAATAAAACGTATTAATAAATTCTACTATGATTTTTTACGAAAATCTGCGAATAAATTATTTATCTGCAGAGTCATTACCATCTATTAAAATTTTCCATAATTTATCTTTTAGTCTATGACTTCACTCAATCGCTTATCAAATCGTTGATATCACTCTAATGAGATTTATAATAATACGTATATAAAAATAATGTGAATAAAATTTATAAAAAAGATATATATTTATATTATTAATATTGTTATCTAAAAGAAAAATCATAATTTTAACTTAATTTAATATTATTTCGTATAATAAATATTAAAAATATTTTAGACAAAGATTGGATAAAATCTGTATAAGTATTTATTGAGACAGAAGTCTATACAAATCGTTTAGTAATTTCTATGCTTTCAAAAAACTCGTGTTTAGTTTATGCATTTCTTTATTCGTGATATTCAAACATTACAATCATAACATAAAATTCGAAACCATGGATAACACAAGTATGATATCAATAATCATGCAAATAAGTTAACTTCGATATTTTTCTTTATTTAAATTATTTATTGGCCTTCCAATTAAACTTAAAATTTTCCTGTTTTTAAATATTACATCTGTCATATTACACAATTAACTTTTTATTTAATCTTTCTTTTGAAAAATAGTTAATTTTAATATGGAGAGAAGCTCAAGAATTAAATCTATGTTTTTAGAAAGTATGTCAAGTATCGTTAAGGATACAAACGTAATATTTAATATTAAATATTAAATATTAAATATTAAAATCACTGCTTTAATTGATATTTATATACTATAAAATCGTTATATAGTCGTTATTTCAATAACTAAAAATTACGTTCATCTTGTTTTAAATATTGATATTGTGTAACAAACTTTTTGAACGACATCTCTTAAAATACTTATATTAATTGTATCAATAAACTACATAAGTACTAATATCAATACTTTTAATTCAAATTTGTGCTTTAAATTACATATCATTCCACAGTGACTTTATAACTTATCATAAATTTATTCTATCTGATTGAAAACTCTAAAGTCAAGAATTAAATAAAGATTGCAAATAGAACTCATCTCTTTAAATTATCTTTCATACTTTCGTTATCTCTTTTCCTATTTTTCACACTTTCCTGTCTCTTTCTTTCTTTTCTCTCTTTCTATCTCTCGCTATATCCCTCTCTATATCGAAAAATATATCTAAATTTAAAATACACTATCAAAGAGAAATATAATAAATAATCAAGAAACAGTGAACAAGAGAAAAAAAATAATGAAAAAATATTTTTTTGTTTAAAGATTAGAAAATACAATCTAAAGAAATTTTGAAAAATATATAGCATTATTGTAAACTTAAAATTAAGAGTTTTATTTATTTTTTATTTATTTTATTTATTTATTTATTTATTAAAGAAAATTGCACGAGGAATCAAGAATACAAGAAAAAGAAAACGTGAAAATAATGAAAATATTTATTAATACTTATACTGAAAGGAAAATTATATGAAGATAAGAAAGGTGGTCGTAAAAGACAAGAGAATTACTTAGGACTTAGATATACTTGAGAATTCAATATTATGAGAAGGAAATATCAAAACCAGATTTATCAGGTTCAGTGATAAAATGCGTCAAGATGTAACACTGTATATTAAAAACATAAAATGCTATTGTTTGTCAACGCCTATCTTATCAAGAAATATTTTAAATTCAATCCTTTTCAAGTTATTTAAACTCTCTGTTTCTCTTCATATAATTTGATGTTTAACAGTATAAAAAATATTTTCTAAGCAAGAAAAAATCGATAAAAAGATATTCGTACACATACATTATTCTATGAATACAAGTAAAGATAATTTTCTACTGATGTTATACCTTATTATAAACAAAAATAGTTTTGGCAAAGTATTTTATTTAATCTTTAAAATATTATTATTTTTTTTTTAATTTTTTAGCTGGAATTAATAGAAAAATAAGAAAAAACTCTTATAACTTTTTATTATTTTGTGCATTGAATTTGAAATTTCTCGGTTTAATTAATTACAATTCATCAAATTGATAAAATTAACATATATATTAAATATATATATTAAAAAAACATATTTATTATTAAATTTATATTATCATAGTTTAGATGCTTGGAAGTTGTGAAAATAAAATTTTGTTTGCAATAGGCATTAATTATTTTAGATATTTAAAAAAATTTACGAAATTATTAATATAATTTTATAATATTTTATCTTATCTGATCATTTAAAATAGAAATATGTATATTTTTGCGAGAAAAATTTTTTATTATTATCAAATATTTTTGTGATTTCTTCTGTCTAAAAGTCAATTTCATATTTCATACATTCAGAATTTGTGGTCTTTCACAAACATATGCACACAATCAGAATAATATAAATTAATTTTGGTTAATGTATAAATATCAAGAAACAATTATATTCGAAAGAACAAATCCTAATATCTCGTGTGTACAGAAGGAAAGATCGAATCTACTACTCGTATTAGTTACGCGCATAAATAGCGCTTACCACTGGTACGTTACAAAAGCATAGACATAAATTATACCGTCATGCATTCAAGCCTTTATTACAATTGTTCTTTTTCTTTAAGAAACGTTAAAGTGTGCGTGCACGTGTATGTGTTTGCGCGCGCGCGTGTGTGTGTGTGTGTGAGAGAGAGAGAGAGAGAGAGAGAGACAGAAAGAAAAACAGAAAGACGAAAGAACGAATGAAGCAGAGAGGGTAACTTCTAAGAATCGGTAAAAAAATGGTCTGGGAAAATACTACCAGTATATTTGTGTCTGTTGTTGTCAACGAGTGCGTATTTCCTCTTTTCTTATTCTTCTGTTGTTTTCGAATAATAGAAAGATCTTACCATAATAGAGCGCGAGTCACTATTATTCTATACGTGATAATACGCATTATTGTGCGCAACTTTAAAGTACTCTAATGATGTTAGTACACTCGATCTATAATAAAACTGTCGATGAAAAAACTTCTCACATGTACTTTCAATCTAGGACAATTTATTTTTTAGTTTTTCTATCATATGAAGTTCATTTAAGTAAAATATAACAAGAAACTACTAGATTTAAATTATGTCAAATTATTAGATGTAAATTATTAAATTTAAATAATGTTCTTCACCCTCAAAAAGAAAACAAAATAACGACTATTAATGCAATATCTCAGGAAAAGACGAAACGTCCGTTCAGGTTTTAAGAACCTCGTCACCGTTGAGATTTGGAAAACCCCGAAGCCGTTGAGATTTTGGGAACCTCGATGCCGTCGGCGCCGTATAGGTTTTGGGAACTCATCAATGGACGTTGGGGATGTGAGAAGAATATTAACGGACAGGAGTATATCACTTCGTAAAAAAGTCATCATAACAACAGTAGCTGAGGAAAATTTATAGATCGCCGACTGGCGGAGCTTTTCGGTGTAGCTGCAAAAGCTTCTTGGCGATATGCAGAGCGTACAATTTGCCATATCGAAACACTAGAATAATTGGTCTTTTTATTCATCACTCACTCACCTATTTATTCTTGATGGTGAAACGGACATGTCAATGTAAACATTAGTCGCATATAAAAGAAGAAAAATACTTATGAAATGAATAAGATCTAAAATATGTTATTAAAATATATAAAAAAGTATGAGTATTCGTGAATATATCGATGTAAAATTCTCTTAAATCCTTGGTAAAGTTTGAAATCATAAATTTGTTTCAAGGTACATTTTTATTTTCATGATGTTGTAATAATATACTCAGTAATATTTAGATTCTTAAAACCTGAAAATATAAACCTTGACGTTTTGTGAATGATTTGAAAATTATTCCGTTTAATTACTCGGTAATGATATCTTTCGTTTGTTAAAATTTTAAAAATTATTCATAGATTCGTAATATATCTGACATTGCAATAAAGAATAAGGAAACATATTTAAGTGAGAGAGATACAAATATGAATTAATACTATTATAAATTGAATACTACGAAAGAAGCGAATTTGGAGGCCACAAGCACGTTTGATTCAGGCCATTGAATAATTTTGAAAAAGAAAATGTATCTGTAGAATCAAACATTTATGTTCACTGCATATTGAAGATACTTCACAAATTTAATTTCAATGTCTCCGAAAAAGACAGTTAAGATATGTTTCCCTTACTTTCTCTCTTTTTTACTATCATGATGTTCTGTCGCTTTTTTTTATTATTTCCAAAGGTATTATTACTTTTCCCACTTGCGTTCAGCTTTATTCATATTTATCAGGCAAATATAGATTCTTCGAATCTCACAGTGACTTCACTTTTCACTCAGCCTTCGTTTCTGCATCCTTTAATAATGGATTATGGAAAATAAAGCTAGAGCGCGTCTGTTTCAATACTTGCAACAATTTTATTGAAATTTTAATGTATATTACGAGTATTATAAAAAAATAGCTTGTGAATTTCTTAACACAATAATTTTTATACTATACAATAATAATATTCCGTATAAATTGCATCAAAAGATTTTATAGCTTCATAATTTATATAGAAAATACATTTAATTGTTGTTATTATATGAAATCCATGTTTTAATAGAAGAATAATAATGTTCAGTTTTAGCATATGTTAAATTTCTTTTTATTATTATTAAATAATGTATTATTAATTTCTTATTATTATTTTATCAAAAATAAAGTACCAGGGAATTTTATTCATTAAATGTATATTTCCTTTAATTTATATAATACTTAAATATATTATTAATTTAGACTGGAAATTTTTTCTAATATCACATGATTTAAAATAATAAGCATTGCAATGTACATATACTACTTACTTAGAGAGTTATACTATAATTTTTCATATTTTTATTAAATTTACATAAGTATATATTGTTACAAGTATAATATAATATAACTAAACAAAAAAATAAATATAACCGAGAAATAAATATCGTCATAAAGCATAGAAAGTCTGTAGATGACATAATTCCATAAAGAGCGAAGAGAGCCGCCATCAATTACAGTCTCCTTCATGCAGATCAACTCACCCTCTCGTTAAAATATATTACCGTTAAAACGCATTTCGCACATATATAACTCAAACGATCTAACCTTACACTAAATAACAAAGGCGTGGATTGGGTTTTAGTTTTTCTTTTTTAATTATAGTTATCTTTTATGCTCTAGATTAATATGGGGAAAAACTATTCATAAATGACGAAAACTACGATAACAGAACAGAAAAATTAACGACAACTAAAAATTATCTTCTTCTACTTCTCCTTTCGCCCTTTCTTTTTCCTTTTCATAATATTTTTATTTACTTCTTATGTATTAATAAATTCTATAAATTTACTATTTGAAACTTTACTGGAAACTTTTATAAAATATGAAACAGTACAAAGCAACGAATGACACTAATTTTGTAGAAATATTACAAGTAAAAAAATTCACGTTAAAAGAATTGTCATTCTACATATTCTTTTAGACCTTGACAACGTATAGCGACGATAATTTATGCAAACAGAGTGTAAAAATGAGGAGTAAAGAAAAATTTAAAATATATAGATTGAAAGAGAAAAAAGAAACTAAAGCGATATAGGTAAAAGACTGCCTAGCTTCACTAGCCGTTTAACGTAAAAATTCTCTCATGAATATCTTCAAAGGATGAAAAACAAGATCTCTCACTCTCTTTTTATATCAATCTCTTATCCTTCCTTTCTATTATTTTTTCTATTATTTTCTTTCCTTTTCATTTTATCTCTGAAACTGAGAATAGGAAATTATAAATAATCAAATTAAGATAATTTTAAAGGTTTAAAAATACCAAATGAACAAAAACGTTTTAAAAAATATTTTTTCGCTTTTATTTTGATTTAAGTAATATTTTTATTATATATATTTTTTATTAACTCTTTAAGCGAATAAAATATACAACGAATAATTGTAAATACCTTTATATATATTTATTTATTTATATATGTATTAATTAATTTTATATTTTTTTGTTCACTTTGTATGTTACTTAATTTCTACATTATAAATATATACTTTTAACTTATATTATATAAATATATACTTTTAATTCCTTGAGAAAAATGAAAAGTCATTATTATTCAGATTTATTATTAAAAATTCAAATCATTATCCAAATCATTAAACTAATATGTTTTAAGAAATAATCTAAAAAGAAAAATATCAGAAAAAGTGAATTATTATTAAGTTGTGGATAAAAAGTTATATGAAATTTTGATAATCGTTTATATAAGATATTATACTGGCTTCGAGCCCAATTTCATTTGTTTCCGGTGAATGATTCGAGACTGTAAGATCACCAAAATTTAATTTAGGAGATAACTGCATATTCTAGTTGAAACAAACCTAGTTTGCATAGTTATCGCAATCAAAGAGAAATTTATGCTGATTCTATTAGTGTCAACTGTATATAAATACAAATCTGATAAGAAAATTTTAACATTTATATTTAGAAAGTATTATATTTTCATTAGAATTACTGGTGAGTATTTTAGCTTACATTATCCACATACATGGATGTGATATTGTATAATGGGTTTAATATTTTATTTACAATTAATTTAGAATTAAATAAGTTTTAACAAAAATTTTGCTGAATTTTTTAGTCACAATTTTACAGAGTTGTACGATTATAAATTTAATGTTAAAATTATCGATCAAAGATTTCAAATAATTTTAAAGTATTTTTTTTAATTCAATATATATAATTGATCATTATTGTGTTGAATAAACAATTTCTTACTATCGTTTATTTCAATGGTAACATCAAGTTTGCATTTACAAAAATATCCTTTTCTTTTAATCATATTACTAATCATATTATTTTTCTTTTTTTAAGTTTAATTTTATATTTTCTATTGCCAGAGACGTAATTTGAACCTATGAACGGTCTAAAAAACTACGATAGCAAGAAAAACTTGAATGGACAATGATTGAATAAGATAGTTCCAAGGTTGTCTAATGCATATTAATAAGTCTATCGTACTTACGCTCTGTATCTTAGGTGCGCGTCGTAACTCTAAATATACAAGCCAAGGAAAGTTGCTAGGATAATTATGGCATTTTCTTGTTCTTGATAACAATTAATTTAAAGTGGTAATCACAAATCACTGTGTGGTTACTAATTCGTTAATGGAAGTATGGAAGATACTTCAGATTATATCGATGTCTATCGTTATGATAAAGAAGAAATACCAGAAAATGAGTAATTTTCTTATTGTAGATAAATTTTTTATTACAAATAAGAAACGACATCACCAAAAACAAATTATAACAAAATAGAGGTTTTAGATAAACCAAAAGATTTATTCGTTTAAAAATCACATTTATATTGTGTGAGATTTATATTGTGTGAGAAATCTAATTAATAAAATATTTGTGTACAGAATTGTTCTGAATAATAAAATTTGTTGTAAATTTATTACATCAATTGTTTAACTTTTAAATCACATATAATTATAATTGTGTTTAAAATAAAATATGTTTTATTCAAAACGAAATATTTATATCAATTTTTTTTAATTAAATAATATCATTTTTTTTACTTAAAAATATAATTTTTTTTACTTAAAAATAAATAGCAATAACTATATTTATACATTATAAATAAAAAATTAGTTTGCATGAATAAAATGGAAGAGAAAATATTTAATTTCCAAATAAAATGAGTCTGAAAAGCATTTAAAGCTTAACAAAGAAAGCAGATAAAAATTGAGAAGATAAGAAGTAAAATAAAAGATTGATTGTATTTTTAACTATTTTTTTTTCATTTGAAAATACGATCGATCGATAAAGGAAACTTAACGTGTGATATGTTGTAGTTTTATCAATCGTAGAAGAAAACTCATAAGGCGATTATATAAAGTATAAAAAAATGTTTAAAAAAAAACTAAGTGAAAGAGAGAGAATAACTCTAGCAGAAAGTATACGACCCGATAAATTTTTCGATCAACAAGAAAGACAAAAAGATTGAAAGAGTATAAAATGAAAGCAAACTTAAAATTACTTCTATTTTATTCTATTTAATAAAAAGAAATAAAAAATATAATTTTATACTTGACCATTTTTAATCTAAGAGATTACAGTGAAAGAGTCGGTGGAACGAGGTGATGTACACTTCATATTTGCAAACACCGTTTCTGTTATTTGACACTTATATTTTAAAAAGAACTTTTATATTCATAATTATAAATATTTTAAAATTTCTCAAAACAGTTTAAAAATTTTAAAAACAGAAAGTAACAAGTATAATAAAATTCTAGTATAGAAAAAAATAATAAAAAATATATATCATTATATTTTTATTAATAATATTAAAAATATATATTTATATATTTACATGTTGCTTGCAAATATATGGTACTATCTAAATGATTATTATAATCGTATGTTAGATTATAAATAATTATAAAGAATAAAATTAAACTTTTCTAGAAATACTTAAAAATTCATAGAATCCTTTATAGAAAAGTGTCATTATTACATTGATACAAATAAATATTCAATAATACTGAAATATAAAATGTAAAAAACTTTCTATTTATTATAGAATAAAAAATTTAATTTTTAAAGAAATAAAATAAAATCTAAAGGAAAAATTAAGTAAGGATTATTGATATTGACGAAGCTAACTTTCAAAGAAACAAAAGAACTATACATTCAAGTTCCGTACTAAATAAATGACTATTTTTGTAGTAATTATATATAAAAATTATAATTATTTGAGTTTATGGAGGTGAAATATACGCTATTATATTTTTCTCCGTATTCCATTAATAAAGCTGTCAAATAACTGAAATATAATATGTTCTAAATTAGTTGTCACAATTTGATTCTTTTGTATTTTACTTTTCATAGTGTTTCGACTTAAACTTGTTCACTCCTTATATTTCTCTTAATTCAAATAGACCCCTCTTTCTTTTAATCTTTGTATTTTTTCTTTTTGAAAAATTTTTCTCACTTTTCGTTTTCTTTTTTTCTGTTCCTTCATATCTTTCTTGTTCTTTTACTTTCTCTATTTCATTAATTCAATATATATTATATTTTGGTTTTTCATCTCACAAGTTGGTAGATAAACTACTGATTATTTCTGAATACTAAGTCAGGCAGAAGACGTGATAGAAAAAGCGTGAGTGAACTTAATCTTTCCCAAAGAAAAATTAAGTGTGCGAGAAGATATAAAAGCAAAGCTATTGGTGAATTTTATAATACTGCAATACAATATTTATTAATTGAGTCAAATTCTGATGGTATAGCTAGACACTGATGTATATTTCGCAGAAGCTTCCGATGGTATAATCCGCTGAAGGTTCTTATTAAAAAATGTGTGATGGAGATTCTAATAAAAAGACATAATTACAGTGATTGGAGAAGAAGAATGTTTAAATAAACATACGGATTAAACTTCAGATTCGGATACTTATATTAATTGTGCATTAATATGTTATTATAAAATAAGAAAACAAATGTTAGGTAATCATGATATTAGGCGTTCGAAAGAAGTTTTTACTAAATTTAATCATAAAAAACTTCAAAAATTTTAAAGATAAATTTTTTTTATATATAAATTCTTTGTTTATATATTTGAATCTTTTTGTGAAAAATGCAATTATAATAAATTGGTTAAAGCTTAATCATTTAAATTTAAATTATTCGTATGAATGAGAATCATATTTATTTTAATTTAAGCAATAGTTCTTATTCAAATGCCTAATTATAATAGAAAAATATTGACAGATAATAAATATTTTTAGTATTCTTTTGAATAAAATCATACACTGTAACATACTTTTAACTTTACTATTATTTTTCTATGATTGACTAGATTTTTATACTTTATAATAAATTTTCAGGTTTTGAGATTTTAGAGACTATATAACCTTTGGGTAGAAGTATTCCTGCAAATTTACAAATATGTCCTAGTAGATTCTAAATGCGTATGTAGTATATTTTTAATATACACTTAATTCATTTAATAAATATGAAAAATGAACATGCATGGATTTTTTTCGATAAAATATTTTTATAGTAAAATATCTTTTATTGATTTTTTGAGAAAGTAATTTACGAAAAATTAGAAGAAAAATAAGGACAGTAAAATAACTAATAATTCAGAAAAATTAATAATATAGATGACAAAGTGAAATTAATAGACTTGGTTAAAAAGTTGTTGAAATATAGAAAATAAGGTCAAGTAACTGCACAATTGTTATAATAATTGATTGATTAACTTAATAACGATATTAGTACTTTATAAATAAATTAGTAAATTGATTTTTATTGGATTCTTATAAATAATATATTTTTATTGAATAAAAATATAAAAGTTTATGCATACTAACTTAAAAATTATAACTTAATTAATGGAAAAAATCTAAGTTCGTGTTTCACACATAAAATTAATAATTGATTTTTTAAATTTATATTTTTTCAATATATCCTTATATTTAAACTTATTTTTGCATATATTTTCAATTATGAATTAATTTTTAAAAATTATTGCTGCGTGAAATTCCGTTGAAGAAAATTAATATTATAAAAATAACGGTTCTTTTTTTTTTGCTTTTCGATTAGCGTATTTTGAGAGGTATTAATACGTATAGGAGGTAGAATACCATTTATATTAATTTATCGTCTTATAAAATTTTTCTTCCTCTATTTGTCTCTCTCTCTCTCTCTCTCCTTTTCTGTCTCTTTCCCCCCTTTTTCCTGCATTTATCACATTGCAAAAAATTCATAGCATTATCAAATTTTTTTAGAAATTTATAAATGTGTATTCTTTTTAGAATATCACTATCTTATAAATATAAAATTAACCACAACATTAATAGTAGTAACAAATTAATCTTAGGAGATATATTCAACAAGAAATTATATTAATTAACTATATTCCTTCAATATATTCCACATTTTATATTCCATAAGTTAAGAAGTCAAGTTATTTCTTTAATTATTTGTATTATAGTATATATTATTTATATATAAAGCTTGTACAATATAAAATTAACATTTTAATCAATTATTAAATATTAATTTAAGTGGTTGTTAAGTATTTGACAAAATATAAGAATAGATGAATTTTCATTTATAGATACTTATGTTCGAAGTATTTAGATTAAATTATATTAATCAAGGTAGAATTTTGTAAAAAATAAAGATACATACATCTCAACAAATTAAATTTATAAAGACTAAATACAATAAACAATTATAAATAATAATTTGGTCTGCTACTATTTATGTTATATATACAAATATGTTATATGTTATATGCAAACAAACAAATTCAGTGCCTTATTTGTGTTTAAGTGTAATTCAGACGTATATGGATAGACAGATAAAAGTTGAAATTATTTACATAGCAATTTTCTTATCTGAAATTATTTCACGTAATTACAAGTAATTTCCATATACAATATGCGGAGATATCTTGATGATGCACTTCTAGACTCCATTCATATTGGCTTACAGTTGCAAACACTTTTACTCTTAAAGACTTATTAATGAATATAATGTATAATTCAATCGACCAATATCGATAGCTTATATTTATACGTCATACCTGTAAGCCAACAAGAGCTAATATTAGACTTCTTGAACTACTGCGATTCCTTGTAGAGTTCAATCGAGAAGTTGTATTATGCATGATTGTTTTCGTTATAAGAAAACAAAACATATAATATAAATTTAAATTTCTATGGATCAATCAATTAACTTTCATTAATTTTATAATATTTATTAATACTTGAACAAATTTTTACCTTCTGTACCCTATTTTCATATAGCTAGGATGTGCTTGCAGGGTCGACCTAACAATATTATTCGTTGGATTCCAAAGGATTTACTATTCACTGTGCAAGCATAACAACTGAGAAGCCGCGTAAAATTTTACGAGTAAATTTTTCCTAGAGTTTTCTAAACTAAAGTTTTCTATATAAGGTAAGAGTCAATGTACAGCGATGGTCCAAAACACGTTATAATAATGCGTCGGCATTCTAAAGCCCGGTAGAAGAATCGCTGGGGTGAAGAGGAAGGTGTGTGTTGGGACGAGGGTGTGAAAGGCCCGTATTACCAAATGGACTTGACGACGGCACAACGTGTCACTGGCTCGTCCTCGTAGTCATGTCCCGTGAGAGCATTCCACACGGAACGTGACGTAATGGTGTCGAGTCTCAGTGCGACGTAACGGTAAAAGAGACAAGCAAAGCGGAAGAGGAAGGTTGATGGAGAAAGAAGGATAACATCTGGCAAGCTGCCCAGGCACACAGGATTCTTTCTTCGTGACGAGCTTGTTAAACTTATCGAAAGCATCAAATTAGAAGAGAATCAAAGTTCCTTTCTCTTTCTTTCTCCACTGTCTCTGCATTTCGTTATCCTTTATTCTTTCGGCTTTATCTATTTCAAACTTGCTGCACCTGTTTCTTTCTACCAAATTTTTTACCAAATATAGCTAATATCGTTATTTAAAACGTACTTTATTACAATTTTTAGAGTGAATTCAATTTCATTAAAACTTGAAGAGTTTATATTTGATTTACGCATATCACAGAATATTGTAATACTTGAAAATCACCATTGCGTTGTATGTGATAATACATTTTAATTTTTTTAATTTCTTAACGAAACTTAAATATATAGATATTTTCCAAAGTAAGTAAATATAATTCGACTAGAATATTTTTAAAGTATGCAAAATGGCAGATAATTTTTCCTCTGTGATTGATGTATTTAATAGTCGCTTGCATTAAAAGAAATGCCATTAAATTTCTTAAAACCTTTTCTTAGTAGCTGAATTAAAAAATCATAACTGCTTGACTATAACTTGTCAATGAAACTTACATATTCAGCTATAAAGATAAAGACGTACGTCAACAAATGCTTATTCTAGTTTCAGCGATACCATTATAATTATTCATTAAAATTTTTTGAGTAATTCGTTCGACGAGTAAATTAACAAAAATAATTTTTGAGCTTATACAATAATGCATTATATAAGTTTATATAATTCATAAAAATTTTAATTACGACATACGACTAATCTGAAATAAATGAACCGTTATTTTATAATTTAGATAGAGCGATATTAGGGCCATAAGTTCTTAATAATATTAGAACTACACTGTAAATACAATATTAATATTTGCAATTATCATTAATGTTAGTTTTTACTTTTTCTAAATAAAATATTATATTCGTTATTATATATTATATACGTGGATATCATCGTACATTTCTGCGAATGAAAACAGATGTGTGCATGTAAATATATGAAAATGAGATGGAAAATAGATGTCTGAAATACGGTAAATTTAAGAGAAACATGTTTCATAAATATTTATTGATAACGAAAAATTTTTCTTATTATTTTGCACTAAATATCATGTATTAATCTTAAAATTTTGTTTTACAAATTACAAAAAATTTTTTTAATACTTTAAAACGTTACGTCAACACTAATTCTATTTTTAACGAATTCGGAATATTTGTATTTTCAGATATTTAACAAAAAAAAGCACTTGATTATTTTAATAGGAATGAAACATTTGATAATAAAAGTGATTTATTTCAACAATAAAAAACAAATTTATATTTAGTTAAGAAAAATATTATCGAAGTTGTTCTAAATACAAAACACGTAAGTTTTGTACCGAGTAAAATAGTCCGAAGCGAACATATTTTTATTGATTCGTAGATGAATTAATTTGCCATTATTTCGTCAGTATTAGAACGATTTGCACTGTAAAAACTCGTCGACGTAATATTTTCTATGATCAAGAACCGTGCTGCGCGAAAAATCGAGTATTCGGCTTTTGACGAAATGACGCGTATGCGCGTCCGAGCACACAAGCCACGCGTAAATAAAGGAACGTAGGTGAGTGACTTGATATACTAGAAAATGGCTAGATTTTATTTTGCGCTACTGTCGTTTGTAACAGCTTGCACAAAATTGAGCGGATGATATACGAGAGCTACGACTACCTGCGCCGTTCGAACGCATATTAAAAATACTCATAGCAGGAGACCCCGAGATCTAACTGTTTGCTAGAACAATGTATTTGTAATCATTATTATAAATCATGCCAGCCCACGTATGCCAAAGTGCAGTAATTATTACGTGGTAACTCTTTCTCTGTATTCATTTGTGTGTATACATTCGTATTGTACTAGCTGACCATTGATGAATGTGTCAGCTGCGTCAGGCTTCGCTTTTCCCTTTCATCACTTTTATTTATTTTTTTCGTCAAGTTCGTTAGATCAATTACTTTATCACATTCAATTTAAAACAAACAAATAGTACTATATGTACTTTAAATTTTATTTTAGCCAGATACATTTCATTATTCCCGTTTCTGATTTTTCTTCGACGTTTTATATTCGACGTTCTTCGCTTATATATCATTTTAATGATTTTGCGTACATTTTACTTTATTACAGCAAAATTCCTGTCTTTAACAATTTCTTTTTGTCAAGAAATTCCAGAGATCTGTGGCTTACTTTACGAGAAACTGATGTCTATCGCTGTCAAATATTCGCTGTGATCCTTGAACTTAATGCGCTCTCATTGGACAAAGAGATCGACGAATTATGAGAACCACAACGGGTTGACGAGAAAGGATTTCGAGGGCGAATACAGAGAGCGACAGAGAGACAGAGAAAGTGTCAGAGATCAAAGAATATCGATCGCTTAAGAATTTTATCTCTAGTAGAGTATAAGCGTAAAAAGATTAGGTTTTGTTGATTCTCATCTTACTCTATATCGACTGACTTCCTGATTAGCCTCTATGCTTTGAAATAATGCATTCGAGTATTGTGTAAACATAGGAAGGAATAACAAAAAGATTATGACGAGTTCACTAACATAAACAGTGCAGAGTGAAGTGCTTGTGTCATTAGCGTAACATATTTTTAATTATTCTATATGGTCGGAATTAATGCAGTTGAAGTGATTAAAAATTTCATATAAGTATTTCTTATAACTATGCATACAAAATTTTTATTATTTACTTAATATTAATATGTATAAATTTCGTCAGTTTATTGTTTTATAATTCCACGTTCATTGAATATATTTCTTAGGGTTGATAAATATATTTTATAAATTATTAATTAAGAAATGACATTGGTAATATTTTGAAAAATAATTATATATTTTGATGCAACATAAAAAAATTACCTTATATTTAATATATTTTAATTTTGTATTGTCTTTCAAGTTAACAAACACGTTTTCTAGTATACAGTATCTCCTTCTATATGTGAAATTTTTGCTAATAAATTACAATAATTAACATATTTCTCAAAAATGTCGAATATAATCTTTCAATTGAAAGACAAGTTATTTTAATATAATAAATTATTCTGCAAAAACAATATTCTAAATATCACTTAACGTACTTTCAAGAATACAATTTAAACATTATTTTTAAATGGATGTCATCCGAAAAGTTGAATGAAAAGTGAATTTTCTATAGTAATGACACGTTTATCCCGTATATCTATCATCACATTTCATACACAAGACCTCATCATAATCA
This sequence comes from Platyscapa corneri, assembly GCA_018907185.1. Classification (NCBI taxonomy): domain Eukaryota; kingdom Metazoa; phylum Arthropoda; class Insecta; order Hymenoptera; family Agaonidae; genus Platyscapa; species Platyscapa corneri. Next base: position 1,451,048 of record JACCHW010000004.1, read on the forward strand.
GTTCCTCCAACTCCAAGAAGTTTGCGAAAGCTTCATTAAAAATTACACTCAGGCAATAAAAGAGTGCAAGGAAGAAGCTGGATTTTTACCGCCCGATAAAACCATTAATTTAGATAAACCTCTTCTATTTATTTCCCGAGAATGAAATATTGCCCCTATCTGCGTTGTGCTCTCGAGGCATGAAATTGATGATGAAATAAAGTGGTGAAGAAAGATGCAAGGAAAAAAGAAGAATGACGTGCTATTTTTCCCTCTCTCTCTTCTTTGAACTCCACGCTTATAATAAACAATGACAAGAAATGTGTAACGAAAGATTGAACAGAATAAACCTCAAGATAGAAATGTGCGAGTGGATAGAGAAAACATTAAATTGTCTTACAAAAAATAGTTTCACAAGTCCTAAATTTATCACTGAAGCCTTTTCTACTAATGCTCGGGAATCTAAGTCTGTATTACTATTGATGCACTCTAGTTCCATAAAGTGGTTACTAGATCTTTACGCATCTCAACAATTTTCCTTTTGTAATGATAATTAAACCCATTCAATAAGAATACTAGTAAGAAACAAATGTATAAACAAATATATAAAAGTCCATAATTTACACTTGAACTTGTGGTTGTTAGTTGCTCAGTGCTTTGCTGATAATTCAAAACTATAAACTTTATCTATACTGGACTTAAGCAATAACGTTTTAAAAATAACTATTATGTATAATATTATGTATAATAATGTAATTACACATAAACCAAAGGAAATTTAAATTTAAATGATTTCTGTTTCGCCAAAAACAATATTATGCATTGCGTCAATTACTAATTTTTGCGAAATATTCCTTTATTAAATTCTTAAATAAAATGCTTTTAAAAAACTAAGGCAATCTCTTGAATTTAAACAGTTTTAAAGATGGGATTTCGATACAATTTCACTGCAATCGATAGATGAACTTTAAAGACATATATTTATGAAGCTCTATGACCTACTTAGATTATTTTGTGAAATAAAACGATAATGAAAAAAGACGTAATAATAAATATAGTATTCCTTGTCAGAGGTGAGCTATGCGCACTCAATCTCTCAATTCATTATTAAAAGAACAATTTATGAAAGTTACGTCTGTATAATCATTATTTATGTACATATTTAAACTTTTAAGTTATTTTAGAAGATCGCGCGGTTTTACAGAAACATGTATTCTATTTTCAACTTTTTTGAGCAGTTCCACAGTAATTATCCAAACTTTTTATCTGAAAGCATGAATAATAGTATGCTATATATCTAAACTATCAAGAATCAAAGCATTAAAATTATAACAAAGACAATTAAAATGAAAGCATTATTTTAATTGTCATGTAATTTTCGATTATAGAGTGATAAAATTTCTGATTATTTTTATCAAGATTTTGAAAACTAATATCTACGTGATTACTAATTAAGACTTAAATTCGATTAGATTTGAAGAAAACACTCAACACGATTCAGATAATCTTTAAATCATACTCTTCCATTTACATACATTTATACATAGAACCGATAATTTATGCAATAAAATATATTTTCGGTATAAAACATATAATATATTTCAGTATATAATGATATATTTATTTAAGCTGTACATAATCAAATAACGTAAAAAATACCGCAAATAACAATCAAATTTGTTTATTGATTTATTGAATAATATTTTAATAACAACTGTTGCGCAATATTTTTCTTGAAATTTATCTTTTTTAATTATTTTAAATTTTTGAAGTATGATTATGATCAATTAAAAAAATATACCATAAATTTCTATAAATAAATTGAGTTTTATAAAAGTTAATTATTTACTTCTAATAATCAACTTACACTGGTAAATTTAAAATAATCATCTTTTTGCGACTAATAAATAATAAGTGTAATAAAAATAATAATAATTTTCAAAGTAAATAAGTTAATGAAATATTATTCAGAAGAATTTCAAAGATAACTACTAACGAAAATAATTTATTTTTAAAGTTTTAAGAAATAGAAAACACCGGCATTTTTCAAATATGTACGAGTATATCAAGGAACACCGATGGAAGTCTATCTATTTCAGCATCAAGAAAATCTTAATGTAGAGACAATGTATGACGAAGTCACAAATTGTCTCGTTATTCGAACGATCGCATTCACTGGATTTTTGCCCTAGCAAGACTAGTTGCAGAATACCAGTCACGCAGTTGCGGTGACGGCGATACGTTCCATAGATCAAAGAGTGTAGCACGAATGGTCAGAACAAACCGTTACCTAACTTGAGCCTTATAAATGTGCGAATTATTCACGCGTGCGTATATGAACTACGCTCTATTGAAGAATTGGAACATCCCCTTAATCAATTACAATAAAAATCGTAATAATAAACAATAAATGAAAAAAAAGATAGTGGATAATTTAAGATGGTTTTTATTATCATTATTACGTGACCTTGACATGGAATCTACGGGATGTCACTTGTAAAATGATAAAAAGAAAAATATTACTATATTTAGATCTAATTAACTTACTTCTATGTAAATTTTATTTTAATACGGTATGCAAGTATGGATTTTTTACAAATAATTGCTTTTTACGAATCTATTTATATATTATCTTAATCGTTAAATGTAAATATTTGTTGTAACGATTTGAAAAACTACTTTTACCATTTTGAAAAATAGAAAGGACAAAAATCATATCATTCTTACCTGAAATAAAGACTATTTATTGACGGCTAACTAATTTACTAAAGATAATCAATATCTGTCAAATGTAAACTTATAATTATTTATATGAAATCTTAAATAACTCAGGTTGTTTTACGTATAAAAATTTCCTTAATTTTGAACCTATAGATTTTTTTGCTTGCATGCCAATATCACCTAAAACTTCAATGTTGAAGAATAAAATCCTTTCCGTATTGATAAAGTTGGAGTAAAAAGTTTCACACTGGAAATGCATGCGCTAGTAGGTAGTTACTAACGCATATTTATATTTAACAAAGGTGAATCACCTTCTTCAATAAGCCGAGATTGATAGCAAAGGGTATCGATTCACACTAGATGCCAATGAGCTTAAGCTGCGAGAGAAAAGCTGAGAACGAGAAACAGAATGTGATAAGGGGAGAGAGAAAAAATGGACAGGTAAGGGAAGGATTATCTTGTGCCAGAGCTTCAAATTTGAAAACGATTGCTTATGGTGTAAGAGAAAAGCGGTAGAGAGCTTTTAAGATATTGGCCCGCAAAAAGGCGCTTAACAAGTAGAAAAGAGGGCAAAATGGAGAGTTCCATTTACGAGAACGCATGCTAAATATTATGCGCTTGATATGAACGACTGCAATACCATGCATAAGAGAAACATTTCTGCAGATGGCTGTGTGATTTCATCAATAAGTTTAAGAACGTTAAGTCGCTCCGATAAGGATTCTCTCTTCGCTCTCTTCTCTTGATACTTAACTAGATGTACTTATACGACTGCAAAACTTTACCCAAAATTATTTTATAGTTTTTTTTTATGCGAACACTTTAATCGTGGAAATAATTACTTTCGTTTCTTAAGAATCATAAAACGTTTAATTTTACTTCAATTCATTACAGCCTTTAAATTAAGCGTCCTTACAAAATATATATTTAAAGCAAAATACACAAATTGTATGAAAATATGAAAAAACAAACAGGAAAATAATTCGAAATCATTTGAAATAAGATATATTTTAAATTTACTTCTGTACAGCACAATTTTTAAATGACGATAAAAAATGTAAATATTTTATATTTATTTATATACATATTTATAAAATGAAAAATATATGTAAGAAAACACTAATGGAAATTTTAAATCTGAATCTTCAATTTTTAACGAAAAAAATTGCCAAGTCCATTATGAAATGTTTATTAGTAAAATGTTTATATTTATCGTGTAATATTTGTAATTTTTTTTGTTCGAATAATTATATTCCAAATAATTTTTTGTTAACTCTACAGTTAAAATAAACCATTTGCAGATGTCTTTAAATGTTTGCTTGTATTTTCATAAGATATAACTTTATAATAATAAATAGTTTGCAACAGTAATGCAGAATATTTAAGATTAGAAGAGATTAGTGAGAGCAGTCAAAAACAATAGAGAGAAACATAGATTGATAAAAGGCATTAGAGTGTAGTTAAAACCAATTAAGAATTACGAATAATTATAATTTTTTTAAAATAAATGTTCCAAAATATAGCATAAAACAAAAACTATTTCATTCTATTTGAAAAATTAATATTTTGCATAATTATATTTTATTTTTATTTTAAGTTTATTATTCCAATCTCAACATATTATAGCTTAAAATTAATTAGTCGTAATTTCAAATGTATACTCCGTAGTTGTAAATGGATTGAGTTTGCAGTATGAAAACTATGCTAAATCACTCACACTATTATATATTATATCATATTTATTTCAAAATAATTAAGATTAAATACAGTATAAGAATAAGCAAAAAAAAAATCATCAATACATTTATGGGCTTATTCTCGTGAACGTATGTACACATAAAATTGCCAAGAGTACGAATATAACTATGATACTGAACTTCAAGATATTCGGACATAAAAATTTATTGAAGCTATATTTACACGATACTTTAAATCGGAGTATCTCAGAAAATTTTTAAACGACTTTTATTGTAACGCTATCCAAAGAACGTCAATATGCAATATTAAATAATGAAAATTTTCTCCATCCCATAAAGAATTTGATTTTCAGTTGTAGAAATCATAATATTTCCAATAAAATATAAAAGTTTAACCTATTCAGCAAATATGGAACACCTTCTCACTAATAATATGGATATAAATCTAGAATTCATTCACATGGTAAATATTTTAATAACCGTCTGGAACTATAAATCTAAATATGATATTAAGAAATTTCTATTCTTTATTCTTAACGCTTTATCTGAATCTAGACTTAGGTAAATATTTATTTGAAGTCTGCTATTTCTATTTACACTTACACCATTCAGTTTTTTTTCTTAGAAACAAACATTTGAATTTCACCCATTTGTGTCATTTTATAGAACTACGGAATGAAATTTGGAATAAATACTTCAAATACAATATCGCCTATTCACATGCATTAAATATTTTAATGATACTTGGAATGTTGGTTTAAATTTTACGTTATTACTGTTTGAAGGATATTAGATGGGCTTGTCAATTACCCATTACAATCACTATAATTACTGAGATAATCTACAGTATCCAGTAGATAATGATTTGTCGGATGATTACAATTCATGGAGTACGTATGAACATTATAGCAGAGAAAAAAATTAAAATGAATAAATCTTGTCAATCTTCTTGATTAAAAAGGTGAGATGCGAATCTAATATTTGGAAGAGCAGAACACGGAAGTCGTTACCACGGGGATTATTACGTATCATCATCGTTTCTGGTGCTCCCAATACCTTTTTTCTGTTTCTTTTTCTTGAAGCGTCCGTAAAGCGGATTACCGCGAGGGGCGCGCCAAGACACTTTATCGACGGTTCATCAATCACCCCAAAAATAAATAAATTTTCTTCCATCTTAAGTCAAAAGGGGATATTTCAAGCTCTTTGCACAACGATAAGCCTTTTTTTAGAATCGCATGTGCTATTTATAAGTTCATCGAGTATGAAGGATATTTCTGCACTTCGATTGATGCAAATATTAATTAAATATTCTAAAATTAATTAGCTTTGCTTTGTTGATAAATACTTCTAATATTGCAATATCATTAAAATTCTATATAGAATTCTAATCTATTTAGTACTTAAAATTGTGAAATATAAAGCTGACTACAAATGAAGAATTACAGCTTACTAAACGTATTCATTGGAGAAATTTAATTTACAATTTACTGCAGCCCACTATTGTAAAAATTCTAATTAGTCTCGATAATATTTTCATCGAAGCATCAAACAATCTTTTTGTGATACATATTTTCCACAATTTATAAGTTAGATAATGATACATTTAATTATGGAAATAATATCAATACGTTAATTTTATGTATAATTAAAAGTTTTTACCAAATAATAATCACAAAACATTTCATTGTTCAAAATAAATTGAATGAAACTTATTAGTAATTTAACATATCAATAAAAGCTTGATCATTTCAATTATTCCGAAATATCGTGAAAATGGAAAAATTGCTTTCAAAGGATTTTCCATTATCCAGTTGTCGTTTGAAGCAACATCGAATATACGTTTATTTGCAGCATAAAATAGACGGGTGTGTCTATACTCGTTCATATATGCATGTACAAACTACATACTTGAATAAAAGCAAACCAAAAGAATCTCGCAGAAATTCCCATTAATTGTAACAAGTTCGCTCAGAAGGCTTACTTTATAACTTGCAAGTGTAGGTTTTCTATGTAGTTATGCCTTCCAGGAGTTAACTTACCTGAAACAAAGAAAAAAAAGTAAAAGTTATAGAATAAAATTATTCGAAAATTGAAATTTTATAACTTATATCTAATAAATTATTAACTCAGCAGTTTCACTAGTATCAAGGCATAAAATTTTTATATAACACATCGAATTGAAAATAATATATATTGATAATCAGACATGTTTCAATTTGAAAATGTTCAAGAAACTCCTTCTGTACAGTCTAAGTAATGCTAATTTAAATTAAATTCACTTTTCGACAGCCTAATTTCAAATTTAAAGCATAAAGCAGTTTTACAAAATGTTTAATATTCGCACTCCTTTATTTTATTAATATACATTTATTTTTAATGAATTTAGATTTATAGCAAATTAATGATTAAAAATAAATATAATCATAGTAAAAATATGTCGCGTTATAATTTAGCGCTTGATAGTACATAAAAATAAATAAATGTGATTAAATTTACAAAGAAAATTATAAAAAATAACCATATTTGCAAAAGAAAAAAAAAGAATGATGTAGAATGTGAAACATTAAGTAGTCAAAAAACTTTACTAGAAATTATAATAAACATTGACCTTAATACAGTTTAGATAAGATGCACAAATTAATTGAATGTTGAGAGTTTTTGATTTAAGCCGGTAAACTCTTATCCTATTTGTAAATACAGATTGACATCATATTTTTATTCCAGACCCTTCATAGACTATGTCACTCAGCCCCCTACTTTGTCCAATCATTTCTTGTTCTTGAAACACCTTCGCGCGCTTTTAAAGAGAAATCAGAAAGATGCGGCGCACGTCCTTGGGCCACTCTTATAAAGGTTCTAGTTTTCTCCCGGAAATTGCATCTTACACGTATAGTAAACCCTCGTAGGAATTTCTAAACAAGTATGCCTACTTCTCACAAACGTTTTCAGATGAGGGATATACATTAAAAAATTGAATTCACGTCACTCGTGCACTAATTTGAAATCGTATTAACTGCAATTATATTACGTATCTCCCTGTACTTTATATTTATTAATAAGTAGCATAAAATGACCCATCTTTACAACACAGTTTAAATTTCTAATACACAACTTTCTAGGATTTCGAGCAAATCAATAAATCCCATAAAATACAGCTTTTACGCAGGCAAATCCAAATGTGAAGTTTCATGAATAATTTGATGATGAACAGTTTAGAAGACTTCATGAATATTAAGAGACCGACGACTCTTCTCTATTTTTCTGCTGATCTGCACTGACTCTTTCATATTCTGTTATTTTTGTTATCTCTATAGCCATAGCACTTAAAACTGCACTAGTCTCTGGCTATTGAATATGATTAAAAAATTCTTTTTTAATTCTAATCAGAATTTCGTCACTTAGAGAAAACAACTTTCTCCGACCCCTTACACTTGCTCCACACTTGCTTATTGTGACATAATTATTCCTTTTCATTTACGCCAATCCACTTTTTTACATATCCTCATCTGAATATTTATTTGCATCCTTACATTTTTCTTTTCTCGCTTTACACACAAACGCGCGCGCGCGAACACGCACACAAATCGATTTGTTAATCTTAAATTCTTATTCACAAAAATAATTTTTTAATTTAGACAAACCATAAATATTTAGATTCATGTAATTGATCAAACGTAGTTCAATAAAAATAGAGAATCAAAATTAAATACGAGAAAAACTTTTTGTTATGTAGTATTTATAGACTTTACATTTTTTTAAATTTAAAAAATAAATTTATAGTATATCAATAATTCTTATTATAATGATATTATTTTTTAAGAAATTATCAAGTATCATTAATAAATATTGTTAATTTGGAACGATGTATAATTTTAAAATTTTCTCTACGCATTATAATTATAAAATTAGAATATTGTTTAATGTTTTAAATAAAAAAATAATAGCCCAGCCGAAACGGAGGATCCAATGAGAGGTAAGAAGTCTTGAACGCGTAAGGCGTCCCATATTGCCAGAATCGAAAAAAGAGTTGCTAAGTAGCACGGAAATCTGTGTGGCGGGACGCACAACGATCTCAAGTTGAGCTGGGCCAGTCCATAAACCCGGAAGCATGCGATATGATAGCCAGGTGAGGCGGAACGCAGCAAAAATCGAATAGGTAAGAAACTAGAATCTAGTGGCTTTTCCTCCTAAACTAGAATTCAGGGGCGAGGAGATGTTGATTTCGCATGCGTATGATCATATGGGAATAACCATATGGGCACAGACCAGCGCGAACAAAAAAAAATTTCTCTCGCCCGTCCAGACGTGCGCCGGAAAATCTGAGCGATTCCTCGGGGGAATTAAACGTACTAGATGTGTCAGGCGCATAACGGACCGATTGTTCCGGGGTAATAAATAATGCCCGTTTTGCACAAGATGATACTTTATTTTATTGCGCCTATTTGGGAAAACCATACAGCACCTATCGGTGGGAAGAACAGCATTATAAATGGAAAATAATGACACAAGAAAGATTTAAATGCAGCACATAACATGCCACGCCAGGCTTTTTTTTCATCTTCACCGTCGAAGAGCATCTTTATCGTGTCCTTGTTTCTCGCATTTTCTATATAAAGTGCTGAGAAATAAATACAGTTGAAAACAATATTCAAACATTTTCTTCAAGTGACTTTCCTGAATTTACTTTTCTTCCATTACGCCATCACGATATATATATATACATAAAACAAAATTTAATATCAAGAAACTCTTGCATAAAAACTGATGACATTTAACCTAATTATGATAAGATGTATATAAACAAAGATTCATCTGAATTTATCAATCATTAATATTAGTTAACCTTCTCCAGTAAGAAAAGATTTAATTTGAAGAGTTTTTTTTTATAATGATAAGAAAAACTAAAGAAAGAAATATTATTATAAGAGAAAAATATAGATTGACAACGATAATTTTAATTCTACTCATAAAAAAATTATAAGGAAAATTTTCCAGATTCTGATTTACATGAAATATATTTGAAATAGTAATCTTTAGTTTTGTTGCAGGCAATATAAAATGCAATTCTAGATCAAAGTATTATTAAATAGAATTTTCGTAAATCTGCTTTATGTATACTGTATTAAATAAATTATTACATTATTTGTAATAATTTGAAGAAAATCAAATTTATAGAAATGCTATCAAGCACCATTACTTTATTAATCATCTGAATGAAAATTGTATAGATTAAAGTTGTTTCAATATTGAATTATATAAACAGGAAAAACAGCAGAAGAATTAAGTTTTTAAATAAAAAATGATTATCAAATTATAAGATCATAATACTACTCTAAAAAAAACTTTCAATCTGAACACAAAATTTTCTCGCACTCGGAATCTATCTCTGTTTTTTGTATACTACTTTTCTCTCTCTATATATATTCCTCGATAATTCCTAACTTTACTTTCTTTCTATTCACTTTAGCTAATAAAAAAAGTTCATTTCACATTTATTTGTAGATGTAATTCAAGTGCCGTAAAGGATTTCATTGCTTCCTTCAAGAGAAAAAAAACGTAATGACGATTGAAGAATTCTTTACGATCTCGTGCTTCATCTACCTTTTTAGTTCTTCTTTATACTTGTTGATAAAAAAACTTAGATGCAATTATACATATTTCAGATCAAACTTTATTTATGTAGTTGTTTATTACAGTTCAGAAGTTTTATTTTTTTTTTAAATGCAAAAATTATATTTTTTAAATCATGATAAATATTTTTTAGTATCTAGCATAAATTAAGAATATCGTAATTATATTTTAATGTACGCATTATTTCTTATTGTGTTAATTTATATATATTTTTACTTAAAAATAAATAAAAAACTTGTTTAAGAAATAATTTTAATGATTTTAATACTTATTAATAAAATAATTTTAAATTAAAATAAGTTAAATATTAATAAAATAATAAAATGAAATAGAATATGTCATTAAAAGTTTCATTACTTAAAAAAACCTTTTTTATTTACTGTTTATAATGAAGATAGTTAAATTATTATGAATATTCAAATAAATGATATAGAATATAATAAAAAAATTTTTTAAAATTTGAATAGAAATGTAAATAATGTAAAATTTATATTAATTGAAAACTCACGTTTTTCGAATACATAAATTGAATCAATACATTTGAATCAATTACATTGAATCCTGAATAAAATAATAAATAATTAGATGTTTAATATACAACATTACTTAATATAAAAGGCAAAAGTAGAATTTTTAAATGAAATAAATACAAAATTTAAAGAAATGATCAACTATTTTTCAAACTGAAAACTACATTACAGTAATTATATACCATCTAAAGTGAGCATTAAAAGCGAAGAGATAAAATTGAACATTGAATAAATGGTTTTTATGACCATTAAAATTAATTATCACATTTCAATCGAGGCAGATATTTTTATGATATTCACATTATAACATAAAAATGATTGGTAAGAGAAGAATAATTATTTTCAAGTACTCACAAGGTAGATATAAATATGAATATTGTTATAATTTTTTACAAAGCTTCATTCTTTTAAATTTAATATCATCTAAAATTTTATTCAATTTCTCACGCGGCAAGAATTTGTGAAAATATATGTTTAAATAACCTTTCTATGAATTATTTTTTTTCGGATTCATTTCAGTTTTCGTATACATATTATACAATTCGTTAGCATTTATGTTATAGTAGAAGCATTTCCAAAGAAAATTTTCTCAATAAATCTGGAATTAAAAATATATGTCTTAAATATTTGGTGTTTATTATAGTTTGTTTTATATGTTTTAAATTTAAAACAATTTCAATAGAACGAATAGGTAATATCGATGAAAATCGAAAAATATTATGAAAATTATGGGTGAAAAGATAGTGGCTTTGATTTAGAAAAAGTTGAATATTATACGTTTTTATGATTTTGGAAATAAGACTTATTTGTATTACTAAGTTATTATAAAAAATAAGTTGATAATTATTTTTTATAATAATAATACTAGTTATGTTTGACACGGTTTCTTTAAAAGAAATATTTATAAAAATGAATATATGAAAATTTCTATATTATTACAAAAATTGGAAACAAAAGACTAAATAATCAGTAACACATTTTTTTTAATCGTCAAGAGAATCAAGAATATTCGATACTGCTATTCATTAATAAAAAATTTTAATATGAATCAAATATAACTAACTTAACGCGATTTATGACAATAATAAAATATACTCTTATTTTACAAAATTATTTATTCAATTTGGAAAAGAACAAGTTTTAATGAATAACACAAATAGCTGTATCTCTTCGTTTCATTGGAATTTCTATTATCACTAGATCTAAGTAACAATTATTACAAATTTTGTAGACTGTACTTATGTATTCATCATTTAATAATATTAGTATTTAGTCATCGTTTACGCATTTACGTTTTATCCGAAAAAGTGATGAATGTATACTTACAATACTTTATTATTGATGCTCTTTTATCTTTATTAATTGTATTTTACAAGTTATACGAAGTTAAAATTAATTATTGAATAGAAAACATTTATTGCTAATATCTAGTAGGTTTGAAAAGTATTTATAGCGTGGATTCTTTGTGTACTCGCTCATAGATTTTAAGTTTGACATACAGTAGACAATCCTTTAAGCCAGAAACTAGAATGACAAAGGAAGCAACTAAATGCATTTGGCGATAGATTGAACTTGGGGTCGTTATTAAACGATGATCGAGTTTCCTACATAGATATACTATTTTGAGAATAGCAGTGGCTATTCAATTGTTTGTAGGGGCCGTTTGCTTCTCCTTTTAAGGCAGTGTAGCCAACAAGTATTGACCAACCATTATTCATCTGTATCCTCTGCCTGGAGAATCTCGACCGTCTTCTTTACAAATTCATGAAACAGTATCGAAGGTTATCGAATCGTTTTGGATAATCACCATAGATACGATACCATATTAAATATTTACGGTAAATCTTAAACAATCGATCACTTTATATTCATGTGTTCGTCTAAAAGATAGCCCAGAATTTATACTGTTAAAAACCATGATTACAGTGTCATTATAAAAGACCTGATAAACATACAAAGTGATAATTATCACGCTCCTCTTTTCAATTTGATAAATTAAATTTCAATAGTTAATTTTGCTTTTCCGTCTCTAGTGCCATTTTTTCACACCTCTGTGTACTCTCTCTAACACTTGTGAAATAGAGATTAGCCGTGAGATATCTCGTCACGTTTTCGAGGTTTGATGAATTGTATAACGAGTAACGATTCAATTTATTCATAACTCGGGTTGTAAAATCTGTGAATATGCAACCACGCGTATATGTATCAACGGGCTGAATAGGCAGTGGAATCCAACTCACATTTGGAAATACATATAAATGAAAATCTACATTCAATTACATTTTTAGATAGGCTTTCATTCTCGGATATTTTGAAGTGCGAATGGTAATAACGAGACCCATTTTCGATATTTTCTCAAATTACTTTAGAAAATTATTAAGTTATAAGTTCAGAAATAACATTGCTGCTCCTTTATTTAGTTTAAAGATCGTGATTATATCAGATATTTAAAAAACTGATAACTGTTATGTTAAATTTCAAATTTTATAAGTAAAATTCAAAAGAGTCGACTTAGTTTAAAAAATATACTTTAATTTGAACTTAAGTTCATAGAGAAAATAATGATAAGCATTTAAAAAAATTTTATTTCTATTATTGTTTCTATTAAAATTTAGAATTAACTTTTAAAAAACGTAGCATTATTTTTTATTATATTACATTTAAAATAATAATCAGCTCTTATATTAGCATTTCTGGTAATTTTTAAACGATATTTACTTATTTAAACATTACTTATTCCAATATGTATTATGAATAATTATAAAATAATTTACTAATTTGACGACGTTAATTTCATTTTCTGATATTTTTTGACAAATATATAATTACATATTAATTGAAATTTTGTTAGTATAAAATTTTACTGAATACAAATACGTGAATAACTTCAATTTGTATAAAAGAATTTAATATGACTGAAGACATTTCCGAAATTTTAAAATTAATCATATTTATATCAATAATAGTTAATTCTTCAATTCTAAGAACCATTATGTATTTATAATCTAAAATTGTAGTCCTATTAAAAACTTTACATATTGTATTTTATGAAATATTAAAAAATCGTTACCATTAATACATAATTAATGTAAATTTTTTGTAAATGGATTTAAATATATTTATCTTATAGAAAATAATATATACTTTTTAAGGTAAAATTTATGTGTCGAAGTAATGGTAAAGGTGGAAGTGTCAGAACTAATGGTTTACGAGTCGACGAGGAAGAACTTGCCAAGTGTTTCATTATAGCCCTCTTTGTCATCAGACCGCCTTAGGGGTTCAGAAATTCAATCGCTGTTCGCTCTCGCGATGTTGTTGCATCCCTTTCTATTCCTTTTTACTTTCCCTCTGGGAAAGTAAAATTTTTCATCGATTTTGTTGTAACGCTACGGAAATCACGTCAAAACAAAAAAACTTGATTTAAGTATAAAATTTTTTAAATTTTATTATACTAATATTGTAATAATTAATAAATTAATTCGTTAAAATTTATTGTGATAATTTTTTACGAATGTACCAATCGTGCTATACGTTTATTTTTATTTAAACTTTAAATAATACAGTTACAGAAAATTAACTATATTAATTTTTATATTAGAAATTATTTTTTCATCAAACGTATATATAAATTTTTTTGAACATAAATTAAATTTAAGAATACATTTTAAGTAAAAGATTTACCCTGTACACTATAAATGATTTTTTTTAGATATCCTGTGTTTAAATGTCTGTGTCGGACCAAACTCAGGTTTTTCTGCTAAAACACCATTAGTTCTAAATTGAAGAAAATTTATATGTAAATATTATAAAATTTACACCAAATAATTATGAATTCATTTATATTATTATTCTTTTTGGATAAAATCAAACATATTCGTAATTACAAATGTATTTTTTCTACATACATTTGAAGTTAAATGTTTGATAGTAGCATAAAGGTCAGATTTCGTCATTTAAAATTTGTTTCAAAATTGATTAATAATTTTCGTAAAAAAAATTTATTAAAATGTTGTAAGAATAGTTTTTGATTACTATTTAATGTAAAAAAAAATTTATGTATTTCTGTGCATTAATTTTCGATTATTAAAGTAATAAATAAAACATTAACTAAAAGTCAAAAAAGCAGTCCTCTAAAAAGAAAGAATCAAGGAACGAGTGAACCCTCATAATTAATAAAGGTTCAAAAGTATAACGTAAACTACCACCAGAAATGCAGTAGCAGCAGAGAATGAGAAACCCTTGCCGGAATTCTATTCCTATTTATAAAGGTTCAGAGAGAGTTCTACTTGCGCAAAAGAGAAAATAAAGAGAAAGCGATTATGCTAGGGGGTGGTGATCTCGTAGAATAAAAAGCTGTGACATACACACTGGATTCAGATTGAAGGGTAGAAGGAGGAAGGCAGACAGTATGCGTGGATAAATGGTCACAAAAATTCGGACAAAGAAAACTAGATCCTACATACCAGAAATACCTTAAGCCTTAATCTCCGAGCCTGCGACCATTGCGTTCATCCATTTATATCCTTCCACTCTCGTTCCTTTCTGCTTAGTCGCTCTTATAAAAGACATTTTTTCTAACGAGTTAAACTACAATTGTAGCTCAGAAAAGAACTATATTCTTTTCCACGTGTTTGTTCCACCCGTATTAAACTCAACTACTCAAGTTTCTTTAATCATTGCATTCGATAGTAATAGTCAAATTGGGTATGTCTTTAAATAATATACGTAAATCTTTCCTTGCACTTTATCTCTCACAACTAATGAAAAATTTCATATATTTATTAAAATTATTGTATGCATAATCAATTTTTTCTTTATAGTCGATCAAAAAAGCAGTTACATTTACATTAAAAACTACATATAGAAGTGACAATAATTTATAAGTTAAATTTTAATATTATCCTTTTATTAGATAGTACAGTAATGGGGATGTAACTATTTTTTCGTAGAACTTTTTGTTTATTAAGATAAACCGAATTTTCAATCAAGTACGAAGTTTTATTTGTTTAATTATAAAAATAGCACGACATATTAAAGCGTAATAAAAAATTTTAAATATATATTTTCTATAAGTAATCAACTAATTATAAATACTTTTAGAAATCTTGATGATTATTTCAGACAATTAATATATACGTGAAAATTTTAGTTTATAATTAAAATAAAAGTTGAATTATAATTTTATGTATTAAAATGGATAATATATATTATAATTGATTAATTATGCTCTCGTTGATTAATCGAAAATAATTATGCTTACCAAAAAAATTGAACAGGTTATTATTTCATTAACAATGTATAATTTTTTTTGATATTTCAAATTCCTTTTATAATATGTTGGTTAGTTTAACGGTATTGAAAACATTTAATTTAATTATGTAAAATATTGAGAATTAATAATTAAACAAATCTCTTTTCAATTACAAAAGGAAACAAAAAACTTTTTTAAATTTGTTTCTTCGTTTATTATTTTTATATTAAAATAAAATATTATAATTTCATTTTTATATTTTACATAAGATCAATAAAATGATTTTACCAAGATAAAGTTAATAAATTCAAACTATTCAGGTACTATGCGGGTGAATTTTGAATATTGTATTTCTATATTAAATTGCAAAGTGTAATATTATGAATTTATTACAGATAAAAATTATTATTCTATATTTAGAAGTAATAGTCATTCATTTTCATGAATATTACGGTTTGTAAAGTAATCTCATCAAACTGATATTTTAAATACAAATATCTTCTACTAACGTTGCACTGTAAGTGCTTCAAAAGTAGTAATGTATTTTAATGACAAATTCTTAAGTAATAATTTTGTGTATTGGAGTTGTGAAACTTTTTAAATATCTCAATAAGTTGGAATAAAATTGGAAAACTTTTCTCACTACATATAAAATATTCGACATTTTTACGGATCATTAGATACGTTGAGTATTACTGCTTGATGTAGTAGATCGTGGTTATTTGCAAAATATTTTCTCGCTTGCAGAACATACAAGAGAAAGGATTATTGAGAAGGTGAAAAATAAAGATAGATGGAGAAACAGAGAAAGAGAGAGAGAGAGATTTAAGCTGGAGTAAATTCGAATTTTCGATGCTCGGCAACTGATAAACATATAAGTATAAGAACTACCAGTAGTTGAATTTCAGCCAAACCTACATTCATTTAAAACCTCAAGTTTTCGAAAAGCGATGTCAATATTTTATACATTATATAATTTCATAAAAATCTATAATATATATTAAAGCAGAACTCTTGATGAGAGTATGTAAAAGTTTTAAAATATCATTTTGTGTATTTATAAATTCTTATAATCATAAAACTACGTTAAATTTCTATACAAATATCAAATACTGATATGATCATAATTTTTTCTTTCTTAACGTACATAACAGAAAACATTGTTCAATCAATGTTAGTATTTCAATGTTATATTAGATGTTATTAGAAATTTATGCGAGTATTATTTAATTAATAGAACTTAAACTTTTTTTTAGAAATCATAGATTATTATACATTGAGAGCATAGTCATTGATTTCAACAACTAATTATCTTGCAATTGAAAGCAATTTTGTAATTTCTCGAATGATAGTTTCGTAACTTCCAAATTATAGAGTAAATAATTTAATGGCAACTTAAGTACCTAAACTAACTGATACTAAAGTGAAAACATAATTATAATACTATTAAGGAAAAAAATGTATACAATAAATGTTACTGAATACTTTTTATTATTCTAGTGTTTTAGTTATAAAATAATGAATTTATTTAAATAAATTTTTTGTAAATGCTCATAAAAGTAGAACAACAATGATTTTTTCTTAATGTTTCATACGACTACAATGGATTTTTCACCATCTGCACTAATGCGAGTATAAAAGATATTCGACATATATAAGTGAAGCGAGAGATTATAGAGATAAAAATTAAGCCTACATCAGAATATGGTTCCACAGTTAAGAGTTTCATTGGGTCTAAAACAAAATAAAATCAGTCTGAGTTAGTCAAGTCACTGTCTACAACTGGGAAAGAGCTACAAAAAGCAGCTTGGCTTATCAATGCACTTAGGTCTTTGGTGTGTAAAGAGTAGTTATAGTTACATACATTTCTAACGAAACGAAAAAGTAGAAAGAGGCGAAAAAGGATTAGTTTTAAAGGACTGGGCTGCTTTTTCGAACTTAGAGCCGCGGGTCGCGACATCAGTGGTAGCCTCTCACGGCATTGAATATTCATTCGCGTTACATATGGATTAGCCTTGAATGTCGCAAAAGCTCTGGAGCTAAGAGGTAGAGAGTGATGGTAAGCACTGACTATAGCATGTGTACTAAGCTACATATCTACGTAAAGGTTCTTCATAGTAATATTGCACGTCGCCATCATACTTTTCTAAGACATCCTGTTCCTTTTCCCCACCTTGCCGACATATACTTTGATGTTAAATATTTCTGACAAAAAAATGAAATATTCCAATGTCAAATAACTATATCATGAAAAATAGAAATAGTAGCTTTAGGGGTAAACATTTCAACTTATACGTGTCCGTAACTGTAAATACAAAATTTACATTATACTTTATTTACTTTATTGCTTTATTACTTTTTTTGAAGGTTATCAGGATGTTTTTTTAAATATCCCTTATATAAGTAGAAATCCTAAATTAATTAAATATTAAATTTTAAATATCCCTTATATAAGTAGAAGTCCCCAAATTATAAGTAGAAATAAAATAATATTTTTCGGTTCGCTACGTTTTTATAGTAAGCAAGAATTATTCGTCAGTAAATTAAATGAAAAAGTACATTTTTAAAGCATAAACCAAATTGTTATTTATACTAACGCACAGAAAGTATGATATTGTTTACTCTGTCGAAAATTTTTGAATATCAAAACCATTTAAATCTTATATGGAATTAATTATGCCAATACATTGCAAATCGATGCCACTGTATTTTTCTGTTACGGTAATTCTAAAAATCAATTCCTATAAGTATAAGCTACGAAGAAGAGTGAATATTTTTTAGCACAACATAACACTCTGCAAAGTTTTGTATTTCCATTTGTCTCAAATAAAATTCCAGAGTATTTAATACTACTACGAAATATAAAAAAAATCTTACTACCAGTTTCTTTTTAAAAAATTTAGAAAAAGTTACTATAAAAAAAGTGCAAATGCCATTTAAACTCCACTACTAACTGTCTTTTCACAGGGCTGATAAAAGAAAGGAACTCAATTTCACGAAGCGGCCATTTCATTCATTTCCGGTCCGCGAGTGGCTCTAAGATCCATTTGCCGCCACTTTTATCCCTCCTAGTCCCTCGACAGCTCTACGGAAGCTATCTACCCACAAAGCCATCCATTGTGAGTTGTCCCTTAGCGTTAGCGAGAGTCAAACCAGTCGATAACGCTAGTAACGTAAACGTCAGAACCGATTGGCTTACATTATTCGTTGTATAATTTAGTACGCGCAGTGCTTGCCCACGTTTAAAGTATCAGCTATTACGCGTCATATCCCTATTATCACTTTTCGATCCCAATTTCATTTCACTCATTAGACATAGAAGGAGCATTAGTCTTAAAAGTGCTTGGAAGATTATGGTGAAGCGAAAGTAGAAAGAACTCAGAAAATTATTAAGAAATTCGAAATTTTATCTTGGTAAAAAAAATTATTAATACTAAAATTATTAAGAAAAAAAATTAGTACTAAAGTTAGAGAAAAAATAAATGTCTCAAGAAGTAAGAGAATTTGAAAATTTTATGAAACAATTACGAGATTTGTTTCTCGGAAAACCATCTGCGATGAATGACAGTTTTTCTAAAAGTACAGTATTTTATTGAGAACATGCAGTAAGCATTTTATTTTATAAGGACTCGTCAATTTATCCAAAGATAGTAAAAGATTTGTAAGATAAATTTAATATCACCAAAGCACAACAAATTTCTGATTTTAAATATTTGTATATTAATTATGACAATACTTGTATAATCTCGTAATAGTAAAGATAATAACAAAGCTATATTTACAGCGAAGAAAAGATATACGCTTTCATAATACGTTTGTTGATATGTAATGATTGGTTTATACAGGATTAACGTTATAACTAATTTTTGGAAATTACAAAGACAACATACAATGCATGTTAAAAATATTCAAAAAATTATTTCTAAGTCAGTAATTTTCAAAATTTCAAAATAGACACATATGTTGGAAAATTTTTTATAGTGCTTTCAAAACTTGAATGATTAATGACGGAAAGTGTAGTTCATCATGCTACAATGTAACTTTTGGAGCTATTCTTCTTTGCTTAAAAAAAAAATGCGAAATGACTGGAGACTGGTTCCATTTACCGTAAACAGCTTTAATTCTCGCACAATTTGTTAAGAGCGTCTAAAGTACCATGTACGTAAATGTCTAGTAACGAATTTTAGCACCATTAATGTGACATACTAAAGTGGATAAACCATAGATAAATTTTATCGTCCTCGGCGCGAAGATTGCAAGAAAATTTATAACCGCCGACAAACTCGGGGTGAAGCAGAGACCCACTAAATCTTCGCGATTATCGCTAAGATTCTCGGACTCACGGCGATAGTAGTAATGTTAGTACTAAGGGGTTACCTCACTTGAACTACTAGGCAATTTGAACTGAAATTTCCTCTTATAACATTACACATAGTCACTTCAGTATACGGTATACACAATGCGACAGTCACCCGATTTTTAAGAAAGTTGTTACGATAAAAAAAGCTAAATTTCACGAAAAACTAATGTCATATCATGCTCCTACAAGAATAAATATACTAAATTAATTATGACGAAACGTTATAAATCATCTCTAACTACTTGAGTTTATGAAAATAATATAAATCATTCTAATAGAAAAGGCCGTTTCCAAATGCAGTAAATTGCATGTTTAGTTCACAAATAAATTTCGAAGTACTTTAGGGATGGGTTTTAAGGGATTTAAAAATTAAAAAAATTTTAAGGAAATGAAGAAAGTATTTTTAAATTATGAAAAATAAATAAAAACAGAATTAAGTTTGTAAGAATTAACTTAATGAAAAATCACATAAATAAAGGCGCTAAATATTCGTTATTAAATTTTTCTGGAAGAAGCGTATTTTGTTTAAATGAATTCTATTTAAGTGAGAATCTTAAAAGTTTCAATACTTTCCTATAATTATAATTGCTACGGCCGAGAAACTTTAAGGAATAAGTTATTTAATTAATTGTACATATCCTAAAAGTATTCATGAGTTGGTTTCAGATCACTCGATTTGGCAGGCTGAAGCAAAGTTATTATTGCTTATATTTCCGTTTCTTCGCTTTTTGGCAAATAAGTCTCTTTTTCTGAATTTCACAAAGTAACTTCAGTTTTTAATCATCATAAATTTCTAAAATCCAAATGATCTAATTTATAAAAACAAGGGATTCCCACGATAGCTTTTGCACGCCAAACGAGTAGGGTATTTCTCAATAAGCAAAATTAATGAAATACATATATCACAGTAATTGCTAATCCATATTTGGTAAATTTAATGTGAAATGTTCTACAAAGTATATGAATAACTTATATACATTCTAACTAATATTTTTTTGCCACGACTAGCTGTAATAACAAGGAAATATATAAGATAAGCGATACAATCAACTTAAGAAAAATAATGTTAAATGATTTAAATACATTATTCACTTTTGTGTCAATTTAAAAATATGTAATTGAATAAGAATTTAATAAAAATCAAAACTTTTCTTTCATTTTTAATATGTTTTTATGACGTGGGTAGATCCAGTACATTTAAATAAACTGATAGAAACAGCTGGTGTTGAAAAAAGTGATAGTATGTATATTGAGCAGTTAATTCGAAATACCGTATGATGGCAGCACGGGCCTACACAACATTCGTTTTGCGTTCATTCTTAGAATTTTTATCTTTACAATATAGAACTAGCTTTATTCAAAATCATTCAAATAGATAGTGATATAACAATAACATTCTTTTAATCATTGTACTGATAAAATACATCTTATAAATATTTACTGCTTTTACAAAGTTTATATATTATCAAACCTAAAAGTATGAGAGATATTTTTCTAATTTTTTTGCAATAAATTTTATTTAATTTAAAAATTTTTAATAATATTGTATTATATCAATTTTCAATTAAATAAAATTTTTAAAGTAATGATAAAAATGTTGATTATTATTATATATTTTTAATATCTATACAATTTCGATAAATATATTATTAGAATAATTGTAATTTTGAGTGTATTTTTTCATAAATTAAAAAAAATTTTTAAATCATTTTAGAAAAAAAAATTAAATTTAAAACTAATGTAAAAATGAATAAATAATCAAGAATATAAGTGTAAATATAATTATTATAACAATCAAGACATCACAACTTTAATAATTCTAATTACAATAAATAGTATTAGAAATTAATAATATAATAATGTTTACATGATTATTTAAATAAATATATAGAACGAATAATAAAAGATTATAATAATTTAATAAAAGTATTAACTATCTGTAGGTGCAGATAAGTAATTCTTTAATGAATATAAAAATTTCACAAATGTAATCGATTAAAATGCAAATAACATTTTAAATGTTGGCCTTTTTTGTCTTTAATTTCATATTCTACTATAATTATTGTCTTATTTAACGGAAAATGAAAATAAAAATTGAATCATAAAATTAAGTAGCCAAGTTGTCAATAAAAGCAATGTTGATGGATGCAGATTTTACGTGTCGCTTCTATCTAATATTCTTAAAATTCATTTCAGGTGTCTACAGGAGTTCAGTTCAATAAAAAATATAACGGCTATTACAAATTCTGTCATGACAATAATAAATTTAGATCTTCATATTCCGACATGCATGACACTATAATCAAAATCATGCATATCTTTTGAATAAGACGAATTATTTCCGGCTTCAGACAGGCAAACGAACATCTCCCATCTGCAGTACGGAAGACACGTGAGTTCCTATTCGGTTGCATGCAAACGATAAGTTGCATGGTGCTTGGGTGTTCTTTTACATTCTGTCACGTGATAATCGTAAATCAGCTGCTTAGAACGATTTCAATCGTCACGGGGGTGATCGAATACTCGGGATTCGTCGTCTGCGAGGAATGCGAAAACTGGTTAAATTCGAAATGTCCAGAAGAGAATCGTGAAGATGAAAGAATCTGAAGAGAGCGGGGAAAGAAGAGACAAGAGGAAGTAGAATAGTGCAGAGTAGTAGCATAGCAGAGGTCCGACAAAATGGAGGGGTATAGACACCAGCGATAAATAAGGAAAGAGCAAGTGAGTAAGCGAGAGAAAAAGAGATATGGAATTATTGATCTATGACTGTTTCCGCGATTTACGAGCGTGGATAATGCATTCGGAATACGTTTAACGGCCAAAACCCGAGCCGTTATTTCCCTGTTCTGAACAGCGACTTTGTTTTGCCGAGCGTCGCGTGCGCGGCTGAGAGCACATCTGTGTGTGCCCTTATAGGTGGAATGAGAAGGAGTGATACTATCGAATAGCGAAATCCTTTCAAAAGTTTTGCGATATCTTTTGTACGACAATCTCATCTTTAATCCTGACGGCTTTGCCGCGTCGCGCACTTTTGGGATGTTGCAGTACCGTCTCCGCTGTGTCTGTTCGTATACCACCAAACTGATTAGCGAGAAAGGGAAACACGATGTTCGTAACCATCTACAGTCTTTATGCAACACACGAGAATTTAAAATTCTGATTTTCTGCTGGAGTTTGACTTACTGTTCTTTTTTATTCTTCCAGCGGTTGAGGTGCGGAAAACCGACGTTATTTAAGCTGTTACGTACGTTTTTTTTCTACATCCGCGTACATTCTTATATTGTCGTATTTATATTTTATTTTGAACTAAAAATGCAGTTTTGTGAGAAATTCAAACACTATACCATATTATTATTGTTTTTTTTATATACACATTTGTTCAGATTGTTCAACTACCTCCTAAAATCTTATATTTTATTCTTCATTTAAACTATAAAGTTCTCAGTTTTCATATTCTAAATACCCCTTATTGTATGAATTCTCTCGTTTCATTCAATTATATATTTTACGAATCAGAAGTTGTATTTTACGGCTCTGACTAGAAATAAATGAAAATTCTAGCTATTATGCTACACAAACTTAGGACGATTATTAAATACGTTAATAATAATGAAGCTTCGAATAAGAACGATTCAAGAGAAATAGCTAATATGACTAAAATACATACAAATTCCTCTTTTACTAGTACTTTACATGTATGAAAATATATTTTAAAAGATGGTTATTATATATGTGTAAACTACATTGGTATATAGTTGAACAAGAATAACTCATTTTAAAGAACTCGATTACTGCTAAAATAAGTAATAATGTTGCTCCTAGTTGACAATGTTTTTCTTATAATTTATAAAAATATAAGTATCGACAATATTTTTATCTGTTCATACAAAAGTTTTAAATATTAAAAATAGCTTATATATTTCATGCGAAAGTACTCCTTAAGAATGTTTTTCAAACGATTGAAACGATCCACATAATTCTTAATGGTAAAATTAAGTAGAAAAAAATACTGTACTTGTAGTGTTTCAAAAGTTATCAATTAAAATAGTAGGTTTAAATTATAATGTAAGAATATAAAATAGAAATAAATTAATAAATTAGTATATGAGTACCTCAGAAAATATAAGAATGTAGAGCTACTATTAAATGCATCAACTGTTCAATGCATGAATGCATTGATCACGACTCTCTTGCTATTTCACTTTTTAAAACAACGATGACTGCGTTACATTATAGTAACATGCATCTTTCAGGGCAATGTTTAGCCACGACATTATTCTTGAATGTTATGGGAAATTGTGGGCAAGATTTAGCAAATTCATGCAGGACTTTGTCAGATCTAGGAATAATCGTTATTTATTTCAAGGAATATGAAAGCTCACAATGAATAGGGAGAGACTGAAAATAAATAGTTTACCAGGGCGAATAAGCAGCCGTGCCATGAAAATTTTGCGAATATATGAAAAAATTGTTGAATACTTATATCCTTTTACCTTCAAAGTATTTTTTTCTGGGATATATAAAATTAAAAAACTTAATATTTTGTCAAATATTTAAATGTTATTTTCATTTTTGCAAATATTTGTTTTATAGGTAATGAACTTTGCTAATATAAAAGTAATTCCGTTTTTCTATAGAATATTTCATTACAGAACTAAATTTATACGAAAATATGTTCAAGATATTATTTTTAAAAACAATTAAATTTTGTTTGTAAAAAAATGATACATACCTCTGAAATTATGTAGATAAATGTCAAAATAACGTAGGTGTAATGAAATTATAGCATAAATAATTTTATATTTAAGTTAAACTTTAGATTTATTTCGTTCGAATTTCGTAGGTTAACGTGTTCCAGTCATGAGCGACTGGCCGGCACACGAAAAAATACATAATCGACTTCATGTGCAAAAATAACAGCGGCTAGTGGTAATATATCGGGAAACAATTAAATGGCGGTTGAGGTTTTGAGAACCTCAATAACGTTGAGAATTTATGAAATCATCAACGATCTTGCGGTTTCAAGAAGAACACCAAATAGTTAGAGTACATAACCTTGCGAAAAATCATTACGATAGTAAAAGCTCCTCGGCGATATAAGAGTGTATTGTTACCGCATTAAAGAAAGAAAAAAAAGATTTTCATCCCCCTCCCACCTATCCATTGATGATAAGCTAACCTCGTCAAGATAATATAGATATATAGAACACTTGAATAATTAATAAACTACTTATTCTTATCTTTAGAAGACTCGGTAAGGTATGTTTTATATGAATATTTAGGTTAACTTAATAGTACAGTCATAAAGATAAAGAAATGAAACTGTGACAAAAAATACGATCGATGGGAGGGTATCCCGCGTGAGGAAATGTTGGGCTGAAATGTTAGTAGAAAACAATCGGTTTTCTCTTCTTTTTAAGCTTACTGAAGTATGCGAACTCACACTTGCAATTGAAACGAGATTCGCATCTGTTATCCTACAAAACGTAGCGAAATCCACCGATTTTCTTTGCGAATTTTATATAAAGAATGAAAAAGAATTATAAACGAAAAAATAATTGAATTCCGTCACTAGCAAAAAACTTCGGATCTGCGAAGGATAAGTCTATGTACCAGTTTTATTAAGAAAGAAAAATAAAAATAATAAAAAGGGAAAAAAGAAGAAGAAACCATCCCAAGAAAAAACATAGTGAACGGGATAATTAAATAGAATAATAACGGAAAAGTGGGAAAAATGGTGTTGAAAAATTTCATCATTCTTATGAATTATTCTACTCTTACCAGAATATTACTGGACTAAATAAGCGTTTTAATAATTTTCAGTTGCAGTAAAATATGCGTATTGCGATATCGGTCTTAAACAGAACACATTATAAAGATTACCTTAAAAGTTCTCCTAATTCTTCTTTTTAAAATAAAAAAATGATTGAGATTGAATCAATGTATTATATAGTATAAACCTTAAAAATTCAGAAAAGTTCTCAATGTAAATACGATTTGAAATAAGATGGTGATTATTAGAGTGGATATCCATTAAAGCTAATTATATATTTTGACTTATATTTGCACTTTAAATCTCTCCATCTTTATTATTTTTACAAAGTAACCACACTTTTGATACATGCAAGAGTGTAGAAATTTTACAGCCAATAATAAAATTCAATTCTAAATGAGCAAAAATTGTAAAAGCAATATAGAAACATTTACAATTTTCTATATAATCGAAATTATTATTTTTAATACTAATTGTAATTAATAAATTACAACAGTTACAATTTTAACCTTTAAATATGTTTAAATCTATGTTTTAAAAGAGTTCAGCTAAATAAAGCTAATGTAATTTTGAAAAACTCTTAGTAAAAATTTATTAAACCGAAAAAATGTACTAAATCTTCATAATACGTGATAATTCCTTGCCAAATAGAATAATTCTGGAGCATATCTCCCGAAAGCTGCCTGGGGCGAAAAGCGGCGACGCGCATGATTTACGTCTACACTAATTATATAATTAGCGCTGCATTCTCTTGAAAATAGCTGAGCGCTTTTACTCGAATATGTCCAATGTAATATGTTAGCAAGCTATAAAGGCGCTATTCAATTGGTAAGCTTGCTCCCCCAACTCTATCATGCACCAATATTTAAGGGCTCCCGCACACGTGGTGCATAGGGCGGTTTAATTCACGTTGCATCGAGGTACTGCGCACTCCTGTACGTGCCTGCACTATTCAGGGGTATGCAGCTGACGACGGCAGAAATCAGATTTGTGATTCACTGCGGACGAGAGTGATAGAGTGATAGAGAGAGAGAGAGAGAGAGACAGAGAGACAGAGCACATTTGTAGAACAAGTACATGTCGCAAACGGCTTGATTTTGACTAATGAAGCATATTTAGAACTTCTAAAGACTTTGTTCTCGTTCTAATATGAGACACCAGGTAGTAATTAGTCTCAATATAGTCGCTTTTATTTAAAATTTACTTTTTTCGGTATCTTTTGTTACTCGTACCATTACGTTATCCAAATAAAACTTTCAAAACGTGTAATTGTTAAATGAAGTTTTTTTAAAAGACGTAATCTGTTGCATATTATTGAATATAATTTATTTTATTGCGCATTGTATTTAATAATAAAAAATAATTATAGAATACTATAAAGGAAATATGGTATAGCATAATAATATTAAAAACGTAAAATTTTAAAATTTTATGTATTCAGATATTTATATTATGTTTTATTTTTCATTGAAACATAATACAAGTAAAATATTTGTCTTTTCAAAATCACATTTTTAAAGAAAGTACAATCTTATATTATGTTGAAATGACTTTAAAATAATATTAATGTCTTATTCAATATTTGTGCATTAGATCTATTTACTTTATAAAAACTAAATGGAAAAAATTTATATAATTTAAAAGATGTAATACAATAACTTACAGTTTTATTTTTTGTAATAACAAAAACTTAACTAATTATACATATGCTACCATACTTATTATGAATTAAGCTGATAAACTTAAAATTGTTATTATTTTGTGCATCATACTTTTGATTCCAATCTTCGCAAAATTGATTAATTTACATGTCTGTAATTTATAATGATGAAAGTGTGTCAACGATTAAAATTTTTCCAATACTGAAATTCAGTATATTACCCATAAAATTCTTTTTCTAAAATCACCCTTCTTTAATAGTATAGTATTTTTATTGAACAATATATATATTGTTATTACATTTTACATAGTCATTTTATACATTTGTTTATATATGTCATTTAAATTTAATATCTTACTAATCTATTTTATAAATTTTTGAATATACATTTATTTGCTTTACATTGTTATTAAAATGATCTATATACAATATATTTTTTATTTTTTAACTGAATCTTAAATTACTATTTCTTGTACATAACTGAAGTTTATATTAATATCATTTTTACTTTTTGCATACTGAATTTACTCTTCCATATTCTTATAAATCTTTCTATTTTTAACATTTATATTTTCTGAAACTATTTAATTTTGTAAATTAAATAACAAAATTCTTAGTAGCTCCCTCATATCAGTCTCGCATTTAGCCACTATCACCAGACTGTCTGCATATGATAACGATCTAATGCTTGACTTTCCTATTTTTATCCCTGAAGTTCATGATCTCTTAAGCTCATCCTCTAAATCTACCATCGCTATGTTAAATAGCGTTGGGCTTAAAGGGCATCCTTGCCTCACACTTATCTCTACACTAAATTCGGCAATTATTTCCTCTGCAATTTTGACTTGCATGTATTCATATAAATTTCTTTTATTTTTTCGATAAGTGTTTTCTTTATATCAGCTCTTTCCATACATCTCCAAATCTCTTTTCTTGCAATTCTATCGAAAGCCGATTTTAGATCTGCAAAGTATACAAATATCTTTCCTTTTTCTCTTTTAATTTGTTCATCTATGACTGTTTTTAAAACGTATATCGCCCCCACCGTACCTCTTTTCTTCCTAAAGCCAAATTGCGTATCACTATACTTTTTCTCCTTCTACATGAGCCCATCTATTTTATTCTTTAGACTTCCGCATATATTTTGTAATCAGTGTCCATTAGGGTTATTTCGCGATAATTATTTACATTATCTTTTTCCTCTTTTTTAAACACTGGTGTCACTATGCCACCTCTCCAATCATTCGGGAATTTTTTGCATGTTTACCGCTATTCCTGCTCCTCCATTCTTCCATATTTCTCCCGTTATTTCGTCCTTTCCTAGGTATTTCTTCTCTTTCATTTTCGTTGTTATTTCTACAATTTCCTCTATTTTAATCACTTCTTCTTCTGTTTTTTCTTTGAGTCTGTTCCTTCCCAACTTCTGTCCCTATGTCTATTTCTCTTTCCTCTTGGTTTTCTTTTACCTTGTATTTGTTCTTAAAATGCTTTATCTATACTTCTTTGCTGATTTTCTCACTTTGCTGATTGTGATATCTTGAACGTTGATTAAGTGTACAAAAATTAAAATTAAAATAAATGATAGCAAGGTATTGATTATAATTAATACGATTGCTATAATTAATAATAAATATAATTAATCCGATACAGAAGAATCACAAGACTAATACATTTTTTAATTCAATATTAAGATCTTCCATTCAGTTAAACTATCTATCACTTTTAATCAATAACCTTATATATCATTAAACTCAAGAATCAATCAAGATCTACTCAGAAAAAACTCAAGGAATATCAATTAAAGACGGCTTTATCAGAAGATACAAACATTGATAACTCACCTCTTCTAACGTTGCCAGTACCGCAACGAGCAAGACTCATTAGACATCAATCTTCAACCCTCCCTACAGACCTATACTTCAAGGAGAAATCTCAGCAATCTAGGATTAACACCTTAGAATGAATCTTTAGCGAACTCACCGAATCATCAGAAGAGACTACATACAGATCTAGCAGAACATCAGAAATTGATACAATCAATTCACAGGAGCTTGTTAAGGAACACAGCTATTTTGAGTCGTGCTGGCACACTAAGTTTCAAAATCATGATTACTTCGAGTTGGATACATATTCGAGAGAAGCTGTAATCTACTCGAAGGCAATCAATCAATGCCATCACCAGACTCAGGAGGGAAATAACTCAAACGTCAACAGCATCAGTACCAGCTCATTATACTACTCAATTTGCCGTCCAGACTGCCGGACATTTCCATGCCATTTTTCGATGAGGATTATGCAGCATAGCTCAATTTCAACGAGCTGTTTTAGGGTATAGTTCTGGATGCCCGGTTAACAGACGTTGGCAAGTTTCATTATTTGAAATGCCAACTGAAGGGTCCTGTCGCACAGCTGATAGCGTGCTACCCAAATACTGAGGAGTCGCTGCAGCCAGCCTGGGAGGCATTTAAGGATAGATACGGTAATAAGAGGCGTGAAATTCAAAATATTCTCGACAACCTCTTTAAGGATACGTCTCTCGTCCCGGACTTAGCCTCCTCATTAGAAAAGCTCATTAATGATGCTAAGGAATCCAAAAAACGCTTGTAGTCGTCTGACGCAGTCTCCGACCCATGGAACTGTGTCATGATATATCACCTGACGAGGCGCTTGAGCAAAGCCACAAGACGGGAATGGGAGACAATAATTGGAAATCATAAGGTCTACCCAACCTTCGAGGAGTTTAGCTAGTTTATGCTGTCTAAGTATCTAGCCCTCGAAAAGATCGAGAAACTAGACCCAAGGCCTTCTACCTCAAACGGAAGTAATTTACATACTCATTAGCAAAATCATCAGAATCCAAAGAGGAAGGTTGCTGAACATCAATCATCAACTCAATCATCAGCACAAGGTGTGGCCACGGAACAAACAGTCTCAATTCGAATACGCCTGTTGCAAGGGGTCACACTTCATCACAGTCTGCGCCAAATTTCGAGACTTGGGCCCCGGCGAGAAGGAAAAGCTGGTGACAGAAAAATACCCTTTTTTCAACTGTTTTAGAAGACACAGCGTCCGCTCTTTCCAGAGCAAAAAGATTTGTAAGTTAGGCCTCAATAAGCATCATACGATGCTACACGAGGCTTACAAGACCAAGAGCGTTTCGGTCTCGGATCGCCTCAAGCCTAAAACCCAAGGCAAGTAAGTTTTCGGCGATTTCTACTCAACAGAAATTTTATCAGATAACTCAGCAAATTCTTCATCAGGTCACTCATCAGTAATACTTGCAACAGTCCTGATTAACATCATTTATCAGAAAAATCGACATCAGGAAGGTTATTGCTGAACTCAGGTTCAGAATTATCATACATCAGTGAAGAAATCATAAGAAGACTCAACATAAATTTTAAATCATCAGAAATAATCATCTCTGGAATTGGTGGATCGGTGTCAACTAAGACCAATGGAGTTGCAACGACCCCATTGAGATCAATGCACTCCAAGTCCACGATCACCATTAAGGCTCATGAACTTAAAAAGCTCATAACTGTGTTGCCCTCCGTCGAGATGTCACCGCAGGATTGGCCACACCTTAATCATCTAGAATTGGCTAACCCTAACTATTTGACACCTCAAAGTATTTACATAATCATCGGAGCGGACTACTACGGATAGGTCATTAGACATAACATCCTAAAATAATCAAAATCATTGCCCATAGCACAGTTGTCTATCTTTCGATGGCTAGTCATTGGTCTGATTAACACCAGTCGGACAAAAACAACATCAAGAAACATTGTCTCAAAGATAGAAGAAACCGATTACTGACTCAACGCATTATTCCAGAAGTTCTGGATTCAAGAGAAAGTGTCTTCCATAGATAGTAATAAATTCACATCAGAAGAGCAATAGTGTGAGGACCATTACAATACAACTCATCAGAGAGATTCATCAGAAAGATACATAGTGCGAATACCATTCACAACATCTATAAGAAATCTGGGTAATTCGTACCTCAAAGCTCAGAACTGTTTCCAGGAGACTCTCGACGAACAAGGAATACAAGCAACTATTTCGTCAGTTCATAAGCGAATATCAAGAACTAGAGCACATGAGTAAGGTGATTTCAAACTCTCATTAGTCAACTCAAGTCTATCTGCCGCATCACGGTGTTTTGACAACTGAAGGCACTCTCAAGAAATTGAGAGTTGTCTTAAATGGCTCCTCTGCAACTACATCAAGCAATTCAATCAATGACATCATGAATACAGGAGGCAACTTACATCTAGATATCGCGGATGTCTTACTATGGATAAGACAATTCAAATACCTATAAAATTGCAACGGAGCTCCAAAACTTGTGCATGGCGGGCGGATTTCCACTTACTAAATGGCACTCTACTCACCCAGAGTTACTCAAGAAGATCAACATCAATAAAAATCAGGAAGCAGCAATCAACTTTGAGGACTGCGAGGCACGAATACTCGGACTCATCTCAAATTATAAGGAAGACATATTTTCTTTCAAAACGAAATCATCACTCAAAAATGAAAAGCTCAATAATAATCAGAATGTCACAAAGTGAACAATCTTATTTGAGGTGACTAGTGTATTCGATCCACTAGGGTTCGTCTAGCCGGTCATAATCAATGCAAAAATCTTTTTGCAGGAGCTTTGGTTGCACAAGCTCCATTGAGACGAATCCTTACCATTTCAGTTACTCATCAGGTAAAAGAACATCCGAAAAGATCTCATAAGCTTGGGCAAACTCATCGTACCTCGTTTGTTTAACACCATGAGCAACTCATTAATTCAATTACATGGATTATCTGATGCTGTCAAACTTTCCATTGCTACAGCAATCTATGTCACTGTCCATCACTTAAATGGCACCACAAGTACACTCATTTGCGCAAAAACTAAAGTCGCTCCAATCAAGCCAACAACAATTCCGAGACTGGAATTATAATCAGCACTTTTTTGGCTAAACTTGTCAAATATGTCTGATTCACTCTAAAAATTGACATAACAACAACTCACCTATGCACAGATTCATATGTGACATTGACGCATATTGTGGATCAAGACTCAGTCATCGCGCTGGAAGGACTACGTCAGGAACCGAGCTGCATTAATTCCAGAACTCACTCCAGATGCAACATGGAGACATGTTTCTGGCACGTCCAACCCAGCGGATTGCGCCTCAAGAGGTATTAGCATAACTCAGCTCCAAGATCATCATCTATGGTGGACGGAACCACCTTAGCTCAAATCATCAGAACATTGGCCAAAACAATCAATTATAAAGGACAAGCAGAGCATGCAAGAAGCTCGTCCTGACGTTAGCCCAGAAACCAACATCAGCTCAAGTCATTATCATTGGAATCTCATCTATAATTAGTCGAGTTATAAGAAGCTTATCAGAATCACTTCAATATGCATAACCTTCATCAGCAAATTGAAGAAGCAAAGATCATCAGACTCAAGAAATTATTTATCTCAAAAGATCTTGGAGCAAGCGAGAAAGTTTTGGGTTCAAGCTACTCAACTAGCATACTTTCATCAGGAACTGAAAACTCTCTAATCAGGATCCAAATTATCATCATCTCATCCATTCAACAAACTCACCACATATTTGGATCAAGATGGAATCATCAGAGTCAGCGGCAGAATTCAGAGTTCATCACCACCTAAAAAAGGAAAACACACTGCACTTTTGCCTTGACAATCAAGATTTACAGAACTGATCATTGAAGATGCTCATTAGAAAACTCCCGATAGAGGAACTCAATTAACACTAGTATATGTACGACATCAATTTTGGATAATAGGTGGTCGCTTCCCTGTGCGATGTTTCATTTTAAAATGTGTCGTGTGTGTTCGACAAAGGGGTATCAGAGCTCAACAACTAATGGGCGAACTACCGCTTTATCGAGTCACGCCGTCACAACCGTTGTCGAACGCAGAAGTCGACTACGCACGGCTACTGACCATCAAAACCTAGAAGGGACAAGGTGCCAAGATGCATAAGTCCTGGTTATGTGTCTTTGTACATTTCTCCACATCCGCAGTTCACTTCGAGACAGTCAGTGATTACTCATCAGAAGGTTTCATTGCTGCATACCGAAGATTTTCATCAAGATGAGGAATACTACGGACTATGTATTCGGACTGCGGTACCAATTTCATTGAAACCAACACGGCAATCAAAAGGCTATTCACGCAAAGTACTAAAGAACATGAACAAATTTTAAGCATCTTATCATCAGATCATTCAGCTTGGTCGTTCAACCCACCTGCATCAACTGATATGGGATGTAAGTGGGAAGCAGTTCGACGTACGATTGGGGAATCAATACTCACCTGAGAAGAGCTCAACACTTTGCTAACGGAAGTAGAGGCAATCATTAACTTTAGACCTTTGGAACCTCAGTGATAACTCTGATGACGTCGAAGCACTTACCCCAGGTCATTTCCCCATCCAAACTGCACTTACAACACTGCGACATTACATACATACAACATTACTTAAGGACTTAAAATCGTTAAGACTCTCAAGATACTAACTCATTCAACAACGGCTTCAACAAGCAGTTTTGGACTCAATGTTTTGGACTCAAGGAGTTATCTACAACGATAACTCTCAATTTCAAGATGAAACTCACCCCGGCACGACATCAAGATCGGATCATTAGTACTCATCACTGACGAGAGGTTTCTATCTAGCAAGTTGCCTCTCGCTAGAGTCACTCAACTACATCCAGGTCAGATCGTCTAACTAGAGTGGTAACTCTAAAAACATCAACTACCACCATGGTTAGAACAATACACCAATTGGCAATTCTACCAATGGATATAACTCATTAGGAAGAAATAACATCATCAACTCAAGACATCATCAACAAACTTGCTGATAGCGAGCGGACTGTTAGAAGATTATTGAAAATGGTATCGGTGGTGCCATATGTTGAGATCACTGATATCATCGTTCAACAATCGACCACGTGTTTGGTTGTGCTGTGGCAACAATTGACGCGACGCGTTGATCGATTCCATCGGCCAATCAGCATGCGAGTTGGGCATTCATCCACCAATGATCGAGTAAACTTACTTATTGACCAATTATATTCATTTATTCATGTGAAGCGAAAATTCATAGTTCAGTACATAAACAAATCTCACCACGTGCAAGTGTATTTTTGTATTATTCATTTTCTACATTTCATTGTAATTACATAGGAAATAACACACTCAACAGGATTTAGTGTTTCAACAAGACACAGATCTACACTCACTAATTACAGATTTACGCCATGTAATTAGAATCAAAACATACACTCATCAATTGCAGATTTATAACTTGCAATTGCACGCACATACGATTCACACTCATATACACACACACTAACTTTTTAAACATATCAACTAACTATATTATCATTGTGTAAATAAAAACTGTAAAAATCTGTGTCAAATAATAAATTAAGTGTTATGAACGTGAAGAGTGTAACAAGTTTATCTCAACAACTCATTTTACAAGTGCAATCCTAACATCCCATTTGCAAACATTTTTTTCCTTCGAGCTGGATAATGGATTGTGGACTCAAAATCTCATCTCAGGAATCATCTCATTAGTATCACCTAAAATTCATATCCAGCTCATCAGCGAACAACAACTACTCATCGGCAGCAAATTTATTTTACATTACAGCAAATCATCAAGAAAAAATTAAGAACATACTCAAGTCTTAATTCAACAATCACACTTTCTTTCACTCAATTGAATAATAATCTGTCATTATAATTAGTATACATTTAATTATTACTATTACATTCACATTAATTCAAGTACATTCACCTCATAGCAAAGCAAGACATAGTTTAAAAAAGTATATTCAATTTAAACTCATTAATCTAATTTTTATTACATTAGTTATTATAATCCATTATAATACTTGCATTTAACTTAACTGCATTCATACATTTAAGATAATTTATCTAGCTTTTATTTTATATATTATAGCTTTGCATAATATTTAATTATAATCAATACCATGCTATCATTTATTTTAATTTTAATTTTTGTACACTTAATCAACATTCAAGATATCACAATCAACAAACACCGATACAGAAGAATCACAAGCCTAATACATTTTTTAATTCAATATTAAGATTTTCCATTCAGTTAAATTATCTATCACTTTTAATCAATAATCTTAAATATCATTAAACTCAAGAATCAATCAAGATCTCAACAACTCATCCTAATCCACTGCCAGTTTTACAAGTGTAATCCTAAAACCCCATTTGCAAACATATTCCATAATTTTGAAATCAGATATTGCAAAAAAAGTTTCTTGACTTCAGTAGCATATTAAATAGTACATATATTGATTTTATGTTAAAAAATTTTATATTTTAAAAAAAGGTGTTGAATTTACACATTATGTTACAGCTGTTACAGTACTGTAATATCATACCATGAATTAAATAAATAATAAAAAATTAATATCTATTAAATGTAAAGAAAATTTTTACAAATAATCTAATATATTTAGTTCAATTTTTAATTTTTTTAGTTATATGTACTAATACTAAAATTCAGAAATTTGTATGCGTCGGTACAAAGTAGAAATAAAATTGCGTACAAATGCAATTCTGAAGAGAGTTCCCGTAAACATCATAAAGAAGATTGTTTTAGTATCCGGACAATATAAATCTAAAAGTTTTGTATTTTCTTGCAAATCGAATCGATGCTGCTATATCGTGCTGCGCTCTTGCAAAAACATACAAATACGTTATTACTTTTGCAGAACATTTTTCTCGAAAGATAGAAAGAGAAAAAGAGAGACAGAAAGAGGGACAAGTAATAAGAAAAAACTAAAAAAATAATACACGGTAGCTTTCTGCATAAGTTACGACATGTCAAGTCATGTACTTAAATTCTAAAAATGCGCCACCACCCTTTTGCAAGTTCACTTACAAAATCTTTCATATTTCTGACTCGATTCACTTGTTTTTTCTTCTATCAACTCATCTCTCTCTCTCTCTCTCTCTCTCTCTCTCTCTCTCTATGTTTTCACTCGTTACTATCCTTTTCAAGCGGTAAACTATGAGATGACAAAGTCATGCGTGAATGCATTCACTATTTTAAAGAAATTTAAATTGTATTTCACATGAAACTTCCCAGAGCAGAATAGAGAATCAAAGGGAGACGAAAGATGCGCAAGCTCGGACAAGCTGACGCGACGGAATTGCTGAGGCCAATCGGATAAGTGTATTCTCATAGAGTCAGGAACCATCCCGTCCAATCAGATACCGACTCCGTTGCGGGGGCTTTTGACGTTTCTCATGCCTTATCGCGCGATCTCGCTACTACACGTCCCCTTTCTCCCTCACACCCTCTTTCCTTTTTATAGGAATCTGCTTACCTTCTGAAGTCTGCACTACCCTGAGGCAGCAATCTTTGCATAAAATACGAAGAAAACCTCTGCAAAATGAATCAAATAGACCGACATTTCAATTATTTCTTACCAATTGCGAGTTAAAGAAGAGAAGCTGGAATAGAGGGAAGGTTGCTTCGATCTTCAATATGCATACATGAACATTATAGTAGTGCATTGTCATCATTGTCATCCTTCTTTTGTGACTCTTGTAGTTCATTCTTGTCAACTCTACTTTTTATTTATTTTCTGATTTCAGTCTTAAACTTCTTCATTATGCAGTCAATTCACTGAATAATTAATCAGTTACCTCAAATGTACTAAAATGAATTTTTACTTAACCTAATGATTATTTCGAAACTTTTATTAGCTTACTTTATCAATGTAAAAAGGAGTAGAGAATTTTTTAATTTCTGAAAACGTGCGAAAAAATAAATACAATGATTTTTTTATATTTCAATTACGTTTAACTAAAAAACTAAAAAACAGCTCGAAGCCTTCGCTCTTTTACAATAAAGATACATTATTCTTAAAAATCATATAGAATACGTATATAAAATATTTTAAGCATTGCCAAATATTTTTTTAAATTTTTAATCATAATACATTAATCTACTTGTGTATTATCTTTTTATACTTGTTATTATGTACTCTACTTAATGAATCATCATTTGACAGTTTATTTCTTATTTAAATAATTTTGAAAATATATACAATTTCAAAAAAATTTCTATTTGAATTGTTGCTATGATGATATGAAATACAAAATTAAGAAATTTTTATGAAATTTTATGTTTTCAAATACAATTAATTCATTTATAACTGAATATTTTAAGAAATTTTTCAGAAATGCTTAAAAGACCTTAACAGTATTTTGGTTTTATTTAAGAAATTCACAAAGTACTCAAAAAATACTAGGCATTTAAAAAAGGTCAAGAAATTTTGTTTCAAAAAGTAAATGTAAAAATTATTATCCAATTTTTCCTAACAGAATTTTTTTGTAATTTTTTGTAAAGATAAATATTATATTATAGAATGCTAATGAATTTTATTTAATTATATGATGAACTTGTAAAAATCTAATTGTAAAAAGTTTCAGTAACTCAATGCAATAATTTAGAAAATAATTAAAAATTTTTAGTTGTCTTTTAAATTATATAATTTTCTGCAAATATATGAAAAACTCATTCTTCAGTTTTTCCATCAAGCTTCAATACATTTGAGAACATAGTTATTTAAGAGGAAAGTAACAAAATAATCAAAGTATTGAAGTGCGTAGCTATATGCATGACAATGATTCCAATAAAATATGTTGAGATCTTTTCATCGTATTATTTAACCGTTAATTAATGTTCCTAATGAGTATAACACGAATAACTCGATTAGATGTTCGAACTGCGAATCTATTACTCAGCTTATTTGGCTAAGAACAAATGAGAAAACCAATAAATGTACACAAAAGTAGTGTAATCGTAATGTTTAATCTCTTTAATACTTTTAAATGCTTGGCGTTCAATAGTTATTTTTTAATAAAATTCAACATTTTATTATCTTTTACTTGAAATTTTTGAGAAAAAACATGTTTTTAAAGAAACTAACTGCTATTGTAAAATATAAATTAAAAAATTTTTGTTGATCGTGAAAAATTACATTGACTTAATTAATTTTTTGGAATATATATAATATGCTCATATCACATTATAAATTAAATTTTATTAAAGATTATTATTATATCATTTATATCTTCTAAATTTGAAAATCATATATTTAAATATATTTTTATAATGAAAGTTACTTTAGAATTTTATTAGTATTAGGAGACAATTGAATTTTTTAAATTTAACAATATAAACTATAAAAATAATTTTTCAAAGTTACTTAAATTATAAATAAACTAATAAATATCAATTTCAAAGCCATAATGTGTGAAAAACTTGTACTAAATAAAAATAAATTTATGCATGAATTTAAAAATGTTGTCTTTGTTTGTATAGCTATAACTAAGTAGGAAATATAATATAAAAAATTTCACAAATTATTTAATATAACATAAAAATTTTAATACATTTGACAAGTAAAAATATTGCATAAAATGATGTAACGTAAATAATACATATTGAAGTAAAAAACAAATTTGCACGAAATGGTTTTATATTTAAAAATTTGATCATTGATATCAATATATTTGTATAAATATAAAAT
Source organism: Platyscapa corneri (assembly GCA_018907185.1). NCBI lineage: Eukaryota > Metazoa > Arthropoda > Insecta > Hymenoptera > Agaonidae > Platyscapa > Platyscapa corneri. Next base: position 1,490,293 of record JACCHW010000004.1, read on the forward strand.
ATATGCGCTTAGTTACAATATTGTATTTTTCACCAGTCAATGATTAAGTATTGGAAATTATAATTATTCGTTACCATTATACGACTTATGCAAACTTTTTAATTTTTTATCTCAACTTTATTCGATATTTCAATATTATAACTTTATATATAATTTTGTCAATGTTCAAGCAGTGTATATTATACACCAACTTCAAGCTCACATAAAATAAATTGTATTTTTAAAAAGTTTTGATTTCTCTTCCGTTTATATATTATTTAAATTTGTATTAATTTAAAAAAATTCACATTTCTTTAAAATTTAATTTAAAAAAGTTAAATAATTTTCTGATGAGATTATTTATGTGATATATATATATATATATATACATATAAAGTTTTGTTATTAAACATTATATTTTTATCACGTTATTAAGTAGACGAATTTATTTCTCTTACCTTCTGTTTCACTTATCTACAAAAAGTCTTCCTTTACATTATAATAGAAATTGCATTTGATCAGCAGCTATTCTAATTAAACTTCTGCAAAAAAAAATCTTTTTTAGTCATGTTTTAAAATATGTTAAGCAAAAACTGGCTTTCAGACTAAAATTGGAGCTTAAATGGTTAATCATATTTGTTCGTGTACTTACAAATATGATTATACGGACTGGCGCGACAGATTAAGCTGAAAATCACTAACTTTTTTATCCAGATTTTATAAAAAATTCAATATCTACATTTTATCTTAAAAAGTACTTCTATATTACTATTATTGAATTATTCTTTTTTGTTTCCAAAATCAACTATCGCTATAAAAGTTTGTAATTCTATAATGTTGAAAAATGTATTTACTTACGATATTATACTTTAGAATGAATGTAATTATATCTTAAACTATATTTTATAAAATAGATAAGAATATTTTTGCTCTTACTTTATTTTATATTTTTTAATTTAAAAAAGTAAGAAACATTTTAAAGTTGTAAAAATTTTGTATTTTTCAAGTATTTTTACTATAATACAGTATTCTTGACTATATTTAGTTTATGATTTACCAAAGGCTATATATTATTATCTATTATTTTATTTATTTATTTATAATATTATCTGTATTTATTACGTACAATATTTTTACTGTAATGGAATTATGAATAAATTTTATAAATTATTTTATGATAAAAACTTAATTTTTTAGCATGTTTGTACTTGTGTCTTATTTGCTTTTTATTTATAAAAATTTTAATTGTATAATCTTAAAATAATTAAAGATAGTAATAATTTACATTAAATTTCATTAATATTTCAATATTCATCATTTTACAGAATTTATCTTAGTAGTAGGATATGACAGATTGAATAAAATTCAACTATATTACATGAAACCCATCGGACAAGTGTTTGCGTGGCAGAAATTAATCTAGAAACTTAAACTAGACAAGAAAATCTGCTGTTTACGTTAAAAAATTTAGTGACTATAACTTGGTAAAATATTTGATTACATTCACTGTTCGAGATGAAATATACGAGTATTATAATAGTCAAACTATGCACAATTAATGTTGCAAATACAGAAGTGTAACATAAGTCGCAGAAAAAGGATAAATCTATATAGAAATTGAAGAACTTCAGGAATTTCATCGGCGGGGGATGTATACAAGCGTCCGAGAACCTATAAATTCCCACTCTCGTGCATGCTTATAGTTAAAACACATCGCTCAACCGGCCACCACTTTTTCCAACATTTTATGATATTCGCGTGTCGTTTAGCGCGATATGTGTTTACACTTGCAGAATATACTAAAGCAAAACAAAAAGAAATAAAAAAAAAGTAAAAAATCTAGTAGCATTCGGAAGAGATCGCCCTTTAGTCCGACGTTCGGTGGCTCCCCCAAAATGCTTAGTCCAAGGGTGACAGCGCCAGGCGCCTACGCTGCCACACACACATACCCCTGCATTCGCATAGTGTCGTGTTGTGAAAGTTCTACTTCCCATCCTACCCTTTACTGTACAGTTTCGCGTTTGTTCGTTCACACTACACATTTAACGTGATATACGATTTGCGCATCGCTTTGCTCTTTCTCTCTCGCTCTTTCCATAAGAACAGCACAGTAATATTAATCGCTCGGGAAATACATTCCTACGACACTGTTTTATTTCTCTTCCTGTATTTCTCTGTTTTTCTCTTTCTTTATACCTCTACCTCGTTCTCCTATTCTTACACACTTTTTCCCTTTGCTTTCATGCATATCTAAAAAATTACTTTACAGTTTGTAGTTTTCTCAAAAGCATAAATATATACAAAGATAAACTTGTGCAGCTCTGTGTTCCTTTCTTCTTCCAAATTTTACTAAAAATATTTATTAATATTCTATCTTCTTAAAGCTACATATAATAAAATTATGAGTCCTATTTTTAAAGAAAAATTTTTAAACGTAAATTTGCATTGTTTTGTTCACGAAATCTAATCTGCTCATGAAAATATTAATATTTACAGCACATTAATTCAAATTAGGACATTAGATAGCTTTTAATAACTATGAATATAAATATACACATCATTTATTTAAATAGGTATCTAGCATAGTATTCAAATTGTAAATGAAATATTTTTTTATATTTTTGTATTAATATTATATTTTAATTTAATTAAACACAAATTCATTATAAAGCACAATTAAGTAAAATACACAAAATTTACCAAATAATTTATACAAATAGTCGTTACGTTTTAATAGGTATAGTAACGTTGGAAATTTATTATAACGATAAGTTTTGTCTTTTATTATCAATAAAGTTTGTAGAGTCATTCAGCATTAACATTTTGTAAAACTACTAATCGATAAATACAGGAGATAAAAGGCCATAACACTGCCTGTAGTCAGCATAACAGCCATGTAATTTAGAAGAATAATTATTTTATTGCCGTTTAAAGATAACCATACATAATTCTACACATTAACAATGGTATTATTAAAACAATTAGTATTTTTATTTCATTTCTCGAACAGAATTTAGAGCAATTTAATTTTTTATTTTTTTTTCTAAATTAAATTTTTAACTAAAATTATTTCGTGTATTTTTGCTACCTTTATGGGATTTATACCTTAGTATAATACTACATAGTACTATTATTAACTATAATGGTAGTAATCAAATGCATTTATTATCAAAATATGACTCAGCTCGATTATTAATATTTTAGAACGTAAACTTTATTTTTAAGAAGAATAGAAAATTTCATAATTTATTAAACAATTATAAATAAAATTTATGGTGAACTCATGATATATTTTATAGGAAATTCATGAACTTATATTATGACTTATATATTTATTAAAATTTGTGTTATTTTGCTGTATCCATATTATTACCGAGCAAGATATTAAGTTTTTCATTATTAATCATTTCAATTTGTCAATAAATAGTTTTCGAAAATTGGTTATTGAAAAAATTTTAAAGTTTTGAAGGTGAAAAATTTAGATTTACGAGAAAACTGAATTTTCATTTTTTTTATACTCGTATCACATGTTAAAAACTAAAATATATTAAAATCGTTCACTTATTCATCAATTTGAAGTAAATTTAGAAATAAACATGTATCAGAATATCTGTTAAATGTAAAGCTATATTTATATATATTTATTTCAATTAATAATTGTATTTATATATCATCCAATTATCGAAGAATATTATTTCCAAAAAATTTTATGTGAAATAATTATGTGACATCTAAAAATACCGTAAAAAAGATGAATGTTGTTGAATATTTCTTTGTAATAATCATATAAGGCATAGTGAAAAATCGTGTAGAGTTTCGTTAAGAAATAGTGTGCAAGTACCATAATACGGCGATATGCTTTATTTTCTGTTTACAGAGCAATTTTTATCCTCGAGTTTTTTCTAACTTTCATAAAAAATTTCTCATCGTACACAGGAACATTTTATACATAAGTTAGTTACCTATTCTTCTTCAACGAAATACGTAGTAAACAAAGTTTGGGAAGACAGTTTCGTAAAGCTCATGGTGCAGTTTGTTTCTCACAAGATCCTGCAGCATAATACCCCAGCTTAAAAAGCCGCTGCATAACCTATATACAAGCGCATAATGAATTTCCATATCCTCGGGATCGCGATTGAACTGCACTCACGGGTACAGGGGCTTGTACGCCACTACTGGCCCTCGGATTTGACCGATTAATCAGTCATGTAAACGTATTCGTACGCATATAGGCAAGAGCACATAGTTAATTTCTCAAGGCGCGTAAACTCAATTAGGTCTCGGATATCTGCAGTTTCTGCGTCAACGTTCAAGGACCGTGATAACGTAATAGTGCTGCATCACTAGGATCACATGCTCAAAAATTTTTTATCCGTTGCTGCCCATTTAATTAATAGAACTAACTGCTCAACTAGAGCGGCCGAACTAACGTAAAGACGGATCAAAAGTAATCATCTCCCTTTGTAACTCATATAGCGAACAGAAGCAGTTTGCGCACTTTACGAGATCCGATAATTCATCACCTCTCTCTCTCTCTCTCTCTCTCTCTCTCTCTCTCTCTCTCTCTATGATCTCTCACGGTTACTAAGAGACCACACAGAGATCTTTTTGCTGGAGCAAAAAAGCAGAAACTATTCTGAGATAGCGTCAGGCATAAGCTATGTATACATATGCTAGGTGGAAGAGGTAAAAACGAATCAGATTCTTCTTCTAATTTACTATATTTTAATTAAAAGTTTGTGTTCAGCGTCCTTCTGAGGGATAGAGTTTTATATATAGGTGCCTTTTCCAGTATATATTTATAGTTTTGAGGGGATAGTGAACTGAGAATTAGGAAAAGAGATTCAACAATGCAAATAATTAATAGTGGACTTTTGTCATGCTCATTTTATTAGGATTAGTTAAATTACTAAGGTGATAAGACCAAATACGTTTCAATTCCAAACAACTTTAAAAGCGATTCCCTCTGTGCAAAACTCTTTGAAGCGATTCAATCTAACTTTCAACGTAATTTATTTTTGTTAAAAACAATCGCTCGAGTCTTTTTGATAATTTATCAGGTATTATTAATTGCTGGTACATGGTAAAAATAGTATGAAAATTTAATACTATTTGAAACTAAGTATTACACTTCATAAAATTACTCGAACTATATAGTATCGAGGTAGTTGAAATATAAGATAAAACTAATTATTTCATTCATTTTTTAGTTTCGCACAGAATAACTATAACGCACTTCTCTGACATATTAATGCAATTCATTCTTGGCTAAAATGAAACACAAAAAAATGAAGAGAAAATTAACTTTCAAAGTTATTAAAGCAGCACTAAAAGCAGAATTGCATGCATTTTTGACAAATATAAAAGTAGATATATAGTACATTGGCATCGTAAAAATTCTCTCACGTGTTGGGATACACGTACCAAGCGAGGGTAATGGGGAGGGGGGTCCAGAACCAGGATACAGAGCATGCTTGTCATGTTCATCCCCTCGACTTCGCATTTGCTCCCCGGTATCCCTGCACTCGTTCTCGCATCGGATGCATGCCGGTAACGTCCGGACTCGTAATTAAAATGTTAAGCCGCTCCTCTCGCGGCTCGCGCACGCGCAACTAATTTTCGGCGAGAACCGGCGAGATTTATAGCGCAGAGAGTATCTCCGCACTCACCTCTGGTACACGACGGCTACGAAATCTCCGTAAATCGAGTTGCGGACCAGAGTGCATATGGCATCGTGCGCAAATTTTACAAGGACGTGATTTATTTCCCAAGAATGAAAAGATTGTTCGTTACGTGTAGGAACGCGAGAGTGACAGAGTTTAGCCGCTTTATCCGGAAAAATAAAGCGAATAAAAAAAAATGATACCAGTTTATTCACGAGGCTGTCTAGCATTTGTTCAGTATCGCCAATAAGAAAATTAATAAGCTGCTGATCATGTGCGGGTTTCAGTTTGACTTGGAACTATTAAAAACTACATTAAGAATTCAAAAAGCTTAATATTACTTATATTAAACGCATCTTTTCCCAAATTTCTATGAAGCTATCATTATAGCAAGATATTCTCACATAATTTTTGAGAAATGATTTTTATTTAAAATTATAACTGCATTTCGTATAGAATATGAAAAATTTTAAAAACTGAAACTTTTGATATTTATCATTCATTACAAATTTTCTCAATCATGCTAATCAAACCCTTTTCGCGAAATCTTGAATGTACGTGTATGTCATCGGATAAATATTTTTCACAGTTTCAGAAATACTATTGGCCAGTTAAATTTACTGATCAAATACTTGTAGACCAATATATTAGTATAATAGGAATAGAATTTTTTTTAATACTACAATAATTTTAACGATAACTCTTATATTACAATTTTTAAAAAATTACAAATTGAAACTTGATACTTTGTTCATCAGCTTAATGTAACAATTTAATTAAATTTATTGTAATTACCTTAAATTATCATGAGAATTTTTATATAATGTTTTTACATTCAGATTAAAGAATACAATTTTTAAATAGATTTCTGTTAAAAGTACAAATTAGGCCATAGAGAAAGATATCATATACGTGGAAATTAATTTGAAAGTTAATTTCGAATATTTATGATAAAAATGTTGTTTACATGTTTTAAAAAGCTATTAGAGGTTTGCATTTTTATTTCAGAGCATATTCGGTAGAATTACGCAAGTAAGTAGTAATGTAAAACATAAGTTATTCTAAGTTATTTTTAAAGTTATTTTTCTGACGATCCAAATAAGAAACTAATTTACTTTTAAAGAAAATCAATATATTTTTTACACCCTTAAAAAACAGAATTTCTTCAAAAGAGTGAATATTAATTTCAAACAAAATGGTCATAAAATAAAAATTGATCACGATGTGTAAGACTATAATTTCGTTAAAGATTCATGCAACTGGTTCTAAATCGCAATATGAAGTAGGATAATTAGTCTCTTCAACATCAAGTAATTGTTAGCGATGGAAAGGCGAAAATTGTAATTTTAATTTGTATTTTGCATATGCGATTGCACATGTGAAGGTCTGAACGGATTATCTACCTCAAGAGGGGTCAAGTAAGGAACCCGAGCCGAGTATTTATCTACGATTAAAATTAAGTAAATATTTTATTTGTGCAAGCATGATGTATTTATTTTTGTATATATTATGAAATACAAGAAAATACACTCGTAGCAGAGGGAAATATCTGCTGAGACGGAGACCAACGGCACGCAGGATCCATACGCCGTGTGGCACTTCAGAATCATTATCCGCGTTATTCACGATCTATAATTGTAAAGGGAGCACAATGGAAAGGAATAGAAAGGGAAAAAATATAAAGATGCGATGCACTTGCCAGTCAGTGAGTCAAGGGAGTGAAGACAGTCACTAACAGTTATCGGTCACTTCCTTCGTTGTATAAATACGTCCTTTTTCTATCGCGTATCACAGTCTTTCCTCTATAAACTTCTACACAGTGGTGCTATAATAAATCAAGTTTAATGAAAAGTTTAATCTAACCATTTTCACACCACCGACCGTTCCTCTCAATATCTCAACTCGCCTATCAGCAACTATTATAAAATTCCTGACTCTTGAGTACGTGCATATAGGAACGCTCTTCTTTTTATTGTCACCCACTTCTTCGCTTGTGATACCTGTATTTATCTGAGAATACGACTCGCACCAGTACCTCGTAATTCTTGAAACTTGTGTATTTCTGGAGAGATGAATGTGCGTCACGCTCATTATATTCAGACGATCCATCAGTTTTAAGATATACTAATTACGAATCATGAGTTCATAATCATGTGATAATCGAGAAGCAGTTTAATAGCGACACAATTAATACGGTAAATCGGCAAAGAATCTATGAAAAAAAACAATATACTTTCGAAAATTTTATGAAAACTGATAAAGTCTTCTCCAGTGTCACTGATGCCAAAACCTTCTGTATTTTTACAGATGTTTGCGTGTCTCGCTTTTTGATGGTATAGAAGAGTATGCAAGATATTCTCCAAATACTTTTAAGCCGGCTGTATTTATAGGACTACTGATTCTATTTTGAAATGGGATGTACTTTGATATTATCACAAATACGAAATTTCGCTATGCAGCTTGAGAAATTATGGGTTGCGCCGTAATTTCAAATGATATAAGATTTAAGGAAACTTACTACGACAAATTACTTGTTTGTAAGCTGGCGAAATGAACAATTTTTAAGTAGAATTATTCCTTGAATCGTTTTACTACTTTTGCTTTGATCATCATAATTCTATAATCTAATTTCAAAATACCATAATTATCTAAGAATTATTTTTAGTGTCATAGTAGATTTTTTATTTTTCATTATTTATCAAAAATTCTCTATAATAGTTTGAGATAATCTCCTTGCGATTTTATGTTGGATCTAAAATTAATATTAACTTTCGACGGTTTTCTGTATTACTATTTAAGAAAAAAAAATCCATTTATCTAACTGCAAAGTGAGATATGTTTTAAAACAAATTTATTCATATATTTAAAATTTTGTTTATTTAAATGTTACAAATGTTGAGTACTTTTATAAATATATATACTTTTATAAAATATAAATATTTTTACTTTGCATACGTGTAACAACCCAAATCGAAGTAAAGAATTTTATTCGAACCTTTTTTCCGATAGGATTATTTCTTTAATTTTACTAGCATTAGTAGTTTTATTTATTGGTGGATAAGCTCTACTTATGAATACTGAGTCGGTAACATTAAAAAAATTAGTTTCAAAATTAATTGTATTATTTCTTAATAGTACTATTTCTTAAATACTCTTGCGAAAAGATATTTCATTTTACTTATTTTCGTATTTGTATTTTCACAATATCTTTACTTTATCGCGTTCAAAATAAAACGTTTCTCTCAAATAATTTATAAGAAATGAATAATTAATAATAAATTCCAAGAAATTAATCATGAGGTTATATTATATTTTTTAAGTAAACACTGTTCTTTAAAGTGGAAATGATAATTTGTAGAATTTTATGGGCGAACAATATTCGTGTTTGGATGTACTTTAACTCAAAAAAATGTCGGTAAGATGAAATAAATACAAATGTGCAAACTTAGACTAACTTGATTGTTCACCTTTTATTTTTCTGTCACCCCGTGACAAATTCAGCGCATTCATTATCTTAGAATAACCGCTGCAGTGAGACATCGTGATACTGAATCGTTAGGAAATTAAATTAAATGCGTGCTTCATTGTATCTCACTCGTGTCTCAGATATTCAGTTTTAATTTAGTCATTAAAGGCTAGTAAATGGATAATCAATACAAAATAGGAGGTTTATTACTAAAATTGTACCACATTTAGATGATACAAATATAAATAATTGAGTATCGTATAAAAATTAATATAGCCATTGCCGCACTAATATTTGAAGATAATACTCTGATTAAAGGTATATATGTTACAGTCAGAATTATTATCAAACCGACTTACCTTCAGTAACGAACATCTCAATTATTAGAAAAATGAAGCAATTCATTTTAACTTTAATTTCGCTCAATAATCACTAAATATTAATTATATAATGTGACAATATGTAATGTGTTCGTTTACTCTCATGACTACACAGAACTCAAGTTCAATATAGCGTAAAGATTTTGATGCAACTCGCATATTCATCAACTAGTTCTTGAGTAAATAAATACACATGAAACAAAGAGCCAGTAGATGAAAACTGAAACCATAATACTGCGTAAATAGTCTTTGATGGCGCAACTTAAGAGAAGCTCCCGGTGGAACAGTTTGTCGCGCGAGCGTATATTCATGGCTTGTTTTTCGAGATTCCACCATTTTGCCCCTGAGACGAGGTTAACGATCATACATAAACGAAAAGCTGAGCATCATTTTCCAGTTTTCCCGAATTTGCGGAGGGCCTGGTGCGATGGCTTGGTCGGGATGCCGCAGCGCACAAACATTGTATCGATCGCCAACGTTGGGCGCGATCGGCTCGAATGCGAGGTTCGCGCACCTTTGAGCCCCAGCGTGAAGGTCGTTACCTTGGTCGAGCGACGTTTACGCCTATTCCCGGGGAGCAAAGCTCCGTGTCATGTAAAAGCGCTACAGTGCTGGCGAGCCGTAATACGATGGCATTACGGGCCCGTATCGTAACGGCCGACATTCGGGCAGTTAAGGAGCTCCTCCATAAAGTTCGAAAGACCAGCGTTCGGCGGGATTGGCGAGATTGGCAGAGTGCGCGTGCGTCGCGAGCCTACCGAGCTTCTTACCTTGGATAAAGGCAGCTACTCATCATGCCTTCTCCACTGTCAGGGGATGGGTTTTCGAAGAGGCGGGGTAACAGAAGTTTTATCGTGGCGCGTAAGTGAGTGTTTCCGACTTGTGGCTGGAAAGGGGGGCAAAGAGACTAAGTCGATCGTCCTCGGTAATCTCCGGGACACAGAAAATACAGACGATTGTTACATTCTCGGCTAGGTATTTCATTCGTTTCAACATTTTCTCATTTTTATACCAATCGCTTTTTTCATTATATTTGACGCTCAACGCTATAAGCTGGTGGAGCCGTACAAATGATGAACGGTCAAAGTTACGAGCTGGAAGAATAAATACGTGAATTTTAACATTCGTTGTATAAATCGCAGTAGTAACTTGGTCGATTCTGAGAAATATATAGCCGTAAAAATATTTTACATGTCTTTATTCGAGAATTTTCAATAAGATCGAGGTTACTAGATAAAATTTGATTCGGCATTGGGCTGACTCATACTTTTCTGCAGACTTTTTATATGCTCCGATCATATTTTCAATCTTCAAATTTGAATAGTTATTTTTAGATAAATTATAGATGTAACGTCTTACAAAAGAATAATATACTCGAAGGAAGATTAGATTAAAATAAGTGCAATACGTAAAATTTATAATCGTACAACGAATGTTTATTTAATACGAAATGTTTACTGAAAGCTGTTATATACATCGGAAACAAATGAAATCTTTCTTGAAATCTTGTAAACATATGTATAATGGCTTTTTATTAATAAAATGAAAATTCAACTCATACATTGTTGTAACAAAGTGTAATAACCTCTAGAAACGATATTCTGAAAATGAAAAAGCTCCAGCGATAAGCGATAACTGAAGTAAAATATCTTAAGTAAATGAGAGTTTATAAGATCGAAAGGGAGAATAAAACGCAGATAAAATGGTAAAATAATGAAATAGTAAAGTGATTGGTAGATAACTTTAAGTGGAGCATCAGCAAACTTGGGATTTCGTGTTTATGGGAGAAAGTTATATGCATCGTTTAATCCTTCAAAAACGTGTACGCATACACTGTATTTGAAAGTTAACGTTAGACAGCTCCGTAATTACGTTGTAGATACTAACAAAATATATTTCATCAGCACGTATCGCGCAAGTATAATGATAATCAAGTTATCATTATGAAAGAAAGGAGTTTACAGTTTCTCCTCGGGATAAAGAGAAAAGCTTCGCGGGATTATAGGATTCGTAAATACATGGTATTCGAGAAGTTTCACCTCAGTTATGCAACAGTGAACATTTTCGATATTCTTGCATGAACGCAGCATCAAACTCGAGTACTGAGATATATGATTTTTCCAGACCTAATTAAGTGTTGTAAGCTTGTATTATATTGAATTACCTGTAAGGGTTTCTCCTCGTGAGCAAACTTATGCTACTGATTTAAACATTCTATATCATTTAGTTTCTAATAATTAAATATGCTGCATATTTATACGAGTACACATGATAATTGTAAAGTTCAAAAACTTATTTTATCCCTTATTATTCGAAAAGTTAGTTATTATTTTATTTTAATCATTATAAGAACCTTGTTAAGTTTAAAAATTTTATATTTAATATATTATAGTCGAACTTACAAGGTATTCTAAAAAAATCTCTTAATTTGAATCGTCCTTGTGATTGGTATTTGATTAAACACGTTTTTTCATAATTTTAAATAGCGATTCAGATATTCGAAAATCCGATTTTCTGGCATTGTGATTAACTTAATTACTAAAGAAAATTTCAACAAACCCAAAATTATATTAGTATGAATTTGACACTGAATGAGCTGATTAAGTTGAGACGTATTTTAAAAATTATGATTATTTAGTTAATGCTAGGTTGAAATAGACACCATATATGCTCATCAAATCCAAAACTCACTTGTGCAACTTTATCCGAACAATACAAACTTTTAAAACACCCTACCTAAATTCTCAAGTATCTCCTTATACAATTTTTGTGAGAAAGTGAAGGTTAAATTTTCTGTATGACATTAGGCAATAGTAATTGATGATAGTTTTGTTTGTCAAAATGATGATTAAAATCTAGAATAATAAAAAGTTCTATTTGCAGAAAGAAAGCCGTGTATTTTGCCGATTTTCACGTTTTCATTAAATTTCTTAAAATCATCGGTATAAAAAAAGCAAAAAAAATGAGCAGCGTACCTAGAAAAAAATATCAAAAAAGAAATTGTTGCGTATGACTTTTAAGAAGCGGTGACCATTATTTATTAAGAATATTCTCTTGAGCACGCGTCGACAGCATCATGTGCGCGCTTCTTAATTGCAGCAATAAGTTTTGTCGACGCAAAGCGAGGCAACGAGTTTTCTCTTCCTATTGGAGAATCGAAACGTAGGGTGTTCGCACGCCAGGGGTTACTTCGCCACATAAAGAGAAGCAGGGGGAAAACGACGTGTGCAGCTGGTGTGGTTAATCGAAGAATAAATAAGAGCATACGTGTATGTGTATGGTGCGTCGAGCGCAGTGGACTCCCACTGCGCTCGACAGGATCTAACGCGGAAATCGCGTGCGGAACGCACATCCGCACGTTGACGAGGAGGTCCTTTCGCTCGAGGCGATAGCAGATATATTCGTATCACTGGCAGTGCGGAATTCTTGCAGCCAACTGCACTACGCTTATACTACGCAGACTACACCTATTATTCGTTATTAAGTTGGCAAGATGATGATTCACATTGCATGGTTTCTTCGCTAAATCGAAAAATTTCTCTCTACTTTCTTAATTAGTTTTATGTGTAGAAAGAGAAATAGCTTTATTAGGACATACGCCGTTAAGCAATGATAATTTTGACGTCATAAATTGTCATATATTATGTAGGTTAACGAAAGAATATTTTCCACAAATGCAATAGATAAACAGAGATAAGCATTTCTACAATCCCTGCCAAATAATTTAAACAAGTAGCTTTTTTCCTTTGTCTAATACAAGTCGTCTAAGAGGTGATTTCTGGAAAGAGCTCCACACATTCCGTAGAGAGGTGGGATCCGAGAACCTATGTACACGGTTTCTCTCGTCCCCTGGAGAGCTGATAAGAACACTCCCACTTATCTATCCACCCACACATATACGACAGCACTAAACTGGAGGTGTAGGTGCATGTATAGATATCTTATGCTGCCACTGTTGAACGCGGCCTCTCAGTTTGTCTGATAAATTACTTGACTCTTGCTACCCCAGGATGTGATGACGCAAAACCTAGTGTGTTTTCCTCATTGGTCATCGCAGCGGATTACTTTCACGCAAAGATTTGATTTATACTTACCGTGGTTATCCCAGCGATGGATAGCGTAGCTTAGTACTGAGCAAGCGATCAAGGAATAAAGCGAAAAATAAAAGCTTAGTTCTATAAAGAGCCACATTTTGATTTTGTTGTTTAATGGAAAAATAATGGAAATAGAAAATGCTAAAATACTGGAATCGATTAAAGATAAAAATATTTTTTATATTTTTAATACTATCATTCGATATTGAATTTCATATTTTAAAAAATTTCAAGTTAAAGTAACAATCTAATTTTATAACTTTTTCTTTAAAATATTTTAATATTTTCTGAATATTGAGATATTTTAATTATATTTAAATTATATTCTGTAATTTATTTTATTATATTTAATTAGAAACTAACAAAACTGAAACTACTTTACTCGTCATGATACATTTTTTTTATATCTCTTAAATATTATCAATAAGACACGAAGAATTTTCGATATTTTACTATTACAATTTTTTGTACATTGGTAAACTACTACATCTTTGAATATTTTACGCCGAATATGCAAAAATTTTAAATAAATCAATTTATTTTAACATTTCGTTAATTCAAATAAATTTTATGAAAATCGGCTTTCTAATTAACGATTCATTAGGTAATATAGAATAAGGAAGTAATAAAATTACATATTTTGTGTAATATTATAAATTCGAATAATTAATAAGAAACTTTGAATGAGTTTTGAAAATAAAAAGATTATATTTTAAAAATTATTATTTTTAAAGAAAATATTCAATAATTTGATTCTTTTACTTACATGCATTCATTAAATAAAATTCTATTGAATAAAAAAAAATTTTGAATAGGTATAATTTTTTTATTTTTTATTTTTGTGTAAAAATATTTTTTGAACTTACTAATTTAACACTAATAATTTTATTACGTATTATACAAAAATCATTCATCCATACGTAATTGAAAATACTTAATCTAATTAAGGTTTAGTATATTGATTAAATTATCATGAACTTAAAAATATAAATTCTTTATTTGCCATAACATTTGTTTCATGAGATACTTAAAAAAAATACATTGTAAATATTTTCTATTTTTGTATTAATGAATATTGAAGTTTAACAATGTAAAATTCAGTTTTTTATACAATAGATATCTTTTATTAATAAGAAACTAACAATTTTTATTCAATCATACTATGTAAATTCTCTAAGAATCTATTTAAGCCCTTGATAGAGTGCATGCAACATTTACTTTATACCCTATGCATCACTTCGTGTAATTGAAATGGGTTAACTACAACCTTAACCAGACACTTAAGATAGTTTGTTGATTAAAATTTTCTTGGCAGGAAGAGAAAAACTCTGATAGAAGAAAGTCAGTAATCACATTGTAATATATTTTTCTTTTTTTTTAAATGTTGTCTTAGAAAATGAAATGAAACTGTCGATAATCGAGGATTGTATGAAATGAAATTATGATTTTTCGACAATTTTAAAAGTTTTTAAAAAAAATTGAATTATGATCTTAAGATGATATTATGATCTTAATAATAAATAAATAAAATAACTATATTTAATAATTGATTGGATATCATAAACTATGTGTAAAAGTTTGAAAACTCATTGTAATATATATATAAATATATAAGTAAACGTTGAAGAATGAAATGCGCGGAACAAAGCTTCATATTATATGAAATAGTAGAAAATTAATTATATCAATGACAATTTAGAATTAGTAATTCATTAAAATTATTGAGATACAATTATTAATTACGGTTATTTTGAAGTATTGGATATTGTCACAATAGATCCAAGAAAATTATAATTTCATTAACAAAAGAAGCATTATATTATACTTTTGTATCGTCATATTTTATTAAGTTTACGGTATTAATAGTGACTTTGTATTAATTAAAAGCTAATAAATAATATAAATAGTGTAGAGAAGTGCAACGTAAAGCGAAATAAATACTGAATTTGAAATTATGGCTTATAAGAATCCGATATGCTCTGAGATACTTTATTATTTTTAATATATGTTTCAATAAGTGTAATTTAATACCTTTGAACTTTTTTAGTATCACATTTAAATTTAATATTTTAATAGTTTCATTAAAAAAAAAAAATAGAAGAACTTGACTTAAAAGTATAAAATGAAAACGGTCTCCGCATTTGTGACTATAAATTGTTAATAAAAAATTTTCGCAAGAAAAAATTTTTTAAAATTGAAATACGAAGTTCCTTTCTTTAATTTTGATATTTGTACTTTTGAAACACGAATGATGTTTTAAAATTTGAAACACAATATCAAGATCTCATTTGTTCTAACTTGTGATTAGAAATTCATCCTCGTACATACAGCTTACATATTTGCCTACCCAATACTCAAAACACATACTTGCTCGCCCATATAAATATATACCTGCATGTTAGTCATAGATTAAGCAAGAACCTTAGACCGAAGCTGTCCTCTTGTCGCACACAGTCAACCATTAATTTACAACCCGCAGAGTCACCACCAAACCGTCAGCCATCAGTTGCGCACAGGTTTCGCTGCGTGTATATGTCCTTTTGCGGTGTGAAGATATGAGCAATGAGTAACAATAGCGTAGAAGAGGAAAATCATTATACATGTGTATTTATGGCTTTGGGAGAGGTTGCGTATGTATCTAAATGCGCATATTTACAGACGTATGTGTATTTGGTTCATCTATGACGTGCGAAACATTGGTTCCGGTTTGCATGCATACGTATCTTTTTATATCTCTCGTGAATAATTACGTGCTATTAGATTTATGTTTTCTATTATTATTATTGTTTTGAATTTATCAAAAAAACTATAGAAGATCTGTCAACATAAAGCATGATGGCTTGAGCGAGTACACATCGAGAAAATTAGAGAGACAGGGAGCGAGACAGGCCGTGGGAAAGAGAGATAATTGTGTTAATTGTTGGTTGAACTGATTTCATTATCGTATAGTAACATAAATGTGAAAGTATAATAAATAAAGATATCAGTAGCATATTTTAATATAACAGTAATTAGAATAATAGTGATAATAACACAATAAATTATTTGCGTAAGTAAATGGTGAAAAGGAATAAGTGAAAAAATATTATAAGCGATTTTCTACATCCAGTCCTCTGAATTAAAGGGAAAAGAGGTACATAAAAAGAGCAAAAAATGGAAATAAAAAAATAAACATAATTGAAGAATCAGAATCAGTTCCATGGATGCCTTTTCATATACAATCAGACATGCGCTGTATAGATACAAAAGTACACGAGCAATCAACAATAAACGTAGTTACATAAATGACTCAAGAGTAATCTTGATAATAAAACAATGATAGATCAGCACCATATACTTAAGCAGTCCAAGTATTTTTCTTCCCTCTCGATCTTTTACACGCACTGCCTCATTCGGGGGCGTCTGGGCAACAGAACTGCTTTATGGGGATGTTTTCGCCGCAAGAGCGCAATTGTAATTAATGTTCTGCATGCGCGAGCAAGGACGTGCGTATGAGTACGAATGCAGTCCATCATGTGATTCTCAGTGACGAGTGGGCACGTCGGCGCGTGCGCACGATAGCTTGGAATAAAGAGACATAGGCCAAGGGAGATATGATTCGGACGATCTCGAAAAAACGACGACGTGAGTCATTTTGAGAGTGCGAGAAATTTCCTTATGAGCTCTAATTCTCAAATTATGCGAGTATCTCTATATAAATTCTTTTTCAATATGTGTAAGTTGATTCGAATTTCCAATAATTTGTTGTTCTCATTTTTTCAACAACTTTTTAACTGCTAGTTTTGATGCTTTACTTATTTCAAAGAAATCGCGATGCTATAAATTGCATAATTCTTATATATAAACTAAGAGTCGTTGTATTAAAAAATTATTCTAGTACCACCAGCATCTATGATTTGAAAAAATGTCAACCAAACCTTTAACTTTGAGTAAAACAACGCTTCAACAAATTCTAATATAACATATGTATAAAAATGATATTTAGTTGTAATTGAAAGATAAATTCTATTTTTACAGAAAGGTTTTCCAAAAGTATTATTAAATACTATTCGTCAATTCAGTTGAATACGGATCGGAATAATTATAAAATGTAAAAAATTTATGTCATTGAGTTTATGAATAATTTTTTCATTTTCCAGGTATTTAAATTCATATTTTCACATAAAAAAGCAATTTAACGGTATTTTTTACAAAAGAAAGTGGAATCAGGAATGGAAAACAATGAATGTATTATATTACATAAAAGAAATGATTACCTATATATATATATATATATATATATATATTCTTACAGTATTTATTATCGACATTAAGTTGCCTGTTTAATATAGTAACTTTTTTTATAAATACAAAAATAAATCTGCTTGTGTCTTTTCCCTCTATTATGTGTGACAATTTTGTATATATTGCGGCAACATAGTACAGCGCATGAAAAATCAAAGTTAGATGGGAAAACAAAAAAGGGTCCTCGGTCCAAGTAGGTTTTTCAACCACGGAAGAAAATTTCTCGGCATTCTCAAGAGAGAATCATATTATATCGTATTATACGTGATGTGATCGTATCGCACGCAATCATTGTTTTTCGTCACATTGTGTTGTCGTCGGAACCGCGTACGAGATTCTCGTCGTTGTCCTTCGGTATGTGTGAGCATGTTATATAAGTTCGCAGAAATTAGCCACATCCCACATCCCGTGAGGACGAGTTGAGCGGATACTTCCAAGGATTGTTTTGAACGATGGAGCTTCGAGAGATAACTCTGGAAAAAAGTTTCCGTCAGAGATAAGAACACTCAAATCAAACTCATCTGTGAATCTGACATTGCAACCATGCGCAACGGAATGGCAGTAATTCGCATCTGTGAAAGTATTATCAACTATATTGTAATTAGACGAAATTGTTTTGTATACAAAAAAGTATTTTTTTATACTATTTAGCTATAATCAATAATATGTTACACAAAATTAATTCCTATTACTTCTTTCCTATTCCTGTTTTTCCTGCATTGGCAGAATTTATCTCCATCGGTAGTAAACTACGATTCAATGTCTTTTCAAAGGAAAAAAAAGTTGTTAGAATTTTTGTATAAAGCATTTAAAACTTAATCATTGCGTCGAAAATTTTTTTACCGATTCACTGTTTAAAAGATGAGTGTTGCAAGTATTTAAAATGTCATGGCGAGTTTCGAGTTTGAATTCACAACAAAACTTGAATTATGACAAAAACATAAAAGACAATGAGCAAAATAAAGGAGATATTTAGATGAAAAATGAGAAAAAGCGATGGATCGCTGTAAGTAAAACTCCTAATTATTGAAGTACTATGACCAAGTGAACAAGATGGAGATTGACGCAGAATGACAACATAAGAAGAGTAAGAATTATAGGACTTTGACGCTCCGGGCTTTATTTCTTCTTAATAATCGAGTGCAAATGGGCACGACTGTTGATACTACTGTTTTATAACTTTAGATAAAAGTAAGTTGTCTCATGTTTCGTTTTATACTTGGCTGACAAGTTTCGAAGAGAGGCCTCCTGTTCTCTTTAAAAGTGAGGTGGAGAGTTAAAACAGCTCTCCGTGCGGATTAAAGATGAAGAAAAGAGAGAAAATCGTTCCATCGCGAACTTAACACACTTATTTTCCTGTGCTTGTTTATGAAAAACTTTTAAACGCCGATTATGAACAATGCAAGAAAAAACAACAATAAATCAAACTTTTTGGTTTTATAGGTTTTTATGCAATGTTTCTCCTAATCTAATTAAATTTCAATATTTTTATTGTCATTCATTTTTTTCATAAAATAATAACAAAAGATAAATAAGAGTTTTTTTCACCCTTTCATCACTTTTGTAGAAATTAGATAAAATAAAAAATTTTTCATTTGTCTAAATTTATTTATAAATTATTCACTTTTCTTTTTAATTCAATTTTTTTCTATTTTCAATGTGATTCTTATACGTAGCATGTATATTGAAAATATTATTTATTATAATAATTTTTTTTACAAATGATGTATACTACTTATATTTATTTGTATTTAAAATATGCTTATTTATTTGCAAAAAAAACTATTAGCTTTTAGTGTTTAGTCTTGTGTATTATAAATATAGACATCAATTAAAGTTATGTTATAATACATACTCTATAACATTCTTAGTATCTCGTGTAATCTTCAAAAATGTTATTTACACAATGTACGTATGAGTAATCTTCAAGTAATTAAAACTTATTAAATTTATTGAAAATATTTGTATTGTATAACCTGGAAAAACTTAAAAGATATTTAATCCTGAAAAATACAAAATTTTGTATTATTTATAGAGTGGCCTGATGTTAATATTTTTAAAAATAGTGTGACTATGCGTCAATCATTTGTAAACATTTTTTCGATCAGACATTATTTACGGTATCACGAGAAAGCGACAAGAGAAAAAGACAAAAAGATAAAAAACAGGCTCGAATTCCCGTCACGACACGTCGCATAAACGTTGCCAATTCTCGTGATACGGATTCTCTCAAAATAACATTTTTCTCACAATATTTTTCATGTACCCGTGCTGTTCTACGGTTACGACGCGTAAAAAATGAACGAACAGCCCATCGTTTCTCACGCTAAAAATTGTCCACAATAAACTACTTTTTTCAAATAACGTTAAAATAATGGTCTAAAATCGGATAAACAGTGAAGTAAATTTTAATTTGTATTGAATATTTTGTTCAATTTTCAAAGTAAAAATAACGATCCAAAAAAAAAATAAGCTACGCTTTATATGTATTATCTGGATAACTCACTATCGATAATGTTCCTTTGAATTTAGAAATCACTTACAACTTTTGTGTTTTCATAAAAAACCACATTTGAATATATCAATATTTTATAACTTATCTATAACATTATATTTTTATTAATATTTGAAAACTCCAGGGGAAAAATTAAATTTTTTATTATTATGATGTATAGTTGAAATACTTATAAGCTTTTAATGAAAAATATTTAGTGATTCGTTTGTATTGCGGTACCAAAAGTTATTTATTTCATATTCAAGAATATTTAAACTGTAATTAAGAATAAAACTATCTAATATTTTACCTTCTTATGAGTATAAATTATTACACAGTCATTATTTATTTATTGCACAAGTATTACCTTTAAATATTATATTTTCATAAAAATTATGTTACGATAAAATCCTATAAAAAAATTTGAAAATTGTACGCATGCCATGGCATATAATTTGAGTAGAGAGATTCAAAAGCTGACAGAAATTGACGTTTACTTTACTGCTTATGTACTTATATATAAACTTTTCAGAATACATAATAAGATCCACTATAATAGTATGAATATTTACGATATAAAAAATATTTAATATTGACTGATGAATAACAAAAATAATTATGTAAATATTATATTTAACATCTCACCAATCAATATATACAACTAATACACTTACATATAATAATTCACCTATTAGTAATTTTAGACTCATATTCTCAAAAATACAATACAAATTTATGAAATTTATATTTTCAGCTATTATGCATTTTATATTAAAACACATTTGCTAATTTTTTAATTTAATTATAAAGCTCATTTATTTATATATATTAATTTTAGATTTTCAAAAATTTTATAGCTTAAAAAAGAAATGTTCCATTAAGAAAAAAAAAATAAAAAAAAATATTTTATTAAAACAATATAATTAAAGTTGAAAATAGCTTCTTTCAATTAAATGAAATATTTTTAATGTTTTAAATGTTTATTTTTATAGCATCACTGTACTGATTTCATAGTATTACGAATTAAACTTGCTAAATATTTATTATAATGTGCTACCTAAAACAGTAATATATGTTTTCTTGAGATATATTTTTTCGCAATTAAAATTTTTAATTCTAATTTAATTATTTACAATATATTAAAAGTCATGATTCTAAATAGTTGCAATTAAATATATTACAAATATAGAAAGTACTTTACATTCCAATAAAATCTATAAATTTAAATAATCTTCCACTCTAATTCAACGTATATATTTCTTATATATAAAATATAGGTATATAATATAACAATAATATATACATATATCATAAAAAAATAATATATATGTATACATTATATAATTACTTGAAATAAAATAAAAGTTTTTATAGTGTAGGTAATTCTAAAATTATCGATGATTGAGATAACGTCGGACCATCGATATAAAATCATAATACATCATGAACATCATTTTTATCTTTTTTAAATTATCTACTAAATTATGTAATTGTTTAATTTTTCAAAGACTTACCGTGATCGTCGTGTAGTGGGATCTTTCATAACCATTACTTCTATGATATCGCCATATTTAGTGAAATAGTCCCTCAGGCTCTCTACGACATACATAAATTTTATAAATTTTCATAATTTTTATTTTTTGCTTTCATTTTTATGCATTTTATAGTTTTAGAAAGCAGAATAACGTTGAATAAAAAAGGTATTTAAATTAATTATTATATATTAAACATTTTATTCATAAAATAATAAAAATTCCAATTATTACTGGTTATTATTTTTTTTATTTCAATTTTTGCAGTTCGAAAAATTGTCCGCATAGTATAAGATTTGTTGAATAATTATAATTTTTCAAACTATCACGTTTTACAATCAGAAGTGAATAAAAGAAATGAACAACATGATTGATATACTAATTTACTTGTGGTAAAGTGAAAATTATTTAAAGATACAGTTTAGAAAATATCTCCACTTAAATATTTATTTAGTTTTTTACATATTAATATGTTTTAAATTTACATATTCCAAAAAGAAATCATAGTTATTTAGATTATTTTTAAGTTTGATAGATGACACAAAATATTATACTATAATAAATTAGTTCTATTAATTTATTATTTTTAATAATTTATTGATTAATTTCTGAATCATTATATATATTTTAAATATATGATTTTATTCGTTATAAATATTACTGCGTATACTTCAATTCACTCATCTCTTTTCGGAAAATAAATTACTTACAAGTTTTAATTCTATTCTAAACTTTAAAAATTCTAGTAAGAACCTTTTATTTATTATAAACGACGATCTTTCACGAAATTTTCATAGTTTTACTATGCTGTAAAAATACATCGAAAAAATTATCAAACATCTAAAGATCTTGAAAACCTTGTGTAAAGGATATTATTATGTATTTTTCCTTTAATTAAAATGTATAAAATAAATTTATATTTTATATTCATTCGCACATTTTCTTTACAGACTAAGCATCGGTAAAACCGGAATTTATAAGAATAATATACATATATTTAACAATATAAGGTTAAGTAATATTTCGATTTAATTTCTGAAAAAGAAAATATTTATAATATTTTCCCCAGAATTATAATTATAATTTTGTTATGACTAAAGAAAAAAGATTTACTTTTTAGTATTTTCCAAAATAATGTATTTTATTGTAGAAATAATAAATTAGATATTAAAACTATATCCACATTGAAAATTTGAAAATTTTACTTTTGTTATTATTGACTAATGAAATCACATAATAATTGTTTTGCATTTTATGTTTCTTATTTCGTTTTGATGCATTTATTATCTCATTTAGATACACTAATAATATCTACTCATTTAAATTTATAACTAATTTCATTTAAACTCATGAAGATTTACGATGATTTCAAATAAATTTTAACCTTTAATAGATATTCAAATTTTTCAGTTATTAGTTATAAATCATTAGTTTTTGAATCAATTTATTCATTTTTCATATTCATTCTGGGTTATTTAATATTTTTGTATTAATAAGTTACAAAAATTAGAATGGAGAATCTAATTACAATATTTTTAAGAATATTATTTCCATACAAATCCGTAAATTTTATATTTCTTTTTTTTATTTCTTTTTAATAATTAATAAATACTTTTTCAAGTGCAAATAAAAATTTAACTGTTTTAAAGTATATTATTTATTAATAATTGTTTTTCTTGTATTAATTATATTATACTTTTATTAACAATTTTATTAGATTGTAGTAGAAATTTTCTTACTCCTCCTCATCGTTTTCATACTTGGTAAAATATACAACAATCACTTGATTTTTCTATATTACAATTTGAAATTTTAAATTACAATTAACTCTCAATTTCTGAAAAAAAATTTTAAATATTTGCTAATTATATCCTTTATTATAATCAGAAAAATATCCTTACTTTGCATTGAATAAGAAATTAATTGGAAATTATTTTAAAAAGTCTGAAAAAAATTTAGTTTATGTACCTTTGCATTTTCGATCTCAATAGTACATTTTTTCTCACAAAAATTTGAGTAGAAATTACTTCAAAAGTTTTGAATAAATTGTAAGAACTACCAAATATAAGAAATTTTTTGTAACTTATTGTAATATTATGGATGGAGTCATAAAAATTTCGAAAAGTTTAGCAGTTTCCAATCAGTTTAGTGATTTTCAATAGATTAAATTTTTTATGTTGAAAATTGTGAAATAAAGCTTCAGATAATTTTTAAGGTTACATAATTTTGATAAGGTATTTGTACATTATCAATAATTAAGATTACAAGTAGTTTTGATTACATATTATACGATGAGAGGGACATTTATTTCTAAATTACAGTTGAAAATTGCACGAGCTAATAATTTATTTAAAAAAAAGTTTTATCACTTAAAATTTTTAATGATTTATATTCAAATTTAGAAGAAAATGAAGAAACTTTGTTATAAAATAGATTACTACTATTAGTTTTCATAAAATATTATAATAATTGTATTAGTTTGATTTATTTTACATAAAAGATTTGATCTTTTTTCATTTTTCTAATACAAGAACAATGTAATAAATTTATCAATTCTTTTGGTTGTCAATTCTGTTAATAAAAGAATTTAATTTTCTAGATATCAAATTCAAATAGTCTTATGCCATGAAGTATAACCGGAACCGTTTGGGCGCACTCACCCTTTGCTTTTCTTTCCTTACCACGTCTGCACATTGAGTTTTCCCTTCTACCATAGTCTATACATATTCGCCTCTTCCAATTACCAAAACTTTCGTAATTGCAGTTGAGCCTGAGCTCTGTTTAAGACCGAATTAAAACTTTGATTTTTCGCCACCAGCGTGAGCTGAGTTAAAGATAATTAGACTCATCTGTATCACGTCGTACGCGCAAGCCTTCACGCGATAACAAAATAAAAAAGTCTTTATTAAAAAATTTTTAAATCCTATTTAAAAGCTTTAAGTGCAGTACCAAGGATCTTTCAATTCACATTTTCAATCTTGTGTTGCACTCAATATTATCTAATTTTGCCTTTCTAAGTGTGTTTCTAAGATTGTGATCGCTCGTGCTGGCTTATAAAGACGAATTTATGGAAAAATAATTTACTGTAACACATTTTTATTGTAAAATATCCTTATTTCCATTAAAATTATTTTTAATGTATCTTTAATTTTTAAATATTATTAATGTACGTATAATTTTAGCAAATCATAAACTATTGTTAATACATAAATTTATTACAACAAAATTAATTGGTAAGGTTATATTCGATCCAACTACGTATATGTTTTCAAAAACAAAGTTTCCAACAATGCATTTAAAGAAAATTATATGAAATATTTGTAAATATTTTCAATATTACTTATATTATTCTAAAATTGAGTAAATTTAAATCGATTTTTAAATCAATTTAATAGTGTACACAATTATTAAAAAATAAGTATAAATGTCATCAACTTTGAACATAGGCTATAAACGAAATATAATACGAAATGAATAAATACATTAAAAAAAGAAGTATTGTTACGAAAATTGAAAGAATAAAAATAAAAAGTTATATCTATTAAAAGAAGATTGTGGCTCACTTAGCTCCTATCTTTACTATCTCTTGAGATTCACAATAAAAAATGAATCAATAATCGAAATACATTGTACTACATACATATACTAAATTCTTTCAAATGCAATGTCATGTATTCTTAATATGAAATGAATTAAATTTAATACAATTACGAAATAAAATCATATTAAAAAAATACATATTTCCCTAATTAAATATTTGTCTTTATCTTATAGTTACCAGCATATATGAACTAGATAAATGCGCTCGAATTTTCTATTAACCTTAGCTAGTACGTAATATGATCTTACGCAAATAATAAATTCTTTGCAATATCAGTTATCCAGAATAAAACTGATTCCATGAATGAAACATAAAATATAACAGGGAATTTTTTAAACATTTATTTACAATTATACAAGCAAATTATGATTGAAACTCGGTAATACGAATCGTCTTCAACGCAGTCCATGACTATTTACATTAAACCTTATTTTTTACTAATTACTTTACTTTTTAATAATTATTTAACAAAATTGTATCTTCTAAATTTTGTGGCCATTTAAGCAAGTAAAAATACTTTCGGTATGTTCCTTATACTGACTTTTCATTTTTTGCCTGCTCCTGCGTTATTTTACGTACGGAGAACTTTACACTTCCCCTCTTTCCTGCTATGATACCACGCTTTTTATACACTACAATACAACGGTGACTTAGAAGCTGCTAGGGTAAAACTGGCAAGTAGCCAGTATGGCCGAGATCCAAATATGTCTTACACCCTATCTAATTATACGCTGTTTTATCCAGACCGACACTAAAGGCTTACTTTCGTAGTGCTACCTCCCCCTATAGCGCTCAGTACTTACTTTATTGTATTTCAAGCTATATACTTCTTCTCGTGCTTCGATAAACCATACGCGACCCTCTTTATGCAAAAAACGAATTCGACCTGCATCTAATTCATTGCCTCGCACTCAAATCACTTCTATTACTCGCATTACGTAATAACCGGAACCAATTTTTACCTAAATATTCTACATATTCTTCCTTATATACGTAGACCAACCCAAAAATAGGTAGTAAGTTACTGCATATTTTTTCTCATTTTGTTATGGTTTATGATTGAAATCTCCAACTTGCACGAAGGTGTATAGCTCAGGAATGAAAATGTAAATTCGTAGCATAAATTGACATCAATATTCAGCGTTAATTACAAGCTATAAAATTTTTTATATAATTAATTTATTTGATACGTTAATTATAGATTTCATGTATTATAAATTACAATTTCATAATGTAGGTAAGTATAAGTAATATACAATAATAACATAGAGGTAGCGGCTCATAATGATTCAACTATTGTTATTTTATTGTGCATTTTATAAGATATTTATTCACTAATTGATTAATCCACGTATAATTTTACCAATTTTTACAATTAAAAATCAATTCAATCTTCACGATATCGTACCTATAAGTTAAAATTATCAATCATAATTAAAAGTCGAATAAAGTAGCAAAAAATATTCATATTTGATTACTTTGGTTTAATTTAATTAAATTTATAAATGTATATAAAGTTAAATAAGTTAATTTTGATCATACAGAGATACTCAGTAAGAAAATTCATACTCAATATCTATAAAGTAAAAATTTTTTGTTGTATTACTTTACATCTCTTCAAATTGATTAAAATTTCTAAAAATTTTCAAATAAATTAGAAATACGTTACGCTTTTTTAACGTTTTCTCTATCAATCTAAAATAAAATAAATATTGTTCTTTTAAATATTAATGAATAAAACTGTATATAATGTATCATTAGAATAATTTCTTTAATAAAAAAATGAATTTCATACGTATTATTTACTCTGCTAGAATTGTTTATAAATTATTTTGTATTCCTCCATATTCTTTCATAGAAAAGGGAGTGACCTACTGTTATTAAGTTTAGCTATATATAATAGTCGTTTTAAAACGTAAAAGCGTAATAAAAAAAGAGGTTATAATGTTGACGTCTTTATGTTAATATAATTAATCATTTCATTTTAAGTGTATTACATTTATAATACTTCTTAAATTTTGTAGTTGGTCCATAAACTTTTACACGAATAAGCTTTAACTTTTATAATACGTCTCTACCTTTTAAACTAAATCTATTTGAAAATAAATTAATTAAGAAAACCAGCTTTTAAAATATTTTCATATGATATATTAATCATTTTTTAAACTCTGTCAAACAATCTTTTTTTACTCACTAGGTTGTTTTAATTTAAAATGTGATTTATTAATTTTTCTTCTTAAATTAAAATAGATTCGGTTAGAAATAAAATAAAATGTAAAATATTATTATTTATTTAACAAGCTTTCTATAATAGTATATTTAAATTTCTGTGGTATTTTATAAACAGATGCATAAAATTAGTTATTACTGGAATAAATTATCTCTATTTAAAATTCCCCGTTAAATTGAAAATTGATTTTTATTCATTCCATTTATCAATCTTCAGAAACTGAATATTACTTCTATATATAATTCTTAAAAATGATTAAATAGTTTCTTAATTCTTTCACTAATAATTAGTATTATTTATTAAAAAGTGTGTACTTGCTTTTATGGTATATAAATATTAAATTAAATTATACTCATTTTGTTTTGAATTACAAGAGCTTTAGTAAAATTATATTAGATATTTCTATACAATTACATATATTTAAAATAATAATGAAAAATAAGATAGGAGACCAGTGATGCCAAATTAATCCTATTGTTTCTAATTTTTCATTATAAGCTATAGATGAGATATGGAAATTATCTACAGTAGTGTTTTATACTTAAATAATAATAGATGAAAACAATGATTAATTATTTTTAAGGAATAAATTCAATTTATCAACAACTATCCTACTTTAATATATGTCAACATTGTTGAATAAATAAATAAAGAACGAGAAATTGAACTATAATTTCATCTGATTGTAGAACAAGAAGTACTCAAGAAATTATTTTAATGATTTTCAAAATATCATTTTGAAGAAGTAAATATAAAACAAATGTTATTGTACGAAGAAAGACAATCACTAAATTTGTTTTTTGCAAAGATTCTTACCGCACTATTCATACCACCAAAATCTAATTTATACATTTAAATGTACACAACCTGATATGAAAAAATGACTATAAAGCTACGAATAAAGAGTTTAAAAAAAATTAAATCTACAAAATCTAAAATTATGAAAAACAAAAGGATTAACCGACTTTTTTTACAGAAGGTACTTCGTATGCATTGGCATAGGCTTTATCTTTTATGGATGTAAAAATTTTCATATTAAAATATATACTATAATTATACTTTTACAGTTTATTTAGATATCAAATACACTTTTATATAATGCATAAATATTTTTTCATTATATATTTTTACGTAAACAAAAATCATTAAACTACTTTCAAAATAAAATAAATAACAATTAGAATCCAAAATATCTAATAGGATATTATACGTTATATTATTTACACTAATATAATATAACAGTATAATATAACAGACTAAAATTTACAGCATTATTTCAATTAGTGTATTTTATAGAAGATAATTACGAAAATATCAGTTTTTTAAATTAATAATACCTAATGTATATTTTGAATGAATGCGAGAGCGATAATCCAAGTCGATAATTCCGATAGTTCTGTAATTTGTTTGGTACGGTTGATGGAAGCTTTTCGACGTATTCTGGGTTCTTTTAAAACGTTCCATAACAAAATTTACGAGTGTCATTTCCTTAATTGTTCTTCGTCCAGGAAGACTTACTTTTAGAGGGAAAAGAAGTAATAATATAGTTTAAAGTGTTTTACGTACTGGTATCGTAAATTTAATGTAAGTCCGTTACCTAGAACTAAAAATTACAATAATTTTAGAGAACACCATCGATTTTCTTAATTTTTATTCTTTTATATTGTAAATAATTAATATTATTACAAGCGTATAAATATATAAGTGTATTAATTTATATAAAACATTATATAAAAAGGTATTAAAATATTTGATGTTGCATGATATCGTGAAGAACAATTAATATATTTTATAACATCTCCTGATTTATAATAAATCTAATTATTAAATTATATTTTTATAATATTCTAACAGTAAATCTTGAAATTTAAGTAAAAATGAAAAATGACTGGTATTTTAAACAATTTGTTTGTTCTGATTTTAATTTTTTAAATTTTCTATCTAGAAAAATGTAGATGATTATTTGTTTTGTGTAATGTACTGGTTTATTAAATTAGATGAAAAAGAAATAAATATTTAGGTATTCACTTACATTAAATAAATA
The DNA here is from genome assembly GCA_018907185.1 of Platyscapa corneri. Taxonomy (NCBI): domain Eukaryota; kingdom Metazoa; phylum Arthropoda; class Insecta; order Hymenoptera; family Agaonidae; genus Platyscapa; species Platyscapa corneri. The sequence goes on from JACCHW010000004.1 coordinate 1,520,060, forward strand.
ATAATTAAAAAATTTTAAAAACAAAAATCTATATTTGTTATTGATTTTACGATGATTTTTTAATTCATACTTAAGAATTATTGATTATTTATGAAAAGGTACAACTTGTGGAATTAAAAATTGCTCTTAATTATTAGTTGCAGTTTTAGTTTACTTTTTACTGTGTACAGTTTTAGTAAACAAATCGGAAAAATTTCCTCAATGAACAATTGAAACTGGGTCTAATTTTTAGGCAGAAATTTATAATACCGATAAAACAATGTAATAATTCATAAAAAATTTAGAATTTAAAAGAAAGCCTTGGGTTACGCTTATATTCAGAGTATTTAAAATATGTGAAAGTTATTCAAATTAGCAAGATAATTATCGTAAACTTGCAGGTACGAGAACGAAAACTTTACAAGTATTGAATACAACATCCTGTGCAGACTAATCTTATTCGCTCTTTATATGTTTCCTCGGAAAGACGTTTTCCTACTTTTCTTACCAAACGGTCCTATAGTAGCGTGTGGATGCAATATGGCGCGAAGATAAATAAAATCAACTTTAGAGTGATTATTTTATTATTGAGAGGATGATGACAAGGGCTAAGATTGTAACACGCGAGAGAGTTTCACTTACTCAAGTACATGAGATAAGATCATGAAGGAGTCACGCGCGATACTGTATCAACGAGGCAAAAGCAGAGGCCACAGCTTGGAACCAACAAAAGCTTTAGTAGACTTCTTTACCGTGGGTGAACACATTTGAAGCTTATGCAAATCTTTATCTTTAAACCGCGGAATGTATACATTAGCTTCCAGTCGCGTAAGCAAGAAATACTCGAGGAATCGTTCGCGCGCAAAAATTCGCAGTTAACGCTAGCTATTACTAGCCACGCGCCAGAGGCAATTCGTGCCAGCACTTAAAGTACGGAAGCTACTTCCGTGATGCATTTCTAGGATCGCCAACTGAGTCTTTATTAATGTTCAGCTCGCGTGTAAAGACGCCGGACGGTGAAGGCGACTTTTTTATCCTCAGAAGAAACTTGTTTGACCCCTATCACATTCTCAACCCTCCACTTAGTACAATGTTTATTCGCCTTTGCAATTGATAAAATTTAAAGTTGACAGCAGTTTCTCATGTTTCTTAATTTCCAGTTAGTTCCTTTATCATGAAACTTCTTTAAGCCCTTATTTTTATTTTAAATAATTGTGTGATTTTTTAATTTATTTAAATTTTTTTCTCGACACTGGATTGTTTCCCGTTATATGTTTGCTCTTTATTGCAATTAATACAAAACCTCTTTTTTGTCAAATACTTCATTATTTCAGTAGAAGCCGACATTGGAAAAAATAATAAATAAATATACAATTATAAAAAATAATAATAATTATATATATAATAATAATAATGCACGATAAATTACGAAGTTCTTCATTAGTAATAATTTTTATAAATTTCAAGCGCATACTCGATAATAATAACTTTTTCATCAATATTAGACTTCCAGTGCTGAATAATGATGAAATCGTTTATTATTCAATGAAATTCACAAGATACACACATAAAAATATCATAATTTAATATGAAACTGTTCTGCACTTGTAGCGCAGTGTTGTAGAATATAAAAATGCTGTGTTCAACAAAATATAAAGTTTCATCCAGTTCCAGAGTAAAGAACAAGAAAAAAAGATTCACATACCTAGGAGATGGAAAAATTTCAAAAATCAGCGAACGAAATAAATTTAAATTTGTTGGATACCTACATCGAACCGTTACAACCAAGTGCTTTTCATCTCTCTCAATCGTGTTCATATATACAACAGTAACGAATTTTTCTGCTTCGTCTATATTTCACGTCTTTCAAGTTTAAAACCTAGATTTTCAAGCCCTCTGAACGTATTGAGCCGACAACGCTCGCATCATCCATGAGTTTCATTCAAATGCGATTTTTTCCGGAGTATAAAGAAGAAGAAATACAGCATACCCCGTCTCCTACCTCTTCCTTAACTCTCTACCACCATTTTCAAGCAAGAAAGGAAAAAATAGAGAAACTCAACAGCAGGGCTAGCTTCTTCACTCGAGCGTTTTTCTATTCAGCAGTTGAGTTCGCATAAAGTTCTATATGCCCTCACTACTCCTCTTCATTCGATCCTAGCCGGGTGCTGTGTTCCCCCAGGAGTGCTGAATCGAGAAGGAACATCGCACGTAGAAGAAAAAGGAATGAGATAGCAGAGCTATTCCATTCCGAAGGCGAAGCTTCATTGAAACGAATGGTCTTGGCCTCGTCGCTATCTTCCTCTCTCTCTCTCTCTCTCTCTCTCTCTCTCTCTCTCTCTCTCACTTAATACCCACCTTTATTTTTCGGAAGCAAAGACTTTATCTGCCTTGGCACCTTTCTTGCTTTTTCCCGTTCTTTTTTTCGAGCGGAGCTCCGGGTGCACGCCGCTTTCTTGTACGGTCCGGATCCACAAGAATTACTTATCTGAAGTCGGTAGCTCTTACGAGGAGGGCCTCTAAAGTATTATTTGCATAAATGTGAAGCTACGATTTAGCGAGGATCTGAGAAATTTCTGAACAAAATTCAGTATACATGATGACAAAAGACGATGCTATAATATTAATGACCTACATACGTGTAAAGCCAAGCAAGCAACGTCACTTTTGCTTTCTGAATAAGGTTGATAAGACTATAAACAGCCGCTTCTTAAAGTGTGTATTCCAGGAAGGTGTTAGAAACAAAACAATTCCAAAGTTTTCTATCTTATTTTTTATTAAAGGTAAAAAATAAAAAAAAATTAATTTCTTATTTAGGGATACATTTGGGAGATTTTTGGAACAAAAATAGAGGATTAACTTTTTCACTGTAGTTAGAATATTTTTAGTTAATTTAAAAATGATTTGTTTAAAGTATGTAACTATTATTCAAAGGATTTATTATCAAAATATTAAAACAATATCTAATAACCTTAAAAGATTATTTGACGAAACTAAAACTCTCCTGAAGTGTTTACATAATATTTTAAAATTACAGTTATGAATGAATGAATGAATCAACGAATGAATATATATATAATTTCAAGGTAAACTAAGTGATAAATATATAACAGTGATAAATGTAAATTTATTTTTTAAGAGGCTTACACACATAGTGAAGTAAATTGATACAGAAATTCTTATTCGTGTGATTAAAAAAACTATTTTTTTAAATTTATGTTTCTAGTATACAATTAAATGTGAATAGCAAATAAATAATAACTAATAAATAATAAATAGTATTAATCGATACTGTTACTTAACAGCAGAGATATGAAGATCATATATAAAATATGCATTTACTCGCACTCACTCGCAACCACAGAAAGTCAGTCAGTCATTTATATTGCTTTCATTCGAATACCATGTTGTCGGTCTATTTCAATAATATCGTGAAGGTATTCCAAAAGGAATGAGTAGGGCGACCTGCAGGCACAACGGGAGTCATTAACCGAATTCAGACCTCTGTCGTTGCCTCGTGTTCGACACTTGTACACCGCTTTGTAATTTTCATTTCCCTTCCTCTGCTATATGAAAAGATTTACCTTTTAGCGGTTTCGTAAGCTTTTACTGCGATAAATGATATAACATGAAAATCGACATCATTACCCCTTAAAATTGAAAAGATTACAATGTCATATATTAATTTGATTTAAATATAAAAAAACAAATAATTACAGAAAATATCATTTCTTACAAATTCTTTTATTGTTTTTACCATTTTAGTTATTTTAGTTCAGAATTCAATTTCAGATTAAAAATATTCTTTTATTCTTCAAACTTTTTCAATATTTCAGAATTTATACAATTATAAGTAAAATATATTAATGCAAAAACTGATTGCAAACTAAAAAATTTTTTCTTACATAGTATTTGTGAGCTTTATGAAAAATTAGCATTATGAATTTTGCAAATTATAAAACCTTAGAGTTCACTTTATAATAATAATATAGTGACTTTTGTGAAATCTTAGAAATAAACGTGTAAACATTTGTACTGCAATCTATCCAAATTGTTTAAAATATACAAATATATATATGTATAAATTAAATAAATATTATCATAGTTATAACAAACATTGCTTTTAATTTATTTACATTTGGAATAAAATATTTTAGTTTTTGTTTGTCAATATCGGATATATGTACATTCGAAAAATACATACGCGAACCAATTTCAAACTAATCAAATAAATAATTACGGATTAATAATCTAGCATTAACTGTCAGTAACTGAAATAAACACTTTACTGTTTGAACAAAGTTTTATTGAAATTATATATTATTTTTATATGAAATCGTAAATTATGTTTATTTGAATAAAAACGTTGTGTTTCTAACGGGCGTATTGCTCCATTTTTAGTTAAAAAAATCTAGAACTATTTAATTTATTATTAATACTTTAAATACTGATTAAAGTGAAATATTAATTTAAACTTTATTTATTCCTAATTTATATAATTTTTGTATTTATCATATAAGATTTATATTTGCTTTAGTATCGTCAACTAATCTCTCAAACTAGAGATTAAATTTCGTTACAATCATGACCTCAAATGATACAGCATGTCTTGGTCCAAATTTCCCTTAATAAGGCCCAAAAAAACAGACAAATAAATCAAATCGAAAATGACACCGGCCATTCAATGGTGTCCCTCAACAGTGACTGACTGTCTCTTAGAGAAAAGTGCACAAAGTAGTCCATGAGACACTGTATTTCGAGCTCTCGCCTCTCACACACGTATACTCATATGAACAGGTTAGACATAAGCGTCAATACAGAGACACGGAACTCCATAGGGAGTAGAACACGAGCTGATTCGGTACGCATAGATAGGCTATGTGCATGCGCAGGGGTGACAGGAGTCGAAGCGAAGCCGACCTGGCCAAGTGCCAGCCGGCGCCTCTGTGTACGCTCGATGGACACTTTACTTCAGGGGGTTGATGCACTAGCAAAGGACGAGACCGAAAGAAAGGGATGGAACGAGAGCTTAGGACGATGGCAGCTTTGGCCGCCGCGTCGGCTGCGCATGGACGCCCGCATTGCAGCAACAGTTCATGTGCTTCACCATCCTCTAATGATTGCACCACCCAGGTAGATGTCCACCTATTTGATGCCCCCTATTCAGACCACCTTAATATACCAACTTTTATAGACCATTCTGGGCTAATTCAGAGCGTTCGGATATTACTGCTCTAGTCTGTCTGTTCGTATTCTATTGGGAAATTTAAAAGGAACAGCTTATTCGGTATTTAATCATTTCAACATCTAATTATGCTTTGGTAAATCGAAGTGACATTTTTAACTTTTAATATTATATGAATTTTTTGTTTCGAATGCCTTACAATATTCTTGGTGCTTGAGTTTACCCATATAGTTTAAATATATTAACAATATTGATCTGCTATTGTACATATTATTTCTTACATAAAAAGTCATAAACCACGCCCAAATATATTAATGTACAAATTATATATTTGCAAGCACTATTGATGATACATTCTATGTTGATTTATTTATATAACTATTCTCACATTGGTTGTATCTTAAGCTTAATAGATATTCTTTATCTCTTTCTGTACAAGTATTATCCACGCACTGCTTCTACTACCGTGTGCCTACCCCGTGATCGTTTGAAGTTTAAAAGTGCATGTTTCGCGGTTCATCGACCTGTACTTTCTTCTGGGGTTTTTAATTTTTTCTATTTGTCCTTACGATTATCTGGTTCCAAACATACATTCGAAAGATAATATATGGAGCTATTAAAGAAGTGTAAATTTTCTACTTGGCCAGCATCAAGAAATTGATCCATTCACTTACGAATTTGTTAGCGAACATTAAATTGACAAAAATCTCATGTAGCAAATTAGTACATGTATTCTTATTTATTCGTAGGAATAAATATGGATTAAAAACTATATAATATCTTATTAGTTGATAAATAATGAAATAAATTTTTTATAGATTTTCGTGCTTCATGAAAATTTTAAAAGGAACTTCATTTTAAAACGTTCTTACTCATTTTTTTATTTGATATGATGTTTGTATATAAACTATAGTTTCGCTACATATAAGAACTAAAATTAATTATCTAGTCTATTTAATTTCATTTTCCTGATTTAAACTATGACTTGGTGTTGGGCTAATTTAGGGTACTTGAAAAATTTTCCAAATTTACATGATTATTCGTTCTGGCGGCTAAAAGAATAAAGAAAAAAGTAGAACTAGAGCTTAATCAACAGAGAAAAAAAATTATATAGATCAGTTACAACTGCGAATTCTCATTCGACCGCCCATTCACTAACTTGTGGCGCTCCAGATTTTATCATGAGAAACACAGTTTTCTTAAGAGTTGATAGCGAACGCATATCGCCTCTTGATGACCGTTTGCCCTCTGTCTTGGATAATACATTTAGTTGAGAATTTAATTTTTTTTCTTCGGACACTTAATAGGAAAAATCTGGAAAAATCAAGAAAATGCATAAAAATGTAAAAACAAGAATTGACGACTGCAAGATTAATCAGATTCGTAATAAGAAGTAAAATCGCGTTGACTAGCAATCGATCACGAGAAAAAATATCTAAAATTGGTGGTAAAAAAAAGACAGAAGGGTAAGAACGGGGAAACAACGCCGAGAACAATATCAGAAGATCCATTCTTGTTATTTCTGAACGATATCTTTAATTCATCGAATGCGGATTGTGGGCTGAATCTTTAATGAGCTTTATTCCACATTTCACTATCGAATTATTGAATCTTCAATGAGAGAGTAAAAACGAAACAAAGAAAAACAGAAAAAGACAGAAAAGAAAGAAAGAATTATTCTTATTCAATATAATACTCCTATGACTAAGCTACTGCCATAAAACTCTTCTCGCTGTTCAATAAACGTATCTCTGAATCTTTTTTTATGATTATATGCATATATATTTATTTTTTTTTTATATATTTCTTTTACTTTTTCACTCACTTTCACTCTCTTTCTCTCTTTCTCTTCTCTCTAACATATTCCCTTCGTTTTTTCTCTTTATTTTCACTTGGCAAATAAGAGCTTTCTCTTCTTATACCCATATGTCTTTATCATTTTTTACCTTGTGATATATTAAACTTTCTTAGTTCACTCTTCTTCATTTCTTCTGTCTCTTTTATTTTAATTTTCTTCGATTTTTCATATAAAACATCTTAAGTAGCTTTCCAAATCTGATTATATTTTCTAATTTATCTCTTAATTTTTGTAATGTTAGCTTTATCGTTTTTCCAGCTACAGCAATCTCATAAATTATTTTATATTCGTTTATTTATTGGAAATCGATTGTAGAAATATTTATTTATGATTATGATCATTTTCCTATACAATTCATTGCATATTAATTAACTTATTAAAAATAATAATCGTCTTATTAATTTAAATTATTACAATTTTAAGTGATTATCAAAGGTAGCTTTTTTATTTTCAAGCATTTATCCATTCGTGTATTAAAATAGATGTTATTCTATAACTAAAAAATTATACTGATAATGATGTAATCAAACTGAATAAAAATATGAGACTTATTTGTATTTAAAGATTTCGATATATACATACACACTCAATTAAATAATTAAACTTCTTTAATCCACATATAAACAAAATTTTTAATATTATTAAAGTAAATATTTTTCATTTAAAATTGCCTAATTTTAATCAATTTCTGAATTTAAAAAAATAATATAATTTTTATATTTTACTACAGTTAAAGCAAACTTTTCTTTTTTAAATCAAACCTTATTTTACAAAAATATTACAAGCTTTAATTTTCTACAATGTATTGCATAATTTTAATCGCGTGATAAATAAATATATTTTAAATACAATTAAAAATGTCGTAAAATGCGGCTAAGTCGTTCGAATTCAAATATAAGGAAAATATTGGAATATAAATCTAATTATAAATTTTAATTATCAATGATCGTTACTCTCACTTATAAAAGTTTATAATCAGGTGTCTAAAACGAAAAAATTAGAGAAGCAAAAATTTCACATAGAAATTGGTCGGAATAAAAGGTCGAATTGAGAAGTAAAAATTGAAGTAAAAAGGAATAACAAAATGCTAATACAATGAAGATGAGGCTGCAATTGCAAAGACTATTTCAACGAAAATGGTTAATAATTTATACCTCTTAGTACTCGAAAAATTGAATTTAATAATTTAAGCCAATACAAAATCTTGATATTTGTGCCTCTTAGTTTAAATGCTTCATGAAAATGAACTACAGACATCGAATAAAAAATGCAATATCCAGCTGGATTTCTATCCCATTTACGCTCATACTTCATCATTTGTTTAATATACATATTTAAGTTAAATCTTCATTTTAGAGTTTCTGTAATACCGTCATTTGGCATTTATAAATCATTAAAAATATATAGATATATCGAAACAATTTTTTTACGTGCATACAGTGTTATTAAGCAATATTATACTAAACAAATGAATATAAGCTTTCTGATTCTAAATAACAAAAGCTCGTGATCTTCAGTAAATTGTTTGATAAAATTGAAAATCTAGGAAATTATTTTATTAATTATTTGAAAGAATAAGTATATGTTTTTTCTTGGTTATCGAGTGCTAGTAGCTAATTTGCTAAAAACTACAATTTGTAGTGAAATTCATGATAAATACGATAAAAATACTACTGATACTTTTTAACATTGTATTTCATTTAGAATAAAAAATTCTTATTAAAATCATAAATTATTTTAAATATAGTTAATAAGTGGATTTTTAAATTTCATTGCGCGTATCCTTCCAATAGTAATGATTCAGATGCTCAGGGAGACAATTGTAATGCTTCAGCGAGCGAATGCCGACACAACCAATCGATAGTCAATCGACTATTACGACGTAAAAGCTTATGTGTACCAATCGTATATTCGGACGTTTGCAGAGAGAGGAAAAGGATAACGATTTTAGAGAAAGGATTTTCAGTTGAAAGGGCAAGAAATCTAAAGGAGAACAACAGTCTCGATTGCTTGTTCAATCGAACGAAGATTTTAGATTGCGAAGAAGACAATCTCAATGCATGATAGAACAGATGTTGATTGTATCACTGCTTTGCACTTCACCATATCTTGCCTAAACTAAGGGTTCTATTTCTACAAATTTAAAGATAATTTTACTTATGCTTAAATTAGTGAGTTAAAAAAATTATAACTTATTATATATTGTATTTATATCCATTAAAAATGTATACATTATAAGTAATTAAATATATAAACAGCTAAAGCTATTTTAACACCTTAGTTACGATATAACACAACTTATCTAAATGCGAAAGTTAATAAGTGGCTAATTGAATTAAATATGAATTTAATTAATTTATTTTTTTTGACATTGTACGCATTATTTTTAAAATATAATTATAAGTAAAACATTCTATTCTTTTCAATATAATTTATCAATATAATTTATAGAGTTGTAATTAATAAAATATATCATTTAATTATGTGTGTATTTATAATTTTTAATAAAGTACGTAAAAATGAAATTATTCAATTTTAATATCTTAGTACATTATTCTTTGTGAGCTTTATAACTTGTAAAACTTTAAGAGAATTTTAAAGTTTTTCTACTTCAGGTCATTTTTAATATTTTAAATACGCCGCCATTATAAGAACATAGTATAAAATAAAGCTATAAATTAATCTTCGTAATGATAATTATTGATGATGTTAAAATTTTACTTGATTCTGAAACTCTCTAATTACTCACATATGTAAGAAAAAAACTATTCACGGGAAATTCACGCTAAATTTCGTTAGAATTTAACCTCAGCGCAAAATTTGAGATCCATTTACAAATAAGAACACTTGTTAACTCAAAGTACACATTAACTACTGTTCTAAAACATTTACCTGAAAGTACAATACGAAACCCTCAAGTTTAAATATAATTGTGTTGAATTCAATGTTCATTGTAAACGATTTCGCAAGAATTTAAAATGGGTTAAGCTAGATATTATACAATATTATTCGCACTGCACGCCTTAATTATTATTACTTGTCAATGAAAGTTGACAACACTATTATAAAAGAAAAAAATGTACAAAATTCATCAAATATTGTCTTTTAATTTCTTTTATAGTCTTACATATGAATTTGAGTTTTTGACGCGAATAAAGTTTCTAATAAATTAAACACTTTTTTTGTTAACTGATATAGTAAAAGAATAAACCTTGCTTCAATTTACGTAAATACCGAAGTTTTTATCAAATTAAATTTCAAGTTACGATAAATATAAAACATTTACGTTCGGTATCAAAGCTAATGAAAACCATTTTATGTAGTTTATTATAGTTTTATTTTATCAGATTTATATTCTTATTCATTTGCAAACTAATAACGTTGATTTATACTATTCTTTTATAATTTAATGTTCTTCATTATACATTAGAAATTAGTAGCGTCTTATATAACAAAAGAATAAGTAAAGAGTGCTGATACTTTTTAAAAATAAAAAAATTTAAGAATAATCTTTCAAGTTTAAATAAGTAGTTTTTTGACACAGTTATAAAGTCTTCAAACTCTGCTTTTAAATAATCGTAATAATTCCTTCTGGGTTAAACGTTTATCAGAAGATTTAAAAGAAAGTATGGTAAATGACAAATGCTAATTTGAGAAATACATACATGTATATAATATATTGAGCATTCATATTTTCTAAGTTTATTTTAGTAGTAAAGAATTATCAAATGATTGCAGACTATTACTTACATATATTTAAGAATTAAACTCAATTTTAATTTATTAAAATTTAATCAATTGTACAAATTAGCTTTATACTTGGAATGTTTATGACGACACTACATTTATATCCTTAACTCTGAAGAGTAATATATGTAAGGCAAAGTTCCATGAAAATCAATTGACTACTTTTTATAGTGAGACTGTAACTTGTGTTACTGCAGTGCGAAAAGAAGGGCAGAGCCAGAAACATAGTCCTAAAATCTCCCTCCTACAAATAAAGTTGGCACTGAAGAGAGTAAAGTCAGAGCTCCTCTACATGACCTCTTCACGCAATCCAATCGGAAAGTCTGCCAAAGTAAAGGGCAGACGCATCTCTGCAAACTGAGTCAACAAAATCGAATCTCACACCCCAGTTAAGGAACGGAGAGAGGCGCGCGTCTTGGATGCCACTAACTGTCAATGCCAGAAGTTATCGGCGACATCTAAACATAGATCAGGTATAATTAAACAGAGGGACGGGAGAAGAAACGAAATAGAGAAAAAGCCTTGTGCCAAAGTCGATAGAGTAAAACCCGAGGCCTAGCATCGCCTAACTATAACGATAATCAAATTGCCAAAAGACTATAGTAGAAAAAAGGCTATAGTAGAAGTTATTTCGCGTAAGCAGAAGAAAAGGTCGAAGACCCTCGGCACAGTTGAATTTCTATTTACTTCGGTTGAGCTTGTTATCGTCTGGTTGCTAAGTGTGGACTGTAATATATTTCTCAGCCTGGTAGAAAATGAAAATACTTTTGCTTGTGCCCTAATCAGCCTGTATATCTGAACGCAGGTGAAGACGTCCAAGGAAATCTATTAACTGCAGTCAGCCTACTGGTTTCTGATATACTAATTGGCCGTTTCGAACATGTTCCAGGCTGAAGGAAGAATCAATTACATAATTTATAGACTTGATCGTCATCGAATCTGTGAAAAATCTTATTTTGCTGGGTTTTTCGTGAACTACTGGGATTCTTATAAGTAAAAATGCACATTTATTCTTTTACATATTCTTCTAAAACTCAGGAGAACTTTTAATTAATTAATAATTATGAAATTTGAAAACATAATCTTGATTCATGTAATTTAATATGAGTTACACTCGTCGATTGTAAAATAAATTTTTGTAAAATAAATCGAAAATTCCTCGAGAATTTGTATTTACGAAGCAAAGATACGAGATTTAACAATGACCTTAATAAATATTTATACTTGTTAAAACGATAATTTTAATTTTTATAGAATTATGATAAAACAAAAATTTTAATACATTTATTTTTAACATTTATTCAGCAAATCATATTTGTTTTTAATTTCAATTAAAATGTATCCACAGTTAAAGCAAAAGGACTAAAGTCTTTCATAATAATGTTAAAATATTTATTAATATCAAACGAATGCATTTTTAACGAGCTATCAATTAATTATAAATTATTTCATTTGCAAAAAATAATGAGATGATGTACATGCAAAATATAAATGTTAGTTTTAGTATATAGTACTTTACCGACACTAGTATAATTAATACATTTTTTATTGGTCGTTCTACACATCAGGATATATATCTTAATTTAATCGCAATTATATAATTAGTACTAGATTAAAGAAATAAGATGAAATGTTTCTGGAGAAAAAAAGTCTAAAATAAAATCATAAAATTTGGCAAATTTGGCAAGCATGCCCAGGGCATATCTAAGTTCTATACATAGAAATAAAATGAGTCGTTGTGGTAAGGTAGTCACTGATTAAGAATCGTGATTAGCCATTTATTTTAGTAGTGTTTGGAATACATTCCGTACTGTGAAACTTGGCACGACCGTCGTTGTCTACATGTACCAATAATGCGCAACCTAGTCCATTAGCCCCGATAAACGTTATACGTAGAAAGGTTAAAGCGAACAATGACGTAAGACTTGTAGTCCAAATAAAAATGTCGCATTTACTCGACATAGCGTCATCTATCTTTTTATATCCTATAAGAGTTTTATAAACATTATGATATTCTATTAATTTCAAAGGTCAATAGTTTTTTCAATTGTACGTTTTTAGAACTTCACAAATTCCTTCATTTTTTTTTATTTTATAAATTTCGAATAAAACTTTAAATCTAATAATAAATATTATAAAGTAATTTTGGAACAGGGAAAATTGTGCATTAATTAAACAACTTCTACATGTAGCTACTGTGAAGATTTAAACAATTATTACGAAATTAGCTTGAAATTCTGATAAAATAAGCCACACATATTAATGCAGCTAGTACATATTGATTATTCTATATTTAACAGAAGCTAACTTTTCAGCTGATATAATTTTTTGGCTAGTCCTGGCTTTACGATGATATTTTTGAGTTTTTCACGCGGTCGTTTATTGCACTCGTCTCAAAAAAGAATAAAATGAAAAAAAAAATAAAGAAAAATAAATCAGCGTCGTGTACGGGAAATAATAAATGCTTCAGAAAGGGGCTTTGTGCCAGATAAGCTTTTTTAAATTATGAAACTGAAACTATCATCGTGTGGTTGTCTTATTCTTTTATTTTATTTCATTGCTTCTCTTTCTCAAACCCGTTATTATTTTGATTAATAGTATTGTTAGCAAATGAAGTTCCGTCAAATACATAAAACGTCTGTTATTTATTAAAATAAGAGAAATTTACAGTAGCGCCAAACACGACTGCAATGAGAAAATGAGAAGCAATGAGTTTAAAAAGAATTCCAAGGATGACAAATATTATTTGCATTTCTTACGAGCACAAAATATAGATACTTATTAAGGACATTAATTTTTTTGCAGATATTAGTCTATCAAACAAACTATGAAAAAGAGTATTGTAAAATAAATTTCATTTCCTTCTTAATTATCTATTATGTAACTAGATAGTTTTCAAGTAAATAATCTAATATCTAATAATCTAATATTAATTAATCTATGTATTAAAAATTACCATTCTTTATTACTATTCACAAATGTACTTTTCTATTTAATTTCTTTATCTATTCATCATTTCTTTTCTATTTATTTGATTTAATTGTTTTTAGTCAACATTTTATCTAAAAAACTTTTGCTTACAGTTTTTTCATTTTTATTTATGTTATATCTCTCAACTAATTTAAACTCATAATTTAAATACTTTAATAAATTTTATAACCTCATTTTTTATCTTTCATCTTATAACTATATAATTGTTATTAGCTTTTTCGTGTTATTAAAGGCTTTATATAATATGTATATCAAATGATCAGTAATAATATTGTAAAAAATATAATTAAAAAAATTGAAACACCGATAATTTATAAAATTTTTACATAATTTGTTATTGATACTTTATATCACATTGATAGTTTTATCTCTGCTCTTATATAATAAATAAGTAAAAACTTTTGTTTAAACAAAAAATAGAAGGTACATAGAACTCATAAAGTCGTAGTTAAATATTTCATTACCGATAAGATGCAGAATTCGTCGTGGTAATACCATCTTGCAGCAATTGATTTCCATCCTATTTGTATTAATTCACATCTAAAGTATACCATGACTGAATAAAAAGTAGCGATAAAGAATGTAATTAGTTCGAAACTGTACTAGAAACGGAAAAAAATGGGCAAAATAGCAGAGCGTTTGTGCCCAACAAAAATAACGAAACTAAAGTTAATTTTTTCTTGAACGTAAAAATCGTCCGATCTACATCGATGTATGTTTTGATTAAAAAAACAACGGAAGTACATAAGGGTATATATCGTAGAACCCACCTGCACGCGAATTGTGAGCTGTGAGATCTTGTATACAGTTATGTGCTTGTTGAAAATTTTAAATAAACCTCTATGATATATAGATATATACTTATACAATTATATGAGAGTTATGAAATATTACGTAAATTTGGTTTGTTGCCGTTATAAATATTAATCTGTCTGTATAATGAATTGATAATTTCTTTTCACTTGCATCGTTTGATGACAGTACTTGAATTTTCATTGATTCTAAATGCCTGAATTTGCATAAACATATTTAAAAAGTTCAATTTTAATATTTCAGTTCATCAGCAGAAGGCGTTCAGAAAACGGTAATAATTGTAAGTTTTTTTTAATAGCAAAAACTAAATTACCGAGCCTTTTCTTGAAATTTAGTATTCTAGAAAAATTCACCTGTTTTTTTAATGTTTACTTAGTAACTTCGAAATAATACACTGATGTAGAGAAAATTTGTAAAATACTTCTTACTTAAATAGAAATATATTTTACAGTATTATTTAATTAGCTCGAATATAATGAAATATAAATTAAATAATTATACTTTATATACACAGTTGAGTTACGATATTATGGCTGAAAACTAATTAAAGTTCATCTGTGCTATTGAAAAGATGTAAAGTCGTGGTAAAGCAAAGGAAAATTGTTATGTAATTTGCATTCATTTTTGCAGAGCACAATCTCAAACTCTCTTTTCCATCTTCAAAAACAGTTGAAGTGTAGTAGTCTTAAGGCTAAATACCGAGTGCATGTCATACATCATTCCGCATTGCGATTTCTTCATTCCATTTCTCCATTTTCCTTCTTCGTGACGTTGCATTTTCTTGGTCTGTTGTAAGTATTTGTTTGCCCACTTTTGATGGATCTACAATTTCGTTTACAAGAAAGCACGCAGAAACTATTTGCGAACGCAGACATTTAAAAATACGTCTTTTCATTAGGAAGGAGCAACGAGCCAACATAAAAATTTGGACTCACTACAATGAAGCACTGGAAATTACAAGTACGTACCAATAAAATCGTTAACACTGCTGGTTGTATATGAAAAAGAAAAGTATTCTTTTCTTTAACATTAATTGGTAAAACTCTCTACTCACATTATTGTTATATATATATATATATATAAATATATATTTACTATACATAGATATGTTTTATATAACATTTAAATACAAGCATCAATGATCCACTCTTAGATATTAAATAATATTTTTAATCTGCTTATAAAACTAGCAAAATAAATGTATATTCAAGATACAGATACATCGGGCGAAAGTGCATACCGGCATAAATTTTACATTAAATATAAAAACATATATTTATTTAGAGCCAAAAATAATAATCGTCAATTAATGCATTAAGTTCAATATATATCATAACGGAGGAACGTATATATTGTACTTTTTCACATTCGTATGAAAACGAGAATATTATCAATTCTAAAACATCTGATGGTAATATAAATTTATATAAAATCTTACATTATTAATTTAATTCCTTAGTATTAGGCCTGTTTATTATTTACATTGTAGGCATCATAAGAGACTAAGCTCTAAGAGTATTTCAACTTTTACATAAATGTGGTAACTGCTGTGCAAATCCCTATTCGCACGAAAAAGAAGCCTTTAAAAAAAATTCAAAAATGAATACCTATATAAAGAAAAATGATGTCGAGGCACGCGAGGGTAAAGTTATTTTCAGAATCGAGCCTTCACCAGTTTATCGTGTAGTTTAGCAACGCATACATGTTCGTTTCTCTTTGAAAATATATTCACCCAGGCAATCCCTTCAGTAATCCTCTATCTTTTTTCTTCTCTCTCTCTTTCTGCCCTCTTTTCTTTTTTATTCAATTTGTTCGATAACTGTCTCTGTCTTTCTCTCTATTTCTGTGTGTTTCTATATCTATTTATTCACTTTTCTACATACAAAGGGTCGACTAACTTCGCGTCTGTGATATGTAAAGTTAGCAATTATGTTAACATTATGAAAGCAAATCTAAGTTGTCTAGTTATTTGTTCTGAAGCTTTTGCGTAGTTGAATGAAGAATAGTTAGAATTTAGTACAATAACTAACAACAACGAGCAGATCAAAAACAGACGCGAATGTTAGAAACATAGAAAAAGAAATTGTAAGGAGAGAAAGTGAGTGAGATGGAGCATGAGAATGAAAGAGCGGAGAAGAAGAAAGAAAAGAATGGGCCACCTCAGTGTGATTCTTCTTAGCCATAGCTTCTTCGCGAGTCTCGAGAATTCACGTGAGTGGATTTGACTCTCAACTACGAGGACGACGTCGTCGACACATAAATTGGAAGTACGCGGTTTCTCGTGTTATTCACTGCCTAAGGTAAGCAAGAAACACTAAATTCGTTGAATAACTTTCCAAGGGCTCTCCTGGTCTTCCTTTTGCAACTGGGACGAAAAATAAATCGACAAGGACATCACTCACGAGAGAGTAGTAGCTTTTGTTCAAGTGAGAAACTATCATCGTTGTCGCGGTATGAGAGTCGCAGAACTTCAGAAAGAAATATAGTGTCATAGGCAATTCTCGAAAAAGGATACGCGATCTGCAAACACCATCTAATACGTTCAAAAAACTTTAAAGACAATGGTTGTCACGAAGACATTTTTCGTACACAGTCAAGAAATGTTGGTCGAATGTATAGGCGAAACTCACTTTTTCCTCACGTTAAGCTCTTACTAATAGCTGCAATTTTATGGATTAAAGTCGACATTTTTGCATATTATTTATCTCTTCTCTCATCTTTTATCTTTATTAATTTTTTCTCCTCTGTTATTGTATTGTTTACGAAGGTAAATGTATAAAAAATTTATGTTCTTAGTAGAGTAATTTTATTCGTTACACTAATGTGTATATTTTGGTGTATTTCGTGGAAAAAATCATAATTAGATTGCAAAGTAAACATTTTTATCCTGACTATTAAATATTCCACAAAACGTATTGAGGTTATTTAACTAATCCCAATCTTTTCGATTTGTTTTGTTATATTACTATCTCATTCATAAATTTTTTAATAATTTAATACAAAAATTCGAAACTATATACTTTCTAACAATTATAATTAAAAAATTGTAAATTTTCAATTTCTTTATATTAAATAAGATTAAATTTTTAATTAAATAATTATTTTTGTAATTTAATAAATATATATAATTATATTTAGTTTCAATTTTTGTATATAAATTAAATTTAATAATTTTTCTATTTTCAGTAATGATATGGTTATAAAAATGTATGGCCCAAATACATAATATGCGTTAAAATAAAATAATATTACTTTTTTACATATTTATATAAGTACTCCATTTTTATACAAAGAAACTTGTGTTAATAATATATTTGTTATGTAGCTTTATCAAAATTATGAAAGAGACGTACGGTTAAGGTTGTAGGTAGATACCTACAAATACTTGATATAATTTAAAAATGTATGAAGTATAATACTATACTGGTTACCATACAGATCTACTATACTATAATATTTACTCGTATATTGAGAAATTTCATTAAATAGTTTAACGTATAACACCTAAAGTATTATGTATGCCAGACCACAAAATAACAAGTAAAAATCCATTAATTCGGGAACTAAGAGATCCTACAAAAAGTCTCCACAAAGCTTCTAACAAACTTTTAACCTTTTTACGACGATTTCCATTTTCTCCGATACATCGGAGATGTATTGTACTCTAAGCCCCACCTTTACGTCATCCTCTTCTCACCACAAGTTCAAAAGCCGTGGTTTTGGAATAATGCAATTGTCGTGTTTTGCGCACTGTAGACTCTGGGAGTAAATACCATATAACCAAAATCACTGTGGTCACTGATGCTCGCGCGAATAGCAAGTATATTTGACGCTCTCATGTACATATATGTACTTTTTTCTACATATATAAGCATGCACTTATTACGTCGAATTGTCATATCTTCAAAATAGAATCAAGTCGCAACTGTATCGTCTTTCCCATCTCAACCCTCTTTCTTACTCCTTTCCACGGAATTGAGAATAAGGCAAACGGATAATGTTCCCGCATCTAAAAGTTTAATCTACTCTTTTTGGAGTACACGCAGCCGTATATTTACTCCAACAGTGCTCAGGTTAAATTCACCTTTCATTCAATTCTCTGAGTGCTGTGCCGCTTCGACTCGTATTCCATTCAAGTTGTATTCCTGATTCTCACCCTCATTCTCTCATCGTCCTTGTCGTCGTATTTTCGGCGTCCTTTGAGGTACGTGCACACGGGGCCGAGTTTTTTTTTACTCCATATCTTGACTTGTAGATTTGAGGCGTCAGCTTTATCATTAGCAAACTATCTCTACTTCCTCTCTCCCTTCCCCCTCTCTATCTATTTATCTTTGAACGTGTAATTCAGTGAAGCTCCGTAATCTGATACTATATGCACTTAAATGAACTGACTAAGTTAAGCAAAATGTATTTATATATATTTATTTTAATTCACAGATATTTCCTACAAATTAATCGATATAATTACCATTAAATATTAAAATTATTCCATATTAGATATCTTATGTATATATTGTTATATTTGAAAGAGATAAAAAAATAGTGTCATTAAGTAATTTTAAATATACAAATATTAAGTAAAACACTTTAAATAAAATATTAATTCAATTTTTATCCATTTAGTCCATCATATATATACCAGTTTTAAAACAATATGAATAAACATGAATATGTAATATAATTCATTCAATCTTACTTTTATGAAAAAGTTAATTAGACAGGAAGATATTTTATAAAAAATAGGAATACCTTCAATATATTTTATAATTATATCGTAACAAGATTCAAAATCTTAACTAGATAGAAAAATAAAAAGTTGAAATCACTAACATATTAAAAATAAAATTTAAATACTCTGTTACTTCTATCTGGTATATCTTTCATAAATTGTAAACTTTGCCGCTTTTTAAAAATTTTATTTGGAATTTTTTTTAAATAGCAATTAAATGTTAAATTAAAATTAAGAATGTAATTCAAACAAAATGAACGTCAATGAATCAAAATTTAGATATTAATACATTTTCTGTCATAAAGTTTTCAAACTTGTAACAAAATTTTTTTTCTTTAATCAGAACTACTACGTCATACCTTACAAAAATGGAGCCTTCAACTTCATAAATAATGAAAACTCACCTGTAACATAAAAAATAAACATTAATTAGACAAAATAACGTTTAGTTTCGTTATAACATATCAAATTATTAAAATTAATTTTATCTGATATTCAGTTTTTCAAATTAACTTGACAAAAATATAATAAATACTACAAGAATAGTTGTTTGAACATAAGAAGATAAAAATACTTTGAAGAACTGGATAAGCAGAAAACCAAGAATATATAAAATTGGCCACATGTACATTAATTTAAAAACTTTATTTCATTTAAAACGCAAATTTTACTCTTTCTTCTTCAGAATGAAACAAGAACATTTTTATACGCAATCCAAATTACATAAAAAAGAAAACCGAGAGAGAGTGAGAGAGAGAGAGAGAGAGAGTTTTTCCACTTACTTAACCAGAGACAGCCACTAAATCAAGAATAAGCGGTAGAAATGTAACTCCATACATCTACATAGCACTAGCGGTAGAGATGCACAAACGATAAATAAAAAGAACGAACTGGCGGTAATTTTTACCGAGTCGCAAAACCTTTAACGTAAAAAGACGCAACGGTGCAGGCGTAGCAAAAGTGGTCTCGCGCAAAAGAGTGAAAGAGCCCCGCTCGCAAAAAAGGAACGTGACGTACCGAGCTACAAAAAAGAAAGAGAGGAAGAGGGAAATGGATAAAAAAGAAATAAGCAGCTAAAGTTTAAAAAGAGAAAAATACGAAATTTTCTGCAAAAGAAGGAAGAGAAGCGGGTCGAAACAATGAGTTTTCTACCATACCGAGCGGGACACAATTCCAACCTACACTACTTTCCAGTTTACTCCCTTCCTCCCTTTCTATTCCCCTTACTTTTTTAGGTCTTATGAAACCCATCCATAACTAATACTGTCGTTGATTCTAGACTCTGCATATATGTACATATACCTTTTGGTAGAAAAGTTTCTAGAAACTTTTTAGGTCCCCCTATATCTCTCATACTCAGGTATTTTCTGTAAGCAGAGAATGACAAAAACAGTTACTGGGTGAATTGCTGAAACGACGCAGTTTGTTTAACAAGATTTTCCTCCTCTTTAGACAGAAATTCAAGTTGAGTGCTGAAATTTTAGCTGATTTATTTTCTAACTAAAACGTTTTATTTAAATTATATACTTGATAAATATTATTTATCATTAATACGTCCACGTTTTATCACAAAGAACAAAACTATTTTTAATTTTCACTTATATTAGCGCTTTCACTGTATTTAACTCATGTTCTTCGGGGATTTTTTTCATTATAATCCTTGTATACTATTTCAAAATATGATGAAATTCTTTAAAATTTTAATAGTATAAATAAGATTGTAGTTTCGGACCTTATCATTGCCTTTTATATTAATCTTATTTGCTGAAGTAAAATAGCCGACGTTTTTCATACATGGATATATTGATATTGTTACAAACATCACGATGTTTCTATACATTTAACTTATGTAAAATTAAGTTTTTATTAATAATTAACTTGAAACTATTTGACTACTATCTAAAGGTAGGTATTTTTATTGATTTTTCTCATAACATGTTACACAAGAGGAAGTCGAATTTTTAAAAAATACTTTCTTAATACGGGTATATAAAATAATTTTTTAAATAAAATCAAATTTAAGTTAGCTTTGGTTAATAATTAATATATTTTCTTCTGTTGACTTAACAGAATCAATTTACAGTGAACATTCTTCATGAAGAAATACAGTTGAGTTCAAATTGAGCAGAATTATCAAGAAAAAATGTTTTCCAAATTTGTATAGAAACACTAGCATTTAATTCCAATATTACTAGTTTACAAACTTATGCTATCGAATGTATACATTTGAGTTTTCGAAACGGAAAAAAAAATACGGAAAAAAATATATACCATATTTGTGCTCATGACGGTACAAGTGCAAATTGATTCTTTTAATATAAAAATATCTTATTGAAATTTAATTAATTAATTTTTATTCATATAAATAGTTATATAGGATAAACTAAACCATAATATTAAAATATATTGAAATACAAAACAATAGGCACAAAAATATTTTATAAATTTTTGTTAAAAAAAACTTTTTAAAAGAAATCTTGACCCTATATTCCATAGATATCGATTTGTCCATTAATAATTAAACAAATCACAATTATTAATGAAACTAACTGGACTAAAACTAATAATATGAAATTCATGAAACTTGTAAAACAAGTCTCGAAAATTAATTTGATTTCATAGGACTAGTAAAATGCTAATATCATATTATTATCATATATCATATTATAACTTCATTTTTAAAAGGTCTTCTATACATTATAAAATTTTCAATTTTTAATGTACAAAATTTTCAATTTTTTAATGGATAAAGTCATTGATAAAAAATATGTCAACCCCCTTTATAAGTAGTTTTAATACGAATTCATAAATTTATATAAAACGTATTACTACTTTAATAAAGTAAATAATGTATGTCTAGAAAATTTAAAAACCAAACTAAAAGTGAAAGATAAATAAAATGAAATTAACGTATAATAGTGTTATAAAATATCAGATACAATATCTGATAACATTTATTTGAACTCAGAAAATAATTTAATTTTTTATTCAGAATTTTCAACATGTACACTCAAAACTATTTTCGATGAGATTCACTGCGAAGTTGGATTCGTGATCGTTTCGAGGCTTTTATAATTTGCATGGCTATCGCGAGCTTCTCAGTTATGGCCAATACGAATCTACAATAAGTATATTTCCACATACATAATGTACGAGTAAATATCAGAAAAGAGGATTCTTTCATTAACTGTAAGCAAATTTCTACATGTACTTGTCAAAGAACATGTGAAATTTACATTGTATTGATTCAATTATTTTCTATTTCAGGTAGGTATATTAATCTGAAGTTGTTAAATATAATGATTTTTAATATATAATTTTGATATAATTTTTGTCATGAAAATTATACTTTCGAAAATGCAAAAGTCTAATATTTAAAATATAAGTGAAACTAAAGACATTTTAAGTTCCAAAAAAATTTTTTTATTAAAAAGAAAAATGTTTAAGTGTAAAAAATTATTTCAATTATAAATACATTTATAACCTTTTATTTTTCCTAGTTTTAATTTTCAATCAATTTTTTATTATGTATCAATTAATTAACAATTATTTCAGTATTTTCAAAAATAAAAATTTAACTATTGAATCTAACTTTATATGCATACACTAAACAACAATAATAGTAATAATATAAGAAATTTTGTCATAATTATTTACATTTCTTACATTGTCTATTTGATATGAAATATTCTATAAAATATATTTCAAATGAAGTTACAAATCAAACTAATCAAATCTATATATGATTATATATATACATATATATATACATATTTTTGTTGAAAAAGTGCTAGAATGATTATAAAAATCTGGATGGCTCAGTTCACAACAAAATGTATTTCACAAATAAATATAAACAAAATCGAATATAGTCACATACCCTGCGGATGGAAAACATTTAACATTTACTAACATACGTTAGCTTTAAGCTGTTATCCAAACGCCGAAAATAAGAAGCATACTTATATTTAGGGTAAGTAAGTATGGCGCGCACCACCACACTTTCGGGATGGACAATTTGTTCTGCGAAAGTGAGTGAGTAATACCTGACAGTGTTTGTTTAATGACAATATTACTAAGAATATCGCTCGGCATATTAACTTTTATTTCTGGCCAGCGCTCGCGTTGTCGTGGGTTTCCGCTTAAACGAAAATGGTTAGCTGTGAAACGCACACAAATAAGTACCGGATAATGCCGAATGAATAAATGACGCGACACAAAGTGAAACTGCGTGCTTTGAGCAAAGCTGATAACCGAAAGCGTTCATTTAAAATATTAGCCTCATTTGCTTTCATTATGTTCCACACTACTGAGTATGTCTATGAGTATATCTGCATTATTTTTGATAAAACATACAAGTAATCTTACACTTGTAGTAGTAGTAAATTAAAAATTATATTCAATAAATATTTCAGTAAATTCACAAGACATATCAGAATAAATCATTAGTCAATTTATTATATTAGTGGTTCTTCTAATCACTTAGATTCCAATATCAATAAAAATTTTTTTTTCGTTAAAGAAATATATTTTTGATTATACATCAATTTTTTATATTAATTCATAATCATTTTCAGTTTTCTTTACATTTACATATTGATTTAAATTTTTAAATTGTGTAAAAATAAATTCAAAGATTTATGTAATTTTTGTATTTATTAACAAAATGATTATTCGATTTAATGAAAGATAATTATTTATGTACCAGAACAAAATTATTATTAAAATCTAAAGCAATTTATTTTTTATTCTATAAAATATTAATAATATTAAATATATCAATAAAATTCTTTTTCTCACTAAATATCGTTTTTCTATTAAATAAGAATCCATTAAATTTGAAATTTATCCTATAAAGAATAATATTTATAAACTATTAATTTAAAACATATAAAAATTAAAATATTATTCATCATGTCATAGTCTATTATTAAAAAATTTAATTCTGTAAAGTTCTAAAGCGTTTGCTTTTAGTAAATTAAGTTTTATGTAAATATATTTAAGTCGAATTGATACTGGAAAATAAAAAAAAATTAGGGTGCCATGATTTTTCTTATAAGAAAAATATTTATCAGCTATTAGTTAATAAATGAATTTGCTATACTGAAGTACGTCAATGTACACTATATTTTCAAAATTTACATTCAAATTATTACTTTTATAATTTAAAGAAAAAACTAATTTTGTTTAACTAATCATATCTCAATTAAAATAATAAAAGTATTTACTCTCCGGTTATTATTTATTAGTATGGAGTGTACACTAAATATTTCGGCGTAAACCATCATATTATGTATTTGTCACGCTCTTATATAAGATGCAGTGTACAATCACTTTATTGTTCTATTGCACGGGAAATGTACATATCACACGTTTCGGGGTTTTTCCTAGTCGAACCGTTATTGACAATACGGTTCAATACTATTATATTGCAGTCTAGTCTTCTTACAAACGTCTCTCTATACGAATGTATACATTAAAGTCTTGTAATAAGCATTTGTCAATTTTCATTATTTAATTAATATTAAATACTGTATATTATCAAAATACAACTATGAGTATATTTATTCTAACCACAACCAAGCCCTACGATCATCCATATAACAATTAATTAATTATTTAAAGTTTATTTTTTTATTCCCTTTCAATTTTAAAGTTTGCGTAAAATTACAGAAAACCATGCTACTAAATATATTTTTTACTGACCAGCTTATAGATTTCGTTACAAAGAAATCTAACGGATCATTCGGAGTTAGACGATATTGAACAAAAAATAAAATGAAGCGGCAAAGAAGGGAGAAAATTTTCCGCAAGTAGAGTACGTTTTGAAAACAGCAAGACTAATCGATGTGATCCAATCATGAAAAGCCAACAATGAAATGAAAGAGAGAGAAAATAAGAAAGAGTAAGATTGGTTGTAGAAAATCATAGTTTGCAATAATATGTAAGGTTAAGAATAAATCAATCAATACTTTTTTTTAATATATCAAGCCTTTAATTTCATTTTTCTCTCTGTTTTTCAACGATAGAGGAGCGAATACGATCTATAATTGAAATACATTGTATTCATTTTTATTTCAACCATGTTATTGTGATACGGTATCCCCGAATATGTATATCTACAAAAACTGAAAGAGGGAAGAGAGGAATTATCAGAGAGAAACACAGAATCAAATTCGTTCTACCTAATTTCTAATCTCAAGACATCTATAAAGACGACAATGCCAGATAATAGTGATGGCGTGCTGTTTCGTGCGGGCACAGATCGAGATAGGCATACTTAGGGTTTGTAGCCATGGCACAGATCATTTTATATTGTATCCCTCGTGATTACCGCTTAGAATTTACTATACCCCCAAAGAAATACATATTTCACTAATCAAAAAGAGTTAGCTACTGTATAATGGTGATATTTAGAAGGGAAAATTACGAATAATTAATCACTGAAAATGAAACCTATTTAATGCTATACTAGTAAATTCTGTATTTTATATTTACTCACTCACTGCTTTTAGAAAATAGCCGAAATAAATGAATCTCTAAATTATCCAACCCAAATCGTGTATATAAATATCGCTTATTAATGATTATAATTGCTCATAATTAAAAAGACGTTTAACATACATTAATCCTAAAGAGTGTTAATTAATACTTAATAGTATACTATATCAATGTTTACAAAGAAAAACAAGAGAAAGAAAGAGTATTTATTAAGTTTTAGATTGTCGTTTTTAAATATTCAATTTTTTCTTTATCTTTCGGTAAAATTAATTAAAATTCAGTGAAAAATATTGCCTAAACGATCGAATTCAAATTAAATACTCATGCTTGTATAAAAGCATAATGATAAATACTTAAGAAAATAGAGGACGTATAATTTAAAATACTTACATTTTCTCTATTTACTTTCAATTAATAACGAAGCCACATGTATTAAATCAAAAACAGCTTATTTTTATACCTTCGTTATAAATGTTCATATAGGATCTAAATGTTACTTCACAAATCTTTATTGTTTTAACACTTATTTTTGTCATTATATCCAGAGCAGGAAGTTTAATAATTTAACTCATAGTAACTTGCATAGTACGACGTTAATCAAATATCTGCATCTACTTTTACACAACAAGAAATAGGGGACATAAGAGAAAAAAATTGATAAACAATTTTTGATATTGCACTCTTATGTAGTCGTTTTTTAACGGATTCCTATTAAAATATTAATTTCTTAAAATATATTTTTAATTATTAATAATGGAAGAGAGAATTTTACGGCATATATTACTTAAAATAGTTAGAAATAAGAACAATGTTAAAAAATAAATATTTTAAGAACTTATTTTAAATCATTTTATGTTCTAACAGTATTGTATAAATTCAATATGTATACATTTCGATTCTGCATTATATTTTTACATATTTAATATTTTTGAACCGATGATCGTAGGGCTTGGTTGTGGTTAGAATAAATATACTCATAGTTGTATTTTGATAATATACAGTATTAATATTAATTAAATAATGAAAATTGACAAATGCTTATTACAAGACTTTAATGTATACATTCGTATAGAGAGACGTTTGTAAGAAGACTAGACTGCAATATAATAGTATTGAACCGTATTGCCAATAACGGTTCGACTAGGAAAAACCCCGAAACGTGTGATATGTACATTTCCCGTGCAATAGAACAACAAATTAATAGATATAAGTAAATAGAACAATTGTGCACTGTACTTTAAACAAGAGGGTGACAAATACACAATATGACGGCTTATGCCGAAATACTTAGTATACTCTCAACAATTATTAATATTTCATTTTTTTTAAATTTGAGTAAAAAGTAATTATTAAAATTTCAATTATTATTATTTCATTTTTAAAAAATCTGAGTAAAAAATAATTATTAATATTTCATTTTCAAAAAATCTGAGTAAAAAAATATTATAACAAAAGAAAATATGTTATTCGAAATACATATTTAATCTGTATAATTATGAACGATAACTTAAAAAAAATTCCAAATAAATTATTTATTTAAAAAAATAAAACTTCCGATAAAATTCTGGAAAATAATATTAATGATGTTATGAGTAAAAATTACTATTTATCTTTATAAAATAATAAAACTGAGATATATCATTGTACTGGATACACATAACAATTTTTTCATCGGTTGTTTAAAAGCATAACATAGTTATATATTGAAATAGACATGATGCCAAAATACTTTGTTATTCTAGTACTTTATAAAACTTTTTAATCATAAATATTAAAAATAATTTCTTAGAAAAAATTAATTTTATAAAAAATAAATAATTAATTATATTCAAGATTTTGTAAAATATAAAAAGTTTATTAAAATAAAAAAAAATCGAAAAAATAAGATGCATTGAAAAATGTGAGGCGTATGCGGAGGAAGAAATCGAATGAATTACCTTAACAGTGAATAAGTTGAGGTACCATGCGAATAGAATTTGTAAGAATAAAATGAATTTAGATTGACATAGTTTCCTTAAATTTACCAAAGGCTCAAATCTGCACCATTTTTCATTTCTCTTTCATTCTATGTTTTTTGTTTTATCTCTTTAGAGAAGTTCTGAGTCATTTTCGAGAATTGGATTGTTGATATTTTCTCTTCTTTACATAAATGCTTAAAATACTCGACAATATATCAATTGTAAATTTATGTCTATCAAAAATCTTATCAGATATGGTATGAATATTTAAAATAAATGTGAAAAACATATAGAAGTTTCAAAAGAAAACACGTGTTTCTAAAAAGTTTAAAATTTTTTTAATTTGTCTACTCACAACTCCAGTAAGAAAAACATCAGTTATTGAAAAAATAGATGTGTAAAACAAACGAAATTAATTTATTATATTAGCACAAAAAAATAATCGATACATATTTGATAATATCTATCTTGATAATTTAAAATATAAATATTTTTATGGCTCCCTGTAAAAGTTAACTCGCAGTGAAGTATAAAATAATAAATTAATATAAAATTTCACCTCATTGCACAATACCATGAATAATATTTACATAAAAGTACAATTAGTTTTAATTCGATTAAAATTATTAGTAATTAGCAAGTTCGACCAACTGTGCCATGAGAACTTTTATGTCGTAATATAGTGAACATAAAATATAAAAAATATATTTTAAGAAATTTAAAAATTGACGAATTAAATTATTCTTTAAAAATTACAAAACCACATAGACCATATGAAAGATCGGTCTTTTCTCGAGGCTGGTGATAAAATTTTCTTTATTGGCGACGTCGTCGACATGTGATTCAAGTATACTTGAATATGGCTCATAAATCTTTGTGCTCCTTTTCTCATGTAAATAGGATGAATTTTCGGCACACGGAAGATTCTCCGTTATCCTCCCTTTATTCGCCCCCCTCTCTCTCTCTCTCTCTTTCCCTCCCTCTATCATTTCGAAGCACTTTCTAACGATTTCCATCCACCTTATTCGCTCCATACCTTTATAATCCTCTAAAACTCCTAACACTCGACTCTCGACACTCACAATTACGCAATTTCACCAAGCATTAAAATGATCCTTCAATTCCCCAATCTACTTAACTCAGACAGTTCACCGTGAATGCGTGGTGACTACTTCTGGTGATGTTGCACATTCTCTACAAATTTCTCTTCTTTATCGTTTTTCCTTTTTCCTTTTCCAACTAGAAATTTTGACCGTACTCTTCCCACTTTTTATGATCCCAGCTTTCTACAATTTTACAGTGATAAACTAGAATTCTATGTTTTCTTAAAAGTGTTTTCAAAATCAGCATTATTTTGTTAATTGTTCAACATATCCAATTAAATCATTAATAGTACATAAAATTTAGAGAAAAGTTTACTTAAATTATAATGGTTAAGTTGTTCTTCGAAAAGATGGTGAATGTAGTTTAAACACATAAAATTCTTAATTGCATTATTAAATACTCAACCCTTTAAAGACGAAGGCTTGAACAATTAAAAGCTCACATCTTTATCCATTTAGTAGCGTCTAATCTTTTAAAGTATAGAATAAAAATTAAAAATTGATATTAAAACTATAAAAGTATATTTTAAGAAAAATATTAATATTGATACTTAATTTTAAGGTTAAATAAATTTTAACATAACGAGAAATGTGCTACCTATTAATCATACTTTTCTAATAGGTAATATATATGTTTATTAGAGATGCAAAAATTAATCATTTCTCAGGTGTGAAACATGAAAATGAAAATTGTGTAATTACATCAGTGAACTGTTAGTTTAAATTTAAGAAAAGAAGAATGGAAAAAAAAATGAAAGACTTATATTTGGAGAGTGGCAAGATACTACTGCGCGCACGTAAGCGAAATACAGAAGAGCAGTATTACAAGAGAAAAGTGCAGAGAAAAAGATCGCGATAACTTACGCTGCAAGGTATTAATTATACAATAATATTGCAAAAGAGGTCGAGATCTCTAGAGACGTCTCTACCGTTGTCGATGTTCTTGCTGTAACAATCGACGCTACAATACAGCTTTGTATGACATACAAATCATTGTAATATTGTTGAGGTGCTCATCATTCTTCATGTAAAAATATATAAGAAACGGTTTCAGTATTATTTAATGGCACTAACAAGTTCGCTCAATTGTTTCGTAATATTTGACCTGGATGTATAAACAATTCAACTGTAGCTCTCGTATACGCAAATACACACTAGATTACTTTTACACGTCTGTGAAAGCGACTGCTATAGGAATATAAATCGATATTACTGATTCCAATAGCTTTCCAAGTATACACATAAGTTTGTAATCTGTAATACTGTAATCCATATCATGCAGTAAATTAGGTCACCATGAAATCAATTACTACAATGATACGAATTCATTACACGTTTTAGGATTCGTTTCTCAAAATTATCTGTTTCATATAGCTATTTTTGAATATTTTATGAAAAAGTACTCTTTAATGTCAATTCACGCTCTTTATTCTTCAAAAATATTTATGATTAGACGAACAAAAATATTTTATGATTTCCATGTATATTTAGTTGTGTCACAGTATTTCATAATGTCGACTGTATATTAAATTCTAGTGACGTTTAAATCCATTTTTTATGTAATAGATCTAATTATGTCGCGAGCATACTTAAGAGTTTTTCAGACCTATATGTCGATTATTTAAACGTTAACTTTATTAGTTTTCTTAATTGTTATGTATTCATTGCGATAAAAAAAATATCTGAGCGATTATATAACTTTTGTTCATCTTAGTATAAAAATCAATTGAGATATATTAGTATTTTCTATAAAAACGATACTTATTTTTACTTAATATTTATCATATTTATTAATATTTATTGAATTTAAATTTGATAAAAATGAATTCAACGGGTAAAGTTATACAGCACTAAAGTAATTCAGTTTCATAAAAGATATTCTAAATTTGAAGAAAAAAATACGATTTGTATGAAATTTGTCTTTATTAGCTTAAATTTTTTTTAATAATTTTATGTAATCGTGAATGATTATATAGTGATAATTATTTATTTTAACATATGAAAAATATATTAATCTACTTGTACATATTCAATATTTATATCTAACACGTTTTACATTTATTGAAACTCTAATTTTATGTTGATATTCTGATAGTCATATTACCGTGAAATTATTTACCAGTGTATTTGAGGGTATTCAGGCCACTGTTAATAAAAAATAAGCTAATATATACTCCATAAAATGCAGTCTATTCAACTCTTATACTTATAACAATAGCTAAATGTTTTCCTTTATTCTTTGCTTCTTCTTAAAAAAAACAAAAAATGAATATTAATTAATTTTTATAAAAAAAGAACTAGATCTTATTCTGAATATATTTACAAAATTGCAATATAAATTTCTTTTCCAAAATTGATTCGTAGATTTATAAAAAAGTAAAAATAAGATATTGAGAACGTAGTATATGCATCGTTATAAAATAAATAATTTACGTATCTTAAAACTGCGTAAACAAATTATAGGATTGAAAATATTGTTAATTCAAAAATTTAAAACAGTTATTAATTATTTTCAGACTATTAATTATACTACTATTAGTTGTGCATTTTATCGATGAAGTTGAAATTTCGAAATCAATTGACAAAAAATACACATGGAGTAATTGAGAAGTACATGCATCTTCCATTTTGATACAATCAGTGATTAATCGTATACAACAAGAAGCACATAGTCATTTATTATACACAAAAAGCTGTATTATATGAAAATTAAATATCTGAAATTATTCCGAATAATATACTCGCACATTCATAGATTTTTCATTATATTTTATCAACAATTTTTTAAAAAATCTTTAAAAATTTTGATGTTATCTCTAAAGAAATTTTTAATAAAATAGATACGTTACAATTAGGTCTTTTACATTTGTATATGAAGTACGTAAAAGAGGAAAATTCAATATTGTCAAACTATTAAAATATTATAAATAAGCTTTGAAATGAAATAAATTATATTCATTTATACTCCAAATATCCAAATATATTAAATTATTAAATTAATAAATGAAAAAGCCCTTTGTGGAAATATCAAAGTTTTTAAAAAGAATTTAATTTATGAAAAAAGTATTATTATATTACTAAATACTGAAAATCAGTTATAAATCGAAGATTTTAAGTTTTGAAAAATACAGATTATTTACCGATCACTTTCATTTCAAAGTTTTTAGTCATTAATAGTAGGTATAGTTCATGTAGAAGTTGATGTTAATCTAGTAAATCAACGCTTGTATCAACTGAAATTTCCAAAAATTTTAAAGAAATTAATTCATAAACTTAGTTCTAAGCAAAATAAATAATAATAAACTAAAAAAATGGAATTTTAGTTTTTGCAATAATTCACTGAGAATAAAAACTTCGCGTTTATTCTATTATTAGCTAACAGACTTTAATAATATTAAAGAATACTTTTTTCGATAGTATAAAAGAAATTCAATTTCAAGTTCGAATTGTACTATTTGATTCGTATCAACAAAATTTTATTCGAATCATGCAAATTTCGACAATAAACTCTAAGTAGTCAAATTGTGTCGATAAAAAAAGTATTTTATTTCAATTTTTTTCATTATTTGTTTGCAAGCAAGAAATAAATTTCTAGATCATCAAACGTTGAAAATATCACCATTTATAATATCCCATCGAATTCTAGATAGCCACCAATGAAATTGTGAGTTTAATGAGTTTACTTGCGATATTCACTATACAAAAAAAAAATTCTACATCACAGAGTCCTCCTATAAACATTTATTTGCTATAAATTTTCCTCATAATTATGAAGAATAATAAAAATAAGCTCATATTCAGCGTGAGAAGCACCTACAAAATAGCGTTTAACCTGTTCGAGGTGCGTGTAACTACAAAAAAGGATAACCAGGCTCTGTATCCAATGATATATTGCAATCTAACTTTGCTCCATTCCACACCAGCTTCGCCCACCTCAAAATTTCGCTAAAATCCATGTCGTGAGTTTCGGGAAAACAACCGCGTGCAACCACCACTACTTGTTGTTCCTGCACTCGATGAATTATCGTCCCCTCATTTACGCCTCTTCGCGTTATGGCAGCGGCGACGACGGTGGCAACTAAGGCTATCTCTCCGGCAGATCTAGAAATTTATTGCCTGAAGCCGCGAATGAAACGTAATTACGGCTCTTTACGATATCTCGCTACTCGCATCTGCGTGCGTGACGTCACCGTGCCGCGGATTCGATCACGTAGTCCACTGCCGGCATCGTTGCCGCCACCACTTGTGCAAAAAACAAGGATAAAGAAACTCAGTGCCGTAACTTGACGCGCGATCCGATATTCTCACAGGGCTGCTGCAAAGCAGATCACTAAACAATTCATAAAACAAGCCGCTTTATGTATTTTATTAGTCTTTATGAGACATTGAATTGCATTACGCTTTGGCTCTAATAAGAATGTTGGGAACGTTTGATGCCTTCGCGTTGATTGATTACACCTTTACTATCTCCAAAATTTCATTTATGACATAAAGTTATTATGGCTTAATGCGAATTATATCGAGCTAATGAACCTTATTATTGATATTCGAGGATTGTTAAATGTATAGTCATTAATTAGTCGTCATTATTCTGTAACGATAATTGGAACATGTTTCAGATCATTAATCAACCGTTCTCAGCCCTAAAAATATAAAGACATGTTTTCTTCTATGAACTAATGATCAAAATTATAATAAAAATTATAATAATATGAATTGAAAACATTTTAAAATATATTATAAAAATATTTATCTCGATTTGCTTATTGAGTTTAATTTATTATTTTTACTGAGCCGAGTCTTATTTTGTATTTATTAAATTTTTAGTTTAGTTCATTTCGAAGAAAGCTATTGATCAAATAATTGTTACTTTGCTTGGTATTTATTTCTATCATTCGTTCGATATATATAAATATTTTAACATAAAATTCAAAATATTTAAAATAAAACTTAAAAAGTAATAATAGATATTATTAATAGTACGTTTAAATATAAAAAATTATCTGCCAATAAATGATAAAAACTATAATTTCTATTAATTATAATTAAAAGTTTAATCTTTAATCTTAGTAGAAATCAATAAGAGCTATTTATTTTTCAAAGTATTTTTAATTAATATCTCAAGATTTGAATGAATATTTCAAACAGCATAGTTATAGAGATTTAAAAAAAATTATGCGAGTTCAAACTATTAACTAAACACTTTGCTGATAACGTGTATCGATGAAGCAAAATATATATAAAAAAATTGTCATACTTTACAAAAACAATTTAATGCTGATAATAATATCTTTCGGTGGAAACGATGAATGTAAAAATAATCATAAATTCACGAATTTCGATAAATATTTACAAATAAAAGATTTTTCCGAAGCATGTTCTCAGAATAGCTTGCGATTTTCCCAGTTAACCGTCCTATGCCTTTTGTAGTACGAGATTACGAATAAAATCCTCTCGGTGATATCTCATTTCTGTCTGTCTTACAGCATTCCTACGGCTTTGCCCGACGAAAACTATTTCCTCTCTAACTGTCTATCTACTCCCTCTATCTCTTTTTGTCTTTAATCCGGCTTTCTCATTTTCTAGTATACTCCTTTAATGTAACTAATTAAGCGTATTTGAGTATAAAGTTAATGCTAAGAAGAAGAAAATAATTAAATCAAAGAGAAGAAGATTAAAACTCTTAGAATTTACTTCATTCGAGCATATAAAAAATATATGCCAAAAAGAAACGAAGTAAGACAATCAATTGAGGTAAGAAAAGGGTGGAAAGGAAAAATCTTGCACTATTGGCGTACATCCAAATCAATTTGAAAGTTTGCAACTTGTCTGCCAATTACTGGCCTTAGTTATTAACACCTATCCATCTTTATCAACCTATTTATAAGTAATTGCGATTTATATATCCAGTTTATTCATTTTATATGTAGCTTATTATCTGTTTTGTCTATATTTATTTTCACTAATTTCATTTGCTCTTAAAAATACTTCTCAAATTTATATGTAACTCTTTGTCTGTTTTTGTTTGCAGACTTTGTTTATTGATTTCTTTGTTCTATGATATTATTTTACCACTTTTCATTCATTTATAATTATATAAAATCTATGAACATAAAATGTTAATATATCAAATCAACAAATTGTTTTAATAATCTTAAATCATAATTGTAAGTATATCTGCAATTTTTTTTATCTCAAGTGAATTCGATAAAATACAAGAAAGTACATCCACCATAAAAACAATTGAAAAATATAAGTAAACAGTTTAGAAACATAATAAAATTTTATGTTTTATCATTTTAAATGTTGGTATAAAATTCAATAGTGCGATTAAAATACAAATATTTATTAGACTACATTATTTTCGATTTCTAAATGAATAGTTACATTTCAAAATTTAAAAAAAAATCAATAATATTATTTATTTGAAATATGAATTATGGTAAATAATGCAAATAAGCAATATAAAAATGACAACCTTATATTTTTTAATGTTATACGTTACGTTGTTAAGTATAATTTTTTGGTGTATAGTAATAAGAAAATCTCTTTTAATTATATTGAATCACTGTTAACGATTAAATTTAATCAGTCTAATAATCAAAAACTAGCATATTTTAACCAATTGAACTAATGAACTTTGAAATATACGTAACTTATATAATGCCTATTAGAATTATAAATTAGTATACGTGGGATTGTTATGCCCAGAAACAAAACTTAATAAATTCGCATGCCATGAAGTTTAGCCATCTTCATGACAATGTTAATATCATCATCATCATCATCATCAATAATAATAATAATAATAATAATAATAATGACGATGATGAGAATTTATTTAAAACTAAAATATTGTTTGTTAGCAAGACGTATGTAAGGTATTATCGAAGCTTATGCACTGACACATTAAATTCCTTTAGAGAATCGTTGTAAATCGACAAGTAATTTTCCATCCTTTAGTGACTCCCCTGTTCTGTCATCTCGTGTACTTCCCCCTTTGCTCCCAATTATGCAAGCGCGTACAATCTGTAGTAATAACAAGCAGTCAATGCCTGGATATACTATTTTCGATGTGCCACAGAGGTGATTGTAGCCAATGAGGAAACACAATTAAACTGGCTTAATAATTTCTATGGGTAAGCAATATTAATGAAAAACGTTCAGTCATCTTAACGAATCAATACAAGCGATGAACGGCCTATACTTTCGATGTGCGCGAGCGACCGTGAGTCGGTTTTGGAAATTGCCACTACTGCAGCTTTGTAAAGTTCGACTGACTGCATTATGGAGTTGAACACGGATTGTCGTGATCTGACGTAGCTATTTAGAGATCCGTCATTCTAGTTTAACAGAATTGATGCTCATAGATTGCGTTAATGTTGGGAAAAATTTGTACAGACGAAAAACAAAAAGTGATGGACATTTTTCCGCTCTTGGATATTTATTTCAATGGATTAATGAAATTGTCGGAAAGAAATATTCACGTAAAAAACTTGTAATCAAATGACAAAAACGTTTCTCTTTGTTTCCGGATAATTAACCTTTTTGGTCAATATCAAAAACCAAACGTTACGTGCGATAGCGAATAACTAATACTACATTATAAGTACTTGTAATTTGATATTATATAATTATTAATTAATTATAAAAATTATGAAAATGATTTCGTCGATTAATTTTCATGGTAACTTTATCGATTTTATAAAAATACTTACTTCCTTCTATTTTCAAAGTACAAGTATAACTTGGTTAATTCATTTTCTTGTCGGCTTGTTGTACTCTCAAGCTTGACTTCGACTTTGAACATTGTTGAGTGAAATTAGCAATTTTGATTAAAACTAGGTCTTTATAGTTGTTTACATTGAGCTCCTGTGCATAGATGTTTCGTACGTACTAACTACTAACTTGTATTTATATGCCTTAGGCTCTTTCACATCTTTATCAACTCATTATACATCAATCGAAGTTCAGTTACGGTATGCTACTTTTAGACATAATAAAGAAGTTAAGTGTTCATACTTTTAATCGAGAAATGCAAAAAAATTGAATGGAATATATTTTATGAATAAATATTATACTGACAATCTTATAAATGCGCCAATGAATTTAACTTGGATAGATTTCAATTGATAGTTTCATTTTAAAAAATTCCCCCTAGAGATTTAAAAAATTACAAATTATAAAAAATTTTATATTGCTTTTCTCTTTGTAGAAGTCTTACAAATTTATTAATCAAAAGTCAAATAAATTCGAATATTTTATGCTCGACAAAAATAAAGTTTAATTTAAAAAAAATAATAAATTACAAAAGAAGTAGTATGAAAAAAAATTATGAAAAATTACCACAATTATTTATAAATTACCACAATAAAGAGAAAATATTCAAGAATTTAAAAATTGGTTATTTATCGTAAATAAAACAAATTTATTATAAAATAATTAATTTATTTTTATAAATTCTTTTATACCATTTAGACTACGTTATTCTTCTTTTTTTTAGGACAATTTCTTCGTTATATTAAATCCGTTTATTCTACGATCTCTAGTTTTGTGAGAATTAATTTTAAATACTAAAATATTTTTAATCCACAATTAATAATGATAAGATTTATAAAGATATCGTCAACACTTACAGCTGTAAAATTTAAGAAAATAGTGCGAGTTTTCTTGCTTCTAGAATCATATATATCGAAATATCGATCACACAGTCACATTGAAATTTTCATTTAATATTTTGTGCGATACATTTTAATTTATAAAGAAACCATACATCAATATTAAATTAGATTAATAAGTTAAAGGCTACTTACAAATATTGGATTATTTTTATAAGAAATTATGAAATTTTAAGTATCTACCTTTTTTAAAAAACTAAAGACTTCCTGTCGTGAAAGCATTAATCATTCGTGTAATCTGATGATTAACCATAAAATATGGTTAATATACTGAAAATATATATAAAAAACATAATAAAACATAATAAAATTCTTATTTTTTTTATTAAAATAAAATAATTATAAAACGATAAAATTTATTATATATTGTAAATTACCATTTCAAATTGATGAATCTATGAATTTTTGGATATTGTAAATAAAGTTATGGCGTGACTATAAAATAACACATTTATCTCCAAACTTTAATAATTAATAACTTATTAATTTTAGAATTTCTATCAAACATCAATTATTTCTATGTTAGATATTGACAAATATTTTTCTTAATCAAATGACAAAAACGTTTTCGATAATCTTTTATGAACATTAAATTTTATTCTAAAGTACTTTTTGAAAATCTTTTAAGTTTTGAAATTATTATCACAAATGTCCAATAAATAGTAATAATTTTATAAACTTGAAGTTTAGAATACATTTTCTAAAATTAATTTATATTCTCTCATTTTCTCGAAACAAATAAAGCAATTAAATATTTCGCATAGCGAATATTTTATTTTTATTAAAAGTATTTTAGAATATTTTATAAAAAATAAAAATTTAATAATCGTACATATAGATAACTATAGAAGAGAAAAAATTATTTATTAATTCTATTTTATACATTACACATATTAATTTTAAATAGGATATCATATTACTCGTGAAATATAGGTGCCATAGATAATAGCGTTTAACTATTTGTACATTCATCATAATTTTTAGAATTTATCTCTGAAATATTAAACTTGTGGTTTTTTGGATACATGAACAGGAATGATGAATATCATAAATTTAAGTAAAAAACTACAAAATAATTTAAAATAAATTTCTTAATCAATTTTTCGCTAATTTTCCCGTTTCCTTCAATCCCACTCAAAAGATTAATATCTCTAACAGTGGAAAATCAATAAGAAAATAAAAAAGGTGCTAAACATACAACAAGAAAACTATTTCCAATGACAGATACTCTTTTGAAAGAAAAAACATCGATAAAAAATGCATTAATCACCTTCGATAAACCGAATCGCGTTGGAGAAGGAGGAAGATGGATCGAGTCGGGAAGGTACATGAACACACAGCATTGTTTTTCAGCCAGAAAATTTACATGAGGACCAAATTTTTTTCATCCTTTTTTCAGCTTTCTTTCATCTTTTTCTTTTACTTTTTTTTGTTCTCGTCGTTGTGGCTATTACAATGATATACATTCAGTGGTCGCCTTGATATGCACGCAGGTGCTCTCCGTTACGTTCAAATGCAAAAGCGAGAAGCAAAGGAGAAAAAGGGAAGACCTGTAAAGCAAGCGTAACGGAGAGAATTGAAATAACAAAACCACCAAGAGTAGCTGATCATCCGTCCAGCCGATCAGCCGACCAACTAGCCACCGACTCGTCGAACCCTTACGCTGCTCGCAAAAGGCCAGGTTAACTTGCTAAACTTCCGAGCTGGTGCTCGTACGCAAGGTAGACGCTTTCTGGTCTGGCGTGTTGCAGGAGTTTTAGCCGCAAGGCCCTTTCGCCCCTTTGTCTTGCCTCTTTGACTTCAAGAAGGAAAAATGAAGAGAAGTAAAGGGAGGAACCGGTAGAGAAAAAGGGAAGCTGAAGTAAGGACCCGCTAGACTTTTACTATAAATCTTGCGGCGGGTTTCTCGAGGCCGATCGCTTTCCTCTTTTTCTCTTTTTTTGCGAGTCCGAGACTGCGAACATTTCAAGTACTGAATGTATCAGAGAATTTCAGACGACCGATAGGGGGGAGGTATTAGCGTGGTTTGTAAACGCTTTTGGTTTTTTTTATTGTTTACTCTGCGGTAGGACGTTTGTTCACATGCATCTTCATGCCCTCATTTTGATTTATCTTTCAAGTTTCTACTCGTAAGCACTGTTTTAGCATATTATGAAACTCGTGACATATTAGGCATTTAGTTTTATAATAAAAATTACTTTCACTTATGGTTCAGATTTGAAAAGTGTATTTGACCAATAATTTTATGCCAGATTTTTTCCTCACTTGTATCGGTGCATTATTTCTTGCTGCGCTTAGCACTAACATCGAGGATAATGAAAATTATCAGTAAGTTAAAAAGAATTCGAGCAATCCTCGAGTTTTTCAATATAAGTGCCTGATAAGAAAAAAAATCCTTAACGATTATGAAGCTGACACAAGTATTAATTAAAATTCACATAAATTCCCATAAATCTTAAACACATATAGAGACCAACAGCGTACCCGTAAAGTTGTACGTAGGTACCCATGAAAAATTGCTCGCGGGTCGGTGCACTTAAGCGAGGGCGTTGGTATCTTATGAGCAATGGCTGTTATAAGAATTACGTACAAATACACATACATGTGTTCGCGCAGTTATGCACACTCGTGCACGCAACATGGATGAAAGTCCGCGCGTATACAGGCTCGTTTGGAAAAAAGCAGTTTCAAAAGTGGATTCGACTCTTGTAAATATAAACGTTGCACTCGACTTTTTGCCTGGAACCTCATCAGCATCAAACATTCGCTCTTACCAGTATGGCAAAAATGAGCGACTGACAAAAAAAGTTATACAGCATAAACTTCACACCTTCGGCCCTCGACGGTCTTTTAACACAAGATTAATATCTCGACTTTGCCCGGGTCGGTCGCCCACGACGAGTGGCCTTCCGCCCAGCCCCAGATCGGCTCTTTCTTTTTTCGCTCGCTAGCTCCGTTCGTTTTATCAAACCGAAAAGATAAAATGTGATCCAGTGAATTTTATTCCATTATCTAGATCGAGCGAGCGTCGGGAGCAGGAGTAGCGCACCAACAGGAAACTTTACGCGGCCTTCACACGAAACGGCCGAGGAGCAGCTCAAACGAGCGCTTTTAATGCGCCTATCCTTTAAGCGAACTTTAATGCTTCGGATGAAACGCCGCGATCTCTTCCACTCGCTGCGGTCTCTACTCTTCTTCGTTCGGCCTCTCTCCACTAGAACATTACCGTCCTTCCCCAACCCTCGTCCCGCTGGTCACCCCCTCTCGCCGCACGCTACGTCGAAAAAGCGGAAGACGATGAAGAATGGGGGATAGTAAGGGCGGAAACGCTGCACGCAGCCCCGTGTAAGAGTCGCACGCTCACGCTTGCGCACGCTCCTCGGTTCTTCCGAGCTCTATTCGCTGGATTAAAAACTTTGATCCTTGCAACTTCCCAAAGTTTTAAAACACGAACGACAAATTTCTCCTCGTTTACAAATAATAACGAGAAAATCATCCTGTCCGTACTCTTTTTTATTTTCCATTACAAGACAATACTTTGAGGGGCAGATGCTATGAAACGAGTTCTCTTCCAAGCATTGATCCACTCACTTTTCGCGTTTTATTTTCATACGAAAATGAACACACGCCCGGGAATTCATGAACACGATACGCAAATCATTCGGCCATATATACAGTTCAGTTTCAAGTGAATAAGCTTATGTATCCGCCGAGTTTCAGCATTTCTCCTTTACTACTGCATATTTTAGGTTGGCGCTATGATCGAAACTTCGATTTTCCAACACCTGACTCGGTGCAGAATGCGGCTCTTGGTCGATATCGCATTCACGTTTATGTGTGCACTGTGGGGCATGTCGGTAAACTGTATTCTGTGGGTGCTCGCGATATCCAAGCAACAAAGTAATAGACTTTATGGTATAGATGCATTTAGATCGAATATTTTAGAAGTGCACTGCTGAGAGGGTCCGACCTTCGATTTCTTTGCTTATAAAGAATAAACGTAGTAATGAACGATGGTACAAACTGAGCAGCTACATAATAATGATCTAGTGTGTGTTTTATTGGATAATTACTGTATGAATAATTTAAATAAATAATTACCTACATAATTCAAAATAAAACCTTTTTTGAAGAGCTTAATGTTCATGTTATAAGTAATTGTATCTTCAATTGGTTAAGGAAAACTGTTCAAATTTGGTTCAGAGATCGACTGCATAACAGATGTAATTACATTGATCAACATTAATACTAATAGTGATTTTAACGGTTACTTACTGCAGGATTTTGTCCAAATTACATTTGTGCTTGTACTTTCAATTCAATTGATATTAACATATTATATTTCTCTTTAATGTTGACCGCATACCGAGACTAATGGCTAACGTTAAGCTAACGCATACTCCGATAAAGTGAGGATAATATTGGCGGTCGAGTAAGCGACTAGAAAGCATTATTTATATGGTTTTACACATACTGATTTTACAAAGTATATTGACAATCATTTACCTGGAGCTCCAATTTCTCAGAGTTGTTGAAATTTTTAAATCGTGAACTATGAAACAAATCTGCAATATAATAGTAACAAAAGCAACAAATCCTACACATCAATAGGTTTACAATATGCATTTATAATACGATTAAACTCATGCAAGTACTACTATAATATTATAAATTTTAGTATTACTTCGAAATTTGAAGAAGTCTATCTTCATTCTCTTCTTTTTATCAAATACTTTAAGTTTCAATTTTTAGTCTTCTTAGATTTTTATTCAAAGTTATCATTAAATTTTCAAATAAAAATGTTTTTATTTCTATAAGATGAATAATATAATCTCTCACTAACTATAATAATGGAATAGAAATGAAGTAAAGAAATATTATTTCCCGAGGTTATACATTTAAGCTTGCGAAATAGGCGATACGAGATAACATAAGCCTTAGAATATGTAACGAATCAGAGCTTTATTGAAAATACAGGTAAAACTGAATTGAAAAAAGACATGATGATAAAAAGACGATCGAAAGTCGTCAAAATGATTTGAGACGAAAAAGTAGGAGAAATATTAAAAAATATTCCATAAACTTCTCTTGAAAAACTTATTCAATGTAAATATGAGCTAATACAAACTGATTATTCATGTACGAGTAAAATGTATAAAAATATTTACTTAAAGCTGAAATATTATACAATAATTCAAAGAAATATAAAGTTTTACGATTTTTCTAAAATCTAAAAACAGTTATTGATAAATTCGAAACAATAATAATCGGTGATTAATTTTCCATAATTGTTCTCGATTTTTTAAATATTTTGTTGAATATTTTAACTTGGAATTGAATATGTGCACTTGGAAAAGTTAATATATTGTATATATAAAATCTATTTTAAACGAAGTATACTTTAAGAATACGTTCGTATCGATTTAAGCAACATTTATAAGATTTCTTACTAAATCTAAATATACTCCAAGTTATTAAATTGTATTATTCTTCAAATTATATATATAAATGCTATACTCGACTATCTAGTAAAATTTTATTTTTTATTACTTTCTGATATATAAACAATTGATTTATATGGGATCCATATTCATAAATAATATATATATATATATATTTTTTATATTTTATTATATAAAAGTACTCATATTTTTGATTTTTAATAACATAATTCTTAATCTCATTAGTTAAAGTTTGAAATATGACGGTGTTTCTTTGAAAAATTTTCAAAAACGAGTTTACTTTTTCATGAATTTTGATCTTTACCATGGGATTTCATTTATTTACTTCGTGATTTATCGTAATAAATACAATAACGTTAATCTCTGATTACGTCTCAATTTCATATTTATAATTTTACATTAAGCTATTAAATATATTGTTTATTAAATACAAGAAAAAAATGATATAATCCTTTTGTCATTTATATAAGTTTGCAATTTTTTAAATTGAAAAAATGTTCATACCAATAAAACTAATAATACTTAATTGACGAATAACCAAAATAAATAAATACAATCACATTTTATATACTTTTTGAAGTATAATTTTAAAAAAATAAAGATATTTTATTGATGGAAATATAATTTCTAAATAACCGAAAAATACTGCATTTTTTAATTTCAGTACTAAAAACGTTGGCTATATTCTCTATGTTAGTATATTTTTCTTTCCCTTTCCCTCTTTGTAAATTATGTTAGATGTATTTTGCATTAAATTTCTGTCAAGTTTTACTACAGAACTAATCTAATGTGTGTATTGTATATCATAAAAATAAATGACAACTTTAAGTTTTTCAAAAGTTTTATGCAGATAAATTGAGATTCTATACAGGGTTTTTATTTTCTATATAAAATAGTATATAATTGATTAAATTTTACGTGACATCTTTTAAATGATTTTAATTCATATTTACTGCTTTTACTAATTCAAAGATAGCAAATATATAAAAATCGATATTTTTAAAAATTTCTTTTAAATTAAATTAAATTATTAGGCAAGAATTAAAAACTTATTTTTTAATTAAAAGATTTACTTGTACATATAATACTTTAATATGTATTATATGTATAAGTACAGTGAATAAAAGATTAAGGCATTTAAAATTGTTATAAATACATATAAAATGCACTTGATATTGTTCAATTACAATTTTTTACTTTTTATTAATTCAACAAGAT
Organism: Platyscapa corneri; assembly: GCA_018907185.1. Taxonomy (NCBI): domain Eukaryota; kingdom Metazoa; phylum Arthropoda; class Insecta; order Hymenoptera; family Agaonidae; genus Platyscapa; species Platyscapa corneri. The sequence continues at coordinate 1,564,282 of JACCHW010000004.1, forward strand.
TTTCCAAAAAATAATTTAACAGCAAATCCTTATTTTTGAGAATTAAGGATACATGTATAAATTAATATATAAAATCAATACTTTATGCAATGTAAACATTGTAAATAATTAATATTTCAAGCATTATTTTTAAATTTCTTATTTCAATAAATCAATATCATTTTATTATTTATAGATAAAAAACGGTTATTTGTAAAAGATAATAATTATTTAAAAGTTAAAATATATTTTTGTTTAATTAAATGTAACTATTTAAATGAAATTAATGAATTTATAAAATTAATAACTTTATGAACTTGATTCCTTACAAAAGAGTCATTAAAAAAGTCATATATATTTCTGATGTATTTTATTTCTAATTTTATATATTAAATGAATATAAAATTTTTTAGTATTTTACATCGTAAAATTACAGAATAAATACTATATATCGAGAAAGACAGATTTTGGAACTTTAATTGTATTGCACCAGGTGTATAAATTTTATTTATACTGCTATAATTGGTAGTAATATATATCGATATCGGTGGCATAGAATACAATTGAACTACCCTGACACCTTGAGTAGCCGTGACAAGCTACTGGTCTTCTCACTTCTGTTTATTTGTCGTTCCATAGAGGATATAATAATTTACATCAGCTTTCACCTGAGGCATGACATAGTACTTTTAATTTTTAATTTTTTATTTCTATTTGAATACAATTAAATTTGTGGAACTGAAAATTCAATTGTTTAATCTTATAAAAAATGAAGTTACTTATATTAAAAATAAGTAAAATGATAATAATAATTGGAACATTCAACATATTTTGATATCAACTTCTATTAAACAAAAGTTTAAAAAGGAAAAATATTGAAAAAAATACGTAGGTATTATTTTATTTATCAAGATTCCAATTGTAAAAATAGATACATAAATCGAATGTGCGTATAACACAAATCATGAAGACAGACAGTTTAATTCTCTATGATAGCTTCTACACGATAGCTTGCAAAAGAGTTTAAAGAGCAAGCGAATGGAAATAATAGAAAGAGTGAGAAAGAGAGAGAGACATACGGAAGAAGAGAAGAAGAGAAGCAGAGAAAGGAAACAAGCGGATGGTCTCGAATCACGGTCGTCACGCGAGTGCATAGTTTGCACCGATCAATTCATCTTTCCGACTTGGACGTCTGACAGTCGTTTTGAATAATGCATTCAACCTTGTGCTAGAGCGCGGAACGATCACCTCATTGGCCGATAAGTCGTCCGTGTAGTACATTTGACGTATTTAACTTGCTATGGCTGCATTTAAAAAGAGTATAGAGAAAAAAAGAGAAATTAAAGCCCTACAATCCAATTATGTACGTCTTGGTTACCCAACGAATCGTCAGAAATTTTTACCATTCATCTTATCATGTTTCTCAGTTTCTCTCTCTTTCATTCTTATTCTACCTCTTTCTATATGTATTAACAAGGCATTCAAATTTTCTAGTAAACATGCTTTTAGGTATGCGCTAAACTTTGAATAAAAAAAGGAATTCTGAAACTTTATTCAGTACTGGTGTAATATTTATTAGTATTGACTTTGCTCAAAATCATTAGCACAATATTTCTCTTAGATTTAAAAATATTTATGACTAGCACATGTTAATCTTATGTAATTAATGCATAATTTGATAGCGTCGTAATTGCAGAGGTACAATGTAAGTGTTTACAATCTAAAAAGAAAATATTTTACTTAAAAGTACATAACTGTCATATAAAATTGGTATTTAAAAACTTAATATTCTTTTTTATAAGATTTTCTTATTAATGCCATTTTAATACCCGAATTTACAGTTTTCATCCATTTATATGAAAATAATAAGAATGGATGTAATATTTGTTTATAGTAAAAATCATTTCTTAAAAGAGTATACGATTTTCAAACGATAAAACATAAAAGTACATCGAGTAGTTAAATACATGTTCAACGAATAGGATAAAAAAGTGAAAATAATTGTTTTACTTTCCCATTCACTTTTCCAGGAGTTTCATTTTCCCAAAAAAGCCAAAAGCTAAAATTTTAAAACTACGTGGATGAAAAAGATGGCTCAATAAAAAAATATTTCCTATAAAGCTCTAAGTCTTCTTGAAAGAAAAAGTTGGTTTAAAGACAATCCTGAAATTGAGAAGCTCTACCCTGGGGTCGCTCATCATATAATAACTATTGAGCGTGAGAGTTCGCAGGTAAAACAGCGATGCCGGCAACGGGATCGAGATTCTTGTCGGTCGACGGTTAATCGGATCATTACGCACGATAATCACACCTCCTTCGTCCAAATTACTTCTTCGATTCTCTCCATTACCGTGTCGAAACGACTTTGGGAATTACTCCTTGCTATGAAGCGCAGGAGCATAAGAAAGGAGGAAAGATAGTCAGCGGTATCGCTGGCAGAAATTTCCAACAAGCGTGCATTATTTGATATTCGCGGGTGTAATTACAATTACTTGCTTCGTGTAGCCGATACTTTTAAAACTATATAAGATACTGCTGATCGATTTATGTGATACGTTAAGGAATTAATTGTTGGTATCTGACCTTATTTTTAGAGAAATTGAAGATAAATGATATCGGAACTCGTTACGTTATTCAAAATTTCTATGGAATCCTTAAATGTAGGAACCCTTCGATTACAATCGAACCATTAATGGATTTTATTGTTTGATAGAAATTTTTACCATTAGTGCATAAAAACGAAAGTAATTTTCATAATTCACGATTAATAATAATTCAATGGTGAAATATTTTCAAGTAAATATCACAGCAAAAAATGTATCGGTGCATTACTATTTCAATCGGTAAACTTACAAGTTTAATCGCAGATATTAATTCTATTGTTCATGCGTAAGTATATGAGAGATATATAAATACGCACAAGTCGTATACATTAAGAAGAATGTAATTTGAAATAAAATTTAATGAAATCTTGCAAAGGTCAAGGCTATAGTAAAATAGTAAAATGAGTGAGCGAGCAAAGGGAACAACACAATGCTGGAGAAATTGGAAGTTCGAAAAAGTTTGCCATTAGACTGTTGCCTAAATGTTGCTTAAGCGGCGAATCAGATTCCACCGAGGAAAGCAGATTAAGGGTGCATGATCGGCGAATTTCACTTGGCTAGCAGCTCAACGCTTCCCAAGCCTTCTCATTTGCGCAAAGCGAGGACCTTATCAGAACTCAATTAAGCACTAAATTATTTTAATGGTTTCTGAGCGAGAAAGAAATAGACAGTGAGCGAGAAATAGAGAGAGAGAGAGAGAAAGGCAGAGGAAAATAGACATCAGGAACGTGTTCATTTTGCAGTATAACTAAAGCCGAAGGACACTCGGCTTATATAACACACATTTAGTATGCTCTCATTGTAGGACGACGAAGGGGTAGCGAATTTAAAGTGATACAGTGTACGCTAATTAAACGTCATTATAACACCTAATTATCTGTCATTTGCTTATAGATATTTCGTACTTAAATAAGGAATCGTGGACCACTTTTATGGAGGTTTATTCCTCGAGAGAGTAAAGTGGTATATAGATGTGTGAGCAGTAACGGCTGAAGCAAAGGTAGGAAGGAAGAGTAGAGTTTCGATTTACGCTCGCTTCACATACAGCCAATTAATTATTTCAAGCCACGCCTCGTTCTGTACTACTCTATTCGATGTTTATAAATGAAACTCTGATGCTGAGCTGCGCTGTGCTTCGCTTCATCCGAAAGTCCTGTACGTGTCGGCCACCCTTCTCTTCTGGTAGCTTCGACTGAGAACAGCAGTCCTTTTCTATCGTTCTGCTGTGCCACACCACACCACTTTTGCTGTCGGAACGACGTTAATAATAGACAAACTTTACATCGAGAAGCTAAATAGAGGAGGGTTCGAACTTTGCGCACTTGGCAGAAGAGTTTGTTTCTTCAACTTTATCGTTGTATGGAATGCATTACGATTTCCTAAATTTCCAAGGTTCAGAGAGCTTCGACTTCTAGATTTGGTTTTGCAGTGAATTTCCTGATATGTCAAGAGATACCATGAATTATATACTGCTTATACTCAGATTTTTTTCCTGGAATTGATGAATATTGCTAGGGAAGTATTCGCTTAAGTTTTTACTCTGTCGCCCATGAATTTAATTGTCCCTATGCATTTTTAAACTCCAATTGAGTTACATTTGGCATATTTATAATTAAAAACTTAAAATTAAAAAAGATTTCGTTATTGGAAATATTAAATTTACTAAGCTTTCACTAAAAATTACGTATTTAAAATACAATTATTCATCAAGCACAGTGCGTTGAAAGTTAATAATGTAATCATTTTTCTTGGGATAAAATTTGTTTACTTACATTTAGAAGGGAAAAATTAATAAAAAAAATATCTAATTACAGGTGGAATATGAAGCAATGGCCTGATATTTAATTTATTTAACTGATAGGTAGTACAAAAAGTAGTTTATATTTGAAAATAAAGGTTATTTTTGTAAAAACTGAGAAAAGTTGAACGATTCTTTTTGAGTAAACTGCAAACAAACAACGCTAGCCCAGAAAAAAGAGCTTCAACTCGCGGAAAACGTTCAACTCACTCGTAGAATCGCGGATGACTTTTTAAGCTTGTTGAAGCTTTCTTTTGCAGCGTAGCAGAAATATGCGACAAGGAAAGAGAATAGCTGCAAGAGCGGAGAACGTTTTAATCTCGGTACCACTTAAAAAGTCTCCATGCAGATAGCACAACGTACGGAATCTCGTCGTTCCCGGCTATATCGACTTTCAGGACGAGCTACAGTGAGAATAAAACTTCTATGAAATTTAATAAGTTCCTTTAGAATGGAGGGGAGAGTCCTAAGTTTTCTTGGAAATAACGAAACTGAGGCGCGGAGCTGAATTTAGGAGCGACTTTCTTGTACAAACTGTGCGTTGGAATTTCACTCTTTCGGCCTTATCAACAATATAGAAAAGAAATGTAACTTTATATTAGGTTCCATTATCTTTGAAGCCTATCTACTATTTAAAAAATTTTTCACAATTTATTCACTCTTGTATATAATCTCTGTGTTTAAAATTATGTTTTATTCCTGGTAATAAACGACTTTACTTTAAATTAAAAGGTTCAGACTTAAAATTCGTTTTAATAAAATAAAAGGAATTGTTGATTTTAATATTCATTTATTACAACACTAATATGAAGGACAGAATTAATTCTATTTTTTTAACATTTATTTTTGAAGAACAGAAACTTTATAAAAAAGAAAATATTTTTTTATAAAAAGATGGGTAAAAAAATTTTCATGTGTTATAATTTTACGTACGTATATTTCCAAATACTTTTTTCAAATGATATTCTGACAAAAGATTTTTTTTTTAACAAAAGGCTTAATTGAATTAAATTCACCTACTATATTATATGAGCGATATATTCCTTGATATAAATAAAAAAAAAACATTCACTAATTAAAGAGGTTTATTGTTTTTTTTTACAAGGAAACAATATCATATTTACAATAATAAAATTAACTTCGTTATTTTACAACAACGATAAAAATTCTTTTTTTATATATTTTAAGTATCTGATTCAGTATTTCTGTTTAGCACATGCTTTCAATAGAAAAGTTTAAATTGAATAAAGTTGCTTGTAATAAAATTGATTTTTTTTAACATAGATGATAAATATTTTAATTGGATTTATATACCTATAAGTATCATCAGATCAAATCTAAAGATTTCAAAAGCAATTATTTTATACATAATAAAAGATTTTTTTACACATTATATTATCTCGTGTTAAAGTTTCACGAACTGTATATAAATTACATATAATATTTGCATTATGCATGTATAGATATTTTAATGTAAAACTGTACCATTGTACTATATTAAACCAGTATCCAGTGCCAAAACTGAAAAAATATTCGATATTTTATTGTATATTTCTATTTACAAAATCTATTGACAAATTCCACTTTGAATAAAATTTTGGAAACAAATATTTTAATCTGATATCAATTTATAGAATCAAGATAAATCCATACTTAAAAAAAACTTTTTCTTAATAAAAAAATGACATATTAGATGCTTTACAAGCGATATCGATTTGTCTGAATCATTAAAAGAAGTAAAGAAAACAAACGGGCGGAAAAAGTAGCATCGGAAGGTAAGATAGTTAACGGGAATTAAGATAGTATGAGAAGGCTCTTGTTTTTGATAATAAATTTTCCTCCGTAGTCCTTAAGCCCCAACTAAAGTGGTTGAATGAGCCAAATTTTTCTTGTTTTCTTTTAATTTTTCTCTTCTTTTGCTCCCTTTACCTTCTTTAATCTCCTATGCCTTTTTCTTTTCTCCTGAATTTGCTTCGATAACATTTCTTAACCTCCCTTTTCTTGTTTTAATCCTATCCTATCTTCTTGTTCTTTCAGTATCTTTTAGATACTTTGCTTTGTTCGCAGTCCATCCACGTTATGTAGGTTGCTTTTCTCTATTCTTTTACAAAATTCTCTAGAAAATTGAACCAATGCGTGATTTGTAGCATGCTACAGAAATCTAATTCTTCCCATACTCTTTACATATTTTCTCGGACTTATCATTATCAGACATGTAAGCTGCAATAACTGGTTCTTTAATTTTTATTTTAATCTTACTTTTTATTTCTTATTTTTTTCATTGAATTTTTCATACTCTTTCTAAGAAATCGAGATTGAGTGTTTGTAATTTTATTGAATTACTTTTATTTAATATTTATAATATTCTGTGTAAGCATCAAAACTTTCTTTAAGAGGCATTTTTGATAATATAAAAATATATTTAATATTTTAATATCATATATAAAAATCTATAAATTGAAGTATCTATTTAAAAATTAGAAATTCGGTGAAGAAATTTAAAAAAAAATGATTTTAATAAAAATCTCTCATATATGGAATACTAGTCGTTTTATAAAAAACCAAAGGCGATTTTCTAAATAGATTTCACACAAAATTGGACTGGACTTAAATCTTTTCACAAAATGAGTTCAAGCAAAAATCTTAAGTATAAGGCTTAACAAGAATGGAATTCATTTATAATGGGGTTGAAGGAAACATCTGAAAACTAAAAATAAGGAGAGTGAAAGCTGAATGTTCGTCTGTTCGTCTGTTCGCGGTTCTACGCAGACTATAATTTCTTTTGAGCTTTATGTGTAAAAGTATATATCGACACTAAAATCACAGAAGAATCAGAAAAATGATCTCACTATGCCAACTTCATATCCTATTTATTTGCAACGAGTCGCTTTTCTTCCGAGTAACAACTTCATCGAAAAGCGAAGAAGTAATCTTGAAGAAAAATAAGAGAAAACGAAAAAAGAGTTTAAGATAGCAAAAACGAACGGTAGTTAGATGCAGAGGTGAAGCAATATTTTTTTTTATAATAAAAAAGTATTCATAAATAGGACTTAGAACCTCGAAAATGCGAGCGCGAGCGAGGAATCCTGTTATCGCGGCATTATTTAACGACATGGTCGCTCGCTGTAATCCTCTTGGACAGCCCAACAAAACGAAAAAGTTGAAGTATTAGGTTTCCTCGATAAAAAAAAAATTAAAATGAATCATTGTTATAATATATAGTATTACACAAGAAAAACTTTGAAACTTTAAATTGAAAAAATCGTCTGCTCATTCATATTACTTATATTCTACTTATTTAATTTTTAAACTTATTCTTAACTAAAATAATATAACTTATTAAAAAAATTTGATAAATGCAAGTGGTTAAAAATCCAAATAATAAGAAATACTCAAGGATCGATGCAATTAAATTTAATTGGTAGACTTAAGATTATTATATCTGTAATAAAGTTCACAGAATTGATTAAACAAGTACATCACATGTCTACCTGCAGACAATGCTACATTATTATAATTTATTTCTTTGAAATTTGAAGTTATTTTTTAACTATAGAAAACGTTAATGAAATAATAAACGGATGAAAATTATTAATAAAATATTTAATTAGTATTATCCGTAGAAGTAACAAAGTTGAAAAAAAACAATTATTGAAGCTATTATATTACCTAAAAAGAATTTTATAAAATAAATCGCGAGAAGCGAATGTTTACTACCAACAGGATGGGATGCACGGAATAAATAAGACCCAAGAGTATAGATAGAACATGTGTGCTGTAAAAAGAATAGAGAAGAGTAAAACAACCGGTAAAACTGGACATCGAACCTTAAAAGGAACAGAATCTAATCCTGGACAAGAACGTGACTAGAATCGGTTGCTGTTTATCCCGAAGAAGCGAACGAATTGTCCCGGTCAACTGCATACGAGACGAATAAGTTGAAATACTCACCTTAAAACTTTTCTTTAACGATATTGTCTCATTGCACATCAGTTGGCGCAATGTGAATTCAAAATCACTAGAAATATTAAAAAAATTCTTTTTACTCGTTAAAAGCTCCTAGATTTAATAGACCATAACATTTAAGCCATCTTTTATCTGTGACAATTTGTGGGCGTAAGAACATTACATTACGAAGACATCTTTTATTACATTGACAAAATTTCTGTTTATTTAATTACATATGTAAGTTAAAATTTATTAAAGAGACGGTGTATACAATTTTCACTTTTCAAATCTAATATAAATGCCAATATTATTAATTAAATCGGGAAAGTAATTACAGTTTTTGGACAGTATAAACAGTACCAATTCAGAATTATAAATACTTAATATATTATAAAAAAAATTAAAAAATTTTGGGCTAAATAAAAACAAGAGAAAACTTATAAATAAATTAATATTTTAAACAAATAAACTTAAATCTATAATATTTAATGCATTTATTTACAGAAAAGAATAAGTTTTTTAACTAAATCAAAAAACATATTACTCATAAATTTTGTAAATTCATAAATGAATATACATATAACCTATATACAGAATGTGATACATTTAATGATAGCATATAACTTTATTAATCTCTTTATGATAAAACATTTCCTCAAATAAAAAAACAGCTTAAGGTATGAAAAAGTGAAAGCCTAATAAAGAAATAAGAGTTTTTTTTAAGTATGTATTCAGCACTTAATTTTCCATACGGCTTGTACAAATATTAAACATTATTTACGAAGTTGAACAAAAAAGAGAAAACTGATGGTTAAAAAAAAAAGAAACGAGTAGCATCAACAGCACATAGAGAAAATTGAGGAAAGAAACAGAGTGAGGGCTTCCCGGATCGGAGAGGCAAGCGACGTGACGTATTTGGCGCTGTACCAATCTTCTCGATTCGTCCCAATAGCACACAAATTACGATAAGGTTTCTGGCACGTACCTGGAGATGCGCCCAACTTCCATCAGGTTATTCTAGATGTCACTCGGCATTTCCTGAGCTAATTCATACAGTATTCATCTTGGCTACCAGAAAGAGAGAAAGGAAAAGAAGAATGTAGAAAACGATTTAATATTTCAGTAGTTATATTTTTAATCAGTTTTATGAACAAATTTCCAAATTTTTTACGAAAAAGGAAAAAACTGCAAAGCCTGGACAGTAACACTTCTCTGTTGAACTAATGTTTTGATTAAAGGCTACAAGTTAATTAACTAATAAAACGACTAGATTTACTGCAATGTAGATAACATTGTAATATTATAGCTTGAATTGATGAAGTTTAATTTATTGTGAATAAAAACGTATTAAGAAAAATCTCATTACGCTCTAGATAATCTTTACTTACGAATAAATGTGTGAAAAAATTTATGGAATTATAAAACGAGATTTAAAATTAATTTATAATTCATTCGAAAAAGTACACAGAACAAGTGACTAGAATTTTTATTAAAATAGTTGTATTTCGAAAATACTTCTTGATACAAAACATGTTTAAAGTATTTATTATTAACAAAATCTTTAAATAATTTGGGTCGATTTGTTATTGTCATAAAAAATTAACATTTAATATTACATTTAATTATTTACACCTAACATCAGTTCTGTAATATGATGGAATAATATTATTATAAAAAAAATAATAAATAATATTTAATATAAATCCATAGCTTTGACAATACATTTCAAAAGAAGTTTAATAATTCCTAAATTTAATCGTTTACAAGTAATATGTTCATTTAATCAATGCTTTCAAATATTTGGCAATTTTGTGATGTACATTCGTTATAATCTATTGTATAAGAATGAAAGATTATATATATGAAAGAATTAAAGATATATATATATATATATATATATATATCCGTATTCTTTACATGTACACTATTTTAAGGTTATTTTATCTATTAATTATTCTACATCTAATTAAATTGTAGAACGCGTGAAAAAGATAAGTCAAATAATGAAATCCTTCTTTCCTTTGATAACAAACTAAAATTAAAATTAAGTGTTACTTCCGTATAGGAGAAAAAGATATAGCCAAGAAGTTACAGTTCAATTGAGATGCATCCATTAAATGATATTGAATTTTTTGAAAGTGAACTCTCACGTTAATTGACATTTCTATTTTTTACAACTCGTAAGCTGATAATTATCGTTACTTTAATAAAGCTTAATGAGATTTGAACTAAATACTTTATCTCGCCTCTTAGTATTTTTTAATGAAATTCACCACCCCCGCAAATGTTCAATTGTCAATCTTCTGTCTTCTGTCTGCAGCACTCCGTGATCATTGATATATATGTGCTACGTTGTCACAAAGGACGACGAAAGAGTGAGGGAGAGAGAGAGAGAGAGAGAGAGAGAGAGAGAGGGAAGGAAAATAAATCAGTGAAAAACCAAAACGTAGCAACATTTGAAGGGTAAAGAGGTGTATCATCAACTTGGTAAAGAAGTTATTGCTATAAATTGACACGGGGAGGAAAAGAAAAATAACGTTGTAAAGACAAAAGACCTTTTAATGTTAACCTTTGATATTGAAATTTGAACGATGTCAGTGTTTGCGAAAGTAAGAACTTTCTCGTCGTCCCGCTCTTGTTTCAGCTACATATATATTTCCCTCTGACTCTGCTGCTCTTTGCGCTCTGATATTGCTAGAGATACATCGATTTATTTGTTTCGGGGCAACAACGATAATTGGATTTATTTCATAACATTGGATTATTTTAATGCTTTCTCAGATACTCGTGTAGCTCTTTTTTCACTTTTACCTTTCTTGTATCTCTGTTTAATAGAAACTACATAGTAGTACTATATTTTTCATGCGTACATTGATTCCTCTCGTTCCTTTAATCGATTCGACGTTTCTCTCAATGCGTACTAGTTCCACGTATATACAGACAAGTGCTGTCGCTTTTGGTTCAATGAACAACAAGGACGATCCGAAGGACGGCAGTGCATCTCCTCCTCTGTCTCGTATTCTATCATTTTCCTTACAACGTCGCCTTTCATTTCTGCACCTTTGTGTGAGTGCCTATATCCGAGAAACGTAGAAAGAAATGGAAACTTGCCTTACCAACTGCTGTTACCGCTGCCCTTACTGTATTTATAATGCTCTCGTTCAAGTTTTATTTTTCATTTTTTTATGATTTTTTTTAACAGTGGATGCTTATTTGTTCTCTTACTCATATAGAAATTTAGAAATTTTCTTATTTTGTGTGTTCTGTACATTGAATTTTATGCTAACATGGATAGATTCAAGATTCATATTTTTTACTTGCTTTATACCATTCGAATAATAAAAGCTCGAAGAAATTTAAATAAAATTATGTAATAGGTAATGGAAAAGCAGAAAATCATTACTACAAGTCTTCAATAAATCTCAGCTTTCATAAAAGATGAATAATTTTGCTTAAATTTTTTATTAAATTTTTTCAGAATTTTCCAATTAGTAGCAACATTTGTTGTGAATATAAAGAATTTATAGTATTAGTAATATTAAAAAATGGTGCCAATGTAATATTAAGAATAATGCAGTAAATAAAAAAGTAAATCTTGTCATCATATTAAAATAAAAGATAAAAAGCAAATATTAATAGTAAATAATATTTTAAAAGAAAAATTAATTTATCAACTTCTATGACGGATAAAATTTAGTACTATCGCTAAAAAAATTATTAAAACAATTTTTTTGAAGATATTAAAAAATTGGTAAAATCATATCCAAAGTATATGATTGTAAATGTAATCATACATGATCGTATCTTTAATTAGTTGTTTGTTTTATAAATTGTTTATTTATAATTTTAATACAAAAAATATACATATTTAGATACATATATTTCGTATTAACTAATAGAGAACTTTTCTGTTGTACTCCAGTTTCCGATAACAGCAAGTTCGATTTCATTGTTATACGTATATTTGCTTGTCATATAGCATATATCTATCAATCACAATGGAGCTGTTATTAAGTTTGGTTCACGCTTACGCTCTCTTCCTGTAACTTTAATCGCATTTGAAAACTTGGCTGTTTTGGAAACAACAAGCTTCTTCACTTGCTTTGTCTTCTCGGCAAAAGTAAAATCTCGAAGTATTTCCCATCCTCTCCAATCTTTCTAAAAGAATTTACAGACTCCACTGGCGCACGATTGGCAATCGAAAACAATACTCGCTCTCTCTCTTTCTATCTTTCCATTTCTCTATTTCTCTCTCTTTCTGCGTCTTCCTCTGACCTTCTCACTCTTTACTCTTCATAGCTTCTTAGCCAGGAGAAGAAACTTTTTAAGAATCCGAAGAAATAGCGCCTTGCGATCCTCTCATCTTCTCTCTTCTATCGCAATTTTAGGTGCCTGCAGAGTTCCAATTAACGAGAAGATAAAGAAGAGAGAGGAGGGAGAGAAAGGGGTATATATAGAGAGAGAAAGGGACAGTAAGAAGAGATCTTCGCTAATCCCGGAACAATCACACCATGGATGCCGATTAGAACGAAAGATCGCGAGGCTGTACGCCTTCATCCTTCGCAGTCAGTAACGTCAGTCTTTGGGTAACGTCTCAGCTCGGAAGTTTAAACTAATTAAATCACCATAATTTCATATCTCCCTTCCGCACACGTAACTATATAAGGGACTCCAAATTTTCACCATTGACAATGTGCCTATACATCTAAATGAGGTGAGCTCGTACGAGCTCAAAACACAGTTGTTAGTCCGGAACGAAGGGATTAGATTTAGAAATCGAAACTGATCCATCACATTCGCCACTATGTTTACTTGGTTAAAATTGAATTATTAAACATGCTCGATTAATTGAGATTTTTTAGAAATCAGTAAGTAAATTCAAACATCTACTGTATTTTCAAAAAAACAACAGTAAAGAGTAACTTTATTTTTTTATGCACTTACAAGTCACTTTTTTTAAATCGACTTAGTAAACTACCACTCTATTCTGTTTTGCTTACTTTAATTTTTAATTTCATTAGTTAGTTTTTGAAAGTAATTGGTTATATTTATATTTATTCTAACGATTGATTCTATGGATTAAGTACGCTAAAGATTTTAATTTAATGATTATATCAGTAATATGTGTACAGTAAATGTCATTGAACCGCGATTCCGGAAAAATTGAAATTTTTATCAATATCAACCCACATTTATTTATGTAATAATATGTACGTGTTAATGTATAGGTAAAAATATGTTACATTGTTTATTGCAATTTTATCTGGATGATACTTACATGACATGATATTACTTAGTGGAAATATTGGTCATATTAGCATTTATTATTTGAAATCAGAGTCACATTAATTTTGATTGTGCAACTACCTGAATAACTACGTTTATTTAAAAGACTGTATAATTATTACAGAAACATAATTTATATATTCAACAATAATTTCTTGTTGGAAATTTAGCTTTAAGAGCAAATTTATTTTTAAATGTTCTTTGCAATACTCAACACATAAAAAATTATTTACCCAATAACCTAAAGTATTTCATATTTAAGTACATTTATACGTATAAATATATTTTGTAAATAATAATAAAATTAAAAACAAAACTTTTAAAAGGAAAAGAAAAATGCAAGTTGCAGGTACAGTCACATATAATTGCTAATATATTTTAGTTTTTAATTATAAATCGATAAATTTCATTGATAAAAAAGTATGATCTTAGCATAAAGTTATATTTGTAGTTTCAGAATATTCGATATGTGAAAATTAAAAATATTTTTTTTGCCTTTTTACATAATTCGCACGTATGCTTACGTACAATTAATTTTACCTACTCCGAAGTTGAACGGATGCACATGCAAGTGTCTGTACATATGCACCGATACGAAGTCAAATGTATAATATAGAGAAGAAGCCGACATAGCGTCATTACTGCTGTACGCGAAATTTCTTTTTTCGCTCTCTCCCTCAATCTTGTTGCAGATAATTTAGCTGGTATAGATCTCAAGTCTGAGTTTTATTACTGACCCCTGTTACATCATATGCAAAATATCCTCATCGTTTTTCGTATAAAAAAATAATATATAATCCTGTATACATAGATACTCGCATTCAGACATTGAAGAATACTGACACTGATGCTTTCGTCCATATCCGCGAAATTCAAACACAATGCTTTATTTCATGATGCGATACGAAGTACGATTGTGTACAATGGTTCCAAGTTAACGCGTCCAAGCTGCAAGTTGAAATTCAATTCTTCCTTCAAAGTCAGCCTTATAGAAATCATTGTTTAATGTAATGAAATTCCATCTGATATAATCATAAATTGGGCCAATTCTTTATACTCTGCATCGGTTATTTATAGCTTTTATGTTTGTGCAGGCAAATACACGTGTCACGAGAATAGAAAGATATTTAATAGCAATTACATTTGTTCAAAAAAAGTGCAAATTTTATAAATATACGTTTACTTCGACATCAGTGATTGAATGAATAAATTAAAGATTGACTCATACTCTGGGTGCATGAATAATTAAATAATTAATTAAATTAATCATTAAATTAATTTTTCTGTAAGTTTTAGGATAATGATAACGTTTAACACTTTTTTTATAAACAATGAAAAAACAAATTATCAAATTAAATTAATTCAAATACTGTACTTTTCCACCGTATTAAACATTATAAATAAGGATGAGTA
The DNA here is from genome assembly GCA_018907185.1 of Platyscapa corneri. Taxonomy (NCBI): domain Eukaryota; kingdom Metazoa; phylum Arthropoda; class Insecta; order Hymenoptera; family Agaonidae; genus Platyscapa; species Platyscapa corneri. The sequence continues at coordinate 1,579,309 of JACCHW010000004.1, forward strand.
CATTCATACTTATTCACATATGAAACAACGAGATACAATTGAAACCTCCCATCTAGTCATTGCAACATTAATAAACCTTACGCAAGATACTTCTGCACAGCGTATTTAATTATACATGTAAGACTATTGTCACTCATTTCATTTAGTAGAATATTATCGCGAACAAACCACGTACTATTGCACACAATAGCAAAGCAGCAATATATTAGCTTAGCTTCTGGCCAAAATAACGAGCGTACTCTCACTCTACTTTTGAACAAACATACTGCCCGTGTTTTATTTTGAGAAAGACATCACATAGCGATATACTAAATGAACACGTCATCCTGACTACCTTCATCTTCTCTGCCTTTTCGGTCTCTTCTTGACTTCTCTCCGCCAATTTTGGAACTAAAATAAGCACTTTTAACTTAACCCGGAAAAGTCATCAGGCCACAGCACCCGTAACAGATTTATTAAATATGGTATCTCGTCGGGTCATCGCATCAGGCAAACTGGACTCTTCACTTTGAATATGCTCCGAACTTATGTGAGTTGCAGTTCAGTTCGCGCTTCTAAGTACGTCAGTGTATGATTTCTTAAAATACATCGTCCCATAGATACGCACTCAATCAACAACGGTATTCATGATGGCACTCACCAATCGTTTGCGTCATTTAAAAATTCTATGAATAGCGTCTAGAGGAGCCTCGAAACTCGAGGAATAAAATTAAAGCAAATCTCTGACTTAGCCAGAGAAAGAGAATAAAACATCAGAATAGACGTTCGCACCTGGATACGCCAATCAATTCTTTAGGTAGCTGTCGCTCGATAAAGTAAAACGTATCTTCCGCAGTGGTAAGACGTAGTTCATTGCTAAATACGGCGTAATCTAACGTGAAAATTAGTATAATCATTATGTGTCTACACGCATGCACTGGCTTTATTCGTGGACGATTGTTACTTCTAACGTGACATTCCTCGTGGAAATTCCTTGCTGGACTCTACCGACTTTAGTCTTTTCCTCGATCCAAAGGAAAGAGCTTTAAGATATAAGAACGATTCGCTTTACGCCTTCTACGACTCCAGCCATCCCTTAGAACTAAAAATATTCGACCTCAATTTTATAAAAAATATGGTAAAAGACGAATGAACTTTATGAACAAGTATATTATTTATATTACCTATATTCTATACGAAATGTATCGATTACGCTTATGCGATAATTAACTTTTGCTAAAGCTAAATCCATTTAATTTATGAGAGCTTGACGTGCCACATATTTAACCTTTAAAATATATGTTATCTGTGAATTACATATTATGAAATGTATTCAGAAAAATACATTTCATATTACAGCCAAAAATCAATATAAAAATGTGATTAAAGTATAAAAATTAATTATATTCGTAAAAAACATCTTATTTTATTACCTTCCTTTTTTATTAGCGCTTTAAGTATAGTCAAAGATTAACGTAGTTAAGGTAAATTAATTTTAAGAAATTTTTCAAAAACTGATTGAATCTCAGCAGCTTTAAAGATGCACTCTGAATAGCCCGTAGTTGAAGTTTGAAGTTCTGTTAAAAATTTCAAAGTTTAACTCGTATTATGCGGCTGAATCTATTAATTAATGACCAAAAGTCAACTCTAGTATCTTCAGTTTCTTTTGTTTCTTTTTCCCCTCTCAATAGGTGACGTACCGTTACGTGATTAAAATTAAAAGTGACAGGTAATGGTACCGAAACGCGTGCACAAAAAATGGCATGCACAGTAGGGAGCAAACCAACATGTCAACGGTTAACCGCGCAGTACTACGACCTCTCACTGCATAAATGCAGCGTTGCTAATACACGTTACATCGCCACACTAGTGATTGCATGCAAATAACGACATGGGTCTAACTTAAATTGCCCAACGTCAAGCATTTTAACTCTCTTCTTCTACTTACACTGAAGCAGTAATCTTGTGTATTCTGTTACATTGTGTATCCTAGGATAATATCTACTTTCTCTGAGACCAAATAGACTACTAAGCAGACATGTAAATGTGTAGGTTATGAAACTCTAATTTAAATTCGTCGGTAAAAATGTTTTATTTTTCGTTCATTAACAACTAAGTTCCTAATCATTAGTAATAGATCTAATATAATGATAAAAATTTTAATCGTTTTTTAAAATCCACATATTCGAATAAAAAGTTTTACAATTAGTATTTCAATAATAATTATTATTATTCTATTTTAACCATCGGTGTTTTTTTATACAGAGTGTATAAAATAAATAATATTAGAGCATATTTCTTTGCATATGCTTTATATATCGATGTTCTAAAGAATGTTTAAAAGAATTATAAAAAGTTTTTTCATGAAATGTCAAGTTTTGAAACGCTAATTATTTTAATAAATTAATATTTTCTATATATTATGTCTTAACAAAATTAATAAGAAATTCAAATTAAACTACAGATGACTTTTGATAACTAACAGTACCATTTACACTTCCAAAACTAATATAATATATAGATTTTCTTGAAAATAATTAGCATTTATAGATTTATTACAAACGATGATTTCCAATATTTTTCCCTGTAACAATCAAATTGATAATGTTTCAACCAAGAAATATACAATGATTTTTCCATACCAAATATCTTTATGATATAATTTTTTTTTTTTTATTATTAATTATTATTACAAGTATATACTAGAAGAAAAAATATATAACTTTAAATATAATTAAGGCAGAGAAATTAAAAAAAAAAGTTTCGATAGAAATAAAAAATATTTGAAAATATAAAATAGAGAGCAATAATATATTATCGATTATTTTGAATCAACAGGTAAAAATACTTACAGACAGTAAATATATGCAAAAATATATTCTTGAAAAATATTATTTTTTCAGCATTATTTCATAAATTTAGTTAATATAAATTGGATAAGAACGGGAACTGGTAAGTATTTTTTAGTGTGATACTTCAATAAATGCATAACATATTTGCATATACATGGTCTAAATATCAGAGTCTTAAATGGTTAAGGATTTACTTTGAACCAACGACAATTATTGCTCCAGTTTCCTAGGTTAACTTGTATTGATTGTGTACAAAGTTTTGCAATGATGATTTGACGTTCTATTTAGATGCGACTGTTGCAGTATTTCTGAGATTTGATTATATACTTGACTAGCAATATTATGACTTAACTATAACTCATTAAAAATTGTTAAACTCCATTAACCAGTTTTAGAATGTTCGTATGAACTAATGAAATGTGTAAAACATGGCATAAATTGTACATATAAACTTTAAATACAGTACAAGATTAAAAATTTATGTTTTTTAGTATTAACAAATTGGTAATATTATTATTTATAATTGATAATTATTTATGTTAATTATGTTAATTTTTAGTAAACTGTTATGACGTCAATGATTTATCATATTTAAGTCAAAACTATGCGATTATTTTTCAAAAACTACCTGAGCACTCAAACCATAGATGGAAAAATTATTAATTTTTTATTATGAACGTAAAAAATAAACTACCTTTTCTATTGGTAACACCTTTTGCCAATTTTATAAAAATTAATCACATCGTGCACATTTATTTTATGTATATTAATTTTGAGTAATATATCTATAGGTGTATTATAATTATGCATTATAATTTTATTTTCTTAAATTTTTTTTATATAACAAAGTACTTTTTATTTTTTATCGATATTCGCAATCTTTATTTTTTGTATTGTCGTTTGCATTTTTCTTTCTTACTGTTATTACGAATTAAATTTTAATTTAATTAATTTTAATTTTAATTAAATTTTAGTTTAATTAAAATTAAACTTCGTTGCCCTATTATTATCATATGATTATATTATTAATTATATGAATCGACAATAAAAATTTAAGGTCTTATCAACTCTATGTATGCATTTTTTTTTTACTACATTGAGTTTTAAGGACGTAATATTACGTAATATCGATAACTCTATTAAAGTTATTTTAGAACTTTGATTTGAGCCTTCCATCTCGGCTGACTCAGGGCCTCTGACTGCGAGGTCAGTTCAAGTGGTCCTAGTTCCGTTACAAGGGAATCAGGTTACTCGGGCGTATATAGAACGTTAAACAACAAGAGAGAACAGAATAAAATTAACACTAATTGTACATTACAATAAATATTGTTATTTCGTTTTATGAAATGAAATAGTCTCTTCGGATATTACTAAAAAGATTATATCGAAATATTTTTAAATAATTGAAATTTTCTCGATTGCATTATAAATATTAAAAACAATATTTAAATATAATGTAAAACTATTATTAATATATAAAAATTTTAAAAAACTTAAATTATTATATTAAATAAAGAATATAAAATTATATTACTTTATATTATATTTCTGTTCTAATATTCATTAAATTAAATTATTGCTTATTAAAAATTATAGCTTTATGATTAGTACGTACTTAATATAAAACTAATTATAAAATAGCAAACTTTTATTTAAATCATTTTCGTTTACACATACTCATTTATACTTTGCTTAACTTCGTATTTATTAATTAATATATATTATTTCAAACAATTCTTTTATAACTTTCTTTTGATTTGATTTGCACTTTCATGATATTTTATTTAAAAATTATATAAATGGTTCTATGTATACTGAGAAATTTAAACAAGCATTAATATATATAGTGTACATTTTATTATTCTCTTTATTTTGAAACTAATATTAATAATTCTGATTCTCTATTTTATTAATATATATAATAAGTTTTCTATCAATAATTGGTTTGATAATTTCTATTTATTTTTTTTCTCTTTCTGTGGTTTTTATACAATAATTCCTACATTTATTAAACACTATAGTATTAACCAATAATATTAATCATTTATTTCATACTGTTACTTATCGAAAAAATTATTATCAATTTTAATAAATACATTATATTTAGATAGAAACGAAAACAAATACTTATTTCATTATATATATAATATTTTCTTTAATTTTCTTGTGATAACTGTTTTTTAAGTGTTTATTATATCATTAAAATCTCATAAAAAAATAGAATAATTAATGTTTTAAGTCACTTATACTGTATATTAAGATTATACGACACAGTCTGAAAAATTTTCAATATATTCATGAAATATGTAAACCCGAAATTAAAATTATTTTAAGATGTACTTTGATCAAATTATAAATTGCTTAGTAAGTGATCATAAATAATATCATTTTCAAGTTTTTTTCAAGTAATAGTAATTTTTTTTTATACGCCGTAAAGATAAAATTTTAATGTAATAATTCGAGATATTTTATAAAAATATATCTATTTATGAAAGAAAATATTATTAATAATAATTTTACTCAAACACTGTTACTCATAGCTCATTGCGTGGCATCTACATTAAGGCGTCATACAAGCGACTTACGAGTATGGTGTACACAAATTTATTCTGCCCAAAACAATAGCGGCTCGATATTTGCTTAACATTAAGATATACTGTGTAGGCTATGTAGAATCTTTATTAAAGATTCTTACTCCTCATAGAAAGATTCAATTGTGTTAAAAAATTAAAAGAATATAAGACTCAATTAACTTATGGATCTTACGAAATATTCATCATCGCATAGCAAGTAGAGGAAAACTTAATCGATATGCCATTCATCTTTCTATTTTTTTAAACTCAAGTTCAAAAGATTCTACATAATATTATTTATTATTATATAATATTTATTCCATATAATTCTTGAGAGTATTGTTTTACGTGTTGAGGTGTTACTAGAAAGTTTATTTTTTCTGCAACTACTATAGCACTTCCGTTTTAAAAATTAGCAGCCAATACCTGGAGTCGGTATTAAAGCATAACGTGTACTTACGTCAAGCAAATCAAGAGATGGATAAATAGATAAAATATACTGAGCCTATACATTAGATCCACTGTATATACACTACACGTGGGAATTGCAATGCAATGAAAGCAATGTTTCTCCGAATACTTTTCTTTCATTCAACATACATATTCGTACATATATATTGAAAAAATTCTTTTAAGTACTAATAATAAATAAGGTCTATCTAAAATAATACCTTTTTATTTTTTATTACTATTTGAGTGCTCACTTTAAAAAAAACATTTTTATTCTGCATTCTACTTCCGAATTGAATGAGAGAACCATTTTAAGAACTGCCATGCATAAAAAATACTTTTAATTTCATGGTATCAATGAAAGAATATTTTATTTGTTCAAATATATGAAATCACTCGGAAAAACAAAACATGTAACTGATTAATTATTTGATGCTTATGCATTATATATATTTGTTTACACTCCCATTAAAATCTTTTTATTAGTTGATTCCGTTTTATTATTTCTTGGCATATTTTTGTTCAATAAAATTTTATATTTATATTTTTATATATAAGTAATAAATAAAAGCTATATTGGAAGTAAAATTCATCCGATAAATTTACTTTTATAAATTAAAAATATTTTTGTTACCTTAAATGTTAAAAAAATAAAGTACGTGTAAAATCGAATGAATAAATGATTAACTTTTGAAAACTAAATATTTTATTAGGTGGCGACAACTAAGAAAAATTAATAATCCTTATTAAAAATAAAATTGATAAATGGATAAAATTCAAAAAACATATCTTCGCTTTCAACATAAAAATTATATTACCACTTGTAAGTTGTACTTTTAAATTAATTCTAAATAGACTACAATTCACTGTATGTACCCACATGGTAAGAAAATGTGAAATAACGAAGAATTAAGAAACAAGTAAAGTTATAAACGTAAATAAAATAAAGATAAAAATGATAAAGAATTGAACGAAAAGAAGAAAATAGTGTAAAAAGTAAGTCATTAAAGTATGATTAGGTGGTCATGTGTTCAAAAAAAAAACAGAAAATTCTGCGCTAGCACCGTGTAAAATGCGTTAAAAAATACAAAACCAAATACATTAAGAGAAAAAAAGAGAAAATTAGTTAAAATACCGGAAAAACAAAAATAAGAGATTCTACGGCGGGAAAAAAGAGAATCACAAGAGAAGAAACTAAGAAAATGTCGAAAACAAACAATTAGGAAAAAAACATGGTAGATGAGAAAAACATAAGGGGATCTGCAATAAAAATCGAGGAAGGCATTATTGTAAGAAAAAAGAAGAAAGCCAGAAAGAAATACCAAAGATTATTAAATACTTTATAGAAGGTATGGCGAAAGAATTAGAAAGCAAAATTAATGAGAAAATGAATAAGAATTTAAATGAATAAATGAGTAGGAAATAAAAAACTTATAAAGAGAAACTACCAGAGTACAAAAAATTAGAAAAAATATAGACATAGCTGAAAAGAGAGTAAAAAACAGTTATAACGGGAAAAATATCTAAAGGGTGACGAGAGACTTGTGAGAAAGACGGAGACAAAAAAATAACAAAATTTGAGAAAAACAAGAAGGAACAACTAGAATTGATGGTCGAAAAACAGGAGAAGGAGAAAAGAAAAAACTTTATTATTTTAGGTTTGAAGTCAGATATTACTTATAAAGAAGAGAGCATCAATGAATAGATAAAGAATAAATTGGGAATCAACATGAGATTGAACAAATTTTATGGGTGGGTAAAAAGGACTATTGCCGGTGCAACATTTAGTGATGAAGATAAAAAGAAGAAAATAATGAAGAAAAAACTGTGCTTAAAGGTAAGAAATTGTATATTAGTAATGATGATGTATATAAAGAGGGAGAAAATAGGAAAGAGACAATAAATAAATTTACAGAATTGAGGGAGGAGGGTAAAAAATATTTTTATAAAGGAAATAAAATATTAGCGGAGGAGATAATATGGATGTACAATAAAAAAATGAGTAATTTTGTAGATAAATTCACAAAGAGAGAAAGAGAAAGAAAAGAAAGGTAGCAAGATAATAGTAGTACGAAAGAAATAGTAAACGGACTTTGAACGTTGTAAACATACAGAGATATAATGAAAAACAAAATAGAGGAATACCTTGAGTTAAAGAACAAATACACTGATACATAGTTTGGGTTCAGGAGGGGAGGAGATATAACAGAAGCAATCTATCTGCTAAAATCTGTTATACACGCGTAGCTAAAGAAAGTAAAAGGAGAAATATTTCTGTGTTTTATGGATTAAAAAGCAGAGAATAAAAGTGGGAAAGGTTAATATACGATCTATCATACATGCAAATAATATAGTAATATTAGCAGAGAGTCTAGTGAAATTAAGACAGTCACTCAGAATATTCACAGACTTCTTGATGAAAAAAAGTTAGAAGATAAATACGGATTAGACTAAAATAATGAAATTTACATAAATTAGCGGTAATAGAAAAAAACAGTATTTTTATGGAATAATAAAAAACTTAAATATTGAAACTGTTTTCATATCTTAAATACAAAATTTTTACAAAGCAATAGTGACCATAAGAATGTATTAGCAAAGAAAATAAAAATATTATATTGGCAAAAATATTAATATTGGCAAAGTATGGAGTATTTCAGAGAGTTTATTAAAAAAAAATTCTAAATTTGAATTAAAACTCTATTATACTCTTGTAGAAATTTTTTTTATGTGTTGCAGAAATTTTTAATTGTAAAGGTAATGAATTAATAGAACATGTTAAAAGAAAATTTATGATATCTACGTTTCGAAAAAAATGCACCGGATAATATTTTGTTGTTAGAAATCAAAAAAAACAATATAAAAAAAAAGCAGCAACAAAAGTAATTAGATATGAATATAAAATTATAAACAGTGAGGGAATGAAAACTACTAAAGAATGCGTAAAAGCAAGGATAGAAAAAGAAGGAAAGATAGAAAACAATAGGATGAAATGCAAAAAAGATAAAATTATGTTGCAGAAAGAATGTGTTTCTGGCAAAGCTTAAGGTTGATCTATGAGTAAGTGGATCTAGAAATATAAATACAGGGTAGCTAAAGCAAATGTACATCTAAATATATCGAGGAATTTATATAGACATGTAATATTATGAATATAAGTAATGTACGTAATATAGTATATATATATATATATAATATAAAGAAATGCATGTATGTAAAGAAAGTGGGATAAAATAGATGATTTGATATGAAAATTTTAGCAAGATTTAGGATGTGAAATGAGATTAAAACAAACATAAATTGGATAACGAAAGAGGAAAAAGTGAGGACACTATGTAAAGAAAAGAAAGAATCGTTAAAATACATCATAGAAGAACGTAGTAAAAGAATGTAATAAAAATCAAGATAAGCAATTGCGAAAACTTCATAAGAAACAGCAAAAAAGATATAAGTCTTATATGTATAATATACTAGAAGACAGAAGAAAAAGAAAGAAGATAGATAATACATAAATCTAGTAAATTTAATATATTGGGACAGTAAAAATTAAAAAAAATAAACAATAAAAATAAAATGAAAGTGCAACAAATAAAGTGTAAATTTAAGTAATATTAACATCAAATCTTTATATTTATAGTATATAAGTTGATATTAATTAAATACGTAAATGTTTGTATGTGAGAAAATATAAACGTGGAAGTGTACAAATTTAGCATGTAATGCATAATAATAATGTAAAATATTATTCAATAAATTAACTAACTAACAAACTAACGAAATATTAATTCTAAATGTTTTTAACAGTTAATATAGTATTAAAACCTAAATTTTATAAAAATTTTTCTTATATATTGTATATTAATCATTTATTGTATTCTTAGATAATTAATTTATATTTAATACATGTAAATATAACGAAAAAGATAGGAATTATTATTTAATTAATGGTTTTTCATATAATTTCAGTGAATAATTTAAAATGTTTATTTAAAGTATAATATATAACTGAATTCGATCGAACGAAAAAAACCAAGATGTTATTGTAATAGTTTCATCTTGCTTTTAACGGTTTTCATTTTCTTTAAAGACAACTAATATGGCTTGTTTTTTTGTTTAACTTGCAAATGAGTACGACTTTCTTAAAGTCTGTCGATATATTATTCAACACTACTGCGAACGGTTATATTGCTAACGCTTAACATATGACTAATGTAATACTTTAATTGTTTATTATTTTGAGTTACAAATAAAGTTACTAACTTAACATTTACTATTTACTTACTTACTAGTATTAAACAACTTTAGAGCGTTTTACAACCGTCTTTTATAGCCTATCACTATAATTACGAAACTCTAGTTATATGAGAAGAATTACAAGGTTTGAAGTGCGACGTACTAACGGGACCCTAGAGATGTGATCAAGAATTAAATATATTATCACAAGACGCTTCTAAACAAAAACGTTTATTTTAAAAATAACACGTATTATCACATACTACAAGTACATAACTTAAGTACATAAAGTATTACGAATCATGATGTATTGATTGGTGTTATTTTCTCATATATATAATAATTTTTTATTAGAAGTATGACATACATTCATTTCTTCTGAGTTATATTTTTAAAAAAATAGTATAGTAAATAAAATTTCAGTTTATAAGATTTACTAAATAAAAATATTTTTAATTTTTTGTATTTCTTTGTAAACATGTATAAATTCTACTAATGCTATTGATAAACAATCTTTAAGCAGGATATAAAAAACTATTTAATAAAATATTCAACTGTAAGGAAAAGGTTAATGAGTATTCTATTAAAAATTTTTTATTTTCTCGATTTATTTTAATTAATTGAAATCTATTTTTGAATCTTTTGAATTTGATAAACTAGTGGATTTATGTAGAAATTTATAATAAAATATCATTAATATCATCATAAGATCCTATATTGAATGACATATCATTGAGCAAAAGTACAGGAACAAGTAAAAGTTTATCAAGGATATAAAAGACTAATGATTAACAAAGCGTTATATTTTATTGCTGTAAGTAAAGTTTATAAAACATATTAAAAATATATAAAAATATTAAAGTTTATAAAAAAATATTAAACTTAAAGATAAGTTTAAACAAGGGATGTATAATTTAAAATAATGAGCTATTTGTGGTAGCCATATTGTATAACACGATAAATTAATAATAATATTAATCTTAGTACTTACAATATTATAATAGCAGAGTGTATATAAACCTTTTTGGGATAGTAGTTAATTATATATATATATATATATATTCATGGTCGGGATGTGTGTATTTTATAAATATTATCATTAATAGTTAAGATTTTGTTATATAAGGTTTAGATATACGATAGAATAAATAATTTATAAAAAAAATCTTAAATATTTTAGAATCAAAGTAGAAAATTATTTATTCAGATAAAAGGCTTTCACAAAAATGAAAACGAAAATTCAAATATATTAGCTTAATTTCGATAAATACATAAAATTATCTAATAAAAATTATCTTTTGAAAATAAAAAATGAAGAAAATTAGATTATCTATACGCTTACTTTTTCAGAAATTTAGTTTACACAACAAATTTACTTTGAAGAAATTGAATGTAAGATGTGTAATATAAAGAATTTTTTAAATTATTTTTAGTGTACACATATAAAATTAATTATTAAATTATTAACGATTTTATAATGAGACTTACGTGATAAAGATAATTTAATAAAATTATCGTGTCTGTTACTCACCTGGAACATACAAATAACATACTCCTTAAAATATATTAAATTCAAAGGATTTAAAATTAAATCAATGTAGAATTGAAAATTTTATTAAAATCGATAAATTCATATTATTTAGTTATTTTTATTCGCTGTGGAATATTCTTAAAAATATTTTCAAATTAAAGGTTGAGAACAATCCATTTTTTATATCAATAGAAAGAAAAATCTTACAAATTTAGCATTTTATATATATATAATTTAAATAAATTGAATTTACTTTAGTAAATGTTTCATAAATAAAAAGGAACAAAAATTATATGAGGAGTAATATATAATATAATTTAAATCATTCTTTTTATCGAATGGATATTTATTTAACTTATGTTACAGCATAAGATGGAGATACAGAAAATTCTTTTCGAATGTGAGGAAATTATAATAATATTCAGAGTAGAATTACGAGTTAACGGGAAACTATACAAGTCGTGAATTAAATTTGCACTTTCAAATAAGTTAGTTCATTGATTTGAAAATAAATTTGAATATAATTATACATTTACATAACAACCAAAATTATAACGAATGTTTCATATTATATTTTACTTTAAAAAAAAGAATCTTACGAATTTGTGCAATTTAATTTTGGACAATAACAACTTACTTTACTATGAGGTATGTATAAATATATATATATAGAAAGGAAGAAACACATATTAAGTAAAAAAATTGGGAAGGATGTTTTCATTCAATATAATTAAAAAAATATGATCTTATATAAGCCTGTACACGGATTTTTAATAAAAAAAGTATTATGACATAATAAAATCTGTGAATAAAATGTCTATATTGGTATTGGAATTGGTGACTATTTTAGATTCATGTAATAAATATGCATACAATAAAATAAAATAAAGTACATTATAACTGAGTTAAAGTCGTATGTAAAGTTTATTACGTAATGCATATTAATGCATGTCTCTATGTATTTGTTAATCTGAATAACGTAGGGCACATTCTCAAGGTTTAAGCTCTCATTGTTTACTGTTTAGACTCTTAATGGGGGATAAAATTTATTCCATTTACAATTTCGACTCAATTGTTCTAAGTACAATAAAATATTATGTTCTTGTTTATTATATGAATATATTTATATTGATTATATAAAAACTATATCATTAAATCTAAAGCTTTATTTGATAACGGTGGATAAATGTCCGAGTATCGATAAACTACTAGCAAAAATTTTATTCAATTATTAAAAAAAAAAAAAAAATTACTTTTTCACAGTTAACACAGTATTTATACATGATTACAGTTTGATACAATATTTCAGTATGTCCTTGGTATTTGATCCGGTCAATAGTAAGAATTATAATTTTTTTAATTTTGACACCACAATTATTGACCTGGTCGAAATATTATTGTGTATTGCAGATAGGTTAAAATAAATGTTTCGCCATATTCTTAAATCTACAAATCGTATTGTTCATATATCAGAGTCCATATATTAATATGTCGATTAAATTTATTCCTTTAATACTAATAGTAGATTTTTCAATGAATCATATTACCTGACTCGTTGGAAAATGACACGCTTGAAATAAAACAAGTTTATCAATTTATTTACTGAATGACGCATTAAAATTTTTAGATTTTTCCCGTGGTATACCAGCTTTTATCGCGTTATTTGCGTTTCCTGCATAAACATACGCTTTCAAAAAATGTGTCGAAGAGGTAGCGCAAGCCATGCAGCCCTCGAACTCTAATTCGAAATTGAGAAAATCTTATGTACTTTTCGAACTTACGTTGTTTGGCTTTCTGATTATCCTTGACGAGAACATCAGTTGAGAGTACTTCATCAAGCCCCGTGTACCTATTTGCGCCTTTCTATGATTTGAGTTACTCACACTCGACATATCATTTTCTTTCATTTCCAATCGCTTATATTTACTTGTTGAATTTTTCACACGTGAGCGCCTATTTACTGCACAAATATGCACAACTAATATAATTTCATGTTTAAAAATACAATTTCCAAGTTTGCCTGTGTACACGGAAATCATTTGCAAGCGAAATTCGTGAAAAACTCGACCGCGCATTATATACTAGAAAAATTTTAAAGATTCTGGTAGTCTAAATTTCTCGATACTAAAGTCTTATTTATTTACTTTGAATCACAGTGGATAAATTTTAGTAATTTTTAACTCATCTTCATAACATATATTCTTTTTAACTAACTCAGTAATGAAAAAATATAAGAAGAAACATTCGAAAAAGAACAAATATCAGAATCATTTGTTATTACATTTTATTAAATCATAAAATGTGAATATTTTTCATAGTCATTTTTCTTTCTTATAACTTGCAAAATTGATGCTAGTGTATATCTGTCGAATAAAATATTTTTTGCATGTATATATAATATACGTGGTTTTACATGCGTACAGATATGCTAAATATAATATCATGTATATAGTATTTAAATTTTTTATGTAATATAAATATTATATGAATATTTACTTAATTTTATAATAAGATCACACGATATAAAATAAAGATAAGATTTTTGTTTTAAAATATTATAAATTTTGATAAAAAGATAAATTAATAATAAGTTTCAATGTATCGGATAGAAAAGTAAACATATAATTTACAAAATATTTATTTAAAACTGTTTTTTTTTTCAAGAAAACAATTAGCTTAAATAGCTATTTAAGGTAGACTTATTCAAAAGTTTTTTTTATTTCGGAAATAAAAAAATTAATTATATTTTTTAAATTTTTTATAAATTTTATTGCAAAAAACGTAATAGTAAAAAAAATTTGGCGATTCTTACAATATATTTTTACTTTACCATGAATTTAAAATATTTCTGAAAAATTGTAATCAAATGCCCTATGTAGGTTGTACTATCGAAAAAAACGAAATATTGATCCTAAAGCTTAGCTTAGTTTGTAATGCAATTTCCACTCATATATTAAATACTCAAAAAACTATTAAAAATGGTCAGAAAAAACACGAATGCATATAATTAAATGAAACTTAATTGCAAATGCAGCTTCGTAATAAAGTGTTAAGAATAAATTTTCTTAAGGTTTGGAATGATGAACAAACTATAAAGCGATTCGTTACTAGTCATTAAAGTAAAAAATTTACTGACATGAAATGTTACGCATAGTGATTTAGATTGAGTTTAAAAAAATATTTTATATTTATGCATATTAATCTTTTTAAAAAATTATAAAAATTTTGTATTAATACAATTCTTATAAACGTAAACTCTATTATTATTTTTATTTATCTCATTTTATTTTTTATATTTTTTATCTATTTTCATTTAATCCTTTTCAATATCTATTCTTCTATTGTATACATAAATCTCTCCATTATGATTTAAATCATTATTATAATATTAAACAATATTTCAAAGGTAGTTGAACAATGTCGAATTAAGACATGTTTACTTTTACAATGTATGTAATTCAAAGCTTATCTCTTTTTTGGTACTGAAATCCATATTTTTCAATATAATCAAAGACTAAATGAAAGAGTGTACAAAATAATATATATAAATTTTTTCAATTTTAATATTTAAAATTTTAAGTTATTTAAAATTTCAAAAATTAGTACTTTTTTTATTTAATTTATAACTATATTTTATTTAGCATAGTAAAAATAGAAAAAAAGAAACCATTCTATTAACTATACAAAACTTTGTTTATTTTCAATATTTATAATTATATTTATTTGTGAATCCTATGTCCATGATATCTAATCTTGTATTAGTTAATATTATATCAAGAAATTTCATTTATATTTTAAGAAAATTTAAAATATAAATATGTTCTAAAAAATATTGTAATGAACAAGCAGGTATAATGTCGATAATTTTGCTTATTACTTTTTTTTACGAACCTCCTTTCATCTACGTATGCTTCAATCAAAATAAATAATATTTAAAATACGTATTTTATTTTTTTCTTATTTTTTAAGATAATCAATATTTTTAATTAATAATTAAATATTATTTTATAAAGCGCAATAAGTAATAAAATTAGTGTACAATAATTAAAATTTCTTTTCTTTTATATTATACTATGAAATGATTTTTATCTATATATTTATACTACTAAATTTAATAACCTTATTAAATTATTGTTCTAAGATTAGATTAAAGTTTTAACAATTTTCTGTATAATATATAGAAAAGGCTAACCAAATATATGTGTGTGTGTATGTATTTCTACAATATCTTACTACAACATTTTTTATCTATTTAATCTGTTTATAAAAACAGATAATTTCATAATGCCAAAAACAAAAATGAAACCAATAATATATAAATAATATAATTTATTATATCTATTTAAACAAATCTATTTGTACTTTAAACAATTTTATTTCAAGACATTACTATTATTCGATTATTTATTAATAAAATTACACGTAAAAATATGTATTTACATGTACGAGAAAAATAATTTATAGAGAATTTAGTACAAAAATAAAATTATATAATAAATTTGAAGAAAATGTGTTATTTTATGGTGAACAAATGTGGGAATGGAATAGATATTCGGAGCCAAAGAAGTGCAAAATAATACATAAAAGGTAATTCAATCTAGCAAAAAAACACGGCGAGTCATATTATGATACTGGAAACAAGAAGGAATATGATAGAAGTAAAAGCAGCTAAGAGAGTAATCTAGTATAAAACAAATAATAAATACTGACAATGCGGAAATTCTGAAAGAGTGCATAAACATACAGATAGTCAATGAAAATGTCTTTAATAGATAGAAGTGAAAAGAGAAGAGAGAAAGAAAATTAACTTTTTGCTCAATATTGGATGGCAAGTAACTTATATGTGCGAAGAAATAAAAGCATTAAGAGTAAGACAGCAACAGATAATCTAAATAAATAAATTGAAAACATTAATGCATATATAAGAAGTTGAAACGTATCATAATTGATAATATAAAAGATAAAAAATTTGTATATAAAAAATGAAGTAGAAAGAGGAAAACATGAAATTATTAGTGAAGTTTATAATGAATAACGAAATGAAAAGCAACAAAAACTGTTTGATAGAATGAAAATAACACCCAAATGTACGATAAATAAAAAGAAAAAGAATCGCGATCTATAGCAATGTAGACGGAGAAAATTATGAAAGGTGATAAGAAAAATATGAACATATTGTACAAGATAAATTGGGTCACGATACGAAGAATACAACAGAGAGAAATAGAGGTATCTGAGTAAGGTGATCACAGTACAGAAGAATATTGAAGAAACAATAAATGAATAAATAAATATGATATATAAATATGCATCAAAATAGATCAGATTATACAATATGAATATATGTAAAAAACAATTTAAACATAAGAAATTTACGGAAAGGTAATTTACAATGTAAACGTTGTTCTTGAATAATAAAAATAACGATAACAATAACAATACCAATAATAATAATAATAATAATAATAATAATAATAATAATAATAATAATAATAATAATAATAATAATAATAATAATAATAATAATAATAATAATAATAATAATAATAATAATAATAAAGATGTTAAAAAGAAATACACGAAATTATACCTTAAGTTTTTCCCGATATTTTTTTTACCTGAAATTGTTAATCCATACCTTTATTAAAGCACTTTCGCGATTACGCAAAATTCGTAATTCAAACGCAGCTTTGACATTATTTTTCGTCACATAAAAATAGTGCAAATCGAGCGGATTAAATTAATCAGTTAAGTCTTCGGATATAAAGACTTTAAATCTATTGTATCAATGGTAAAACCTAGTTAAAGTGAATAGGCAAATTTTGAAAGTTATGGCAATGAAGGTTAATGCGTCGAGGCTGCATTTGTCATTTACGCTACGTCGATCACATATTATGTGGCAACGGTTCCTATTACGCCCACGCGAGCTGGGATAGCGCCGATTTGCATTTTAACGTTTACGTGTAGTGATATCTTTCGCAGCTAAATAACGTAGTTTATGAATGTCGCAATTGACTTGTTGCATATACATGCCTGATCTATTACACTAAACTCATAATGTATATAATCAACGATTTGGTTAAAATATCCATCGATAATAATTTTTTTAATAAGTATTACACTTTATTTATTAAGATCTATTGACTCCTTGAAAAAGTGTATTTTTCACATTTTTAATAAAAAACATTAATTAATTATAAAATATGTACCATCCAGTCGAACAAGTATAAATTAAAATTAAAGTAAAACCTTTTTTGAAATACATCATAAATATTCTGCAATAATAAATATCTCGAAAATAAATATTTGTTTATCAATAATATAATACATTTTAATATATTTTAAGTTTTATATTATGACCTTACGGCCACACTCGTACGTATTCATAGGATTAATTGAAAAAATATTGATAAAAGTAATAAAATATCTGTTTTCTGAGTATTATTATTAATATTATTCGATATTTTCACTATATCCTTGAGTATTACTATAAATACATTTATTAATCAATTTATTATTTCTAAAATTTATAAATCAATTTAAGTATTAATAATATACTAAACGGTACACGTGTTATAAAAATATTTAATAGTATCGCTAGTAAATATAAGTTCTATTAGTGATCAATCCAAATCCAGGGCACGGATAACATAATATTAATAAATATTGTAATTCAATATTGTTAAGAATTGTTCATATATATAATAAAAAAATCTACATTACTAGACATTCAAATTTAGTAAATGTATTGTTAATCAATACACGTAAAATTGTTCCGAAAAGCAGTGATGTTATTATTTAATAAACTTTGTTTTAATTTTTTCTACATTGCCTTTGAAACTGTAAAAGTTGCACTTGGTAGATGTAACAAAATTGGCCTTATTTGCATATATTTATAAAAAATATAAATTGTACTTTCGGTTCGGTAGCGAAGGGAACTACAAGATCGAAAAACAATAAAAATTTATTTTCTCAATATAATATGACATAATAACCATGCTAACGAATTTTCTTAACTGAGAACTAAATTTGAAAATTTAACTAAATTATGAGCAATACTAATGATTTTTGTTTTAACAATATTTTTTATTCAATTTAGAATTGAAATAATGTTTGAATCTTCCAATTCCGTAAAAATAGAGAAAACATATATGTTACCATCACAATAGTTAATGAGTTTAATTAACTTTAATTAAAAACATTTGAAAACGTGTAAAACTGAATTAGTGCATCTTTTCTTGTCATTTTAAAATTTAAAATAATTGCAATAAGAATAAAAACAACATTTATTTTATTAAAATAGAAAAATATTCACAAACCACTTTTTCCATTCTAACTTTTTTAATTATAAAGAGAAAGCTTTTGTAAATTAAAGAAGCTCTGAAAAGGAACTGTTCTAAAAGTTCTGTTTGTAATAATTTCAAGCGAAGACATTTAAGCCAACGTTCCAAAACATTCTCTCCTTAATCTTACTTCAATCAAGGAACGTGCTTATACTTGCTCGCTCACTGATCCAGTGACGCGTTAATACAAACCAAGCCCATCAGAGACTACAAATTTTCCCCCAACTCGGTCTCTCTGTCTCTCTCTCTCTCTCTTTATCTCGCTTTATCTCCTGCTCTTTATGTCTTTCTCTCTTTATTTCAACTTATCTATCTCTGTCCTGCAGGATTCGCTTTCGAAACGATGCCACAGTAATTAAAAGATGGCTTGACTACTCTCGCAACAGTTTTCTAATTGAAAAAATTTTTTAGAAAACTTTTAGAAAATAATAAACAATGGTGTGAGTTAACGAAAGTTAAGGTAATGAATTTTAAATTTCGAAGTTTTTATTAATATTTTATCTATTATTTATTACCATATATATATACATATAAATATAATAAAATACATATACTTATAATATAAATTTATATATACATCTTTATTACATCCATATGATTGCATTACTTTGAAGCATTCAAAATATGTAACTTTAAGAGTTGAAAAAATAACAAGAATAATTTCTCATTTTTATGTAAACTCATCTGATTAAAAAAAGTTGTTAAATTTAATGATATTATTTTATCACACAGAAATATAAAAAACAAAATTATTAAATAATCTCCTTAGAACTCTTTTTATCTTAACATTAATTTCTGCACCTTTTTTGTGTTAAAATTTTGAACATCTATAATATTCAAGTTAACTATAATTCCACTTAATGAGCAAAATAATAAAAATTTCAAGATGTTAAGGGAAATTGACAGCTAAAAAGTAATAAAAGAAAATAAGAGTTCAAAATTTCTAAGTACAAAGAACGCCCTGAAATAAATTCGACTAACGCTTATAAAAAGAAGAAGAGTTGACAGACGTACCCTTGATATTTCTTTATTGCCATTGTTAAAATTCATACTCTTCTCAATCTGAGAGACAAACGTAGAGTAAAATCATGTAAGGAATAGAAGGTTGTACAATACGCTTGAAGAAAAAGTTATAATTGACAAAATTGTAGAGAATAGACGGATAAAATAAATAAAATAAAATTCGCAAGATCTGCGATCTAAAAACTATTCGCTTATACTTTTTTAAAACTGAATATATATAATTATTATTATTTTATTCAATAAAATTGATAGCTTAATTTAAATCTGTAGCAGTTTCTTCCTTTTTATATTAGAAAATATCAATTTTCAAAAATTACTTTATATTTAAAAAAAATTATATTTAATTTGAAAAATTTTAATTAAACAATAATTTAATATTAAAACATGAATACAATTTATATCAAACGATTACCAATTTTAATTGAAAGTATCGGTTAAGAAATATAAACTTTATCATTTGTACTGTAAAGTTAAATAATCCTATATGTTAAAAATGCAATTGCATAATAATTTAAATATAATTCTTATAATTTTAATTACATTCACTAAATATTCGTTTGTACATAGCAATTTAATTAATTATATATATATTATATATATATATTATATATACAACTTTGTATATAATAATAATATAATAAATGATACGAGTTTGATGTTAACGAATACTTGATTAACTTCATAAGATGAGTTCATAAGAAAATAATAAAATAAACTACTGGTTTTACCTTACATATTATATTTTAGACATTTTATAAATAAAATAAAAGAACGATAATTTTTATCAAGTATCGACTTTCGGTTTTATTTGCAATGTATCTCTAATTTGTAAATATATATATTTAGAGTATTTTAAGAGTACGGAGATCTGGATCGACAATATAAAACAAAAGTAGCATATCACGTCATTATAGAAAATCCCTTTTTTCGCATAATTGCAATATGTATCTAAAAAAAAAAGTAATGAAGGTGTATTCAAGCATTAATAGTGAGGATTCGATAAGTGATTATTCTAAAAATAAGAATGATTTATATTTTATTTACGGAAACTTCCAATCATTGGGATATGCATCGCATCATCAATGAAAATTCATAGTTGCAACCAGAATTAATGTAATTCCTTCAACGTTTTTGCTTTTCTTTTATAACACTGTTGCGCAACGGTGACACTACACATCTTCACCGACATTGATGGACAACCGAGGGTGTTTCGTTTATACGCGTCTGTTATTGCTTTTCTTATTAACGTTATCTGTGCTGCTATCGAACTGAAATGCTGATTTTTTACCAACTACGCGCAGACTATCCAATTGGGAGCAATCAAGCGACAACCGGCCGTAAATGGAAACCAAAAAAGAAACCAAAAGAAAAACCAAAGCTTTATAAAAAACGATCGATTATAATTGAAGTAACGATTCATTAAAATTTAAAGTTAATTGCAAGTTTTACTGATACTAAAATTGTCTTTCTCTTATTGAATAACTGATAATTTCATTATATAGTTAAAAAAAGTGTTCTTTTGCATATGAATGCGGGCTTTGAATTTTAGTTTGTCATGTGTGCGTGATTAAGGGTAATTTTTCCTCGTTTTGAATAGCTACTCAATTTTTCGGATATAAATGAGAGTGAAGTGATTAAGAAAGCGTACTAATTTATTTTCTTTACTTTCATTTTTTGAATTTTTTTCACTTTTACAATATTTATCTAATAGTATTAATCTTATATGCGAGGAGAATATACATACATGTAACGTAACATGGAAGTTGATCTTTTCACAATTTACATTTCTTTCCGAAAAATCTGGTTCAAACAATCTCTAAATCTAACTTATCGTTGAAGTAATCTTTAGAAAATACCATCTCAGAAGAAGTAAAAGGTAGAAAAAATTCTTGGTGGTTCAAATAGTTTTGAATAAATAATTATACTTTATCATTTCGCAAAACTATAAAATTATAAACAACTATTGTGTCTTTTCGCAAATATATAAATATTAAAAATCAGTAGATTGTTATTTATGTGTACGTTGGTCAGGTCTAGAAATTGACTTCAACAATTCTGGTTTTACGATGCTCATACACATGAATAAAGAACAGAATACATAAAACATTTTTCAAATTTCAATGAATTTCTTTTTTTCGTAGTAATAAACATTTCTTCGTATGAATACTCCTATAACAATACAATAATAATTAAAATAAATTATATTAGAAAACCAGTGGAAACTTGTTTTTTTAAAAAAAATCAAATTACTTAATTAATAAAATGATTCTGTAGAAACTTTATAGGTTTCTTTTGAACATAAAAATGTAAATTGTTTTCGTGAGTGGAATTTTTCAATTTTCTTCACTAGTGTAGAGTGTTTATATATTTTAAAAAAGCTTATCGATGCATTTTAATAGAAGTAAGAATATGAGAATATGAAGATTAATTGTGGACACTCGCTTAATAGAAAAAAATAGAGAAGTAATAAAGTAACAAAACGACATTTTAAATAAGATTAAGGGTAAGGTTGAACAACGGTGAATTCACACGTGCATGCAATGATTTGCAAACTGCGAGCGACGACTGTGAAAGCTTCGGAATTCGCACACTTGTTCGATCGATCACTCAGTCTACGTTTGATAACATATTGAACTTTTTCGTGGCTATTCCGATACTCCAGCCCGACGCTGCTGGATGGTATAACAGAATTAGATAAACTCGTTACGTCTAGGCCTTTACGATAAAGTTTCGACGCTGACGGTGACACAGTTAGAGAAAGGGAGACAGAGACAGCAACAATGAACCTAGGTGAGACCATCGGGAGACTACGAATTGCATTTTCAATTTTAACACTTTTGGAGGGTTTGTATACATAGCAGATTGAAACTGGTTTTAACTAGACCACACTGATCTTCTCTTGTATTCTATTTAGAACTCTCTTTTACATCTCGTTTTTTGATTCCACATGCGCGTATGTCAATGAAATTTTTTTCTATTGTTAGTGTTGTATTAAATCAGCACATTATGTTATAGACAATAACGGGACACAGCATTTTTTTTTCAGTAGTTTAAAGCTCTATAACTTTATTTAATTGAATTAAAATTCGTCGAGAATTATAATACAAAATTTATTTTACGTTAAAAAAACAAATTTGTATTTATTTAAATTTTAATCTATTATTTTATTTATAGTTTTACTTAGAGAGTAAATAATTGATAGATAAAATTTGAAAATTAATTGTACTATGGAAGTTTGGAAAATTATGAAGCTTATTATATAGTATAATCATAAATTGCAAGTTTTTAGTAAAGCACATATTAATATAATACATCTAAACTTTATCAGTACGTCATTCTTAGATATAAAGTTGGACGCTACGAACGTTATAACCATCATTAAAGAATACGGCATGTACCCAAGTACAGAAGCATTTTACTAATCTTCGTAAATAACGAAGCAAGTTACTAGACGAGGTACGTTAAAATCACATGTACAAAACAGAGAAGTCTTTAATAAAGTACTAATTTGAAAAGATGATAAGGTTCTAAAACATCTTTGCTAACTAATCCTTATTGAAATGTATTTCAGTCACTAAATTCGAAGATACAATCTAAGAACACCTGAAGAATAAAGAGTAAATCTCGAAAATAAATTATCAATTACAAATATTTTAAAGACTTACTTAAAAAATTTCATAATAATTTTAAACATTAGTCCATCATCTAAAATTACGAAATATATATCAATTATGTATGAAAATTAATGAAATATCATACTTATGAAAAGAATAACTACAAACGAACAGTAAATTACCGAGACTTCGATATAGCACACAATATGCAGCCTTAATATTTAGTGGTCTATGTGGTGTACAACGTGTACTATAATAATTATCTTATTATCGATACCATTGTAATTCTACAAACTATTCAAGAGCATCTATGTATACGATATCATGTACAGGGTATATGTTTGACGCATAACGATTGTGAGTGCCGAGATATACATGACGAAGGAACATATCTAAAATAATTCTAAGCAGAGTTCAATCGCACATAGTAAACCTGGACTAGGGTAGGAAACACAATAAGTTGTGATTTGCATCTCCTGTACAAGCACGATGGACCTTACATATTTGTGTGTTCCATTAACATCAGTACTCGTATTTGAGCTCACATGCATTATGTAACCATTATCGAGCGCCTGTTTCTTCAATTCAAGAGTCCCCTACTTGACGGGTGTTTTGTATATAGCACCGATTTTAAACTGAACATAACGCAGTAATTATCGCTCGTTTACTTTCACATTGCGTATTCACAATCAAAAGTCACTTTATAAACAAAGAAGTCTAAATTTGTAGTTACTTTTTATTTTTTACTTTTTAATTGTTTTCAATAATTTTGAACCCGCACCTGTTTAGTATCTTATTCAGACTTACAATTTTCATTCTATCATAATGTGCTTTTTATAAGTAATTTTATCTTTATATGATAGTTTACAGTCTCTTTCTTGGATAATAATACTGTTTTAATTGAACTTATTTAATACTTGTTTATGAAACTACAGAATAGTATATGTATCTGTGAAATCGAAAGTTTAAAATAATTGTCAAATATTGTAAAATATTAGTTACTGGTTAATGAGTTCAAATAGATTTACGGAGAGAAGTAGGAGTGCTCGTTTACGTTTTTATAATTAAAATAAGAAAATCTTAAACTTTAACAGAGGGAATAATAATTCTTTTCGAAATTAAAAATGCGATTTATCCACAATAATCAAAGCAAAAATGTTTTTCCTTTCAATTTTATTCGTTAAAACATTATTCATTATCATATAGTTCAGTCAAGCTATTCAATTTTACACTGGCTATCGAATACGCTGAGGCAAAATTTGAATTTCAAGTTGTAGAATGCATATAGGCTGCCTGCAGCAACTGATGTTTGCGGTTTTGTTAAAAAAAAGTTACGCCCGATAGAACGCGACAGTGAGACAGAAAGCGTGAATAGCTAGAAACTTCAGTTTATTGTTCCGGAATTAATTTCCAAAGTAAAATCCTGTGTATAAATAACAAAATTTGTGGGATTAAACTAAAACGACTTTGAGGATGCTGATCTACGCGTAAGAGATTTGTATTCTTAAGCTGATAAAATGAACAATAACCATTTTAATCACAGAATTAATTATTATTACAGTGGTTTTCATTCGAGTTAACTAATTATAAATTAAAAGTACGTTGAAAAAAATTAAATGGTAAAAGAAAATAAGAAAAAACAAACATTTACTCCGTTATAAAATATGCGATTATTTTTTATATTAACTTTTAGATATGTATAAAGTTTTCAATTGTTAGAGTAAATAAAAAATTTAAACCTTTAATTGATTACTAAAAGATACCATATTCTTTTTTTCTTTTATATGCTTTGCATTTCTTCTCCATTTTTAAGATTTAATGAGATTTATAAAATACTTTAAGTTAGTGTACGAATCTAAGAAATTGTTAATAATTTTGAAACGTGATATAAAATCTATATAATGAATTCTGAATCTTAAATAATTTATAATAATCTTTAATATAATAAATTAGGAAACAAAATCGCTCAGAATATTTTGAAAGTTGAAAAGCAACGATCTTTGTCAATACATCATGTTAATGAAGCAATTTAAATTGTTTTTATGGAAGATTTGATATTATAAACTACGGATTATTTAAAACTCAAAAGACTCGGATAAATTTTTAAAATATCAAAAATTTAATTAAATACTTTGATATTAATCGATCTGCTAGGCATACTCGCGAGAGATACATGCGAGAGCAGGCAATGAAGGAAAACTTTGAATCAGTGAAAAATAGAGAACGGTGTAAAATTGGAAAAATGAATTAAATACAGAGATAGAATTAAATTATCTGTAAAATGAAGGCGAACAAAATGGAAGTGTTGTAAATGTGAAAACAGTGCAAATAGTAAAAGGCACAAAACTGCAATTATGTAGTCACGTGGAAAAAAGTGGAGAAAAAATTTCTGGGCAAGTGCGTAGTAAAACAGTTTTAAAAAGGTTGGATGAAATCACATTAAAAGTCAAAGTGAGTGAAAGCATAAGAAAAGTAAAATAAAATACTTATAGTATAAATAGCCAGAAATTGACAAGACAGGAAAGAAAGGCAATTTCACAACAGAACAGTGAATTAAATACAATGTCCAAAAAATAGATAAAGAGAAGACAGTGATAGAGATAAAAAAGCATTTATAGCAATAAAGGGAATAAGAAAAGAAGAATGACCAGAGACAAAGATATCTCCCTGTGTCATGTGTCTTAAACGAGTTTAACTAGCAGACCCACACTGAAGAATATAGAAAAGTAATAGTGCAGTGGAAAGTATGAAGGATGAGGAAGGTTTATATGGAAGACAAGACGGAGGAAAGATAGATGATTAAAATTAAAACAAGGTGCAAGTCTAATTTATTAGTGTTATTATTAATTTATTACTTTAATAGAACAATAAGTGTTTAAGAAAGAAGTGGAGGCTAAAAGGCAGCAAGTCAAATGTGAAGTTGAGTAGTATTGGAAGCAAATCTGTATTTAAGGATTAAGATTGTTACCAAATTATAAAAAGAAGTAAAAAGTGATGTCGTTTAAGTGATAGAGTACATAAACTATTCATGCGTAGCTTTAAAATGTATTTAAATATGTTAAAATTAATATTCTGAGAAAATGTGTTAATATAAAAATGTAAAAGAGAATGTTTGAATGATTTATAATAATTATATTGTTCAATCAACAACTTAATTATTTACTTTTATATTAATTAGGGATGTGACGTCGGTTTAACAATGTTTTAGCAACCTCTTTCTTCTAATTTGAAGCTCAAACTTTTTATCGAAAAAAACTTATCTAATATGCAAACTCAAAGAGGGGATATAAAAAAAAATCGGCCTTGATTAACGGTATTTAAATTCTCTTAATAGACACACAGCTTATAGCGCCATTAGATATACATATTTTAATTCGAGAAACAGGTGCATGCCATTAAAGTTATTAAATTGCAGGCAAATGACTATGAAATTACTGTCAGGGCTCAGTCTCGACATGTACAGGATCGCGTCGTCCCTGATTGTGCAGGCGTTTCTGTCTTATTTGTTTTACAAACGACCGCGACCGGAGTGTAATATAGGTAAGAGAATATCAACTGCTAGCTGGTAGGATTGTTCTATTTCCAAATCTCGCATCCCGCTGCTTCGAAACTTTGGTCGCCGCGATACTCGAGCAAAGAAAGATGATCGGGAGTTCAAATTCGTAGATTCATGGTGCTCTGTCAGTTTCTTCCAAGCTATTAACTTATGAACATAAATGCTTGAATATACTGTATAATAACTGTATTAGAATAAATGTTTAGCTGCATTTGTCGATATTTTCTTTTTCCTATAATAAATACATCATATATGGAGATCAGATTGCGATACTTGCTACAGATATGTTGCGAAAATCGTCTAATCCATTTTATTATTCTTATTTAGCAATTTATTCATCACGAAGAATATCCCAGACGTTAATAAATAATATTAGATTGATACTTGAGTATCGCAGTCATGTATTAATAAGTGAACTTAAAAACCAAATTAATAAAATATCAATATATAATTTCGGAAACATATTCTTGCGCATATTTAGAACATTATGGATAATGTTATCAAGAACAATTTAATTTTAAACTACGTACAAATAAATTATTCAAGTTTACAAGCATTATTTCCACATGACAAATTCTATGATGATCGTAGAGCTAATTTTAGCACAATACTTTATACATTTCAATGAAATCGTCGTTAAAATAACAAAAATTGTACAGAATTTTATTTTTAGGATAACTCTTATACATTGTTTAAAACAATGCCATAAATTATAAAATGTATATTCAATAACTAGTTTCAGAAAGTTAAATTTTATACAAAATATTTTACTTACGTAATGATATATATTTGTTTACTGAAAAAGTATCGATTAGTATTTTGATTTATCCAAAGCATTTTGTAATCGTACAAAATATATGTTCCATCATTGGTCACAGTTTTATTAACGAATCGTTTTTCATTTATTTTGTATTTTAGCTTAACGAAATCGAGATGAACTATATAGTTTACTATTTAAGAGGCGTTTTTTTATGATAGTAGTAGCAAATTTTGAAAATAAATACAATTTTCAAAACAATAAAAAAACTGTTTGTAATTAAATAATTAAAAAAAGTTAATTATTCAAATTTATAAACTTACATACTCAAAAATATATCTATCTTATATTTTTCGAAATTATAAACATAGATTTATTCATTCAAATGAAATATTTAATAAATCTCTTTTTCTCCATGAGAGAAATTTATGTGTAATAATTGAACTCTTAATTTATTTTATCATTGTAAAATTAACTTATGAAAAAAGAAAATGTGTCAGTTTATACAAAGTAAAAATATTTGCAAATATATGAAAATAATATTCAATAAAGCTTTTGAATGAATTTGTATTAATAACACTTTATTACATATATATTCTAAATTTATTTAATAGAATGGAAAATTCTTGATTAGATAAACTAATGTTTAAAAACAAGTGGATAATGCTATTGTACTGAGTAAAAAATTTTTTATTTTATTTGAACTATTTTCTTTTTATACCACACAAATTATCGTTTTATTTAAATGACACTGAATCAAAAATACAAAACCAAAGTAATAAGAATTTTATAAATTTAATGATAAATAATTTTCGTAAATTGATTAGTAATTAACATACGAATAACAACGATCAGTTTATCAGTAGAGAGTAAGTCATTAACAAAATCAACAATTTATGCAAAACTTTCATATAATGTATTTCATATAGGAAATCTTTAAGACTATTTTATTTCACTGTAGTGTATATAATATTATAATCAGATATTTTTTTTTAATAATATATATTTAGTTTAGTATACAACAAAATATAAAAGGAACCTTAATCTTTTTAGAGTTAACGATGCGCGTCATTCAAAACGACAATTAAACATGCTTCCTATTTTCAAGGAGGATTCAATGTTGGCTTAACTACTAGTAACTTAAACGTTAAATCTTCCCTTTCTCTTCAATTGAAGAACCAGGTTTCAAATGTTGAGTACTTTGATGCGAAATAGTAACAAAAGTGGTTTCTATCTCTATCAAGAGAAATGTCACGTACATTACGAATCCAACCTTCGAAGCGCTCAAAATTGAAATGAACGTTTTTATATTTAAATAATTCCTAAAATTGAGATTTTGAATTAATTTTGTAAATATATTTATATTATATGTTGTAATTGCTTTTTATTATTCGTGAGAAATATTCTTTGTAAATTATTTCGTTTAATTTATTTAAGAATTTGAATAAAATTACATTTACCAAATTTTTTATTAAATTTCAAAGACATTGCGTAATTGTAGACGATTGCTTATATTAGATACTTAATTCCAATATAAAATTAAAATTTAATATATAAAATTAAAATAATATGTTTAAAATTATTTTTTCGCAAATAAATATTGATTTTCAAATAATATTTATATCTATCTATTTTATTAAATAATTTAATAAAATTCAATTATTTTTACAACTATTTGTAATTGCACAACTATAATTGGACTTACAAAATTGAATTTGAAGATTTGTAGGGGAAAAAAGTTATTCTAGATCGAAAGTTAAATGTACAATTCAAATGAAAAGATTATTATACTTTCGAAAATATAAAAAGCATCTATCAAATATAATTCACGTCAAATAAAATTCGACCAAATAGAGATTTTTAACAATTATTTAAATTTTTTATTTTTAAGTTACAACGAATATTCATCTTTAATTATTAAAATAACTCTTAAAGTAAAAAAATTTCAATTTTTTTCTTTATAATAAAATTTCTAAAAATTGGTTTTCTAATTGATTCCTTATAAATTTTTTTACAAATATTTTGATATCTTACAATAATACTCATAAAAATTTTCATTTGAAATTATTATTTACGATTTTAACTAAATCTAAGATTTTATTTGATCAAAATAATGCAAAATATTACGTTATTCATATTCATTGTATCTTAAAACATTTATCATACATGAAAAACTAATTTACATTGTCAAAATCCATTTAAGTTGTAAATTATAATACAATCATAAAAGTTTTTCAATTTTTTATATCCAAATATGCTCTTTTAAAATAATCATCGGAATTCTATGCAAAGAAATTAATTTTATAAGGCACTAACTGCTAAAATTGATTCATATATTATATATATCATATATATCTTCTTGAAAAATAAGTGACATTTCCATCTATACAATATCCGCGAAAAGATCATTGCTATTGTACGAATGATTTTTGATTACCCGCAGAGAATATAAAAGTTATACGTAAATTTATTCGACAGTATTCTATTAGTCTTATGTGTAGCAACAAGTGTTTAAACAGTCTCAATTAGTGTCTTCGTAACTAACCTGCAAGTTATAATAGAAATTAACTTTTATAAAAGAATTTTCCTTATTTGTTTTTAACTCATTGTTGAGATACACATAATCCATCAACATATATTAAAACTTTTATTTGATTCATGTCTATTAAAACTTGTTAAATATATCATTTTAATCATAAAAAACTTTCACAAAATACATATAAAGTTTTTTAAGTAGTTACACTATATATACTATTAGTCTATATATTTTTAAGTAGTTACATCGTATATAATGTAAGTTTATATATTTATTTTTAAATTCTGATTAGATATTCTTTCTATCTACTTGTACTTCAATGAATACAAGTATTATACATTTTTTCTACGAGTAAAATATAAATAACTACATGTTGTTAATATATGAAGCATGAAATGTAATTCCATTATTATAATATTTAAACGGTAAATAAATATTTCTGTAGGTAGCAATAATTAGTATATCAAAATTATATCAATAATTTCTTTCATCTAGTAAAATTTAAAAAAATACCTTAATAATCATTTCTGCAACCACATAATAGAATCTTATTCTTCATTTATAACTATATATTTTATAAGATTCTTAATTGTAAAAGTAATTTAATTTATCAAATTTATTCACAAATGTTTTATCTTTTTATTTGTAGAAAATTAATATAGATTCTAGTGATAGTGTTACAATATCAATATAAATTTTAATCCACAGTTACGTACATTTTTCTTACTAAATGTAATATAACGCGTACAGGGAGTAACGTTTAGAAGCATCATTAGCAGCATATGCATACACATCGTTAAAATAAATAGGCTCTTCCGCTCAAAGGCATTTACGTATACTGTATGTACATATATACGCAGTTATAGGCATATACATGCTTTTAATACTCATATTCATCCGTATTCAGTTTACGCGCACTTCCTACCATAAGTGAAGTGGAATAAAATAATTTATGTATCGATAAAGACGAAAATTAAGACAACATCCAATTGAATTAATTATTGAACAGTGCATTATTAATTATTTGAATTTTAGACGA
The DNA here is from genome assembly GCA_018907185.1 of Platyscapa corneri. Classification (NCBI taxonomy): domain Eukaryota; kingdom Metazoa; phylum Arthropoda; class Insecta; order Hymenoptera; family Agaonidae; genus Platyscapa; species Platyscapa corneri. Next base: position 1,610,795 of record JACCHW010000004.1, read on the forward strand.
TATAAAATTTTATTATTATATATTTAGCGCAATATATAATTGGTAATATTATTTAAGGTAGGATATAAGATAATACAATATTATTTTAAACAACTGAAGTTATAAATTAATTTATATAGAATCTTTTTCACTTCTTTTTTTGGAGTGAAAGAAGTTTAGATTTTAAAGTTTTAAGTTATAAAAGACTTTAAATAAGTAATAAATTACTAATATAGGCAATTAATATTATTGATTAATTATAAAAGTTATAAGAAATTTTAACATGTTACATATAAACTATTAATTATATAAACAAGAACTTCAGTTCATACTTTTAAAATAAAAATAAAATTACGTCAAGGATTTAATATGAACAGGCAAATCATAAATTTTTATTTTTATTGTAAATCTAAATATATGTAAATTTACACCTAAAATAATATTATACAATTTTGAGAAATTTAATACTTAATACAGTGTTATTAATTCTGTCAAATATTATGATCAATTTCACTGAAACTACTTAGAAGTTCAATTTTCATACGGAGGTAAGAAGCAATATAAGAAGAAAATAACTATTTCTACTTCAGCAAAGTAATAATATACACCGATGGCTTCTATTTATTGTGCACATGTAGATTAAACACTAATAAAAAATAAATAATCGTTTTGATAGCAAATGTGCGGTTTAAAATAACTGTTCGGAAATTTTAATGGGGAGTTATCGGTCAAATTAAAATAGAAAATAGAAAAGAAGCATTAATATTTCAGAATAATTAACTATTATTTAATTTTAAAATAAATTAATATACTTAATCATTTATTAAAGTAGGCTTATAATTAATATTGATTAAAAAAAGACGATAAAGAATAATTAATTACTAAATATATGTATTTAGTGAGAAGTAACTATAAGTTCGAAAGAGCGATTAATAAAATTCAATATTGTATTCTTTAAATAGACAAAAGTAACATTTATAAATATAAAATGACAAAAGAATATTATTGTTTTAATTATCTTGTGTCTTACAAATTTAGTGAAGTAGAAAGTTGACAAGAAAGCTTCGAAGTGAGAATATCTGAATAGCTTCATCAGTTTATCAAATATTAATAAAATGAAGTCTAACTCATTTAAGACTTAAGAGGTAATCCAGCAAGAAAAGACTTAACGTGAACTGACGCCTAGAGCTGTATGCCGAGGCGCGAAAGGCTCTAAAAGTTTTATCCTTTGCTGAAGCAGAATAGGTAAAGATATTTTGCTGAAAATACAAATTTAACTTGAAATTTACAATATCTATTTTAAAATAAGAATAACTTATTTCTACTTAAAAAAAAATGAAACTTGTTCTTCTAAATAAGAGTAAGGAATCAAGGAATACGTTTAAATCCTGCCAACTTCTATGTTTACAAAATACTACTGAAAACTTTGAGACGATCGTATGTTCTCGCCTTTGGATTGCACTAAAACTGCAAAGAATTTTATAGTAAGTGAGTGAAATTTTAAAAAGAGCAGATCAATTATTAGCGCTACTCAGAGAGTGACTACAAATAATAAAAGTATTATACAGAAGTCACAATGTTCGTCCCGTATGTCTACTTTCGAAACGGTGAGACAGTTTTACTGCATATAAATATATCCAAGTTATATATAACTATCCAGAAAACTAATTTTGTAAGAAAAATGAAATTTTTCGAATAAAACAGAACAAGACGTAAGATAATTGTAAGACTTTTCACATCTATGAATTGTACTCATTTAATTTCAGTAAGACATTATTAAAATCGAAATAGAGTTTATTAAAATGTAACAACTTAGTTTATATGCGTGGATTAAAGTCATAAATCTTTTATTATTAAAAATTATAGAATAAAAATTTATTATATAAAATGTCACTTCATACATTTCAAATGCTATAAAAACTACTTAATAATCTCAAATTTAAACATAACTTTATTTGATTGTGTGTTATTATACGGATAAATAAGGTTGAATCTATTTATATAGTATAATCGGAATACTTCAAAGTTGTAACTGTGTTAATCGAAAAGCAAACAAGTAGCCTTTTCAATAATCATGACTTTACTCTTATATCAAACTCAACGGTCAATATGAGGTTCGACCCCCAAGATACAATTGTAAAATTTATAATTCCAATTCAATTATTTAGAATTATTTGAAACCCATTTAAACGCGATAAAATAGGTGAAAAGTATTCATGACTCACTATAGCTAAATAAATATCTTAAATATCTTTTTTGTTTTTAACAAATTATCCTATAGAATCCTCGTAAAAAAATTTGCTCATATAAAGCCTTTATTTATAAGTGAAAAAACATGTAAAATTTAAAAATTTTTTTAAATATTGAAAATATTACGTATAAGTTCAATGTTAACTTTATATATATCTATAAATCATACGTTAATTTTTTATATAAAGAAGAGATTAAAATTCGAAAAATGTAACTACTTTCTTTAATTTCTGTTTTATTCTGTGAAGTAAGGTTTTTAAAAATATATATATAATTACTGTAACTATCATTAACAACGAATACAACAAAATAGTGCAAATGATTAACTCATGTAATACAATTTTTATAATGTAATTCTACATAGAATATATATTAATTAAAGAGGATATGAAATTGCGCAATTATGAATTCTATATACTTGAATCAATAAATTGTAAAATATTGAATTTAAAACCAAGCCTCCAAATATTACAACTTAATTATTTATTGAGTTAATTATAATCAAAGAAGCATCATAAAATGATATTTCTACATGAATAATTAAAGAGTATTTTTCCAGAAATACCAAAATAAAATTAAACAGAGAAAAAGAGAAAGTGAAAAAGAGAAATAAAGATAAAGATGAAATGTACTTCTTACAATAATTTACAACCCTACAGTTGATAAATAGACTCGTATCTCGAGAATGATAGTTTATATCACTTTATAAAAATATTTGTACACAAAAATCTGTTAAAAAATATGCATATTTTTTATAATTCCTTTATTTTTATAACAACATTTTTAGAGAATAAAATTTTTCAAATTTAAAAATGTTTAATGTAATCATAGATTCTTCAGAAATAATATTCTTATCTGCCAGATATTGTATCATTATAATTAGATAATATGATCTGTAAACTATCTGTCAAAATATTCAGATAAAAATTTATTGTACCGAAGTAATACACGCATAATAATTTTACAACTTGTGATTTAAAAATGATGACATGAAAATTAAAGATTTTCGTTTAATATATTAAATTTCAACCAAAAACATAGATTAATACTTTAACTCAAAAAAATATACGTCAATGTGTTTTTTATTATATTTTCCATTTTATACAATATAAATAATAAAAACTATTAATTTATTGTTATTCCAAAAATTTCAAAATTCTTTTCCAAATTCAATGATAACACTAACAATTTAAAAAATATTATTATGTAGCATATTTATATTTTTTATTTAATATCTTGAATAACTACATTGAAACGTAAAGTTTTTATATTATTTTAAATATATTTTCTTTATGAATATTATATTTTAATTAAAATAATATATACGTTTTATATTTATTGATATGTTAGTTTATAAAATTTATCGAATAAAACAAAAATAAATCAAGTGTGAAATATTAAGAGATAAAATATGTGATTGATACATCATTCAGAACATTCACAGAATGTACATTTATTGTATGATTGCGTAATGATTTATTAATTATACTTAATGTAGTAATAGATAATATATATATATATATATATATATATATATATATATATATATATCCAATAGTAAAATTTAAACCTTAGAGTTACTTATGTTACAATAACATAATGTATTGTACCTTATTCTTTATAACGGTAAAATAATATGTGATATGTAAGCACTTCAGTTATTAGTGTTGCATACACTATTTACTTATTTAATAGAATGCTATAAAAAATAGCAAAATAATTGAATAATTTATTCAGCATTTCATAAGTTATTTTTCAACGATTTTTAAGGAAGTAAAAACCGATGTTATAAATTTTAAGGAATATTTAGTACCTTGATTAAATAACATTAATCCACGTAAACTGGCAAAATATTACGACAATACATCACTAAATGGATTACTCATGTATAAAAGGAGCCGCATAAAAACTAAATTTCTTTATTATTTATAATGCATTATTACATAGTAAAATTTATAATTTTATTCTCAATACAATATAATACGCAAATAGCGCTGTAGAAGTTCTTGGGAAAAACTGAGTTACATATTCCAAGTTTTAAAAATAAAATATTCACAACAAACAGAAAAAAGTTGACACTTAATAGATGTGTAAATAAGAATGAATGTATTATATCTACATAACTATTTCCTTTTCTCAGTACATCGAAAATTCGTTTTCCGACTAGAAGCGAAATTCGAATTGACGGAAGTTTCTTGTTTGTTCGAGCATTCTCCCGGAGTTTCCTGAGGAGATACTAATGACGGCAAAAGTAAACTCGATTTTGCTCGTCTGAAAGTATGGAAACAGACACGCAACGCGTGCTGATTGCTGGAGGACTTGGGTATACAAATTGTTGGCTGGATCACGATTCTCTCCGAATATTAATTCACCGTTTCTATTAAGGGCCGATATGTCGTGCATTAAGGACAATCTGAAAGCCTCTGGTGCTTGGGACTCAAGACTCCAATATTCTAGTTGCGCCTCTCTGCATACAGACATATGTGTATGCAAATAGTGGAGGAAGATCGGTTCCGAATGATCCGCAAAACGTGCATTTACAACGGAAACGGACCAATAAACAGAGGTTCCATTCAGCCAAACCACCCCTTACACATTGAGCGCTTCCTTGATTCTCTATACCTGTAGGCTGAAATGAGTTCCTGGCCGCGGTCCAATACACACGGATGCAGACTCCCTCGCAGCTCTTATCTTTTTCTATTCTCCACTATCTCTTTTAATCTCTTTCACGTTTTTCGCTTTTTTTCTTTCTTCGCTTTCAATTTTCTTATTCTGTACCATTACCAAATCCATGCCTAGCTCCTTCTGTGGCAACTTTTTTCATGATAACTGCACTTTTCGCGAATATTGTACTCGTCCAGTAATAAAGTTCATTTTTCGTAATTTATAAGTTACAGACAATACGAGCAGTTTTACTTTAAAATTTCAAAAATTATTTTTTCGAAACTAATAAACTGCAAGGATTTATGGGCTTCGAGAAAAAGTATATGTAAGTACACGTAAACATAATAAGTTCTACAGATTTTAAAAATTATTTAACTCATATTGCATGTTGAAAATAATATTGTTACTGTCGAATTATATTTCGAATATATAAATAGTACTGATGTTTAAAAAATTATTATCTCATGTTGCAAAGGATACAATTTCCAAATAAATTTTTACCTACTTTCAATTTCAGTTCGCGGGTGGGGTGTGTACGTCTTACCCAACTTCCAACTTCTTATGTAATAATGAAAAAGCATAGAACAAAATTAAATAATAGATTGTAAATTATATAAATATAAGGAGATATAAATTTTTTATAATTACATTTTCAAAATTTTAAGCTGAAACATCACGAACTTAACTGTTTTATTATATTCACAAGTTTATTATAAGGCATGACTATTAAAGTTAGAATAAAGGAAAATGATTCTGGAAATTCCGAAATATAGTTAGTTCTAGCAGGCGCCAAAATTGTGCAAACCAAAAACGAAAATTCGCTTTTCTGCTCAGACTCTGTATTCTGAATGACTATTCGTATGCGCAGGTAGTTTGACTCGGCATCCAATACAAATGGGAACCGCCCAGAATTGTGCATTCGCTATGAAACTGCGAAACTGCAAAACTCGCGGGTAAACTGCGTCGAGCGGCAGAAGCTGCATCCGGATAGATTGCAGACTGTTGCTCGAAGTTAGCCGATACCACGTAATCGAACACTCGAGCAAATAACCGTTGCCATTAACAGAATGGGAGCTGATTTGTCAAGGATTCTTCTCCGATATAAGCACTTTGGAAATTTCTGACTAAATGATGCTTGGCGAAGCTCTGTTGTGAATTTCGCTGCAAGGTGTCCACTTGTATTGTTTGTGGATTGTTCTAATAGATTTTATTGTCCTAGTACATGCAAAAAATATTATGGCTCACGTCGTCATTTGGTGCAATTGTACTAGGCAAATTCTTTCTATATTTTTCTCTTTCAATCATATCAAGTCTTGGTAAATTGAAAAATTAGTTACTTAAGATTTACTTTTTAAAATATTTAATTGGCTTTTTTATAAGTTTTTGAAGTTTTAAAGCATTTTTTATATTAAATATAAAAAAAAATATGTTAATTTTTGATAATAGACAAGCTAAATATTTGTTTTACTCCTTGATTTTTTCGATTTTAAATAATATACGATATTAAAGTTTATATATCTGAAGCGGATAATATTTCTTCCGATCTTTCCTTGAGTAATAAATACCATTAAGAGACTTAAAAAGTCAAGATTAAATTAATTAATAAGGCGTCGGTACGCATATGTCTATTATATTTTAATGAAACCGTAAATAATTCTTCTATCATATGTTTACATATTGAAGGATAAAGATACGTAGTATAGATCATATAAGGTAATATAAGGTAAAGAAGCTTGTCATCCAAAAGCCTGTGCTAAAAATTTATGGTAATATGCTGTATCGGTGGTAAGTTTCACTTATGTTTTAAAATGTCAATGTTTGACTATAAAATACAAAAACTGAAAAGAAGTTGAATAAAAATAAATGAATTTGCGGAATTAAACTCATATTTATATATAAAACCACAGTTTTAGAACATAAATCTCCAAAACTCAATCAAGGTGCGCTGGTGGGTAGATTTATTACGTAGTCACGGTGCCGGAGAATCTTCTTCCCACGGTACTTTCTTTCTCACACATCTTCAAACATATATAAGCGCGTGCATGATTTAGTCTATGAGTTTGTTTTGTCAGAGACATAAAGCTTTAAGACCAGCTGAGCGCTCACTATCATTCGAGATATTGCGGTGGGTGTGAGTCGCTGACTTTATGAGCATCATGCATTTTCCTGGAAGCTTAATATAGCCTTTATACATTCTAAAAATGAAACGTAAAATAATTTTTATTTTACTCAACTTCTATAGATTTAGACATTATTAACTGACGATATCCGGGACCATCAAAAAAATATAAAGATTATAACAACGATGTATTCATCGTAAAAGTAATCAGTCCAAAATAAGACAAAATTCGAAAAATTATGTACATGAAAATATGGATTTTTTTTATACCTGAAAAAGTGTTTGTCAATCAATTTCTATGTCATAAAAGTTACTAGTGCAACATACCAAAATTCTTTCATTACAATCAGATATCCTAAAAATTTCTATATACTTCAATATTTGCCAAAATCTGGGATTAACCTTTATTAATTACTTTTTCAATTTTCATTCAAAGTAGCCATATTTTTTAATACACTTTTAAATTAAATATAAATGTCAATTTCTGTTAAATTTTTTATTTCAAAATTGTAATTTAACTACGATTGAATCGCAGATTTTGAGAAATGAATAAATTTAAATCATAACCTTAGCTTACTTCTTTTAAATTAACAATAATTATTTTAGAGAAATTATAATATTATAACACTAAAATAATACTGACAGAAAGTGTATCTATATCACTATATTAGTGTTAATCATAATATTTAATTTAATTTAATATCTTAATTAATAATATTAATATACTTAAGTAAAATTATAGCTTATCGTTAAAGTTGTTTGTATTTTTTTCCCTAAACTTCAACAATTTAAGTAAATGCATACTCAAATAACGTATAAAAGATATGCAACTACTTTATGCTTTTAATAAATTAATCAATATAATAATTTTGTTATCGTCAACATTGAGGTAAAAAGTGATACAAAAGTACTTCACTCTTCTCAAGGTTCGGTAAAATAGTAAATGCTTATCCCACGTTAAAATAATTACTATAATTTAATAAATACGCCTTTGTAATTGAACTCATTATATGTATATTAATAGAGGTCCTGATTAACAGTATTTTTAGAATAAAGTGTATAATAAGTAAGCAATTTTGGGGGTTGTTATTTATAAGAGGATTCAAAGCATATTACGCACCTTAAATATTATACGTAAAGTGTTAGATATATATATATATATTGAATGAAACATACGTAAACAAAAATTGCTAGGTAAATTTTATTTCTACATAAAGGGAATCGTTAAAATATTACATATCATATAGAAATAATAATTTCTTACAGTCAGAAACTAGAATTATTAGTATAGATTTGTAAAGAGAACCATTGCAACCTTAGCTGTGTGAGATATCAATCAAGAACTTAGACTCGAATCCATTGTGCTAGTATTTCTGTATAGTCTATTTAAATTATCTGCTAACAGTTTGCAATATATAATGTTATCTCCTTGCAAATTAAGTATATGCATAGTAGCCTGATGCTCTCCATGTCTGGAAAAGCATTCTCTTTTACCCCCTGCTATAGCTTGACAAAAACCAGGCATCGGTGCAAGAGCTGTTCTGTCGATGCGCTTCTAATTTTTCTTCTTTTTTTTCATTTTATTTGAACGTTCTTCATAAAACGATTGTTGACTCTTTAGTAGTACAGTTATTAATCTACAAATATCTTAAACAAATTTCTTTCAGTCTGTTAACAGCATTCTAACAATTCTATTAATCTTCTAGACAGCTACATGCTCTTTTATTATGCTTAATTATTCAAAAACTCTGTAGGGAACTATTTACCACCGAATTTACAAAAGGATTTGTCTATTTTGTCCAATGCTTCATTCTAGGTGCTTAGTACAACCAATCACGAGTTTCTGGTTAAAAAAGGCAATAATAATTACCATTTTAATATATTTCAATCATAACATTTAATAAACATATTAGTTTCCCTAATTTTACTTCAAACATGTGAACATAGGTGTTTACTGTGAAACACCATATTATGAGAACTTTTTTTTCTCGAATTTCCCCACTTATCTTTATTTTAGAGTTGAATCCATCTATTCTTAGCATGAAATATCATAGTTCTTATAAACTACTCTTTTTCTACTTGAAACAATAGTTTTATAAGCTTTTCTTAATTATTTGCTTAAGATGTCGCTTTCGGGATCGACCAAAAAGAATCCTATCTACTATTTATAGATTTAGGTATATTTTCTTTTATTGAACTTCAACATCCGAACTAAGATCGTATTTCATTGTTCTATGACATCAAAACTTTAAATTTCATGCTCTATTAAATTTGAAATATTGCCATTCTATTTGCATCTGAATATGTAATCATATATTACATCTGAAGTTAAGTTTAATTTTACTTCCTACGGTTTCCTATCTTTCTTCTTATATTTTTCGATATATTTACGAATTTAAAAAAAACACTCATCTTCAAATCTTTTTTGATCTGCTGATGTTTTCTTTTTGTAATTTGATTTTAACTTAATTTGTTATCTACTATTACACAAATATATATAATAATTCTAATAAAACAATTAGAGAGTACATATTAAGTATTTTTATAGACTTCTATTGTGTTTGATTATAAGCAGGAGAACTTAAGTTTAATAGAAATTTGGTCATCAGATTTTTAAACCAATTTCATAATTTTTTCTTTAAAAAATATTCTAAATGAATTGAGACAAATCAGTACCATTATTTCAAATAATAAGAACATTACTCATTACTGTATTATATTCTAATTTAACTATTTTCACGGCGTAATTCATGTATTTTTCTTTTTCCTGAAAAAAATGCATTCTAACTTGCGTGGTCTTAAAAATAGATTATAGACAATGTTTATAGTAATTTAAATTATACTATTTTGTTAAAAAATAATAGAATGAAGATAAGATTTCTTCCTTGCAATAGTATTATTGAATAAATATTACGATATTATTCGGTTAAAATTTTATCGAGGAGAATATCAAAACTTTAATTTATATTCATGTAAAAATAAGTTTATAAAATTAAATAAATGTTATCAGCATTTTAATATATCATTATATTTATGTAATTTAATATATTTCTGAACTTATACTTTTAACTTGAATAAAAATTTAAACATAAACAAAAAGTGAAAAATTGTATAAATTTACTGAGCATATTAGTTAGAGAAAAAAATAAGTTTATTGATTGAAATATAAAATATTTAATAAAAGTATAGTAAAAATTTATAATCGCAATAGAAATCCAATGAATATTAGCAATAGCTCAGTTTTTATTTGTCAATGAATTAAATAATCTTTTAAAGAATTTTTTTAAATAATAAAAACAATAAAAAAACCTTTCAATCTATCTGCAAATTATACAAGAAGTTTATTTCAATGTATATATTAATCAAACGAAAACTTAAAAAAAAATTTAGTTGGAATTTAATTCTGCCCATGTCTAATAAACTAGAAGATTAAGTATAAAATCTCAATCAGTTACAAAAGAATATTAAAAATTTTGATCACAATCAGTGACGCATAAATGACTTCACTATAAAATATTAAGAATAACTAATATTCTATAAAATTAGACAATAATATTGAACGACAAAGTTGCCTACAAATAAAAATAACTATACAATATCGCTCACACAAAATTTAATTGATTGATTTTTTGACGAAAAAAATTTAAAAACCAACTATTTTAAAAAAAAATTCATAGTTTGAAAAATGTGGTGATGTAACGATATAGCTTAGTAATCGTAAAAATAATATATTTGGAAAATTTTTTTTCTTCAAAGCTGCATTTTTTATATACAAAAATCTCATCATAACAATTATATGGAATAGAATAATTTTTCATATAAAATCAATATTGTGAAAGTTTAATTCAATTTGTTTACTGTCCGGAAATTATAAAGAGTGCTCAGACGTCATTAAGATTAGATTATCTAAATAATGAGATAAAGCATTTTAATAAAATATCTAAAACAACGTATTACTAATTTGTTCTCTTATAAAGCTGACTGCGATTTCCAAAGGGAATCATGTGACACTACGTATTCATACAACTGTGTCCATTATGGTAGAAGACTCGTATGCATGCCCGATATCTTCGTCATTCTGGACCATTGACTTCATGGAAATCATAGTTGCAAGAGAAGAGAAATGATGATAATGACAAACGTCCGATAAGAAGCTTGTTCGGGCCAGTAGTCACGTTTAAAAATCAATTGTCGTATATGAGTGGACTGACACTTTTATGTTTATCAAATAAATATTGAAACGATGTTATTAGAAAAACGATTACGTTATTATAAAAACGATGTTATCTAATAAAAGCTATTAGAAAGATTATTTTTTTCTTTTTATTATATTTTTATAAAATTAACTCCATCCATTTTAAGGATTCCGTTTAAAAGCTCAATACATAAATAAACTAATGCTTTCTCAGTAAATTAAACTGTAAAATAACAGATAGTTAACAATGTCTAATATTTTTCTTAATATAACACATCTTATTTAAGATAAATCAATAGGGACAGTTTGTCAACGTATATAAATAAAAAATCTTTGCTTAATTTTAAAATCTCGACAAGAAACGTCTACATTTAATATTATTCTTATATATATTTAAATAAAAATAAACTGTATAAAAAAATGTGCGATCAATAATATCATTTAACATACTGAAACTTATTTCGTAATGCGGTGATTTTTAATCATTATATAAATATACAAATTAATGAGTATAAATAATAAATAAACTAATAAATAAATTTAGTACATTTTTAGTTTTGTATACTCATGCTTATGAAGATTTATAATACTGTAAAATTATAAAGTTTATTAATTTAATTTAATTTATTTATGAAAAAGATTATAAATGTTATAATAATTATCGATATAACATAATTATCATTTCAAAAGGTTTTGATTTTTATATATACATTATTATGATTTTTCATGGAATTAATTAAATTATCTTTCAAAATTATTCTTTTATTATATAAGAAATTCAATAAATAAAGCAACTTATAATTTCCTGTATATTTAAGATTTATAATTAAAATAACTATATTAAAAACAATGATGAATTAAATTAATTAATTTAACTTTTAAAAAATGTAATGTCTTATAAGGTTGAGATAAAAAAATTATTTTTAAATATTTTTAATTATAATTGGCTAAACATGATTAAGATATTTTTATAATTTTGAATATCGTTAAGATAATATTTTCTAACAGTGCAATTAATTGATAATTATAATTGATAAACATGAAAAATATTATGAACCCCAACTATCAAAGAAAAATATTTGATTGTTTATATTTTAACACCAGAAAACGAAATATTTATATGATAATTATGAAAATATTTAAGAAATTTAATTATATAATAGCAATTCTACAGAAGAAATATAAATAAGTTTCTAAAAGTAAGCCTTGTATAAATTATTTAAAAATAGGATGAAATAATATTTGTAAAAGATTATAATAGAAGTTAATAATTTAAACTTAAATATGGGTTATTTTCTTAATATTATCTATAACATTAATTTATAAAATACATAATATATTTCTTAATATTATCACCTGTACTAATGTTAAATATATAATAATTATGAACAAATTTTATTTATGGAAGTTATAGAGAAAATTGGTAATCTTATTAAAGATACAATATAATTTTCCAAAAATTGATAATTATTTATATTAAAAATAAGAAAAACAAATTATTAATAATTATTAAATAATATGTTATTCATTCATGTGTAATATATTTTATATATCCATTTTAAAATTAAATTATTAAATTATTGATTGGAAAAATATTTATTAATACTCCTTATAAAGTAGGTTTGATTTCATTTTTATATCTAAAAAAGTTTAAAATTTTTTAATTCATTGTTTTTAAAAGTATGTGTATTATATATTATCTAAAAGTAAATAGCTAAAAATACAAGCCATAAATGGATTGTATTAAAAAAATTATGTATTCAAAATCTTAATTGTACTATTTTAATATACGGGAACCCTTTTGACATATTTTAGTTGCATTTGTGAATATGTCTAGTCGTGCGTTTAGTGTTTTACAAAGTGTCGGATTAAAAACTAGAAAACTTCATGAAATATTAAACTCACCCTCATCGGTCAAGGAACATTAAATCAAGTTAATACAATCGTATCACTAATATGAGTCACAATATACAGGATATAACTAAGAAAAAAAGACAGAAATTCATTCCCCATAAAATGTACGCGTCATTAAATATGAGTCTCTCTTTATTTCTTATCTCAAAAACAAAGATTACAAACGAGTTCGCATATATATTTCCTTTCCTACTTCCATTCTCATGGCTATTAACGCAACCTTGTATAAGTTTTAACACATTCCGTAATGATCGCGTTACAAAATCATGTCAAACAAATAAATTAACACATAATAGATAAATATAAGAAGAATTTAGATAAGTAGATGTCAATGGAATTAATTACAGAGATAGAATGATCAAATATTTTCAAGTATTGGTTTATCGAATTCTTGTAGTAGTAGAAAATGAAAACTTTACATATGACCCGATGGGAGAATTTTCAAGTAAATGAAGCTTTATCCTGATGGTAGATTAGACATAGACAGATGGGGTGATTCATAGAATTAGTATGAGAGAGAGAGAGAGAGTGACTGAGTGAATTGAAGCTAGAAGTAAAGTGTCAGAATCGGGAAAGGAGTAAGGACGCATTGTTAGCTAGAGATAAAATTTTCCAACGCCGACGACTAGTTTTTTTATCTTCTTTTTCAGTTCGTTTCATATTTTTATATTGTTTTTCATTTTCAAGCATACAGTTTCAAGTAAATTAATAGATGTGTGAATTTCTCATTTGCTTTTTTAACTAAGAGAAAATAAGTATTTTTATGAAAATAAATTGCAGTGAAATTTATTCTTTTATTTCTGAAAAAGCTAAAATACGAGTGGCAGAACAGAGATAATCATTTTAAATTAAGTATAATTATTTTAGAATTATTTCTAATGTGTCCATTATTTATTATGTTGGTCATTCGATAATATAACTTACAAAAGAGAAAATAATCTGACGCATAGATACAATAAATCTTAAAATAAAAGCTTTATTTAATAAAATATTAAAATAATTTTTATAATATTATAATATTTATAAGATGTTAATTTTACAAAAATTATGAATAAATTATTGTATGTTAATAAATGTAAAGAATACTTTCGTTATATTACTTAAAATAATTTAATAATAAACAATACGCAGTATTTCGCAAATTTTAAATAGTTCATTGTTGCACCTAAAATTTTAAAATTAAAAAGATAATTGATACATTAATAAAGGTCATAAGTTTTTTTAATATAATGTATTTCAAATATTTAAAAAAATTTTTTAGAATTAACAAGTTCACGTGTCCCGACCGATAATAATCGACCGACTCGCGGAAAACTAAATATTCTTCACACACAAATAAAAATAAAAAGAATAACGACGATTAATGTAATTTATCGGAGAATAAGAACCGGTGGGCCGAATTTTAAGAACTTCTACATCGTTGAGTGTTAAAGAACCTCGATTGCCGTTTAGATTTTTGGAACCTCGGCGTCGTTGTTGTTTTACGAAATGACCAACAGCCGACGAGCTGTACCCCCGGAGCGGCAATCGGGATTATCCGAGAGAACAACTTTGGCGATGCGTCATATACTGTGCCATATAAAAAAACCTGCTCAGTTTTGTTTGGAATTCACCCCATCTGCATCTATCCTTTCTTTGACTGCAGCTCCTGAAAGAGCCAACCTTATCAAAGCTGTTCACCAGATACCTTAAGTAAGAAATATTTCAAATAACCTTTCTAATTTTTTTTGAGGCGTTCATTGGAAAACATATTATGTTGAATGCAAATAAGACAAGCCCGTATCACTATACTCTTGGGATCAAATAATACTAATCAGCCATAAAGGAAGTTCATTTAACTTTGGAATACTCTTTTAATAATGCTATAGCGAGTACTACTAGAAATGCGTATCGTTGACATACATTATTTCAAAGATAAAATATATATCAAAGTATCTATATATAATATAGATACGTTGGTTAATATTATGTGAGCATTTCACAATATCTTAGAGATAAAATTTTCTTCAGTTAACAATTACGCCATTACAATAACAGAAATCTATAAATTATTAATCAAGTTACTTCAACATTTTTTATATTAATCTTATCTGTTTACGAAAGAATATTACCTATTATTAATCACAAAATGAGGTCTAATGATAGAAAAATATTAAATAATCGTAAATACTTGTAAATAATACGTAGCCTCCATATATTTCTATTTTTAATTGTTATACATATCAACATACAAGCTGGTTTAAATACTTTCGTGAAATGTTTGAATAAACATATTGAGCTTTCTTGTTCCACTTTACAACTTTCAACTAGCTGAGTATTTACTTATCATAAAAATAGCTGAAAATAATTATATGTAAATAATTCTTAAAGATATTTCTTGATTATCAAGAAATAAATATAATTAACAAATATTGAAATAAAAAAACTCTGCTTTACAACTCATCATTTGTTTATTTTGATATTAGTAAATAAAAGAGTACATAAAGTTTCATTTTTAATATTGAAAAAATATTAAAGTATTTGTACTAGCTAATTATAAACTTCTATTATTAAAGGAAAGGTCACATAAAATTTCGTGTATCATTCTAGATCGTAAACTGTCATTATAATAGATTCGATGAACTTCATCTTTTCAATTTTTTACAGCTATATAAAATGGAAAAAAGATATAGAAAAGTTTGTATGATATAAAAACCCTTAGGCTGATTCTAGGAAATTAAAAGAAGAAAATAAAGGAAAAGAATTTTTTCACTTTATTGGTTTACGAAAACAATAAAGTGAAAATCGACAGTATTTTTAATAAAATGAAAAAGTATTGCTATGCAATAAAAATAGAATAATACGAAGAAAAATAAAGTAGATTTTCAGTAGACTTCTCAAGATGTAAAATAAAGTAAAAGAAAAACAAAAACTATTAGACTTTCATCTTAGATCGTAGCAATAATCGGATGAAAATGAAAGAGAAAAAAAATTAAACATTCAAAAATTTCTAGAGATTACAAACTTGTCAAGTTACGCAATGTAAGAAGTATCAGAATATGAATTGAATTTTATCCTCTATGTTTTTAACTGCATAATTTAGCATTTATTATACGAATAGCCTTATCTTACTTGATATAATTATAAAAAAATATCTTTTTTCATTATTTTAAAAAAATAGTAAAACATCTACTATTTCATCTGTTATATAGTTTAATTGTTTACAACTAGATTATATACAATTTTGCATTATCATAATATATTTTTAATCTTTAAAAATAAATTTATTTGCAATACATTCTTACTTCTTCTTATTTACTTTTAGTTTTTTGTCATTATTTATTAGCCACCGCATATTTTATTAGTGTAGTTTAGTATAGTTGTTTTTCTTGTATATCTTCCAATTCTGCTTCAAATTTTTCAATTCTTCTTTTATTTTTCCTTAGTTCCTTTACATATTTTTTTACTTTCTCATTTAGTATGTATTTTTAGTATTTATTTTTCATTTATTAAATCATATAATTTATCTTTTACTTTCAAAATTACCTTTGCATATAATTCATCTACTATATCATTCTTGAAATTCTGTAATTCCTCTTTTCTTATTTTTAAGTATTCTTTGCTTCTTGATATCTTTATTTCTCTAATCTCTTCCTTTAATTTTTTTCATTTTTGTCTTCTTATTCTATATGTTCTTATGTTCTATAGCTTTAATAGAAAAGTGCAAGAAAAGATACAAGCAGACCACACAAGATTCATCGGAAGAAGGGAATAAGTGAAAATAAAGAGAAAAATCAGAAAGTAAGCTGTTGGAAAAGGAAGAACATAAGTGATGACAATTATTGTTATATGAAATTGTGCACATAAGCTTATTTTATACTTAAGTAACAATGCAATGTTGTTCATAAATAAAACTATTTATCTAAATCTAAAGCCTTATTTTTTTTTGCTTCCTTTCATACAGCTGCCTGTATATATTTCAATTTTTTTACATCCTATAAGGTATATTTTAATATTTCTCTTACAAAAATCTGAATGTTAATCACAGAGTTGGGAAGGGTGACGGATTTGAAAAGGAACTCGGAGTTGATTATATTTTCAAAGAGATTTATTACCAACGCAGCACTCTATATATATACTGTAGCCGACTCGTACGGTGAGAAACGTACACGCTCCTTACGTTTGCAAAACCAAAGTGACGAGTCGCGCGCATATCGCTCTATTTATTTACAATTCATTTGCCGTTATTCGAACTTGCATGTTCGGACACGCAAGTTTCACATATGCTGACGATTCGGCTCGTACAATACCCGATTACCCGACTTCCCGGAAAACTCTCGGGAAAGCCCGAACGTGCTTTTCTTGGGGCCGCCCGACGTCGTCATTTACGACTCGGGCTTTCCCATCGTCGTCTGTCTTCAGGGAAACCCCTCGGGGAATTTCATCGGCAACACTAAATATTATTCCTTCTCCGCCACCCAGTGTTATTATGCTCTTTTTTCATTTCCATTTTAAATTTTTTTAAGATTTTCAAACCAAATCTTCCTTTTTCTCTTCTTTCTTTTTATAGATGCATTCTTTATCTTTTATAATTTCTAATATTATTTGTGTGAATTCCTCAGTATATCTGAATTTTTCGAAATGACTGATCCATAGTTGTATTTACTGCCCTATTTTTATATTTTTACGTCATCTGATAACGTGTTAATGTTTTCTGCTTTTGCCTTCCAAATGAGCGAAGACCAATTTAAATTCTGCCAGAAAAAAATTTCTTTCTATCACATAGCTCTTTTCTTTTTTGCCTTTTATTGTTCTATTCTATGGCAAAATCCCTTCTTCTATTATTCCTTTTATCCACTCTTTGTAATTTCTATTCCTTCACTATTTAAAATGTTATTTTTAAAGGTGATTGCTCCCTTTATTATTTTATTTCAATCTCGATTATTTTGGTTTCCAGTATAAAAAAAAGTCTAGTGAAAGAATAGAGAAAAGGAAGAAAAAGGTGTATGAAGAAACCACATATAAAACAAATAAAGAGTGGAAAAGTATAAAGAATAAAATAGAAGAGCTAAAAAAGTTTGAGAAAGACATAAAGGATATAAAAGATAACGAAAAAAAGAGATGGATAAATTGAAAGAGAAAATAAAAAGTAGATGAAGAAAGAAAATCTCCTCTGAGCTCGACGCTTTTTAACATAGGCATGTCGGATCTGCAGGACTACCTAAAGGAATTTAGATCATCAGGAATTAGGATAGGTTTAAATATAATTAGATTTATCACAGACGATATAGCGATTTTAGGTAAGAGTAACACGGAATTAAGGAAACTGTTAAGATGTTTAGAAAAGTTTCTGATCAAAAAAGGGTTGGAAATTAATGTAGAAAAAACAAAAATAATTAAATTTAAAAAATTAAAAGGTAATTTGTCTGGAAACAGAGATTCATTCCCCTAGAAGAATAAAAATATTGAAGTGCTGAAACAATGTTCTTACCTTGGATACGCTATATCGGACAAAAATAATGATACGATTCAGAAGAGGAACTTGGCAAAAAATGCAAACCTGGTGATTGAAAAAGTATGGAAAATAGAAGAAGTTTATTTTAAAAATAATTTAGTTATGAGAATGAAGCTATTCCAATCACTAGCGAAGAGTTTAATAACATATGGTGCAGAGTTATGGGGATGGGAGGGTAACAAAGAGATAGAAGTAGTGCAGAAAAAATATATAAAATGATGTCTGGGTCTGGAAAGAAATACACCAGACAGTATTTTTTTTAATTTTTAATGTTAGAGACTAATAGAGAAAAAATAGATATATTCGCGCTAAAAAAAAGCAATAAAATATGAAAATGGAATAATAACGGATATAAAAAGAATATAATCAAAGCATGTCTAAACATCTGACCTGAAGAGTGTAGAAAATTAGAAAATTGCAAGTTATTAAACAAAAAGAACAAGAGATTCGCAATGTCAAGAGGAAAATTCTGGCGAAGCATAGGATGGTCGGGACCCATTTGAAGAGAAAAATTACAAAACACGGATCTATTGTCAAAAGAAGCAGTATCTATTAAAGTTGGTCAGGACAAACATATATGGTTTAATCACATGAATGAGTCCAAATATACGGAAGAAATAAAATATCTAATAATAGATAACGTAGGAAACAGAGGTAATTTATATTATAAGAAAGAAGTAGGGAATTTAAAAAGAGGTCTAAAATGCTTGCCAGATTTAGAATGGGCTATGAAAACCTAGCAAATAAAAAATGGCTCAAGAGTGAAGAAAAAAAGTGCAGACTATACGGTACAGAAAATGAAACGTTAGAACACATTATAAAAAATTGCAACGTAGTTTGCCTCGGAATAAATAATTAGAAGCGATGTTTTAATTACAACAGAAAGGACATAAGTAGAATGTACAAGATACAATGGGAGAGAAGAAGAAAAATAGAAGAGAAAGAAACGTGTATAGAGAAAAATAAGTTTACGATACCGGAAATTGATCGTATATCATAAATGGTGTTAAAATAAAAAAAAAGAAAGAAAAAAGAGAAAAAAAGAAAGAGAAAAAAGGGGGGATAGTGAAGGAAAAAAAAGAAAGAGAAAAGTAATAAATAGATTTAAAATTGTTATTAAATTGTTTTTTAGGAGCATAGATTTAAATTAGTTTTTGAAATTTAAAAATATTTTTTCTTTTTTTTTTCTTTAAATTTTTTTGTATTATTATTTTATTATTATTTTTTTATTATTTTTATGATTATATTTTTCTATTAATTTTATAAAGTTAAAGCAATAAAAAGGCATAGGAAATATAAGAACTGATAAAAGGTTTGGAATATAAATATGTAAAAGAGATTCATAAGTATATAAAATAATTAGGTGTAATTGTTAATTATAAGTTGAAGTATAATGCGTAACATAAATAAATTGTATTTATATGTAATAGGCATATGTATATGAGATAAATGTAAAATCTTATAACAATTTATATATTTTTCAATAAATATATCTATATATATATATATATATATCTACAAGATATTGACGACGAAAAACATGAAAAAATTCGATAAATTCATAAATTGTAAAATTTGTGAATAGAACGCGAGTTATTGAATTTTAAGGTAGAATGTTTTGTTTTAGAAAAAAGGAAATTTAATAAGACTCTGTAAAGTATTAGAAAGTCTAAAAAATAGTAATAATATCTTAAATCTAAATACAATATCCTCATATGTTAATGTGCTAACCAGTCTGAAAGTGGTTTTAAAGGAATGGATGGTATGCGAATTAATAGGTGTCAGCAAATTCAAGTTTTATGAACATCGTATAAATTGTATAATAAATCGACTGCTAATAATTTGAAAAAAGAAAAAACAGCTATTGAATTTTATTAAAAAACGATGCATTTAATTATTAATATAAAATCAGTAATATACTAAATAAAATACTATTCTAAAATTAAGGAATCAAAAGAAATTAAGATATGAAAATTGTTTATTATTTTTAATAATTTATGAAAAAGTTACTATAATTCTTCTTTAAACTATATATATTTATGTATTGATGTTTAAACAAATTTTAATACATTTAATTATTTTTTTATAGATCAACAAATCCATCACTACTGCAATTAATTTATTTTTTCAATGTATAAAAATTATATTAGGCTTCGTACCAAAGATTAGATTTTATTTTTGAATAATCTTTATAAATATACGTATATCAACTTTACTTTATAAATTATTTTAATAAGTATAAAATGAATCATTTTACATATTTTTATAAATAAATTTGACATAAATTAGGTAGAAAATGTAGAATCGATGAATAACGTCATAATTATGCTGATAAAAATAATAATTGTACGGATAAATTTATTTTAGGATGAATAAGAGTTTTACTCTGAAAGGAACCAGTATTATTCAAGAACTTCCAGTTAACAGCACTCAAATCTCAAAGATGAAATTGATTTTATTTCCATTATAATCGAATACATATTTTTCCAAAGCTTCAATGACTCATTATGTTATTTGTAAAATAATGTGTTTAAATAGATTTATTTTCAATCTTACAACCTAACCAACAAACCATCTAACGATTTGTTTATTCAATAAACTACAATAAAAAGTCATTTATATATATTTAAATATAGGACTATCAGTTTTAATCATATTATATTTCTTTACTATTATAAATCGATTAAAATTATTACTTATAATACATGACTCCTTAATATAATAGATGATTTAAAATTAAAATTTAATTATATGCACTTTTATTTCATTTATGTCGAATTTTTGCGTTAAAAATAAAGGAACACACTTGAGAAAAAATTTACAGTCAATTGTGCAAAACGTGCTAAATAAAAGTACATACATTTTTATTGACTAGTCGCTATTCTTTATCTTGTACTTTAAAGCTAATATCGACTACTTTGGTAAGAACTAAGATAGTGCGACATCGAGGAATCATATTAGTTCAAAAAAGCGTGGTCTTGCAAAACAATCAATTATCGAAGAAAGTTTGACAGCCTCAAGAATTGTCCTCATTTCTTTTTCAGCTCTTTTATTCAGTTTCCTCAACTATTGGTTTCTCTCGACAACTGCGGACAGAAAACTTCCAGATTTATCCTTGTCGCAAAAAACCCCGTCCATCTTTCCGCTACAGGGAATTTGAGGGGATTTATCCGCGTTTCATACTTTGTGCGATCACGACCGGGTCGAATGTCAGTCAAAGCATATTAAAAAAATAAATAAATATTTAAATGGTAGTGTATGCATCATGAACATTCATAAACATGGCGAAAGTAAGAACCAAGTCACCAAGCCTTTTTCGGTATTCTTGTAGAATATCTGGAGTAACCAACCCTTGGTACGGCATTCTTCAATTTTTCTCATTACATGACAATATTTTTTGAACACAGCATTCTCTTTATTGGTTGCATAGCATGATGAAAGCATTGACGGTTAAAATAATAGATTCGAAAAATTCGGTTTACTGTGTCTTAATAAGGTTCAGTGAGCTTTCTTAATACTATTATCATTCTCCGTTCTATTAGTTCTTGATTTATTATAAGCTAATTACAATAATACAACTATTTCTCTTTTAATTGTTGAAAAACCCGTATTTTTAAAGGCGACAGAGAATTTCTAAAAATCTCTATATTATTCAACTAAACTACAGAATACAACAGCTATCGCTTAACAATTATCTTTTGTCTATCAAACAAGTACATAATATATTTTTCTTAACTTTATACGTACTATAGCTGCAAATTTAATTAGCCTTTGTTTTAAATACTTCGTCAATTTCAAATGTTAAAAATATTTTAAGATTATTATTATGGTCTCTCTAAAATTATAGATACAAAATACAGCACCAATAATGTACCATAATAATTTAACAAACCTTCGAGAATCTTAAATAGACATCATCCATATTATTTTTGTATAAATAGTCAGATTATATGTGTCACCTATAATATTAAATGAATTTTTATAGAAGAAATGCCATTAAAAATTATTTGAAAAGTGGCCTACTTCAATGACATATAAAATACTACTAATGAAAATACAATGTCGATTCGATAATGGTAACACCGAAAGTGAATTCTTTTGGACATTACCGTGTTCTAAATGAATTTATGACAGTATAAAATATCAGACAAAGTGAGGCTGAATAATTTGTTACCAAGGCTTTATTATAAATCACAGCACTATTCAATTAACACAATCCGCTTACTTGGCTACAAAAAATGTTTTTGATACTCTATTTCAGCTCAGCAACGGAATTCTCAAGTAAACCGATGATGTTCAAGCAAATTAAAGTACCTTTTATGCTTATTTAATGGCAATTACTCTGAAACCAATCGCTACCATATTAAGCTTTAACTGTAAAGTGTATCATTTGGTATTGTATTTTTACAATTTGCATTTTTCAATTTGTATTATTATTGAGTGAACTACTATTTGCGTTAAAATTTTTAAATTAAAATTTAAAAAAAGTGAGTGAAAATGCAAATATACGCTGGCGTATATTATCATAAAAAGTATAACGTGAATTAAAATATATAAGACACTGAATTTAATATTATTGCTTAATTATTTACGTTATAAGTTTTTAAATATGTAATTTTTACAGTAAATAATGTGTGTTTTTAATAATTAATTGTTAATTATTAGTTATTAGTTAATTAATTAATTGTTAGTTATTTAAAAAGTAAATATATAAAATTTTTTCTTTATTTTCGCGTGAATACTCGTTTATTAGTTTTCTATATTATCTGCTTCAACGCTTATTTAAAATCAAAGTAAAAAATTGTTATTTTTTAATTAAATTTCATATTGGTAATATTTATTTTAAATATAATTGAAAGAAAATATTTTAACGACGGTTTCATCGATAATTAAAATCATAATTGAAATTTAGTAGACTTTTATAAATCTATGTTAATGATAGTATTAAGAAAAGCAAGTAAAGTCTTATTTACACGTTTCCCTCTGCCTTTCTTCTGTGTTCGATGTATTCGATGTAAATGTACTCGAGACTTTTTGTTAAACACTTCAAATACGGTACACTAAGTATCTACTATTGAATATTGCTGAATAACAAGGAATACTTCTATTCAGTTACATTAAGTGGGAGAAAATTTTTCAAAGCTAAATGAAAATGTCCTCAGGCTGATTACGCTTCACAGGGTGGAGAAAAATTTTATCAAGAGTATCTCGAGAGATTTCGCATGTACGTAAGTGAAAACAATCTTTAGTTGGATCGGTTAATTCGTTTAAAAATCCGAATCATGAACGTGCTGTAATCATCAGTGGTCTCCAAAAGGTGTTCAAAAACTTTAGCTTTTTAGGGGTATTAGATGGCGATATTTTCACCCGTATACTAGTTACACTTTCCACCATTGAACAACTCTGTAGGGTCAATAGAAATAAACAGCAACGATATCGAGGAGAAGGTTAATTACAATTTCGACGATAAATTGCGTAAATGAAATTAGTTTTGTAATATTCACGGTAATTTGTAAATGCAACGTCAATTTTTGTTTATTTGTTTGTGTATTTTTTTTCTGCTTCCAAGAAAAAGATTTATTATGCTCTCTTTATAAAGAACACTATAAACCAAGTCTGGAGAACGTTTTCTTCTTGTCGATGCATTGACTTACACATTAATTATATAATTAATTACAAACTTACAATATAATTATCAATTTAATATATAATTATTAAAAAATTCTTCTATAAAAATTCATTTAATATCATAGGTGACACATATATATCTGACTATTTATTCCTAATTATTGTAATCAGTACTTTATATTTGATGAAATAGCTGAAAAGACTGAATATGAATTTTTAAGTTTCTATTTGCATTCATATTAAAGATTATAAATATTTTTATTTAAGAAAATACAATTAAAATACAATAGAAAAATATAATTGCTTAAAACGCGTAAATACTTACGTACATACCTTAACTGAATAATTGTTATAATTATTATACTGCAATGTAATATAATAATAAAATCGTAATCGATATAATGCAAGAGAGTGAAAGAAAATGTGAAATAGAGACAGCCAGAAATCATATTGATGATAAGTGTCAAACGATCTAAGTGACATAATTAACGCTAATCTATCATGTGACTAGAAGCTTTGCAGATGCAAAAATCGAAGTGGTAACAGCAGTGGCTGAAAGGTGATGATAGAAGCGGAGGGAGAAAAAGCCTAAATGTCAAAAACGCGCTAACGGGCCAGCAAACAGTCAGTCAGTTAACGCTAAATACAAGGGTGGCAACGAGGATTTTGCGATAAAGGTAAGGGAGGGTTTTAGCCCAGAGTAATTAGACTTCTTATTTTTAATGGGAACTTCAAATTTTGTTACATTATATATATATATATTATAATGATACTAAAAAAAGGAAGCATACTCTTTTTTTATTAAGAAAAATGAATTGATCAAACTTTCAGTATTTCATCAACAATTCAACATTTTTTGATGAAAGCCATCGATTATTAACTCATACGTTTTTCCCATGCTTGTAACTTCTCTTGATTTACGATTTTATTATTTGATTTTCAAGTGCAAACCATCGTAATAAAAAAAAATATAATAATCAGTTCTTGATTTTCATTACGTATTGTTATCTTTTTATTTTACTTAAAATGAAAAATAAAGAATTCCTTTATCTATCTAAAAAAAAATTTCATACTAGTTATCATAGAAACTTAAACGTAAATGTAAAAGAAAACATTTCTATCTTATCTCAAATTTATTTATTTTACTTTAATTAATATAAATAATAATATAGAGCTTCACTTAGAAGTTTCTTAAGAGAGTTTTAATTTCATCAATTTCAGATAATCTTAACAAATTTATACGTAATATTAAGAATTATGAATTTGTAAAGTTGTTTTAATAACAGTTAAAAAGTTATAAATATATAAAAAGTATGTGCTGTCAAATATATTTATACGAGATATATTTTTTTACGCATAATTTTAGTACATATTGAATTTTCTCTAAAGTATTAAGAGAAAATACAAAAATACATAATTCAATACCCTAGATCTTAATTGAATTATGAAAAATTATACACTTGTGAAAAATTTCACTATTCTGACTTTATTAGTTTATTTTTTATGACTGCATCTGACTTTAATTACAAATATAAGTTAATTTAAATTTAATCTGTTTAAAGCAAGCTGCTTTACTAATAAATAAATTTTCATAAGAAAATTTTTATATATGTGCATTATTAAAATATTTCGCTGATAAAAATTTATGTTCCACTCCAATTTTTTAATTTTAAAAATTAAATAATTATAGTTATTAAAACATAAACTATTACATAAAAAGTATTATTGTTTGAATTGATAAAGAAATTAAAAAAAATACTGCTTTTTAATACTACATTAATTTTCATAAAAGTGGCGGTTTATAGCATTTCGATTATTTTCACAAGAAACAAGAATTTTTAAATATTTAGAATAATAAAAAAATATTTAGAATGTAAAGAGGACGACAGATAAAATTTAGCTATCCAAGGATAATTTAATTGCTTAAACTTTAACTAGATAACTAAAAAATCATTAGCGGTAAAATCTTTTTTACCGTAAAGATTTTACGGATCTGAAAAAGATGGTAATAAATTATCATTAAAAAATCCTGTGGCCCCTATCAAAACACATTATTTTATAATATATGACTTCCTGGGTGAGAGTACAGCTATCGTATGTTGTAACTGGCACTCACACGTCGATGAATGTTAGCGCTAAGCGATTCCTCGAAGAATCTAGATGCTAGAAAAAAGAGATCATGAAGGGGATGAGGCGATGCCAGGGATTCAATGTACTTTAAGTACTCGTATAATAGAAACTGCGAAATCGGAGGTAAGTGGCACCATAAGGAAATTCCGAGAAATTTCTGAGAAAGCAGAGAGAGAAAGAGGTTTCCTGGGTAGAGAAAGATGGAAACAGGACGTGCGTTTAATATGCAGAGACCGGAAAACGGACTCCCTCTCCCAACTCTTGGTCATGTCCTCTCTGTAACTGTCTAGTGTATGGGATTGCAGTTCTGCATTTCGACTATTGTTACCCCACAATGACTCGTTCACTACTAGCGGATATCCTATGTCTCTGTACTGTGCAGTCTCCTTTGAAATTGCATTCTGGATAAAGATATTGATCGATTACCACCAAAATGAAATTCTGCAGCTGAGTGTATATTCATGTCGCATCTGATTCAGTATCTGTAACCGCTTCTAAATTTTGTTGTTCGGATTGTTGACTCTTGACATTCCAGTACGAAATTTAAAATTCATGAAATTCATAACCTCACAATTCCTTTACCAATTCGATTTTTATACGCTTTTGATAGTACATAATCTTTTAACAGAACGCAGCATCGAAAAAAGTAGTTTTGTAAGTTATTATTTCATAGATTACTTTTCTGTTGTTACATACCTAATTTATATTTATTTACTATTCTTTGTATATTTACCATAAGAACTATATAATATAATTAATATAAAACACTCAATATTTTAAGTTATAACTATCTTTCAATATGATAGTAAAACAGCGATTTAAGGTATGGTAAGCTAATTTATTTTTTTAATCACTTTGCAAAGCATGTATTCAAATATTATTAGAAGCAAAAATTGCTTTGAAGCGGTATTTATATTTTTCATTTAAGGTAATAAATACATTTTTTTAAAGCACGCATCACATTTGATATAACTTTAAAATTAGTAACAATACATGGTTCTGTTATGATTACATCTGTAATAATATTTAAATCACATTAACACTTGATAATTTATGAAGCTATAATATGTAACGCTAAAAATGTAATAAAAACTTTAAGTTCAAAAATATTAGTAGTAGGATTATTTATTACGTCGATTAAGCTTTTATAAAATCACCAAAGTTTCGAACGTACCTAAGAACACTAAAGAACCTGCAATAACGAATTTCGATCGAGCAAACGTGACTCGAAACATAATTCATTCCTGATATTTAAATAAGTTATATAAAAGTATAAAATAAACAAAGTGTTGGAATAAATTGAACTAGAAATTTGCTACAACTCTTCTTTCAAATCTCAACTCTTTTTCGACCAAAAATCATTAGACTATTTTCTTAACGAATAGTAATGACCTCCCTCGAAAGAGAAAAGTAAAGAATCATTTCTCAATCCAAAAATGAGATGCAAATTATCAAAAGATTCCCTTTTCCAGCATCTGCAGAAGAAACAATGCAAGAGTTAAAAGTAGAACGAAAGAAGACAAGGATCGCAACTGAAGATTGCTGAAGCGCTGGTTCATCAATTTTGATATGGGAGGCGGCAGACATCGATTCGATACCGGGAGCATAAGTCGAAGTTATCGATAAGAGAAGAGGAGGAATTCAAGAAAAGGAGTGAGATGATAATATGAATGAAGTCTTGTGCAGTGAGAATTCGAAAACTTTACACGAGCAAAATTGGTGGCGATAGTTCGAGAAGAGTTATGGAAGCTCAGTAAGGGCAAAATCAACTCAACATTTTAAAAAACGGAGCAAACAAGTGAGTGATGGAAAATTCGAGTGAGATAGAGGGAAATTAAGGACAGGTCAAAACTAATTACTTACTTATTCTTACTTCGTTAGCTTAGGCTACGAATTCCGATGCTTTTTGGATGTGAAATTACGAACGATCATTCAAATTAGTGTAGTAACATCGATTAAACCTACAACTTTAAATACTACGTTCCATTATTCCTCAGTAGATGCATCGAAAATAAGCGAGCGGTAAAATCTGCCTGCATCCTGAAACAGAAGCGTAATTTCGATCTCATTGCTGATGACATTTAGTTTCACTAAGGAACGTAATGACGGTAATCTGTAGATCTTCCAAAAACAATAAGGAAACGTACTCAGCCATTGTCTGATTTATGTCACTTTTTAATCAGCTTTTATTGACATTTATTAGACAATTAAGATCTTTTCTTAATTAGGTATTCGGTCAAACTATGCATGGAAAAATCTCAATATGAATATCAAACTGTAATTTCCTAGACTTGTAAATGAGTGATTAAATTATGTTGTAGTATCGAAATATTTTTCATTATTATAATACAAAATTATTTTTAATTTTTATTTACATTTCAAGAAGCTTTAATAAAATTAAAAAAATTTTATTTAATTACAATTTTAATAACAACGTTAAAATTCGTTAGCTTTGAAACAGAAATGGAATAGGTAAGTTATTTAAACAAACTATTGATAGTAATTTTATAGCATCATTTATACAAGTTATATTGCGCATACAATTTTGTAGAGTTCTTGATCGAGTTTAGATAATAAATACTACCTAATAATTTTTTTACACGTAGAAAATTTACACATTGTAGAAATTTTTACAGTATAAATTAAAAATTATGTTTGAAGATTAAGCTAAAGACTTATTGAAATACTATTCGAAGTTATTAGAAAATTTGAAACACTAAATGAACAATACTGTATAAAACCCTAATAAACTATTTATATTTATTTAAAATTATACTTAGCTATGTATAAAAATGTTAAGGAGATAATCAGATTATATATATGCTGGATTTATTAATTAACATTTATTTAATAAATTCTTGGAATTATAACTATCTATTAACTAAGAAGCAGACCTGGAAATATATTGTATAAACATAATAATTAAGATTCCCAGAAAGTTATGCATCGATTTAAAAGTCGGAATATAAAAAAAGCATTGGTTTGGAAATTTCCTTGTAACATTTATCTTTCCTGTTGTTCTAATATTAAAAATCCTGGAAATATACACATTCGCCCAAATCGCGATAGGAGTAAATCTCGAATAGCCATATATACACATATCCGCAAACAGCTATCGATATTCGCCCTATGGGTACAAACCAAAACCAAGCTTTATTGAATATTCTATCACAGAAAATTCCCATCACAGATCACTTTATACCGTTATCTGTGATTAGGTGTATGCGGCTATATTTGGTCAATGACATACTACCATTATCCCGGTTTTAATAAGAAGTAAGCCGAAAGAAATGTGAAAAGAAGTATAGAAGCATTAAAAATGGGCAGAAATTTAGAAAATATATAATCTGAAAAAGAAATTTCGAAAAAAAAGAAAGAAAAACATGAAAAATAAATAGTGTAACACGTAACAAAATCTTAATCTCGCTGAGTGAAATTGCTGCCAAACGTAATACTACTCCACTTTGCGTCTGTTGGCTTAATAAAATTTTCGGTACTCAAAGAATTTTTCTCCATTGCTTACTTTTTATATTGTGAGATTAGCGCAAATATAAGTACTACATCATAGAAAATAGATACTATCAATTTTAAAGGTAATAAAAATACATACGTATGCACAAAAAAAGACATAAGATCTACTCGTGCTTAATTATATATAGAATATTATTTTTAATTAATTATATTCTGCCTCTACCAAATAGTGCATATATCTCTTTAAAACAGCTCCTGGGAGCTGTATTTTCTTTAATATAGTTAGTGGTATTCTTGTTTGATTCACACACATAGTACCCTTTTGTTTAGTTGAAAAAAATGTTTAGTTCGTGGTTTTTAACACTCCATGAGAACGGTGGGCGTATTAGTGATATGATAAAGGAATAGAAAAACACGAGAACAAAGTAAAATGATAGAGAAATATTGAAATAGAAATGATTTGTATAAATTTAAATCTAAAGAGTGTAGGTAAGTTTGATTACAACGATGGTTTTTGACACACAGTCGCCCATCCCCGCCGAACAGATATCATTTCTCTACCGAGTTGCTCTTTTACTTTCTTAGAGCTTTTTTCGCATTTGCTGGACGTTAGTTAATCACAACGGTCAGTGCAGTGGTGAGTACTATTTAAAATAAAAGGTATTTTACTACTTTGCAGTAAAATATTTGAGAAGCTACTAAAATACGAAAGCAAAACAATTGTTTATTCAAACAATTTTATAATACTGTACTACACTATTTATCGAATGACGCACTTAACTAATATATTTTAATCTTTTTTTAATTTTTCTATATAATAACACAATTTATAAATTAATTTTGCATCCGATATTTGAGCGTATAAGAGTTCTGTTCAAATTCCATAAATATGATCTAGGTTTAATCTATAGTCTTTTAAAACGATTTAATTAGTAAGTATATACTATATCGATCGTATAACATGTAAATTTCAAATACTCATTTGATATTCATACCATTTAATCGATCAATATAACACTCAATGTAAGTTATAAGAGTAATTTAGAGCTAAAAATTTTTGTAAATGATTACCTGATTATTTATAATAATTGCATGTAACTGATAACTGATTCTAGTTAATTATTTTAAAAATAGTTTCAGTAATTGAAATTATTTCTGAATTGGTAACGAATTTGAATTGAATAGAAAATTGTATTGCATAAAATAAATCTCATTCCAATGAAGTTTTCTTTTACGCTACAATTTTTAGAATCTCCGTTAACATTTACTTAATATTGATAATATTACTATATTATTATATTTTAAATTAGTTTTTCACAAGTACTTATATATTGAGAAAAAATTAAAGACTTTTAGGAATATTTTTAGTTATTGTTTATCATATTTACTATTTACTAATATTATTTACTAATATTCTAGCTAAATGCTTATTTTCTTTTAATAGCTGAAATTTAATAACATTGACAATAATTCATTTAATATACAATAGCTCATGATGTTCATTCAGTTTATGGTAACTAAATTTTGTATAATTTTTACCTTCTTTTTCGAATTACACTTCAAAGTATTTTATTATCGTTTTAAATTATTACCGTTCTGCTATTGGGTCTATCATTAATTTCTAATGATATTACGTAGTTTTTAGCAACTAAATTCTATCGATTAATATTTTATAATATTATGTTGCAATGTATTGAATATTATAGTAAATATACTTCACGACAATTATAATATATTCACAAAATAAAAAATTCATAAAAATAATAATAATAAAAATTTTAATCGAAGCGATGAGAATAAGAATGCAAAGGCTTTAATTTTTGTTAATACAGTTTAAATTAAAAAAGAAAGTTTGGAGGGGCATCTATTCGAATCTGTTCACAGGACAACTTTCATATGCTCTCAAACAATCTTTTTTGAACGAGTAGAGAACGAAGCACTAACAAAGCCGCGAAAAATCCAATATCTCCTCGTATTCCATTTAAAGTTAAAAGCTCGTCCGGAAATGAAGCCTTGAAAAGGAAATCGCCTAGCACTTGCTAACTCTTTTCTCCTTATCGACTACTTAAACTTCTACACTCTATCTCAATATTATTAATGCCACTCAATTTCGCTGCTATCACAACTCTGAAAAAAATATAAAATACACCAAAGGGTACTCGAAATTTTACACGACTTCAATTGATGAATTCAATTGAATTCATTGAATTAAACCAAAATTTCCGTCGCTTCACTACTAACAATAAGCGTATATGCATTCAATTAAATTCAAATATTCAATTCAAGATTTTCTTCTAAAATGAATCTCCGTACTGATTTTCATTATTTTAGGAAGATTTCGATTTATCGTAATATTATTTTAGACTATTTAATAAGCTACATAATTATATATACGAAAAGTAAGAGATCCTGAGAAAAAATAAATGCTCTATCAGTTAAAATAGGTAACATTAGATAATAAGAGTAAATAAAATACAAGTAACTAATGATGATTATAAAATAAAGAACAAGTATTTATATTTATAGTTAACTAAACATAAAGTTTTGCTATCTAAATACAAAATAATGATATTCTAAAAATAAAAATTAATAATGTTCGTCCATAATCAAATTTTTTCTAACCAAAAATTAAATCTCACGCGAATATAATTAAAATTTATATAAACTAAAGAAAAGAATTTAATTTTTTTTTAATTCTCAAAATGATATACAGGAATAATATTTCTAACAGAATATATACGGTCTTCTTTTATTTAATTATTCTTAAGTCTTTCAATTT
The DNA here is from genome assembly GCA_018907185.1 of Platyscapa corneri. Taxonomy (NCBI): domain Eukaryota; kingdom Metazoa; phylum Arthropoda; class Insecta; order Hymenoptera; family Agaonidae; genus Platyscapa; species Platyscapa corneri. Next base: position 1,643,418 of record JACCHW010000004.1, read on the forward strand.
AATAAATAAAACATTTATTATGCACTGTTATATACAGATCCACTAAATCTCAATTTATCTCTTTCCGTGAGAATAAAGTGGTCATCGCTCTTCGTTGCTAAATAATTACACCAAACTCGCAAACGATAGTATAATATCATGGAACCCAATTAATTATTTAACCGAAACGAGATCGAAGCTCATCAGCTATGTAAATGACTATCGACCCAAAGTAAAAAGGAGAGCGAGTGAAAATGAGCCAAGTTGCGTTTTAAAGCTGCATTTCCTACAGACCCTGTACGCTTCTACCAATACAGAACCATTTTTTGGTATTACCAAAGCTGGTAATAGTATATGATATATTTTTCTATTCTGTCTTTACGTCTATCGAAAATAGAGGTCAGTTGCAGTTTAGAATTTGGTATTTAAAATCGTCATTGTTTGGAACCCTTCAGAGGTTACTGTCACTTTTTCTGATCACATATAGAAACAGAGATAGCCTGAGTAAAGAAATGCAGGTAATAACTCTTTGTATATTTCTAATCGCCTATTTTTTCTTCAGTTTCTATTCATTAAGAAAAATTCTTGTAAGAACTCTATTTTCAAAGCGTTTATCATATAAAATCTAGGTTATTTTCAACCACTACTTGTTTTCCTCTCTATTTTTGAATTTTCTTTATCATGTCCATATCGCAATTTGCTCATTTACGAATAAAATGAATTTCTTGTCTAAATATATATGTTAACAAATTCTTAACTTTACTAGTTGCATATGAAAATTTTTTAGTTAATAATTAATATTTATCATTGATAATGGTAAAATACAATTTCGTATTTCATTTGTAATATATTAAAGTTTTCAAAGGGAATTAGTATTGTTTTGTTTATACTAAGTTAATAAAAAAATTTTAATAAAATATGTTCGTGTAAATACTTGCTGAAAGTTGAATAAACTATTCAAGGAATTTAATTTTATAAAGTTTTAAAAAAAGATGTTAACATGAATTTATCTACATCTTCAGATATAAATATATGAATTAAATTAGATAACAAGAGTTATTTTCTAATATGTCGTTGTCTAGTACTCAGCCCTAATGGTAAAAAATTATTATTGAAGACGAAAATTATATAATATCTGATCACAATTATTGTCCAATTATTTCATTACGCGTTGAATTTTCTATTTTTATCTATTTATTTGCATTTAATAATATTTTAGTAATGATCTAATGTATTATTCGTGTAGTCATTAGTATAGAATATCTTGTAGTATAAATCAGAAGTCAATTGTGCATATCAGTTAATATACTTCCTTCGTCATACCAACTATAAACTATTTAAATACTCTTGAATACTCTTGATTAAGAAACATATAATTAATCTTCAAACGATGTTTATAATTCTACAAGCTTTTATTACATTCAGACGTACTGCAGATTGAAATGCAGGTTAAACCAAAATTCCTAAAATTAAGCGTCCCTGGAACATAGTATGTATGATAGCAAGACAGTATCTAGTTAGTGCTAGGGTATCTTCGTAATTCCCTTAGGAAGAAGACGCCGCCAAGTTAGAGTGTATCCTATCATTTGTAGATATTCGAAGACAGTCATCAACAACATAATTCTAGGAGCTTCTGTACTTCGTAATATTCCCAACCCGAGTGAATATTGTATAACTGATTTTGGAGTTCTCAAACCGGAAGAATTACGTGGAATTAAACTAAAAATCGAATAAAATATTGATAAATAGAATGCATACTGTTAGTATTTAGTGGCTATGATTCATATAGCAACTTGATAGCAGTACATGATAAGAAATTTGATGAAGAAGTAGATAAATCCTAATATAATACAATGATTTTCAGAACCATATCTAGTATTTACACTATAATAATACTATCATTAGTTTAATTGATTGATGCATAGGAAATACTTTCTCAGAGAACCAGAAAAACTCCTGGTACATTTAACATGATAATGAAAGTTCAAGAATTTACAGTTTTGAACTATTATATAGATTCTTATATCATCGATACAGCATTTTTTTATATTATAATAACATTCTCAGTTTGATACTGAAATAATAATTTATGTAATTAAAATCATTGCAAGGAACTAGAAATATTCAAAATTCGTACAACTTGTAAATATGTTAATTCTATTTTATGAATGAAATAAAATAAAATAAAATAAAATTTATTACGAGAAAAAATGAGTTACCTACTAATACAAGCAAATTCATTATCCTTTTTTGGATTATTTTTTGTTGTTTAGACATTCTATATTTAATTAAAATTATCAGCTTACCAATTAAAAGTCAAAAATTAACTTAATAACTTTCGTAACTGGTACGTGAAAGAATTAAGCTCAGTCTTTGCAATGATTGCGAATATGAATACATAATAAATTACCAAAAAATAAAAATACACTCTTTAGCATAGTAAAATAGAAAATTGAAAGTTGAAGGTTTCAACCAATAGCAATAATTAATGTTTTGTAGGACGTTTACGTTGTCGTCTCCGTACATACATGTCCAAAAGCACGATAACATGATTGATTTGCGAAGTAAATCTCGTAAATACCGAGAACCTAATATTTTGATGAGATTTTTCCAAGAAAGTATGAGCGGCAACTGAATTTGTTCCTTATATATTATCGAGAACAACGTCCACAATAGGTCCTGAACAATGGTACAATAGGTCCGAGCACTAGGACAGACTTTCTTTGTATTTCCTTCGTAGAAGAATAAAGAAACGAAGCAAACTTTACCATTTGTCAGAATAAGAATATATTGGTACATTGAATTTCATTGAGAACTCCCATAGAACGACGAGCCTTTCTTTTTATTGATAGATACATTAAAATTAGAGTTTTTTTAATGGTATAATTAGAAATTTCATTGTCAAATGAAGGATAAATAATTAATTCATCATGCATAATTAGTTGACTCAAAAATAAGTTGTCAAATGAATCGTCATTTGATAAATAAAAATCATAAATAGGATTACTAATAAAATAATATTCATTGATTAATTTAGTTTCTTACTTTATACCGATATTGGCTAAGTTTTTTATTCGCATGAAACCTTCTTTCAAATTCCAAAATTTTTCTACTTTTTCTATGCAGATAATTAAATTTTTATTTTTTTATAACTTCAATTAATTAAAGTGACATCATTCTTTTAACTGAATGTAAGTATGTCAGTATCAAAAACTGAATTATATAAAAAAAAATCGTTGAGTTTCCATATATTACTACATTGTAACTTTAGAGAGATTCCAATTAATTATATGAAAAGAGCCTAGTGAAAATTAGAATAAAATGATTTGGAACAAGCTAAAAAATAAACGCATAAAAGACTTAAATAATTGTTGTTATAATACCCTTATTTTTTCTCTTTATGCAATCATGGACTATAGAGTTGCCGAATAAAGTATTATAAAAATCTATAATTATCTAGCCTAACCTAGTACACGCAAGAATTAAATTTTATTACATTATGGACCTCGTATTTGCAGTAGTTGACACAGAGAATCAGACATATTATTACAATGCAGTGAAGTTAAATCCAATCATTGAAGAATGACTAATCTCAAAAAATACTAATCCCGATTAAAAGTTTTTTTATGGTAAAAAAAAAAAAATAACTCTTGAAAGCCTTTAAAAAAGGAGTGTCAAAGTACAGAATTGAAAATCAACCTATAACCGAGCGGTCAATTAATATCAATCGATATAAGTTATGTGTGAGGTATGTGGCACGCGAGCGAACATAGGTAAATCCAATTAGTTTTAAGCCAGAAGCGAAAGTGAGAGAAGAAAGAAATAATAAAGAAAATGAGAGGGAGAGAGAGGGAGAGAGAGAAAGAAAGATAGTGATAAGAATATAAGGCGGAAGATTATACAAAAGTGTGAAACACGCGAACACACTGAACTCCTAACCTCATGCTTGCATACACCACGATGATTTAATGGTGCGATAAGCGGCTCGTTTACCTTTTTTACTGCGTCATTTTAGAGCGATGAATCATTTACAAATTTTACCCGCACAATCTTTCACGACTAATTTCGTTTTGCAGTTTTCTCTTTTTTACTCGAACTGTCATATATGCTGTTTCGCTATTATGCATAATGTATATTTAATGATGTTTAGGCGTTTGTTACTTATGTCATATTCAATCATTAAAGTTTATTTGGTGGCACAAAAAAAAATTTATAATTTTACAGACATTAAATTATATTTAAATAGAAAAACAATAATTATAATTGATTAGGATGATTAAGACAACTGTTTTAATTTTTTCACAATTGTATCAATCAGTATTTTATATTATTATATTTTACCTTCGTCATTGATCCCATATATACAATACAGATATATATAATTGCACACAAAATTTTTTGAGAAATCATATTTAAACTTAACACTAAGTCCTGAGTTTTATAATTCCCTCAAGGGTTATAGACTCATACGAGATAGAAGATAATCGAATTTTTCCAATTTTTCTGAGAAAAAACGTTAATCAGTTAATTTAAATCTTTAAAAACATAAAAAAAACGTTACTTAAGAATCGTGTCCATTTTTATTTATGAAAGTAAAATATTAAAAAGTATTTGTATATTTTGGAAAATATACACATTTTGACTAATTAATGTATTAAATATAAATTTAAATAAAAATAGCGTTCATATACAATTAATTTATGATTTATTAAGTAAACAATATTATGTGCTATTTTAAAAGACTTTAAAGATTATTTTTAAAATATATAATAGTAAACACATTATTTGATAATAACATATTTATTATTTATTATCTCTATGTACAGTATAATAATGAGGTATAGATATTACATAAAAATCTTTTTATATGTAAAAAAGTTTTCGAATCACTTATATAATCAAATTTTTAATTGTAAACTTAAAAAAATGTTTTCTCTTAATTTTTGACTTAAAATATTTAAAATACATATAATATTCAAATTTTTTATAAATTAAATTGATGAAGTGACTGGATTTAATTCAAATATTTATATTTGTGTAAAATTCAAATACCAAAAATTTATTTTATACTTCAATCAAATTTAAAATTGAAAAATTGAAAAAAAATTTGAAAAATTAAAACTTTAACGAACAATAATTTGTCAGTTTTTAAAAACTAATGTTATCAGACAAATAAGTTTGAAATATTTTATTGTAAAAGATATTATAACCATTTTATATATTGAAATTTCATAAGTTTAACTACTAATTTAATTAAATAATTTATATTTAACTTTTTCTATTATTGAATTCTCAAATATTTTTCACACCTCTCGAGTAAAACAAATATTTAATTAATGAAACACACGTATAAAACAAATAATATAGGTATGTATTATATTAATAACATTAAAATATCTTAATTTATTTTTGTATCGCGCAAGAACTATTCACTCAATCCGTCATTATTCTCCATTTTTCGGGAAGCAACACGCTGACCCACCTTCGCAATCAGACTAACGGCATTAATGTATAACCCCATTGATATTACGCTACTTTCTCTTTCGCTTTCCATTTCTTTTACTTTTACTTGTACTCTTCTTCGTAGTCAATAATCAATAATATTTCCACAACAATTTAAAATAATTAGCATAATCGCGATAATTCGTCTTTTTTATAGTTTTTTTTAATTAATTAAATTCAATATAATACTTGAAATAAAATTATATAAATTAAAAAAATATGTGTATTAATGAATTGCATACTTTTTCAAGTAACAACGGCAATCATCAGTAAAAGGCACGCTCGTGTACATAGCCACACATGAAATTGTATCTGTCATTTCGATAAATTTACCATCTATTAGAATTATCAGTTATCACTTAATTAAGCAATATAATCGATCGATCGATACATATATTCTTTAAGATTTTGTTTCAATACTGCTATATTTTTAATTTAATTATTTACAAGATTTTATGTCGCATTATTAATGATTTATGATCTTTTTATTTTGTATCAGGTCATAAAATATAATAAATATAATAAGTCCTTCGTTTAAAATCCAGTAGAGTATATAAATTTAAATACACATACACACTATAATACATCATTGAGGTGAAAAGTAGTAAATGAAACAACTATTTTACTAACTCTAATTTGACTTTAAATAACGAAAATTTCGTAATTTAACCGAAGTCTTAATCACCAGTAATAAGTTAGTAATTTTTAATCATAATTCCACAAATAGACTAAAAATAAAAAGTTTAATTATTCATTAAACACATATTTCTTATTTAAAAAATAAAATTAAATAAAAAACTGTAACATAATTTGAAAATAAACAAATTAATAATAAAACAAGTTATAGATTATTTGTGATAATTTCACGTTGAAAGCTATTGATTTTATTTATAATTAAATAAAATAATTCAATGAATGTTCTTTAAAGAATACCAATTTGTTTATTATAAGCTGAATTTAAAAAATTGATATTTCGCCTTCCTTTTCTTAAATGACATTATCTTAAATCTTCTGATAAAACATAATTTTCATTATATAACTTCAATCGTTTAAGTACAACCTTGGTGCTTTTAACTTTTACGTGTATGCAACACAAATACCAATTCACAAGTCATTAATACGCAGTGAGGCAAACAGGTAGCGTTTCTCTAAGCGATAACACACCCTTCAGTCTACTTTCTAAACCCCTCTCCTCGCATCTATCAAGTTAACGCTTTAGTTTGCCTTTCTTATCTCTTTCGTTCTGTATCTTTTTTTCTCTATATTTTTAGAATTGGGCAGTATATTAAGTTATACAGATTCATTATTAATTCATGCGACGGATAAATTTCGTGATTAGTATCCAGGATATTAAAGAAAATGTTTCTATCTTGGCGAATTGCTCGCTGCTGTTGTGCTGTTCAACATATTCCATGGACTAATAAACGGTGCTGATGAGTGCAAGATAAAATTGTTAATGCGTTTTTTGGGTTCTCGAGCAAAGTAAAATGAATAAGTATTCAATTCAATTCAAATAATACGTATGGGAAAAAAAGACTTTTAAACGCATAATTATATTACATTACAATCCGATCTCCGAGCATTGCTGATGCATTTTCCAGATAGTTATCTTTTCATTGTAAAAAATTTTTTTACTGCTTTAAATTGCTGTTTGCGAAACTTTATCTCTAGGTTTTAAATGCTATCAATAACATCGACTAACGTGTTCTATTCATTTCGGTATAAATATAATTCAAATTTATTCTATATATTGAATATTGGATAGAATAAATTTAATTCTGTTATGTTTATTTAATTTAATTATGGGTTTAAGTTCAATTTATGAATGATTATCCAGAATAATATATAATTCTTTTATCTTTTATCATTTTTAATATTATATTAAAGGAATAATTACTCATAGTTGAAATGCTTTTATATTTTATGTACATTTATTATGAACAGTATTTAAAAGGAAATTAAATTCTTATCTTTAATATTATTTGTAAAAAAAATTATGACATATTTATATGTAAAAGTTGCTACTGAGAGTACTTATAGAAAACCATTGCTAGGCTTATTTACATAGAAAATCTATGGAACTAGGAGTATTTACTACGTTTGAAAGATAGTTTTCTTCCCTCGGCTAGAAAAGCATTTAATCGTATTTTTAGTAAAAATCAAGGTTACAGTTTCTTTCTTAATAAGCAGTACACTACTTGGTCCAATTAATTGCTTATTTACTTTCTTAGTAATAAACTAGTAATTATGACGTGTATTATAGAATTATAGTGTGCATGCGTATATATGACAAGTTTAAAAGTACTTGAATATTGACAATAATATATAAGACTTTTATATAAACGAAATTAATAAAATTTTATGCTTAAAAAATTAAGTTAAAAAAATTTATCGATTCATCGAGAAAACTTATTATAATATAGAAAGTAAACTTGTACTTAAACAATGTAGATCTACGAAGACATTACAGAACAAATCTAAATGTCACAAGTTCACGATCTAAGCTCCAGCTCTAGGTTAAATACATCAACAGCGCATCAAGGAACGGGATAACAGATTTTACGATTCCATAAAATACGGAAAATCTTATTCAAGGAGAGAAAAAAGCTCTCAATTACACAGACGTATAACACCAAACACAATGCACCCTGTACCTCATCCTCTTGCACATGTGCAGGAAAACATTGAACAGCCCATCGCTCTCTTCTACCTAGTAACCCTGTCATTTTGTCTCTTTCTTTCTCTCTTGCGAGCCTCGCGATAAATCCGAGGCGCAGCTTCTCTGCTAAAGCACAAAAGAAGCAGCAATGACGGCAGTGGCAGCAGCTCTCTTGTGCTCTCGTTCAAGGTTTATTAACGTTTTACTAGCAAGTTTACTGCCGATTTACGCGTTCTACTATACACACGCTCTGTTCTCGTTAACCTATCGCAGCCAGTGGTGGCAAGTCTTGCATTCCTTTCGTTCACTGCGTTCTATCGCCTTTTTTTTCTGGTGCTACGCGTTACCTTACCAATGGGAGAGACGTGTAATCGATACTAGTGAACACTACACAAGATTTCGCCTTATCAAGATGGACGGTCGGACAATTTCTGAATTTTAATGGTATGATTTGTATAAAGAGTATAATGTCATTTACACATAATTTTCGACTGAAAACAGCGACAAACAAACACCCACGGTTAGGGATTCAATTAGTTATTAATTTAAAATTTATTGAATACGTGGTATCACTCGTGTTCACGTACCTTTCTTTTGGAATTGTAAATTTTTCAAATCCAATCAATACATTTACATTACGCGTTCAACACTATTTCCTATTGATAGTTCCTTAATCTGTAAACTACGTAGTGCGGGACCTATTCTTAATTGTATCTCCATGAACAAAGTATGAATCTAAATTACCATAAAGAAACATAACATAAAGAAAGAATTCAGAAGTTTGATTAATTATCTTTAGACTTACTTAAGAATTTATGATATTTATTCCTTTCAAATTTAAAATGTAACATATTTTACGTTATTTGAAGTTGATTTTAGTTTTAAAATCATTATTTCACATATTGAGTGACAAAAACTACTACATATAAAAATGTTCTATTATTATAATTATCTATAAATTGAAAACAATTATATCTAATTATATGAATATTGGGTGTATAATCGTACTCACTTGATTAATGGTGCATATTGAAAAAAAAACAACTAGAAAAAAAAATTAAAAATGTTCGTATATTAATATTTAAAAATTTCTAAATATTTTTTATTGGCATGAATTAAAATATATAATTTATACAAAAAGTGTGTAACTTTAATATCAGTTATATCAAATTTTATTGAATAATCATTGACATTGTGATAAATATTAATTAATTTATAAAGAATTTTCTTGCAATAATTGCATACAAAATCCGAAATTTATAAGCTTTACCTAAAATTAAAAAGTATTCTTTTGCTATATTTGTATGTTTCCGTACATGTATTTACATTATATTTTAAGAAGAAAATATTTACAGAATATGTTTTAAAATATTTTTCAAAAATAATAAATACGTATTTCTTTCTAAACTAATTACTGAGTTTATTATGAACTAATGATTTTTATTAAAATAAAAGTAATAATTTTTCTTTAAATAAATACATGAATTATTTTTTTCTATTATTTTCTATAATATTTCAAAAATCTTTAGGTTCAAGTTTTTATTCTATATATAAGAAATCCAAAATACACTGCACACAGAAAACTACTATTCAAAACACACATGTAAATTATTTTAAAAATTATTAAATTGAAAAATCTGTTTATGAATATTTTAATTTTAGTTTTATATATTAATGTATATTAATCATAATATTTTAAATATTATATACTTATAAATATATCTATTAGATATCTATAAGATTAAAATAGAGTTATTTATTATTAAAAATATCTATTAATTAAGATTACATGTTCATATTACATTATTCATGCATGGCAATAATTAATTAAAAATTGATGCCATAACTAATTTAAATTTCCATTAAATATAAATTATTTATTATAATTAACATTTATTATTAATCATAAGTAGATTCCAGAAAGTAAGCAACTTTTACTCGTTTTATAAGTTATTAAATTAGATATATTATAATATTGTTATTTGTGTAAAATACATTCTGATATGCTCTATTTCCATACAACGATATTTTCCATCACTTAATCAATTTTAACTATATATTTATATAATAACATCTTATTTCAAATTTTTTTGTTCTTCTTTCTCCAGTGTCGTAACCATCTCCTTTCTGAAATTTTTATCTTTAATTTAGCTCTATTTCCTCTTTTGCATTGGATGTTGTGTGGTATGCTTATATCTTTCCTTTCTTTTTTCAACATTAATAAGTATATACATTCTTTAATTCTATTACTAAAAAGTATCTATTTTTTGCTTGATTTGCTTCTCTGTTATCTTTTTTTAATTTTTTCTTCCTTTGGGTCTTGGATCTCATATAATTTGGATTTTTCTTTACTTTATTTCATATATTAATTTTTTTACATTTCAAATATGATCCTTTTTCTTTTAACATAAACTTTAACTTCTCTTTCTTTGATCTTTTTTTTCATAAACCATTCCATTTTCTTTTCACTGTATATCCACATGTTCACTTCTCCTATAATTTTTTTCTGGCATAAACCCATTCACCTCCTCCCAGCTTTCTGCATTTAATCTTCATTGTTCCTCTTATTCCTCTTGCTTTATAAGCCTCATCGTAGTTTATGTAATATTTAGAACCCTTGAAATCCGCTTTTTTTTCAATATGATTTTATTCTTTAATTTTTTATTTTCCATCTCTGTATCACACTACCTATGATCTCCTTTACCTTCCGATCATACTTTCAGTACTTTCGCCATAACCTCCACTTTCTATCTTAACCAATTTATTAATACATTCTTTCTTATCCTATTTCTCTGCATCTTATCCTACAATAGTGATATTATTTTTTTTTCTTTCTCTCTCCCTTTTTACCATCCTATTCCACTCATTTTAAATTATAAGAAAAATTTTTTTTTATAATATATAAATATAATATAATATAATATATATAAATATAAATATTTCGCTTTTTACAGTAATAGTAGTACAATATTTTTACAGTTATTGTAAGCTAGTTAATGTATATAAATGCAAATAATATAAGTATCGACAATAAATAAGCTTTAAAATTTAATGTAATTAACATAAAATTTAGAGTTTACGAAATGAATTTTAAAACAATTTAAATCATAATTGCAAAAAAGCTACTTCTGATAAAAAATATACCATCATTAAAATTGTAATTTGGATTTATTTGAATTGATACTTTATGTAAATTCAGATGAGTGTACTTGAAATTAAAGTTTAATTTTTATCCTTTTCAAGACGCTTTGTTTTCTTTTTTATGCGTTCATCAGAATATTTTGTATATTCATAGGTTAAGCCAATTTAAAGTACCTCATGACAATATCTCGTACGAAATATGAAAATCAAGTGTAATTAAAGGAATCTACGACTGTGACACTCGCAAATTGAACTCGAGCACATATTAGCAACACAGGCATTGATACATGCGTTTTCATGTAGCACATGCACAGTGATTTAATTTTCCACGGAATTGATAAGCCAATTCTTCTTGAATTCAAAATGACATCTGTGCATTACAAGGAAGAGCAATTCGAGCCTTCACATTATATCAATTTGATGCTAAAATTGATGTGGTTAATTATGCAAAGATAATTAGCTCCTTGCTTAACAGCGCATATATCTTGATTTTTGTCCGTTTATCTCAAACGTTCAAAACGTGATGATAATTTTTTACGTTATTTCTTAAAAAACAAAATAGTTTTACTTGAAATTTAAAAAAGAACGTTAAATATCAAAAAGACGAAATTAGATGATTGTGAAAATGAATTGACTTTGAACAACTTGCCTATTAATATGATTTAATACTGCAGTTAAAATCAATTATAAAGTAATTTGTATCATAGTTTATTGAAATTTATGTAATTCATATTTGTTAAAATGAAATTTGAACACGATTGAGTACATTAAAATGTTCATTTAATTTTTATAATAAGTTTATAGTTTATCATCAAGTTAAAAGCATGACTTTTCATTATGACGAATAGATAAAATCTAAAAATAAGCAATAGCAATACTCGGTTATCTAAGTAGGAAAAAAATACAATCTTAGATCTTTAAAATACATATATATATATATATATAAAATTTAAATATTAGATAACAACTGAAGATATTTAAAAATACATATAATTAGATAAATTGATTTTTACAGAATAAAAACCAACTTTAAATTAATTTATGTCATTTTAATGTATCACTAAATTTCTAATAAAGATTACTATAAGGTAGTTTTTAATTAATTTTAAAATAAATATAGATTTCCATATACAAGTGTTCATTTATATAAAAGTGATTTAACTGAATATTAAAAGGAAGAAATATACTTAAGATAAATGAAACGATTCCCAAATTTGATACAATTCATAAATCAGCTTATTAAAATAATGTTAATAATATAAATCATACCAAATTTTATTTTCCTTCGTGAAAGTTTGAAATCACAAAGCTATAAAAACACACTACAAAATTTAATCATAATTAAAATTATGTCTAGTTAATATAATAGTAACATACGCTGAATAAAAAATATTTAAGGTTATGTAGTTGAATGATCTGCATTTCATGTGATATTATGATTGAAAAAAGTTACATTTCTTTTTTCATAGACCCTCAGTTACCACATTTAAATTTGTATAATCAAATCCTCTAACTGATCAATTACATTTATAAAAACTTTTACGTAGGTAGATTTGATATCTCGTGCCAATATGAGGATGAGAATGATTTAATAAAAAACCATCTCTTGTGTTGTGTTGACTTCGCGGTGGTGTTTTTCGCGGTGCTTGTTAACGAATTTCTATATATTATAATATACTATATATAAAATAAATTTATCCACACTTAAATTTAAAGAAAAATAATTTAAAATTTTTTAAAAAATAATTAAAAATTAATAATATGTACAGAAATATGTAGTCTAGAAAATTGAAATCAACATTAAATAAGTTTCACTAAAGTCTTCTAAAACTATATTTTTTTATAATTATAAGAACATCTTTTTCAAAAAAATATTCTCATGATAAATTTGTTATAAATTAAACAAATGCTACTTTCTCATTGTTTCGATGTTCGCTTAGATAAAATTGCAATTTTTAACTTTTCTACTTTAATATACGCAAAATGTCTTAAAATTTTGGAATATCATTTGATGATTCAATAGATTATGGAGGGAAAAAACGGAGAAAGGATGCAATCTGTGAAAGGAGACAGAAAGAATTCTAATTGAACAGCAATACCAAGAATGGAATAATAGATTTGAAAAAAAATATGGTATAGAAGAGAAAAAACTAATGACTGAAGGATTATATAAAAAACATAGAATCTACGAAAAAAAATCTTACAAGAAGAACTTACAAGAACCAGGATGAAAATATTAGCATAATATAGAATAGGAAACGAAACAAGAAACAATAAACTCTGAGCAGTGACAGACAGGAGAAAATGTAAATTATGCAATTATCAAAATGAAACACATTTTAGAAGAATGCGAAGTTTCAGGCAACATAAACGCATGCTGGTGGAAAATGATGAGGGTAACCAATAAAGACATAGATAACCTCTAGAAGATTCATTGCAGGAGAAAGAAAAAGGAACTAGAAGAAAACGCAAACCGTAGAGTACTGGATTAATTTAACTAAAGAAGATTGAAGAAGTAAGAAGAATAAAAGCAGATAATTTCAATGCATTTGTTATAAATGATTTTATGTACATATATACTAAATACTATAATAAATAACAATATAAAATTGTTCCTAAAAACAAATAATTAAAATAAATATACCTAGAATGTCTGTTCTAATTATACGTAAGAAACAAAAAGATTACGGCTCTCTTCTTCCTTCAAGAACATCAATTCAACCGTTCCGGTACTTCAGCATTATTAAAATCCTTCTTATGTACTGCTTAAATTGGGGAAATAATTACCCTCTTCCCTCATACGAAGATGATAGAAAAGTGAGGCAATGATTAGAGGATCGGTGGAACATGAAGCCCTTATGGGCGTGTGTGCTTAAATTTGTGATCAGGGAAGAAACTTGGCCATCGCAGTACCGATTAGAGACTGCTCAGCTCGATTTCCCGAAAATAGCTATCAATAGTTTAAGCTAAATATGCAAAAAGTATGAATCATGATAGATGAACTACTTATTAGTTTGTATATTTAAAATGTTTTATCGACAAAAGACAAACTTGTAAGAATCTAACTGTAACGGTATTGGTGTAAGAATTCATATAAGAAGGAAGATATTAATATTTTTTATACAATTATAGGTAAAATATACTTCTAATCATAATTTTTTAAATATATTTACCTTTTAAAGCCATTATTTTATTCTATAATAAAACTATTACACTAAAACTTTAATTCACTTAATTTTATTCACTAAATCATGTACTTGTCGTCAAAAAATTTTCCTTTGTATACCTAAACTAAAACGAATCGATAATAGTTCCATTGGTTATTCAAATCTGATTAAAAACATATATTATTAATGTAATTTCTCGTATTTTATTGATGTAATACAATATTATATTTTCTCATATAATGCTATAAAAAAGATGAATTTTTGTTAGACTTGATAAAAGAAAGTATATCGCAAATATTTAATACACAATTTGAAATTTTATTAATAATACATACATTGAATTTAAAATTAGTAACTCATTTATTTAAAAAAATTATTTATAATACTAAATATGATTTTTTAATCCTCAAATACAGAATTTGATCAGATATATAGTATCTTTATGGATACAAAAACCTTGTACGTATGTACATGCATAAATGCATCCATCCATCTATCCGTCTATGCATACATACATTTATTGTTACATACTAAAATCTGAAAAAATGTTAACAAGTATTTCATTATATATATATACATATTAAAGAAACGTTTACGACAATGATAAAAATAAACTATTTAAAAGTTGATAATTCTATAAATTTAAAAAAGGGCAAGAGAAAATTTACTTAAATAGAAATATGGTTTTTCACTTATAAATTTTTAATTTATATTGGATTTTAAATATCTGAAATCATTCTGTACAAATACTGATTATTTTTGCTTCTGATGATTTCGTTTATAAAAATCTCAATAGAGTATGATTTTTTAATATAAAGAATACAATATAAAAATAGGTAGAGCAACTAAACAAAAAGAAATACTACTACTATTATCTAAATATTAAAAACTTTAGTTCCAGTGGTCAATCTTTTATAAATAGATTATTATTTAAATTCTCATAAATCTTATGTAATCTTTAGATCTATATACTAATAAAATGTAGTATGAATAGCGAAGAATATTTATATATATATTTAGGAATAAATACCATTTTCGGAATGACATATAAACCCGAGGAATCGATTATACTTGTATGCAAGTTATTTATTGAAAAGCTACTATGGAATTAAATCTAGAATACAATGCGTATATTATTCTAAAAATATCTGTGATAGTATATAGAAAGATTCATAAAGTTATCTTTTATTTTTAAAAATCCAAACTTTTGAGCATTATTCGTACTAATTTTCATATATATGTGATGCAACATAAATTTTTATAAATTTTCTACAAAAAAATACTTTCTATTTCGTTATATTTTGAATATCATTGTTTAAAATATTTTTACATCATTTAATAAAATTAAAATTTATTTATTAAAATTTATATATGAAATAATTATATGACCAACATATCGATTATGTACAAATATTTTTATTAAATCATAAACTTTGAAGTTGCAAATTTGATTAATGATCTGTTTTAATAATATCTTCTTTTACTTAAATAAAAGTAAATTAGATAAATATACGTAATGTTTTACTTTAAAACATAATAGTACTCACTCGAATTATTGTTCAAAAATTCTTATATTCCTTCTTATATTGAATAATCGTTGCTTACCTGAAAAAGAAAGGAAAGTAAATCAATACATACATCAATATAAATTAAATGAAAAAAGAAAGCGTTGAAAGGCATAAGATTTATACGTAAAATGAAATATCAATTTCGGTAAAAAATTGGAGCGAGCGAAGGCAATCAACGTCTCGGATTAAGGATTAAAGGCGATCCGAAGTCCTTACATTTCAATTTTCATTACCGCTCGTTTTCCTTGAGAAGATGTCTTCTAAAGTAAACCTCATATCTCTCTCTCTCTCTTTTTCCGTCTGTATATCTCTTTCTTGCAGCTTTTCTCGGGTGTGGTTCTCAAAAAGGTACCAAGCTTGGTCCGGCTGCAGACGGAGATAGATTGGCAGAAAATGAAATCGAGCTGAGAACAGCAGCGAGTTAGAGTAGAGAAGTATACGACATAAAGAAGAGAAGAAAAAGTATGAAAAGAAATGTCAGGGACGAGAAACAAAAGGAGACTTATTATCCTCTTGGAAAGTAATTCATAACTGCACAGTCATTATCGTTTGAGGTTGCAAATTTCTATTCTGTATTATTCTTCAAAATATTTGATAAATTTATAAATGGAAAAAATAAATTAAGTTTTTCTTTTCTTTTGTGTAAAATATTTCATCGAAATTTTTTTTTATTTGCTTTGAAATCCTTAAAAATAAATTAGGAAAAACAAAAACTCACATTTATAATTTGTATATTTTGATACTTTTATACTCTGTGAGGCATTTTGTATTGCATTTTACCAGTAGTGGTTTTAAGATATAAATGCAAACATACCTTACATTTGTAACTTATAATTCTAATTTGTATAAAATATGGAAAAACACGAAAGTTATTCAAAATTTATTATTATGCTGCAGTTTTTTATTTAATTTTTATTAAACTAATATACGAAATTACATATAAATTACGAAAAATGTTTGTGATAGTATTTTTAATAACATATTTTGGTCGCTAACATTATAAAAAATTGTAATGTGATAATGCATTCAATTAGAAAATAGTTTGTATTATAAAAAGTTTAATTTTCAACGATTCTCATTATACAAATACAATACATATACGAATACAAATACTCTCTACATAAATATTACTCAAAAAATAACACAAATTGACTATGGAAAGATCGAATTCTTACATTTTCTCTTTTTTTATAGGGCAGCCCTGGAAATGAGCAAAAGAAAAACATAAGAAGAAAAAAGCAAGATTCAAGTGGATCACTTCTGTAAGTTGACGTCACGCACAAGAAGACAGGAAACAAGTGTTCCGATAACGCTTTCATTCTCTTTCTCTTTTTCTTCCTCGCTCATTACAATAAGGTATAAATCATATAGGATATATTGATCATATATCGACACCCTACAATTAATTCTGCACACTGTTTTTACAACATCGTTATGCAACTACTCAAGTAATGTGTTATAGGTTTTGGCTTTTAAATGGAAACATTTACTTTTTAATTATAATAAAGCTATTGAAATAAAATATATTCGAAAGCCGCTTAATATACTGTAGGTTTCCTAATTTACATCAATAATTATATTGTATTATTATTCAGTTAAATAACCAAATATTATAAAAAATTTTAAAATAACTTAATGAACTAAATAAAATAAATAATGGGGATTATTTTTAAATTAAATAATTGGCGTAAAATACAATAAAACACAAAAAAATTATATAATTTTATCATGAAAAGAAATAAAATAAAAATTACAATATTATTAAAAAAAAAATAGAAATATTTTTCTACTTTAAGATATAGAACAACTTATTAAATTACACAAAAAATTTTAATAAGTTCGACTATTTTATATAAAGATAAACTTAATCTCTCAAAACTTAAACAATTATTATGTATTAATGATGATATTATATTGTATTGAAATTTATTTTTCTATTAAATCATAGAAAATTATAAATACAAGTAATTTTGTGTTTTAATTATCACTTATATGATACCGTAGTGGTAGTATCGTGAAATTAAACAAAAATAGTATTTATTCATAATAAGCCAAGTACAAATAGACATAACTCTTTTTTACTTCATCCATTTATTTTGCATTAACTAATATCGTTTGTCTGAGAATATTTAAGATTTAAGAATATAAGCTTTGTATATCTCACACATTTCTTTCTTCTCTCCTATTAAAGTTTTTTTTTAAGAATATAAAAAAAAATACAGTTCTACACAACATCCATATGGAATATCTTTAACTAGGTGATTGTTTTTATATTATTTAGTTTCAAAATTGATACGTGAAAATAATGATTCTCCAAGTTTGAAAAAATCATAATGAAAAAACTTTAGTAATTAGTAAGAATAATTAGATTATAAGATGAGAGTATAAAATCTGGTTTCAAAGATATCAGTAATAATTTTTTTGAAAATTTTTCTCTTGTTTTTTACTTTCCTTTATTTTAGTTTTATATTCTTGTAAAATATCAAGTATGAAACTTTATATCACTTTTCTCTTGAAACGCAGAAGAGAACAAGAATAAGAAAGTATACTAAAAATACCTACCAGAAAAAACATATAATTATTGTCTAGTAGTACATATTTGATCAAATGCTAGTGCTTGGAATCCTCGTCGAATCATCTTTTGAGTTTATGAACAACGCGATACCTATTTTCTATTCTTTAAAATTTTTAGATTGCTTTAGAAATAATAATAAATTACATTAGGTGATTTTTGATGATAAGGGAACTTCTAGAAGTGCCTTTTCTTGCGTTGTTTAAAGTAAAGTATGTCAGACTATCGTATCGTTTTTCACATGCAATGGCGTCATATACAGATTGTGTAGCTGTTCCATAAAATTCATTCTTAATGAATTAATTAAGATTCGTTTGGTATTACCTATCTTTCTTTTTTAAAAAAAGAAGCTTCATGCGGTGATATAATAATTTTATGCATACATGAGTTTATATTGGAATCACATAATCATTCAAATAATTTTTAAGAATAAAAATAAAACATTTTTATTTTGTATTGATAAAAATATGCAAATCGAATAATATTCTTGACTTTATTGCTTTATTTATACACTATATATATATATATATATGTATATATTTGATGTAGTATATCAATGTATATATATATATATATATATATATATACTGACAATTAAAATTGTATAACATTTTTCTGAAAATTTTAATACCTACATTTTGAATATTAATAAATTCTGAAATGATTTGATTTAATAAAAGTATAGAAGAGGTTTTAATAAAATATTTTAATCGATATTTGATTTCAACATCACTACTGTTTGATTAGAAAAGAATGATAATTTTTTTGTTTAATTATGATTTGATTTAGATTATGTTAATATGTTTACATGAATTAATCATACAATTATAATTTTTATTCTTTAGCAAAACATATATTTCAAAAGTTTTCATTTGATTAATTATATTAAAATTGATATTGTTTTTAAAACACAAATAATATTGTTTATGTTAGCATATACGATTTTTATTTTAACAATTTGATAATCAAGAAAGCAGATAAATAAATCATTATATTATTATTACATAACTGCAGTATAATAATAATTTATTTAATAATTCACTATCTCATCAACATAAAATTAATGCCCGATTTATATTTAATACATTAAATTTTATTTTAAATTTCATTTTCGTTTATATTACTGTTAATAATAAATAGCAGTTTATTCTTCGTTCTTAATTATTAATACGTTTAATAATTATTAATACATTTCTTCCATCTTGATTTTTGTGATTCAATTACATTTGTAAAATATCTTATAGTAAATTAATTAACGAACTTATAATTTTCTAACTTCACATTTCTCATATACATAACTTTTATTATACATAAAATTTAGATACTTTTTAAAATAAAAATTTGTTTCCTCTGTAAATTTTGGATGTCCTATTTTGAAATTAAATTGAGGTTACAGTTAAGAAAGGCTTGTGTTTGAGAATTAAATTTGAAAATTAATTTTTAGAAAATATTTAATTAATATTTTGATATTTATCATATAAATATAAATAATTCTAATTATTATATTTCATTATATGTAATTAATAATTATAATTATAATTATATTATTTAAATATTATAACATAAATAATTATCCGACTGAAAAAAATTGAAAAAAATCAATGGAATAATAAATGATTATTTAATCTATAATCGTAATTTCATATTAATCGATAATATATGCGATATCTTAAAATAAAAATCACAATATTTTCTTGTAAAAAATAAACTCCTTTATACTATTTTACGCATTATTTTTATAATTTAAACGCTTAATAAATTCTTCTCACTCCACAATTTTTATAAGTCTATAGGTAATAAAAAATCTGATAAACTACACGCGGTATTAAATGTAACCATTAAAAGTTTAACTTTCATTTTCATCGATAAAAGAATAAATTTTGAAGAAAATATTTTTTTAAATATTGGAATTACGATAAAAAATAATATAATAATAAAATAATAGCTGATTTTTTGAAAAATATAGTAGTTACAGCGTTCAAAGACACAGAATAGGAGTGTAAAAAGAAATAAAAATCAAACGTTATAATAAAAAGAATATTACTTTTCAACCTTACACAGCTGTATTCGATACGAATATATATATATATATATATATAATTACGTCCAATCTTATTTTAAACAGAATCACCAATTAGATGACTAATCCAGTTAATTAATGCATAGGCTAATTGTTAGAACACAAGTTAGCTAAATTCATTATTAAAACAAAAGTTATACAAAAATGCATTTTTTAGTAACTTAGGCTTATAAGCGTTTCATTAATAAATTATTATCATCATCAAAAAATAATAAGTTCTTAATAATGTAGAAATTTTAGTGATTGAAAAATTATTTTTTTTTACTCAAAAATTAGTCATTTGCAGATAATATAAAAATTATTATTAAAATTATTTGAAAAACGTAAAGAGATTCCAAAACGATTAAATCTTTTATAGCTTTTTTAAAAATATTAGCAATTGATTATTAATCGACTTTTTTTAAATAAAATGACGTGTACATGTCAATATTAGTTTAAAAAAACAAATTAAAATGAAAAATTCCTTTATTGATAGACAAAAATATGAAATCTGCTACGATAATATTCGAAGAAACTTTAAATATGTCTAATTGTATAAAAACAGTAAGAAGCATATTTGCTATCAAAAATTCATTCGTGAGAAATAAATAAGAACAACTTTGTGTTTCTATCTATCAAAATAGAGGTAAGATTTTACATTTTCCTTTTACACTTACTCTCTCTCTTTCTCTATGTGTCTTTCTGTTCCTCTGTCTCTTTCTGCCGTTCCAAGAGATGACTTTCTGCAACGTAGTGTCTATGTACACTCAACGTCAGAGAGATTGATTCGTACCCTAGGGATAGACCACCAGTCGCAAACCAACATATCGTCGCGAAGAGAATTGGAAGTCAATAATCCAGTGACACTCCAGAATAGGGGATCTCCCAAGTGATTATCGTGAAAAAAATCTTAGTTAAAAAAACGCGAAAAGAACATTATACAAGTATACGCGTCGATACTTTTTATTCTCACAACTTTCTATCACAGTATCTTATTCTATTTTTATTGGATCACCGTTTCAATATTATATTTCTTTTTCATTCAATAAATTGCTTTCTGTATTAGAACTTTGTATCAGCATTTAATTCACGTTCATTTGCTATTGTAAATCACGGTACAAATGCGGACCGCTACATCAGGAACGCGCACCTCGCGATTATTCTTGCTTTTTGCACACACTCTCTCTCTCTCTCTCTCTCTCTCTCTCTCTAAATATATATGAATTTATTTATTCTGCATAAGAAATTTCAGTGTCATCAAATATAATTAAATGATTTTAATAGTACTAAGATCGTTTAAAATTATCTTTTTATGGAAGAGATAATAAATTAAAATGAAATGAATATAAATTCTTCGAACACACATACGAATTAAAATTATAAATAAAAAACATTTAATTTTTTTCAGAGCCTTATCACGTTAATAAAAATATGATATTAATATTGTTATTTTTTTTAAAGCATTCACTTCAGGCAAATTAAATCTTTGTCAATTTTTTCTAAATAACATAACCAGACACATAAGTTTCTTTAGCTTTAATACAATATTAAAACCGACTATTTAATTTTACATATTTTTGCTTCATAAATTTTCTTACTGAAATCTATATATATATTATATATATATAAATTATAAGATAATTCTATTATATTTAATACTTTAAAACGAATGGTAATTATAAATCTTCTTAAAAACTCAATGTTAAATTGAAAACTAATAATTTTATTAATTAAATATTAAATAATTAACATTAAATAATAAATTTTTCTGAGTTTAATATATATAAGCTTACTGCATTAGATTCCTTCTTAAAACCTATCAGCACAAGACTTCCTAAATTTACAAATAAATTTAAAATAAGAAAATATTTGGATAAATTCATTGCAACTTGCTATACAGTGATATACTTAATCTAATTTAATTGGTAAAATATCCTGAAATGAGCTCAACATTTCAAAAGTAAGAGCTTGCCAGAAAAAGCTTAATATTAGCGTTGCCAGAAGCAATGCAAACGTAAAGGTCGATACAGAGAACAGGAGAAGCTGTGCCGACGGCGGTTGGATGCGACGGCTGTGCGGCAGGACTACGAAGCTTATATTATGCAAAGCGTGTGTTGGCTCCTGGATTTATTGCAGCTGTTACGTTACAGCAACTGCCGTCCCTTGTTGCTCTCCAAACACGCTCGCGCACATTTGAGTTTTTGTTCCACGCGTATTTTCCACTTTTGCGTGGCTTTGCTGTTGTTTAACGCAACTTCTTTAAAAACGGCGTCTTCGTGCGCGACACTGAGAAATCTGTGAGACTGAGCCCTGGAAGTTTGAGCTATTTGTCAGGTAAATCATCAGCCGTTAGGCATGAGTGTAACTTTTGGAACAAATGCGTCCCAGGTTTATTGCATAGTTGATACTGGATCTGCATAGCCTGCTTTTAACCCCTAACGTGAGTGTACTTTTTTCACCTTTTAGCTTTATTAATCAATCTTAGGTCAACATATTCTTCCGTCATCTATCGTGATCTACATTTATAATCTGGGGTTTCTTAATAAATTAATTAATATTTAGATGTATTCTTATTTATCGCATACATACTAATTACGGACAAATTTTTTAATTTAATAATAAGCTTATTAAATGTTAGAATACGAAATGAAATGTTCATTTATATTAATGTGATAATAAATAGAATATCATTTTCATGTTTCAAAGCGAATAAAAGTAACTCCAATTTAAATAATATATTAAGAATATAGGGGATTCGTATTATTTAATCATTCTTATTATATAATTCGTATTATTTATAATTGGTTATCGCAGCAGTCGATATGTCATACAAGATAATATTTTTGTTAAATTTCTTTAACAGATTAATCTTGAACACTTTTTCTATTCTTCCTGGAGATGACTTAATATTACATGGCATCATTGGCAGTGTTTTTATGATCTTATTTTAAATTAAAAATAATTATTGAAAATCAATGGAAATGATCAAATAATCAATAATAATGTAATTATTTTTTACTTGCAAAGTATTATGACTGTGAGTTTGATTTTTAAGTCATTTCATCGATTAAAATATTATTTGATATATGGTGTCTTTTGTAAGTTTAGATATTGAGGTAGTTGTGATCCTCGCACCAAAAATTGCATTTTTACTTCACAATATCCATAATGATACTACAGATTTTTTCAATATAAAATATCATTACATTCTTGGCTACATTTTCGATTTAAGTCTTCTTACATTGTGCCAGAACTAAAGTCAAAAGTAAAGTCATAAAAGTTCTTTAAAAAATCATGTTAATTTATTTACCCAAAAAGAACTCTCTCGATGATATCAAACTTTTACCAACCCTCATTCGTATACGACTTGTTTCATTGAGACTAATAATTTAAGGTCCCGTTTATTCTTCACATAGCATAACAGAAGTTTTGAACATAGAACAACAATATTTTAGTTAAAAAGAACTTTGTTGTGATGCAGAAAATATATTCAACCAATAGAACAATTCTAGCGCGGAAAAAAGCGACAACAGGAGCGACGGCAATTCAGCACCCAAGTACAAAAGTTTCGAAAAATCACGCGCTAACAGACTCTTTGCATTCGAGCTTACCATCCGCTTACATGTGCAAGCGCGATTCAATGACTGTCGACGACACGGACAAACTTCCTACCTACTCAGCACCTACTCGGCAGGCGACCCATTATTCTCTTCGTAGCGCTTAGTAGCAGAGCCGTATACACGTGCGAGTGGGCCTCGAAAAAGGAGACACGAACAAAAAAAAAAGATTGAGATGCAAAGAGATAAAAATAGAGAGCGACAGCCTTGAAATACAGAAGAGGTGAAATGACTCGTCCGATAACGCGAAGCCATTGTATTCCGGCGCGCTGCTTGTAATTAGGTTGAATGTCACACTCTTTTCGCGTCTCAAGTTTCTTCTGCAAAATTAATACCTGCTCTGAGGATAGTTTGCAGTGATAAAATTTAGTGAGCCGTCGTCTTTCTTTAATTCACTGGTTTAGTATATAACTTTCGTATTTTTTTAAAATACATCCCTTAGACAAATCAAGAAAATGGCTACAACATTCTTGTATTTCAAAAGATTTAAATCTAATTGCGGTCTGAAGATTTATCCAATTCTTATATGTCTCGTTTCGACATCGCTTCCACTGATACAATTGTTAACAAAGTTTGATGGTAGTAAAGGCATTAAAACGAGAAGAAAAATGAGAAAGGAAAAAGCATAAGTATGCGGTAATTCTAGGTGAAAGCAGCAGAAAATCAAATTGCCAAGCAGCATTTTTCCTCCCCTTTTTTTGCTAAACTTCTTCTCAAGAGGATATAGGAAGCCGTTCTGTATAAATTCATTTGAATGACTCCAGTGGTCGCGAACCCCAAGTACAACTTAGACGATAATAAATCTGGGTCAAATGGGCATCTACGACGTAGCTGCGCACGTTATTTTGGAGTCGTTACAAATTATACGAAAGTAATTTATCCTGGAACCTGGTGCATTTCACAGGGATGTTCACCGATTTTTCGGCTTGCTGACTTTCGCCTTTCATATAATACAGCGGCACGCGGAGAACAACGGACAGAGTACTATCGTTAAGCTGCCTGTAACCCCGACTCATTCGATGGAGGCGAACTAATGGTTTCGACAAATTAATATTTTTAAATATCAGGGGCGAAAAATTGTTGCCACGCAGTTTTAACAGCGACAATGATTTATAGAGCTGCGATTTTCGTAAAATAATCTCATAAGTAGCAGAGTCATTTGTGACCGTAAAAAGAAGAGAAATTTATCAGAGACGACGGGGTGCCTTTAAATGGGTTAAGCTTGAATATTAAGAGCAGTTTCTATTTAAAAATTATAGTAGAATTTAAAGGATCTCCTGTCAATGCGATAATTCAACTTGAGATGATCATTAGATTGTTACAAATTAATGCAATTATTTTACATGCTATATTGTATTCGTTTACCGGATTATAGATTTAATTAGCACAGAATTTATGTACCGATTATCATCAGTAAGCTTCACATACGAAATAATATAAATTTTAATATGTACTTGTCCGTATGTGTAATAAATAAATATTCGCAAAATAATGGCTCTTTTTAAGAATTTCATAGCTAAATATTATTTAGGACTGATAACTAGAAGATTATCATTTATACAACTTTTCAGATTATTATAGT
This sequence comes from Platyscapa corneri, assembly GCA_018907185.1. NCBI lineage: Eukaryota > Metazoa > Arthropoda > Insecta > Hymenoptera > Agaonidae > Platyscapa > Platyscapa corneri. The sequence continues at coordinate 1,669,264 of JACCHW010000004.1, forward strand.
TCGTGCTAATAAATAAATCGATTTTTTAGTATAATTATTAATAATTAAGGAATAAAAATAAAATTTCGTTTGGTATAGCTGCTAGATTTATTAAAAATTGAATACTAAAAATAAAGTTTATTTAAAATCAAATACTAAAAGTAAAAATAAATGCTAAAATCAACAGTAAAGTTTTATTTACCTTTAAAATTTTCAGTTCTTCTAAAAATAAAAAAAAGTTTTATAAATACGTTTATTAAGATTATTTAGTTTCAAATTTTTTAATATTTAGACCATTATTTTATTGCTGATTACAGCGATTTTATCGTGATTCAAGAATATTATTATTGAACCAATAAAAAGTAAGAATCTTCTAAAGCACTTATCGATGTTATGCTTTGTAAGAAATTGCAATATTTTGCAAAATACTGAAAAATTGAAAGAAAAGAATTATTATCTCGCAGGTTCATTGTTTATAAAACTATAAAATAGTAAAAAACAGAAGTCGAGACTTATTAAGAACATAAACCAATTTAATTGAAACAACGATGTATAGATTTTCCTTTAATGTCATGACGGAAGTCAAGTGATAGTAAAATAGGGTTTTGTTTTGCACGCAATCGTATTTTACAGTACCGTATTTCGAATTTATTGCAATTATACAAAATTTTATAAAAATTTGTTTGTTTAATCCACTACTCCAAGATAATAATGTATAACAACAAGTTTCATGTTTTATTATTGCAAATAAATTAATATATAAATAATCTGGGTATAAGTAGCGTAATTATTAATTCGATCAGTTCTAAAAACGATTATTATATTTGTTTTAAATTTTGATCCTAAAAGTTGTTATATGTTACGATATTATATACGATGATATGTAGATTTTGTGTTGTTAAACAAGTTTTGAAGATAAACAAGGTAAAATGGGGAAAAAATCACAAAACGCAAAACAGTACAAGAGAAACCGTGGAAATTTCCTTCCAGAAGATTTTTTACAGCTACAACTACTGCAGAAAAACAGTTTCTTACAATTTTTCCCTTTTCTCTACTTCCCTATAATCTTTCTCTTGCCTCCTACGTCTTTTCCCCTATACTTGTCCCCTACGTCTATATTTCTTTGAGTCCTGCGCAAACGAATGAAATTTTTTTCCTAAGCAATGATCAACTACTAGTATACCACGTGGCCATTTATACTCGGAGAAGGGAGACAGCAAGGCGGTGAAGCAGAATAAATCGCGGCCTCGGTTACAAGTGCTGCCAACAAAATAAAAACATCGACTTTGCCTATCAATTATTCGGCATGCAATTTACGACGTCGCACTACTGTTGTTACTGTTGCTGCTGCCGCTACTCTTGTTACTACAAAAGCCCTATTGGAAAAGAAGCCGCGAAGGCGAGACCGGAAGCATTGGGAGTGGACGAGAGTGACTGAGGGTAGATTGGTTAGTCTTTGCGCAAATACTTGTTGAAATCTTTGCTATCAGTACTTGTAATTATAACCACATATTATTCAAAGCAAAAATATAACAAAAAACAATAAAACAACAAACAGGGAGGATACACTTGCCTTTTTTCGCCCGAGTTTAATTTATTATCAATAATGGTTACCCGTGTTTGTGGAATTTCTATTTTATTAAATTCAATAAAAGCTAATTGTGCAAAAGATAGGACATTTTCTAAGAATAAACATGCATAACAAGCAATAAAAAAGATGCAATGATCATGCCTGAACTTAGTTTAACGAGCAAATGCAACCATTCGTATTTTATATTCAGTACAAAAGGTCATACTCGTTACATTTACCTTTTTTTCAAAAATAAAACTATTTACGTTTCTAATCAAATAAATCAGAAGGCTATTCAATGTATGAGTCATAAAGATAACATGAAAATTTCTTAAGTTTTAAAGTTACTTTTTTGTATAGTCCAGGAAACTTAACAGAATAAAACGATGTTTCGTAAGGCTAGTAGAAAGTGAAACCGCCCCTTTATTTATGTATAAACAGACAGAGCAAAAAAAAACAACATTGAGAATCTACGTATTTGCCCACTTGTTCGTAGCGACGTTAGGAGTCTTGTGTAAAAAGTCAGGCGCTGCACTTGGCGAATTCGAACCGAAAATATGGCATCTTGAATGTGACCCCTGAAATTTGCCTCTCTTTCTCTCTCCATAAAGATACTAGTTCGTGTAACCATGTCAACGTACGTTCCAAATATTTTCATTCGCATATTTTAAATATGAACCAGTAATTTATAGAACAACTACTACGACACTTTTTGCTGCTTTCCATGAGAGCAACCCTTCGTTTTTCTTCTGTTTCACCTCCGGTTCACTCTTCTCTTTCTTTTATTCACGCTAGCAAACGACATTAATTTATTTATCGCGTTGTATGTGTTTTCTCTCTCTGTCTCTCTCTCTCTCTCTATCTATCTATCCAGCTATCTATCTTTGTCGGCATTGGTATGAGTAAAAGCTCTAAAATACAAGCATTGGTTGCGACGCAATGCGTCTGTTCTCTATCCCCTTCTCTTTCTCTTTTTCCTTTTTGCGCACGCAGGCGTGGACGAAAATTCGCTTCGCATCACTTCCGCAATGTCAGTTCCGCCTGCGCTTCATAAATTCGAAAAGCCAGCCGACTAGAAGTCGAGGTAGTTTTCGGAGGGAAGCGTGTGCGTAAGCGACTTTTAAACGAATGCGAAAGTTCGCGTGTATATTCTGACTGCGCGTAGAAGAATAAAAGAAAAAGAATTTTTATTCTATACTAGAACTATATTCTCACTGCTGCGATAAGATAATAACTGCACTAGACGTACTTCCTATTTCAAGCGCAAAAAGTCTGATTTTTTGAGAATATACTTTTCAGATGAGTCTCTGCAAAATTTATGCGAATTTTTGCGAAAAAAATTCTGCACATGATTCAACTCGCTTACACAATAACGAATAACAGTGGCGACATTTTTGCTTAACGTGTCGCTTCCAAATGCAGAGAAAACCGTGCATAGAAGCATGTATGCTGTTTTCAATAATAAATATGTCTCTCTTTATTTAAATATATTCTATTAAATGTGTGATATTCTAAGCAGTTGTGTTGAAACGAGATTATACATTATGTTAATTTTCTTAGAATTTTTATTAAATATAAATCATTAGATTAAGTATTTATTTAAATAGTTGTTTATTCGAAAACTTATTTTATTTTTCTTCTTCAAAAACTTTTAATAAAGAAACTGTTAACAAACTATTAATTTAAGAATATATTTTCTTTCTAAACAATTGATTAAATTATTTTATGATCAATTACGATCAAATGTTGGCTGATTTGTTAATTACTTTTTAAAGTTAAGAAATTTATAAATAATTGTAAATTCTGTAATAGAGTAATTTTACACCAATTTCACTCTTAAATAAATGCATTACCGGTTATTAACAAAGACAATCATTATAAAAATTCTTAACGAATTTAAGCAATTTTTGTAAAATTCTTTTTACGAATTTCAACTTTTATAGATAAATATAAATTCTTACCACAAAATATTAAAACAAAGATACTTTTTATTATTGATAAAACAAATTACCAGGTAAATATTAAAAATTTTTTTATACAAATACGTTTATAAAAATGTGTTCTATAGTATTTTTATTATTATGTAGCAATATTTAAATTTTTTTATTTAATAATCTTGCAAATATATCTGTGTTATTACTTTATTATTGGATATATATATACTTATTAATTATCTTATTAATTTATTCTAGTATTTATAGCAGTAATTTTTTTTGCAGATATTTATTTTTTTAAAAAATTGGAACTCAAATAACGTAAAATTATAAAATCAAGACAATATATAAAAAATTTCGTTTTTGATAAGAAATATTATACTACAAGTAAATTAAAATCTTAATTAAAATCGTAAATTCAAATCTTTTTGCCATTTAATATTTGTGAAAATAAATCGATGAGGTCAATAATAACTCGCTATCGGCTGTATGATGTTTATAATCCAATTCTTTATTGTTTTTAGCAATATATACATGTCGGTATGAACATAGTGGATATATAATTTACTAGAATTACATTAATTGCATTATTATTAACGCGAAACACGTAGACTTTTTTCAACATAATCAATTCACGTAGATGTAAAATTAAGAGATAATTGATTATCTCCATCCTTATATTACATGCATATAAATAATTTCAAATTTAAATATTATGTGTTTCTGTTCCATTGTTTTTTTTTAATAATTTTTTTTAAAAAATTATTATATGAAATTTTCAATATACTTAAAAATTATGATGAACTTCTATATTTTAAGTTCTAAAAGTTATTACAAATTCATTAAAATAAATTGCTTTGACTTCATTTAAATTCAGTACTAATACTTTTGAATGAAGTTAATTTTGAGATTTTATTTTCAACTTAAAAATAACATTTTATATTCGACATGATGTTTTTCTATTATGTAATAAATATAAATTCTTGAATATAAAGAGAAACTTCAATATATTTTTAATCTTCGAAAATAATTTATTAAAATATTGTATTACAATTTAATGAAATTTGTGTAGGTATTTTTAAAGATATCTAATATACTATAATTAAAATTAGAAGCAATATAATTATTAAATTATTGGATATATAAATAAATTTTTCAGGTTTTTACAGAACCAACATAATAAGTTATACCAATAAAAATTAAATAAAAATATTTTTTATTGTATGTAACATTATATAAAAAAATTATGGTGATTGATCAAATCATTAGTATTTAGAATTCATTTCTTGCATATAATTGAAAAAATATTAAATTTAAATTATAAATGCTTTAAATATTATAATAAATTTATATTAATTTCAATGATTTAAATGTTACAAAACAAATTTGTTTTTATTTTTTTTCAAAAGGTAATTTGAATATATTAAGTTGTTTCAGATATGACTGGATACTCTAACGTAATAGTAAAGAAAGTCATTAAAACTTCGAATTCTTTTCTTTCGTTGACCAGTTTCGTTGGCCAAGCATATAAAAACGTATATTACATATTGAAGTTCAAAGTTAAATAGAGGGAAGAAGAAGATTCTGAGGCAGTGTAAGAGAAAAGCGTAAGAGATGGAAAACATAAAAATAAGGTGAGAGTTATATAATAAAGTAGAGAAGAAAGTGCAGTAGAGAGAATACAGGCATAAGAGAAACTTAATAAGAATAAAAGAACCATATAAGATTTAATGCTCTAGTAGAAAAACCATCCATAGAAAAAATATAAAAGGGAAAGAGTGAGAAGAGAAGATAATGAAAGCATGTGACATAACTGGAAAGTTAAGAGGAGGAAAGAAACAAAGACAGGAGAAGAGAAATATGGTATGCCTACACATAAATATTACGCGTGAACATGTGGACCGAGTGGGCAAACGCTCTGCTTGAGGTTTATTTACGTTATATCTGCATATACGTGCAGCAATGAGAGCGTCTGTTGAATGCTAATGTATACAAGACGCGAATCGCGAGGATGCGTGTTCACGTTTATGCTTCCACCTATCGATAAAGACTCTGTAACTATGTGCACGCGTGCACGATTATTCAGTTCCTTCCATATGTGCAAAAGTATGTCATAATCATTTTGCATGTACGCACCTCCGACATCTGCATACTTTTACTTTTTCTTCAATGAATTTTCAATCCTACTCCCTTTAATAAATATAGTAATTTAGTTTCTCCAAATAGTCGTTTTTTCTTTTGTCAATGAATAAAAATTATTTCTGAAATTTGGACTTTTTTTCTCTCTTTCATATTACATAAATTTTATCCATTATCCATTTGATTATTCAAGAATATTTGGAAAATAAATAAAAATAAATGTAAAAATACGAGGAACTGAAAGTTAAAAGAAAATTAAATTTATATTTTAATTATTTAAGTAAAATAATTTTAAATGCATATGTAAAAACTCTAGGAATGTGTTTGTAAGCTGCAAGTACGATTTCATTATTCTAATTTTAATTTAATTAAATATGCAGATCTCAATAAACAACTTAATGAAATGAGTCCTTAAATATTTATTTAAAGTTTTAAATGTAATAATGAATTGAAGGAGTACATCCAAACAATATTTTTTAATGTAAGAAATAATTTCAAAATAATATTGCAATTAAACATTTTATTTTTTAATAACAAATATTAAAAAGTCTCATTTTGATTTGGAATTTCTAGATATAATTTATTTCTTCAATTGATTCAGATTCTCAGTGATAATTCGTAACTTTATTTTATAAATTATTGTGAATTAGTTGTGAATTAGAATATTAAGTGAATTAGTTAATGTCAATGAACACGTATATCTACATAATTTTCATTTACTTACAAAATATTTTCATTTTTATTCATGTGATTAATAGAATTAATTATTTTAACTAAAAAATACCAGGAAATAATTGGAAAAAATTCTTTTTGTAATATTTCATGAGTATTATTTTTTGATAAATGAAATCAAATGTTTTGTAATAATTTATTATTTTATATTTTCATTTAATACATGATAACATCAACGGATTACCAAGTGATTCTATGTAGTAAACACAATTAAAGAGGTTCGTACGATTCATCTTCTGAAAAATTAGAATTCTAATACTCAGTATATGTAGTACGCAATGTGACGCTTTCTTATCTCTTTTAGGTTATAGATGTAAACTTAAAATAAATTTATTATCATTATGAGCTTTATTCTACTAAAAATATGGTACTTAATATTTTTTAATTCTAAAATAATAGTAATAAAAAATAATAATAAAAAACTTAGATTGAGAATAATTTATAAGCTTAATTCATAATAAAGTAATGAATCATGGTTGCTTTTCTTCATAAAAATTTTTTATAAATTAAGTTAAAAAATTAAAAATATTAAAATAGTGTAATTGCAAAACTGAAATTACTGAAAGACAAGTTTACAGTTTATTTCATACATTATTTTTCATTGCGATCGATGACTTTTTACTCAAATTACTTCTTTAATTTACCACCGAGTATTAACTTTAATTTAATCAAACCACAATATTCGCTAATTCGCTTATATAAAAAATCAACTTGTGTAAACATCGTGACAGTGTACTAATATAATTAAATAAATTTTAATAATTAAACTGTAGCATCCTTTGAAATCTTTGAAAGAAAGCATTGAAACTCAATTCAAGGGTAATAATTTGCCATCTAGTTTTAAACTTAGTAGTCCCACTACTGCTTATTCAGGTGGAAAGACAAGATAAGCGCATTTTGTAATCGAAATTTTATTAACGTTCTCGAGTCGTCTATGCAAATGAAAATATCGGTCAAGTTAAGCAGTTCCGAATAACTGGTGCAGGCTAACTTTTTATTCATTACGAGCTCTTGTTCTCACGGAACTTTGTAATAAGTTAAATACTGCCTCACATGTGGCACATATGCATCAAGCATGCACTTGAGACTTTGCTAAAGCTTTGAAACTTTCATTTAAATTATATTCGATATTAGAGACAAGTTTAGTGGAAGCTTATGATAATCTAATACGTAATTTTCTCTCTAATTACTTTTTATTTATTTAAAAAAATTCTGTGATCGAATTTTCGAAATTTCTTCTTAACACTATGATTGGGAAATACCTTTATCAAAATTAAATTCTAATAATAACCATCTTGAAAATATGAAATTGTAATATATAATAATCCAAATTGTCCTGTGCCAATTTTAAATATATTTTCAACGCCGTTTAAAACTGAAAAAGTTATATAAAAATCTATATCTGTTTTTTCTAATTTCTATAAATATTTTAATCAAAGTTAATCAAAACTAATACAGAATTACATTTTAATGAGCTGCATGTTATTGTTATTTACATCATTTTAAATATCAAAAGATGCCTTAATCAAACATAATTTTGTAAAACTTTTGTTTTTCAATATACTTTTCGAATGTCCAAATTTTTAGCTTTAGCATGTAATTTTATTCAACTAATAGATTTCGTCAAATTAATAGTAAATTTTTCTCATAAATCTCATCATATTTTATGATGACTTGATCGAAATAAGTAAATTATTATCAATTTTCATAATAAATAAAGAGTATTTCACATTATTTTGGATTACAACTTAATTTATTCGAATGAATTGTACCTTAAATTATAGTTATTTAAATATTTTCCTATTATTATTATTAGTTTATTATTATATATTGCAGTTTAAATATATGCAGTTATTAAAAATTATCGCTAACCTGCAATAAATTTTTATATTTATTAATTTTTGATAATATATATAGTATTCTTTAAAAAAATAACATTACATTTTTAATATAATATAAATTTTTTTGATAAAATTGATATATCTTCACATAAGTTGAATATAATTTTAATTGTATGCACATAGTTATTGAAAAATATATAAAAAAATTATTATTAACATTCGGGTATATAATATCATGTATATAATATCTAATTAAAAATATTAGATTAAATTATTTTTTTAATGATAACATACACAATAATAGCCAATACAATATTAGTTTAGATTAGTAAAATTAAGAATTAATGAAAACTAAGATAAATACCCTAGTCATGCAAAATCATAGTTGTTATTTATACAGAAATAGCGAGTCTTAATTATAACTTCATTTAGAATATTTATTTATGCAGAAATATCGTGTCCTAATTATATTTCAGTTAGAAACACGTTGACATAAATATCTAAAAGACACTACCGGATGTGTATACATATAAATTCTGTATTAAATATTATCTTAAATAAATTTTCAATTAATAACAGTTTATAAAACTAGAATATGTAGTTTAAAATATGCTTGTAACTTATCTATATTTGAAATTTTAATGAATTATATTTATAAAAATAAACTATTACATGAATAATATAATAATCAAAAAAATAAAACTTATTTTAAGGCCATCTTAACAACAGATATAAAAATCTTTAAATATTACTCATAAATTTTGAGATGATGGAGTGTGATAAATGTTTATATCTTCAAGACTATTTATTATATTTTTTACGTTAGAACGATACATATCGTATTCTACAACTACAACGAAAGTTTTGTACGTTTTTTTATATATTTTTTCTATTTATTTAATATTAATTAAATATAATCATCCGAATTTTTATTCAATTTGCTTCAGAGTTTCTTCCAATGATTACAGATACCGCACTTCTAGCCCAACATCAATTTTGTGAAGATATTTTCTTTTATGTAAAAAAATACACTTGCTTAAATTTTTAATTTTTTTATTAATTCACGTATATATTTGAATAGAATAATTAATCAAAAAATTTATTAATATAAATTTATATTCAATACGTGTTATAAGTTTATAATTAATGGTCAGTCCTCCTTAAATTTATTACTCTATAATATTTTGATATGTATAATTCCTCTAGTAAAAAGAAAAAATGTTGAAATTATTTGAAATTTACTCTAAATACGTAATAGAATATCGACAAAAATATTAATTATAAGGATAACTTTTTTTGGTATATATCAAATCTTCTTATTCTCCCTAATATGTTTCTAATATATTGTATAAAAACTATGAATTCTATAAAAAATTTTAAAGTATAATTTTTTTTGGTGTATCTTAAAATTTTCCAAATTTTTAATCAGATTTTTAAAATAAACAATGTTTCATATGCAACAACGTTATTGTTTTAAATTAAAAATGTACTCGATTTGACTTTACCAAAAAAACTTCATACAATAAATTGTTTTTTAAACAATTTATAAAATACTTGTATATAATAATTACAAAATAGTGCATACTAATCTGCTGCCTAATTCAACTAAAACTTTTTTATAATTAAAAATAAAGTGATTGCAAACACGTAATTTAAAAAATACAAACAATTATTTTAAAATAATTTTCTTTCAATTTTTTAAACACGAAGATTTTTCATGCTTAAAGATATTACTCGAAAAATCGGAAATCTGTACTTATTAATACTTTTGTTGAATAAGTATGTTATTAAAATCATATTTTCATATTCATAAAACAAGGATTCAGGTATTTTTTAATTTCATTAGATAAACTATTTGTAATAATATTCTGTGAATAAATTAAATAAAAAATGATTTTAGTATTTATTATTATTATTTTTATTATTATTTAAGCAACATGTCTGGCTCATTCTTAATTGTATTAAATATTTTAAATTCCACTGAGAATATAAGTAGATTTGTTGACAATAATATTTTTCCAAAATTATAGATTTATATAAGTGCATATATCCATACACTCACTATCTTGGTAAGGTCAGTTCATTCGATTTAAAATAAAACCTGTTAATAGAACAGAACTTTGGCTGACGGGATAAGAAGCAAATAGCACTTCATCAAACGACAGCGCTTGTCGTCATCCCGTCACATTCGAGATATTCAATGTCTACGTGTATTATTCTGCCAAACTTCTGTCGATTAAAAGAAAGAAAAATGGGAAACAATAATGACGAAAGGAATTTATGTTTTGCTTGTATATGTTTTTTCAGCAGTCTTTGAAATCCGTTACGTAAAAAATAAAGAATTAATGTTTCCTTTGTATTGTTTCTGTCTTATCAATTACATTATTAATTTGCAATAGCTTATAAACTTAAAAATTAATGATAAATTAATATGACACAAATATTTTGTAGAAAAAAATGAAATTGTCATAAAAATCAATGCGGCTTTAATTTGTGTAAATAAAATAGTTGATATTGTATCATATTCTCTGTAAAACTATCGTAATCAAATTCCTCTAAAAAGTTAAAATATATCTTTATAAGTAAAGTAAAACACGTACAAAAGAATATTATATTCATTACTAATTTTTATAACGTCTATTTATAAATGTTTACTTTGAAAATGTTCATTTCTACAGTAATTTTAATGCGTGAGAAAAAACCTATAATAAATATTTTAATAAATCTATAATATTTTCGTATTTAACTAACATAATAAATATTATAATATTTTATGAATTAAACATTAATTCATAAATATAGTATCAGATGTATAATTTTTAATACAAAAGAAGATTTATTTTTATAATAACAAAAGAATTTTTATTACATTCCGAGATAATTAAAAGTAAAGAATAAATTATTACTTCCAAGTTACTATCAGGATTTTTATTTAAACAATTAAATAATTTTTAATAATATTAAAAGAAAAGTTGATCTGAAAAAAATGTAAAATTTCTTCAGAAAATTTTATTTTATTTTGTGTTTAATAATTTATTTTTCGTAAATTTTAGCAGAAAAATAAAATGATTATAAAAAGAAGAAAATTTGTCGAAGGATTAAAATTTTTTCGAAATCTCAAAAATTTTCTTAGATTATAAGTACTTACTTACTTAATTCAACCGAATGCTTAATCATACGTTTATTGTTCTTAATGATCTGCAATTCCAGTTGACGTAAAATAACAACCAAGAAAGTAATCGATCTAAATTCTTCCTTTTTAATAAATAAAAAATTTTATCTGAATACAAATATTAAAATGTAGGTCAATATCATATAATTCAACGATGATAAATGAAGTATAATTAAAATATAATATTTTTTCCAATTAAAATATTAGAAGAATATTGAAAAATATATTTTAAAAAAAATACTTAAGTGGTACTTAAATTTTATAAGTCAAGAATTTCATCATTTAAAAATATGAAAAGCTTATTTAGTTAAGTAATATTCAGAAATAAACATATAGTGATTCTATCATAATGGAAGTTTTTTTCTAAACTAAATATAAAAAAGGGAGGATTTATGGGTAATACTTTATTTTTAAAGAAACACATGCATACAAGAAAAATGTTTCCTTAAGTTTGATAATTAAGAATTCATTCGGATTGTAATTACTTTAACGCAAGATGTGTAAATGTTCAAAATATATACAAATTCAAATAAGATAGCTTAACAATACACAGTTGAAAATCATATAAAAAATTGCTTTAATAATAAAAACTTATAAATTAAGGAATTCCTGATCATATTTTAGTAATTTTTCTTACTCTGAATTTTTGAAACAAGAATTTTTAATAATATGCGTTTAATTAAATTTTAACTATCCATTTACTATAATTTTAGAAATTATTTGAAACTTTATTAAGGACGCTGCTTCAATTTGCAAAATATGTTTACATTTACATCATTACACCATTTCCTTGTCGATATAATCTTTATACAACATTCAAAAGCAGCTCTCGATAATTGACTACCCCGGAGATGAAATGATGGACAAATATCGATAATATAAGTAACATGGTTGAATTAAAAGATCAAAGCTTTCGACGATTTTACTCTTTCATATCAATGGAGTTCCCCAATGAGTTTATTATACATTTTACGCGATAATCAAACATTTTCAACCAAATTATTTAATTAGTAATAACAAGAACCATTGCCTAGCAATTTCACCTACACCTCCTTTAATAGGTTGCAAACTTAAATATCAAACAATTGAACAAAGAGTTGAATTGATTGTTAAATTTTTTTTAATTTTTGATGTTTGCTATATTCAATACGTTTATCAAACCTATGCCATAAATATAGTACAATACATAATAATAGTACAATTAATATTGATATAATGTTATATAATGTATTTAAAAAAATATTTCAATTAAATCATGTTAGTGGTCCAAGAAAACATATACTTTTTAAGAAAGTGCATGATGTCTTATCGATAAAATATTATCAATGTTGTAATCATTAAATTTAAATGGATCAAATCCGGATTATTTAAAATACGTTTCGGTCTCATTAGAAAAACTAAACTATTCATGTTGTACACGAATTTTATATTAACTTTATCGAAATGTTGCATATTTAAAATATAAATTAAATTTTAATGTTATTAGCTATTCTATAAATTTGTCAAAAAGCTTCAACGATTTTAACCTATTTTCCACGTAATACAACTTGCGATGATTAATTAAAGCTACATCGGTTCGATATCATCGGTCTCCTATAAACGTGACAAAACGTAAAGTGATTAATGATGCGATATCGTGTTGTCTGTAAAGATACGTTTTTCACCTACGTGAAATATATTTTCTCTGTTGTTCTCACATTTCTTTTATTAAAAAGTCTGTTGGAAACAAACATTGAGTTTTTAATTCATGTATGAATTAGAACCACAACAATAGTTTTGAAACCAATTAAACTTTCAAAATACAGTTTAAATAAATTGAATTATTATTAAAAAAATTATTTCATATTAGACCAAGCCATATACTGATATTCCTGCATATAATTGTGAAAATTGTCTATAGGACTTCATTTATGTGTGTATTTACATGCGAGCATTCTTATAAATGCTTACCGAGTAGCAGCTTCAATAACCGAAATTACAAGTTTTCCTAAGTGCAGGTTGAAGATCCCACGAGAGATGGAATTCGTATCCCATTTTTCGTCGTTTACAAAAAATCTATAGAAAAGTTTGAAGCTATTACTTTTTGTAACTTAAAAGCTGTTTTCGTTTGGCTTACCATCAAAAACTTGCGAATCCTCAAAGTGTATGTAAGTACCGACACATTAACCATATCCCGAATGAAAATAGTATGAGAATATTAATGAATAAATCGAATTGGTATGAGATTTAAGTATTTATATCCTTGTTTTGGCTACATATACTTTTTGCGTATCTCTGAGTAACGGAAGCGGTTTTTATACGAAAAAAGTTATGTATGAAATATGTCTAGATTTCTTTATCGAAGAAAATATGAAATCATTAAATATACTTTCTTAGTTCTTTTATTAATTCAATAATTAATTGATTTGTGTAGTTACGTAACTTTATAAAATGTTAATAAATTTAAATTTAAATTTTACTATTTATTATTTAATATACATTTAAAGCGATAGAACCTTTTGTTTTCAAAAATAAATATATAAAAAAAAATTATTTTTTATTCGTATTTTTAACTATATAAATTTATTTGTTACAGATATAGCTTGTTAGTAGGCTTTATTAGAACATATTTATAAATAAATATTTAAAACCTTTTATTGTGCATGAATATGTATGAGAGTAGTTGTATACTTGTTTGAAAGTCAGGACAGTGTCGTGTGAAGATATTTAATTTCAAAAAATCATCGGAACACTTCGTTATAACGGTTTAGTAGAGTAAAAAGCAGCCAAAAAAGTCGAGAAATTAGACTCTTCAATATCAATAGTTACTACACATACATTTTGCCTTGACGATATGGATCCTTGTGACTCTCGCCCTTACGCTCCTTCATCAACCGGCAGTAACCGGTCTCGACCCCCGTTTCTCTTACCGCTCCCCTTACTTCTTTGCTCAAAAGTTTGCAGAAAATCGGAAATTTCAAATGTAGGTAGCTAGTACAGAAAAAAATTAGCATCCAAGAAGAAGAAGAAGAAGAAGAAGAAGAAGAAGAACAAGAAGAAGCAGGAAGAGTAGGAGAAGGAGAAGAAGAAGACGACATCGACGGCAGTCTATATTCGCAAAACTGAAGGCCCTCTGCAAGCTGGCTTGGGCACTATGCCAACTACGCCTTCGTTTCGCGTACAGCAGTTCCCATAAAACCTCAATACCAATTGCCTTCGAAAGAGGCAAGTAGAAGAGATGTTCAATTTAATAAAGGTAATAATGTTAAAGGTATTTTCGTTTTTTGCCTTTTTCGTTTTCTTTTTTTCGCTATAGTCGTCTGCGTATAAATCCACTGAGTTACAAAGGGGGAAAACCAGAGACTACGGGGTAAAAGTGTGGCGGCTATTGGGACGACATCCAAGAGGCTTCTATCTCACTTTACTTTTTCTTTTCTCAATCCTTCCTATAGCATTGAACGTACCTATCCAACGGTCGTACTGCAGAATAGAAAGAAAGAAAAAGAGTGTGGAATCGGGATGTACATTCCGTACATTTCGAATTCTGGCGCATTCATTTTTGTACGTCTTTGCCGTACAAGTTGGATAGCAAACGGGTGGAGGGCGTGAGGAAAAAGTGGGCTGAGGGACCTGAAAAAGGGTTTATCGAAGGGTCTTTAAGTTATCAAAACATCAGTGAAGTATCTCTCCCTACTTTAAAGAAACAACTAGAAATATTGAGACAAAGAGAGAGAAAATTTATTCATAAATCTCGATTTGCGCACTACTGCATTGCGGTCTTTGTAAATGTTGATCAACTGCTGTTTTTTGCTGAATTTCCTTATCTTTCTTTTGAACCATTTACTCGTTTTATTTTAATTTCAATAGCCGTTTTAAACTTTAAAATTGAAACTTAAAATGCTTAATACAGATTATTAATATATTGTTTTTCATCTTGGTAAAGTACATTTTACATTTACATAAGTTAAAGTTCTTATTTTTGAACAGTAGTAAATGAACTTTTTTTATTATACTTTGAACTTATTTCTGTATATTAAAAAAAAGTACACGGATAAAAAATCTATTAAAAAAAAATAAAATTTATAAATATTCTTTTGAACAAAGATATTTATGAAAATATTTACTTCATATTATTTGGTTCATATTTAAGCAGATCTTATTTTCAAATGTATGGAAAATAAAGATCTTGATCAGTATGTATACTATATATATAGAATATGTTTATTTAATGAAAAATAAACTGTCGCTGTCATAATTATTACTGTTTCTATAAATAATACATCTATCAGAATATTTATTATTATTGCTGTGAAATATAATACAATTATTCATTTTTGAATAAAATAAAATTTTTTTATAAATTTATTAATTAATCGTATCGTTACCTCTATAGAAATTTTTAATCGTATTTTATTCTTAGACAATTTTAAACTTTGGTTGTATCACGGACTCATAACTTACCTGAAATAAAAAATAAAATAATTATATTACTACATGTAATTAACTTTAATATTATTTTTAAGAAAGTAATTAACAATATAATCCTTTAAAAATATCATAAAAAATATAATAAAGCTAAGGTAACAGTAAATATTATGCAATATACGTTTAATACGGAATAGAAGTAAAATAATGTAAAAATTTAATATATTTACGAGATAATTTACGATCGTAAAAATATTTGATGGTCATTGAAAAATATAAAAAAAAAGGTGAAAATCTAAAAGAAAAGGTAATCTAGAGAAAAGTCTTATAAATGATCGTATTATGTATTATCTCGTTACAAACGAAAACAATTAAATTTATTTAAAAAATTTATAATTTTTTTTTATGCAAAATTATAAAAAATAAGTTTTTATTTAATTACATAATTCTAGTGTACGGGTAAACTTTTCTAGTACTCGGATAATTTAGTCTCATAATTCACTCGGTCTTCAGTCTATGCTCCTGAATTATAAAAGATAAAAGGCACTATATTCATTAACAATAAACAGCGATAAGCCTCGTGCTTAGTTACCATCCACATCATCCTCTTCCTGATGTAGTAGTAGTCTAGCTCTTAGGTTATTGTCCTCATTATTGTACTTCTGTGAAACGAGAAAACTTTAGCGCGACACGATGGCAGCAATCCAAAATTTTTAGAGTGGATAGTCTTCAGATACAAACGTGACACCTACGGGAAACGACGAATTTACATAAGTATATAATTCCTCCAGTAGGTGGAGAAACGCCCTACGCTCTCTTTCTCACGAGATTCAGATCCTAATGAGACAAGGCCGGAAAATGTGACCCAATGCGCATGCTATACGCAGTAATGCTGTTGCAGTGCATGCAGAGAAAAATCGTGAAAGATAATGAGAAGGAGAATGAGAAGAAGAAGGAGGTCGAGACTTGAGCCAAAAGCGAGACTTCAAGAGAACAATCAGAGAGAAAAAATACACAGTCTGGCGCGAGCGAGCAAGTGCGCCGACATTTTTACGAGGCTAGAAATGTGAGAGAATTACACTCGTTTTAATGATAATAATAAGAAATAAAAGCTAAAAGAGGAGTCTTATTAAATATAACTTTGCAACGCTTTTATAAAGAGATCTATTTTAATCTTAAATTATAATAGTTAACTACAATTATTATTATTATTATTATTATTATTATTTGTTGTTTTTTATTATTATTGTTATCATCATCATCATCATCATCATCATCATCACCAACACTATTATTATTATTATTCTCATTATTATCATATTAAAAATCTTTTCGTAAGAAATAAAACCTTCGAGATCGGATAAAGGTCTAAAATATAAATGGAGATGGGAATTACGACGAATTATTTTATATGAGTATTCTTAAAATTGTCGAATTAAATATTTATATTTTTTTCTGCATTACTGCCTATAAAAAATAAAGGTTGCTATAAGAATTTGTATAAATCCTACACAATATTATTAATTAGATTTTGCAAACAAATCAATTGAAATGAAAAAATTTTTAATTACAATATATTTAAATAACTTCGTCTTCTATCTTCAAATATATAATTAAATAAAGGCAGAAATAAAACAAGATGTAAAAACGAAAATTACATATTGAATCTACGATAGCTGATTTCCACATAGACCACTATAATTGGCTGGAAATAGATAAATTGATTGATTTATTTTCACTAAATTATAAACGCTGCATAAATTTATATGTACAAAAAAAATTTAACATGTCACCCTATACAAAAATGATGTGAATATTAGTCATAATTTGGAACACCAATTTATACTCTAATATTATTAGGACATTATTGTATTAAAATTTATTTTAATACTAGAAATTATGTTTATTGTGTTTGCTATTTTCTAAAATGACTAGATGTATCTAATGACTATACTTAATAAATTTCATATTTAATTGAATTTTATTAGCATTAAAGACGTGATGTATTAAAAAAAACTATACACATTAAAAGAAATTTAATTTTTTAAGAAGGCATAACTTTTAAAATAATACGCAATTACAATTGTCTCGAGTTAAATTTTAAAGTAAAATAATTTAAAATAGAACAACAATTTAAAAAGACACTTGTAACCTAAAAAAAGCAAATAATCTTAACAATTAAAAAAAACACTTTCAACCGAGTGCAGTAGTACACACTTGGATATAAAGATTTAGAAAACGCATTATCTTACCACTAGGGGGAGGGGGGGGGAAGTATTGTCTACCCGAAAATAGCGTCCTTTTTAATAGTCGTGCATCTACGGGCATTTCGCGGCTGTGAACAAAGTCATTGTGTGTACGCTGCGGACGTTCCACCAAGGTCCGTCATTATACGAATATTGCAAGATCAGCTCGCGGGAATAAACGCCAGTGCACTTCCCGGGTGTGTTTCCTGAAGCAGCGTTTTTCCTACATCACGAACTCTATCTCTATCAACAAGGTTAGAACACTATTCTCTGAATGTCCCCAGTCGAATTCTGACTGACAGAGATACGCGCCCCCGTTCGCCGCGCACTAGAGACTTCACAGCTTTATATATGCATGAGTGTATAGTATAACTCCTTACAATTGTAAGTAGATAACTCAAATGTACATATATTTACCAGTATAAATGCGCGATCATATATATTCTAGATATGTATTATTATCAATTTATATATAGGATTGCACATTTTTTATGCCATAGGAAACATTGTAAATATTACTAATTAAACTTAAATAGTATAAGATTAATTTAAATATTAAAATTATTGTATTATATCGATTGAAATATTCTTTGGAAACTTTAAAAGCGATCCTCTAAATATTAATTATTTTAAAAAATTCGAAATAAACTACTAATATTAAATGGCTCCAAATATTTAAGAATCAATGAAAACAAAGATGCATGGGATCACCAACTGACAACTACGAATCACGATAAAACTTTTTTATCAAGACAATAAAGAGTTTTCGTTCACTTTCATTAATAATTAAAAAATTGAGCTAAAGCAATTAAATATTTAGCACATTGAATTATCTACTTAAAAATTTTAAAATATAATCTAGATGAAACAGACTAAAGTTATACAGGATTTAAAATTTAAATATCTAATTTATGAATGTTATTTCCATAAAATTGTTTAAACTACTGGGCATTATAAAGAACAGCATAATTCAAACGATATAAATAAGACATAACTATTTAGATTTATTAATTTTTCTTATAAATTTAACCTTCTACAAATTAGCTTCTTTATGCTTATAACTAGTCCTATGTGCGTTTACTTCAACAAAAGTAAAAAAATGGAGCATAAAAAGTATTATCTACCCTACAATCATGATACTACTATACAAAAATTCTGGAAAATTGAACTCATTACATTTTTATGACAAGTTTATGGGGTGAAGTGCGTAATTATTCCATAGATGTGCACGTATGCGAGTATAAGTAATTTAGTATTTTATTAAATATTCTTACGTATTCATTTAAATATAAAATACGTAACACTAAAAACCAAAAATAGTTAAAATTTCAGTGATTCCACGCATTAGAATATTTTCAGTTCTAAAGCAAATTGTCATTCGCTGGGAAAATTTTATCGGTATTATTTACGATCTTTTTATAAATACGTTTGTTCAAGAGGCGCAATTTTTTTAATGCAGAATTTAATCAAAGTTTATATACCATCTTAATTAAAAAAAAACTACTATTCAACTTTTTTTTCATCTAAACAATAAATTTTATATCATTTATTTTAAAGTAGTATAGAAATAGAGAAATTTCAATATATGTATAGAGCGCTAAGGCATTACGAAATATTAAATTGTCTTTTTAGTATTTAACTATAAACTAAATTATAAATACAAACTTAAATTCGATATGTTTCTTTGTCAGCGGATTATCAAAGGCAGAGAAGATTATTTCTATGAACTGCTAAGCATTTTAAGTTTTAATACAAATGAAAAATAATATTTTCAAGAATCATTTAATCGGTGTAAATTACGAAATCTAGTATTTCTTTAGTTAGATAAAAACTAATTTAATTAGTAATGTTTAGTAAAAGCAAAAAATAAGAAAATGCTATTTTAAGACTAAGTATAAAATAAATACATTATAGAGCAATTTGCAAGGCAACATTACCGCTACCATGAGAATAAGCTCTCTTGCCTTGGGATTTCGGCCGAGGGACCTGAAAGAGCTTCTTCGAGCGGAAATCGCACTGGGGTTATGCCTCCACTTGCAAGTTTCTGAACCAAGATGGCGTCTCTCGTGAGATTCCGAGAAAATGAGAGAACTAGCAGTTGCCTTGAAGTAAGGAAAATAACCAAATAAAAGAAACGAAATATATATATATATAAACTCACATATAGAGAGAGAGACAGAGAGAGTGAGGGACAATTCGATGTAGCTGGGAAAAGGCGGCCGAAAATATCTGGATTTCCTCTTAACCTCAAAATCTACTGAGGAAAAAAAGAGACAAAGAAAGAAGAGGGTAAAGCCGCCGAGTAGAAGTTTGCAATGAATAATTGAGCCCTTGGGTCTACGCGGTAAGACAAACCGAACCTGTCGGTACAACCAACGAGTGGTATCACGACTTTAGACAGTTTTATATTTATTTGGTTTTATCTTAAGCTGAATTTTATTTTTTGATAATTATTTGGAATTAAATTTTTTATTATAAAATATTTGTTGCATGTCTAATTAAATTTCATAGGAAAAAAAATATATATAAATTAAGTATTATACAAATCTTGTCTTATATCAGTTTCTAAAGTTCAATAAATTTTTTTTTAATACAGTAGTTTATAGACTAAAATGTTTCTTTAGTCATAATTTCGTTTATAATTTTAAGATCTTATATTAATTTTCAAATCATCATTATTAATTCATATGAAGATAAATCATCACTTTAAAATAATATCTAAAACTTTAGTCATCAAAATTTAAATTGCCATAAAACATTTCGTTATTTATATATTTCTTTCTATAAAAACTAGAATTTAAAATCTTTCTTGTCATAATTGAATTTTTTACTCTTACTCGAATAAGTACTCTAAACTTACATATTTCTTTACATTATTTTAATGTCAATGTTCAAATATAAATTTTTCATTTAAAACTGTTAACAAGATGTTTAGCGGAAGAAAATATAATGTTGGGATTAGGATTTCAACATTACAGTAAAATGAATATTAATAAGGCTGTTCCAAATGTTAATATCATTTACTTTTAGTAATATGTTTCTCAATCTTAAAATATGTATATCATTGTAAACATTGGGAAAATCTAAAATTCATGCCTCTGTTCAACAAATTCGTGTTTAACGAGTATGAGACAAATTTACAAATTTTTGGAAAAAAATATGCATCTACAAAATTTAAATTTTATCGATATTGTCTTATATATTAAACTATTTATTGCATGTTGTATCTAGAATTCATTTTTAGAAATACATATAATTCGTATTTTAAAATACCAGTTTTAATGATATAAGACAGATGACTATTTTATGCACATAAATAAAAACATGATATTTTCTTTACATTAAAAATTTTGTGTCCAAACAGTCATTTTTTAATTTCATAAACAAACTGAAATTTTTAAGATTGAAAATTTATGTTTAATGATTTTGTAAAATGAATTTAATATTTATATTTAATAAAAATTATACCTATAGATAATATAAACAATATATTATCCCTGAAATTAATATTTTTTTAAATATAGAATTAATTTTCTTATGTAACAATCTGGATTGTATATATTTCTTACTTATTGTTGTATGTAATTTTTTATATTTGCGTATCACTAGAATATATATTAATGTTTTTTTTTTAAATACAACTCATACTTTAACCTTTATCTTATTACATAAAATAATAACAGCATTACTATAATTTCTAAGAAGAGTATATTTTTATATATTTCTCAAGATGATAAATTAATATGAATTTATTGAATTTATGCTTTCAGTATTAAGTTAAGTTTTTAATTATTATATTAATTCATTATTTAATATTATTTATCAAAATTTAATTATGAACAGAATATATTTGATAAAAATCTTAATATATTTCGCAAAGTTTTAATTGATTTGTATTATGCTAAAATTAAACTCATTCGTAATGCTAATAGCATGAATCTTCTAATAACCAACAACTTAAAACCAACAAAATTCATCATAGTAATTATCATTCAGTATAACTTCTTACTCTATATCAATTTTAATTATTACAATTTTAAGTTCTATTTGAAACTTTAGGTATAATTAATATGGTGATCGTATTCAAGTTTAATCATATTCAAATTAAATATACAATAGACAATTTACATTTACTATCTTTTAGTCTATTAAATAAAGTGTACGGATTTTAATAACTTAATCAAACAGTTATTGGTATTTAGATTTTCAAAACGAAATATAAATTAATTTTTTCAAATAATGAAAAGATAGATTTTTATAAACAAAACAAAATTTTTAAACTGATTCAATGTTTAATGGCATAGTATAAAAACATGAACAAAATATATATTAAAACACAATGTTCGATATATTTTGTATTATTATTTTAGTTACATTTATTATAAGTATTCTGCAATTTTTTTGTATTTAAATACATATTACAGTCGATAAAAAGGCGTTGAGTGAAACAAAAATTATTTACATTTTTTATTAGATTTGTATTAGTAACTGTATTAGTAACCAATTTTTCCATTCATTGAATGATGATTTTATTTGTTACATATTGTACATGTGTATATTCTATAAAAAATATAAAAATAATTATGAAGTTTATAAAATCATAGACTTACTTTTAACATATTTAAATATATTTTTATGAAACGTTTAAAATTATGAAAAATTATGTTTTAAGTATTATGTAAAGATCTGTTATAGATCGAAGTTCATGAGATCAAAAATTCTTAATTTGTTTTTGAATTAATTAAATTAACGTGCGAAAATAAATAAATACTTATGTAAATATTAAATATTATAATTAGGGATTAACTATTTCTTAAACAAATTTTCTATTAAAAGAATAATTTCAAACTCGAAGTAGAAAAATGTATGTTTATGATAATATACTATGTAGAGGCATAGATTAGGAAATACAATTCATGAAACTATTTCTATGCATAAAAGTACATATGCTTTAAATATAAAAATGATTATTTAAGATTTATAAGAATATTTAAAACTATAATTTTGTTCTTCAATAAGGCATATCATATAAATACCTTCTCTTATTTTCTTCTTCTTTTAGCAGTACCAATCCTTTAAAAAAAACTTTTAACCAGAATTAGAAATTATTTTATAATTTTATTTAATTAGAGAAAAATAATAATCACTGTAGAGTATTTTATTCTACAGGAAAATTTAAGAGTAATTTGTTTGACAAATTATCTTATAAAAACAATTCTGAAATGTACGGCTACTTTTTTTTTTAATAAAAAGCAAAGTAGATTAAAAGATTTATTATAACGCAGAAATTATTTTTTGAGAAAAGGGAATGAAAAAATTATTGAAAATTTTTTTTATAAATCCTCTTATAAGCATTTGATTGCCGTAAATTTCGGAATGAAATTTTAGAACAAAAAGAAAATAAATCCATGAAATCTATGAATGAGCATAAGCCATAGGAAATATCATTACACTCAAAGTTATTTCATACCCACATGAGACCAGTGAGCTTTCATCAAAAGAAATGCCTTCCTCTGTCAAATTCATCCCTTAAAAGATTCACAGAAAAGAAAAGTATAGTGATCTTCTTGAGCTTGTGTCGCTCGGGTGTGCAATATCAGCGCAGATGCATTTATAGTGAGAAATTCAGAGAATTTTCTATACGTGCACTAAAAGTAAAATCTGACTAAAGTAAGAGCGAGTGACGGAGAAAGAGGGAGAGCGAGAAAAATATGCTTCGGATATTATGACAACGCCTTCGCGCGTGAAGCAGTCGCTGCGTGTCACGCTTAAACGCGATTACCGTAAGTCCCACGCCGCTACCAACGGAAGCACTTAGCGTCGCTCACTATGTCGTTCTTCTCACTTTCCTTACCTTTTTTCTTCTCTTTTTTTCACTCTTTCTTTCTTTCTCGATCAAGGAGTCGGATTTATATGTCTCCTCTAGCATGGGTTGAGTCTGTTCTAAATCCCTCTTCTGCATTAAATAGAACGAAAAATTCCGTCGGGTACTATTGACTATAAAGATTTTATGAATATATGTAAATCATACATTCGTGCATATCATGAATATAACTTACATTGCATATCATTAATCAATAAAAATCTAAAAATATAAAAGAGAGCGTTCGATTCAAATCTATCGTTAATGAGTTAATTATAATAATATTGATTGTAAAAACATGAAGATTTTTGCAATAATAAGATAATGTAGATACCAAAATTATAGACTATTTTGTTTTGAATTATTTAAACCTGTTATTACAGCCACTTGTGTTGTACGAATTTTTATTATTTGTACCTTTCTAAATATACCATTCTCATATTATTTTTCATAATTTATTTATACTTTACTGATTGCATTCGGAATGAATTATGTACATACTTACTTTATCTTCTTATGACATTTAAGATTATTATATTAGCAAAACTATATATTTACTTAAATATATTTTATTATATAAATATAAATATATTTTCTATGCAACGATTTTAAAATTACTTATAAGTATGCAAAAACATCTAAATATTTAATATTAATGAGAAGTTTACAAAAATAATTTTTTTAAATGGGCTTGATTAAAACAATAATTTTATTTACTGAAATTATGTATATTTATTTCTATGGTGAGCACGATCTTCGTGAAATATTGTGAAATAAACCTGATTAAATTAACACGATTGCTTATAAGTCACGATTTTATTTGCAAACAATATTCACTTAACGTAAAATAAAACATGGTTTTAATAAATAAAGTGGATTTAAAAAATTTCGAAAAATGTAAAATTGAATTTATTGAATTTTTAGAGATAGCAGAAAATATTAACTAACATTTAATAAAAAATTCATTTTCAATTATTTATTTTTCATTATTTTTCAGTCATTTTTCAATTATTTATTTTTCATTATTTTTCAGTCATTTTTCAATTATTTATTTTTCATTATTTTTCAGTCATTTTTCAATTATTTATTTGTAAATAAAGAAAAACTTTTGTTCTGTACTAAAAGTCTTTTAATCTTAATCAATAAAAGATGGAAAAATCCAGTAATAATTGAATGTGTTTGACTAAATTTATTAATATTTTCCAGTTAAAATTTTTAAAAGCTAATAGATATTTTATTATTTTATAATGCATTATCTTGAAGCATACATTGCAATCTTTTTTTTTTTACCGAATGTTATTAATGCATAATATGTTAGAAGCTATCATAATCTCATAAGTCATAAATAATAGTACATTTTTGTTATTTGCAGTGGATCAAAAAAAAAAAAACAATCACGATTCCAAATACATGCCATATGCGTGATCGGAAAGCGTGTAGTTATATTAAGTTTCTACGTTTGTTGGTTGTTGTCGATGAGCATATATTTTTAGTCATTTCTACTAAAGCAACTGTTCTCTGTACTAAAATTGCTGAAGATGTAAGCAAACATATTTTATTTCAAAATTTTTTAATTATATTCAAGCATTCTTTAATTATCTATATTACAGTGAAATTTGATTCGTAAGCAATGGTAAGTGCAGCTTGTTACATAATACTTCTTATAGTTATTTTTAATTATTCCCCCTCAAGTTCGGCAATTGAATATAAATCAAGAACAGACAGCGAATATAAATTACGAACAGTCAGCGTGGTAATTATTATTATGATATTATTTTCTAATATTTTAACAGTAACATTTCATAATTATCTCAAAATTTGAAGATTTTCAGACATGGCGATCGTACTCCAGAAAAATTGTATCCGAAAGATCCCCACGATATAAAAGAATTCTATCCATTTCCACTTGGTGGATTAATTAATGTATGAAAATATTTATTAAACATTTAATTCCTAAGTTTCATTAATTTTTATATACTACAGTTTTCTTCCAATTATTTTTATTTCAGATAGGGAAAAATCGAGAATATGAATTAGGAAGATACTTGCGAAGTACTTATAATAGTTTTCTAGGGGATTTGTACATTCCAGAAGACGTTTACGCACGCACTACCGGATTTGACAGGACACAAATGAGTTTACTTCTTGTGTTAGCTGGTCTTTATCCTCCAAAGGATATACAGCGCTGGCGTCCTGATTTTAACTGGCAGCCTATACCTATTATTTCTTTTCCCAAGGAAGATGATCCTCTCTTGCATCCAGTGCCGTGTCCAACGTACGCTGATTATGATATCTCATTGTTAAAGCTTAAATTAATTTATATTAAATCAAAATTATTTACTTATTAATGATTTTATAATTGTATAATAGAATAAAAGTATGTTTGATTTACTTCTTTATATAAATGACATATGGATTTTAGTTGGAGAGCAGAAATGAAACGACTGAAAGAAACAAGCGAATACAAAAAGGATGTCGCGCAGTTTCAAAATCTAATGGATAAAATGTCAAAATATACGGGATTAAAAATAACTGGCACAGATCAAATTATAGATATTTTTCACACGCTAACATCTGAACTAGCAATGAAACTATCTCTTCCAAAATGGACGAATCCGTACTTCCCAAAAGGAGAAATAATGGATGCGGCTCTTTTTGAATATAAGACAACCAGTTATAATACGTTACTCAAAAGAGTAAATGGAGGTTCTTCTTTCATTCTATTTTATTAATTCAATCACATGTGATAATTGATAATTCCAATTAATAAATTTTAAATCTGTAACTATCTTTATAACAGGTACTATAATTCGCAAGATATTTGACGATATGACAGCTGTAAAAGAAGGACAACCACTACCAAAAATCTTGCTGTATAGTGCGCATGAGATGACTGTTGCTGCAGTTTTATATGCATTAAATGTATGGAAACCAGAAGTACCTGAATATTCAAGTGCAGCTATTGTGGAGTTGTGGGAGAAAAATTCTAACTTTTTTGTTAGAGTTAGTATTGAAATATTTATATTATTTATTATAAATATTTATATTATAACAATACAACAAAATTATAAAATAAACTTATATTATTCGAAAATTAAAAGTTAGCAACTAAAAAATAAAATGAGCTAGTTTGCGTATTTAAAGTTTCATAAAAAAATACTCATAAAACTCTTGAACTTAGAAATTTTAAAGATTATATCAATTGGCTTAAGTAGAGATATTTAAACACAAATTTTATTTTTTAAATTAAAATCATAAAATATCAGAATTTTTTTTTTAACTAAATTTCTCAATACTACTTAAAACTGTTAGAATAAGATATTTGTTTCAGTATTTAATAATTAAATACATGTTCAATCTAAGTTTATAATGAATATTTATTTTTTTATTTTTTAGATCGTATATTATAAAGGAATCCCACCAGTATCGGAAGCTCGAATAATACCCGGATGTGCTGAATACTGTCCCCTTAATGATTTTGAAAGATTATTACATGATGTACTGCCTGTGAATTATGAAAAAGAATGCCGTGGCCAATAATGAGAAATAGACATACATAAAATTGGTTTTTTTTGTTAACAAATAAATTTAAGAATTTTAATCGATATACTATATCCAGTGATTAAAATTTTCAATCTATTTCAAATACTATTTACTGTTTCTAAAATTTTAAAGAAACAATAGCATTCCTTTAAACAGTAACTGAAAATCATATTTTTATTGATAGTGAATAAATCCATTTATTATAATCACAATCATTTATTTCTACTGTAACTTTTTTTTCAATTAAGAAATACAATAAAATCTATAATATTATTGTTTTTAAAGAACAGAAAGTAATAATAAATCCATAATTAAACAGAAGTGTTTGAATTTATTCAGATATAAAGTGAATTTTATATTTTCAATAGGAATTTTATGCCGATCATTAACATCAAAGTAGAAAAATTTGATATGATCATCTTTATTATCTTCCTTAACAATGTTGAAAATAAAATTAAAATTGTGACACACAGTGTTTTTGCATTATCTAAAAAAATTAAGTATAATTTAGATTTTTAAAACAATTTTTCTAATGTAATACTTCACTGCAATGATAAATTATAAATGCATCCTGTAATCAATTGCTGAATTCTACCGTTCCATTCTAATTGGGTACACTCAATATGGTTAAAATAATGGATGCACTCCAAGCGTTCACACGCCATCCACATGCCAATAAAAATCGCAAGTATTCCTTACCTTATACAGACAATGAACCATGAATAATTTTTAATTACTATTTTTATTTATTTCATTATTATTATTTATTTATTAATTCTGTATTTTAATGCCTGAAATTAAATGCCATTAATGGGCATTGTTATTAAAACACAAGTACCTAATATTTATATAATAAAATAAAGAAATATAGAATAAAATTTTATGTTAAATTTAATAAATAAGATAATATTAATCATACATATTTGAAGACTTATTATTTTCGTTATATAATATCTGTACAATGGAAATTCGAATTTTTAGTATTTAAAAATTAAGGGATAATAATAATTGACTTTAATTGTGCTCATTCCTCAAATTTTTATTTTCTCTTTTTTTTAATTTATACTGTTCGGAACATGAAACTTTCGTTAGAGAAAGTTTACTGCGTTTTTTAGTAGCCTCTAACAATTCTAAATGATGAACTATGATCTCAAAAATAATAATAATTCCAAAAAGAAAATATGTGTTCATTCATTCCATTGGAAAGCACGCAGAAGGTCATGTAGGGTGAAATATAAAGGATAAAAGCAAAGCAATGACGCGAAAACGAGCGAATGCATATGGATTGCGTTCAGGTAAGCTTAGTCATCTAATATCGAAGGAGATTCCCTACATCCGTTTCTTTCGCTTTTAGCTTTCGATGCGCTCATTCACCTGTACAACGAGTCAACACACACCGTAGCTCGACTCTCCCGCCGCTACAAGCTCTCGCGTCGTAAAACCTGCGCTCGCAGTCGCGTCGAGGCGAATTTATGCTCCATAAATTCGGTCTTCTCTTATTGTACCTTGGAGCGGTGACTAAATGCCTCTACCTTCCTTGCTCTATGTCCTTTTCTAGCCTGTTCTACCAGCAGCTCTCGGTAGTTCTACAAGAATCGATCTTCGAATGCGACGCCGAAAGGAAACAGAGGGTTCTCAGGCGCAAAGGCCGGGTGAACCCCTCTTCGTTTACTGTTTCATCGGATTTCCCGTCTGATGTGGCTACCATGAAAAACGGTGGAAGGTTGAGCTTCCGTTACTTTGAAGCCAGCGGATTTTTCATTTTCATTCATAAAAGTTTGGTTCCAAATATATGGATCCACCTTTCAAATGCTATATTCAATGGAAATAAAAATCTTATTATTTCAGTTGAAAAGCTTGCGTTATTAGTTCAGTGTTTCACAGATATGCTCCTTTTTACAGCATTCAACTACTTTCTTTATGATCTCCGTCAAGCACGGTAATAATTTAAAAATACTTAATTTTTTACGCATAACTGACCATTAACGTTCAACTGATTTACAGCAGTGATTGTGTAATATTACTCCTACGAAATAGATGAGCTGTAACTGGCTAATGAACAAAAAATAAAATCTAAAGTTAACAAAAGTTTAATAGTTGAGCTGTAAGTTTAATTGACTCTGCTATATTATTAATAATTCAAAACTTCATTTTTTTGTTAATATAAAAAGCATGTTATCAAATCTAAATTTATTTTAAGCTGTTAGTGCTACGCTATTTTTGATTTGTTATTATGTTAAATTAAGAATTATATGAATGCTAAAGCTACTAGGTAATAAAAATTACTTTTTAAAATTTCTAAGTATATAATTATTTAATATTAAATTATAATTTTTTACGTTAGTTAAAAATCTATCGATAAAACTTAATTTTAATTATTTACCTTTTTATACAATGAATAAGGTTTTTAATTATGAAAAATGAATATTTTGTTATTAAAACGATTCAAGTTAGCATAAGAAAAGTATATTAAATATTCCTTTTTAAATAAGAGAAATTATAATTTAAAAAATTTTTTAATTTAAACTAAAATAGCATAATCCTTCATTACGCAAACAAAATAAGTTTTTTTATATACATATATTTTTTTTTTTAATTCTTATATTTTCACTAACGCTTTGTTCGATTGAAATAGAGCAATTGCCCCTTTTTCTTAAAACTAGAAAATTTCTGATAACTGAAACATAAAAAGTCGATAATGAGAATGTCAAACTTAAATATTTCCACCTTGTATTTTTTTTTCTTTTCTATTAATTTTCAGGTTGAATTAAAAAAAAAGAAAAAAGTAATTTTAAAAGTCAATATGTGCAATAAAAATATTAACTTTCTTAGATAGAAACTTTTAATTACTGGTTGGAAAATTAAAATTCCATTTGTGACCAACAATAATGTATGAACTAAATATGAAGTTGACGTATTTTAATTTTTTTAATTTCAAAAATTTTCTGTTTCTTTACTTGCACTCTATAATAAAAGCTTTTATTCATCAAATAATTAAATCTATTATGAAACATGTACAACCTACAATAATGGATAAATTATTCATATATTTTTGTGACATAATAATCAGTCGTCTTATAAAAATCTAATATATTATATATATTCTAAAATTTAATTTGTATTTAAAAAATTCATATATTCCAAATATTTTTATAATACCTTTTAAATAGACAATTACTTATTTAATACATCTTATATTTAATATTCTATTGATGTATAATTTTTATATCACTGATATTTCTTTTATGATAAGTTAATTTGAATCATCATTAGTTTAAAACGTCTATTTTTAAATTTTTTCTTTAGAATAATAAATTTTGTTGTTATTGTTTAATGACAATATTTTTTATTCTAATAAAAATCATTTTTTTTTTAATTTTTAAATAGAATTATGAAATGGTACTAGCATCCAGTGAAATTGTAATTCTATATAATTTCAAAAACTGTTTAGTAGTATTAAGTAAAATTGATTCGTTCTGAAAATTGGACGAAATTAAACGTAAGTAATTGAGAATTGATTAGCTTACTTTATCACTCGTCCTTCATTTGTGTGTGATACGTATAAATCGCTTCAAATTTAAATCCAAAAGTATAGAAATGGACTTTATCTATTTATCTTTATCTTATCTTATGTATATATATTTATTTATATATGTGTGCTTTTTCTATTTCATTAGTATCTTTTTCATCATTTTTCTCAGAAATATTTTCGAATGCCATGCAACACTTTTTTTATTTTAATCAATGCTCTTTGTATAATAATTCGAGAAAAAATGCTCAAGATAAACAAGATTAAAAGAACTAAATTGTTAGACAGTTTTTTCTTTAAATTGAATACTTTTTAGAAAAATGGAGTTTAATGATATGCTTTTGAAAATCACTCTAATTAATAAAAACGTTCACTTATATATTTTTCTTGTGATGAAAAAATACTTAAAATTAGATTTAATTGGATAGAATTATTATGAATGAGATTGTGCAGTAGATCAAAATCATTATGATTTTAAATAAATGCTCCACTATATTAATTACAAAAAGCCTTATGAAAATGAGGTCAGCTATAATAGTTTGAGCGATACGAAACTGTGTTATCACTTTTGAAAATAGAGAATAAATACTTGACCCATTCAATGAAGATCCGGTAATGCACAAGCTGATTAGAAAAAGGAGTCGATCTTAAAACAAATAACAGCGGCGATTCATTGAAAAGAAAAGTCGTAGCCGCGTGCTACTGTCTCCTGGTCAAAAGGATTTGGCGCCAGGAAAGTTTTAGCGACCACGGACGTCTTCTCTCGAGACTTTAACATTCATCGAAAACAGGCTTTTGGAACGAGAAAAGACAAAAGTGACGTGGCGTCGGGCTCAGTTTCGATGGTTTAATGCGGGAGTATTCGTCAGACTAGAAGCGAAAACTTGTCCGTGGCCCCTAAATGAAAAAGAGAGCGGCAAAAGCGAGGCAAGAAATATAATGAGATACCAAAGGAAGAGGCCGCACGTCAGAAAACAAACAGTCCGTAGAGAGAAGCGCGAGACGACCGAGAACACAAACAAATGAATAACGTGCTACCGGCGAGCGGAAGGACGAGTTAAGGGAGCGTACGGGACGAAGGTTCAGGCAAATCTACGAATTCAAGTTCCGGCGCATTACAGATAATTATATTGAATCCCGTTCGTCCCCCTCGCTTAAAACGCGAGAAAAAGAGCAGTACGACGATTTTCTCCTTGCAAAATATACGTCTCGTCTATAGAAGTTGCTACTGCATCTGCTGCGAATGGAAGATACAGCCAAATTCTTTCGCTTGTCTTGGTCGCTATGTACCTCTTCCTATCTTTTACGGTATTATTTAATTTTCAAACTGCTTTTCACTTTTGCGATTGCGCTCAAAGATTATAAAATCGAAGTTTTTAAGAGAACCGGGTGTAGACTATCCAAATTATAATTAACAATGTCAGCAAGATGAGGATGGGATTCGGATTCGATGTAAAGAAAATATGAAAGTAGTATTTCTCTTGCATTTATTGAGTATTCATAAATTAGGTTTATACCTATTCAATACTTCTAGGAAATTTTTGAATAATACAATTTCCATTTAATCTTAAAATTTATATTAAAAGCATTAACTATAGTTTTCCTAGAATAATTTGCATTATTCACTTCAACGTAGACATTTTTAACATTTTATAAGTTCATAAATTTACTTGTAATTATATGTAATGTGCAAATTTAATTTGAACTATTGTAGTACTGTCTTAATAATTTATTGCACTTTAAATGGGAAACATTTCTAATTCATTGGTCAAATTAAATGGAAATATTTTGTCAATAAGAAATTGTCAAAGTTCATTCACGTATCTAGAAAATTTTTAAAAGAATTTACATTTTTAATAATTTATATTTTACCGATATATATGTATCCTTTCTCTCTTTCTACTTTCTTTACAATTACTACTACTTTTATTTTCTCTGATTTTTTGCTTCTATTTTATCTCAGAGATTGTGAATCACTTTTTAGTTTTCTTCTGACAGCTCAAGTTTTATTCGAGCACTTATACATTTCAGGTGAAAAAGAAAGAAATGGAAAAGAAAAATAGATAGATAGAGGAATAGACATAAATACGGATAGATTAATAGATACCTAGTGAGACATGTAGACAGCGGGAGAGATAAAAATAAGAAAAGAGGGAGAAAAATAGCAGGCCTTTCCTTTCGACGCCATGCATAAGATACTTGTTTTATTGCTTTTTGACGTCAAATCAACGGACAGGTCTTACCCAAAAGCTGTTATTCCCGAAAAAGGACCAGAAATGTTCTAGTAACTTGTATGATAGGCAATTTGTTAATTTACTTATAATTAAGATAATTGGGGCTTTAATCTTAGTTACTACGTACTTTCTTTCTCTCTTTCATTTTCTTTTTTCTTGTTTTTCTATCTTGGGTGAAAAAAACATATTTGGTTTTTATATTTTTACTCTAAATGAAAAGTATATTTTTTACAGTACAAACAAAAATTCTTTAAAGCAGAAGACATTCGTTTTTCCGAATAAAGTAAATTAAAATCTTTTGAAACTATCGTGCAGATTATCTGAAGTAAAGTATTAAATCAACTCAATAAAATATTAAATTTCAATTATATTTCAACGCATATGCTATAATCTTTTATATAAAATTATTGAAATAAATAAAAAATATCATTGAATAAAACAATTATACATTAAAAAAACTAAATAGTGAAAAATAAATGTTCACTTCTATCATAGTTCTAAAGCAAATCCATTACTGTTCTACGTTAAATATATGATATAAATTTGTCTAAAATCAAATATACTATCTTTTCATGAAAAAAATTACAGAAAAATAATTATTGATATTTTGGTAATATAATATTTCCTATAATTTAAATTTCCTATTTTATAAACGTAAAATTTTTGACAGTTACAATGTTAATTGTATTGAAAAATTACTCAACGAATATTAAATTTTTATAATCTAAAATTAGTAGTTAAAAATTATATCATAAATTTTTATATAATAATTACTAATTTAAAAAATTTAAAAATATTAAATATAAAAATAATTTAAATCGTTTCATGTGTAAATCTGTTATGAATAAACTAAATTTTTTTTTCAACATTCAAAGAATATATTTTTATTTGATAAAAATGTTATCAATATTAAATAATATTAAGTTAAAACTTCATATTTTGTTTTAAGTACTTTAAATTTTGAGATATATCAGCTTAAACATTTGTACATTTCAAATATATGAGATTTAAAATTAAGAAGTTATATTAATCTAAAATTTAAACAACAGAAACATCATTTGTTTTAAGAAATTTCTTCTACACAAAATTTGTTTAAAAATATCTTATACATTACCATAAAATGTATTTAAAATTATAAATATTTCTTTCTATAAACAAATTCGATTAATTAACTTTATCTTTTTTTAATATTTTACATTTTAAATTTAAGTGGTAACAATACATTTTAACTTAATATTATTTTGTATTTATGAAATATAAACTTATTTTTATTTAATTGCAAATATCGAAACATTGACAATGTGCATTTCTAATCGTAAAATAAATGTATTACAATACCAATATTGAAGAATATAAAGGCTGCTTTTATCTTTGTACCACAAATTGTAACTAAAAATTACAAAATTTAAATCTACAAAATTTAATAAAATAAATAAGTAGATAAAAGATTAAATTATATTAATATATAAAATTATAAATATGTAAAAAATGAGTAATATTTTGACATTGAATATTTTATAATTAAAAAAATCTTAAAACATAAGTATGTAAATAAATACACAGACTAAAGTTTTTTAGAGTATTGTTTTTATAATAAAAATTTCTTGTTTGTGTAATAGATCGTACATTATTTCATTCGTATTTACTATATTTAATGAATATTTATTTTAAATTAAATAAGTCTTGGATACCTAGTCGAATTTTATATTGCAATCAATAAATGATAGTAGTTAAAGTCAAGACAGCCAAATTTCTTTTTTTAAATAATAAATTTCGCTTTTGGGAATGATAAAAATTTTACATATTCATTAATGTTCATTTCTGCTAGCTATTATTTCTAACTTGTTTATCAAGCTTGAATTATAATTGAAAATAGTAATTTTTATTCAATATTTTCTTTTGAGTTTGTATGCATATCGATATTAGTCAACAATGTCTGACGACCTACTCCATTTCAAACTAGTAAATACTAATATTCTTGTGAATGTCGAAGAAGCGAAAGTTTTTTATATTTCTTATACTTCATATTCAAATATATAGATTCAACAGTTTACAAGTATAAAATATATAAATATTTAACTAACATCTTTGTAGTTTCAAAATCTAGACTTTTTTATTCATTATATGGTAGGTCTTTGTTTTCACGCGAATCAAATGCTTCATGAGAGCGGCAACTTTTCGAATAATAATGCTGTCTCTACAATATTTTACACCTATATGATGTTTATTAATTTGGATTAAACCTCTGGATTATAATATTTAATTAATTTGAAATATATTCATCCTTTTTTGATTTTTAATAAACGTTGAAATGATGAATAAAATATTAGCATCTGGCAGCTTTAAACAGAGATAAATGAGAATAGTAGTACTTAGTAAAAATATTCGTATATTTTTAAATATATTTCTATGTTATCTAAGCAGCATAAAATATATTTATGAAAATAAGCCATCGTCGTAAACCAATTGATATTTATAAGCAAAAATGTAAGTTTAATATTTCAGTTTAGTACTTAAGTCTTTATTTGTATAATATAAATGAAAATTTATGTTTACTTATGCATATTTTAAGTAACAGGGAGTTTCCTGCAGCTTTTTACTAACCCTATAATATATTTATTTATAAGAAATTTGTAGCTTTTTAATCACGATTAAATGACAAATGTTAATAATATATGTGCGTTGAAGTCAAAAGAAGTATGTAATTTAATAATAAATTAGATAAATATTAACTTTTTTCATTGCGTAAGGAAAATTAAATTCAAAATAAACTTTATAAAAAAAATTAAATTAAAATTTACTTTAAATAAATTGTAAATAAAAACTTTTAAAATGTTTCAACCTTTTTTGACGATTTTTCACGTTGAAATAATTTACTGTCTCGAAAGATTTTTTTTAGATAAATACTAACAGATAATTTCAATACTATAAATGATATGCATCTTCAATCTGCCTTAAAAAGATTTTATTTAAATCATTGAATACAGTTTATTATTTTTGTGATTTGAAAAATAGTGAATAGAAAAAATCACCAATGCTATCTCACTGTAATATAATTATTTGAACTAAATTAAAAACAGTGTCGATCAATATTGGATTTCTCAATATTAAAATGTTAAAAATTGAAGAGTTTAATAAACTTTCAAATACTAAAATATCGACGATTACAGCATCGACGCTTTCAATTCAGTTGCGATAGCGTGCACTTAGGGTTCATATAAAAACATTGGCTTATTGGCTTCCAGTAAATTTGCTAATCACGTTAGGGTCTATTCACTTACTAATACTTAGTCAGAGGCACCCCCAAGGGACTCTTTCGCTTAATGTGCTACGCAACCGAAATTTGATAGGTCGCTCTTTTCCCACTCGAGGACTGAGCAGTGTGCACATGCGGTGTGCACAACATAAATAAAAAAAAAAGAAAGTGGACATGATATGTCGACGACTATAAGTTCCACACTTACAATGTTTGGCTTCTAGTATTCGCAAAAGACAGTCTCTATAACCCTTTGCTGAAATAATTAATGAGACGAGAGTGGAGAGACGTAAGTGTAATGAGCATCGTTATCAAAACGAGTAGGTAGGCATTCAAAGAGCCTAGGAAACTATTTTCATTGAGTCATACTTCGTTGGAATGAAGAGGTTTGGCAGAGTTTACTATGTTTGAAATGGTCTGCGAATAAATTTACTTACATTATTTTGTATGTTAATGTTACACTGTTCTAAACGCACTCTCAACTAAATTAACGAGAATGTTTTAGTTGGTAACACGACAGCTTAGCTGCATACAGGCTACGTAAAGCTTATGCAAATTAAACCTCGTTTTTTTTTAACACAGTAAAGAATTACCGGCAAAGCGGCGTTACGATTGTTATTATGTTCACTTAGAATGTTTATGCTTATTGAAGTTTTTAAATTCTTTTACACATTGCTAAAGCTATATAATGGGAATTTTAAGTTCTCTCGTCATTATTATATTTGAGGATTGAAAATTTTTTAACTAAAAAAACGCTAAATTGCGAAAACATTAATATTTCTTTATTTTGTAGTAAATTTTTACGTAAAAAACTCATTAAAATGAAATGCTATTACAACTCAAGAAATCCTTCAATTTCTCGCTAATTTTATTGAACATCTAAATACAAAAATACTTTCCCTTGTTACTAATTTGAATGCGATTATAAAACAATTGAAAAATGGAAGTAACACTGCCTCTAATAAAATCATGAGATTTAAATGAAAAATAAAATAATAAAGGAAAAATATTAAAGAATTCGAGTGTTCGATTGCTTTAAAAAGCCCTAGTCCTACGGAATACGTTTTTTTAGCAGTGCGTCATTACTTAGTATTGATGTCATGATGCAGTATGGATGAAATGACAGCTAAGCCAGTTGCATGCTATAGACAAGTCCAATCCCGATGTAAATTCTCATTAGCTCTTATTATTAATACCAACAATGAACCAGTTTTCCGAAAACATTGTAATACAGGAGTTTGGACGCAACTGTGGGTTAAGAAAAATTTCTATTTCAAGCAGATGCCGAACCTTTTATTCGTCATTCCTATGCTAACTAGAAATTAGCTGCGGGACAATAAATTTATTTACAATGGCAAAGGTGCTCGATGTCGTACGCATGCTGCAAAGAATGCATTCGTTTGGAAATCGAATAGTGCATGGGAGAGTAGAATTTTTTATTACGAATAGGTGTAGATGAGCGAGATTTTCATTATACTAGTTTCATTGATAAATAAAAAAAGTAGTGATGTTTCAAAAATTTAGCAAAAAGTAAAACAGAATCTTTAATAAAAGAATGATTTTATTAATTTAGAGTTTAGTTTTCTATAAGATCTTGACTTATTATATTGATTAAAAAATTAAATTCCATTCACAGGTGAATAATTCTATTAAAAAAACTATCTATTTATTATTTTATTATTACCAAATTTTAAGTTAGTAATTAAATTTAGTCACGACTCTTAATACGGAAAGTGATAGTCTATCTTTAAGCGCAAGATGAAAAACGCGAAAGTGCGAAAAATGATTTGTTCACATATGTGGCACATAAGGCAACGAAAGTGAAGCAGAGAAAGCACGAGGAGCCGAGCAGACATTGGCAAAGCAAAGAAACCAGGCAGCACTGTGTTGATGAATAAAAAAGTGCAACTCCTTTTGAGCTATAGCTCAAAGCCAGGGATGCTTTAAGAACGCTTTTAGTGAAATAATCATCAGGTGCGAGCAACACTTAGTGAAACGCTGGTAATTTTGCGGCGACAATTTAGCGCCAAACTTGATGCCGTTGTATATGAGGATATGTAAGTTCGAGATAAATAATAAATGTAAATAAATGAGATTAATATATTTCAATATGACTTATTTTCTTTTTATTTACTAGTGGACAAAAAGCGGGGAGTTATAGTTCGTAGCTTAAACGTTATTTGATAATCTACACCCTCATTTATTTAATATTTGTATAATATTTTTACTAAATATTTTTTTTATATTTTTATATACCAAAAACATCACAGTATGCTATCAAAAGTATCATACATATTAAATTCAGAATTAAAAAATGGTTCAAATTATACTGTTACAATAACTTATTTCACTTTCAATCATTAAAAAATAAATATCAATTTCAAAATTACTCTTTTCTGCCACATCATTGCCTAAAAATAGCATGATTTAGATGATAAGCGTGCAATTGTTTGAAAGGGTTAACTGTTACTATAAAATCAAGCAAGTGATAAAGTAATGCCTTGAAAATAGGTTAAGTACTTTGAAACTCAATTCAATTTAAGGAATATTAAATACCTTGGAGAGTCGTGCAATGAAGTATCCATGTAATACTACGAGGCAAAAAGAGGAGAAGCAAGTCATGCAAAACATTGTATGCCTCTAGACTTTATGTAAGTGAAACGAGAATGTAGCCGTAGTGTGCATTCGAGTGCGGGACGGAAGTGAAGGCAAAGGGGAAGATGCGATAGCTTCGACTCCAGAGGTTACCGAACGCGCACGAACGCGATGTAACACGAGATATAAAACAGAAACATGCTTCGAAACCGCGCGTCGAATTCTCCCCCAATCTTGAATACTTTCCCGAGCATACATATTTATGCCGAGGTTCGCCACGTCGATAATTCAAGAATCATGCAACTTGGTCGAACGAGTCGAAATCGCTGTTGAACTTCTTCCGTAGTGTCTCTTCTTTCGTGACATCTTCTTTTGCTCCTCGATATTTACGGCGTACTTTCATACTTTACGTATTTCCATGTAACAGCAACTTTTTGCTACTCTAAGAAGAATTTCGGCTCTTATTTTAATAAACAAAGAACGCATTTCGAAATACAGGCTTCTGTTATATTTGTTAATACTTGAATTTAAATTGGAAGAAATACTTACACAAATGAATAAAGTAACTACGTACATATATCATCCTATATCAGAATACTTCATCATCTTCATCTCTTAGTTAAATATTGGCACATTTGAATTAATCCTCTGTCGGATAGTAAAACGAATCCTGGATATCCCGCTCCTATCCAAATACCTATCTTCTCTTTTATCTCGATAACAATACCAAGACTCCATTTCACTTGATACGATAACAACTATATACATTCCTACAGATTGAAGACACACTGAGACAAAGAATACCCACCGAGGTTACTCGTGTGAAACACATACGTATAGACTCACACAGGTGAGGAGGATGAGGCAACACTTCGCGGAAACCAATAGGGCATTCTGAGCGTGAAAGGCTCTTCCGGTCGCTTAATGTTCTCGAAGTAACTAGATTTTTATACGGTCTTGGAGGAATTCAAGGAGCTCGAGTTGTCTCTGACCTGCCAGATAAAATTTAGCCACTATTTGAATCGACGCGATTTTTCAAATCCGCTTTTTTGCTTCGAGTCGATCAGTTTATTTAGTCTCCAGTGTATACAAAGATAATGCACATGTTAGATTCCACTGATTTAACTTAAGACGATTGATTATTGCTGAAAGTTTATTTGCTCGATCTTTTGGAAGTCTTGAAATTAAATGAGTATAACAATTTTGTTTTGCTTATACAAAAAATAAAAGAGAAGCATATTTTTGTTAAGTATCTGTACTTTAATTTATATTTTTATACTTTAATTTAATTTTTAAATACAAGTATAATTACCTCCTTTCATTATCAGTTTAGCACTGTATAAATATCATTTACAATGTTACTTAAACAATAACGAATTAGAACAATACATAATAGCTTTAACTGTAATAAAATAATCATCGATACTTATTTTTCTTTGAAAAATATCAAATAGTTTTGGGAAAATAATCTTTTATATACTGTATTATATTGGATATTTGGAATGAATTATTTTTGAATTTCTTCTTTCATATAATAAATAATCAAATATGCAGTAAAAGATAATACAGATAAAAAATAAAAAGGTATGAAAACGATGTAAAGATTTTATATACACTTTATGTTGATTATAAAATACATAGAATAAAAGAAAATGTAATAACGTGCAGTTGCAACTATTAATTAATCTAGTGGAGAATGTAATTTTTATTTTACGCGGCTGGACAGACTATTAACACGGATCAAGAACTTTTGGTCAGGTGTTCGAACCCTTCGAGTGTTGTTTTGACTGTTATGTGAGAAAGAGTCCTGATTCTTGGATCATGGGTCAGTCTTACTTTTCTTATCTGTTCCTGTTTGTTTTTTATTTTTTTTCTGTCTCTCTCCTACCATTTTAATATATAATACTCAAAGTATGGAACTCTGAAGACTAGTTCTTGGTATCTGGTTTTTTAATCGGATGAGAACTCACCATTATTCCCTTTTGCAAGATCGAGCCGAAACAGTCATCTATAAAACGAATGATTCTTGCAGTCTCTCTCTCTCTCTCTCTCTCTCTCTCTTCCTATCTTTCTAAAATATATATGTATGTGAAGATGAGAGCACGATTATCCAATTTACTTTCTGTACAGAGATTTCAATAGATTCGTATTTAAAAAGCTTTCACTGCTTTAATTGTAAACAATTTTATTTATATAAAATAACACTAACATGAAATTATATATCAAACAAATTTATACTTTCATATAATTTATACGCTATATAATAATTATGGACTATATATAATATATTTAAACTCTACTTTAAACTATAAGTATACACTACTTATTTAAAGAAGATAATTCTTAAGAAGAAAAATTTATCACAAAAACAAAGCTTTATATATTGATACCATGTGTACAAGTTAAAAAAAATACTTCTTTTATTTAATCTTCTTATGTCCAGAATTTATATTATTAGTTATAAATATTTTTATTTAATATAGTGTTAAAAAAGTACATGCATTTTTAATAAAGAATTAGTTTGACTTCAGGTGTTTGTACATTACTGCTACGAAAATTTTACAATTATACGAAAATTTTCATTCCTAAATACTATTAAAATAATTTCGATGGTCTCAAACTTAATATTTCAAAAAGAATTCGATTAAAAAAAATCGTTTTTGGATTAATGTTTATTTAGTTGTTCACCTAAAATTTACAAATTCATGTATATATAATTACACGTGTGAAGTCATGTATTCAGAACAAAAAAAAAAGAAAAAGAATGAGAGGATAAAAAAGAAAGTTAATGAAGAAAAGCTAGAAAGAAAGCTCGAAAGAAACAGGAAGAAAGGGGAAGAGACCGATGGAGTTAAAATTGCGAAAAGTAGCAGTGAGGCATAATAATAACGGTAATTGTTGCGAAAACGTGAGGCGAATGTCTAATGGAATGCGCACCAGCAGGTAAAGGCAGGCCGGCGGTGGCTGTACCGCAAAACCGCAGAATCTTAATGTAAGAAGAGTTTATTCTTAAAGTTCTCTATTTTTGAACATCACTGAATTCAGAAGCACATGATTTCATTCTATACCCTCAAGGATTCACTCATTAGCAGCTTTATTAA
This sequence comes from Platyscapa corneri, assembly GCA_018907185.1. Classification (NCBI taxonomy): domain Eukaryota; kingdom Metazoa; phylum Arthropoda; class Insecta; order Hymenoptera; family Agaonidae; genus Platyscapa; species Platyscapa corneri. The sequence continues at coordinate 1,711,402 of JACCHW010000004.1, forward strand.
GATTTGATTCAATCGTAAAGATGATGCTCACTCGACTAACAAAATACGCTCAATTACGAACTGTACACATTTTGTATGGAAATACACTTGGAAGATTTCCTTTCAAAACTTTGCTTAATACAGCTTTATTATTTTTATTACGAGTTTTATTATTTGAACGAAATAAAGTGCTCATTTTATAAATATATGAAAAATTATCAATGCATTTCATATTTTGCAGTTGCATAAACGAAACTGCTGAGTAATTATTGATTTCTATAAATGAACATTGAACGACTACCTCAAAATTGCAATAATTTTGTTTACAATGTAATATATTATTAATAATTACTGTATTTTTATTTAAAATATACAATGTAGCTAAAAACAAATAAAGCAAATTTTTAATCAAACATTGAGCTAAAATTTTCAAAATATCTAAACAAATACGCAAATTTAATCTTTCTAAAATATACATGGTAGTAATACTATATAAATAAATAATAGTTGTTATAAAATGTCTTGCATTACTACGAAACTAGTTAGTAATTCTTATTGGAGTCATTAACAGATATATTTTATACTCAATAAATCGTTTCATAAATTTAGAAATTAATGAAAATTGTTCTATATGTTCCATATAATTTTATTATATTTTAAAAAACTTTATATTTGATATTTTAAAATTTTATAAGTATTGTAATAAATTCTTAATATTTCTAATTAGATAAATATAGAACTTCACTTCAATTTCATAATTTTAAGGATATTTTTTATCTTTGAACCATTTCTGTCTGGCAAATATCAAAATATTCAAGTAGATTAGTATCTTCTTCATTTCGATATCCAAATACTCGAATTTTCGATGCAAAAACTTGGTCTTCATCAAACTGTTTCATATAAAACAACTAATAACTATAGAAACTAAACTCTATTAATAAAGGTCATATAAACTATTCTTTTTATATTAAGTTAATAAAATAATTATTGTTATACAGGAGATTTATTAATAATTTATTCATTTATTTATAGATGTATTTATTTATTTCTATATCGAAAGTTTAATTTTGTAATATATTAAAAGAATTTTCAATTTAATCAAATTAATTTAATTTAATTAAAATTATTTCTAATTATGAGCTTTTTTTATCACGCGAACACTGCAATACTTAAAAAAAAATCCACAGGACTAACTTATGTGAGTTGTAGGATTCTTACGTGTTTCCAATGGTGTATTATTGTTTATTTAAAATAATACTTAAAATAATTTTAATAATGGCATGAATAAATTTTTCAAAAATAAATGATTTAGTATATCATTTTAAAATTTTTAATTTGCAGTGCATAATAATGTTACGAAATGAAAAAGTTGAAATTTCTAAATATTATATAATTATCGAATATAAATATAAACTTTAAAGTTATTACTTATGAGATTACTTATGTGATTTTAAAGAATATATATAAAATTTTCATATCTTATTTACAATGTAATTAAAGAAAATAAAGAAACTTTATGTTTGCGTATTTAAAAAAAAATATATATATGAATTCTTTCTTATTTGCAGTAATAGTTTAATAAATATGAGAAAATTTAATAGAAATTATATATTAAAAAATAATTTATAAAATATCATAAAGGAATTAAGAATAAATTAAGAGTCACAAGCTGTAATTTGTAAAAATAAAAACAATGTCTTTCATTATTAAAAAACTTTTGAATGTATATCTATTAAATAAGAATTTTTTTATTTTATTAAACATTACATATTAAATATTGCAACAACTCTTTCAAATAATAAATATTATCAATCTAATGTATATGCTAATATTTATCATACAGCACAATTTGATAAATTAAGTACACTTGAATTTTTACAATTTATGAATATCATGTATAAGATTTTGAGTCTAATTTATAAAATATATATATATATAGATATTAATAGTTAACAAATTTGAATGAAACTTTCAACTGTTTATGCAAAATAATTAGAGATTTATTATCCAACCGTAAAATCCTACACTCTATCGTTCATGAAGTCGACCGTACCTCTTCATTCTTGCACCCATGTTTGCGGACGTATGCAACATATATACATAAAAAGACATGAACATAGAATACGTGTGTATGCAATGTTGCACAGGAGCCGTTTATGTCGCAGTCTTTAAATTTTATGGAAGCCCATTTCGTGCCGACTGGACTACGGTGTTTATTACCTGAAATACAGTGGAAGGACAATAAAGCTACAATATTCCTAAAGGTAGATAATGTAACTATGTCTCTCTCTTTCTTTGCCTTCTTTCCTAGATCTCTTACTTCATCTCATGGTAGCCAATAATCTAAGACAGCATTGAGTGTATAGACGTTACCGGACAGCATGACTTGAAAAGCTTAACGATCTTACAGTGCAAAATCAAAATTATGTGTATCATCGATTGTTTCAAAATTATGAAAACTACAGATTGAGTATTCGTTCCCTTTTATATCGTTACGTGCAATAAGTAACTTTATTTACTAAAAGGTGCAAAATTTCACTATCTTATTTTTAGTATGTACGCTATGTCAGATTATTTATTTTTTATACATATATAAAGTATTATTCTTTATAGTTAAAATTTAATATTTCAAACTAAAGTTTAATTTCATTAATATATCGAATATATTTTCTTAATTGAATAAATTATTTTATATTAGAATATCTATTTATCAATATTTCAAAATTTATTAGATGAATTATCATTTGTATTATGTCAAATTTATTCGCCTTTGAAAAATTGTGGATAAGTATAGTAACGAAGTATTTTCCAAATTACTTTAAATAGTTGAAAGAAATATTTAATTTCTTATAATACAACTACAGGTAATAACTCAATAATAATTTAATTACACTATTAATTTCTGTACACCCTATATCGATTTTTATAACATTATTTTAAATACTTTTTTTTACATGAAGACAGTTAATTATAATTTATAAGCTGAACAATTGGAATACTTTGGTTAAATTTGACAAATAATTTGAAAGATTAATATCGATTAAAGCATAACTAAAATAATTTGAATAATATACTTACTAATGAGACAAATCTGAAGATATTAATGACTAAAATTTTACTTTTTCCTTTTTTCGTCTAATTAATTTATAATCTAGAATACTTTTATTTCTTTTAATAATTTCGAAGATAAATTATGTAAAATTACCTGAAAATTACAAAAATTGATTTAAATATAATAAGATCAAAATTAAATTAATTTATAAATAAAAATTTATATTTTATATCCTTTTATTTACTTTTATTATTATAAGATGCAATTTTTTCAAATGTAGAAAAATATTCCTTTTTAATTTATTATTAATTTATATTAGTTTTTTTCAATAAGATTAAAATTCTAATGAAATATCTTCGAAATATTGATTTTTAATAATAAAATCTCGCAAATAAAGTATATAAATCAATATAAATAATGCGGATAAGTGACGTGAATGTTACAGTAAGAGTTTGAAAGCTTAATTTATTAAGTACAAGTGATAATACAAACATTTTGTTTTATATTTGGAATAAAATATGAGAAATTAATTAATTATATGTCTTTAATAGTTTTTGTGTTATTATGCATTATCCGTTGTATTAAAATAATTTGATAATTAAATACTTGATTGATGTTACTCCCAAATAACGTTCTATCAAGGCATGATGAAAAGGAGGTTCGAAGTATCGCATGAATTAAACAATTAAACAAGTCGTAGAAAAATCCTTCTACAAAAAAGAAAGATCACTTGAAATCTCGTTGTAAGGAACGATAGCGTAAAAGACGTGAAATATTCGCAACCCGGGATCAAGTTCTCGGTTCGCGTCGTTCACACATTTTGTCGCCATTTCTCAATTCAATCGCATTCTGCAAGTAGCCAACAAGTTTTTCTCTGCATGATCATTCTACCGAGTGCGCACCGAAACACAATATCGACAAATATAGAAAGAATCTATTGCAACAAGAAGCAAGTGTCGAAGCACGTGGAAGACAAAATAGCGCCACGTCGAAGACGTGTATGCACACGTGCACAGATACACGAATCACCTACACGCTAAGAAGGCAAACGAGAAAAAGAGTAAGAGAAGTAAGATGGTAAAAGAACGACGAAGAAAAGAGACGAGATTCCAGTCACGGAGAGTCTCCCACAATGCATCGAGGTCGCTCGCTTTTGCCGGATACAGCAACGGCAACGCAGTTCTTTCCGCGTTTGTTCCTTCGACTATCTGTAAGTAACTTTGTACACACTGTCTTGCGCTTGTGTGCTCGTATACGTGCAGTGGGTGAACGGATGCATGCATGCTGGAGTGCGATAGTGAACAGCACAGGTATAAGAGAAAGAAGAGCAGAACGCTGATCACGACTATAGTCGTCTTCCTGATTTATATACTGCCACCGACAGTCGAACGAAGAGTGCCTCCATTGTTTAATCGAGTCAGATGGAACTCAGCTTGTCTCCCTTACACTCTTCTTCTCACTCTCTCTCTCTCTCTCTCTCTCTCTTATTCTTTTCTTCTTTCCTTCGCTCTCTGTTTCTTCCACGTCCTTTCTTCTCCTTATTCTATGGCTGTCTTTCTCACTCTTTGGTTCTCGTTGTTTTTGCAACGCATGTCACTCTATCTTTTTCGTTATCTTGCTTCACCTACCTTTGCACCATCAATTTTATAGCTTGCATAAGGAGAGATGAAGACAAACAAATAGTAGGATCCAATGATTGATAAAATTTTTATGCGAAACAGTATAGAAATAATAGATAAAGAATCATTACGCGTAAAAATATTTTTAATACAATCATTTTTCATTGAATCTCATATGAACCAAATTTGTATAAAATTTTACATAATTAAATTTAAACTTATAAGGATTTGTATTAATATTAGTCTATTTAAATGGCGACTTATTTTTTTCTAATTCTTGAAAATTTAAAAAAAAAATAAAAATACATATTACATAAAAATCATTCAATCTTGTAAATAATCATCAAAAACATTTTGCTTAGTGATTTAAAATCGTGATATTTCGTATTTCAGCTCCTATAATTCGATCGGTTCGGATGCCTGCATTCTCTGGTTGAATCGTTTGCTTGTCGACGACGCGCCGATATCGAGCGGAGCCCTGAATCGTGCACGAAAAACTCGCCGGAAGTGCCGGATCGTCGAATTTTGTCCCGTGACGAGGAGAGCACGCGGAAGCAGCGCCGGCAGCTCTCGCCGAACGGTAAAAGCTGCTCCTTCTTCTTTTCCTCTTTTTTCTGCGCTCAACTACTTCTGTTCCTCATTTGCACTTTTTTCTCAGGCAACGCTTCTCCGGGAGAGAAAGGAAACTCCTCGCTTGCTTCTCGCCTTGTTTTTATTCTCAATATTTTCGGAATACCAAGAAAACAGGTGCTTGGCACTCTTCTTCACTTGAATTTTTTTCTATCAACGAATAGTAAAAGTGGTAGATAAAATATCTTTTAAACTCATTGTCTCTTACTAATTCTATTTTGTGAGAGCCAATCGTGTAAGTCGTAAAGACATTCAATGTAAATTCGATACAAACTGTTTTATCTGTACAAAGTATCAGCTAAGAAAATTTGCGTTGAGAATTTTATTGTTTGCAAGATTTTGTTGCGAACTGTATCGTTGTAAAATATCTTATTATTAAAATTTCTTATCAAAATACTATATGGAAAAAAATTTGTGTTTTTTTTTTACAGAACAATGTAAATAAGTACTTTTTTATGCTAATAAATACATTGATCGTGTAAACTACTATAACTATTATTTTATTGTATCGTATTAAATTAATTTCAACCCGAAGTAGAATTTCAATTTTTGATAGCTATTACAAGTCACTTGTAATAGTTTCAAATAGTTTCAAAACCGTGAATTGATATTATAATAATGCTACATAAACCGAATATCGATTAAGTGTTTTACCTAGTACACAATATATTCTTCTATATTCTTTGAATATATTTTGAAGATATACATTTATTTATTAAGGTTATCGTGTAAGTATTAGCTAACTTTTACCTCCTCTTTTATTTTTACACGATTAAAATTAACGATATCGTAGTTTCAGTATAGATTAATGATACAACGTAATCTATAACAATTATTAATAAATTATGAATTTGGATAAATATAAGTCTGAATAAATAAATTAAATTTTTTATAGGAAAAGAGAATCTTAAATGCAGAATATCGTGGATTAACTTTTTCGCGAAGCGAATAATTTGAATCAGTCGAAACTAAAGGAAAACCAATACATTTTCTCTCGTAAACTTTTCAAACGGAAAATTATCAGGTGATAAGAAAAACCACAACATAGAGCTGAGTCTATTTCGAAAGAGGTGGCACACAACATCGGAAATTAGAATTAGTAGAACTTGTTGTTTAGCAACACAGCGAGTGTACCATAAGTTCATCCAGTCCATTCGATAAATCTGTGGCCGCCTCTGCCTATCAGATCTTACACTCTTCGCATCCTTAAAGAAGATTTCTTAACGACTCTGCGGTAGTAATAAGGATGAGAAGTATCAATACCGACTAACAGCGACAGCGGAGCCAGTGGTACACCCTTTAGACCTGTTGCGCTATACCGAAGCGGCGTGGAATAATCCAAGTATTCGAGTATGTGTCCCTTTACCTATTACAATGTTCTCACTGGAGGAACATCAGTTCAATATCCCTAAGAACGTGCATTGAACTGTTTATAAAAAATCACATTAATCAACACTTGACGTTAAACATGATCTATATTCAAATATAATTAGTATGTTATATTCGGCGATTATATTCCTAAGCTTCACAAATGAAATCAAAGATTCACCAATTCACTAATAATGATAAAAAAACAAATATCGTATTATTATATAGTAAATGTTGAATACAAATCATTTTTGAATAACTTTTCTATAACTATGAAATTTTTAGTTTATGCACAATTCCAAATTTATATTAAAATTAATAATGTTTCATTATTGGAACCTCTATTAACTAATCTTAATTATTTATATAGTTTATTTTCATTTTTTAGAATTTTTAAACTCTATATTATAATTCAATCAAGTATTAATATACTTATTAGTATATATTTAAAATTTTAAATTGTAATAATTTTAAAAGCTTTGCTCTATCGAATTAATTCTTATGTTCTTTTACGAAAAATTAATATATTAATAGATATTGACTCAGTTGTTAATTATAATTTTAGTAATTTTGTTCTTTCAAAGAACGTTTCGAAGAACGTTCAAAATGTCGGATACGAAGAAAGCAAGTTTTATTCATAAAACTCATTCGTTTTTGTTCATTATATTTTTAACACGAAAAATTAAACGATAGCGAATAATTTTATCAATTTTAAAGTGAATAAAAAATATCGTGTAAGATCTATCTACAATGGAAAAACCTCAATACACTTGACTGATAATACCGATTGAACGTATACTCTTATTATATCTTTGAGTATTATATTTTGTAAATTCTAATTTAATTGTATGGTCATATAATTAGAATCGGCACGCCCATCATTGCCTAAAAGTCTGCAACGTTTTATATTCATACACCTGTCAACGAAAGTTACTTGCATATAATAAATAAACTGTATTAGCATGTACATTTCTGTGTAATTGTACTGGCAGCTTTATCCCATGGGCGGCTGAGCATACGTATACAGCTGCAACAGACACTAGTATAAAGATGGACAGAACCAAGGAGACATAGTGCGTCACTGGAGGTTGGTGTGTAGATAATTATGGCCAAAAGCCTAGTGCGCACGTGACTTCTAAAAATAGCCAACTAAAAAGGGAAACTTTTGCGTAGGCCTCGAGAAAGAGCCATTGAAAGTGAGCAAGGGAGTAACATTACTACGAAGAAACGATCGACGAGTCACGAATAATAGAAAAAAGCGCGATGTCGTAAGAAAGATAGACGGAGACTGAGAGATTGAAGATAAAAATGAATAGATAGAAAAGGACAAAAAGACAATTTACATCAATATACACAATCGTAATGGCTTAATAAAGATGTAATCAGTATACACGGAATTACTTCTGGTATCCTGTGAAGAGGGGGGGGGGAGAGTTCCCATATGTTATTTCCGACACAACATTTCCATTTGGAAATTTTGCACATGTACGGACTTGTTATAACGTAATTGTGTAATACGCAATTTTAACTATTTCATTGATTTAGAAACATATTATGCTCGTCATTTTACAATTCTGTATTTTGAAGATTATGACACCAATGAAAAATTGATGGTACCTTGTGTGTATACATTAATAGTAATTGGAAGTTTATATTCAAATAATCGCATCTTTATTTGCAATCGAATTCTTAATTTTAATTCTTTGCAAAAGAAAAAATTTTTCCCTGTCAAGTCTTTACAATTATTTTTTTTGGGATTATTATTATTTTTAATGTAAAATGAATAAGGTATTAATAATAGTTTTTAAATTTAAATAACATTTAGATTTAATAAGCAAATAACTTTAAAATACCCAAAATTATGTACAAGTAAGAAGCTTTATAATTATTTATTAAAATTAATAAAAAACACTGTTAATACATAAAAATTCATCTCATTTAATAATTCACAAGTATTCACTGATAATAAAGAAGGATTTTTGGAAGTAAAAATCGATTAATTTAACATTCTCAATGAAAATAAAATACATTTTTTATGAATTCATTTCTGATACTATAAATATATATTTTAATTCGATTACAATCAAAATATTTATTTCAGAAATTTTGCTCAGCTACAATTTAGAAGCAAGAATTCATTGCATGTCCCTTATTGTATGTGATTAGATGCACGAGCTATTCCCTCAACTCGAAACTAAACAAAGCTTTACGACAAACTCACAGTGTACGCAATAATATAGTAGAGAAAGAGGTTAACATTATACCCGACTCTCATCTTGAAAATCTTGGCTAATATCTTACTGTATAAACATGTCGTTCTACCTTCGTTCCTACTTATATTTGTTGGCAGAGTGTTGAATACCTTCCCTTGTGCCTTAGAACAAAAAAAACAGTATTCCTGCGCTAGCATTCTGTATGTACAATATATCATCCACCTTGATTATCGTTTAGCCACTGCTACATAAATAATGCGTATTAAATTTGTACACACGTTGCGAGGATAATTTTGTACACGCTACAAGTTGATGTATAGTTTAGGCAGATGCTTCGATAGAGAGTCAAGCAAGTAACTAATGACAACGATATTATATTGCGCTCTGGTTAGAATATTACTTCTATCGTTTCCATATTATTGTATGAGCGATACTTGTTGAAAATATAAAAAAAATTAACTGATGTATGTAGATAAATCGAATAAATAGATTGCAACTAAAGTGCATAAGAAAATTTGAGTGAATAAATTTTTAAATTAACTTAAATCAGCCTTTGTTTACTTTTCTTTCATAATTAATGTCCTCAACTATAACTCATACATTATTATCGTTTGCATGATTTTTATTATTGTCAACGTTATTAATAATGAAAAATTAATATTTCATAACTGTTATTTTGTTTATTTATTGAAATATTATCATGTATTGATTATACGCTGAAAAGCTATTTTTCAAGGAGATTCTATCAGTAAGGATGTAAAATTAAAACATTGGTTCATAGGTGGATAGCAACGGAATTAAAAAGTCTTACGCTTATGATGGAGGGATAAGGGCTTGCACACGAAGGTGCCATAATAATGAAGAGGCCAATATAAAGCCAATAAAGTGAAGCACGTGAAGTGCCATCCAGATGTCTCGTATATATATGAATTGTTCAAAGATCCGATTTCTTTCGTTTTAATCGTATCGGCTTAAGGCAAGGCAGTCTATTTATCCGCGGAACGGAAATACGTTGTTTTATTTTCATATGCTAAAATCCACTGCACCAATAAATAATTCATGAAGTAATGCTGCAGAAATTAAGATGCTTGCTTTTTAAAATATAATAAGTCGAATATAGTATCTATTTATAAACTAATATTTTTGTGTAATATATTCCATTTTTCTTTTTTATTATTCAGTCTTACGAATCGAAAGAATCACTGAAATGTTAAATGCGTTTGAATGAGAATATTAAGAAATTTCGTATATACTTTTATGTAAAAAGAAATATTACATACGAGAGTATTTAATAATAGGATGTAGACAGAATAGTGCTAACACATCTACATTAGATCCATTTTCCAAATTTTGATTTGATTTCTTCCTCAAATATTTGTTTCATATTTTTCAATCTTCGTTGGGATATACTTTAATAGAATTTGCTATCATTGCTAAAATAAAATCAATAATGAAGGCGCGAGAACTTCTTAATTTTGCGAAAACTACATTGTCGGACACTCTCGGTATCAGAAAAAGTTGTTGATACGTCGGTAATTCTGTTATCACAGTACATCATCGAAATCCTGTATGTAGGAGTTGAAACTAAATAAATAGAGTGTTGAGGCTAAAAACAACAAGAGGAGCAGTGTCCGCTCCCGTTAGCCACCCCTTGGATATCTTTTGGGGGTATTGTTCCAGCTTGACATCTCCTTCATAGATCTTTGCGCATTTTTATCCACACGCACATAATCGAATCATTGCGAAAAACAAGCGATTTAAGAACAATAATGTATATCAACGAATCTCGTATGCGATACAGCGTTAGCGTTGCGTACACGTTTTCGCAGAGCTGTCGTAATTTGTGGTCTTTCTTTGACGTTTTTATGGATTGCCAAGATGTATAAGCACGCGCACAGCGTGCAAAGGGGCGGAGGTTAACGATGTGCGTAAATGCAGACGACCTGCCGCTCGTAAGTGAAGGTCTCTGCTCTTTTCTATCTCGGTTACTCTTGGTTAGCGGAGCGCTCCCGTAAAAATTTTAATACCACTGTTTCCTCGCTGCAGGAATGTGCGCTGCGATGATCGCTTACCTTTCGCCGCTCTTTTTTCTGCTCCCGAACTACGCGCTATTCCATCTTATGAATATTGTACGCCATACGACACTATTCCCTTCTAGATGCTTCTTCCCGACATGATGAAAATGAATATTGATTAGATAAGTTTCTTACAGAACCTTAATTGAATTTCTGTTCATAATTTTCTATGGCCACTCGATCGCATAATTTGTTCCTTTTTAATTTACTGTCATAATGTCTAAAACTTTGGAATCTGCACAAATGTAGATCAGTTTATGTCCCATTACGTACTTTTATACACCAAATTTAAAGTCACGTTTTAGATATTCTATAACCTGCAGACGAAGAATTACTTTGTAAAAATTAGTTCTTTTTTTGCAAGTTTTATGATTAAAAATCATATGCTTGTTGGTTAGTATACTCAAGACAAATGTATTAAGTCGTTATGAAAATTATTGCTGCACAAATAAAAATATTGAAAAAGTTTCAAAATAAAAACATCAAAATTTGCGTAAACTATAATATTAAATGATTTAAGATAAAAAATAATGATACCTGGCCGAATTTAATATTGCGTTTAGACTTATTTGTTCCGAAAGAAAGAATTTAGCTTAAATTCTTTAAGGCGTGTCTTTAATATAAATACACACATATTTAACGTCACTCTCAGAATACCGTAAATATTTGTGTTTATCGCAAAATAATCTTGAATAAATGAGGAATTCTGCAGTGGGGTTATCTTTTCATCGCTCCATCATTGCAATAATCAGAATAATCCATGAAAGGCCAGGTCGAAATTCAATATCGACATAAGCTTGGAATCCAAAACGCCTTGGCCTTTATACAGTGGACTACATTCTCGTATGCACCGCGAAGCACCTGCGGCCTGGAAATAAGGGTTGTTCGATGCCAAGTTTGTAGTCTCGCTCTTTGGAAACCCTTTTCCAATACAGACTCCGTCTGCGTTATGTCAATCCAGTCGTCGGGAACTCCCCTTGCAACACTACCGCCACAGATAACGATCGAAGCCAACTAGTTTCGATTTTGTAGTAGTCGTATTGTAGTGCCAGGGTTCTTTCAACGATAGTTCTCCTAAGCGTATTCAATTCCAATATTAACTGCGTTGCGTGATGATGAAGTTTATCCACTTGTGCTTCATTTGATTCCATTAAAGCTATTTTTAATGTAGATACGCCATAGCCTATAAAAGTTCACAAAAATCAAGTTTTAACTTCTACACATATCACAAAATACTTATTCAACGAATGTAGTTTAAATTGTAGTTAAATGTAAAAAAAATCCAGCACTGTAATGGTAGCCTCACCCTTATGAATTTCGTTTACAAATTCGTATCTTTTCATTTTTCTTGCATATTCTGGCGTAAAATTTTCCAACAATTCAAGCATCTTCATAAGACACATGGGCGTATATCGTGTTACCTTGGCTCGGCAATACCTGGAGTATCAAGTCTAGCCTAGGGGAAGGAGCTGATGCTGTAGACTCGAAGGTCGACATTGCTTCGACTGTCTTGGTGCACCGACTCATAGTTTAGCTCTTGTTGCTAAGGGTAAACGACAACTAGTAAAAGACGAATTTAATGCCAAGACAGACTGATAGCGTACGATGCATACGCGCGTAATACGTATTGGGAAAAATTTGTGTCAACGGTCGTACGTAGCTTTAAGTATACTTTGTGGCGATTTTATATTTTGGTAAACTTTTTCTTCCTGTGTGTAAAAAGGAAGTTTTTTATGTATTTCGATTCATAAAATAGAACTATCTAATCGCATATTCGATATTGTGGATAATAAAAATAATTATAATAATAATTTTACTATTTTAGAACTACAATTTAAAATATCGCTTCAATCTGTTTATGGAAAAACATCTAGATTTTTAAATTATTTTTCAGTAACTTTTTTAATTTAAAAAAAATATTTTCATCCTAAATTAGAAGCATTTTTTATATGAACATCTTAGAATTTTAATTTTATTTGAACGTAAATATTTCAAACAAATAAATAATGATATTAAAAGCTATAATATTAGTAATTTTTTATTTTTTTAAACTTTATATAAAAATTAAGTTTTTACGTTGGTTAAAATTTAGCAACAAATTTTTTCAATCAATTCTTATGAAATTTTTAAACAATCTATAAATCGGTAAAAATAGTAGCTATATAAAATTAGAATTTATACTTTCGTTCTTCAGATACGTTCTTTAGATTCATCTTTTAAACAAATTCTTGAGAAATAAAATGATTAATTAATGCTTTAATAGAGAAATTGAAGCTCATTCTCTTATAAATTTCATCTAAAGATACCCAGGAAATGGACACATAAAAAATTACCCTGCCTTTACTTAAACAGTGATATTTCTTGCTTAGCTTCCATCTCTCTACTTGACAATTCTGATCTCTGCAAACGTTCACGTTCAAAGTAATCAGTGATCGTGGAATAGTCTTCTTAGAGATATTTGCGAAGAATATCTATCTTTGTCCAACGTTTGAAGACACTGTCACATTCCTATGATATAGAATAAGCAGACTTTCTCTCTTCTCATCATTTTTATTTTTCTTTACTTTTTCATTTTTCCTCATTTCACTCTTTCACGTACATACTCTTTTTCTTATTTCGACGTTTATATATGTAATATACAGTACTTTAATAATCAGATTATTAGTCAATTTTTGAGAAATATGTATATACATATACTCTGTTTTAAACTCTATAGGATATAACTATCATAATAAATATAAGAGTATTTTTTACAACTGTATATAAATACATTCAGAGAATATATAGTATCTGATAATATTTATTTCGGTGCAAGTATAGTAAAATTTTACTTTATTAAAAAGCAGATGAAACAAAAACTTGTGCCTCTTTATTTTTTTCTATTCTTATGAAGAGATAGAATTATATAATTATCTTACATCGGGTAAAAATTTCTATATCAATATACTAGGTCTATCAATAGATATCGTAGTTTGTTAATCAACTCGATGTCAAGATACTATTTTGTTATTTGCAAGTTACAATTTACTAAATAAGTATAATTTACTCCATTATTTCTTTACATTTTTAATAAAATATAAAAATAATTGTATTTCATAAAAAAATACTTAAAAGAAATTCATTAAATAAAGGAATTCGAGCTTGATAATTACTAACAAGTTTCATAGAATATTGGATACTTTAAATTGAGCCAGCTTATCTTTGGCTAATACTGCACTTAAAATTCAAGCTTAAAAATGTTTCTTATAATTTCAAGTATTTAATAGAGTGATGCAAGAGAAAAATTTTTTTCTTATAATCCTGAAAAAATTACTTTTATATATTCTAAAGAAATAAAAATATTTAAAATTTATGTAAGTACAAAAAATATAAATAATTATTAATATAAATATATTGTAAAATTTTTATAGTTCAAACACCAATATTATTTTAATATCATTTACGTATCAAAATATACCTCTGAAATAAATTTATATCATTTACCTCAAGTTATGGTGAGCACACAAAAATCAAATATTTTAATATACAATTAATTACTCTTTAAAGCGATAAATGCTAACTGTTAATTGAGAATTAAAATTACCATGAGTCGATTCTCATTAAAAAGATTTTATGTTTAATTTTAGTACACTAAAAGTTCAAGAATCTTTATTAAACGTTTCGAGTTTCAAAGTTTACAGCTTTTCATCAGTCCCGCGCTTGGTATCGTATAAATCAATAAGGAAACGAAGAAACGCGCTCATTCGTAAAACAAAAACATATTATGCAGCGATATATAAGATATGCAAGGGTATTCATGGCTCCATTATGTAATTGCCGAGAATGTGGGATAAGTACATTTAAGCCAATCGATGGCTTTGTGAATGTTTCTATATGGAAGTAAGCTGTTCAAGCTTATCTATGTAGCCGACACGTTCGTCAACATACATTGTAGCCACCGTTCCTGACGTTGATATTGTAACTACATAACCTTGTCCGCAAGGCTTCCGTTCGCAAAGTAAAAAATGACCAATGATGATAATTTCGAGCACATATAATTATGACAGAGAAAAAACTAACAAGCGAACCGTTTCGATCACTAACCCTTGAAAAATATCATATAACAAATCGATTCACAAGAGGAAACAAGATTTTAATTACCATAGCATTAACGTAATAACAAAAAATCTTTATTGTTATTATGTAATTAAAAGAGATACGTAAACTACTTGAAAAATAAGTCAATATTCCAATTGCTGTAAGTCATTTTAATTTACTTCTGTTTACCACCGTGTTCTTACTAGATTGAGTCCAAATTTTTGAGAATTTAATAATTCCTAAGTTATCATTATGAATATGAAAATTTAATCTATACATATTTATAATTTATAAATCTGGGTTTTTAAGTCTTTTTTTTAGTCACGTTGAAGTATAGGTATTGGTTTCCATTTCAATTTTTATTAGTTAAATGCGAAAAGTAGCGGGACTAAATATTTGATGGTAAATTAAAAACTGACGATTACCTACGCAAAAATATGATTAAAAATGTATTTAAAACTGGAAAAGATGATTCTATTTCTATTCTATTATTATGACCATGCATCCGTATATCCGCATAATTTTCCAATACGAAATCGAAAATAAATTTCAAAATTGAAAGGCAGCGCTTTAAATCAACGATCTATTTAACCCATAATTTCGAAGCGAGCACTTTATATAATGAGTTCGTTCAAAGCGCGGAGGTTCTCACTCGTGCACTACCCCAATGGATCGCAACCGCGCAGGGCTCTGGCTCTAATCATACAACGTGGCTAACGACCACACGATCGATGCACGCACCTCATCCTCTTGAAAACACGAGTTTAGCACTTCATTAAAGGCCTCGGGCGATCGTCCCGGATAAGAAGAAAGTCGCACCATTTTTTAAATAACGCTTGCAACATTGTGAAGCCAATAGGGAGGAGAAACCGGATGCGCTTAACGCAACCGGTCTTATACCATATGGTAGCTCGGAGAACATCGTAATATCTCGAGATGCAATACGAGCAAATTGTATATTGCATCGAAGCTTCGGTGTTCGATGTTTCATTCACGATAATGGTGCAATGTTAAGTCACTAGTTATCCCGTAAGGCACATTGATAGTGGTATCAAATAGCTGAATGAGCATCGCTTTGTAATTTGCCGACTTTCTAGTATCAATACTTGAGCACCCTCGACGCTTATCTACAACACTATTATTAGAGAGTGCGAGACTTTTTCTGATACTCTGAATGATGATTACAACGACAGTAATGGTAAATTTGATGAGCGTTACAATTTGCAGATTATATAAAATTTATAACTGATTCTTTTAATAATAACTAAACGCGCATTTAAAAGTACCTGCGTGTCCTGTACTTTGAACGTTTTACTTTCTCTGATACGTCAGCTTATTTCGTATCCATATAATACGTTTTTGTTTTAATTTACACTTAAAGTTCTGTTAAAAAATAATACATACTCACACAGATAGAGTATATTCATTTGTTACAATTATGCTCCTTTCATATATGTAGATGTATAGATTTTAAAATATTAGGTTGGAAGGATAGATACGATAAAGTTGCAGGTAATTACAACATAAATTCCAATAACTACTTTAAGTATGAGTAGAAAATTAAAGAAGTCGCTAAAAGATTCAGCCAAAAGAATAAATTTAAAATAATTGATAAAACAAACGAATGCCTTCACTTTGTTATTCAAACATTATTTTATGGAAACGACTCAAAGGTTTTGACAGATACGAAAAATCTTAGTGCAAAATAAAACTTCAAAGTAGATGGATAAATCTTTCAAAAATATTCACACCCAGACATAAAATAGAGAGCACGTGTGACAAAGAATTGAAAGCTACTTTCGATTTATAAGATTCAAGTATCAAGAGCACGTGCGTGCTTGAACGATGCTATATTTGTGACGTGACTCCCTCTATCATCTCAGTTATCTCTAATCAGTTTTTTTTTTAAGAGACACTATATTTCTTGTAGAGAAGGCTTACTTTTGTGCGTAAAATAATAAAAATGAATCAAATTTTCACAAGTACACGAGAATTCATTACATAAAAACAGCCGTCAAAAGTAACAGTTCCTGATGTTCAAAAAAGTAAAATCAATCTCTGCAAAAATTATCCTCAATATGTGGAGTAAGAGCTAAGCAACTTTCTCTATATCTCTCTTTCTTTCTTATAAAAATATGCCGTTCTTTTTTCAACTTTTTCCCAATTTAAGTAAGTAGAAGTTGGTGAGTGAGAGAGGGGGAGGTTTTTCAATCTCAAAGCTATTTAATCAATGACTTCTCGAAAAGTCAGAACCACACCTTTAATTATGGTTTAGCATTATTTTATCTCTCATGCTCAACTTGAATAATCTCACCAGCACCTTGTTTGTTATTCCACTTTATTCTACTTTTTTTTCTTTGCCTTCTTTTTACATCATATTGAATATGTAAAACATGTAAAACAGTTGAATCCGCTACTGTCACCTCACTTCTTTTTTTTCTTTTAACATTTTTATCGTTGCTTGACTAATTCAAAATTTTCTAACTCTCTCTCTCTCTCTCTCTCACTCTCTCTTCTCCTTTCTGCTTTTCTTCTTCTTTCAGTGTTTCTGTCTGCATTTCGTTATATTCGGTTATTGACATTGCAGGACTAAAGATGACTAAAACTGATAAAATATTTTTAATAGATTTAAATGTAGATATTAAGGATTGTAAAAGTCACTGATCGAGTAACTGATTTAGTTTTTAACATGCAACAGAACCATATATGATTTATTTTATTACTCATTAAGTTGCAAGGAAACAGATAATTTATATTGAATAATTCTTGAATTAAAATGATTAAATTCTTGTAATTATATTAATTTAATAAAATATATATATATATGCTAAAAAACCGTTCTTTTATTAATAAATTATTTTATTTTTTCAGAAAAATTTTTTTTTAAATACATAGTATATACGTAAGTATCAACTTGAAATTTTATTATTTTATAAAAATATATTCAGTTCTAATTTCTGCTGAGACACATTTAGAAAGTAAATAATGTTGAAAAAAAATTTAAAGCCATAACATAAATATTATTAAAATAAAAAATGAGGATCAATATAATGAATATTTCATGTATACGTTAAAACAACTGGTTTTTAATACACCGTGAGAAAAAATATTTACTCTATTTAATAAATTCTTTGAAGAGTACGGTTAAAATTCAAATATTTATTTTATAATTTTAAAATATTGAAAATTTTATTATTTAAATTTTATGTTTGTGAATTTTATTCAAGTTGGTGATTATTTTCTAACTATGTACATTAAGCGAACAATTAATTGAACGATTGAGATGCTTATTTTATTGAAACTTATGTTATTTTTCAAAACGGGCTATATCATTTAAAATATTGAAAAAGCAATTTCAATATAAATATTTAAACTTAAACTTATCATTTAAAATGATAAAATAGATTATAATAGAAATTCTTATTGATAAAGTAGGAAAGTAACGTTTAAGATTAGCGCGTATAAAAGTGTGATGAGTAATATTCAAAAGTATCAGGGAATGAATACCTCTTAAGCATATGAAGGATCCCTCACAAAGTTTCTTATTAAATTCTGGAGAACAGCAGTAAATAAAAAGACACATTGACTTTATAACATAGTTGGTATGATAGGTGGATAGGTAAAGCAGTTATGCGATCATTAAAAGTTAGCTTTATTAAATAATAACAATGATGCGATTGAGAAGTCAACATCGGAAAAAGCTAGTACATGTCCGAACGGCGATATTGAATCGTTTCCCTATTTGATGTTTTTATACCGCAATTTGAAAGATTTTACGCGCAGCCCTGCACTATTCCAAGTTCGTATTGCAGGATGTCGCCAATATTTTGTAGGATGAGTCTTATCCAAACTTTTGTTCATTGCCACTTCTTTGGCCATCTGCCTGAAACGTACGCACAATTTCAACAATCGGCGGCTCCTTCCCTTTCCCCTTTATTCTTGTTCCGCCTTACGCTTTCAAGTTCAATTGTATTTCAATATTACTCGAATCACTGTAAAGAAGCGCTACAAGTTTCAAATGATATTGTAACTCTCCATATTCCTGCATCCTATTTAAATGTCAAATTTAAAGACCATTTCAGGAATAAGAATAACTTTTAATAATTGCTTTTGATTAGTTTAATAAGCGTTGTAGTTCAAAATCTAAGGACAATCGAATAATTAGAAAGATAAATATTTTTACTTAATTATATTATAAATACGTTGACTCATAATTATCGATGCTGCTCTAATTTATGTTTCGACACGTTTATTTAGTATACTTCCTCATAAATTTATAAATTATAATATAATAAGATATTATTAAGCTCTTAAATTCTGATTCTAGTGGACAAGTGTAACTATTAGCTTAGCTTCGTATAATTATAGTTTTTCATTCACTATTGCTTAAAATTTTTATTTAAAAGTATATAATTTTCAAATTTCCCTAGTCCATTCAAAATTTTAATCGTTTATTAAAGAAAAAAATACGTAATCTTGGATTTTATTTTTTTTTTTTAATTAAAGTGTTGTCCATCGTATTTTTCTTTTAATGACTTTAGATATCAAAATTTATTTATGTAAACAAATTGTTGTAAAAACTTTTCAACTAGTATACTTCATTTTATCTTCTTTCGTTTTGCTTTATGTTTATATACAGTGATATTTATATAAAGTAATATATCAAGGAAGTAAATGTAAACTTAGATAAAAATTAATATAATTATAATTATACTGTAATTAAAGTGTATAATTCTGATTAAATTAATTTTTATGCATTTAAATATATTAAGATTTTCATTCAAAATTTTTTATATTCAATTAATACTGTTAGTTCGGTGAAGTGAGGATTTGGCACAAGTAAAAGTAAAAGTCAATTTACTTTATTGACTTTTATTTAAAATACTCCATACTGCAAATTTTCTAAGGTTTATAGGAACAAAGGGAGACTTGTACGTTTTGTTTTCTACGACGGTCGGAAAAACAAAACTTCTCGGCATCTATTGCCCCAGGTTGTATAAGTTTCATTTTTCTGCCTTTCCTGCTTTATCGTAATATGTTATTTACTAGTTTTGCACCAATCCTTGTGCATTCTATTGTCTAAATCTGGATAATAAACTGTAAACAATATTATTTTAGAAACGGATTCTCCATTTCGCGCGCCTGCTTAGGCAGTGTCAGTTGTCTACGCGTTACGGGTTTTTTTTTAGTACTGGCCTATCCTAGGCTGCTTCAATATGTTCCTACTCGCGCGAAGCAACTGTGGACCTTACAACTGTAATTTTGCGTCTTTAATACTCCTTTAATGATCTTATATTATTATAGTAATGTATATTCTTAAACTAACAATATTTTTATTAAAAAAGCGCTCATTACACGTTGTTTATTTATCAATATATATGCTTTTGCGGAGTATACGTTTTTTTCAGATTAAATATAATTTACTTTGCTTAAATTCATTCCATTAAAATATTTACGAATTATTGGTACTGATAGCGATGTTCGAGTTAAAAGTAACTATTTTTTAAAACTTCAACAACTATGTTTGATTAGATGTGATAGGTTCGTTTTTTAAAACAGGCAATACCTACAACCTGTATTTTTACTTGTATTAAGAATGATTAAACCAGTAGAAGCAAACCAAATGAAAGTTAAATTAATTATATTAATTGTCAGGGTTAATTTCTACATGCGAAGGGAATAAATAATTTTTACGCAAACTTGAACAACACCATCGTTGTATTATCGGCCCTAGCTAAGGGGGGGGGGTGAGAATCACGAGTGCTGAATCCTTAACAACAATCAGAGCTTATGTTTTAGCTCGCACGATTAACTGATAATTAACTGTCCGGTGAGCAGACGGCGCGCCATCAGAGCGGCCAATTTTAATCGACTCGGATGCGTCATCGTCGCACTAAATCAGCGTTGCAATGCCGTGCACTGTGTCCGGGCGACTGTAATCGTCGATCGAAAAGCGGCTGCTTCACCGTCTGGCAATGACATACTTTATTAGTCGTCATATCTGTCGGCGACAGCCACACAAGAGAAGAGCTATTTAATTATAAACAACTGTCACAACAATACTTGAAGTATAATTAAAGCGAGTTTGTGTAGGTTTGCAAACCCGAAAACAGAGAAGCGGGACAGTTTTTTACACACGAAAGAAGGAGCAACCACACGTTTGCTCTTTCTAGCGTGGCTAAATCAAGTACGATACTGGTCAAGTTCAGTCACGCTCATTGATCTAGTTGAATTACTAGTTGACACGTTTTTGGTTGTCATTTTACCTGAAACGTAATCATATATTTGCATGAGAAGCGAAACAAATGAATAAACTGGATAAGTAGTGGGTAAAGAATCTAGGGGTGTGCTTTTTTAAACTATCGATAATCTTGAATACTTCACTTCGGACATTAAAAGTAAACTAAATTGTAAACAGGCTTCTTGCATTATATACATTACACACACGGATATTTTTCTGATCGATATTTTTAGATTTTTAATTATAATATTTAAAGCAACTTTTAATAATATATAATGACGAATACACTTAATAAAATAGTAAGAAAAATTCCCTGAATTCTCAACCATGGAATTTAAAATACAGACAACCAAAATAAATTAAATTTTTTTATACTTCTTCACTAGCTTGAGCACCTGCAACATTCTTCCTAAATATGAATTTGCTTCATAAAAATATGATAGATGAAAACAAAAAACCATAAAATTAGTATATTTCAACATGCTGCCATTATAGATATTCATACAAAGTAGATATTAAGGTTGAGCTTCTGTTGAATCGATTTTATCATATTAATATTTTACAAGAATCGCCTCTTTATTAACATCTATACTTTAATATTGTATCTTTAGTTGAATTACATAATAACGAAAACGATTTAATGATATTTATTTTTATCTTATTTTACAAAATATTTAATGTTTCTGATTCAATGATAACTATATATTTTTTAAATAAAAATGCATTATAAAGTATGATTAATTTTAATAATCAATTAAAATATTAATACTAAAATGAATAAATTTAATATTATTAAATATTAAAAGTATTAATATAGTTAATATTATAATATTAAAATTATACTCCCATTTTTAAGTCTCCGAAACAAGAGAACTTTGGAATATAATTTCACATTAAAGTATTTTTGAAACGAATTTCTCTTATTAAACAAACTTTATTATCATTTCAATAATTGCTAATCAAACTCAATACTACTTCGCTAATTAATTGAAGGAAGTACTTAGAAATGTAGTCGATTACAAAATATCATAAGTACCGGTATAATTATTTCCAGCACTATAATATTTTATTTATTTCTTTAATGACGGATGATAGGCAAAAAATTCATGGTTAAATTTACAATACAACAAATAACTTATAATTATCGACATTTTAAACCAATTCTTGCCCATATAATTTTATCTGCAAACTCAAAGCTTTACTAAACTAATAACTGTGTTTGATTTTCCATATAAATATTAACTTCTGACGAATAATATAAAATGTGAATATAAAAGCAGAAATATGCACAACGTGAGAACTTCATGGTAACCAATAAAAAATTAAAAAAAAATAAAACTAGTGTTTTTTATCGATCAACTAGATTTTGACGAAATTGAAAGTTCCTCAATATACGCATAACTACCCATCGGTCTGTTACTTATTATATTTCATACTCTCTCTTTCTCTCACTTTTCATTCTCTTTTCCCCTCTCCTACTCAGTCTCCAGGATTACGCCTGTTAACGTCAAAAAGAATGAGTATTCAATAAAAGCACGGCGCATACTTTCTGCATAAATAAATCAAACACCATTACTTGCCGATGATAGAATATATATACACCAGCATATATATTAGGGGCCCAGCAGGACCCACTTGAGACTGGTCTTGCGGCCGCTGAAGTCTGTCATATTAAATTACTACAATATCCGCATCGATGCATTATATCCGAGCATTCCCTACGCTATGATCCGATGACTGGTTCGTGTTGTGCGTCGACTTGATTCTCTCTCCCTTTCTCCAGTTGAGTCAATCGAAATTTCAATGCGTTTTTACGTACTTTTGTCCGCGGCTCGTTCGCATCTGACAGATAGATAAGATTAAAAGAGGGCAGACGCATGGATACAACAAATGCGGATGGCAGATTGCACGCAACGCGGGTATCGACCACTACGTTAACGAAAACCTCGTGTTTTGATTAGTATGACGTTTCTTTGTTTAAAGAACTTCGAAGGTTTGAAAGAATATGAAATTTTATTTTTTGTTTAACGAATAACCTTCTACATATTTTTAGTATGCACAGTATATATTTCTCCTTTATAAATTGATCTTAAATTATCGAGTCGGCAAAATTAAAATATACTATCAGTATTTTCGGTTATACCATATATTTATTTTGAATTTATAATAATCGAAAATTAATGTGGATTACATAAAAGCAGTCTTATTCTTATGAATATAATTAATAGTTTACTCATACGTTTATGTGATGATTTAAATAATTATTTGTGATTAAGAAAGTCGTTTTTATCTTAAAATGTTGGATATTTTATTAATCGATTAATTTCCTGATAAATTAAATAAAATTCCATTTATATTCAAAATTGTGTTTCGATCGAACTTAAATTAAATATAACATTGAATAATTAGTAATTATACATATGAAAACTAAACTGAATTGATTCAACGAGTCACTATTAATAAAAGTTTATATAATTATTATTACTATAAAAACCATATTATATAAGATATATAAGAGCCTTTATAAATATTTCTGTGAATAAAGTTTTCTCATTTATGCCGTTCACTTGATTAATGATTTATAAACGAATCAGTCTACAAGAAAACAGCCCTTATTTTTTTTAGAAATATCTACCAAAGATTTACAAAACAATATAGTCCATAATTATGGAAACTGATATATTTTGTAAACAAATTTATTTATTTGCAACAAATTATATGTTTTTAAACTAATTTATTAAACAAATTACACACATCATGATGCTTGTAAATTGCTAGGAAAAAATTCCCCAAATATCGTGTTGTATTAATAATTTCGTTTTATCAAGCCAATAATCGTTGACTAATAAGTCAGCGAATACATAACATATGCTCGTTTCTACATATTAAATGACTTAATTGGTCGTTTAGTAACAAAAATGCGTTTCTCAGGCAACGCAAAATGAAGATTCATATCTTTCAGATTTGACTATCCATTATGATAAGACTAATTTATAAGACGCGAAGCAGAAGTATGACTAAAAAAGAGAGATAAAGAGATATGAGCACGACAGTCATGATATGCAGTGACAACACATAGCAAAAACACTTGCTTCGAGTAAGTATGCAAATTAAGTACGAATGTCTACGCACATGTATTGAGGTAAGTATGTACCCCTTAAGATGATATGCGTGGTACATGCTTTACTTGAATATCCAATCAAGCATCGACGTATTTGCCACGGAAATCCGCGAGTTAACCATCCAATGTTTTTCTATACCTGTACACATGCATGCACTCCTCGCGCGTACTTGAAAACGAAACCACGGACAACTCGCGTGCACTCGAGATCAGTATGTTGCTGTGAAGGCGACTATATAAGGCTGCTAATTTACAAATCGCAACATTATTATAACTAATTTATTTACAATCAATCGGGAATGTATGACCTATGTTGATTTTTTTATTCAAACAACATAACGAGCAACGACATTTTATCAACTTGTGAAATCGATTTATTCATCAGCTTGGCTTATTATTGCTAGATAGTGTAATTAAGTACGAAAAGAAAAAAAATACCACCTTGTACATACGCAAAATGGATTCAGCATTACGGCGATAAATAAAGCTTTACAGTTGATGGCTATCGCGAATTTCTTGATATTTTATGACCCGCTTGGTTATATACAAAAGCACGCAAAAGCATCCAGAGAATGGATCTTCACATTATGCGAATTAAAAAATCTTCTCGTAAACCATTACATTGTAAACTATTAGTATTTTTGAAGTTTATAGTAGTAATAGAGAATCGTTTATCCATAATGCTTCTCAGTGGCTACGGAAAAGCTCGAGGAGTTTTTCTTCCTTTAGACCCCGATGAATATTGCATAATTATTTTAATACCTAATTATATTTTATAATTCTGCTTTTTAAACTCTTCAATTATAAATTAAAATCAACCTTTTGATAAATAGTATTAAACCGCATTTATAAATTTGGAAACAAATCAAGGCCTCAAAAATGAAGAAGCTGAGATTCTTAATATTGATTTTTCAGAAGACTATTCGACAAATTTATTTTTCTTTATATTCCTAAATAATAACCATAATATATTTTGCAGTTTCATGAGTTTAATATTAATATTATTTAATATTAATAAAAAATATACATAGAAATAAAGAGGAGAAATAAAATAGCGAATGACATAATCCCTATGAAATGGTTTTGACTTATTTGAACTGGTTGGTAATTAGTTTCTGTTAAATTCAATGTGAAAAACACGCATTGCAGTATCGTTTACAATTTTGAATTTAAATATATAACAAAATAAAAAATTATTCATGTATAAATACTTTTGTTAAACAACTTTTAGATGAATTTTTAAATATTCATTAAAAATAAATAATCACCATTAAAATTATCTCATATGATATGATATCTCGTTCGACAGATCGTTGTTCATTCATATACTTTTCCTATTTTTGCTAAACAATATTAAAAATAATGAGATATCTTATAATGACCATAGAAAATAAAATACAAATAAAGGAATAAATGTTTTTTCCTTTAAGTTAATTCTACAATAAGTTTAATTATAAAAATTACTTGGTTGTTACATGCATCAAACTGAGAATAAAAGCACGTGTAATAGTATTATATTAGCGCAATTTACTTTGAAGTATGTAGTTTAGGCGAAAAAAGCGTGCTAAAAAAGAAAAAGTGAAAAGAAGAAAGACAATCAAAGCACTTAATGCACCGCAAATGCATCAGACTATCTATTATTTTTATGAGAAACGTAATGAAATAATGAAAGGAAAGCTTATCCAAAGCGTGAAAAATACCGGCAGCTTTTTAAACGGCCTCCAGTCATGATTACACGTTGATCGACCGTCCTCGCTAAACTCAACTCTTAGAATACAAGCGATGAAGAAGAAGGGAAAGTTAAAAGTACGAGAAAGATAACGACAGAGAACGAGAAAGAAAAGGAAATACGTGGCATAAAGTAAGGACTTTCCCATTTTACGAGGAAAAGAGTGTCGCAGATGAAATTCTTGTAGGCAAAAGCAGCTCACTCCATTTCGAGAGACGCTCTCAAAGCTTATAAAAAGTCATGTCGAGTTTTTCTCGTCCTGAACTTGCATAAAGATCCAGTACTCGAATATACACCGATCAATTGTAATTATTACGCGTATGAACATTTTATTTAATGGACGAATAACCGAGAATTTGTTAAGAAAAAGACTTATGCAATTTCAGTATTATTATTTCATACTTTGCTTATTTCGTGTTCTAATCCTATTCTCTGATCTAATATCAGTCGTGTGTAAAGGGAAAAATATTGAATAAGGATTTCCAATATGGAAAAGAAAGCCAACAAGAAATTTTGACATAGGCTTTTGACGTATCACATATCTTTTTTAAGAAGAAAAATTAAAAGACAACTTAAGAAAATCAACTATTTGTCAAATGTTTTATTTAAAGATAATTAAATAAAATACGACATATACCCTTTTCTTTAATATTACTCAAGTTAAGAAATATCTTCTGAAAGAATAAATTGCTTTTAAGCATGTTATCTATATATTAATTTTATAAAATTGAAAAATATTAACAAAAGATTATATTTATAAAGGATTTAAATACATTCATTAATTTAAATGAACGCGTGTAATAGAAAATGGGTGAGAAAATAAAAGAAAAATTCAGATTGATAGATGGCGAGAGGTAGATAGTGGGATGCAGCGAAAAAACGCGTGAGATAGAGAGAGAGAGAGAGAGAGAGAGAGAGAAAGAGAGAGACCAGCAGACAGATATATAGATCACTTAGGTAGCAGTAAGTGAACTGTATCACATGTACTTATCATACATTATTTCCGCTAAGATCTGCAACACGAGGATTGAAATGAATTGCTAAGAGTTATGTCTTACCACCGATCTCATAAAAGACCGTTAAGAGGCACGACTTCAAGATGCTAAGTAGTCTAGTTTGATGTTTCGTATAGAAAAGCATAAGTAGATGGTATTATACAACAAAGTATATAATAATTATTAAGAATTATTAACGCGTGGAAATAAATATATTAGTTATATATGATCTTGGTAGATAAGAAAGTACTTTGATTTATTAAAATAATTGTTTGTTCATGCGTATAATTATTAAAGTAAGTATGTTATAGTAGATATTTTGATAATTATTTTAATTAAAAACAAGGACGGACTTTTTCATATCACTTGATTCCATATATTATACTCAAGAAATTGTAATGCTATATATAATATAATCTTACATGTAAATCAAATATATATATATAAATATATATATATATATATATATATATAGAAGTGTGTATAAACAATTATAAATCAAAATTAACAATGAACATTAATAATAGTTTTATATCTGAAATATTATAAGCTTAATTTTGCAATAAATACCTGTTAGTTTTATATAGGTTTGACTTTAAATAATTGTAATTAAATGAAACTAAACAAAATTTGTATTAATCATTTATTTTTAATTATTTAATTAAAAATAATTAATTTATTATATTAGTATTTGTGGAATTTTGTGGTATAATCTTGTGATAGAAATGTTTGTTCACGTCAAATTATAATATGATTAACCAATTTATATAATAATGTAATTACTTAAAATGGTCAGTATTCAAATCTAATGTCGCGTATACTTTATGTTGCTTTGGAGAATTTAGATAAAGATTACCAAGTTATCTTAATAATTGATTGAGTAGAAATTTATTTTATTCTACTTAATCTGAAAAGAATATTTTTAACTTTGTATAGCTGAAAAATGCGAATATCTTGAATCTTCAAATAACCATTTACGCTGATGATATCGTAAAAAATAAAATGCAAAAAATATTTTTAACGAATAGAAAGATATTAATATGTTTATTATGTTGTAAATCATCTTATAAGATTATTCGAGAAACAGTATCAACGGGTTCGGTAAAAAGATCGTAAAAGAATTTGTGTACCCACTGAACGCTTATGTTAATTAATGGAAACTTCCTTTTGTAACCCTGCATAACGGTAGTAGAATTCCAAACTCTATTGTATTTTTCAGCTCTCGTATTCCTGCATCTTCCAGTGCGTCCACCCCTTGGGCAAACATCAACGCTTATCGGGTATTAATTTAATACACGATCTTGCGCTCCACCCACTGCCACGTGCACCGCTAGCGACGGCGCATCGAAAACGTCGTAAAAAGGGACATAAACGCTGCGTAGAAACGCCACCCCCATTCTGGCGAGAGAATCAAGGGAGAAAGAGACTCTCCGCGAGCGAAGAAGTGCGATCTATCACAGACAAATACCGTAGTAAATTTTGGGGGCACTGTAGAATCGCGGAAATAAAGCTCTCTCCTTTACTACTTGAGTTTACGCGTAATTCGCACAACCGAGGTTATGTCTTGAATCGGATTGTAATGATATTTTTCCATATTTTTTCAGAACATCTTTATTATGTATAAGCTAAAATTGTTCTACGTAATGATCCGCTTATTAAGAAATAATCATATTTCTACAAAAAAAACTCCTGAAATGATGTAAATTCATTTCTTTAATAGAGTTTATTGATTAATGAATACAGTTGTTAGATTATACACAGGATATAAAAATAAGATAGTAAATGAATATTATTCTAATATGAATAATTTTTTACATATTGAAAGTTGTTTTCTTAACTATTCATAACAGCTATGTATCTGAATATTGAAAGGAGAGTGCATTTTGATTCTAGGGATTTTCATATAAGAATCTTAAAAAAAAGCTAGCTAAATTATTAATTAAGCAAATATAATAGATATATTATAATATCTATATTAATGAATTAATACATTTGAAGTATTTTGCGTGAGTATGTGTGCTTGCGCCTTATATATGTTGTGTATATGTTAGGAGAATGAAATGTAAGAATTTACAATGCATTGATTTAAATTTAAATAAAGGACAAATATTTAACATATGAAAGAGAATATGATGTTATAAATAATCTTTATAAGGAAATAAAAAAATATGTCAATCTAAAAAAATTTATTCTAAAAAATTTTATTGAATATATTATTCTAAATAATCTTTATCTTTTAGCTTGAAGTGTACGATTAAATTTTTTAAATAAAAACTGCTGAGTGCAATCTTTGTACAAAACTTCAAACCATTTCTTCTTGAATATAAACATACAGGTGAAATTTTTTTAATAGAAATCACTAAGTTATTAATTTTGATTAATACACATTAATTTAATACAAGTAAAAAATCGTTGTATAGCACTGGAACGTATGAAAAAGTACCCATAATTTAAATAATGTAGAATAATATCACCCAAAAAAGTTTTCAATTAATAAGGAAAATTTTTAACTATCACGAAGTATACTATATTAACATTGCGTATAATAATATTATATACTACGTATAACAATATTTGGCTATCATTATCGCACATGAAAAAAATGTTATCGTTTGTAAATTTATGAAATGCAAACAAAACAATGCGCAGAATTATACGAAAGGTTAGTCAAAAGAAGAAGATGACCAAAAATCTAATTTTGTATGGATACATCACATCAAATACAGAAAGCCCATTAAGTACAGGCTTACGTATAAATTTTCTTCCTCTGTAATTAAGAACAATGAACGTCCTTAAGAAGTAAAATAACATAAGTAAATAATTGCAGTTTTTAGTTTACCTTCTATACATTTATCTGAACGATTATACTTATCATTTAAAATATGTGTAATCTTTAATTATAACATATTTTTCATTAGCAACTTAATGTACAAAAAGTTTTACTAAGATTTTAAGTGTAAGTTATAAGATGATTGTAGAAAAAAATTCAAATAAATAAGTTTATCGATGCTTTCGTTAAAAGTTCTGATATATTTAGGTATATATAGGCTATAAATACAATCAAATCACATATAAACATTATATTTCTAAAAATATCTAAAGATAAAACATTCTTTTATAAAATTCTGGATTAATTATGTATTAATATATATATATATATATATATATTATATATTCATTATAGATAAATTCTGCATGTATTATAATTTAAAGGTAGAAAAATATAATTTAATATATGTTAATTAAATAAAAGAAATAATGAGATATTTTAATTCCTTAAACAAATCATTAGAAAAACATAAATATCGTATCTTATAGAAATATAAAAACAGCAATTATTTAAAAAGCTCTCTTTGAGTGAAATATTAACTAATAGTCAAATAAAAGTTAGAGAATAGATGAAAATTCTAACGAAAAATCTGTCGTCACATACAAATAAAAAAATAAAAAAGCAAGCATGTGAAAGCAAATAAGATTGTAAAATTTGAGTGAGGAAACCCGAACTCACAAACATATGTACAGCTCACTTCTCATGCATGCAATGTACGTGGGAACAAAGGGGTTATTCTTGCGTTTTAATGAATTGATCTAAAGCTTTTGTAACTAAATGACGTCGTGGTTAATAGGAACCACGGGATAAAATACCATGTTATTCATTTACACTTCGAAGATCAAGCTAAGGTTCCTTTTTCAATATAAAGTCGCGCACAATTTTCACTGGAACCATATATGCAATTTTCCATAAATTGTGTACTCTGGCATGATACATTTGATAACAATGTCCGCAAACTGGAATGAAAATTTATGTGCCATTGAGCTATTAAAAAATATCGAGGCGATTGTACTGTAATCGCAGTAACGTTTCTCGTAAGTAGAATAGTTGCACGCAATAAAACCCATTATTATTTGCAAATAACTGTCATCCGACAGCTGTATTCTTTAATTTTGATGTATTACTTCAACAACTCTTGGCGTAACGAATAAGAAGAACGAAAATTATTTATTTCATCGTGAATTGCTAAAATAATAAGCTCGTATTCAGTATAACTAATATCTTTTATGGGTGTGTGATCACATGCAAGTCTTAAGACGATATAAAATTTTCACTAAATTCATCGACTATGTCAAAACTAAACAATTAACTAAAGAGTCAACTAAATTTATTTTGTAGCAACTAAAAATATCTTTTTCCCACAGTATTAAGCACGTAAATTCAAATTTGCATTCAATTGATTAAAATTAATTAAAATTGATATGTGAACTTTATATAGAAATTCGATAAATATAAAAAATTTTAATTTTGATATCTGTTAATATTATTCGATTAAAAATACTAATTCTAATCATCATAAAAATACGAAGAGCAAAAAAATTTCTTATATAAACGAAACATCTAAATAATATTTTATTATTCAACTAATGAAATAATGATTGGGAAAAGTAATACGAACATGGGAAACAAACTTATAAAAATATCGAGACTTTACATAATTAAAGTAAAAAAGCAAATAGAATTAAAGAACTATCGAAATATTACAAACACTATTATATAAACTAATATAATAATATATTAAATTAAAAATTATAAACAAAAAGTTATATGCGAAACATAAATAGGTAAAAATTTTCAATTACTTCGTTATCGTCTTTAATTATTTAGTAAGAACTATTGTCTTTTTTTGATTCTTCATTTGTTCCCTCTCAATTATATGGTTTTACTTGTTTTTGCGTCATAAACTTCATTCTCTTATAAATGCAATTCAAACTATTTCACATTATCTCGTATATTTTCTGTACTTACAGTAAAATATTTACAAACATTTTTACCCCTTACAAACTTTTTGATTTACATTAAAATTGAATTTATATAATTGAAAGTTTTATCTTTTTTTGAAACAGTAAATCTTTAAGAATATCTTATCATGTAATAAACCATTTGTTAGTGCCGTTACAGAAGATTTCAACAACTATTCAATTATCAAAGTAAAACATTACTTGTTATTATCACTTTATTTTGTTATATATGTTTTTTAAATAAATAGTTTAAATATTGAAAGCTTAACCTACTATAATAATTCTAATAATTTTTTTAATGATAATACGGCCAAAAATCTACATTATAATAATTCATAAATATAATTTATTGTAAATAATGCATCTCCTATTTTTGCTAAAATTTTTTACAATGTTTACTTATCATATATATATATATATATATATATATATATATATATTCTTCGATATGAATGTATCCGTAAGTTCTTTCATAAAATAAAATTCCTGTGTAATCACTCGTTTTTACCTCATATATTACCTTTAATCGCTGGAGTGATGTGCGAATTTATCGCTATTCCTTAGAAATTCATGGTTTTCTCTTATGAGATGAGATATCTTTCTCATGTCTTATGAATATAACGAATTATCTAATTGTATATTTAAAACATGTATAAAATTGTACTTCCACATAGTGTTATGAATTTTATTTCTAACATATTTTTAAATGTAGATGTAGTGTACTAAAATCCAAATTACTTCTACCTAAAAGATTGAAATAACTTAATGTCAGAACTTTTATTAGCTTTATCCATGATATTGAATTTAAATGTAATCCAATTCAACTAAAATTTTCAAAAATTATTTGTTGCAAAATGTTCGAAAATAATTCATATTTTCAATTATATTTAATTTCATTATAATGCCTTATTTTCAATGTAAGTATCTTTACCTTAAATAATTGTAATTGTTTTAATGCAATAATGTCTGATCAATATTTCTTCTTATACATTTGAGAATTACTACTGTATAGTAATGAAATATAAATAACATTGTTTTATTGAAGTAATAACTTAAATCATATTACAACAATAAATTTCCATAACATTTAGAAATTAATGCACTTTTTTTAGGTTAAAGTTAACCTCACATTACTTATTGACATATATCAAGTAGCATATACAGCATTCATTAGTAGCCTGACCCGACCATCAACATCAACCTACATTAATTAACTCAGCTACGCGAGTACAGCTATTGATAGCTGAACACTTAATAGCCCGTTGATTTAATTACGCAGAAGCACACGGATATACTGAGGCTTCTTTAGATTTTATCTTTTTTTATTCTTTCTTCCTCTTCTTTTGCACCGTCGCTAGGATACAAGATGGTGATAAGCTGACTTTTTCACTTGACGAAATTGCCACCCGCGATCAGACTTTCAGAAAAACTTTACTACCTGCGTGAGACTCCTAAAGATTTTCTTTTGAACGATCAAACTACTTTGTAAAGCGATCTTATAAGAAGTTCATCTTCAAAGTAGTTATTTCTTATTAAGCCACGATCATTTACGGAGGTCAGAACAAGAGCAATATACTAAAGTTGTAATACTTCTTAATGTAAACTTTTATAGTATATAGATTAAACTAATAAATTCTGAACATTTATCGCTACTAATACAATAAATCTAATAGTTAACTAGTAATTTAAGTCATCAAATTTCTGAAAATGACAACTTTATCGTTTTACTCAATTTTTTAAGTAATATAATCATTACTACGTATTGTAAGATATCTTCTACTTTATTATAGCAAGTCATATTTTTCAACGTAATATTTTTCAACATAATTTAACAATGCAATGTGCTTTAATAAATGTTTTTGTGCTCGTGCTTTTGCAGTGGAAGATAGGAGACTATTTAGAAACGAATGAATTAACAAAAATTAAACACAATGTGCGTATTACTGTTAATGATAAGAATATAATTCGCCTTCGTAAATTCAGTGAAAAAAGAAGCACTACTGGAGAAAAAAATTCTGTAACAATAACAAAAGAAAGGTTTTCGTAAAAAAACCTCTATTCTTAATGAAAGCAAGAACATAGTCAGCTCTCCAACGCAATGCGAATGAATATTAAAATCTAGGGAGCTCGGGCAAACTGATAATTCAAAAAGAGGTCATTATTAACGGGTTTCAGTACTTAATTTCAGACGCAAATTACTGTATTCATCATGCGCACAATTGAGGTACTCCGAAGATTTTCCCTTCTCTCCGATATTCTCCCTCGGTTGATCATTACGAAATTTTTGGCTTATTAAAAATAGCACGCGGACTTATTGAATACTAGGCCATAGATCTATTGCAGCAATTACCACTGGTGATCAGCCAATAGGAGCGCGTCACGAAAATACTCCAGGCGAGGGCTTGGCTTGTTAGAATGAACCAGTCGCTGCAGTAGTCTGGCGAAGCCGCGGGTTATTCAGGCAATTATCGTAACAATGTTTAATCTTTCATGGTTCGTCGCCACCAACAGTTGGCACTTAACATCAAGGTGTATGCCAAAAGAGCTGGCGAACCAACACCGAGCTTAGAGAGCGAGTTATCGAGCTAACTGGTGCAGTAGGGGTGAAGCATCCTTTTTCCATATCACTTTATCTCTAACTTCCTTTGT
Source organism: Platyscapa corneri (assembly GCA_018907185.1). NCBI lineage: Eukaryota > Metazoa > Arthropoda > Insecta > Hymenoptera > Agaonidae > Platyscapa > Platyscapa corneri. The sequence continues at coordinate 1,745,944 of JACCHW010000004.1, forward strand.
TTCGTTGCGTATGCATGTATGTACATGTATAGGCACGCTTATGCAAGTGCTTACGTCGCATCCAAAACGGACACCAAAGCAGAGATTTTTTACTTCTAATTCACGAGGGCTTACGCTCTCGTTCTCGGTTATTCTGGCTATTACCTCCACTCATCTTTTAAAAATTAAAAACCTCTATTTTTGGCAAAGATTCTTTTTCACAAGTGCGAGCAATTACGTTTATTTTTACGTAACACTCGGATTTTATCGAACTCTTATTTTGCCACCGTTTCTTTGTTGTTTATTTGTTTTTTCATCGTTTTTACTTAATCTCTGTACCGCTGCTACCCGTACTTTTATTTCTCTCGGATTGTACATTTACCGCGTTCAGCACTATGATATTTATTACTTTTTTTCCAATGTATACCTTCTCATTGCGTGACTCCATTTTTCTTTTTTCCAGCAAATGTGTCACGTAGTATTCTTTTTTCAATACTTATATCAGCTGCTTTTTTTTAGTAAATATTATTTTTCGATACATCCCATGCACGTTTCCTAATTTTTGGCACTTACACACAAAAATTGCGGTAAAAAATTATTCAAAAGTCAAATTATTTAATATGCATGCAAAAGGCAAAAGTATACGAACGAATATAGCTATATGCGCTGAAGAAATATTAAATATTTCATTTTCTTTAATAATTAATTTAAGCTGTAGATTATATGATCAAAAACATTACAAAAGCTATTTGGAATTATCATAAGACTTTGCGTTAACATAGTTTATCATTATGAAGCATAAGTATATATCTTTGCTAAAATAATTTTTTTTATAAAACTCAGTATTTTAATATTTAACTTTCGTCTCAACACTATTATTATATTATTATGATTACAAATAGAAGTGCAACCGGTCCTAAGTATTACCAAAAGTGCGCATAAATTCACTTTGAAACATTTATACAGTATAACTTAAATGGTCCTTGATATTATATAGTAACTTTATAGCAATTTTCTTCTTTTATTTAAAAAATTTTGATAAAATTTGTATTCGAAGATAAGTTTAATCGCTCGTGTATACATTAAACGCATTATCGTTTAGATACTAATTAACCTAATCAAATTAATACTTCCACAGAGAAAGTAACTTTTCTTAATATTCAATAACATGAAATGAATGCAAGTTGTTTTTAAATGAAAGATAAATTACAGTTCATCTGTCAAAATTGGGATTATAAAAATATATAAAAGCAGCTTATCGAAGTGAATAAAATGCCCAGGGCGTTGCTCTAAGTGACTGAGAGGCAGCTGCGTCTGAAACGAAGAGGATATAAGCAAATGAAACCAAGCGTTGACCTTCTATCTCCGGAGGGAATTGACCATTCAAATAGAAGCGGAAATTCATTGCATCAAGGTAGAGCCGTAGTACAGCTGCCCCGAAACTCGGTTCACCGCAACATTAATTCGCGACCGGCTCTCATTTATGTGGTTCGTCCACTTTGGCTCAAAGCTCATTTCGTGATGACACAGAGAGCCAGCGTTCAGTGTTTGGCCAGTTCACGGCGTTGCAACAAGGTGAAGGAGAAACCTCCAAACACTACCTGATGACAATCACGATGACACCACGTCATGAACTAGTACTAGCTTTGTCGAAGTTCGCTCTTTGACTTGTCAACACTCCTCAACTTTCTCTCTACTTTCTGTTCCTAAGCGCGGCGCTCTTTCTTAAAATCCTTGTTCACCTGTGTAATGCAACTAAAGTTTCCCTTTAAATATCTATCTTTGGTTAACGTTTACTTTATTGACGCATTAATTATTTCTTTCTTTATTTATGTAGCACTGTTAACCATTAGATTATTTTATTAAACAATTGATGTGGGTAAAGATTACGTAATAATATGAGAATCATATCGCTTGCACATTTAAATATTCTTTTTTAATTTTATCATTAAACATTTAATAAACACAAAATAAACTAAAAAAAAATCAATAATAATTATATTACGTATCACTTAAAATAACTAGCTTTAAAGTACCAGGCTCATGAATAGTGTTATAATTGAGAATTCTCAGCAAATTTATATTTATTTCTAAAAAGTTTATGTCTATAAAATTTTAAAAAATTAAGTGCATAAGAAATAATACCATGTAAACATATCTTTATAAAAATAATAAATTATAAATTATACTATATTAAGTCATTTCAATAAAATTCTTCAATATAAATACTAAGAGTATCACACAAAAATATAATATTAAACATTTATAAAGAGCAGAATTGTTTTCAACGGTAACATGCCTAATATTATTAGCTTAAATATTTTTAATAAAATAGTTTAAAATCTAGAGTTCAAGTTCATGATAATTTATCGTTAAAATAATTTTGTAAAAAATTTTTACGAAATTACTTTTAAAAGAATTAATTACCGATTAGCTAATTACCAATTTATATTTCATAAAATTCATCTTTATATATATTGATTACAGTTCAGATATTTTCTAATATCTTAAAAAGAATTTCAACTATTTCTAAACCTAATATATTAATAATTCTGATTTTTCATTACTCATATGTCTTTAATACGTTATCAATTTCTTTCATATTTCATTATATAATTTTTAATTTAATTATTTGTATACTAATTGAAGTGTAAAAATCGGTTTAGAATAGATTTTATTATTATTAATGAGAAATAAATAACCCATATTATACCCGAAGCTATATTTTCTTATTTTATACCGGAATTGTTTCACAAAGGAACATTTTTCTTTTCACACAATTAAAAAAATTGAAATTAAAGGTAATTAAATGATAGATTACAATGTTATTGGATTCTCAGAGTTAGACGGTAGTTTACATCAAATTAAAGGATATTAGATATTTTAAGCACTTTCCTAGTGCTTAGTACCTGATACCCAAATAAAACAATTATACAATGCATCTATCTAATATTGATTTAAATTCTTTGATACCTAAATTACAAGAAACTCTCTGTTTCATGGATGTCAAAACTTCAAACACAAACAAAAACATCCAAAGCTTTGATAAGTAAACCAACTAACTCTTGGACCCTCTGCCTTGAATTACTTTTCATTCGATCTCTCGTTGTCTCTCTTGCTACATCGTAACGCTCGTTTAATTTCTATATATCTTCTTGAAGTATTTCAGTCTTTTTCTATGTGCCTCAAAAATATGCGCGAATTCAAGAGTATCAGAAGTAGAAGAAGTTACGAGAGTTCACGAGATCTTACAACCTCGTGGAATTTCTGGGAACTTTAGTGAGTCAAGATAGATAGATATGTAGAAAGATTGAAAGAGAAAGAGAGAGAAAGACAGACAGTAAGGAGAATAAAAGAGAGAGACAGAGAAGGAGAAGCAGTCTGCGGTTTTCTTTCGCGCTTCGTATTTAATTAATATTCTTGGAAAGACGATAATAGAGCGCTTACTTACTATCTGTCTGTCTCTCCCTCTCTCGCTCTCTCTCCCCCTATATGTCATTATATGTCCCTCTCACTCGATCCTCGCCTCACTTTTTATCTATCTTAAACTTTCTCTTACACATTAAACGATTTTTATTCATTACAAGTCCATAATAAAACTCCGTATTTTCTTTTCTACGAGCTCATAGAATACGGAAATGTATTAATCTTATCTGTACTTTTTTTCAACTAATATAAATATCTGTAATGTGAATTATTTATATTATCTTGGTACTAATTCATTAATTTTTCTAAAAAATTTGGTAGAACTTATTTATTTTTTTTATTTCTTCTAACTTGTTAATTCCTCCTGAAGTCTGATGTCTGTCCTCAAGATACTTTTACAACTTATTTTCAGTAGTGTGTATGATAAGAGAGTTTAATCATACAATATTAAAATATTTAATCATAAGACAGCTGTTGAAAACGCTAATATTAATTCTGTATTAGTAATATTAGTAAATAATGCTTTCCAAATATATAAATATTTTCTAAACAATTATTTTATTCTATTTATATATTGAATATTTTTACATAAACTATTTTTAATGTTTATTAAATATAATTTTTATATCAATTTATCTTAATTTATAATCATTTATACAAAGAAATTTAATGATTGACTTTATAATTTTAAATTTCGACAAAACGTTGGACAATTATCTTACATTCAAGGTAATTTTACAGGCCATTTATGTTTTAGACTTAACCCGCTCGATAAAATTACTCTCAAAAAGTAATAAAGCTAATTACTAAAAACAAAAATTATTATCAGCATTTAAATATATGTAATTAACTGAGCTTTCAAAATTATAAATCGTAATAATTCATAATTTTTATTGTAATGATTCAATGACGTAAACAATGTACCATAGTGAAGTAATATTTGTACTGACTACGCTTAATATTATAATGATTGAATGAAATAAACTGCATCATCTCTTGAATCTTTTTGGCCATGCCTTATATTTCGATTCGGACAACTTATTTCCATATCGTAAACATATACCCGTGATTTATCTTTAGCTGTAATACATTATAACGGCTTTTGATGATGTATAATTTCATTTATTATTTTTTAACATTCTTAATATGATGAAATTTTTCACAAAAATTGAACAATTATCTAAGTAATTTCGTTTTGGTTTTAAAAAACGCCAAAAAATGAAATTTATGAAAGGTAATTTAATAAATTAAAAAAAGAACTTTGATGAGTATTGATAATTATTATAAATTAAGAGATGTCAATACACTATATTCAAATTATAAAAGCATTAACAACAGAACTGTTGCAGTAGGTAAAATGTATGATTAATAAATATTGACATGTTGATAATATTAGCACGTTTATACAACATAATATGCAGCTTGTAACTCTTAAGTTAGAAACACAACAAAACGCTGTCGCTTTCTCCAATATTATGATCGATTGATCGCACCACTAATTACATCAAAGCCGCAATAGCGTCCACTTCATTGGCTACATTTTCGAAAGCGTTGGCTGACATCTACCAGTAGAAAAATTCATACTTACGCGCACATGTATGCAAGTGCGGATGCAAGCACTCACGTCCCAGAACCTTGAAACTCGTGGCAACCAAAAGGGACAAAATAAAAAAGAAAATGTTGAGCAAAGAGAAAAGACTTGCAAAGTTTGTCAGCTACGTTACTGGAGAATCCAGGGAAAGAATATAATGGCGCGCAAGAAGCAAAATTCACAGAAAATACGCTTAATAAAAACTTGCGAGAAAAGATCGTGTTATTGCTTCATCTGAAGGAAATGGAATTTATGGAAAGCCAATTCGATTACTTATTTATAATTTTGGGACACATATTGAATAGATCAGTTTTATCGTGCTATTAATTTCTTTTTAAAGATCTCAGGTCAACTTATTAGTAATATGAGTAGTAACTTAAACTTTCATATAATACTTATTGCTAAATAATTTCTTACATTTTTCTGCAGATGTCAAAGTTAAAGTGTTAAAATTTATGAGTTTTAGAAAATTTTTCTTTCTTTAAAAATTGAAGAAAATTGTAACTTATAAAAAGACTTTCCCTTATGTAAATATGCCTTATATAAAATATCTTTATAAAAGAGTAATCAAAATTAATAATTAATCTCAAGGAATAAATAAGTTTTATCGATATATTGTAGATAAGAGAAATTTATTGTAAAATCTAACGTTTTAACATTACTGTAACAGAAAATTAATTCTGAAGGCGATAGATACATTTAAATAAAAATTAAAAATACAAGACATGCAATAAAATAAAGTTCTTATGATCTTAAAAAGGATTTTGTCGACTATTATCTTACATTTAAACTTTAAAACACGTTTTATACGATTAAGAAAATATGGAATGAAAAATGATACGGTCTTATTCTTCAGGATGTATTAAATAATTTTAAATAACACATTAATTTGAGTATGTCATCAATGAAACATAAAAGTAGTGCTCATTATGCAAGAAATTTTACAAGATCTTTTAAAAGCCAGTTGTCTTAACAGACCACATTAAACAATCATTGATGATCCTTAAAATGGTTCGTGACATGAAATAAAAAAAGGAAATGCTACGTAATCTTAATTGCGTTCAAGAACCTGTAATTATAAGTAAATCATCACAACTTCTTGTTTATTAACACGATCTACATTGAATGAAATAACTTACTCCCCAAGATCAACATGATTATCCACTATTAAAAGCACTTGACTACTGCTTCTTATTAAAATGCTCAACAGTTTTTCAACAGTCATGTTGCGATGAAGCAATTGACTGGAAAACTCGCCTCGTTTACTCTTAATGAACGAGTCTCCAGATGAAGCCTCGTTATAAGTTCTTACCATCATACAATGTGCTCGCATTGGGACATTCGATGTTCTTTTTTTCTTTTAGAACAATGAGAAAGAAATTTTATGATGTAATAAAATTAATGTTTCTGTCTTTTTAAGATGGTTTTATTGTCTCAATATAAAATATAATTATACTAAAAAGAATTGCCTGTATAACAAAAGCGAAATTCTAGTCAAATAGATATTTAGCTATGAGAACTTATTTTATTGGTATTACTTTTATTATAAAAAATATTAAATACTACTTGATATTAATTATCATATATTTAACGTTTTAATTTTATTATTATACAATAAAATGCTAATTTAATGAAATATTTAATTTGTGGGTTTCTTTATATTTCATGAAGAAACTATTAATTTCTTTATATTTTAGTAAATTTTTGTAATTCATACAACACCTAACATTTCTCTTAATTGATTACATCTGCTTTGGCTTTAAAAATGATAATATATATATATATTTGTAATTTATTTTAAAAACTAAAATTATTAAAATGGATAAAAATTAAAATAAGAAAAATCTTAAAGTTTTAATTGTATAATTATTGATAAATAATAATTAATAAACATTAATAATAATTTTATATATTATTTTATATATTATAATTTTATTTTCGCAATAGATACATAACCCTATTTACAAATAAATATAAAGATAATGCGAAATAACATATGTATAAGATGTCACACATATATATATGTGACAATAAATAAAACAGTTCAGTACTCTTCCATCATATACATACTTCCCTTCTATTCCGACTCATCAAGGTAACTAATTGGCGATAGTTACAGAATTTTCCAGCCACTGGTATAATTACGAGATAAATAGGTTAAATCTATAAGGTTACATAACGTATAAGCGGATACTAAAGAGTTAACATTTTTTTAAACGATCACCCTTCTAAATTTGAAAAGTTTTAATTGTAACAATAATACATTAAAGATGAAGTTTACTTAATTAATAGTAATTTGACAGCGAATAAAAAGGAGCAATTTAAATACATTTTAAAGGGTGGTTATTTTTGTAAACTTTACTATTATAAACTAAATATACTCTTGAACATAATATTGAGATAAATAAATATGATCGCTTTTTCAAGTTGATGAAATAAAACATAAAACTCATTTTTCTTATTATGATAATTAACTTAAACTTTTTATTCGCAACAATTCATTAAATTTACTTAATACTAAAGATATTGCATTTAAAAAGTGCAATAATTTTGTTTTGTTATAAAAGATGCTATTTAGAATTGAAAATGTAGCCCGGATAAGATATTAATTAAAATGTCAATATTAGATAACTCGTTTGGTCGATGCATCAAATTTCATAAAATCAATTTCGTTTGTATTATTTTTCACTGTTAATGATTCGAATTTAATAAAAAAAAAGAAAGAAATAAGTTATTATCCGTTTTCGTAAAAGATCGCTTTCAATTACTCCCCATGATACTCGCGCAAAATAAAATAAAAAGAAAATAAAAGAAGCCTCGCAATAATCCATGGGTATCTAATTTTTATAATTTCCAAGTTAAATACATAAAGGAAATGACGAGGGAACTACATTTTAGACCGCATGCTGAACAATTGAGCACCACTGAGACAAATCGGAATCGACACTGGCGGCTGCCGAGATGTACACTTTCCTTCTCTCTGCGACCATTCAGTCGCACGAAGCGTTGGTTTGGTCCAGACGCCCTTGAGTCTGATTATATGCCGCGGCTCTACCGCTGCCGTTGCCACCGCCTCCCAACTTGGCTTCGGTCGTCTCCTACCTCCCCCGTAGTGATGCTTGCACATCTTTCCTTTTTTCCTCCGATTTGTTTCCCCTCGTTCTCTCTCACTCTCTCTCTCTCTCTCTTTCCCCCTGTATCGGTATGCATGAAAGACTGACTTTGCTACTGGTAGGCGAATGTAAAAACAGCAGGAGTAGATTATGTCAGAGAGAAAGAAAGAGAAAATTAAATGGGGAAATGTGCGATGTGGAAGGATGACGCGAGAAACAATAAGAGAGAGATATTAGGATAGGAATTGCAATTAGTTGTTTTAGTGGTTTTTAAGGCCACCCGGAGAGAAATAGAATAAAAGTAAATGTGTGGGTGGAATGTGAAAAAATACATGCCAAAAGAGGAAAACTCTACAAACAATAATAGACGTGACGGATTGTGCTATTGAAATAGAATTTAAATTAATATCTTGAATATTATAATTAATTTTTTTTTGGCTCTTTTCTCAATTGTGTGTATTTTCACAGATTTTAAACTACATAAATAGTGAGTGGGAAATGAAAGAAATATTAACTTGTTTCATTGAAGTGGCGCAGATGACGAGAGTTGAGAAGAAATTACGATAACGTAGATACACTGTATAGTTTACTATTTAAGTGTAATTATAGTATGATAATAACCTAAGATTCATTAATCGCAGAACGATAACAATTTGCGTCAGTAATAATAAATTTAATAACCTCAAGTTTTCATTTAAAGAAAGAAATCAGATTTAATACCTAAATAAATAAAGTTCTTTTGTTATTAAAGGTTGAACTTGTATCTAGTAATTAATAAAAACAATAAATTAGATTAGTCGTTAAAAACTCAGCGATAACTACATTTATTAGCTTAGTTTTTAGTACAATAAAAACTATTAAGTTTGGCTTACTTACTCTAAAATGACAGTATTAAGATAATCTGTATATTCTTAATTATAAATATACTCCTACAAGTATTACGTGCTTTTCATTTATGTATGTATGCTCATATCGAACTATATGTTTCTATTTACAAAGTATTTCAACTAAGAACTAGAAACAAGATAATAAAAAATTTATGTTCGAGCAGTATAATTTCTAAACGTAGTTATATTTTTCGAGATTTTCAACTATATTTTACATCGGAGGTCAAAATAATTACTTGAAAAAACATTTTTATGAAAAATTACGTAAAAAAGTCTAATGCTAAAAATGCTAAACAGAAAAGTTTGAAGAACACAGCCAACTCTTAAGCCTCTGTACAATTTACTGAAATTCTGAGTGATAATATTTGAGGGCGCACATGCTTACATCGTGTGCAAACCACAGATTCAAACTGGAAAACAAATAATAGAAGTGCTACAATAATTAAATCAAAAATCGTGTATACATCAGTAGATGTGAATAATAGTATAAATAACAGAGTAAGAAAGAGGAAAGGAGAAGCGAAAAAACTTGTCCAGCGCAGAATTCGTGGTTGCGAAGGAATAATCTTTTGAAGCTCTGACGTGCGTTCGTCACGCTTCGCGATCACTAGAATTGCACCGAGACCGAATGAAGTGAAGTTCTACAACACCCTGAGAAAGTTAAAGAAATCGGAATATCTGCACGCGAGTAGATTAATGCGTAGAAACGTTCGTTAAGGAATTGCGGGAGGTGAAGACAGGAGGTGGATAAACAATTCGTGGACGTTTACGTCAACCAGAGAACCGTCGCGGAATTCCACAGTCCCAAGAAAGGGCCGTGAATATCTTGAGATACGACCCGTACCACGTGCAAAAGCTGCTTCACGAAGCTTTACTTGACCTTGTACGTGTTCGATAGTTATCTTGCTGAAATACATCTTCTGCCGAATTTCCTTTCGGTCGTGTAAGAACAGTGTTGGTATTCGAATGCTGCGAACAGCTCGATATCAGCCTTGTTGAAACTTTGCTTTTGTTCGTTTTTGAATACGATCTCCCGCTCGAAATATGAGGAAAAAAATTTGCAACGTCCTGCTCTTAATACACGTATGTGCCTTCGATGCTTTTTTAATATAGAATTGAGAAGATGCTGCATTGCGTTGCAGTTCTTCAAAAAAAAAAACTTCCACTTTGAAAAAATGTTTTGAAAACAAAAATTACTTTAGTTTGAACTAAATTAAATCCATGCCAAATATGAAGATTTTTATCATATTTTTATAATGAGCATATCAGGAGCAATTGGTGTAAGAAAATGTGTAGATTCTAAAAAAAGCATAAATTTGGTTTTTATTATGAAATGTATCTAGCTTTGAGTCAATTATAAGTGAGCTAGTGATTTTTATTGCACAAGTATGCAAACGTGATGCGTGTAAACACGCACACAGATGAGCGGGTGCACACACAAATACGTATACTAGAAAATTTATCACAAAAAATTATTTTCCTGAAGTGTTTATTGAAAATTAATTGATTTCAATTGTTTTATTTCATTTGATTAATTCACCAGGAAATAATTTTTATAAAATATATTGTGATTTCAATTAATAAATTAATCTATAATTAAAAGCATAGTACAGCTAATTTTCTGTGCCTATTTAATTATTTCTTTATGCTTCAATCATTCGATATTTAGTAATAATAAGTTAGTAATAAGCGTGGAAAAAGAAATATTTTTATTACATTATAATATATAAGAAATATATTATTATATACGTTTAATTTATGTGGTTATTGCAGAAATGAACATATTAATGTTCATGTATGCATGAGCCACGGAGTAATTTTCCAAACGTTTTTTAGCAAAGAAAGAAAAATAAACAGAGCCATTCTTAAAGAGTTTTGTACGCAGCATCCGTTCAACAAAGTAAATGAACTAATTTACATCGTACACAGATACATTAAGCTGTCAATGATGATTACATCAACAGGACTTATAACGATACTTGTAATTTATTAACTAGAAATAATCGTTGTGTATTTGTCGTGTTATTTTATACAAACAAGAATTAGAAAATAATAAGAAAATTCTAATCAACAAAATAATTTTAAATCTTACTACCTTTGGTATTTAAATTTTTAATAATGTTTAACTAAACACTATACAAACAAATAGCAATACGATATTTTACAGAAACTTAAACTTCTTCAAGAGTAGAAATATTTCTGAGAAATTTGAAAAGTCTATGCAAAATTTTCACACATAAAAGAAAATACACACACACAAGCACGCGCATATAAATGCAAATGCGTACGCGGGCGCACAAATCATACTCGCGCGCGTGCGCGAACGAAAAATATCGGTAAAAGAATTTAACACAGTACGCAAATGAGATGAAAAAAGGAAAAAAGAAAAAAAGATATAAAATAGAGAGAAAGCAGCAGAAACTTACTTGCTGTTGAGAAACAGGAAAAACATAGAAAGAAGTCGGAAACTCGCCAAAATGTTCACAGCAGTTACGGATGCAAATTTGCACGTATATCAAAGCTTCATGAAAACAAATACTTTGTCAAAGACAAGCATTTGATTCCATTATAAATTAAAGATATTTAAAATAAATGCATTTCTTAAAACGGTGAAAAATTAATTTAGAAAATGTTAATATGTCAATCCCAATTGCAAACCTTATAAATCTAGGTATGTGCTAACTATAAGCATATCCATTCTTCAACTAGCCCTCACATTCAGGAATTCAAATGAGGATAAATATTTATAAAATCTTGTGCGGATTCCGTAAAGTCTTGCGAGATATGCTTGTGCTCGCTTGCAAACCCACGGGATTTGGAGGTGCACCAGACGTGTTATTTGTTCAAGTCTTCGCGCGAGTACAACGAGGAAAGTATTTTTCAATGCTACTTGTCTTACTCGTCTCCTTTGCTTATTAACAATATATAAAGTCAAATCAGTAATTTCATTGTTATAAATATGCCTACACATATTAAAGAGGTTTGTCGAAGAGAAAAATTAGTTGAATATTTAGATAAAATTTTAATATACTTCAATCGAAAGCAATTATGTTGTTTTATCTTTAAATACAGATTTATTACACTCATTATTTATTCATTAACGAAAAATAAATTTGCAGTGAGGTATTATATTTTTTTAAAATATCGTTTACTTAATAGTTGTAACGCTTGAGACTCTTAAGCAAAATATTAAAAATAAAATTCGTAAAAAGAATGCAACAATTTTTCGTGTCATTATTAAAATTAGTAAATAGTAGGAAATTAGATTAAGTAATTATTTGAAGTTAATGTATTATATTCAAAAACTTATACGCATTATCGGTATAAGAATATACTGTAGGTGCATAAAAATCAGTATATTTCTTGGATTGTTCAATAAATTGATTTAAGTCTAATGATGTATAATATCAATTGCTAACAATAAATTTCCTTAACCTTATTATCCTGTTTAAGTAAATATTTGTGTCACAATATATAAACGCATATAATTATAAGTGTATGAAATAATATTTAAAAAAATGAATTACTAGTACATATTTTAAAGACTTTCAGTTCTATATATAATTTATGAAGAGCTATATACTTAAAATGCATAATTAAATTTAAAACGAAACCAAGTTATCTCCATTGCATTATTAATTACAGTTAATAAATGTTTTTAATTTTTTCTTTTTCAATAATCAAGTGTAATTATTTTTGAAAAAAGCTGTTCTAATAATTACTCGTACTTGTAATTAATAAAATTTTAACTAATTTAAATTATTACACATAGTTGAAATCCATTAAAAATTCAATTTCTTTTTTCTTGTTCAATAAAATTGAATAAGAAGTATCAGAGTAAAAGCAAAATTGCAGAAGTATCTCAAGTAGCCAGATACGCGTTCAACAAAAATTTTAGTGCATTCTTAAAAAGTAAGATAAGTTAAGCACAACTCATTCTCTTACATTATCCGAAATTTGATTATCGCGGACTAATAACGAGCTTTAAATGCATGACGCGATTCCTAGTACTACAGTATATTCCTTTACCTCGATCGGAAGAAACTAAAAGAATAAGCCAAACAAACAAGAAGACATAAAAAATAAGGTTGGATCCACAAGAGAGTGCCGGTGCACGGCGGGCGTGTATCGAATAATCGTGAAATCCAATCGGCGATCCTGTGCTCTGTTAACATATTTTAAACGGCCACTTAAGAGCCACGAGAAGGAGCCGAAGGAACGATCGCTAAACAAAAACGACGGTTGTAAGTTCGCGAAACGCGATTCAGGAATCAATTTAAGAGCGGAAGAAAAATGAAGACAGAGGGGGAGAGCGAAAGAGAACCAAAATTGTCAGACCGCGAAATTCTTCTTTGACGAATGGTCGGCTTGAACGTGGCGCACGCAGATAACGACAAAACCTACTTAAATGAACAGCATTCCGTGATGAATGACCGAAAAGAAAAAAAAGCAAACTCTTCGATGTACCGCCGTACAAAGCGTTATCGGAAGGACACATCGAGGATACCGAGGCGCATTTATAGGGGGGATCCATAGGGATAAGCTTATTTCGTTTTTTATACTTTCCGCGCCCTTTTTTCCAACGGTAACCTATGAAAGTCCTTTTAATGTCTGAATTAAGGAATTGTGTTGACGAGCTTTCGTCGGTTCTTACTTAAGCAATTCGTTCTCAACTCAATTTAAATAAAATCAGTTAGACTCAATTATTGTAGGAAGTTGAAAAACATTTTACAAGATATTGAAACAGGATCGATTCACCACTATAAACGCAAACCGAAATCATTCTCAAGATTACTCTTTATCTTTAATTTATTTGTTTACTATAAATTATATTTAAATAATGTTGTCGAATAATTCTAGATTATAATGAATTTTCGAACTATACTTTCTCAACGTGATATATAAAGGTTAGAAAACAAATGAATATACTAACAAAAATTTATATTTTAATTCCATTCATCTAGCCGACGATTAAAACTATTTGATGAACAGTGTTTTTAATACTGTGATGTATTTATTCATTTTAATTTATTGATTATTAATTGAAATAGTTCTGGTATGATTAACGTTTTCAGAAAATATAGTTTACATTATATTATTATAAGTTAGGTAAAAATAATTTGATCAAAATATCTATATAATAAATGAACTGTTCTTGTATTTTTAAAAAGTAAATATTACGAAAAATATTGATTTCGATGTAGTGTAAGAAGGTATTTTTAATTTAAATATAATTTTCAATTTTTAATTTTAAAAATCTGAAAGCGAAATTTTACCTTTAAAAGTTTGCTTTCTTATAGCATTGTGATGCAGCTTTCTATGATAAAGATATATTTCCATATTGAAATATGTACATTTATAGTATTATTTTTGCCCTTTATTATGTTCTATCTGGTAGAAAAGCATCGACCAATTTTAGTGATAATAATAAAAAATACTTTACAGATTATTCCATAATATTTAATTAACATAGTTTTATATACTTATATTAATTCATCTTTCTTTATTAGATATACACAAGAAGATAACGGAAAAAATACTCCAAAACAAGGAAGAGTTCATCTTTATTTAGATTCTTGGCTTTCCTTTTACTTGCTGGCTTTATTAAACTTAGAATGAACGCAAGAAAATCGTTTAAAGTGGGTGTGCTACTGAATAAGCAGTTTTCTGTTTAAAGGTACTGCATTTTATAATTACGAAAGTACTTTCAATACTAGAAAACTACTAACATTTTTTTTTTGCATTTGTTCTGAAGTTTATAAGCGATTAAGAATTCCTTTCTGCTAGCAAATTAAAACAACAATTTTCGACATTCTCTCTTAAATTTATTTAATTTTATGAAATATTCATCTCTCACTGTTTTCGAAAGTATAATATTTATTTTTAATAAAATCACAGTCGTGGAAGATACCTGCGAATATTCATTTTATTCATATATATTGGATAAGGAGCAATTATTGTTTCCTATGTTTTTTCAAATTTACTCTGAATTTTGTTAGTGTAATTAGATAAAATTAATTTTTAACATATTGAATAAATAAAATGCCTTGCCTTATTCAACGTGTTTTTCAAGAATATTCTAATTCATTTAATCGTTATAACATTTTGTGACTCTCGGTCGTGTAAGCGGGCATAAACTTAATAAAGCAAACTTCATAAATGCTAAATAGATTGCAGAAGCAGTCTGTACAAATCGAACTCCTCCATAAAAACGTGAAATAACGAAGTTCAGAAGGTTAGATATACTCACAAAGTGAAAGAAAGTGAATAAAGCGAAGCAGCCGGCGACGTTCCTGTATAATAAAATATTTGCCCGGTATACGCTTGGGTACATGAAAGACAAACTTTTTTCGGTTATCTACCGAAATCAGCTTAAGTCAATTTCCTGACCATACACACATCATTCCACTTGACGTATCTCCAGGGTTATTATCATACGTAAGTGCACAATAACGTAGCCTTTCTCCGACCTCCCCATTAAAGACAACGATGGGAAGATGTACTAGTGCAGGGATGATCGAGGAAGTGGTAGTGGTAAGGGGTTGGCACGGCAAAGCGAGACACCGAGAGAAAGACACTCGCCGACTTGGTTTCTCCACGAATCGTCACTCTGCGGAAACCAAAAGTGCGACTGACATTAATGGGGACCAAATAATTCCCTTTATTTTGTCTCGTGGCTGTGTTTATAGATACGAAAGCCGACTGTCACCCTCCGTTCGGCGATATCCACTTGTCTTTAATCTCCCTTTGCTATAAGCACATTTACAGTATCTGACAGTTATAACGGAAAAAAACTTAGGTAAAGTACCGTAAAATTATTGAAGGAAAAAGTCAAGTTTATTTTTACTGAGAATAATTTTGCTATTGAAGATGGAGTCGGAAGTTTTTATGTCGTGAGAAATAAGTATTGGGAATTTTAGAAAAATTTTTCAATATTGCTTCAAGTTCTGCAGTCAACAGGAGTGTCCGAACTTTTTTTATACCTTTAAGAATAGTACGTAGAATCGTATAAATTGTGAAATGAAATTTGTGAAGTAATAGTTTCAATGTTAAGTGAATCTTATTTCAGCAATTTTGGCGAAGGGAAAAATTTGTTTACAAAGTTTTCGTTTTACCAAAATGGCACAACTTTTACGTCACAGTTTGTGTCAACATTAATTACACTATTTGGACTATCAACATTTTTTAAAATAGATATTAAAAATAAAAAGTAATTTCATTGATTTTACGGTTATTTTTCTTTTTTATGCGCTCCTCAAAATCTTTTTAATCAAACTATTGACTTATACACAACTAGTTTAATTAGTGATGGAAAACTATTTCGCGCGTATAATATTAAATTTCTAAAATACCCAAAAACTAATTTCATTAATTTCACAAATTAATTTGATAATTACTACAGATTCTCAGCATTTGAAATTTATGTCTACTCCAATAATTTTACTAACTTGCTACTGAAAATGTCATAGCATTATTTACATACAAGATGCAATATTTTATTACTGGAAAAAAGCTCACAGTTAAATTTTTACTTTATAACAACGTTTCGCGTCATTTAATGCAACAAAATTCCAAGAGATATATAGTAATGGACGTACAAACAAAGCACATCGAGACGAACTGTAAATGGAAAAGGTAAATAAGGCTAAAAGAAAGAGGGTGATCCGACAATGTGAGATGCAAAAGAATACATAAGCGAGTGGAGATACTAGAGAGAAGGTAAAGAAAGAAGTGAGAAGCTGAAGAGGAGAGAGAGAGAGAGAGAGAGAGAGAGAGAAAGAGCAGAGAGGAATGGTGGTGTTTAAGATACGTCATCAGGAACTCGCAAAGCTGTAATCAACAAAAAAATCTCAGGCGCTTTATCCGCGTGCGGAATCTCTCTCACTCTCTCTCTCTCTCTCTCTCTCACTCTTGATCTCTACTTTCTACTCGGTGTATAAAATAAACAGTAAAAATAAATGAGTCATCAGTCAACTCGATTTTACGGCTTCTGTTTAGCGCGGCTACGAGTTCCACTCGAAAGCATATCCTCTCTATTCATCTAATAACGTAATTTAGCCACTACACGTGCGGAAGCGTGGGAAAGGAATAAAAACGTTGTTTATAAATTTTGTGAATTTATATAGCGTGTATAAGTGAAAGATTGCCAACAAACGTAAATTTCAAACGTGAAGTTACGCAACGTAAAATAAAAACGAACGAGATTAAAATCAGCCATGCGTACAGGAGCTGTGCACAGGGCATTTGTAAAATAGAACTATAAAAATGTTGGTAACCTTATTATAAAATGAATTGTATTGCAGACTTTAGTTTGTTTATGGGCAATGTATTTGCAAAAAATACAGTGGTGCGGCTCTTAAGGGACCCCTTTAATAAGGAGATTATTGAGCTACCGAAAATTCATTCCTCAGCCATTATGAAATTTAAGCACATGAATAAAACTGGTTAATGACATGGAAATTTTATTTTTCTCAAATGGATTTTTTATTTAAATCAGTATTAGATCGCACCGGTCTTATCGCTCCAAGCATTAGCGATAAGTTAAAGAAAGTTCAAAAATCTTAGGTTCAACTTTTGCCGGCGTCCATCATTTGTTTTCATATGAGATATTACGTATCATCGCGTGATAATCCCCACTAGACATAGGCATGTCTGTCGAAAATCAACCGACCCGGGAACGATCAATCACGAAAAGTCGGGAACTTTAAAAACAAAGCTGCGCGTGAATGGGCACACAGGGAGAGCAGTATCGGGAAGAGCAGCGTTTAGTGATGATTAAGAACTCATTTTTCCACTCGTCATTAGACGCGATATTTCCAAAGCTACAGTCACTCTACCTCCCACCATCTCGCAAGCCGCATTCTCGCGAAGTTGCAAGTGCAACGCGGCTGTGGAGATGAGTCATGGATTCTACGGCGAGGTGGAAGGTGAGCGCACTTGCTCATTGTCGGGGAGGATTACGGATAATTGCAGTGACCCAAAAACGACGAATAAACCTCGTGCAGTCTGTAACGAGATTCGAGAGAGATCGGGCCCTGGGATCATTGTAGCATGCGCTCGAGAGTGTGTAAGTACTCGGGGATCGGGAACGAAGGTAAAATTAACGGGGTAGATAAAGGGGGCAGGAGTATTGCGGAAACTTGCTGACCAAGGGACGAGAAATGTGGTGGATTATGCCATAACAAGAGAAAGAACGAGATGGAGATTGTAGGGAGTGAAAAAATGAAAGGCGAATTTCGATTTGGTGTGAATGCATAAAATGAATCAAGCCTGGTTTTTGGTTACCTACGTGCCACCTCGGTATCGTGTTACAACGATTTGAAGAATAATTTTAATAAAGAGCAAAAAAACTTATCGCTAAGAATTAATTGTACGAATTTTCTTGTTTAATTTTTACAAAATGATAAGGTATTCATTTTATTCGATAGCAATTTATAAGTAATTACAGGTATATTTAATTATTAATATTTAATTACTTTTATAAGTTCTATGCAATAACAATTTTTCTTTATTTTCGTTAGTATTTCGAATTGATAACTATTATCTTACTTTAAATGTAAATAACAAATTTTATATATAATATTAAGTTATTTTATTCATTCTGCGAGATTTATACGAAATATTAAATACTTGAGAATAAATTAATTTATATCTAGTTTGTTTTTATATTTTTTCACATCTTTCATATTTTTAAATCTTTAATTTTTATCAACAACAATATAATAAATTAGAAATATAAAAGGGAAAAAATATGAAATAAAAAGAAACTCAAATTCTGAATTTTTATATTTGAAGCCAAAATTTCTTGGCAATATATACCACACAATCTAGCTAAGAAAATATATCTTTTCTTTTATATTAAAAAAAGCAAGTACGTTCATGAAATATTATACAATATTATATGTCGCATTATTTAAAAATATTATTTTATTATGGTTTTTTTAAACTAATTTATAAATATAAATAATTTAAATCGATGATATTCAAAAAATTAAATTTGTATTTACGTTTTTTTTTTGCATGCGCAATATTTAAAAGTTTTATAACTAATACTATGTGAGACTTGAATTTATTGATTATTTATAAAAGCTTGATTCGATTAGTTTTAACAATGTTAATATTGATGATACTAAGGATTAGGAAATAAAAATATATAACAGTTGCACTTCTATAATTTTATTATTATTATATTTTAAATTTTTATTATTTTCTAAACAAGAAGTATATTTTCTAAAACTGGCATTGTTGTTTTAAAGAATAAGATTGTATATTTCGTTTGCAATCGATGTATTGAAAGTTTGCATAGATTCAAGCGAAGCATAAAAAAAAGAATTTACTACCTTGCGTTCGCCGAATAGTGTTAGAAATTTCAATACTTCAATGCATTCCAACGTGCTTAATACTTATTATACTATTCCTCGCTTATTCGTATTGATATTTATCTATTGAAATCCTCTGCAGACTTCAAACTCTTACAAACAGAAAATTCAAACCAAATAACACTCTCTCAATTACTAGCGTAAAAAAGTTTAGTGAAAATGTTTTGCATTGTTACGCGTTTTTTAAACTCCAAAAATAAAAATAACTGAATACCTAGATTTGCATGGTAAGTATTTCAATCTGACATTCATAATAAAACAATTTGCTATTCGATTAAGTAAATCGATTCGCTTGAAATGCAGTGATAGAGGCAAATGATCAAAATAACATTAATTAGCTTCCATCAATTCATTATGATAACAATATCTGAATATAAACCACATGATCTGATTAAGTGCGCGCTGTACCAAGATTTACCATTCTAATCGCATTTTAAAGGTTGTTTATAAATCAAGAATGCAATCTATATTGAGGTGAGTCCAGGCGCTGAACTGAACACAATTAATAAATCGTCGACTCTTTCTGCGCTACATCAGCAGTTGTATGCAATTTCGCGTCTATGACAATTCCGGAGCTTCGGATTTTAATGGAGTCCGATGGCTCTTCGAGGAGAACACGTTTTCAAAAATTGCTTGCAGTGGCAGGTTGTTCCGTTGCGGCCTCATCAGTAGTGCACCACGCTCTGTAATTTCGATCTTCTTCTCATTCCCACTCCTCACCTGCCCTTATTCGTTACTTTCGGTCCTACTCCGTTACGATTACGACCTTCGTATCATGCAGGCCAGCCGCCTTGGTGCGGCTCCTATTGTGCTCCACGCGACGGAATTTTCTAAGTGATTACGGCGTTAAATTTGACGTTTCCAAGCTTTTTATTGCAAATTATAGATATGTCATGTTAGATATAATTTACTTGACAAATTTATCCAACCAAATACAGCCTAAGTGAAATAACTATAGAGGCCTGAAACTAGTAATAACATTACTATGTAGTATAAGTATAATATACTCATAATAGTAATTAGTAATAATATTCAAGTGTGCATAATGCCCAGTTGACAGCAAGCTAATTCAAACAATTTTTATTTACACTATAACCAATTATGTATCGCTTACTAAATTGTTTTAAAAAATTATTAGTATAATTGTTGAGAGAACAGCATGTTTCGGCGTAACCGGTTGTACTGCCTAGTTCTCTCACTCCTTGTCTAAATACACCCACAATACTCTTATTATTTTACGATATGCGTCAATGTGTGTGCCGCATTTTTTCGGCATTTTTCCAAATTCTAATACACAGTTAGTCCTTTTACTTATGCGGTCAGTTGTTCGTACGTAATTAGTTGCTTTTACGCATCGTATTTGCTGATTATTAATATAAATATTAATCATCTTTAAATAACCATCTTGAACATAAATCCTTATCCAGGAAGATGCGAAACGCTCTGTTTCCAAATATCCAACAGTAACAAAGCGAAATAAAACATTAATGTTTTTAAAATTTAAAATGACACATGAATGAATAATTGACTTATTTACGTGATAGCGAAGTTGTCTTTAAAAGGGGATAGAGACAAAGGTTGTACACGAGAAGGATAGAGAGAGAGAGAGAGAGAGAGAGAGAGAGAGAGACAGACAAGGAGAGAACGTATAAGCTCGAAAACGAAGTCTATGCATATAAATCTACATATCGCGACTTATGTTTTAGCTCAAAGTATTTTCATAACCTTAAATAAGAAATTATTGGACTCAATAAACAATGACAGAAATGTGTATTTATCTATAATTCAAAAACACGAAAATAAAAATTTTTATTTTAAAAAATCTCGAACAATGATGAACATTAATAAGTTGTATTAAATTAATATTAAACAGTGACCGAAAATATGTATTTTTCGTTAATTTATTATTTATAATTTGTGTATAATAATGATTCGTAAAAGTTCTAAAAAAATATTATTTCTATATTCTCATAGTTCAGAATTTATTAATTTATTACTATTATAATAAATATGAACATATTGTTTAATAATTTTTTAATATAGTTTTATTAAATCAAAAACCTTCATTGAATTATAGTTAATATCACTAAAGAAGAATATAAAATGACATAAAATTTACTTTTATTATGTATTATTCATAAGATTTACTTGAAAAATCTTAAATTTTTATACGTGCTTTAAACAGATTAGTAAGACATATTAATAATAAGATATTTTATTTAAATTTATTCATTCATGCTTTAAAATACATTAGCTTGATAGCAAATATTAACAAAAGTCTATTAAAAACTAAATATAAACGAAAAAGAATTCTATTCAAAGCTATCTGTAGAAGTAATAACATTTTATATTATTAAATATGATTTGTATCGCACAACATTAATAGGTTATTGGCTAAAAATGTTATTGTAGGATTTGATTTTGTTATTATATGTAATGAGAAATCTAAAATGTGACTGTAAAAAAATATAAAAAGCCATTAATATTTTAACATAAAAGTATTGCTAAAGAAGTTCTTGATTTTTTAAAAGTACTTTCTTATCTGATCAGTAGATCAACAAAGCCAAGCAAATTAATTATACTTAATAGTTTTAGAAAGTGAATAAAGAAAGCCTTGCTAAAATTAATTCCCTTAAGTATTGTCATGCTCATTTTCATATTAAGTATTTGATTAAATTTTGATATGAAGTGTTATAATCGTGTAACTTAAATTAATAAAAGCAAAAGCAAAATAAATTAATGAATCTGTAATCATTTATCTTATAAATTCATCGGTGTATATGAAGTATCTTTTAAAAAATAGATTTTTTACCATCGAATTATTGTGCTTCATTTGATTGATATTTTTATTGATTTATATTGATTGATATTAAAATTTTTCTTATCTGAGACACAAAATTTAAACTTTTCAAATTAATGGCTGACTAATCTAGTAAATGAAATAGATTGGTTACCGAAAGCTTTTATATCCTATTGTACGTGATTTGTATTTTATGAAGAATTTATACATCTATACGAGAATCGAATTTTTCAATATAAACAATATTAGTCATACAATTTTATAATTTTCTGCAAAAACGCTAAAATTGAGGATGATACAGTTACACAAAAAAATGCTAATACATTTTGTGGGGTAAAACGTATTTACCTTTTTAGTGACAGAGAACACAGTCCGGTCGTAGCTGACGGCAGAAATAGCATGATCATTTGTCACCAACCATTTGCATATACGTCCTAACCTATGTTTCATCTGCGCTGCGGTTTTAATGTACGAGTACAAGAATAAATCGAATGAACCTTTGTTGAATATTGGATAGACGGGAGTAACGAACGGAGCACGGCCTTGTCCCCTCTTATTTTTCACCCCTTAGCCTAGAGTACGTAGGTTCCTCCATCATTCTCTTTTCACTTTTTCACTATTTACAACTGAACTGTCGTTAACACATCTCTACTTATTATAGAGTGAAACGCTTATTAATCACTTTCTCTGCCAGTGACTGTAATGTATCTCGCGACAATAGTCTATTACGAACGTGTATGCGAGAGCGGAAAATATTGCAATAAGTGAGTTCTTTTATTGCAAGTAAGTACGTGGAGTCTGTGTCGAGAAATTTATTGTTTGATAAAAAAAGGTTGCAAAAAATATTACTCAAAGCAATAGCAGCTTACAGCAAAGCGACGTTATATTATGAAAATTCGAGGATAAACATAATTTGAATAGAATAAAATAATTACAAACTAACATGAAAGCATATTATATTGTCTTTTGTTATACATTTAGAAAATGTAGTTAACATTTATTCATGCAGTCATGAATTTATTGTAATTAAATATTTATTCATTTATCAATTATTCTTTCGACGCATAAAAAATCGATTACTCTTTGCTATAGTATTTATTTTTGGAACCAACATATTTTTTACAATTAATGAATTGTGAGTACAATTAACCAATTGTACACAATGTAGAATATGATTCCTTGCATAAATTTTTTATTTTTAAAATCAAAAGAAGTTTATTTGGTTTTCACTTTAATTATATTTAAAAATAAAATATCAAAGCTTAATTTCAGTAGAAAATACTTGCATCGTGATGTGTTTTTGGTAGTGACCGCACTGCTTGGAGTAAAAGAAGAATGTCTAAGCCCACTGTACGTACGTGTACTTTCCACTTAATAAGCTTAACAATTCCCAGCGGAATAACCGTATGAATTTGCCATTACGCGTATACTGCGCTGTGATTTCTAACACGAAAATCTGTGGGTCGGCGAATCCCCAGGGAGGGACGTTGAAAGGAGTATCTACACTAGAGAATTGTACAAACGCGTATAAGAGATTGGACAAGTGACCGTGGAAAATATTGAGTCTACCGTATTGTACGAGTATATGAAAGCACGTGCATAACTTGTCGGTACTTATGTTCTATTAATTGATTGTAAATCAGAATACAAACAATACGGCCGATTATTGATTATACTGAAATATGAATAATAACTGATTAATTCATACACGTGATGCTTGCGTCAGCTTTTCTTAAGGGTTTTTACTCTATACTTAAAATTCTTCGTGTTTTTACTTTAATATGCCACAAAAAAAGAATGTACAAAATTAATTTCCATGCCATTAACTTGGTCGTAGTAAAAATTAAATTTAAAAAAATACAAAATAATTTAAAAGATGAAATATAAAAAATCAAGAAATTCGATTAGACATGCATATTTTAAGAAATTAGACGTGCTTATTTTGCTGTGACACAATAATAAACTAAATTTTTAATTGTTCAATTCAAAATAAATAATATATTATGATAATAATAATTTTAGAAATTTTATTTAAGGATGTATAATTCCACTTACAGCTTAAAATAAATAATTTTTCAAGAAATGCAGCTTTAAACTTGTCTTACCTGAAACATAAAAATAAGAAGTCACTTAAATTTTAATATAAATATATGTATCAAAATTAATTATAGAAGCTATATATACTCGTATAGATATACAGTTTCTTTTTATAAAATAAATTATGTTATACTAATAAAATTAACGTTGCACATGAGAATACAAATTCAATCATTGATGAAAGTCTTTTGGTAAATAATTTAATTACATTAGCGCAATAATTTAAATAAATTCACAAATTGAATAAATAAAATAAATGACAGGCAGAATGTGTCATTAAAATAACTGCTCTTGATAGTACAGGAGAAAAATGGTTTTATTTTAAGCTTTATTATATATCTTGATTAATGTATAACGAGTTTAAAGACACTAATTTGACATTATAAAATATGTCTATTTTCTAATAAAATCTAAAAATTCAGTAAAAATAAATGTGAGCGCTCTTACTCTTTAATACGTCCCTCTGAAATATTAAAAAAACAATCGACTCTCGCGCCTAATACCGCTAGCCTATAGTATATCTCGTTGTGTCACGTAAAACGCCGTCAACCTTGATGCAAATAAATTTGTTCACGGTTCGATGTTACGGTTCTCATAAATTCCGAGCCTAGTGTAACTTTTTCGCATCCTTGGACATAAGAATAAAAAGCACAATCATCCACGTAAGCACACATGGAGTGAATGTTCGCCACCAAATACAGAGGCGCGCACTTATGTTCCGAGAAGATGGAGTTACCAGAGCGCGATTCTTTATTAAAATATCGGTCCAGGCTTTTAGCGCGAATATACTATGCGTCATTTATTTCCTTGTCGATTTTTTCGCCGAAAGACACAATAAAGATCTCGACCACCTCGACGGGGTGGTCTGTCCGAAGAGATGACTGGGCTTATCCTAAACAGCGTTACATGGAGCTATCAAGTCTGTTCGGTATTTTCTCTTTTAACGCTTTGTTCAATTTTAAGAAAAATTTATTGGAAATTATTCAAAAGCTTCTCGTTAGCGAAGAACGCTTTTACAACTTGTAACACAGAACTAGTCGACTTCCTGAATTATTATCGCTAATAATTTTAATGTCGAAAATGATAAAAGCAATACTAAATCCTCGATATTCCACAACGAAACATAAGATCTTTTAAAAAATCCATTCTTTTCTAAGTAAATAATTTTCAATTAGCAATCTAACGTCACTACAAAAATAATTGCGTACTTTCTTTTCCAGAAACTCTTAAACCAGAATAAAATCTGGGAAAAAATTGGGACTGCAATTGCTGCTCTAAAATTTTAAATAGTAAGTATTTGCCTTAGAGGGTCAACCGACTATTTGACCTCGCTAATATTTGCAAAAATCAGATTTTATGAAGTTTCAAGTCCGATGTTGTTCCTCCGCGATTCTCAAGCTGGCTGTTTTCGCTTCTCTTCTCGATGTGTACGTGCACAGAAATGCGATCTTGACATGAAGAGCAGTCAATTATCCACTTACATGCTTGGCAGACGTAACGTAGCTTAGGGAACGGGTGTGCTAAAAGCATGTGTACGTGTACCTAGATTAATGTTGTAGCGAATACATATATGTATGTGAGCACATTTGCAGTTGCGTGTCTGGAGCCTGGGGATGCGAGCGAATTGCGCTAGTGCGGAGCTTAAATGGCTACTGACTGTATGTCTCGTTTCCAATTCAAAGGGAGAGCGAAAAAGACAAAGAGAGCAGCAGCGCTTGCAATTACAGAAAATTTGAATATATGTATTTTTCCGTTTTACGAATAGTAAATGGTACCTAGTGTCGCGCGTTGTTTTCCTTTTTTGAATACGAAATAGTATCGAACTTTTATGTAACTGTATAATTTAAATGCAAGTGTGCGAGACAACATACAAATAATGGCTTTATTTGTTGAATAACTTATTTTTTAAGTTTTTTTTTAATTTTATAGCTCGTATAGTTTTTAACAAAGCCAATAACTTTAATTATGTGGAATATATGGTCGAATAGAGAAAACGTTAATCTGAGTTAAATATTATATTTTCTATACAATATACAGTACAATATAATATTATTTGAACAATGCTTATTTTTCATAGATGATCGTATACCGTCAATACACACAAAAAATTGTTTCAAATTTTCTTCTTGATCGAAGATAATTAAAAAATTAATTATAATCATTTAAGAGCGAAATTTAAGATAGTATAATTATCAATATATACCATTGTCACAAAATAAAACTTTTGACATGTAATAATTAAGCTTATGTTTCTTAAAAGTAAGTACAATAATTTCGTAAATTGGAGAGTAAAAAATAAATACTTATTCAGAAATTATTTTCTTTTTCATAGAAGTTTGAGTAATGTGTTGGACGCGCAAACGCACTTCAAATGAATGAACGACGGAAGTAACTATACATCGGAATCAGTCGTCCGTGCTTCCGCCATCAGTGATTGCAATACGCGCAAAAGTGAATCCTTTTGTGAAGCTATTAGCAGCAAAAGATTCGCGAATGTAACTCAGCTTAAGTATCACAAAAGCTTATTTATCATTAAATACTATTTCAAAAATAAAAGCATTCTTTGCTCGTAATTATACCAAGTATAGCCACACCTTTATTTAACATGCTCTTCTAAGAACTACATGGTTCAATGCACCTACACATTGATCTTTAACGTCCATCAAACGTGTGTGGATATTAATTCTAAGCCCGATGACAGTTCGCTTATTATGTATTGCTTGATTTAATTGACATTCTTACAAAAATGAAAATGAAGCAATAACATAGAATTTAAAAATTACATAAAAAATGGCATTATATTGTATACCCAAGATATAAAAAAAACGAGTGAACAAAATAATTTTATTTTCCTACTTGTCTCTAGAACATATAAGTTATTAAATGAATAATATTCGAGGATTACTTCGAAGACGTAAATTGAAAATAGTAGTTGGATTTGTATTGTATTTCAGAATTTCATTTAAATAAAATTTTCGTTTTTTTCTCTACTTTCTGAATATATAATAATTAGAATTACATTTCAAAAATTGCAGCTGAAAAAATTGCAGCTTGAAGTTAGTATGTGTAATATTAATTCGAAATTTTATATTCACGGAGTAGTTATTGAATTACCTTTTCGTATATTTCTTTCATTTTTAATTCATACAAAACTTTCTACTGAATGGTTTTTAATAAATACATTATGGCCGTTTATTTTATTGTTCTTGTAAATAGGAAAAACAAAAATTATTTTAAAAAATGTTTCAAAATAATTACCAAAAAATGTTAAAGATTAAAATAAAATAGTTTTTTTTATATTTTAATGATAATATCTGTTTCGTCGTGAATAAAGATTACACGAAAAGATGCTGATTTTTTTCTCGTAAGGCCCAAATTCATTACCAACCACCATTAGGTGGAGTATCTACTTTATACTTTGAAAAATGATTTAAAGATAAAAAACAACAATATACTAAAATATTATGAAAGTAGCATCTATGTCTAAACCTTTTATAACGAGAAAGACTATAAGTGCATGCAGTGTTGAAAAAAAGAAATTTAATTAGTCAATAATTTTGAAAAAATTATATGGTTCTATTTTGCTGGCTTGATATTCCCATTTTTTTTATCAGTTTTACTACGACTGATTTTTCAAAACCCATTAGACTTATCCTTTTTACTATCTTTATAAAAATAAATTAATTATTTATTTTCCACTTCACTTACTAGCATTTTATTTTTCTAAATTTAATCAGAGATATTGATTAGAATTTTTCTCCTCTTCCTTTGAATTCAATTTGAATGATCACATTTACGAAAATATTAGAAAGTTTCCATTTATCTTATTAGGCTCGCCAGTGTAAAAGGTAAAATATATAACTCCAGTAAATACGGAATTCATGTATGAATAGGAAATTTCTACATTTGCATTGCAGTCGTTTTAATCCTGAAACAAATAGTAGATTCAGCGCCAAGCTCTTGATAAAATAAAAAAGCGAGTGACTTGATGAAGAAGGGAAATAAAGGGGGGAAAATCAAAGCCCAAGGTCGTCAAAAGCGTCAGCATCAGCACCGCTCTCCTATCTTGTAAGGAGCAAGAGAAAGACCAGAAAGCAAGGGCGAAAGGAGCTCTGTAGTACATAGTTCTATAAGGTTCGCGTGAGTCTGGGTCAAGGGCAACGACCTGATGCTTCTCCTCGTTTGCCGTTCGTATTTATCCCCGAGCTCCTGCGATGAGATACGCAGAGCGAGCGAGGGAGGGCGAACGAGCCAAATGCCGCTGACACTCGCCTGTGGATTCGTTTGTTTCGCGGCCCGTGGTTTACAGTATTTATACATCCGCACACGCGACAGGAAGGCTCCACAGACCGAGGATGTGAAGCGCTTCCACGGTACATATCCGGTCGGTCGATTTGGGAGTGCGCGTGATCAATTCAAGTCCTGTCGTAGGAAGCATCGCTACGAGTAGAGTTGTGCCGAAGAGATTATTCTTATTGTTGTCCGGAGATTTAGACATACAGGATCTGATATGGCCGAGCGCCTTCTCTGAAATTCGCCGGATATTTCATTGTTACCCCCCTCTTTATTTACTCTTGGCGCTCCCACTCGTTAAGCTGAACGAAGCTTGTGCGTGTTTTTTCATGATTATAAATAACGAGAATCGGTCAATCAACTCTTTATTTTTTATACTAGACCAATCCTCCGTGTACACAAAAACTTTGCTGGTGATTATTGTCGAACGTTATTTCTCTACGCTTTCGATAATTATTGAGAAATATTACCCGCTTACTATTATCTATTATTTGGCATTCGCTTAAGCAACTCTGAATTGGTGGTCAATAAGTATTAACATCAAACCAAATTTGAAAACAGACAGGATTTTAAATCTAATAAGATATGTACAAGTATTAAATTATATTTTTACAGAAAAAATTGATTGAATTACCTGTAACTTTTTAAAATGTTCTATGCTTAATATTATGATTCTCGTGCTCTTCTATTTATAATCATAAAATTATGCGCTGAAAATTGCAGTCGTTTTCATAAAAATTGAGGCTTTTCCTGTATTCAACTATTACATTTATGATAATGGCAAGATATTGTCACTTCGTATTCATATTAGTTGAATATTTTACTGTAATTTTCTTAGTATTATTTACTAAGTTTTTTATTTTGCTAAATAATACTGTGTCTACTGTATTCAAAGCTTTTATTATTATTATCTGCTTTAACTCCTCGATGGCTATTGAGCTTTATCTTTCATATCACATTATTGGAAAGTTAGTTTAAACAATATTGTCGATATTTAAATAAAAATCTTATTTACATTTAAATGGTAATATTCATCTTAAATATACCTAAAAGCATTTCTTATACATACATAATTCTTTGTTTACAAAGATCATTCTTTATTTGAACAGGAAAAATTCTACTATAAAATAAAATTACTTTAAAACTATTAAAGACGAAAACATAATGAAAATAATTGTAATTAGATAACTTAAAGATGATTGAAAGAAACTGTATCCGAGAATTTGGAACCAGAGCAGTTTTCGAATAAAAATAATGAAAATATTTATTAGACAAATTCTCATTATGCAAGCCTGTAATAATAATATCATACCTTTAATATTCAGATTACACAAAATGAGGTAACGAGTATCTCATGATTCTATAGTTTCAAATATAATTACAATTTCTTGAATGGAGATACTTTGTATTTTACTTTCTGGCTTTTATTGCTCTTGTACTCTGATTCTCAGAAAATATTAAATTTTAAATATTTACCGGTACATAAGCGTAATAATAATAAGAGCCATTAAATGTGATAATAATTTATTTACTTTTATTTCAACTAAATTTAAATATTTATATTCTTTATCTCTTTGAAAAAAATCGAATATTTCTATTTGATCTCAAAATTTCAATATATTTTCTTATATTTTTTTATTATTGATTAGTTATAAAAATAGAAAAACTCCGTTTCGCTTATTTATTTGAAATCGACAGTAATTATTTTTTTAATATACACGAAATTGAAAATTTTTATTGGATTATTTCATTACAACAATATAAATTTCAATGTTGAGAATAATGAGACTAATTTATTAACCATTATTTTGAGCTTTTGTTAAATTTGCAAAGGAGGATTACATACATTTTTTGCTTTTGTAATAATGAATGTTAAAATGAAATAAACATCAGCAAAGCGAATTTAATATTATTAAATTATTTCTTCATCTGAAACAAGACTTTTTAATTATTATCAATTTTTTAAATGTTTTCCTTAGTTTTATTTAATTTATTAAATCAATAAAGCAATGTATTAAAATATTATACTAACGAAGTAAATCTATTAATTACAATGTAATATTTGTAATATCCTTTAAGTTATATTTTTTTCAAAGTTTAAAAATACTTAATTAGCATGCACTGGGTTCAAAATTACGTATGAATTAATTTTTTGAACATTTATTTCACTATTCGATTAGAAGTTGGAAAAAAGAAATGAAACTCTGCTATCTAGTAATAAAAACATAGGATCTTTAAAATTCAATCTTTAAATATTTCAGCGTTTAATATAAATTGTCTTCAATTACATTAAAAATACATATATCACGGAATTATTAATTAATTTAAATTGAATTAAAAAATTTTTCTGAAATTAATCTCTAATTCTCTAATTACTGTGCGGCTTTGAAGGAATCAGTTTATTTCAAATAGAACAGTCCCAATCAGAGCTTAACTTGGATCTTTGAGCGATGCATGCATTCAGTTCTATTGAAATGCATGTAAAACTTTTACTGCCTGATCCAGCCACGAGAATTGGCCAATACAACTCAATTTTTAACAGACGATTTTTTGCACTAGCACATGCTTCGAGCAAAGATGAAGATCTTCTACAGAAGCTGCCATACTTAAAAACCGATAATCTCTTAGTAGAGTCAAACCCGTCTTTGCTCAACACTTTTCTCCTTTTTATTAATTTATTTTAATTACGCTCTAAATCAGCGCCGTCGATTAATGATCAATTATTACGTATCCCCCGAATCGCTTTTTCCGCGCGACTAAACCCGTTCTGTCCCTTGCTATTCATCTATGTCCTCCTCCACCTCTTTCTCGTCTCACCTCGTCACGACGCCGGTTTGCTCGCCAATAAAGCGGGAGTACCACAACCTGTAATCTCCCGCCGCCCTCCAGCGTCAAAATCAAGAAGAAGTGACCACGAGAACGAGACCGACCCAAATGCGAAATCGACATATATTAATCTATTAATTTTTCTTCTCCAGCACTATCGTTAGCTCCGTAAACTCAATGAATTCGAGGCTCATCGGAAAGATACGAGTTAATGGCGGATTCTTGATAATTCTTAATTGACAGCGGCTTCGGTATTTCGTTAAAGCATTCTCACATGCTAAATAAAAGATAGGATGATATTCTGTTAACATAGAAACGCTTAAAGTGAGTGTAAAAAAGATGATACGGCGACCTTAATAACCATACTAATGCAGTTTAAATCGTTAATGCTTTCACGATGAACAGCTAATGTTAAACGACCAATAACAAAACGCAAAGTTGGCTTTCGTGCGCGTGCATTCGTCTAAAATTAAAAACTTATTATTTTGGAATTTTAGAGAAATTTTAATTGCGCCAGTAAAAATATAAGGAAGTTTACTAATTTTTTAAGTAAATTCTGTTTAAATTACGCGTGAGATAAAATG
The DNA here is from genome assembly GCA_018907185.1 of Platyscapa corneri. Taxonomy (NCBI): domain Eukaryota; kingdom Metazoa; phylum Arthropoda; class Insecta; order Hymenoptera; family Agaonidae; genus Platyscapa; species Platyscapa corneri. Next base: position 1,777,919 of record JACCHW010000004.1, read on the forward strand.
ATACTCATCTTTTTATTAGGAAAGAGATACCAATTTACTCAGGGTAATATTTTAACCTGATATGTGTATAGCCTCGCTTAAACTTAATGTGAGTATACATGAATCTCGATTTATTGATTGAACCTCACTTGTTTTCTTAAATGTAAGATAGTTGAAAAATGTAATCACAATAATAAAAACAATTATAATACTTAAGAGTATTTTTACATACGCATAAAAATACACTCGTAACTTATTTATTTCGATACTTTAAACATTAATAAACTTTCATTGCATGGTAATTTTCATAATTTTTAATACCGCCTAATAATAATACCAAGAATAAAATCTTTTCATTTTTTTCTTCTACTTTTTTAATATATTTATTATATTATTATGATGTAAAATATGCTACATTTAAATATTATTCTTGTCGTAATATACCTAATAAGGTTGCCTTATTTTCGAATTATAGAACCAGCATAAAGATAGCTGTAACAAAGTATCACCTGCATATACATATGTATACATCTATGTATGAAACTATATTATAAATATATTTCCTTTTATATTTTAAGCATAAAAAGTAGTACGTTGAAAAACAATATTTCACTTGAAAAGATTCATTTTTTAACGGAGCACATTAATTATTAACTTAATGTGAAATAATTTGTACAAATCCTAACTAAAGTATAAAAACCTATTACGGGTAATTCTAATATGTATAGCGTAAATTCTTATATCAATATCTGGCCAAAGTGATAGATTTAAACATACACAATGTTTACTTCATTTTTCTTTTAATGTTTTATTTATTATAACTACTGCTAAACAAGAATATCTAGTTATCACAATTTACCGTGGATTCCATTATAACTCAGAAAGTACAAACAAATATGCGTACTCAATTAAAAAATGAAGAACAGCATCAGCTAATATATGTTATGTGCAAATACATTAATATAATTTTATGAAATCTAAACTATATTTTATACGATCTCATGTAAGATAGAAATAAAAAAACTAATACAACGACTTCTGTTATACGATTTGAAAAAATCCTTGCATTTTATAAGATCTATACAATGTGTCCAAATTTAAGAAGTAAAAAGTTAGAAGAAATAGAAAGATGTCTATTTTCAAAAATATTGGTGCATTTAACAAAAGAAGTTACCAAACATGCCCTGAAGGCTTTTAAAGAAAATGAAATTTTAGCTAGAAAAAACTTAATAGTACGAGTATAAATATTTCTAGAAAAAAGGCAACGAATATGTATGCAGTAGGAAATACTTGGTAAACAAAAATAAAGTGGAATGGAGCGAATTTTGTAAGGCAATTTTTTGAGCTTCGTGACTTTTCAACGCTTTTCTTGACAAGCAAATCATTGCAAGATGTCTGCAAGGAACGAAGAAAAAAATAACAACGCTTTCCTTTCAGGGAGTATGGAGTGTTAAAAGTCTATGATTGGTCAAAATTTCAACATACTTTTTAAAATAATGAGGTTAATGCTTTACTATACTAAAGTTTTCTTGACAATAGCAAGTTTTATCGTTTTATTCATTTAACTCATTTCTGAGAACATAAAACTGCATGTTCGTTATATAAAAATTATATTTTATAAATTTCTAAAATAAATTTTCATCAAATTTTATCAAAAAATGTAAAAATTTTTAGTATCCATAAAATACCACATAATTATAAAATTAATTAATAATGACTTGAGATAAATTTTTCTTGTCATTATGGCAATTATCTTCCTTAATAATATCAAGAAAAAAGATAAAGTATTTGTATTATGTTCAGGTTCTCAAATTGTATTGCAAAGATTATATTGTAAGAACCAAAAACAAGGTTGGCTCCATATAGTCAAACATTGTAGCAACGATCTTTACAGAAATTAGATATCATTTCGAGTGCTCAGTGAGCTTTTTTTATAAAAAAAGTGCTCAGCTTAATTACCATAGAAGTAAGAATAAAGAAGCCCAACACATATGTTAGGAGGTTAAGTGAATACGGTTTCTGGGTTCTTCTGACGGAATCAGATAGATTGAGAAAATGATCGGGTATGTCCGTCTGTCATCGATCAAGTACACAGCAGTTATCAAAAGTCGTTTGCTTCTCCCAGGACTAATGAACTTGTTTCGTACTTCAGAGTCTCGCAAAACAACTCTCTCTCTCTTCAAAGTACTCGCGTGATACAATGAATTTTATTAACAGCTCTCGAAATACCTATCAATTTGGAGAAACGTGCGAACGGAATGTTCACGCGAACCTGGAAGTTCACGATCGCTTTCGCATCTCTCACTTCCCTTTGCTTTTCGAGGTGAATTTTACATCATCAAGTGGAAATCTTTTGTAATTATTGGCTTCGCATCGAAACTAGCATGTGATGTGCCAATTCGTTTGATGAATCAATTTAATAAAATTTATGATTATTAGAAGTGACCGTTAATCTTTGTTTAAGTTGCTTGAAAAACCATAGCAACAAATATCAGTTTTTACACGATAGACTTAGATATAGATATAGACAAAAAAGTCCAAGTGATATAAAAATTGATATACGATATAGATTATAGGATATTGAGTCGTTAATGACTAGGCTGATATTTTATAATCATTCTTTAATTCTTTAAAACAACTTAATAAGTTGTTTTTAATGCGTTTTTAATTCTTGATGTACAAATGTTTTTTCACATCATTGCAAATGTATGACGGTTTCAGATCGTTTCGTGAACTAGTTGCAAACCCGGAAGTAAAATAAAAGGAAGCATTAGGATAATTTTTTAATGTATTTTACGTACTCCTATTATACCATGTCAAAGTATTCGTAGTAAATAAATTTTTATATCAAATAAATTTTATTTCATTTGAATGGTACGAGTTACGACAAATATCGTATAATAGTTTAAACTCTAAGTATAAGATATTATTAATTTAATTTTGTATTTTATAATGCTGGAATAACATAATGTGTGCACACTTTGCGCGAACATCAATTTATGAATATTCCATATTATAAATGTTTACGACGATTTTGATAATCACGAATTAAATCATCTGCTCGATATTAATATTTAAATACGAAACTTCCATTTGGTGCAAATATAACATAATTTTGCAAACGACACAGCAGAGTTTGATTTTCCTGCTCTCATTATTAATTTCAATAAAGAACAACGCAACGTTGCAAGGATAACGTGAATTCCATTTTCATTTTTGCTCGGGCGCGACAGTCGCGCACCGTAACGGCAAACGTACAAATCGGAGTATGCAAAAAACCGCTATAACTCATTATGAATCAGCAAGCCGTGATATCCAGACCTTAGGAACGAAAAATGATAGGGGATAAAGGAGTGGTCTAGCGGATGAAATCATTTAACGGCGCTAGAAAGTTGAGCGCGAGTATTGGAGAAACAGGGAAGGGTTAGCCCGGTAAACAAACGATCTATTGCGGATGGCGGTGACTTCTCGAACGCGACGGTTCTAATTTCTATCGGGGCGCGCAAGTGCAGCCGTGTGCGCTCGCAAGCGCGAAAAACTAAATTCATTCGCGTCCACGCAGTAAATCGAGTAAACCAGTCGCCCCGGCGCTCCGCGGAGAGAAATCACAGGGGGTTGAGAGTGCGGTTGCGCACTCAAGGCACGAGCGGCAAACGCGTCTCCACCACCCTATTAATCGTGCCATTTTATGAGAGCGGAGTGTCAGAGAAAGCGTGCTACAAAGGGCGAATTAATTCTCGGAAATTTATAGTCGAGCATTGCGAATGCGCAGACCTCTATCTATTTGAGCGCTATTCACTGCTTTGTCCGCGCACATGTCGCCTACGATTCTTTAACGCGGCTGAAACCTCTTTCTCTTGCACTGAATCGTCGCTAATTTAAAAAATGAGTAAACTCACTCTGGGTTCCGTGAAAAAATATTTAGCCAATCGAAGTTGAGAGCGACTCCTTTTTGAAAGAATATTTGCTTTGAAAAAAGCGACCGCTTCAAAACCAAAAATCTCTAGTTCGCGTAGCCAATAGCTGAATTGACCGACAAACAGTGAAAATAGTAACAGAAATAAGATACACGCGGAAGGAAATATAGCTTTTCTGCCAAATGAATTGAATAGCAGTAGCGAAGTGTCGTCTAGGCACTGTCAGGAAAAATCCGAGTGCGCGTTTTCATTCATTAGCCATCAGTTCTACTCGAGACCTCATTAGCATCCACATCCACGATGCGTAATACGATATCGTATTACGCCGATATTTCATGAAATTCAAACAAAGACTCCAAGCACTAACGTGGGAGTCAGGCTCTTGGATATGGCAAGAGTTCGAAAAGTAAGAGTGACTTAACGAGAGCGACAGGCGGTTTGGCGTACGCTCCTACAAGCTACCTTTGAGGTAATTAGTGGACACTGTTGCAACGTGCGCCTTTGTCACTCGAGGGCCTTTGAGGACGTGCAATAGTTAAGCGAATGGAGGCAGAGGCGCGTGCACACACCGCTCATCGAGACTTCCAGGAATCATTATGCCACGCTCCACTGGTCCGTGCTGTCGGCGACTCCGGCCGCCTCCCTGTGTTATGACCGGATGATTGTAAATCGTAGACAGGCATCAAACGCCTTGAGGACGAGTTGCGCGGCAGGGTAATTATCATAAATCACGGGCCAACTCTAAGGCTTCGTCACGAGGGCCCCACACGCAAGAGGATAAGCGCAATATCACCGACTGACTTGTTTTTCTTCCCGACTCACTCGCGGCTGCTAGTCGGAGTTGTGCGATGTCGCGGTACGGAGCCACGGCCGTAATAGCTTTTCACGCGCTCGCCTTGTGCGTGCGGCTTGTTTTTATTGCCCACGAACTCATAGCGAGAGAGTTTTTAGCGCTTGCGTGCACCATAACAATATTGTACTTCCTAACAAATGGACAGCCGCACGATTAATAGGCTTTGTTAAAAGTTCGAGCTTGAATAACGATGTTTTCGTCATTACGTTTGAAGTATTCGGAGTGAATCAAAGATGCATGCCATTAAATTAAATTTGTCACGAAATATTTTGCAATCGGAAAGATGAAGATGATTTTCCGTTACTGTTGCGACTAATCTCTATTATAAAATCATTAAAAGCTAAAAAAAGTTAACAAATTTATTTGCGAAAACGCATTGTTTCAAATATAATAAAAGTTGCACTAGCGATGGACTTAAAAAGTAAACTTAAAGCATTTAACATGCACAGTCCTCTCTCCCCGTGAGAACTTAAGACGATAAATGACTGTAACAGATTTTAATCGATTAATATATTCAAATACTTATAAAAAAATAAATATTTAAAATTGCATTATCTTAATAGTTAATTGTAGTTCAATGAATCTTGCCGGTATGAGTATGAAAGACGGTGCGGAAGATGATGATATTGTATATAAAACCCTTCATCTTTGAAAAAGTCACATTTTTATTCAAAAATTGCGCAATAGATTTTTTCAACGATTGCATAATTATTTAAAATATTATTTTATTTGAATTAATTTAACTTGTAAAGCTTTCGTACGTGCAGTAATTCAACATTTTAAATCTATATAATGCTACAACGAATGTTTGCAAATATGGTCGTACTATCATCCAACTGCATAAATCGTGTAATAATGTTATTAAAATAAGATCTCGAAAAGTTGCTTAGTTCAAGTAGTAAAGCACTGCATCTAAAAACGGAATCCATTCTTCATCCTTTCTTTGTCTTTACTGTTGCACAATAAAGCTTTACACGTGCTTTGTGTACATAAAAATAAGCAAATTTGTGCATCCGAACAAATCCAATGATAACCACAAATTTTTTCGATCCTTGACTCAATCACAAATTTTCTTCAGGAAATGAATATATTCAGATTGCATACGCGTATGTATATATATGTAAATATGCCACCGCCTAGTGGCTTCCGGTTATTGAGTTCGTCTTTAGATCAAAAGATTTCGTACAAGGATTAAGATGCACGATGCGCAGCATTTACGTACGAGATTATTGCACTTCGTCTGCGTTCTGTGAAGGGAATATAGCGTGTCGGATAACGTACAGGAAGGTTTATGTAGGAGTTAGTGCAAGGTTATAGAGGTGTATTTTAATTAAATGCGTTCTCTGCGGCTTGCAAATATGAGTACACTTTTCGTTTAACTTTAATTGTACCTCCAACATGTGTTACTCTTGATTAATACTTCGGAATGAATATGGAAATGGTTTGTTTATAAATGTAAATTATTATAATGTCATGATGCAATTAAATTGCGCAAATTTAAGGTAATTTGTGTATAATACCTTCAAGTACTGTGTGTATTAAATAAAACTCTTAATTACTTATACACTTCTTATTTAATCACAGATAATCTTAAATGTTTTCTACCAACATATCGTAAATGAGATTATCATTTGAAATAATCAATGAATCTTATTTGCAATAAATAAAATTATAATACGATTTTTATAAATCTTAATATTATCCTCAAGATGTATGCATAAATATACCCAATATTACCATGAATATATAAAAATTTTCCTTGCTTCAATTTTTCAAATATGTAACATAAAATTTCATTAAAAATTGATTATATTATTATTTCTAAGAATATGGAATATGCATAAAAAATATAGATATATTAAAGAAAGTTATTTTATATATAAAAATTAATTATGCCAATCTAATTTCATATTATTACCTTCCTAGATTAATACCATTTTTCAAGGACTTTACATTCTGCATTAATCATAAAGTCTGTAAGTATTGGTATGCTGTCATTTATGTATTAATTAAAAATACTGTAAATAAAAATTCATAAAATTTTAATCAAAGTTTTTAACATTTTTTTTGTAAATTATTAAATAAAATTTTTGAAATACAGTTCCCCTCATATCGATTATTACTAATTATTTTTGGAATGGAAATTATTATTTATCCACTCATGAAAACTTAATATTCTCCATCCACTCTTATTTCATAAATTTTAGACATTATTTCCATACACTAAGTATATTATATTAAATTTATAAAACTTTATTAAATTTATTAAATTTCATTTTTTACCCGTAACGTAACTAACTCAGATAACATAATCAATAATATATCTAATTTTTCTAATTGAATATTAATAGATTTTAAATTTACAGTATTAGCATGTAATCAAAAACTGGTTTCTAATATATAAATAATAAAATAAAATATAACTATTATAAATTTATAGGAAACTTAATTAAATTCGTACAAATCAGCTTTTATAATCGAGTTGAAATTCATAGCAAATAATGAAATAAAATATAACATAAAAATATATCTTATTAAAAATTTTTAATTAAGTAAAAAATTGTATTTATTATAATTGTAATTGATAAATTTGTTTATTTTACAATGCAGATAAAACAATTCTATACAATACACGGCTATTAAACCAATTTATAACAGAGTTACAATGGTATTAATCTTTCCTGATCTGAAATTTATATATTCAAATAACAAACAAAACTAAATATAATTATAAATTATTATGATACTTATTAACAATTTTTTTTTTATTTGTTTGTTGGAGAATGTTAATAGCAGTTAATTAAATAGTATTAGCGATTGTATTATTAATTAAAAATGAACGATTGTAATCGAAGAACATCGACAATGAACTAAATTAATTGTTTATGTATAACATTATATATAATTAATTTAAAAAATAAATATTTATTAAATTTTCGGTTCATATTATCTTAAATATTTTCCATACCAGTATAATATAAAAACTTTGTTAACTAATTAATATTAATTCTCTAATTAATAATTATAAAGTAAATTTTAAGATCCATTTGTAATTTTTTTATTCCCTGCTGGAAGAATATAAAACAACTAAGTTGCTTATGAAAAAATATAGTAAGGTTAAGTTTCTATTGTAATTCTTTGTTTAAAATGAAAATTTATCTATTTTACGAGAAAAATCTCCATTTATGGTGTATTATATTTATTCGTACAGACGATTAAAATAAAATCAGAATACATCAAGCATTAAGAGGTGCTCAATTTCCACTGGCCTCTACCTCTTGTCTCTCGTTTTTGAACGTTTACATATGGCTATTAAAAAAATTGGAACTTGCTGAGATGTGTCAAATATAGTAAAGCGACAAAGACACGCGTAGTATATAATAAATAGAAAAAATTGGTCTACTGATCTATTTGGTATCGTCCGTATAAACGGCATCACAGTTTATAATTAATCCAAATAATAGTTCTGAATAGTTAAAAGAAAAGTATTTCATATGTGTGAATAAAATGGAACAAAATGATATTATTAAAATGATATTATTTTATTAATTGTATAAAATTGATTAAAGTAATTGACAATTTGGCATACGGAAACTAGAATTTCTCTAAAAATATTATTTTTGATCGAATAATAAAATATAGTCTCGTTCTCTACATTATTTATTAAATGATATAAATCTGTTTGTATATATAATTGTAAATATAATTTTAAACATAATATTTTCAAATTTGCGCAATTTTAATCAACATCAACGATACACATAAACTTAATAAACATACAATTATATAAAATATACGTTTACGTGTTGTAAATCGTCAGATACTATTTAATAAGTACAAGATTTCTAACCTTTTATTTGTAATTTATAATAATATTATCAATGCTTGTATACTTAATGTAATTTATAAATAATAAAGAAAGTTCAGTAATATAATTTACGGAAATATTTGTCAAGCATTCAATATAGTTTAACTTTTGCGAATGCAACGTATAATTGTGACAAAGTTGAAACTGTTGTACATTGCATTTTGGAACTTCAGAAACTTACATAAATCCATTGCAATTCATATGCCAGTCTACGACGGACATATATTATACCACACGTAGAATGTTAGCAGTAATTTTCAATTTTAACTATTTTAACTTTGCAAACAAATAATCGAGAAAGCAATTTACATTTTATTAAATTAATTCTATAATTAGTGAAAACAAATGGTTAGAGTTAATATATAACATAGATTTTATAAACAAATTAAAAATTTTCTAAAAATTGTACACAACGTTTTTAATAAGTAATTCTTAAAAAGGTTATGTTACAATTTTATCTTCCGAAGAACTATTTGAATAATTTTAGTATTTTTTTATAATTTTATAACAAATTATTAGCTTGTAACTATCATAATTGATTATTAATATTCTATTGACCTGAGTCTTTTATGAATTACATCATTTATTATAGATAAAACATAAGATTATAGATAATAATACAAAATTTCAAAAGTTTTGTTTTGATAAGATAAATTGTGCTTAAAAATAAATTTCTATTTTACAATATCATATAATAAATATCTGTAATTTTTTAAATAAATGTATTGTTTCAATGCCTATATGTAATTCAATTAACTTGTACGAATTATTTATTGTTGTTTATTATACGAAGCTATTCAAAGTAAAAGTTTGTTAATAATTAGTTTTTTACCTTAGATACTCTTTTAAAGTGATTATCACTTTTAGAAAATGTACCGAGTAAACAATAAAGAAATAAGTTAAGTGCTATACATTCTAAATTGAAAACAAAAAAATAAATTCCTAATTATTTTCTTAATAAAAGTGTTTAATGACTGAATACTATGGATATATAGCTTTTATAAAAAAAGTAATTATCATTGTTATTTTGGTTCTGTAATAATGTCTAAATTGATTAAAGATATAAAATTAATTATTTTTAAGGCAATTAACAATTATTAACAATTTTCGAAGCTTATAAAATTTAGATCGAAAATATTATTTTTATATTCCGGGAAAGCCTAATATTATTTAACACTTAAATATCAATATTATGTTACAATAATAAATTTAATAATATTAGTTATTTCGTTTAATTAAAAAAAAAATGAAATAAAAATAATTTATTCGTTTTTTCTTATCGTGTTGTTCCACAATTCTTATGCTTCCAGTAATATAATATAATATAAATATATATCTGTTCATTGTTTATTAATTGCACATATATTTAAATACGTATGGTCAAAAATATATTATAATCTAAAAACTACATTTATTATTATTTTATTTCTGTTATTTTAAAAAATAATAATTTTATCGGAAAAAATGATTCGATTTTACTCGATTAGTAAAATAAATAGAAACAAATTAGTATTTTAATTTTCGTGTATAAAAACAAAGCTATATTTAAAATTCAGAAGCTTTACGATAAATACTGCTAATTAATATTGTGATTAAAATCTAATTTCATTTTAAAAAATATCTGTTGACATTTAAATGACTTGGTTAATTACTTGAAAATATTGAATATTGCTCAATCTTTAATGACTTTTATCCGAATAGCTGTGACCAACTTTGTTCGAATTGAAACCGATTTTTTGATAGATTTACATTGAATTAGCTGTAACTTTTAAAACATGTCACATTGTATTTTAAAATTCTAGTACAAAACATCAAAGTATCAACATATTTATCGAATTTTATATCTGTTTTTATAAAAGGATTTATTCGAGACAACGACACAGTATCAACCATTAATGTTATACGATCGCGATAACGATAATCTCATAGAAGTTTCATTCAATGTAATTTCACAGCTAATTAGAAAAACTTTTAGAATTTTTTAAACCAACTATTTAGATTTCCAGTATACCTAATTATGGAAATAGCAAATAAAATTAAAAACTAATCACACTAAAGTTAATTCGTCTAAAAATTACATTCAGTAAATCTATAATTAGTGGTCTAGACTTTCAGAAACTTTCCTTAAATAATTTATTATGTAATAATGTCAATAATTGTAACTAATCAATTAGTTGCAATAAAATATAAACAAATAATTATTACTAGCAAACTAATGGGTAGGGGATTTTTAAAATAATTTATTAAATAAATTGTTTTACACGTAGTAAATAAGATATATTTTGCAAGTTTTTTTTATATTCACTGAAATTCATCTGGGAAAATATTTATTAACGTTTCATTAACTTATAATAGCATAAATATCATTATAGATCTAAACTTTTATTTGAAATCTTCAGTATTAAAAATAGTAGAATGCAAAATAAAGGGTACTGATAGCAAGCTATTGTTGTAACTTTTGGTTTTTACATAGATATAGAACGTGAGTAAGCAAACACGCAGAAGTGTTCGTGATACACACGATAATGAAAGAGAATAATGAAAACTGCACTAACAAAGAAAGAAAAAAAGAGAAGCAATTGAAAACACCAATGCGTATACAGGGAAAAAGGGCAAGAAGCGGATAAACGAAGAAAGAATACGTATCTGAGAAAATGACTGTGAAAAATGGTCGGTCATTATACCTGTAAATATACGATATGCAGATGTCAATTAAGCGCTCGGTTACGCAACTCTCATACCTACCTGCCACATGTCGAAGCCACCCACTCGCTCAACGACACCTGCTTAATTCAATCTCTGTTACTCTCTCGAGGTTTCAATCTCTGTTACTCTCTCGAGGTTGCCCATTACATACATCTACTACGCATGTAATTCCCAGGTGGTCTACTCCCAATGTCTTTATTGTAGAATTAACGTTATGGAGATCGACAGCAATGAACAACAATTTCTCGCAGGGAATTTTTTTGCGTTTATTGCGATTTTATTAGAGAAGATTTACTCAAGTAAAATGTGATGAACTTGCTTGAGCACTTTTTCTTTGGATTTGCGTCTGTTCAATAACAATGAACTTATAACGCGCTACCGGAAAAATTACTGCGATAATTCGCTACTGTACACAGATGATTTTCATTCTGCAATATATTCTTTCTTCTTTGCATATAATACTAAAAGCTCTGTCATTATCATTTATAATTAGTGTATAATTTTAATATCGAATATTGTAATATGGAACGTTGATGTTGATAGAGCAATCGAAATTAAGATTTGTCTCTTAAAGATGCGTCGTAAAAGATGTACGTCAAGAATTGATCCACTTAATAAATATCATGATAGCATAGCAGAATGTTATGTATGTGTTTATGTTCCTTGACAAAATGCGTTTACTTTAAATCTTACATATCTACATTCTTCTTTATACGGTTTGACGAGATATTCAATATGTCAAATAAAAAAATTAAGTAAAAGCGGATTTTAAAAAAGTACTATTGAAATACTTTTATCGCATAATGCATTTTAAATCTATTATTATTCTAAAAACAAAGAATGATAAAAATATTAAAACTTTATATTCTCCTCTATAATAGTAAAACTCTTTTTCATAACATATTACAATAGCTTTCAGCTTATCAAAAAAATATTTAATATTTGAATAAATTCCATTTCAAAAAGCATTATTAATTGCTCAAGATTTGTATGCACTTTTATAATTCAGCTAATTAATGGCACATAAAAAATAAAATGTAAATTTAAATTGTCTTCAATTTAAGATAATTAAAAATAAAAATTTATTTCGTGTACAAGGTGAATAGCTCTCATTTAACATGTGTAACAAATTTAACAATATTTAATTAGAGTAAAATGTGAAAAATACTGATTTCACTTAAAATGCACAAAAAATTGCGCACTGTATTCTCATAACATAAATGAATAATTGAAAAATTTTAATATGCGATTTTTTACTTTATTAATAATTTTTTTAATTTAATATACGCTTTTTTACTTTATTAATTATTTTAAATTTAATATGCACTTTTACGTAGTTTATTATTAAATTACTTTATAGTCTTTAAAACGATAGACAAACGATAGAAAAATCTATAAAAATCCATTCTATTACAAACAATTGCCGTTGTAAATATATTGCATAAGTACTTTGCAACATATTATATTATTTATATTGCTTACACTATATCTCTATTATTGAACCAAGATACGTCTTTTAAGTCTTGTAATATGATTTATATCTTTATCATTTGAAAGTATTTAATATTGGGAATGTCGATGAGATAAGAAGATGGATGAAATAATTTTCAGAATTCATAAAGACATAAACAAGCATCTCACAGATCCCTAATGGTACCATAAGCACACTTTTTTTACAAAATGTCTTTCACGTAAAAAGCAATTATTCTAAATGAAAAAAAAAGATCATTCTTTAATAATTTATTATTGCAGATGCGCAAAATTATAAATTATTCATGTATTTAAGATTTCGCAGTATTGCGTTATAAATGAATTAAAAACTTCATTACTCGATCAATAAATACATCAGCTTTCAATAGAAATAACGGAAGGAGCTTCGAGCTCAAACGAAATGAAGAAAGAGGAACCAAAAATATACTAGCAGTTGGAGATCAAGAGAAAATAATAAGACTTCACGTCGTGACGTACGCAGAAAAGTTGAGGGTCTCGACGGTATTTACACCCATCCATCCTCGTGAATTTCGCGTAGTAAACCGGCACTACGCAACCTTCTCGGCCGCAAACTTGGGTCCGCGAACGACCTTGATTCCTTTTTCTCCGGTCGCGCGAGGCCGCATCGACTGACGAGAGAAGGCCGATTGCTCGGTAAGAAATCCAGCCTCCCATCTGCCTCTTCTCCTGCCGTTCCCCCTTCCGGTTGGTAACGTCGGAGTAATACGCTGAGAAAGATGTGAGCCCATCATCCCCTCACCAATTGCGTATACTCTTCTCCTCTTAACAAGCGCCGGGACGAGAAAATGGACCAGTTTGTTTTTTCAGTTTATTTTCCTTTGAGATCGCTGCTGACTCGTGATCTCCGATACGTAAAGAAAGATCTGATTCTCCTGGCCTAAATAAATAAGCGTAGAGTGTCGCGTGAATGTCCAGCCTTTGAAGAAAAGAAGATTCGAAATCGATACGGATTTTGGAGCATAGCGACTGTAGCATCTGCGAACACAAGCAACACTATCGACGAACACTCCACGTAATTTATTCTCCGTTATTATCGCATAATATTCGAGATTGCTGTATGCTTTACTTTTTTCTAAAGCAGCTGTTCAATTAGTGTATTTAATTCACGCTGTCCAAGAAATTATAAATGTGATTTACAGAAAATCTGAAGAGTTACGTACTTATTCAGAATTAACTAACGGTTTTCCCACTGTTAATATTACATATTTTTTCTACTTGAAACAATGAATGTTTACACGTAGGTTTATTTTAAACAAACATTAAATAAAATCTATATTGTAACTTAATTAATAAATAGAACGCATTACAGAAAATGAGGAAAATATAGAAATCTTTCAGTTTCGAATCTTTCTTACAATTACCTATCTTTGGTAAGTACTTAAGTATTCGTGACTTGAAATTTAATGAATATAAATACTGCTAATTTAACTTATTTTATTATGCGAATATCAAGTAATTATGTAACTGTGTTCAGACAACTTAATAATAGAATAATATATATGCAAGCTGGTCGCAATATGCAGTTACTTATCATGCATGAGATATAAGTTCCTCCATTTTTAATGCTTAAATAAAACATGTTCCATTTATATCCTTAACAAATGAGAGTAATTTTAAGTGCTTGCGGTAATTAAAATTCATTAATTTTTTATTTAAATAAAATATTATGATCTTTCAAGATTAAATGCAACAAATCGTTTTTTAATTTTCCCAAAATTTACAATTTTCATCGTTGATGAATTGTAACAAAAAAAAATAAGTTTTTAGATCTGGAATTAATATTTACTAAAAAATTAAATAATAATAAACAAATTTTCAAATACCCAAATAAATATACATATATAAATATAGAGTTAAATTTGAGGAAAGGATTTGCAGAAAAATAATCTTCTTACTTAATTGTTTTATTACTCCTTACTTAATTATTTATTCTTTACTTTAATACTTAGCAACAAAACAAAATATAATTAAATAAAAATTTTGTTAAACAATTTTCTTTGCATACAAATGATAATTTTTATTTTTAAAACATTTAACGAATGATATATAAGAAACATCTAAATAAATAGCAGTATTTAAATATATTTTAGTTAAATCGTTTATTCAGATTTATACAATAACATAAAATCATTTTATCATTAGTGTTCAGGTAATTTAAAACAGTTGATAGATTTGAACTTTTATGGTATTATTAAAGATTTGAATAGTAAGTGCATAACATAATAAACGTTTTCTTAAATAAAGTAGTTTAAAAATATATATATAATCAAAACAGAATTATATTAATAATATATCTAATTTTAAAATCTTGGAATTTACGCAGCTTGTCATAAGGATGAAAATCGAAAAGGAGAAAAGAAGAGATACACGGAGAAAGAAAGACAGAGAGAGAGAGAGAGAGAGAGTTGCGATTTGTCCCGTACTTCCGGTAGGATGCAACGATGTTGATCTTTTGAATTTGATAGCAAGTATATACGTAACGTATATTCTAACGTTTCCGGCGATCGATTAGTGGCACTGCTGCTTTCATCCTCATTGCCATAAACCGCGCCATCGGTAAAGCTCGCGATTATATTATGAAATACCCTACATTTCCATTATATATGCTATAAAAGTTGCAAAGATGCATCATCGCGATATAATGATAATAATACGCAGCGGCGAAAAATAATGTCACAGATAGAAATTACGGACACACGAATGCTTAAATATAGGAATTACGGCCAATTTTCGAAGAGCGTTAAATTATGCCACGCCACACTCCATAGAGGACGAAGTTTGCTAATCGCTATTTCGTGCACGTATGCACAAGCTTATTGATACGTTAAAATAGGATGGGATATGAGTGGAGGAGAATGTGTTAAAAGTAGAGCCTTAAACACAATAATTAGCATGGATTTAGGGTGATAAGTTTCGAAATGAAATTTTCCACGTATGATTGTAAAAGATATTTAGAATTATTAATAAAACAGAATTTGTTCAAAAATTTTCAAATATATTGTTCTAGAAAAAGTAGTTTGAATATTTATTTCATATAAATGATATTGTGAGTTTAAATTCTTTATAATTTAACAAAGGTTATATTGCGAAAGAAATGCTGTTTTCTTTTAAAATAATTTTTTTTATAATATATTAACGCTATATATATTTAAAAAAACCATGTGTTCAAAAGTACAATGTATACCGTTACATACTAGTAGCTACTTCGAGTGATGTCCTGAATTTTTCAATTCTTGCATTCGCATGTTTCATAAGATGTTTATCTCTGTACTCGTATTTTAATTATTCATAGACATTTATAATTTCACATTACTAATAGTAGTAGAGAAACTAATCAGAATCTTTTTTCAAATAATATATATACTCTTATATTTTGTTTCATCTCTTTTTCTCTTTGCTATGCGTCTAACTATATCACTTCAACTAGCGTTACATTGTTACATTAGGCTTACATTTTGTTATGCCTATTTTAGCTCTAATGTTCAATTTAAAAACAATAATAAGAAGGTATGCGTCAATATATAAAATTAAAATTTGGTGAATTGACATTATTTAGAGTTAATAAAAGAAGAAATATTGAAAATAAGTAAAATTTATTGTTACAAGTTCATTGTTACAAATAGGTTTATTTATGTTATCAAAATACTTTATTTTATTATTTTTTCAGTATCGAATAAAACAGATAACAAAAAAATGTCTTAATTTTTTCATTTGAATAGGATTATAAGGCCTTAGTTGATGAGCAAATTTAGTTGGGAAATCGGCAGAGGTGAAATTAAACGTCACTTCTCCAGAATCTCGAGTTTCTGCTTCCTCGAAGCATTCCTGACATTAACATTGGCATTGATGAGCTCGCCTGCTGTGAGATACCGCGTGCAAGTTTATCTTGCAATTGACGTAACAAAGATAATCGAAAGAGCATCCCAAGTTAGTCTCCGGTGAGTGCGGTAAACGCTATTATCCCAGACGATGTCGTCGCAGTTTTGAATGTGTCAGCGCGCGTCAATGTCCCGCTCCACAAGACTCACATTATCGTTTTTCTAATGATTTGGATAGTACAAACTATGTATCGAGTTGTAACTCGATCTAGAAAAAAAAGCGATAAGATTTAATGATTACACGACGATTGGACGTATTTGTAACGTTTACTTTCATTAATAGTAAGTAGAAAATCCCTATACTTAGATTCATTATCCTCATCTTTTTTCTTTATTTACTTTTCATGTAAAATTTTTTTTCACCACAATCAATATATTACTAATTTACTATTTTAAAAGATTAGAATTTGAAATCAGACTAAATTTTATAATTAGTTATTAATTTCAGATATCAAGGAATAACAAACGAACTGTGATAAAATCAATTTTTAGTAACTATTTTTATTTCTACAATCACGTCGCACGTAGCTATATATCACATAAAGCATTATATAACAAAGCTAAATAATAATTCGTGATATTTTTTTTCATTTGAAATTGATTTACGTACATGACATTTAAAAATATTATATGAAGATTTCCATTACATTATTTTTAATTTTTGGCAGTGCTATAAATAATAAATGCTTATTTAATAGATTATTTATTTGTTACTACACAACACTATAACGCTAGAATATATAAAAGTTTTATATAATAATATGATATTATAAAAATCTTATCAATAAAAAATATCACAATCAAATTAAGAAGATTTTCATTAATAATTACGTAAAAAAGTAAATCGTATGAAATCTTAGACGTGTACAAGGGCATGATGTACTGTTCATTATCCCTAACAATAAGATGCTTTTGTTTTCCATAAGCACATGACAGAGTCACATATTATGTTACGTTGCCATATCGAAGCCGTGGTTATAGCTGCACTTCACAGAATAGTATCCAAAAAATACAATGAATGGAGGAGTAAAATAATATCGAAAGACGCGCGTAGCAGTTCTGCAAAGACCTAGTAGACATGAGCAAATAAACCGGTTTTGGCATTAGTTACAGCACTTTTATATAAGGCCTGTAAAATACTGGACACTACTCGCGTGCTCTCACAAAACGTGATTGCCGAAGAATTTAAAGAGTACGGGAAATCGAATTGTATTCTTTCGATTCGAAAATTTTAGCAGAAGGACTGAGTCTCGATACTTAAAAGGCATAATGTGGACATTAAAATAAGGAAATACGCGTTAGTATTCCGTTTATTACTGTTTCAAATCCATTGGGTTTTAGAAATATCTATGTTCGTCTACATGCAGTTACTGATTATGCAATCCGCATATTCTGTCAAATGAAATATTTCTTAACTCTTATTTAAGCGTATCATCCGTTTCCCATTAACCTCGATACATAATGAAACAGTTTTTAATATTAATGTTCTTAAATATTCATTTACGTTTGCGAAATTTGAATTAGAAAAATAAATACAAATTGTAAGCTTAGATGTTCCAAAAATGTAAAAGTTGTTAATTAAAAAATTAGATTAGGCACGTTGTTTACAACAAAAATCTGTGTTAAATCTATGATATTATTATAAGAATAATTACACAAGAATATTTCCTCTGTACCATGAACTAAAAGGTACTGAAAAATTACAAAAGGCCATGTTCTATTGTCTTGTAAATTACTTGGAAGTTAGTCGTATTAAGACTATTCAGGAAATGATAGGCCAATGTCAAGTTTCTTTTATTTATTATTGTAAAATCAGTACGAACAAAAGAAAATATCAAAATGATGGCGTGCCTCTTCGTTTCTGTACCTTTTCACGTTATGAACTTTCACGTAATTCCAAGTAAGTTAGCAGAGTCTACAATGATGCAAACATCAAACTATATAACGATCAATAAAGATGAATCGTAGAATTTCAGACACTGAATTGCAGTCAACAATTAAGTTATCATGAGAAGTCGACCTCACGATGTCCAGGATAGGCTACAATGACCTACGAACATCAATTTACTCTCTGTGAAGTTGCACGTGTAGGACGTAAGCGTAGATGCGTTACATTT
Source organism: Platyscapa corneri (assembly GCA_018907185.1). Taxonomy (NCBI): domain Eukaryota; kingdom Metazoa; phylum Arthropoda; class Insecta; order Hymenoptera; family Agaonidae; genus Platyscapa; species Platyscapa corneri. The sequence continues at coordinate 1,796,749 of JACCHW010000004.1, forward strand.
GCACATGCAAACGAATCTGACAAATTCTGCAACAAAGTTATTTATTATAATTCTCATTTTATTTATTGAAAAGATCAATATCATAATGCTTCTTGATACAATGGGTGTAAAATTGAAAATCTAATCAATATTAATATATATGTCGTATAATAAAGTAAATCATACATTATTAGAATTTATGTATAAAATCAATTTTAAGCAATAAATTTTTCTATATAAGACTAAAACAATAAGTAAGTTTAATTATACATTAAAATCAAAGGTTTAATAATGTTAGTTTTTTAATTATATAATTATATTTTTTAATTATTTTATTTATTATATAAGAACTATTACGAAAAAATGTAAAACTAAAATCGATTTTAAAAGAAAATTATGTAAAAATATTTCGTAAAAGTACGGAATAAAAATTTTAAATCAAAAATGTTTTAGTCATTAAGTATTCAATAACAATAATTTAATTTATATCATTTTGCTAAAAAATTCTTTTTATTTACTATACATTTTAATACAATAACTGTTTTTCTATGAGTATACATTATCTAATTTCGTTTATATTTGATAGTATTTTAATTGATTTTAAAAATTTATCACAACTTATTAATTATAACTTAAGATTAATGTTTTTGTTTTTTTTAATTTGTTTCATCTAGAATATCTAGTTTATGTATTGCTTAAATCTCATGTGTAATCATGTTTTTGTCGTCTTCTAAAAAGAGATCTTTCCCTTTCTAGTTTTTGTAATAGCTTTTACAAGATCTATTAATATATTAGAAAATCTATTTATTTTTTTGTTTGTAATTTTGTTCTATTAATATCATATAATCATATATAATTTCTAGTTTCTCATATATTTCTGCTACCGACGTTTTAGTTTGATACAAGATACTTTGTGAAAGTCTTAAATTTAAAAGAAAATATATAATTGTCCAATATTATAAGTAAAATAAAAGAGTGAAAGTTGTACTTAGCATAATAATAACTAAATGATATATCTATTTGCAAATCATGAGTATTGGTTATGCGAACGCCTGTGTAACAGGTTAAGAAAGACCAAATACTTATGGACCAAGTAGAGTGACAGATTCGTAAATCAATAATGTAGAATCATGCTGTTTTTACAATTTGAATTTGAAAAAAAGAAAACACCATTTTCCTTGCAGAGTATAATCTGTAGGCAGATACATCTATCAAATAAGGAGATAGAACTTGGCCTCACAACAACAAGAAAGACAAGCTCCCTATAACTTCGACAGCGGAAGCCCGTCTGTCATCTCCATTCCTGACATGCGACATTCGTTAGACGAGGATGTACGAAGCAACGTTTTATAGTCTTGAATCTTCCTCTACCGCTGAAGGTATCTTCTCTCCTTGGCTATAAAAACAAACTGCAATGCCCGCATGATATCCCGCGAGAAAGAAAGAACGGAAAAAGATGTATGTACTTCTCTGTACCCCTGAGGCGGAACTAAAAAGTGAAAGATGTTAAAGTACTTTTGCACGTGGTGTAATGTACCATCTTGTTCATGGGAGAAATACGTATAAATTGTTAAATTTTTCTATTTTAAGGCTCGTCTGTTCGAAACGATTTTAAGACACAAGAACAAAAAAGAATAATTTTTTCTATACCAAAGTTCCTGCTTTTTTGCTAAATATTTCGCCGTTTTATTGAGGTATTATGGAATTTTCTTGTGTTTTTCGTTGAAATAAAATTGTAAATAGATACATTACGCTATCGCGCTAAAAATCAAATTTCCTCTAAAATGCAGATGCGAGATAAATCCATGTCGCACGTAACTGATCTGGAGGATCAGATAAAAAGTTGGAGGAACCTATGTCTTGGAATCCGCTTTCGATATCAATGGGACTCCCGAAGAAGAGTCTTGAAACCGAGAGTTATCAAAAAAGACAGCGAGAAGAACAGAGGTAAAGACGGCACAAGGCCCAATAGTGCAAATGTCGAGGAAGAAATAAACAGGCTTATTCTGTAGCTCTATTACTCGCTCCGATCGACGTGACGGAAATAAGAAAACACGCCTCTTCCAAGCCGCACGTGCATACGAATGTGTTCGCACGCTGGCCAAAGAACCGCGACCCTAACGACATCGCGGAATGCCTGTGGTGTATCTCGAGCCCCGCAGATCCGATTACCCCGAGTATACCGCGGAGTCCCAAGCCTAAGTCGTAGTTACGGCTGCGAAGGGATGCATCGCACACGCAGGAAAGAGAGAACATAGCGAGACTAATGACAAGGTGTTGCACTTACGTGACTACGTTGAACCAAGCCTTGTTTCACGTACACAAGCCGAATATGAAATTAGCGCTGCATAGGAAACGCAGCGCACTAAGAGGTGAGCTGATGAAGAGGGTAACGGGTAAATAAGCCGCTTTGGCAGAATTTGGTCATTTTTATCATCTACTACGCTATATTCTATTAATGTGTACGTAAACGTGCCTACGCTGACTGGACATACTCTTGATCGAGATCGAATTATTAGCGTGAATGCAATCGAGTTAAATGCATCGAGTTAATTATTAATAATGTTAGTTATTTAATACGCAGAATTTAATTTTTCGTTTCGTTATAAAATAAACCCCCTTTGTTGCTTCTAAAAATAGATTTCAACTACATTACTTGTAATAAGATGTGATTATTATTACATAGAAATTCATCAATATATACGCGTGAAGATTATTCATTATTTAACATTAACTGTTTCTTCTTTTTCATAGAATTATAAATTTTTTATCAGAGGGATACTTACGGTTTACGTTGATGTTTATAAATTTTGATTATTCTTCGTGGATATTTCGTAGGTTGCAAAAGCATACTTTTCAACAATCAATTACCTAAATAAAATAATTTTCAGGCACCAATTGAGATTTTATATATAAGATACTCCTGAATAAATTCTCCTTATTGTGTAGTCTATAATGTCTATAATACTAGGGAAAACTCTTATTTTCGTAAATAAAGAAGAAAATTTTGAGATTATTTTCGAATTAAATAAAAATGTTATCGTAACCCTCTTTGATATTAAAACATTATTATTATATTTTATAATGTATTTTACAAATATTTAAAAATTAAATATTTTTATATAATAAGAATTAAAAAAAATTTGGCATTAGTAACAAATGAACATCGATAAACCATAAAAGATCGAAAAACCGACTCATCAAGTCGGAAGTTACTTATTTTCAAAGTCTCTAAACGAAAACACTGCCTTAACTACTACTCTTAACACCAGCGTTATTAATGTTACGACATTGGCGTCAAAATTAACGAATCCGCATTTTATTCTACATTAAAATTATCGACTTAGCAAGCTTAAACATCAAGAATCAATAAATAAAAAAAACGACAGAAGTTTGTCTTCGGCTAATTAAAATCCAATTCATGTATTTATATTTGTTAACTGATCAATGAGAGTTTCAAAGTGTACGCAATGAATATATATCGGGTTTATATGTCGGATCAATTCCAATTTACATATCATCACACTCTAATTACTTAATATTTGCAAGCATTAAATTATTTTTACTGCTAATTCAATAAAACTATCAATAGCAATAACAAAATGAAACAATCGATACAAGATCTAATAATTTTATGTACTTTTATAAAATCTTTGAAAACTATTTTTAGTTTAAAAAAATATTTAGATTTATTAAATAAAAAATTTACCCAAATAATAAAAAAAGTAATATTATATATAAAGATGAATGAGTTTATGATCGATATTTGATACCTATAGTAGCTAACGCATTTATAAATAACAGAATAGCAACCCGAAAAATTAAAACCACGTCAACAGCAGAATGTTGAACTTATGAGCTGAATAGCTGCAAAATCAGCAAGTAACAGCGTGAAAATAACAAAAGGAGGCCGAGTACTTAACTGAAGTTTTAGAATATAAGGCTAAACTTCCAATTGAAGATGATCATAAAAGCTCTGAAAGAAATCCTGAAAAGTTGAAACACGAAGTCTATTGTCAGGAAAAAGTAACTAGAATGTAAAGTAGAACATGGTTGAATAACCAAAAGTCATGACGAAAATTTTCGAATCAGCAAAAAAACAGGATGTTGAACAGTTATGTTATGAAAATTTGAAAATACGACAGTCTTGTGTACAACTTTACTTTTGCCAATAAAATCAATGATAAAGATATTTAAAAGTTACTTAAAATGCGAGTTTATTTCTAGATCTATTCCCTATTTCTAGAGTTACTTCGATATCTCGTTCGAGTAGCTCGAAAAGTTGAAGTTTTAATTCGAAAGAATCGAATTTGTACTCAATAATAGTTTTTATTAGGATTTTTTGTGTATAAATTTATAACATAATGAATTTTGAACAAACTTCTAAGTATAGATTTGATATTGAATAATTATTTTTATTTTTTAAACTTTTGAATGAAGTAGTAATACATCAACATTTATTATGAAAGTCTAAAATAAATCTCTCGTTAAATGATACCAACAGAAAAATTCATCTTATTTATTTGAAATATCGGTATTTGACATTAAATGATATATGCTTTTACTAAGTATAAATAAGATAAAATCTGGTACTTTTAAGAATTTCGTAAATACATACAATATAATTTGAAACTTTTTAATAATAAAAAACGCTTAATAATTATACAAAAGTTCATCATAGTTTTTAAAACGTGTAAAAGAGATCTTATGGTCGCTTTAAGTTGCAATTTTGTAAGAAAAATCCAAAATTTTTATTTTCCAAGCTATTTTCAGTATTTATATGAAATTTGAGTGCAAAATAAAGATTAATCAATAATTATAAAGATTAATATAATTAAATTATTTCTAAATAATTATCTGCTGTTTATATTTTTTTGACGTATTTACGAGATTAAATTTAAAATATTCTTAATATTTAGCATTATCTTTATTCAGTTATTGGATGTAAATTATTTCTGAAGCTTATCGTAATGGAAAGATTATACGGTATCCGGGATTTTACGTAGATGAGATGCTCAAAAACGGATATAAACATTAAATTATATCTTTAATTATGTTCTAACATTTGAAATAATTCAAATGACAGATGAGAAAAGCCAAATTTGTCGAAATAGAGATTTATCGATCCCTCATATAAAATACGTCTTCAAAAGCGTGAGCTATTTATGTGTTAAATATCCCCAAAGCGCGAGTAATCGCAGCGAGAGACAAATGTCTAGCAATGAGATACAGAATCAATAACTGAGTGACTAGAGGAAATGAGATCGTATTATAACGAAGGCAAGACAAAGGTCGAGACCATTCGACTGATTCCGCTGAAACGGCGCAACGTGATCGACTGCTTACGTTAATAGGTAAATAAACTTTAAGGAGGCAGGTGATACGCCAATAAATAAATCTTCTAATGAAATACAATAATCATGACCATTAATCCTTCACGGCTTTATTGTTCATCCAGTAAATGCTTTCACCACAAATCCATTTCAATCGAGTAATTATTCCTGCATTATTTACGAACCATCTTACTTGAGTTGCATAGCTAGAGGCTGCGAATCTGTAATATTCTTCTTCTTGAAATATCTCACTTTTCAAGCTGAACCTAATTTTAAATTTCCGCAATCGATGCTAATAATTCATGTAAAACAATCTAGCAAATTTATTATAGAAATCAATGCCCTCCTCCAAGGAATCAAGGGACTACGAGCTTTCGACCTTACATGACAACAATAGCTTTAAAAACTATTGAGTAAGACAAAATTAGACTGTATAATTTTTCTATGTCTTATACTAATTTTAGTGGCTTTATTTTATGTTCACTTTTTCACGGTTGATTGATATGAAGATTGAAAGCGATAAGATGTACGATCCGTAATAATTAGCGTAATAAAATAATCAAAACAGCGCTGTACAATGCAAACATGGTGTTTGCTTCGATGTATGCGTGTCTTCAACGGATTAATGATAAATGAATTTTTCACGCGACTTTACAAACTGCAGATCAAAACGAGTTATCGGTGTGCGTGATGTGACGGCCGGGTAATACATCGTTACTGCTTTTCCGGCCGAAGGTTAACTGGACCTTCCTCACCGCCAAAACTATCTTGTGGCTTCGGCCGGTGGTTTTTGGAAAAATAGACCGCACTAGATTACAAGGAGAAAAAGAATGAAGAGCATTACAACTCTTCCGCTCTTTGCTCTTAGTTTTAAAAGGTTAAGCTACCTCATGGTTAAAGTTACACATTTCTAGAAATTCAATGCCTTGTTCAACTCTGTTGGATATACAATTACAATTACAATGTGAATATGAAAATACAATTGCATTTCGAATCTCAGGTTCTCATCTTACGATAAAGTTTTTATAAGAATACAGTATCCAATGTTAGGTGCTAGATACATATATTTATGGTATGCAATACGAAAAACTATACAGGCAATGTTTATTAGCCTTAATTGTTAGTGGAAAATACATGAAATTTGAGTAAAAGTTTGTATATATTGAAATGGGATTTATACTGTAGACACATAAATATGATAAGTTAGAGAGAATTAAAATTTCTAATTGAGAACCACAGTAGAAGGAAAATGAGCAAATTAAAATCTGTAGAACTATTATTAGAAGAAATTTGTTTAAGTAGATGAATTACCTTTGTGAGAAGTTCTGGTGGTTTTGCACGTGTTTTATTGTTGAATAATTTTTAAATCTTAAAGAAGAGAAAACGAGTATTCGTTGTTCTAATTTGTAATAATAATGAACTTAGAATAATTTGAAGACAACGTGAATACATAGCCATCAAAAGGGAACGATCTGCTTAAAATGTGAGGTTACTTAATAGATACAATTATAAAATACTCTCTGCATCTGTGAACCACAAAATAAAAAAAATTTTCCAACTAATCTACATCTTTTTTATAAAAAGAAATTAATAATTATTTCTAAGATCAAATAATCGTATCTTCCAAGTAATTATAAAAGTTATTTTGACGAAAAATAATTATAAAAGTAGTAAAGATTGAAGAAAAAAAACGAAAAAACTAAAACAGTAATCGTTATTTTTATTTTCTCAGAATATCCGTCAACATGGATATAATAGTTTTGTAATAGAAATGACCTATCAATCATATAATTTTCTTGGTGCTCGTGACCACCAGTGTGTACAATGAAAAACGTAACGGAAACGACGAGAAAGGAAGCGGTGCAACGGCTTATGCACGAATATCTTCTAGGATCGTTATACTAATGGTGATTGAAGTCTCTATTGTTTATGAGGTAATAAATAACACAAGTTATAAGCAGGACCGACCGTCAAAAGTTTACACAAAATTACACGAAAAAAAAAATTCTTATTGTATTTTTCTATCTAGCTTCGTTTGATTTCGATATTTTAAAGTGAAAAAGGTAAATTTTTTTATACGCCTTATTAGTTACGTAATTTCAATGTAAAAATATAGTTATCTAATAATTCTATTTTTATATTTCCGATTTTTACAAGAAAAAGTCTTTTCTTTTTGTGAACAAAAATAAGATTGAAAAAAGTATTTATTTATATAGAAAAATCATTGTTAAGAAATATCAGTTTAAATACTATACTAATAGATTATAACATTCAATAATATTATTTAAACTTAGTTATAAAATTAGTAAATGAAAATTCATGTATGATATATTTCAATTTTAATTCAGGAATTTCATCATATATAAAACATTGATATCTTGTTAATACTAACATTTTCTAAAGAAAATGAAATTTTTTTGTTTTTCATTTATAATTATATGTGAAAATGAATGAAAAATATTTGTGAATAATAATATATCTAATTAGAAGAAAGAAGAAAGTACTACTAGATGTTTTAATAGCATGTGAAAATAATATTGAGTTTTCCGTATAAATTATTGTTTTTGCTACAAACAATAGTTTTAAATGAAATGCAAAGTAAAAAAAGTTTTAACAAATCCAGGATTTTTAATAAAATCTGAATTAATGATGAAAATGCGTGCACATTTCACGTTTATTTTTAAATTTCATATTTTATTTTAACGTTAATTCTTTTAGTTTTTTATTTCATGATTAACGTAAATTGAGTTATGTTTTACACAGCTGAATAAGATGAATTTTTAAGTTACAATTTTCTTTTGCGCTCACCTACCTTTATGTATGCATTTAGGCGTGCACGTTTACATAAAAGTTTATATAAAATCCATAAGAATAATAATAATAATAATAATAATATATAATAATAATAATAATAATAATAATAATAGTGATAATAATAATCAAATACTTCCTTAAACTCTCATCTATTTAAACAAATAGTTAAATTTTAAAAAATTTTAAATAAAAACTTATTACATAATCTATTGGTATAAATATATTTAATAGAAAATAAAGTAGAAATTTATATATTTCCTTCTTTCGTGTGTTTAATTATATACTAGGTGTTCATATATCAAAACTGGCTCTTCCATAGAAATATAATTAATGGAATCTAGTGTTTATCGGAAAACAAAATAAAATACAGAAAAAGTTTATAAAAGTCTATCTTTTAAATCCTGTTTGTCCATTTAAAATGTGCAATCAAAGATGTACGTGATAGAAATCTTTCGCATTCATATTAACGACAATTTTTTCTTTCTCACTATTTTCTCTTACTAACTTTCGCTGTCCATTAATTTTCTACTTTTTTTGATTAAAAAAAAATATCTGAAATTATGCATCAATCAGCATCTAAATATCGTAATTAATTATGTCTTTAGCAAGTCCATCATACACATCTAATTGAATCTGTAAACGCGAAAACGTTAGGATTTTTTATCCGGTACGTCAAGCTTACGAGCAGACGAGATTTAGTTAATAAACAATGAACAGAGATGTGAGCACACGAAGTCATTTGCGAGGAAATCAAAACGGAAATGAAAGTTGACGAATGGACGTTTGCGCGTGCAAAATCGGTAAAGTCGCTCTTATTATATCTAACTAATAAATGAGAATCGATTCAATACTGCAATTACTCAATACAAGGGTATTTTCTCGTCTTTCCGCCTCCTTTTCTATCATATTCCTGTTCTTCGTCCATCTACTGAACTTTTTTTTTTAGATTTTATCGAAATTATTCCATTCTCTAGTTTAAGTGTAAGAAACAATACTATATCTGAATTAAACTATTATTTTCTTAGCATTTATATAATGTGTTAAAATGAACATTTTTATATTGTTGTAAACGAAAGTTCAATATGATTACACTTTTGTTACGAAATTTATTATAGATCGAAGAATCATAAATTTTATATTAATAAAATACATTAATCTTTTCAAAAATTTTCAAACTTGTAATAATAATAATGATCGAAAAAATTAAATAGAAAAATTATTACTTGTAGAAGTAAAAAATTTTTTTTAAATTTCCAAATAGTAATTTACTAAAAAGTATCTATGAATTGAAATAAACGATCTAAAGAAGAAACAGTAATAATAAATTATTCATAAAAACTAATACATTATTATTAATATCAGTTAAAAATTATTTTAGTTTTAAAAGCAATCAATATTAGTTTATTAATCTAAAATCTTCAAAAGTTTTGTAATAAAAAAACTTGAAAATTTGGCTCAATGATTAAATTCAATAGATATATTATCCAAATAATACATAAACAATTGTTTTTAATATTAACGAATGTTATTATTGATATTGATTATTTTTTTAAATTTGAAAAATTATCAGTTTATCAATGAAAAAATGATCTGCTTTTTTTTACATAAAATCGATATATTGGATACATTATACTTATCATTATTTCAATTTTACATTTTTTACTTAATTTAACTAATATTTTTAGGGTTTTTTTTTCTCTAAATAAAATTCTATATATACTGTATCCTAAGTTTACGTTTTTATTTATCAAAAGTATCATTGTTTAATTAAAAGAAATGATTTTTCAAAATAAATAAAACTCAATTATGTTAGATTATAATTTTATTGGTATATTTAACATCATTTGAATTTAATATTTAAAAAATATATTTACTATTATGATATAAAATATGCATTTATAAGTTCTAATATAACAAAAATAAAGGTAACAATACAAATTAAATATGCTAAGTAAATATTAAATTGCAGACAATTATACTTCTGTAATTAATTAAAAAAAAAAAAAACAATAATATGAGGTGTTTAAATTATAGGAATAATTAATTAATGTATTCTGCGTGTTTTAGACAAATGTTGGAGTTTGTAATCTTTAGTGGCTATATCTAATAAATCGATGCGTTAAATTTTAAAAACAATCCAATACAAATGTGATAAGACTCTTTAAATTAATTTGTTTAATAAGGCTTGAAACAGATTTTATTGAATTCCATTTTTTGACTTTTCTATAAAAATAAATCATTATTGTGGAAAAATCTATTTCAATTTTAAGTTCCATCCTTAGTTTTCGAAAAATTAACAATATCACTAAGTAGAATAAGAAGGTGGTAACGAGATAGCCGAATAGCGCAGGCAAGTTCGATCCTCGAGTGATTTTTTTCTTGATTCCCTTAGAAATTGATCGGCTATTCAGAAGGGATATGTCTCACATGCTTCTACTGAGTAACATGTACAAGGATGCATTTACGAGCACTGAGTGATACAAAGGATGATCAGTGTGTTCGCTCATTGCATATGCTACATCATAAAGCTGCTGCGTTTAGACAATAATAAGAGGGAGAGAGCGGGTACAAATGAGTCCATCGTGCGATAGATTGAATAGAAGAGGTTGTCACGTACATGAGCTACAAAGCTCGATCCGAGTTCGACTTTTGAGGTACACATAGATACATAAAGCAGACTTCGTTGCAACTGCACTATACTGATCTATAATATTCGTAAGTGAATAAAGCAAAGAACATATTCTGTTGTAGTTGAGAATTTTTTGCTTAATTTGCCATCTTCATAGTATTCATTAGTAAATTTCTCGAATATTGTCCGATTTGGCAGTATATAGTAATGTTGGGGATATCATCTTACAATTGAAGAATAAAACCATCTTCACCTACAAATAGAAATATGAACATCAATAAACCTTTCATATCTGAAATATACTACTGATTATGAATAAGGGTTTTAGTTAGACATAATAATTTTCTTTCACTCTTAGTAGAATTTAATATAAAGGCTCAGTAATAATTCTAGCTTATAATAATTTATTACAACTTATCGAATTCTTCTAACAGTTTCTTTTTTTTAATTTTGGTAGAATACTGTTCAAACTATTACAAAGCAGGAAAATAAGAATAATTCTAAAATTATAATCCTTTTTAATACATGAAGTTAATACTTTAATATACTTATAGTTATAATTTATCAACAATTTAAAATGAGCAGCAGTCATAGTTAGTGTTACTCCACACATGCATAATCCGTGAGTACTGTGAAGCTACTAAATTAGCTCAAAGGTAATCGCTCGCATCAACATTACGCAATCATGGTTGATATCAAATATTATAACTTTATTTTATTTCAGGCAAGAAACATATGTAAACATGAAACAGTGAGCGCATTATGAAGAAAGTACCTTTATTAATCAAAGAGAGAACGAATGAGAAGCAGAGCCGTAAATTTATATGCGCGTGTATTTATGGTCTAACGAATGGCCACATCGGTGCTGCACTCGTAGGGCACAGCTTATATGTAAATATGAACACAGTATATGATTTTCAAGGTAGATTTTTGCGGATTTCAAGGTCGTTAATCAACCATTAAGCAGTGTTTTGACAAACGCAAATTCTCAGGGGAATGCGACCGAAACTGAGCCAAGATTTATTAGACGCCAATCGTGTGCGAGTGCACTTGGATAGATATATATAGAAATCATCTCGAGTTTTATAACACAGTGCTAGGGATTATTTTGTACTATCGTATTTCATTGAATTGTTACATATTGTATTTATTGTAGTTTAGATAAACGAAAATCAAAAAGTAGTAAAAAGCAATAAAAACTTAAATTATGGATAGTTTGATGAACGCAGGCAGTATTTTTACACTTTGAATGTTTTTGTCCAATTAAAAGATAATAAATATAATAAAAATAATACCCACGTTCATGTACAGTTGAATTTGAGGTTAATTTAATAGCGGTAAATAATTTTGACTATAAAATTATACAAAGAAAGGTAGTTTTGAAAATTGCTTCTTATAACACTTAAATTAAAAGAACTTTTTCATCGGTTGATAATAAAAACATAATAATATTCATAAAATTTGGGAAAATATTTCTAATTAATAATGACGCGTTTTATCAAAAATCAATAAGATACATAGCTAAATTAAACATTAAAATAATGTATATTGTGTATTGTAAGATGGATGAAAAAGAAAGTAGGCCTAAAGTCCTACACGAGTCCTGTCAAAAGAGACCGGAGCAAAAGTCGATATCCTTAGCCGGAAATTGTACGGGCTTTCATTGAAGCAACAGATAAAAGCTGTAGCTCGACAGGTCAAGCATCGTACAGCACATAGGTCGTAAACTTAACTGCGACACCGCAGGTATTCATGTCTTGCTCATTTCTTCTTCTCTTCTCGCTTCATACCATTCAACATTTCTTTATTCGGTTATATTGATCCGATGTACATTAATTTACTTTTAAAAGTTGTTTCGATTTTACAACTCTACAATTATTTTGGGTTTCAATAACCATCTGATACTACTTAAACTTAATAGTTATTGTTTTCAAATATACATTTAAGCAACGACACACACACGATATAATTCAGGAGTACTTACCAAAATAACATGCTAGACGCATAGCAACACTTTTGACTATTCGGCCCACGTGTGACGTCATTCAACAGATTTTGCATTCTTTGTAAAACTTGTGGTCGCTTCTACATAAATATATTTTTATTATAATATTTTTGCTACATTGTGAACGCAAGACATCGTTTCTTCTGCAAGAGCCTCAGTAGTTTTAAAGCTGTAAAAAGGTATAGTCGCAACGGAGGCGTATTGCAGAAACTGATTTAAATTGCATCTTATTCATATAAAGTTTATTTAAATTTATATTAATAACTGGTGCTGCGTAACCTATAGTTATATTCACTTTATTAATACTGTGCATTCTGTGTTTATGTGTTATCATTTGTGTATCGTTTAAATAAATCTACTTTTTAAATAAATATACAAGTATTTTACAACATTATTTAACAACAGTTATTATAAAAACGTACGCCTTCAACATAATTAGACAATAATTACGCAACTGTTAAATAACTGTTAAAATAAGATTTCGATATATTTAGTAGACTACAAATGTATTGCTTAAAGAAATATTTAATGCGGGCATGAATAAATACTGCCACTTATCATATGTATTATATCGATCGGTAATATGAGAAAATTCCTTATAATTTAATCTCTACAGAAATATTCTTTCGATTTAAAGTGTTTAATCTTAAATTATTTAATGCATCAGAAATATCTTTATTCATGTATTTATTCTTGAATAATTAAAATTATTGAAAATAAAGAAGGAATAAAAGAATTTTTATTGATTTAACTATTTTACTAATAAATTCGTGGCTATAACTTTACCTACACAGAGTAAAACACAAAATTCGAGAAAGTAACTTAAAAATTTGAAACTTATTGCTTCAATTCTCTTTTCTTCTCCACACAATCTTTCTTATTGCTTTCCCTCCTTTCACCCCCCCCCCTCTCTCTCTCTCTCTCTCTCTCTCTCTCTCTCTCTCTCTCTCTCTTCAATGCAAGAACATTCGGCTCCTAGCACTGCGGCAGTGAGCAAGATTCACGATCGTGGTGGCTGCAACGGCACTGTCGTGTCAGTGGGTTATCGTTCGAAGATCATCGTGGGACCGACCATAGAACGAGTGCCATACTCGCTCAGTACGTGAGTTCTCGAGTTCGCTCTCCTTATTTTTTCGCGTGGGGTTCGTTTGTCCACTCGCTAACAGCGATGGAGGAAGTATCTGTATCTACAGCAGAGGGATCACCAACCGAGAGAAGGATACAAGCTAAAGAGTATCAAATGCATGCTTCGTATAAACTTTAAATCAAGCCTTTTCTAAACAAGAAACAAAAAGAGAGAAGAGAGTGAAATGGAGGTGAGGTTGCTCTCATCAAAGCTGACCATCTTCCGTCTCTCTGTTCAATGTGTTCTTTCTGTTTGTTTTGATATTATGCTTCACGGCCTACAATTCAAGCGTGTATAGAATACGATGTAGGCATACTGATAAATAAATATTACCTTTCTCATATTCCCATACACTCTGCCTTTTCTCACTTTGGCAATGTGCTATTTTATAAGGAGTAATGCGTATCATTAGAAAAAGAAACTATTTTCAAAATGGACTATATCCACGATTCTATTTGTTAATTCATACTTAATTTATTTCACGATACTTTTGTGGTGCTAAAATTTTCTAAACTATTAAATCTTTTAAGAATACTTACTAAATTAATTAAATTTTGCTAATACCTGGAAGTATATATAAAGTTATATGTGATATAAAAATTTTATATAATTTATACTAGTTATAACACTTACAAATAATATACAAAGCAATTTATAGAGTTTATGTAAGAATAATTGTGGAAGATTTATTTTGCTTAGATGCATTTTAATTTTTATTTCTTTCATGCATTTGTAATATTTTCGTGATTTAAAGTATAGGATGAATCAAACAATTCTAAAACCGGAAAAATCAATTAATAAGCTTCCAAAAATGAAATAACTCATATCCTTAACCTCGCAAGCCCAGGATAACGATGCGCACAATTTTGCTTCCTCTATTCTCTCTCTCTCTCTCTCTCTAATCAGAGCCGCATGACCGACCTTGTTATATATAACACATTGTCTACCACCATAAAATTGAGTTGAATGTTTTTATTTTTTCTCCTATTTTTTCTTCGAGTTACATTAGCTCCTTTTCCTCTATGATAATACCCGGGACTTCTTAAAGTCATCAGTCAATCCTATGCAGTCGATTGTAACCACCAAAAGCATCAATATTTAGAGGGACAATCGACTCCACTCTTCGAAATCGAATCCTCTCTTCAAAATAAATAAAAAATTTAACTCATTAAAATATGTAATATCGTTAATCTTTTAATATTTGTTTTTATAAACTATATTAATTTATTTTAGGAAAATTATCCGTTTTTATAGCATATAGTTTAATACTGAGATTTATTATAAAACGAAAATAAAAAGAAGAAATTTTTAATTACAAAAAAACCAGGAGAATTTTATAATTAGCTACTAAAGTAAATGCATACTATTGAAATATTATATAATATTAAGTTGTACTTGTAATTTTCCCGATGTGGAACGTACCGTTTGTAATACAATTCGATGTTGTATTTTCCCGAAACCTAAAATGACCTGTCCAGTTTTGTTATTTTTTTTTTTTATGTCGATTTTATTTTTTGTCGGTCCGACTTCAATAGTGTTAATGCGTACTATAGCACAAGCAAACATCATGGATTGATTATTCGCAGTCTCACCTTTTGGCTGCCATAAACATTTAAGCTCGCCAATGTGTCGATTGTTTAACATAATATAAAAATATATAAATACTGCCATAGGAGGACGATAAGTTTGAGTTTCTATGTCGTTCTCAATTATAATATTTCATCACGTACTGTATAAAGACAAATGCTTTTCTCTAAACTGATTTTATAATTATATATTTTATTAACTAATTTATTTCTAAACTTTTATTTCACCAAATAATCTGCTAGTGAATTTATTTCAACATATAGATAAATTTTCCCTTTTTTAAATATAATTATTAAAATATATAAAGTTCACTTTTTTATTTTTTATAATGCTTTTATTTGTACCTGAGTTGCAATTGCATTCTACATATGGATAATTTACTGTGTTAAATTTATTGTGTGCATTTTAAATATTATTAACATATATAATTTCTGCTATGTGTTTGAAATTATTATACGCAAGTGAAAAAAATGATAAATATTATCAGAATTTATATTTTATATTCCTTGTAATTTCAGTAATTGTGTCATCAATTCATTTTCTTGCAAATATCATTTCTAAGACCTCTAAATGTAAATCTAGTTTTAACTGAAGATAAACCGCATATATTCAGATTAATGGCATTAGAAAAACTTAAATTTTAAACATTAAAAATTTATAACGCGCTAAGTGCTCTTTACTTATCCAGTACTGCATAAAAGTTAACGAGCGAACTGGTAACAACCTCTATATTTCATCAGAGCTTTCGATTATAGCCAACATATTATGCCAGCAGAAAAAAGTGGGAAAAATCTTGTAAAGTATCGCTAAAAATGATTCATCCAAACTAACTATAGACGCGTGCGGCAGTTTTTACACTGACCACGCGGGCAGTTTCTTTTCGAACCGATGTTTCATCCGTAACTTTATGATAAATCTTAAAATTTTACACGTCGCGATAATTTTGTAAAGTCATGGCTCATTTTTTATCGACCTCTCCGTAGATTCTAGCCGTGTCGACATCCGAACTCGTGCACGCAATGATCGCAACGCATATAAATGGGAGCGCGAGCGCGAAAATGTGGGCATCGGTCAGTAATAAGCGAAGGATTAGGTTCACCGCGCTCGAGAAATATCCACCCTCTGCTTTATTCTTCTCTTTATCTACAAATTCGGTTACAGTATGCATCGTTGCAGAGTCAAGATTTGAAAGCACAAATATGAGGATACAGGGAAATTATAAAATCATGAGAGGCTTACTAAATCGTTGTAATATTATACTAACTGTAAGTAGATTATACTTTGCGTGATCCATTACTATTTCAGATAGGTGCATTGCACCAACGTCCTTGGGCAAGAACGTACTATTCTCGATCAAATAGCTAATCTTCCAAGACCTCACAAAGTTTTTTTTTATAATTACTGCAAGTCATTGACTCATTGAATTAGAAAACGGATTATATATTTATTAAATCATAGTCTTGGGTTAATTGCAACTTACGTGTTCCTTCTAGTTATAAAGTCAAATAAACAGTATTGTAGAAGTAGAACCACGATTTTGTAACTCAATTTTCAACAAAATATCTTTTCGTATGAATTTATATTTATATACGTGCTATTCATATTTCAAACTATAGCAACAGATTATAAAATTACAAAAAAAGATAATATATTTTCTGAGCTTAATCTCTTTATAAATGAGTTATAAATATAAAATGACTTCATTGATACAAACTTTGATGATTTTTAATTCCAATGCAGAACTTATGTATTAACATGAACTGCAGAAAAGCTTGAGTAAATTAAAAATGTTTAATTACAGGGAGAAAGACAGCGTAAGTAATAAAAAGACATAATGAAAACAAAACACGATTGTATTCTTGATACTACACGACGACAATTAAATAGTTCAAAGAAACTCGGAAATGCTTATATCAAAGGCATTTCTCAGCCACTTAGTAAGTCTAAAAGAATAAGTAAGAAATGATTTAAAGAAAAATTAATTCAAGATATATAAGAGATTCTTATATATAATACTATTGCGATGAAAAAATAGGACTACTTTAAATTGAAACTTCAATAAAGTCAATTATATTACAAGCCCATTAAAGCATATTTATTATGACGATGAATTTCTCCATCGTTGATTAATTTATTAAAGGTAGAATAATTATTATCAGGTTATTTAGTTATTCGTATTTATGTAATTATTAAATTTTATATAATGAACCAATTTTCCAAATAATTGAGCTCTTCAATTTAATAAACTAAATTAAAAATTTTCTCTCCAGTTTAATCTATAATTAATAAATATAAACACATAATAGTAAATATATATTAGTATTACAGTAATAAAAGCAAATGAAAAATTTTCTTAAAAATTTGAAATGAACACAACTACTAGAAATAATTCGAACAAATAGTGAGGGAGAAGAGAGATTAAAAAGATTAAAAATGAAGCAATACAGGATGTAATAAGGAAAGACTAAAGCTGAAATATACAAGACAAGAGTACTTGTACTACAATATTAAATTTTCATAACTTTAAAAAAAAGTACGTCTTTCGATGTTCATTCTCCGTAATAAAATGTTTTTACTTAGCTTTTATTCAGTATATATTCCATATTACATTTGAGCTCATAGCTTAATTTTAGTGAGTGTATAAGAACAAAGAAACGAAAATAATAAAAACTATAGATAATATGACAGGAGTTTATTACTATGTAAAATCGTAATATCTACATAGAAATAATCTATTTGAATAACTTTATTACACGATGAAGGATTCTTAAGTCGTTTTGTTTTAAGCTTGATTGAAAAAGATTATATTACTCATACATATCAAATTTACATTATTATCATAAGAGGTACTTACGTAGCTGATAGAAAATCAATGTACACATGCTCTAGAATGCTGCACTTTCATTCGCAACAGATTTATGTAAGCTGCTTACGCTGAGGGAAATAAAAGTAGCTACCCAATTCTTTTATACGATCAGTAGTTTAAAGAATTTATAAGTGACAGTGATGGAGTTTATTGTTAACTAATCTTACCATAAGTGTAGCAACACTGAAAACTCTACAAAAATGTACTACAGTAAGCAAATTTAATGCATAAACAAGTATTCGTAAACAAATTGTTTCAATACTTTGATGATATAATGAAGGAGAATATTTTATCAAGTATGATAATCAATCAAATCTATGACGCTTAATGCTTTAAAATTATCTACTAAAATTATTTGTTGGAAGAATTTTGATAATCATTTTTATAAAGGATTTTCGTCAAATAGAAGCGATCTACTAAAAACTATTGCGCAAAGCACATAGAAAGTCAATAATTCAAAACCGCATTGCGGAATAAGCGTTTGGGAATTACAGGACAAACTACACTCTTGTTTCTAATTCGCCTTTTTCTTCTACTGCGAAAAACCCCTCCAAGAACATACTAATCTGCCGAGCGTGTTCCATACTAAGTAACTTTAGAACCCTTGGAGCTTCGCTTACGTCCACTTCGCTCTCTCACTCTCTCCATCTCTTAGTCGATTACATTGTCCGTATAGATATACTCACACACTTACACAGAAGTAGAGAGAGAGAGAGAGAGAGAGAGGCAATCGTCGTTCAGCAGTGAAATCGTCGCCTGGACCGCGAGCGGATTACTGAGTCCTTTTCCGCGACATTAACTTCGCTGCGCGCGGTGCGTTGCTAATGTTCCGTCCGCCCCCCTAGCCGAGGAGAAAATTTATCGAACCTAAACAAAACACATCTCACGTACACAGATGCACTCTTGTGCGACATGTGTAAAGGACGGGCATGCACATATATACGGAGAATGAAGAAGACGGGAAAAGGTCGGATTTTGTGGATGCTATAATCCAACGGCTGTCCCTCCTTCTACCTCCCTCTCTATTTCTCTATACCGTGACCAGATTTATCGTAAGCGCTTGAATGAAAGTGAGCGAATAAAGAAACGAGGGAAACGAGGAGAGAAACAAAGAAGGATCATATTAGGAAGTAGAGTGGGGAGGGATACATATAACGTGTACAGATAGAAAGTGTTAGTTAATGTATTATATAATACGAGACCATACAGATTTAATAACATATTCGGTAAACTGAATAAGCGCCTTGTTTTACATAAAGAATATATTCTTGTTGTAAAAAGAGATAAGATATATGAGATTTAAAATTAAATAATCGTACAAATGCAAATTGAACTAATAATATCTTCCGTACAAAGTTGGAATACTTCTTCGAAATATTAATTCCCTTTTAATACTGACGAGATAATGTGTGCCACATCATTAAATCTTTACGAGTTCGATACATTAATTATGAAAACGTCATATTATTACTAATGAATTTATTTATGAAATATTCGAAATATTTATCAAGTTAATGTAACAAATTCTTTTCTATTCTGC
This sequence comes from Platyscapa corneri, assembly GCA_018907185.1. Lineage (NCBI taxonomy): Eukaryota > Metazoa > Arthropoda > Insecta > Hymenoptera > Agaonidae > Platyscapa > Platyscapa corneri. The sequence continues at coordinate 1,816,628 of JACCHW010000004.1, forward strand.
ACTATTATATTATACTTTTCTTTGCTTAAATTCAATTTATTATTGTTTTTCTCTTTCTTTCTTATTTAAACAGATATTTTATTTTTTATTTATTCTATTTATCTTCAAAGAATGGTTTATAAACTTCCCTCATTTTATGATTAAGACTTTATTTATTTTACCTTTATTCTTGTTATTGTAATCTATTTTAAATAATTTATTCCTATTTATTATCAAGGTTTTTAAAATGATTTACTTTCTACAAAATTTCATACTTTACTGTGATATACACCTATAACTCATTTTATAATTTTATAAATTCACAATTTTTAATTACTTATCAATAGTTAATAATTTCAATTGTTTGCTATATTTTGTTAAATTATAATATTGCATTAAATATATCTAAATCTACAGTCATATAATATTTGATTTCGGTCATAATAGTAACTAATAATGGTTGCCTTTAAAACATGTATTACAATATTTAGAAACAGATTTTAATCAGGATTGGATATCAGCTCTTTGATAATATGAATGCAAAGGTTCGATATTATACAATAATTATGAAACTTGATAAAAAAAATTTAATAATCATGATTTTGTTTCTATCTTATTCTTATAAAAGTTATAATTCTATAATTTGCATGAAAGTATGTTAAAAATAATTTCAGAGAAAAATAAAAATTTAAAAGGAATGATTTATCGTTTATTAATTGATGTTGGAAGTAAAGGGTTTTAATTTTAAATAATTTATATTATTAAACATTTTTTTAATAAGTTATTACAGATTTATTAAAATAAAATTGTGAATACAGTTATTATTATGATTAATTTCATAAAGATATAATGAAATTATCATTGCAAATTTTATAATATGTAGAAGATATATTCTAAATAAAACTATATATTTATAACTATATATTATTGTAAATTAAAAAGATCTAATATTAAAGACACTTTTACTTATTCTATGCGTATAAAATTTTTGTTAACATTGTTTACTCTAACTGATAATTACAAAACTAATTTATTAAAATGATTATAATAAATTATGAATTTTATAATTTTTTAAACGAAATTTTATAATTTATTAACAATTGATTGAAATACATTTAATAATTTTGATTAATAACTTTTCAATTAATCAGTTGTTATATAAAAAAAAGTTATTTAGTAAAGTTTCTAACTGAATAAAAATATAATTCGTAAAAGAAATTAATATTTTAGTGTATATCGAAAATCACCGATTAATAAATCTTAATTCTTATAACGTAAGGGTTTTGAATATAAAATGGTGTATTTAAATGAATAATTAAATAACGTATATTTCTATAAAATATTAATGTACTTAATTAAATAAATGTTGAATACCTGTTTCCTACTTTTTTAACATTTACTTGCTCGATATAATTAATCCTACTTTAATTAACATCTGTAATTTGAATATCTTCAAATATTTTATTATTTTTTAAACAAAATTTATCCTTTTGTAAGTATGGGTAAATATTACCGAACCAATAGCTGGAGCCATTTTAAAAGTGACAAATAACATTCTCAAAAATTTTGTTTAGATAGATTAGTGAAACACAGCCAGAAGAACGTATTTCTCTAGAATAAAAAAAAAATAAAAAAACGAATGAAGAGAAAAGAGATAGCGAATGAGACTTACAGTAGCACTGAGGAAAAAAAAACAAAATGAGAGAACGAATTCGCACAGAGCGATAACGCAAACGTTTACCACCTTATATTCGCTATTAAGCCCCGGCTTAATATATTCGAACCGCCGTCTAATTCCGTCCCACGTCGAGTTTTACGGCCGTTTTATTCACCACTAGGCGCTACTTGTTATCCAATAAATTCTTCCGGACTATTCAACGCCCTCGGGCTGTTCAGAAAAAAATAGTATATGGCGACGAACGGAGAGTAGAAAAAATGCCACGAGGCCCCAGGCAAAGGCCAGTGTTTGCTCCCATTTTCACGTTTTCGCCTTGGGCTGTCGCGTTTTCTTACCACGAATATCTTATCAAGGAAATACAAATGCGCATTCACTCGAGCACTATGAAATGAAAATTGTTTCGAGCGAATGTCGCGAGCAATTTGAAAAGAAACAAGCTTTAATGTACATACATATCCTTAATGTAGGTTTTTTTATATTGCTCAACGTAATCGCGTATATTCAATTTAAGTACACAATTCTATGTCTATTTCAAGATTTTTCTTATTTCTTCTGATGATATAATACTATATAAACAAATCTGCTAAGAGAACTAATGATAAATAATTACATTTACATGAATAAATTTTTGATAAATAAACGATAAAAATATGTTAAATAAATTGTTGAATACTATTTTGTCTCGAGCTGACTGCAATTCATTTCGCAGTTGTTATTATGCATAGTCTAAATTTAATGATTTGAAATTAGGGTCACGATTGATTTTTTATTTAATTATAATGAAAATTATTTCTCATTCATCCGAATGTATTTATAAAATTCCAAATAAAAATTAATTACACATGTGCTAACACATATTTTACACGTGTATGAACTAAAATATTATTATAAAAATTTCCATACTCATACATATATAGTAATTATATTAAATAATCGACTTATAAAAAAAATATAATATTTTTTAATTTATTTTCGCTGTGCATTAGGTTTTACACAGACAATTTTCAGCATAATACTAAAATTCTTAGTTAATTATTAAATTTCCTGATTAAATAGTTTTCATATGAAATACTTTGTTTTCGCAAATTATTTTGTTGAAAACACAAATGAAATAGATACTAAAATTATTTGTTTCGTTAAAATATAAAAAAAAACATGCACGACGTGAACCTCAGAATCTTCAGGCCCTCGATTAAAAGCTCACGATGCTTAAAGGTGTGTATTGGATAATGAGCAGCATATATATAATAGATAAATTGTACATGGTTATTTTTGTGACCATAGCAATAAATAAAAAGAGTATGAGTTCAGTGAGATACAGAAGTGAAGAAAGGTACAATGAAAAACGATGATAAAGAGAAACTGAGAAGAAATGATAGATAATATTCACAAACATCAAATTCCTTGTCACGCGTTCTGTTAATCTAACAATGTTAGTCATTGAAATCGATTTTAGATATGTGATACGAGAATTATTTTTTAATCAAAAATCATAATAGAAATTTTATATTTCTTAATTTCATATTTATACAATACTTATAGTTTATCATAGTAAATGCCTTTTCATCAATAATTTTTTAATGAATTTTAATCTTTCCCATTCATATATTAATTAAAAATTATAATTTCTAAAAGACGAATATATATATATTTTGAAAATGAGAGGGAAAGCGATGAAATTCACAAGCGAATGCGTAAGTGAGTGTTTGAGTGAGCGAACTAGAATGAGAACGAAGTAGTGCTTCGAATTAATACATCCCGTATGTCTTAATTATGTCGACGTGGCGGCATATCAGTATATATCAAGGAAAACAAGCCAATATAATTAACAATATAAGAAGGAAAAATGGTAAACATTATATAAAAAATTTAAAGCAATTAAAGGAAATATTTATACATTTAATTATAAATATAAAAATTAACTAATTTTTATTATTACTAAAAATGCTTTGAACATAATTTCTATGCTATTTTATTTTTCCATCCAGAAAAACTCTCTGTACATCGTTATAATTGTCATTTATATTCTTGTAAAAACTTTTTCAAACAATAAATATTTGAAGATTTATTGTTTTTATCGATATATTATGATATTAATATATTCGACATAATTATTCCGAGATAAAATATATACGAATTAATATTGTAATTATTTATTACGTGCTAGACAAAGTATAAGGATGTTACATTTTTAAGCTTTAGTTGTGAAGTTAATTTTAATTATTCATATGATCTTGAACCATATGGACTTACATTAACAGAAAAATTAATATTTTAAATAAAGAGAAATATTAATTGAAAAAATAGAAAAATATAAATTTTTATAATATTTTCATAAAATAAACTATGAAAAGCAGAAAAAGATAAAATTTGTATATAATTATATTTAAATATATCCTTCTTTAAGAGATGTAAATTAAAATAGTAGAAAGAGAAAAAATAAAAAATGATAAATTGTATGATAAAATACGTATACATAAAATTTACTATATAACTACACAATGGTTTATTATCAATTATTGACTGTGCAAGAGGTTTTAACAGTCTAAATAAAATTTTTTTATCTTTCAAAATATATTTATCAGCCAGTCTTTATTCTTTTAATAATTTAATTAAAATTACTTTTTTTATTTTAATCTTTCATTCTCAAGCATTGTATTCCTTTTGCTTATTTATATTTACTTTTTTTTGAAAAAATTGATATAAATAAGAATAATTTAAAGATCTAAAATGAACATTTTTCAAGCTAAATAAACAATATTAGTTTTGAATGTGTATTAATGTAATATTAATTATTATTACTAATTTGTGTGGATTATTGATAAGTATATAAATTATATATAAATATATAATATAAACATATTTATAAATTTTAAATAATGTTATATTTAAAACAGACTGTAATTTTAAACAAAAAAAGTTAACATACCAAACACTAAATTATTAAAATTTTTTTAAATTTTAATGATAACTTTTTTTTTAAACGTACGAGATAGTATCTGTAGTTAATCTACTTAAAAATATATTTAATATACAATATTATTTTAGTTATGTCTAAAAACCACAAAAATTCTATTGTATAATCATAATTGAAAACGTAATTATAATTTAATATTAGTATGCATATTACACATGGGAACAAATGTACAGGATATTTTTAATTAATCAACTAGCCAAGTTATATATTATGAAAAATATGACAGACATTAAATAATATTACATTGAAATAAAATTTTTATTTCTTTTAATTTACAAATAAATGCAGTCATTTATGTTTTTAATTTATGGAAAAATTATAATTATAAAATCTTAATAACACTTAAAATTCTTTAAAATGGAAACTTTAATAATTGCTTTATAGAGTGAAAGAAAAATCATTGAAAAAATTTAAATTTAAATTAAGTGAAGATTTAATAAAGAAGTAAAAAATATATTAAAAATATATTAAAAATAAAAATTTGTGATCTCTATAAAATTTTGCATAATAAAATTATTGGTAGATAATACAGAAAATTTATAATTATTAGTAAATATCAAAGACATTTCAAAATTTTTAAAACCTTGAAGCAAATCTTATCACATTTATTTATATTGTATCCATTTCTTAATAACAATTATCGTTATACTTTAAGAAAAGAAGTAAAATTGCCCTTGCAAATAATTTATACTATTAAAATAAAATTTCGATCAAATCTACTTTTTCCCTTTTAAAATCCGTAATTTTCATCTAAAAAAAAATATTTAGTCACAAGCTTTTACAGCAGCACAATATTACCCCATCAACAAGTACGTAAAGTAATAATCAACGATTGCTTACAAGCTTAGCTTGTCTAAAAGAGGGATAAATACAATAAAACAAGCCGTATTCAGTATCTTCATACGAAGGATTTCCATTCCTGCGAGTTCCTGCCGGCGCTGCTCTCGAGGGAGGATATTGATGAGAGATGGGGCGAACGAGAGAACGAAAGAAGGCATTAATGGAAATTTCAACCATTAACGAGGTTTTGTTTGCTGGTCCGTAATTGCGCGCAGCCGTACTTTCCACAAGTGGCGCCTCAGCGCCTGCCCGTACCCTTGCCACACCGCGGAGTCAGCATCGGCGTCTCTTGACTCTACCCCGGGGCGCAGCAACCTCATCGCCGCACCCACGAGTATTGATGCGGAGTGCAAGGTTCTTAAAGCCGAGATCGACGGCTGGTATCACGAGAGAATGGAAATGAGCATCGCTTCTTCGTGACTACGTTCTGAGCCACCTACGTATGTGTCCAAATAATCCATCGGTCACTTCGTGCGGCTCAGCTTTTAAAGTCACTCATTTATTCATCGCTTAAGACATTACGATAAATGGACAGTATGATAAATTGCGAGAAGGAGAAAATATAGTTAAAAAACGTAAGAAAGAAATCTTTATCGTTAGCTGCTCAAATATTTCTTATAATATAGTTATAATATAAAACTGCTACATCATATTATAATAATAATTAAACTTAAAATTGCTACCTTGTTTTAGAAAATTTCCAGTGAGTAGTTTTTTAATCATTAGCAATCTAGAGTGTCAAAGTAGCTAAATTACACACTGATAATTAATTGGACGTTAATTAAAGCAAATTGTCTGTTAAGCTCTCAACAGTTTTAAATCCTCAGAGAAGAACTCTTTAAGATATTAAGTTACTGCCTACTATTAATAGTAACCACCACATATTCGATAATAATAGTCCTGTTTTATATAACTGCAGCTTATGTTCTAACTATAAAAAAAGTGTTTCTACATCAATTATTGAAACAATGACGTTTAAAGCCAATAAATCATAAAAAAAATTCGGTATAATTATTAATATTTTATTAATATCATTTTTTAACAATTACATATCGATATCATTATATTCAACACATTCAATACAAATTGATTTTCGAGATTTTAAATAGTTCGGTTGATGGGTAAAGTAATGAATAATAAACATAGTTTCTTGTTTTTATACTCACACATTTATATGAATAGAAATGCAGCAAGTATAAATTCGAGGTTAAGTTTTGGTAAGGTGGAGTGATGATAATATAGAGTTGATGTAATTAGATGGAAAGATAGTCTAAGCTATTGTAAAGAAGTTAAAAAGTTAAATTTTGTCACTTTGTCAAATATTGAATAAAGGTGCAAGGAAGTTGAGAGTTTCGATGGAACACGCCTCCTTCACTCCTATCTGGATAATAGAAGCAGGGTGACACGAAGCTGCTCATCAAATTAATTTACTTGATATTAATAGACTTTGGAGGACTTGCGCAATCCTAGCGCTAACAATTTCAGAAACCACACCAACTTGCTTTGACATATGAACTCCCACATAGACTCTCAATACCTAGGGTTCCTTTCTATTATTCGTCTGAGTTTCGACGCATCGATTCAAGCCGAGCACCAGCAGCCAGTGGCTGTACCAGCAGTTACCGAAAGGCGTGTCGGTAAGCACCGTTGGACATCGTTATTAAGCGCATATAAATTAGCATATAAATTGTTCTGTAACCGCGTCGCCGGCTGCACAATTCACGCAACTCCCGTGAATACATACACATAACCATACGAATATACGTTTATAAACGAAAGCCAGAATTCGCATATCTCACTCTGTACTGTACCCGGATTGTTTCGCGTAATCCGACTGTGTGTTTTCTCTGTCTCTCTTCCACTCCACGCCCTCTTTATCTTTCTAATAATTCACAAATTCAGATATCAATTGGAGAGGTAAAAAGATGAAAGATAAATAGAAGGTCAGTCAACGCTGTTCATTTGCAAATCGCTGGGGCAGAGATAATCGTGGATACTTGTTTTAATGGGAATTCGAAAAACGTGAATACAACTCACTTGGTTAGGTATATATTTGTCGACACCTTTTTCAGATTTCTGTTTCATTTAGGAGAAAATTAATATAGATAAAATTTTATTTATTTCATATCAGACTACACTTAAAGTTTATTTTCGATGAATTTTATTTTAAATCCTCCCATTGTTTTACGATACTCCAACATTTGAGAAATAGATACCAATTTTTATATTAGAAAAAGAATCGTGCGTTTATATAAATAAAATATATGATTTGAATAAAACTATGAACGCAAACATTTTAGATTCTTTAATCAATAATTAATAAAACATTATGGAATAAGTTTCAAATATTTTCGCTAATGAAATAAAAAGAAACAAAAATAAATCGTTATTAAATATACTAAAAATCATATTTTTTAAAAATCGTTTCATGTTTCGTTAAACATGAAATTAAGAAAATAATAATGATATTGGCATTATCGCGGATGTAATCTCGGACCATAAAATCATCGGTTTAAATAAAAAAATATTCTCCTCACATCTATTTTTCTCTTCTACTTTGCCGCCTTATTCTTTTATTCTTCCGTTTCCTATTTTAATTCTATGTGATGTCTCTCTTTGTCCCTCTCTTTACTTTCTTGTTTTACAATGAGAAGTACCGCTGTCGACGATGGGGTGATGGCATCAACAGACAATGGCGACCATTACCGGTGCGAAGATTTTCCCTCGCGACCAAACGGCTCACTTTCGCTTTTTTACCCTTTCTTTAAAACAACGAATTCCGTTGTCTTCCGTCTTATTATCTCATCTTCTATTTTGGTATTTCTATTCACATTTCTACTCTTTTACCATAATATTATCGGCTTCTAGCCGAATCATTACACTATAAAATAATTATTCGACGACTTTAAAGTATATAATAGCACTTTCAATTTAGTTAATACGTAATTCTGTTAATGATTTTATTATATTAGTATTTTCAAAAAAACATTTCCATCATATAATTATTAATACATAGCATACACTAGTAACTATGTAATAATTTATAGATTTACAGCTTGAGTATATTGTTAATAGTATAATATTAAGCAGTATATTATTAAAATTATATTAACTTTTGAATGATAGGCAATAAATTTGATCAAGTATGAACTTCAAATTTCTATGCATAGATTACATAAACTACGTACAAAAATAAAAATCATTACCAATATATTTTCATTTATTAAAATTAAATTTCATAAAGTTAACAGTAATTTCTATGAACAAAGATATTATTTTTATACTAAACTAATTATATCCAAAAAGAATAAAAGCAAATATGTTAAATATAAGTGATTTTCATGTAATTATGCATAACGAAAAAAATTATTTCAACAAAAACTTTAAGTGCAGTAAGATAAATTATACTTATTTATATTTTTATTCAACCGGTATTAGAAGCTTGTAAGTTTAATACATTAACACATAAAGCGTCGTTGGTTGATATCTTAGTAATTTAAAAGAATAAGATAAGATAACGAACAAGTTTATCATATCAATTCTCTCGCGTGCTATTCTATAAACAGATATATGTTGAATAGAATTTGATATAGTAAAGTAATAATGTATTTTTTTAAATATTAAACTGTAAAACTTTTGACTAAAAATAAATAAATTAAAGTTGATATGATATGAACAAAAATTGCATATAAAAGTTATCGTAAACTTCAGATACATATATAGTTATATAATTTATTATAAAGTTTTAAAAAATACTTTTATGTTTTTTTAAATCTTACAAAATACGAAGATTTTAATTATTGATTCTAAAAATTCGTCGATTACCTTTGTTATTTTTATTTATAATAAACATAATTTTATTAAAGCATACTTTAAATATTGAATCTACTTTAGGCAAAAAAGAAACTTAAATCTACTTCATTTAATCAACGTTCATATTCAAGTATTTGTCTTCAATATAATGTGAACTATAAGAATAAAGTCGAGATAATGAATGTTGTGAAAAAGTGTATTATTACAATATTACACGGAGACTAAATTTATATTAGAAAACTTAATTATTACAAGAGCACATCAAGTAAAATTTATGTACAAACAGTCTCAGAATTAAAAGCAGATTGAGTAACGGACGTTTTATAAATTCCGAAAAAAGGAAAACCCAGCTTTCCAGTACCTTTGTGATATTAGCCGTCACTTAACTTTTAGGTAGGTCCCTATGAACGGAAAGAACCGCGGTACCCTGAAGAGGATATTACTTTAGCGATTGGCAAACTGCAAGTGGGTACTTGGAAAGTCGCAAAGTCTCCGTCACATCGAAGCACTCGAGTACTCATGCAAAGCCTTGCGCGACTTGCAGCGCAGTAGAGCGTTGGAAGCAAGGAGAGAGACAAAAAGTGAAAGAGAAAGATACAAAGAGAGGACGGAAATTCGCAGAGCAACAGTGAAACTCGACTTTGAACCGTCGTCGAGGCGTGCAAACTCCGAAACTTCGACGCATCGTCAGATGAACGTCACGAACTCTCGGAACTTCGGCGTTTATACCCGTTTTTTATGGGGAATCGTGAAGAATGAAACCTCCTGCTCATTTTTCAGAAGTCAATAACGGCATTAAGGAAGATTAAAACGCATGCACAATAATTTTAGTAATTCCGAATTCCAAATAAAATCGATTAAAATCGATCTTGGAGATATTATAAATGAAGTAAAGAGACAATTCTATAAGTTTATGTATAGAAATCTTGAAAGTATCCAGACTTGATTCAGACGCAGTGCTTTTTCAAGTGAAACCTAATAACGTGTCTCCAAATATTGCGGACTCTGTAGTCGTTGGATATACGAGAGAAAACAAAGATTAATCTCGTTATTATTAAATATTAATATTCCGTTTATTTTTCCAGTTTCATCTGACAAAAATTTTTTAAATTATCTTTATTTTAATTTTTTTTTAGAAATTTATGATGAATAAATAAAGTTTGTATTGTAACTAATGTATTGCGTAATGAAAAACTTGTAAAATAAATTGTATATGCATATTTGTATTGTATTTCCTTGAGAAAAATGAAATATGAACCGTTTTAAAAAAAAAAAAACAAATATTTTTATTATAATAAAAAATGATGTATTACAATTGTAAAATCAATATTTTCAATAAACAATATTTATGTGACAGAAGTAAGGAAAAGATTATATTTAAAAATTTAACAAAACTGAAATTGTCATTGAAAGGGAGAAAATAGTCAAGAGAATAAGAAAAGTGAATAGATAAGAAATTAGGATGATAAACTCGACGACGGGTTATAAGAGTCGTATAAAGTACAATTTAAAAGTAAGTTAAAACGAAGAAGAAAGAGAGGAAACCAGTATTCCATATCTTTCCGAGCGTATGCGCGGGTGAGATGAGTTCGTGGATAATTATTTATCGCCTTATCAAACTTTTATAATCCTGATTCAACGCTGATGCGGCATCTGTGGAGCCCTATCTAAGAATATACGAACCTATCTCGCACTTTCCTTATTTCTCTTTGTCCTTCGTCCTTCCTCTTATTCTCATCGCCCCTTCCCCTCGTTTTCTCATCTTCGTTTATTTCAAGTTTTTAACGAGTTTCTAAATGTCATAAATGATCTCGTGCCATTCTGGATTATGCGTAGGCGAAGAAGATAAAGACTTTTAACGCGACACGTTGAATCTTTATCAAAGAAGAAGGAAGAATATCACGAGACTATGAGAGTGGACTACGTAGAACTCAGCAATAGTTTTACCCATGACGATTTTCGATATAATTAACGTACGTTTATTTTCATGAACCTCAGCAGTAGCGATAAAAGTTTTATGCCGATCGAGAAAGATGATTAGGCAGCTCGTCAAACACAATTTAAAATTTAGCGACGATTTTATAGACGTGAATGTTCCATTCCTGCTTCATTCTTTGCATATGAAATTTAATTCTTATACATTCTTTACGTTGAAAATTACAATTAGAATTTAAATTAATTTCAGAATTAATTATTAACAGGAGCTTCTTATTTAATTAATAACTACTATGTCTTTTTATTATTCTGCAGGTTACTTTTATTATTAATTGTGCATGTAAAAATTATAATTGCGATTATATGCTTTTTTAAATAAGAGTTAATAATTATAATAATCTGATTATTATAATACATGAAAAAACGAGTACATAAAATAAGGCATTATTTTTCCTAAAAAAACTTCTACAATATCTTGTTTTATAAAAAGTATTATACACTTAAAATAATTTATCCTCTCTGAAAAACAAAAAACTTAGTTTAAAACCTAGTAAAAGTAGATGCTGTATCAAGGAAATCACATTTCAAATACGTATATGATCTTCTTTTTCTTGAGTGAAGAAATAAAAAAATTATAGTAATAAGAAGATTATTTGTATTCCATTCCAAAGAATTATATTAAAATATTTGAGTAACCTCTTTTCATTATAAGGAATTTTCAATAATATTTTTCACATATTTCATATAAATTTATACATTCTTAATTTTTTTAAAAAATTAAAAAATTTTTTAATAATTACTCTTTTTATATGAAAAAATTTTACCCTGCGATTATTTTACAGTCATAAATTAAAAAAATTTAATATTAAAGATGCCTGAATATTTTAGTAAAATTAAATTTAGAATTAACTAAATGTTTACATTTATTTACATTACAAAAATTTTCAAACTTTTCTAATGTTCATAATAATCGAGTAACAAATATTTTTTCCAGATATGCTACATAAATTTAAATTTTTGTTTACTTTTCAGACTTAACATTTTCACTGTGTTCACTAAGCGAAGTTGACGTCTTCATAAAATTAAATCGTAATACAATTATATAGTGAAAAGACACACATTAATACGCTCTTACCTACTGAATTTAGAGAATCTTATGTCATATTAACTAAAGTTCTTTGAGTTTAAAGTATATTCTAGTAAATTAAAATGAAGTATATATAAATAAGCATTCAGTAGTAACAGTTCTACTCAGAATCATTGTCTTTATATGAAGGAAGTCAGAAGCTAAAAACCGGCTGTACAATGCATTTTAAGCTAGAATTCCTGAAGCAGTGATTCTCTTAGCTGCGCGTAAATACATCAAAGAACAATGGAATTTTCCAGTTCGGGCATTAGAAGCGCCTCCTTGGGATGAAAACCAAAGTAAAAAAACGCACTCAGCATGCACATTTAAAAATTAAAAAGTAGCCTTTCTCCCACGTGACCGCTCGGATCAACCCAGCGACGTACAATAACTCAAAGGTGTTCGTCCTCATATTATACAAGCGATAAAAAAAGCTCTCGTCTTCTTCACAGGTGCAAGCCTCTTGACCCTTTTTTAGGAGGCAAAGAGCCCGACGCGCGGTCATGGACACTTTGAAATTCAAAACGCAGGGCCGCCTCCGCTAAATCAAATTTTGGGTCCGTACACCCACGGCGATTGCGGTGTGACAACAGCAGCGTCGGTCTCGGACGCCTCGATTCGCGCGTGTCCGAACCACTCTGCAATTAGCGCAAGCGCTCATATATGTTTATCGCAATGTGAGTGATTACAGATGCGGGAGCGCTTTTTTGGGTGCGTGTGAAATGTGCGTCGAAAGAGCGGCGGGGAGATGAAGCGCGGACAATATAGTGATCCAGGAGAGAGGACAATTATTCCTCGGGTACTAATGAAGCAACAATAGTAGATTCTGGACCGACGTAAATTTAAACTGAGTTTTCAAAGCTATTGTAGCTATCGTTGATAAGTACAAGTTTATAGACACAAGCATAGTAACATTTTCAATATTGACATAAAAGAAAGTTCTCAAGAGCTGCTGCTTAGATTTCCACTTTGTTCTGTCTACTTTTATTAAATTGTAATATAAAGCTAAGAAAGAGGAAAGTGTTCGTTAAAAATAATTAAGTCATTACAAGGCAGGAAACCTATTCAAACTTTAACGAACTTAAATATTGTATTAATTGTTATCATTTAGTTGATGAAATTCATCTTATTAAACGTAATTACTTTTTAGCTTATCTGATTAACAGTCAACATTGTTTCTCTTGTTTGACCTCTTTAATGTAAAGAATCTTGTATTTCATTAATTGTTAATCATTTTATTAATTTTCGTAAAGGTAAATGAATTATAATAGAAGAATTTTAAACACAATTCAAGTTTTAGGTGAGTCAATATATATTTGTACTAAAAAATTTGCATACTTGCAGATGCAATATCTTGTATTTCACATTATAAATTGATATACTTTTTTAAAATAAAGATTTTTTCTTCCTTCAGATTTATACTCGAATAAAACTGTGTTCAATGTATATCTTGACATACAAGATTTAACTTTAAATATATTTTAAAATTTCTCAAGATTACTTCTACTATCAGATTAATAACTTTTAGAATTTAATTTTTTTTTATTGAGAACAATAATCAACGACTTAATATATTAATAAAGTAATATTATTTTTGTTGAAAGATAAATTGAATTGCTTTGCGGCTGAAATTTCGTAAAAAATCTTTAAGAAAATGTATCGTTTACATTATAAGTGAAGCTTCTGCAACATATATAATTGAAAAGTTCACAAGGAATGTAAATTTTGTAGAAAGTTTTATCCCTTCATTGAAAGGCTAATAATAAAAATAAATAGCACGCTTTTTTACCGTATTTTTCAACCGAATAAAAAGCTGAGTTTCAATTTGCCTTAGTAAAGAATTTATTAAAAATTCTAAATTAAAATGAAAAATTCCTTTCTGTCGAATGTACATTGATAATTTCTTTTGTAAATGCTAATTTACAATTATAACGATCGCAGTTAAAAATTATTTGTATATTAAAGAAATAAATTGAATTTATAATAAAGTTTTTAATTATATGTATACATTTTTTTAAATATTGAAAATAATGCTATTGTTACACGCGAATTTACGAAGAATAATATTTTCCCAGCAAAAAGCGCATTGTTTTTTGGAAACTAATGATTAATTAAATATTATTTTCTCATGTCTATGAACGAAGGTAAAGTTTAAAATAATATCGTAGTCGAAAAACTGGACGATTGGATATAAAAGCGAAATATCAAATATCGGCAGATATTTCATCTGGCGTAGTACGATACATGTAATCTTCCAGACGTTTCACACCGACATCGCAGCTGTCGCAAAAAATACAGTTTGCTCAGTTCGTTTGAAAGACTCTGGTTCAAGCACCATGAAAAAGGAGTAAATATAAAAGAGGAAAAGAAAAAGAGAAAAGAAAAGAAAAGAGAACTCTTTTTCTAGGTAGACAACGTCGAACGCGTCAGTCGAGCGGTTACGCTTAAGCGCGCTAATAATTAACGCGTTTGCGATAAGGCCGTGCCATAGCTGTCCAAGTGTTTATGACCTGAGTTATAAAGAGCTTTTGTATTCTTCAGAAGGCGCATAATTAAATTTGAACCCTCCGAGAGAGTTAGGAGAGATATATACGCGACTGTCACGGGGTGCGCCGTTTATAATTTTCAACCTGAATGTACTTTGACGTTTATGCTTATAAAACGCGTCCCTTTAGTAATTCAAACGAGATACATTTTTAATCTTTGGCGTACGCACATGAATGCCTTTCACGGGTTAAAACGATTCGTGGAGTCAAAAAGAACGTGGAAAAAATTTCGAATATCTCAAGCGCACAACAAGCTTTTTCAAAGCACACTTCAATTCTTTGAAAACTGCGAGCTTTATAACTGTAAAATCGAAATTTGTGAGAATAAATCCTAAACGCTAAAACCTAAATTAAAAATAATGTTGTCTCGGTGCAATATCGAAAAGTAAATTTGTTACTGTCGTACATTAATGAAAATTACAAAAAAGTGTTTGTCAATTCTTACAATTTAGAAAATTTCTTTCGAAGATCTTAAATTGTATCAATATAAAAATGCTTTTAATGCTTCACTAAATGCACAAAAACTTTGTAAATTAATTTTATTATACAATAAATCAAGTTTTAAATTTATTTTTAATTTATTACTCTATTACTCTACCCTATTATAGGATAACTGTGGAACGTAAAAGTTTATATAATTTTACAAATTTTTACTAAAAATATTTACTTTGTAATAAGAATACAACGTTAATAGTTAGGAGTTATCAAACTTTATTAGTATTAATTTTGAAATATAATATAGATTATATGTTCCTCAAAAATCTTTATACATTCATTTACATTGTAATTCTGTAAATGCAATTCTAATTCGAACTTCAGAAACGTTGTCTCATTATCAATTCTAAGCTTAATAATCTAATTCTTAAAAAATAATGCGTTTTCTAAAAGTCTCGAATAAATTTTATTATATATAATGATAAAATTTTTGTAGCATCCAAAGTAAATTTACTTTTATAAAAAATTGCATGAAGTCTTACAGTAACTAAATAATACTAAACTATTATTTCCAAAAGCTAACAAATTTAAATGAATTCTTACCTTGATTCATTTAAAAGAATTTAATATTAATAGGGAGGGAAATATACCTCAAAATAAGTAAAATTTTAAAATAGAAAACGTACTTATTTATAATACAAAATGTCTCAAAATTATTCTTAATCTCATATCGTATAATTTCGTAATTGTATTTTATTTTTTCTTAATTTAGTTTCAAAGCAAAACTATATTTTAAATTTTCGATAATCAATATCAATATAATATTATTAATTTTTACAGTAAAATAAACCATTGCTTATTTTATTTTTAAAACTTGTTATCTATGTTTTTTAGCAAATTTTAGTTTCTATATTTAAAACATTCTTTTAAAATCTTATCTAGTAACTATAAATTTTAAATATAAAAATAATGTGTGGAATTAATAATTGTTAAATTAATATTTTATAAAATAAACTAAATGAATATTTTTTATAAAAATAATTCATAGTACTTTCATTATCCAGTTAATAATTTTAAACGTATATATATATATATATATATATATATATATATGCAGTATTTAAACTTATATCCATTTTAAATAGTTCTTCAAATATATTTATTAATTCATTACTCAATATCAAGTAATTTAAAATTTGTGTATTAACGATGCTGTTTAATATAAAAGATATTACTTTTAACTGGGTAATTTTCAGTAATATTAAATGATGAAAGGAATATATAAAAAGTTCGAAAACCATAATAATTGTTCCTTGATAATACGCCCTTAAAATAGAAGCTGCAAAATACCTGGTAACGCTTTTGAATTTGTAGATTTTAAGTAAAAAGACAAATAAAAATTTCGAAAGACATATATGAACATTTTATAGTCATCAATGGATATTAAATATCTTAAAGTCTACGATCATTGCAAAAATCTTATTTTATGAAAAATAACTAATAACTAAAATAACTAACTTTTTATGAAATGCATTGATTTAATTCCTGTATGTTTACTTTTAGTCGTTCTTCAAAAGATATTATATTTTGTTAACACATATAACTAGGAAAATTTAAAAGTAAATTCTACAAAGACTATTTTTATCCTGACGAATTTTTAAATGTTGACATTTTGAATTAATAAAGTCTTGTCCGCTACCCTTTAACAATTTTTTAAGTTTCTAAAACTACAGTTTTTATTATAAAAGATAAAAATTATATTTATAAACTTATATTACTTATATATAAAAAATACCAGGAGTGGAATTTAAAAAGGTGAAAATTATTACGATATTTAAAAAAATTATTTATATTTATAAAGAATAATTTTTTTATTTTAAACTCGCAATTTTAGAACCGATGTAAAATATGATTTATGAAGATATTTTTAGAAATAAAAAATAAATTTTTATTTAGCTTCGCGAAGTATTTAAATAAAAATGATGTTCGTGTACCTTATATAAATTTCTAAGAATTTAAAAAAAATAATAATGACACATTGATTTATATATTACCTTTTTATTTAAATGGTATATTCTCAGTAACTATCAACAAAAAAATTAACAAAAACTATTGTAATGTACAAAAATGCTGTTCATTTAATAATAGAAAAGATATAGGTAAAAAAATTTAATGTATTCATGCTTATAACATTCAATCATGAATAAAGCTGTACTTAAAAATTTCCTAGTCAATTCAATATATTTTACTGTTCAATTTCATTCATTATTTTTTTTCTTAAAGAAATACATCTTTGCAAGGAAATTCAGCACTACCTGAACTACAGTATTACATATAGGAGTGTACTTGTGCACGCGCGCACGTGTATTTAATCAAAGTCAAGTTTGCGTCTCACTGCATGTAAGTATTTATCTCATAAGCTGTTTATGAATAGTGTTGTATTTACAGTGAAATACGCTTATTTATCTTTTTGAATATTGCTTGCGTCGCTTCTTTTTCTTACTTATATTTCTACAGTTGAACGTCTAACATTTTATGAGCTTTTGATTTATAGAAAGTTATTATTAAAGTTACTATTAAAGTTATTAAGTAAAATTGTGGAGTGGATCGCGACAACAGCATGTTATATTAAGAGACAGGTATCTCACTGATTAGTGGATAACACTAGTAGATGATATTAGTAGATTATCGAAAATATACTTAGAAATATAATATATCAACGGTAGCAGATATTCATGCTAACTTAAATAATGTTATAAGCGTATAAATCGATGCGTTTTATCTATTATATGAAGTGACAAATTCACGTTTCCAGAAAGTATAATTTTCTTATTGTTATGATTACTTTGTTGATTTGAAAATGGCACTGTGACGGCTATATAACTTATATACTTGTATTATTGAAGCGAATAATATATATTTGTTTCAGAATCTGATATGAAATTGTATGGCGGTCTTTAGTTGTCAGTTGAGAAGTATACACATTTTGTTCTGCATACTCACATTTTTCTTAAATGACGAATATATGGAGAGGAAAAATCAAGAAGTCTAATTGCTTATCAATAGCATTTATAATTAGAGAAAAATATGATAATTTTCCTCTGAAAATGAGCATTTTTCATATATTCATTTTCTAAAATTCTACAGAGTTTAAATATTAAATTTTCTTGGTTAATTCAGTAATTATTTTTATTTATTCGTATTAACTTAGTATTCAAGAAGTTATAAATATTTAATCGTTGTTTTAAGCTTCTTTATTGAGAACACAAAGAATTTATGAAAGAAACTTATGAATAAAAAAAGTATAAATGGTGCATTATATAAGGCTTCACGACAAACTAATAAAATAAAGCTCATTCGATTAGTAGAGAAGAGCGAAAGCCTTTTTTTTTTTAAAAAAAATTACATAAAATCAAGGGAAAAATACTGATGAGAATGAAAAGAAATTTCGGATCTCGAAAACATAAACAAGGGTCAGAAAATATTCATACGACCGGGTGATATGAATGTGCAACGTCTCCGATTTAATGAATGTAACGAAGCATTATTCGATTATTAGAGTTGGGTGTTGTGTAATGGGGATGAAGCTACGCCCATCAGCAATAAAGTCGGCGATGACAGAGCTTTAACGTGGTCTGTGCTCAGAGATAAAGAACATCTAAGACTGAAAAGAAACGAGGAAAGAGCTGAAGAAGAGAGAAATGAAACGAAGCAGCTTGTCTTTGGACTCATTTTTTCTCCTTTTCTTTGTTTGAGAAGCACGTTTATCGCCGGCTTATATAACCGCGTAAAATCGTCTCAGGTCCTACGGTGCGTAATACACGAGCTTTCTTGTACTCTTTACGAGTTCGCAAAAGTCGGTTATAGCGATTCGTGCCCACATTCTATGCGATGGGTGGGGCAGACTTTATTAAACAAATGGCTTTTCCGAAAACTCACGCGCGTCCTTTACTCGGACATTCTCTTTTTACAAGCAGACCTCCGCAAACGCTTTTCTTTCATCAAATTTTTGGCAGTCTATCTTAACTCACATTTATTAATGCACGTTGATCGCTTTTTAAAATACTGCTATTTCCCTAAATCGGTATCTTCATTTTTTACTCTTATTTGCAAAAACAATTTTCGAATATTAAATACTAATTTTATGATACAAAATTTCTGACAAGTACATGAAAAATTCATTGCGTTAACCATTCTCTTTAAAGGTTGAATACTTAAGCTCGTCGGTGATAAAAACAAGCCTATAAAATTTGATTTGAATAAACATATACGTTTACGCATAAAAGTTTCCTCCTCTGAGTATAAAGACATGCGTGTAATTGCTCGTGTAACATGAAATAAGGAAAAGAAAAGTTAAATAAAATTAAGAATGAGGCAACGTATTATACCATTAATATCAAGTTGAAATGCTTGTAATGAACAAGGAAGAGATTTCATCGGAGTTAAAAAAGAGAAGTGAAATCCTGTTCCAATCTTATCGCTACAATTTTTACATGCACTTAACATTCTATGCTCACCTTTCCCGAGGAATAAAACGAAATTAACACTCTGTCTGGCTAGAGGTACCTTTGGGGGAAAAGGGCGTTCGCGCCCGCCCTCCATCAATAATACGTACATTAAAGTTCGCACTCGCGCTGTTCCGCTTAAAAGACGATAATTGAGGGTAAAAGCGCGCTCCGTGTGACTCTCTCACTTGGAAAACTTGGCAGATAAAAGCACCGTCAACGTCAGTAGCACTAGCAACAGCAGCAACAAGGTTTCTCCTCTTTTTCTCGCTCACTCGGTGCATAAAATAGATGAGCGCAGTTGGAGCAACCGGGCGTTTTGCGCGTTGCCAGGCAGTGGAGAAAGTGCATTGAGATACGTCGCGGCTCGGGACTGTTACGAGATATCTGATAATGCGCGCAGCACTCGTGCGACGCATCTATGCGACGTGCTCCTGTACTTGTCGGAAGAATATGCCGATCGTTCAAAGCGGAACCTGGAGATTTTTGAGACGAGATATTCGACGTCGTTACGTGACAACCAAAGTGAAGCGTCAGTTGACAAATTCTAGATTCTTCGCACGACAACATTAATTATACACTACCCGACTTGCTGTGTATTTTTATTTTCGTACAAACATTCATCACTTAAATTTTATAAAATTCATTTTCGTATTAGAGCAGCCGCTAATTAAAAATCTCTGTATGCGATACTTAAAAAAGTATTTATCTTCTTCCGTATACGTTATGGACGAATACGAACTTCTATCATTAATTTAATAAGCTTTTTATATCTAATACTAACTACGTAAATAACTTAAATAAGTTAATATTATATTGTAAATTTACGAATTAAAATTTTGGTTTAAATGTAGTTCTTGATAGAAAAATCTATAATACCTGAATTTTTATTATTTATTTATGCTAAAATATATGGTATACGAAACGTACTAAAGTATAGAAATTGTATGAAAACATTCCCTAAACATTGAAATTTAAAATTTTCCATATTTGTAGTATAAAATACTAGATATCAAAATGCTTGCATCGATGCTTTTTGCAATACTGTTGTAATTTTCAGTTACTATCAAACATTATCGTTCTATAATTTAAAATTTACAGTTGAATAAAGATTTTATCAATATTTTATATGTAAATAAAATGAATAATTTTTATTTTTAACGAAATATTTGATTATTAAGTTTTCTTTATATGAATTTCATTGATCAAATATGAATAATTATTGATTTTATAGAATAAGAAAATTCAATAATACCATTAAAATTTTTATCAATATTAAATTACATTCTTTATGGATAACATACTTAGTCAGTTATTATTATTATTATTATAAATAAATTAAAAATTAAAATTATAATTTTTAAATATTACTTTCGTGTAAAATAAAAAATTTTTCCTAAATTTTTATCACAAGATAAATAGTGGTTAATTCTTCTTATGCAGAAAATATATCTCAATATATACACCAATAGTAGTTATTTAAAACTAAATTAAATACTAATTTTTGTGTGCTACATTAACGAATATGCTAAAGTTAAGATAAATAATTACTTTTTCACTAAAAAATTATTTGTATATTGATACATGAGTAGTATCGTATTATAAACAATATATTAGCATTTATATACTTGTACTTCAATTTATTAATGCAATTTATTTAATTTATTGTTAATTCCTTTTTAATTTAAAATATTTTAATATCAATCTTTACCCTCAGATATTTTTTAAATATTATAAAATTTTTAAATTATTTAAATCATTATAAAAAACTGTTTTACAATTAATACCATATTGTATAAAATTATTATCATATTTTAATTGAGCTAATGATAAATACATTAATTTGTAGTAAATCTGTAAAATCTGAATTTTAATAGGCGAAAAATGCAATCATAATATATTTTAGAACTTTACAAAGTATTATCAAAACGTAGCAAAATCTACAAGAAATATATTTCATACGAAAATCATTTTATACTTCAGAAAAGAAGAGAAATTGTTATTGGAATAAAGAATAATATATATTATTATTTGAGATTAATTAATACCAAAATGGCTACAAAAGATAAATATAATTTTTACAATTTAACGTCCATTAACTTGCAGTAGACACTGTATTTTAAAGATGAAAATAAAATAGATAAGCTAAAATTACAATGAGTGTTTGATGCTTAAAATTTTGATTTAATAGTTTGATTCCTTTAAAATAAAATACATCTTCACTATCATTTGATCAAAATGAGTTCTCACATATGTAGAATCTGACAATTAATTTAAAAAAAATGAAATTTCTTTTCTTCAGTTTGATTAGTACATGCGATTAATACAAAATGCGTACTATATTTGAAAAAGATAATAATAAAAATGTTCCACATGGTAAACATTCTTTTGCGCCAAGAGTGTACAATTACACGTGCATACACATTCATCAGGAGAGAAAAGAGCCTCGGTAAAAATCTATTTCATATTTTTAATGAAATGCTTTGGTCAAAGTTGCACGGGTATACAGCTGCATGTTCGAAGCTTTCATCGAGAAGGCGACAGTACACACCGGTGCCGGAGAGAAGAGTATCATCCTTACCAGAATTACAAAAATATTTTGCTGCTTCGTTTTTCCCAGATCTCCTCTTATTGTCGGCAACGGATTCGCGAGAGCATGCATAAACGCGCTTGCACAGACGAGTCGAATACGAGTCTCGTGCACGGCTGAGCGAGCACATAGCACCCGACTATTCATCGCTCTGAAAGAGAAGGAAGAAGGTCTGAGAGCGAGACGTGGGAATCTGGATAATGCTGTTGCAATTCGGAAATAATTCCGGATAAAATCGCTCCCACTGCCACTGCCAAGAGGATAACTCTTGCAAGAGAAAGAAGGCCGAGAACGTTGTGTGGATTAATGATGAAAAATGTTCTGCGAATATGTGTGGAAGACACTTGATAGGATGTCTTACTTTAAGCAACATTTGCGTGACGAATTTTGTTTTTAAATGTTTTAGAATCAAGTATTTGTCCGCTTATAAAAGGAGAATACGTACTGTAGTTGCAAATGAAGCCTTAGCTGTTGTGCGGAGCATTTCGCGTTGACATAAATCTAATTAAATTTTCGCGTTATATGTTGTCATCATTTTTTTGCAAGAAAATATAAGGATTTTTCTTGCTAAAATGCCGTTGTTCCGTTGCGATAACAAGAAACAAAATTTAGAAGCTTTTCACAGCATTCGAAGGAAAGTGTTGCTAGGTACTACGTTATTCAGACCCAAAGTGCCGAAGAGCACAAAAAGTTTAGATGCAAAATTTAAAAGAAAGGAAATCTTGCGTAAAAATTATGCATATTTAAATGCATTTTCTAAAATTTACTTCGGCACATGAACGTAACGTATTCGTCATGAAATGTTTTGTAAGCACTTTTCATCCATTTAGAGTAGTAAGCTTTACAAGTTATATAAAACTGTAATGGTATTGATGTGGAATGGAAATTACGGAGTGCCGTGGATATTTAATTGAAATTAGATTTCACGTTATTATAGGAATATCAATCACATTATTTGACCATCGTAAAGTCATAATAAACGACCAAGAATAAATTTACTTGCAAATAGCGAATCGATAACGCTCCATTCAGCATTTATATTCTGTCGGTTTTCATAAAATACCGGCATTTTCTGGTGTGCACTTTATCTTAGAAGCCATAAAATAATGGAGAAAAACACGGAGAATTAATCTTCGTAGCAGCACAGCGTTGGACAAGTGCTTATCACCGTTACTCCTTGACGCGCAACTTTCAATTGCCAATCGATAAAACGTCGATAAGGCTGCTTTTAAGCAGCCTAATCCAATGAAGCAACTAGGACATTCTGCGAGCAGGCACACGCGGTACGACACCAACCTGGGGGAGGCTCACGCGATAAAGCCTCTCAGAGTTCGAGGCTCGTCCACGAAAATCCGACGAGTTTGGTCACGTTCAACGAATAGTAAACATCTTGACATTTGTATTTGTACTCGCGAAAACGTTACGTTCCGAACCCTCATCCACTATCGCTTGTCGACTTTTTTTTAGCTTGCCCGCCCAAAGTTGCGGGATGTAAGCCCCTACGGAGATGCGGCGTCAGCGTTCGTAGTTACGCTTCCTGCGGAGATGCGGATCCTGCTCCCCTTCGCATGCTAACGCGCGGGTGCGTTATATCACACATATATCAGTCCGCGTGGCAATCGCAGATGCATAATCGTCGGAGCCCCTCTACCGTGATTCCCCTGGCGCCGAAGTGGTTCTTCTTTCTTTCTTTGCCTCTTTCTCTGTTCATTGCGGTAACTCTCGCTTTTGCGAGGCTTTAATGGCCTCTGACAACAAATTACTGTTTGGATGGCTCAGATTTCAATTTGTCTCGACTTTCGTGTTCCTTTATTTGTTTTTTCATTGACGTTCATGCCCTATTCGTCGGACTCGAGACTTTTGTCCGTGAAATGAATCGCTGTAATTATAAAAGAGCGAACAACTATTCACAGGTAATATATGTTGCTTTCTAATAAACGTTTAGTTTTAGAGAAACTGTATTGCTGAATTACATGAACGATGCAAGTTGTAAATAACACTGATTGATTAAGCTTTCTTAAAAAGACAAGACAACAAATTTTCAGGATTAGCAGAATGCTTTAAGACTTTTTAATAGTTTTTCGTGGTAAACCAGTTACTTCGAAGTATATGCATCGAAGTCATGTTTAAAGACATCGATATAAATAT
The DNA here is from genome assembly GCA_018907185.1 of Platyscapa corneri. NCBI lineage: Eukaryota > Metazoa > Arthropoda > Insecta > Hymenoptera > Agaonidae > Platyscapa > Platyscapa corneri. The sequence goes on from JACCHW010000004.1 coordinate 1,841,200, forward strand.
TTCGATTTAAATATACTTTAATGGTCGCTTTTTATCCACTGCTCTAATACTGAAACGATTACAATTAAGAAATAATTCAGTACTGTAGATATTTAAGGGATTAAAATTTATTTTACATTATTACACAAAGAGATATTTTTAGTTGAATAGCTTCTAAATACTTTTAGTAACAGAAAAATGTGAATTCTTCAAAAAAAACTTCCCTACATTAAATAAGAGCAAATTATATTTGATAGTATAATTAAATATTTAAATGTACCTCATATTTTATAAAGACTTTTTTCTTATTAATAATTTGTTTTGGTAAATCTGATTATTGTAAGAATTTAATTTATTACATATTACTAACTTCCATAAAAAAGAGTAATAAAATATAAAAAAATCCATAAATTTTTCTGTAAATAGAAAGTATAAATGATTTAACAAAAATAAACTGTTATTCATAATTTTTTATAGCTATTTAATATTGACTTTTATATATAACGTGATTTTACAATTAAATGTGTCAATAAGAAAAGTTGCATATTTATTCTACAGTATATCGTATACGCGCATTGTTTATTATTATTGTATTTATATACTACTGGCTACGTTTTTTCCGATGAAGTACTTAAAAAATTAATTTTTTATTTATTTGAATTGATTTTGCTTTTCCTCGCATTCATATTGATTGTGCAAATACATTCAGACCACAACAGTACACCAAGGAAAGCAAGTTGATGATCTCGAAGTGTCATATCGTCTCATTCAAATCTTATTCCTGCGTTCGTAACACAAACGATAATTCAACTGACCGTACATTATTGATAACTACGTTTTTCTCACGAAATATCGATTATTGTATTAACAAGATATTCTAACAACTTTAACATGTATCTAAAAAATTGTTTATTTTTTCTAATTAAATTTTCTTACTGATTTTCTTAACTTGATTTTCTTGTTTAAAATAAATAAGTACAAAATACACTTAAGAACAAGCATGGTTATAAATAGTCAATACAATATTTTAAAAAATATTAAATAAATTTATTTATATATTTATTTATATAATTATTACAACCTATATGGAATTTACATGATAATTTACTTTCTAGTATACATAATGTAAATAAATGATACTAGACGTATTCAATAATATAATTTAAATGTATGCAAATAGATTTATATAATTTTCTCATAAGTTTTTCCATTTAGGCTTATTTCTTAATTTTCTCGTGAAGTGATCACATAAATTTCTTTTGCTTAATACTTCTTTTACTCTATAATAATATAAAAGCTTAGGCATGATGGAAAAAATTATAACTTATTGGTGTTTAAATGGAAAATACTCAATTGAAATATTTAAATGGAAACGTTTTATTTGCTCAGTTTTTAAATTTAAAAAACCAATGTTTATCTTAAACAACATTAATAATGTCACAAAAATTTATTTTTTAATTCTCTGACGATTTTTATTGGTAAATTAAAAAGAGTTAATAAAAAGAATAAAAGTAACAATATTAATCCTACTTATATTAACGTAGATTTGACATAATTATATTTTAATAAAACTTGAAGTAACGAATAACTTTGTTGCTTATTTATGGTAACATAATAAATTCATTTTTCATTCATAAAATTATTACTGTTTTAAAATAATTTTCAAACAATAATCACATAAATTTACAAATGCAAAAGTAAAATCTCCTAATTTATATATACACAATTAAAATTTAACGAATTTACGATATATAGTAGTTATTATATATTTATTATTAACTGATAAAACCATGAAACGTGAACGAAGATATTATATTTTATCATCAAACGTAATACCTTGTGTGATAATAAATCGTGATGCTATTCACACTATAAATTATTCGACCTCGTTATTCGATAATTATTATGTCATACGCTTACAGATTTAAACTCACTCTCCGGCAGTAAAACGAGTTTCATTCGCTAATTTTGCAACAGCATAAAAAAGATCTCTACGAGGTTTACTTTCGCGGTGACAAAAAAGAAGCTCGCGAAGGTTGACCGGAGTTTCTATCCTTGCTCACGCGAGTGCATACAAACACGTGAGTGTCCATCGCTCTGGTCTATAGTCGTCTGTATCTGAAATGCAACAAGAAAATCAAGAGTTGCATGCGCGACACAAATCGGATAATCCAAGTTAACAAAGATCTTCTTTCCATTGGTTTCTTTTCCCTCTCGTGTAATTAGATCGCGATAGCTTACCTGAAACAAAATAATGGAATCAGAGTTAAATATTTATTTTTTTTATGTTTCTTAAAGAATGTGACAAAAAGTATATGAGCATGTTTAGTAACATCGATATTGTTAATTACGTTAAAACAATGTATTCTCTATAATCTATAAAATTAATTATTCCGATGAGTGTAGTACAAATCAGTAAAATATCTGACACCTGACCCACTGCACATAAAGATTATAGTTTTTAACTTAAAAAAAACTACTAAGTATTTTTAGTTTAAACAGTTTAATTCATTCAAAAATTTATAAGTCACTATTAATTTTACTAATTTATTAATTTTTCGGCTTTTTAAAATGATATTTGTACAGGGTAAAATTTAAAAAGATTTTTACAATTTCCTCTAAAGTTATGAAGTAGAGAGTTATAGACAAATTAAAAAATTAAATTAAAAAAATTTTTGAATCAATAGAAACTTAATAATATTCATAATAAAATAGAAAAAGTAACAGAAACAAATGAAACAAAAGAACTACAATTTAAAAAATAATGAATTGGATAATATTATTTTAAACGACAATATAAAACCTTAGACGATGATTATATGAAAAATCGTATATTATTTAGCAACATATTTATAAAATTTGAATAGCAATCTATGTTTAGAAAAAAAATTAGTGTTTAAATAATTTGCGATATGAAATATTTTGCTTTATTTCATTTAATAGTAATGTATTGTACTAAACCAATGTTGCAATCTAAGAATCGATTAAATTAAAATAAAAACATCTGAAACATCAATAATCTCGAGTATTTATCAATTTAAATTATAGCTATAAATTTTCAATTTAAAATTGAATTAATTTTCATATTCATATTTGTTCATTATTCTAAAAAAAAATTATGTATTATATATAGTATCTAAATTAAACACAATGTTCTAAATACGAAAACATATTTTTAAAAAAGAAAATTGATTATTCTTAAAATAGCTAACAAATTATATAGTTTTTGTGGGTTAATTCTATAGTTAAAAACAATATGAATAATAGTCGTATTAGATACAAAAGACTAGATAGTGATATATTAATTAACTTGTACTAATTTAATATTATTTTATAAGTTTCAATATTTCTTACACCACATCAGTGATATAAATTTTTGAGAAGTGATCTTGAAATGCATAATGTGATTGATATTTCAAACTTATCATTATTTATATATATTTTAGCGATATTTTAAGCCATGAACATAATAATAATACGTTGATAAAATAAAATTCTATATCAAATATACTTTTAAATCTAGGAATAAAATGCAAAAGATTGCATGATACTTATTGAAACTTTACTGGATATATTTTCACCTTCTGCAACTATATTCCATTATTGATGCCTCTCTGTTTTCTCCAAATCTTTATTTTACGGTGCTTCTCTCAATTTTTTGCTCTCTCTCTCTCTCTCTCTCTCTCTCTCTCTCTAACTAACTATCTATCTATCTATCTATTTCTTCTCTTTTTTTCTCGTAACCGGAACAAGAAAGCATTTCTCTTGGCGTTAACTCATAAGCATGTGAAAAAGAGGCGAAACTTCAGAGAAATAGAGTGAAATAGTTCAACGATAGCGAATGCGGTATTGGATAGAGAGCAGCAGCAACACTTCAGTTGTTTACACTTGGGGCGTTACGGGAAAATTGCCCAGCCATGCAACGAGAAGAATAAGGAAATATCAATCTTCATGAAAAGCAATTTCCTTCCGTTTTTGGAACGTATACGCGCACTTGGTTATATGTCCAACAAATCTTGACTTTCCGCCCTTTTTGTTTGCTTAGCAACTGGGTGAATGCATTATGCAGAAGATTACAGTGAGCTTTAACAATTAATATCGTAACTATTGCATATAATCTATTCTACATATTTACAATAACTGATACTATTAATTTTAATGGATAATTGTTTTCTATAAGGTAATACTTAATATAAATATATTTATTATAATTAATACTTTATTGTTAATTTTTATACGCTACATTGAAAATCTGAGACTGCTGTTTGAGTTTTAAATAATATTATCTTAATAATACTTTACATACTTAAATTGTATTTTACTAAAGACAAGACGTTTTTCACAGTTTTATATGTACGTGCGTATGTAAATACCAAAAACCAAAAGAAGACTGATCTAAGCAATCAATATAAATTTCGGTATAAATTAAAAATAAACCATTAACAATGTGTGTTTTTTGACAGATCGATCTACTTGTTAAATTTATTGTAAATATAATTTGTAAATATTCAAATACATGATTAAAACTAGAAGCAAAATTTAAAATAGTTTACCATAATTGTATTGTAATAGAGCACGTAGTATTGAATAGACAATTACAATAATAGCGTTGAATTTTGTATTCTACACAACAATATTTAAATTTTATAACATTTTGAAAATACAAATAATTGAATTGTAATATTTATTATTTTTTATTATTTCAACTCACCAATGATATACTAATAGAAAAGTACGAGAAAATTAATGTCTTATATTTAATAATAATGTAATAAATTCAACTTACAGCGTATTTTTTCAAAAGAAAATATAAATAAAATTTATAGAGATTTCTATTTTGATAAGACAACAATGATTTAACACTGATGGAATACGTGTTCCTGAAATGACAGCTTGATACACGATTAGTGTGCAAGCTGACCAAATCCTGTAACTTCCTTAACATCCTTTAAGGTAACCTTCGTTAACATAACCTTATTAATAAGTGCAGGAAATCGAAGAAGAACAAAATATAACAATTAGAAAAACCATTTTTCTTAAATACTTAACATTTGATAAATTAATTACAAAACAAGGTGATATTATTCTGTTAAATTATTTCTAATAAATTTCTATTTACTTCTAAATTTATTTTTTAGGAAAAACTATAATAATTATGAAATATGAATTAGTTTAAAATATTATCGCAAAAATTCCTGGTAGATGTGTAGTTCACCCAAATAATGTAAAAAATAAATTTTGAATTACCCTTATACCTTTTGTGATTTAAAAATTTTTTAGGATTTATACTTAAAATGCCAATAGGCATTTGAATTTTAATTAATTTACATTTTAGTAGAGTTCAATGATTAACATTTCAGATAAAGGAAAATTGCATCCAAAAATATAAGAAATAATATTATAAAAAATTATAACAAATAACAATTTAAAAAAAATTGTAAATAAAAATTCTAGAATCAAATGTGCTTATAAACATAATTAATAAATGAAGACAGATAGAGAAGGGAGAAAATCTAGTGTAGCCACCATGCAACTACATATGTACGTAGCAGCAATCGAGGGAGAAGAGACGTTAATTCCGCGATTCACGCGCTAAAAGCCTGACCCACAAACACCCTGGGTGGGCCCCTCGTACTTCGCATACTCGTGGCGACGACGTATGTTCGTAGGTTGAGCAGCACTTACACGAACGTGAACATTCGAATGAGTGTGAGCAAATGCGTGACCGGAGACTTAAACGAGTCCCTTCCTTTTTTCTCGTTCTTCCAGTATAAACAACTCTTGACCATCCTCGCAGCTCTTAAGGCGCAAAAAACTGAATTAGAGGTAGATAAACAAGGCAAAACCGTTTTATGTAAAAAGAAGAAATTTCGTTTGTAGTAGAGAGCGAGGATAAACAAAGATTAGAAAATGAAACGATTAGAGGTTGCATTGCTCAAATTAATTACAGGTGCTTTAGATGAAGCTCCGTCATTAGTATCTCAACGTCGTCCCTCAAAGTTTTTCAAGACTATGTGCATAACCCGTGATTACAATTCACCCGAACAAACTCGGTTTTTCATCTCTAAGCAAAATAACGTTTGACAATTTTCTCACATAAAAATATATGTACATTAGACAGCATCAACGATGAACGATAAAAATAAAGCCATTAAATAAAGCATTAAATAAGTGATAAACGATAAGACTAAAGCAGGAAGGCTGGAAATCATAGTTCACTGCCTCGCAATTAGCTATTTTTGATACTTTAGCTGATATTCATATATGTTAATTGGGAATTATTATGGGAAAGTGCTTTTTAAGCATCAATTTTCAGTAATCAGCATGAGGAGAGAAACATAATACATAAGTTACGCGTTATTATACATTTGCAAAGATAGAAATGGAACTCATTCAAATACTCAGTTAGCCACATAATTTATACGAGAGCGAATTAAATCAAGAATATAAGATAATTGAGCAAAAATTGCATAGATACCATTGTCACATTGATATCACCGTTATATTATCATTATCTTTGCATCGCCGAAAGTGCTCGGAGCAAAATAATTAATCGTTTTAAAGCCCTCGCTGACTTAAGCGCATTTAAATACAAGGAAAGTGTATTCACAGAAAAAGTAGACCGTAGAACAGTATGTAAACGGGCGAAGTTAATTAAACGCCAGGCTTTTTATTTTTTCCAATTTTTCTTTTATTTATCGTTCAAGCTGCATTGGTATTAGATTAGTATTTAATGTTAAGTACCAAAACTGAAATAAACATTAACTGTGTTCATAAATTAAAAACAGTTTATATGCATACATTCAAAACAAATATTTAAAATTGAATAATATTTCGGTGTAAAAAGTTTTCTGTAATTTTTAACGATGAATTCTGTAATGTATTTCATTAGTTTGCATACGCAAATACAAACGAAAATATACGTTAATACTAGAAACCTCTGTTAACGAAGGAAAGGCCTAGATATAATTAGAATTAATTAAAACGAGGAGCGAAGAATAGAGATTTTTCCCCGTTGGTGAGTATGCGCGAGGAATTCAAGACTTTTAGCTAGTTGGTTCAATTTTGGCTCAGCGTTGTGCAAATGAAATTGGTGCAAGTACACCACTCATAGAGCCACGTGCATATTTGAGATCATTGCAGGAGCCGAAGCATCAGGCAGACGAGCACTCGATGAAATGTATAATCAGAAAAACGAATGAAGAGGGAACGGCGGGTGCCACTGCTCCCGTTCTTCGAACAGGCAATCATCGGCTTATTTAATAAAACTGATAATTGAAACGACTTTGGCCTCGAGCTCGCGCTACGGAAACGGAATAGCCGAGATTAAATCGCTCGATTTACAGGTGCGTCCGCACTGTATTATGTGCACCGCTTTTCACGAGAAAGCGACAACGATAACAGCGTTATATTAGAACCATCTTATGAAGTGAGCGAATGAGAAACACGCAGACCGGTGAAATTTCAATTATGATTTCAATTACGATTCTAATTCAGCTACTCTTCTCTTTCGCTATGCTGAACGACAAGATTCGCTGAAATGACGAACGAAAAGAGTGGGGACAGAGACAAAAAAAGAATTTTTCCATTTTCATTGCGATTCACATCAGTTGTTCTCTCTCACACCCGTCCACCCATGCATACATGCACACGGATATACATAATTATACGCACTCGAATCCATCGTAGTTTTTAGTTACAAAAACAGATTCAGTTAAGTTTCAATGTGCGATGCAGAGAGTAAAGCTAATTTAGAGAAATGAGACGTATTCTGATCAACCTTTTTGAAGTAATAATTACCAAAAGAATTGCGTACAGAAATTTTTTATTATAATTGCTTTTGATAAACAAATATTATAAGCTTCAATAAAACTTAAAATTTAGTGTAAAATTTCCCAAAAGTTTATATAAAATAATAAGTATACTTGAAAGTTTGAATTTTTAATATTAATATAAATAAACTTTCTTATCATAGTGTATATTTTATATTTTACAATAATTCAACATTTGTTCGAGTATACTTTAAAAAGTAATTAATGTATAAAGTCGATATACCAGCTATTATCGTTGAATTACTAACAATCTTAGTTTTATGGTTATCTGTTATCTAATACATTAAAAGAAATCGCATGAGATATTTTACGGTATAGGCTATACGAACAAAAACATATCTACAGTACACTTTTAATTTGTTAAAGTAAAAAAATTACATAAAAAATTCGAATTGTAAATAATTAATTTGATCTAAACATGAAATTATTTTAATTCTATTAATTTTATACACAAAAATGATCAATTCTTTGAATTAAAAAATATCATCTTCCATTAAATATAATACAGCATGAAAATTAAAAAATTTATGTAGAACAGATTTGTGTAAAACCTAACAATATATATATATAAATAAATTTTTTCAAATTTTCATAAAAGTTCATTCTCACTTTAATTTTCCGTAATCTTTAGTTTTTATTTGAACAAAATTCGTCGTAATTACAAAAATAATAAATTTTGTAAAAAGTAAAATTTTTTTATTTGTTAATTTATACTAAAGTTAAATTTTTATACAAGAAAATAATTTAAGCTTTACTACATTTTTATTATAATAAATATTATATTTAATCCTTTTTAAATGAGTTACTTCATGAGTTAGTAAGTTATAATTTTGAGAATTTTACCTTATCGTTATTCTTTTAATTTATTACTATTCAAATAATTCGGGTGCATATTTGTGAGAGCACGATATTGCTCACACCTATAAAATTCATCAAACTTTCTATCGGACGATCTCTTAATGTAAGCATATTCATCCGGAATTTATTCAAAAAATAGTAGAACAAATTTTCATAACGATTGCGTAAAAAATTAATGACTGAGTGTATAAGATTAGTGGTTGCGGAGTTCAGATACTCATGCTTTTTACAAGTGCACATACAGACTGGAATTTAAAAACTAGAAGTAAAAAAAGACTTTGTTACTCTATGAGTTTCACTGAGATATGTCGTTTATTCTGAGGTCCGACATTAATTGTGCAACCATTATATAAATAAAAAAATATATATGAATAGATAGATATTCTGCATACTTGCGGGAAAAACAAAATTAAATTATTATGTTCGTCTAATCGTCAACAATGTAAAATATGCCAGGTGCATCGAAAGCTTGGTATTGAAAATCATATAATATGTTAATAGTTTACAATAATAATTAATATAAATTTTTATGAACTCATCAAAATAGACGTTTCATTCAAATACATAAATCTATGCAATATACTCATACATTGTATACAGACAAAAACACATTTCAATAAATACTTATTATTCACATTCAGCTTTTTCATTCAATGAAGACTTTTTTTTAATTATGTATTTAATACAGTATCGTTTCAACTATTTAAACTATTAACATTTAAGTAATTTCTTGTATGTCAATAATTGAAACTTTTGGACTTGAAAATTTCAAAACAAAATTATAATTAATTCTTCTAGATGATTATGAATATTTTTTCATATAGAGTTATTATTTACATGTTTACATTACTTATAAACAATAATAATAGCATATTCGTATCATTTACGTTATAATTAAAAAACAGTCTTTATCAGTAATTAAAAATTGGATAAACTACTGTCCATTTTTAAGAAACTTAACTTTTTAAAGGTTACATTCAATTTCAATTGCAATATAAATTTTAGCATGTAGAGCTTTTAATTATTTTTTCACTTTGAATGGATAAGTTTTTTTGAATCCTAATATTATTTTCACACCATTCATCTATCTGGCCAAATATGTGCTTACCTATAATTACAAAAAAAAATAAATACACAAAGAATGTAAAAATAATCGAGACCTACTCGCGTTTACAAATATGAATTTCTTCCTTTCAATTTGGCTTTTTATCTCACTCTTCATTGACTAAGAATTGGAGAGCTGAAGCAAAAGCTAACTCTAGATTATTCTTGATTTTCCGTTACTGATTTTTAATCACCGCTATTCCGCTGTTGACTGTTGACTTATGTTCGATGATATGTTAAACTTCAAAAAATACGAATGCAAAAAAATTTAACCAAAAGTTATTCTCAACTCGTACGCATAAAATGATTAAAAAGACCTCTATTCGAAATAAAATTATTTTAATAAACATATGATTATAATTCGAGTCTTATTATACTGAAAATAAAAAGTAAATTTTAAATATATGTAATAAAGATTTTTTATTTTAAAATTAGAATATATTCCTGAATCTAATAAATTAAAATAAAATAAAATCCGATAAAATACAAAATGTTATCCGACACAGAAAGTAGAGACAGAAAAGAAGCTCGCACTTATTTCACATCTAGTATAGTATTAATGAAAATGAATATACTAAAATTAAATTATTTAAAATCTACTTAAATATTTCAGATTTAAATATCTAAATGATTAACAAATGAAAATATTTTGTATGGAATATTATATTTTATATGGTTGTGTAAAATATGATACAAACTCAACGAATACCGGTGATATATGCAGGACATAATTGTAAGTAAAACTGCAGAAATAAAAAAGCTTCCTTTTTTTCTCTAAAAATTTAAAATAAGAAAATTTCGCAACTATCCTATAATTTTTTCTAGATGAAATATATTTATATTCAGTTAAAAGTACTTCAACCAATGGAACACGTGTGTGTTCCACACCACACCATGTATAATATAGTAAAGCGTTTAATTTATTATAAATTTGAAATTATCTTTTTTATCATTAAGTAAAGAGAAAATTTAGACATTTTTATGGATAGAAATGCACGATATGACTTGCTGTAAAAGTGCATTGTGACAATAATTGAAATCATTACCATTTTAAATAATTGGTATGCTTTGTAATTAAAATTTTGAATTGTTCATAATATTTAAAAGAGAAAATTGTTATAGGTAAGTAAAAATGAAGTCCACACTAAGCTTATTGAAATTATAAACAATACTAATATTGTTTATAAATTTACATGCACGTTCTGCAAAATTCTTTTTAAATATACAGCATAAATAATTAATTTTAAATTAATCTAAATAATAGCCAAATAATTGAGTGGAAATAAATAAATTTTTAAGAAAATTGCTTTTGAATATTCAACGTCGTGCAATTATTCAATAATTGTACACCGTTATTAAATATTGTATTTGATGTAAATTTCTTGATTCTTATACAACATTTTTATATATTTCAATATTGTACTCTATTAAAAATTTACTGGACTTTATTTACTGGACTATCAATATTATTATTCTTATTTAAAATATTATTTATATTTCCTGCTTCTTACTAAAAAAAAATGATTTTCCTTTTCATTATATTAACATATTAAATGTTTATATTTAAATAATTACATGCAAATCATTATTAACAACAATGAAAATATATAATACTTAGAAAAATTTAGTTTCCATAGTAGATAGTATTTTCAGTAAAAAATAAAATGAAAACCAACTATCGATTAAAAAGTTTTATCAATAATTTTAATTATTCTGGAAAAAGTGGTAGAATATTATTAGGACTGATAAGTTTTTCTTTTGCTTCGTAAGAAAATTTTAGTTTTCAAAAAAAAAATATATTTTTTACAATTACATAAAACAACTTCTAGACAACGCCATTTATTTTAGCTCTATTTTTCTATTCTAAATAATAAAAATGAAGAATCAATCATTCCAACGACTAACGTATATTTTTTCCGATTTCTATCCAGCAGTTGCCCCATTTTTTCTCCCTAGCGTATGCAAAAAAAAAGACGAATAGCAGAAGAAAATAAAAAAAAGTGCGAATAACAGAGGATGGGAGTAACAAAGTGTTACGATCACGAGGAAGTATTTGTCTATATGTATATGTTTATGTGTGAGCATATATAGGCGATTTAGGACAGTATTGGTTCTTTACTCCCTCCTGCAAGAACCATCCTTTTCCAATAACACCATGGCAATACCGATCGAAGTCCTCATAGTTTATACCTACTCGACAGACTTAAGCGACTCTCACCTCCAACCCGCAAATACACACAAGCATGTTTACGCAGACTCTCCTCTTCTACTTTCTTGTCTCGGTGAGTTCGACTTATTTTCTACCAGCAATTGGTGATAAAGGTGGGTTACGTCGTGATCAATCTTACTAAATTGTCAAGCTATCGCACCTTACTTCCGAAGCCTATACTGTGATTTCGACATTTTTTTAAAGCTGTGTAAGATACTGTTTATATGAATGATATGACGTACTCGTAATATCCTCTAAATTAAAAAAAAATAATGGGAGAAAACGAGTTCAAAGAAAGAATATTTTTGCATTCAATGCTTGGTACGATTTCAATGGAGAACATGTGTTTTGTGTTTTTAATATCACTAAAATTTTCAATCACTATAAGATTCGAATAAACGTTTTTTACATTTTATTATGCAATGAAAATCAAAATCTCTTATATTAATGAAAACTATTTTTATCACATATAATAAACGAAATTCACTGAAAATGGAACTAATCATGTTTTATATCGATATCCAATTTATAAAAGATTGAAAAAATATACATTTTTTACGAGTCTTCTTTAAAATTCGAGTCATTGGATTCAGAAAAAAGGAGAATTATTAATTTCAATTATGTAAAAGAGAGTTTGTCTTTTATTTAGGGGGTACGTAATTCGATAAAATAAATTGAATATTGCATTAAATCAACTAAATATAAAATGATTAATACATATAAATCAATAATATATATGTTTTCAAACATTCCTAATATATATATAATAAAGTTATATATTTATTAAGAAATGCCGGCACAGTACGTATACTTTCAAAAATTTAATTCATAGCTTTTACAAAATAAAATATTCACATTTCCAATGCATTTATTAAACACTTAAAATTTTTATTTCAAACTATTATTAGATAAATAAATTCACATATTAAATATATAATTTTTACTACATCCATTACTTTATAAAATAATAATGTTGGTGTTGAAATTAATTTGAGTGGTATAATATGTGTTATTGACTAATGTTATTGAGTCTCTAAATATTTAAAAATTAATAAATCCTAAAACTTTATTAAAAGTAAGACATTTATTATAGATATGCAAGTATAAATAACTACATAAAGATATTAGAAATCTAGAAGTGAATGTTGATAAGACCATGTAGAAATGAAGTTGGAAGAAAAGGAAATTCGAAATACAATGCGTAGAGTGATATTCGTTACTTTCTATCTGTTTTCTTAAACGCTGCAGAAGCACGAGTGTAATATATCGAAAAAGGATGACTAATGCACCAAATGGAATAAATCTGTTCTACGTGCTTACTTTTGGCAAACTTCCCGTTATAGTAGGAGAATCGCCGATGGAGAAAATACTGTTTCATGGTCGTTTGAATTATTTGCTCGACCTGTCATTGTGACGCATGCATCACGAAACGCTACGAAAAATTAAAATTGCATTTTTATCTCTTATTTCTCGCTTTCTTTTTTTTATTAATATTCTTGATAGAAGTTTATTCACTTCAACATAAATTTAAAAATGCCCTTAACATCCTGACACTTAATTTTCTCAAATTAATAGTAATAAAAAACTTTGCTTAATATTCTAAAGGTTATATTTACTATTAAAATATAAATTATAAACTTGCCTGTTTGTTTGTCAAATGAATAAAGCCTTATAACTTACTATTACTCTCTTTAATTTCATCTTTATTAATAATACGAATTTTTCATAACATAATGAAAACGCGATATATCTCTCACATCTTTAATAAAAATCGAGAATAACTTCGATTATCTTAAAATAGGGTTTGAATAGACAAGCTTAAATACAATACATATTATATATATATATATATATATATATATATATATATATATACACACGAAAATCGTTCCAAGTATCATTAATATATATACACTAAAAAAATTTCAAGTCATGTTCTTGACCATAGCCCTAAAACCATACGATTGGGCCATAGATGCTAGTTGTGACCGCAATATGATACTTGACTTGAACTCAGTCAGAGTTCAATGGTATTTATCCGTAATATGGTACGCATAAAAACCATGTGCTACGTAATTGTGAATCCAATGTTTAATGTAAGCCTGCGTAAATTAAGCGTGGGTAAGAAATGCACACATACTGTCGTCGACGAATCACTAGTTTAGTTCTTTACATCGATTGTAACTTTGTATTTGTAAATTTTACGTATAATACAACTATATTTTTTCACTTATATTAAACAAATAATAATTATAAAAATAATTGCGGAGTTTTATTTCAATTTTAATTTCCAAATAGCTTTTATTTTTATAGCATATTTTAGCATAACCGTTAAGAAAAATAATGGTTTTAAAATTATTTTTATAAGTATATAAGATTTTTCCAGTTCCGGTATGAAAGTTAATTTAATGATTAAATTTATATAAGTTAATTTATTTTTTTTAATACATAAATGCATCTAAAAAAGTCATGGTACAATCTGAGTTAATAAGTAATTGGAAAATTTATTTCTGTTTTAATGCAATAGTTGAAAAAACATTTTTTCCGAAGCTGCAAACACTAGATTATAGATTTGTGAAGCGCTTTAAAAAATTTTTTTAAATACCATGTATTTACACTGAATAAAGCTTTCTTGCAATAATGCAGTTAGTATATTTCAATAATAAGCGAGAAAATCGCTATAAAATAAATAGATTCGCATTGATTAGCAAAATGAGTGAAAGACATATATATATATACAGAGAGAGAGAGAGAGAGAGAGTGAGAGAGAGAACATGAATGCAGGAAATATGACACGAAATCATGTGACTGAAATCCTTTAATGCCGGCTATAGGTCTAGTATTATTTGGTCGGCGCATCGGGAAGCAGTTGGGTACTCCTCTCTCCATGTAATTAAACTTGACATTATCATCAGTTACGATGTTTAATTGCCTACACAGTACCATCTGCATAGAACTAGAGAGAGAATCTCGCTTCGACATTGCCCTATGTTTGGTGATGTGCAGAGTCCGAACTGCAGAGGCTGGAAACTGCAGGTAGCGACTGAGCCTGGCATAATCTACATGAGTTAGATGTATAGCATTGGGCCTGCGCCTGGGACGATTACCCAAGAATTTATGGACGGGGGTACTTAAAAAATTTTCTGCTGAATCTCGTTATTCGGAAGCTAATGTACGGTGTTGTTGAATCCATATCACTATCAACCTCATGAACGTCGTCAATTAATTATTAATAGACATTGAAGCAATTAAAACTCGTTTTTAGATGGATGCTTGAACATCAACATCTGGTTATTTCCGCGTAAATCGTATTTACCTAATGAGAGAATGCAAGTAATCGCATTAGAAAGGATATATTATAAATTGTAAGTTCATGTCTATTACATCCACGTCTGTAAAAATTTGCAAGATTCAACTTGTATTTTTCCATGAATTCTGAAAATAGATTTAAGATTTAACATTTGCGGTGAAACTCTCAAAAGGAAAATTTTAATTTAAAACGCTTTAATTCTCATACATCTCTGGTTACATATTCATTATAAGAAGGATTTTTTTTGCATCGGATAAATATAAAATTCATTTCATAACTTCATTTTATAGTTCTTTAAAAACGATCCTATAAAAAGCAAGTATACTCGATATCTCGGTTCATTAAGAGTTTTGGGGACTCAATCTATGGGAGCTATTTAAAAAGCTAAAAAAGTTTCAAATTTTTAAGATAAAAATAACCAACAGTGTTTAGGTAATAAAGAATATATGCCTTAATCCATTGCCTAAATCATGTTGTTCAAGCAATTAATGTACTCTTACAATTTTTACTCAGGTAAATATCCTGATGGAAAAGTAGTAAAAAACGGTACCAGCAATTTTTGTACAGATGCCTAGCTTTTATATATGGTCATGCCGGTTATTTGTAATAATTTCACGTGAAATGTATAAAATCTTCGGCACATTCTTGCCGCACTTTAATGAGTGAAACGCTTTGTAAAGATGGGACAAAAGATGAAAGACATTCACCACTGAGTGTAGGGCATGATGTATGTTATACGACCACGAAATTACAAGAGTTAAAGTGTGGTGATGCTTTGACGGTTTTACCACTTTGGAACGATGCTCTCAACCGTTGTAATTCGGCCACGGTAAATATAGTTGAAACATCGAAGAAAGACATAGGAGCTCAAGATTTAACCTCCTTCAACAATATTACAAGCAGAATATTTGTAGCAATAGCATCATTATAAATAATTCGAAATCAAAAATAATAATTTTCGCTGTAGAAATATTTTCAAAAATTTTAATTCATAAATGCGAATTCCGTTGCATTTTTTATCGCAAACAAGAGGATATTTACTTTTAATATATTAGTTGTAATGTTTTCTTTTGAGAATATTTCACTAATACTATTTAGCCATTGTAAGATCTAAGATTGAAACAAAAATTCATATCATCATTGTGTTATAGAGAATTATTGAAAAATTTTCACTGTGCTGTTACGTCAAATTGTATGAAATATAGAAGTAAATTCTGGTTAAAAAATAGACTTGGTCATTTTTAATCCGAAATAAATATTTCTGTAGTATACGGGAACTGGAAAATATCCAAAAAAAGAAATCAAGCCAGTACACAGACTGACTAGTGCTGTGGTGATTCTAATTAAGCACTACTTTTTAAATGAGTCAACACTTTTCTTATAGAAAGTTATTACGGATTAAATAAACTATTTATTTTAATTCAAAAATGCAACGTAAACTTTTATTTTATACTTCAAATTTTTATATTATATTTTCTGTGATTTTATATTTAAAGTAGTATACTCATAGTTGATAAATTAGATTTAATTTTTTGTAATACTATTTATCTAAAACACATTTATCTTTTTGTAAAATATAAAAAGTAATTTATTTTATAAAAATTTAATCGTACTTTAAACAATGAATATTAAAATTTATAAAAAGAATTATACAGTTTTAAATGGCATATACTTTCACTGGTATTTCATTTAAGTTTTAAATAGTTAAAAATATCAACTTTCGTTTAAATATAATGGTAATTTTTACTTTATCTTTAATAAATTATCATTTAAAATTTCGTGTAATTTCTGTGATACACAATAGTATTTAAAAAATGAATTAATATTCTTGTAATAGAAAAAAATCAATAAATATGTAATTAACTTTTGATACAGAAATACAATAAAAAAATGTAAACAATTTCGAAAACAAGCGATTAACATTAACAATGAACCCTTTTATGCAGAAGATTCGATAGATTTAAATGTCTATTTTCAAAAGACTTCATTAAGATAAGTCAACTAGTGGCTATTCTTCCTATTACTTTTGTATATACTTTACATCTCATCTTTCGAGAAATACCTCAATAATCCGTTTTCAGTTAGTTATTTTAAAAAGTTTTATGACAGATGATTAACGAACCATGGCCCGGTAATGCAAATTTGTAAGCCAACGAGTCTTCGAAGAAGAATGAAAAAGCTGTCGGTTAAAAACGTCGGGATTATTCACTCACTACTTTAAGTATCTATAATTGCACTGTGTTATTGCATAGTAATGTCAATGACACATTTAGTTAAATAATTTTAAATGGAAAGCAAAAAATACGAATCTAATAAATTTGAATAAGAAACAAGTATTTTCTTTTAAATTCTAATTTGTTCGTTCTTTAATTAAGAGACATTTAAATACTTCACAATTAAATCTATTCTTTTTAAAATTATTAATATAAAAAGCCATCTTTATTTGAATGTTATGATACAGAATGAAATATTTATATCAACATTAAAGGCTTTTATGTTACTTTGTTTTCGAAGATATATACTAATTAAAATGACTTATGCTGTATAGTTTGAAGTAATGTATAGATGTTCTCCATTAATTAAGATCACCAATTATAATTTCTTTCATTGTACATATTAAGGTCATAGAAATAGAATTTTTTCTCTTAAAACGATGATTTTATAGTTAGTACACTATAATAATTTTTGTAGGCAATTAAAAATATTATCAACTTTTAGAAATAATTTTAATTACATTGATGTAATAATAATTCTAACTGATTGGTATTTTAAATTCTTGTAATTTAGTTTTATATACATAATTTTATGGTTAAATTTACGAAATTCTACATGTCTTACTTGTCTATCTAAATCAATTAACATGGTTTCTTATATTTCAAATTTACGCTTTATCTTATAATTTTTTAATTTATTCAACAATCTTTAGTATTGCAAGTTGACATGTTTGCTTTATATCGATACATCAAGAGAGGATGCCGGTTAGGTTGTTGAAATGAAACTCGGATTTTTAAATCCCTTTAACGCGATGACGATACGCACTTGTACCTCCGAGGAGCTTCTGCTGCTTTTTCATCTAATTTTCATTCATATACAGGCTTAGATATCCGATGAATTTATAAACAATTCCAACGGCCGTTTGAGATTTCACTGAAATTTGAAAAATTTTAAAGTAATTACTTTAAAAAATTGTCGAGTACAAATATGATTTTATGCTCATAATGAATGTATTGTTTTACTCAACTCGCGCTTGCTCACGGCTTAGGCAGAACAAAGTGATTAATTATTATTTAAAATATTAATACATAATTCTGGTCGTTATTCTTTTGTGGACAATGAATGTGTTTAAATTCATTGCGGTCCGACCTTTAAAATGACTTGGAAACAAAGTTTTAAGAATTGAATATTTATCAAGTCTGTACTAACCAACAATTTTTCAAATTGGGATGTAATTCGCTTTTCATTCGATCGTTATTAAGCCAAACGTTTAGTCTCGTAGTAACCGTATATTTATAGCAATCTAGTATTTACAATATTGCAATACTCGGTACTAATCACTCTCGGTTTAATTGTGCGTATATAAACATTATTAGACTTACTATAACTTGAAAAAATAAAAATTACAATGTTTGACCGTTAATCAATTTTATTTATTTCAAAATAAAGGAGATATAAGAAAATAAATTGCTTTGTAAAATAATTGTTTAACTCTGTAAAAGAGTTTCCATTATAAATTCATCTAAGAAATTGAATATAATATTTAATTTAATTTTTTACTCTTAATAAAAATATGTCTATTTTTTAAAACCCTAAATTAGTATACGTTGAGTTATAATTGAACATATTATTTTCATACACATATTCAAGAAGTATTTATGTGAATAAATAAATTCTGCACCATAAACATTTTACAAGTGAACAAAATGGAAAACATTAAGATGAAAAAATACATGCTAACTTTTTTATTTATATTGTCTATTTTATAATTAGAGTGTAAAAAAATATCGCATTGGATTGAATCATAAAAATATCAAACTATTAACTACAGAAAATGCAAGGATCATAAAGTCGAAATGAAGTGGAAGAAAGAAAATAAAATTGCTGAAGGAAAGTTTTTTTGATAAAATTCATTTCTTACCACAGAAAAATATTTAATTTTTAATTTAATTAAATTAATAATTGGAAAACGGCACCGACAAGTAATAATCTTTGTAGTTTTGTACAAGATAAATTGAAATTGAACGAATTTAGATTTATTAGCTTTATTATTAGCTTTATCCTGGTTCAAAGAGTGATTTTCTCTCTCTCTCTCTCTCTCTCTCTCCCACTCTTCCTCTCTATTTCAACCTTTCTAACCCTGCATCTGTCTATTGTATGTCATAAATAATAAGTTTTTCATATTTTCATATAAATTTTATAGAATATGGTAATGCGGTGTGTGTTTATGTCTAGACAAGTACATTAGAGAACTATGGATTTCCACACATTTTTCAATGACACACCTATTTTGGTAGTAACTGTTATTACATGTATTAACTGTTTTTAAATATGCGTAATTACGTTATTTACACATTTTTTTTTTAAATGTACAATATAATAATTTTGAATTTTAAATGGCGAGCCCGAAGTCTTAAGCTTAATATTATATAACATAGATATAACGTAAGTCTATATACATATACCACAATCAAAATAAATATAAAACATATATTAAAAATATAATATGAAAATAAAAATTGAAATAAATAATAAATTTACAGAATTTATATCAATACTGTTTTCTAGACTGATCTGTATAAATTTTGTTAAGAAATAACCGTGTATTGTATCAATTGCTACAGAATAATATTTTCATATTTTTAATCATAGGTATAGAAGCTTTTCGGTTTAACGTGATAAATAATCTAATATAAAAATGATCAAATTTAATGTTTTAATATTTTTTTAAACTCAAGTAAAAAATAAAACTGTTTTATTTTAATTCTATTTCAACAGTCAATTTATATTATTGATGTCATAAAAATATAAAAAAAAATTATTCTTTTACTAATAAAATACGTTGATTGATAATAATAATTCTTTTTTTTTTTTTAATAATATATTTATAAAAAGAAATATAATATAATTAAGTTTATAGTTTTCAAGAAAATTTATCAATGATTTAAAAGTAAGTTTTGACATAGTATAAAATTCTTTTGAATGATATGGTTTTATTATTTTGTTTTCTGCAGAAATAAATACCTAAATAACTTTAATTTCATGAAATGATACTAAAAGAATTTTCAATTGAAAAATATTGCACTAATTATTACACAATAGTTTTTAAAAATAGTTTAATTTGTGCATGCGCGCGTGTGTCTTTGAAATGTAATGATTTATTTGATAATAATTTAATACTCTAAAAGGAAAATTTTAATGATTGAGAATGTGAATTAAATATCTACGGAATATGAAATTTACAGAATTAACTTCTGTAAATTTCATTCCATTTATACTCGTAGTTCATATACATAATACAACATTTACAGATACTTATTTTATGAATTCTGTAGTATTTTAGTTTTTCTTATTTATAATTATTTAGATATTCTAGGATTTAGGCCAAAAGCACACAAATTAACCGAATAAAATTTTCCTTTAAAAAGATTTTTCTGTTATAAATAATGTTTTTAAAAAAATTCTAATATTTAAATATTTTGAAATTCAGCGAAATAAACATTAATTGTATTATTTTTATTAAAAACTACTTCTCAATTATTATTATATTAATCAAGTTTAAGTAATTAATTGAATTTGGTTAAATTTATAATTTAAATATTTAAATGAATTTATTTTATATTTATTATATTTATATTTTATAAAGAAAGATAAATAAGTAATTTATAATATTTATGTTCTACCATCTTTTTATTCTTATTTAGAAAGTTTTTTGTTATACAAAATAATAAATCATTGGAATACTATTTTTAAAATAAAGTAATGTTTAACTTTCATAAAAGTAGAATTGATTAAATTTAGAAAAGTTTTAAAATTGAATCAAAAAATAAAATTTTAATGAAATTAAGTAGAATTGATTTTACAAACTGATTAATGTTTGTTCAATTAATTACGAAATTTAGAAAAGTATCAAAAATCATTTTGAACTAATTATAAAGTATAATAATGAGCACTAAATTTATTTCTAACATAGCGACTTCGTGTGAATCCGCCATTTTACTTTTTCATAAAAGCAAATTCATCTATATTGATAAACTGAAGAATGTCGCAGCCCAGTGCAATACTTACCCATAGGCTTGATAGTTTCTCTCTCTCTCTCTCTCTCTCTCTCTCTCTCTCTCTCTCTCTCTCTCTCTCCCTCTCATTTGTTCTCTCTATACATATGTGTTGAAGACGATGTATCACACGAACGTCGTGGCAGGAGATTTTCTCTGCACACGAAGTCGATTCCCGGCTGTTTGTACACGACTCCGCGTCAAAGTTGTACAGAGTGTGCAACCGAGAGAAAGGCAGACAGACTCGGCTCGCGTTTCCGTGTGGCGGGCAACTAAGAAAGCAAGTGAAAGAAAGAGAAAAAGAGAGAGAATTAGAACCAATAACGTAGCGTGAGTGCGAGTGTGAATGAGAGAGAAAAAGAGAGGCTCTAAGCAGGAGGTATGAGGGGGGTCTTAGCCCAAACCAGAGGCCACGAGTCTGCTGCCGGGAAAAATCAATAGCGGCTCGAGCGGTGAGCCGAAGTGAAACCCAACCTACCACAACCCTCTCACTTGCTCTCTTCTCCTTTCTTTTCTCCTTCCACTACATACTTCCTTTCGCAAGTCTTATTTTACTTCTTCGTCTTCTTCGGAACTTTAGCGCTCTTTCTTCCCACTAGTGAGACTGGATTTTTTTTCTGTTTCAAGTGCATCTCGTGCACGTGCTTAACTCAGTTTAATTTCGATTAAAAGAACTTGCCAATTCTATGTGCACGGAGTCTCGACAGTTTGAATGCGTAAATCAATCCTCGCTAAAATTCAGCTCGAGATTCATTTTCAGAACTACAATGAGTGACGATAATCAGCAGGCGTTCATCGATTGCTTATACTTTTAGCAATAATCTATTAATTTAATCTATTAAAATGTTGACAAAATTAGTTTTCCAGGATCTTTAATGTTGCTCTTCGACAGATAGACGTCGACGTATATTAGTGTTAATCTACTGTATGCAGAGTTAATATATTGTAGTATCATCATTCTCAAGCAATAATAATAAATTCTACGATTAAATTCATTTATTTAAAAAACTTTTTTTAAATATTTCTCAATTTTTTGAAAGAAACCCAATATTTTATTGAATATTCAAATGAATAATTCAGACTTTGTAAACTAACCAAATAAAATAGACAAATATTTTATTTAATTTGAATACAACTTTAAATGTAAAGAAAAATTTTTACGATTTTAGAATTTGAGTTTGAATATTTGTATCTGATATCAATTTATTAAAAATTATTACATTAAAATTATTAGTATTACTTGAATTAATTTCAATATATTTTACTAAAATATACTTTAAAACAATTAAGATATACTTATGAAAGTACTAAATATTTAAATTTAATTTTTTAATTTTAGATTATAATAATCCATTTTAACTTTATAAAAAAGTAAAAAATCTCGTTTTGAATTACAATACCTTTTTTGTATAGCTTAGTTGTATTAAATAGTTCACAAAAACCTTTTAATATTAAAAGATGATAATGATTTTGATTCACATGAAAGATAAATCTATAGATAGATAGATAGATAGATAGATAGCTAGGTGGAGAAAGAGAGAGATATAGAGAGAGACCGAGAGACTATCCTTTGCCTTTGTTCTGTATTTCTATAATGCTGCACTAAATCGTTTGCAGCAGATACCGACAAATTCGTGTTTTTCTTACATTTGTACTCATAATTCGAATGAGTATTTATCTAAGTCTTTTACATTTTAAAAAATGTTCTCTCTGTATATTCACGAGGAAATCTGTACAGATTTTTGAATCATTACTACGTAATTTTTATCTGTAAATGGACTTAAGTATTCGAATAAACTAACGATAAAGACATTAAAAAGTTTGAATATATTTTTGTGTACATAAAATTTTAAAAATATTATACAATATAATACTTTTAATTACTAAAAGAATAAAATTATTTAAATACTAAAATTTTGTACTTTAAATTACTGTACAAATTTAGAATATTATTATTTGATATAAATATAAGCAAATTTTTCTCCAAATTTTTTTTTGTGTATCGACCTTTTTACAAACAATAAAATTTTACTTTAATTTGCATTAAATTTGTTCAAACGCTAAGAACTAATGTACTCAATATTTTTAATTTTAGAGCAACAATTAAATTACTCTAAAATTTATTAAATTGAAATATAGAAGGTGCACAAAAATTGCAGTCTTATAAAAATTATTACAAAGAACTCTAAGCTGAATTCGGTGAAATCCTATATCTTTCTGAACATTATTACTTATTTTGTTCATATTTTATTTAATAATAAAACAATTAATAATATATTAAACCTTTTCATTTCAAATTTTTAGACGGAAAACTTTCGTATATAAACCTATGCTTAGAATACATATTTATTAGACAAATACTTAAGATATGTTTATAATTTGAATGTTTTAAAACGAAAAAGAAAAGAAGTTATACATAAGATATCCCAAATCAAAAATTAAAAAAATTTTTTTAATTTTTTATTGTTTTTCACAAATGTATATTACAAAATATAATAACAGTTTATTAAAATTAAAATTCTATACTGATCGTGAACATTATATCACATATTTAAAACTTCGTAGGAATAATATAAAATTAGCAAAAATTTTGGCTTCCTGTAAAGGACAATCTATGATACAACTACAATGCAACTCGTTGGAGAACGAATCTAGATTAAAATTTACCTCAGCAGACTGTCAAAGAGAAATCGAGTCGTCTGTTCATGCAATGCAACATCTCAAGGCTGCAACGAGCTCCAAATGACACAAAACCCAAACACATACACTCGATCCGCGAGTTGACTTGTCCTACAAGTGTTCCCTACGTGCCACTACATCGCCAGATTTGAATACAATGAGCTGTTTTGAATTTTTATCGAGCCTCGATTGGCCACTACCAATGCTCTCCGACTGCTATGCAAATTTAACCGCCAATTAAACCTTATATTTGAACTTCACTGCAAAGCCGAGATCCTATTATCCCTCTCCTTCTTACCCGCCTCCTCTCCAGCTCATCGCCCTCTGCTAACCAGTGGTATAACCTTCCCGAATATTTGAATTTCGCGAGTATAAAATTGAAAATGTATATATTCGAAGATTCAGTATTCACTCGTATATTCTTCGGGTGTTCTTATGAAAAACATTATGTAATTTGAATTTGAAATAGAGATGAATGATTTTGAAAGTTTCCCTTTTTATTGAAAAACTCCGTTTTACAGATTGTAAGTTTCTATAAGCTTGATAGAATCGGAAGATGTTTAGATGCATTTCTCACTAGAGTTTATTACTTTAATTTATAAAAAAGATTTTTAAAAAGCTTGAATCTACTTTACTTTCGGTCAACGATAAGAAAATAAAATAATTTAAATTTTGTAAATCGAGTGAGAGCACAATCAATTTAAGAAATTTTTTAAATTACTACTGATCAACAGCTAAATTGTGACAATGTGGTTTAAGTAGCAAATCAAATATTAACTAAAATACTTTGTAAAATTTTAAGTGCACTGTTATTAAATTATTAACCACAAAGTTTTTTTTATCAAGAAAACAAAAATTCTGAAATTAAGGACTTCGGTTACATAGAATTTTATTATATCAATAATTGAAAATATATACAATTATAATATGATGAAATATAAATAATATCTTATTAAAAAATCTATACTTGCTCACCACTAATGAAAATTTAAACAAAAATTCAGAACAGTACTAAAAAATAATTAACTACTATTTTTTTAACTGTAATTTGGAGTTTAACTAGAATTTTTTCAAAATTACATATATTAAATTCAGAAAAAAATGTTTGGAAAATTTTTCAATAAATATTTAATGAGTCGAAGTGTCAGTTTATGTATTTAAATTATAATATTAATCAAATATTTATTTCATATTTGTTTTCTTATAATTTACGTAATTTCTTATACTAAATTTCTATTTCCTTAAAAAATGCAGTATCAAAAACTTTTATGATGAAACAGTTTCATCACTGAAACTTTTCATAATAAACTGCCAATATCTTAACAGATTTAAAATTGTTTTTAAAATTATTTAAAATTTATTATAATGAGATAAATGCTAAAAAGAATATATTAGTATTCAGATATTCTATGGTATTTCCAAAATTAAGATTTAGCAAAAATATGAATTTTATATTAAGCTATTTATATATTTCTTAGTGTTCAATATATTTAATATTTTATCTGAAAGTCTTTGCAATTAAGAAATAAATTTTCAATTTACTCATTTTATTTTGTAATAATAATTTATAAGTTTTTATTCCTTTTTGAAAAAAAAAAATAAAAAAAGTAGGGAAAATAAGCTTTGGTGAAGTTTGAAGAAATTAAATAATTAAAAATAAAAAAAGTATAATATATTATTCAAAAATCTCAAATTCTAAGCTAGAAATTAATTATATAACGCTTAATTTATCTGTCATCAACTTGACATTTGTAGTATCTGACTCACCCTTCTCCTTTCTCACTCGCACTCATAATTTTTCTTTCTTTTTTCTTCGGAAAGTGAAAGAAAGAGAGAAAGAGAGAGTAAGCATGCGTTAGAAGGAAGGGCAGAATAGTTGTCCTCTGCCCGAATAAATTTACAGTCTGACCGTAAGCTGCACTCTGTGTGCGTTTGCAAATGCAAGAGTAAACTCGAAGAAAGGTTGGTGTCATGTTCACCAGAGTTGAACCGGGTAAGAGATTGCCGTGAATTTATAAACCGTAATATTGAATGTGAGAAAAATAAACATCAGTCAGAGATGTACACGACTTTGGTACTTGAAATACAATGTATGATACTGTCTAGGTTTTATACAGGCAACTCCCGGTAATTATTAATTTTTTCAGACAAAGACAGTAACAAAGTTTCGTTTGTTTTTATCAAGAATGAACATTTTTTATCTTAAATTAATATATTGCAAAGTTGACATTAATAGAAAAATAATTATATCAGTATAATCTAAAAATTTTTTATTTATAATAAAATACATTATTTTTTAGTATGAGTTTGATATTATTGTTAGTATAGAATGCATGATACGAGGATGCATGCACTAATACAATTTATGAATAATAAATTAAACAAGCTCAAAATCTATTATAAAAAATTCAAGCGTTTTACAATAAAATATAGCAATTTTAATGTATTATTGTCTAATATCGTTTATTTAATCGATTAATATATATTTAAATAATTATTGTTTATAAGAAATAATTTTATCGTGCCATACAAAATATAATTATATTGTATTAATTCTCAAGGAAATTTTCTAAATTTGTAAAGAAATCCATTACCGCCCATATGGTTTGTTCCAAAAATTCTTTACGTTAAAGTTAAAATAGATGTGAATAGATATTCTTTTTAACTCTTTTTCGAGGGTAAAAAAGACTACAATCGCACCTTTTGAAACTATTTTTACAGAAAAGTATCCAGTGGGTTCACAAAAACTTAACAACTTTTACAGATTTGCAGGTATACAATTTCTCGGAATTACACGCATTTTATTTCAAAAAGTGACTGCTTTAATTACACGTTGTATTAACAAGTAACTTGGGTTTGAAATACGGGATTCATAAAATAATAAGACAATAAATAATAATTGTGCAAAGCATATAAAGTAGATAGAAAATATGATTTATGCAAATACAAAGTACCGTTTTAAAAATTTTTGAAAACTTTGCCATGTTCACGAATGATTTCAGTTCTATGAATATCATTAAAACATTGAAAAAAACATCAAGTTCAATATAGTTATAATTTGGAACGGAAATATTTTCACTGCATCTTCGTTTATCTCTCAAAATACTTGTACACAGGTCATAGGATAATTAATCAATCATTATAAAATGTGTTTGAAAAAAGAAAGTACTAATTCAATAGGTAAAAATAATGTAGCAACCACAGTTAAATTCATTAGAATAGTGTGCTCGTAGCCCTAGTAGAGATAATTCATATAAACCGATCGTTAAATACGTAACATAGAGAAAAAACCAGAAATCTCCCGAACTGCTGAGTTCCACCTTATTTCGAAGCAAACATATTAACACAATCCCCATTATATATATAGGTTCTTACACACAGGAGGATAAAAAGTGGCGTGTTAAATAAAACTTTATCCGTTAATTTAATGCTTGCCGCTTTCGTCGACATGCAACCGCGAGTCGTCAAATGAGCGACACACATTCGCCACCGTGCAGCCGCTTTCCGATGAAGAAGCGACGACAAGAAAAACACGCAGGAAGACCAAACGCAAAGGTTAAACATACGCGTGACCACGCGCAGGTAATCCTGTTTTCTCTTAGCTTCGCTCGACACAGATTACGGTGCTAAGGGGACGGTGATAATGAAAAGGTAATTTATGTCAAGAGCTCGCACCTGCGCGTGTACGTCCGTGTATGCGTCGATAAGCCAGAAGAGAAGAAAGAGAGAGAAGCGGTATACGATGTTTGTTGTCAGACAGAGTGAGTCCTGATCTTCCTACAACGCTATAACACTGATAGATATCGCGGACGACCGGAGCTCCATTTGTATTTTAAAACACAGCAGAAGATGCCCGACTACACACCGCGATGTTCTTTCCATGTAATTCTTTATGTATATCGGTGGCACCGCCGTGACGTATACACAATCATCTTGAGCATCAGACAGTATTTTTTGCTTACACCGAGGAGGACTGGTTTAAGGACCCTGTAACTTAAGTTATTCACTTCCTGAGGTGCGAACATCGTTACTCCACAAACAAAGTTTTCACCATAATTAATAGAAACTCTTCCTCGAATTCCATTGCCAATATTTATATTTACGCAATTGGCAGCTTTTTATCTTTACATAATTTTTATAACCTTCGCACAATTTTGCTACTGTCAATAATGTGCAATCCACTTTTGAAAACGTGTTAATTATAAGCGTATATAAAGTTATTCTTTATGGATGAAAAAATATTGACATGTGATTTTTTATAAAGTTTGTAAATATTAATAAATTAATATTTTAAATTATTATTAAAATTATTATTAAATATAAAAGTACTTCAACATTCGTTATCTTTGACTTACACATGTAATGGAATTTTAAGTAGTACAGAAATTGAAGTAATTGACTCTTCTTATTGGAAGCAATAGCTAATAAACTAATACCATTAAACTGAAAGAAAGTCCGAAAATATACAAATTATTTATTTCAAAATAATGTAATTTAGAAATAACAGGCAATGAATTCAATGAAAATAATAAGAGAATATATTAATGTAATATTAGTTAAAATTTTTATAGAATTGAATAAAAAATCTTGATTCAAATGAAAAATGTATCATAAATTTTACATTTTATATTCTACAAAGCTTCAAAAATTTATTGAAATTTTTTCGAAATTTAAATGTTTATTATAAATTCAGAAAGCCTAAATAAATTTTCTAAATTAATCACAATATTGTATGTTTTAAAAAAATTGAACATTATAAAAGGTTATTCGATATAAAATATAAAATTATGACAAGGGCCGGTTCTTCCTAGAGTCGGTATTAATGAGTTGGTCGATAGATGCGTGGGTCAAATAAAGGTGGACGCTTAGCATTTTATGCTGTTATTTGGTGTAACGATACCGCGACGTGGTTACGCTGTTCAGACACTCTGGTGTTTGCTTCCGCGCGTGAGTTGATGTTCTACTCCACGCGCAAGCCGATGTTCTGCTCCGAGTGCGAGTTGACATTCTGCTGCTGTCGCGTGTATTTTTTCTGCATTTATACTTTTTGACATTCTATTATATTATCGAATATAAAATCTCAACGGCCGGTCGAGAGTTCGCCGAAAACTCAAAAACCGTTAAACGTAATTAAATCTAACAGTATATACTTCATAATAATAAAAATTAATTTATTCCTATCTAAAATAACTTAACAATAATTTAAGTTGATATATTATTTATCTTTTTTTATGAATTAAGTATTTGTTCATAAAATATAAAAATAATTAGTAATATAATTAATAATCACCATCAGGTGCCATATAATCATATCTATAAATTAAATGTCTTAGTTTAATCAATTAATGAATTTCATTTTTAATAAGATAGACTTTAAAATATATATTATTCTTTTTTAAATAGAAAAATTAGGATAATTGTAGTTAAAAACAGTTAAAATATTAAAATAAGTTTTTTTTTAATTAATTGAATAACAAAATACCTTTTTAAACAGGAAACGTGATTTCATACTTTATTCTTGTCGCATATTGACTTGCGTTGCTGCGCATCAAAATCACAGTTATCAACGATTTACTTTTTGAATTCTTTTCAACTTATGTAAGAGATTGAAAATTGCTACTTAGACAATTTTAAGTTGCCGAGTAAGCTTTTTTGTATATTCAAAGCATTTTATTTCAAAATCTGTTACAATTTTTAGTTTTTAATATACTCAATACATCATAACTTACCTCCAAGAAAATATCAATATTAAATTTTCAAACTTCCAATAATCTATATATGTATCATAAGATCACTTATATAACTATAGAAGTATTAATTTTTTTAAATACAAAATACTACTATACTAAAAAATATTTCAGTAGATTAAATATTCAACAATGTCAAATTGCATTCCGTTGTTTATTTCAAATATTAATGTTTGAAAACGTAGTAGATAAAAATATTAATGAAAATTAAGTTTAGTTGTACAATTTTTAAGCTAATTAATTTATAAATACAATAAAGTATACATTCAAATCGGATAATATATATATATATATATTTATTTTTTTTAATATTCTATATAACGTAACTCGTTTTTTAAAAGTTAAATATCATTTTTACAATCCTTAACGAAATAGGGAAAATATACAAATATATATAAATAATTTTAATTAGAATAAGTATGTTTTCAACTTCTTTAAAATAATTATAAAAATATATTGTATAGAATTATTGATACGGTATAACCGCTATTGTTGTAAAACAAGACTTGAGAAAAAAGCTGTACGTATATACGTTATACGATGTTCATTTGAACTCGAGATCTTCTAATTTTAAGCGAATTCTCATTCAACAAAGCAACAATGTCGATATTTTTCTTTCCTCAAGTTGTCTTTCAATTTTAAACGGATATATATATTTTTTTTTATATGTATATACTGGAATTAATCTAAATATTACTAATTAATTTTATACAAATAAATTACGGCAACAATTTTATCCTTTTTTAAAAAAAAAACTTCAAAATTCAATAAATTAACAAGTTTTATCAAAATTTTTTTTGACAATTAAAATTAATGAATCCAATTCGATGTAAAATGAATCCTATCGTTTACTATAAAAAAATATTTTCATCAAAATTCGAAATTTTTTAACTTCAAATTTATATATTTTTTACAAAGAAGACTAAAAATTTACAACTCATACTCTGCGTTTAGTCTCTGTTATTTGGTCAAAAAATCTTAAAATTATTATGAAATCGTCATTTTAATTATTTTAAAAAGAAATACAATTATTTGACGATAAATTAGTGTTTTTATAGCTTAGAGCAGTATATTTAATATGATACATTTAACAACAAAAACTAATATCTAATTGCTACAGGCGCTTTTTATAATTAGGTTAAAATTAACACCAATACACTTTGTATAGATGTTTTTTATATATTTCTAAAATTATTATCTGCTATCAGATTTGACGGCTTATGTGTGACCATGAAGCAGATATGTTATAATGGTAATGCATTCAGCACCGCGTAACGGTACAATCCCGCCTAGAAAAATGATCCGACAATAACAAGGTCGATAGTCTAGAAAATATTATAAAAAAAAATTTGGACTCTCTTCATTGGATTGCATGAGTTACTGCGAATGTTGCTATTCGGACTTTTCTTCAAGATGATCATTGTAGGACACTGTTAATGCATGAGAAGATTGCTTTCGTTTTACCAACGATAATTACATATTAGGTATATTAACATCACTTTTTTATATAAGTGATTACCATGTTATTTATTTTATGCAATTTTATAATCCTTTCGATTTTAAAAATTATAGGAATTTTTTATTTATAAATTGTCTCAAATATATTCAAATATCAGTTAATTCGTACTTTATATTATTATAATTTTTACAAAACTTAAGTGATAAAATACTCGTGTGAAAAATTGTTTTTTTTTTATTACTGTAGTAGAATACAGCATAACCGATGGTTTCAATTCCTCAAAGTTTCAAGGAAGTTGAAATAGAATTTTTTAAGATTTTTTTTTTTCTATAACTGTACAATGGATTTTAGTACTAATGTTTACAATTAAATATCTAGAATTTTTATCAATTTTTATTACAAATTGATAGTCGTCAGTAATCAAAGAATAAACCAAGTAACATTTACATATTAATTGTTAAAAAAAAATGATATCGATAAAAAACATTTTTTACGTACGTAATTTGAAGATTAACGAAAATTGGCGACAGGTTTCAAAACACATATTATCTTATTCTTGATCTTAAAAGCTATTAAAAATGATTCAATTAATAGTATTTATGAGATTAAAAAAACTAATCATCGTGAAAAATAAATTAAATGTATAAATTTTACTATTATAAGACAATTATGAAATACTATAAGTTATTTACTTTTTATATAAGCAACGAACGTAAAAACATTTATTAAAATAATATCAAAGTTCACGATGATCAAAAATGAACACAATATAAAAGCAAAATACTTATTTACCCTTTGCGGAGATAAATAAAATCATAATTGAAATAACGAATATCCTGAATTGCAAGATTGAATAATAGCAATTCTTTCAGAATATTGAATAATTTATACCATTTAAATATCAAAATTTTGCATAAAAATAAATCAAGAATAATATTTGATAAAAAATGCGTCCGACTGCGATTAATTCAGTGCAACCGCAGCATCAAGTTAGATTTGCGTTACACAATACTAACACACTATGCAACGATTAAGTAATTTGTAACCAGGTAATGCTTAACATGAACTCGTTAATGCTATTCTATAATTAAAACCACTAAAGCACGCCACTTGCATAATAGGGTACATGATTAGATTAAATCTGGCACTCTCGTATTGCCGATTTAAAGTTTGTGCACACGTTGTTATCAAAGGAGACTCCCCTTTTTTCTCACTCTTTCCCTTCCTCCACTCTCTTCTCCTAAAACTTTTAGTTTATTCGCCTTGGTATTTCATTATCGTATTTTCAGGGAATATAAAAAAGAAACATTGTTCGAGTTAAATGTCAAACTAAGAACTGGTCGATTAAAAAGTAAATTCCGTACATTTTTTTAACAAAAAAACTTAAATAAATTTTATTATACTACAATAAAATCTTTTTGTTTATATGTACAAAATTATAGTATTTCTAATTAAAACAATTAATTAAGAAAATACTGTCATTATTGGATTTAACTGAATGAATCAGCGTTCATAAAATAAAAAAATATTCTTAAATTTTAGAACTACAAAAAATAAATCTAAAATAATATATATTATTTAACGCAAAAGGTTAGTTTTTAAAAATATATAAAACTAAATGTTATGTACAATCTTTTTTTAAATATCTTTTTTCTCATTTATTTTTATTTTAACACAATATAATTGCTACAACATATTTATAAGTCGCAGAATTTTCATTTATAAATATAATGAATTTAACTATATATTAAATTTAACTATTTTTATTAATTCATACCATTATTCGAAAGAACATGTTAATTTTAAATAACTTTCGACTAATAAGTATTTGTAACTTATTCTTATCAAAACAATATTTATTTTTTACCAATTTTTAAATTAATATTATTTTTATTTCTCTGATAAAAAATAAATATCCAATGAAAAAAGAAATTTCTAATTGTCATTAAATTTTTATATTAACTTTGCAAATAAAAAACGAAAATGTAAGATATTTATATTTTATTAACGTACTTTTTTCAAACACCTATATGGTCTATATAAAAAGAATTACTAGTTTTTATTATTATTCTTCGCGTTTAAATATTATTAAATAAAATATGAATAAAAATATGTATTGTATTTTAATTACGATATTTATTTTCCTTTGTATGATTAATAATTTTATAATAAAAATAAAACATAAGAGAAATATTTTTTCTAAATGAATTGAACATCTTTTTCTCTAGTATTAATGTATTACTGTACTGTAAAAAATTAACCCTGTAAACAATTAAATTTTTGTAATAAACTTAATAAATTTTTGATAAAAAATATTTTAATTAATTATTTTATTTTTTTTAATTATAAAATGATTATACCTTCTTTATTAATTTTAAACCTAATTAATTTTCCCATGTATAGATCAATATGCTTTTATCCATTAAAATCGATAATCATTTATTTAGACTCAATTAATTATTACTTGTTCTAATTGGGAGGTGAAGTTTTGCCATCGTAAGCTCGAACAAAATTGCAGAGTTGCATATTATATATGGAGCTTTTGATTTATAGAAATTGTTTTGTCAAATTTGCGAGAAACATCGCAATATAAAATTAAGTCATAGTGAATGAAGTATACGAAGTGGAGACCTACAGTACATTAAAGCGTCAAGATTTTGCAAAGCAGGATAAACGGTTGACAAGCACAACGACGCTGTCAGAGTTCGTTGCATTAGCGGAAAATGACGTTCCTGCATCGGAATAAGTTCAGGCACGTCTTCAAGCGAATGAGCGAGTAAGATAAATAGACATAGAGAAGAGGGAGAGAAAGAATGAAAGAGAGAGAGAGTGAGAGTGAGAGAGAAAATAGCCTTACACGCAACTTCTTGTACTTATATATTTTAGGCCACATGAGAGCGAAGCATCGAAAAACTGTATGGTTGGCTTGCCAATGTCTAGGAAAAATAAACGTCGCGTAGATTTACAAGCGACACACTAGATAAATAGATGGGTGTACCAAAAGCTATCGCTACCGATATGCAGGAAAAGGGAGAGATTTTTTGAAAATTTTATTCGCTGCAGTTTTTTCATTCTGCACGAAAGACAAGGAAGAGGAAAGAGATTAAAATAAAGACTTCAGATTGAACTAACCATGGTTTACATTTATATGAAAAGATATTTTCATTTTTAGTACTCAATTGTAAAATTTGTTTTTGAGCTTTTATTGCAATGGATATTGCCGGTCAATAAAATTTTATACGGACTATTACGTGTAGTCTATTTCTGCAGCTTCATATTACAAAGTTTTGTTATTACTTTTACTGATATTAAATAAAACGTTTTATGTACGTTATATTCTATTTTATCTAAATTAATTACTTATAATTCTTATTACATAACTATAGCTTGATTTTAAATTAATAATGTTTATTATCATTTAATAAAAAATATTTGACTACTATGTCTGCATGCATTAAATTATTCGTATAATTTCAGCAAAGTTCGTGAAAATTTAATGACTTGCAAGAATGGCCTTGCTTAGAATCAGATAGTATTGCTTTTCCGTTAATTTTAACGCGTATTGTTATTTTAGATAACATTAATATAATTTTTTAAAATTTAGTATAATAAATTAATTTATACCAGATATTTTATGAACAGATACAATTAGAATCCCAAAGATAATAATATACTTCTTGAACGTATTTTTTAAAATTTAATAAACAACTAGTGATTATTATATTAAAATAGAGGTTATTTAATATATCATTTTATTCATCAAGTAGAAAAAAAGTTTTAAAAAGATGTAACTTAGCGCACAAGAGTTCGTATATCGATAATTTTAAAGTTGAACATATGACGCCTGTATTATTGCTGCACCTAACGCACAATTTATAGAAGAAAATATGAACCATTTTTTGTATATTCATAGATTTCTAAAGGAATAATAATTAGCTACGTTAAATTTTCATTAACACGCATTTTGAGGCATATAAATGTTTTCAAAGAGTGTTCGCGGAATTGTGTAATATTAAACGCGAATGTGCCAAGCTAGTCAGAAGCTGCGCTAACACTTACTCCAGCTCCAATCTATGTCTTATTTTCGGTTCTTCGCGCGAATGGTTTTCTCGTCTGACCTGTGCGCATCGAACCTTTCAAATACAAACCCAAAGCCCTCTGATCTGTTCCGGACGCATGCATTGACTCGTATCAGTATCGGCCATCGGAACAAAGCCTACGATTCACCAGAAAATCAATTCATCGCACTTTTGCCAATAATGTTTCATCGCCAGCATCACTTCCATATGGCTGAGAATCATTATATCAGTTTCTTCTTCGTCACCACTATCGCGATTATCATATGCATATTCAAGAACGACTGTTTTTTCACTGCCCATAGCATCGCTTACTTGTTATATTCTAAACAGCATAACGAAACTGACAAATTTACTTATCTTTATGTCGCTTAAATTTTATTTTAATCTCTTTTCTTCTATTCTCACTTTATATTTTCATTAAAACTAGAAAATAATTGTATACTCTTCCAATTCGATTTTTCATTGGGTAACTTTTGTGCTAACTATTTTAATATAATGTTCTAATTCATAATAAATAATATCTATTCTAATAAAACTCACGTTATCAAATGATGTTATTGATTTTTACTTTTTATTACATTTCAATCAAGATTTCAGATACATCTCAATTTAAGCATTAACACCTACAGATTGATTCTTTATCAGCAAGTAAAGATTACCAACAATATTTTTTATTATTAAGATATATAATTATAAAGAAGTAGCTACTAATTTTATTTATCTATTTGAAAGTAAGAACGTTTAAGCTTTAACCATTAACAACAAAAAATTATAAATATAAATTAAGAGTTAAATTAATTTTACCAGGAGAATCGAATGAATAAAATTAGAATAAATTCAATAAATCGTATTGCGCGTATACTTTTGTCGCTAACAAACTAAGCCCCAAGATGAATGCATTCAGCAAATATAGTATGCAATACGCGTACAACATAGATATATCCTTCAGTGACAACAATGATTAAATGACGTTTAATTTTGCATCTTTTGTTATCCTTTGAAAATCAAAATTTGTATCACATGCGGCGAATGTTGTCGACCCAGTTTAAATATTACTCTTCCTTTAATTCAAATTACAACTGTACGACTGTTAAACGCACACAGACAGTAGTTATTGTATTATTAATATTTTTGAGTCCGGTGCCAATATATAAAATTTATCAATTACAAATACGACTAAATTCAAATTAATTACCTTTGACAAATTTATTATATATTTTAAAGTATAATATATTTGAAAATTTTTCATTAACGTATTTATAATTTATTTTTGAAATAGTTAACATATTTGGTATTTCTCGAAATTAAATTATTTTGAAAATTTTTTCGAAACATTAGTCAGTTTTGTACAAATATATTGTAGTTATGGAAAAACAATTATAAAATGGCGTAGCATTTAATATCAAAACTTCTTGTATTTTAATTAAAATTTTTAATTCTGAAAAATATACTTTTATTTTAAATTACATTCTTGTTGTATGTATTTCTATAACCGTAAAAATTTCTTTTCCCTTGTTTAAATCGTAAAAATTTCCGTAATTACATTTATAGTTGTAACATGATTTGATTTAAATTTTTTACTTAACGAAAACCAATTAATCTTTTACAATATTAGTATTTAATGCTGTTTTGTGATCTAGTAATCTCGTTGTTGTGACCTCTGTGGAAATGAAAAAAAAAAAATTTTGTGCCAAAATTCTCACCGAAATTGCCATCCGGAAAAGGACACTTTTGAATGGGAATAACAAATTGCACGTTATACCACATATAATAAATATTGCTTAGATTATAGGCAAATATTTATTAATATTGGTCCTTGATTCTCCTCTATAAATAACTTTTTTGTCTTCCATTATATAAAATCTAAAAAATTCTACTACATATTTATATCGTATTACGAACTGTGATACAATAAAGTATAAAACAATTTACTAAAAAAACTGAAACTCGAAAAACGTTTTCAATAATAGAACGGCTAAGAGATTTCAAAATAAATTTATTATTCGTCGATATGATTACTTTATTTGTATGACCATAGTTTTTAAATTATTTTTTCATCATTTTCTTTAAAATTATCAATTTTATACATTATTTGAATAGAGTAAAATCAATTTTTTAAACAATTTATAAATTTTATTTTATCTCAATGTGGAAAAAATATTATCTGTAAATTTTTTTTAAAACTTATTCATTCATCCAATATTATCATATGAACTAAGTTTATGATATTAATAAGAAAATTGTAAAAAAGAGATATAAAATTAATTCAAATGTTAGAAATATGAGTTTAGTATTGTATGCTTGTTAAAAAATAAAATTTTAAAATATTATTGAATTATTAAGAAGGCAAATATTAGAAAACCAGAGTTTGCATAAATTTTTTTATATCTTTATAATATCTTTCTTATCTGCTACAAGGACATACACATTAAATTATAGTAATTAAAATGCACGTCTAAGTAGATTTGGCTATTTTCTACTACAATGTATGCACATGCAGTAAACCGAATTTGCAGAGAATGTTTCTGAAATTCTCGAATAAGCTTAGCTAACAAGCCAATTGTAGCTGATGAGGTTGCAAAATTCCAAAACATTCTACGAGTTCTATGGAATCTACAGATGTACTGAGAATCTTGAGGATATTCTGTCTAGATTTTAAAATGTAAATTGTATTCATATAATATTTTTCATAAATTTCAATAGTTTTTTATTTAATTTATATTTTTTAATTCCTTAACAAAGTATTAATTATAATCTTTTCTATTGAACATATATTTTAAAAATGAAAATTTATTGCAAATACAGATATGTATATAAAAATTGTAGAATAACATTTTTTTAAATTTTATTATAAGATGATGTGTTTAACATAAGAAGAAAATATAAATAAATTATTTACCATTTTCCACGTATAATACAAAGCCAGTATTATAACTACAGTCGTTGAATGAAATTTCTGTCCAACATTTTTCATAGATACATGGATATTCTAACTATTATATTAAATATATGTTAATTATATTTTGATTTTGTAAGTAGAGAAATCATATATTTAATCTTAACAAAAAAAATAAGATATATATTAAGTTTTATGTGTTTTCATAAATTATTTTGTTTGCAAGACTGACACTGAATAATATAAATCATAAAAATTTATAATTAACAAAAATTGTACAAATGATAGTTACACAATAAAAATTGTATATTTTTTATTAAACATGTGGTTTTTAAAATAAAGACGATTACTAATTTATTAAATGATAACATTTTTAAGTTTTTTTTGTATTTAAAAATTTAAAACAATTTATGAAATTATAATCACATCAATCGAAAAATTATTTGAAAATCATATACTATGCCATGTCATAACTAAATTCAACTAAATTTATTATACTGTAAATTTTCTTATTAAATATTAATAATTGGAATACATAATTATTTATATTTGTACATATAATTGAATTTAATTTTATTTAATACATATTTATCTACTATTTATATTCATGTATCAAATTGAAATCTTATACGATAAGTCATGCAAAAACTATAAACACAATTTTTCTTTTAAGAAAGAAAAATTTGTTTATATCAAAAACTTTTGAATTTTTAAATACGTTAAAAGCTTATAAATATTATGAATTCTTGTCTTTAAATAATATAATGGATTGATAAATCATCACTATTACCAGTTAGCTCTTTACATATCAATTAAATTCAGACGTTAATTTTTTTGACATATTATTTTTTCTTATATTTTTGTTCATATATTATTCTTACATAAATTAAAATAATAAATACAATTTTTTATTTTACTAATTAAAATAATTAATTTTTTTAAATACATAAATTAACCTTAACATATTTTTAATATTTGAAATCTGTGCATTATTTATTCGCTATTTTAAATAATAGCATACAATTATTATTAGAATTTTATCAACGTGAAAATAATTATTATTTCCGGTACTTATATTGTTGTTAATACTGTTGTTATGTGAAATATAATTTAACAGATACAATTAAATGAAATATTTATTATCTGAGTGCATTGAAATGAAACGGCTCTTAAAACACAGTAAATATTAATTAATAAAATGTAAATACTCTCTTAGGGAGCATTAAAATGAGAGCTCCGTAAAATTCAAGTAACTAAGTAAATTCAATATGTTATTTTAAGCGTAATATAACGCCCGTAAACGCCGTATATATTTTCTTATGTGATATATTGATGAGGGACGTATCTTACATCTGAGTCTGGTTTATCTGTAAGTGCGTTAATTCCTACACATTGCTTGCAAAATATAAAACAAGTTCGTATAAGTAGAATAAATTAGATGAGCAAAACTTCTAGTTACTTTATCTGTAATTAGCCTTGACACAACTACCAAGGGGAGCCGAAGATCGGCGGGTCTCAATATTGACTTGGTAAGGATTCGCGCTCATTCCCCTGGAACTCGTGCCGCCTGCACCTGGTAGAACCACGTCGCGGTTGCCAATTACCATTTACATATTCACAATAGCCATGCACGCGAAAGTAACGCCGGTAAAGAGACACTACGTGCGTGAACGCTCGTAATTCATCGTTCGCGCGCGAAACCTGTGATTTATCTGGTCCTCGAACTTGAACCCTTTTAAGAATTGTAATTATATCGACATAAGCGTGCGAGCACGCCACAATCCAAATTCTTTCGAGAAGAACCGGCCAATGATTTATAGTTGATTGTTTTCAGATGTTTTGAACAGAATTTCGCCTTTTTATTGTGCGATTCCTCGTTCTCGAGAAGAGGAGAGAGGCAGTCGCCTCGATGATTTACAGCGATCGTATGGAAGAACAAAGAAATATTCAATATATAATTATGAATGACGTTGAAAGTGTTCCCACTCTTTGGCACACTACAATGGAGTTTCCCGACTTTTGCCAACTGCGTTTTTTATCGATCTCTATTTATTAAGTATTGGATTTATTTAACTTATATTCTGGACAAAACTGCAATCTCGATCACAAATTCACATAATACTTCTCTGTACCATATTCAAAATTAATTATTCCTTTAAACTTTACCTGCATATTCATAAGACATTATATAATTATGCTCTTACTACATTTAAAATGTGCGCACGCGCGCGTGTGTACATATGAATGTGTAGAAAATTTACGAGATTCCATGTCAAATTTAAAGGCCGTTTATTAAATATACACATTAAATTTATAAAGTGTGTGTGCGCTCGCGTGCGCGATGCGTGAAATAATTATTTTTAAAGCAATGAATTAGAAGATATAACAAAATTACTAAATCATGGCTCAATATAAAATAAATACTCGAATAATAAAATTGTAAATGACGAATATCACAAAGTAATAATTGTAACTGTAAATTGTTAGTAATTCGAATAAATTTTTTCACGAAAAAGAAGTTTATCATAAAATAATTTTTAATTTGTATTTAAAAGTAAATCAATTAAAAATTTATTTTCTTTTATTAAATACGTGTATATAAAATAAAAAACAGACATTTTCACAAGATAAAAATATTTGCATTGAATTATTAAATACTTTAATTAAAAAAGTGCCCTTGCATAAGAAACAACAAAATAAATGCGTATTGAAATATTTCTCTCACGCTTAGTTGTCAGTAAATCTATCATTCTATGCTTTTTTTATTTTTAGCTGAAATAAAATAGTTCATTCGTGTTATTGCAGATACATATCTGATACTTGCGGAAGTAGAAGCTCGGTACAAGTGCGACAGTTACGTGTTTTATTAGCACGCACCATGAGTTACGGGCGGTAGGTCGCCAATAAATTTTCGCATATATATTGGCATGAGGTGTATCAACTAGTAATGGGTTAACGTTGTAGCTCCCTAAGATTACGTATTGCACTGTAGAAGCCCCACACCGACGTGTGATGGAAAAGCGCATGGCTTACATAAATGAAATACATGTTTAGTCTTATGCCGGATACTTCAACGTGCAGATAATTATTTTACTATTATTTTTTTGCATAGTATCGAATATGCCTTTAAATTTTATTTAATTTATTAGATAAGCGAAAATTTGTTATAAATTTTTATAATACGGAAAGCTTGTGCTTTAAAAATGACAAACGATTTTAATTTCGAAATAAGGTGCGAAATTATTTTTCAGTTTAATCTCGTCTGATTTTCTGAGACTGGATTTGAAAACAAAATAAGAATAGTAATAATTATATTGAGAAAATGTCCAAGAAACGTATAATAATAGATTTTAAAACTAATAAAAACAAATATGTAATAAATATTATTTGTAAATATTGTTTAAGATCTCTTGTGTGAATTTATCGATAAATAGTTGACCATATCTTTTCACCAAAAAATTAAAAATATAGAGTTTTCTACCTCCAGTTTTATTTTTTATAATATTAAAATTAATTTTCCATAACTCTACTTTATCATTTCAACACATCATTTGGATAACTATTTTGTTTTTATAACACACGATTCAATGTAACTATTATATTTGATATTCAGAGGTACGCACAAATAACCATTGAGATTTTTTTAATTATTTTTTACCATTTTTTATCAAAAATCTTTAGAATTGAATTTTTAAAAAGGAATAAGCACTGAACAAACAAAAAATAAAAACATGATGGTATTTGTGCTAGTGATAAAGTATTTATAATAAAACAAAAGAGAAAAAAATTATTAATTTGAATAAATTGACAGCTACTGTTATGAAATCATAAAATACTAAAGTATAATTGCTAATTATTGTATTATTAATGAGAAAATAAAGAAAGTGCACGAAGTAGAGCGTGAAGAAGAAGAA
The DNA here is from genome assembly GCA_018907185.1 of Platyscapa corneri. Classification (NCBI taxonomy): domain Eukaryota; kingdom Metazoa; phylum Arthropoda; class Insecta; order Hymenoptera; family Agaonidae; genus Platyscapa; species Platyscapa corneri. The sequence goes on from JACCHW010000004.1 coordinate 1,883,535, forward strand.
ATATAAATAAAGTACCATAACTTTTACTGTTCTTATTTTATTTTTAATTCGTTGCTGATTTTGCACTGAATGAAGTTGCAAAGTGCTTACAGTTTTGCACTCATAGATTTCTGTGGCATACGAGGGAATTTTGTTTTCTTGTTCGTTTTCGTTTCCTGTCAAATACTTTTTTACTTCATCATTGCAACCAAACCGAACATTTGCTAAGATCCTAGATGAATTTTTTTACTTTCTTTTTTATTAGTAATTTTCTAAAAGTCATAATGACTATATTTGGTTACTTTTAAATTATAGGTAAAAATATTGGTATGAATCTATTGTTTGAAAAATATAGTATTATGAGAGTCTCATATAATCAAGACATAAAGAAATTATTTCTGATAGAAAACATTTGTAGTTTCAAGTTTAATTAAAAAACCAATCATTTAAAGTTCTTATCAGAAAACTAAAATTTTTATGAAATTAAAATTTTAATTGATATATTAGTTTGCATAATAAATTATTCCAATGCGCGCAATTCTGGAAATTATATCGAATGTATGATTACTTGAATAATTATTTTTTATGTGTTTTTACCTCGGAAAATTCAATTCTTTATTTAATCAAACTTCTCATACCGACTGTTTTCTATCAGCGTAGATTACATTTTTTCCGTAATATTCTCCGTTTCTTTCCCGAAAAATGCGAACATTCGATTCGTTAAGCACGAATAAAAAATATCACTCCCAAGATTTCCCCCGAGCGTTCGTTCAACTCGCTACTTTTTTAGAATATTTTTTTTTTATCTTTTTATCTTTTTCCTTTTTTACCTCCTAGAATACGACAAGATTCTTGAGAGTATAAGTAGAAGCAAAAGTCATCGAAACACATAGTACCAGCCTCTCCACCGGCTTCTCTTGGATTTAATCTGAAATCAGTAATTGTGGACTTGCGGAAGGTCTCTAATTCCGTTAGCATAGTGATTCATGACGCCAGTAGATTATTTGCGCATCTATTAATCCAGTGTCGGCTCTCTTACTCTCTTACTCTCTCTCTCTCTCTTTCTCTCTCTCTCTCTCTCTCTTCGTTTCTCTAACCACCTCTTGCTTTCTACTCTCACTCACTGATGGTCGGTATATCTCTCGCACCATGTTACCTCTCGCTTGCAGATATCCACGATCGCGGGTACGTCAAGTCCTCGCTCAACTTCCTCTACCTCGCCCCAATCCTCTCTCTTCTATGGCAGCCTGAGGGACGATGTCGAGGGAAATTCCAGTCGACCGGCGCGATTGCAATCATCTATCATTCCACCGCTGTAATTCGTACGTACTGCGTCAAACTTCACTTGAAGCCCTCCGCCCGAGATAGTGAACAAGAGAAAAAAAGAGAGACGAAGCATGGGTGTGAAAAGATACCCAGGATCAATCAAATTTTTTCGGTGAATAAGTGCGTGTTACCAAGTGATGGTCGAATGAGAAAAAACTTCATTTTCGCATCGCGTTCACACGTCGTGATTTGTCGAGATGATTCATTTCGTTTAGTGGCGAAGAGCTTTAATTTCCTGAGTGATCATCATTTAAAGAACTCTATTTTGCTGATTCACGGTTATCAGGTGTATAACTATACTCTAATACTATTTGGTAGACTAGTAATCTAAATAAGTAATATATTCAGTCAAATAAATACATTTATTCTTACTATATAGATACATATATTTTCATTATATATAATGGGCTTTTTAAACCATTTTCACAAATAACTTTAAGCGTGTATAAAACCTATGTATAAGCTGTGATTGGTAAAAATGACTTTATTCCATATATGAAATACTATTTAATGATGGGAGGTATTTACCCATGTAAAATAAATATTAAATCTTACTCGTTTTTTATTACGTAGTCAATGGAATTGATTTACAGCTGTAACTCACCTGTAACAGAAAAACATTTCGTTTAATACAAAATTTAGTTTTTGTTTTCACGTTTTAATTTTAACGAATATATTTAATTTATGCTGCCAATCATTTAAATTATTGACAGAGTTTCAAATTTTTCTAAAGAGAATTTTTAAAGTATGATTTTTTTGTATAAATTCATTTTTATAAAATGAAAAATATTATTAAATAAAATTCTATTTTATATAATTACTTCTAAAATATTACTTGTATGTATTATTACTACTATAAAGCTAATCTAATTATATTTTAGCTTCATTTTAAATATTAATTATTATTAAGTCATTTAAATGTAGGAAAATAATGCCTATCTGTATTAGTAAGAAATCATGAAATTCCATATGGTTTAATTGTTACAATGGAAAACCATACCATACCTTTTCTATTTAATAATATAATTATAGCTATTTTAATTAAATCTTTTTTTCAAATCTAGAAATAATTTTTTCGATACCTTAAAAAATACCTTTAAAAATCATTATAACAGTAATATACAAAAAAAATTTATTTCGTTCTTCAATAAATTTATACTATGTTTAATTATGAGAAATAATTAAGCATAAGTGATAGTTACATTTTCTCATAATAATGTAATATACAAATTTCGAAATAAACAAAGAAAAAATAAATATATAAATAGCATAAGAAAATATATTACGAGAATGTACAAGTTATTTACAAATTACAATACGTAAGTGCAGTTGTAAATAATTTAAATTAATGTATCTAAATATTAATAAATTATTAAGAAGAGACTTATTGTCATATAATTGTAAATTAAAATTTGTACTTATTTTACAAACAATGCATATTACGCGTACTTGTTTATAGTTTAAAACAACGCTCGTATAATAAACGAAAAAAAGAGCTAAAATTTTCGTAAATGAACTATTATAAATTAATTATCGCATATATACGTATTATATAAACTTTATTTATTTTCAAAGTAAGACTATTTTATCATTCACTCAGAAATTAACTAAATTTGAATCAAAATCAAAACCAATATTTTCTAATGAACAAATATCGTTCATAACTATTATTAATGTATAAAAATCATTTTCTTTAAAATTAAACTACAATAGTAAACTATATATTTATAAATAAAAAGTATTCTAAATAAAATTGGCTTCTTAAAAAAATGTTTGAATGACAAAGTTTTGATGATAGCCTACAACCTTCAAAACCACTTACATTAGTCCTCGCAATGATCCACCAAACAAAAATCGGCTCGACTATTAAAAGATTCATTCAGATATTATGGTCTCTTAAAACTTATGTACGTAAATGCTCTCTTGCCCAAATGAGCGTGACTTCAAAATAACTGTCAAAGTATTGTACTTTTTTGAGTGTTACTTGACTATGGCGGACTTATACATGCGAGTCAAGATTTCGCGGATGTTCCAATCACGTCATTATTAAACAGACTAAGTTGTGAAATTCGTCACGACGTATCTAACAATTATGTGCAATCTTTAAACACTTCATGAGCTGGTACTTAAAATGACGATTGTCGTAACTGTACTGTTATTTGTGCTTATGAAAGCTTTTAGTCCTCGCACGGATACGTTTCAAAACTACTGCTGGTTTACTTGAAGTCCGTGTCTTTTCCATCTTCGACGACTTCAAACAGTGCTTCTGTATTTCAGCACTCATATACTATTTTAGGAACTACAAGTTTTATTCAAGTTTGTTGAACTTTAATTATATCGCGATGCTCTTTGAAGGATTAGTTATGCATGTGATTTATCGTCTTTTACACGTGTTCTAAAAAAGCTTTCAATATCATATGAATCAGTAAAAAATGAAAAAAGAAAATGCGATTAAAGATAAAATTAACTTTTAATATAATATTCATTTATATGGATTATTCAAAAATTATTTATAATGTAAAATAAATAATGAAAATTCGAACGTTAATAGATAAAATTAAATTTTTATTACGTATTTAAATTTATAATTTACACTGATTTTATTTTTTATTAAGAAATCAGATTTTGCTATTAATTTTTTATAAAATATTTATTATAATTACCTAATAAAGTTTATTCTAGTTTTGAAATTATTTTTTAAGTAATCTATTTTGTATATATGTGAAAAACTTAAAAATACAAACGATCGTACTTTAGGTGTCTTTAATAAATCTGAATTTACTTTTCACAAAAATGATAGTTACACCATTTCACTTGCTAAAATAGCTTCGATAGCTTTAATTTAGATAATAAAATATACGCCCAAATAATCACCATCCATTGATTGAGTCTCTCTCTCCCTCTCTCTCTCTCTCTCCCTCTCTCTCCCTCTCAAATATTCAAATAGAGTAACACGAATTTATTAGAAAAAACATTCAATATTGAAAAACTATCGCAGGATTGAATTTAGAAAAAGTAATGAATATAGTAAGACAACCTGTTAAATTTAACTTTAATTCATAACTATAACTCATGATGAATCGATTAAGTAACAGAAACGTTAACAGAAACGCACGAAAGAAACAAAACAACGAAAGTAATTGTAGACTAGGTCTTTTCTAGTGTATAATTAATTCCTTACCATCTGTAATACATGAGTTGTTTTGCTGGAGTTTCATCAACGAGGTTTTCGTTCACATATTTGTTACTATCGGTTACAAAAATAAAAATTCAAAGTGCTTTACGTTTGTGGATGCGTGTTAAACGTTAGCGTGAAGTAATGAGAGTGAGCTTTAACAATACCGTGCAATCTTGTTCGAAGCTTATTTTTCGTCAGAATGGTAAGAGTTGGTGTACACTACCAGTTTACCTGTTTTCAGTGGAAAAACGGATTGGAATATATTTGAAAAGTATTGATTAAAATGCTGTGCTTTAATTTAAAAATAAATCTAATGTATAAAAAGTATAAGAAAATTTATTTTATAAATGTTTTTCAAAATACATTTTTATCAGTATAAATTTTTTTAACCATCTTATTTCGTAAAATATCTCAATTCATAGCACTGAAAAACTGTAAAATATTCAAACTATTTTATACAAATTATCATAAAAAATCTTTTTTACATATTGCGGTAGTAAAATAAAGCAATATAACTATGTAATATGATAACGTAATTTTATAATTGTGTTATACCTTGAACTTGACTTATTGAACTTATTCGACTCTACTTAATTATACATAATAAAAAAATACTACGATTTATTACCGTAATATATTGTATGCTTTAAGCTTAACTACAGCTTTGATACTATTTTACGACTTCGTAATAAACAATCATTTACAATTTATGAATCTGAATACGAAATCAACTTATAGTATAAATAAATTAAACAACCAACTAATTAATTGATAAATGATCTTAAAATATTAGCTATTTTAACAAAATAGTTAATATTTTATATTACCTAAAAGGAAATAAATTTTATATACTGTATATAAAATGCGATTCAAATAAAGTGATAAATTAACTAATTAAGCTAAATAGCTATCTTCATTTATGAACTTATGTACTTAATACTTTGTTAGATGTGAAAATTTTTAACAGCGAAAAGTAAGCGTGATACGAATCCAGTATGCCTTGAAAGTAAAAATGATTTAATTAATAGATTTTAACCTCAAGTGACTAAATTGCGATCGCATCTCAAAAATTGTCCTGGAACGTAAGATTTATAGAATACATGTACTTACCATAGTACACTATCTGATTGTAGAGTTTTCCAATCATTAAAAAGTTATCCGTTAAAAATGTAATATTTACTGTAGTCGTATTTTGCGCTTAAACGATTTATGATACAATGCATCTTTAACAACTGGGCTTTCGCGACCCAAGCATTGGTATTTGGCGCGTACGACACTGTAGGCATTTATGGACGTCTAATTAAAGACGTCGCTACATTAATTTGGCAGACCAGGCTACCAGCAGAGGCGGTATCCCTTAATTCCACGCGCCTGCTCTTCTGCACACTTCCGGGGTCTGATTTACGACCTCGATCCCGGTGACTTTGTATCCTTGTTAACTATAAGCGCATTTCTCTCACCCTGCTTTTCTTTGCGTGCCTCGGGACAAGCCTTCAAGATTCCTAGTATGCTACGACGGCTTTTTGCCAACAATATCTATGTGTATACTTTCATACCTTCATTCATTTTCAAATATTCTCTCTCTCTCTCTCTCTTTCTCTTTCTCTTTCACATTTATGCACTTGAATTTAATAAAAATATTTAGAAAGCAGCTGCTATAAATGAATTTATAGAATTAGCGTATTATATTCTACAAACTTGAGATAAATCTTTTCAGTGTTTAATCTATTCAGAGCAAATATAAATAAATTATTCATAAAAGAATATGTTTTATTGATTTTATTCGAAACTCGAACTTTCATCTTTTATCATGTTAAAAAAATACTTAAAAATTGTTATTAAGTTACTAATATGTAAACTTAACAAACCGATTTATATTCATAATAAATTTCGATTATAGCAAAATAGAAAATAGTTGTAAATATTTTTCACGTACTATATAAATCTAACTGATAGTTTCATGTAAATTTAGTTAAAATATCGGGGTTTGAATACAAAAATAAAAAATGCATCAATAACTTTTTCTCGATCTAATTTTCTGAAATTCTTGCATCCGAACGAAATTTTCATTTTTATATTCATGAACTAATCATATTGATTTTTTAGGTAGAAAAAATACATAGAGATTTATCAATTCTTCCATCTACCGCTATTTTTGTATTGTCAAAGGTCGATTTCTTCTATAGAATGCATTTTACTTCCGCTTCAACAGAAATATAAATGGATAAAAAAGAAAATCGGCCTTTGTTGCGGTCACACGCTTCACTTTTCTCAACTGAGTCTTCCTTTATCCCAAAAAGAAAAGTGCATACAGCTAGTGTCTGCATAAGTGCATCGATACCCGTCTATGCCTATACTATCTTCTTTTCTTTTTTACTCTCTCACTCAAATAAATGCATTAAAATGATGAATTTTGCCGAAAGCAATAAAAAACATAGCAAAGTCACCTGGTCATTCAAATAATAGTATAATATTAGCAATACATTGTGGTGTTAGTTATGTTGCTGCTTTACAGGAAGTACGATCAGTCGCATTTCTACCTGTCGGAGTTTTTTGACCGGTCGAGTTGATGGCAACTCTTCCTCTCCCCCTCTCCCTTGTTACCTATTTTGATGTCAATACTTCGATGCGTCATATACAATTGTGCTCGATTATCGAAACAGGTCAATTGAAAATCGAAACGCAATTCTCGGAACGATGGTGGGAGAAATAGCAGATATCACGGACGATCCTAAGCATTGTACAAACTAGTATTCTCAAACGAACACATAAACGCACGTATACAAACGTAAAAGCGTCGTAAAAGCACGCAGGGGCACTCGGTTGAAGTGTCAATCAATAATAAGATCTCTGACAAACTTATACGTGGTAGCGCTTAGAGTGACATATTGCTCACTCGCTCACTCATTATGTCTCTCTCTCCTCTCTCTCTCTCTCTCTCTCTCTCTCTTGTTAAATTCTTTTCTTCTTCTTTTCATAATAATTGATTCGAAAGAAAAGAGGAATTCAATAGGTAAAAAGATGATGAAGTCGAACTCTGAAAGTTCCAATGCAATTCCAATTTTGATATATAAATATATATATATATATGCGTATGAGTTAATGTAGTTAATGTAGTTATGAAATTTTAGCCATTTAGACTATATAATAATCGAATATTTGCAGATTCTAATTACAATTTTATTAATAAAATTAGAATTAAATTTAACGTAGATTTATTTTTTTAATAATATACGTTCAAGCTACATAAATAAATAACTAATTATAAAGTTTTTAATTATTAGCGCTAAGCAACAATTCTTATATACAAAATTTCAAATAAATTTTTTGTTTTTTTAAACAATGCAGTCAATTAAAATATTCAATATGCTATGAATGTGTTAAACATTTACACATAGTTTTGAACAATATTTTTTTTGACATTCAAGTATTTTTTTAAAATAATAATTCAATTAAAAATTAAAAATCGCTTTTATCTTTTGTGAAAACTACTACAGATTTCGAACGACCAAATAAAAAGTTTTAGAGAAAATATTATTTCTAATTTACTAAGCTATTCAAGTTCCATATGCAATCAAAAGTAATAATTCATTAATATTAAATAAAAAAGTATTCATTGAAACGCATAATAAAATTGGTATAGTTCATTCATACCATATATAATGTTAAAATGATTTTTTATCTTAAAGAAAAGCTATAAATAAAATTTACTTTTGCAGAATTCAAAGTATTCACTTTTTCACCATAACTAAAAATCATAATTAAAAGATAAATCTATCTATTCGTATATATTATATAAATTATATAATATTAATAAATAGTTAGATATACATATAATTATATAAATTCATTTTCATTCTTATACACACACATATTACTTAAATTTTTTTCAATAATCAAATCATCCATTCTTACGATAAGTTCTTATGGTAAAAATTCTTCTTAAAATGGAAAATGGAATATATTAAAATATATTAAAAACGTTTTTTACAGAAAAACGAAATTTTATTGTATAGTTTGAAATAAGTGAACATCATATTATTTAAAAAGCATAAACAAATTTTTTAACTAATTAAATTGTTATAATGTTCAATTAACTATGAAGTTTGTACCTTCCTTATATCAAATAAAAAAAAATACATAAATACATTCTGTCTATAATATCGGAGGAAGACATACTTTCAAATATTTTTTTTATTGTAGAATATACTAAAATAGATTATATATTTATAAATATACTTAAAATAGGCAATTAATAATATATAAAAATATATAATAATAATAATAATAATAATAATAATGTTACATGCAATAATAAATGCGTTGTTCATCATTAAAATATCATAAGTTTAATTACGAATTGAACGATTTATCTTTTTAAATAAAATTACTAAATACATAGAGTTATTTTGGTTAGTATTCAGTAAATATGAGTTATAAATATGAAGTAAAATTAGAAAAAATGAACTTACGTTATACTTTTCTAAAAAAATCTCGAGATAATTTATTTTCTAAAAAATTCTTTCTTAAAATGAAAAAAAATAAAATTATGTAACTTTGATTTTATAATAATTATAACATTATTTTAATAATAAATATTACATCTAAAATCTCTGGAAGACATAATGTTTTTTCTACAAAAATTAATTCAAATTTATGTAACTATTTTTATTAACGTATACAAACTTATACATCTTATATTTTAATTATCCTCCATGTTTAACAATTTAAAATTTAATTCATAAAATTATAACAGTATTTCGTATTATTTTCGAAATAATATATGTATAGTGACTTTTCTTAAAATGAACTTACTTAGAAATTTTTTATTTTCATAATAGTCTAGCATTAGAGGAAATTTCTATTAATGATTAAAATTAAATGGGAAGGATAAGTAATTAATTACGATTGGTAGTTATTTCTACCAATTTTTAATTGATTGTCATTTGTTTAGTAGAATAAAACTAAAAAATAATAATTACCTTTATATTTAAATAAATAATCGTAGTTAAATATATGCGTGTAAAAATATATAAATATATATACACGTGTGATGCATTTAAAATATTTACATACAAAATAAGTATAATGGAACTATTGAACTACGAAGATTATAATATATGTCATTTTGTTGGAGTAAATTATTTCTGTAAATAAATAGAAAATTTAAAATTGTTGTTCATAATATTAATTAGGAACAAAATGATTTAAACAAGTGAAAGAGAAAGTAAATAAGTATAAAAGTGAAAAAGAAAACGCAAAAGAGTATGTCGAGAGAGAATCAAATTTAAAGAACAACAAGAGAAGAAACTAAAAGTAATGAAGATGAATCGCGGAAAATTTGAACAAATCATAATAGAGCCATTCGAACTCTTCCAGCAATATTACTGATTTGATCCCAAGGACTTCATATATGTGAATATTTCTTTTGATTTCTGAGCTCCAATTGTCAAATTATAACCGTGAGAAAACCATGAGTAATACATTGATTAAAGATTGTCTTTTAATGAATAATGTTTATTTAAATTTTAAGTTCTGCTTATATTTGTACGTAATATTATTACGTGAACTTCTTAAAAAAAGATTTTATCAATAATAAACTCAATTTTATAATATTACGTATTTTTCTACATACTACATTACTTAAAAGTTGCTAATTCGATGAGTCGATGCAGGTTAATTCAAGTAATTCAATACAGTTTTTCATTAGAAAAAATATTATAAAAAAAATTATAATTTTTTATCCATAGTAACAATATTGAGTATTTTTAAGTGATGCTATGCGAAGATGTATTGTATAACAAAACGCAGAATCAAAACTCAGTAAGATTTGAATTAAAATTGTGCTACTCTCAATTTGGAAGTTACAGATTGAATAATCAGGAAAACGATATTCGCTGATTTGTCGTGGCAAGGAAACACATCACCCCTATCGGTATCCGAGAATAGTCCCAAGCGCAGCTAATTCACACCTCCCGGGGCGCTGGAAATCATTGGAGGAAAACGTAGCCGGAACTTATCGTGAGAAACAAAGCACAGTAGGTGCATGAATAGACGTCATCGTTCGTTTGCCATCGGACGTGGCACTTTCATCTGGCACTTTCATTCTACAACATATCGATTGCACTCACAGCCTCTCCTTTGACACGTCGCGTAACTTCATGTACGCACATGCCTCTGCAACCCTCCATGCCACTTGTTAACGCAGTCCGGTACATCACCGGAAGTTTCGTGGGGATGCATGCGGAGTCGCACGTTTCGAGCGCTCGGTAGGCCGATGGATTTACGCCGCCATTTACTGGCACCTGGCAAAGTTTTCTGTACGTGCAACAGCTCTCCAGAAAACATTAGATTACTTAATTTAGTTTATTTTTTGTGTTGCGTCCTTATTGTTTTGAGCATTTAACGAATGATTTGCATATAGAATGAGATATACGCCTCTAAACAAACTTCTCTGATTAATAAACTGATTTTCTTCATTCATTTGGTTTTACAATAACTGAGGACCATGATTACAATATTCTATAATTTAATTAATTAATTAGCATTAAGATTAATAAAACTGATGTAATTACAAAATTACGGTGTTCATAGTTTATTCCTGAATGCTGACTAAATTTAGATAAATTTTTTTGGAAAACTCGTTTACTTTACATTCACAATATAAATTTAATCGCATATATATTTAACTAATCTCAATTTTGTTTCCTTTCAATCACATAATGAAATTAATTAAAGACAGTAAAATAATAATTATTTTTTTAAGAAATTAATTTTTAGTTTGTATTTTCAAAGAGTAGATGTAATTTTATTAAAAAAAGATATATAATAGTGATGCTATAATATAAGCAAATTTGCAATTCATTGTAATAATAAGAGTATAACGATGTAGCAAAAACGCTAGCAATAAAGTATCAAATAATGAAAATTTATTGCAATACTATTGTCAATATACATAACTTAAGCTTATTATGATTTTACTTTATTTTTATCTGATATTAATTAAAAGGAGAGCTTATATTTTCCAAAAAATATTGAAATTAGCGCATAATAATGTTGGCTAATAAATTGTGGGTTTATTATGGTTTGAATTAAGCCCATACAGAGGGATCAAAATGAAATCTTTAGGAACACAGTAAATTTTTTATTTGAATAAACAGTTGGGAGAGAGGTAGCTATTGTGCGTACATTTGAACATTATCAGCTACAGGACATCACGAACGAGTCTGTAAAGTCATGTAACAAGTTGAATCAATCAATGACCATTGATTTGGCATTCGTTCTTCTTTCAATCAAACAATAGTCGAGCATTTATATTCAATTTCGATTGTGATGTCATATTAAAAGTGCAATGGAACTTCATACATCATCAATAAAAAATTTTTATTTCGTGAATAATTTGCATTAACTATCCGTTTGTTTAATTTTTGTGAAAGTAACAATTAATAATAAATTTTTAAGGTGTGAGTTATTATATGTATGCTATTAACATATATGATAATTACTGTTCCTTTCACATTACAAAAATAGAATTTTGTATAATAAAAATCAATTTAATAAATAAAAAATAAAAAATATAAAATAAATATAAATAAAAAAACGAATGTAAGAAATGATTGAAGCGAATGCAAATTTCAGGAGGTACTAGGGCAGATTTTCACTAATTTTCATTTGCATCATATTTAGGCGCTTGTTTACATTTTTTCTATCACAGGCAGTATGTGTTTTTAACTTTTGATAATAAAAGTACGTAGAAAAAGCATAAATCTTTCACAAAAATAGAGCACTAAGATTCATGCAAAGTAATGCTTTTAATAGCTCGATCGTAAAATTAAATTAATAGAAGGCAATACACGAGGCGATCCTTTAAGTGTCCGTAACTTTATTCGAACAGTCGTACGTTGTCCGGAATAGGAAGAATAGTGTTACTGAAAATCATAGCCTCGAGCAGCAGTTTTCGTCAGACGGCTCGTCGCTGTTGATTGGAAGTCACTGCAAAGGTTTCGATTCTTAGGCGTCAACTCAACTCGCACCAGTTGGGTAGGTTGTTGCCACCGGTATGGCAACATACGTCAACCATCCCGATCACCCTCACATCCGAGATTATTGCTTGTACCTGAATTTGCGGCATCGTAACAACGGATTCCTTATATTCTATTGCCACCCTACCGTCTTTCTCCCAATCACTCTCTCCTTCTTGTCTGGAGACGTGCATTCGAACAAAGAAAGCCGTAAGCTACTGCTTTTATTGCATATTCGCGTCAGAGACTCGCACGAAAATATGCACGTGTGTAGAGTCGTGCATGGCTTTGCTCGTCTAGCTAAAAATACCGACAATATAGACTATTAATACATCGCTAAACGTGCGAGCGGCCAACCGCCTTGATGTATTGAAAATTCACGAAAGCCAGCAAGAGGGCGAGAGAGAGACATTGAGTAATAGAGAATATTTTTCGAAAATTTCGATAATGACTCAGTCACACCAGAGCCATAAATATTACTCGTTTTAAGATAAAAAAATAAGCTACTAAATTTTCATTTGACGCTAACTACGTGAAAAATTAAGTTTCTGTGGTTCAAAAAACAGTTTCACTTGATTGTTTATTCAAAACGTGACAAATTTCAATTTTAACAACCAAGTAGTAAAATTCAGATGTAGCCATGCCTTACATTCCTAATAAAAATAACATTTTCTTGGTTTATTGTAATGAACTGTATTAATAATATGAATCGGCAACGAAAAATTCTACGATATTCAGCTGAAACAAATTTAATTTAAACGATAATTTTCATTAAATTGTTTATCTTTGGAAATATTTTGTAATTCAACTATTATACTTGTATAACATTTTTATAAACTAGAAATTTTTTAGCAAGGATAGCTAAAAATCTATATTATTCAAGTATACACATTTTATCGAAATATATAAAGTATATAATATACAAATCATCAATCGAAACAGAAATATATAGACGTAGTTGTTTTAAATATCAATAATCGTGTGATTTTTATCATTATTGATTAAAAAAATTTTAAGTTCAACTCATGAAATTTTATTGTTTATAATTAAAAAATTTTAAAAAGCATTGCCTGGACAAATTTCATTTAAAACATTTACCTTTTCACTAATAATTTAGCCATAAATATAAGAGAGTAAAAAAAGAATGAGCTTATTTAAGAAATTTTATCATTGAAATGGTTAATTTATCTATATTATGCAATAGAGTGTTAATAAAATGACTAAAGTTACGATCAGTTTAATAGATAGTACTTTACGTAACATGATTAATATTTGTATTAGTGATAACAGAAAATGTAGTTGAGAGATGATAAAAGAAACAAGTAAAATGGCTTTGTTTCTCGAAGAGAACTATTTTTCATATAACAATAAATTATGAATTAAAATTAACATTAAGAATATTTATAAAGAGGCAGAGAGAGAAATAGAGAATTCCTTTGTGTAGGTTACGTACGAACTACTTGGTGCAAACCTACACACTCATGGCGTGCGTTTAACGGCGCAAAAGAACGCATCGTGTACCGGCACTAGAATTACATACGTTATATTCCACCAAGGCCAATGCGATAAAGCATATACGAATATGAAACCACGTGCCCCAAGCGTTTCCTCTGCATCCGTTCTTTCATTTTTTTTTTTTATTTCTCTCGTTATCTGTCTTTTTTCAACCACAACCGCCCAAATTATCTTAATAATTCCTAACCCGTTAAGATGACTATTTGCCATTTTGTTGAGTCATTTTGAAGACACAAGCGTTATGAATAACTTGACGTTCACATGGAAATTAGTGTCACAGACAGAACACGTACGTATGCTATGAATTAACCATGATATTTAAGGATCTCTTCGCTTATGATTGCCTTTTTCAAGATAATGAGTACGTTTCAAAGATTGTATTGTAAACGAGACATCATAGGTTCAAGCATAAAACTTAACTCGAAATTCAAAAACATTTAAAATTTAGATAATTTTCTATTATACAGTGTTTACTGTCACTTATTTTTATTATTTACTTTATTGTCAGTCTTTCGTTTCATTTTTTTGGGTTATTGAATAAAATTGTTTACGTGTTTTCGTTTAGTGGCAAAGGTCTGCAAACTAGAGTCAATTTTTCACAAACGTAAATTATTATTCTGTACACTTTATACTTGAAGCATTCACGATATAATAAGATTAATGTGATCTGTATTTTTTAAAAAAAATTTACCCATTACTTTAAACTTATTAAATTACTTAATAAATTTACAGATTATGATATTTTCAGTGGATGTGTATATTGTCATTGATCTTCCTCTTAATAACACTTGAAGTAAAATTGTTTACGAAAATGGGTGAGGAATAGCAATTTAAATATATGAACATTCCTTAATTTAGTATCGAAAATTCATTTTAGTTATTTAAAATTTTAATACAAATTATCACATAAGAAAAATTATTTTAAATAAAATAATAGAAAATTGCTGGTAAAATAGTATTTTAAATTCTCTTGAAATGAATTTTTAATTAAGTTAAGAAAAATATGATTAAAAATCAATTAATATAAATAAATTATTTTCTTCATATTTAAACTAAATATTTACATTATATTTATTATTTAATATCTTCAATTACATCTATATCTGCAATATATATTTATTGATATATTCAATTTAAAAATTAGCCATTAAACTCTAACATATTTAAAATAATAAATTAATCATTCAAATAACAAAAAATCATACATAGTTTTATTATAATATTGAACTTTTTAATACTTTTCTTTCCTTTATATAAAAAAATAGGTTTATCAAACATGATACTGTTGCAAAAGATAAACCTTTTATTAATTTCGACAAGTATAATTTTTTAGATGAAAGTTAATGCCCTAAATTGACAATTACTAATAGAAAGAGGAACTTTTATTAAGAACTTTTTGCGTAAGATATTATGTACTATGTACGGACGGAAACACGCGTACTTGTGCACAGTTCATATTTCCATGATATAGCCAAGGGAATATAAGACTTACCGCAAAGTGGATTTAGGCAAGTTTGTCGCGACACCCTTCCTACCCTTCTTGACACTTCTGGACGCTAAACTCATCAGACGTTAGATTAAGCAGCTTACTGTAATTTTACTTCTGGCTTAATGTGATGAACAAACACGCACATATTTCTACTCCCGTGGTAAGTAGGTGTACTTGTGTGTATAAATATGGGTAAATGAAAAGGTGCGTATTTATAAGCACTCTAACTGCAAAATAACACTTCGTTGTTAAAAAAGTAGGACAAAAATATTATTATACATAGTACTTTCGACAACATTGTTTTAAATAGAAATTATTACTAGAAAATGGATGTAATTGACGTTATTTATTACTTTATTTATTGACTACTTATATGATATATATGTTACGTTAATTATTTATAAAAGGAGCATCGGAAATATCCTACAGTATGGTAAGTGTATTTAGTTCGGTTCGAATTTGATATTTCAAAGAAATAAATTATTCTATCAATTTCAGTCATCAAAAATATAATATCAAATTATTCGGTTAATCGTGAAATATCAGGTGCATATATTGCCAAAATAAAATTTTAAGTTATTTACAATTTACAATTTTCAAATACTGCTATGTACGAACCAATAAGCTTGCCAATATATCAACAATCTGGACTTGGATAATAATATTTAATATAAAACTCATCTGATTTTTTTTTATAATTGTTAAACTCCATATTAAAAAAACATGGGTTTAGATATAAATTTACACTTTTTATATATTTTACATACTTCTTCTGTACAACTATCATTTTGTAACGAGTTGTTAGTTTCAAAAATTTGATTAAAATCTGCATTTAAGATGGAAAGACAAAATTAAATGTCTTATTTTCTTGAAAATCAAAATTTAAAAACTTTAATTAAAACTTCAATTTAAAAGCTTATCACTCCAATTATTATAATAGAAAAATTTGTAATAAAAACTAATAAATATTAATTTTCTTAAGCAATTGAAAGTTTTGAGTAAAATCTATTATATCCGTGTGATTTACCAAAATAAAACATAGATCTTAATTGCTACTTGTATTCTACAATATAGCTCCGAAAAACTGTGGAATAAATAAAAAACAATGATGAAGTAAATCGTTGTAAGCATAGTGACAGAAAAGAAAATCTCTTCCCCACTTTCAACTTATGTCTGCTTCATTGTATATCTTTCTTTTTTTCTTGATCCCCTCAATCACCGCCATCCTTTAGTTTAGCTATCTCGCTTTTTCTGAAACTTTGACCAACTCTCCAATACACCATCCCATACCAACCCCTAGAACCCTTGCCCTTTTCCAAGGAACTAAGTAGATTACTCAACAAGTGGAAGCAAAATCCTACTTTGTCGGCATACTTAACAATTTTAGCGCTGATTTTTTTATTAGTATGCAACTCTAAGGAACAATATGAAAACAGGTAATAGAAACAACTTTTATATGATACTATTTCTCTTTATATTATTCCCCGTTTATCAAATTTATATGCTTAAAGTCAAGAAGGAACAAGGAATACATAAACAATAAAGTCATTGAATATTTGTTAAAGTAAAACATAAACATACAAGGACACTAACAACAAGAGTTGATGAAAGATTTCGAAAATAATTATAATTTATTTAGGATCTAAAGCAAAATAAATTTTCCATTTCATTCTTATTTATACAAAAAACTTTTTTGCAATATTATGAATTATTCACGTATAGATTGTGTCTATTTATTCTTACTAATATTTGTAAGACTACAATTTATAAGACTAAAATACATTAAATTTTATTACATTTTAATAATATAATTAATTAATAACATAAAAATGTATAATATTCTTCAAATTATATTTATAATACGATGGAAATTAAATACAAGAAAGGCTAATGAATAATTAATTGAGTAATCAAAAATATAAATATTTTTGCTTATTATACTATAAATGCTCTCCTCGCCAATTGATAAGGAATCAATCAAAATAAAAATCATAAGACAATGAGAGAGATGTGTTTGAAGTCTTCATTCATGATTCTGTTTTTTTATGCATTTGTACAAGGAGTGGAAAGCGTTGTCAAGATTGTATTATCAAAATGTCACTTATAAATAGCAAAAGCACGTACACAATTAGAACGTATGGATTTAAAATTTTGTTCCATATAGATGCTTTATTATTTAAAAATTTCAATAAATACAAATTAATCGTGTTAACAATAATTCTCTATTTCTTCAATTAAATGTGTTTTCTTGATAAAATATCTTATTAAATGCAAAAGATCTCCAAGTTTATTTAAGTTCGTTAATAGACCAGGTGACTAGTATAAACAATCGATTATAAACATTTACTTAAAACAATTTAAATAATCAAACATTATGACTCAGAAAAATGATAATGCACACTATTATTTGGAAAAATTCTTGTGAAATAATTCTTCGATTTTGTTTTTAAAGTTATAGTTTATGGTTTGTAATTATTAAAAATAATTATTACAGTCATTATTAAATATTAGAATATACTTTATTTATATATACATGTTTTAAATTTAATATAATATGCATTTACAATAATTAAATTTCAAATTTGTTATTTTTATTTTCTTAAATGCACGATTTCATTGACACAAAGAAATGTTGTAATCAGTACTGCTTGCATTGATTCGATATATGTTGATTTTGAAATGTCATTCAACTCTAAGTGGAATTTGGGCGAATATTTCTTACACAAATAACACCACTTAATTTTGCATATGCTTTATAATTATTATGCAAATGAAATATTTTATGGAATATAATTTTTATATGTAATATTATTAAATGTCTAAACTTTTCTAACAAATTAGCTTCAAATAAATAAAATATGTACTTGACGTAAATTTTTTTTACAAATTCGTTAATTTAATTTAATGTATTACTGATATTTTTACTCGAATTTAAAATTCTTAGGAATATATGATATGATGAAATATTTTTCATTATCCATATCTTTTATTAATATTTATATTATTTTTTTATGTAATAATTTGAACAATCTTTAAATGCTTTATTGTAACAAATGATTCAGCACATGATGAACTCGAATTCCGGTATTATTCTACTTTGAATTAATTGAATATAAATAAATTTTACGAACTTTCTACTAACTCGATTACTAAAAAAAATTCTAAATTCATATCCGATGAATGTAAAAATGCATGATCTTGGCAGGATATAAATATTAGCTCATGTAAAACAACAGTTGTCCAAGCCAGTCAGATCCTGAAAAAATGAAAAAATAATACTCTAATTAGTCTCTCACTCTCTCGAAATAAATTTGTTTTTGCCTTCACTGTCTTCTTGATCCTCCGAACATTTTTTTCTCTTTTGTTTTATCTTCCAGCCTCTCGCTCCCTCCCTCTCCCTCTCCCTCTCTCTCTTTCTCTCTCTCTCTCTCTCTCTCTCTTTCTTTTTCTCTAATCCCCGTTCCTCAGTCTCGGTCGTCATCATTTATCCATGCCTCGAGGCCCTTTGCTCGTCGCGCGAATATTCGTCTCGATCTTCGAGTCTCATTTTCTCACAGTCTTCTACCTGCTCTTTATTGTCGTTTTGCTACTTTTTTCCCCCTCCGCTTTTAGCCACTTAGCTGTACATACTAACATTGTGGGCCCTTTCACTTAGTTTTATTCATCTCTTTCAAGACTGTACACCCTTTCGTTCTGGCTTGGTCAACAACGCACACAATATGTATATTTCTTTCTCTCTTGACTTATCACATTCACCACTCTGTGACCAACAGATTTATTTCTCAATCTTTCTTCTCTTTTGTTATCTTTTATTCTCTTAATTATTATTTTCAATATCACTATTTTAATTTTGTTATTTTAAACATACATTCAATTAAAACAAATATTTAAAAAAATATTCAAATTAAAGTCGATATTTTAACTAAATTTTTATTTTAAATCGATGTACTTCATGTAATATGTATAACGTAATTTATAATTTTCAAAAACTCTTTTATTAAATTGTATGTTAATTAATTGATAAATCTTCTCAAATAATAAAATTCTAACGCTTGTTTTTAATGCTCTAAGAAAGAATGTAATTGTAAATATATGGCGATGTATAAATTTCAGTTACTGAATTTTAAACTTATATTAAAGTAACCAAAAGTCATAATAATAGTATTAATAAGTAGTTAATAATTAAAAGCAAACTCTCTTTATTATTGTTATTATAATAGATTAAAGTATTGTTGTAATGTTCCAGAATGTATCTCTTCATTAATTTGCATATTTCTTAAATTCGTTTTCATTTTTATTTTCTTTTTATCCAGATAAAATCCTTGCAGATGAGTTCTAAGTATACATATAGCGTTACTTTTAACACGAGCTTACAAGAAATGTAAATAAGTTCAAGCTGGCACAGAGTCCAAAAGAGACAACAGATAAGTCAAGCGAGAGAAAGAAACAGTGAAATACATATATGGGTGAGTAACTAGTGCCAAACAAATGAGAACAGGTTACCACGAAAGAAATGTATTTTCAGGCATTAACAAATTGGGCATTAAATTTGATAATGTAAATTTTCGAGATTTCCAAACTACATTATCCGTTTCATTATCACTGATGATGGTCGAAACAAAATGAGTACACGATAACAATGACACATATTGCCTCATTGATCACGACTGAAGTTAATATTTTGAATATTTGAATGAGCATTGTTCATCATTAAAATATAGAATATAAACATAGTACGCTCGTTTAAAATCGAATAAAGTCGAATTACAATTGAAGAATCTAATGAGAGAAGAAAATATTCTATTTAATAATTCTACGAAGTAATAATGGTTGTGGAATTAATCGTCTAGGTGCCAACTCCTCAGTCGAATAATATTCCGCATCTTACGACTGCCAACATAAATATCAATACTGACACCTCCAAATCAACTTTTTACATCATAAACAATACGGACTTGCATGTCATTACGCCTCACTTGAACAACAATAATTCACTGTAGTAAATGCATTAAATGCAATGGCATCCCGTTCTCAGTGGCGCAGTGGTCACAGTTCATTTGCTCAGCTCCTCCGATAACGAGTAGTCGCGCCAACCCTCGGAGTACATTGCGATAAAAGTCGATGTACTATATATGACGTTCACACTAACGCGATTTAGAGCGCGCATCATTCTTACGGGGGAAGTTGGCTTAAGAAAAGGATACCCCTTGCCCAAGCACGCGTAATAACTAAAATATGTGATAGTTCACTCGTACAATATTAATGAACTTATTGAATATGAATGCGACGCTTTGTGAGCGTGCACGCGAAGCATATGAAGCAAGCGCGTGTGGAAACACGAGCGATGGAAAGATGAGCTCCAGAATGTAAATATTCAGGAAGGACATAGCGATTGAAACAGCATAAAACGATACCGATCTATAGGAAGAAATGTTTATCTTTTCCTTTTATTACATTTTTCTCGACATGAATCTTAAGTTATTATTCCCTCGATTGCATTTCAGTCGGGTAAAATAACATTCGTTGTCAATAAATAAAATTAAATCTGTATTGCACGTGGCAAGACACATTATGTTTCTTTTAATTTCTTATAACTTCTTCACCGATACTTTATCATTGTGAATTATGAATGAATATTGAAAGCCAATGAAAAAGAACTTTCCATTATATATTGCAGGAAATAAAACTTTTATCGGTAATTTATAATGACAATAAACTGCAGGTGAAACTAAGCGTGAGATTCTTCAAAAGGTCAGAAATAATGCATCAAGGAGCCAAATTTTATCGATTTGAAATATAACGTGGTGGTGTATGACATTTTGTGCGGCAATATATCGCCATGCCCACGGCGTTTATTTGTGCGGTCTCCTTTTCCCCTGTGTTCGATTCTGCGAACCTTGCATTTAACGATGAATATACGAGTATCATTAAGACTACCGTCTGTATACACTTGCACTTATCCGACGTATTTACCTTCGTATTGTGACTTTTCTCTGTTTGTTTTCGCAACTCGATCCTTTTTATTCCTCACAATAGAAAAAGCCGAAAATTGTAAATAAATTTACAGTATTTATGGTAAATATACTGAACTACTTTAACTACATTCTTT
This sequence comes from Platyscapa corneri, assembly GCA_018907185.1. NCBI lineage: Eukaryota > Metazoa > Arthropoda > Insecta > Hymenoptera > Agaonidae > Platyscapa > Platyscapa corneri. The sequence goes on from JACCHW010000004.1 coordinate 1,905,152, forward strand.
AAATTTTATTTCACCAATCCGAAGTTTCGCTCAATAAAATTATTTTTATTTTAATTTATTGCCTCTGTTGGTCATGAGCAGTTTATGGAAATCAATTAAGTATAATTAATATATGTACAAATGAAAAGACGAACAATTTATTTACAAATAATTTCCTATTAATATAATAACGATACTCTTTTAAGAGTGCTGTAACACATACGTATGAATGCAATATTTTTGATTACGAGTGGATACACGTACTTATGTTGTAACTACACTTTGAAAATATATTACATAAAATAACAAATAAAAGTGAAAAGATAAACTAACGCAAAAACTGTTCTTAACACTCGTATTCGTGTAAATCTTTGTTTGAGTCTTCATACACGGCATTGATTTGAAATATTCGATGCTCTTTGCTATTATCTAAATTATCTAATTTCTTTCACTTAAACACGGTAATTAATTCATTATAAACGATAATTATATCTGTACTACTAATTTTCTTAAAAGAAAATGCGCTCCACACGACGTTGCATTCGCCTCCACGATGAGTAGCCGGTGCAGCATCTGAGCAGCTAAACTTGCAGGTGGCTCAAATAAACATCTGCTCTCGTCACGTAATCGTACTGACAAAAGAAACAGCTAGAAGAGCAATTGACAGAGTCGATGCCGCACTTTCTGAGACAGAACAAAGACAACAAGAGGAAACAGCTCTTCCATACGTAAAATCCTCTCTATTCTCTATCAGCGACGCCGCCGCCGTCGCCACCCCAGAAGATCTCAATCTCCCACGTGTGCGGGTGCCTGCAAAGAAAGAACCCAGCATTGTCAGCGCGTGCTCGGGCGTCGCTATCTAAATTAGAATCGGTGACAACGACGTCTCTTCGCTTTTGCGAAACTGGAGAGGTCCACCAATGTGCTCCATGGTTTTACGAGGACTCCGAAGTGGCGCTTGGCTCGAATGACAATACCGGCGCATACTAATCTCGAGTGTTCGCCACGAACAATTCTCAGAGGAGTCCTTTCCGACGAGTACGATTGCTTTTTCCATGCCCATTATGCGTTAGTTCGCTTACGCCACGTTATGCGTTCATATTCATTTGTCCAGATTAGCCGCTACAAATGGCTAATACGGCTCCTAGCCTCTAATGAATTAAAAAATGCAAGTTGTGTAAATTGATCAACGATAAAATTATGTGCCCATCATTTTGCTTGTTAATTTGAATTAACAATGGATTATTATTACATTATATTACATATGGATTATTTAATGGAAAGCAACACGTTTTTATTCAAGATAAAATAGAATTCAATTATTTATAGCTATTGGAAACTGTTCACGAAAAATTATTATTATATATTATTTATATTATTTATATATATATATAGATATATATATATATCGCACTTACTGGGCAATGCTTAAAAAAATGTCCTCACAATGTTCATCTATATTTTTTTATTAAGAAACACCGAAATGCAATATTATTATAAACGTTATAAGAAAACTTATACATTTAAAAAAATTTTATATTTACTTGTTTTTAATACTATAAGATTTTTTATAATTTTTTTTTTTTTATATTTTAATTAACTTACAATTAATTGTCACAAACTAAAATGGATGAAGTCTACTATAATATTTGTATACGTGATTTTTCTGAATACCTCTTTTTACATATAGTTAATTCATATTCAATATAAATTACAATTAAATACAATTAAAATACTGCCGCTTACGCATCTGCGGATAAAACAATTTTATCAAAAATAATTTTGATATAGCTTTATAATCAATACATAAAATATTGAAATACAAACATAAAATATATAAATTATCTTTATGAATATAGATCTATATATTAATTTTATATATAAGATATGTGAATGCATAATTTTATATCTCATATTATATGAAGACATAAATTTTCATTTAACCACGCGAAATGTCTATAAAAATTTATATAGTCATAAGATAATAGAAATGCTAAACGTCCGGCTACTTAACATCTTTCTACAACTTTTTTACGCACGGATAAATTTTGTTTTTCCGCTTACGTAAGAGGTCGATGGGGTCGACAGCATTTCCTTTTTTATGAATTCTAGACTCCACCCCTGTGAAAAACAAAGTACCTCTCTCCCAAGCCGATAAGAAACCGATTTTCAAATTACGACTTTGAATAGAACGTGAAAATGGAAGAAGAGAAAAACTGAAAAAAGAAAAATCATTCTTCCTCGTTGTCGTCGTCGAAAAGATAAAAAAAGTTATTCGATCGATTTGCCCAGTATGTGTACCAGTCGAGCCCATACGGAAAATATACGTACGTACTGTTTTTGGAGACAAAAAGAAAGAAAGAAGGAAGCAAAAGGTAAGTGAAAGAGAGAGAATTGCGGAAGCGCGACTGAAATCTTTGGACTGTTCGGAAGCATCCCAGGCCACATTGCGATAATAGGAAGGAGGAAACGTGTAAGCCGATGGCTTTTCCCGCTGAAGGAGGGCGTGTAGAGTCGTGTTATATAACCAGACAGTAAAGACGGTGCGGCTAGAAAGTAGCGAGTTTGAGAGCTCTAGCACTGATTTTATGCGTTTTATAGGAATTATTTTAAATGACTCAATCCTCTGTAAATTTAATAGCTTCCGAAATCGCTTCTTACTTCAGACTATAGACTAGAGTTTGTAGAAATACGTGCAGAGGCATATCTGTGGTGTTAGCTATACTGTTTTTTATTTATTTGCTTATTATGTATTTGAAATTTTGATTTGTATTGATGGGTTGAACCAAATTTTGTAGAAAACATAGTCTCTATTGCATTGCATTTTATAATCATTATTAAATACGATGCTTATAGTCATTTATTTTATGCTAGTACATAAAAATTTATATTGAATCCTATTGAATAATAATGAGTTGCAAAATTGAATTTTACGGTAATTGTGTAACAAGAGTTAGAAAACTATTAATACAAATACACGGGTATTTTAACCTAATTATATTTTATTCTTCCATGCATATGTGTGTGTAAAAGAGTTCGTAATATTTCTCAATTCTGTAACAACTTTAAAATATGTCAATAAAAATTGGAACATGTATTTTAATTTTTTAAGTTTACTAATAAATCTAACTCAAAATATAAATATTACGAAAATATTTTTTTATTGGATCAAAAAAACTCATAATTATAACAAAAATTGTATTTTGTGAATTTTGAAGAAGGAAAACCTAAATTTATTATAATTTTCATAAAATATGAGAGGACGTATATGTAAACATTTCTTTACATACAAAAATTTAAGGCAAAATTAATTACAAACTTAAAGATTATTACTAAACTACTAAGTACTTACTGCATTTCCATAATGTAAGAAATTACAATTCTAAATTTGTACACGCAGAGAAATTTGAGTATGATATAACTTCTAAATATTTTGAAAGACCAATACCAAATACTGCATTACAATAAAAATCTCAAGAGAGTAAGTTAGATATATAAATTAAACAAATAAATAGAAAAAAATTGATAGAAAGCAACTGGGGCATAGATATTGCACGTGAAAAAATGAGCAAAAGAGGGACGGACAAATAGGAGAAACAGAATGAAAGTTTGCGTAAAATAAATAGGCAAGTAGAATAGAACACGCAAAGAAATAACTGTTAGTATCAATTAAAAAGAAACAAATGTAAATTGTTCATTTTAGTTTAAGTATTATTGAAGAACGATTGATATTTATTCAATAAAATAAATCGTTATGTATCATTAAAAAATTTTTTGTTGTAATAATTCTAAACGTTTGTATTTTTATAATCTGTAATTATTTTCAAAGAAGTCTGAATATAGCTGTTATTTGATTCGATGCAAAACGTTTACGTAATTATTTCTCGTGTAGATCAAAGAGGATTATCGTAAAAAATATAAATTAAGAATTTACATCTTTTAAATGATGTAAAATACAAAAAAGTGAGAATTATGAGATTGCAATTTTTTTATAAATAAAAGATTAATTTCCACTTTTATATTTTCTCCACATCGTTTAATTATTTAAGATTACTTAGTTTTCATCTATGCAATGATTTAAGGCTTGCTATTTATTCTTCAATTTGTATTTCTTTAAGCAATTTTATTGCTTCACTTCATGCGAAGAATTAAAAAAAGTTTGCTGCTTTTTAGAAGCCTACTTGCAGTGGTAATTCCCAGAACCCAGCCTCAAATAAAACAGAAAAACAGGAGGACAAGCTCTAAAATTGAAAATCCAGGAAGGCGCTACATAACGATCTGAAGGTGTACGCCGAGTTTTGGCGGTTGTTTTTCTGTTAAGCTTTTGCCACTGTTGACGATCCACGGCAACTTTTTTGCGTCTCTGAGGCACGTAGATATGTATATTACTTTTGTAAATAACGGCGGATAAAATAAGAACGAAAAAACGGAAAAGAGAAAGATGCACACTGTTTTTCCTCATAAATATATATGACACGATCCGAGCGACTAGTAGGCGGGCACAAGATTGCGAATTTCAATACTTATTACTTCATGTCAGTATATATTAAATTGGTATTATATTGTCTCATGGTAAAATGGTATTAGAAAACTATAGATTTTATTATATGATATCTATTCCAAGCTCACGTTATTTGTCTGGTTTTGTGAGTGATTTTATGTAGATGTATACGTATATGCCTGCATAAATGTCTGTTCTGCATGCAGAACTATATCCGATCTCGTTTATCAATTCTATGACAACAGTTTAGAAAAATTAATTGTAAAATAGTGTAGAAATATTGATGAAAGCATTGAATTTCAAATAAATGATTATCAATGATATAGTCTAGAAGTTCAAGCTCTAAATTAACTTTTATCCAAACGAATTTAAATTGTAATCCACTTGGATAAAGAGAGTTTTCCATTAGTAATGAAATGAATCATTAGTAAGAAAAAAGAATACTATTCTAGTGTAAAGAGATATTCAACGTATTACGCCGAATTGCATATTAAGTAAAATGGTAACACAATTAATAATGTATTCACATTCATTAGTCTAATAGTTGACACTGGTGATTTCTCGATAATTTTATATATATTTTATATATATAATGTTATATATAATAAGATTTCTAATTTTACTAAACACGAAGAAGTCATCCGAACATATTTTTTTTTATTAAATTAATTTTTAATTAATAAAGGAAAAAGTGAAAATAGTAATAAAGAAGAATTTAAAAACGGCATTAAATGAAAACACAAAAGAAATAAAGCAAGAGGTGAGTGAAGCAACAACAGAAGAACTATGTAAAGTATGGGACACTACAGTTAAAAATTTAGAGAAACAAAAAGAATGGAAAAAGAAATTGAGAAAGTAAGAGATACAACAGAAAAAAAGAGAAAACACAGGAGAAATATATAAATAAATTATAGGATCAATCTAAAAGAAAAATAGATGAAGGAAATGAACGAAATAATAAAAAGAAATGAAGAAGAAAGGAGAGAATATTAAAATAAAGTAAGTATCTTAGATAAAGAACTAGAAGATAAAAAAGATAGAAAAAGTAATACAAGAAAGAGAAGTAGAAAAAACAGAGAGGGAGTAATGAAAAAGAATAACTTAGATGATAAACAAATTGAGAAAATAGAATTGTTATTAAAAGAAAGAGAGAGAGAGAGAGAGAGAGAAAAGAAAGAATAACATAGTAATAGCAGGATTAAAAAAAGGAATAAATTGCAAACTAGAAGGAATAAACAATTGACTTAAAAAAAAATTAGATATTAACATAAATACAAAAAAAATATGGAAAATAAGAAAAGAAAACAGAGGATGGTGGCGAGTAGAATTTGCTGGAGAGGAAGGCAAAGAGAGGATCATGAAAAAAAAACTTAAAGGAACAACTATGTACATAAACAACGATTAAATATACTTGGAAAGGGAAACCAAGTTAATAGGACTAAAAGGAATTTGGTCTTACAGCGAAACAAAGAAATAATGGTTTCGAAAAGAAACATAGAGAGAAAGAGAAAGATAAGAAAGAAAATTCAAGAAGAAAGATGAAGAAAGAACTTAAAAAAATGAATATAGCTTGCTGGAATATAGCAGGGCTTTAAAACGTAGAGAAAGAGACATGGAAAGAAATGCAAAACTGGGACATATTACGACTGGTAGAAATATGGTTAGAAGAAGAAAAAAGTGAAAGGATTAGGGAAAAATTAAAATACTTCGAATACAAAATGAACTACGCAACTAACAAATTCAAAAAAAGGAAGAGCGAGAGGAGGAATACTATTAGCAATAAAAAAAAGTAAAAATGTTAAGATTTTAGAATTAGATATGGTGAACGAGGCGATCCTTTGGGAAAAATTAAAAACAAAGGAAATAAAGGTAAATATAGCGGTAGTGTATATGGGAAGATTCAAAAAAGACAATTATGAATGGTTAGATAAGTTTGGTGAAAAAATAAAGAAGAAGCATGCTTGATTTGCATGATAGATTGGGTAGAAAAAAATGAATTTTTCTTACTTAATGGAAAAACAGGGGAGAAGACAGTGTATATACTTTTAATAATAAGCTAGGCTCATCAGTCATAGACTATCTGATAGTATATGAAGAAGCAGAAAATACTAGACAATATAGAATCAGACCATCAACCGTTAAAAATAGAATGGGTTAATGAAATAATAATAGAAAATAGAACAGAAGAAAAAAAACAAAATTAATTTGGGATGAAGAGGCAATATAGAAGTTTAAAGAAAATCTAAAAGAAGTAGAAGAATTCACAAAATGATCTAAAAGAAAAACTGTAAGAGGCAACCACTACAAAGGAACTTTATAGAAAAAATAAAAGGGGAGATCCATGGTGGGATGAAGAATGTTGGAAGAAAAAACTACAGGTTATAGATGAATATAAAATATGGAAAAAAGGAGCACCTGAGAAAAATAGAGAGAACTATCTAGAAAAGATAACAGAATACAGAAGGCTGATTCTAACTAAAAAAATAAAACATAAAAAAAAGAAATCAAGGAAGCTTGTAACGACAAGACTGGGAAATCCTTCTGGAAAATAATAAAAAAATGGAGAAAAAGTAAAAACGGCACAAAGGAAAAAAAACATAAAGAAGTGATTGGTTAAATCATTTTAAACAACTTAATGAAGAAAATACGATAGAGGAAAACGATGAAGGGGAAGTAGAAAGAAGGGAGATAGAGATAGATAGAAGTGAAGAAGAAATTGAAAAATTCGCAATAACAGAAATTATAAGTATAATAATGAATATGAAAGACAAGAAATTCAAAGAAGAAGATGGTATAACAAGTAAAATGCGGAAACAGACAGGAGAAACTGCCTGGAAAAGCTTCACAACGTATTAAACGGAATTGTAAAAGAAAAAGTAATACCGGAGGAATGGAAGAGTGGAATCATAATACCAATCCACAACAAAGAAAAGAACGAGGAAGTAAAAAACTACCGTGGTATTACAATGATGGACACGGAATATAAAATATACTCAACTGCTAAAAGAAAGAATAGAAAAACATATGGAAGGAAAGAACCAGTACATCGATACACAATTCGGTTTTAGAAGTGGTAGGGGCACTACAGATGCAATATATACTCTGAAGATGGCGATCGATGTGCAATTGGGAAGGACAGAAGGAGAGATATGGATATGTTTCATCGATCTAAAAGCATCTTTTGACTAGATCGACAGAATAGCTATATGGAAAAGGATGGCTCAAATTAGGTTAAAAAAATATTTAATCGAATGCTGCAAAAAACTTTATGAATATACTTGCAATAAAATTAAAATAAAAGAGGTTTTAAGGAATTTAAGATCTAAAAAAGGAGTGAGACAGGGATGTCCTCTGATCTCGACTCTATTCAATGTAGGTATGTCGGACTTAGAAAAATATTTTAAAAAATCAAGAATCTTCGGTATTATAATAGGAAATGTACGAATTAGAAATATTTTATACGCGGATGATTTAGCTTTACTAGGGAAGAACAATGTTGAATTAAGAGAACTATTAAGATTGTTCAAAGAATTTTTAAAGAATAAAAAAAATAGATATAGTTAAACAATATACATATCTAGATTACATAATTTCGAATAATAATAAAGATACATTACATAAAAAAAATCTAGTGAAAAAAGCAAATTTAGTGATAGATCACTTATGGAGCATCGGCGAAAATTACTTTAAGGACGACTTTAAAATAATAATGAAATATTGATGCAATGATAGAAAGTGTATTTCTTTACGGTGTGGAGATGTGGGGCTAGAAAGAATGCAAGGAAATCGGAAGAGTGCAGAAAAAATACATCAATGGTGTTTAGGGGCTAAATAAAAACACACCAGATTATGTGTTAATGTTAGAAACGAATAGAGTTAAAATCGAGTCGAAGGCGGCCAAAAGAGCAATGAGATTCGAAAGTAAAATTCTGAACAGTGAAGGTAATATTGTAGGTAGTATTGTAAAAGAATACATAAATTATAGGATTGAAAAAGGAAGATTCATGGAAAACTGTAAAATAAGAAACAAAAAAGAAAAAAACTGACAATATTGAGGTTAAAATTTTGGAATGATATTGGATAGTTGGGGACAACATGGAAAGAAAAATCTATGAATATGGAAAATCTCATAGAAGAGACAATAGAAATACGGAATAGGCAGAATAAACCAAGATGGATTAGCCACATAGAAGGTTCTAAGTATACAAAAGAAATAAAGAATATCATTTTAGGAAATATGGAAAAGGGGTTGTATTTATGAAAAAAGAAATAATGAGAAAATAAGTTCAGGGGTAAAAATGTTGGCAAGATTCAGGATGGGCAATGAAAACTATGCAAAAAATTATTGGTTGAATGAAAAAGATAAAAGTTGTAGACCATGTGGAAAAGAAGAAGAGTCATTAAAACATATTGTTGAAGATTGTAAGATTTTAGGAATAAAAGAAAGGAACTGGGAAGAATGCCTCAAAAACAATAAAAAAGATGTGAGCAGATTATATAAAATACATTGAGAATACAATACAAATAAATATACAATACATAGAGAACAAGATTGAAGAAAGAGAAAGAAGGAAACACAGAAGAAATATCATAAAGAGGATATAATTAGTAATTTAAAATGTAAGTATAAAATATATAAGAAATGTAAAATTTAAAAATATTGTATTAGAGATAATATGTTAAATGACAAAATGTATAATTTAGAGATATAAAAATTATATGTGTATTGCAATGTAAATCTTTATATAGCAAAATTTTTGTTCAATAAACTATTATTATTATTATTATATACACTCTTTCATACATAAGCTATCTAGAACTATTTGCTTTATTTCATCTATATATTTTGATTTTTCTAAATGATTTATCCATTGTTGAATCTGTTGTCCTTCTTTTATCACATGTACCAAGACCATCCTATCTCCTGCCAGAAACTCATTCTATCCGCTGCATAGTCTTTTTCTGTATTTCCTCTTATTTTGTTGTTTTCTCGTGTCCTTCCATCTTCCATTCTTCTTTTTATGCATTTTATTGCTACCATGTTTTCACTATTCATTATTTTGTCTTCAAATTAAATTGCTCTCTTCGCTGTTTTGATTACTATTCTATTCTTCTTCGTTGCCAACATTACTACGCTATCCAGTGCATTAACATTTAAACCCAGATACCACTTTAAGAATCTTTTCTGTACTCTTTCTATCTCCTCACTACCTTTCCATGCCCATATTTCCGATACGTACAGCAACACACTCTCTATTGATGCGCCAAATAAATTTATTCGTATATTTAGTTCAGATAAAAAATATTCATTACTTTTAATTAAAAATTTATATAAATTTTCTTTCAAGTCCAATTAAAAATTAAGACAATCATATACTATATTACTTTTATACATGATATTTTATTTTTTCACGCTAATTTATGAATCTAATATATCAAACTTAAATTTAAATATTGCATTCCAGTTTCTTCATTAATTTCTGCAAACTTAATCTTACAATTATAAGATAACTTTGATTAGTTTAATATTATGATTGATATATGTACAAATATTAGGTAAAACTGAATTATTTAGCTATATTTCATAGTACTATGAAAACCGTTTTGAGTTTTTTCGTGATAAAAATGTTTTTCAAGACTCAACAGAAATAAAACATTTAAATTAAGCATCGTTTAGCACGACAAAATGTACGAGACTCTCACATATGCGATTCTTATTCCTAAGCAAAGAAAACTTATGTATAAAGTGGACCAGAGAGCATTATAGGACATTACATAACATTAAATTATTTCCGACAAACGAGAGAGAAAGAGAGCGACGAAAGAAACTATACGGGCTCTGCGGGCACCTCAGTGCCACTGACAATAATTCAAGCCATCAGCGACACGCATGTAGCATAAACATTTGTACTTCTTACATCAACGTTATCCAAGACCAATCCATCTTTTTCATTGATGTGCTGCGCTCGAGCTTTTAGACCTCGACGTTTGTCTTTTTCTCCAGCCATGGGATAAGATGAGAGCTGGTGAAAACTCATGCTTTCGAAGAACTGCTTGCAAAGCATATGTGAATATAAAACGACAAAAGAGAAAGATAAAAGAAAGCGAAAAGAGGAAACAACAACATCTGGTGTGAAGAGAAGCTGGTGACACGCGGAGGCGAACACTGGGATGAGCCCAGATAAATGCAAAAAGTGTGTGAAAAAACGAGAATGGGGTGAAGAACCTTTAAACGCGCAGATGTGTGTAAGTGATCTCCATTAATGCGTAGTCTATATTTGTGCAACTTCGAAGTGGATGTCCGACTTGTAATAAGTCAATTGTTTTGTGTTTTTCGAACTATTTTTAGAAAGCGCATATTTCAGGATAATTAATAGGTGGTGTCTTGAAAACTTCTTGAAAATTCACATATATTAGCAGTATACTTTTCTTAACTTCTTATTATTTTCTACTATTATTATTTAACTATCATATAAAACAAAATTTCTCTATATGACTATTATATTATTATTATACGACTACTTTATATTAAAATAAACGAATTCGTCAGATTTTAAATATTAAAAAACGCAATTATATTTTTAATGATAACATTATTTTAGAAAAAATTTATCATAAGAATTAATTTGTTGTTTAATAATAATAATAAATGTTTCAATTACGTGTTCTTTTTTACAATTTATTTTTGTTAAGTCATTATTGTTTAATAATGTAACATTATAATTTTCGAATATCCAATACTATTTTATTGATAGTTTTTCCTGTTTTTATATAATCAAATAAATTTTAACTATGCCAATTGGAAATTTAATTAAAATTTAATGTAAATAAACTATTTTTTTCATCTCATGAATTTATATAATTATGGAAGTTGTATCATCATAATCATTTAATATTGATTTTTATTCAAATATAATATTTTATTCAAATATAATTTAGTTGTAATTTATATTATTTTAATATTAGAATGAATTTTGTTTGATTTATATTGTGATTTTTCACTACTACACTAGTGTGATTTTTTCTCTAAAATATATATATATATATATTTCTAACAATTTCCATTCATACAAATACAACAATTAAACAAAAATTAGAACACAAATTTACAAAAAATTAAAAAACTAATTAATATACGTGTTAAAAATTTAAGTAATAATTTCATGATATATATAACAGACATACCGTAAATTTGTTTTCTTGTTCATTATTTAGAAAATGATAATAACTCTGATCTTTTTTATTATCATTATAATTACATTGCTAATACGTGAACTTTCTTTTATTTGTCTTCGATCATTAAATATGTAGTACGTATTTCCAATGGATTATACGTATACATATATTAATTGATTTACTATTGATACTAATACTAATTGATTTATATTAATTGATCTACATAAATGATAATATCCATATATACATTTATTTTTCTAGAAAATTATTAAAGTGTATGTAAATATCCTGCTTCTGAAGAAAGTAAAAGCAAACTTCAATATATAGCTTAATTTCTATACTTCTCCATCTATCAGTATCTTTCTCTTTCTTTCCATTTATCTGCATCCTAGGATTCTTCTATTGTTTATCCTTATTTTCAAAAGAAGTATAGCAACATAAGCCAAATGAAGAGAAATTCCAGCCCTGAATTTGACCAATTTATAATAATGACCCGAACAGATACTTCGTATAATATCTAGTTCATTTTTTCTCTTTAGTTAGTACAATATATCGAAATTTCTCTAAAAATAATTTTTCTATAAAAAAGTTGCGAATCAAAATTTCTTATTAAATTCTTCAATTATCATTTGCTTTTTATAATTTATATTCTAATACTCTAAATTATCTAAATTTGAAAAACAGGAATTTTCTTACTTAATTTGGTAGAATCAAAAGATTCTTTATTAATAAGTTATTTTAAACTTATAAAAGTTATTTTTTATATTTTAATAGCATTTTTATTTTCTAAAATGAAACCTATAAATGTCTAATCTTATTCAAATAAATAAGTACATCTTGTTGAAATATAGACTGATACGACATACAACCATAATCGTCCATGTCACTTCGACATATTGAAAGAATCGTCATAGTAACAATCCAATAATAAAAAATAAGAAAGTCACAAAAGCAGACTTTACGAAGTCAGAAGGCACTCTTCCTCATAAAAATTAATTTAAGCATAAAAAATAAAGGCAAGAAAATAGAGAAAGACACAAAGAAAAAACAACGAATTTAAGAAACCACACGGTAATTGTTATGAAAGTAAAAAACGTAACCACAAAAGATGGGTATTTGTAAGATGAAATATATATATATATATATATATATAAATACACGTTATTCTTAAATATAAATTAGTGTAAATTAAATCAACTTAATAAAAGTCTAAACTATTATAACTGGAATAGTGGATTTTGATAAATAAACGAAGGTAGCAATTTTGTAATATTTGCTTGATTTTGGTGGACTTTGATCGTCATTTGCTATCAGAACATAAACAATACGAAATAAAAAAACTAAAAAATATGTAAAAGAACTATTAATATTTCAATTATTTGAATAATAATCAAGTAATTATGCAATTCATATCTCAATATTAAAGAAAAATATTAATCATTTTCATATACAACAACATCAGCAGTAACAACAAAAGTAATAATAATAACAGTAATAACTAATTATAATATTTTTGATATATTAATAATTTATAAAATTATAAATGGTAAGAAAAATTTTATTAATATAATTAAGAGTAAAATACATATTTTTTAATAAATTTCATTTACTAAAACTAGACACTGGTTTTTTATTGCAAATAAACATTTTAAAAAATAAAATATTTAAAATTATCCGTTAAATTACTAAATTAGTTTAATACTTATTTATTTCAATGTCAATTTGTTTTATAATAATTTATTTAATTCCTTTTTTATATAACTCACACGAAGAAATATATCTTTTTTATTATACATTTATTTCCACCTTAAATAAAGGAGAAAAGACAAAATGAAGTAGCTTAAAAACTTATTTGAAAAAACAATTGAATTTTGAAATATTGTATAATTTCAAAAACAGCATTTCTTAATCTATCTGTAAATAAACAATTGTTTTTACTCATTATACTGTAATCAGTAAATATAATTAAATATATAATCCAATACAATACAGATATAATCAAATATAAAATAAATATTAAAGATTCTTAGTAAATAACATGATAAAAAACATTTTTTGAAATTGACTACAGCGTATTGTTTTACTTTATGGTGTGTTTTATATTATAATTGTACCAGTATACTTTGAAATGACTAATGTAGATTTTCATACCAGGATATAAACTGATGAGAGTAATTTGAATGAAACATTTTCTTCCATGTATAAAAGACAATTAACTACTAATTCAACTTTAAATCTTATGATTATTAATTTGAATTACAGAAATAGTTTTATGGTGTTTTTTATTATTTGAAATATCTTTCTTTCTAAATCTATAACATTTCTGTGACGATGATTTCATAAAAGTCAATCTAAATTATAAAGCTTTTTGTTTACGAAAGTAAATTTAGATTCATCTTGCTTGATATCATACATAAATAAAATATTTTTATCAACTTCTTTAATGTAAAATCCGGTAGAATAGAGAAAATTTATTGCATAATAATTATCTCAATGTTATTATATTTTTTCAATAAAATTTTTCCAAAAATAAATACATGAACGAAAAAAATTTCACTGAAATTTTCTAGATTTTTTAATACCCCCCCCCCACACATATAATGTAAATTACAATAAATAATTATCGTTAGAAAAAGTAAACTTTTGTTAAATGTATATTGTTATTACGTAACTACATAATTAATGAAAATGCTATAAATTTTATTGATTTACATGAATCATGATAAATAATTGAAGCTCATATTCAATAGCTTAGTGGTATTTACCAAGTTACATATCTAAACTATTCTAAATTGCAATCACACAATGAGCAATTTCTATAACACTGATGAAGTGGAAATGTAGGTATTTGCATTCCGGATTGAATTTTGACTGTATAATTCAAAATTTCTAAATTAGCTTGATTGATTAATTATTGAAATAATGAAATTAACGACTATGTATAGAAACAATAATTAGTTTTATACCATGTGCATTAAATATTCTTCTAATTTTACTTTGTCTAATTACAAAAAAAAATTTTTTTGCAAACTAACATATACTTATTTTTTATATCATTTCAACTATGTGAATATTAAAAGCATAACCGAAATTTTGTCTATTATTTAAATGCATATTATTTAAAACATAATTATTTATGTAAATAAATTCAAATTTATTTACTTCAACAAGAGTTGTAAAATGCTTAATGTTTTCACTATGAAACAATTATAGTATAAATTTTAATTTGAACTTTCATCTAGGTCCTAATTTTTATTACTTTTTTTACAATTAACTATCACTTTATATCTGTACTTACCTAAAATTTGAATAATTTTTTCTTTTAATTTTTCTACTTCTAGAGTGAAACTACTTTTATATGTTAACATTATTAGAAGAGAATTTGCAGCGTGTAACATTATGAATATTATGTATTTCTTAATGTATTTAAGAAATATTTCTTGAGAGCTTTCATAATGAATCTGAAATCTAATAAATCGTTTAATCATTTATCAAGATTATAGAACGTACAAAATCATTCTTTTATAAATAATACATTGATTGATGTCCAAGGAGAACGATGATGGTAATAATAGTAATAGTAATAGTAATAGTAATAATAATAATAATAAAAAGGTAACGATAAAAAAATCATATTATTTTCTAAAAACGTTAATGTCAAAACTTTGTATGAACATATTAACTAATTTGTTATCAGTTTTTCAACAAATCGAATTAATCAATTTTTCATAAAATGTACATTGAGATTGACTTAGCAAATAAAATAAAAATAAATACGTATACGATGAAAATAAACTTTGTTGAGAGAAAAGCAACGAGTTTTTTAATCTTAGCGTGAAATTTAGTGGAGCATCAATACAAATATTTGTTCTGTACACTTTTCTCAATGTTCACTTAACTGTCGAACGAACTTTACTTTGAATTCCTCTCTTCCGTTTCTGAGAGTACAAAAATTTGTGAAAATTATCAACCCTCTCCGCTCTCGCACACATAGCTAGAAAGATGCATTAGTTTTCAGGAGTGTTTAGTGGAATGAGCAAATGCGAATTATACACGCGCCACGCGATCGTTGACCCCAAGCTCACGTTAACGAATATCGTCGAGTCTAACAAGTGGTGCGACGCATCGGAGGTTGAACAGCGGCTGTACGGCTCACCTACGGCGCAAATGAATTAGGTGCCCCTTTCGACCTACTTGTCTAATCAAAGTTCCTTCTAGTTCTCGTACGTACGCTCACACACTCAACCACAACCGAGCGAGAAAAAAGATGCAAAATGCAAAGCGTCGTCGGACTGACGGACTAGTAGTGCGCGTGCGTGAGTGCACTTCTACGGCGGCCTGTCTCTTCTTCAAAGCAATCCTACTTGTGAGAAGTTTTAGACTGAATACGTGGTGCTGCGGAAGACACGAAAGGTAAGCCACAAAAAAGGGAACTGTGAACTTTCGACTCTGGAAAGTTTGAGTCTTTGCAAACGCCACTCGCAGAATTCGGAGATTTTTGAAAACACTCATCGTCGATTCCATTTCCGCATTGATTGTCAAAATTTTAAAGTAATTCCTTATAAAAATTTGCTCGAGAAAATGGACAAAAAAAATCGGATATTTTCAATAGCGTATTTTTATTAAAAGCATTATAGTATTTCAATTTAAATTGTTGCTGTTGCTCTTATTATTACTAGGAAGTCGATAGCTCCAAATATTAAGTAAAAGACAGATCGGTAACAAATTGAAATATGTGTGTATTATCACATCATTTTTCAGAATTAATATAAGTAAATTTCGTGCGAACATAGAATAAATAAGAGACCGTTAATACAATTATAAATGAACCCTCTGTGATAAAATCTCTGAAAAATTTTCAATGTAAAATTGAGTATTTTATTCTTTATC
Organism: Platyscapa corneri; assembly: GCA_018907185.1. NCBI lineage: Eukaryota > Metazoa > Arthropoda > Insecta > Hymenoptera > Agaonidae > Platyscapa > Platyscapa corneri. Next base: position 1,921,698 of record JACCHW010000004.1, read on the forward strand.
TTTTGCTTAAAATTCCACTTTTACTGACTTTACGTTCTCATCAAAATTAATTGACACACATATGGGTATCATTTTTAAAAAACCATTTTCTAAAATCTGTATCACTAAGCCAATAATAAAGTTATTTTTCTGAGGTATATTTTCGTTTTGCATGTCGGTTAAAATTTGTGTTATATCATTTGTAGCATTTCTTATAATATCTTTCATCATCTAACATACGAATTACTTTGAGAAAGTTGACATCGAATCTTTGTATATTAGAATTCAATTAATAATAGACAAAATGGAAAAACATTTATAAATGATCTTTAACAAAGAAAGCTACATTCGCCAAATTCAAATTTCGTACCCAGATTTTCATGGATAAACGAGTCAGGGATATAAACCCTTTAACCCAATAATGATTTTCAGGATGCTCTTTGTGAATAATGTATAACATGTAAATTACAAATGCATAAATGCCTGTTGATCGTCCCGGGAATTTCCGATACGCGACAGGGAGCGCCTCAAAATATATAAATAAAGAGCAACCCGCTTTAAGAAGCGAGCACGTCTCAAGCTACTTTTATCCGTTTTAATACATAAAAGGAATAACTCTGTATCCGCTTTTAGATTACTATTTTGTTCTTTATTAAATGATTGCATATATTGCAATTATTATGAAAATAAACATTTTCGAGTTTAACGTATCGATATATAGATATAAAAATACCTCAAGTATAGCTTTTTAAATTATTGAGAAGCGAATAAAATAATATTTTCCAACTATATTAATATTATAATGCTAACATAATATTTATATTTGATTAAAATTCAAATTACATTCATTAGACCGTGATATTATTAATTATTTTACAATTAAATTTGATAATTACATCCAGTTCCATTGATAAATAAGGTAACATATATAGAAAAAAGTAAAAGAAGAAAGTCAAATACATAATTATTAAAGAAAATATGAGGTGCTTGGGCAAATAAAAAGATAGTACTAAATAGATAAGTACCGGTATCGTAGTATTTTTACAATTAAATTTGATAATATAGTACATAGAATTTTTTTTCAATTATTTTTATTTAACTCATTTCTTTATATTATTGTAAATAATAGCTGCGTTCGTGCTAAATTTCAAAGCCATTTAAATTATAAAGACTCATATATACTACGATCCCGTTACTTATCCATTTAGTACTATCTTATTATTTGCCCAAGCTCCTCATATTTTCCTTAATAATTATGTATTTGACTTTCTTCCTTTACTTTTTTCTATATATGTTACTTTATCTACCAATAGAACTGGATGTAATTATATTTAAAAATAGCAATAATCGAGAAGACGTTCGCTGCTCAATCGCATCAGACTATACTTGTTGGTAAAGTCGGAAAATGTCAGGTTCACGCAGTAATCCTTGGAATTACTTCAGTAACCTTTCAATTTTAAAACAAACTAGCATCTTTCTCATATTCAAATATATGAATCAACTAATACTATCATGAATACACCGTTAAACCTACAAATAATCAAATCTTCTTAGGAGTATTCGCTACTGCTCTATCATTCATATCGATGAATAAAAAAGTAAATTTACGAATTCATTCGAAATTTTTCATCTTCTCACTGTTAACAATGTTATAATATTAAATTTTTTGATTGAATTTTTCTATATAAAAGATAAAATAATTTAATGCTCTAACAAAACAATGTCTATAGTCAAGCATGTTTTTATTCCAAAATTTAACATAGAAAATAATATTTTTTAAAAATATTTTAACACTAATAATAGATATTCTTAAAATCCTTGTATTTATTAATATAACTGGGCATTTAGATATTCACACATAATCAATGTTCCTATCACGACTATTATTGTGATTATTATCGTTGGTATCGTCATCATTATGTCCTCTCATTATACTCATTATTATGTATAACTATGTAGCTTAAAATTGAATTAAAAAAATATATGTTTAAAATTTCCTTTCAATAAAAAATTTTACAATTATCAAATTTAAAATTAATTTTCTTTCATCTTATCTCTAAACTATTTAATAATTAATTATATATAGACAGATGAAACGTTTTAAGATGTACAATAACAATGTACAACTAAACATACAAGAAAAAATGTATTGCAAATATATAAAATATAAATGTAAGTATGTACAATATTTGAAAGATATACGCAACTAATAAAAAATGATTATACAATTGAAAAAAATAAAATTTAACATCGATAAATAAGATTTCACAAAACTTTGTTACAGTAAGAATTCGATCAAAATTACTATTAAAAATAAAAATATCACAAAACTAATTCTTATACACAATTTATTTCTATATTTTTATTCATATGTTTACAATTCTTATCGAGAATTAACCATAACTTATTGCTTCTTCATTAATTTATACACAATATAAATTATTTTCGAATATACTTTTTAACACTAAATGATTTCATTTAAATAATTTAATCTAAATTCTTAATTATAATAGGAAGAAAAATAAGAATTATATATAGATGAGTTTTTATTGTAAAATGGTGATACAAGTTTAAATGCATCAAAGCAACGAAAATGAAAGTACGTTATAAAACTATAATAAGCAGTCAATTATCAGTATAGTGTGTATTTGTATTAAAATTATTACCATTAACAAAGTGACTTTAACTCAGGGATAAAACTTTAGAATTGTTTCTTTGAACATAAATAATATGTAAGTACTTAAATAATGTAACGATAAATTCACAATTCATAACCAACTCTGATTCTTAACCTCATATATACCTAAAGTTACAATTCTATTTTGCCACAGTGAATAATACAAGGAGTCTCTCGTTTCAGGAAAAGTTTTCGCTAGTCATAATAGTTGTCCGACTTTGAGATGATTTCCGGCTTACATTCTATGGAGTTCGCATTTTTTTCTGTATTCTTTTTTTGTAAAGTTCCTCACAGCCAAACACTGTAGGCTTTCACTACATGAGAACGTAGCACGCCTGAGATATATAAGAAGGGAGAAGGAACCGCTGCAACAGTCGCTCACAGTCCAGCTCAAGGCTCTCCATTTCGAGATAGGAGCTAGCGCTCGAGAAGAGAATATGCATAATTCATGACCAGCGACCAGAAAGCGGATGATGAGTCGCGCGAGCGGTATAGTGCGAAAAAAGACGAAAATGAAGAAGTCGCGCATGCGCTACTGTATTTTCTTTTCCCGTTCTCATCACAATCGCAAAAAATCATACAATGAAAATTATGGTGGATGCGCTTTAACATATTTATGATTTTGGCTTTCCTTTTATCCTCTCTCTCTCTCTCTCTATCTCTCCGCCTATCCATCTATCTATCTTTCATTTTCGGTGTATCTACAAGCCGAAGCCACTACATGTGTGGGTTATTGTGAGCCCGCAAGGGCGAAAAAGCCGAGAGCTGCTCACTCAACGAGAAAATGACCCATGAGACACAATTTGCTATTACATTTGCCACGAAATACACCACTAAATGTATCTCTTTAGTTGAACTGGCAAATTCAAAAAATCTTTCTTACCACGTGTTTCTGCACATTCTTACTGCATTAGCATTCTACAAGTTCATGTCGCATGGAAATTATTGCACATCGTAATCTCAAATATTTTTAATCGATACGAAAATTGTTTAATAATTTATAAATACACAGTCACTATCTCCTCAAGCAAATAAAAAACTTTGCAGGATTTTGTTTATATTAAATCATTATAATATTTGTTTAATTTGTGAATACATTATCCGTTTTCATAATTTTATAAATAAATATAAATAAACTATTCGAATTAATTCTAATTTGATGATTAAAGTATTAAAAATAATATTTATACGCGACAAATGGTATTGCTTATTATAGCATTCAATGGATGATTTGTAATCTTTCATGAACGATAATTTAACAAATGACTTTAGGCATAAGTTTAAACATTTCTTTTTAAACTTCTATTGAAAAAATATCATCTAATATTACTTTTTCAGTATTAAAACACGTATAATACAATAAGAAATTTATATTGCTTCTTTTGCAATTAGAGATATTTATAGGTGATTTTATTATTGATTTATCTCATTGTACAATTTAATATAACACTTTAAATAGCTTATATATAATTAATTTAAAAGTCAATTACGTACATTTCAATAAGTTACCTACAATAATTCGTTGACATTTATATTTGTATCGTATAGTCGGAATAAGTCTATGTCAGGACAAAGATATGCGAGTTGGAGAAGAATGTTTGAACATATTTACGGTTATCAAATATCAATCTAATTAATGATACGCACAAAGATTTTTTTATGTAAGACTGCATCATTTATATTTTAACTAAAACTAATGCCTTTAAAATATTATAAAGTTATTAAAAACTTAAGGTAATTGAATATATTATTAAGACATTCTCATTGCCTGCAAACATACGAATGCAGTTTAAATTCATCATCGTTTACAGTCTATTAGTATATTAGTTCTAATAAAATTGATTATTTTTAATGAATAAAAACAAAGTTTTAAAAGAACCTAAAGAAATAAATTGTAAAACTTTGTAAAAATGTATAAAAATAATTGAAACATTTTATATAATTGAAAAATTAATTCCTTAAAATAAAACATTTCTTCATTGAAATAAATATTGTAAGAAGACATGTAATACATATTGTCAAAATCAATAAAAATTAACATATAAAAATAAAGTAACATTTTCTAATTTTTTAATAATAAAATTATATATTCTACATTAATTTAAAAATAATAATACTATTTCATTATTACAGTATTATTAGCATAACTATTTTTTTAACTTAGTCGCAATAAATAATTCATGATTTCTGATGAATGTCCAATATATTCTAAGATAATGCTCTTCATATAATTGATAAGAACTTAAACATAATATGCAATTATTAAAGCGCGCGTGTGAATCACGTATACTTGATACATAAGACGAAAAACAAAACCTTTATTGAATAAAGAACAACGTTACAATAAATAACTTCAATCAAGCCGGCGTTTGCAAAATTGATAAAAAAACGTATAAAATACACAAACATGCAATTTTTAAATAGACAACCATTCGCGTTGCCCGTATATATTGCAACTTCGTGATCGTTATTTACGTAACTACGCGTTATAAGGATAAACGAAAATCACAATATGTACGTGAGTACGTTTGTACAGTTGATAAAGGAAATTTCTTACCAGAATAAAATATACGTTCTATTACTATTATACGAAAAACACACTTCTAGATCACACAGAATACTTTTCAATCATTTGTGGTAAGTAAGACAATGTAATAGTTGCGGTTGACTATCAACCTAACTTATTCAGAGACAAAATATCGCGTTTCATTCAGTATTGTTGTCACTAATTGTATAAAAATAAATATCTGTATCTCATTTTCTGCAAACTAATTTATAAAATAAATATATTGTACATTTTTACTAGTTTATCAGAAAAAAATGTGATGTATGTGAATTAAATAACAATTTATGAAACTATATAATATAGAAAAATAATACACCATAAAAATATCAATCTTTATTTTATTTCAGAATTCGTTTTAAAATAACTCCTAAATGCGTATACTTAAAACCAATTAAGTTAAATAAAAGGTAAGGCTTAAAAAGTTTTAAATAAAATGTATTTTGTTTTATAAGATAATTAGACGGTAAAAAGTTAATGAATTTACAGTAGCTATATCCCAATCGGAAAGAGGACTTTCGTGTATGAATTACATTGACTCATCGATTAATATATCAAAAAGCAATACAATAATACACGCGCGCGCACACACACACACATACATTAAAGAATAATGCCTTTAATATAAGTCTCTATAGTAGTCTAAAAATAAAATAAAATAACTGAACATGCAAAACAAAAAAGATGTAACTTAGTAAAAGCGTAGAGCGTCTAAATGCTATGTAGTCTTATACGATGTCATATATGCTACCTTTGTAAAAATGCTTAACGTCACAGAATACGAGTAAGAGTTAGATAGGCTGATGGAAACAGTGTGAGTGCATGAGTGATAGAGTAGAAAAGTAACCTCGTTAAACCTTAACAATACGAATATTGAAACTTCATGCACTTTCCATATTTCGATTATCGAATACATAAACCAAACTAGCTTTCAATCGATTTTAAGAATTGGCATGTCATTTTTAAATACTCTGGTATGCATCGATAGCGCCTTCGCAAACTTGTAAGAGCTTTCATACACCAAGAATCTTTTTAACAATTAAATAGAAGCGATTGTTTTCTTTACCAACCAACTCCGGTTGCTTTGTAAATTTGATACTTGTAAATATCTCAGATTCCAAATATTAATACCTACGGAGGTGATATGATCATATTATATGAATGAACTGCACATTAAAGAACATGTCGTAATGTATGCATTATTACAGAGAGTAAAAATTTATATTTGTGTAAATGCTAACTCCTACATACAAATTTAAAAATAATATTATACTTTATTTGCTAACGCGTGTATGGTTAATTGCGTAAAATATTCTTATTTACATTTTTATATTTAATTGATAGCTTTTAATAAATTATACGTGTTTTCTTAGACAATTTGAATTCATAAAACAAAAAATGCAAATATATTAAGACAATTTCTTTCGAATTAATTTAGAATTAATTGCTTTGATAGAATTTCTTTATCATTACATGACACAGAATAATAAAACGAAATTAATATTGTATATAATTTGAAGATCGCTATTACTAAATAATTAGAAATTAAATAATAATCATATTTTTCTGCTTTTATTACATTATATAACTAGAATGAAATCGAATTTTGTTTATTCTATATTCCAATGCTATTATTATAATCCGATACATGTGTTACCGTAAATAATTAATGATAAAAGAATGAATTTTCAATTATTTTTATGAATATAAATAAGTATATAAAAAATATTTTTATGTATTAAATTTAACATCAAGGGAAATCAAATATCAAATAATTGAAAAATTTTTTCGTCATTTTATATAAAATATAGAAAATATTAAAATTATCTTTATAGATGTTTTGTTATTAAAATTAACAAAAATGTTTATATTGAAAGTAAATACATTTTCTAATTTTTCTTATTCTATAGTAATATAATATTTTACTACAAATTTCACAAATATTTTTATTTAAAAGTTAATAAAAGTTTTTAAAAAATATTTTACAATGAAAATCTCATACCTTTTTGTTTTTTTGTATATAAATGATATTTATATTGAAGTTTAGTATTTTATTTTAAGAATCAAGTTTTAAAAATTAAAAATATGCTACAATATTTAAAAAAGTTTTTTTTTTTAATTTATAATTATTGTAAAAATGACAAAAAATTTTTTTTTAATTTTAACATTTTTACTCGAAAGTTTTTACTTTATTGATTAAAAAAAAAACAATTTATATCTATCGAAATGAAATTTAAGTTATATAAAATTCATTATAAAATCCTATTTATTAATTTCATGAATTATTTATTTATTAATAAAAAAATTTAATAATCCAATAATAGATTATTAAAATTTATTTATCGTTTTTTATATTATTTTACCAAAATTCACTTAATATAGACACTATAATAATACATAACAGTTTTTACACTTTTGAATTTATGAATATTCTAAATTGATAAATATATTTTCAAAGATATAATAAATAATGAATACAATGAAGAGATATTAAAACTGAATAAAATAAAAAATAATTGAAAGGAATTAAAAGTAACGAATAAGCAATATTGTGAAATAATATTTCGCGGAAAAAGTAAAAATTCGATCGATGTTATATATAATTGTATTGTGTCGTTATATGAACTCGTAAATTAGAGTGTTTATTTTCCAAGTTTTCATTAACATGTTAATTTAAAATAGCTTGTTATATAACTTAAAAATTATTAAGGTTTATATTTTCCACACTTTTTAAAAATAAATTAGTTTGTTTATTTTTAAATTATAAGACAAAAAAAATCTTTTAATTTTTATAATATAAAACTAAATATAAATACAAATATTAAATAATTTCGATATTTTTTCCATTCTTTTTAGCATACAGATAAATCTAAAAGAAAAATTTGACAAACAATAAACATATACACGTTAGACATATATATTTATATACACGTACGTATATAATTTTTAAGTTTATATGTCAATTTATATTTTTTCATGATTTAGTAATCATTATCATATAAAAAATATTTAATAATTTTAACCTAATTAAAATAAAATTACAAAATATTTATATTGAAAAATATTTTTTTATAGCATAAAATGAATATAAAATTACGAATTTCGAAGTTTGTTCCCACCTATTCATATTTATATACTTTGAAGTTTAACGTTTTTATTGGTCATTTAAATCTTGACCATTAAAAATTTTCATTGATTGTATTACTTTCAGAAGTTTTGTATTTTTAATCCCGAAGTTATTTTTATTACCCAGTTTTAAAAAATTAGGTGTAAAAAAGTTTTAAGTTTTTAATTCCTCAATTCTACTTCAATAAGCATCAGAATTGAATTAACGTTGAATAAATAAGTACATTTAATAGAATCAGTCTCACTGTTATAAGTTAATTGAATTTGTGACTTTTGATTGAATGTAATTTAAAGTTTCATATATTAAAATTATTAAATTTTCTTAATATGACAAATTATACAAAGTAAAGTTCAATAACTTTAAAGGTGAAAGAAATATATACATATAAATCTATCAAATCATGCTGAAAAAAATAATGGTAATCCGAGAGGATGAGTAATTAAATATAACTTCCTTAGTATCCACTATCACACTAATTTGCTGAAAAGAAACAAAATTTATTCTTAAATTAAATTAAAAAATTTCTGAAATATATTTAAAAAAATTTTTAAGAATCAATGTTTTCGGAGAGTTTCAATTTTAATTGCAGTTCAAATTAAAAAATGTATTTAATTAAACTTTATTTTATAAGGAAATAACTCGCTTTCTAAATGAATTGGTATAATTAATATACTTTAATAAAATCGAATAAATTCATGGCTGATCACAATAAAAAACTGGTTGTCAATGTTTGAAATAGATATATCTGATGGCATTAATTTCTAAAATATAAAAATTCATTTTTTTACTGATGATGTAATAAATTTAAGAGAGATAGAACACCTTACCTTATAGTGTATATAAAGCTTTCAAAAGTCATTTTTTTTTTATATAATAATCTCTTAATATTTATAAAATAAATGACACATAAGTTTATACAAAAAAAATATCTTTTATTGTTTCAAATTTTCAAAAGCTCTAAATGTTACATTGTACTCGGTTACTTAACGCATCTTATTATAACGTCCCCGTATGCTCAAAAAAAATAATTTTAATCTTTTAGGGAAACGATGAGGAATTATGAATGCATGAAATTTATTAATAGTATCTATTTTAATAAAATGTTAATAATTAAAATAAATATGATTATTAATTAACGTAATTTATAAGAGATACAATTTATTAAAGAATATAAGAGACTTTTCATTAAATGAAATCTTTATTATGATTAGGTAATAAGAAATTATAGTTCAATGAAAAATATAAAAAGTAATGTGTAAACTATATTATATTAGAAAATTTCTACAAATTAGACGAAAATGGCTAACTCTGAGTAATGGTTTACGTGGCAAAAGATAACAGCTGTAAATCCACTTAACATTATTTCTATAAAAAAAATCACTTTTAATTAAAACAATAATTAAAGTAATAATGTGGAATCTATCTTTCTTAATTTGACAAACAAACATTTTCTCAATCATTGTTTTCGAGCTTGAGTAAAAAATAAGAACGGAAAAGTTTCGATAAATTAGGATGGGCCATTGCACGCAAGGCGTGCAAATATTGAAACCAATTCTGGATATAACTACTACTGCAATTTAGAGTTTTAATGACGAGAAATTTTTAGTATTATAAGAATGAAAACTATTGGGAATTAATATTAGAATATACTGTTGTAATTATTGTAAACAAATTTGATAATTGTAAATATAAAATTTTAAACTCGTTCTTCTATAACGATATATTTTAAAATTGAGTTCACAAATAATTGAAATAGTTTTTGTAAGCATATTATCTTGAAATTTATATGAAATTTTCAAAGCATAATTACACAAACGAGAATATATAATTTTTTAAATAATTGAACCTTTTTAATGTATAAACCATTTTTACTTAAAAATATAATTTATCATGTATTATATTATAATTATTATTTTTAATTTTTATTATTATTTTAAATGTTTGTTATCTCCAAAAAAAATACTTTAAAATATCTAATGCTTGTGTTTTGGAAAATCTATTATAAATAAGAAAAAATTTATTTGTATTAAGTTAATAATTATCAATTATAAATTCGTAAACTGTTTCCAAATTAGAGTAGAATTGTAGAAAATTGTAGAAAAAACGTAATTTTTTTCTGCTTACTAATCATTGTTTTAAAAAATATATTAAAAAATTAATTTGTAAAATTAATATAAAAAAATTAATTAATTTTTTATTTTAAAAAAAATTTTATTACAATAATTGTTACTATATTTTACCCCTTCAAGAAAAGTGTTGGTTTATAAAGCTCTGGCAAATTACAAACTTTCAAAATCCTAGTATTAAAAATTATTACAACAATATATATATATATATATATATATTATATATATATCTATATCATCTTACAAGATAAGGTTTAACAGAGTAAAATAACTTATTACAATTTAGTACGAACTTAAAACAATAACTATCATCTAATGAACTAACTGCCTATTCCTTGGACAAAATGGAGGTGTCGCACAAGTCAATTGAAAATTTTGGTTGTATTTAGAAAAATAATCAGTTAAATGAGGTAAAATATCATTGATAATGGTAAGAACTTTTACGTATAAAATTTAAAATATAAAATAATGTAACAGCAATCTGCGTACATACGCTGAGGATCTATGAAACAATCATCCAGCAGCGTATTGATTCTAAATATATTAAGTTGCATAGATTAAGAGGAAGACATAATGGTATAAAAAGAGAAATATAAACACAAAGAAAGGAGAGGCGATTATGGCCAAAGGAGACAGATATGAAACATAAGTAGTGCAAAACAGAGGAAACAAGCAGCGAAAGCATGACGCTGGGTCACAAGCGTGAAGAAAGATAATGCATAAATCGCAGAAACGACGAGAGCAAAGAAGATAGGACGTAAAAATTCAAGATCGAGAGGGAAAGGAAAAATTACTTATGTAACGACAGCAAATAAACGCTAATGAGCTCACTCTGAGTTTGTAACTTGCTGTTCTTTGACGCCCCTTCCTCCACCTTTTTCTCTTTCGTGACTCACGAATTCTCGCGTCTACACATTCGTACACAACTGCATAAGCTAGGAGCTGAGGAACCACAATCTCATTTAATAACACCTGCTAAAATGGCACTATCACTGGTAAATCTGTGACACTATTAGGGCGGGGCAACGAACGAAATGCTTTAGAATTCACATGACATTATCAAGATGCTAGGCAACGTAGGTTGCCCTCTGCAATCTCACTATAGAATTTGATTAAGTAAACATCTTTACAGCGTATTATTTACTACAAGCCGGATAAGAAAATTAAAAAAAACTTGGTACTTGAAATGACTTGTTATGATGTCGGCATATTGACACATTGCAATATAGTTGGTTCTCCAAATACCGAATGAAAACGTTCGAATCTTATATCTTCAAACATTATATCTTAGTTTGAAAAAATGAAATATACTTGGTAGATAACTTTATTAACGGATAGTTTAAGAAACCCAATTTTATCACAAAATACTTTGTTACTTATTTAATTGATATACTATAAAAGAAATGTCTGATTTTTATCTAATCTCACTTGTAATATCATTTATAAATTTGTTCATTGTAGAGCATTTTAATACAAGTACGAATAATTGTGTTTATTTAGATTTTTATTGCATTTAGAGTATCTTTTTATTATATGCACAATTCTTAAGGGCGATGCTGTAATGAGGTAACATTTTTTTTAAATACTAGCTGAGTGAATTGAATTAAAAATTAAATTAAAAATGTTTTATCTCATATCTATTAGTACCTTTGGCACGTGGGTTGCAAGTAAAAAATATACACCACATGAAAACTTAGAGAGTGTATATTTTTCATATTAACAAACACAACAAAACTCAAGTCGATCGATATTACTCATGTACTTACTACTGAAGAATATCTGAGATGAAACTACATACGAATATATCTCTAGCTAATCACTAGTAGCCGTAAGTGTATTATAATAAAATGTTATCATTTTCAAATCTTGAGAGATTTAACTTTTATTTATTTTATAAAATATTACTTTGCTCTTTTATATATAACACCTGGTTATTTCTTTCCAATGAAAAATTTGAAGAAGTGTAATACTGAAAAGTTAAAAATAATTATTGCTATTATTCTCTATTAATTTTTCCAGTGTATTCACTTATACATTGAACTAATTCACATGGTAAATTGTGAAATTTTTTATATTTATACAAATTTTTATATTTCTAAATATATTTTATAACATTTTTAAAATAGCTATTTAAAAAAATATAAGTGTTAAAGATTATATTTGAAACTAGATTTCAATTGTAATTTCTTTATTTTTTTTCGATAAAGTATATTTTAAGCTTACTTATAATATTTTCTTTTAATAAATTTAATTTTTATGTAAAGATGTATTATCTATACATATATCTTTAAATATTTTCATTTTACAGTTTTAATAATTAATTTTTAGAAAAAATCTACAAAATTATGTATAATCATTAAAATGTATAATGTATATAGCTATTTTTATTAATTTAATGGTACTTCCAATTTTAGAAATTCGGTTATGAAATAAATCATTAAATCTTGAATCAGTTATTTTTAACGTTTAATTTTGGAAATTTAAGTATATCTTATATAATTTGATAATGTATTATAATTTTACGTTATTAAATTTAATTATTGTTTTTTAATATTTATCGCAGTTCAGTGACGTTACAATGATTACTTTGCAAATTGAGACGTGATGTTTCATTTAATGCTATAGTTTCTGCTGCATAAATTGAAACAAAGTTATAAAAACTTTTAATCATCTTGAAATCATCACTAATAACTAAAGCACTCACAAACTTTCATTGAATGGCTGCATTTCTCTTTTCGAAAATTCTTAGAAAATCTTGTTCTGTTATAAAATAAGAAAAAGTAAATCATTATTGTAATTTATATAACGTATAATTTAATATAACAAATCTCTTCAACAATCTTCAACATTAGTCTTTTTATTTACAATAAAAGGAGTTATAGATGTTTAATTATACATTCTTCAATGAAAATTAATTTCAGAAGCTAATTCTAGTAAAAATATATAGTATTAAATATTAGTATTAAATATACTTAGTACTAGATATTAGCCTTAGTATTAAATATATATTAAATAATTTTAAATTTAATAATGGAACATTTTATAAGATATATATACAATTATATTATATATGGCCAATCATAGAATATTAAAGCTTTTTAATATTAACGGTATCACTAAATAATTGAGAAATATGATATCCTACAGTAGTCAAATTACAACAAGTTTTATACGTATTCTAAAAATTATACGTATTCTTTACTTCTCTTCAAGCATTAATCTTATACGTCTATTTTAAGTATTATGTAACATTAATTTATTTCGTGTGTCATTTATATAAAAATCGATAATCGAACTTAACGCGTAAATATTATACAGTTTTACGGTATTAAATGACTTTATTTTTAATTTAGAGCTGATATATATTACTCAAGTAAATTAATATAATTTTAGTTAAGATTTTACAAGCATAACTTTTTATTGTTATTATTGATTGTTAATAAATAAACGGATTTTAATTTAATAAATTATGTAGACAGTATAATATATTTAAGGCTTATGAATTATAAAATATAAGTTAGTTCTTAATATCAATACTGAATAATTCAAATGTATAAAAGACGAGATTTAAAAGTATGTAATTTATTATGCTTGAATTATTATGACTGAATTTTTCTTCTTTTGCAACAACTTTAATATACAATAATTAATATCAGTAAAAGTAAGAGTTTTTTGTTTTAAATTCATTGTACGTATAAATTTCACAAATGAGTAAGAAGTACTTATAAATTATATTAACTATATAAAAAAGTGAAATCCTGGATAACAAAAAAATATATTGAGGATAAAAATTGCAGATAGATACCTTTGAGTATTTTTTGTCTATTTTTAAAATCTTTTTATATTGATAAAAACTGTACATACTGAATAACAACTAAAAATTGATAATAATTTCATATAATTTATAATAGTAAATAATAGTAAAATTTATTTATTAAATCCAGATTTATTAATTTTAATATTGATACATTTCAAGTTTAATTGATGTGTGTAATTTATAAATATTTTATGAATTAAATAGTATTATACATTTTTTTACTACTTTAGATAGATAAGTTATGGAATTGAATCTGTTATACATATAAATCGCATTAGATTTCAGATTAGATTTGAAAATTAATATATATAAGAATTTTCCATTTAATTTATTTTATTATATTTTTAAAATAACAAAATAAATAAAATACCTTGTTTTTAGTTTAATTCTTATAGAAATTTATATATCTATATTTTTAATATATTATTTTCAAAGGTTTAATATACGATAATTTATATGTAGGGTAGGTACTACATATTAAACGTATTGTTTGGTAACATACACGTTATACTACGTTCTTATATTATAAGGAAAATGGTTATTTAAAAAAAAAACTTGTTCCAATCAAAAGAAAAAAAGAAAAAAAAACTGTAATATATAAATATACACTGTATTAAAATTATTAAATTCTTACAAAATAAATATTTCTTTTTGTATAGTCTAAACGGTAGATAACAAAACAAATGAAAGATTTGATTTTTTAGGTGATCGTCATGGCTCGGCATTGTTTACACTTGTTTATATAATATAATATATAACTGTGAATTTTTTTTATATTTGAGATGAACATTGATGGATAGATATTATAGTATCTGATATGTTAAAAAAATATAGGTTAATAAAGATAAATCGTGTGATTGGCAGCTAATACAAAGTACTTATTTTGGAGCCTATCCAATGCAATAATTATAATTGTTTCTATTTTTTATCTTACTTTTTAGCTCAGATAGTAAACAAAATATTTAACGTATTAATTTTTATTATATATATTTTTAATATATTTTTATAATTTTTGTTAATACTTTGAAATTAAATATATTCAATATAAAAAATATCCTTATTTTATTTGTGTATAGGAAAATAAACTTTTTATTTGTAGTAACTGCATTACTCAATAGATAAAAAATTTAAGTTATCCTTCAATTTAAGAACATAAATTCAGGAGTAGCTTAGTTTACCCGTATTCGTGAATATATTCGGATATAGTACGATAAATGCTGCTTTTAATAAAGATTAGCCTCGGATGATTAGCTTGATATTAACAAGTATCATAATTAGTATTATTATGTATTTAATATTTAAAAAAATATTTATCAATTTAGAATATATAAATTGATTTTATCAATGTTGATTTTAATTAATGTTGAAATAAACTTTTTAATAGATGCTTAATACATATATTTATTTAAAATATACAATGTATTTAAAAAATTTTTTTGGTAATTTATTTAAATTTCTTTTATAAACGCTATTACTTAAATTTATTATTCTGCACAGTTCAAGCAAAGAAAATATGCTTTGAAGTAAAAAGGGAAATTTGTATAAGTAAATATCAAACAATTTTTTCTGGATTCATTCATAACTTAAAATAAGCATATTAGAATATATCAGTCAGTATTACAGTGCAGTCAAGTAAAAATACAGAACATTCACGAAAATTATCAGATATAAAAGCGATAGTTTGTAAATAATGATACTTATTAAAACTGGTGTAATACAAAAAAAAACTATTTATTTCTTTAATACTGAGGTTCGCAACTATGAAAAAAATATTTGATTGTTAATGATATATCTATCCAAATAGAACATTTTAGCTTAAGGTTCAAAAGCAGGATTTCTCTGAATGTTTAAGCTCGTTATTTTTTCATTAATTAGTCTCTGATTGACAAAGAGAAAAGTGAGAAACGTGTTCCCAATAAATTAATGCCCAGATTCTGCATACATTGCATACAACGTCTCTCAGTTTGTCCAAGGCCAAAGCCAGATGATGCTGTTCACAAGCCATTGGGCTTGGCGATCATTCAAGCACGATGATTGGTCACTCAAGCGCAACCTAAATTTTTGCTATATATGAGACTTTGACGTATCAGTTTGCCTTTAACGATGTCTTTACAACCTTTTTACCTAGATTATTTTCGAAACAACAAACAGAATACCCTTGGGTAGATTTTTTAAATTGATCGTTTCATTTCTATTTATCAATCAAACCTTTCGTATTAATTGTTCTTAGCTTAATATTCAGTTACCATTTCTTTTCTGTGAAATTTTTTATTCCATCAATTTTTTCTAATATTAAATCTGATTTTTATTTTTATTCAGTTGGATTAAAAAATCCAATCGTGGGATTTTATATAGTTAATTACATATTTTAAAGTATGAAAATATTCTATAATATTATATTCTAAATAATGGTTATTTATGTATTTATAAATTATGCAATCAAATACCGTAAACACATACATAATTTAATGGGTTATTATAAAATATCTTTTTGGAAACAATTTTTAATTGATATCATGAAAGCGTTATTGTTAGCCCTTATCGAAGAATACAATTTTAATTGATATTCTAAAAATTACTAATACATCAATAGTTTTTATGAAATTTTTTAGTTGTATAATAATTTTAGTGATAATAACCTAATAGACTTTGATGCCGATTAACTTTAAGATAATTATCTACAAATATAAAAATATTAAATAGATATGAAATAAATAATTGAAGAATAAATTAATTTATTTAAATATTAAAACTGTAAGTGTTTGGAAGCAAATGTAAAAATCAGAAAATAAAATTAGAATTGAATTTCACTTATTATTATTATTATTATATCAATAACTAAATACGAATCAGTAATAATAATCTACTGTACATTTAAATAAATTATTTTTAATCTTGTAAAAATTTATTTGTTCTAAAAGTTTCCCACTTCTTTCGAAAAATTTCAACTAAATCTACCTACGATAAATTATGTAAAGTAAAAACGTAATCAAATTAATTTAATTATCACAATAATAAAAAATAGAACTTATATTTGTATAAAAGTTAAGAATGTTAATATCTAATCACGATGCATTTCAAAATTCAAAGATAATATTATTATAAAAAAACTTATTTTTTTATTCATTGTCTATGGATAATCTCATTTGTTATTTTGAACGAACATTGTGAATTTCGATTCATTTAAAAGTGCACGTACACTCGTGCACAAACGAATGCACGTATACGCGTATACATTCAATATTGCTCCTTCCTATCCCATACTTTAGTTTTATGCAGCCTCATTGTGGGGCATCGTCGTCGGCAAATGTATAATTAACATTTATTAACCGAAGGCTTTAAAAGTACGATGTGTCTTTAAATGCCACAAGATTATTTTCAGAGCTTGAATTAGATGTTATGCGTAAGCTGATGATTTGTTTGTCATTTTGCACTCAAGTAAAGTTATCGTCTGTCTGCGGTAATGAAAAGTCAAGCTTGAAAAACAAAAACGATAGAGGATAAATGAACAATATTCAAAGTTAATTCGTCCATATCAGACGATTTTGTTTTTCTTCATATTTCACGATTTGAATTTGAATGATAAGAAACATTTCATGTACAAGAATCGTAGGGTTAATTGCCTATAATTTAACCTTTTAGATAAAAGAATTTTTATCTCTCGTTTACAGTTTTTTTAATTAATCTTATACATGCATATCCATTGCTTATTGTGGTAAACAAAAGTATGTCAACACTACATTATATAATGTTATATTAAATATGTACTTTAGTTTAAAATATTATTAAATTTTTTTATTTAAAAATTTTAAAATATAATATTTTTCAATTCTTCAGTTGAATAAGTATGTGGCGATACATTCTCTAAAAGATGATTAAATGTACTATCGAACCATTGTTACAAATTTTGAATTTACGTAAAATAGATTCATAAGTATTATTATTGCATTTGACTAAAAATTTGATTCTACGTGAATTTTATAATATATGTCAACTAAAATTAAATGCTTAATTTGAATATTACAAGATTATCATATTATATTATCATTCTATATGGCCAATTTATTAAATTTTATGTTTACTTTATTTAATGTGTGAAGAACCGTACATGGCAAATAAATATAAAATACTCAAACATGCAAAAATGTTGAATTGATTCCCCATCTATTATTTGTTATATATTTATTTGCAAACGATAAAGTATAAAATAAAAGTTCATAATAACATAGAATTCTTAGTATTTATAGTTATCGTATTCATTTGTCTATTATTTTTAAGAATACTGTAAAACAAAAAATTGATATACTTTATAAGAATCTAAATTCTTTGAATATTACTTTTAATGTAATTGTAGTATTGTACATATATGTTTTATTTCAAGGAATGTAATGATCGCGAAGCAAATAGGCGAGATATACAATTACACATTTTAAAACTTGAAAATACGCGCGCGTGTATTGCGCATTACACCGGAACGTGATAATCACAGAAAATCTATTAATCCCTACCTGGACTAGTCTGCCAAGACAATCCCCCGATGAACATTTTCCTAGAAAAGAAAAGATGATGATATCAGCATTGTGCATAGCCTCAAGGAACTTCCTGAGCATTCCCTTCTCCTTTCATTGACGCGGCGTCATAGAAATCATTGAACGGTGCTTGCGCGCAGAGATGATTTTCAATAATTCCAAGTACACCAAAGCGTATTGATATTTATTCAAACTTTCATTTTTCTTTGGGTTACTGACCCTGCGCACAGTCTCCGTTCCTCATAAGCAGATGTCACCACGGATCAACCAGCAGCTGGACTCCCGAATAAATTTAATGAAATGTTTACACGAGCTTCTATTCGCGACAAAATAAACATACGAAATTCAAGACGCTCGAATTAAATAACAAAACGAAGATGGTGGCGCTAATGCAATTCTTTTTCGACCTTCTAAATGTCAATCACTCTTCTCTCTAAATTTTTATGTGTCACCTAATCGCGAGATCATTTCATTCGTATTCACATAAGGATATTAAAACGAATTTTTCTCTCCAACTCAATAACCATGGATCTTTACATATTATACATTCAATGGAATATTGTTGTGCTTAAAATAGAAAACATACCGTATTTTAACGATTACTGTGCATAATAAATTCACAGCATAAGCTTTTTCAAGAATCATTTTTAATTTTTACAAAACCAATATTTTTATTGTACTTCCTTCTGCATAATATACTTTAATCATTATTTTATTTATGATAAGAAGTAGGCATTTTAAATATTAATTAAGTATAAATAGGAGACTACATAAATAGAGTTTGAAGAAGCTGTGAAGAGCTATCTATCAGATTAAAATCAAATTGTAATTTCAGAGCGCGTCTCGACCGGTTTCTAACATGGTGCACTACAACATCTCTCTTCATCGCTCTTCGTTTTATACCCCTAAGTAGGAGGAAGTATAAGCGTGCGCACGTGGTTTAAATCCAGCCACGCAGTTGACGTAACGAACCACTTAAAACTTCGGCAACTTCATTCTACGGCACCGGAACTATGTTGGGTATCTTTACGATGGAGCTTAGATATCCAACCGTTTTCGTGAAAACTTAGTGTCAATTATTTGCTATGCACCGTTAAGCTGGGTTTCTAACCCATAGCGAATAATGATGCAAATTTTTTTAAGTTCCCTTAAAAACTTACACCAAATATTGCTTATTATTACAGATTGAATTAAAGTATTATTTTTACACACTTTAATAATTTTATTCAACAATTAGATTACTAAATAGGAATTGATATTTTTTGGGTTTTTTGTATGAGAGGTAAATTATTTGTCAATTGTTGATATTTAAATTTTTTTGAGGAAGGTTATGTTATAATAATTCTGTGGTTAATTAAAAATTCTTTTAGAGTCTAAATTAATGTAATTCAATATTAAAAAATACAACTTTTTATTACTCGACTGAAAAATATTTTTTTCATACAAATGTATAATAACCTTTTACAAAAGCGTAATCTTTTTAAATTTAATGAAAAAAGGTTTGGCGTTATAAATCGAAAAAAAGTAAAAAAGTAAAAATGTTAACATGATATTCTATAGCTATAAATTAATATATTCATCAATAAGACCTCACTTCCATAAAGTAAAAACTGTTTCAGATCCGAATGAGTGAACAAACTTGATTCTTATATATATTACAGTTCTATGATAAAGCAATTTTCGTGAGATGTGGCTTGCATGTTACGTGGTTCCTGTTGTCGAACAAGAACACGAGTGAAAAAAACAGAGAAAGAGACAGCCAAATAGAGAGAAAGAGAGTGAACATTCACCAAGGAAAGCACATCGATTTTTCAAACTGCGAGCGTGATGCTAAACTGCTGCTGAACTATATACAACAGCACCGTTGCGCCGACGCTAACGCTGCCGCTGTTATTCTATTCTTTCTAGGCCTATTCTCTCTCTGCAGCTAAATTCCCTTTACGAAAATTCTGTCTACAGTGGCACTTGCGCGAAGAAGGAATGAGATCCAACACATTTGGAATTTACGTGAATGTAATGTTATATAAAATGATTAAAGCTTATTATGGGAGTGAATGTTGCTAAGGTTGACCAAAAACGTTGTCAGCTTTCTTCCGATCGATTTTAACATGAATATTGGAATTCAAGAACGCGAGGTTCGTAATACCAGTTGTATATTAAAATCTTCACAATGCGGGCGTTACCTTAATGCCTTTAATAACCTTTGTTCAGGTTCATAATTGAATGATATACCTACAGTACCATAAGTGGTTTATCACAGAATTATAAAGCTTGTTGATATCATATCAAAGGAAGTAGTTATATTTAACTGAATTATTAAGTATAAAAGTAATTAAATTATATTAATTACTATATCTTTTTAATAATTATGCTACTTAAAAAGATCACAGTCCACAAAACTCAAAGCATTGATAAATACGTATTAATTGGTAATAAAATTACTGTTTACAGTTTGAGTTTAACACGCCTATCTGTATCAGAAAAATAGCGAGTAAACAATAAGAATCAAAGAACGAAGAATTGATAGACTAGTATCGAATTCAGAGAAATAGCAGTAAACATCTGGAACGAAAAAGAGGGAGCACACGCCCTGTCTTTGTTTATAAAACTCACTGACCACCACAACCATTCTCAGGCGCACGAAATTCACGAGTGAGCGTTCAAACCAATCACGGTCCAATTCCCGTGCATTTCTCCGTCCGGTGACAGCGCACTGACAGAGCCACGTGTTTTCGCAACGCGATTTGGTGATGACGGGGGCGACGGTAACGGCGGCAGTGGCGGCGGCGATTCTCACGACCTACACGGCTCAGATCCCTTGGGTTTCCCCTTTAGTGCGCGCGCAACCCACCCATCCCGGCCGCTTATCGACCACGTGAGCACGAGGACTTTCTCGCCCTCCTTTGCGGATCGGTCGGAACGAGACGCGAGCAGTCGCGACATTGCGCTCGCACTTTTCTCGAACCACGTTCCCCTATTCCCCGGTGTCCGCCTTTTCGCCAACCACCCCCGTGCACGCCATCCCGCAGCACCGACGCCCTTTCTTTAGGAGCGCGCGGTAGTACACGCCAGTACATACGTAATAAGTCATCCGCTTCCTCCTACCTACCCCCTCCGCACGAACTGCTTGCGGGTTTCGATCGACGCCGAGGTACCGCGTCGACAGGATCACGTGATCTCCTCTCGCTCCTCCGCGTTGGGTGCCTGTGGGATCGGACGAAATGCAAGTGATGGCGCGAGGATGACAGGCGGGAAATTCGAGCTCGCCCTTCACGAATGTCGAGAGTTCTTTTCATGGCCACGCGCGCATGTCGTGCAATTCTACACCCTACGTGCCGCACTGTTCGAGAACGTTAAATTGATGCAAGCAACAAGAAATATAAAGAACGCTTGCCCCGATGTATATGCAAGGGTTAGTAGTGAGTCGGAGGAGGGGGAGGGGAGTTTCAACCATGTGAAAACCTCGTGACGCCACGTGATAGTTCCAAAAAAAGACGTACATGCGCCAATCTTTGTTTTGAATTGTTCTCCCGATCGATCTGTTTCCTTTTTTTCAACAGTTGCGTAAGAGTTCGAACTCGCGATTGGTAACTCTATAACAGAAAAATTATTTTCTCTAAAAATGAATATCACGCAGATATTAAGATTGTTTGAACTTTATTCCCGCATAGATTGTCACGCCTGTTACTATCGAGAAATGACGAGGGATCCGGGTCGAGTCATGCAGGTGGTTGATCGTGGTACATGTAGCGCACGCTACTTTCATTCATCTAGTTTCGTCTAAACTGGTCACAAGTGACAATCCGTACCCTGGATCGTTGGGTACTTCACCCGGCGATCCGCTTGCCACAACTTCTTGACTCTGAGCTTCCATCGCGGGGCACTTTTCCTCTCCTTCAGAGCTCTCCGTATGTCTCCTTATCCTGGCACTGTCCCTACCCGCGCACGTGTCTGTACAGACTTCTGATCTTTCCCTTTTTTCGCTCGCTAAAGGAAAAGTGACGAGTGCGAATGCGTCACTCGGTCTCTTTCTTTTTTACTGAACACTCGGAACTTCTGCAACCCTCAGACCGGCAATACGACCACCCCTAATTCACCTGCTACCTTCCTTATCTAGCGCCTCAACTCCTTACAATGCTCTCATTCTTCACTGTTTCTCTCGTTAACTGTAACTTGAGTGTTCACTAGACAGCACACTGACTATGGCTGCTAAGTATTTCCTGTTCGCTGGGTCACGCCGTTTTTACAAATTCACGCCTTCTTCAACAAAGACGCCGCAAAGCACACGCGCGACAACCGCTAACAAGCGGTACGTATATTTTGTACACGTTGCACTACGTACACTGTATATATATTCATACAGGCATATATCAATATAAGTAAGGAACAGACTTCCGATCACGTGTATTTAATCGCACAAGGTTCATACTCGTTTTACACCGGCTCCACAGACGTCGTACGTATCTCCGAGCTTCAACGAGGATGAAAAGAGTAACGTTATCGCAGCCGGTTAATACGTTTTAGGGATTGGACGATTGTTCAAACCTCGAATGTTGCAGGCGACGAAAGGGGACACAAGGATACACTTGCCGGCAAACAACAGTAGTGTTAGACGGATCTGTCAGACAGAGGCAGGGACCTTGGATGGGTGGGCCTCACTGGCACGCGCACTCCGACGCGGCTCTACCGACTACTAAGAGGCTGAGATCAGTGGTTATCCGAGCGATCGGGCGATGGATCTCTCTGGTTACAACGGCAACGAGACAACGACTAAAACTGGATCGACGACAACGAGCAGCAATGCCGATCAACCTCGGACGTGCGACGCGCTCAGCGAGAAGTTCGACGCGATACTGCACTCTTACGCGTGTATGTACGAGCGCGGGGGGAGGCGGCGGTGGCGGTTGCGGCGGCGACTACGCGCCGGGCGAGCCAAGTGCGCCTGCGCGCACTATGCGGTGCCCGTGACAAAGCAAGAGAGATGGATGGACGGACGACGGGCACAGGAAGGAGGAGGTGGAGGAAGATGAAAGAAAGAGCGAAGTCGGTAAAGGAGGAGGAATCGCCTCCAAGCAAAAGCTGTTTGCCTGTGCTCGCCGACGGCGGATTCAGACGTACACTTGCTGTGCCGCCGATGTCTACCTGGCCGGAGCTTCCCCAAGAGCTTCAGACAGGGTAGCAACCGCTGCAAAACACGCGGAATGGATATCCCGCTGAAAGAACCACTACCTAACCGATTTAGCAAATTTCGAGTTCTGATTAATGACTTCAGTTCAAGGTGCTGATGCGCTCGAAATATATTACTAAATATGAATAAAATATTGGATCTAGTACCGCATCGTACTATGTAACTTTTTGCTTCGATTATTGATTATACCGCTTATCCATCGTCAAACTTATGTTATATTATGAACTAATCGTATCCTGCATAATAATAACTTTAATATTAACTATATACAAAATATGGGACGTGTACCGACAATTATAACCAAATCTGTTTCTAGTGAAAGTGACAGGTACATAACCCGTAGTCAACTTCTGTGAATAAGTTAATTTTACGCCTTCAATTTTGAATGTATTGAATCTGTAAATTTACGTTGTTAAACTAAAATAACGTTCTTTAGTGGTTCTTAAAAACTCTTACATAAGAGTATATATGGTAAACTATCTGTTTACATGTCAAAATTTATAATGGGATTTAAAAATATTTAATAATAATAATTTTATTATAATAAAACATTGATACTAAAACCGTTACGCTTCGAAGAATAACCATTGATATAAATATTTTTTAGTACCGCCTTTTAAATACTATGAATAAAAAAACAATCACAATCTTTAAAGAACCTTACAAAATTTTAGTTTAGATTCGTCATCTAAATTATTTTTATTTTATAATCAATACATTTCTCTATTAATTTCTTAACGAGTGATTAAAATATCGGTATCATTCTTTGAATGATATCTAATATTTTAAATGTAATTCATTACATCAAACTTTTTATTAATTAAATTCGTGGAACTTCTATATGATATAAAAAAATTTGAATTAACAATATATCTACATATGTAGAATAGATTTAAGTATTATTTATATATTCTTTTTTAAATAAGTTTTTATTTTTCGAAATATATGATAGATTCAAATAACATTTATCAGATATATTTAAATGCAATCATGAATTTTTACTTTCGAATATGTTAAAAAAATAATTACCAACATGTACCATAATGAATTAATATATATATATATATTCAAAATAAATTGTATAAATATAATTATAAATTTCAATTATAATTTTGAGTTGCTATTACAATATCTATATGCGCACCCACGCGTTTGCATAAATACCAAAATTTTATACCGATGTATTTCGATAATATTTTTAAATGTTGATTACTACATCTATTTTTTTAATAAATATAACATATATATTAAAAAGATTTTTAAATATTAAAAAAATATTAAAAAGACTTTTGATAATATTAATAAATATATTAAATTCTAACAATAAAGTAAAATTAAAAATAAATATTTTACAAGAACAAAATAGTTTTTTAAATGTATAATGAAATGTTTTAGTGTTACGGTATCATATAAATGAAAAATTATAGAAATCAGGTTTTAACAATAGAAGAAAAAAAAAATTAAGTTTATTTTCCAAATAAGGTAACACGTAGAAAGAGGCAGTGTATTTTATGCTTGTACATTTTAAATATTGACAAATAAAAATTAGATATAAAGAACCGCTTACAAATACTATACCAGCCAAAGCTTCGAGATTCAATTTCATATGAAATAAATGCATTATAATTAATGAATGATTCATTCATATCGTAAAAGCATTTCTAAGTACTTTGTTTCTGAACCGAGAGATAGCTATTATGCAATGTAATTAGATATAAGAAATAAGCACACGATTAATCTCATCTCGTTTACATGCGGAAAATATTGACTGATAAATTCTTTTTTATCACATTAAACTCTGTATTATTGCGATTTAAATATCAATGTTTTACAAGTAAATGATTTAACTATACATTTCGTCTTTGCTTGAAATTTATGCATGTTTAAATTTTTTTGACAGAATTATAAAAGTATTATGAAATTGTTTCTTTTTATATATTTCTTAGTAATTCACAGTCTTAGAAATCATATACAATTCATTTCAATGAAAGAGAAAATATTATAGATCTATTTTTAAAATAAGCATCAGTGCTAGATATATATTCAATAATTTTTCTATCACTTGTATCTTTTAGCATAATATACATTTTTTTTTAAATTCGTAGAATTCTTTTCAAATCGACATTGATAAAATATTGTAAGTCATTCATTGCACGAGAACGCTACGGAACGCTAATAGTATTCACAGGTATCTTTTTATTTTAGGTTAATTCATAAACATTTTCACGTTATAAACAAGAAACTCTATTTTTATGGATTATTAAATTACTCAAATATTTATTTATATTTTATAAAAAATATTAAACGACAAATCTATGTAACTTACTTTGAAAGCTACTAAGTGATAAATTGTCAAAATATGCGAAATTTGTTTTGAAGACTTGCAATATTAATGTTGATAGTAAGGAACGAAAGATATTGATAATTATTCAGATAATTACATACATAAAACAACAATATTGAAGCAGAATTATGAAAAAATTGAGACGATTTATAAAAACTCAAACATAATAATTTTCTAAATCATTATTTAATTTTCAGATAAACTGTTTGATCGATTATTTGAGATGTATTAGCCAATACAAACCAAATATTGAAGATATAAAACAGATATTAAGTTATTTATAATCAGTATATTTCAAAAAGAATGCAGATCATACTCATTGTGAGTACAGTAGGCTTGAACTATTTTGAACAATGCACAAACCTCATTATACAACATATCATATTGTCGAAACAATTAATGCTTCTATTTTATTGTAAACATATTATATTTTTTTTTTATTAATCTGGTTAAATAAGTTTATTTTAACTTTATAAAATTATATGTTTTACATGTGTAAAAGAATATAACACTTTTGTATAAAGCAAAATATGCTAAGAGTTAAGATTATTAAATTATTATTATTGAATTATTATTATTAGATTATCTAAATATTGTAATAAAAGATATTTTTATTCGGAGATTTAATTCATTTAATTTCTTATTTATATTGTACATATTTGAATATTTCGAATTTCAATTATTTGATAAAATATAATTTTTACATCAAACTTATTCTAAATAAAAATAATTCTTTTTTATCTATTATATTATTTATAAAATATTTATTTTCTTTTATAAAATGAAGATTTTATAAACAATTATTTTATATAAAAATGAATATTATACTTATTCAGTTCCAAATGTTATCTGTATGGTTGTCTTTATATACATACAGCTAGACAGCCGTCCTCTACTATCTCTAAGTCTATTCTATTTTTATCTATTTTTATCTACAATAAATAAACACATAATTTGATAATTTAATTTAATTTTCCAAATTTTATTATTACTAATGTAAATGGAAAATTGATTATACTCAGGCTCATAATCGGTCAATCTTAAGATAGTCAGTTGTGTAGTATAATACCTACGCTTATAAACTATAAATAAATGCTTTTCTAAGTCAAATGAGTTAAAATGTATTTGAAAATTAAAAATCACAGTTATAAATAAGTTTTCTGCGAGTAGAAATAAGTTTGGTGTATCGGTAGAAAGATAATTCCTTGAACAGAAAATAAATATTTTAAAACAATTAATTATAATTTCACTTATTGAAAATATAAATTTTTTACACACCTATTTAATATATATATGCGTGTTTTTATATTAAATAAAATTTATTCCTTACATAAAATAAAAAATTTGTTTGAACAAAAAAATCGATATACAATTTTTTCTAAGAATTTTAAGATAAATTCCTATTTTAACAATATAAAAGAATTTTTAAGCTTGCAAAGTCTACTTCAAAATAAAACTTACCTGTAATCATTATAAATATTTCTATCAAAATAAATTTAAAATAAATAAATAAAACAAGCATATTTTCTAATTTTATTTTTTATGAAAGCTCACTTCTAACATAGAAATATTTAAAATTAATTTCTTAATTTATAACCTA
This sequence comes from Platyscapa corneri, assembly GCA_018907185.1. Classification (NCBI taxonomy): domain Eukaryota; kingdom Metazoa; phylum Arthropoda; class Insecta; order Hymenoptera; family Agaonidae; genus Platyscapa; species Platyscapa corneri. The sequence goes on from JACCHW010000004.1 coordinate 1,949,648, forward strand.
AATATTAAATAATATAAAAATAAATAAATTTAAAATTCATAAGCTTAACTTGTTTATATAAAATAGGGTCAATTCGGTTAAATACATTTTGATAGCATTAACAAAAACATTACATATAATTGTAAATTATATAAATTCTAATATGGCTTAGCATTATTATTCTCAAGCATTATTACTCTCAGCTATGATTAGACAATCTCTGAGAAAAAAGTAATTTTTTTTCTTATGATTTATTACAATGTTAAAATAACCATAATATCTTTTAAATTAGAATTTGTATTGATTTATATTTATTTTAATACTATATGAATAGAATAATTAATGTTTTGAGCATTGAATAATTTTAAAAATTATGAAAAATAGAAAACTATAGAAAATTGTAAGATTTTTTCCTAGTTACAAATACACTACGTTATTTTTTATTTTTAATTATTTTGGAGGCTATCTGAAACATTAGAAACTGAAAGGTCATCAAATTAAGGTACATTATAGAATTAGGTTTAATTGGCAAATCTATAAATTTATAAAATCACTTCATTGAAAACAAGTAAAATTTTTAAAAAATTATAAAATGTAAAAAGTATATTCATCTTTAAGCAAAGTATTAAGTTAATAAAATTTCTGAAGTTTATGCTTAAAAAATAAATTAAAATAATAAAATGATTAAATTACAATAAAAGCATTGTTTATAACGATTATTTTAATAAATTGATAAATTTGAATTGTAGATTTTAAATTAGTGTACATAGCATTAATAATATTAAATTTGCCAATATTTGTTTTTATTTATTAAAATATTTATAAAAACTATAAATAATAACCGAACAAACACTAAACTGTATCATAAATTTTAATAATTTCTTTGGAAAAAATAAAAATAGATTATTAGTATGAAATAAACTTTATTTTGTAAATATTAATCTTCCATAATTGACAATACATGCATATTGTGTTTTGTGTACGTCATCTTGCATTTCGTATAGCTATGAAAATATAAAAATATACAATGAAAAAGATGTATTTCTTTTTAATGATATTTCTCTCCCTCTCTCTCTCTCTCTCTGTTTCTTATTACATCATGTATAGTAATAACGTCTAATTATGCGCGAAGGTTTTCTTATTTTACTCATAGTGAACCACCTAGGACAAGAAATAAATCAACAGTTCCATTATAAAATAATAGACATTCATAGTTATATTTAATTATTAAAAAATTAAAAATTTTTTTTAAATTAATGAAAAACAAATCATTTATAAGATTTGTAGGATTATTATGCATTAACTGTAAAAAATTACAATATTTTTTTATTTATAGCATACAATATACTTTACACTATTGAATAGACAAATTATACACGTTTACAAACATATTTGATGATCAGTTTACAAATGGAGTTTTGCGCATTGTTAAACTAGAAAAAATTTGGCTTTTTAGTTGATGTCGTATTGTCAAATCAGACAAATTTGATCCCACAGACGTTTACTTTGGTGCAGGCTATTGTCATCATTGCTAATGATCTAAACCCCTCAATTACACGGCGTGATGACGATCGCCTTCTGTGAACTTCTTCTTCCTTTCTATAAATGTACAAATGCGCGTGCGTATATACACACTTTGATATCTAGATACTTCGCTGTTTCAAGAGAGAAATATCCAAATGCATAATGGGTTGCATATACGATGAATAATTATCATATATCGTAGCATTCGTATTGTCAATTTGTGAGCCTTGAGTCTTGATATTGTTTATTTACATTTTATAAGAATAATAAAAGGAAACATTTTTTTTAATTTTCAAGTATGTTGTTTGGAAATTTTATGCTGAACAAAGTTAAAATAAATATATTCACCAAATTCATTACGGAATCTTACAAATTTACACTAAACAGAATCAATTTTATAAATACTAAATTAGTATCTTTCGAAAATATAGAGATAAATCTAAATTTAATTATAAAGTAATAATAATTTTCAATTGGAAATTATTATTCTATCTAACTATTCCTTTTAATAAATCGGAGTTTTGCTTAAAAGACATTTTTATGATTGTCTTTATGAAACCTATTCAGTACCTGATTCTTGCAAAAACTTTCATAATAACTATGATCAAATTTATTATTTATGCTAGTATTTCACTGTTGTTGAAATATTAAAAAAATTAAGTGCTTATTTGGAAAATATAGAACACATGTAATACATGATTCAATATTTTGTGTTAAGGAATTGTATAATACCATTGTAGAATGACAAAGTTTTGATAGTCTATTCGTGTAATAATCTTGATATTTCTTAATAAATTAAATGCTGGCAATGCTAATAAATCTTCTAAATTTCTTTATTTAACTCCTAAACTAAAATAAATACATCTGAATATACGCAACAAATATTATACTCTATTTGCCAGTCATTTTTTCGATAACAAAGTTACTCTAAATTATAGCGTAGAACTTTTTTTAAACATGAAGAGCAAACAAATTTTTTCTAATTTTTAAACAAAGCTTTGCATTACTAATAATAATTAAAATCATTGATACCTCTTGTCAAATATACATTTAAGCAACGACGCACACACAATTCATTGAGAAGTACTTAGCAAAAAAGCATGCTTGACGTCTAGATTATTTTACGCCGAACATTTGTTTTACTTTTGACTATTCGGCCCACGTGTAACATCATTCCACGGCTTTTACATTTTTTGTAAACTTGTCATCGCTGCTACATGAATGTATTTTTATTATAATATTTTTGCTACATTGTGAACGCAAGACATCGTTTCTTCTGCAAGAGCCTCAGTAGTTTTAAAGCTGTAAAAAGGTATAGTCGCAACGGAGGCGTATTGCAGAAACTGATTTAAATTGCATCTTATTCATATAAAGTTTATTTAAATTTATATTAATAACTGGTGCTGCGTAACCTATAGTTATATTCACTTTATTAATACTGTGCATTCTGTGTTTATGTGTTATCATTTGTGTATCGTTTAAATAAATCTACTTTTTAAATAAATATACAAGTATTTTACAACATTATTTAACAACGATTTACAATGATGCGAACAAAATATTGGAATTTATATTCCGTATGATAAGGCACGTAAATGCATTAAAATTTCAAAGACTAGATACTAAACAATGTTTAATAAATACAATTTATTTGACTTAATCATTGTATGTATATATATCTCACGTAAGAATTATATATTTGTATATTTATCATAATATTTTGTTAAGATAAAAATATATAAATATTCAGTACATTTTTTGATCTTACAAAAATTAATAAAATTCTATATTCTATAGTATAAGTATTTTATATTTATGAAAATATTACAAATTCCAAGTTTTATTTCAACTTAAGTTGAAGTAGCATTATCTCAAATATACTATAATTTCTAATAACACATACATTTTTAAGTTTCTTAAAAAAATGTAAAATAATCGTAATTATTAAGGTACAATAACTAATACACTATATTATTAAAAAACGAATAGTAATCATGAAAGGTTTTATTTTTTTAAACAGACCTATCAGCATTTTTCATAAGAGTCATTAACGTGACGAGTGCTTTGACAAACAAATATAAAATTACTTTCTGTATTACAGATATATAGTTTACATAATCTTATCAAACGTACTTTGAGGTTAATATTATATAGCAATTACGAAAATAGCCACTATACGATGGTTAAAGGAGGTTCAAGTATTTAGTTAAGTGAAAATAGAAAAGAGGGTAACAAACATCTCTTCGAATAAATTTTATTAGTTTATAATTATATGGAATGTTAATTCTTATATTATTGACTAAAAATAATTTTTATTATGAATAGCACTAATTTTAAATAATTCAAAAAATTTTTGAAATAACGCACCACTAATAAAGTATCTTTCATTTGTCATTCAATTTATCATTTGTAAAGCTTCATTTCACGAGTTACAAAGTTTCAATTTTTAAGTGCAAATTATTATAATTATAGAACTAGGTACCCGGACATAATGCAAATATATTTAATCTAGGGAAAACACCCTAGCACATAACCATACTTGGTGTTTCTGAATTTTAAAATTATATAAAATAGTGTATAAAATATTGTATAAAAAAAATTTTATTGATTAATAGAAATTAAATCATGATTAAGGTAAGAAAAAAATATAATTAAGAATGTCACGCATTTATAAAAAAAATTATAAAAAAAGAAGGCCCTAATTGAAGTTGTCAAATTTGCAAACAGAAAAATGGTAAAAAATCCAAATTCATAAATGTAGTTACGAGTTTATTACGAATATGTACAAAGTTAAATTGTCAGACTTACTTCTTAACAGCATCTGAAGATTTAAAACTATATCGTCACTTATAATTGACCTTTTTTACTTAGCAGTAGTATTCAAAGCTATTTTAAGAATTTCATGTTTATCCGATGGAATATACAAATGGTAATGCAGATACGATAAATACATAATAATGAATAATAAAGTGTATTGAATTCAAATTTAGAAAATTAGAGAAGTTGATGAGAGTTTATATTTTTTTAATTTAAAAATAACTTTAAATAAGTTTTTTTTATTTTTTCTAAGGTGAATAGAGTTGTACGTGATAGCTATTTTAAAATAAGTTTTATTGATTTTATAAACTTCGATTTCATTAGCATAAGTACCTGGGTTAGTATGTTCTATCAAATTCTTTGATATTTCGAACGAAATTTTTCTCATTTAACAATAGTAGTGAAATTTTGATTCTTTAAATCATTAAAAATGTTTTCACTTATGAAATCAAACACACATTGATTTCATTAATACTAAGGCAGATTATGAAGAATCAAATAATAAATAATTGAACAGATGTTTATTTTCATAACAGACTTGGAAGTAATTAGTCAAAAAATAATCGATAATTGAAAATAGAAATACTTTAATTTAGTAAGGTGAGCATGAAATATATCATGCAAGGTAATGTAATGATCTGTTTTATAAAATGAATATTTTAATAATGTATTAAACAGGAGTTAAATAATTATATAAAACGAACATTGAAAGTTTCTTTATCTTATCTTATGAAGTCAGAATTTCACTTAAATTAAGAAAACTTTTTTCGATTAAGAAAATCATCTATTTCTCTGTTCTTATATTTCATAAAAATTAGTTATAGATATTTTATTAAAGTTTATAAATTAAATCAATAAATATTACATAATATAATTTATTTGTAGATTTAATAATTTCTTATTTTAAAAAATATTTCAATGAAATATTTGTATATTTCAAAGTTCTTCAAGCTTAAAGTTAATTTAAAAAATATATTAATTTCAGTTCAAACTTTTAAATTCAAGTTTATACAAATTTAATTAAATAAAAATTTCAATTATAATGTTAATGCATCTTATTTTTAAATATCTCTTGGTTTTACTTTAATAAGACCTTCATTTCCAAAAGTTTTTTGATTAACCACTTTTGAAAAATAAGGAAGTATTATTGTCAAGCCTTCTTCCGACTATATAATCAACATAGTGATGCTTTATGTGACTTTTTATTTTTCGATTTAACGAAGTTACGATTGATAAATAATTTATAATTTTACTATATATATATAAACATACATTATAAGTTTATATGGTTAAACTTAATTATTAAATTCTTTTTACATGATTAAAGAAAGCAAAAAATTTCTAAACCGTAATAAACTGTATAATAATACATAATAGTACAAGTGAATGATTAATAAAAGTACACGGGAAAAATAATTTGAATTATTATTATGATAAAAATTCCATTTTGCAGAATGTAATAATTATAAAAAAAATATTTTATCTTTAAAAAACTACGCAGCATTTATTAAATTAAATTAGTTGTCGCAGATAAGTGGCGAATTAGTAAACAATATTTTTTATATTTTTTCATTATTTTGTGAAAATTGATATTTTTACGCATTATTTTTAAGTTTTCCTAAATTAAGATTAGTCATATTTACCATATTCTAGAAAGTACAAGAAAGTTGATTTTAATATTTTTAACAGATAAAAAAATAGATTTATTTTAAAAGTATCAATCTGGCTTTGTATCAGGAATTTTAATCAAATCATATAGATTAAGCTTCACATATATTACTTCACATATACTACTTTATTTAATTATTTAAGGTAATATCATGCAATATCGAGAAAATTAGATTATTTTTCACTTTACTTCTTGCATAGGAAGAATATTTTTGATTGTTTCGAATGCAGAGAAAGCCCAAGGTACAATATTGCAACAGGAGCTCGTTTCAGAAATGTTCTCCTAGATAAGCGACCACACGAACTATAGCCACAATTCGGTATTACTGTATGTATCTCAAAACTGTTTACTCTATTAGCACCACTAAAAATACAAGGCCATGGATATAATTTGCGTGAAACACACGTGAAACAAGAGAGGAAGAATTCATATTATATATCCAGAACTACGCAAGAGTGCGCGAGATAATAATCAATAAGGATCTGTGGTACGTAAAGCTTATGGCTCCCGTCAATTTTAGTCATTTAAAAATTTATGGGTACTTTTTTTAATTAAAGGTTGCAATAAGTGATGCAGGGAAAGATATTTCAACGTACCGCTCTATTTATAATCTTTTATTTTTGCAGAGCTTCAATAAATGTAAATTTGTATACTATACGAACCTGTGCGATATAAAGTACTTACCTGATATATAAATATATAAATGCGTCAACATTTGAATTATTCCAAAGGTTTTTTCAATCTTTCTTTGTCATAATAAAAGAAAAATTGTTGATATTAAAAAATTCGCTCACATAAATCATAAAAATCAATGCAAAGTGCAAGGAAGAATTATTGCAAAGTTTTTCATAGGACTATTTAGGCACCTGTCACAAGAATTTGTTCAATTCATATACTTTTCTAAAATGTAGTAAGCGTTAGACTGTGAACATCCCTCAGGACTGCACATAGTCACTCTCTTACACTTCGTTTGACGTGGAGGAAGGATGACTAAGATTGGTCCAGGTACTCGGACGGACGTCTAATCCTTAATTGTTGTCCCGCGGGGATCAACGATCTGCTGATGAACACAACGGAACCTTCGATCGACTATTTTATATGATGTTGCAACTGTTTCAAGACAATACAGTGAGAATTACATATAAATAAAATAAATATATAAAATCTAATTCGATGAAAAATCTTTCTCATCGTATTCTTCAATTTAAATATATTTCTACCTACAAATTTTCATACATGTGAATATGTGCATGGAAAATTTATCACAGATTGTGAATCTTAATTTATCTCTTATCTTTAACAAAATCAATACTTTCTAAATAGATATATTCATTTGACCTTCTTTTGTTCTCTCTACCCCTTTCTTTATATCCTCTTTTGTAGTTTGATTATTAAACAATATGTTTTTCTTTTAGAATCATTTATTGATATTTCCTTTGCTGTATATTATTTCTCTTTATATTTTTCATCTGTTACATCTTTCCAATTTTTTGGGCATATTTTGCATTCTTGGCTTCGATCTTTTCCGCATTAAGCCTTTATATTTAATGTTTTTTTGTTTAAAAAAAAAAAAAACAATATAACTGTGTTTATCTGCCCTCACCTTCTTTTTTTCAGCTATATACTATGCGCGTTCTTCATCATGTCAGTATATTAATTAATTGTTATACGGGTACATTTTCGTTTTTTAGATAATTTCTTTTTTTCGGTAAATTATTAAATTCAGCTATCATCAATTTTAATAATTCTTAAACGGTTGTTTATTGATACCATATAATACAATTTTTAATCAAAGTATTTATATTCATATGTAGAAATAAATTATTCTATTTGCTTCTTTTTTCGAAATTGATTTTTTAACTATTTCCTATGTTAAATAATAAAGACAGCGGAACTTACTTTTTTAACTTATGGTTTATATAACATAGAATTCTTTATCGTGCTAACGATCATACTAAAGATCTAGTGTATATTCTTAACATTAAGATCTGTAATCATCATCTTTTCATTTTCTGTGAACTTGTGTGAACTTCTGTGAACTTCTTTATTTAAGAACAATACTACATTGTTATTTAAGTAAAGTACATTTTTAAATACTCATATAAACTCTATTTCCATACAACAAAATTATTTCATCATTTTGTCCATTTTCACTGAATATTTTATGTAACTTTATACTTTTTCTGCTTTTTTATTGTAATTCTTCTTTCTCCCACCTCTTCATCAATTTTATTTTGTCTTTTTCACTTTTACTTATCTTTCTTCCCTTTCTTCCATTTATTCATGTATGGTTTGTTTCTGTGAAAATTTTTCTCTAACAGTAGATACACATTATCTATTTTTTGATCTTCATTTTTATACCTGAATATAGTTACGGATTATATTTATTGATATTAAACGAAAATAAAATTTCTATATTATACAAGTTAAATAATAAGGTTAAAAGAAATCATGTTTCTACATTGACTTATATATAATAAAACATTTTTGAAAGTATGTACGTAGATATAAATACATATGTGCATATTATTAATTTAATATTCATGCTTCAACTGTGTACATCATACGATGTCATAAATTTTTAGAACTCTGAAAACTTTAATTTATAATAATATTTTAATAATAAATATTATTAAGTTAACATTATTGAAATATTTATATAAAAAAAAACAGAATATCAATACTCGAATTGTTTCAATGTGAAAGATTGATTCAGTTTTCAAATTTATCATTTATTTGAAATTCTAATTTATACAACTTACTAAAAAAATTAATTTTTTAAATTAAAAAACAAAAGTTTTCTAATCTCTGTAAAAATAATTGTTTAATTATTTTATAATTTAATAGAAATTTCATTTTTTTAATATTTTTTTTCATTTGTGTAATAATCAAATTTTTGTTTTATAAAATCAATTATTAAAGATTTATAAATAATTTTATTCAAAATCTATAGATACATTCTATTCCTATTAATTTACAGTGAATATAAGTTTGTGATTATTATTGTAGCAACAGTATGATATTTTTTATTCAGTAACAATAAGATAAAAGTTAGATTATGTATTCTTAAAACTGAAAAAAACCATATTTTACGTAATAAATTGAAGTTCTTTATAATGTCTAAAATTAATAGTAGTTTTTGTAAAAATATAATAAGAAAATAACAAGTTCTAAATATATTTTAATTTATTGCTATAACTTAGAATATACACCTTCTAAAATTTTTATAAGAAATTATATTAATAAAAACATTAAATGTTATTTCTTATAATAAAAGTATTGAAAAAATATATTTTCAATATATGCAAGTACATCATTTAACTAATAAACTTTTTATCACACATAAACGTTTAGTTAACACACAATATTATTTAAATAATATTCTTCTGAAGATCATAACGAATGATCGCGGACAGGCATACATAAAAACATAATAAAATTCAAAAAAAAGATAAAGCTGTTTTTTGTAAAAATCTAGGTCATAAAAGAAAAAATGTTACAAATATAAAAGTTGGAAAGAAAAAAGAGGTAAAAAAAATAAAGCGACAGGAATTTTTAACTCGCCAAATGAATTGTACTTCATAATAAAAAAAAAAGGAAATTGATCGATCAAACTTTTAGAAAAGCATCTGTAAGTATCATATAAGGGGAAAGTTGTAGAAGAATGTTACGTATGCCTAGAAACAGGAGACTATATGGTCACTTGACTGGAATCCTTCGTAAGCTTCAAAGATGTTTTTAACGGAGTGGGTTGATACAATAAAGATAGTGACATATAGTGATAGTGACATATAGATAGTGGCATATACATTTTTTATTTATAAATTGTTTTATTAAATACTAGACGTAATCATATATTTTGTTACTTTTAGAATTGATTTAAACTTCTTGAAAAACAAAAAATATCGTTTTATAACAAATATTATATCTACATAATTAAAATGACAAAATTATAAAATTTTTAAGAGTAAAAAATTATTATTATAACCGAAAATAAGTTAAAGTGGAAACTTTACACGTTTAACACGTTTTTGTAGGAACCACATATTTGAACAGATAGTTTATTTGAAAATCAGAAAATTATAAATACGTTATTTATACTTATGTAGAACTATTTTATGTATATAAAATTATATTATGAATAAGAATTTAAAATTATATATATATATATATAAATTATAAAAAAATATAAAAATTATATTTTTTTAAATAAATATCAAGTTTTAGGATTAAAAAATGAAATTGTATCATTTAATCAATGTCACAAATATTTATTTTTTTCAACATCGTTTATAGTAATCTAAAAAATATCTAATTTTATATTTTGGTATCATTTAATAATTTTTAGTTCAAAGGATTGTTGAAATTGACTGCATTTCATTTTATATTTTCATTTAAATATTTTTTATGTAAAAAACTAATATTGTGTTTCTAAAACATGTATATTAAGATGAAAATAATTGAAACAACGAAAACATAGTATAATGTAGACCTAAGTTTATGTAAATAACATTTTTAACGCTATTTAAGATAAGGTTGACAATTATATACAGTTTTTTAATGTGAAGTATTGTTACTCAAAATCTTTAGCATAAACTATTTTGTCACACGAACTTTTCATAGAAAAAAGAAAAAACACTTTCCAAGAAGAAAATAAAATATTAATATTAGATTTAAAATAAAAAATATTTTGATTTTCGCTAAAGATTAATGGTTTTATATACCTATATATAAGTATTCAAAAATTTTACTTTCTACAAGGTTTTTATTTATTTAAAAGCAATAATATCATTTAAGTAAATTAAATGTAATATATTATGTTTTCATATCTGTACATCATTTAATAAAGCAGGTGATTTTCCCGAAGGAACAAAAAGTAGTATGCTGAGAAAAAGATTCAGTTTTTTACGTAGAAATAAGAGTTACCGTGAATGATCTTGTAAACCGAATACAGTTTGTGGGCGATTCTCAACTGTAATAACTTAAGAGTCTTATTTTCATATTGACAAATTATTTATTAATGGATATAAGCATATTTTTTTATTTTATTAATATTTTATTAATATTATTTTTATTTTATTAATATTTTATTAATATTATTTTTATTTTATTAATATTATTGTATATTATACGGTCTGCTAAGTGAGGATGCATAAGTTACCTATCAGGGTCAGATAGTAAAAGAAAAATTGAAAATTATGAAAGATAGAGAAAAGAGTAAACTAGTAAAAATGAATTAAAAAGAAAATTAAGTGTTACATTAACTAAGGGAATGAAAGTGAGGTAAAGTGAAATAACATAAATGAGAAAATAGAGAAATACTTAAAGAAATAAAAGTGTGTTTAGTGGACACCTGGTTCATGGTTGAGATTAAGGTACATGAATGTGTGTAAAAAAAAGTGAGAAAAAAGTTATAAATATTTTTAAATGATGCAAAGAAATTTTCTAAAGCAAAAAAGTTTGATAGATATCTGAAAGATAAAAAGATAACTAAAAGAAGTGTTAAAAACAAAACTGATAATCAAGTTAGTATAATAAAATAAAAGAAAGGCATAGAGAAAAAGGAAAATTTAAAATGGAAGAAGAAGCGAAAGGTTTAATAGAATCAAAATATGAAGAATTACTAAAAAATATAAAGAAGTTCCATTTTAAAAAAAAGGAGGTAAGAGTAGAGATGTATCCGGAGATGGTAAGGAGCGTAAGAAAGAAATTGGATGAAATTATGAATCAAAATATTAATGAGAAAATAAATGTAATAGTGAATGAGAAAGTAAAAAGTTTGGAAAAGGAGATAAGGTATATAAAGAAAAAAATTGAATAACTAGAAGTTTAATTGATTGAATACAAGGTAATGGCAATTATAAAAGAAAAAAGTAAAGGAAGAGACAAGAGGGCAACAAGAATTCTCGTCGAAAAAATAGAGGAGCAATTGGATTGGATATTGGAAGTAAGTAAAAGAGAAAAAAAATAATAAATACTGTCCAATTACTATATAAACCACAACGAGAGTTACAAGGAGGGAAAGGTAAGAAGAATAGTAAAATCGAAATACAAAGATTTGAGAGAAGTTGTAGGCGAATGGTACTATCTAGGGGAAAAAATTATGGTGATAAGGATTTGCGGGTATATAGTGAAAAGAAAAAGAAATGGTTTAAGGGAAAAAAGATAAGAGGTACCAGATTCAATGATTTGTTGGATGACCTCAAAAAGGAAAGCAAAAAATTTTTAAAAGTATTAAAGTATGTAAAGATATAATCAGACCATACAAGAACATACAAGATCGACAGAAAGAAAGAATTAGCAAAGAAAAACAAACAAAGTATAAAAACACAAAGTTCAATGAAAGAAAGGGAATAGAGATAAGAAAAAGAGAGAAAGTCAGAATGGAGAAGGGAGACTATATCTGCAAACAATAATATATAGATTTAGAATTGATTTAATATTATTAACTTAAACCATCTTTATTTACAATTATATACATAAAATGATAGTAAACTTGAAAAGTTTTTATTTTGAACATTATGTCCAAATTCGTAAAACATTAAATATTATATTAAGATACAAAAAGAAAATTCAAATTTATAACGGAGATAAAATATATTTACATAATAATATGTGATTTTTAAATTTAAAATGAAACATTAAATTCTCAAAATTACAGTTTTATTCAATTTTCATGTTAGTCGTTTCGTTTATACAATTAAATATAACACGATAATTTCAAGTTTATTTAATTTTTATTTTAATAGCATAAGGGTAACAAGACAATGGTATAATCAAGTAATATCAGTGAAAATTTATATTTAGAGATTAAATCTATTACTAAATGATATGATTAAGTAAAAATTGTTAAATTATAAGTGAAAGACCAATAAACTATGTGTACGAAGTTTTAAAAGGCTAGTAAAAGTGTTAAAACTAATATGTTATAGAAATTTATAATTATAAATTTTAATGTATTATAACAATTATTTTGTTGAATAAACTAATAATAATAAATAATAATTATACAGTATAAATGCAGTTGAAATGCTTATTTACAATAACATTTCATACAAAATAAAAATATGTAGAATTTATACAATATTGATTAAAAATAAGCAGAATCCTTGATAATAATTCAGCATATTATTGCAGAAATATAACTCAAATTCTTTTTAAAATTAAAAATAACGAATTATATCATATTTATCATTTAAAGTATTTTATAAATCAACTATATCAATACTTGAAGCTTGTATATTAATAATCTATATATATATATATATATATATATATATATATATTATATATATAAAAATAAATGCAAACATTAAATTCTGCTGTATTCTCATTCATGTTCAATCCAGTTAAAGAAAATTAAGCAACAAACCTAAATTAATACTAGACATTCTATTATTTGTAATAGAAAAGTCAACATCAGTCAGTTCTATTTGTTCGTTCCATAAATGAAATACTTTTAAAAATAATTCTAATAATATGAATCAAAGCTCTTAATAATATCATATGTGATTTTCTGAACTATCTTATGATAAAAAAGAATATATTTAGAAGTTTACTTTTCTCATGCTTTTACTATTTTAAAGCTTATTAAAATTGCCCTTGAACAAGTAGAAAAAGTTGATTATAAGGTCTGATTCATTTGGAAGTTTCGAAGATAAATTTCTATCCATCATGATTTAATCATTTTTAACTATTTTTATTTTTCTCATTCGTTTTTTACTGTGTCTTTTTTGAAATTTTTGAAATTATTTGTTTTCTTACTTTAAATTTCTTTCTCTTATATTTCTAGTAATAACAATCATTATATTATTTTTTATAACCTAAACATTTTAACATAAAAAAATATATTATAGTTCTGTTTATAATAATATTAAAGTTTGTTTTAATGTATTGCAACAAATATTAAACTTTCATGATAGTTCTTGGAACATATTTTTTTAAGGCTATTTCGTAAAAATTTAAGTAATACATTATACCAAAGTATTTAATATTAATTCTAAATTTAATCTGCTTATAAATTCTTATTACAAACGTTAATACAAAATTATTTTATAAAATTTGAATTTGAAAATGAAAATTTTCAGTTATTTTAGATATATACTATAAATTCATCTTTTAACCTTACTCTGAAAGCTGAATGTTTTAGTATTAAAATATTCAAAGACTTTAGAAAATTTAAAAGAAGGTGTAATTACAAGCATGACTATAAATTATTTTTCTTAATTTAAATTATATGTCAGATCTTAACAAGAAAATTAACTAAAATATAAAATAATTCTGTAGTTAATTCAAAATGTTTTCAACAATAAAGAATTCCTTGCTTTGTATATTATCTATTAATATTAAACATATTAATAGAATTAATAAATATAAAAATTGTTCAAATACTCTAATAATAACTATTATAACTACAACGATAATTACAACAGCAATAATAATGCTTCCCTTGTTTTAATTTCATTAATGGTTCCAAAAAAGAATTTGTTACTTTAAATTGCTGTAAAAAAGCTCGCTTGTGCCTTAAATCAGTGGAAGAAATAGAAAACATTAATTTAAAAGAATGTACGATATTTCTGGGCGATAATGTGAAAGTGTACATTTATATTGTTTTATAAAATAACATATAAAACAAAGTTTTAATTATATTTACCAAAAAACAAAATTAGTTAATATTATAAAATATAATTATTAGTTCTCTATGAAATACAATGCAATTTATGGTTAATTTTTAGAATATTTTCTCCAAAAAATATTTTATTAATTTACATTAACTTTCGGAGTGTTCAAACATACATTTACTCAAGAAGGCATAATCCATGCTCATTGACTTTTCAATTTATCAGTATGTTTGTAACAAAATTTTAAATATAATAATTTTTTCTTCTTTAATCAACCTTGAGCTTCTTTTAAACATATATATTCTTTGAAGAATATTATATAATTATTATATTTTCAATTTCTTTCTCTATGCGTCTAATTTAATTTTTCTCATAATATTTATGCAACCTGAAATTATGTGTTATATGTTTCTCTAATATTTATACGATGAAATTTCTATTATATTATTTTCAAAGATGTGATGTAAATACAATATTAAAGGGACTTTTTTCATTATTTACAAATTTTTTTATTTCAAATTTATATGTATTAAGTGTAATTTTTAATATTCAAAAAATGACTATAATATTTTAATAAAGTAATTAATAAACTAATTAATAAAAGAACTATAATAATGATAATAAATTAATATAATCTATGATTATCTTTTTATTATATTGAAATTTCGCTTTTATTTTAATATCCTAATTGAATATGAGTTTATTGATGAATAAAATCGATATTTATGATGAAATAAGTTTTATTATAAAGAGGTATAATAAGACAATAAGTTTATTATAGAATAATAATAACTGGCAATAGTTCATCTAGATCAAGTCATGTTTTATATAACTTATAATTTTTTAACTAATTAATAGATTATTTTAAACTATAATATTTAAAATTATTGGCTTCTATTCAAACTCTAATGATACACTCATCTTATTCTTATAATATATATAAGATCGAACTTTTTATTGAAAACTATTTACATACAAGCTATTTACTATATATAAATTTAAAAAATTATGTATCAAAAGTTTACGATTTTTTTAGTTATTTTGTTAATTAATTGTTATCAACATCAATTTTTTAATTATTTTTCAAGTTAAATATTATATAATTTAATAATTAATCTTTGAATTTGAATGAAGCGGTTTATCCTTTAGTATCAAAATTGATCGATCCAAATTACTTCATTGATATCTAACTGTAAGTATACAAGAAAATTTAATAAGTCTTCGAAATGAATTGTGACTGTCTATAGTGATAAAAAAAATAATAAATCAAGAGTAAAACTCTAAAAATCAAGAAATACAAGAAAAAATCGAATGTAAGAAAAAATATGAGCCAAGAAAAAAGAGGACAACAGAGTGAAAACGAAGAATAAGAAAGTAGCAGAAGAAATAAAATTCGATCATTTTCATAATGGGCAATTTCAGTGACAGAAAAATCCATACAAAAACTTTTATCGTATCGTAACTCAAGCACTGCATTAATTTCTCGAAACTTCACATATTTACCTAAAATCGTATATAGAGATTATCTACAGCCATTATTTTTTAAGATTCCTGGCATATTGTGAATTCTTTCTATACTCAATACTTGATATATCTATACTTGATAGATGATCTTAAAAATATGTATTTATATATTTCAATAAATGAAAAACAAAAAATGTTTTTATTTTATTCCCAAATAGATCTGTGATATTTTAATAGATTTTCAATAATATTTTAAGTATTTTTCCTTAATTTTTTATATCATTTGTCTAAAAACAATATAACAATTCTCAGAATCTTTGTTGACTTTTATTAAAAAATTTGACCTTAAATTACGTAATTAAAAATATTTATCATTAAATAAATAATTAATGAATTCTATCTCATAATAAAAAAGTGTCAGTTGATTAAAAAGTTAATTTTTTTTTAATTATTATGTCATTTTATAAATAGTAGATCCAAAAATTTAATGAAAATTATCAAATTACAAGTTTTCTTCTTAGTAGCAATAATAATAAAAATTCGATATAATTAATTAAAGATCGTATTTATTTGTGATAAAGTATATATTATATATTAATTATAAATTTTGTATAATGTTTTTAAAAAAATCATTGTTGATATATGATTTTTCAAAAGAAAATTGTTTTTAAATATTCATAGAATAATATCTTTTTTGAGTATTAAATTTATAAAGATGAATTAGTAGATAAAAGTAAATAAAATATATATTAATTTTATTTTTTATTGAAATTTTTTAAAATTGAATAATTCTAAAATTTTATAAAATTATGTAAGTGAAATTTATAGAATGTCGAAATATATTTTCGCTAGTAAAAAAAAATTATAATAAAATATATAGTAATTAGCTGATTAATATTTTATTCCGCTATCGGATATCGTGGTAATAATGAATTATAGGAGTACAGAATTAAATTCGTGATATTCGTCATTTTTCTGATGTATAATGAAATACTTTTCTTACAGGATAATATTATGAAAACAAGATAGATAGTAAATTGAAATATTACAGATTTTTAGTGTAAAATATTTTTTAGCTATTTAAAGAAGTTTTAGTAGTTTAAAACTTTACTAAACACAAAAGTTACGCTGAAGACTACCACGAGCAGTATATAATAGTTTGATAATAGTTAGCGAGCCATCAATTTTCAGTAATGAGATTAGTTATAAGACTTTATAGATGTAACTTATAATATTAAACTTCTAAGTTATTGTTGATGTCAAAATGAATGATTGATTCTAAAAGTACAGTATCTAAAATTCATGTGTTTACGTAAAATCAGAGCTTCTTTATGGATTTTCCTCGCGAAGTTACGAATCGACTTATCATTATTGCTTCTGGCCCAAGTGTTTTCAGTGCCGCTCAACGTTGCCATCGTCCTTTTAAATGCTAAAGGACACGGCGAGATCCGCGAAAAACAAAGCGACGTCAGATACAGAGACGTGACAATCCAATTAGCTAATTGAGTTGACCAATGGATTTGAGATCACAGAGACGGCATTGGAAACTACTGCATTTCTGATCCTGATTGAAAGGTCGAGGCTTGCGTACATGACCCGCCAAGAGAAACGAACCAAACGGAGTGGCTCTGATTCACGGTGATTCACGGCACCCGCGGTGGTAGCGATCCGTCATTAGCGACGAGTGGAATTAAGCTTGACGTTAAAATTAGCCAGGGAGTTGCGCGTCCCGTACCGTGCAATTTACCTCCGGGATGGCGCCGCGTGACATTTTCTGCTTAAAGCTGCTCGTGCTGCTATGCTGTTTGCGGGATGTGAAATTTTCAATGATCTTTTCCGCTCTCTCTGTCTGTCTCTCTCTCTCTCTCTCTCTCTCTCATCCTCCGTCTAAAGCCAACATCGATTCAAAATAACAGACGTAGGTTCTTACAAGCTTTACTAAATACGACTTTTTCTTTATCTTCGCTGAAATGTCGAAAAATCTTTGAAATCTTTTTGAATTTCATTTGTATTGCTCATATATTCGGAATTAACATGGCTTCTGTGGAAAGTTTGATCTGTCTCATATGGATTCAAAACCTCCTATTGAAATATAATTCTTTAAAATAGTCGATAATTCGTATTATTTTAAAGAAAGAGCTTAGTGCAAACTGCTCGAAATATCGTCCTACATTTGATAAAAATATTACTATTTATTTTTCATAACCCTCCGATATACTGTAGTTTCATTAAGTTATCAAAAAATTGTATTATTCACTAATGTGCACTCTTTGATAACTGTTTCCCATTCCTAATATCTTAAATCTATTATTCCACAAATTAAATTTCAATTGTATTAACTAATGAAAATTAAGATTTGAAAATTGTTTTTAAAATGGTAAATTGATGATATAATTTGTACAAGTAAACATTATTTTTATTTTTACCTAAATAATGAAGTCTAGCAAATATTCTAAATAAATTCGTAATTATTCGATCATTTATTTACAGATTAGTTAAAAATCTAATGATTTCATAGATGAGCAACTTTTAATTTTATAATCTACTTTATTTTGAATGTAAATTGTAAATATTCTGTAGAAATTTGTATAATTTTTGATTATCAACGTTGAAATCACCAGTATTTATAGAATTAAGGTACTCCAATCATGTCGTAAGTTATTAATATACGAAAAATAAATAATTATATTAGAGTTTATGTGTCGAATTTACTGGGAACTAATATAATGTTTAATAACGTATAAATTTAGTATACAGTATAAATCATATTAACGGCTAAAACATTTATCGCACGCATAAATCAGTGTAAGTGAATTCTTAATGTCGATTCATCGGAGAATAAGTTAAATTATTCTTTATAGAGTATTTCACTAATAATATGACTTTACCTTGCATAGTGATAAGTCACCTAATACTTTTTAAGTTGTGATATGTATTTTGCGCGAAAAATATAACTGTGTGGAATAAATATTATCATAATAGACCTCAAAATAACTAAAATTTTAGATGACGTTTTTCCGCATTTCTCCCGTTATGTATATCTCCTCGTCGGAGATTTTCCTATATAATTTCATAATGCTCATCTCGTCGGAAAATATATAATTCGCACTGCGACTAACGTGCCAGCGATAAATAATTCCAGAACTTGGCCGTGAATTTATAAAAGCGACGCGAATCTCTCCTGACCAATTCCATCGACACGTAGATGAGCGCGCGGTTGTATAATAATTTGTCATGTAACAGAAGCAGCGCGAAAAAGGGACTGACCGAGTATCTTAAGCCTTAAACAACGAAGAACGTGAGATGATGGCGATTCTGATGTCCGCGCCAACGGCAATCGTAACGGATTGCAAAGTAGTTGCAAGCATAATAAAAGAATAGCTACACTGTATTACATGCTTTAAAAGACTCGTTGTGAATGTAAATTTATTTCAGGAAAATGTATATACACTTTTTGAATTAGATTAGCATTGAAAAAATACAAATTCTATATTTAGTGTCCATTTAATATAAAAATTTAAAATAAAAATCATACTGGGCACATATGCTTAAAAGAGTTCTGTTTTATAATAATATTGATTAAATATTCATTACCAAATTCTTTTATCTCATATAAATTAAAATTCTCGATAGTAAATGTAGATTAGACAACATTACTAACGTATTGATAACGTATTATGTGTTTGACACAGAATGATTTTTATATGTGTAGTGTGAGTATATTTCTGAGAAAGGAAAGAGAAAAAGAGAGGAAGGGAGGGGGGAGAAAGAGAGAGAGAGAGAGAGAGAGTAAAAAGAAACTTTCTCTTGGATTAATGTAAAATTATACCCTTGAAGCAGTATTTGAACAAATAATTCCAATTAAGGAGGTGGAAAGGGAAGTTCGAAAAACATGTGTAAGCACTAACGGAAAATCACTGACTTTAATTTTGGAGAGTCAGTTTGATTGTAATCACGATCTTGTTCGTATCAACTGTGAGGTAGAACTGTAAAAGTGGGCAGATCACTAGATATTATTTCCTCAAAAAGATATATCGCGAGTATAAGTATTTTTAAACAATAATATATAATTAGTTAGTTCTTCATCTGCATAAGTACTCATGCATTGATTAAAATTCATAGAATTGCAGTTATATTTAAAATGCTGCCTCGTTTATCGGCTTAATCGTCAGGTGACTACATCAACTTTAACAAAAACAATGGGTAAGTTATTTAATGATATAGTATTTATGGTGCGAAGTATTACATAATTCATGAGAAACCCTATAAATTCATTCTTTCAAGATATAATAACTTGACAAGTGCCGATCAGATTTAAATCATAAATACTAATTATGTGATAATTAATTTTTTATTTATTTGTTATTTATCTCATTTGTAAATATTATTACAGTTTATTTTCATTAAATTATCTTACAATAAGTAATATGTGCATAAAATCTGAAATGAAGTGTAACTGTGTTTGCAAATTTGTTATTAAACAGCTTTTATTTACATTTTAATAAGCTGTTTACACCAAGTGTAAAGTATACAGTTATATTATTAGAATACTCGTTATTACGAATGTTTCAGTTGATCTATAAAGTGAAAGCAATTAAGAATTACATATAAGAAGATATTATAAAATATCGTAAACTTATAGCAAGTGGTAATTTAATTTATCATCAATTTCATAAATGTTTTCTAAATTTATGCAACGGAGAACTTAATTTTTCAATAATTTCTACATCTCTTTTACAAGTTTCGAATTTTTGTTTTTTGTTGTATTGCATTCAATATCATAATCATGCGTGAAAAAGTCACTACTATTACTTTATACTGCTTTTATTATACAATATTCTTATTTCAATCGTCATTCTTATTTAATGATTCACAATAGTTTAAAGGAGTTTTGAATGTCAATATAAATTGCCCGCCAAATACAAATAATTATCGAACCAAGTTTAATTTTAAATTTCTTTTGCAAAAAGCAAATGTGAAAACTCGTTAAGCAGGTATTTCACGAATACGGTTTTTTGTGTAATTATTCGGAGAGATTACAAAGGTGCTGCTAGTGGATATGAATACCAGTGTTTTAAGATGTTTGTTCTGTTCTTGAAATATTCTTATTTCAGTGGCGCCATACAGAATTGCCGCATCGCTTCAAGGTAAAGGTTGACGCATGAAAGCCGAAAGGAAGTTTTCGCCCTTACGCGAAGGCATGGCCTTATGTCAGTTATACCGAGATCTCGCTGACGTTAAAAAGAGCCCGCGAGCGACAGCATAAATCCTTTTGGACTTTAGTACTTAGTGCACAACAACAAGGTGTATGTACACGCGCGCGTAGACACAGGCAAAGGAAGCACGTAGAGTACTGCTGTTTATGCTTTCTGATAATCCGTCAAACTTGAATCGACAGTATATTTAGATTTACCTTTAAAAACTTTTAACTTAAAACATTTATTAACTACCTTTAAAATAATTATTTTTTTCAATCAAGATTTTTAATAATATGAATAAATTATAGCACCTGCTTCTTCAATATCTACAATTTCCTTGTTAATAATTAAGGATTATTTACTTATATTTATCTTTAAATAAAAATAAAATTGTACTTTTATTATTTTTAAAATTGTACATTATTATTTTAAATTATTTAGTATAAAAAATCTGAAAAAACGTATTAAAATATGGCGTAAATTTTGCATTATTTTTTTTTTACTAAATTAAGTTCAATTAACTTGTAATGATTACTTATTTTGTGTTTTCTTGTCAATCGCTTGGAACAAAATAAAGTGAAATAAAATCGTGTAATATACTAAATCAAATATTATAATTTACTTAATTAAATATTAAAAGTAAAGATCTAATAATTATACTTTTTAACTTAAAAGTAAAAGTAAGTTTATTATTATATAAAATCGGAAATACCTGAATATAGATTACAGAAATTGATATATTTATTATATATAGAAATTTATAATATACATGAAATGAAAAGAACTTAAATCTTTTTATAGATTGTAATTTTACAAATCAATATCATTGCGATTATAAACGACATATTTCATGAGTCATTCATCATTTTCTTAATAATTTTATTTTTTTTGACTGCATATAAAAAGTAAGAATTAGTACAAAAATTTATTTTTATGGATCGTATTACAAATGTTATATTCAAATAAGTTCATAAAATAAGTGATCGGAGCTTGTTTCTCTTGCTGGACTAGTGGCACCATCTTCATATCTTTAGCCGTACTTCCCTCATATAACTAAGCTTGAAGTTACGTTCCCTGTATAAGATCAACCAGAATTATCATTTAATTTTATTATTTCATAAATACTTATAATTATATTTTCTTTTTATAACTTTAATATATTGCTTTCACTAGGAAATCAATTATTTCATTTAAAATTATGAATACTGATTTATGCTTTTAAGTATTCGATTAAAAATATAAGAAAACGTTAAAAAACTTATTAAAACTTTGAAATTTATAATTTGATAATTAGTAGTATGTTTTATTTATTATATTTTATTACATTATAATTTGATTAATTTTTAATATTTTTAAAGTAAATATTGCAATTTAAATATATATGTATAAAATTGAAATTCATTTTATAATGTACAATTTATATTTTTAGTTATAAACTTTTTTCTAATGCGAATAGAAGATTTAAATTTAAATTGAAAAATTTTTAAATAAATTTTTTTCAAAAATTGTTATTGTTTCTTAGAATTTTATTTTATTATTCTTCTACATATAAAATTATGTTATATTAATACAGGATTGTATTTTTAACAGTAAGTGAAATATACTATAGCAGTTTTTTATGATTTACAACAATAAAGTTATTTTTACTTTTCTGTATAGTTTTATAGAGTTGTAATTAAGTATAAATAACAGACATTATTTCACTCACCAGTGTGGTTATTACTATTCAGTTTAAAAGTAATTTTAGATATGCTGTCAAATTTGTTTCTTATTTATATTAAAATCTAGATAACAGAACCACCCTAAGTAAAATATTTATAACGATCACTTTGTATAACCGTTATTAAGTGTGAATAATCTCTTTATTACTTTAAAAGAAAAAGTTTACTTTAAAAGAAACTAAAAAGTTTCTGCCATTCTTCTCTTCATTGTTTTTATAACGTTTTTAATCCCTTCCTCTTTTTCATATTAAATTTGTTGAAAAGATAGATTACTGAGATTTTGATTATACATTAGCAAATGTGTAATATTATTATGGAATTTATATAATATTATTAGTATTAATATTTATATTATTATATTAATAATTAATATTATTGATATAATACATTAGCACTTTTGTATAACAATAAATTTTATAGCATTTAAAAATTTTATAACGACAGTTTACTTATAAAAAAGTGTCGTTGGCATATATTTCTATTATTAAATGTTTAATTTTTTATATTTTAATTAATAATTTACAATAATGAAAAACTTTAGAAGCTTACAGAGTTATGTCATGATTGTTATAAAATGATTTCTGCAAGAAAAATTAAAAAATAATGTTCATATCGTTTTATTTATCATTCATTATTAGGTTCAATTATTGACAATTATTCACGGTGCTTTCGAAATTTATTTAGAAAAATTGGTGAAAATATTTTTTTCAAATAAATAATTTAGAAATTAAAAACGCTATCCTTTTAAACTATTAGTTCTATCAATTTTTAGTATTTTATATCAAAATTTATTCTATTTTTCTAATGCTTAAAATCAACATAAAAGTACAATTCTGATTTAAGCTTTTAGATAACAACCAAACATTCATCAATCATATATGTGAGAAATCGATGTTTAACTATACCACGTGTAAACACTGCTCTGAAAAAATCTTATACAGCCGCTACTGTAAGAAATTGTTGCATATTCACTACCTTTCTATCGTGTTTCACGGTTCGCGCGCTCGCGCGACATGAATAATTCAATAATTCCTCTGAGATTCGTGCTTGGCGAAACGTGCGTTTTATTACATCATTCGAGATCGAACGCGCAGAACGCGAACGCGCAACCGTAACGTTTTTGAGACTGATGGGGAGAGAAATAGCTGACGAAGTTCTCGCTTGACAGCGGGATAAGTGGCTTCGTCTTCTCACTATACTGTACTTGGATCCATCTATCCACGCTCGAGTTTTCGGCATTTTCGAGCGCCACGCGTTTCAAATGCAGTCCTATAAATTTTACATGTTACATTCACGTAATATTTTTCTATCCTTTCTTTTCTATGATTTAACATAAATGCCAAACTTGGTTCAATACCATTAGACTTACAATGCACACTTGCATTAAATATTTAGTATTCATCGTACTGTTCTCAAGCTAGTTAATCCACCGAAACAGAAAATATTTAGCATCTAAAATGTTTGCTTAAAATTAAACCTAATATTTGATTGTAAGCCTTTTTTTTCACGTTAAATAAATCAATAATCATAAAATAATTTTTCTATAATTCAATATTCAAGTAAGTATCCTGATAAAAGTTGCAAAAACTTGCAGTTGTATCAAGTATATACTTTTAAAAAATTATTTAATAGCTTCATCGTGTTTAATGAGAAAAATACAGAATAATATCACATCAAATATTCAACTTTGTTGTCTCAAAATAAATTTATAACGCCAATAAGATAATTTATTTGTAATCATGACCTTTTCAGTACTTAAAATTAATTGGCTTCTAACAATATCTTTACTCATATTGTAAACGAATGTAATTAATATAATTAAATAATCTATGAGAGTAAACAATTTATGTGTGATCAAAATTATAAATATGATTTTTTGTTAATAATATATGTAATAAACGTATCACTTTCTTATTAGCACAAACTAGCTCTCTTTTTTGCAATTTTTCATCTTTTTATTCTAAATTATGTTTTTATTGGTATATGTTTTAAAATTTTTTAAAATTTTTTATTAGCATTATCCAAAATAAAAAATACATTTACATATTGTTATTCCAATGATTTTTTTGATATTTTAATTGTTGAATGTAACTTCAAATAATATAACCAATCAAAAAAACTAGTAAACTTGAAGCTTATACAAAGTAAAGTAGATTTTCAAAATTTTTATCTTAATACTAAATATGAATTTTATGTGAAATAAAATTAATATGATTATCAAAATAGTATATTTTTAATCAATTCCTTACTTTAAACATTTCATTAAAAAAAAAGTTGAAATACTTCAAACTTTTAAAACGACCTTAAAGATATTATCTTACGTATTCTAAGTAAGTATTTAAATCGTGTTTATTAAATATTATATACTATATTTAGTATGCTATGTTTTTAAACTCTCTAGAAACATTGTTTTTAGTCATGAAATATATTAGTTCTGAGCTTTCTATATCATTATGAAATTGCTGATTTTATGTAATCAGTCATTAGTTCTCTTTTAATCACTAATTTTATAAATCTACAGGTTAAATTTCGTTGCTTAACAATTCTATGAAACAGCCTATGACAAAGTTCAGGTAGGTCACATTGTTATTTTACGACTATAGATATGATATCCGATCGTATTTGACATGTGCGTACAGAAGATCTTCGATGTTGAAATCTAGTTATAGCACTTTCTTGATTTAAAATGTAGGCATTGTATATAACTGGAATTTATTCAATTATAAAATATAGAAAGGAGGTAAATTTAAAATTATAACTTCGATTGAAAAGTTTCTATGCAGAATTTTATGTAGTTATCAATAGAAACACTTTTTAATGAACAAAATAAGTGCCTTATCTTTCAAAAACTTAAATATGGAAATAAAAAATACATATCTTAAGTTAAATATGATATCTAGTTAAATTAAATTACTAAATGTATTACAAAAAATATTTTTAATACATTTTGAAGCTTTATAAAAAACCGCTATTTACTTCTGCTAATGTTTTGATATGATATTTATGCATAAAACTTTCTTTTCAATATTATTACGATAGTGTTTATTTAAAACTGATATGTCTGTAAAAAATTTTAACAAAAATTTTGAAATAGAGAAAAACTTCAGAGCATTGAATTTTTAAGTAAAATCAGGTATAAGGTACGAAAATACTCAAAGAAAAGCTATTGTACGAAATTCGCAAGCGCATTCTCGAGTTTTCCGCTCGTCGGATCTTCACCCAAAAGATGTTTCTGATAGTAGCAGTTGCTTGTGGCTTCAGCTATCTATAGTATCACTAAAGAAAGTTGACTGATTGAAATTTCTTTGATGAGGGTGAAAAAGAGCTGAGGATATTCATTGTCACAAGACTCGTCTTGCCTATGTATCGTTGAAAGTTGAAATCGGAGGAAGACAGCGTGAGTGGAATATTTCAAAAATATTGCTTGAAATTTTGTCGCAATAAAGTTTAAGTATTGCGATGAAGTCAAATGAACAGAAAATATATTCGAAAACTCTAAAAGGAAGATACACGCTATTGCTACATTAAAAAAACAAACGTTTACCAAAATGTTTATTTAAAGATCATGCTATATTTTATTTGAATTGAATTGTTATTTTGAAAATAACTTAATCGTATTCATAAATAAATGTTAAAATTTTTCAAACTATTTTCTCTTATGAAGACTGGAATTTTGAACTAATAATGTTTAAATAAATTCTTACGTATAAAGAAAATCTTTTAAGATTTTCAGAGACAACTAAAGTACGTCATATATTCCATTATTTTTCATCATCATGAAAATCAACCTCAAAACAAAAAAACTATATTAATTTTATTTCTCAGTTTCTCAAATGTATTTGAAAGATTTTGTAATAATACATACAAATAAGGAAATAAAAAAATTGAATATTTAACTGCGTGTACATACAATAAACCTCAAGCCAATTAAAGTAAAAAAATATGAAATAATAGCACAATGCATTAGTTGACTAAAAATATTTCAAATCATATATCTTGTATTGTGATATTCAATTTTCCTTCAACAATATGAATATCTAAAAATATAAGATAAAATTTAATTTAACCCTATTAAATAAAATATTTCAGACTTTATATTTGGAACTATCTATATTTATCACAAAATTTTCTAATTCAACAATTTAGGGAAAAACATTACCTTCAA
Organism: Platyscapa corneri; assembly: GCA_018907185.1. Taxonomy (NCBI): domain Eukaryota; kingdom Metazoa; phylum Arthropoda; class Insecta; order Hymenoptera; family Agaonidae; genus Platyscapa; species Platyscapa corneri. The sequence continues at coordinate 1,976,806 of JACCHW010000004.1, forward strand.
ATTTCAATTCGACACAAATTAAAATATACTATAAATATTACATTAAAATTACCATAAATTTGAAATTTAGCATGGTATTAATTTTTTTAAACATTCGATAATCATGCATACATAATAAAATAATATATTTTTTAATTTCTGACAGTCAGTAAAGATAGTTATTCAATATTTACGTTTAGATATACATCTTGTATTATTTAGTAAATAAATCTGTAAATGGAATTATTATAAAATAAAATATTTTCTCTTGCGGAAACGTTTGCTTAATACCTTTTTAAATTAAAATCAATATTAAGTATCTAGTCTTTGAAATTTTAATGCATTTACGTGCCTTATCATACGGAATATAATTTCCAATATTTTGTTCGCATCATTGTAAATCGTTGTTAAATAATGTTGTAAAATACTTGTATATTTATTTAAAAAGTAGATTTATTTAAACGATACACAAATGATAACACATAAACACAGAATGCACAGTATTAATAAAGTGAATATAACTATAGGTTACGCAGCACCAGTTATTAATATAAATTTAAATAAACTTTATATGAATAAGATGCAATTTAAATCAGTTTCTGCAATACGCCTCCGTTGCGACTATAACTTTTTACAGCTTTAAAACTACTGAGGCTCTTGCAGAAGAAACGATGTCTTGCGTTCACAATGTAGCAAAAATATTATAATAAAAATATATTTGTGTAGCAGCGACAACAAGTTTTACAAATAATGCAAAATCCGTTGAATGTCGTCACACGCGGTCTGAATAGTTAAAAGTGTTGCTATGCGTTTAACATGTCATTTTGATGAGTACTTCTCAATTGACTCGTGCGTGCGTCGTTGCTTAAATCTATATTTGATAGCATAAATAATTACAGAAAAATGATCCGAACATCACCAGCTATTCCAGACTATTTACTAAAGGCTAAAATTATTCGCTTTTAATAAAACTTCGTGTAAATAAAATTGAGAGCGTATACTAAAATAAAATTCAATCGAGATGCAGGGATAAGGGTAGAGGATGCCGCTCAGGTCGAATCCCATTACATGTAAGATCGATGCGCCCTGCGCGCTCATAATATTTTTTAGATAAGGGGTAGGTGGTGTAAGCAGCCCCGCTTCAGCCGTGGTATAACGTCTCCCTCTTATACAAATATCCAGGCTTGCTTCGGAAGCAGCAGCAGCAAAATCATCTTATCTCGTCGTTTCCGGTCCAACGGTCCAGAAATGCGTAATAGATGAAGAAAAGAAGAACCTCCACTGCAACTATGAGGACGATGTGAAACGCGTTGCAGGACTAATTTTCCCGACGTACTTTACACTCTCGTTTCCTTCTATTTCATTTTTGCTATATTTTGAGACTCCTGTACACAATGTTTTTTCTGTCACTTTTATCCACTTTATGTCATTCTCTCTCTCTCTCTCTCTCTCTCTCTCTCTCTCTCTCTCTCTAAACTTATATATCTGTTTATCTCTCGCTGTCTCTTTATTTTGTAGAAAAGTCAGACAAATGCATGACGTGTATTTACATAGTGACCTACAATAGCAGTAATTTTTAAAGGTAAAATGTATTAGGAATAGTATTAGGAAAACACATTGCTGTAGTGTGTAAACGTAATAACGATCTAATGAACTCCCTTTAAGTATGCTTATGAATTTAGCATGATCTAGTATCCATCTCATGTATATAAAACTTTGAATGATGTAAATCCATGTGCACTCTATACGTAAACCTCTATATTTCTATTCAAGTGTGTAAATGCGGAAATCTAAAGTACGATTATGATTAGAATTATGAATGAGAATTCTTATCTACATTCGATAATAAATGCTTTTTAAGAACTACTTTCTTATATTTTATAGACTTTGTTCATTTGATTGAAAATCATGCAGTTTCTTTTATTTAATATTTTGCATGAATCATTATTACAATTGTATTTATAATATATCAGCTTCGAGCACTACGTATTTTAAGATGATATGTAAAATTCATATTAATATAGTTCAAATATTTTTATGTGGATAAAATAAACATTAAAAAATAATAAATTTACATAATTTTATCAAAAGAAATGTTTTTCTAGTAATAGAAAAAGTTTGTGATTTTTTTATATGTAATTAACTAAATCCACATTATTTTATTAAATAATTATAATTATTTTAATTTATACAGTATCAAATTATGAATTTATTCTATTTGTGTTATTACAATTTTTTTTCATATTTTTTATTTCACAAATTTTGTTTTAATTTTTAATTTTATCTACTTTTAACATACATGGCGTATTTTAAATTATTTTTAATTAAAATTTTTAAATAACAACCATCAAAATGTGGCTGCATACATTGATTTTAGTTTAGTTTTCCAAGTTTTATTTTCAATGAAAATTTTTAATTCACATTCACAGAATTAATATTTTAAATATACATTTTTTTGTTAGTCAAACAACAGTTTCATAAAATAAAAGGCGTGCATAATTCTTGAACAAAGGTCCGTTTTTGAATCTTAAATCATTTATCAAGTGAGCAAATAAAGCTCACGATGCTAGATTTTTATCTGCGAAAAAAGTGCAAAAGAAAGCCAGGATAGCTAGGCTTCCCACTCAGAAAGTACAAATACGTACAGAAGCACTAAAGAAGCAAACATCCAAGCTATTCGTCGGTGCAGAAACGAGCATCAGTTATTACCAGCCGTATACTTGGCAATTTTTATAGCTGCACATTCAAATTAACGAGCGAAAAAACTCTATAACGGCGTAAAGGTGAATCCGCGTCAATGAATCCATCATCGTATATATCGCAAATGGAAATACGGTAATCATTAGGTTAAATTTTTCCGTCCTACAATACAAGCCTTTTTATATTAATACATTTTCCGTATATTGTCCTTTAATAATTATTGTTAAATTACTATGTGCTTTTCTTAAATTAGCAGAAAAAAAGTTAACGAGCGTATGTTCATTGTAAATTTTTTTTCCCGAAAACAGTAATTAATTTTCAGCTAATTAGCTTATAATATAAAGTATTAACTTATGCTTTTTATAAATATATATAATTATACATAAATAATATATTTTATTTAACTTAATGATTGCAACTACGTACGTATCAAGTTAATAATAGATATTAAAGATTATCCGAGAATTTAAAAAATTTTTGAAACACGATTAAACGTGGCCTATATCATAAATTAATAAAATTTATTCAAAATATGTTGTGTTAATAAATAAATATAATTATAAAAATAATAATTCCTAATGAACGCTTCAATCATAAACATTCATGACAATATCTATTTATAATCTTTAATAGAATTATTATTTGAATATTTTTTAATTATATACATATAATAAATGTTAAATATTTATTATTTTTTATTCAAAATACATTTGTCTTTCATAAAAATCTAATAATACTTGAATCATGGTTTTACTACAAAATTAATTTGTACTAAAATAGCTTTATCCTTGCTTTTTATTATACTAAAATTTATTTTTAATCGTAGAGAGTGCTTTCGTTAATTTCACAATTTTTAATTTTTTTTTTAATAGGCAGCTTGTAAATGAAAACTGCATAAAATTAGGAAAGTGGAAATGTATGCAAACCATTTTAATACTAAAAATTTTTTCCAATAAAATTAGTAAATTAATATAATATAATCTTTGAATATATTAGTAATTTAGTTATATATTATTTTAAACACAAATTAAGTTTTATACAACAGTGTTTAAAAAATTTAATTAATAGTAATTGTTATGTAATGTCAATGAATAAAAGAATTCGAGATATCTTGAACTGTATGCAACTTTACTGAAAATTTATAGAATATAAATAAATTAACTAAAATTTATCATCGGATAAATGAGTTAAATCATTTTTAGTGAATTAAAAAATACTCAATGAACATTGTTTGAATATAGTAAAAACGATTTGTGAGCTGTTAAGTAATTAACTCTTTTTTTTGAACACCTGAAAAATCATTATTGGAAAAAAATATATAAGACGGGAATATACGCTGTGTTTTCAATAATAATTGTATTTTATCTGGATCAGCTTAGGAGGAGGGAATATAAACAAACTATGAAACCTATTCTGATATGTACAAATCGTAAGCTATTTTTATCACTTTAAAAAATTGTTTTAACACAGGAGCATAATTTTCTACCCATCTAGTAGGATAATCGAAGCGATAAAACATTAGAAAAGGGCAGAATAAAAATCTAAACATATGATCAAAAATACAAAGCTATTTATTATTTGCCTCATCTTTTTGTTTGGTTTCAAAATATAAAAAATTAATATTTTTTAAATTAAATTTAATTAATCGACGCATTAAGTAAAAAAAATGAACTTACTAGCCCAAAAAAACTTTCTCCGTATACATGTATATACATAGACTAATTGAGATGGTGGTAGGTGAAAATTAACGTTAATATTGTTTTTTTAATTACTTTTATTTGGCACTTTTATAAATATTAGATTGAAAGTATAGAAAAGTAGAGCCGCAAGAGAAAATCTCAAAGTGAATTCGAAAATAATTTCTCCAAAGTCTGAAGAAAAAATCTGACGGAAAGCACATACATTTTTTTCTGACGGACGCACTCTTCTTCTCTCTGATTAGAATTTATTTTACAAATAGTTTCATGCAAAAACAAGTAACGACGGTTGCTTATTTCTTGTTGCTTTGTTCTAATATTAAGAAAAAATTATGCATTTTCAATAGTTTTCTCTAAGAACAAATTATACGATCTCACAAGTTTTTGATAATCAATTTGTGACTGAGTCACGTTTGTCATATTAACAATATTGTCGTCGTTCGAAACGTAATTCTTAATTTATCGAAAATGCGTGCTGTAGCGGAAGGGAAGCCTTTATAATTCTAAACTATATAGACAGCGACGCGTTATTGCTTCTCTTAATCTATTTCTCGCGGAAAAGAGGAAAAGTCTCGCTGTTTCTCGCATCCGCAAACTTGCAACGCCGCCCTCTTGATTACAGGACACTTAGAGTGTCGATTTACCTTGAGCTCACATCCGCCGCGCCAAACACTGCAAATTTCGTAGCTCCTTCCAGGCACTCTGTCCCGGTTGCTACGGGATTGGCCAAATCCCCGTATCTAAAGAAATTCTGCGTGCCGTAAGTGGGTGCGGGTGTACGCGTACAAGACTCCAAGAACCTCATTGAGCCAGGATCATTGCGATCACGCTTACCGTGCCAGATTTCTCGATAGAGCACTTACAACAGACCGCGAACCTGGAGTACCAAAACTTCTCAATCTGCAAGGCTTCGTGGAATGCGAGACCATTCCTACTAGGCTAGGACAGGAGAAAGGGGATCAGAAAGGAAGGGATAAAGTTTTGTGTAGAAACAGTGAAATAAAGAGAGAGAGAGAGAGAGAGAGAGAGGGACGAGAGAGACATAAATAGATAAAGGAATTGTGCTGCGCAAAAAAGGTGAGCGCGGGAGAGAAACTGAGAGAGAGAAATGGTTGCATATTCTATGAGTAAAAAAGAGAAAAAAATAAATCGTATACTATATAAATAGCGAAAGATAGATGTTGCTGAGTGAAAACTAATAAGCGCTACGACGAAGAAAGAGAAAGAGAGAGAACGAGAGGCATGAAGAGACTGGAACATATGCTCGGTTTTTATACAAAAATTTACACTGGGCAGAAAATTTATATTATCTATATTAAGTATTTACAAATTTTCCTTTGCGTGTTTATGGCACAATCTGAGTCATTGATTTATTCACCGAAATACTATTATCTCTACTATTTCTCGCAATTACATAATTATTTTTGTCGAAGAACTTACTACATTTTTCTGTGTTTTGTCCCGTCAACAAGTATTGTTAACAATTATTATAATATGAGACAACAATTATAAGTCAACAATTATTATGATATGAGACTAAAAAAATGAATATTAAAAATTATATATTTTGAATCAAATTTCTATAAAATTAGAACTTTATGTTTTTAGTAAAGATGAAAAAAAATTTTTAGAATTGATGATTGTTTTTAAATAGGAGTTTGTTATTTTATTAAATTAGAAATGTTTGAATTATCATTGGGCATCAACTCGAAAGTCATAAAATGTTTATCGTATAAATCATCTACATCATCCCCACCTCATTTGATGCACGTTTTCGCAGTAGTCAGCTCTCACGTGTCACTGATTTCGCCACTACCGAACAGAACAGATAGGAAGTGCGCTCAGTATGATCTTGCTGCTGATTCCATTGAAATTGATAGATATTTTATTACTTGAAAGGTTAGTGACAGCGCCCTTAAAAAGTATTACTACTAAACAAAGTCAATTCAACTAATTTATATTGATTGATTTTACTATTTTTAAAATGAGTTTAAAAAAAAAAAGCAGACATGTTTTATCTCTACAGAGAATAAGCAAATTAAATTTATTTAAAAATATTTAACATTTTATTATTTGATATTTCATATTTTAGATATTTGTTATAGTTTAACGAAATTACTTCCAGTATCAGTTTTTTATTTCAAGAACCACAATATTTATAATAGAAATATTTATCTTTATCATCGAATAACTTATTTATATTAAGAATATAAATAAAATCTGAATAAAAATTCTATTAAGACATTGAATTTTTTATACTAACGTTTTCGCTTTTTTGTTTCAGAAATAACCTATCCATAGAATTAAATATTTTAATGTTTATCCGTTATTTAGAACAGACAATTAGATATATTTATATAATTTATTATAATTACTTAATATGGGCTAAGACTTTAAAATATTTTAATACATAATAACATATATCAGTAAGAAATACAAAATTTTCAAATGCTTTATAAGTTATTCTTTACCAATTATATTCACAAAATCTTATTTATCCTATAAACATTATCAATTGAAGGATAATAAAGATTTTTTAATAATATATTTTATAATTTATAATTTTTTTAAATCGCAATTTAACTCATTACCAGTAACTTTAGTTGTATTTTTAAGGAATTTTAGTTCTATAAGGTGTTTTGCATACGTTAGCTATTAGAAATGAGTATAAAAGCTTAATTTTTTTAATAGCATATAGATAAAAATATTTTTCAACAATACTTAACATTAAATTATATATAATGAACAATACTTAACATTAAATTACATAATATACAATAATACAATACACTTAATATAAATTACAATAGTATTCACCGAATAAACATTTGTAAAGTGGTCAAGTAGTAAAAATCAGGCAAGATGGATTAGAGATTAGGATTAGGGGGGATGAAGTGAGATTTTACACATATAAGTTTTAGTTTTAGTTTATTATCGGCTGATAAAATTGTTACCTATGTGCGGAGTGGACTGAGCCTGGTGGAGTGATTTTTATTAAAACGTTGTCATGTTAGATTAAAAATGGAAAATCAAATTCAGAATTTCGTTAAAGTATCTATATTTGAAGAACAAAGTGTTAGCAATAATGTTACATATGACAACACTACGATAGATATATTAAATGACGATTGCTTGATATACATCTTTCAATTACTATCTATAGTAGAAAGAATTAGAGTAGAAAGAGGTAGATATTACCACATAATAATATATTTACAAATATCTTAAAAATAAATATTTTTTTTTATTTAATTTGTTTTAGTTTGTAAACGTTGGCAAAAAATCAGCTGGAATTCGTGGTCAAATTACAAAACATTAAATTTGTCAAAAGAAATATGGGGTCTAGGTAAAAATAATGTGAAACTAGTCAAAAATATGCATGCTATTTATGAAGTACTGAAACGTTGTGGCTTTTTTATAAAAAATCTTGAATTTTTTGGATACCTGGAGGATTTTTTAGTAATTGGAAAAAAAATTGGATCACTGTGTCCGAATCTTGAATTCATTGATCTTTCAGGAGTTTCAAACGTAGTTATAAAAAATCTAGCTGATAATTGCAGTAACATTCGAGAATTACATTTACGTGATACCATTGATCCATGTGATGAAGAGTTGTCACTCTTATTTTCAAGAAATAAAAAGCTTAAACTTTTGGAATTTATCTGTGAAGATAGAATGAATGGTGGCAAATTTTTGCTAGATTTGCCATCTGAATCTATCCAAACGCTTAATATTATTAGTAGTAATATTTCAGCTAATTATTTTAACAAGGTAAAACTAATTATAAAATAATCACAAATACTTATAAAAAACTCTTCATCTATTAAAATAAATTTTATTGTACATTTGACAGAATTCCAGGTATTCCATGTTAATTTAAATCATTCCCAAAATAAATGTATATTAAATAAAAACTTTAAAAATATGTATTAAAAATAATAACGTAATAAACATTAATTCCTAAAAAATTTAGAAAATTACAGATAATATTCTATAATTTTTATAAATTTATAAAGATATATAAGATCACTGAATTTATAAGAAAGAATAGAAGAAAAAATTGAATTGAAAAAATGTCCTTTTAGTATAAGGAAGACTTTACTATTATTTTAAAATAAGAAAAAATTTTATTACCTTCCATTAAAAAAAATTATTCTCGCATAGAAAACTATAAAATATTTTTAACTGATTCGTATTTAAAGGGATGTTTTATTCTCTTGAATGATTTCTTCAAAAATAAAAAAACACGCGCTGCTAAATATTCAATATACCATAACATATTCTGAAACAAATAATATATCCATGTATGTAGAATACTTTTCTTATTAGATTTATATAACATAATGTTTCGATACAAGATTTATTGAACAAAGCTTTAAAATACGTATTTATGAAAAATCAAATATTTATGTTAATCTTAAGTAATTTTCTTTTAGCTTTACTTCTAAGTTTTTTAAATTTTTTTCGTCAATATTTTCTATATTTATTTGCAAAACAATATTTATAATTTTTTCAAAATTAAGTATAATAATAATAAAATGTTCAAATGTTATAATTTCACTCGTATAAGAATTTAAATTATTATATAACAATTGAATATTGTAGTATCTAAAGCTAATTTTATTTTGCTATTAATTTATGTGAGAATTAAAAAATAATTTAAATTTAATTATTAACGATTATGTAAACGTGATACGTCAAATATTATTATTTTTACTGTTATTGTTATTATTATTATTATTATTATTATCATTGTGACAAAATGATAATAATAATATTATAATAAAAGGTTATTTGATTGGTATTAAAATTTCCTATAATCCCAACCAATCGCAGTTGTAAATAAATATATAGTTTATATACATTAAAAAAGTTCTAAGAACTATTTACTGATTACTTAATTAATGTTTCAAATTAATATCTTTATTCAAATTTTTTTGTATTGACAGGCTATTGCCAAACTAAAAAACTTATCAAGACTATGTTTCGATTTCTGTGATAATTTAAACGATGAGTCTATAGAAATAATTTCTAATATTTCAACTTTGCGAGAGATACAGACAGGTCGTTGGTTGGGTCACGTAAAATCTTTAAATTCTATAACTAACTTACGTAAACTTACAAGAGTAGAATTTTCTTATAGTAATTACGTGAATGATGAATTGTTGATATCTTTAAGCAAAAGCTGTTCCGAATTATCTGAAGTGAACATTGGCGGTAAAAAAATTATATACAAATATATCATTAAAATTATAATAATTATTAAGATAATACTTTTAATAAAAGCATTTTATATTTTCAGGCTGTAAAGTAACTGATATTGGTGTTTTTTTTATTACAACTTTGCCAAAACTTGAACGATTAAATATAGATTATTTAGATATTACAGATAAAGCATTCTATTCAATGCCCAATTTAAGATCAATAGAATGTTTTAAATGTAAAAATTTAACAAATAAATGTTTTTTGAAGTTTCTAGAAAAATCTGAACATCTAGAATTAATCAATGCATGTTACTGCAAAATTTCTAATTCAGTAATTATGGATGCTATAAAAGTTACAAAGAAGAGAACAAACAACATCGTTTTGAAATTCTACATACGAGGAACACGAATAAGAATGAAAAAAGTAACAAATGTATCTCCACTGTTACAAGTAATTAATGCAAGAAGAGAATTTAAAGCTAAAGATTATGTGTAGTAAAACTATAATATGTATTATTATCACTGTAAAAATAATTTTGGTGATATTTTAAAAATCTATATGGGTCCTAAACATATATGATTATAAATGTAGATTTGTTTTACATCAAATAATATATATGATGTGAATATATCTTTAAATTTTAATATTAATTTTGATATATTTTATTTTGTATTTAATATAGTCAAAAAACATGAAAATTATATACTTAAATAAATACAAATATTTTAAAAATAATTATTGATGTTATATTTATTTTTTAACTGATTATCATTCCTATATATTTTTTGTATGAAAATTTTCATTCAAAATCTAAATAATCGAAAAATATTCACTAATATTAGCTCATGTTATTTAAAATAATATTATTAAGTAATTGTATTTATTAACATATATTTGTACATTTTTGTAAAAATGTATCGGAAACTAAGTTAAATATTTTATTGCTTGAATATTTATACATCTTTAAGAAAATAATTAAAGAGATACAGTGTTAATATAAATGAAATATATGTGAAAATAATTTTAATTTTCAGTAGATATATATTGTATTCTTTATTGTTCTACTATCTAATAACCTAAAGAGCAAAAAAGCGGGATTCAAGATTATTTAGTTCAAACTTTTTTTAATATAAAAAATTTGATATATATTTATATTTTTGTAAAAAGAATATCATCCAAATTATTAACTCCAATAAAATAGTAGAAAGAAACCGAAATTTATTTGAATTTTTTAATTGATTCAGTACATTATAATATAATATTTTAGCAACTTTGAAAAATAATTATTCTATAAAATTAAATAATTATGAAACTTATGGATTAAAATAAAAAAAATTTATTATAATATTTTATCTTTTATTATAATTATCGAATATCCGTATTGATGTATATATATATATATACATATATGAAAACATGCTAATTAAAATTTCAAAAGTTTTAAAAAATAAGAAACACTATTAAAAAAAAATTAAAGTGCATAAAATATAAAGATGATAAACGTTAAAAACTTATAATAGGATCAAATTTATTCATTTTTATTATACATCTAATCAAAATTATAAATAAACAATAATTAATAATTACACGGATATAAAAAAATATATAATTCATATGTATTATACGAACAAAAATTCTATTATTAACCCTGCATTAAAACTCAATAAGTAAATTGTATATAGATAAAATTTTCAATTAAATCCTATTAAATCGATTTAACAAATTAATGATATATAAATTTTAAGGTTGTTATAATTTTATATTTTTTCTTAATTTAAATAAAAATTTAAAGAGTTTCATTTAATTGTAATCTAGGATTTAATATGGGAAAAATAGAAAAAAACGGTGTTATAAAAACAATTTATTTAAAAAATAAGTTAAATAATGTTGTTAAATATAATATATAAATGTACAAATATATAAGTATGTAAATATATATATATAATATGGTTTAAAATAAATAAATTTATTCCTCGAATTAAATTTTTAAAAATAATCACAAAAAATAAATAACTATCCTTTAACAGTCAGTAATTTTCTCTGATATAAAGTAATTGTTTATGTTTTCATATAACTTTGTACATTTTAAATCAACATATATTTATAAATTATATGATAAATATATATGTCTAAATATGTATATGAAATTAACTATTCGTGATTTTTTTTAAACTTTTCAGATAACTTAAGGTTTTTATAACAAAAAGTCATAAATAGAGCCTATTTACACGACTTGTACACAGTTATCGTTAACGTCTTAATATACAGTTAAAATTAGCTCTATGATTTTTAAATTTATATTCTTTATCTATAATATTATATGGAATCGATAATTAATAATTTACACAATTATAGATATTAAATCTAATGGTATGCTGTAGTTGAATGTAGAACAATATAAAAGGAATCGTAAAATACTATCAAATACCGTCAGTAAGTAATTTATTTAGTTGTATTTTACAAAAATTGATTTTTTTAACTATTTCTTTTTTATTTATATCTCTCTTGTTGTATTTTATATTTAAAAATGTGCTTTTTTTCTTATGTTTAATAATCTTCAAAACACAAAAATGTATTCAAGTAAACTTTATTTATGTTCATTTCTGTAATAATTATTTAAGAATGAATTATTTTACTGCGTATATTTTAATTTTTATAATTTTTTAACACAGTAGATTTTTTCCATAATAATCATTCATTAATTAAATAGATAATCGGGTGCTTTAACAATAATTATAATATGCAACTAAAACAAAGAAAAAAACATAAAACATTTAAAATTACAATTATTTTTCTTATATAAAAAATAAATATATTATATTTTATAAATAATATTAATACATAGATACTATAATTTTCTACTGGAAGAGTGGCTTTTCTATTGAAAAGACGCACTTATCACAGATCTCTTTACTTCGTATTTAATGAAAGTGTCAGAATCTCACTTTCGGCTAATTTCTACTCTACTGGCAACGCTACTTAGAGCAGCTAAACTTGTATGTCAAAATTATTATCTGTATTATGATGACAATAATAATTGTAACACAATCCTTAGTATAATTGAAATATCATATGTAGCTTTATAGAAATGGCTAGAAAAAAATTCTATTTTAATGTTAATTTACTTTCATGCGCGTGCGTGCACACAGGATTATATACGTACGTACTTATGCATATATATTTCTGCATATAATTATTGGATTTTCGTTTAAGGAATAATAATATAATTTATAGTATTTAAACATATTATACGAACAATAAACGTTAAATAAAATTTCACGTACATTACTAAGGCTTATTAAAAATTCGAATATTACGTCGATATATTATGTATTCTTCTTATTCCCTGTTGATTTTACAAGAATTTATCATTAACTTGATCTAAATTAATATTTATACATATATATATCGTACATTTTAGTAAAATGTTAGTTTTTATATATAATTTGAATATACTTGAATATTAATTATATTCATTAATATTAATTATAATTATTCTATAATTGCATAATTTTAATGTGATATAAAACAATACTTTTATGTACAAAAATAAATTTGACTTTCATAAAGTTTATGTTCAACGAAAACTTTTCTGATTATATAATTAAATGAAATATTTTATAATAATATTAACTAATTTTGAAACACATTTTTGAAAAATGTGGATATAATTATAAAATTATACTTTATACATAAATAAATTATCAAAAATAATCACCACGATATTTCAATGAGATCGAACTCTATCTTCAGACATAATTTTCCACATAACTATAATTTCTATATAATTTATTCTAATATTAGTAAATGAAAATTTTGAAATTACTTAAAATATCTAAATTTATAAATTTTGGTAACGTTGTTAATTATGAATTGATTATAAAGTAAGTTATAATTATCATCATCACGTAGTATCAAGATAAGCATATTCAGAATTCATTAAATCATGTTGTTTTGCTAAAATAATTTTATTAAGCATAAATTATTTAAGTGAAGAAATCTCATTATGATTTTTTCCCATATTATTTTGTGCGATAAGTAAATAATTATTATGCATTTAATCTATTAAATACTTATCAATACAAAATTACTAAAATAGTATTTATTAATTCCGTTTAATTTATAACACAGAATATTTTTCACTTATTAAAAAAGAAATAAAAAAAATGATTTTTTGCATATTATAACTCAATCGTAATATGTATATTTCATTTTTAATTTTGTATTATATTATTAGTTTTGTATTATATAAGCGTATTTTATTTGCTAAAGTAAAAAATAATATATACATATATTTAATAATTATTTTTTACTTTCTTATTTACTAGTTTCTGTTTATTAAAAATAATATGTTGAAATGAATAATAATTTAAATACAGAAAACTTGGAAAAATATTTATATAATCATGAATAACTTAAAGAATTTCTAATTGGTTCTCATTATTTTTTTTATATTATTATTAGTTAATTATAATGAAAAATAACTTTTTTTAATTTTAAAACAATAACTATTCAAATATATTTTTGCTTTATTATTTATTAGATGAAGTCCAAGTTTATTATCTATATTACAAAAGTTATTTAAATATATTTTTATAATGAAGACGATTTTTATTTTATAGTTTATTTACTTTATTTACTTTATTCATGTTTTTAAATATTTTAAGTTTCAATGCTTTATTATAAATTAATTTTAATTTATTAAAATTACTTGCTTTTATCTTGTATTTTTTTAGTTCGTATTTATTTTAACTTTGAATGTTCATATTAATTTAAAAATGATATTTTAAAATTAATGTTAAACTAATTATTGTTTAATTCCCAAACATACTAAACATATTTATAATATATTTTAAAGGCGTATTATATTATGTTTTTAGAATTCATTACTATTTATCTATATTAAACAAATTTATTTGTAAAATTTCTCGAAATAAAATAGATAAAAATATAAATACCGAGGATCACTAATGTTTTATTATATATTATAAATAAATAAAGAATAATTTTTCGTACTTATAATATTCTAATTTATTAATTTTCATATTTTTAATTATCTTACATTTTTTTCTTCGTCTTAATTTAAAATCGTGTCTATATTCATAATAATTTACGTCTATTTTTTACAGTATCACAATGAATCTACAAAACCAAAATATCCACACATTCTCCAATGTATTCATGGAAACAATTTTCACTAATACTGAAGGAATACATAAATTAAATAATGATTGCATGAGATATATTTTCCAATATCTAACTATTGTTGATAGAATAAGACTAGAGAGAGGTACTGTAACTCTAAATATAACAAGTTTGTATACGCCTTAATATAAAAGGATGAAGTTTTAATCGAAAGTATTTTTTATTTAAGTATGTAAACGTTGGAAAATGATTAGTCAAGAATCATGGAATAATTTTAAAGATTTAAATTTCGATAATGAGCTTTGGGGATTTAAGAAGACTAATTTTATAGAGAAAATTAGTTATCGCACATTTAAAAAGGTGTTAAATCGATGTGGTCAATTTATCACTAATATTGAATTTTGTGAGTATAACAAAAGATTAGAACCGAATGTGCTGAATGTAGTTGCAAGATTTTGCCCAAATTTGCAGTATATTTGTGTTGCTGATATTATAGTTTCACCTTGGAGTATAAGAAATTTGGCTAATAACTGTTCTAATATTACATATTTCTCTATTGGAAATAGTACGGATAAGTGCGACAAAGAATTGTCATTATTATTTAAAAAAAATACAAAACTTAAAGAACTAAATGTATATTGTAATTATAAAGTTACTGGAAAGTGTCTGCTGAAATTAAATAGTGAATCTATTGAAACAATTGCTTTCGACAATTGTCCTTCTGTATCACTGAGTTATTTTAATGTAAGTTATTTGTTAATTAAAAAAATATATAATATATAAAATATAAGGAATATTTAAATAACATCTGTAATAGATAAATTTATAAGTGATTTTATATCAATTTTATAATAATATTAATAAGAAAATATTTAATAAATACTTTTGCGTCAATAGGTAGTTAAAGACTTTAAAAATCTGAAAGTTTTAATGATAGAACATTTTCATGATTCTAATAATAAAACTATGGAAAATATTGGTTCATGTTCTAAAAGCTTAAGATTCTTAACATTATCTTTATGTCCATTTTATACTAATTCTTTGGAGAAAATAACAAATTTAACAAACCTTGAATGTTTGGATCTGTCATGTAATTATTCAGTTGACGATGACGTATTAATAGCAATTGGTGCCAACTGTAAGCTTTTAAAAAGAATCGACATTAGTTGTAAGTAATTTTAATTAAGTTTCGCAATATTGAAAGTGTATCTATTCTTTCTAATAAATTTATAAAAACATATTAAAACATTTTTAAGCAATGTATCAACTTTATTGAACAAACAGGATTCCAACTTTCATGTTTGAGAATACAGTTTATAAATTTTATTCAAAATCTTTCTAAAATAAACTCTCGCAAAAAATATATTTCTGTATATATATATACAGAATACCCTAAATTAAATTTCTATTCGATCGATTCTGTTGATTATTATCAGTATTATTTTCAAAATTTTACTTTGTGGATTTTGTGTATTTTACTTTTTTCTTAATCTTAATAATAAATAACTTTAATAAATGAATGTAGCTAGCAAATTTTTTAAGATTAAGAAAAAAGTAAAATTTTGAAAATAATACTGATAATAATCAACAGAATCGATCGAATAGAAATTTAATTTAGAGTTATAGATGATTGTATGTTTTATAGATTGTAACGCAGTAACGAATTTGGGTCTATCAAGCATTATCTCACTTCCAGAGCTTAAATCTTTATTGATAGAAGATTTAAGCAATATCACCGATCAAGTTTTCAGTGGAATGCCTAATTTAGTACACATGGATTGTAGCTACTGTCCTAATGTGAGAGACGCCGGTGTTGCCACACTAATTGAGCTTTCAGAAAATATGGAATATTTGAATTTAAGTAATTGCAGAAACATTTCTAACGAATTACTTGAAGCAGCTATAAAATCCACAAAAAAGCGAAAGAATAACACTATTTTAAAAATGTATTTGAGTCATACAGATGTACAGTTGAGCAAGGCGAGTGATACATCGCCTTTTCTACAGGTGATTCCATTGATTGTTGTAAATTTTGTTCAATAGATTACGTTTTAATAATTTTAATATAATTTAATATAAAAACATTTTAATCATTTATTCTATAAGAATCAAAAGAAATTTATGGTATAAAATACTATTATTTAAAAAAAATTTATTTACAATTTTGAACTTGAATGGAATTATAAAATAATAAAAATAGTGAAATTTTTAATTTAATTAAGAATTTTACACTTCTAAAGCTCTGTTTTACTTAATAAACCAAGAATTTGTTGTTGAATTCGTTATTTATTATAAACTGTGTAAATATTTGTACTAAAATGCAACTGTATCCCGTTTTATATTTATCTTTTTTATAAACATATACTGTTAAATAAAAATAATATAAAATAAATAAAAAAAATAATATACTACGAATATTGAAATTTTATTATTGAAAAAATATAAAATATTTATATACATATAACAATTCTTATTATTTTTTGCTCAAATATTTATACCAAAATTATTGAAATTAAATTGATTATTCTTTTTTATACAACCGGTTCAATTAATCAGGAAACGACAATGCTTAATTATGTTACTTTCAATTCGTCAAATTAACTTTTATGTTCAAAGATATTGCTGAAAAAGTTTTAAAAAGTCTCACGAATCTTCATAAGTCAATAGTTATCATAAAATATCAAATAAAAATAAAAGTAGAGTACCGTTTTATTTATCAATCATATTAATATTTAAATGTTTTTAAAAATTTTTTAATAACAGAAGAAAATGCTAACTAAATTTAACATTTCTGTTATGCAAGCTGTTATATTTAATATTTATGCTAAAATATACGTAAATTATAATACCTTTATTACATAATATTCTTTATATAATTTACTTGAGAATTAATTGAACAAAATTAATTGAAAATTGTTGAAAAAATACGAGAGCTTAGAAATGAAAATTAATTCAGGATGCTAAAAGTGATTTAACGTTATATAGGCTGTCTAGAATTTAATATGTACTTATACGTTATAATATATTCTTTCTAATCATTTATTATTAAAATAATCATAGTGTGATTATAGAATTATATTTTTATTAAATAATAATGATGAAATATGCATTATTCTTAAAGAATACTTGTATTGTTAAAAAAAAAAAACTACCGCTTATATTTTATTCAATATTTAATTTTTTAAACTACTTTGTTTATAATAATATATTTATTGTATATTTTATTAAAAAATATTTTTTCAATATGATTCAGTTTAATAAATAAAAAAATTTGTAATTTTACAATAAATTAAACTCTATTAAATTATTTGAAATTATTTTAAAGTACGTAAAATTTATCGATACAAGTGTAGAAATATTAACTTCAAATTCCTGTTTTCTTTGATAATATCTTTTGATTAGTATTTTGATATAATTAAAGATATTTTACTTTTCATTTTTCATATTAAAATACCGTATACTATGCTTTTATATGTTACACTATCCATATACGCAGCCAATTTAATTACGTAATTTTATTACCTTTATAATAGTGAATAAAGTTTGAATAAAGTTACTTCAACTCTAAATTATATTATTTTTAGTGTTATAGCTTAAGTCATCCTGAACATTTTTTATAAATTTTTAAATATTATTCGTTTTTTCACTTTTTATTATTTAAAAATCTATATAAAAAATATAATAACATAATAATTATTTATTAATTAGTTTTTTATTATAATTTAAAAACTGGGATTTCATTATTTTATTGATTTACTAATATATTTTTCTCGAATACAAAGTTCTCCTGAGTTCTTTCTTAAGTAATTTGAAATAATATTTAATAATCATAAATGAAGTTTTTTTATTAAGGTATCAATATTATAGTAGTTATATTTATTTTTAAGAAATTATTTTAGTAATAAATATCTTAGACTCGATAAAAAACACATCAAAATAAACTATGAAGTAATAATATATATAAGTTAAATTTGTATCCCTTCAGATAATTAATTACTGAATTATTACCTAGTAAGAATTATATTTATATTCTTTTTTATTTTGAAAAATCTATCGATTATTCACTTTATATATTTTATGTACATGTTGTTTCTCTATTAGATATCATTTAAACTTCATCATTTTTCTAATTACAAAAAGGATTTGAAAGCAAATTGACAATAAAAAATTTATTCAAATGGCAAATAAATGATATTGTTTACTATTGCAGTTTTTATTGATTCTTATGTCGAATATAACAAATAGATCTCAGTCCTTAATTAAAAAATGGTGCACGTACAATAATTAAAACGCTTAGAAGCAGAACGCCGTTTGTCTTCAACACTCGTGAAACATCAGACAAATTCAGCAAATGAACGATCGGTACCACCCAACAACAATCATAGTCGTTGTCCTTAGACCATTCTTTCGTACATCTCGCCCATTACATCTCCCGTAACCAGCACTTCGCTCCTGGTTTTTCTCCACAATACACCTCGGACTCCTCGTACTCCTAGGCATGACTCATCTATCGGAACTTCATAAGCCCTCACACATCAATGAAAGGAAGTGTCTAGCTATCATCACCGAAGCTTTGCGAAAGCCTTTTTTCGAAAACGCCACGTACTCCCCTAACAATAACCGCCAAAGGAATTCGCCCTGCATTGTTTTTTAATGCACTCGATCGTGATCAACCTTTTTCCCCTCTTAGTTGACAAACTGTAAGGCGGGCGATGGCTAGATCTTTCATGACCTTTACTTTATGTCGCGATGAGGATTCTGAGCGAATAAACATCTTATATATTATCGAGTTTTTGATAACACATCAGCGGGAGAATCATAAGCTAGTGGTCACACCTTACTGTCTGATCATCCTGTCATCTGCAACAATTTAATCTATACACCACTGTTCGCTTCATTGGTATCCGAGACACTGATATTCATTCAAAATACAAGAAATCTATAAATTATCACGGATTTTGTAAAACTATCATCGAATTGAAAGCGGTTTATTTCTCATATACAAACGAACAATACTTAAAGATTTTCAGAAGTAATAACAACTAATGGCGTATATTTTAAATAATCAAATTTATATTCTATACATTTTTTGAAAAATTATGAGCTTTGTAACGTGCGTACCAAATAACAGTATTTAAGCTGACATTAAACTTTATTTTTACTTGCTCATAAATTTTACAAATGTTTAACAAAATAAGAATCAAATTAAATTAATATTAAAAAATTACATTAGCATAAATCATGCTAGAACAGTTTTTTAATTAGATAATTTATAAAGAAAATAAAAAATAGATTTGTATTAATATATTAATATAAAAAAAAAATTTATTAATATATATAATTAACTACTCGTTAAATAAAGATAAATTTTCAAATTAAAAAAATAATAATTACCTTAATAAACTCGTACAAAAAAAAATTTTCATCTGAAATTAAAATCTAGAAATAAATTTATTTTACGAATTCAACGGTGAAAATCGTTACACCAGTGAAGTCCTTAACAATTGAAGTTCATCGTATATGTACCGAATTCCGAATACAGAGTCGTGAATATAAAGAATGAGCATGAAAGCGATATCGAAAAGCTTTCTCAACTCGTTTTCTAGAACGCACCGACCATGGTACTACGGTACAACGCGCCTGGGTAAAAGTAGGCTTTTTCGAGTAGCTGCTTCAAGAGAGATGAAGAAAAAGATCACTCGCCTCGTACGTGTATTCGTGAATGTGTTCGGGAGGCATTGAGTCTACCTCTAAGCGTCGCTGAAGTTGAATCATGAGACACAGACAGACAGAGAGAGAGAGAGAGAGAGAGAGAGAGAGACCAGGAGAGCGACTATGCTGCATAAGCTTATTAAAGCGTGGCCTGACTAGCTCTCACTTGCTCTACTGCAGACAGACGGCATGCGCTTGTAATACTACGCCTCTTTCGTCTTCTTCTCCTGCAGCTTTTTCTTCTTCTTTTACTTCTTCTCCATCTCAGGTTCCCTTCGTGACTCTTCTTGCTCTTGCTTAATCTTGTCCAAGAGTCTGGGAAGAAAGAAAGAGAGAGAGAGAAAGAGAGAGAGAGAGAGAAAGAGAGAGCTGAAGAGGGAAAGAAGAAGAAAGAGAGGGATACTCACCGTACCTGCTCTCGAGAGACAATGAGGCCGCTCAAGAGTGTCGCCACGAGTGGATGCACTTCACTATTGCCAACTCAGACCCTTCAGGACGCCAACGCTGCTGCATCAGGGCGCTACATACGCCTCCGCCAAGTTACAGCGCCTACGTTGTCCCTCGCTCTTTCGCCGATATCCCACCCTACTTATGTTTCTATCACGTATGTAGATGCTCACACGTGTATGATGCTGTAAGTTTTCAGTCATCTCGAGGCACGAATGTCTATGTAAAAGCAGAGAGGGCGGAAGAGTATGCGCTACCCTGGCCAACTTCTTGAATGTTGGAGCACGCTAGACGTGCAACACCAAAGACAAACCGATGACCTTTTGCTTTTTTTTTGCTATACCTTCTGCTTCTTTCAAAACTCAGAAAAAATTTCTATCGTTCCATTCTCATTCAAGCTGTCTGTGATACATTCGATATTTATACCGCAACCCCATCAACCAATCATTGGACATGCATTTTGAGCTCATACATGGTGAATATTTAAATTTTCAGTTGACCTAATTTCCATATTGGCAAATATAAAAAACAAAGGATTCGTATGCAGAATGATGGACATTTCGTTACAAGAACTTGTCGTTTAGAGTGAGATTATGTACTCTCAGTAAAATTATTAAAGCTTAGCTTGATTAAGTTATATTTTACGCTATTTTTTACTATGAACGTTAAATAAAAGCAATTTATTACTTACCTATCAAACTAAAAACAAAAATCGTTGTAAAATCGAATATGCTTAAACTTTAAAATGCTCTTTTTTAAATATGTTCTGCTATACGAATAATAATAAGCAGTAAATCTGAACTTGATGAAATATAAAATTAATTTCTTTAATTGTTTAATATCTTAATTACAGAATTATTATACTTTATTTAAATAAAATAATTTTTATGTAATTCTTAAAAAATTATTATTTAATGAAAGCATAAAAATAAGATAAATTGAGGTTCAAATATTTTTTTACAATTAATGAAATGCATTCTCTTATGAATTATAAAAGAGTTGTATAAATAAAATTTAGTATAAAAAATTTCTAGTTAAAATTTATACTTTAATTGATTTGATTAAAAAATTTTTAAATAATGTTTAATTTTGTTGATGTGTAATGTTTTACAAGAGCAATTTTTATTTACTGCGAAAATTTGAAACATACTACAAACAATTATAATACGATAAATATTATATAAATGTCATAAATCATCAATTAGACGAATCCATAATTCAATGATTAATATAAATTCAAGCTGAAAAAGTTTCCACACGAAAAAAGCTAAAGTTTCTATAAGTGGAGTGTCTTAAAGTGTAAATAGATTCTCTTTTTCGTCATTCAGAGTAATAACTAAATAAAAAGTACTGGCGAAAGCGCAGACTATGAAAGTATAAGAAAAGTAAAGACCGCTATTGTAAAACAGTTCGATCAAGATTCAAAACAGAAAATAGAAAGTGAGAGAGAGGAGGGAAGGACGAGAAATCTTCAAAGATACACATAGTTTAAGCGAAGTTTATGTTTGATCCTAAGACTTAATCATTTATTATTCGTTCAATCTTTTACATTCTTCTTTACTATTTTAAGGTAGTATTGTATTTTTTCGATAGCTTATCTCTATCCACGTCGAACTTGAAAAAAGATAATAAAATATAAAAATAAGGAATTGAAATATTTAGTGAAATGTCAATTCGTGATTTCTGATTCATCGATATTATTGCAAAATATCTTTCCATTTGAAGTACATATTTGATAACATTTATAACATTTACTTGAAAAATCTTTTTATTTTTTTATTAAATTAATTAAATTCACTTTAATAAGATTAATTTAATTTAACCATAAATATATTCATTTTAAAAATAATATTAAACTTGTTTGAATTTCGTAACGAATAAATTTAAAAGTTTTCTTTTAAATATAAACGTATGTAAATTTTTAAAAGACTCATTGTATTTATAGAAATCTTCAGTAAAAGTACTTTAATATTATATAAATTACAATACATACAAACTAAAGTTTTTTTATATTTATATATATTGGTTTAATTTTACTTCCTTCTTTTAAAAGCTGAACTCTGGTCTAAGAAGTTAAATAATTTTCATAAAAATATTTAAGTAATAAAGTGAAACGCAGAAAATTTTATTAAATTTCTATCACTATTGAACAAAGTTTTATACATTAACTTGGTAGATTATTGTATAAGCTTGGGAAAATATATAATTTTTTTTATTTTCTATTTATCTCATTGATTAGAGATTTTTATGTATATATTTCTGAAAAGATGTAACAAAATTTGATTTTTAGAAAACTGAGAAAGCTGCAAATCTAAACGTTTTAAAGTCAAGTTTTAATCAAGTATATTTCCAACTGCACCATTGAGACGATGTTACATCGTATTGGTTTGGATAATGATATTTTTCTCTTTTCGATTTTCCTTTGTACACTTAAATTGGCACCATGTGTCGTACGTAGCGATACTATTTATTTTGCCAAAATAATATTGATTTTTTATATGTAAGAACTTAAAGATACTTTCAATTACATTGTTATTCTTAGAACTAAAAATTAATAAAGTAAAGACAATTAAAAATTAAGAATATGAGTAAGGAAATGCAAGAATAAAATTAATGCAGATATATTTTAAGAAAATATAATATTTTACATTTAATATAATAAGATATTTTTGGGGTTAATACATTAAATTACGAGAAAAGAAGTAATACTATTGAATATAGTGAGGAAAAAGTTGAAGTAAAGTGATAGTAAAAAAAAGATAGAAAGTAATAAAAAAGTTGTCACAAAGAAGTAGAATAAATGTGCAGTGTATGCACGTGGTTAAATAGAAGCAGTAAGATCAGTACATGCACATTCAGAGAGAGAAAAGTGAGAAACAAAAATGAGTTAAAAATCTGGAAATTCAGGTATATGAGAATTCGAAATGAATAATTCAAGATTCACGGAAGCTGAAAGCAAGAAAGAATTATCAATAAGAAGTATTGAAAAACAAGTGCCAGTTAAAAAAAAAACAGAAAAGCCTGTTGCAGAAATAGAGAAAAGTAAATTTGAATTAAAAATTATAGCAATAGAAGAAAAACAGGAAAACATAATAAATATATATGTTAAAAATTGATGGAAGATATGTGGAAAAATGGGAAAGTAAAATAAATGAGACAATACAGGTGAAAATTAATGAGTTGATGAATTCAAATATGAATCAGATAGTGAAAGAGGAAATGAAATTATAATAAATAAAAAAAAATGAATAAAAAAATGATAATAATAGAGGACACAATCAAGAGCTTGAAAATTAATGAGAGTTTTAACGAGAAAATTAGAGAAAACCTACAAGAAAAAGAGAAAGCGTATGAGAAAATGATAAAGAGCTTGCTGGATAGAATTAGTTCAAAAGAAAAGAGATTGGAAAAATGAACGAGATGAATAAAAAGTAGTGAAGATGAGAAGCAAGAATATAATAAAAAATCGTAAATTTGGAAATTGGAGATAAGAAAATGTTGAATATTGAAGAAAATAAAAAAGAACAAATATAATAGATATTAGTAGAAAAAGAGAGAGAGGGAGAAAAGAAAAACAACATTACTAACAAAAAAGTTAGAAGTTAGAATAAAGGTTAAAAAAAGTATGGTAGATAAAGAAGATAGAGGATGATAGAGGAGGGACATTAAATGTAAGTGAAGAAAAAACAATTATCATGAAAAAAAAATCGTTGCTAAAAGACTCGGCATTTTATATAAATAATGACGAATCTTTTTTAGAAAGAAAAACAAAAAGAAAAATAAGAGAAAAATGTGTCCAGTTAAGGAAATGGACTAGAAAGTATTTATTCAATGTTAATGAAATATTAGGAGACGATGAGATTTGGGTGTACAATGAAATAAAGAAACAATGATTTCGCAGAGAAATACAAAGAGAAAGAGGAACGCAATAAAAAAAACTATCAAACATCGGAAAAGCAAATAAATTAGTAAGATGAAGTTGGGTTGTTAGAATATTGCTGGTTTACACAAATTAGAAAAAAAGAGATAGGATTTGATAAAGAGTTAGGTAGAACAAAAAAAGAAGTAAATTTATTATGCAAAAATTTAAAATATACGTTTATAAAATAAACTATGGGACAAAAGAATTTGAAAAAGGAATAGCTAGAGGAGGAATATTATTTGCAATAAAAAATTGAAAATTTTTAAATTATAGAAGTAAACAGTAAAAATGAGGTAGTATCTACAAAAATAAAAATTGATGGAAAAAGTATTAATATAGCGTAAATGGGAAGAAAAAGAAAAGATAAGTTTGAGTATTTAGATAAATTCTGTGAAAAAAATGAAGAGGAAGCTTACGTTGTATGCAAAAATTTTGAGGATGGATAGATAATCGGAGTATGGAATATAAAAGTTCAATGCATAAAACAATAAACTCGGAAGGTGTAAAATTGATAGATTTGCTGGAAGAATAAGGCTTGTTCGTCTTAAATGGAAAAAGGGGAGGGGAAGATAGTGCATATACTTTGAATAATAAGATAGATTCATCCGTAATAGATTACATGATTATAAACGATGAGACGCACTATAGGATTGAAAAAATGAAAATTCTAAATACTGTATATTCTGATCACCTTAAAGATAAAATAGAAGAATGAAAAAGAAATAGAAAATTCAATAGAAGAAAAAATAATTAAATTAATTTTAGTAGAAGACACGATAGACGTTTACAAAAAAATATGAAGATAACAAAAAAGATAAAAAGGTGGAAAGTTCTAAAAAAAACTATGAAGAATTCAATTACATTAAAGGAGTATAGTAAAAAGGATGATAGGTAAGAGCCATAGTGGGACAAAGAATGCTAGAAAAATAAAGTAAAGATTATAGGAGAATACAAAAAGTGAAGAAATGGGGTTGAAGAAGAAGTCAAAGTTTCGTATTTAAAATAGAGAAATGATTAGGGCAAAGTAATAAGATTTAAAGAAATAGAAATTAATGAATTATATAATGATAAAATGCATATGTCTTTCTGAAAAATCATAAATAAAGGCAGGAAGATTAATAATAATATAAAAGACTGTATATCGAACGAATAATAGTTTTAATATTTCATTAAACTGTACGAAGAAAAATCGAAAGATGAAAATAAGTTCGGAGAAGAGGCATGGAAAAAACAGTCGTATAGAAGTGGAGAAGACATAGAAGAATTCACATAAGACGAGGTTATGGTGGTTATTAATAGGGTGAAAGGGAAGAAGACTCCGGTAGAGATATGGAGGGAAATTAGTTATAGTTTTACGAGTGTTTTTAATAAGATAGTAAATGGAAAAAATACCGGAACAGTGAAAGAGTGGCTTAATAATAGCGATATTTAAAAGGCAAAGAGAAAGAATGTGAAAAACTATCGTGTTATAACATTAATGGATAAAAATATATAAGAGTAAACATATTCACAGAGTTATTGAAGAACAACATCGAAAAATTCATGGGAAAAAATAATAAATACATCAATAACCTGTTTTTATTTAGGTGTAGTACAAGCATAAATTGAGGCTATACACACGTTAAAAACTGCGATAAATGTCCAACTAGAGAAAGAAGGAGAAGAGCCTTGGATTAACTTTGTAGGCTTAAAATCAACATTTGATACTATAAATAGAACTGCAATATGAAAAAATATGGAGGAATTAGCAATAAAGAAATATTTATAAGAATATGATAAAAAAATTAAAAGAAAAGAAATTATTAAGAAAATAAGTTTAAAAAAGGAGTAAGACAGGCAATGAGGCCCAGATATATAAAAAAAATCCGGAAAATTACATCAGGTGGTATCTGAAACTGAATAAAAATACCTCCAATAGCGTATTAATGTTAGAAACAAATAGATGCAAAATTGAATACAAAGCGGTAAAGAGAGCTATAAAATTTGAAAATAAAATCTTAGGTGGGGAAGGTATCAACGCGGTAAAATAATGTATGAAGTGTAGAATAGTGGAAGGAAGAATAATAAAAAATAAGAAAGTCATAAACAAAAAAGATAAAAAATTGGTATCAACGTACATGAAGGAAATTAAAAATATAATATTAGAAAATCTTAAGAAAGGGATTTGTATTTATTATAAAAAAGGGAAGGGATTGAAACAATATAAAAATACAAAAAATACAAGATGGATAAAAGAAGAGAAAAAAATATGTATATTATGATACATAAATTATATAAAAAATAATTCTGTGTAAATAAATAACATAAAATTATTCTATATTTTGCAATAAAAAGCATACAAATTGTATTTCCTATATAATAAATATTTAATCCAGAAACTAATTCGGATTCACCTTCAGCAAAATGCAAAGGTATTCGATTTAACACAGTAAATAAACTAAAAAATAACACATCTGTAGGTAATAAAGTCAATAAAAATAAAAAATATTGATTTATATAAATTACATCATAAATTCTAAATCTTTCTATAAAAATTAATAATTCATAAAAAAAAATATTAATTCTTTATATTAAATTGCTACAGCCACTTTTCAAACTCTTCCTAATAAAGCATATACAGAAATTGAATATCTATCATAAAGAATAAAAGTTTAAATACTAGTTCCTATATATTTATAACTTAAAAAGTATGTATGAAAGCAATATTAAAAAAAAACATTAACATATGAATAAAATGTTTTATTTAAATTTTTTTTATTCAAGGAATATTCTGTACATCTAAACGAAATAATAAAATATAAAACTAAAGATAAATATTTACACATATTTATTATTAGTCTTCTTTTTTATTCTTTGACTCGAACATCAAGGTTTCTTTTTGCTATTTTCAATTTTTTCTAACGATAAAAAATTCTAGTCTAACTGCAAGGCTACAGTTTGTCTATTTCACTCTTTTTTACCCTCACTTTTACTCTCTCTCTCTCTCTCTCTCTCTCTCTCTCTCTCTCTCTCTCTCTCATTCCCTCTTAATATTTATCCGCAGTTGATCATTCAACATACTTTCATCAAAGGAATCATTAAAAAATTTCAATCTTATATGTAAAATTTTTACTTTCATTCTGGCAGTAAACATTGTATATGTATATTAAGAAATATTTGAGATCGTTGTTAAAAAAAAAGTAATAAAGTTCCTTTTGAAAGTAATAGTCTAAAGTAAATCTTCACTTGACAGAGCAACGTTTCTACATGCTCACGAATGCGGACGTTGGCATACTCTTCTATTGAGAGACTTATATTATCAAAGCAAACATCTCTGATCATGATAGAATACGATATAATTGTTCTACTTTTTCTGAATTTCATTTACATTTTCAAGTAGCGTTAAATAGAAAATATTTTTTCCTATCGAGGGTTGACTTGGTAGTCTTCTGACACAGGATTCATCCTGTGGCATTAAAGTAAAATTTTGTCGAAGATTTATCAAGTGAAGCAATAACAATTTGAGGGTACTTACTCAATGAAAGGTATTTTTTAACTGATTTATACAATAGAAATTATTCTAATCTATATGTACATACGTATCCGTAAACGCAGGAGCAAACACATGCATACAAGTGCATCTAAATATGTAGATTGTTTACTTTATCTACTTAAAAATGTAGGTGAATTCTTTAAAGTTGCAATATAAAAAATAAATATTTACTATGTTATTATTCTATCAGTTTATATCAAATATTGAGGGGTTTAAATAGTTTCATTTAATAAATATTAAAGATTTTGATATATTACCAGAAATCTGAGATAAGCATAAATGATTAACAGAATCAGTACCAGATACATAGACTTTAAATTAAAATCTTACATAATCTTGAACGTATTTTTTTACGAAATTTGATTATAGGTGTCAAAAAAACATAAAAGTAATGAATTTCTAAAATGAATTTGTATTATAAAAAACATAAAAATAAATGTAAAAAAAATATTATATAGATTTTCGAGAAAAAAGGCGGTACATAAAGCAATTCAATAATTTTTTTTACATGAATTTTATTTTTATAATTACAAAACTTTTGCTCATTGAAAATTGTATAAAATTATTTGCTTCGTATAAATAAAATTGAATTTTTATAAAAATAACTTTATAAAAATTAGAATAATAAGAACATAATAAAACTTCAAAAATGGTAAAGAAAATTGTAAAGAATTTTGTTAAAATTAAAAAAAAAAATTATAAATCTTAGTATACAAATATGACAATAATTTAATGATTTAACCTCTTGTAGAATAATTTTACTTACTTAATATTTGATGCTTTATGAATAATCTCAATGAACATAAGGCAATAATCTTCACTGCCAATGTGCGAAATGGTTCTATAGTTTGCAAACATATAGTGAGATATAAAAACAGACAGACAGATAGACAGACAGAGAGAGTGAGAGAGAGAGAGAGAGAGAGAAATAGAGAAATATACAAAATCCAAGTGTCTTCTCTGCTGCGAAGTCATTGTTTGCGTTGTGATCGGGTAAATAGACGAGAAATAACAAATTTACGTTTAATTACCTTTACTTATTAAAGAATATTATTAAGTTACACA
The DNA here is from genome assembly GCA_018907185.1 of Platyscapa corneri. NCBI lineage: Eukaryota > Metazoa > Arthropoda > Insecta > Hymenoptera > Agaonidae > Platyscapa > Platyscapa corneri. Next base: position 2,006,210 of record JACCHW010000004.1, read on the forward strand.
AAATGTTATTATTATATTTTAATGCTAGAAAACGACTAAAAAATTATTTCTTTTTTTTTGTACCTTTACTCTTCTTTTAAATCCAAAATTCCATTATCATTTCAGCAATATTATAGTCGTATTTTAATTCCATCATTTATTTTATTTAAAAAAATCTATAATACTAACTTACCATAAAACAGCTTTCATTTTTTTAAACTTTATTATTAAATAAAAATCAATAAATTTTAATTATTATAAATTTGTTTTGGTAGCAAAAACATGCTTTTTCAAAGACTCGTTCTGATAAAAATAATTATAATTTTAATATTTATGTGCTATTTTAATAAATATATATATATATAGTTTTTATATATTTACAAAAAAAAAATTTAATTTGATATATATATATATATATATCTATATATATATTAATAAATAAAAGAAAAATAATCTCATTTGCCTATACATATCATGTTCCAAAAATTATCTCAGTTTTATAAGACATATTGTTCTTTTGTTTTAATTTCGTATTTTATATTTTAAAATTATGTAGCAAATGAAAATAAGAATGAAGAATGAAGAATGAAAAATGAAAATAACTTTTAATTTCAATATCTGTGTGCTAATTATAAAGATTGTTTCCTATATTTGATACAAGAAAGATTTAAATTAAATTTTGTTGATTTAAAAGAGTTTTATTTGTTTATTTTTTTAAATGATCTTTATGGAATATTTATTTAAATATCTTTGTTTGATATTAAATTTCATTTTTTACTTTATATCTGTTATTTAATTTGAAATCATAAATCGAATATCTTTTATCATGAAAAGCAAATTTCAGATGGCTCACATAAATTTAACTGTAAAACTACCAAACTCAAATTTCACCTCAACCTGCTTTTGCTTACAATGAAACAATCAACTAGTTACTCAAACTACTAGACATACGTAAATCAAGTTGAAATTGTTCACGACCGATGATTCCCATATCTATAAATTTCAGTGCTTCAAATCCGCTTGTCAACCTCGTTCGTGCCGCTTTTCGTATACCAATCGACAAAAACATTCAATACACCCTTTCTATTGTGGATTCTCTGTTAGCAACGACAAAGACACATTTAGAGAAGCGTGAATACATGTGAATATGTGTAGCCTGTGTTAGTGCATGTATGTACTGGAAGAAAGAAAGACAGAGAGAGAGAGAGAGAGAGAGAGAGAGAGAGATTCTTCAATTAAAAAGTAATCCCCACGATATCTAATAAAATAACGAGTTATCGGTCAGGAGCCACAAAGCAACCGCGCGCCTGGCCAAGTGTGACAAAAGCTCTTGCGACAGTGGATTACCAAAGCTTTGCGCCAATCATTTGCTGGATTAATGTATCTCGACTTGTGTAAGCCCTGCGTTTGCTCGAATCGCATTCTGCATGCTGTAAGAGTTCGCGCGAGGTTGAGCGGGAGCTACTCGTTCGATTTCGAGGCTTCCCTCAAACCACACCTCTTTTCACTCTTATCGCACCAGGCAGTTTTATACTTTGCGTTCCAACAATGTAACCCATGCCATAGTAAAAATAAGTCAAGAGGCTGGTCTACTTTCATCTTGCTTCTGTTCTGATTTTTTTCTCCCCGAGAGTCAAGCTTCATTTATTTGCTTGGTAATATTTTCTGCTAGTCTCATTCGCTCGGAGAGACGCTTTTTAGCAAAACTTCGACTTTTGAAGGTGCAGTAGTTACCTGCAATTCTTTTAATTTTTAAATTCTTATTACGCAAATCAGAATATTCGGCACTTGTTTAATTTTTCTCTTACAAACACCTGTCATTAATTTACATAACTCTTTTTATACTTAATATGTTTCTTTTATATTTTTGATTTTTTAAATACGATTCAAAAGAATTACAAAAAATAAAAATGATTCTAATTTTTATTGTTAAAAAATAAATTTTATTTTATAAACTTGAATTTTTCTAAAGATATTCTGATAAAATTTGCCCTCTATATCTCTTTTATATCTAATACAGTATTTTGCAATACGCACATTTTTTATGAAACACTTATATATGGTAATATATTTAATTATATATTAGTATCTCTAGTAGTGAGCATGATTGCAGCAATTTAAAAAGTAAAAAATAAAATTGCTTTCTACTCCTTTTATTAACTTCAGGTATGTGAAAACAAATATCTTTAAAAAAATATGAAAAACAAAGAAATATTTAAAAGAACGCAAAACTGTGAATATAGAATATTGAAAAATTTGTTTATAAAACATAATATCTCCAGAAAACATAAGCATTTATTTAAATTAAAATTAAAAATTATCAATTGAAAAATTTTGCCTTAATAATAATGCATATTTAAACAACATTAAATGATGACATTAAATAACTTACATAAAAGTACATATAAAAAATTGATTATATTAATAATTTTACAAATAATCATAACCTTTATTGAGAATAATTAAATTAATTTTTTAAAATAGAAATCACGAGTTGCATTTGAAACCTTAGTATTTCTTCAGTGTTCTCAAGTCACAATCTATCAAGTAAAAGAAAACCAATATTAGTAATGACTGTAATCTTAATTGAAAGAAGAAGCCAATAATAGGAACTATGAATTGATATCTATTTATAATTATATTGATTGATAATTATATTAGTATTTATTGTATTATATTTGATATTTTTCCTTAATAACGTACATATTGTATGCATAATATCAGCCGAGGAGCACTATTTTCTCTACGACAGCTTAAGAAATCTCGGCAAAATACATACGAGATTTAAAAAAAAACCTATTTTTTAGTTGTTTTGTTTAGTATAAATAATTGAAAATTTGACCGAACTTAAACCAAAAGGTAAAAGCCAAGTCAGTTAAATACGTTACCTACTCCTGTTTCCTTCCTGTCCTTGCAAACAAGGAGGTTTACCTAGTGTATACATTTATTCTTTCTTTTAGTCTCGCTAACCACAATGACACATAATCCAAAGTAACTCACTCGTAAATCTCCACCATCCTTACACAAAGGCCAGAAAAGACAGAAACTTCTGAACTCCACGAAATTCGCAATTGAATGGGCAAAGTACGGGCAACAGACGTATACTGCACATCATTTGGCGAGTAACACCCAAACATCAGGTATAATATCCTAAAGTTGTTGCGATTCTGTCGGATGGAATGCATTCAATGACATTGGCAGGAACGCGATAGTAAGTTATTTTTAATTTTTTAAATCAAAACTTAAAACTATTTTTGGAATCGGTCTAACCTCAGACTTTCTGTGACAAAACTATAATAAGAAATCAGTTGAGTGAGTTTCACAACAAACTATGTGCAGTGAGTATAATACAAGAACATGACTGAGATAATAATAATAATACTAATATAATAATAATAATAATAATAATACTAAGATAATACTCTTCATTGACAATATCAATCTTCTACTCTTATACCTATACTAAAATCTTGAATAGATAAAAAATTTTTAAACATCTTTTACTTTCGTGAATAAATTTTTTTTCGAATAGTATAATATAAATATAAATGAAAACTAAGAATGAAAAAATACAAAATATTTTTGTTTATATCTAAATGAGATAGTAAAATGTACAATATTTACCAAAAAATATATAAAATTCTGTACAAGTAGTATTCTAAGAGAGATTTAAAAAAAAATTTTTTTTAAACGGGTAAAAGACATTCTACAATAATTTGCTAATTTAAGTCGATTGAACTTATTTTCTTCAAAAAATGTATTCAAACCATTGGTTATAAGTAAAATTTAAACAATCGTAAACATACTTCCTCATTTTTTTAAATTATTACCGAACATTTTTCTATATATTATTTTTAAATATTGAAGTATTTGAAAGTTTTAAGTAAAGCTTTCTTTACTACTTCGATACTACATTTAACATATAGTACGTGATAAAAGTAAAATCTATAAATGTCACAAAGAAAAGCATCGGCTAAATATTATAAAATTATAACGCACAATTCAAATTTAATTTACGATGGAAAGAACTTAGTAGTACCTTAGTAGTATGTAAAGTATTAACTTTACATAACTAAGCCTTTTATAAAAAAAATCAACTGGTATTTTAAATAATACAGATTTTAAGTTCTTTACATAAAAACATTCTTTAAATATTTGCCATTTGAGCATTATAAAAATTATTTCAAAAATTCTCAAAGATGTATAAAATAATTATAAATATAATTTCTTTGGCAGAAATGTTAAGTTGAGTATAAAAAACTTTTCTCTTTAAAATAAAATAAATGATTGCAAAAGTGAGAATAGTATTAAAATAATCAAACTTCTATTCTTTTTAACTTCTTTGCTTTTACAATACTTTTTATAGTTATTACTGTTGAGAAAAAGTTACCATACAATAATATTACTCATTATCTAACTTTTGAATGATATTTCGTGGCATTTTGAACACCACTAATATAGAAAATCTTATTTTAATCTTGTACTAACGATGATAAAAATATTATAACATACTGTTGGCAATTATCAATTTCATAATTTAAAAGAAATTTTAACGAATATATTTATTTGATATAGGAAATAGAACGTCAAATAATATAATTAAAAACTTTTAGTTTAACTCGCGAAATGGAATAGTTAAAAGGATGAAATAAGTTGTAATTTTCTATACTATTTTATACTCGAATGCTGTTTCTAAATAAATAAAAGATATTTTTTTTATACGCAACTCTAAGTAATAAAATGAAATTTAATTTAATTATATAAATCTAAAATTCAACCATATTAATTTGTTTAATATATGTTTATTATTATTGTTAATTAAGTCATGTAAATTGTAAATAAAAAAATTTAATTATTATATTAAGATAAAATATTTATCACGGAGTAGAACCATTATTAATAACTAAAGTATAAGCAATGTCTAAAAAATTTTTTAATTATTATTTTATATTATTTTATATAATTTATTTGAGATCTATTTGAGATATATATCTCAAATATATGAGATATATTTGAGATGAATAAATGTATTCTAAATTTAATTTTATTATTTCCTCAAAAGGAATATTTTGAAAAAATTTTAGTAATAGATTTCTAAAGCATAATTTTAGAACTTTATTTCAACTTCTTTCTTATGAAAATAACTCAATCATAATTCAATTAATTATCTAATAGATATTGTTTCAAAGTTGAAGTGAATATTCGAAGCCTAATAATATTTTAGGAAAATATTTGATCGCTATAGTCTAAAATGTCGAAAGACGTGACTTATCACAATCTAAACTTAGTCCGCTAATTGGGTTCTTTTGTTTCCATCATGCATCAATCCTCAATTACCAAGTAAAGAAGAAACTTTTATAATTATAATCATGCCTTTTTTTACATATATAAGGATTTTCAATTTATGGAAATTTTATATTTTAAATAACAAAAGTTAAACGTTTTAAAAAAAAATTTAAATATATTAATTTATCAATAAATATCTATTGAATAGAAATTAGGCTGAAATTAATTTTATTTGAAAATATTTGAAAATTAAAATCAAAGAATTAAATCAATAAGAATATTATTGTTAAATACAAATTTACTACTGATTAATATTATGTATTTAAAAATAATTAAGGTATATTTGGAAATTACGCATTTAAAATTTTCTCATATAAATCATAAAAAATGAAAATAATATAATTAAAAGATGGCCTGTATATTACAATCTAAATATAATTGTTAGTAGTTTTTTGCAAGAAGATATACAAATTTTCATTAACATATAAAATAATATATAAAATTATACTGAAAACTAATTTATGATACGAATGAAAAAGGCTCTAAAAATGCAGTTCATATTTTAATATAATGCAAACGATTGCTTAATTATTTTATATCACTTGAATCAATCATAATTAATTTAAAATTAAAAAAATGGTTAAATTAGAAAGTTCAGAGAAATAATTGAAACATCAATTCTGAGAATAAAAACCGAGTTATTTGTGGCAAAAATAATGATTACTATTTTTTAGACTATTATAGTATAATCTTCATCCATCGTAAATAATTTTGTATTAAAAATAATATTTTTTTTTATTATAATACTGCACTAGTTTTAGCACAAATTTAGCACTTTTATAGAATTATTTATTTCCATACAGCAAGCAATAGCTTCCAAGATATATAAAAAATAATGTGCATATTAAAGAAATAATTGCTTATAATAAAAATTTGGATAAATTTATTTCTATGTGTGTGTGCTTATAGAACTATAAAGAAATGTAGTCAATTTATGTACTAAACGAATACTGATTTAACAAATAAAAATAAACTTATAAGAAAGTTATAAAAAGAAATAAATAGATTTTATTTGAAAATTAAATTAATTATTTATACTTAAAATAATATATTAAGTAATTAAATAACTTAAATTTTATATATAAACATGAATAAAAAAATGTCTTGGACTAATTGTTTTTAACATGACAATATTCTTCGTTAGATGAAATAATATAATTATAATATAATGAAAAAATAAAGATATTAAAACTTTATGAATTATAAAAAAACTTATGAATAAATAAAGATATTAAAACTTTAAAAATTTATGTAAAAAATAATTTCTGATAGACTTTAAAATTTCTCAATATTGTTCGTTCATAATATTTTTTATTGCTCGGACATACTCAAGAGTATATAAAAAATGTCGATCAATAGACAGAAATTTTCTAACAGTTTCTTGAAGTTCTTAAAGGAGTGAGAAAAACGAAGAAGTAAACGGAAACTCAAAATGTGTGGATAGAATGTACCCAGCAATCATGAACAGTGACCAATCAGCAGCCCTTGTGTTTTGACTGCTCGCCGTCGCCCAGAATGATAAAAGAGAAGAACAAAAAGGAAAAAGAGAGCAGTAGTAACAGTACCAACAGGCTTCTCGGGCATTTTTAAAGAGGCTTGGCTGACTGCGATCGACATTCATTAGTTTCGAAGAGGAGGACATTTTACTGTCTTGCCTATGGTTTTCCGTTTTTCCATTTCATCTATCCTCTTCCGATTTTCCTTTTGTTCCAATCTTCGCCTTTTTGCAGAGTGAGTTCTCGTTATCGAAATGTATATGTGTGCGTGAAACCTACGAGTGCTTTTGATTAATTGAGTCTCGCTGTGATTGATATCTCGTGCCAATTTCCATCAATCTTTCATAAAAATTTCGAGATGAGTTTGGGGTGTATATGGTAGCGCGCCAAAACAACTTTTTTCACGCTTTAGTAGTTGGTACACCTTGAGCATCTTAAATGCCTTTGCTGCAGCATAGCTTTAGTTCATCTAAAACAAATCGCAATTTTATCGATAAACCACACTGGTTTTAATTCTCCCGATAGAAAAATCCACTATAATCTACTCAAACTTTTTATCTAATTCGGTGTTTTATTTTCTTTGGTACACATCTTTCAATGGACAAGTCGGAAGATTTAAAATTTTCGGTTATTTTTCAGTTATTCCTTTTTTTAGAGTTTACAACTTAAAGTAAGATTTTAATTATAACTTATAATTATATTTGTGTTATTTTTCAATGCATCTAATTGATATCAATTAATCTATGAACAGAAAAGTAAAAAATTATAAATCAATATACATTATGTTACAAATAAATTTCAATACAAATATATTATGTAAATTTCATTACAAATATGTTATGTAAATTTCAATACAAATATGTTATGTAAATTTCAATAAAAATATGTTACGTAAATTTCAATACAAATATGTTATGTAAATGTACAACTACATAACCAATACAATCTTTTAAATATGTATATTTTTGTATACACATGAAATAAAGAAGATATAAATGTTATAAAATTATTAGAAATAAAAATCTCGATGTATTTATAAAATTTTTAACAAACTTTTTTTTAATATCAATAAATTTATTGTAAAAATATAATTATTAAAACAACTTATCGTAAAAATAGAAAAGTATAAATTAAGTACGTAACTGTTTTCCATTTGAGTTCTTTACATCTATTTATGTTTGTAAAAATAAACAAACTTTTTCTTGAGAAAATAAAAAATATATAATAATAATTCATTTTTAATTACATAATTTTAAATCTTTCAATATACTCTATAATATTAAAAATCACACCTTTACCCTTTATGTACATATATTACTACTATTACTACTACTACTACTACTACTACTACTACTACTACTACTACTACTACTACTACTACTACTACTACTACTACTACTACTACTACTTGTATGTTTTTTGTATATTATTAATTTATTGATTATTATAAGAAACTAATGAGTCAATGCATTTTTTTTAAGAACAGGGACGTACTAAACAACCGTACATAATTAAAAAATAAAATAATTTTATCTACTTTAAAATACTATCAGTATATATCAGTAAAATAATTTTGAATTCGAAAATTTTACCTATAATTTTTATTTTAAAGTCAAAGAACGACAGATGAAACAAGCATAAATCTAATAATATATGCACGTATGTATGTACGTATATTTAATTTAGACTTGTTATAGCTTATAGCGACTGACCGTCCATAGACCAGTAGAGGAAGAGCGACTGCTAGAGTATTGTGGCACTCTTAGTGATTCCCGTCACGCATTGGCGACCACTTTACTTGGACACAATTCAGTGAAGTCAAAAACAGGCTGCACCGTCAGCTTTCGCACCGGGTCGGTTTTTTCGTCTGTACAGTACTTTCTTTCTTTTTTCCGTCGCACACTCTTTTCCTCGTTCTTCGCTAAGGCTTTTTCGTCTCTTTTCTCTAAAAGTAATCAGCAAATCGCTAGAGAACGCCATAATAGTACAGCCATAGTAGTAGTCGGTCGAGGACGGTATTTTTTTTCAAAAAATTTGAGAAAAATGAAAAAAAGGAAAAGAGACAAGGAAAAGGAATTCATATACTTCTTAATTCAAAATCTGGGGAAATGAACGAGAAAAATTGGCTGGCAAAAATTGCAGACAAATAACGTTCAAAGCAATTGCAACTGTATCTCTTATAAATGTAAATAGATAAAAGATCGTTTTTGTCTATTAAATCAACAAAAGTCTTTAAATTCACTCATATCATCATTACTTATTAATTAGAATTTTTTTTTACTCTTCATAACTTATGCCCATATAATAAATAGTATAAAAGTTTATTAAATTGGAATTATTATGTAACTAGTAAAAGAACGTTTTAAAATATAGACATTATGAAAATCTGAAAAATACATGCATTTTCATATATTGTTTCTATATTATTAAAATTTGTTAAGTTTTTTTAAATTCTTGATAATAGTATACAGGATTAGAAAAGGCTTTATACTTACATCGCTAATAATATTTTACTTAAAAAATTATATTTTTCATCTCAATTTTTAACATTTTTTTACGAAAATAAATAAAAGTTAAAATTATTAAGTATTATTATTAAGTATTTATTAAGTAACGTGGCTAATCACTCAAAATATCTGATTACTTTTTATTTCATTTTAAAGGGAGATATAAAGAGAAGCCTTAAATAAATTGGAGAATAAGTTAATAATTAACTTAAATATGGAATCAAAGATTCCATTTTAATAATTATGTTTTATTAAAACAAAAAAATAAATTGAATAATCGAGTTAAATTTATTTCAGCTGTTTTTAGTCTGTAAATAATAGTTTTATTATGTCAGATAATTTTTTACACTTATTTTTTAATTCTTACAAAAGTAGTAAATAAAGATATTTTATTTTCTTAAGAAATATTTGCAATAAAATATTTACGGAACAAGAAAATATCAATATCTAAAATCAAAACATTTTATGATGATTTTTTAAATTTTTAACATTTTCAAATAATAAATTTCATAATTTATTGTATCCCTATCTTCTAATTTAAATCTCTAGTATTTAGGAATTTTCTATAATATTTGTATACTAATTTTGTTTTTAATACAATATTTAAAAGCATAAAAAAGAAAAACTTTTATTCAAATTGTGGTAAGAAGAAACTTAAAAATTTGTGATTTACTTTATTAATTCTTTTATGACATTATATTTTAAAATGTTAAGTTTATATGAAGAACACGATCCTTAATGAAAAAATTAATTCACTAAATAATTTTATTAATTTCTCCTAAATTTTCAAAATTAATGTAGATATTAAGTTTGATAAATCATATTACTTACATACCACGCTGTAATATCTTCATGCCTAATATATATGTAAAATTATTATTACGTATACAGTTTAGGAAGTAAATACAACTATATATTTCTGTAATATTATTTGAAATAGTTACTTTTTCAAAAATTTCTTTTTTTAGAAACGAAATTAACTTATTATATTACAAATTCTATTTATTTTATTAATAATTAATAAATACTTTATAGAATTTTTTTTTCATATATATTTATATATTGATGACTAATTGTGAAATATTGATTTACGAGTAAAATTCATTATAAGAATCAAATTAACTTTTTATATTCTTTTTACTTTTTACACTTAAAAAACTAACACTTTGGAAATAACAAATTAATGTTATTCATAACGATCTCCTAACCTTTGTCCGCAAAAAACCACCGTAACAAATATTGATAATCGTATGTGTTAAGTAAAAGTAATGTTGACTAATTTCTGTGAGTATTAAGTGAAACATCTATGATACTGCGAAGGCACACTGAAGCATGAACAAAAAAAGTGACAGAGAGAGAGAGAGAGAGAGAGAGAGAGAGAAAATTAGGATAAGTTTACTTAAGAAAAGATACGATCATTGTCTGTCGAGAGATGGGGGTAAATAAGAGAATACACATGCAAAAGTGAGAAGAGTGAGAGTGCGAGATGACGTATTCATGAAAAGGGGGTTGAAGCAGCTGCGAGACCATCTGGTTGCATGATAGATTATAAAGGACGACCTAATTAAAATCTACCACCGATGCTCTTCTTTCTGATATGGCCAAATATGCTGACGTAAAGACAGTTAAAGAAAAAACGAGACAAGTAAATAATAACAAGATCAGAACAAAAGCACGTAAGGTAAGTTGATTAAAAAGATAGATCTTAGAAGTACGTTGTAATATGTGAAATTCTTTAAAAAATACTTATGATTGGTATAAATAGTATGTAATATAACAGTGAAAATAACACTATATAATTATATATAGTATTGATTGCTATTATACGATAAATGAGAAAACTGATAACTTATAATTACTTTACCAGAGCAAGTCGATTGCAATAATTCTAATTATTAACCGAAATTAATGATAGATTTGACGTGGTCCTGAAATATAACTTGTATCTATACACTGAAAATAATTTAGTTATAAAACAATTATTAAATAATTTAAATAAAAACAAAAAATATTTATAAAATCTAATTATAACTTCAAACGCTTTTAATAAAAATGTTATAATCTTGGATAATTAAACGCAAAATAGAATAAGCAATTAAATTAACACTATTAATTAAGACGAAAAATTGAATTAATTTAAAGTTATTCTGAGTTTTAAGATATTAAACTCATAATCACATTAAATATTTTAAATAATAAGTTAAAATAATACAATTGAAATTGAATTTGAAATGTTAACTAGATTCAAAGAAATTATGAACTTTTTTACCAATAGTTTTAAAAGATTAAATAAAAACAAAATAATTAGTAATTAAAATGTATAAAGAAGCTTAGATGAATTTTCCTAATTTAATTATCGTTTATTAATTTTTAATCATAGAATATAAGTAGTTAAATCCAATATTTAATTTAAGAAAATCTACAAATATAAATTCATTTCCGAATAAGCTTCAAGTTTAACTTGAATCTTACGTAATTCTCTTTTAAATACACAAAGCAATACATTTTTTTAAATTATGTTATTTTTATTTTTTCGTTTATATGATGTTTGCAAAAATTATTTTAATTATAAACTAACCATATTCATTAATGTTCTTCTTTTTAGACATAAACGATAAAAAATCTGTAAAACACTTTAAAATATTGTAGTTACTAGAAACATTACTATAATATTTTTCATAGTCACTTTCTCTCTGATACGTGAGTATAGTGAAAGAGAGAGAGAGAAAGATAGATAAAAAACTGTAAAAAATATATGGTCTTATAAAGCTGTAAAAATTTTACGATTTCAAGATTATCCGTCATGCTTGGATGTACGACACTGCATGTGAAACGCGACTATACGTAGCGGTTGGCTTAGTTGCAATTCTCTTCCATTCTCATCTTTATCTCTCTATGCACTAAAAGACGTATGCTTATATTTTTTAAATTGGTCAATTAAAGCATCAATCACTTGAGCTGTAAATAACTATGATGAAATATTTTAGCCCCGTGAATAATGAATTTGATGATACTATTGAATTAAAACATATCATGATTGTATCATGGTTAACAAAAAAATATGTGACTATAATTAGCCGATGTAAAAATTTCTTTCTATAATTAGTCTACTTCTTGCAAATAGGAAAAATTTTAAATGTTTCTGTAGCATCATTTTTCAATTACGTGATAATATTAAGTTTGGTCAGACAATAACTGTTTCTCTTATTTTTTCAATGCATGGATTAAAATTCAATTTCTTTATTAGATATATAAAAATGAAAAAAGTTGTAGATTAAATTTCTTAGATATTATATTTACACAGATTTTTTAACATTAATTTTTTAATAAAAATTCAAGATTATTAACATTACAGAAAATAGATATTAAAAATTATTATATTTTTATTTAAAGATTTTTATTTATAAATCACATGATTTATATTTATTTTACCATAAATTACATCGTAATTTTTTTAAATAATTGAGAATATAAGTTTAATAATATTAATAAAATAAATAAGGATTAATTCCAGTTCTTAGAAAAATAAAATTAAAACAAATTTTTATAATATAGATATGTTGATTTATTTAAGATATGATAAAATAATACTTTCTTTTTAAATTTTTTTTACATAATTTACACTGTCATAAAAAACTCAAAAAATGAACTGGAGCACTACCTAACGGATATTATACGAGGATTTTTCGCAGTCGATAATACAGAGCTGTAATATTTTTTGCCTGCATACTTCTTAATATCTACGATTTTTTATTATAAAATCTTTTTTACGCAACTATATACATTTTTATTTAAAATTTTAATTTTGTTAACTTTAACAAAATTTAACTTTTTAATGTTTAAAATACTAATAAATATATACGTACAATTTACACGTATAATTACTTCAAAAACTATTTTAAATGTGATATTGATATCGACTTAATAATGTTAAAAATAGAGCAATAAGAAATTATAATGTATATTAGTTAAAATTTCATATTTTATCATTTTAAAAAGATTGCACTCGTGTAAATGATTAAAGAAAGATATTATTGCAATACATATAACTATATACACAGACAACTTTTTCAAAATGTAAATTCATACTTACAATTTTTGAAAATTCACTTGACAATTCACTTCAATAATACTATATATTTCTAACAATACTTGATACTGAAGAGAAAGGATTAACTTTTATTTTCAACGAAAATTATTTCTTTATAATTTTAAATAATACGAAAAATTTAATAAATGTCGTAAAGATTACGCATATTATGTATATTTTGTGTTTAAAATATATTATATTTATTTTGATTACTAATCTATTTCCTGCTTTTAAAATTTGTGAAACATAATATAAATTAAAATAAAATTAAAATTAAATAAATTAACGATTATATTAAAAATCAAATCTTTAAACTAAAACTAATTATATTTCATGCTAATAAATAAAGAATAATAATCCATTCAAGTTAAATTAATCATAAAATTAAATATTATAAGTAGATATAATAAATTTATAAAATAAAAAATTTTTATGTGCTTGTTTTGCAGAAAATGTATCTACGATTCGAAGTAAATTTTTTCTTATCTAACGCAAATTTTTTTTTAAATTAAGAAAGTCTGACTTAATTTACTTTTAATTTTTATATTTTTATATTATTTATATTATTTTTATATTATTGATACATTTATATATTAATCAATTCTTTTAAAGATAAAAGACAGAATATTTCTTATCCAACAAAAACAATATATCTTTAAAACGCATAATTAAATGTAATTAAGAGACTATTGCGAATAAAAATTTCTCGTTCAAATATGTATATATATCAATAAACTGACGCTGATTCGTGACAAATATAAATACTGAGTAAAAATTTACAATGAATACAAAGTAAGAAGGGTATTCAATAACAAAATACCATCACAGAATAAACATCTTAAATCATTTGAAATAAGATTTGAATAGAAAATTACGAAAAAGAAATAACTTTAAAAATTAAGGAAAATAATTTACTAAACAAAGATTTAGATTTAAGAAATTAAATCTTATACAAACAGAAATAAAATTGTGATTCTTCAGCTTTGAATGTGGTTATTATTTGGTTATGTCCGATAATTAAAATAAATTTCAAATTGAATTACTATTTTATTTAAGGAAATAGCTTAGAATAAACTATCTCAATACGTATCATCAAATTGAATAATTCATAACCTAGTTAAGAGGGAAAAAGTGTGATCACACAAAAGATAAAAATAAACGTTCAATTTTATTTTTTTTTATTAAAAATAAAAATTTTATAGGAATATTTTATTGGCATTAAAAACGAAATATTATGTTAAAATACTTTTATACTTGACGTTTTTGAAAATATTACAAAAAGAGGTAGAAAAGTAAGAAATAAAATTTTGCACTTAAAGACATAAGAAGAATAGTTTTTTCGCATTTTGTAATATTCTCATAAATTTGACGTGTGTGGGTATGTAAGCATACGCGCGCAAGCATTTAGATTTACACGTACAGACATGCATATATAACTATTTATGAATTGATATTTACATATATGTACTAGTAATACGTTTGAGGAGAAATAGCTTTTTCAAATTTACCTTCCCTCGCGCTTGCGCGTTTGAAATCGTACAGGCCAAGGCTTTTTGGATACGGGCCATCTAGCAGAGCGCAAAACTCGCTTTCTACCCGTACAAGAAAAATAAAACAATGCGGAATATCTTATACGGGCAGGAGAAAAAATTCAATTTTACTTTACAGAGATAGGATTTTCTGACTGTGTTTTTTTGCCCTCTTCAAGCGTGTCTTTGAGGGCGAGTTGCAATCTACATATACCTGTGTTTCGTGCAACGTTTTATGATTCCTTCGATTCGATTTCTTGTAAAAGAAACAGATATAGAAACGAGATTAATATACGCAACAAAACAAGAAAAATTCGACTTTGGGCACTGTGCCTGCTAACAAAATGCATCTCTATTATGACCAAAGTGATCTTTTATTAAATAAATATGTTTATATACATATTTTTTTTCAATACTTGCTCTTAGATAATTTAGTTCATTTTCTTTCTAGTCCCTATTTACTTCCCTCCTTTTTCTCTCTTTTTCACAAAACACTCTCATAGAATTGGCGATGTGAAAAATGTCTATACTAACATTTGTGCGTTAATACAAAGAAAATATACGTAGGTACATTAGATGTTATCTAAATTAATATGGTAGAGTATAATCACACATTTTTTTAATACAAAAATGCACGATTTTAATGACTGAATTTTACAACTGTACAGCAAGAAATGTACGAGCAATTTTCATTTTATAAATTCAACGATTGCAAATCCAGCATTTTTTATTGATTTCAAAAATGGTCTTTATTAAATGAAAATGACTATCCTATATATGTTTTTTAATAAACCTAATTAGCAAAAATAGTCGTTTAATACATGAATATTGTTTTTCCTTTTAAGTCATATTTTAACAATAGCAGTTGTGCCAAAGTTAACCAACTTTACTTCACTTATATTTTTATCTAATATTTTATGAATTCTTGAAGAAAAGGAAAGAAAATGTTCCTCCAGCAACCGATGTTAAGGAATTGGTTGATAGGTGCGTGGATCAAAAAAAGGTGGACACTTATTTTATGCTGCAATTTGATGGTACGATACCGCGGTGGTTTATTATGCGCGAGGTAGAGTTTATTACTTTCGAGGCAATGGGTTTCGTCGTGAAGGCGCGATGTGGCTACGCCAAGGGCATACGCCTGTCGGCGATGCTTCGTTCGCCGTTTGTCTCTGGTGTTTGCTTCCGTGCGGAAGCTGATATTCTGCTCCTAAAATATTTTCTGGAGCGATTTAAATACCCTAATTTGTGATGTTCAGAGCCGCTAACCGTTTCGTGGAACCTCAACAACAACAAGGTTCTTAAAATATTAGCAACCGTTCGAGACTTGGTTGAAAACTCAAAAGTCATTAAACGTAATTACATCTAAAAAACTGTAAATAATTTTACGCGTGCGATGAAGTTTTACTTAACGTGCGCCAGCCTGTCGTCTACGGGTGACGCACGACAAATTGAATACTAATCTAATAATAAATATTAATCAATTTCCTTAAATATTATTGTAAAATAATATTAATTATTAGAATAACTGAATAATCATATTTTCATACCTTAATTATTTTAGGTTACAGAACACCATTTTATTTTCCATGTATTTCTAATAACTATATTATACTAAATTGTAAATAACTATTACTATGTCTACTTTTATAAAACTAAATTTAATTATAGCATTTTCGATTTAAAAATGTAAATTGATATGTGTATATTAAGAGAAAAAATATATATTTAAAAACTTTTTTTATATAAACAAACACATCCGTTTGTAAATATGTAAAGAATATAAAAAGATGAAAAAAATGTTTATTCTTCTCAAACTTTAAAAATTTTTACGTATCTTATACCTCAAGTGCGCAATAAATCTCATATAATTAAAAAACTTAATCTCCGTGTTTGTCTCCACCAGAATATATTTCTTTTTCATACTTTCTATGTATATGTTTAACTGTACACCTGGAAGCAATGGCTAATAAAGCGCCATAATTAAAAGTTAATTCAGTGGGGAGTAGACGATGACGAAGAGGACGGCGATCCCGTGAGTGACTGCCAGTAATTGAAGCATTATTTTTCGATTAAACACTGTGCAGGCCACCGCTCTCCCAGCCATGCGGGATAGAAGCAAGTATGATATATACGCACACGTGAAAAGGAGAAAGACAGAGAGAGGTGTCGAGATGGGATTTAAATTAGCGTGAGAGCGCGACACGACATCTGTCACCTCCTTCCATTAAATGTCACTCTACTGAAATACCGCTGCTAAATATATATATACACGCGCGCGCGCGTATATATACACATATCAACATATATAAATATATATGTTACTAAAAGAGCACACAAGTGTAAGAAAGAAGATGGAAATCAGGAAGTCAAAAAGGAGTAAACATTCGTACTCCTTTTTTCACAAATATGTTTAAGACTATTTTTCGTAAACTTCGGTTAAGAAAAAAAGATACAAATGTATATTTGTATATGTATATGTATTCTTGACTTTTAAGGACTACATAACTATATTTATTTAGTGACTCTATTATTCAACTTCTTTCATTACTTATAAACTTTGATGTTAAAAACTAAATTTTTTAAATATTTGATATAAATAATAAATTAATATTTTTAATAAAAATATATATATTAGAAAATTATAGAGTAAAATTTTTGTGATATATTATTCTAGCATTTCACATTGAAAACGTACATAAAATATAAAATAATCCAAAAGAAAATTCGATACGATTAACATAGGATTGATTGGATTATATACATCATCAGAATCCGTTTTAAAATATTTAATGAATAACAAATTAATAAAGAAAAATTTTAAATTGAATTTATCTATTTCATCGTTACACGATTTCTTAATTATGCAAATCACTCGTCCCTTTATTCATATTTTTCTTCAATTACTTAAAATACGATTATTTTGATTTTATAAAAACTATTTTCTAATTATAAATAATTCATTTATTATAGAGGGTATTTATTTTCATAAGATTTTGGTATATATTATGTGTTTGTGTATAAATAAATTATAAAGTTTGTTGCTGATAGCTAGGGTTGATAAGCTATTGATGTCGCAACGCAAAGATATGTAAAGAAACAGGAGCGAAAGAGCAGAATAAATGATAATTCAAAAATTCCTTTTTTTCTTTAAGTTCGATTTATTTATTGGCACCACTGTACCGTTGTTTCAAGAAAAAAAGGAAAGATTCCGCTACTTGAGAGACAAAGGGTAACAGTAAAATCAAATCATATCAAATTTAGCCTGAAAATGTTACACTTGAGAAGTGGAAAGCCAACGAAAACTGCGACTCCGAGAAAAAATATAACGAGAATTTATTGAAGAAGAGAAAGCAATTGCAAGATTGAAAAATGAGTAAACCAATGAAAAAAGACTGACTGTTAAAGCAACTCACGCAAACAATTACAAAACAACTAACTGTGGTCATATTTTTGCAAACTAGTATAAGCTATTACCTTTCTCTCTCTTCGTTTGCCTCTCTTTTACAATATTTATAAGCAACAATAAGTTTTAACTATCACACTAATGGGTCAATCTCCTAAACCCTTTTCTACTTACAAAATATGTTTTATTACCATAAAAACTGCGCTCACATATCGTAGTTTTTCCTAAGCTCTCGCGGTATGGGATCCTTACATAAAAGTCCTTTTTTCATTTGCCACCTGCAATGTAATTCATAATGGCTAATAGTTTTTCAATAACATTGCAATAACATGAATAAAAAACGTTCTGTGTGCCCAGCTGGAGGAATAGGCCGTTTTATATTTTAAACTATGCTGGTGGAAATTTGCTTCAACTTTCCGATTTCCACCAGTATCTATTCCAGAATTAAGCGTCTACTCTATTCTTAACTAAAGTAAGATAAATCTTCATGCCAACGAGTGCACGATCCAGATCTACCTATATCTATATCTATATCTGGAATTACACCTGGCTACACCGGATCCCACTGGTCATTACAAATTACAGCAAAACGCTCATCAGATTAAGGTTTCTTGCCGTTGTGGATGGTACTGCGTTTAGATAAAACAAAACTCACGAAGGTGGCCAGACTCCCGCACTCTTGACTACTGCTCACTAAGGTATTCCTAATAGCGTAGAAGTTTTAGTTTTTCGGAATTCTACTTGACCTATATTGGGCTCGGATTATCCCTTTTTTTACATTGGGTCTGAATCATTTACTGACGACCCTTACAAAGCTAACTGCGCCGGCTCAAATTCGCTCGTTTACATGTACCATGCCACATTTAAATAATTTTTATAATATTCTTACAATTTTGTCTTCTGTCGCCATAAAACTAATTATAGATTTATACGACTCATTTTTTATTTTTTTACTTTTAACTTACAATTTGAAAGGATTTCATTAATTTATTTATCCATTGATCATAAAAATTAAAAATAGTATTTTTAATAGTATTTTTATAATTAATATTTGTAACATCTGATGTTAAATGAATCATAAATTTCTTACTCGAATTCAATTAAAAAATAATTGTTTTTAAAACTAAAAATTTATGGATTTTTTAAAATATATACGTCGTTTATAGATACTAGAAAAGAAAATTGAAACATATTTATAAAAAAGTTAGATAATTTATAAATAAAAAACAAAAAGACATTGCTGGAACGTATTTCTGATTTATAACAATTTCCAAGTATACAACTCTAATAGTCACTATTTTAATTATTAAATAATATAATCTAGATTAAATAGATTACTCATAATTATTAAAATTCTAGAATACAATTATACTTACAATAAATTATAATATATCTTTCATATTATATTTCTCAAATTTAGGATTTAAGCGTAAAGTTTTTTGTTTCTTACAATTATATACAATTTATTTATCTTTATGCTGAATTTCATATTTAACTTTAAATAGTAATAAATAATTTACAAATTTCAAAAGCTGAATTTTTTAAATATCACATATTTTTACATTTAAAAATAATACTAAATTAATATTGAATTAAAAATAAAGTAGAAAAATGTATACAAAATAATTTTTTGTAAGTTGTTTATTACTTAGATAATTAAAGGTGTATAATTCTTTTCTTATATGTATTTTATGAAAATTTTGCTGTTATGTCAACAGCATTATATATAATGTAATCTGATGGAATATGTTTCAAAAGTTTTATATGTTTGAATTTGAAAATATATCAGTATATTTTATTGCTTTTATTTTCTAGTAGTAACTAGATTTCAAGATTTTTCGTACGAAATTAAAAATATATATAATTTATTTCTTGCAACTCTTCATAATTTAATAACTAACACACCGATTTAATAATAATAATTATCATTATATCTTAAATTTTATACGTAATTAAAACTATAAACCTGAAACGTTTGTTGTGAATGAAACTAAAGTATTCGATCTATTTAAAATATAAGAGATATTGACGACATTTTATAAATTCAGATTAATTAAACTTAATATTACGTAAGAACAATAAACGAGGTAATAAAAGAGAATTAATAAAATTCGTGTCTAATAAAGATTATGAAAAAAAAATGAAAATAATAAGTTTTAAACATCGTATTACAAACATTTTACTCTTTTTCAATCTCAGCCTACTTCACCTCATCTCTCTATCTTTCTCTTTCTTTCAATCTTTTTGTTTATCTTTATCTTCCTTTTTTAGTATTGCTATATTACTCTGAAGATTTCGATCGTGCTTATAAGCTTTCCGAGAAAAAACTATTATTAAATTGGATTCTAAGGCTAGGCTTCCACTCACGATTCGCGACAAAGCTTTTGTGCACGGAAAATTGTGTTGGAACGAAAACGCGTATACATATATGATTCAAAGGACAGCGCATTCCAAAGTGAACATATTTTTCAAAGAAGAGAAAGCTGACTGAGGTCAATGGAGGCAATGAATAAACGAGAGCAGATATGAAAAGATGATAGCGTTCGACCAAAGTAGTAAATTGTGAAAAAAGAATATATTTAAATAAAATGTCGTAAGTGAGTTAAAGGAGATATTTATTAATTTGTTATATATTTATTAAATTCAATTGTATATACATAATTACAATAAGTTTTTAAAAGTTTATTAAAAAATGTTTCTTTTTTATTATTGCATTTTAATCTATAATTTATCGTTATACATTATATAATTTCAATAATTTTGAATAGTAATCAGCTTAAATGCATTTGTGCCAAATAGTAAAATTAAATAAATATATATTAAATAAAAAAATTAAATATATATATACGTAACTTTTAAAAATTGTAAATATAAAATTAAAAAATAGAAGAAAAAAATTCTATGATACTTAAGCTAATATCAATACAAAAAATATCAAATGCACTAAATAAAATCTGAAACAAAAATAAATAAATAAATTAATGGAAAAATGAAAATAAAAATAGGTGTTTAAAAATAACAATAGGTATTTGTATACAATTAAAAAAAGTGCGTTCAAGAAGATTTCTTTTTCTTATTATATTAATATAATAACCTTAATTTACTTTAATATAATATTCTGTATATTTATCGGATATAAATTCATGCGTAACCAATTACATGCAATACAAGAAAGTTTTGGTTAATTCAAATATAAAATAATATATAGTTAACTAACAGTATATACATTAATTTAATATACAATAAGGTATTGGTTTAATATTAAAATTAAAAATAAGAAAAATTTAAAACAACATAAATAAAATGAAAATTCGGTTAAATTTCAATGGGAAATATATTATGAATTAAATACTATTATATATATTATATACATACGTTTATGAGAAAATATTATTTATATCAGGTATTAGTCAAATATTTGTCATACAAAATACATCTTAAAATAAAAAGCCTGAAGAAACCTTTTAAAGGGCTGCTAAATGAAATTCGGCTGAAACATGTACAGATAAAAAAATAAAAATAAAAATAAAGCCTAAAGAATGTAATGTTGTAAAATACTAACATATATAAATATAAACACAAATGAAAAGAAAAATAAAGAATAAAAAAAGAGGAAGATTATGCGAAAGAGAGATAGAATTTAAATTTAAAACGAGCAGTGTAATATAAAAGCAGCGGAAGGGATCAACATGCATTGTAAACAGTGCTATAAGTCTAATGGATAAAGATGTTTGAAAGATGAAAAGGTTGGTCATGATAAAGCAAAAGAAAAGCATACATAAAATAAGTTGTAATAAAAAAAGTTCTATTATGTGAGAAGGTTTTGAATAGTTGAGTAAAATTGTTAGTAGAAGATAAACTACAAATAAGAATGAAATTAATACAGTAAGAACAAATAGAAAAGTTATTATTAATTTTTAATAAATTGAAATAAAATATTCACAGAGAATCACCTATTAGTGAACGAAAAAAGGAGAAAGCGTTTAACCTTAAGGCACAGTAAAATAAAGTAAAAAGAAATGGAATTTAGAAAATGGAAGGGCTTAAATAACAATGAAAAGGATGAAGGTAGCAGCTTGAAAAAGAGTATAAGAGTATAAGATTGCTACTGAAACAGGTCAGGAGAAATAGGGAAAAGAAATTCAAAAATAAACTACAAAGAGAAACTTCGGAAAAAAACAATTATTTTTTGGAACGTCACAAGTTTATTAAATAAAGACAGGACAACCATTTTTGTATCGTTCAATATTACTCGTTTTTATGAAAAACGTTATAACCAAAGAAAGTATAAAGAAGCAATAAATTTTTAAAATGAAAAAACAAACTATTCTTTTATACGAAAAATGATAACTATAATAAAAAAATAACAAAGAATTAAAAGTAAAAAATAAACTTAATTCAAATGAAATAAAAAATTTATTTCATAATTTATATATCGATAAATAATACTTAAATAATGTTTTAAAGATAGAAGTAACAAAAGCAGTTAAAATAAATTTATAATAATTAATTTATAATAATTTTAATTATTTATTAAAATATATTTAAATTTGAAAAATAAAAATGCGAAAAAAATTATTTAAATTTAAATCTAGTAAAATTTAACAAGTCCCACGCGTAATAAAAATTAATTATTACAAATATTATAATATATGGTCATAAATAAGTATTTTTAGTTTATAAATACAATAAAAAATAATAATCAAGTTATTAAAAATGAAATATTTAACAATAATTAAATTAAAGCTGATAAAGTATAAAGTACGTCCTAAAAGATATGAAATGAAGATTATTTTAGAAAATAATAATAATATAAAAGAATAAACAAAATAAGAATATCGAATGATCACAGTCTTAACGCTTATAAAAACTATGTCAAAATTAAAAAATAAATTATTTAAAAATATTATTTAAAAAAACTTCAAATAGATAAAAGTAATATGGTTCTATTTAATACCAAAAAATTGAATTAATTGATTGGAAATTAAGGTAGTAATTGAAATAATACAAAATAAATGAATTATAAATAGAATTTAAATTATACAAATAGATAATGAGATTTTGAAAAACTAATATTTTAATAAGAAAAAGTTCAACAGAAAGAATAATACTTATGAATTTATAATTAAATGATATAACATCAATATATAACAAATAGACGCAAATTATATATAAAACTATACATATATTTTATTTTTACTTACAGCATATAAGATATATTCGAATATATATATTTAAAAGAATATTAGAAGTATGAATAAAAATTCAAATATATTATAACGGAAACAAATTTTTTTAATATAAGATGAATATGAATTTTTGAAGACTATTTAACAACGTTATCAAATAAAATATTTAAATATTTATTGAGAATAAAAAAAATAATTTGAAGGAAAATAGAATAAATTTTTCTGAAATTATTAGAAAAATACTATATTTTGCAAATATTACAGATATGAAACCATAAAGAAAAATACATATAAAGTAACTATTATAGATAATAATACATGAAGAAGAATAAAAATATGATTATAAATAAAAAAAATAATAAATGTCTACGAATTAAAGGAATATAACAGAATTCTACATCTTAATAAGTTGAAAACATACGTAGCTTTAAATAAAAAACAAAGCTTTTCCTTAATATAAATGAGCAATATAATATAAAATATGAAATACCTAAACAATATAATTATAATGAAGGAATTCTTAAAAAGAAGTTTAATTTTTAATGATAATAAAATGAATGTACCGATATTTTAAAAACGAAAAATGGATTAAAAATGTAACTATATACGAATATACAAGTGTTTGTAAATACTTGTATAATATACAATTAATATAAAAAAGAATTACATCGGTTATAATCTAAATTTAAAAAAAAATAATCTCACCTAACGGTGAATAACAGTTATATAAAATGTATTCATTTATAAAACAATTTAGTATCAAAGTATTATAACAAAATTAAATCGAACTTTTTTAAATAGTATAAAATTAAAAACTTTAAAATGAATAACTTGATATTGACTTGAAACAAAAGCTTATATTTTAACTAAACAAAAAAATTATAATAATAACCTCTGGACATAATTATGAACTTATTTATGCAAGCTAATTTCATTTTAAAGTAAAAACTTTTAAATAAACTTGATGTTACAGAAAAAAGAACCGAGGAAAAGAAACAAAAATAATGTAACACAATAAATAGATGAAGAGGCCTACAGACGTAGATAGAAAACTAATAGAAAAAAGAACTAGATATATACATATTCTTTATGCGATCACCTGTTTGTACTTTCAATTTGACTCTTCCTTGACTTCTTCGTCGCGTTGCCCTTCTGAAACGTGCGCATGATGTATCCGTTCCGAGCAATGAACGTAATCTTCGAGCTACTCGCTCAAGAGCGTGCAGCTAAGATCTAAAGCTCTGTTTCATATGGATCTTTCGTATATATCAAATTGGAAGCGCAACTTGCAAAAAAATTTTTAATAGTAGAAAGAATGAGAGGACTGCATATATATTCTACAGTAAACCCGTATTAGGGATGCATAAAAAATTTATGCTATTATACTATTAACTTCATAAATTATGTTAACACTTTAAAAATATATTCAGTTTAAATTTCTGTTTAACTTTATCACTATATAGATTTGCATTTTTAAAACGAAATTATTATTTCATTCTTTAAAATATTGAAAAATGTTATCAATTTCTCAATTTGATTTAATTTGATAACATGAAAAAGATTATGATATTCACTTTCTAAAATAACAAAAATTTATTTTAAATAATATATATTTTTTCTGAACAA
This sequence comes from Platyscapa corneri, assembly GCA_018907185.1. Lineage (NCBI taxonomy): Eukaryota > Metazoa > Arthropoda > Insecta > Hymenoptera > Agaonidae > Platyscapa > Platyscapa corneri. The sequence continues at coordinate 2,031,375 of JACCHW010000004.1, forward strand.
AAGAAAAATGGCAAAAAAATGTATTAAAATAATGCAGATCTTCAAAGATCAAAAATGAAAATGAAAATAATAAATATCTTATTATAAATAACTATAAAAAATAAAGTTAAAATTAAAAAAAAATTATTAATATGTAATAAGTATATTTATATAATTTGCAAATTTTAAAAGAAATTATATAAAAATTATTGATATGATATTATATAAAAAATTTTATTAAAAAAAATATATAACAAAAATAGTTAAATTATTAATCATTTGTTACATTTTTATTGTTAGGACAATTATAATTTTACACAATTACATTTCCAGTTTTTATTTTTAAATTATTATATCATTTTAAATCTCATTAGATCCTTTTCATCAAGATAAAAAAAAGTTCACGTTATTGCAAGTTTAAAAGCTATTTAGGAAAAAAGTACTATTTAGCGATTAGCAATTTTATATCTAAAAATGTCAAATATATTAGATATAGTTATCTACGTTAATTGGAAAAGATGCACAAGCTTATTTTTTCATTTTATGATATGTTAGATTAAATTCAAATAAACTTACATTATACGAGTATTTTTTATCTGATAATTCATTTTTATAAAGGTAAAAATGAAACATAAAGTTTACTCACGAAATAAGTTTTCAATATTTCTTTTTGATAATTGTACATATAAACAAGAACAAAATTTTTTAAAATAGCATTGCTTATATACGTTTCAAATTTAACTGCAGATAAATATAAAAAAATATTATGTAAAAGAGTTTATTCTAAAAATTCACTTATTTAGTTTTAAAAATAAAAATTTGATGTTAATTTTATTATAAGAGTAAGAACAAAATTAACTTATACCATTATATTTTAGTTTATTCAAAAAAATATAAAATAATATATATTATTAATAATATATTGTTGGCTTACGCAGCCGTCGTCTACTTACGAAGCGAGGAAAACGAAGGACGAGTCTCCCTAGCCATTATCGCGACGAAAGAGCGCGTCGCACCGCAGAAACCCGTCACCATACCCCGCCTGAAAATACAAGCCGCGCTGTTAGGCACGCGACTAGCCAGCTTTGTCGACGCGAGAGTACAGATTTCTATAAAGAAAAGACTCCTGTAGACGGACTACATGGTGGTGCTCGTGTGGATCCGCGGGGAACCACCAAAGCACTAAATTTTCGTCGCGAACCGATTACCCCGCCGACGAAACCGCGCGAATAACGCCCACGCGCACGCATGCACTCTGGTTCGACGGCCCGAAATTCCTACACGAGAGAATTGACCGCGCGAAAAAACAGACAGCTCTGCGACGGTGTAGCCAACCAACGAACCAGTCGTCCGAGAGCACATGCTCGCCACCACATGGGTCGAGCTGGAGCTATCGCTCAAGACTCGGCTCCTGGGCTGGGCGGGCATGTTAAACCTAGCCACCAGGATCTCGTGACCGCATGGTCCAAACGACCACTAATAGTCGACGGAAATACTAACGAGAACATTTGGATCAAGCGGGCGCAACAAGAGTCCTTTGACGCGGACATGCGAGAGCTGCGCCATAGCGGAGTTGTCAAACGCAGCAGCCGCCTAGCAACACTTAACCCTACTATGGGATCGGACGATATCCTCAGGGGAAGGGATTACGCAACCGCCCGGGTGTAACGAAGAATTTAACAACTACCCTATAATGCTGAACGGCAAGTACATGATGACCAGGGCGATCCTTAAGAAGTACCACCTCAAGTACCACCACATTAGCACCAAAACCGTGGTGAATGAGGTGAGGCAACAGTACCACATCCTGGGACTAAGAGCCGCACTGAGATAGCTCGATCATCGATGCTTGGGCTGTCGCTTACTGGGTGGGCAACTTGACGACCAGATAATGGGTACGTTACCCTACGCGAGGACAGCGTACCGCGAGAGCCTCTTTAGCCACACCGGAGTTGACTACTACAGACCGATGTTCGTCAAAGTAGGATGCCGTCGCGAGAAGAGATGGGGGTTGCTTTTCACCTGCCTTACGACGCGGGCAGTACACCTCGAAATAGCAGCTAAACTCGACTTGAACTCCGCCATAATAGCCATCTAGCGAATTGCCGCGCGTCGTGGAGTGCCCACGTGTTTATACAGCGACCACGGGAGAAACTTTCGCGGGGCAAGCAAGGCGTTGACCGCAGTGGCGCAGACTTTGAACGAGTAGAACCTGGCATTCAGGGCAAAGGCCAGGGGAATCAGCTAGAACTTCAACCCGCCTCATACACCCCGCATGGGAGGTCGCAGAGGAGGTGCTCAACACGGTCTTAACCGAAGTGACGCACTCCGTAAACTCCCGCCCGCTCACGCACGTCTCAGTGGATCCGCGAGACAAAGAGGCACTGACACCCAACCACTTCCTCATGGGATCCTTCTTAGGAGAAGTCTGATTATGGGGATATGAACGCGTCGAGATATCTCCTCGCCGACAGGGGCGCATCGCTCAGAGCTTCGCCGATGCGTTCTGGAAGTGATGGATAAGGGAATACCTGCCGATCTTGATCTCGCGACCAAAGGCAGAAGGGGACCCGCTGAAACCAGGTGACTTGGTACTAGTGATCAATTACCAAGCACTTCGCAACGCGTGGGCGAGCGGTACGGTTGCCCGCGTCTTCCTTGGGGAAGATGGGCAAGTGGGCGTTGCCGAAGTGCACACTTCCAGCGGGAAGTACGAGCGCCCAACACAAAAACTAATTAAGCTTTCGTCTTCAGCAAACACGTGAAAATTGTGAAGCAGGGCCATATGTACAGCCCACCTGCAGTATAATTACACATATAAGAAAATTAATAGGTAATAGATTTAAGATAAAATTTTAAATTACGCAAGACCTCGTACTACAAACATATTTCCTCGACCAAACTTTCTCTCTGAAATACCATCAGTGCACCGAGTCTCTCCTATCTCCTTTAAACTTCTTTCCACTATACCACCTCCTGAAACTCCAGAATTTCGCTGCCCAACTAGCCACTAAGATGTCCCACGCATCATGGAATCTCTCTTTTGCGAGATGACCCCTGCCTCAGAAACGCCTAGTCGGGAACACCATGAGAAAACTGTATCGGATGAAATATGCTGGTCCAGGGGGACTCTAGGACAAGTCTCGAACGCGAAACGAGCCCCGAAATCTAACGAATCTAGACGGCCACGTCGCAAAATCGGTTGCGCCAAGCACGCAACGTCTTCAAGCGGTGCAAAGGCCGACCCGTATGCCCCGATACGCGACATGGGAAGAAAACGCGGACGATGGCATAAGTGGAACATGGCTAAGACGGCTAGGTAGGACCCATAGAACTTTAATGGCTTTTCTTCCTGAAATATCACTCAGGGGGTTTTTATGCCTAGGTTAAACGTTACGTTATCGGTGCGAAGTCAAACTTGCGCACAGGGGGAAAGTTTTGCCTACAGGATTCCCCGAGGGAATCCCCCGAGGATCGAGAGTGTTGCTAACAATATCTCCCGGGGGAATTCCCCGCGAACCGAAGTTTCCGAACCAGCCCGAGTCGTAAATGACGGCCTCGGGCGGCTTTTCTAAACAAATGTAACGGTTTTGCGAAATAAACCGAGTTTCTGAGGGTTTTCTCCAACACGTGTGTCATCGACCTTGTGAACCGTAATTGTAAACCTGGTGCACAGGTATCAGGACCTTTCCCTATATAATCAGCGGAAAATAGGAAAGCGATTCTATTTCGTTCCGATCTTCAGTACGGCAACACCTCTTTTCAACGTGTTTCGTGCGCTGAATAAAGTCGATTGAAACATACCACTGAGTACTTTTTACGTCACCTTGCTTCTCCTCAACTTCCCTCTGAATCGCGAATAACATATATAAAATAATATATTTGAATAAAGTTATACATTTTACTTAAAATGTCAAACATTTATAAATTTATAAATAATTTATAAATTTTAGTTAAAAAATTCTTACTGTTAAAGAACTTTTTAAAATATATTTTTCTACAATACTTTATATATTTTTTTTAAAGAATAAACCTGAATTTATTCGAATATCTTGAAAAAATGTTTTGAAAATCATAAATCTCTAAATAAGAAGATAATAAATAATTCAATTATTTCATTAGTCGTTATTTTCATCCAAAATTAAAGATTAAAATTTGAACTTTCTTTCGTTCTTTTATTTAATATTTATTGTATGTATAATAAAAACAACTAATAAAAAATATTTACCGCTATCTTCTACAAGAACATTATAACAATCTTTTTTTACTGTTCCGGAAAATTTATTGTAAGAAATTATAGAAAAATATTAAATAATCAAATAATAGTTTAAAAATTCTTTATTGGTATTTATTTATAGTAATAGTGAATTTATGAATCCAATTGATGTTATTGAAATAAGATTGCTCTTTTTTTTATAATTGAGATAATAAAAAAATAAGCTGGACTAATAAACTACTATCGATTAACTGTTTTAATCAGTTTCATTAATAAAAATTGTATAAAACAAAATTATATACTAGTGATAAATAATAAAAATTAAAAAATGCGTTTTTTAAGGTAACGAAAAAATTATACACGTATTTAATATTTGTAGAAATATTCAGAAAAAAAAAAATTTTAATTAAAAAAAATCTTATAGTAAATCATAATCAATAACATTTTATTTATGCCTAATTCTGAAAATGATTCTATCTAAATTATTCACCAATCAGGAAACTCAAACTTCTTTTTAATTAGATATTCATTTTAAGTTATAATAATGATGGATATTTTATAATAATTGTATACGAAATGATGGAATTTTTTAAATAAATTTGAAAAAAGTCATTATAATTTTTTAATTTATTTTACAAAACTAAATTCTTTAAACTTTTGATACTTAGCAATTAATTTTTGCAAAGATGGTGGATTTGCAGGTTTATCGAAAACACTATATTGTATAATTTTTAGAAATTATTTCATATTTAATATTATTATAATTTTATAATAATTTTACAATATTTGTAATTATCGACAAAATTTAGTTTAGAAAATACAAGTGAACTCTGTCTATCATCTTTTCTGGTCTAAGGATGAGTCTGATTCAATGTGTAAATCTAAAGCGAGTAAGTGAAGTGTCTTACTTGCTTGTGGGCTCCTTTATAATTTTGGGTATTCGAATGTGCTCATAATAATTGTTTATTTAAAATTCTAGGTGAGAAGCGCACTCTTTATCGATAATAATCTGCTATTTAATCTTTTAAATGAACAGTTTATCATTGCCTTGAAAATCGAGATGAATGATGTTTTGTCTATTGATAATAAAATTTAAGAAGATGATATTTGGATGCTTAGCAGTAGTAAGAGTTTTGAAATAGTGTGATAATGTGTCGATATTGAAATGTTTTGACTGTCTCAAATACTTTCGTTTCATTAAAAAAAATATAGGCGTAGAAGATTTCTAACAGCGCGCGTAATGCATACCCTGTCTTTGATAGCATAAAGAGTGTATGAATAGCGTGAATGTATATCAGTACGTTACAGTTTATATTACGTAATTTTAGTAAATTTTAGTAACGATATTTGTTTTTTTTTTTTTGTTATAAAACATTCGAACAATGCAATAAATTGAAAGGTTTTCTTAATCTGTTTCTAATAATAAAAGAACAAAAAAAATTTGCGTGTATTATCTACTAGCCAAAAAAGGTTGTAGCAAATTATACGCATGCATTTGTATATATAAAAGTACGAGTTATCATACAGCAGTGTTTTACTTCTGTTGAAATAATACTAGCGCTCGTCCACTCTCCATGTGTACACAATTTGCCTTTGTCGTGTATACCCGTGTATTAAAGCATTATATATACATATTGATCTCATCGAATCTAATAGAAATTTTTTATTTGTCACGCTTTCGTTTATTTAGCTTTTTATTCTTTTATAAGTTTATTTTCTCTGTGTATCTCTCTCTCTCTCTCTCTCTCTCTCTCTCTCTCTCTCTCTCTTTATATATATATCTGTCCATCCTCTCCTTTCTTCTTTTACGTCTTTCCAGCATCTCACAATCATGTATTAAACGCGTTAGAAGCACTTACGAAGCATACTACCACTACAACTACCCCATTACTTTTCCAATTCTATTTCCTTGAATTTCAGTAACATCGAAACTTACATTGAAGCCTACGATGTACACTATACATTGTCTACTTTTATAGCGAAGTATCTGGATTGAAACGTTTTTTACATTCGATCAGCTGTACAAGTTTGTAATCAATTTCTCCGGATTTATTCCTGCATTATATTCTAGCAATATAATGTTTAAGGTTGATATTTAATGTTGATATAATGCTTAGATGATACTTAGTTGATAGATGAAGTTTATTTTTTTTCTTTTCATACAGTGTAAGATAAAAAGAATAATATTACAACAATTGTCTTGTTTTCATTTTTATTTTTATTTATTTTTTCTTACTAATTCAATGCATTATATTTTCATTTTTTATATTACGATTTTTTTGCTGTTCATACCAGACATTTATTTTTTAAATTTTGTTGTATAATATGTGAAAATCTTTTATCCATAACTAATTAATTGCTGAAATCTTAAATTTGAAACATATGTGTCTTTATTTTCACAATTATTACTATTTTTTACATGTTTTACATTTGTTTTTTACATACTAGATACATCTACGGAGTTATGCCTCGAAGAAAGTTCTGCCGTATTATTTATTAATTTCGGCGCGCTGTAAACATCTTATTTCTATCGTATTTACAAAAGTATCGCTACAAATCTAAAGAATTATAAAGTAATATATATGAAACAATTATTAAAAATGTTAAAAATTACGTTAGAAAAATAAAATAATTTACAACTCAGTTTTATACTTATAACATTTTTAGTTAAAAATATTTGTTTTAAAAACAAAATTTATATGAATTATTAATTACATAATATAAACACAAAAAACTAACAATAAGATTTTTAAATCGAAGGTGAAATTCTCATTTAAAAATATGAATACGAAACAGGCTTTAATAAATAAGTAGTTTTATTTTAAGTTTAAAAAGTTTATATATATAAGCAATACACCTATTTATAATCTTAATTTTATATAACAGATAAAATTATAAAAAAATAGTGAAAATTTCAAAAACGCAATTTATAAATATATGATTCTTAAAATATTATGTATGAAAATATAAAAAATATTTTTATAGAAGTAATTAATTGTCAATTTTAATATGCGTAATGTTTTTTCTAGTATATGTAGTAAATATATTGTATTAAATTGAAAATTAAACAGAACTTAAATAAGATATCGATAATTCTGAATGCTTTGTAAAGTTATAAAAAGTTTATATAAATTATGCCTAATATTTTTTAACATCTTTTCAATATTGTATATATGACGTGCTTCGACATTGAAAATAATATTTTTCTTTTTTCTTTTACTTAACTATAATTGACGCAAAATAATACTGACAGAGTGTAACAGCTGATATTATAAAACTTTTTAAATATAATTTCATCATTTTACACGAAGCGATTCAATGAATTAAATTTAGTAGGAATGAGAAATAAAATATGTAAACAGAAGAAGTAAGAAAAAAAAGAAAGGCACAGGGCAAATTAAATCGGGAAAGCGAGTAAAACAAGAAAAAAGAGAGGAAGAAAGAGACAGAGTAATAGAGAGAAACAGACATGAAAATTTAAATGAGAAAAGAGAATAAGAGATAAAAATAAATATAGACATAGAGAGATTGAAAGAAATACAGAGATATAGCGATAGAAAAATTCTATAAACTTATGTAATCTATAAAAACTTTGTATAATCACTATGCATATATATATATATATATATATATTTAAATTGTAAAATATTCAACACCATCGAAAATTTTTTAAAATAAATATTTTGAAAATAACTAATAAACAAGAATCCTTTTCTTTGCAGGTATCGTAAACAATAAATCGTAGTTCTAATAAATATTTCTCAAATTAATTCTTAAGTACATCTGTGCATATACACAGATAATTGTATCTCACGTGTGTTTGAAGGAAGAAGGATAAATTATTATCTCCTCATGATCCCAGCATTTATTTCATTGTTACTTTATTTTTGTAAGCTCATTATATTTATTTTCTATCCATGCCTATATATGGAAATTTAATTTCTCTACTTTTACTAACTTTTGTTGTAAAAATGAATCATTCAAATGTAGCACTGTCAAATTTCTTACAACTTTATCCACGTTATCCATGAAATTTTCAATATAAAGAATATGTTAAATATACAAGTCTCGATCTTCCAATTAAATTGGCTTGAAATTTGTTATAGACATACAAAAAAAAATACAAGTAATATATTTATTAGATCGGCAAGTAAAAGAAAAAAGAATAAATAATAAAACTTGTTATATTCACGCTTTTGTATTCACCTGTAATATGAAAAAACTTTGAGTTAAAATTTTTACCTGATTTTCAATTCTATTTTATTTTAAAATAATATATTGTAAATACATAGTATAATTTATATTGTATTCATGCATTTATATCATATAGTAAAACATAACAAGAAAATAATTACAAAAACATACACCCATTAAATAATATAAAATAATAATATTCGTAAATTATAAAATAATAAATACAATATATAAAAATAATAAATATATAAAAAGATGGTGAAATTATAAATTGTACGTCGTAAAACTATGAAAACAAAAATATTACGAAACGATCGATCACTGAAATACGGAGTCAATCAATCTAGAAATATTTTCATTCGTTTATTACATCTTTTTATCTTTGTATCTTTTTATTTCTTATTCGCTTTTCCTGTTTAAATTCCCCTGTGCTTCTCTTTTTTCTCTCGATATTTCTATTTAATTTTTTTTATTTCCCATCCTTGATATCTTTAATTAATTGAATCACATCGTGCAACCTTTTGAAATTATATTCATAAAATTTTATAATATCAACTGTTACATCTTGGTATTATTGTTTTTCAGTAAATAATTTATAGTTACATAGATGAAAAAATCGAAATTTTGTTGATTTCAATGTTAAAAAACGTGAAATAAATAATAGTGAAAACATATAAAAAATATAAAATTAAACATTTTGTATTTATAAAAAAAGTACACGTATTTTATGATTTTATTGGTAATAAAGTATTTATTTGAAATTATAAAAATCTCGAAAAAATATTTAAAAATTAATGAACAAAAATAAAAAAAAATTGATCAATAATTAGAATAAGATATATATTTAAATTATGTACATTCAAATATAATTTATTCAGTTTGTGTAATAAATAATTTTGGAATATAAAAAGTATAGTGTATTCCTTTTGTGCTCTATATCTTTTTAAATTTATACTTCTAAAAAATACTTTAAACTCTTCATTTGCCTTTTGCAATAAAGAAAATAATTGTGATTGTATATTCAATATTGTAATAACATGTATAAAAAATATAATAGTAAAGAATAAATTATAAAAAGAAATATATACGGATAACTATAATTATTTTATAATAATAATTTTATGAGAAAAAGAAAAATAATTTTTAAATTTTCGAAACATTTAGAAACTTTTGGTTCCATTTAAGTATGGAAATTATAAATTTAACTTTTATCTAAAGTGAAAAGTTATGCACAATCTTGAAAAGGGAGTATTATTCGAAAAATTGTATGCATTCATTACATTTTTTTTTATGTTGACACTAAAATATATGACTGTAATAATCTCACTCTTTAAAGTGATACTTAAAATCTTCAAATACACAAATTCTAAAATAGTCTTCATCACTTCTTAAAAATGTGCTTTATACAAGGCACCGAACAAACAACTGAAATTAAAAGAAGAGCTATAAAAATTTTGACTGATTTACTGTAGCAATTTCAAGTATTTTTCAAAATATCTCCTTGAAAACACTTATGTATAAACATAAATTACAATTTCAATCGTGAAATCGAATCAGGTGTCAGAGAAGCAGTCAAACTTTGCTGCATTTTTGGTACACAAAAGTTTGACGGTGACACATGTGGAATTGTTACAAACTTCAAGTGATCTTGATAACCGAAGCAAGACAGCGGTGATGCGAGTTGGCGATATATCAACGATTTTGAAAAGCACGAGTAAACCGAAACGTTGAATACTCGTAACCAGTATTCATTATTTCACTATGTGGTTTTTATTGTTTCTTACACATTAAATTTATTTTAATTATTTAAATTGTAGTACATAAAACTTACTAAAATATTTCTATAAAAATATTTCTATCTAAAATACCTACAGCTTTGTTTATAAACTATTTATTAGCTTAAAAACAACTCTGAATTTTCGGACTCAAATTTGAAAATTTCAATAAATGTATGTGTTCGCGCGTAAGAATTATGTATTAATCTGTGTAATTTTCTTAAATATACGTACTTTGTATACAATAATGTTAAATTCTCATGAAAACTCCGCTAATAAAAATTTTGATTACTATATAAATGCTACAATATAAAATAGGAAACATCAGCATCTAAAATAAGGAATAAGATAAGTGCGTGAACACTAAAATTATTATTTTCATGTTCAAATTATTTAATCGCCAACATTTGTATGTGATACAAAATTATACATGTAAAGATAAGTGCATTTATTAATTGGTAAAAATATACTTTTTTTACTTGAACCGTATAAATATTCTTTACATAATTAAAGTTGTATATAAAACACAATAAACAAATTTTTAATCGCAAATACCTATTCATAATACATTATCAATATTCTATATAGTTAATTTCCTTATTTATCTTTCTAACTTTCTTTTGGAAAACTTGTGAACCTAAATATAACAATATTTTAAATATTGAATATTTAAAAAAATTCGGATTATATCAATTTTTATGCTTTAGATGATTTTTAATTGTGCAAAATTATTACTGAAACCACTAAACAGAAGTTTATTATTGATGATTAATAACAGCTAAATTTTTTATTTATTTTCTTTTATATTATGTTCAGTTTATATGGTTTCACTTTCAGTAAATTGACCAATAGATGTAGTACTTTCAAGCGTGATTTTTTTTACAAATTAAACAAATATTAACAAAATACAGTATACGTAGACTGTTCTTTTCTAACACCGCGATAGCTTCTATTTCAAGGCTTCCTATTCTTCTTGTTAACATTTAAAAAATTAAAAAATACACGTGATATTTTACAACTCAATGGATAACTCAATATAAATTGAAAAATAAATGTAACTATATGTAAGAAAAAATACATATTTTATTAAACAATATCCTTACTTTACTTAATTAAATATTAATTATATTCATAAAAATTGAAAATATAAACGACATTTTAATAAATTATATAAATATAATCATAATTAAGTAGTTAAATATTATTAAAAAAAAACTTTTTTAAATTAAAAATATATATTTAGTAATAATGTATAACATATGTAACAATAAATCTTTCCTTAAATTTGTGTTAATTAAAATTATATATAACCAAATATAATTATTAAAAATAATAGTATTTCAGTTACTATACTGTTCATTTAATAATTGTATATATTGTAATATTAGTTTTTAATTTACTTAAAACTTCATATGACGACTAAGTAAATATATTTTGAATATAGTGGATTTATAAAAGTTTAATATTCTCTTTTAAATTATATTATATATTATTTTTTGTAAATTACGTTATTTTAGAAATAATTCTAATTCAATTTATGTAAGCAAATGTATTTAAATAATGTAGTAAATATTTATTATATATATATATTATATATATATACTATATATATATATATGTATATAGATGTTTGTAGAAATCCTGGGTACCTTAAGTAATTATATTATACGAATATTTTAAAATACAAAATTCTGAAAATTATTATTAAGTCAAATTATATCAACTTGACCTTATAAATCAGATTAAATATATTATATATATATCTCACATACGTAAAGTACTTTTGTTTTATTAAAATGAATAAAAAATAAGATTTTGTACTCAAAAAAACTAAAATTATAAACTATTTTTGATAGCTTAATTATTTTACTCAACGTAAATATATATATGTACATGTACTATTAATTGATTTTTTGCTTAAAAAATTTGCTTTGTAACGATGCGCAAATATTTAAGTCATTTTTTATGTAAATCTGAATTTTTATAAAAATTGTAATAATATACTTTAACTTAAAATTTTATTAAAGCAACAAATAAGATATTTGATTATTTTTTTAATATTAAAATATAATTTAATACATTCATTTAAAAATAAATATTTTTCTTAAAGTTCACATCCATTTTTCTTCTTTATAATTTTACATAAGTCATAATATTCTATAGTTTATATATTAAATAACATAACAAGTAATGGACAGCAATATTTTAATATTTTTTTGCATAATTACATAAAAACTATTCATACACAATGTAAACATTTCAGAGGAGAAATAAGTATTAATACAACAAATTATCAATGAAGGAATGTATATAAAACTTTTTTAAATAGTTTTCATATTTTTAAATACATATTAAAAGTACATACTTAATAATTAATGAATATAATATATTTAGTTCTTTATTATCATTTTATACAATAAAATTATGTGTATAATTTAAAGCTTAAATTTTTTGTCATTTACTAATTAATAAATATTATACGTTATCTTATTAAGTAATTCAATAATTATTTATACAAATTGTGGTTTTTAAAAGTAGAATAAATAAAATTAAATTTATTTCAATTAAATTAATTTAATCTAGGCCTTCCTTCTTTTCTTTGATAGCTTCCTAAAAATATAAATTTAATATTAATTAAAGATCAATAAGCTAATTTCAAAATATTTATACCTTAAATCTTTCTTCAAATAGTGATAATTCAGCAATTAAATCAGTGATTGCATGCATAAAAGCTTCGTGAGGTGTATAATCCGATGTTGTTTGAATCCTTATGACAAATTTGTGTTCTAAAGGATGAGGTAGCTTATAACCAGCAAATAGTACTTGAGGATCTTTTAATAATTGACTAGAAAAAATAATTATTATCAATTTAATAACTAATATCAATTATAATAAATTAAACTGAATTTTAATATAATATAAACGTACTTTCTAATCATATTGCCAAGCGTATGATCTTCTTTGTTGACAGTAAATATAGCCGCATTAGGAACTTTCGTATCTTGTTCTTTTATAATTCTATTAATTTAAATGTAATTTAAATATAATAAATATCATAGCATGCTTTATTATAAAATATAATTATAAATTTTGTATTAGCAATTATAAGAAGATGTATTTTTCCTTATTAATAAGGTATTGTATTTATTAACAAAAATTTTTAAAATAAAAAATACTAAATATATTTTCTACATTTATGGGTTATGTATTTTGTATAATAACAGTGTAAATTTAGTATAATCCTTACTTTTTTTCTCCTTCGTAAAGCAAGAATGACTCAAACGTTGGAGGTGCATTCATATTGTTACATAAAAATTAATTTTATTAAAAACTAAACCACAAATGATTACAAATCTAAAGTACAAAATATAACGTAATAATAAAAAACGTTAGCGAAGCTATTTCACTATTATAAAATCTTAAAAGTGAAGTAAACCTTCTTTCTCACTAGCGCCAGTATCGGTGAAAAGTAGAATCAATTTGAATATTTAATTTCAAATACTATATAATTGCAATTAACAGCTCAAAATACTTTTTATAATACTTTATAAATTTGATGTCTTATATTACTAAAAAATTTCGAAAAGGACTAGAAAATAATTAGAAATATACTTATAATTTTAAAAAAAATCAATTTATTACCGAAACAATTAATGATTTTATTTCAAAATATTATAGAAAAATATTTGTTTTAAATAAAAAATAATTATAATAAACTATAATAAATATTCACTTTTAAAAACAAAAAATATCGTTCAGGATTTACGTCATTTTGAAAACTAAAAATAAATTTATTTAAGAATTTTACTATCTTAGCAGCATTTTATTTTTGATTCAGCGTTATTCTTACTCTTAAACAATATCTATTTTTAAAAAGAATAAAAAAGTTTTTCTGTATTTATGTTTTATGATTACGTAAAACAATAAAAATAACCAAAATTCAATATAAATATAAATAAATATTTTTATATAAATATATATAAAAAATGAGAATTTAAGAAGTAATTTTAAATATAAAAAATTGTTTCTTAAATAATAAAAAAAGTTACATTTAAGAAATAAAAAGTGGTCACGAAGCTATTGAAATAAAATAATTAAAAAGAAAATATTAATATCATTCTTTATGAATTACATCGATTTCATAAAATTTATATGGTACAATTGAATGATAATGACTTAAAGTTTAAAATAAAATCTGTCATTAACAAAAATATTTTTTATGATTTTTTATATTACTGATATTTCTAAACAATTATTTTTTTAGATATATCGTTGATAATAACATGAAATTCTGTTTTATATTTTTTTATTAAAAATTTATTTTCCAATTTTAAAAATTTTACTATTTACAATTTTTGATATGCTATTTAATAAATTGTTTTTTTAAACATAAATTATTTATTATTACCGTTTCCGCAAAATTATATTTCAAAAATTTTTTATAAAATTTGTTAATTAACAAAATAATGTTCTTACGAATTTTATTATCTAAGTAATTAGATATTTAGATTTATAAATATACTGTAGTAAAGTGATTTAAAAAGTCAACACTAAAATAATGAAGTTCATGATATAATTATCAAATAAATTAAAAAGAAAACGTATGAAAGTGCTTTTATGAACTAAAATAGATGTACAAATTTCGTATCATAAACCAACGCCACCTTATGGTTATTAATGTAACCTAATTGTGAAAACTAAATGATATGTGTAAACTTAACATATCTAAATTATTTCTATGGTTTTTTTCCCGCTGCTTACACAGATTAAGGAGATAAGCTGATAGCCCGCGTGAGAAAACAAAGACGTGAGGAATGACCGCGAGTAGCGCTCATGCTCTCGTTGTCATCTTCGGAAATATCTTCAGAGCAAGTGTTTTTGTCTCGTAATTAGTTTTTGTTGTTTATTTTTCTTTCACGTGTGAAGCAGTGAGCAGAGGCTATAAAAGATAAATAATAAGTATATTATAGCTATACACGCGCGTGCGCGTGCACATGCGTATATATGTATGTTGAAAAAGAGCATGTAGTATTTCATGTATTATTGTATTAATATATAAATATATGCATGCATGCATATGTAAGTGTATAAAGGTGTGTATTTACGCATAAATTTATGTTCATGCGCATGTATATGCATATATACGTACATATATAATATTAGACAAATATACGTGCTTAAACCCGGTTGTAAGGTGGTTGTCGTCTGTGCTCGTCGTCGTCGTCGTTGCCGTTGCGAAAATGGCGGGTGAAGGTGGTGCAGCAAACTCAATCCCAAATGCGGAAATAGTCCGTGGCCAGGTATTTGAAGTCGGACCGCGCTACACAAATCTGGCATACATGGGAGAAGGTGCCTATGGTATGGTTGTGTGAGTATAATTTTTCTTTATCACGTTGTTACATTTTATTTTTTTTTTTGAGAACTTTTTTTAAACAAATGACGTCTTTGCTATCGCATACTTCAACTCCAAAATAGAAAACAATAAAAAAAATCACATTAAATATTACTTACATTGTGTCAAATGACTAAACGAAATAATTTTTCTGTATCGAAGGTTCATAATATGATAAATAAAAAATTAAAAGATTTTTGTATAAAGATTGATTCTGAATTCTTATATTCGAAGAGTTCATTAAGGTGAACGAGAAAATGAAACAGAAACAATAGGATGTTTATTTTTACCTTCTGTTTTTTACCGTTTTTTTCCACAACCTATTTTTTAATATTTAATAACATGAGCTTTTGTTTTTATAATTTACCTTATTGAGTGCTTGCTTTCATTAATGTCGTAATTATGGAAACTATAATAATATTGATTTTTATATCAGCTTCAAAATAAAAACAATGAATGTATATATTTTTATATTTCTTAACTTATTTATTTACTCTTAAAAATTTGTCAATTGTTCATTGAATATACTTAATCTTCAAAATATCGATAAAGAAACAATTTCATTTTGTTCACATCTACTTAATGAACAATATTCATTATAATTACAATATACTTTAAAATCTTTTATTGATTAAATATTATTTTTGTTATATTAATTGAAGCGTATTACTTGCAGATCTGCTTATGACAATGTAACAGATACAAAAGTAGCCATTAAGAAAATTTCTCCGTTTCAACATCAAACGTATAGTCAAAGGACATTGAGAGAAATAAAAATTCTTACCAGGTTTAAGCATGAAAATGTAAATTATAAGATCTTACATAATATTGTAATAAATTAAGGTTTTTTTAATTATGTAGCTTTATAAAAATATTATTTTTCTATAGATAATAGATATAAGAGATATATTAAGAGCTCCAACTATCAGTCAAATGAAAGATGTATATATTGTTCAGTGTTTGATGGAAACGGATCTTTATAAATTACTCAAAACTCAGGTAAAAATATATATTAATATGTCTAGATTTGTGTTTTTAACATTTTTCATTCATCTATTAAAAATTTTTTTATTCATAGGCAATTAGTAATGATCATATATGTTATTTCCTTTATCAAATTCTTAGAGGATTGAAATATATTCACTCAGCAAATGTATTGCACAGAGACTTAAAACCTAGTAATCTACTTTTGAATACCACGTGTGACCTTAAAATTTGCGATTTTGGTCTGGCAAGAGTTGCTGATCCTGCCCATAATCATGATGGTTCTCTCACAGAATATGTAGCAACAAGGTGGTATAGGGCTCCAGAAATAATGTTGAATTCCAAGGTAAATAAAGTATTTCTAAAATATATATTTAATAAATGCCAAATATAACTATAATATAAAAATAATAATATAAATTTCTTTGAAATTTGCTTTTAAATTATAGTTCTAATTTAGATTAATTTTGAAATTTGAATTTTATATTCATTTAGGGTTATACAAAGTCAATAGATATATGGTCAGTTGGTTGCATTCTAGCAGAGATGTTATCTAGACGAGCTATATTCCCTGGCAAGCACTATCTAGATCAGCTTAATCATATTCTTGGTACCCTTGGCTCTCCTTCACCAGAGGATCTTGAATGCATTTACAATAAAAAGGTGTTACATTGTTTTTATATTTATTTAGAATCTAGATAATAACTTTATTTTTTTAATTATAGGCACGTAGTTATTTGCAGTCTTTACCATACAAACCAAAGGTTCCATGGACAACTTTATTTCCCAATGCAGATCTTAAAGCACTGGATTTATTAGATAAATTATTAACCTTTAATCCTAACAAACGTATTGTTGTTGAGGATGCGTTAGCTCATCCCTATTTGGAACAGTATTATGACCCAGCTGACGAAGTATAACATTTTAAATAATATAAATTTTAATTCATATTTTATATATATATACATACATACATATAACTAATAATCATTGATTATTTGAATATAGCCCGTCGCAGAAGAACCATTTAAATTTGATATGGAACTAGATGATCTTCCAAAGGAAACATTAAAACAGTATATTTTTGAAGAAACTTTACTATTTCAAAAAAAACGCCAAGAGAATACCATATAAAAGCAAAAAATTTTAAAACAAGAAAATTATTAAATAATCCTGAACAAGATTTTTTTATTTATCAAAAAGATTACTATTCTGATTTTAGGACGACTGAAAGAGACGCAAAATGAGCAGGTGAATCAGATAATGATAAATAGCAATGCTGTGGTACAAAAATAATATGAAAGAATTAAGAGAAATAATCAAGAATCTAGAACAAGCTTCAAAAGTGCAATCAATGTGACTGCCTTTTTGCGACTACAAATGTTCGAGTCTACCAAAATGTAGTGATTTTATTGCTTTAGCAAGTATATATTTCAGTTTGTATACAAAACTTTTTATTTAATTTGATTGCTAATACTTTAGTACATATAGAAGTGCGTTCAAATGTCGCCATATACTCTGTGATTTAAGTTGTAAGCAATGACACAATTAGTGCAGTATATTTAACAAAAATCGTTATGTCATAACTATAATTTTCAAAAATAGAAAATTATATACATAAAAATAAAAATTAAATAGCGACATCTTTGGATAGAATAAATTGTAATCTTATAACTATGTTGATTCAATAAAGACTATACGTTTTTAATATTTTTTTTCAAAATTGAAAAGGAAAGATATTTACTTTAAACTATAAATTTCTATCTACTTTTGTACTATATGATTATATAAAAATAAATTAGGATATTTTTTATTTAGAACTTATTTTTTTTAAAGCATAAACTGATTATAACTGATAAATTTATATGACTAATTAAGATTAAATATTATTATAAAAACTTGTTTATAAATATCATTATCAAATTAATACATATCAGAGATCATTTTCTGCTAAAAGATCTAAATTAAAATCTTTTCAATATTTAAATATGATATTTAAAAAGTTGATTCACTGTAAGGTACATTTTTAATTAAAAGTTACAGATATTAACATATTTATGCATCATCATTTATAATATAGAATATAATAAATAATTACTGTTTATATTTCCACCAATTCATCTGTTAAACTCAAATTTATTTCTATTTTTAAATTACTTTCAATGATGAGAAATCGATATTCCATTTAGTACATAGTATAACTTTAATTATTTATTGAATGACTTCGTAAAAATGTTATCGGGAAAAAATATATAATTTATTAAATAATATTTTACAAAGTACTATTCAAGAAATTCGTAAAAAGTTTTAATAAAATTTTCTGTTGACGATTATTTATTGCTACACTGATACTGCCATTGCTACTACTGTATAACACATAGTGTATGTTCAAATCATCAAATACCATTAATTTTTTTGTTAATAGTACCAAATTTTTTCTTTATTTGAGTATATGCTCTTAAAATTACGTGTATATATGTGCACATGGTATAAAATATAAATAATTTAAATCAGGCTCAATTAAGGTATCTATAATAAAATTATAATTTTTGTAAAATTACAAGATTATTTAAATAAGAATTACATTGAAAGTAATCAATATTAGAATGCAGTTGCATACAATTTAAAATGTTCCACCAAATCTTATTTATTAAAATATTAATCATACAAAAGTAAACTTGAAAAAAATTGAAATGAATAGGAATTTATTTCAGAAATTTCTTTAAGAAAAGGGAATGCAAATAATTATTTACTTTATTATATATTAACTGGATTCGTTTAAAAATATTTACAATTTTCATCTCTTCATAAATAATGAAACATATAAATAAAGAATTTTAGAAGTTTTAAACACTGGGAAACATTTATTGTATTAATTTATTTATTCGTGAATTTTCTTATTAAACTAATTAGACGTTTATGAATTTACAAATTACTAATATAGTTTGTAAATTAAAAAATTATTATTTATTCGATAATTACAATTAAATTTCTGTATTTTATTGAATATGGTATTGTAATTATCAAAGGTGGCTATATTACATCAATAAAAATTATTATTCTTTTGTTATTTATAATAAAAGTATAAGATATTAATTACTTTATTTACAGAAATATGTTTTAGCTTTCGAATTTAAGGTATTTTATATTCTTCTGTTTTATACCTAGATGTAGAATATTAAGAATATTTATACAGTATGAATACAGACCCTTTTTTTGGTATTAAATATTTTTTAATACCTTCCTTTGTCCCTTCGAAGAATAAGTAACATTATAATTAGTAGAAATTTGTTTTGATACTTATAGTCACGTTAATATTTTACAATTTTTTAAGATATTTTTGGCTAAAGCTAACATATTTATTGTGATACAAGTCAATCAAAAATATCACTATATTTTGTAGATTGTCGTGTAACGATACTTTAAAGTAATTCTTGACGTTTTCACATATAAACTTGATAATTTTATAATAAAATTATCATAATGTTATGAACAAATTAGTCAGAATGTTAATAATTTTTTTTAAATTATTCCTCTTAATTCTTTTTACATATGCAAAGTTCATACTACAAATATTTTTACAATAATCTAATATAATACCAAATATAAAATATCTCATTTCAAGAAATTTTGATTTAAGATTGCTCAAGAGTTTAGTTCTCTCTAAACAGAACGATATTTATTTTAATAAATAGTATTTAAAAATACTGATTTCCTAAAATTTATATTAGGTATTTGCATTAGTGCAACACTATTCAAATCTTATGTTGCTTCCATTTATACAATGAATATTTATTTAAAGATATCAAGCTACAAGCCACATCACAGTAAATACTATATTAAATGAGATCTTTCTTAATAAATTATTTGAAATTCTTTTTTGAAATATAGCCATATTTATAAAAATTTAATTAATTTTTTTATTATTCGATTTTTATTTTTCATATATCATATATTCTGTACACGGATATTTAATATGTAATAATATGTATTAATAAAATGTAGATAAGATGAAAATTATAAACATAAATACTATAAAAAGATTAAGCTGTACTACAAAATACCATAAAATTAAGGCTAAATGTATTTTCAAATTGAATGTATTAATTAATATCTCATTTTTTCGGGAGTCAACTTAGATATAACAAATTTTAAAATACTTGAATTGTGTATTGGAATTATATATTAGGTGACTAATAAATATAATTTCATGATTGATTTTCTATTTTAATGATATCTTTTCCCATTTAATATTCATTTTTTATTTTTATCTTATAATTATTACATTGTTATAAAAAATAATAATAATATATTTTGATGTTTTCGAATGAAATATTAATTTATAAATTAAATGTCTAAAATTGATGAAATACGCCACCTTAATGAAAAATCTATAAACTTAATATAAAACAAAATTAATTTTTATATCCTTAACGTTGTCTACATGACTTAAAAATTTTCATGTCATACTTAAATTTTTATCTAAATGTGCTATTGAAACTTATTGAAATGATTTTACAGTAAGTCAGTTATCAGGTCGTCAAACGCCCTAAGTTTACTAATATAATTTATTTAAATAAAATTTTTTTGTATGTAAAAGTATTAATTGTTAAGATTCTTTGTGTGAATTATTGGCCTACTATTATTCTATATTTGAAATTTTTAAGAAATGAGAAAGGAAATTTCTTGTCAAAGACGTCTAAGTACTATATTGTGTGGAAATTATGATATCATACATATACAGATGAGATAAAGTTGAGATTTTAAAATAACAAAATAAGAGATCTGTTGCAATTTTTTTTCGCATATTTAGTAATACGAAGATTGTACTGCAGTTCAGTGAGTAAACAACTATTCGAATCAAGATTCGCAGTACATATCAGTATAATAATAATATAATCAGGCCTAATATACTTAATGTTACATATTATATGTATCTATTGTTGCAAATTCTTAAAACTTTAATATTAAATATTTCCAATATTTCGTCTGTCGATTTCAATATTACGTATTGCAAATTCAAAAAAATATTCGCATTTCATTGATATAGATGTTAACAAGGCTCTTTGTATTTAGCCTTACCGAAATCGAAGTTCAAAGGAAATATTGAAAAATACGTATAAATAATCTGAAGAAATGAACACATATTATCTACTGACAGACAAGACTGATTTAAATTTTGTTGCATTTCGTCTGATTATTCCATAAATACGTACATGGTATTTTTAAGGAAGAGAGTGAGCGAAAAGTAGAAGAAAGATAGAGCTGATCAGTGAGATTAGAGAATACAATTTATAGAATTTTAATTACGAATCGAATACAATTTATATGCAAATACTTCAACTTAATAATTGTAGCTAAAAGAAATACTTGACCATGTTATAAAGTTATTGACCTTAGAATGAATATTATTTTTAATTTTTTATATGTTCTAATAATAATTACACCAAATTTACTTAAAAAAAAAATTATGTTAAAAATAGAAAACACATAAAAACTTAATATAATAATATCGCATTTTCTAATTAATGATAATTTTACTTATTTCAATAATAAATGAGAAAATTTTAATCCCATATTTGAAATGTACGATAAACTTTTTATTATAACTAAATTAACGTTTTGTCTTAAACAGATTGTCGAGGTAGTAATTTATAAAATGTGGTAGAATTTAAATTCAAATTGAATAAAAGGTCAATTTTAAATATTAATTTGATTTATTCAAGTACAAACACGTTAAATAATTTCAAGAAATTGTATTTATGTCTGTTGTTACATCAACTTTTAAAACGTCTGCCGATTAAAAATTTGAATTCTTTATATATATATATATATATATATTGTCAAATACAAAAGTTAATAATGTTTTAGAAAATTGAGAAAGTTTAAATGTATATACTTGACAATGCTATTTAACCACGCCAATTAACATCATTGTCGATATTTGCAATTAAAAATGCCGTTCTATATTATATTTTTTTATTTATTGTGATTAAATTTTACATAAAAATATCCATTACTTAAATATCAGTAAAATAGTTTTAGAACATTTTATTATTATTTAACCAAATTATAATTATTTCACTTCTTGATAAACAATCAATTTTCATATTAAATAATTAATTACAAGTACATTAGAAATATAATAATAAAATTTTTGAAAAAACTTTGAAAATTTTATGAAATTAAAAAAAAATTACGTTATTGAAAATAACTGCCAAAATTAATGTCTATATAAATCTTATTTTTAGATTGTAATTTCTTATGTTATGAGTAGCTTATTACATGCCTATGAAATAAAAAATTTAAATAACATTCACTGTGAAAATCTTTATTTTATTTGCTTACGATCTGTTATTGAAGATACAGATAAATAAAGAAAAAATATGAACATAAAGCTATATAATTATTCAAATTTACAAGACGCAATATGTACCTATTTATTTTTTACATAAATATATATGTATATATGTACATACTCTATGCTTTTACTACATCTTAAGAAGTATCTTTTCAAAAACGTGATAATTGTAGCAATTATACTTGTTTGCTAAGTATCACTAAAATAAAACTAATATCAAACAATAGACACTTAAAAAATATTAAAAAGAAACTATGAAATGCGAATGAGTAAAGATAATGAAAACTATATGTATATGAATTTTTTATTTTGAAAATTTAATTTATAAAAAATAATTGTCGTTAAAATTATGAAAATTTCTCTAAAAAAAATTTTATGTATTAAAATTAATTCTATGTGTGACTAAACATGTTATATTATACTTTTTTCATTGTTATTGTATCTTGAACTTAATATGAAATAATAAAGCATTGAAAACAATGGGTTTAATGAAAATTATTGATACAATTTCCAGGAAACTTATTGATTAAACAAATTACAAATTTGATATAAATAAAACGTAAAATAGTAAAACCCTTAAGTTAATTGTATCGATTACCAGATCCGATAACGTTACGATTATTATAAATTTAAAAAATCCTCGTTTTCAAGTATTTTCTTACTTTTAATCATTATTCAGAATCATTCTGTCTGCCTGCATATTTATCATTTCTCAGTTCTATTCGAAGAGGTGATCGACCTTTCATATGATGATTACCAAGTCGTGACCGAAGATCATTTTTCCTCAGAGTAAACCTTAAGTCAGTTTTAGAATAATGTCTGTAAAATTTTGAATTCATTTTAAAGGACATACAAACTACGGTTGTTTTACACAAAATTATTCAACATCAAAAAATAGTATTTTAAATATAGCATATTTGATTTACAATAATAAAATAATTACCTTTCTTGTGAATTATCATTATTATCGATTTTGGAATGATTTAATCGTGACCATACAGTAGATACAGTAGATGCTATTTTAGGTTTATGTTGTACAACTTTAATAACACTTCCTTTTGGACCTTGAACTTCTTTTTCTGAAATACTACTGTCACTGCTATCATTTTCTGATTCGGAAGCCAATTCTTCTGTAACTTCTACCCGCCCCTCCTCCTCTTCGTATTCTATTTTACTATTACTTCCAGAATCATCAATGATTTCTCCTTCTTCTTCTTCATTATCTTCATTGTCTTCTTGCTGGACAATTACTTCTTCAACAACTTCATCATCTTCATTTTCGTCCTCATCCTATGTATATTAAAAAAATAGATTATTTTGTACTCAAATTACAAACAGTTGTAATATTTGTTACAAAATTACCTCGGTTACATTCACATTAGTAAAATTACTCTGAACTGCTTTTGGATTTGTAACTATTACTTGAATTGCATCAGGATAAACAGCTGGCAATCTTCTCTTTCTTTTTGCAGTTAATTTGCCTCGTAAATCAATATCTTTGATGTGTGCATTATGATTTACCTATTCAAAATTATATTTAAAGTATAATAACTTTATATTTATTAAGTTTAATAATAATAATAAACAAACCATATTTCTAATTTTCCCTTTTCGCTTTTGTATTTTTTCTTCTTCATCATCTGCATGCATACGCATCCTTGGCATTTTACTTCTTTTGCACCAACTTTCTTCTTCGCTTGAAGATTCAGAATGACTTTCATCAGAGAGTTCAATAATATTTGAATTTTCTTCTATAATATCTTGCTCTTTTTCTTGAGTCTTGAAACCTAATCTTTCTTTAATGTTTGATACCAGTTCAGGAGTTGTTTTAGGCAAATAGTCATCTTCAACAAACTCAGTAACTCCCCAATTCTTAGATAGAGAACCCCATGGATTTTTAGCAGCTATTCCATTTGTATTTTTTTCTTCTTTAAATGAAGGTAAAGATTCATTTAACTGTTTATAAACACGTTTTCTAGATGAAGTTAATATTCCTTTTAAACCTATAGTATTTATAAAAAATAATAGTAAAATATTTATTTTCTAATATTATAATAGTAATATTTATTCTCCTTCAATACAATCATTCATAATAGATTAGTAACCATATCTTAAATGAATTAATTAAAAATTTTAAATACTCGAGAATAATTTATTAAATTGAACAAGTTTTAAAAATATCCACAATCATTTTTTATATAAATTAATGCAATTTTCTTAATTAAATACAAAAAATGTTTAAATCTTTATTAAATATTCAGAAATATAAATTTTATTAATTTCATTTAATAATCTATTTACTATAATAACATAAAATGTTGTTTTATTTATCATTAAAAACTTTTTTAATTTATGAAACATTTTTAATAATAATATATTAATTTAAATATAGCACTAATATTTTTAAAAAATGATGTATTAATTTTGTCATTCAAAGAATTATTATAACTAGCTATTTTATTTATAAGTTTGTTTTACTATAAATAAATTTTTTTTAATTACCTTTAGAGTTTGGATTTTCATCTTTTTTATACAATTCACTCATTTTCTCCTCAAAAACATGTTTCTTATCTGATTTTGTAGCAAACCTTAAAAATATATTTCTAGAATTTAGATAATTATTTCCTTTTCTCCAAACACCTGGTGGTAATGGACTTCTTATATCTTTAATATGAACAACATTTTGATCCTTATATCGTTTCCTATTTATAATTTTATCATTTGTAGAATCTTCATTTGAATCATCATCTGAAAGTATCCTATGATTTGATTCTTTTTTAATACCTACTATTTTTTTTGACAGTCCTAATATTGCTCTAGCAGCCGAAGGCCTATCAAGCCATACAACATTGCCTAGAAATTATAAATTTATTCATATTTCTAAATGAATATTAAAAATTACTTACAGTAAATATATTTAAGTAAATGGGTATTTTGAACAATCTTATATCATTTTAGATTTACACAAATGCACTAATAAATTATATTAAAATAAGTTGGCATTCATACATGATATATCATTTATCCATTCTATTGAAGCTGGTACATAATCTTCAAAATATTTGAATATGTCTTTTGTATTCATGTTTTCGGTACCTCTCATATGTACAACATTTAACCTGAAGTTTTTTTCATTTTCTTGATTAATACCAAAACTATTGAAAAAAAAAAATTCATTGTTTTAATTTATGATTTTATATTAATGACAATAATAATAAGTGTACCTTTTGTACAAATTTTCTGCTTCTTTCAAAACAGATTTTTGAGCTTCTTTTACTATGCCAAATCTTTTTGCTCGTTCTTCCATTTTCATTTTTACTTCTTTACTAAATATGTCTATACCTGTTACAAATGTTCCAGCTTTATTGTCATATCTACTCTCGGGTACCTAAAATTTTTAATAAAAATAATTGCAAGAATATAAAAGAATTATAAACATTTATACAAACCGAAATAACACTAGATATGACTTTTCTGCTAATATGATTTGATTCTCTATATTCTCCTTCTTCAAGTAAATCGTCAAATTTATCAAAATCTCCTAATATATCGACATCCATGGGCTCTTCTATCTCCATTTTATCTAGGTAACATTGAAAAATTATTAATACTAATGAGTAGAATAAAAATGTAATATAATCGATTGCTTCTGGAAAATAACGGAATAAGAAAATATACACAATAACTTGTTAGTAACAAAAATAGAAAAAGGTTAATCTAGATGTTGCAAACTTATTATTTTCATTTAAAGCCAACTTTATGGGTTTTTATTAATTATTTGTACCGAAAGGAATGATTGAGGTTGTATTACAATAGAGCTTATCGTTTTCACCATTAACAATCTGATGAAGGATTTGGTTAAATGATTATTATTCGACGCTTTTTAATAGAGCGTTACTCTTGCTACCTATGATGCGCTTTTGTATGTACCTATAAGTACTTACAGATGTCGCTACTAATGGCGCGAAATTTATTATTCTCAATGTAATTATTTTGCTTCAAAATTTGGGACAGGTTCTAAAATGATTAAAATTAATATTTTTTATTTACATAAATAGATTTATTTTATTTTAATAATATCCATTATGAGATTATTTTATAATAATTATGTCGTTTTCTGGATATTTAAATGTATGCGCAATTTTTTATAATGTACATTTAAATTTACACGAATATTGATTAAAATTTATATTAGACTAAGTAGAAAGCTTACTTAATTATAATATACTGTTATTATAGAATTTAATGTATATAAATATAAACAGTTCGTAAATATTATTCGTCTTTTCGATAAATTATAAAAATTTCAACCTCAAAATAGTAATGAAGCTGATTACAAATACATTTTCATAAAATTTAATATTATTATTTACTATAATGTAGGTAATGTACTTAATAATTAAAATAAGCTGAAAGTATGAAAAATTAACGAATACTTTTATGATAATGAAGAAAGAAGGTTATACAATATTTTAATAAAATGCAAGATATTTGTTAAGGTTTTGTATATTTTTATTGTATGTTAACACAAATTTTGTTATAATTGATAAAAAATGAGAAGCTTTCAAAGTTACAATAAATATAATAAATCTATAATTCTTGTTGAAAAGCTATATATTTAAAAAACTATTATTTTACCAACTACTATATATTTTACCAATAAGTTTTTATTACAATTATTTTACTGGCATATGACTAATAAATAAATTTTACAATTAATACTTTATTAGACTCTAATCATAATATAGGCTTATGCCGGAATCTTTTTTACTATAAAATTCATTCAATAATAAATAAAGGAATAAAAGAAGTTGCTATAAACGTTTTGTAGAGTTAAAGAGTATGAATCATATTTTTAAACCAGAAAAATCATCTGGCATAAACATACGTTTCGGAAGAAATCTATCTATGTACGAAATGGCGGAAATTTGACAATTTACGTTTTCTTTTCATCATTTGATTTTGGATTAGTGGACATTCAATACTTCCTTCGATTTTCAAGGGTACATTCAATATATCACTTGATCTTTCAAGTATTTATTCAATACATTGTAGATGTATTGAATAATCCGCTTTATATCCGCACAGGAAGGTTCTTGCACCATAGAATTCCCCGAGACTTAATATCAACAATATCCCTGTGTACACTTTCAAATAGTCTTATAGATTCATACTTCAGACCTATTCCAATCAGAAGAACCTTTTTTTATTTTTCCATTCTTCTCTAGATCTATTTAAAGAAATTAAGTTCTTATCGCTTCTAATTTAAAACAATATTATCAATTAATAATATAATTAATATTTTATGTTCAATTGTTTTCGAATATTTTATGTCTTATACATTTCACATAATATTATAACATTAACATTAACGTATTACATAAGATTTCATTTTTTTAATACAATGTGATCTTTCTTTTCATAAAATTTAATAACAGAAAAATCCGTTATTGATCAACATTATTTTAACTTAAGAAGAAAACTTAAAGATTCTATTCTATTTTGAATACTATTATTGATAACAAAATTATTTATTTATTTTCTTTTATTAGTATGAAAGTAAAATTTTTAAGTGCGAAAAATGGAAGGTTATCATTATAATTGATTAATAATTATGAAAAATAACTATGTAATCATACATTTTATAAAAAATAATGATAAAACCTTAAAAATTATTCCAAAAGATTGCTTCTTGATTGAAATGATCTTTACGGTAATAAAATAAAGTAATTTTACATTTAAATTAGGAAATACTGGTACATTTTAGAAAAATATTAAAACTAGTTAAATTTTTTGTCTTATCTTCATAATTTGAATTTTGTACAAATATGCCGGTTAAGTATATTATCTGAAGAAAATTGACAATATTTCTGACAAAGTAAATTGATAACTAACCAGCACATGTCTAATCATGACAAAAAATTTTACTCTAGTTTCAAGAAAATGTACCTATATAGTATATCTTTTTATCATTTTCCTCGCACACAATATCTATATTAGATTTTTTAAATTCCAAACATTCGCAGAGACATATAAAATCAAATATATTTAAATATTCATCAGTCGTGTAATTGTTTGCATGGAAATTTCCCTATGCAAATAAAGGTTTAAGTACCGGTGCCGGTAGTCACATTTCTCCCTAAAATCGAACAAACCTACATATGAATGCCTCGATATTCGCTGATTGGTGAAAAACAAACCCCACCACGCACAACTAACCAGATGTCACCAGTGTCGTCTTTACTCTTCCATATTTTCTTGGGTTCGCTGAGATTGTGCTTGTGCTAGCTTCGTCATTCCGCGTTACGTCACGACAACGAGCGCAACGAATGACTATAGGCACGCGCGCGCTACTCGCGCTCTCTATTGCTCTTTTTAACATATATTCACTGTTAATTTAATGGCTACCCTATGAAGCTGGTCTTCACACTAAATGCACATACGAGCCGAAAGAAATATTAAATCCTGAAATATAATCCAAAGGGATCGTTATGATAAATGATGCATCGAAGCTCGTAACTACGAAGCCCTAAACGTATGGGCGTTCGCGCGTCGCGCCATTAGAGACATTTTCTTTTGCGCGCCACAATATCGTTTTCGCGAGGGAAAAAATGTTTGGATCCGTGTTTATTATTCGCGTTTGATTGATAAAAAAAAAAACTGAGAAAAGGATAAAGAATATACAAATTTTCGAAAGGGAAAAATTGCCTCGGTACGTACGTAATCCAATCCAAAAGCAGTATATAAAAGGGAAAGAAACTCAACTATATCAACAGCCCCGCTCAGTTCTAAGTGTGTCATTACAAGAGAGTGAGGAACGAAAAAGTCAAGATAGAAAAGAATATTCTGCAAGAAAATTTTTTTAAGGACTTTCTCGATGCTAACAGAAACGAACAACACCGCGTTATCACAAATCGAGCGTTGCACGTAAGTCATATAAATACTCATAAATACCTATATCTATCTTTTTAAAACCAAAAATAATATTACGTCTCGTTTTTACTATCTTTTCTCTCCGCACACCTACATAATAAGTTACGGCGCGTGTCGGAGAGCAATGGCGGCCGCGTTAAGCCTCTAGGAGAATAACGAAGTGAAGCGACATGCAGAGAGTGCCGCTTATGCAGTATATACGAAAACTTAATCTTCGTTGGTTTGTTTGACTCTATATGCCTTGTACCGGCCGCCGATGTGACTCCTGCACAACACCGTGAATATCTTGAACATGTATACGTGGACGCGCAATTTCGCCTGTGTAAGTGCGCGTGTGCACGCACACTTATTCTTATCTGTGTGCAAGTTCGGTTCGCGACGATAGTATGATAGTGAGAGCATGTAACTTCTATACGGTATACAGAGAAACGATTTTCAATTGTTATTGTTGCTTGTATTGTTATTTTTCATGTAAATTTCTTAGAGTACGAGAGTCCAGAAACGATAATAGGTAAGGAATGTATTCCACATTGTATACTTTTTAGGTTTAATTTTTTGCTGACTAGTCAGAGATTCATTCAAGAACTTTACAATCAGCAATATATCTTACCGTACTTTTTAAACAATCTTTATTATGAATATAGTACTATAAAGATTGTACTCGTTAAATATATAATTCTTTAAATACAAGATTTCACTTAGTTAATATGTACTATTTTAAGTTAATATTCTTTCGATTTATATCTTTGTATTTTGTATTTACTTTTTAAAGTTAATACTATGAGAATTCAAATTTTTAATTGATCAAATTTTATTAATATAAGATGTATGTTAAAATTATTTTAAAATAAGATTTTTAATAGTTTTTAGTATACAATAATATTGGAATTCTTTCTAAATATCGAAGTATTTATATTATCATATATAAGTATTACCAATATGAAATTGTAACATATTTTTAAGTAGTTTTCAATTATAAAGACAAAAAGTTCCTACCATATTATAAAACAATTTCATATTTTAATTTCTCTTTTATGTAAGTGTTGTACTATTTTAATTAAGAGTAATATTAATTATTTAAAATTGTATTTAAAAATTCATACTTGTAATTTTTAATTTACAAATCATTATATTGTTCAGATATTTATATTTTTTTGGAAAATATTAAAATTATTTATTTGAAGATATAGTTAATTAAATATAAATGTTTATTCTGAAAAAATTTATTTTATAAAAATTTTCTCTTTCCAAAAAAAAAAATATGTTTAACATAAAAAAGGGCTACTTCATAAATCATGTTTGTAGGTTTTGGAAATTTATATGATTAGATTTGCAATATCTTACATTCTACTAACTAGGATTTATTTTTATAGATATATGCATATTTATGCTTAAATCTAAAATCTATAATTAACTCATGAAACTATAAAAAGTATATTTTTTATAAAAATAATACGTACAGAAAGCTAATATATCTTATGAATTTTTTTATGCGAATTATAATTATATTTTTAACTTATAAATTATATGGATTTTAATAAATTAATGATAATTTGATATATATTTTTTAACAAACTATCATTTTTTTAACTAGAAAATAAAAAGATAATAGCTTGAGAAAATTACAATATTTAAATTGAGGTTTAAATGAAAACTAACTTAGAAAACTACTTAGTGATTTTTTAATGTTGTAAAAATTAGTATATTTTGTAAATATTTTTATAAGGTACATAGTTTAATTTGATATTAAATATAAAGTTAAATTAATTCACTGATTTTGTTTGTGTTGAAATATAAGCTAAAGAATTACACAAATTACTTTAAACGAAATTTTTTATTATAAATTAATATTTCAAATAAAAGTTTAAATCTTATATCTATTTTATTCAATCTACCTAACTAAATCTAATTAAATCTTATATTAAATTTAATTTTTTGAAAATTTAAATTTAGAATATACTATTTATGTTCCATTAGGTATAAAATTAATAATAAATAAAATAAATTTTTGAGGCTTTCGAAAATAAAAAACCATATATAGAAACATATGTTAGTCGTATTAACATGTAATATATTCGTTTCAAATAAGAAATATAAATATTAAACAGTTTGTATTAAAATTACGAATGTACAGCAACACAATTATTAATTTATGATTTTTTATCAAAATGTTAATATAGATAACAATGTTAGGGAAATTTTATAATTAACCTACTTGCTTTTAAAAAAATATAAACAACAATTGTTCATAAATGTTAAAAATTATTTAAAAATTAGTTTTTATTTTAAGATCATATTTTTAATATTTTGCATATTAAATTTGTGTTTTTTTTATAAAAAATATACAATGCGTGAATTCATATTCTTAAATTTTAGAATAAAAGACTATGAATAATTAAGCTCTAGAAAACTAAAAGAAATAATTATCCATGGTAATTATGTTTATGGTGCAGTTGTTTAGATCTACATAAATATTTATCATATCAGTATTTAAATCTGGTATAAAATAAATATAAATTTCTAGAACCGACAAATTTGTCAAGCAAAGATTTTTGAATAATCAAATAGTGATTTATCGTTCGCAGTAGGTGACATGCCCAGCAGTCGTGAAATTGAACGCGCGGAACGCAACGGTCGTTACAAGTCCGTGCGGCGGAAGGACAGTACGAGTAGCCTTGCCACTAGCGAATTGGGCAGCAGTAGCCGCTCTAGTCATGCATACGAAGTCGCGGCAGCGGCTGCCGCTGCCGCGGTCGCCACTAGCGTCGGTTCCGACAGCGGCAAGCGACATCGCAGGCACGGTAAGAGTGGCCGCAGTAGTTCCAGTAAGAAGAAGAAAAAGAGATCGCGCGATGACAAAAGCCAAACTTTGGCCAAAAAACCCCTAGTGGAATATTCGGACGTTAGTAGCGAAGACCTCTCCGAACCAGAAGCCGGGGAAATCCAGTCTGAGGACAGTCGTGGTGGCAACAACAGTTATACCGACGGAGAAGTGCCTGACTCTCTTTTGCAACGTAGTCGCTACTACGGAGCCACAGACTCTGGTAACGTGGTTCGTGCTCTCGACACCTCCCCCATCAGCCTCTCGCCAACGCCGCCGATGCAGCAGGTTGGTGGCGTCATCCCACATAGACATACAAAAAAAACGCTACGCTATTCGCCTCCGGGAGAAGAGCAACCAGTGGTTACGTTACCCGACTATCAGGAAGATGGACGCCGACTCATCTCGCGACGCAAGGAAAAGAAGCACAAGCGCGACAAGAAAAAAAAGGCTCGAGGCAGTCTCAGTCCGAGTTCGAGCATTGGTAAGAAGAAAAAGCGCAAGTCGAAACGGGCTTCGCGCAGTCTCAGTCCCAACGTAATTGTCACCGGTACTGAGCTTTTACACTCACAAGCCCTGGCCAATTGGCGACTCCAGCACCCGGGGCCGTCGCCTCCAATGATGACTCTTAAAGACAGCACCTCGCCAATATCGCCTGCAACGCCACCAGAACGACACTCACCCAGCGACATGGATCTGGAGTCCCCACCGCGGCAGCTCACACCCCCGAGTCAACATCAGTCATTGTTACATCAGCAGTCTGGGCCAAGACACGCAGCTGAGTCACCGCACACACCCCTGCTGCCACCTAGAGCGGTCACGCCTGAGGGACATCACCAATCCAAATCTAAGGGTGGCCACCACAGTCCGGATGTGCGTCATAAGCAACAGCACCAACATCAGTCGCATCAACATCAGTCGCATCAGCACCAGCAACAGCAGTCGCACAGTGGGAGTCCTAATCATGTTAGCAGTGGAAGGCGGAGACCTCACAGCCCAAGTCCTCCGAGTCGCAGGCGAGATCACAGTCCGCCACGTCGGAGGGACTACAGTCCTTCGAGTCACGCGCCTTCATCGATGCATAGGATGGGCAGACATAGTCCCAGTCTACCTCCGCAAACGATGCGCAGGCGTGACTTCAGTCCAAGTCCAGGCTCACACCGCCGAAGTAGGGCCGATGAACTGCTCCTAAGATCGCCCACATCCTCGTCAAACAAGAGGAGAAGAACAAGGGATGAATCCGCTAGAAGGCATCGACACCATGAGAAAGATCGCAGAGATAAGAGGAAGTCAGGCAGGAGTCCTCTTAGTTCCAGGTTTGCATTCCTTACGCTTTTTCCGTAAATTTTTTTTTTCTTATCTAATGAGAGGATTTTAAGAGAATAATGACTGATTGCTTAAGTAGATATAATAATTAAGGAAATAGCTTTGGAACAAAAGTGTCTTAATATTTTCACTTAAACTAACCGATCATTATAAACTTATATATAAATGTCATATTTAAAAATAGTTTTTTAATGTACGTCTTCAACATTTGATTATTAGCAATTCATATGTTATTAGCACTGCTTAAAAACGAAATTTTTTATTTTTAATTCAAATTGTATTAATTATGTTTACTTAAAATTAGACGCTATTTAAAAATAATTAGATTGTATCTATTTTACTTTATCAAATGTTCTTTTTAGCTTACAGAGTTTTGTTAAATCACCGATATTGATATTTTGAATGATTTAATCTGTTATTCAATAAGTTCATGTAAAGAATATGAGTGAAATTTTATTTATTTATTTATATTGTATTTATATAAACAAATTATTTATTAGAATTTAATAATAAGTTTTTTGTAAGTATTACTGTATAATATTGGTGAAATTATAAATATTAAATTAGTACGACTACAATTAGCAATTTATCATAGTTCTTTTATATTCCATTGCATAGAACAAACGAACAACTTTTACTTAAGTGAAAAATGACATGAGTTAATTGGACGTTAATGCCGTATTATTGCATAAACAAATGCAATTTACGATACGAAAACTGGTTTATTAAATATCATTGCAACAGATAAAAGTATCATATTGAAAAAAAGCATCAAAATAATGATCTTAAGAATAAACTTAATTTATTGTGATTCCACAGAATACGAAGGTAGTTTTATTTACAGACTGGCAGGTCACCTATCACGTTCTCGATCTCGCAGTCCACATAGATGGCGAAAATCTTCTCGTTCGCGGTCTCGCTCGCGACGGCGCAGCCGAACACCCAAGAAATCACGTTCTCCTAACAGCAAATCCCACAAATCATCGCGCAAACACCGCTCTAAAAGTCCGCGCATATCACGCATACCCTCGCCGGTACACCGGTCGAATCGTAAGTCTCCGACGAGCATCTATGAACGCAACCTCAAGGTTCAAGCAAAAATCAGTGAAACAAGTCTGTTTGCCGAATTGGTGAAAGACAGAAATATGCGAGAACTAGCGTTCAAGAAGTTGCAAGCCGCTAAAGAGAAGGCTAGTCAAGACGAAGTTCAGATAATCGAAGGTTCGGATGAAAAGGATAATAGCAACGGCTCATCATCCACGACTACTATAATCGATAGAATGAATGATAAATCATCAACATCTACAACGACACCCTGCGCTAGTATGGATCTTACCGTGGATGTACTGGATATACCTGTACCCGTAATGACGAACGCCCCGATGCCCATAACTTTGGTATGTTTGGAAAACAGTTCTCGGGTCAGTTTTAATGCTGTAAACGAATTGAAAATGTGAACTATTTATATCCTAATAAAGATGAAACTAGGCTGATAGACGTATTTCAAGGTTGTATTTAGCCGTTACAACCATTCCTTAAGCACGAAATAAGAAATTTGAAAGGCTAAATTAAACAACTCTTGTTGAAATAATAGGGGGATCGCTTTTAAATAATAAAAAAAATATAAAAAATATTTAGCATTCCAATAAACCGAACGAGTTCTTTAATAGTGCATAATTTATTAGTTGAATTTTTCTTGATTTTTTTTAATTTGATTTATTTTACTTCAGCCAGTGTTCGCTAAATATAAAATGCTATTTTACTACAATAAAAAATAATTATTAGTGTGTTTTTTAGATTGAATTTCAAAAGGAAAATTATTTTATTACATCCTATCATCCATAATAAAAATGTAATAATTATTAACTGAAAATCGTGATTCTTAGAAAAGATTATAATTATTTTAATTAAAATAATTAATTGCGTTGTATTTTTGAAAGCGTAAATATAGGTTCTGATTATTTTATTAATCAGGAAACTACATAAAAAAGTTTCGTTTTATTTTTAAGAACATACATAAATTATATTAATGATCATTATGGAATATTATAAACAATTTCATGTGGTATTTTAATATTTTTAAGAAAAATGTTTTAAAAAATGTAAATTTATTACACGAGACTTATTAATTTATTGAAATTTAAGTTGTATTGCGAAAATAATAATACTATCATCTTGATACCCTGACGACGTCTACAACTCATTTGGATTTAACTACTTACTCACAGCCACAGGGCCAGCCGCCCTTGCAACCGACTCTTGTACCAGTGGTGACCGTGGACACGAGCCCAGTACCACCGACACTTACACCGGTCTCCATGACTCTAAATGCTCCGATGTCTTATAGTCCCGCATCGACGACGAGTGCGGTGAGCTTGCAGGCACCGAATGCATATATTGACGAAACTTCATCGGCAGGCAAAACGCCACCACTGCCAGGACCGCCGGTTGTTAACATTCTACATCAACAAAAGACCGAACCCACAATCAATGCAGCAATGCATGTTGGAGCTCCCGTACCTGCTCAGACAACTCATATATATAATTCTCCAGCACTGGGTAACGACGCGCCCGTTAGCGTTGTTACCAATCCTACGATCCTGGTTACAGGTGAGACCCCTTTCCTTCTCCCCAACACAGTCTGAGTGACTCGTTCGACAGGCTGCAAGGCTTATTTTTATGTAAAACACATCAAAGCAAGATGACTATCAATTTTTTTAACCTTGACCTTAATCATTTGTTTAAATTAGGTTTTTACGGATGTGAAATGTTAAAATTAGTATTTGAATGCGTATAAAAAACTTCTTAAACTTTTTTATAACCTTGGCTTAATCGTGTTATGTCTTTACGATTTAAGCCAAGTTTAATATTTTGATTTTATTTAATCATTATTATTCAGTGTTCAATAAATACCACATGTGAAACACACTATCAAGTATAATATATAGAAAAATATTTAAAAGTGAGTGAATTTTTAATTTGATGAAAAGTTTATATTTTACAAAAAAATTAATACTTAATTAAACAAAAATGAACTACAAAATTGAAACATATAGGAATTCATATTTAAATACATAAAAATTGTCGAAAATGGGAGGAAATGTGCAAGCTAAGTATAAAATTACCAAGTACCAAGCAATATTTTTATATTTATATAAAGTCCCAGTATAGCAAACATTGTTGAAGCACATCGAATTTTATTTAATTAAAAAATTGAAAAACGTATTATTTTCTGAGAATTTAATAATACCTAGTTTTTATACCATTTACATGCAATCAAATTATTATAAAAAAATCATAGATAAAAGAAAAATTTTTTAGTAAATTTGGTCTGTATAAGATCTTTTGATTTTTTAAGTAAAAATGCTAGGTTAATTAACTCTTATAGGTATTCTTGAGGAACGTTACTCAAGACGTGAAAAAAACTCAAGAAAAATGTTAACTCTGATTCTGAAAGCAGATATTGAAATTTTCATCCACATATGAACATTGCGTCATACGTATTTGAAAGTCACTTTCCTTGATGGTGATCTTACAAGAACACGTCTGATAACTGTTACAACAGGTGTGCAGTCTCTACCTCCTCCAATACAGCAAATACCACAGCAGCAACCGTTGCAGCAGCATCATATTCAGCAACAGATGCAACCCCAAGCATTGCAGTCGCAGTCAGAGCCTCATCACCAGCATCATCATCATCCTGAGATCAAATCAGTTTCGTCAGGTCTGCCGCAAGTGCCTGTCTTAGTGCCTCTTCCCGTGCCAGCTCCACCTTCTGTCAACTCTTCAGGCCCTACACTCATACATCCACATGTCGTGACCTCTGTTCCACCTCCTTCGACTACTACACCTACATTTCCCGTTTCACCAGCGATCGCCAAATTCAGCACCCCGAACAACCTTGTACCCCTCAAGTCTGTTGACCCGCCGAAGCCTCCGCTCGTATCCTTCAAAACTAAGAGTCTTTCGAAGCTTCCGTTACCCCCCGGTATCAATCAGAATGACTTAGAAAGCATAGACTCGCCACCGAGCCGCTCACCAAGTCCGGTGTCCGTGGTCGTGACTCCGAAGGCAGCAATGAAAATTCTCATACCCGCTGCACCCGTTGTTCTAACTGCCACCACGCCCACCATCCTGAAGCCAGGATTGCAGAAGAAGAGCATCAAGGATCTGCCGATGCCACCAGGTTTTATTTCACTCTTTCTTATCGTTACTGAAACATTATTACGAGTTAATGAAAAATTCACGAAACATTGTCCTTGTCGAAGTAACGTTTTAGGAAACTTACCACATATCATTCTCATACGGAATAACAGATCTCAACATTCGTATATAAATTAATTTTCCAATATCTGATGAAAAATATTAAGTAAAAGATAAAATAAAAATTGAAGATAATTTATATACAGGCATCTTAATTTTCTTGGTTTAATATACAAGAAAGTTCTGCAGATCTCAACTTTTCAAGGAAAAGAGAAAAAGAGACAAGTTAACTCACAAGTTGTCTTTTTAATTTTTCTTCGTAATTTGAATTTGTTACTATTAATGTGTTTCAAATTGTGGATACTTTTCTCTGAATATTTAAGAGATAATTTGTAGAACTTTTCATCAATACGTAACTTATGTTAAACTTATTACATATCTATGATAATTTTTCTAATCACATCCCGTAAAAGCCAATGTATAATAAATAATTAGAATTTTATATAAAATAGTACAAAAATCTTGCAGTTAATTATTCTATATTTCAAAAGTAATTATATATAGAATTACTTGAATATTTTAAAATTGCAGTTATACCGGGTTCGGAAGACCTCAGTGGAGAAGACGATACGACAGCGACACCTCCTCGAAGTAGAGTAGAAAGAATACCTCCCAAGCCAAAGTTAAAAAGACCGAAAATATTAAAAAGAAGAGGTTCGCGCAATAATCATATGCCAATGTCGGCTTCCGGCGGTAAAGATTGGGGTGAACGATGCGTTGATGTTTTTGAGGTGATCGATCAAATTGGCGAAGGTACTTATGGTCAAGTGTATAAAGCTCAGGACAAAAGAGCAGGAGTTATTGTTGCTCTTAAGAAAGTTAGATTAGAGAACGAAAAAGATGGTTTTCCTATTACGGCTGTAAGAGAAATTAAAATATTACGACAGCTGAATCACAAGAATATTGTCAATCTTCGAGAAATTGTAACAGATAAGCAAGATGCCATTGATTTTCGAAAGGTGAAATTCATTTTCTAAATATTTATTACAGACATTTTGTATATAATTTTAAAATAAATATTTTAATTTTTTGTTGTAGGATAAGGGATCATTTTATTTAGTTTTTGAATATATGGATCATGATTTGATGGGCTTGTTAGAATCGGGAATGGTTGATTTTAATGAAATGAATAATGCAAGCATTATGAAGCAGTTGCTGGATGGCTTGAACTACTGTCATAGTAAAAACTTCTTACATCGTGATATCAAATGTTCTAATATACTTATGAATAATAAGTAGGTTTATATATTAACATTTTTACAATTTTTTTCTTTTTGTTTTATAATTTTAAAAATTAATTTTTCTCGTTTTAGGGGTGAAGTAAAGTTAGCTGATTTTGGTTTGGCTAGACTTTATAATGCTGAAGATAGGCAACGTCCTTATACCAACAAAGTCATTACCCTGTGGTATAGACCACCTGAATTATTGTTAGGAGAAGAACGTTATGGCCCTGCTATTGATGTATGGAGCTGTGGATGCATTTTAGGAGAACTCTTCTCCAAGAAACCGCTTTTTCAAGTAATATTATAAACATCAATTTTTTTAACCACATTGTACTGTAGCAATTAACTATTAATATTTTTTAGGCTAATGTAGAAATGATGCAATTAGATATCATTTCCAAAGTTTGTGGTACACCAACACCAGCAGTATGGCCATCTGTGATAAAATTGCCATTATGGCATACATTAAAACCGAAAAAAACATACCGGCGACGACTTAGAGAAGATTTTCAATTTATGCCACCAACAGCATTAGATTTGTTAGATAAAATGTTGGAATTAGACCCAGAAAAACGTATAACAGCTGCAGATGCTTTAAAAAGTCCTTGGCTGAAAAATGTACAACCAGAACAGTATGTTGATTCATTTAATTTAAAAAATTGAAGAGTATTTTAATGATACATATTTTATACGTTTAATATTTATAACGAATAACATTATTCTTTTGTGTTTCATTTAAATCCATTCCTTGATTTTGTTACTATTTTTCATTCAATAAGAACTATATTTTTGTGATATTAAATTTTTTATTTATTAAAACAGAATGCCATCACCACAACTGCCAACATGGCAAGATTGTCATGAATTGTGGAGTAAAAAAAGAAGACGTCAATTACGAGAACAACAAGAGAGTTCACAAGGCAGAATTCCTCTGCTATCAGTGCCGAATAGAGGTGGAATGCAAAAAACTATTGAGGACCTATCTGATGTTGGAGGGTGAGTAGTAGTAGATGGCTGATCGAACAATCAGTTAAAAAATCCAGCAAGGCGTTGAAGAATATACATCCATGCATACACGTGGTTGTAAATTAATCGCATTATTTGTTATATTTTTAATTATTCTCATTAAAAAATAAATTTGTTAGATATTTTTAATTTTTTACAAAAACTTATTATTAAGCCAAAAAACGCACTAGAATTAAAAAAATATATTCTAGAATGTCATGAATTGTACACACAAATAAGAATTTAAGTTTTCAATTTTTAAATATTTATCAATTTTATGTGATAAATATTTTTTAAACTAGTTTTTTTCATTTAAATAAAATTTTAAACATTCATAGATTCTACAATTTATAAGAAATTATTTGAGAGAACTCTAAAAAATATTATAAATTACGATGTAATAATACCAACGTACAGGTCTACGAGAATATGTAAGGAAAACCTTATCTGTAAATAAAACATATGGATATGAAGGAATAGTAGCTGTAAGCATCATCAACAACACAAACTACAAGAGATACAGACAATATGGAAATGAAGAAGATTGTTAAACCTTCAAAGCATTGTTATATGCGCCAATGACCTGTGCTGTTTATGTTATCCATAATATTTTCAACTGTTTGTATTTTTGTGTACTAGGCTCAGCTTATTATTTTCTTTTTATAACTGGCTATTTAAGCTTGTTACTTTTGTATATTATAAAACTTTATGGATTTCATTTAAAATAAATTATAAATATAAGGTTATTTGAAAATAAAATCTCCTTTAAATATTAAGTTTTATACGAATGAAATTCATAAAGTAAAAAAATATACACATGTTACTACCTAAGATTATAAAATAATGAAAATAATGATTGTAATATAAAGAACGACTGCCTTAAATGATCACTTTTTTATACTGTGTATATTTCACGTATTTCCCAACAAAAGTAATGAAATTATGTTATTCATTTATCGAAGTCTTAGTACATTAATTATAAAGTATATCTTATCAATGTGGATTTTCACAGATAATAATTGGATAGAGGAAGTAGCAGTATTGAGTACACACTGGGAACATGTGAATAAAAAACAAAACAAAACAAAAATTACTTATTTGTAAAAAGACATTTTTTATTGACTTTTATAACTTAATGTTTTTTGAAAAACAAATACTAAGACACACATGAAATCCTTATTTACGATTATGTGATTCCACATCAATGCTGTGAAAGTTTTTGAGTCATATGCGATTAAATAATTTAGTTAAATATTTCTAATGTACAATTTTAAAACTGATTTTATTAATAAACATTCGATTTTGTTTCAATTTTCTTTTTCGTTTATTTTTCTTTAAACAAAACTGAAAAAATGATGAAAACTTAATATTAGTTGAAACAAAACAATAAACAAATTTTATGTTCAACTTTTCAAATAAAATTTTTATATTTAAATATTTTCAGTATATCTTAAAATTCTCGATATCCTGATAGTATTAAAAAATACGATATTTTTATTAATATTTTTAAAAACAATTTTAATAATAATTAAAGAAAATACTCAAAAATTTGATGAAATAAGAATTGAATTTATTATTACGTTCACAATAATTTTCATCATTTTTTTACCAAATAAATTCCCTAAAATTTATGTATATTTATATTTAATTTATTATTAGTTTAAATAATTATATATATATATATATACACACACACATAAATAAATATATATATATATATGTGTACATTATAAAATGTATTTATGTGGAATTAAAAATCGTTAAAAATTGTTAGTAAAAACTAATATATCAAATTAGATAAAATACCTAACAAAGTAAAAAACATTGTGTTTCAGGAAGTAAAATTTAATGGCCAAATGTGATAGAGGAACAAATTTTATAGCTCTTTTAAGACGATATGTTAGGTAATAAAATTTATCCAATTACCCATTTTTAAATTCACACTTGTAATAAGGAGTGTTTATGTTTTGGCTTCAAAAATGAGATAACCATCCATTCAATCTTTTCTTACTAAACAAAATAACATACATTTCTTACTAGAATCATCTATTGAACTTCTCATTTATTCATTCATACATATCATGTGATGTCATTATAGTTCCCTGTGTGTCTCCAGTAAAATTTAATATTAAATTATGTAGTATAAATATTTTAAAAAGATAATGAAAAAAAATTGTTTAATTTATTAATCAAATTCTCAAAAT
This sequence comes from Platyscapa corneri, assembly GCA_018907185.1. NCBI lineage: Eukaryota > Metazoa > Arthropoda > Insecta > Hymenoptera > Agaonidae > Platyscapa > Platyscapa corneri. Next base: position 2,074,051 of record JACCHW010000004.1, read on the forward strand.
ATGAATTTAAGAATGTTTATGAATAGAATTTTCAGTTTTTAATATTCATATCCTACACAATTTCTTTAACAATATTAATCTAGGAAATGTGAAGAAAATATTAAAATAATTTTTTTCGTGATTTTCATTTTTAATAATTCATAAATTTCAATTATGTATGTTACTTGTTTCAGATCATCTAAGAGATTGAAAATGGAAGCGGGCTATAACTCCCATAGATATAATTCTGAACCACATATAGGTGGAGATAGCATGTTTGGTCAAGCTGGTCCATTTAGCAGTTCTCCTTATAGTTATCATAGTCCTCCATCAATTAAATCAAGAATAAATCCAAGAGAAGCACCCCATTTTTCAGAATATATTACTGATGATACTCTTGCTCGTAAATTGAGTAATCTTACCAATGCTTTAAATCAGGGAAAACCAATCAGTGTTGATGATCTTATGTCTCTCAAAATAGATAATGAGGTAAAAAATTAAGTTTTATCAATCAATTTGCTAAAAATAACTAATACTAAAATTTTTTATTAAAACAGTAACAGTTAAAAATAGGGTATTTTATTTGCAAAAAATAATTCGTTGTTATGATTTATACTTATAAAATTAAGTTAATGAACATAGGCAATTTAAATTTTCATTTATATGATTAAAATTATTATTATGATACATACGTATTAAAATATATAAAATAATAAACTATATTAATTTTTTTCCAGTTTTTTTAATAATTTATGTTACAGTTATACACCATATTTATACTTGTACCTTCTGCCATACATAAATAAATATATATATTAGATATACATATATGAATATCCAATTTTTTATTTTTTATAAAACAGACTGATCCAAAAGCTGCGCAGTTATTAGCAGAATTACAAACTGAGCTTCGTTTAGCCACTAATTTACGACAAACTGGATTGCTTGATCCACATCAAGCAGTTTTGAATCCACCAATGCTAGGTTAGTATTAATTAGCTGTAATACAAATTATTATGAAGTAATAATTTTGTAGATGCACCTTTTCCAGCTGCAAATACAGCTCAAAAAGGAAACTTTGATGCACATGCTGTTTATGCAGGCGATGACGCGGTAAGTTCCGGAAGATGGTCGCAGTTTGCCACGGTCGGCGTTAGAACAGCGCTTTCTGCACTTATGTCACGGTATGGTTTGGAGCCATACAATCCTCTTCCTGTTACCGTCAATCGACCGCCAGGTAAACTGGTCGCTAGCCTGCCGAATAACATTTTTTTGCCCTCGACGTCCTCTCAATCAGCATATATCTCCTAAATATTTTCTTTTGTACATAATGTACAACATATTATGACCCATCATGTAAAAAAGTAACTTATAAAACTTTTATGTAACTATTTAAAATAATGTAATGCCATTTTTAAATTCTTATGACAAGGTTATATTTGTAATTATAATGAAATCATTACATTATTGTGCTCGTTTATAACTAATAGTTTTTCTTTACTTTGGATTTTCTTTAAGTTAATTGGAGAAATTATTTACTTATACATTAACTCATACATTATTATAAAGATATACTTGTGCCGTAAAATATTTGTGTATACTAATTTTGATATTTAGATAACATATGGTGTAAGTGTGCATACTAAGTTAATTGTTTGTAGTTAAATTGGCCAAGTCACACTAAAAATCAGTTATAACATTTTATACATTTATTTAACTCATAAGATGTCTAATAAGTTTTACAGCACCCTTGCTGTAAATGTATTTATAACATGTAATGTAAATATCAAAATACAAATGTTAATAAAGAAATAGACTGAAATACATAGATGTATCTCGATTAGGTTTTTTATCACTAATGCATGTTTAAGTTGTATGATTTAAAAGTTTAGAAACTACTTGTATAAAGTCACAAATATATAAGCTTTAAGCTATACATTTAACAATTTTAAATATCTATTGTATAAATTTATATATTATAATAAAATATTTAATAACAAATCAAAACAGTTCTAATATATAAACATAGTGTTCATTAAAGAAGTGTTGTTTTTATAATAATAAAATTTATTAATATTGAATATTTAGAAAATATATTAATACAAGTGTTAGTATAAAATAATTATATTTTAATAATAGAGCAAACCTTAAACAATATATATATACAATAATAAATTAAACTTTAAACGAATGATTTACCATATTTTACCTAACTTTTGTAATAAACTTTCAGATTGACTCAAAGTTGCGTTAAAAAACGTAAGAGGTTAGAATGGTAGAAACACGTGTAATCATTGCTGACAACGGGAGTTAAACAGTTAAACTAATACGAAAAGAAAAACATCGAAAGTCACAAAAGAATTTTGATTGGTAACATTGATTAATGACTTCAACTATAACCAATGAAATCGTGAAGAACTCTGTGGAATGCATAAAGACGAAAATGTAAAATACTAATATATAACTGCCAATCCGTATTCCGAAATCAACAAAAAGAGTAGATCATGGGTCCATAGAGTTTTAGAAATATATAATTTTCTTTTTATACAAAAGTCAATTTATATTTGTGTTTTGACATTATTAATTATGTTAATAAAAATTTCAGTATCATTAAGCAAATCAATAATGTAAAAAGTATGGATTGTAAGTCAATCTCATTTGAACCTAACCTCAAATTTGTATTGAAATTAAAAGAAGATTTGAAAGTTAAATATTTTGAACAACATGAAAAAGCGAAACATGCATTGGAAATTTTTTCTTATTCTCTGCAAGATGTTTTTCACAAGCATCAGAGTAAGTTTATTAATTAAAATTAAACAACAATAATTTATCTTTGTTGTACAACTTGCCTAATTTTCCATAAACATAGTATAGAAAATATATATTTTTTATTTTTATCACATAATTTCAATATGATTAATGCAAATGGAAAATTTGTCAAATCGCTAATTTTCAATTAAAGAAAATTACAATAATTTATATATATTGTTTTATCAAATACCTTATAATAGATTGGTAATAAAATTGACTTTAAATAAATATGTACATGTGTTATTCTTAATACTAAATATTTAGTTTTTAGTTATTTAAAAAATTTAGCCTTATTAGATACTTATTATACTTACAGAATTATTAGAAGAAAATATTGAATTATCTATAACTAATGAAAAACTTAATCAAATTATCAACAAATATGAATCTAATCAGCAAAACATGTAAGTTAATATTTTTATTTTATTTCTTTTAAATTATTATGATCTTATTTGATAGTTGATATTTAATGTACCAAGGTCAAATCTTCCAATTTGATTCAAAGTAATTAATCTTATATAAATAATTAATCTTAATAAGTTTTTGATTAAAATAAAAATTTATGTCTTATAATTTATATATACATATATATATATATATATATTTTTAGTTCTGCACTTGATGATAACCAGTCCTCACAAATATTAGGATCTAGTCCAAATTTTAGTCTTGAAATTTCAAAGAAAATTAAACATTTGAATAAAAAATTTGATAGAAATAATGATACAGATTCTATTGCAAAAAGAGAAAACCTTAATGTACCATTTGACTTTAGTTTTGAAGATGAAAGTAAAAATTTTAAAAAACATAATTCTTCGCCATCATCTAAAATACATAATAGTCCTATTTTATGTAAGCGTAAAAGGGTTAATTCAAATAAATATATATTAGGACCAAATACTACTATATCTGTAAATTATATCAGTGGTAGTAAAAATAGTTCAACAAATACTACCAGTACAATTGAAAAAAAAATTGAAATTGAAAATGAATTTTGTAAGGAATCTGAAAAGGAAAATAATGATTCTTTGAAAATTATAGAAAATACTCCAGAAAGTACTAAAAATAAAGATGAATTGGAGAAAATTTTAAGTGTTTTAGAAACTAATTATGGTAAAACCGAATTTAATGAAAAAGGTAAGAAATTTCGACAAGCTAAATTAACTCTAAAGAAAATTATTCCAGTTGTTGATATAAGTAAAATTGATTATAATGAAAATCTTAATTGGAAAAATGATACAAAATATAGGGCAGGTAATAAATGCCAAAAAAGTGTTTTAAATGTTATTAGTGACAATATAAGTATAAATCAAGAATATAATAAAAATACAATGTTAAATATGTTAGACATTAATAGAAAATCCTCTAAATTGATTATTTCAACAGATCAATATACAAAGGAAGTTACAGATAATCAAATGGAATCATCAAAAGATGATGAATTAATAGAAATAACTCCTATACAAAATGAAAAATCAAAATTAAGAAATAAACTTGATTCAAATAGAAAAACATTTATTAATAAAAGAGCAGTAAAAATTTTAAGTCGTCAAAATAACAACAAAATAACAAAAAATGACATAAAAGATAATTCAATATTTAAAAATGATTTTGCAAATATTGAAAATACACCAAAATCAAGTAGTGTTAAACAGTGTAATGTTGAAAATAGTTTTATTGGAATAAATAAATGTAGAATATTTGATCATGAAAAAACTTTGAATGATGAAACTTTTTTTTCTCCAGTTACTGAAAATGAAAATTATAAGATTCATAAATCATATTCTAACTTAGATAAAAATGAGTATGAAGATGAAATAAAATATGAACAAACACCGCCAGTAAAGAAAATATTACTGAATAGTTTCGATGTGTAAATATTTTTCCATACTATTGTTAGATTTTAATAAAGAAATTCTATTTAAGCTTTAATTAACAATTGATGAAATTTTTCAGAATACCAGATAGGAACAATAAAACTTCAGATTATGCTTATAAAGAACCACCTGTAAGAAAGAAAAATGAAAAAATTGAATTACCAGGATGGGACTGTAGAGAGTGTGTAAAAGTGAGAATCAATAATTTTATAATACTTGAAATACTATATCTATGTAATAAAAAACTACAATTACAATTTAAACTTTTAATTTAATTTAACTTAATACAACAACAAATTATCCATAAATAATTATTTTTTAGTGGTACGAACATTTACCCGAAGAAGAACGAAAAAAACGAAAAAACCAGTGTTCTAAACACAGAGGAAAATATAAAGCTGATATTTTAACACCAGATAGTATGTTTACATATAATAATATTTTTTTATATTTAATCATATAATTATTAATTTAATTTTACAGGCTTCTGGAATCCTGTTTTTGAAGACACAAACTATTCGACTTCATTTGAAAATGATTAGTTATATTATATCAGTATAACATGTGTGTAAGAAAATTGATATTTATAATAAAATTATATCAATGTTGTGTTATTAATTTTATGCAGAAAAATAATACATTTTTGTAAACAGTAAAGTTATATATAGTGCTTAACTTATAAAAAAACAATGTGTACTTTATATAGTTAGAGAAAATGTAAGATATGGATCTATTTTTATACAAATAAAAGTATTATTTATATTATATTGAAAAACTACAATTTTGAACATAGATTGATTTATTCTTTTACAACATATATTATACTCTCCAGTAACATAGTATATAGTTTTCTCCTTATATAGATATATCATTTCTGATTTACACAAAAATATAGAATCTATTTCACAAGTCAATGTCAAAAGTAGCTAAGCAAACTCATTTAGTTTATATATTTATATAAGTCCAGTTTCTCTAGGTTGAGTACTCTGACTAGTTGAGATTTATCATTGACACTGATCACTGTTTAAAATTTTTTTATCACAAAATTCTTAGGTCAAGAAAATATACTTTTTAAAGCCAGCTACTTAGAATTCAAAATTATTGGATAAAAATTAAATTCATAAATTGCAGTCTGTTAATTTTTTTAAAACTATTTTATACAGCATTTTATAATTATATAGCAAGTTTACTAATATTCATGTAAGAAAAGTATTTTAGTGTAATTTTTAAAGTGAAAATTTAAAATAATTTATTTCCAAAATCAGTCGTACTCGATCGTACTGCACAATAATCTGTAAAATACATTCACAAAAAAAGCAACCTAACCTAGTGGGAGGCTGGTACCACAAGGCTGACATTTTTTATCGTCTTACATATATAATCTGGTTTAATTCTTTAATTAAGTCTTTTGATTACAATTTTTTACTCTTTATTTTTCTATATTTGTTTGGTGATGAATTACATCAGTCAGACACCTTTACGTCTAAGTTATTCCGATATTATTATTTTTAAAGGAAACTAATACAAACAAGTGTTTTATAATTAAATATATATATTATATTAGATAAACGTATAGTCATATTTAAAAAATAATAAATGGAATAAAATTATGATGTATTACTTAAATATTTATTGTTGCAATTTAATTTTTTAAGTAAATGTATTAAAAAAACTGATACCCTGTAAAGTATTTAATTTACTTTTAATAAGTATTTTTTAAAATAAATATCGATAAATCAACATTACAAGGATGTTATTAAATTTATGATTTTATATTAAACTTAAAAATTTGTATTTAAAATAGAATTACAAAATTAAAATAGTATAGTAGTGTTTTCATGGGCCTTAGCTAGGATATATACATTTACTCGTGAACATATCATATAATATACTTTTTATATTGTTAAACACCATAAGTAAAATATTTATCAATGATTTTAGTATACTTTCATACAATAGTACATCATACATTTATTTTATATTACGTAGTCCTTCCTCGAAAAAGAAAAATGTGTGAGGATCTTGTATCATTGAGTCCTTACATTTTTAATAATTGCACCGAGTAGTACATAACAGTTAGTGTAGAAATTGTGCAGTTCGATCATGACCATACTTAAGATATATCGTCAAATCGATAAACATCGATACGAAAGATCGTCGTTAAAGCGATCGTTTATTTTCTTTTTATTTTCATCCAACGCTATTAAAAGTTGCGCATTACGAGTCTACTGTTCTCTTACTCAAAATATCAGTAATATGGTTAATAAAGGAAAGAAGGAAAAACGATTAATTTAGGCAAAGAATACTTTTTAAAGTAATGTGAATTACGTATTATGTTATTTTTGTTAATTTTCAATTTTTACTCATTCCATAAGTCATGAGTGGATGAAGTTTACAAACAAACATTATAGAAAATAAAAAATTATATAACGTAATTGCGAACCATGATATGCGTTCCAAATACATTATGGTCTTATTAACATTTATTTCAATGAAATAACTCGTATTTTATTTATATTTATGCAAATTAAGGACATACATCTGCATAATCTAAGTTCGCGATTTTTTGTAAAATAATTTGAGTTCTATTCCTACTAGCAATAGTATAAAAATTAAACGACTTAGCGAATCTTTGGGTAAAGGATACTGAGGATGGACTATTTTACGAAGTAAAACTGTCAAGTTCCAATGAAGCAACAGTCGAGACTTCTAAAATTTTAAGTTTTACATCATTACATAGAGATTAATTTCTTGCGCATCTCTTGCGTGAGAATTATTTATTTATCGGATTTCGTAGACGATGGAGATGGCTGATTGGTAGCGGGTGGCTTCTCGCTTGATTTTTCGGCAACGATGGGCAGAGACTTGAGGATAGCGTGGACTTCCTCGGCGACCGCCATAAGGGCGAACTCAAACTGCTGTTTCGTAGCCACCATACCGGCACGATGGTCGCGGATATGTTCTAAGGTTGCAGCAATGTCTATCTCCTTGGCGCCTTTGGACATTCGATTCAGTACCATATCGATTAAGCAGTAAGTACCAGTACGACTTGCCCCGTCACTACAATCAACAAGTATATGTGTTTTACATTTTTCACTAGTTGGATTGCTTCAGATTGTCGAAAATGCAAGCAACACAAAAAAAATATGGCAATGAAAAACTGTTTACCACAGATTTTCGTTTTGGAAAATAACAACTGATAATGATGCGTATAATGAGTTCGACACTATCATACACATTTACTTAGAGTAATACAAGAAACAAGAAAAAATAAAATTTACCTGCAATGTACTATAATAGGGCAGGATCTGCCTCTGTAAGACTTGTTAACTTTCCTGCGGAACTCGAGCAAAGCTTTAGTTGATTGGGGTACGCTATTTTGTGGCCAAGACAAAAAGTGAAATTGCGTAACGGTTCGCGTTTCTCCAGTACGTAGATTCTTAAGGTAGAACGAACGCACGAGGTACTCATCACACCAGATATGCTCCGAGACAAGATGAACTTCGTAGATGTGGTAGAGCTCAGAACCCTCGTCAGGCCAATAACGGTGACACATAGCCTGACCCTCCTCCGTCAAACGTGTTAGCATCACGATAACGACGCTACCTTGTTCCCAAACTAATTGCCAAAAGTCCGAGGTCGTCTGGGGTAATGGCCCCTGCGTCGCTATATAAGCTGGATTGCGTGGGTCGTGATCAGTCTAAAGAGGATTTGTTTATTATTAAAAAATGTTTGTTGTCTTGTTGTAACGTAGAAAACTTTATTTGAAAAGCAAGGGAAGTCATTCACGAAACGTAATGCAAAATTAAGTAGTATGAATGTTAAATTGACAATGAATGGAACTATAGCTAACAAGCTATTGATATTATTAGAGGCTGATCGATGTGTCATGGATTTTTTAAAACTTTGAGGAGAATCAAGTTTACAATCGTATAAAATAAATTATGACGAAAATTTTAACTGTTTATAAATAAATATTTCTAAAGTAAATGCATTTAAATTATCACCTTAGTGGAAGACATTTGCGTGCAATATAAACTTTTTTTAAGTAATATAGCTTTTTAATATATTGATACAAGCATGATTTTACATTAAATAAACAATAGAAAATGTCTTTTTTATTTATGTAAATATATTTATATAAATTAAAAGTATAAGCTTTAATTGCAAACAGAGTACAAATAATATTAATATATTTTGATATTTCATATGATAAAAAAGAAAAGTTACTTTTCTTTTTTTTAAGAACTGTTTTATTAGCTTCCAGGAACAAAATTTTTAATGATTATTTCCCAAGCATTTTCTTTGAAAAATATCTTTTCTGTACGCGCCATTACAAAATTATACATTATTATTTATTTATATGTATTTAAAATTCTAAGAAAAAAGACTTTTTTCAGTTACTAAAATATCTAAACAATGTAATTGCAATATTTTGCATATTGAATTCATTTAATCATAAACGTTTAAATTATTTCTGGAATAAATAAATTGTACATGCATATTTTAGAAATTCGAAAAAATTTATTAAAATATTTTGTTTTACACGTATTTATGAATTTATTGATAAATTAATAACTAATTTTGAAACGTGTGAAAGTTTATTACTTATTAATATAACACGTGCACGAATAAAAATAAAAGTTTGTAAAATTAATTAAATAAACACTAAACTTAAAATATTTAATTGAAATACTAATATATAATTAATTATATAAATAGATTAAATATTAAAGATAATAATATATATGCAAACATTTTATGCTTTTAAGAAATACTTTTGAAAACAACGAAATTGGCAAGAAGCTTCATTTTTTAATTTAAAGAATCTTGAATTACTAATTTGTAATAACAAACTATTTTAGTACAATAAACTTATTTGCTTTACTATATTTCTTGTTAATTTAAACGTTGCAAAAATACTTTATATACATGCTAATTATAAAAATTTAAACATCGATATAGATTTTTGGTCAATAAAAATGTTAAATAATAATAATAGTTTAATGGCGTACATATATTTTTCAAATAATATTTATAAATCTGATAATGTAAGCCGTTTGAAATATTTGTAAACTTACCGATTTCTGATTTCGCAATGCAGCATCCACAACAATCAATCAGTCTTACATATTTTTTAATAATTTAATACTCAAATTTTTTAAATTATTATCGAATTACAAAATAAATTTATCATTCAAACCAATAAAAAATTAAATAAGGGAATGTTTTTAAAAAGTTCTAAAGTTTTCGATTTTCGAATTTTTAATCCTTATTTATTAATGTTTAATTTTAATAGATAAATAAAATAATAAATTAGAAATAGATTACTCACAATTGTTGAAGCATTAATGTAATCTGAATTGTTTATATTAGTTAAGTGATTAAGAATGACTCTAGAATGGTCGTAAGGAAGTAGAGCATCCGATCGATTATATTCTCTATTAATTTTTATTTCTGCAATAGCCGTTGAACACGGCTCAGCTTCATAAGCACAAAGTGCTGCCCATTCCTCATCGAGTTTTTCTTGATTCTTTAAATGATCCTCCATATATGACTGAAATTAAATCACATTCATTTATGGGAGCACGTGGAATAAATAAGTACTTATATTGTTTTAAGTTAAAAAACTTTTTTACTTCGAAGTTAAAAGTAGTATTGAATCATTAGAATTTATCATAAGTCTGCATATATTTAACATAACTTTGAACAATATCTCATTAACTTTAATTAATTCAATTTATTACAGAACTACGTACATTATATCAATATAATATATAGTTGTTTTTAATAAGACTATAATAATCTAAGTACATGTGTACATAAAAAGGCAATTAAAAAATAATTTTTATTATTAAATTACAAAGTACAATTTTTTTCTTAAAATGCACGTGTAAGTTTATTTAATTCTTATTAGAATTATTTTATGTTGCAATTATTTATTACTATTTGAAACATTAAAGTGTTTAAATTTACAGCTATTTTTAATAATTTAGATATTTTACTCTTGCAAAAATATAATACTATTAAAAACAATAATAATATAATGTCTTAGAGCTAATCAAACTCAGTCCTAAATCACATTAACGTATCCAAAGACATTTAATTTAATATTTATTATAATTTCTTGTATAAAAAGATATACTTAATGTAATAATTAAAGTTAGGTATCTATTAAGAGCTAATATCTCAATAAAACAACTAATTTACAAAATTAAAATTGTTATACTACTATTTAACGACAAAATTTTTTAATATTTGAAATACGCTTAATACAATATTAAAAATTCTTTTTCAATCTAAATCATGTCTAACAATTAGCTTAGTTTAGCAAAGAAAGTAAAAGTAAAAGCTGATTGGAGCATTGTTAAACGAATTCATTTTTTTCATTTCCATGTAATTGTAAAGTGTCGTTGACTTACTAGAACAATATGGCCGGTAGATATGTCCATGCACGTTGCTTGTAGCTCTTCACCCCAGGATGAGGTGCTCGACCTATTAGATTCGCTCTTCCCCGACTCGATGAGCCGACCGAAGTCAAAGCCCTTAGGCGACTCCGAAAGTTTATCCGACTGCTTAGCGTGTATACGCGCCCTACATAGTTCTTGATAGTCCTTCGAGGCTTCTGGATCTGGGGTACGCAGACCCGCGAGCTTCGCTCGTGATTTTGCATGGCGTCGTGCTATCACCAGAACGACGATAGCAGCGGCACTCACCGCTGCCACACCAGCTGCGACCAACGCGCCAAACATGTTCGAGCTCATCTCCGAGTTGCTTGTTATCTCGAGAATCGCCGGTAGTTTTGCCTGAGCGTATATGCATGTGTCGAACGAAATTGACCAAAATATAATAGAGCATCAAGAGTAAAAAGTCAAAAGTATTCGACATTAACTTTACGTTTGCTAAATTGCAATTCATTTACGGCAAATTAGTTCGACCAATGGATTTAAGAATAATTGTTTTATCCTTAAATTTAGCTCAAATAATACTTTACTTTATATCAATTTTTTATATCAGTTTTACACCAATTTTATATCATTTTATATTAGTTTTTTTACAGGAATTCACTTAAGGACAATAAAGTTACTAAACTAAAAGTAAAAATGATTATTTTGATGACTAATGTATGATTATTGTACATTTATAAAGCGTCGAATCGTAACTGACTTAATAAAATTTTGCACAGGATTTTTTGGTACTTCAAATATAAAACTATAGTTACATTTTTATAAATTCAAATCAAATAATTTTAAATTAAAATTCAATATTTGCTATCAACAATAAAAAATTTATAAGAAACCTAATATATTTTTAGGTAAAGAAAATCAACGAAGTTAATAGATAGATAATGTCAAACGAAAATAATACAAGGAATATTGAAATTTCATTTTTTTAAACCGCATCTTTAAAGAACAAGTAATATTAAATATTTTTTTAATTTCATCGTTGTCTGATACTAAAATAAGTATAATAAATTAATTAAATTCTAGAATTAAAATTTGCAATTAAATTTGAATAAAATCTAAGTTGTTAGAATTTTTAGAATAAGATACAATTAAGTTAATAAAAATATTTTACCTTATCACCAATACCTGCGCGAATCACTTGAAGATTGAGTTTCTTTTGTAAATTATCCCGTATATCATCTATTAAAAACAAAATTTTGAATTAATATTCGTTGGAATAAATCTTTCATTACATAATCTTTTCATCAAAATAAAATAATTTTTAATAAGCTATATATTACTATAAAATATGTAATAATTTTATATGCACACATATATACATATATAAATAGTAACTAATCAATCATATTATAAAACAATAAATCATAATATTGTAAAAATTATATTTGTATTTATTAATTAGGATCTAGAAAAATAATGATAAAGTCACGATAAAGGCTATTGTCACTAAGAAAGTCGAAAAAAGGTTTAGAAAAAACCATTTTCCTTGCAAACAAGAATTTATACGTATTCTAAAAACATTACATTTATTTGTTTAAATTTGAAAATGAGAAATAAATATGTCTTTCATAAATTTTTCACTTTTCAAATAAAAATAATTCTTTGATTTTTTTATACTTACTCATTTTGTTCACAATGTCGGTAGAGTTATAATTTTTGCTATTCTTAGGTACTTTGAAAGTAACTTCTGCTCGACCAACGCGTATTTCTTTTAATTCACCCGGTTGAAGTCCGAGTAATGATCCCACCTAAACAAATGTAATATTTTCTTTAACAATGATTTGGATAAAAACAATTAGTTTTATAGTATTTATAATGCTTTCAAGAGAAATAAAGTTAAAAATTGAATCTGCTCAAATAAAAATTTAACATTTTGCATGTTTTTTATATATATAAATTAAATTAAATATAAATTAAATCATTATATATATATAAAAGAAGAAGTTTTTAAGAACAGAATAAATTTAATTTTACTTTGACACATTAAGATTATCTAGACGACTAAGTAATATATTTATTAAAAATTCTAGAAATTTTTTCCGAAAATACCTTATACTCAAGCTCTAAAAAAAATTATTTTAATACTTATTTTTATTCTCCCCATTTTTCTAAAAAAATTATAATAAGTTTAATACTTACGGTGTTTACAACATTTTCTCCTTCAGACCATGAATGAAATTCACCAGTAAATTGTATATAGACATAATCCAGATCGACATTTTCATAAGTTTTTGGCAAGTTGCTAAATTTAGAATTATAAATTTCTTTCTTTACCTGTGGTAAATGCATAACTTCATTCTGTAAAAATAGAGTGCACATCAAATTAACATTAAATATTAATAATATATCTATTACACATTTATTTTTAGTATTTAAAGAACAATAATTAAACTATTAAAAATTTTAGGAAGTAAACTTACTTCCTCCGCGTTTGCATAATTCTTCTCATTATCGAGATCTGCAAATTTTCTTTATGTAATAAAAGAAATTGTTATGTGATAAATATTATAGTATTTTTATCCGTATACGTACTGAGCGGAGTTTGTGTTTTAAATGCATAATTATTAGTCGAAAATGGAGGTCCAGGCTTTTTTACATCTAACCGTTCTCTTCGTTTGAAGCCTGCTAATTCTCTCCTCCACAACATGTCGTCGAAATCATTATTGAGCGTTATGTCTTCATATTCTTCAAATAAATAGTTAAAACTATATGATTTTAATAAATTATGGATGATTTAAGATTTATTTTATTTTATTTTTATTGTTGATTAAAGGTTAGAATATTAACATATTTTGAAAAACATTTCAAATTTTAAACTCTAATTACAAACATTTCTTGCTTATATGTAAATCTGACATATATAATAAATAAAATTTTATTTTTTAATTACATATCAATCAAAGTAAATTTTTATTGATTGGTATACGCTGTAATTTTTATAGTTTTTTTAATGAAAAAAAATTTAGTAAAATATAGTGTATTAAAATACGTTTCAGATATGTTAAACTTTTATACCAATTTATGTCATATTATTTTGTAATCAATATTTCATTATATGTCATATCCAGTAAACATTACTTAATTTAATTTACAAGCTCGTATTTTAATAATTATTTTAAAAATATTTTAATAAAATAGAAAATAATTTTAAGAAAAGTTAATCTTAATTTAATTTAATCAAAATAAATTTTTCATAAAAACTAAAATACAATTTAAATAAAATAATTAAAATAACTATTATTTATATATTTTTTATAATAATCAAATCAAATAAAATATCCTTATGTAATGTATATTTTAATTAAAATATAATTATTTTGATTCTAATTATATTTTCCAAATAAAAATAAAATAAGTAAAAGAATTTTTATTTTTTAATCTTTTTGAATATTTTATAAGGAATAATTATATTTAATTTATATTTCATTTTAACAACCAACAAGTACTCTCCGATTTTTATTTCGTTATAATGAGAAATATTTAACGTGGTACACTTCAAAGTTATTTAAAAAAACTTTTTAATCAAATAATATTAAGGTCTAAAGTATAATATTATCATTTGTATATATATATACTGTAATTGTCAATTTTCTTAAGAAATAAATCCTAAATAAATAAAGTTAAAGTATTTTCAATGAGATTTATTCAATTTAATGTTGTTGTTATTAGTTTTATATTTCGCCATTGTTAGAAATAGATTATGTATGTGTATATTATTTTGTTTATTAATAGTTGATAACTGAAATTTGTAACTTTATTTTTATTATACTTCATATATTTTATTATATATTAGAATTGTAATTATATTATTATTACAAGTTTTTCAATAAATAAAATTTACGAAAAAATTTACGATTGTATAATGAAAAAGTCATATAATATTGAATATTAAATTTATTCAAGTAAAACAAAACATATCAAAATATTAATTTTTTTTATAATTTTGTCAGCTTTTTACAGAAAAGAAAAATGATTCATAAAAAAATAAAAAAATTTTTCTTCATTTTTGAAAAACCGAATATATTATCAAGAATGCCAAATATCTTTTATATGAAATTAACTATTTGTTATTTACCTGGTCTAATAATATCGTGCCTCAGGGGCACGATAGTACGACCATCTGCGTATATTCCACTCTGATCAGCCAGCGAATCAATTATCGGCTTATCAGGTATGGAATTAGTAAATCCATTATTATCAATAATTTCATCGTAGATGTAGTCATCATCGTCACGAGCTTTTTCATTCTGATGATCCAAAAAATCAATACCTTCCAGTTCATTTGGATACTTGTATTTCCGGGCAAAACTTTTTTCATATTCATCTAAATTGTTGGTGATAGGAATTATTTTCTTGTTACTCGGTAAAAAATCTAATTCATTATTTTCCGATTCATCATATAAATTTGTTTCGCTGTCTAGGAATTCTCGAAGAGCTTCTGCATATTCTGGTAAAATTGGATAGTTTTCTTTCGTATATGACAAAGGTGAAGATAAACCCAGTGATTCTTTGTTTAATGATCGAGAACCTCGATGATACGCTGTATAAAAAATATAAATACAAAATGCTGTGAAATATGTTAGTTGTTAGACGTAAAATTTAAATTTGAATTAATTTTTTTTTTTATCTTATTTTTTCATTTTTTTAAATTCAATTTATAATAAATTCTGATGAACAACACAATAAAAAAAATTTATCTGTACAACTTAAAAATTATTTTTTTAAATATTCTAGCAATCATTAAACATATGGAATATAAATAATAGTTTTAATCACTGAAAAACAAATTTGAATTATAGAGTAAAAAGAAATAATTTGTTTTGTATAAAATTTAACTAAATTTTTTTTAAAAACCTCAAGATTTTTTCAAGGCCTAAATTTGAATATGTAAATGAACTTTAATTTGATAGTGGTTTTAATGATATAAAATTAAAAAATTTTACATAAAATTAGCTTTAAATTTTGAATACATTTTCTATAAAAAAGTCTAATGCCAAATGTTAAACTGATATCAAGATGGATTATTAGAGTTAAATCCTTGATTGAATAGAAGGACGAATAGCAAGACGAATCGTTTAATAAATTGAATTAACTGTAATACAGTTATGGATCGAATTTTGTGGATACATATATGAGAAACTAATATATTTAACGAACTAAAATTTTATTATTATTCTATCATTCTATGTACCGAGATACTTCAACATATTTGCGATCATTCATTATATAATAAGTCTCGCTGCAGCGTATTAGAAGAATATACATCATTAAAGTTAATAAACACCAAGTTAAAAATTTAATTTTACGTATAAAAAAATTTAGAAATACGCATTCGATTCATTTATTTATAAAATGATAAAAAAAGCTTTAATAGATTAATAATAAATAATACATAACAGAATTGAAAAAATAAAAGTAATAATTCATCCAAAAATTCTGTGCCTAAAACAAAATATAATTTATGAGTTTTTCTTTTAATTTCTTTTTAAATTACTTTTTATTTATAAAAATTTTAGTAAATAATAATTTACATTCAAACTTCTATATCTGTTTACTATGAAGTTATAATTTGTTTTTTATTACTCATCAATAACATAAAGAGTTTTTATTTTATTTTTTAATGTTTATTTTTCGTTTATGATATTAGAAAATAATACATTACATAGTAAACAATTATACGGCACAAAAAAATAATTTATATAAATGTAATAATAACAAAACATGTATATAAACGTAACTAACACCAAATTTTACTCTTACATACAAATAACTAACATTTATTAAGTTTACATAGAAAGCTTAAAGTAAATTCAAATTTACTTTGAATATACTGAATTGAAATTGAGTAAGCAATGTAAGTGTACTAACCTTCCTCCGGGTTATCCAACGTACTGAATTTGCCGTAAAAGCTTTCATCGTAATCATCAAAATGATTACTCTTCCGTCTATCCTCAGCAACATTTTGTCTCATGTGTGGTGGATAGTAAAATTCATCTGCAAATTCTCCATGTGGATTTGCTTTGCTTGGTGTGAATTTCACTATAGCTATTGGTTCTAGATTCTAAAGTAGACGATTACATTGGATTTATTTTAAAATTTATTTTCTATTATTTAAAAATATAAGAATAAATCTTATTTCGATTTCTTTATAGACATAGCTATATTATACACAATTATTAAAGAAAAGGGTTTACGGATATATATTAATATATAATTTTGAAGAAACAAAAACATGTATTTATAGATAAAAATATTATATCTTCTTTATGACGTACATTGATTTTAACTTATATATTCATTTGAATTTTTATTTAAGTTTTGTGTTTATAATTGTAATTGTTGACGACAGAATGGCCGGCCGCCGGTTTTCCTAGGAACAGCCGCGTTTAAAAGTATAGAAAAAATTCGTAACCGAAAAGAAAGTAATTAAACATACGCGTCGGTTTTCTTAGACAAGCGTCGCGAGTAGGTTTGCTTCTAGCTATTGAAAATAGCTAGCGGAAAAACAGTTATTAGAAATAGTTATTTAATAAATATTTGTAAAAGGGAGAGGTGCAGCGATATAAGGCGACGCGTCGAGATCTTTTCAGTTTTTACGACACGATTCTTTCCGCCGCCGCGTCGTATATTATTCCTCCACCTCATCCGCCCTTGTTTAAATTTGTTGTGGAGTGTCGAAGAATAAATTCAATTTAAACTAGAACTTTGACTTTAAACCCTTTTCTTTTCTTTCCCCTTTTACACGATTCCCATTAATAACAGTAACTATTAGAGACCCAACAACACATTTAGATACCTAAACTAAAGTATTCATATTCTTACATTATTTGCTTTTTTGCATATAAATAAACTTCACAGAGTTAGTGAAGTCTATATTTACTGTTTGCAATATATAAAATCAAGATAATTAAATTAAATTATTAAAATTGCATTTCAAATTAGATATTCAATAAGAGTAAATGATTCTTCAAGTATTTTTAATGCAATGCTATGACTTTTTATATACGGTTATAATGTTTAAACACGGATTGAAAATTAAACAAAGAAGTTAGTGTAAATTTATTATTTACATAAAATAGAATTCTAAATATTTATTGTTTAGTTAAAAAATTCCATTAAGTAAAATATATATATATATATACGTATCAATTTTTTTCGTTCGTGAAAATTCTATGTAAAAAAATATTTGCTTTAGGTTAAATATATTTAATAATTTTTATTTTATGTCTACAATTCCGACAAATTATTTTCTTTATGCAATTTTTTGAATTTAAAAAAAGAAAAAATCATATAATTTTCAACTTATAATCAGGAAAAGTAGTTGCTCTTAAATAATTGACGACACTTGTGTCGCGTTTGATTTTGACTGTAATAAAAACTTCTATTCAAACCAATAAATTCATCTAAAATTTATCATCAGCTTCTGAATCTTTTTTTATTTAAATATTAATATATTTATTAATATATATAATCACTTTAAAAGAAATTTCGAATCTTTGAAAAGTTTAAGATTTATATACGTAAATTGAAAATAAGATATAAATATCTGGTCAGCTAAAAATTTTATAGTGATTTCAGAATCTGAAATATTCTATTTCTTTATTTTCGTTAATTTACTTATTTTTACTAATAATACTTAACCTTTTAAATTAATAAAAAAAATTTTAATATTCTCATATCTAATTATGAAATAGTTAATCGGTTTTCAGAATTAATACATTCTCTTATTTTTTAATCTAAACAAGGTATACAATATAGTTTCAAACTTATGTATAATATACTCTGGTTAATAAATAAAAATCAGTAGATAAAATATTTTCACTCTTAATAATCTTTGCGCAAAAAATAAAAATCTACACTATTAATCAATTGTTTGATTAAAAAAAATTTTCAATCAGAACTAAGTTAATAAAATTATTATTCTCACACTTGCGATGTTATCCTTTTCTTTGATCTCGTTTTGTTTGTCGAAGTCACCCGTATTTCGAAGCTTCAGATTCTTGCAGAGATATTCAACATCATTGTTTAATCTGAAATTCATTCAAATCTATCAAAATTACACCAATCCATCGTCTGTATGAATACTCAATAGTACTGATACATTTTGCTTCATGGTATTAATTGCAATAGATAATTGAACAGAGGATGTGGTTTACATGTAAATTAAACGGGCGGCATTAGATTGAGAATACTAGCCTGTAACGAAGACCATCCAGTAATATTTGCATGATACATTGTGTATAATCGTGTGACCATTTGTACCCTTCATACTGTAATCGCTCAAGTTGCATGCGCAATAATTCTAGCTCCTCCGGCTCTAAATTGTACCTGAATAATATAAAGCAGTTATTGAATATTGAACAGATATCGTAATATTGAGATTTTGATTAAATATTGAGAATTAATTATCAATTAATTCAATATTCAAATTTGTTAGAATTATTCCAATACCCTTTCATTCCAATATTGTATCATAAATTATATTTCTTAAAAATTGATTTATAAATATATAATTTTGTTTTTCGTGCAATTATTGCAAACTACTTTAAAAATAAAAATTTATATATAACTTTTGTCTGTTAAGTTAAAAAATTAATATTTTGTGTACCTGTATCAGTTAATTTATTTTAATATTCAGTATTTAATAATTATATGTTGTAAAAATTTTTTTCTAAAATTATAAACTGATTAAATTTTATAATATTTTCAGAACCTTTTAAATGATACCCATCATATTTTCATTTTTAATAATTTTATTTAAATTTATTTTTTATAATTTTAGTATCAATTTGAAAAAACTTTCATATAATGAAAGTAAAGCAACATTTAGAATACCAGATAATTTACGGTTTATGAAGATAATTTGTTTTATGTATGTTATTAAATTTTGGTAGCAATTTTGAGTGTAATATGCACTTATAAATAGTAATATCTTCTTCAAATTTAGTAGAAAGGTTGCGTACGTTAAATATCACATGTAAAAAATGTATTTTATTATTTGATTTATATCGTAAGTGCAATTTTTGTAAAATCATATAAGTCTATTCCTCGATATTTCTTTGAATTTAGAAGGAAATAAAAAGGAAAAGTTATGAATATACAAGGTAATAAGATATAAATATATAAAATTAATTGGATCTCGATATGCACATATATAAATAATATATAAAAAATATCGATACAATCAAAAACAATTGTGTAAATTAAGAACTTATATATTTGTTTTATTAAAAGAAATTTAGGATAATAAATAAATTCTGGTATTATGATTTAAGAATTATTTTAAATACAATGAATTAAATAGCATCAATTTATACATACTGGTACAAATTTTTTTCTTGTACATCATTACGAAGTTCTACACATCTTCCGAATGCTAAGTCTGTAAAAAAAGATTAATGAGTCATTAAATTTAAATACAGCGTAAAAAATACTAATCCTTACCATTGTAACAACTTTCTATTTCTGGCTTGCAAAGATCTTTACTGAATAGACAACCTGCATTAAAAAATTGAGTCATATTAGATTAAAAAATTATAGTGAAATATTAAAAAATAAGAGTATAAGTATTGTAACGCGAGGTAGAGAGATATTTAAAACTACTACTCGATGACAGTCATAAAATATAGTAACACCATAAATACACATAATGAGAATCTCATGTGATACAACCATAGTATTTGTGAGAATCTAAATTCAGTAAATTCAATCAACAAATAAAAAGTAATTCATCGCTAGCCTAAAAATATATTTATCTACAGCGTTTAGATTCTTTAGTAATCAGTCGCAGAAAGATGAAAGACTATACTATAAATTTAATTAGATCTATTTTATATTTATTTATATGTGTCTAATTGAAAAATTGATGCTTACATGTATTACTTTAACGAATATAAAAAGATAAGAAAATGCTGAACTGATTCGTTTTTTGTTTCAATATGTTGAATTTTATGTTGAATGTTATTAATTTACTTATTCATTAGATATAATGACAGATATTATTTGTATTATTCTAATATATTAGATTAAGTGTACGTTTAGTTTTAATTAAGAAGAACCTATTAATTCAGCTATTAATGTTATTTTATATTATGAATATAGTGTTTTAAAATATATTTGTTTTAATATAATTAACTCTAATTATTATAATTATTTATAAAATAATTTTAAAGTTTTTGTAAATTGTAAAGTATTTACCAAATAATATTATCTTTATTTAATATTTTTTATTTTTTTATCGTGTTGATTTTAAAATAAAAACTTAGCGAGTAGAATTCATTATAACTCAATCAGTAGAAATAAAATAATACACTAATTTAAAAAATTTAAACCAAGTGCTTTATAATTAATTTCATTCTTTAAAAAGGAAAAATTTACATTTAATTAAAGAGTAAATATATGATGTTTTAGCATTAACTATTTAATGATTTTTATTAACAAGTTCTTTATGTTTAAATCTTTGTGTTCAAATTAAGAATTAATTAATTGCTTTTTTCTGGGTAATTATCACAGCTTTCGTCAAGTTTGTTTCAGCGGATTTTATTATATGTCCTAATAAATTTTAGACTTCTTTAATTTACCACAATACACACATGCATATGTATAATGAAAACGTATAAGTTTATGTTTTAAAAAATTAATTTTTTTATAAAATTTATAAATTTAATATAATAAAATTTTTGAAAATAACATTGTATTTTCATTAATTCCGCAAGTAAAATTAAAGATTATATACGTGTGAAAACGCAATATTTTTCATCCAGTATTAATATATTTTTATATTTATCTATTCTAAAAATATTGATATATTGTATTAATATATTTTTATATTTATCTATACTAAAAATATATTAATTAATATTATAAATAAATTTTTTGTTAATTTTTTTCCTTGTTTGCATAAGTAGAAAATTTATGGATATAATGAATGAAAAAATGATAGTATTAAATAAAATAGAAGAATTTTTCTATATAACATTTTATATTAAAATAGAAAATGTTGCTTTTGGTTGCGTTTCATCTTTAAGAAATTTCAATTTAAATTTAAAAACCATTTTTTTTAAAGAAACTTAGTTAGCTATAAAATTTTAATACTATCCCATTACATAATAATTTTTAATAGTAAATGTTTTTAGAGAATTATAAGATTTTTTATGAAATTGTATCTATTTTTAATAATTTCCATTTTCGAAGCTAATAACTTTTTCTATTTTGTTGGCTTAATTTAATTTTCCCTTCATATTGTTAATTTTAAGCTAACAGAGACGCAGCTGTGTAATACGGATCATTATTTTGATTTTCCAACCTCAAGTCATGAATTGTAAATGAGTAGTACACAATTATAGTTTTATAAAGTGTCATTTTCAGAAAATGAGTTTTATCCTTAATTACAAAAGTCTAAGCATCTGAAAGAAAATTATAATAACTATGTCTTTGACTTCATTTATATGCGTAAAAATAATAAATCGAGATAAATTATTAGTTTACTTCAGTGAAACTAATATTTTCACTTAATATATCAACTGATATATGTATATATAACAATAGTAATTTCCAAGAATAAGTGCACGGGTTGAGCTAGGATTAAATGGAAATCTCATAGTTTTAATAATACAATTCAACGTTCTAGGAATTTAATTATTAATCACGAACATAGATAAATATTTAGGATTCTTCATTTAATATTGTTTTTTAATTAAATAATAATTTAGTGCTCTTGTCGATTTAATTAAATTTTCACATATATTATTAAGTTATCGATTAGTATGGAAAGGTAATAATTATTAAAATAGGCTTTAAGCCGCACTTCTATATCAAACCACATTTCAGCAAACTTATATATCCACAATTTTTAATAATTGGTTGAATAAATTAATATAATAAGAATTATATATTCACGAAACTATGTTCTCAAAAATATAGTAAGGATTATATATTAAGATAAGAAATTTGAATTTGTCCGAATAATAAGAGAAAACTTTCTGTTTTATAATATAAAATGTAATATAAATTCTGGCGTATGTAATCATTTATTATTTTTTATGGTTTTATGTTTATTCGAAACTTTTATTTGATATAATCTGAAATAGATATAAAATTGAATTTAACAATTTAGGTATAATACAAATTCATTTTAAACAAATTTATTTGTATGCGTGAATTATGCAGTCGATATTTATCCAAAGAATTTATGTAATGTTTAATTCAGTAAATTTATTACTATAATTATGCACTTTTCATTCTATTTTAGATATTATTATAAAAGATACTAAAAACTTTGTGCTTACATAATTCATTTTAAATGTCTCTATAAATCTTCATATAACTTTACATAATCATATGTATAAACATTAATGAATTAAACTAAGAAAATTTGTAATTCAGTGTTTCTGAATGTTTGATGAAGAAAAATAAAAATTAGAATTTATTATCCTTTTTGTAATAGATAATAGTAACTCAATTTAGACTGAGATGATTTAATAATAAATTGTGTGTAAAAAATATTAATATTTTCGTTAAAAACATGTTATATTAAAAAAAACATCTTTTATAATTTATGATAATATTATGTTTGCGACCGACAGACTTTATCAATACAATCCTTTAAACAATCTAAACCGTAAATAAGCTTTTATGCGCATGTACAGTAATGTAAGAAGCATTTAAAAAGTTAAAATACATTTCGATACCTTCCTTTAGTTAAAATGCTTACAAATTTGATGTTGCAACATCGGAAAGAGCGATCAGCCTTGAAAGGCTGTGGATCACGTACACGGGAAACAGATTCACGCGATTTTACGGAAATAACGTAAGCTGATTTCACAATTTCTTTTCATTCCGACTAAATAAAGATTTTTCATTTAAAGAAGATTAATGAATTGGAATTTCTGTTTTTTACTTTTCGCTATATAAAAAAGAGTGAATACCATTAAAAATTAAGTTTTAAGAAATAAATCTTTACAATTTTTTAAAAATATAGACTTCTTCAATTTTTTAGTAATAATAATAAATTAATTTAATAAATTTAATAAAAATTCAGAAAAAAATAAAAATAAATATATAAATAGGAAAAAACTTATAATAATAATTATTTTTATTATTAATAGTTTAAGTTCATTTTTATAACAATCAATATAAAAATAATATGATAAAATTTTAACGATAAAAAATTAATATTCTAAGCATAAAACATTTTCTTCTAAATAATACCAAAAATCAATAGTTTCTGTATCAAAATAAATTAGAAAAATTTTTAAATCTGATAAGTTGATTAAATTTCTATATACCATCGGTTTGAATAATACGTTTGATAACAATAGTGCCAGGAATGTATCTAAATCTATTTATTATTTTGAATGTTATATTGCTAATTTGAAAGTCTTCTTAACAATAAGTTTGATAATACACAACATCCTTTTGTTGGGTTTAAATTAGGTTTGATAATCACATAAATTTAAAAATAAACTTTTATATTTAACAATATCATTCAATGTCCACATAGTATCCTTCAAGAATATTGAATCATTTGTTATAACTTTTTTTACGTTATATTTAATACAATAATTTATAATTTATATATTTATCAGATAAAGATGTCTCTTGAAGAATTTAAAAAAATTAGTTAAACAATTGATACAATTATTTTTAGCTATTTCAAAAAGAATTGGTATTTTTAAATCTTTAATTAATTGTACATAATGTGGTAAATTTAATCTTAAAGTCTAATACATAATTTTAGTTAAGACTTTTAAAATTACATTACATATTTTAATTCAACTCTTTACGACTAATAAAATTCTCTAACTTTTTATTTATAATAATAGATTTTATTAGAATACATATAATAGTAATAGAAATATAATAGTCTAATAATAAACGAGTTCGTAGTCACAATAACCAAATGTTTCTAATTTGAAATTATTATAGAATATTATTATTCCAATTTATAAATTTTAAAAATTAATGTCATACTACGATATTAAGAATAAGTAAGTGAGCATAATAATTTAAATAAAGCATTTTCAAAAATTGTATTTATATTTTTTTAAAATTTAAATAAATAAAAATATTGATATTTTAATTTAAGTTTTTTGTAAAAAAAGTTTCTGTCTATAAACTTAACACGATGGAAATAACACAGCTGAAAGATTTACCTTTTTCAGTTGTTATACAAATTAGAATTATTAATTTGGGCAATTAATTGTTAAAAAATAAAAGGTAATATATAATATCATGTCTTATTATTATATAAAAAAAATATTATTTTATTTGGTTGTATTTCTGCTATAATGTAAATGTTATTTAAAATTTTTTATTTAATACGAAATAATGTAATTTACCTATACAATTTAAATAAATTAGCACATCAAATACAGGAAAACAACACATTTTTAAATAGAAAAGAGTATATATTAAATTAATGTATCTTCTGTTTAATAAAATAAAAATTATAATCACTTACTATGTTCTACTTTTGTAAATTCAAACTTTAAGCTTTAAAAATTAATTGGTAGAATGAGTAAATACTTAGTTTAATTTTATTTTAATTTATAGTATAACATCACAAATATTAAATATATTTATGATAAAATGTTTGCATTAGAGAAAGAAAATATTAGATTTAATAAAATTTTAGCATAATGCGCAATACTCTAAATTACTTGATATGTAATTATATATATGATAATTAGGCAAATAAATATTTTACCAAAATTATTTTTGTACCGGGAACATCACAATAAAATTTATTAAAAAATCTTAATATACCAATAATTAAAATATATTGTAAACATAATTATTACATAAGATTGAAAGCATAATGTTTTATCATGCATTAAAATTTGTAATTGATATTGTTAATAACTTTTACAATTTCTTAGAATCACGATACATTATTTCGATATCTATATTTTTAAGCAAAATAAAATTATTTTATTATTAATCATAATATTCTTATATTAATTTATTTTAATTTCATAAAACAATAAAGTTTGAATTAATTAGAGATAAAAACTATTTATTAAATTATTTATTAATCAAAAAAGTGATGTATATTCAGAAAACGTTGTAATTCATCAACTAGTACAATTTTATTATTTAATTCGTTTAAAAAATATACTTAAAATACACTAAATCTAACAACCTTCAATTAAATGTGTATTCACATTTATAACCTTTACTATATCAGTGAATCATAATTAAAATCAGTGTACTATTAAATAAACATACTTTTATATATATAAATTAGTAGCTAATATATAATTTGAAAGCTAAGTACTTGTTTATCAAAGCTATAGTGTATTCCATCTGTTTTTATTAAATAAATATCAAATATATTAATAATAATTGATTGAAAATTGATTAATTTTTTTATAGTATAATCTTTTTCATCCTTTTGGAAGTATGGATATTTAATATAGAGTTTTATGACATTATTAATTATAAAAGCAAAGCGTGTTTATTTTTGCAAAAATATTTTAATAAATTAATTATTATTATTATTATAGCCTTTTAAAGCACTAATTTAATATCTATTGTGACAAAAATATTAATGAAAATGTCATAGTTTGTTATTTAACTAATTAATACGTATATTGTAATAATGTATTAGATATAGTTAATGGAATAACTTTTATTTTTTATATAATAAACAAGGTCTTTCATTGAATATCAAGAATAAAATATTTCATTAATTCAAAATAATATTATGTACAACAAGTATTAAATTATTTCAATAGCATTATAAAGTCGATTATTAATAATTCATCTAATTTAATGAAATAGAGGTTTGATTTCATTTGTCATATGCTTTAATTAAGAAATTTTTTCAAATAAAATTAATGAATTTTATATAATTCAAATATATACATTTTTATTCATAAACTATTAATATATAATATTTTTGTATAAAGTGTTAAAAAAGGATCTTATTACGAATAATTTTACTAAAACTCCTGTTTATATTTTGTCGTCATATAAAATATTTTTAAATCTATAATTTAGAGGGTAAAATTATTAAACTTAATTTATTTTCATAGTAATCCGGCAAGAATTTTTATTGATAAAATAAGTTAAAAAATAACGTATAAAACATTTAATCTATACATAAAATAATTTTAATGGCTTCAACATATTTAATATTACATAATATGAATATAATATATTATTCAATATAAAACTTCAATCAAATTTGTTAATTTTATTAATTATCTATATGCACTTACAAAAAGATAATTTCTTTTATTGCAATTAGGTTTAAATTGTTTGTTCAAAGTACCTTAATAAGTTTTATAAATTTATTTTAATCACAAATTTTTTAATGATGCATTTCTTATAATACTTAAAAGTAATAACAAAGTGAAAAAATTTTTTTTTAATTTATATAAAATTTAGATAAGTTAAATGAAGAAGGAAGGAATAGTTTTGTTTCTTCTTAGTTTTGAAAATTGACTTAATGGCCTCTCTCAATGACTGCTAGAAGAGAAGATATTGTTGATTGAATCTAAAACCAATCGAACAATCTAAAAACACTAAAAATAAGCTATCATTACTATGATTTCTCTAAACGCTGAATTTTATAAGAATTTCAGAAAGTATCACTATTTCAAAAAATTGCAAATATACCGATAACCATTTACTATTTTACTTTATTGTCAAAAGCAGATCAAGAGCGGTCAAGTTTATTTGAATTTTCTAAATAGTAATTTATTGTTCTTAAAAGGATTAAATCAAGAGCTAGGCTAACTCGAGTAATGAGTACGCGTGAGACAAAATGGTATAAGTCCACGTTGGGAAATTTCTCCAATACACGAAAATATTGAGAAATATTTTATTACCTTGATAGTATATTCTTTTGATATGAAGTTTTATTTAATATTGTTTATCTTGTTTTTATAAAAATAATTTATAATAATAGGAATTTTAATCTAGTATCTGAAAAACAACGATTAAAATATTAATAAAACAGTAACAATAATAATAACAATACTTGAAATAAAACAACTAGATAACAATTAGTATTTCAAATAAAATCGTGATCTCCAAAAACCATTCACTTTTTTCTTAAACTTACATTTTCATTTATGTTATCATCATTTAATATTGCAAAGAAGGACAAGTGAAAAAATGACTAAAAAAAAAATTAAAATTAAAAATGACAGCATTATTCTTTGTAAATAAAGCACCAAATTTTTTTCGTTAAAATAATATAAAAATAAAATGTAGATAAAATGAACATTGTTTCTTCAGAAAACTATTTTTAAATATTTAATAGTTATTTAGTAATATTTCTTGAGATATTTATATTTGATTTGATACGGCAGCAATTTGTTTCTCTATTAAATTTTAAAAATGACTATTAACAAAATGTTTCAAATAATTCTTCCTTCAATATATGAGATTGTTATGAAAATATAAAAATACTAAGATAATATAATTTAAGAAAATAAGCTCATGATAAATTAAAAGGTAATTATTATTATTTAAAATCATCATATGACCATTAGTTGAAAATGAGTATTTATTAAAAACTTAATTTAAAATTTATCTAAATAAAATACCAAAGAATATATATTATTGATCAATACAATGGAACATTTAATCTAAATAAGAAATCGGAAATAAGTGAAGAAAATAGAATTTTGAAGGAACTTAAAAAGAAAGGCTACACGTCAGAATATGAGGTAAATAAACGTAAAAAATTCAGAAAACAGAAAGAGAGAAAAAAGTTCGAGGAGCGATAAGCGGGGATGCCTAAGATATACGGTTATATCGAAAAGAGGGTGAGGCTCATGCGCTAGACAATCAAAGAGGGTTGGAGGAAGCACGTAAAGGCAACGACGACTGCGTGGGATGTGCAGCTCGATAACTGCCAGCTCAGGGACCGCGTGGGCGCCACTGCGCGTGCGTGTTTCTTAGCTGGGAAATACATTTTTCGGCGGGAAGTGTTTTGTTTCTTCTTCTTTGCTTATCTCATTGACTCAGCCAAGAATGTGGCTAACCCTCTGCTTATTCAATTAAATCTACTAATATCCTCCCTTTATATTTTCAGAAGGAACTGCATTGAATTCTTAAACGTAGGCCTTTTATAGGGATATTTTATTCCGAAGAAAGACATTTGCTCGTATAACTCAAACATTTTGTGTTGACGTGTTTCTAAATTCATTTATTTCGAGCTATTTGTCTTGTTCTCTTTAATTAATACGCGCTTGATAGTTTTCCATGTTTTAATATAAAATTCTTTTTAGCATCATAATATTTTATTGAATCATATGATAACCATTAAGTATAGTTAAAATATCAAAATCATATACATAAACAAAAAGAATTATCGTTGCTAGTTATCTACTAAATTTTCTTATTTTATCTCTTTATTAATTTTAACTTACGAGTAATTGACGGCGCATGTAATCTATTTGAATATATTTGTTTATTCTTTATTTCTATAAATCCTTTTATTCTTAATAGTTAAATCTTTAAATTTGGAAAGTAACATTGGCTAGTTACTTCTTTTTTTATAAGCAGAAGTTGAAGCTACGCACACGCTTTAATTTTAGATTCACTATTTATACAGTGCAAATTTACTATTATTATTTTATATTAATGGTTTAATGAAATTTCAAAGCTCTTGGTTATACTATAAATATATTATAGGACAAATTTTTTAATGATAATTAATTATATATTAAATATATTTATAACATCCTAGTCATATTCTGTAGTCTAACAATTGCCTAAAAGTGAACC
Organism: Platyscapa corneri; assembly: GCA_018907185.1. Classification (NCBI taxonomy): domain Eukaryota; kingdom Metazoa; phylum Arthropoda; class Insecta; order Hymenoptera; family Agaonidae; genus Platyscapa; species Platyscapa corneri. Next base: position 2,103,929 of record JACCHW010000004.1, read on the forward strand.
AAGAACTTGAATGTACGATAATATAAAATCAATTGTTTTTTTTTTTCTATCTTCATCTCTTATACATTAAGCATATAAATAAATATTTTATAATATTTAGAAAATTAATAAAATAAATAATAACAAACACAAAATATTAAAAAAAATAATAAAATTGATTTATTTATCAAGAACTATATATTCAAATTGTTTATACGTAATTTTTTAATTTTCCACCGTCTTCAATAAAAATTCGTCTTACTATAATAGAATTTTTACTTTAATTGTATTAACATCCAAGACAATAGTAAATTACTTAATCTAATATATTAATATTAACGTCAATAGTTTTAAGAACTTTGTAAAAATCATATTAATTTATTTTAATATAAATATAATTTTTCATTATTTCTTCTCCGAAAGTTATAAAAATTAAAACTATTATAAAAGTTTTATAAAAAAATCTGTATTAAGAAACAAAAACTGTAAAATTTATGTATAAAATTGATATGGTTAAATTATACACATATAAATTATTTTATAAATTTTAACATAATAATTTTATGTTAAACTTAAAAAAATTTTTAGCAAAATACTTTTTTAGAAATTGATGAATTTAACGTTATTATTTTGATAAATTTAATTAACACATTATGAATACCGAATGAATTTAACATTTGGAATTATACTTTTTTCCTTTATAAGTAATAATATTAACAAAATTCTTTAATTAAAAAAGTTTTAATAGTTTTATTAGTTTCATCTATAATTTATTAAAAAATATGAATTATTATGTTATTAGCTCATATATATCTTAAATAACGTAATTTATACATAAATTTTCTATAGATAATCAAGTTAATTATTTGTAATTAAATTACTGATTACAACCTTTTCATATACCTATTATCTGGATCTTATAAACGCAAATGTTTATACTGAAACAGATATATAACTAAATTATATTTTTAGAGAATTTTATTGAAAATATGTAAAGTAAAGAATTTGAAAAAGTTTATTATTTAAAATTCTGCAGATTATCGCAATAAATTCTTATAATATAAGCAAGTACTTATTTATATCATTGAGTTCTGTGGTACTCATTTATTCATAGATTTTGTTACATTTACTTTTAATTATTCTATATAATTTTGTAATAATTTTACTTGATTAAAAATTTATCGACGTTTGTAATGTTTGATAAAACGATTATAATAGCAAACAAGTACTTAATTAATAATTATATGGATTCTAGTTGTGATCGTTGTTTTTTGTAATAAATATAATATAATAAATAAAAAATAATTATTAAAGGAACATAAAATACAAGAAAATTTACAATTAAAAATGTTAAAAAAAGCTCTTCAACTAAAATAAATGTGAACAGTAATTTTAATGCATAGCTGAAGAATAATTTAATGAATCTAAAAGAAATTTTTTAATATTAGATAGATATTAAAACTTTATAATAACTATTATTTCGGTATTATATTTAAATATAGTTTATAACTTCTGTGTCTATAAATTGTATAAAATATGTAAACGTGGTTAACTAAATTTTCGAAATTAAATTTTACGATATATATCTAAAAAACTTGCATCAATATATTGTAATAAAATTTGGCCAGTATTAAAAAAATGTATAATTATAAATAGAAAAATTAATCACTAGATTTTTTCCACACGAGTTACCACATATACAGTAGAATTCTTTGAATATATATAAATGTTTCAAAGTATTTTATATTTCAATTTTTTGTATATAAAATAAATAAATGTATTTAAAACAATTTGATTTTTAATGCTGTCAAAGTTTCTATAATTCTATTACGTTTTGTTGCAAAATAAAATTTAATTATTTATTTTATAAAATAATGGTATCTTAAATTATGTTCTTAAATGGTATTAATTAAAAAAATATTTAAATACAATCTTATAAGAAAATTATTTTAAATTTAACGTTGTTAAAAATTCAATTTAAAAAATTCACGAATCTACTAAACATTTAAATTATAAATATATTTTATTATGATATTTAAATGAAGTATTGGCGTATTTAATATTATTCACCACCAGTATTGTTATAATAATTTCTATAAACACATTTATATAGCAAGTATGAGATATTATTAGAAAGTTTAAATAGTGGATATTAAACTGATTTTAATTAATTTAATAATTTTATTACTAAAGGGAAAAGCTCAATTTTTAGGTTTTTATATTAAATATATACTAAATAAAGTATCTGTTAATACCGAATCGGTCAGAATTATTTGTGTCAATTACTAGATAATAAATAGATTAGACTATTATTTTTTAATATTACCATTCGAATTACAAAAAATTATCGTTTATAATTTTTAAGTTTTTCCTATACAGATCGATTTTATTTTTATATTGAAAAAAATACTATTATTTAAAAATAATAATTTCTTACGTAAATTAAAAAATATATATAAAATATATAAATAATGAATTATAAATTGAAATAAAAAGCTCGTATCTGAAAAACGAAAAAGTTTTTAAATAAATTAATAAAGTCCGATCGATCGAATGAAAGGAGAAGGGAAAAGTCAAGAGAGATGGAAAATAAAAAGAAAGTTTATACATAAGTACAAATAAACACAATTGGTATTTTTTAAATTGTAAAATACTGTTTGGATAAATTTTAATGAAATATGATATAAGTAGATATCTGAAATAAAAATCTATGTACACTATACTGTCGATGTAATTGCGTGATCTGCTTGAGAAATTTACAGCCTCGGTTACAGGTGCATCAAATATGGAAGATAAAATATAGCTACTCACCAACTTCTCCGTGGCTTCTCACGCCGCCAACGATGACGCATAATATAATTAACGGCAGCATTGGCAACACCTTTGGTTCATCTCGTATTTTACGGCCCATAGAAAAGTATCTGAAATGACACACATGTATCATAAGAGTCATGATTGAATCTCTCAAAGGACTTTTATAATTATAACTTCCCTAGACGAGGCGGGTTACGCACTCAAGTATTAATAGATCACTTTTCAAAGACTGTCACATTTTGATTTTAATAGTACTGTAAGCATTTGCGAGTATCTATACAAGCACTTTTTAAATTGGAAGAGATTATCGGTTCTTGAGCCATTTGCAAAAGTACTGAAGTGTATTATTTCGTCTAAATACTGAAGTATCAATGCTATTTTCAAAAAGTTATTTATTATTACGTCATAATTAGTTAATCGCAAAATAGTTAAAATTTTATTTAAATTCCATTCAATTAGCAGTTTAAAATAAATTAAATTCTATTTCCTAAGTGAGCAAATTTTCCCACTTTAATTTTTGACCAAACCAAATATTTAAAATTGTAATAAAAAGTAATTATTTTAGATTCTTATAGAAAATTAATTAATAGTGAAAATAGTACTAGGATTAATATTTCTATAAATGTAACATTTAACGATTTATTACAGAGAGTATTTTCTTAACAAAAAGAAAATTATAATAGTTAGAAAAATAAGAAATTTACGTAATATCTATACGAACAAAGTCAACTTTGATTTCAACTGATTTAAGTTAATGCTTACCCGAAGCTATTTTAATCAAATTTACCATGGCTTCGGTTTATTGATTTTTTATATCAATCTTTATGTTATATATAGCATATAAAAAATATCTACTGTAACGAAATATGATTGTTAATTAGCGATATCACGGGTTTAAGAAAATTAGGAGATAGTGAAAAGGTGAATTATTACTTCTTTGTTTTTTTTAACATTTTATTAATTAATTTAATTAATTATAATTTAATTTATTTTCAATGGCATTTTACGATACGAAAACAGAGAAAACATAAGGAGTTTAACGAATCGTACCAAGCTATATGTCTACCCTTTTCCCTCACGCTCGGATTTTTATATTTTTCCCTGTCGCCCCTCTCTTCCCATTTTCTACAATTTGCTTAAGTTGATATGTCCATTATTCTTGTTTTTAAATCTATTGCTTTTGTATTTATATTTATTGTATTTCTATAGTTTTTGTCTTAATTAAAAATGATATTTAGTTTCCAAAAATTGTTTCCTTACGTTTATTATAATTTTGATTATAAAACCTATCTCTTCACTTTACTGTTTATTCTTATTTTTTATAGATTTTTACCAACTAAACGCGAGTTCTGGCATAAAAAACCCTCTGCGTGTCGTAGCAGAGGGAAAAAACCATAACATTTCTAAACTAAGACAGTTTCATTATCGTCGACTTTCATCTATTGTCTAAAGGGACAAGTTCCCTCCCGTGCCCGTCGCCACCCCGTAAACCTCCGCGGAGACATTGAGAGTCTCAAACTCTTCGAGCGCCGTTTCTTTCGTGGTCGACGAAACCAGCATCTCGATAACGTTGCGTGCTCCAAACTCCACAGATCGGCCCATGTTGCTATAATCGCAGATCCCGGGGTCCGACTATGTGGGCAACGTTTACACGTACGAGACCCCATAATCACGCTGGACTCGGAGCTTGACCGTCCCAGGTTTCTCGATGGTCAGGACTTCATAGGTCAGGACGTTGGAGATCTAGAGCTTCACCCCAAATGAAGCTCCGCGGTGTGCGAGGCCCTTAAAGATAGGCTTGGAGAGCAAGAGTGAAATAATTGGGAAGGAGAAAGAGAGGGGGAGTGAGGGAAAGAGAGAGTAGATTCGAGTAAGCGAGTGGCTCGTGTTGCGCAGCGTAAGTGAGCAAGAGATCGCGAGGGAGAGGGAGAGGGAGAGAGATGGAAGGTAGGGACATAGGAGGTTACGTCATCTGCCAGTACCAGCGACGCAGTTGTATGGGAGGAAAGGGAGTAGCCTGATACTCAGTGCTTACAATGCTTCATGCCGAGCTAACGCACTTTTCTTCGCACCGATTCTTTTGCTTGCTTCGGCTCGTATCAAACATAATCAAAACCTTCTTTTATCCGTTATGACTTTCCCTACCTGTAGATATCTATTACCTGTTAAATTTTTTGTTTTAGATCTTTTGTTTTCTCTTTCAAGTACTGATTTTATAGTTTGCTGTTTTCTACTTCACGACACATAAGCTCGCCGTGTCGTCAACACCGATAAAATAATAATGAAAATTTTAAAAACAAGATATTTTCAATTAAAATTATATAAACTTATACAGTAGCATTTTTGTATTTTATGCATATTATGTTATTTATTAATAAATATGTAACATTACAGAATGAAATAGATTGAAACTCAGATATTTTTTATTCTATATTTTTATTATACGCCACTATCAATCTTATTTTTTTAGTAAGTTTAATAATAATTCGTATTAATTATTAAAAGATGGGTGACTAAATTTTCTCAAATGGTTGGCCGAATAATACAGTCTCATAAAATGATAAAGTATATGTAATATCACAGTGGAAGTTTAATTACTTCTAAATATATTTGAACTTTGTTAAAGGACCATATATACAGTATAACGTAAATTGTTGGATTTTACGTTATAATATTAGAGGCGCACTTGGAAGAATTACACATTGTGAATATAGAAGATAACGAGTATTACTATAGATGTTGAATTTGGATTTGCGGCTATATTTTCAAATCTTAAATAAATTAAATTGAAAACTGTTATTAGTATTTTATTATTAAACAGAAATTGCAAAAGTGATCTCTGTCAAAACAAAAATCTAATTTTAAATATGTATATATAAAAAACGATCAACAATATTATATGGGCATAAAATGAAAAAAAAAGGATACATAGTTGAGAATGTATTCCCTGGTCGCACTATGACGCGTGTCATCGTAACAAATGATTATCTGAAACGTAACTTTCCACACTCCTCGTATGCTTTTCTATAAACTCATTTGCCTGAATTATCCTATATAAATATAATATTTTTACCATTCTAAAATTTATATTAAACATAATAAGTCTTTTTAGAATTTTTAAATATGTATTTCTTAAATATGTATTCTAATATTTTATTCTCTTAAATTTACTAGCAAATAATTATTTAATAATTAATTGTCTGACTTGATACAGATACTAGAAATAAATACTTTGAAAAAGTTTATATATTTATACTACTCTTCAACTTGATTCTTAACAATATTTAATCATTGCTGGTAGAGTAAATGTTTAAAACTCATTATAATTATTTAACATTTGTTTTAGTATTTATGCACTATTGATTAGGAGTGCTACAATTATGCCAAAGATTATTTACAGTTTGTATATGAAAATTAAAATAAATTGTACTTAGAGTAAGAAAAAAATTAGTAATATTAACAATTATAACTTTTTCGTACATTTCATGAAACATCAGATCAGAAATTTAGGCAAGATTATTATCCGAATATTTTTAATTTATCTAAAATTACTAAAAATTACATAATTAAATTCTTTCCATTGTGTTATTCAATATAAATCAAAAAATTTTACGCCAAAAATAATCCTCACAACAACTTATAAAAAAGGTTTTTGACAATTGTAATTCAAATGATAAATTGTAATAATAAAAAAATTTATTTAAAATATTTTATACAAAAATTATAATATTACATGGATGAGAATAGAAATAGAAATTCAAAGTTTATATGCATATTTGTAAATTTCAATTTTAATTTAAATATTAAGATGATCATTATGCTTTGCCACGTATGATAGCAAAGTGTCGGATTTCACGCTTCGATTACATTTTATTAAATTTCTTTAATCCATTTTCCATATAATATAAATCAATTTTAAAATTGAATGCTGTTAATTTTAAGTATAATAGAAATACTAATGAATAGAAATTAAAGTTAATAATAATAATTACAATACTCCATACATATCAAAGTTAAATTAAATAATTCTTATTGTAGAAATGAATTTATAAAAAATATATACTATAAAAACCATCACAATTTATTCAGTAAACAAATTTACAAAATGAATACAATTTATATATTTTTTAATCAAATAAAAAAATTTTCATGGAAAAATTTTTTTAAAAAATTCATTGATGTCAAATAAATTTTTCAAATTTCGAATAGTAATATATAATAATAATAATAATAATAATAATAATAATAAATTTTAAAGTAAATTTTAAAGCAGTAAAATTATTTCACAAAATTGACTGATTTAAATATTACTTGGCTTTGTAACATTATGGTTAGCAGAAATTAAAGTATTTACAATATAACTGTTATATTTCTAAATTAAAAAAAAAAAAAATTAGAAAAAATGATTATGAATCGATTATATTCATCTTGCGTACGTATTATATGCACCCTACATGAACAATCAGTAATAAGAGTCATGAGTTTAAAGTAAGATTCAAAAGTAACAAATTTTAGGCAACTGTTTTCTTGTTAAAACGAATATACGATAAACTGACGAGTCCTCTAAAATTTGTTAACATGTTTTACACGTATGAGAAGACAAATAAAAAAGCTAGAGAGAACAAAGACATTACGTGGAATAAATCGATATTTAGCATAACGTTACTTTTTGCGACGTAACGATTGGCTTTTTTGTCTTCTAAGCATACATTTTTCCATTTATAATTTTTATTTTTTATAATTTTAAAATCTTTAATAATAACTCTTTATTTCCTTTATTAAAAAGATTAATATTTAAGTTTTTATTATTTTAAGAAAATTGATTAAAATTTTCAATTTTACGTGAATATATTTAAATGGCAAACGAATTGTATATATACAGTTTAATATAATTTTATTTTAATATCAAAAATAGTATGATTACATACAAAATTGAACTTTCTTTTACTGTAATTTGAAAGCTTTGTTGTTTTTAAAATGTTTTTGCAAGTTAAAAAAGTTATATTATATTAAAATAATATAAAAAAAATTAAAAAATATATTTTTTAATTTTATAAGTTCAAGTAAATAAATAAAATTTCCATTTTTAATAGAATAAAAACAGTACAATTTATGAACACTATGTGAACTGAAACAACAATATCGTGGAGCTACTGAAACTAATGATATAATAATAACAATATAGTCATATTTATAATAAAAATAAAATTACAAGATTATTCAATACAGTTTAAATTTTATTATTATTTGGTTCATCCTCATTATATGCAGTATAGTGTCCATTATGACACATAATTTTTGCTTCTGAAATTGTATATATTAATTGAAGTAAATCTTACATTCTGAGTTTTTAAATTCAATATTTTCTTATAAACAAAATGTTGCTATTTTATATGAAAACGCTAATGTAATTAATACAGCAATAGTAATTGGTAAGCCATAACTTTTGCTACATACATGTTAAATAATATTATAGCTGAATTTTGGTAAAATTTTATGTGCAATACATTTTATATAAAAGCTGAAATAAAACGAATAGTTTTATTTCTAAATAAAAATTTAATTATATATTAATAATTAAATAAAATACTTTTATTTAGTAGGATTAAAAATACTGTTAAACCGGAATTATTTTTTATCCGCGAACAATATAAATGTAAAAAAATAATAATTGTAATTTTAATGTTTTCCATTGATCATAATTATTTGTATTTCTGATTTTTTTAACTAAAAAATGAATTTAAATAAAAGTAAGTACAGCAAAAGTTTTCTTAAAATTTCACTAATATAACAAGATTTATTCTTTGATTTTAAATTTAAAAAATGTTAGTATTGTGATTTAGATCATACATATTAGATCATAAAGTTTACAATTAAAAAATGAAATGTGTATTAACATTTTATTACATTTATCACAGCCGCATGTTTACATTGGCTTTCAAATTCTTATGTTTTTAAGTCTCTCGAAATATATTAAGTCGAAAATCGAAAATGAAAAATCTTATGTTTATACCGTTGAGCTAATCAGCGCCGGTTATTTTATTCAGATATATTTTTATCAGATACAAAAATAGAAGAATAGCTAGTTTAGGGGCAAGGTACGCAATACTTAGATGATAAGATGAACAAATAGCTTTATTATAATAGTGATGTTAAGTGTACATCTACATTTTCTTCGTTCTAGATTATTCAATTGAAAGAAAAGGCGGTGCATATTTAAGCACAGAACTCGATTTCATTAGATCACAGTATTACTTTACACTTGTTGGATGCTGAAAATATACTTTATTTCGCATTTACGTATTCTATAGATTTTATTAAGATTCTATAGATATTATAGATCATTAATAATTATCTGGTGTTTTAAATTAAAAGTTTTTTCAATGTCCAAAAGTACAGCTTAGTTTACTTTTTATTTATTAAGTTTTATAATTGTAGAATATTTTTTCCAATAACGACATATATAGGAATTGAAATCCATGAGTAAGATTTAGTAACTCATGTTAATGCTGAAAAAACTAATTAGTAAAAACGGCGTGCCTATACATGAAAGTATTCTTGATATTCACAGTAAATGTAAACATATAAATGTCAAGTTGATACATTTATCTCATGATTTAGTGATTAATTTAGGGTAAAATCAAATGGGGTGGAAAAATACGAATTTGTGTTAATAAAATAAAGCTGCCAGCTCTGATTACTAATGTCATATTTTGTCAACTTCAAATATAGTATCTTTCTCATATTTATTACAATCTTTAATATCGTCATGAATAATCGTAGCCGCTCTGTGATATTATTGATATTATATATACATTTTATTTGTATTTTTTATAATACTAAAAATAATTATTTAATTCCTGTTGTTATTATTTATATACAAGGAATATGCAATCATAATTTATTGAAAATGTTTATCAGTTGGCCAATGTAAAATTAAAATTAAATAATTTAAATTAACATTTTTTATGATGATATTATTAATAAAATTTTTTAAGTTTTTCTCAGTATTTTATGTTTGAAATAGATTATTCTTATAAAAAAATTTTTTAACAGTTACTTATTTTTTTTTTTAATTTAAATTAATATATTTCATCTTGTAAATTGTTATTTATGTACTTTTAAAAATCTTATATATATTCTGTTCATAGATTGTATATTATATATATATATATACTCTTATATAATTGACTTATTTCCCATAAAATCAATTTAAATACATATTTTTTTAAAGAAACCTATTATAGATCTCTAGAAATAGTATAAGCGTTCGTAAGTGCACAAAATATGTTGGTATTTTTACGGTGTAAAGTTGTGATTCGATAATAATTTTTTCTTTTTTATTTTTCCCATGGAATGATATTATTATAATAATATAATACGTTTTTTCACAAACATAATTGTTTAATAAGGTATTTATTAATTAACATATTTGAATTATAGAACAAAAATATTTAATATGTTGAAAGAATATATATGTCATTAAAAACTTTTAAAATTATTATAATTATAGTGAATAACTGAAATAAATAATTAATACGAAGTATTAGAATTATTCTAATGTCAAACATTAAATTAAATCCTTTTTTAATATAGAAATTTTATATTATATTGTAGTTTTTATGCAACTTTTTTGCTATTTTTAAAAAATAATAAAAGATTTAAAAAAATATAATTTATAAAAGGTAATAAAATTTTAAGTATCTATTAAACTTTCATTATAAAATTTTAACAAATTATATAAAAAGACAAATTATAACCTTTTAAATAATTGTTGTAGATTACTAAAAATGCTTAACTTTATATACTTAAGTTCATACAATGTAATTGAGTTTAAGTACATGAAATCCTGTTCTCTACTTCTAAACTAATTTGAAATATTACATCGATGAAAAACAAACTTTGTTAATACAAAATTTCATAGTTGATAAGTTGATAGTGTTAGATATGTATAGATTATTAAAAATTTCAACAGTAAAAAAACTTAATAAAATTAAAATACGTACGATTATTTATATAAAACTGTAAATTTTATAGCGTTAATATTATTTTGCCAGTATGTTGGTTCTTTTAATACTCGTGAACAATTAATTAAACTATTTAAACTAATTGTTACATAATAATTACGGTAGAATTCTTTACATAAAAGCATGAAATATCTCAAAGAACTTTTTATCTATAAGTTATAAATTTTTATAAAATATTTATATTTTTATTATTATAATAATTATTACTTTTATTCTTATGACTTATATTACAAAAAATATTAATTATTTTACTATTATTAAACTATAATTAATAAGAAATAAGCCTATAAATTAATATAAATAATTTTTTAGAATTAAACATATTTGTGTATAACAGAATAATAAAGAATATTACTATTCGTATGAATTAATGAACAAATATGTGCATTTCATATTCAAAAGAGAATTTGAATTAATATTTCTTGTTTTATTAATTTTTTTAAAAATCAATATCATTCCATTTCATATAGTTATTCGGATGTTTACCTCATGAAATATTAAAAACTTTATACATCGCAAATCTTATTCAATATATAAATTTACTTTTAAATTAATAACTCCTTATAATTAAAATTGATAGAAATCTATCGATAATACATACAGTATTGTATATATATATTCTATTGCATATAAATTTATATTAAAAAAATATCAGATTGTATTTAAAAAATAAATAATATTATAATATTAATAATTATTAAAATTTGAATTATGCATAATTGAAAAAATAATGGTAAATATAAATTTTGAATGTTTCAAAGCAGAATATTATGGTTATAATTATCATATTTAATGTATAGTTGATACAAAAATGTAAATTTTATATACAGGTACAAAATATTATAAATTATAAATAAATTAGAGTAACTTAAATATCTAAACAGTTGTAAATAAAATTAATGATAAAACTTATTTTTCATTAATTTATTTATGATTTAAAAATTTTATTTTACAATTTAACAATTGTACTTGTATTTTCTTATTACGCAACTATGTTATTGTAATTATTATATTTATTATAAATTGCAATATTATTAATTTTTAAAATTAAACTGTTTTTTAATTGTTCATTTTCTTTTAAAATTATTTCAATCAATCGCATTGATTTTCCAGGTACATTTTTTATCTATGATTTTGATTGTTAATATTCGATCCCTTTTGCATACAAGTAATTAACAATATTTCTGTTTGCTTTGAAATCTAAGTCTGAGTTATATAAGAGTAAAGCTACATGCAAGTAATGCATTATGCGTCAGGATGTCATCAAGATAAGCGCATCAGGTTGCTCGGTCATATTAATTAGCATTAATCCTACCGGTCACGAATTAAAAATATCGAGTTCGACTAATTAGACACCGATCTATTATTATAAGGCACCTACATACAATATTGTATAAAGTATTGTTTACTTTATATTCCATTGGTAATATTAATTATTTAATTACTCTTTTCAATTTTGCTCTATTTTTCCTCTTATTTCTATTATTTTTATTATTTTAGTTTGTCAGTAACGAGAACTAATCAACGTGATAAAAAAGTAATCTAAGCTTTCATCTTTGTTGTTGAAACAAATAGCTTTTCATGTTGGATTGACGCACATGTAAGAAATGGACAACTCATTCGTTATCTTTTCTAATATCGTTGGTACTCGTTTTGGAATAATAATAATAGTAATAATCAATCTTTTTATTGAAAACTTACATTTAATCGTTATGACATAACGATCTCATTTTTTTAGTGCAGCAATTACTTTTATTTTAATTTCAAAGTACTTACAAAATTGAGCAAAGTATATTTCTAAAGTTCTCCATAATAAAGCTACTTTGAAATATTACATTTCATCTAAGTAAATATTAATAATAATGAAAAAATTATTACGATTAAAAATATCGCAGTGATATTGACGTGTCAGCAACTAAATTTAGGATTAAGTGTTTGTCAATGATTGAATTCATTTTTCAGGAAATGCACCTGAACCTATCTCTCTCTCTATTTTTTTCGATGCTTTTCTTTTTCTCGTGGTAAATAACATTTTATGAGACAACGTGAATCCTGGCCAAGTTTCCAGTTCACTACTTCAGCCATCATCTATCTTCGAGCTATAGCGACGGCAACCGTTAATAAACGAGGAAATAAAGAAATACCAGAACAATTTGTGATTACTTGTATAAGCGATCAAATAAACTGAAACTAAAGAGAAGAAAAAGAGAAGAAAAAAGTAGCGCGTTACCTGGGCGTGACAGTCGTTTTAATGATCGCTCATATTACGAGTAGCGTCGCAACGATACTGCGATGATGCTACAAACGTCTTCCTCTTAGTTGTTTACACTCCTTTCTCTCTCTTTCTCTCTTTTTATAGAATCATACGTCGAATTCGTGGCACTAAAGGCTTCGAGGCTACATTAAAAAAGTGTCAGTTTCACAGACGCGATGGCACTCGCGCCACTGCACAAAAATTGTACTCAATATCGTCCGGCTATCACGGAGCGGTACCTCCGACTACCGACGCACATGAGTATTGGACATGAGACGCGGAGGGTAAGCATTGGTATGGTGGGAGAAAACAAGGGCGCGCGCGTTGGATTCAAATCGATCGGCCGCCGGACGCCAGAGACGCGTGTACACAATGCGTAAATCACGTTATCTATGTCTCTCTCTTTCTCTTTCGTTATCTATTTCTTTTTCTAATCCTTTCAGTTCTTCGTTTCTTCTTCCTTTATTATTCTACTGGTAGCAATACGTATTTTCCAATTCGAATGTGGTAGGGAATAACGAAGTATTTACAATAACGAGCAATAACAAGTAACTTTAAAGAAATTTTATAATCTTTTAAGATGATTGAATACTCAAAAAATCAGATTGATACATAAACAAAAAATAGAGTATGTTTTTTTCAAAATTATATTGCGATAATATCTAGCGATACATCGTTCTTATGCAGTCAGTTTTCAATCTACATAAATCTTTTTTCAATAATAAATGAGTAAATGTTAATGCATATAGATATAAAGTATTTTATTTATTTATGTTTGCCTTTGTTAATGTCGGTACCTAAAAATAAAATACACTCAACTTAAATATTTAAAATATATATAAATAATATTGAGATTTTATAATATTTAAAAAAATTGAGACGTTAAAAAATTTAGCCATATTTTCAATTCAATTAGAGCTATTGATTAATAAAACTACAAATTGCCATGGACCTTACCAGTTTAATTTAGATTTAAAAATGAAAAAGACAAAAAGATATAAAGAATTTTAAGTTTGTTATATTTCTTATCTTTTTTTATTTCAAAAATATGATGATAAGAAGCGACAAGTGAAAAATAAATATCGTAATAGTCTCTGAATGATCTCAGTATAATACACAAGCAGGAATACATTGTCTGACTATACTACATGTATTCTACTTTAAACGATGATTTCCCAATGCAAAGTCAGAAAAAAATAAAAATAACTTTCTTATCAACTATTGTAAACATTTTTCTTTTATATACAATTTTCTTCATTGTTAAAAGTAATTTTGTTATTATCTTCATGGAAAACAATTAAATCTAAATAGTTCGTAATACTTTTAATACTCATAACCTAATAATTATAATATTATTATAAATATTTATAATAATTAAAAATTGTATTACTTATAATTATAATTAATACAATTTTTTGTACAATTATTAAAATTTTTATAATTATTGTAATTTTTACAATTATTTTGTTACTTATTACAAAAATTAATTTAAAATTTTTTAAATAATTCACTAAAGTTATTAAATTTATAATTAAGAGTGTTTTATTTGATTATTTTAAAAAATCATTAAAATATTTTAAAAATATTATATCTTTTTTAGCATAATATCTGTAGAAAAAAGAGAAAAAATTAAATTTTATTTCTTTAAGACCCATTTTAATTATTTGACTTCGACTATATTTATTTCTTCATTTATTAAATGTTATTTCACTTGAAATTAAAATATTAACTTACTAATGTAGAATTAAAGCATTTTTTAATAATAATTAAGCTTTATAGAAATATAAAAAAAATTATTGTAACTTTATAAATTCATAGTCTCACATCCTAAAATTAAAACTTTTTAAATTAAATTATTAGAAAGTGTAAAATTTTTCAAATTGTAGTTGTTAAACAATTATAATCTCGTTTCTTAATTATTTTGAACATTCTTAACACATTAAAAGTTATGCATAATAAATATATTAATAATATTTAAACTATTATTACTCATACATTTGACATAAAACTAAAAAATTATATAAAATCACAATAATACACGTTAACAATATTTCCAAACGAAGAAAAATCTTATTGTGTAGAGTAAAACTGCTGTATAAATGTATGCTTTATCCAATTAGCGAATGAAAATATTTTTATCAGTAGCGCTGTCTCCATATCTCCCTTTCTGTTTACATGTATATATATATATGTGTCTATAGTTCCATTTTTATAATTATCTATAATGTATTTACAAATTAATTTATTTTTTATTATCTATTTCCACTTTTGTGACTCTCCCTTTTACCTTTTGTTTTCTTTCTCTATACTTATAATCAAGGTTATTTTTATGTTTTTAACGTTAATAACAAAAATAATTTAATTCCCCAATATATACATTTACCTAATCCTCTTTTTACGCTGTGCATAGTCCCGCAATCGTGAATCATTTCTGCAACTATAAAATTTTATATTGTTTTCTTTTTCTATTTTCACTCTGTTATACTCACTACATTCTCCTAAATTTTCTTTTTCTTGTTACTATCTCTTCCTTTTTCTCTTTCTGTCTTTTTTTACTACATACATTATATTTATTTAACTATATAGCTACTTATTTCTTCTTTCTACTCTTGTTTTGTCAAAGTATTCATTGAATATTTTTCCGTTTATTCATTGAGCAAACAAATGAGTATTTAGAAAAAAATACAGAGAATCATTATGAAAAATTGTTCGAAGAATTTTAATATTATTAGTTCATACTTTTATTCATCAAAAGTATGAAAGAGGATGATAGTTTACAGAATAAATTATATATATCAAAAACATAAACTATCTCAAAAAATACAAAGTTAATCACATTTTTGACGTAAAATATAAAAATGATTACAATTGCAAACCAATGTCTAAATAATATTAAAAAAGGTATTTTATAAATATAAAATCTAATATTTTGAATTTGTTAATATTTGAAGCAAACTTTCCTTTGTAAAACTCTAAATAATGTAACGAATTTTTTAATAGGAAAAGTATTTCTTTCGTATGTACATAATTCTTTTGTTTTCTTCATAATAATCCATATAACTCTACCTTCTTCAAATTCATTTAATCTATTTTGTTTTGAAAACAATTTTTATATTTAGTATCGCGAATTCCCTGGGAAAAACGTATGAATCTTGAAAAACGATGTTGCAAGACAATGTTCTAATCCACTTGCTTTTCTAAGAACACAAATACAAGCCCATCTTCTTCAAAATGAAATTCATACGCAGTAGTCACTGGCTTTTTTTATAAGATTATGATATTTTAGTTATAAAATTTGTTTTAATCTGAACTTTGACTAGCCAGTATACTATAACTTTTTTTAGTTGATGCTATTTACTTAGCGGTACTTTAATATAAAATCAAAATAATTATATAAAAAATTTAAGTATTACTTAAATTTAAAATATTATAAAAATAAATACAGTAATCTAAATTTTATACATTCTTATATACAAAAAAACATCTACATTGAAGAGTCATATTATACGACTACTTTTTAGTATTTTTAACATATTCATAAATACTATAAACTACTAAATTAAATAAGAATTAAAATAATTATCAAATATACAAAAGATATAATTAAACTTTCTGCTGAAAAATAAAAATGTAATGCACTAAAATTTATTTAACTTCAATTATTTAAGAAATTAATTAAAGAATATATTGTAATTTACTAGATTCTATACTCCATGGATCATATCAGCTAATTAATTTTTATATTAAAAAACATTCTAAATGATATTATATTATTTCATTTCTTAAAGATTAAACGAAAATATTTAATAAAATATCAATAAAATAAAAAATATTTACAAAGGTATTAAAATTAATAGAAATAAAAGAATAGTCTAAAATAAGCTTTTAAACTTATCATCAAAACAACAAATATTTCTTTATTATTTAAATAACAATAATTCTTACAATAAGTAAAATTTATATGTAAAAGTATTAAATTTTGCAAAAAGTATGAAAAATATTTTTGTTTTCACTTTATTTTTCTAATTCTCCTTTTCCACAAAATGTTTTATTCTCACACATAAATAAATTCTTTTTGAAAATTTAAATCATTTTAAGGTTTTCAAATGTAATAATACTACTTCATTTAATTTTCCATTTATTTCTCATTAATTTTAATAATATTTATTTACAACCAAGATATTGTTACGAAAATAATTACATATTAAAAAAATGGAAAAGTTATTTTCAAAGTACTATGACTCAGTTGTCAACAAGAATTTGAGATTTCCTTAATCATAATAATTCTATCTTATTCTATCGCTAAGAATAAATCTTTATCTGGCATAAAATCGAATAAGAAATTTTCTTCTCTGTTAAATGTCAAATACAAATCAAATAGTACTAAAATAGTTTAAATTAACATTGCGAATAATTCTTTTGAGATAATAATAGTTTTTTGTGATGTGTCAATCTTAGATCCATAATAAATTCAAACTCTTTTATTTAATGCTATGTATGGCAAGAACCTATATATACGACCATCTATTTTTGAATATTTCTAAAATATAGAAGGTCCTCGTTGAGACGTGAAGGTTGGATTAGAATGTGCGCGCGCCTTCACCGCTAATATCGATTCATGCCGGAACACTTGTTGCAGAAAGAATGTAAGGTGGAATTAAATTGGAAATATGGCATGTGTCGATATTTTGTATACACAGTTATATCTAAACAGCGCATAAAACCAAAGAAATAAAAAATTGTTCTTTGTACTTGTTAAATTCTAAACATTATTGGTTATTATTGTTACTGAGTTTCAGATCTTATCTATAGGTTTGAACGATTTGAGTACTTCAACAAGTTTTCGAATAGTTTTGAGATATTTGTACTCAAATTTAATACTTTGTAATTGACCTTCTCCGAGTACCTAATATTTTAAGTGCCTCTGGAATTGATGCAAATAATATATATTTAATTATGACTTCATTTAACTTTTAAGTATCTGTACATAAAATTAACTATCGAAATATCTACATGTGAAGTGACACATGGTGTCGAGTAAAGACAATCTGGCGTACAGAGCTCAAAAATGTTCGCAGGTAGACGATCCAGAATGAGTGCCGGAAAAAGGGATTATCTCTGATCGTGATAAAATTACGAGTAAAAGGAGCAGATATTTTCAACATCGTGATAATAGAAACTAAGCTGTAAACTAATTACGGAAGAAGACTTTAAAATCAAATTGAAGCCTTTTGATGCATTAGCAGACAGTATATTACATGGCGCACAAGTCTGAAGGTGGAGAGCAAAAAAATATAATATATACTCCATTTAGTGTATTAATTTTGGATTCTAAAAGAAATATGTTAGATCTAAAAGTTGATGAAAGAATTATTATTTTTGAAAACAAAATAATGAATAAGGAAAACATGTTCATATTCAAAGAATGTATAAAAGCAAGAATATAAGAATGAAGGAAAATAGAAAACAATAAAATGAAAGATAAAAACTACGTAGAACTACACGAAGGAGGATTTTTTATGACTAGGTTTCTGAAAAGGTTTAGAATGGTCCTGGTGTAAATGGAAGCAAAGCAGTGAAAACTTTGATACGCTATGGGAAGGTGAGAAATACAAATAGGTGAAAAGATGCAAATATGGATTAGCCATATATAAAAATCGAAATATAAAGAAGAATGTAAAAATATAATTCTAGACGGCATGAAAGATAAAGAATGTATATATGAAAAAAAGAGGAAGAAAAAAATAAAGTTGGAATGAAGATATTAGAATAGGAAATGAAAGTAAAAAAAACAGGTACTAGTTGGAAGAAAAAAAGATAAGCAAAATTTGCAAAAAAAGGAAAAAAAAGTTAAAACACATCTTTCAAGAGTGTTTTAAGAAATAAAAGGCAACATAACCAACTGGATAGATTACATGAGAGGAAACAAGAACGATATCGGTATGTTATACAAAGGACTTTGGGTCATGATGGAAAAAGGACTACATGACGAGAAATGAGTTTGCAGGAATAAATTTAATAATGGAAACTTAAAGAATAATAATTGTATAAAATTTAATACAGTAAGAAATATAATAACATAATATTTAAAAGATATATATCATATAAGATATGGCGAGAATAAATAGGCATGATGTAATTTATAAACGAGTATAGTACAAGTTTAAAATTGATATGTGTACAGGAAAAATAAGTGTGAATAAAAGAAATGTTATAAAAGTTCTATGGTTACGGTAAAATTAAGTTATAAAGCAATGAAGTAAAAAATTTAAAGTATAGTATATAAGTTAAAGTTAAGTAAATATTTAAGCGTGTAACTATACTTATATAATTGATTTAATATTATCAATAAACTAATAATAATAATAATAATAATAATAATGATAATGATAATCATAATCATAATAACAATAACAATAATAATAATTGCAGAAGAAAATATCTGATCAATGCTAAAAATATGCTGGGTAGTAAAAAAATCATTGAAACGCCGGGGGTGGTCGAGCACGCGACCCTCCAGATATACCTTTCCCGAAAGGAACTTTCTCTGTCTGTCTGTCTGTCTGTCTGTCTGTCTCTCTCCCTCTCTCTCTCTTTCTTATCTCAACCGGTCTGTCTCTCTTTTTCTCTTTCTGATTCTATTCCACACTTTGCTGTGTGGGTCATAACGCCTCGAAGTCATGTGTTCGTCTGAAAACGTCCACTAAGACTCTATGGTCCGCCGGAAAATACCACTTTGTAAAAAATCTGGACCTGATGGAGCATCATACGATCTATGTCCAGCTGAATTCTCGTTCTAAATTTCGGTGATTATTCTGAGAGACCTTTCCGAGTAAACTCTTCCAAATTGCATTTCGGAGTTTTCGTTTCGTATTCCAAGTTAGAATTTTTTTGGAGTCGTATTGTCAATACGCTTCAAAGATGCAATTTCGCATCTTTCAAGTTTTGAAAATGGGTGGTACAGAGGTATTATAAGAAAAGAAAAATTAAAATCGGTGTGAAAATAAAGATACATTATTTTGATTTTCTATCTCCCAATCCGACTCTCAAATAACGTCGTCAACAGTATCGTTTCTATCATGTAATTAAATATTTCCACATATTTCCTTTAACAATTTCTTAATCGAAATTTGACATTATATTTAATAACAATAAAAAATTTGGATGTAAAAATTATATATTGATGTAAGAAATATTACTAATCGAATACTTAAAATTACATAGTGTATTTAAAATATTATTTTCATTCGTTTATATTACTTTCATTACCATAAGAAAATAAAATATACTTATATTAATACAAATTTACAAAAAATCAATATAAAAGTAACTGATTACAATGCACTAATATTCTTATAATTCTTTTTGAAAAAACTTATGGTTCTAAATTTTAAACTATAATAATATATAATTTATATTATTTAATTTTTTCAATATATAAATTTTTAATTTAATAAACTAAGCTTACTAAAGTTATTGATTAAACATTGTGACATATAATTAGTATTTTATATATATATAAAGAGAAAAGACTTCTACATTTATCATCTTTATGAATTTAAATTATTCATACATTATTAAATTATTTATTTTCTTTCCATATTGAATGATGTCACAATTAAATTTAAAATAAATATTAGCTTCAAAAATTACAACTTTTTATATTTAAGAATAAAATGTTTTTTTAATACTAACTAATGTATTTAAGGCATATATTTATGTATTCGTAATAAAATCTTATTAGAGCAAAATATCGAATAAAAACAAACGAGTTAAGTTAACTTATATACAAAAATATTTTCATGAACTAATAGTTAAATTGGATAATTATTTATTTAATTAATTCTTTGAACTTCAAAATTTTACTTAATAAATATATACATCACAATGTTTATGTATTTTTAGATCTAATTTGTAATCAGAATAAAAATAAATAATTGAAAATGAATTATTAAATTTATAAATTATTATCTAACGTACGAATGATAAAAATTTAGATTTAATCGTGAACTTAAAATATTATCAAAGATACTATAAATTATGAAAAAATATTAAAAATAAGAAATTTTAGATTTTTTAGAGTAGACAAATTTATAAATCGTACTTTAAATTAATTTACCTTTTTCAATTATTAATTAATTATTTTTTATTTATATGAATTAAAGTTTCAAATTCTCTAAAAATTTTCATGTGGTACAAATTAAAAATATTATTTTTGTATTTAATTTGCATATTTATATTTATGTTCGTTTACAAAGATCATATTAAAAAGTTATCAAAAATTCTCATTTATCAATATTATGGATTTTTCAATAAGAAGTATCAAAATTTTAAGACAAAAATGTTGATTATATTATTTACTCGAACTAGGTAGAATCTACCCGTACTATTCTAAAATACAAATAAACTTCTTTATCTGAATATGCTTACAAAGTCAGTATAGTTGCCTCTTCCTATCTCTGTATTGCTTTCTTTTTAATCCCTTTTGCAATATTTTTAAATTGAATATATGATTATTATATATATTATATATATTATATAAATTAAAATTTTGTTCCTTAAAAAAATGACACTTCCAATTGTCACAGATGAAATTCAATTGCTATTGATAATTATATGAGAATTTCCATTTTTAGATGTATTATTAATATAAACACAAACAATTATGATTATGAACAATTATGAACAATTGCACATTAATGTTGCAAATTACTCATTCCATTGATTGAATTTTAATTAGATCTCTTAAGGTTCTCAAAATCTAATTTAAACGTATTGCAATAAACTTTATTCATTAAGGTAACATAAGTTGTTTTTTAAAATTAAGTCATAAAATTTTTAAGGAACTTAAAAGAAATATTACAATAAAAATCTAATTTTCTATAATTACTAAAAAATATATAAATAATTTATAAATTTTAATTTCATCTTATTCAATTTATTGTATTTATTTTATTTGTTATTTTTCTTCCCCCTCTATAAATATTATCATAAATAGTTAAAATTTAAGAAAAATAGTTTCGTTTAAAACTTAACTAAATTATCAATACGAATTTAAAATTCCAACAGTCTTATAAATCATTTTGATAAAAAAACATAATGTTTTACGGCTATTATATATTTATATCATTTCAATAAACCAGTTAAATCATGCTTAATTAACCTTTTTGTTAGTCTATTAATTGCATATTTCTTATTTTCTTTTTTTTTTATAATGTCATCTTTAATATTTATAAACATATAATAAATTTATGATGATACTTAAAAAGTATATCTATAAAAGTGCGATGTTTGAATTAAATATTCTAATGATAGAGACAACAAATTTTATTTTTTAAAATAACCAACATTATAAGTTAATTAAATAAATATTCAATTCAATTAATAAGTTATTTAAATAATAGTCGTATAAAATGCATATTTAACATGTTGTCTTAAAAAAATAATAACCTTTGATCTGACAAATTAATTTTTTTAATTGGAAGACTATTTATTCATAAATGAGTTTATTTTTATATCGATTAAGAATTTATTATTATACAAGTTTGAAGTTAAATTTTTATGAAAACAAGAATATCTCTCAAAATATGGATTACCAAACAGTTTCTATCTACTTAAATATTGACTAAAAAGTTTTTCAAATATATTTCTATATAATTACTAAACTATATACCCATCTATTTCAATTTAAAATTAACCCAAAGACCGTTTCCTGTTGATCAGAAATAAGTAATGACATTATATACGAATAGAAGTTACAATACTCTCTATATAAAAATTCACAAAGAGCTTTATTAAATGTGAGAATAATTAAGTATTGATATTATAACAGATCAGTATATCTAGTAACCAGCACCCAGTATCTCTTGTCCGATGAACATTAATAACTAAGCTAGTATTTTATTACTGAAAAACGAAATTAATGCAAGATTTACTATTACAATAAGTTTTATATTAAAATAAGTCGTGCACTTTTATTTTACTTGATTAATGTTACCAAATTTACGAAATTTAATATTTATTTTCAAATATAATAAAAGAAAACAAGAAAATAAGAGATAAATTATTCTATGCTTATCGATGAAGAAATTTAAAAAAAAATTCATAATTTACATAGAATAAATTTTATTTCTCTATTGACTTAAAGAAATAATATATGGTTTAGGTTTTATTAACTGTAATAATTAAAGTTTTGTGTCCTAGTTTTAATAATGAGATAATCCATAACCGTCACAACATAGTAGAAATAACCCACTAATTTTATTCGTGAGTAATAATGTATTATAACTTGGTTTGATATATTATTACTTATCTTGTTTATTCCTTTTGTAAAAAATTACTAAAATTATAAAAAGAGAATAAAAAAATTTTCTTTAGATGATATATTTCCAATATAAAATATACTATAATGAGTTTTTAAGTAAAATCAAGCAGAAAAATCGTAATTAAAATACGAAAATTTAAAGAAACACAGAAAATTTGGTTTTCAATTTAGGGAAAAAACAGAAAAAAAAACACAATTATTCATAAGTTAAATTTTTTTAAGGATATTTACTTGAAATTTACCAATATAATCTAGAAATAAATAAATTAATGTGAAAGTTGTTATAAAATAATATTCAATCGAAAAAAATGTAAAGAAAAATAAATTACATTTAAGAAATAAATATTACTATTCTACTGATAATCTATTTTTATTTTTTATCAGCGAACTTTAAAACTTATAAACTTTCGATAGTATGAAAAGTTCTCTATGTTAAATACAGGCTTTAAAAAGGATTAAAAAATAAATTAGAGTATTTTAAAATAAAAGACACGGAAAAATATTTATAATAATTGAGTTTAAAAAGAGATAAAAAAATTAACGTTTCAACTGTATTTTTACATATTTAATTTAAAAAAAGAATTATTAGTAAGAAGTTGATAATTCAAAAAAATTTAATTTTGTAAGCCTGGAATTTTTAATAATTCTATTGCTCCATCTCTCGAAGAAATTGTAAATAAATTATTATTTGCCTTACCGATAATGAGTTTGGCCTTGTTTAACCTCTTATTCTATTTTTCTTTATATTATTAATAATTATTTAATAACAGGACAACTTAAATTTAAAAAAGTTTTATTAAAAAAATTTTAAATATTTTGGAATTTTAATTAAATCAAATTATGTACAATTATAAAAATTAACAACATAAAATTTTTGTTAAAGCCTCCCGGAAGTGTGTTCGTTTAAGAGTAATCTAGTGTCTTTTGACGTACGCGCCTTGTTTTTTTATTAGGTGGTTAGGTGAAGATTCAGTTTTTTCTTTATATTTTAAATATGACCAAATATTTTTTTCTATTTTTTATTGAGTAAAATTAAATTGATAGATGAGAAAATTTTCACGTCCTTAAACATTGAAAAAAGATAAAATTAAGTAAGTTATCAACGTGTGAAATTTGTCACTAGAAGACTTGTTTTTAATATTTTTTTTTAAATCAAACAAAAAATTTAATGAAGGGAATCTAATTAAGATGCAGCGATTTATATTTTTTTTATTTTTGTAGTTAAAAGTTTGGTGTGTAGATGTAACTAGGTAGTAAATTCTGATTTTCCAAACCAATTTAGATCTCTGACAGAATGGAAACGACAGAGTATGAAGCACGATTGACGCATTGTGAAGTGACTTTAATAATACGTAGTCGTTGCTAGTATCTCGTGTTTCGCTCAACAACGATTATCAGTATCCGTATTTTCCTGGAATCATGTGAATTTCGTGGACCGTCGATGAGCGTTGTCGCTGTCGACTGTACAAAAATACATAAAC
The DNA here is from genome assembly GCA_018907185.1 of Platyscapa corneri. Taxonomy (NCBI): domain Eukaryota; kingdom Metazoa; phylum Arthropoda; class Insecta; order Hymenoptera; family Agaonidae; genus Platyscapa; species Platyscapa corneri. The sequence goes on from JACCHW010000004.1 coordinate 2,128,808, forward strand.
TTGGACTTTGATTCGTACTTTGATTGTTATTTTAAGCTTGAGTGAAAAATTCTCGTTCATCTATGCGTGTACACTTTTCTATAGCCTCGTGAAGAAAAAAAGTGTGAAGCACACGAAAGCCAACTCGATGTTGCATACACCGTGCGGTTATTTTGCGCTACTGGTGCAACCAAGCTCGAAGATCACACACAAATATATCCAAGAATGTTTTTACGTTCTGAATTACAGATTACGCAGAGAAAAACGATTGTTACGATGATTTGAAAAAAATAGAACTTCCAACACCATTTAGTAAGTATCTATGTATGTATGCTATAGATATAATATTATATATTGGCAGATACACGACGTATCTCGGTATAGTTTAAGTTGTACGGGGTATTGTTTTATACAATACATCTCTAAGTAGGATCGCTGACCATCACTGTTAGTATATATTCGCTTTTGATAATGACAAAACTTTTTTATTCAACGATACATTTGTTATTGTGTTGCTATAAGTACGCTCGGATGGGATGGGCGTATTATGTAGCATGCGAAATGCTAATCAAGATTTAATTGAAATTCCAACTTGGAATATTGCTGACGTTATTAAAATTTTTTTTTACGTCTAACTTAGTGTAAATTAATTTTTTTATAAGTTAATCATTATTCGTCATTTTAATTTATTTTTTAAATGTATAAAATTGTTTAGTGATACCATTAATTATATAACTATATACAGAATGCATTTTTTAGTGTTTATTTTTATCTTTTGCAATCTATTTTTATTATATTTCACTTACTTAATTTCTGTCAGTATATTAAGCACTATTTTTTATGTACATTGTATAAATTTTAGGCTCCGTAATGGAGGATAGTATGAGTGTAAAATCAACAGAATCAGTGGCGACTAGTGATGAGTATGAATTTGTAAGTGAAAAAGGAACTATTAAACAATCACAGCCATTACTTGAATCACCAATGTTAAAAATTGCTAACAATGGTAATTTAGAAGATCTTCAAAATAATTTAAAAGAGGTAAATATTTAAATATTTAGCACTTTATAAAAATTTTAAAAGATTAATGATAATTTTTTGTGTTTGAAAATGAATTTTAGGTTTTGACAGAAGAATCAAAAATGGATGACAGTGATAATACAGAAATATTAAGAGGAATTTCAAATAGTCAAAAAATGAAAACAATTGGTAAAAGTAAATTTTATGATATCGGTACAGGTGCAATTACATCAGAAAAACAAGATAAAATAAAACCAAATGATTATGTAGAAGATGGTAAATAAACCTTTATAAAAATTTTAAAAATATGTTTTTTTAAGAGAAATGAAACATTAATGATTTAATAATTTTTCTCTCTGTAGCAAATTATATTTAATATATTTTAATTAAAAATATTAATATATAATTTATAAAACATTTATATTCAAATTTAAAAAAATATAATTTAGTTATTTAAATATTTTAAATTAAAAATTATAAAACGTTAAAAGATAACTTATTATTTCAGAATTAAATATCTTATCAGATGTTCAACAGGAATATACAAAATTTGATGCTGTTACATATCTCGGAGCAGCTCAAATAAATGCTCCAAAATCAGAAGCTGAAATTCAACGAAATATGAAAATATTAGCTGAACAGTCACTTAATTCTGTTCCGATAAAAGTATCTATTTCAGTACCCAGTTGCTCTCAAGGAAATGTTATGTAAGTAAACAAATTTAGATTTATTTATTATCTTACTCATACATTTTCTGATAACTTCAATAATTTCTATTTATTAAATAACTCCTATTTTGTAAATAAATTTCTGTACTGTTGATATTGTACAGATTGTATGATTCTGCAACTCAACAGCCTATAAAAAGTTATGAAGTACAACGTATTCTTTTTTATGCAAGAGGTGAAAGTGCGGGTCCTTATTCAGCATGTTTTGCTTTTACTTGGTCTCATGGAGACACACAAGAATCAGCTATTTTTCAGTGTCACGGTTTTCGTTGTGATATACCAGAAGCTGTAAGTTGAAATTTAAAAAAATTTTTGTATGAAATAAAATTTTTTATTCTAAATTATAAAATGCAACATTATATTAATATTATAGATAAGACAGGTATCATCTTGTTTTGCTAAAGCATTTCAAAGGTTTCCTCGTTCAATGACCAATTCTCTAACTGGTAGCGATTTCAACAATGGCTTTAATCCTACCAGTGATAAAGTTAATTCTCGAGTATTTATTTTCGAAGTTACTTTGGAAATAAAAGAAGAAGATGGAAAGGGTGCTTATAATACAGTTCCCAAAGACAGAAATTGTTTTAAGTTACGTAGTAATGTTCCAAAGCAAGTGTGTTTAAGTATACAACAAGTTAAAGAAGGAGGTATCACATTGGAGATAGAGAGGTGCTTTGGTGTCTTAGTCAGTCCTGGTCGTAATGTTAAGCACAGTGATATGAGATTATTAGAAATGGTTAGATTTAAAAAATGTAATTTAATATTTGGTCTAAAATTTCAGTTGAATAAAATATAAAATAACAAAATTTACAGCAAACAAATACATCACCATTGGCAACAGATAAACAGTGTTATAATGTTTGTGGACGATGGGATCCAGCTGATCCTGCACTAGAAACTTTAAATATTGAAACGCCAAAAGAAGGAAAAATTTTTATGACAGTTGCTGTAGATTTGGTTATTCGAGGTATAAGAGAACCTGTAAGATTTGTTATTGAAATGTCTGTTAAAGTTTTTCCACAAAATGAAAGATTTTGGTATTTTAATAAAAAAAATCTTGTACAGCAGTTTTTTCTTAATTCAAAAGAGGTACTAATCATAAATATATAACTTTGAAAATATAACTGATGTATGAAAAAAATATAAATTTAATTCTAATTATTTATCTAGATAATATTTAATGAAGGAAATGAAATTCATTATGAGGTTCAAAATATTGAAACTTCTGGTGAATTAGATAGAAATAGATTAAATTTAGCTTTAAATTTGGCGTCATTAATTAGATCACCTTCCTTTACAAGCATTGACACCCTTACTCCCAAGGAAGATAATGATTCAGGTATATAAGGATTTTCATAATATTACAGTATTTATACAAATACAAATTTTTATAATATATAATATTTTATATGGCAATGAAAGATGGGGATGAGCCTATGTTAAGTGGAACTGGAGAAGTTTCAAAAGATTGCTCAGCAGATGAACTTGCTAGTTGGGCAGAAGTCTTGGATAGCTGGCAAGTTAATGAACAACGTCCAAAACTTCTTATCAAATTAACAAAGCAAGGCATACCAGAGGCTCTTAGAGGTGAAGTGTGGCAAAGACTGAGTAATTGTGATAATTCTCAAGAAATGATGGATAGATATCGAATGCTTATCACAAAGGTATAAAAATATTGACTACCCCCATATTTTTATATTTGAAAAATGACTACATAAATATAATTTTATAACAAATTGTTTATTTTATATTTATCTGTATGCAAACATTATTTTAAAAAATGTTTTAAATGTAACCTTATGTAATACTATACATTTTAAAATATTGTTAATTTTGTTAATAGGAGAGCAGTTGCGAAGGCGTCATATTACGAGATATTAATAGAACTTTTCCTGCTCACGATTTTTTTAAAGAGACAGGGGGTTTAGGTCAAGATTCACTGTATAGGATAAGCAAAGCTTATGCAGTGTACGATGAAGAGATTGGTTACTGTCAAGGTCTTAGTTTCTTAGTTGCAAGTCTACTTTTACATGTATGATAGCTGCAGTTATTGATATTTGTAAACAATAAATCGTCTGTATTTCTATAATTTCTTTTTATCCTAGATGCCTGAGGAACAAGCGTTTTGTGTTTTGGTTAAATTAATGTATGACTATGGCTTACGAGACTTGTACAAGGACAGATTTGATAATCTTCATATGAGGTTTTATCAACTTAATCGTCTGATGGAGGTGACTAATTTTACACCAATTCAATACTTTGTATGAAATTAAACATTTGAAGAGAATTTATTTGTTCAAATTAGGATCAGTTACCAGAACTATTTAAGCACTTCTGTGATCGTGGTATAGAGACGCACATGTTTGCTGCACAATGGTTTCTCACGTTATTTACCGCCAGGTTTCCGCTGTACCTCGTTTTTCACATATTAGACGTTTTTCTGTTGCAAGGACTTGATACGCTTTTTCAAGTTGCTCTTGCTCTTTTGACGGTAACCAGAAATTTTTTATTATTGTCAGTTTAATTGTTACACTTTTCTTTATAAATCAACTAATTTTTGCATTTTAGTTGTGCAAAAAAGAATTATTACAATTGGACTTCGAGAGCACTTTAAAATTCTTCCGAGTACATTTACCGAAACGATGTCGCAATGAAGAGATTTCACGATATGTTATGAAGCTTGCCTGCTCGATAACTCTAAAAAAACTAAAGAAGTATGAAGCCGAGTTCATGACATTAAAAGGTAATTTTGTCTTCTACGTTTAATTCACGTTTATTTGTATAAAAAAAACAAATTGAAAATAATTAATTATGCTCGATATCCTAAATTTGCTGATTCAAACAGTGTAATTAATGTGGTATCATTTCCTGGATTTAACAATTCCAAGAATTGTAGTAGCGTTATTATGAATTTTATTATTGTGTTAATAGCACAAATTTTTTAAATTTTTTTAATGCGATGGAAACATTGTTACAGCGAATATATTTAGCTATAACTATAATTTACTTCCAGTGCCATGATTGTATTTAAAAAATGTACAATTAATTTATCAAAATAGTGATTAAACCTAATTTTAATTGAATGATTATATTTATACAAAAATACACTTCTTACAAAGGTTCTGTGATGAACTTTATTTAAAGTAATAGATGTCTTGTAATATAAGTCTGCATACAAGTATTAAAAAAATATTCAAATAATATTAAATTAAGTCAATTTACTGTATTATGTTGAAAATACTAGTATTTAGGTATATCGAAGAAATATACACATATTTATTATTTTGTTAAAAGCCACAATGAAGCAAAGAAGTGTGTTAAGTATATGTATTTGATATTAATGTAGTACTCATGTTAAGCGCTTGTTTTTATTGTAGCTTAAGAAATACCAGTAGGAAAATGTCTAACTTTAATAATTAAATTTACTAAATTGTTAATCGTAATAAATAACAATACTGTTTTCTTTCTGTATTATGAATTTGAATAGTGTTTTGCAGTATTTTTTCTGATTTTGAAAAATAAAACTTGTTTTACAAGGTTTGTAATCTTATAATTTGAAAGCCTTTAAAAATAAGTTCTAAAATGTATGCATATGCATTGAAAAAATTATAATATAAGTTTTTTAATTAAATAGAGCGAAATTTTTTATTTATCAAGTATAGATATTTTAGATTTATAAAATTTCAGTTTCTAATTATTTAAAATTATTTAAAATTTTATCATTTATTTAATTAATTTAAAACAGTTTATAAAAGGATAATGGATCCAAATTTTAACTTTTTCAACTAAATAAATTTTTATATATTATTTGCTATGAACTACTTTAATGATTAATAATTTTTAAAGTTTTGGACAAATAAGTAATTTTAAATAAAAACAAGAAAATAAATTAACATACAGTATACAAAAATTATATATTTTTATTATTTTCTAATCTGTTTCATTTTATATGACGACATTTTTCTAACTGGTGAAAGTCTATGATTTTTCTTCTACCCACTAAAATCCTAATTCTGATATTAATATCCTATCCGATAGACTTTTGACGTTCTATTATTGTAAAATTTTATGTATAAGAGAAATCAGTCAAATAATAGGATTGCATATTTAGCACCTCATGTAATTCGCGAATAAAAGTAATAAAAGTAACTAGTTTTAAATGAATTCTTTTATATGCTCTCTCTGGATAATGTGTATTAACACGCTTATGTCTTATACATTTGAATTAATAATTGGCTTTATCGATGTTCGTGCTAATACTATGGTGAAGGTTTCATTCTTGTAAAAGAAAAATAAATAATGAAGAATATACAAAAAGTATTACAAAAATACAATAATAAACATCGCGACGATTCACGTACGATTTTCAGATTCACTATTTTTATATCTGAAAAAAATTCGGGAATGTCTTCTCATATATCGAGCAAAAACATACCTATATATTTTGCAGAGCACGATAGCAGAAGAAACAAGAGGAAAACAGGACTGGCTGTTAAAAAGAGCTTAGCAAAAATCGAAATATACGGCAGTAGACTAAATCAATATCTGAACAAAAATTTCGGCCTAACCGAGCTTCCCTGTCAAAATCTTGAAGAGCTACTATTTTTTAAGTGACCAAGTCGATTTCGTTTGTTAAGTTTTTTTTTCTTATTCGTATCTTAGTTATTTTTTCCTAGGTCATGTAATATAAGTACTATTTCGTGTCAGCACAACGCAAGTTGACTTTAAATATTCACGATGCGTGATTCAAATATTTATTTATTTATTTATTTGTTTGTTTGTTTGTTTGTTTACTTACACGTATGTATATACATGTTAATAAGAGATTATCATGAAAATGTTTCAATGCTTTAAACTTGTGCGTATGAATAAAAATATAGATTTAATCGCAGTAACTAACAAGTCGCTTTTAGATTAAATTTCGATCATTTATTGTTTAGTGAACAATAAGCAGAGAGAAAATCGATATTATACGAACGAATGAAACGCGAAATAAGATAATTTCTTTGTTACGCGAATCTTGAAAATGTGTTGTTATCTTTATGAAAAATAGTAAAACGTTTTTAAAACCTGTTGACAATAAAAAATCCTTGAACGTCTTTTAGTTTTCATTTCATTTCCTATAAATTTCCTACTTGTCCACGACCACTTAAGACGCTTTTTAAATTATTATTTGTTTTGCTTTTTTTGTACCGCTGTATCTTCTTATCTATGTAGACACTAACTATGATATTATTGTTGAGAATTAGTTTAATAGTACTTATATATTACCTAGAATAGTATTGCAACAAAATTATACATCGCAATTTTAAATAATTAAAGTTATTCTTTATTTTTGCAATTTTTTTATTTTATGCCGGTTAACTACTAATATTTTTCTAAAAAAAAAGAAAGGAAGAAAATATAACTTTCAATGTTATTTTAATAGAATCAGTGACGTTTATACGTAAGACAAATCAATTATAAATATTTTTTGAAAAATGAACAAAATAGAAAAAAAAATTTATTTAGAAAATTTTAATTTATTCACAACCATGAAAAAAAAATTCTGTCATTAAATAGTTATGGTGTATCAAATGATGATCGCCACGAGATAAAATATTTTCTAAATTCAAAATAGTTTGTTTCAACAATAATTTTTTTTTATTGTATCTAAACATATTAATACAAAATTTAAATATTAAAATAGATTTATGTAATAGCGTTTACTTAAATTTCATAACTAAAATTGTTCTTTCTAATTAATTTTATGTTTAATAACATAAAAGTTTAAAATTTTGATATCGTAAAAATTTTTATTGGTATAATTAAATTTCACTTACAAAATTACACATAAATAATTTATTATAGAGATTCATATTATATCACAATAAAGGAATATTAAGCTTGAAAGTTTTTATTAATCATAAAGCTACTTTTCCACATTACGTAGATGTCGATTTCTTTTAAAAAATTATTTCATAAAATAAATACATTATTTTTAATTTCAAATAAAAAAGAGTACGTTAATACTTCAATAAATAGCAGGCTTTTTTGACGTAAAAGTTGGTGTAGAAATTTATTCGTGAAAAATACAACGTTGCATGTCTACGTTTAAAATAATAAACTGCTGACTTGATTACGAATATTTTATCAATTGCGGCCAATATATGTATAGAATTCTGTTATTACTTTATCTATCTTTAAATATTAACAAATGGAATTTTGACACGTAAATTTCTAATTTACTATTAAACTAAAATAGTGCGATTTAGGAATAAATTGATTCACTACTAGAATAATTTATATTCGAAAAAAATATTTTTGTTTTTCAAAAATTCATTTTTTTATAAATTTCTATTTATTAGCTGGTTTTTTTTAAACAACGTTTAATAGATTAAAAGAAAATAATTTATGTCTCATAATACTTGAAAAATATTTAGGATGTAAACGTCAGATGCACTATGAGTATTCAAATAACACACTTTCGTCATGGGATCAGCTGTTACTCATATTGATATAAAATGTAAAGCAAGCAAATGATAAACAAAACACCGAAGGGAGTATCCGCGACAAGCGCTTGATATCACAGCGCCTTTGCACTTAAAAACAGGCGAAATAGCAAACGAAGTAGCGCAGACCAAAAGACGCGTCGTGAGAAGCGAACGGTCAAAAGTCGGTGCCAGGTATGTGCGCCGGTGGCCAATACCAATTACGCGTGTCGCAAGCCCCCCGAGCCTGACGTTGAAGAAACGCGCCTCGAGGCTTCCATACCTCGGTCAATGTAAGACTCGTGCAGGCTCAGCGACCGTCCCTTGATCCTCCTCAAACCCAATGGCCAAGAGAATTTACTTGAGTAAGTGCATCGTACGTCCATTTCATCTTCTCCGATCTTCTTCAATGGACGATATCTTTAATTACGATCTATCGTGGAGTTTGTTTGTTTTGTGTCTGTGTGTGTGTGTGTGTGTGTGTGTGTGGTGCGCGCGCGCGCGCATATCGAGCGTAATTACGGAATTTGAATACTGTGGGATGGTGTGTTGCTTGTTGAATGAAACTTTAATCGAGCCTTCGGACACTTATGCGATGCTTACATCGTTTGCCGTTGATAATGAAACGAGCGTGTAGGAATCGCTAATCTTGTGTCTTCGCACAACATAAATCGGCTAACTGATTAGTATTTATCGACCTTGTTTTTCGTGAGTACAGAGGCTCAGGAGAATGCGGACGAATATAGTAATGAAGTGGAGCAGCTACGAGGTGCGGTTGCGAGAATCGACGAGGAGAAGCAGCGTCTTGAAGCGGAGCTTGTCCAGGTCAAAGAGATGTTACAACGCGAAGTAACGAGAGCCGATGCCGAAAGCCGCAGGAACGGTGTCATCATTGCTGAATACAAGCAGGTATGATCCGTCTCACCTTCGTCGCAATATTAATTCTGAGTGAGAGTAGGGAACTGCTAGAGTGCTTTATTTTTGCTCTTTTGTGCAGCAACACACGATTACGATTATCTCGTTTTACGTTCGCTCAAGCACAACATTTATCCTTATAATAATCTTGCATATCCTTTAAATGGTTTTATGAAAAAAGCCTGCTTTTAACGATAAACTGTTTTACCAACTTCGTAACAAACAACTGTTTTTTTAAAACTCCAACCCAATCTACTATTTATAAATTATAAGTTTTCAATGAGTATTTTAAGGTCCCCTTCAGCTCTACCTTTACCGACTCAATAATGGACTTATGGTTTCGCGTAATTAATTACTCAACCGGTCTTCTGATTGTAACGTTTAGAGTAAATATTGCAACAATATCTGCATAATTTTATACTCAAAGCAAAGTACTTTTTGTAATTTCAACTAATTAATTATTATGCGTTCGATAATATATGCTTACTTTCTCAATAATAAAGCTTATTACTTTCTCAATACATGCGTATCGCTTAAAAGATATTTAATATTCAAGTTTCGTTTAGAGACAATCGCTTTTTACAAAAAATTGTGTTACAAAATATGACAATAAAATTCTTTTCATTATTTCACATATATTTATTAAATCGATAATATTTTTAAATAACTCTAATATTATGTAGCACGATGTAGTGAATTTTATGAAAACAACATTACTAATGTCATACAAAAAATATTGAAATAAGATACTTTTTATGTAAAAATGAATTAAGTTCTTTTATTATATTTTTTACTGAAGAAGTTACTATAAATCAAGTCTTGTACAAGTTTTTTTTTTCTATACTATATTTGACAATTTTCCTCTTTTTTTTTATTTGTATTCATTTTTGTTTTGTTCTAAATTTTTAGTGCTTTATAAATACAATATAGCAGCTGTTTTGTGTTATTGATTAATATTTTGTATAGAAAATGCTGTTAATTTTCTTATATATTATGTTGTTACGACTTACGTGTAAGTTATTTCAGAACATATTTATATAAATTATTATCTGAATGTATATATCGGCTTACATAATTTATTTCTTCTAAAATTTATGTAACTCATTCAGTAACGAATGTTGAAATAAAAGTGCATCATAATAAAAAATAAATTTAATTTTTTCAAACATTTTTGAGCAAAAGGAGAGTGAGAAATCATATAAATATTTACGTAAAATAATTAAACTGCGAGATTGAATAGTAGATTAAAAATATAACGCATTAAAAGTAAAATTTATTCATATTAATTTTTTTTTATACTCGATTACTTATTTAAAAAACATGACAGGCATTGTATATAATTAGTTGATTAGATTTTATCGTTAAACAATACTATATAATCAATATTCGTAAAGATAATAAATAGAGAAATATTTATTCTTTGTTATTTTTCTTTATTGTAGTTGTATTTTTTATTCAGATTTGCCAGCGCCTTGAAGACGACTACAACACTGCCAAGGCTTCTCTAAGTGACTTACGCGTAAGTTAATTTTTATTTTGTTGTAACAAAGTATTTGTATATTAGTACATATTGCTTCATGATATCAATTACATTTATATTCCGATATAAATACATATCATTTTTTTTTTATTTACGATCTATGTAGGAAACTGCAAAATAATAATTTTGATATTTATATTATTTAACTGGAAAATGTTGATTTAAATCTTCTTTAAAATGCAATCTTTGTAAATAATATTATTGTTCTAGATGTTTTTTAAATAATATAATTTATATGTATCTAAACCGAGTACTATGAATATGATTTTGTATATGTAATATTTATGATTGAAAAATCACAAACAAATTTTCTTTTATATTCGTAATGACACAATTTATAGTCGTATAAAAATTTTTTTGGTTTCAGACAAAAATCTCGAAATGTGACAAATGCTCCGTTAATATAATTAAATCATGCAGTACAGTAAGCAATGTATCCCATTGTATAGAAAATCGAGTTGATCCCATTTTGAATAGAGCCCAAGAGAGAGTACGAGAACTTGAATTGGAGTTGGCCCAAACAAAGTTGGCGCACGTTGAAGCTGAGTGCAGGAATCAAGTAATTAAAATTTATTAATATTTGATTTTTTATATAATTGTTTTTTTAATATCTTCTTGTATAAAAAATCACTCAAAAACAAATTACTAATTGTCGTCTGCGAAAACACTTTTTAAATTCTTTTTACAAGCTAAATTTTAATGAAATACAAATGGTTATATTTTATACTTATAAGATAAATTCTGTTAATAAATCATATCTTACAAAAAGCAATTTCTAATAATTATTTATATATTTATGAAAATTACGATGATAAAAAGCCATCAGACATTATTTTATTACAGATGAATATTTATAAGCTAAGTCTAATCATTTCAATGACTAACAAAATTTACGTATTTATAAAAAAAAAAATAAATGAAAGACGCGATCAACAATAATCTTTAGTTAATTTATTTTAATTTGATCCCTACATTCTAATTAATTTAATAACTTTTGTTAATTAGAAATAACGATAAAAAATATATGATAATTCAGATCATTTAAAATATGTAAACATTTAACATCATTTTTCATGCTTCTCTTATCAATTTTAATTGTAATTATAATTAAAATATCACGTAAAATTGATACAACAAATCTGAAAAAACTTTCAGAAATATTAAGCATTGGCAATGTTTTAAGTTTTAATGATAATCAGCTAAAGTAATCGAACTAAATTAAGCTAATTTAAGTTTCTTATAACATTTCGTTTACAATTGGAATTTGTAAGATGAGTGAAAAAATTGAAGAAAATTCAGTAGCTTATGATATTTAATGAAAATATGAGAATAAAAAACAAATGATATCATTTGAACTCCAGGATCTGACACATCAACTACACGCAACAGCATCAGAGCTCCAGGCAGCTCGAAATAGTTGGCCTTGGTTAAGCAAGACTCTGTCCAGCATTAAAGAAGCGGCTAACAAACGTGATATGATCAGTGGGGGCGGTGCCGTTGGTGGCATCCTGAGACGTGACAGCGCACCCACTGGCGAGATGCGCCACTCTCTGCACCCACAAAATCGCGACAGTTTCAAGGAAGCTGTGTGATAACAAACTCGATCTTTTTGTAATCCAGCAGACACTAGTCACTGGGGTGGAACTATTTACAATTTTTATTTATTGTCAACTTAATCGGGGAAATTATTTAGTCGAGCAATCGGATGCTATAAATTATTTATCATGTTGATGTCAGAATTAGATTACGCTTGCACATGTTAAACTAAATGATTATTTGTTTAATTTAAGCAATGCTTCTTGTCAGAGCTTATAAATGTTTACTCGATTAATTGTAGAATATAGCTTTAGGTTTAATAATACTGCATAAATGGTACTAAATCTTTTTTTAAATAAATTTAATCATTGTTAAACTTACTTCAAACTTTTAAAGTAATATTAAAATAAAGATGCTTGGTGTACACTTTTCTTACGTAAGTGCAGATTCTTACTTTTCTGCCGCCAGTGTATGGCTACTTAATAACGATATTTCATTTCTTATTATTTCATTCTCTTTCTTAGTGGCCAAATAATAAATATTTCAATATTATTGTAATGTTTGCAAATAGTTCCAATCCTAATACATATACACACTCACACATGCTTATATATAATCATGATATACTTGAGAAATAAAAAAACAAAAGTTGTGTTGTCATACATGCAGTGCAACCCCGCACACGAGATAGAATCCTACATAAATGTTGAGGCGTAAAAAGAAAATAAATAAATAACAATGAAAGTAGACTAGACTATATGTACAAAAAATTCATTGAAAAATTCTAAGCGACTCGAAAAATTGCTTTCGTTGGAAATAATGTATTTAGATACATGCTTCGTTGGCTGTAAAATGGAATTTTCTAAATCTTGATAAGAGACGCAAGAAGCTTTTTAATGACGTATTAGCATATAGTGTATTTTAGTTATATAGTTTCAACATTATAAATCATAAGAATTAAAAAAGTTAATTTTAAACTAATTATCTATAAATGAAACTATAATCACTAAGATGCGCAAATTTGTCAAGTCAGCTAAAAAAAGATTTTTAACTTTTTTATGAAAAATCAATGAAAATAATTTATAGCTCTTGAAATGTATCTAAATTTAATTGGAGATTAATAAGCTTAGAATGCTACATTTATTTCATAGGATAATTTAATACAATGCTAGCACAAGTGTACATGCGACATTAGTCTGTATTATTATACATATTTTTCATTCATAAAAATCAGTTATACGTTTATTATTAAAATGTTTATAAATTCATTTTATATTTTTTACCGATTCAATTTTTTATAAAATTTTGAAAATCGCGAGCTTCTGTAACATTTTAAGGTTTCAAGAAAATAATTTTTAATTTAATGAGATTCTGTTCAGTAAATTTAGATTTAATAAATGCTAGTTTATAATTTATTGTATTTTTTAATAAATAATTAATACCTGTCTATATTTGACATTATTACTAAATTAGAAATGAATAAAATTTACTGATAGGTTTTTGTTCAAATAAAATTGGATTTAATATAATTGGGTTTTATTTAGGCTTTCATTTATTTTAAATACGTTTAAAAATAGGATTATTTCCCCACCAATATACTCTTTCACAATGCACATCGATACTCGAGTAGAACTAAATATGTTTTGTATGTATCCTGTTAAAATACTTCGTGTATTCTTTTAAAAAACAAATGCGTGTAAGAGAATAAAAGTTTTAATTTTCGTTTTTAGTTAATCAAATTTGAATAATAAATAAAAGTAAATGTAGTTACTGTAATAACGTCTAGAAAAAATTTAGACAAACTTAAAAAAAAAATTAAACAATTTTTGTTAGACGATTTTAATTCGTCCAAAAACCATTCCTAAACAATTATATATTAGTGACATGCAATTCAAATTGCTTTGTAATATTAACATTCCAAAATGAATAATAGCAAAAAAATTTTATGAATGACATTCTTTTTTAAATAATAATTACATTTTATACTGTCAATTATTATAAAAATTTTACAATAAATAATTTCTTATAATTTTTATTTTAGTTATATTGAAATTATAGTTTAAAATTTATCTAAAATATATATGATATATTTTCAATACACTTATTTGGTATGTTTTCAATATACCTAATTAGATTATGTAGAAATAGCAATCCAAATGTTATTTTTATGATAAAAAATGTTAAATATAATCTAGCGATATTGAAAAATTATTTTTCATTTAACGTAAATCAGATTTACATCTGGCTTTATTTACAATTTTATAATAATAATATTTAATTATTAAATAATTTTAGTGTATTATAATTTCTAAAATTCCTTTTGTAATTATCATCATAATACAATTATTTAATACAAATGCAATAGCAGTCTTATCAATATTAGTCAATAATGTTATATTCATGTACACAATAGTTACAATTTTTTCATCCATAAATATTTCTCTTTACAACCTTGCAGTATAAAAATTTATTTGTATATTTGCATTGTGCCATCATATTAAATAATTATTAAAATATTTTATCAAAAAATTTATATTAAATTGTTTTCGTTTGTAAAATGTAAAAAATATATTATTACAGTATAAATACTTTTTTTATTTAAGTTCATAATCTTTAATTAGTTCCATTTAATTTGTTAAATTTATTTCGGTAATAAAAAAATTTTTTACAAACAATTGTCTGCGATTTTTTTATTATACCTGATATTATAGACACGTGAACTAATAACTATAAACATTTGTAAATACTATATAATGAAAAATAAAACGAAATAATAAAAAAATTATATATATTGTAATTTTATTTGTAATAATTATGTAAAATTGAAATTATTTATAATTTTTTTTTCAATTTTTTTTATTTAATACAAATTTAATATTTATTTAATTAGAATGTTTAAAAAGTTCTAAATATTTAGATGCTTTTCAAAATTAATTTTAAAAAATAAAAAAATTAAATAATGAAGTTATACAAAATATTATCCAGAACTTAAATATATACTTAATTTTTTCCTTAAATTCTATGATATCCTACACAAAATGTCATAACATATCTACAATTTTTAATTTTTTACATAACATTGTGATAAACTATATTTTTGGAAAAATAATAATCCTTCTTTCATTATTACATCAGTTAAAAAAAGTATATAAAAAGTACTCATTTTTAATTAAGAAAATTTTTATTTTTTAAAAATATTAATATATACTTAAACTCTAAAAAAAATAATTTAAAAACGAAATTTAAATAATTTTATTAAAGTACACCAAGTATTTCGGCGTAAGCCATTATACTGCGTATTTATTTTAAAGTTCAACACACGATTGCTATATTGTTTTACAATACTGGGAAATAATCATGCCGCATGTTTAGGGTAGTTTTCCGATGTAAGATCTTTTATAACGCGGTCAGTTGTTTACAAGCTGTTTAGTCACTTTTACGGTTCCTTACCGCATACAAGTATAGTTAACTTGATATTGTCTACACTCATATCTTGAATTAAAAGAATATTACAAGTGTTCAATTCAGATATTAAAACATTATATTTTACTTTAAATATTAATAACAAACTTACTATTTATGCATAAATCAGTATCTATCAACATCCATCCTATACTTATAAATAAAAATTAAATTTTTAAATCGATACTAGCGTATTAAATGTTTTAAGTGAATATGAATGAATTTTCATGATTAAATAAGTTTGAAATATTTGAGTATCAGAAATTCTTTTTCATGAATTGTTACAAATTTTATTTACAAAAATTGAAAATTAATTAATTTGCGTTAATAAAGTTCAAACATTAACGATGCATGAATTTTTTTACATTTAATAAATGTTAAGCTTTATATAATTTTCATAAAAGCATTTATATTTCCTTTCAAAATCTTAATGTGCAGAAATAATAATTTTGTAAAAATTGTAAAAAATTCATAAAGAATATTTTATTTTTTAGCTATGTTATGAAAAATTTATACGTGTATAATTTAGCATGTAATTTAAAAAAAAATACAAAAATTATGCTTACTTCAATTTGAAATTGAAATTTACAAACTAATTTTTTATTTGTATCTCTTTTATAAAAAAATATATAATAATAGGAACGATGCAATCTCAAAAAATTAATTATTCATTTAATCATATGTCAACTGAGAGTGCACAGATAAATATATTAAATATAATTTAATTTTACATTCTTCATATTAAGTAAAAAAACTAGAGATATGTTTTGTATAAAAACTATATTAATATCTATTCAGTTATCTATAAAACAATTAATCTTTAAATCGCATTAAATAATAATCTAAGTAAATTAATAAATATTTTTTTAATATAATACACCTACCAAAATATTACTTCTCTTTGCCGTTTTCTAAAATATTTATACTTGGTTGAAAATCATTAGTATGTCGATTTTCTTTAATTTATTTATTGTTTCTTTTATCATCTAAATTATTATTAGTCAGATCTCTATTTTTAGCTTCTTCATATCCAATATCATAATTTGATCCATTTGTTATACTATAATCCAAATCTAGTATACAATCATGTGCTGTACTGGTTAAATCGTGCTTAGGCAATGAATTGGGAAGAGAATTTGTATTTGAATAACCAGAATCTATAATTTCTGGAGGACAACTATTTGATAGATTTTCCGATATATCTGAAAATACTTCTAATTTTGTTTCTCTTTCAGCATCCATGCTCGTAACTAAAATCTTTTTATCAAATTTCTTTTGTGCTGTACCAATACAACTCCTTGTTTCTTCTGTATTTTCAATATCGTTTTTTTCAAATAAATATTCACTATTCAAGGTTTCAAAAATATATAAAAATAAATAATAAATATATTTTAAATATAAATCAATTTTATTAATAAAAAAATAAAAAATTTACCTATGATTATTTTTTTCTATTGTGGAATTAATATGATATGTACATGAATTAATCAATGTGCTATCAATTTTTTTAAATTTATTTTTCGATTTATTATTTATACTTATCAAATTTTTACTGCGTTTGCTAGTGGAATCTGAATGAAAATATTCAGAATCTTGTTTAGAATTTTTATTTTTAGTACTAACTAATGATAAGGCATGTGGAGAACTTGTATATTTTGGTTCTTCAAAAGTATTTTCATTCACATTGTTTGGAGATATACTATTACTAAATCTGAAACTTTTATAAATCTCATTGACTGAAGGACTTGTAGCATTAGATTCGAAAAGAGGATACAAGCTTTCTATATTGACATCTTCACTCATATTAGATGGTTCTATAAATATACTACACATACTACTATTTTCACCAATAGGAAAAATTACAGAATCGCCTTCTAAATTTTTTAATTTATTTTCTTCCAATGATTGAGTAGAAAAAAATGAAGTACTAGCTTCTGTAATTTTACTGTCTGTATTTGTCAAAGACGTTTGAAGTTGCAGGCAACAATCTTCAGAATTTTCTAAATTTTTTGAATCCTTTGTTTCAGAGCAACTAGTAATAAGTATAGATTCACGAAGTTTAGAATTATCTAGAACAAGTTGTCTTTCAATTGCATCATTTGCATAAATTGATGGAGTACCAACTGTTATATTTGCTACATTTGTATGAAAATTAGAATTTGCTGTGTTGCGATATTCAGATTGTACACATGGTATACTATCCCAATTTGAATCATCTAAGCCCATATCACTATTATGATTAGGGTATACAAAATCAATTTCTGATTCTTGGTCCCATTCCTCATTTTCCATTGTATTATGATTAGAAAATTCAGATTCAATGCTGTGATTAGAAAATGGAGACAATGGAGGGACTAAAACTACTGGTCCGTCTTCACGATCAATAACAGTCCAATTACCATGCTCTAATATTTTTTTAAAATCATTTAATGAAATATAAAAATTTGACATAACATCTAATAACTGTTTAAGTGGAATCTCCTCTGTTATTTCTTCTTGGTTAAAAGAAAATTTTCGTATGAAATAAACAGCATCATCAAGTATTTTCTCTTCATCAGAACGATTATCTACTTTAAATGGATAATCATATACTACTACAGTTTTGAAAAGACCTTCCACACCAGACTCTTTTACAAGTTGTAAATCCTGAGTTTTATGGAAAACTGCCATTTGTGTACATGTACCAAGATCTTCAGTTCCTGGTGGCCCATCACCAATTCCATGAAATGATACTGAATATTCTGGAAACCTTGATACAATATTATTTGCCCTACACAAAAAAATTATATTTCAAAAATACAGAAAAATATACCATACAAGATTAATTTTTAATAAATTAAAATTTATATTCTTTAAATACTTAATAAAAAATACTTAATTAATAATGAAATAAAATGACAAAATAATATAAAAAATTACCAATCTTCAAATTGCATTCTAGTCCATTCAAATTTATGATCTGGATGTCTAAACATCGACATATTTTTAAAAAGAACATTAAACTCTGCATTTGGAGTTGTTATAATTGCCACTTTTGGTCTTATAAAACCAAATATATTATACGGTAATTATTTAAAGATTCTAGATACATATGTTCAACTCTGCATAATATAAAAATGTAATTAATATTTTAAAATAAATATTATTTTTTTAAATATTATTAAAAATCTCACAGTTCTATACAAACAACAGCATCACAATTCTCTAAAACATTGTCTGAATCAGTTACATTACCCTCTAATATTTTTAAAAGTAGAGGACTATCTCTTTGGTGAAGATAATCAACATTTAAAGGTTTTGCCTTCTCTTTGTAAGATTCTAAAATAGATCTATCAATGTCGACAAATAGTAATTCTTCAACACCAGTTATATTCTTCAAATAATTGAAAAATCCAAGCTCGGAACATCCAAAATCAACAATCTACAAGTTATCAATACAAAATAATTTGAACAATAAATAATAAAAAGTACACAAGTAATTGAAAAATTATAATGAATATTGAGAAGCAATGAAAAAAAAATAAGATGTTTAATACCTTTTTCAATTTGCCGCCATATTTTGGATCGGTTAAAATATGTTTTACCGCTTGGTAACGCTGAACGTAAGCGGGGGGTGAAAACTTAACGACTGCTTTGGATTCCTCGTAGGAGTCGTCATAGTCCGAATAACGACGTTTAAGAGGTGAAAATCCCACTTTACCATTGAATTCCAATTCATCTTTTTTGGGCGAATCGACTTTACAGACGTTCGGATCCATGATTGAAGCATCGATCTGCTCTATATTATTGTAACGTCGAAAAACAAATTTGCCCAAGAAGTAGACAAAGTGAAAAAACAGGATGATCATTATTCGGTTGATGTAGGTTATTTAAAGGCTCTTGTTTATTTGTTCATAAATTTAAAAATAATAAAAAAGTATTTTAATTTATAGAAAATTATGTGCGTGAACATAGCATTGATAATATTTTGCGTCTTATACTTCGTATTAATTTCTATCTATGTATAATATACTTGCGCTCTTTTATATCTGATGTGAACAATGCCGGTTCAAAGATATTATGAATCCTGCACTTTTGTATATTTTAGTGCGTACTAAACTTTTCTTGCGCTTGCGCACATGCATTTAAGTTGTTAACGTACTATTTCATATTTAATATTTTTTAAATAGTACCAATAAGAATCATTCTTATAAGCATTAATTATTGCAAAAAAATTCATTATTCTTATAACAAATATAGTTACTAATTTTTTTTATTATTTATGAATAATAAAAAAATTATTTTTAATACAATTCAAATAAGTTTTTAAAAATTTATTTTGAACCCTATAATCATAATCGTATTAAAAGAATATATCGTATTTAGAGCGTCATTTTTAAATAATAAAATCCTTAAATGATAGCGTATTCTAATAAATAATTATTAAAAATATTGTTAAAATTTATTATTGTTGTCAATCGTTTATTGTATTATATTATCATTATTATTATTATTATTATTTTTTAAAATATTATTATTAATGTTGTATTCGATTAGTTAAAAGGACCAAGATATATACATTATTATTATTATTTTTTTATTATTTATAATTCAAAAAGATAATTGTATCTGAAAAAAATATTATTAACCATACGTATTTACTATTTAAAGTATTTAAACAATTAAATAACTATTAATATAACTGAAATATTTATAAATGTGAATTCGAATATCGTACGATTATATCTAATAAACCTCTTGATCATATTGCTTACAAAAGTGAACAAATATTGCAATAAAAACTACAAATTAATGGATATAACTAATGCGATATTATAAAATTTTTATTTTAACACAATATCTTGTTGATTCCATGCTATATAATTCACTAAATTAAAAAATATTTATATTTAAACCCAAGTTTTTTAAGTTTTTTAGAAAGTTTATAGACTATATTTTTATATTTCAAGAAATAAAATCTTAATTTGTTTTGTTTTTAAAATGTTATCGGCTTATTTTTTTTAAGTTTCTCAAAATATCTATTTTAATAAATTTTATATTTAACTGAGTCATACTTTTATTGCTTAAAGTTCAGCTTCGAAATTATTTTATTATTTTATTTAAGCACTCTACTCAGTTTTTATTTTAATTAAAATAACTTTGTTTTCTAACTATTTCCTAACTATTCTAATCTAAAGATTATCTTGAAATAAATAAAATTATCAAAATTTTATCCACATTTTTATAATATAATATTTATTAGCTCATACTTAATAATAATATTTTATTACGGATATATATAAAATACTCGTAATATTAAGTAAAAGATATGATACTCCAAATAATAACAATAAGATTTATAGATAGATGTAATTTTTAATTATAACAAACGTATTTCTATCATTTAAAACTCACTTGGAATAAATATTTCTCATCATCTAACATTCATAATTCGCAGTGTTTAATTAAATTTTTTTTAACATTTTATTCGTAAAAATATTTTCTCTTAATTGTTTTACATGTGCGTACATTAATTAAATACAAGCAGTATCCAATATATGTAATTTAAACTTATACACATATCTAACGATGAAATAATTAAAATTGAAATAGAATGTATTATTTAAATATAACTCGAAGAGAATATATCAATTATTCACAGATCGTAAATAAATCTATAAACATGTATAAATATTTAAAGAGATCGCAATTGTTGAATCCATGACGCACGTACAGAATAACGCAATATAATACATATTGAAAAAAATTGCATTTTTGTATCCTTATATATTATATTATTCATTTAATATTTTATTGCACACTATGTACTCAAATTATCTTAAATATATTTAGTTTATTAAAGGAAAATTTAGTTTTCTTCAAGAATGCTGCCATTTAAAACCTTTTTTATTATATTATTTTGTTGCATTAATAAAATTTAATATTCATTTATTTTATACATGTTTGGAAAGTAGAAATTTGTAATTGATATCATAAATTATAAATTTGAAAGCGATAAATCACATTGTGATTTGTGATTCTGTATATACGATTTAATAACTTTCTTTATGTATAAAAACTGTCTAATTTAATTTAAATATTTGATACACAATGTTAGTTTATTTATTTTTTGTACGCCTTGGATAATAAATGTCTATATTGCATCTTTAATTCACTTATATACACATATATACTTATAAGTGCATTTAAGTGCGTTTAAGTGTATTTGTGCTTAACGTTACAACAATACAACATTCCATTGGTATTGGGTATTTTATATTATATTGGTAATGAGTATTTTCAATCTTCTTTGCTGTATTCCATTTCTTTAATTTTCAATTTGTCTTTTACTATAAAAAACCACTTGTTTTCAAAATTGTTATATAATTCAGAATAAAAGCACTTTCTACTCTTCCACTATCAACCGGCAATGTTCCGCTCTGCTTCTGGAATCAGAAAATTATCAAGGACCGTATCTGTTAAACGAACGAAATTGTGCTCCAATGAAACAATGAATTAAATAAGTACTGACAGAGTCATTCGTCAATCTTTCTGGCAGTTAATTTTACTCCTTTATCCATAATATATTTATACATTTGCACACTTTAGATTACATTTTTATGAGTATTCAATGAAGGAAAAGAGGTGAATAATAAAATATTATCATGCACCCGAAAAAACAATTGCATAAATTCAATTAAATCTTGTCGACATTTGGAAAAGTTTAAAATAGTTTATTGTTCACTTCTATAATTATTCCTTTTAATAATTGTATAATAAAAACTTCTATAATAATTACTTTTTATAAGCCTTTCTTAAAACTGTTAAGTAATTCATTATTTAAAGAAAATTTTTATATTCTAAATTTACTTTAAGAGAGAATATTTTTAAGATATCAATTCAATTTAATATATTAATAGCAAGATATTAACGTATACAAAAGAATATCATAAATTTTATTATAGGATTATAAATAATATAAAGTTATAAAGGTATAGATGACATATACCTCATCAAGACTCCCAAATTCTATTGACTGAATGGTTCCGTTTCACACAAGCCTTTAAATCTCGTTAGCAAAAAAATAAATTTTTAGATAGTATTATAAAATCTAAAGTAAATCAACAAAAATATTTTCGTTTTCATCGATATCTCAGTAAGCAGTTTTTAATCGTTATTTGAAAAAAATTTGGGAGCAAACTTCATGAGGTTTACACGAGATTCCGTAAAAAACACGAAGGTATTGTCTAACGAGATTTAATTGCAATTACAACGAATATTGTGATTGCATTATTAAAAAAAACAGTGCTTTGTGAACTTTTTTCTACAAATTTTTTTCAAAAATTCTATATTTATTTTTATATAGTACGAAACTAAATTTCTTAAAACTTAATTTAATAAAATGAAATTTACATTTAACATTTTTTATGAAATTTCTAAACTAATTATAATGATTAATAAAAAATATAAAAAGTACATTAACATAGTATTTTTTAAATCTTAAAAATAAGGATTTATTATAGGTAGCCGAAACACCAACATTCTGAAATAATGAATTTTTATTATATTAAGTTGAAGTTTTAATATCGTACCGAATAATGAATGAATGTTAAATTTAAATAATAATTCAATATTTATATTAAGTTGAAATTTTTCTACTTTAAAAAATACATAAAACAGTGCGGAAAATTAATAGAGATTTTTGAATGAAGAATAAAAAATATCCCTATTTTAATTTTATATTTTACTTCAATTTCTACATTTTTAACTAAAAATTTTATACCCTTTATTCTGTGATAAATTAAATTGAATATATGAATATTTGAATCAATAATTATATATTAGGATTTTCATTTACTTTAATTTAGGAATATTGTATATAATTGTTTTCATTTTTTTTTTAATATCATTATTTAAAGTATGAGTATAGATATAACAATGTATAAAATAAAAAAATTATTAAAATAAAAATAAACGTTATTTAGAAGTGTAACGTTAGTACTAAAATTCTTTAAATAATTTATTATCGCAAATTCAATATTAATATAAATTTATATTACCATCTATTATTTCAATAAAAAATTCTCAAAAAAACGAATTTATTATACTTACCTAAATAAATTTAATATTTTCTATTAAAGTATTTCTTGAATTTTATTTTGTAATGTATGAATTTAAATAAATATAATAAATCGATTAAAAAACTTCATTTTTTATATAATAATAGAATATAATCTACTTGTATCACATTGGCTCATTAAAAATGTTCGATTTAATATCGAGTTGAACTTTAATTATTTAATTTTAATTGAGCTTTAATCAACACAAATAACTTTAATTACTGTAATACAAATTTTCTATTTTTTCTAATTAAATTAATCAATTCTTAATGTTTTCGATTTATAAATTATTGCATATCGTTAATTTTGATCGAGTATATTTAAGAATACACATTGAGCCCAGATAAAAGTGAAAAATACCGTTGAATTTGTACTTATCTCTTACCAAATATAATGTCTATCCGTATTAACGTTTGATATCGAATTAGATTTTATTACATACGAACTACAATAGAATGCACGAACGCTCATAAGATCCCATTAGTTTAAATGGTAGATATTAAAAAATGAATCTTAAATATAAAATGAATAGAAGATGAATTGAATGGATCTTTCCGCCAAGAATAAGTAAACCAAAGTCCACGCGTGTGCAAGTGCACCGATCCTCGTACTTAGAAAATATGCAGTGCAGAAATTACACGAGGTCGCGTATATTGCAATTATTACATAGCACGATAGAAGAACAGTGATAAAATTGCATGAATAGCAGACAACCCACGTATCGACGGCACGTCCTATCTTCGCGTCCATTATAATACTAGTAGATGCCTATGTACTAGGTCCAAAAATTTTTGTACTAAACATTTAACAGCCACACAGACGACGTCCTGATAGTAACGTTAAAAGAAATGGAATTCGTAATGTGGGGGATGTCCGTGATTTACAGGTATGACTCTGAAAATTCAAAATCAGAACCGGAAGCTCGAGAGGATCTCGTATAAACAGAAATACCCCCACCGATTGCACTGTCGGAAGTTCCCTCTCCAGTCACAAAGTCTGCGACGATCAGTGAGTCCTTGGGGATGCTGCCCCCTGCACTGCTACCACCACTGCCTTTCAAGTTGTCTTTTTTAGCAAGTTTTGCCTTCACCATTCGGATTTTCTCCTCCTTCTGCGAAGCATTTTATATTTGTTTGCCTTTTATTAAATATATACAAATATATATTTTATTGAAATTTCATATATCAGGAAATAACTTATTCACGTTATCTTTATAATTTGTTTATTTATTTTTTTTAATTAATCTTGCAGGAGAAGGATGAGAACGTAATAAAAAATTTAACTCACTATGGCAATAAGCTTCTGCAGTTCGTCGTTCTCGTTAAGCAGTTTCTGATACCTTTCTTCATCTTCTTTCGACATCCCCATATCCGGATTATACTTAGACTCGGCCTTGTCCTTGGGATGCCTTATGACTTCTATAACTTTAGGAACGAAAATGAGAGCCATACTGAGAAAACAACAGAAGATTATGGCCAAGGAGACAAAAACAAAACTAGCGTCCTGCTGACTGGCTATCACCATTGTAACAGGAGCCGTTATCAAACAGAGTACCACAACGTTGTAAATTGACATGCCAACGTAGCGAGAGTCATTTATTTGTTTGACTTTGATACTACGCGTCTCATATGCGAGGAATAATCCGAACACGAGCACGACACCTTTGTAGCTATATATTAGGCCTTGAAACAAAGATATAAATAAAATTATGTATTTTTTATTTTTTATTTTTATTTACTTATAAAGGTTATAGATGCGTGGACAGGTAAATATTAAAAAGTCACTGTTATTCATATTTAACATTTACACACAAACTCTGACTTTCTCTCGATTACATTATTCATATATTCTTCTTTTTTTATAATTATTTATAAAAATTACTTGCACTCACCTAACCAAATGCTATTGTGTTCACTTTCGCAGTGTTCTAGCTCTGGTCTTATCCTGGCATCATCGTCACCATGGGTCGACTCCTCCAAAGGAAAAATTTCAATTCTTCGTTGTAGGGGATCTAGACCTTGCCAAGCACCTAATAAAATTATATCTATTGCCAAAAGAGCGCTGACCATCGTATATAACTTCCAGGGTTGAACTTTCTTCTGAATAGAAGATATCTTTTGCTTAGATATGAACAGCTGCTCAAATAATCAAAAACATCGATTTAAGTTAATAATTCTAATATATAATTTTCAAGAAACATATATTGAATCACATAATTGAAGAGTATTTGCACTTATTTATGAAAAGCGAGAGCTACAAAATATGCTTTTTATATTGTGAATTTGAGTTAAAGATAAATTTTGTAACTGTGTCGATTGATTTTAAAAAGTACCAGTCTATTACAGATATTTTTATGTCATGAATATTTCAAATATTACAAAAGAAATACTATTTTCTGTATAAGATCTTCACAAATCTTATTAATAATTATTTTACAAATAAAATTTAGTAGTTTTTTTTACAAAATCAACCGGTATTAATACTTAAAATTTACAAATAACATTTTCATATAAATATAATTCTTGTTATTTAAAAAACTTTTTTTAATATAGCGTCAATACTCATTAAATAAGAAATAGTAAGATTTACAAGAAAACAAGAAAGTAAAAAATTAATAATTGCATATTCACCTTGGCATGGTCAGCTTTCGTTTTGGTATTCAATCTATGGACTCGCCAAACTTTGCTGAACATCGCACCAAAAGCCAATGTAAAACCTGTTGATAGCATCCACGATCTCGCTTGACAAATTCTTGGATACTCCCATGGTTCAATGAACCGACCATCAATACCCAAAAGAAACACCGAAACGAAACAAGCTATCACACCTACTAACATTATTGTATTGCAAACCGGATGAGATGAGATAATCACTCTAAAAAATTAAGCAAAATAAACGTACACAAATCATCTTTATCATCGCGACCATGTATATAATTATCTATCCATTAAGAATAGAATAAGAAATTTTGTATAATTTTGTATTAAATGAAATTTGGACTCAAGATATTAAACGCGTTTATTTTAATTATTATAATGTTTTTAAATAGTATTAATTATGTGTATTATGAAATATAGTGTATTATTATGTACATATTACAGTACATAATAATTTAATATAAGAACTTCATCAAGTACTCGTTTATAAAAAAAATGGTTTGAATAAATAGCAATAAAGCTATTAAAAAATTAAATTTCGAATAAATTATATTTTCTAATACTATTTAATCAAATGAAAAATGTACATTGTGATAATTATTAAACCGTCATTTTTATCTCATCCATCTTATATTTTTATGCTGAAATTGATTCCACGTAGAAAAATAAATTTATATGAATAAAGAATAAATACATTTCAACAAGAAACAAATAAAAAACTTACTTAAAAATAAGTTTAAAGAGCACCATACTATTTCTCAAAATGTATGATTAAAATTATAATTATAAATATAAGATCCTTTCTGCTGTATAAATGGCAGATTATAAACACAATACCCTTAATAAGGCTTCTGTGATACAAGATAAATAATTATAGACGTCTTTAAATCACCAAACACAAGTATTAAAATAATTTTTTTAATAGAAACATAAGTAATTATTCAATATCGACATTATTGTTACAAAATAAGTTGATTGAAAAAATATGGGCTATTCTTATATGGAAACAATAGAAATCTTAAAGATAGAAATCTCACCTTCGATGTCGATTCCAGATATTAAAAATTATGAGAATAAGGGAAATAACGATTCCCACTGATGATATTGTACACATTGTAATAAATAGGGGTAACGACACGGTCCTTAGCAATTTCTTGACGATGGTTCGATCTTGTGGGACTTTACCATCCACCCATTTTTCCATATTACGCCAAGTAAGATTGTCCTTTTGTGTATCGTAATAGCCTAGTTTCACGTACTTCCCGTCAATTACCTGTTCGATCTGGGTCAAGGCAATACGATCACCTTGCGAGCTAAAGGCGACGTAACCCTGTAGATATATACACAAAAAGTAATCAATATAATCTATGTTCATATTTTGAACAAATGTAGACCAAAAACTCTTTTTATCGATATGTACTAACCGATACGCCGACAAATTGCGTGGAGTTGATGGCGGAGTAAATTTCATCGGCGGTCTCTTTATCATTGTACGTAAAGTTCTTCAAACTTTTTCCCTGTTTACTCAGCTTATCCATGGTCTTGTTAAAAGCTAGAATTTATCCCAAAATTTACTTTTGATGATCAATTTTATTTTACCTCTTTACTTTTTTTCAATAACAATATATTATTGAAAGTAATTGTATTTATTCTATGTAACAAGAATTAAAATATATAAAAATTTTATTTTTACATCTTACAGCTTATAGTTCTAATAATTTCTTTGTTAATTATTATTTAGTAAAATAAACATATTTTAATAAAATTTAAAACAATTTTTAAATTAAAAAATATACTAAAAGTTTGAAGCTTCTAGATTTTGTGAAAATATACGTATGTACATACTAATATAAAAAAGTAACATATTATATTATATTCTTTTATAGAAAATTTTAAAGTTTACTAAGTATCTTTTTATTTTATAATAAAATTCAATAATTAATAATGTTTTATAATTTATAGATATCATGTGATCTAAAAATATATTAGTATAAAGATAAATAAAATTTATGTTTTGTATTTTAAAATACAATGTAATTATTAATTTTATTTTACTAACGTTTATACATATATTTATATTTTTTATTTTTTAGTCTTCTGATTAACAAAAATTCTTTTTTTTTATATTTGAACGATAAAAAATTTTTAATTTAACAAGCCACTTCAACAAAATGAAGAGGTATTTATTATTCAAATCAAAACTTACAAATGAAAATAAATATCATTTAGAATTTGTAATTAAATGCCATAAAATTTTATAATATATTACTTCCAAAAATATAGAAGGTAAATTTTCTCATTTAATAATAAAGTAATAAAATACTCTTGAACATTTTAATTTACATTATTTTTTAAATTAAAATCTTCATTTCATGTTTCACTTATTAACACGTATTATTTTTCAGTCTAAATTTATATTTTATATGTTATATTATAATATCCAAATTGCAGTAGAAATAGTAAACTAGTGAAAATTACCTAAAGCAACAGACCAGATAGCGTCATAAGCAAGTGGTGCCTCCTGATATCCTTCTGGATATCTATTGTTATCAATATCGTAACCGTGTTTTTTCAATATTTGATTGAGTCTTTGTCTAAAGTCTTCTGAGGTCATGCCGCTGACAGTCGTATCGTTGTTCTGATTCCACATGAGAGCTTCAGTGGTCAGATGACCCTCTGCAGCTAAACGCATTTGTTCCTTCGTGCAGATGATTCCTTCCTTGTCGAGATTTACCTCGAACCAGTTGTCTTCATACCAGCCGATAAAGAACCACACGTGTGTTTTACCATATAGACCATTTTGGAAGATTTCGCAAAGAACGCGACGTGCTGCAACGACGTAAAACAGACCAACGATGATTCGGGCATCCTGGCGACGTAGATTTCGCACTGCATCCGCCGGGTCAGAAAGAAAGCTTTGACGTGTCATTATTTCAATACCGGCTTCCTTACAGCGCGCTTCCAAATCCTCTACAGTCTGTGTATATCATATATAGATTAAAAATATTTTTTTTAAATTGTAACTTAATTTGTAAATTGCATCCGTACACCAATTCGTTGTTTATTAACACACGTGAAAAGTCATCGTTTAGATATAACGCGTTTTCGGTCTTGTATATTCTTCAATCGAAACATTAATCAATAACAAAAACTTTTAGAATACGTACAAAGTAAGTTAAAAGAACTTAAACAGCAGAATTAAATAAATTAAATTTAAACGATTCGATTAGCATCCACAAGACTATAGTAAATACAATTATAAAAGTTGATATCTTTCAATTGAAATTATAAATTTTAATTGAAAAAAGTGAGAACTTATTTCCTAATGACGATATTAGAAAATTTCTCGAAACAAAGAACAGTTTTTACTGTACGTGAGGTACCGTAAAAGAAATTATTTACCGAAATAAAGACTTCTTCAGCTTGCTGTAAGATAGCTACTCGGGACCAACCAAACTTTTGCAACAATTTTATCCTCGTTGGATTATGAACAGTTGCAGAAGGATGAGTTCTGAAGAGAGTTGGGAAGCGATTTCGATCCGATAAGGCTGGAGACGAAGCACCATAACAGAGCTATAAGGTGATTTCAAAATTTGTGCAAAATATTCCTTTCGCGAATATGAAAATTTTTTATAACTTCGAGGTGGGGTTTTGCTTCTTTAAAAAAACATATTAATAATGCTATTCTTAAAAAAAATGAAAAATTGAAAAATTTATTGAGTTTTTTATGCATGGAAATTTTACATTTTATATTTTACCCTTTTTAAACATTTAATCAATATAACTTGGCTTACCACTACAAGATTCCACATTTTTGCAGCTTCAGCAACTGTTGTACAAACCGTACTACATCCAGCTAACAGCATCAATTTTTGTGGTGGATTGTAAAGCAAATTGTACATGACAGACGTTCCAAGTCCTGGTTCGCACTATATTTCGACGATGTCAAATTATATATTTTATAATATTTGATATAAAATAAAAAAATACTAACCTCACTATCGTTAGAGTGCAATTTAAGAGTAAAACCTGGTAGTAAATTCTTTTCTTTATTGACATCAGCCAAAGCGAGATCAGCAGCAGGCATACAGGCCTATAAATTTGAGAATTGTTCATTTTCTTACAAAACAGCAATTTGGGCATTTCGCATTGCAATTTATTTTTTACTTTCGTAACTAAAACAAGCCTAATTGAATATAATGCATAAGGAATCACGAAATATTGTATAAAAAGATAATTATTTTTATATATTTATTTTTTATATATAATTATTTTTATATAATAAATTATTCTTATAATATGTATTTTATTACTTGTCATTTAAAGTTTTTAAAAAGTTGTTAAACCAGAAATTTAAATAAATTTTATATGATGTTTTATAAAATCTATTTTTTAAATAAATCATTAAGATAAAAATATTAATTTTAAATCTTATAAGATAACCAGAAAATGTAATTATTAGAAAAACTTTAAATAACATATACTACTGAAAATTTTTAAATATATAATTTGAAACTTTAGAGGATGAAATATACCATAAAATTAGTTAAATTAAATGTGAGGATTTAAAATTTATGTCATCAACAAGACCTAAAGTTTATATTAAATAAAATTTCCAATTTTCATGTCGTAAATCGTATAGGATTTTTTAGTGAAGTCTTCATCTTTATTATTTACTTTTCTTTTATGTTATTTTATAACATAGAATAAAATAATTTTTTTTTTATTTTTACGATTGTTTAATTTTATTGTAAATACTTTAATAAAACACTAGCAATTTAATTACAAATATAAAAATTTTTAGGTGTTTCATAGATAAAAAAGAAAATAAGCATAATTAGATGAAATGGATAAAAAAAATAGAAGACATAAGAAATATTTATACTTAGTTAAGATTAAGATCTTTAGAAAAAGTTCTTCATTAACTCTTACGGAAATAAAACCAATATTTAGTTTTGTATGAGCTATAATGAAATGAAAATGTTTCAGGATAAATAATAGAGAAAGAAGACAGCAAGAAGTTTTAGAAAAATATGAAAGACTTCACCTGTCCTCCTTGCCAACCCCCTTCACCTGCGATTGGAAAAATCCCCCCGATGTGCAAGACATTGTCCTCGCGGCTGGCCGAGGCAATCGCGACCGCGATCGCCATAAGGAGAAGACCCTGAGGCATCATCGTTCCCCCCCGACGACGACGTAGGATGTATTTTGCATAACGGATCGCACGTTCTCCCGAGTCTCCGTTAAAGATGAAGATGTCTGCGCATGCGCTGGTATGTGTGCACGCAAGACGCGATCGAAGGAACGACTGAACGGCGATTACAGCGAGCGGCGCCGAGGCTGATGGGGATGACGTGGACCGCGCGCGCACCTACGCGCGACCCACCCCTGATCGATAACGTTTTATTTTCCTAAAGTTCCTGCAGGATAGTAAAAACTTTCTTTCGTAATTCCCGCGTCAATTACTTGTCTATTTCGATTCTAGATGTGATTTGTCATTAATAATCATTTAACGTTGGTTGACACTGACAATTAGCCGGTATAATAGATTATTTGTAAAATATTGTATCAACTACAGAAACTTTTCTCTATTTTTTCTTTTCATTCAAATTTATCAATACATTTTCCAAAATTGTGTTTAAACCTTATTCAAAAAATTTGAAAAATAATGTTTGATTTATAATTAAATAATGCTAGAGCTGTCTCATGTCGTGGAAAATTATTTGTTTACAGTTCTAGGCCTGAATTATTACAAAAAATCATACTTCGTAAATTTATTTGAGCAACCAGCTTATGTATTTTTTCCTGCAAAATAGTAATTTATTTACTATAATTCAAAAAATATATACAAGCTTCTTTAAAACAAATTTTTAAATAAAAAATCTAATCATAATATATTATAAAAGAAATTAGAAAAAAATAATATTAAATAATATAAGCCATCAAAGTAATATTAAAAATAATATTATTAATTATAATTATATAATTATATATCATTTCTTTTCTTAAATTAATATCTTATACAAGCTCTTGATTTTTTCTTTGGTACTTTTAAAAGAATAAAGATTTTATGTTTTATTTTATTTTATTTCTTATGAATTCTGGATATATCCAAATATATTCTATTTTTTCCCAAAAAGTTTGCCTGACTTTTTCAAATTTGTTACAATCAATTTTATTTATGTATTAATTAATTAATTTAATATAATTATAAAAATATTTTAATATAAAAAATAAAACTAATTTTGTAAACACTTGATATATACCTACATTGAAAAGAAAAATATAAAAAAAAGAAGACAACTATTAGGAAAAAAAAATAAAATAAAAAAATTTCAGTATATACAAATATTCTTAGAGAATATAAGGAAATCGAAATATGTAAATAAAATTATGGAAATAGTGTTAGAAAGGTTTAAAAAATGTAGAATAAATATGTATACGAAAAAGCAAAAGAAAAAAAGAGAAAAAAAGAATAATAATTTTTACGAAATACAAAATGAAAAATATAGGAACAAACAGATTTTGGAAAAGTCACGAAGAAAATTCATGAAAAATATATAAAAAAGAAAAAGAAATAATAAATATGTTTTGGAAAACTATGAAAAAATTGAATACCAAAAAAATAGGTGTAAGTTATGAAAGGCAATCTAAAAATATTAGAAAAATATATAAGATTTATTCATTTATAAATTTTATAACAAAATACTCATCGATGAAAGAATCGAAAAATTAATTAAAATCAATAATTCTAAATATTAGTAATTATTTAGCAATCTCAAGTTCAGACTATTGTTGTAGTTCTTACTACATTTTATTTAATTAAATTTTTAAAAATGTTCATGAGACTTCTATATTAAATTGAATAGTATTATTTAATTAATATATTTCTTTATTAAGAAAAAATAATTGTTAAGAATTTTAATGCAAGCGTTAATGATATATAATATTTTATATTTGTTTAATTTTATTGAAATTAATTTCTTAAAAAAACAGAAATTGCAGTGTTTTTCGGTTTTAATAAAATAACCATAGTCCATTCAATTACTTTTACAATGAATTTTATGATGCATTGCTAAAATTAACCGATAGTCTCAAGAGTCAAAATATGATTCGGAACTGTCGTATTGTACGTATACATTAATTCTGCAGAGTACATTTTTTGTTAATTATTATCGCGCGCTTATTTCAAATTTATGAAAAATGGCTCGTGCACGCTACAACGCTACAACCAATCATCTCTCGAGCTGTACTGCGCAGAATCAATTTATTTATAAAACACGTTACTGGGTAGTATAGGCATCTACGATATTACTTTTCACAAGATCACTATATGTTAAATTGTGTTTTGTTAGTGTTTCCTTCTTGTTATAGTGATGCTTAAATTTCGAAAATTAAATCGAAGTATGAAGTAGCTTTGATAAAAATTCGCTCGGTTTTTGTACAATCATCATAACAAACCTGGCTTTTTAAGGTTACATCATCATTCACTAATTTCATCTGCATCCCTTATTTGATTTTTGAATTAAAATGTCAGTTCAACGAGCTCTTCCACAAAGCAAAGAAGCTCTTTTAAAATCTTACACTACAAGATTGAAAGATGATGTTAAATCAATGCTTGAAAATTTTGAAGGTAATTTTTTAACCTATAAATATCATATTTTTCAAATGTAAACATTAAAAAAGAACTTTTTTACTCTGTAGAAATTTTAAAACTTGCTAAAGGTGAAAATGATTCACAATTGTCTCGAATGACACAATGTGAGCAGGATACTTATGAAATGCATGTTCGTGCAGCAAACATGGTTAGAGCTGGAGAATCTTTGATGAAGTTAGTATCAGATATAAAACAGTATTTAATATTAAATGATTTTCCATCAGTAAATGAAGCAATAACACAAAATAGTAAGCTTTTTAGAGCAAAACAAGCAGAATGTGATCAAAAATTAGCTTCACTTCGTGATGATATGGCTGCTGATCTCTATGATTTAGAAGAAGAATATTATACTTCAATATATAAATGATTAATTAAGCATAGTATAGACCTGTATATAAACATGTATATAATATCTTTACTTCTATATACGATATTCTTTAATTGGTTTATAAAATAGCTATTTGTTTTAGGAGAGGAAAAATAATTTGTAATTACATACGCTTTAAAATAATTATTTTTTATAACATGATATTAAATAAATTATATTTTATTCATAGTTCTGTCATAATTATTATAAATACTTACATTCAAATTTTAATTTTATACTCATTTGTTCCAAACTATTTTACGTTCAAAAGGTAATGAATTATTTACAACTATTATGATATTAAACTGAAATAACATTAAGTAATTTGAAGTATTCTAAAAAAAAATAATTTGAAAAAAATATAAATATAGTTTATTCATTTATTTATTTATGCTATTGGCATGATTACAATTTACGTGATAGTACATAGAAGAGTAATACTAATTTTTTATGTATAAATGAATGGTATGATGTAACAATTAAGAGATGCAATAGTGTCGACAATGATAAGTATGAGTACCACAATAAAGATGAATAATATATAAAAGGAATTCTTAAAAGTAAGGTATAAAATTGATAAATTTGACTTGAATTTCACTTATTCATAGAGAAACTACAATATTTTCTATTTCATAAATTAAAGTTATATAAACAAATTTCTTAAAATATTTTTGAATATAATACTAATAATATTGATAGTTTTTATATATTTGATTATTTAAATCCTTAAAATGAATGTTTTAAACATAAATTCATCATATTACTTATTAAATTAGAAAAATTTTTGAAATTGAATTTCAAATAAAAAATTTTAATTGCTAAAATAATTTAATTTTAATAGATACTTAAACAAATGAATAATTTTTATAATAGATCTCTATGAGAAAGTAATGTCAAGTATTGAGCAATATTTCTAAATATGCCTTAACATTTATTTCAAAATAAGAATTGCATATATGACCTATCGCTTATTTTTAACCACCAAATAAAGAAAATTAATATGATTATCACAATACCTGACACTAATGCCATGACACAAACTATCACTAAAACACATTAAATAAAGGAAAAATTGTGATATCACAATATTTAACGATGTGAAATCACGGATAAATGCATTATACCTTATTGATAAAACCCAATAATGACCAATATGATTATTTATGAGCGTATAAAGTAAGGATAATCAAAGAAAATCCATGATAAATGAAAACTTCAATACTGTACCTACAAGTATGATCAGTCCATGATCTCGTAATAAATTAAAATTACGTTCATCACTTGCTAATTTAATGGCGCACGTGCATTTTCACAAAATATTTAATGGCATGTGTCTCTTTAATTAATCAGGGGGAAAATACGATTGAATATAACAAAAAGAGGCAAGAGTTGTATCCATGAAAAAATAGAAATTTTAAAGCTTAATGGCAAAATTAATTGTCATTAAAATATATAGAGTACTTAATTTTCAATTTTTTAAGAGTTATAATATAATAATTTAGTATGTATGGTATGTACAATTTTCAATATACTTAAAATTAACAATTACACTTAACAAATTAGGCTCTTTAAGCTCATTTTCATTGAAATATAATTCAATTGAATAGATTGCTTTTAAAATTGTTACTATAAAATTGTAGAGCAAGAATTTTAATATTTATATGTTGTGGACAAATGTTACATTGAATGCCGTCATGCTTAAAAAATATAAAAGTGGACGGTCCATATTTTAATGATTTAATCCAAATTTACACTTAGAGTTTCCAAATTTAATCCAAATTTACACTCAGACAGAAAAAGAGTACATATCAAAAACTAAAAATTACAAACAATAAGTGTATACAATTTATTTCGTCCTGACGATCAACATCACTTAATACGAGTGAAAAATGCTTCATTAGCATAAAAAATTCATCAAATGTACAAATCTACAATTTTTTATAGAAACGGCAGCTTATTGTACACAATATCTATACAAGACACATTCTAAGTAAACTTATGCCTTATTTCGGCAAAATTTCACAAAATCTAAACTTTTTTGTTTTTGTTCCTTTGTTTTTGCCTCTTGAGAATACGTTAATATTAGCAAGTTCTTAATATATTAAATTTTTATTTTTTTAAATTCTGACCGTTTACAGAATTTGTATACTTGAAATTATCTGTATTTTAAATTAATCTCAAAAAGTTTCAAAATTCTTAGAACTTTATCACCTGCAGTTTTCTATTATCCTAGTTTTAATTCGTAAGTCCCGTAAACGCGGTCGCACAAAAAGTCGTCAAAATGTGGAAGGAAATAAATACCATTCCTCCAACCTAATGGAAGATACGCATTTTAATTATAGGACGCGGATGCACTCCTTGTCTTTTTCACCACGATACGGCGAATTTTGGCAATTCTTTCGCGTTTGGCAGTTTTACGAGGAATTGGTTACATTATTAGGTAAATCCTTGTATAATGGAATGCTATGGGTCTACTACTCTTCACAAATATTTTCTTCTAATCGTCGCTAAGTTGCGCTAACTCTGTCTTTCACTCTTATGAGCAATGGTACATAGCTCGATATCTCTGCTCTAAGGCATTGTCGTCTTGCTCTTTCTGCATCAATTTCTACGATCGCAACAAATTTTCCGAATTCATAGCTTCGGGAGTTACAGTATTTCTAGTACGATGCTAGTTGGGAGAAAAATATAAGACGCGTCGATGCATCTATGTTGGTTGCTTGCCTGTATATACCGGATAAGGGAAGGAAAAGGAGGAGTGTGAATGGATGAGTGTATTTAGTACAGCATGTCCGCCGCCGTCTCTTGTCCCCATGTTCCAGTATCCTGTGAAGGCTTCAAGTAGTCTACCTCGTTGACGCTTGGTTGCTGTTGCGGCGAGACTATTGTTGATTGCGGTGAAGCCAACATCGATACAGCAGCACGAGTCACGCCAAGCTCAAAACCTTCCGACGCCAAGTCGACTTTACTCGGGGTATAGCTTGCCAAACTACCTCCACCTGTATTGTAAATTTTCTTCTTAGTCATGATTTTGATGAGCAATAAATTTCATTGCATTATCATAATTTCATATTATCGCATGTAATTTTCAAACATTTCCTATGCATGTCTATATTTTATAAACAGGCATTAATTTGTTATACGTTAAAAATAAAAGACCCCTTACATACGAAAGAAATGAACCATTGCAATTTTATTAGCCTAGAAATTATTATCAATTTCAAATTTTATGTTTGTTTCAATTAAATAGAACCGTTTATTTTTAAAATAAAACATCATTTATCGATTAAGACGACAATAAAGACGTAAACAAAATATATTATAATACTGAATTTAAAATACGTAATCGATAAGCAGATATTACAATTGATATTTAATAGATAATTAAAGTATTATTTTGTAAAGAATATCATTAATAACAAATATTAAAATAGTATCATTTTTATGCTACATTTAATTTGCGTGTAAACAGTAATCTTAGATTAGAC
Organism: Platyscapa corneri; assembly: GCA_018907185.1. Classification (NCBI taxonomy): domain Eukaryota; kingdom Metazoa; phylum Arthropoda; class Insecta; order Hymenoptera; family Agaonidae; genus Platyscapa; species Platyscapa corneri. The sequence continues at coordinate 2,166,726 of JACCHW010000004.1, forward strand.
AAAAAGTAGAAAAATTACACATAATTGAAATATTAGAAGTAAAATTTTTAAATAGATTTTTCGAATACTGGCAAAAAAATGCTTTGTTTCCGTTATTTTAATTTAAATCATATATCTTCAAATTAAAATGTAGAAATATATAGTTTAACCATGTTTTACATTATAATTTAACAACGTTGAAAATTTTTTACAATTAAGTATTAGTATTAAAAGGGACTTGTTAACATACTATTTTGAATAATTAATAAATGATAAACTTTAATTTATCGTCAAAAAATAAATTTAATTATGAAGACTGATTATCTAGACTAGCATATTATAATTGAATTTTTATTACTGCGATATTTATAATATTCTCATATTTTTGTAAACATTAGTGCAGTAGGTGGTAAATTTTGGCGTATGAATAAAACTCAATTCAAAAAAATTTGATGAAATAAATGATTATTAGCATGTATAAACTTTTTATAACTAACTACGTGCGATATGTTTCAAAGGATTTTCGTTAAATATTTTAAATGTAATTATAACCAGTACATTACGTGATCAATAAGATAAAAATGAACCTTAAATTAAAAGAGTCAAATACATGAAAAAGATAAAAATTTGTTATAAAAAAGGGAAAAATTGAATCAACAAAGCATTTTGCATACAAGAAAATAAGTTTGTCGCAGGCATTTCCCAACGAAGTGTCTGTAGGCCAATTCCAATAAGACATTCCTTGTGTCGCTACAGTTGAAAATCAAATGCTTGACACTCACAGCGAACACTTCGTGTCATCGACGATGCGACTTCTGCACTGCTTACAGCAACGAAAAAGCAGTTATTCTTGCCAGCGCAGTATAGAGAAACAACAGGTCAGATTGTTTTGAAATAATAGTCCCATGTGAGTTCTTACCAAGTAGAGAGGGCAAAGTACCGGTCGAACCGACGGATGCCGGGCGAATGGCAGGCGCTGCTCCTCCTGCTCCTGCTCCTACCGCCGCATCACCGGAACCGGAAGTTTCGCCGTCGTCACTGCTAGTACCGCTGGCATCAACCTCGAGCATCGAGGCCTCACTCGGATATTCGAAGATACACGTGGCCATATCGTCGAATTGAATCCGATGCTATGGAATGAAAATAAAAGCAAGCATTAGAAGTAGGAATTCGGGGGCACCGTACACTCGTCGTCGCATTCCGCGTATCGTTTGTCGCACTTTGTCTTCGACACTAAGTATAAGTTCACGAACTTGTAATCATCTAGTAACCGTAATTATATGAATTCCTTAAAATGATAAATTTAAAATTTTACGATTTTAAGGAGCGATACTCACTCTGCTCGCAACTATTTGGGTCATCAAATTGAGACCAATTCTTTAATTAACAGATAAACATTGAAATGATCATTTATTGCACTTACTACTATATATATATATATATATAGTATTTACTATATATTAATATATAGTATGCTATTTATATATATACTTTTAACACCTAGAGCACAAGTATATAAACTTACATAAGATCTACGAGTTTACTACGCTAACTTTCCGATCTTGTTTGCTAGAGCCTTGTTATAGTGAAGATTGTTATAAAACTGATTTAAAACAGTTAACGTTAAAACAGTTAAGGACCACGAATTTGAAGAGGAATCCCTGGAATGTACAATAATCAACGAATGAATGACAGATAGTAAAATAAAAAATAAAGCGTCATTAAATCTAATTTCCAGGCACAGGGTTTTGGCATGGCATATTATGGACGGTGAAAAGAATCGGCTCGTCTCCCAAATTAAAATTAAAATTCAAGCCGCCTCAAAAGGCGCGTGCACTGGAGCGACTCGCACCGGTCACACTTTTTTAATATGCGGATGGAGGCGCGCGTGCATGAATGTACGCGAAGGTCGCAGTGAAAGTGGAGTCGATTTCATGCACGCATATGTCCATTGTCCGTATGGTAATGGGAAAGCGCAGCCTCTCATTTTGTTCTACGAATAGTAGAGTAAATTTTCGAGCTCCGACTGACTCGGCATGAACGGATGCCACCTACAGCTTTACGAGGGGAAAGACGAGGAATGGCCCAACCTATGCGCGCCATCGATCATCGTCCGAGCACAGCGTGGATTTCGGTTGACCCTCGCTCGCGGCTTTTCCTGCGTGAGCTTCCGTTGATGACCGACGCTTTTAGCTCAGATCGCAATTTATTGTCACGATGGCTTGTCAAACGCGGACGAACCCGTTCGGTCAATAACAATAAAGTGATAATACACTAACTCACGGTTTTAAACGCGCACTTGTGAATGAAGTGATTGATATTGTACTTCTAGTAACGAATCATTGTGTGTTTTGTTACTCGACAAGCAATTAGTTTTATAATTTCGAGCTCAAACAAAAGACCTATTTCTTTTTAATGAAATATGCAAAATTGCTATTGTTGCTATTGAAAAATTACTTGAACATTGCTTTCTAACGGATATGTACGCCGAACCAATTCATAATTTTTCGGTTTTTTTTTTAATAATATGCTGGATTAGTGCTGATTATGTAAACGGTAATTCCGTCGTGTCTCACATCATCGGAAAGTAAGAAAAACGCCGAGAAAACGCATGCTAGAGAGCAAGGCGGAGCCTACGAAAAAAGTAGTCCAATATCAAAAAGACGCTGCATCTGAGAAAAAGAAACGAGAAGCGATAAAAACGAAGGTAGCGCAGACGAAGTGCGGCGCGCTCGCCGAGGAGCAAAGGACGGGACTAGCAATTAAGCGCCGCGTTTGACGCGATAACAGTACAGCTTATTATTTCAAGCAGGTGAACAACGCACGCACACCCGTTAAGCGCCTGGTCGCTATACGCTTTTTCTTTCCTAGGCTCTGGCGGCGGCATTGCTTCGAGATATAGATGCCGAAGTGCCCGCGGCTTGTAAACATGCGCATCGTCGCACATATTGAGAACTGCCCTAGAATTGCTAGTTACACAAAAAAAAATGAAGCAGTAGTGAGCACCGGGGCAACTTTGAATACGTTCCCGTTTGCAAAGGGCGGTAGTTCTTCCTTTTGTCCTTCTTTTTATTTTCCATATTTGTTGCACACGCAAAGGACGAGAGGTGCACGCGTCACGAATCGGACGCTAAAGGAGGAAAAAAATCGATATGCGTAAGACTTACGTTGTATGTTAACCGAGCGTTTCGTTCGATATACTCGAGTAAAATTAAACCACGAACTTCATTATTTTATCTTCAGTTTCTATGTGTTAGCAGAATATTGGCGAAAATCATATTGTTTAAAGGAAAGAAGCTCTAGTAGCAGTGACATTTATTTGCTAATATTTGTTGTCAATGATTTCTGTAGTTGTGCAAAAGAAGATTAGAAATTAGAAATTACTATTAATACTGGATAATTGAATATTCACAATGAAGGTTCATAATGTTATTATAAAATTCAGGTTATTCAATTAGATAGTTTTTTATATTGGACAATCAGGCTTATCGACAACTTTATTCAAGTTGTATTTAGAATTACATCTGAATAATGCAAACTTATTTTCAAAATTACTTCGAATGGCTGTTAGGTGCTTTCTTTAAAATTAAAATAAAATCTAGAGTACAAACAGATTGCTCCGGAAACTGATTAAAGTCGACTGATCGAGGAAACTAAAAATATCATCAAGCTGATAAAATGTATATATTACTGCGATGTATATTTGAACGTCACATTGTTAGGAAATGTTTTTCCTTGGAACATAAAGCACATTAAGAAAATTTTTGCTTCAAAACAAAAGAACTGTGAATAAATAAATGACTAAGGAATTTATAAATAAAATGTGCAAGTATAGTTAACAATGACCACAAATTTTTTCCTGTAATTATTAATGGTAAAAGTCGACGTAACGTCACTAGCCAATCAATTTACAAATCGTTATTTTTCTTAGGTAATCTGATAATTAGAGACTTAAGCTTTTTCGAGTTTGTTCTATTGTTTAACAATAGCCTTGCTAAAATTATATTCAATGATAAGATGTAACAGAAGACACATGTTTGCCTGCGTTGTTAGTATTTTATCTATGCATTCAAGCGCAAAAATACACGCGCAGCATTGGGCCGATGGTGTCACTTAAGTCCACGACCGACTGACATCTTTATAGATTCAAATTATTGTCACCGTGCACTTAACACCAATGACTCGATGAGGAGAGCGGATTTCTTCTGAAAAACTAGTCTACTAGAACTGAGAACACTACCTATAATTTCTTAGGAAGTTGTCCTATTATTATTGTATTATTTCTAAGTTAGAAATACGAACTGGGAGTATTTATTAAAACCATAAATAAGCTATTATCTATCAAATACAGAAGACAGAGATATATAAGTTTTGTGCGAGACTGATAGGCGATTCCAATTTATTACAGCAGCAACAATTGAATAAAAGTTCGAATATATTGCATGTGTATGTTACGTAATATATTGGTATCAAAGTACTAATAAAAATAAGTGTTTTTTCACAAATCATATTAAATTAGTTATTACGTTAAAAATGAATATTTTAAAAAAAACTTCTATTTCATAAATTTGCATAGGGAGTCAAAAATGTACCAGCACATTAAGAATATTTAGAAATATTCAAGATACGTACACAGAAGTAAGAAAAAAAATATTCAAATGATGGATAGGGTAAAAGAAAGGATGTTAAAGAAAAATTTCCTTAGTGACTCGCGATATCATGAAACTCTCGGTCTTTGAAATTGACGGTCAAATCGATCTCGATTCAAACAAAACGAAATTGACTTATTATTACTCTCTATTTGCAAGCATTTAGTTTCGCACCAATGCGAGACAAAATAGTCGCGGGAATTGGAAACTGCATTGCGACTCACGGCTAACACCGACTTTTACGTGCATTTGTCTACTTACCCGGAAGACTAAGTAATATTATGAGCAAGCGCTGAAGCGAGAAAAAGTAAATTAATAAAGAGAGCGTAACGAATAGCCAGCGCACATAGATGGTACATCGATTTTCAATGATCCCTTACGAGCAGACATTCCTGAGAACGAAATTTAACACGGATCTCACTGCAGACGAAGTGTGCAGTTTTCCACCGTATTTTACAGACATTACCGCTGAAAAAGTTGTGTCTATGTAAACCAAAGTAATACAAAATACGCGAAAATATGTACCTTATATTCGTCATTTTTTTCGTCACGAAAATGCGATTTCAGGTAGAAGCATTCAGTGTAATATAGTGTGCAAAATTTCGTATCACGAGTTAAGAAGAAAGTAACTATTTTCAATAGCGTTCCTAAAGCCTACTTCAAATTCAGAAATTTTTTTTCTAATTAAACGTGAATGATTCTGTAAGCATTTAATTTTTTAAATTAAGAGACTGAGCGAAAAATATAAAACCAAAACCAAAGCAAAATTAAGCTTAAAGCGTGACACTTAGTCATTGCTGTCGTTTTCACTATCGTTCACGTCACCGCATAAAAAACGAGACACCAAATCATTCGACAAACATTAGAACTTCTACCTCGAATCTTCCAGCAGTAGTAAATTTTTATTAGGGCATTCATATATTTGGAAGATATTTATTTCTCTCGCAAAGGTTTCGTCGAAAGTTTTGACCGCTACTGTACACGTGAACGCCCATCCTGGATACTCTCGCGTACTTTTACTTGGGAATCGCGAAGTCGCGGGGCGCATGATGGAAAGGCTTGCGCTCAAGTGTGACGAGGACGACGACGTTACGAATGACTCTAAGCTGCTTAGGTGTATGCAAGTATTGTACCTGATAAAGAAGAGCTGTCAGGAGATCGGATCAACCAAAATCTTTCCATACGCATACTCTGATTCGAACCGTTTACTACTTTAAAGGGAACTCAACGAAGTCAAGTTAAATTTTAAATATTTCTAAAATAGGTGCTATTCTGTGTTCTGAAAGAGATAAATAATTACATTTAGCATTGGAATCTTTTGTCACGTGAATTTTTGGTTCATAATTAGCCGGATTTGGGAATTTTTTTAACGCCTATTAGCACAAAACGTAATTTATATATGTATAAGGTCACACAAAAGAAATTACTCCTACTTCGGCTTAAATCGTAATCGTTTCTGTAGTTATAATTTACCGTTCGCACAACAAACGTGATTGCCATCTCTATTGCTACAATATTTCGTTCCGCGTTAGATTAGCGCATTTCTGGTCGTGAACCTAGAAATTCGCGCGTTTCGACTCGGAAAACACAACGCGTTAAATTTCGCGTAACTGTAGAAGATGTAAGTGCCCGTGAGCACGGTCCATTTCACGTGAGGTAGTTTGGTTATCCAGGTGTGAACCTACTTTATGGTTTCGTGGTGTCTTCGAGAGATTGCTGTGGCCATTGATAAGGATGTTGTCATTGCAGAAGGCGATATTGCAGGGGGAGGGTGACTCGTCGGAAGTTTCCGTGTCCGAATCGTCGCTCAACTGGAGGGAATCGATGTTGGATACAATTACACCGCTATTGCTGGCCTATTGACATAAGAATAAATTTATTAGATTGTGGTAAGTTTTTCAATATCCACACACATTCTCACGGAAAAGAATTAACTTTTTTCTTATGAATACATGTATATATTAAAATTATTTACTTTTGCATGGATTTCGAAAATGATACACACGTACATTTATTTGAAATACTTGTAATTAACGGGATATAAAAATATCGACAATATTTTTTAATTCCTTTCTAATAGTTTTTAGAGTGAGAATATACTCGACTACATTATAGAAACAAGAATGTTGGTAGAAAAATTTAAAGTTAAGAAAAGCAGTTAAATTTTTTATCGAATATAGGATTTACATAATACAATGAAACAGCAGATATTGTGATCTTACGCGTACATTTATATAATTTAATAATTTAATATAATTTTTTAACAAGTTTTACTTCTACACTTATCGTTGGAGTAGAGTAGACATTTTATGCTAATTTTATTAAATTACGCAAAAGAGAATAACAGTGAGTGATTTTAGTAACAAAAAATAAGAATAAAATAATAATAATTTATTATCAAGCAAAATTTTTTTTTTTAAATTTAATTGTAAATTTTTAAGTTCTTTTGTTGTACTAATAAATTAATTATGTTTTTACAATATAAAGAAAACACTTGTATTCAATACATTTATTTTTAATTGCTAACTGTTCTTAATCTTTCAAACACTACCAAATTTATAACTTTTTCCATTAATTATCGAATGTACTCGTAGTATCTTCAACTTCTAACTTAGATTCATAAATTTTACGCTTCGATACTAAGCTTGTCATAATATTAAAATTGCTATTTATACAAAATTGTTAAATATTTTTTTTTAAGTTGACAATACTATTTTGATAATTAAATCTAAAACAAAAATAAAATTAGGTAAATATAGACAAAAAATACAACATACTATCTAATCCTTAAAAAAATTGAGTCATTAAAATGTCCTTTGTTACCGAGGAAAGGAAACACGACAGTCATTAATTATAGTTTTAAATTTAATCGGCAAGATTATAAAAATATATATTAGAAAAATTTAATTTTTTTTTTTAATACGTAATACTAGACTTCATACATAATCAGAAGCTATAAAAATTAAAGATTTATATAATGACAAAGTGTACATTTTATAATACTACTTCATCGACAGTAGTTAGCTTTCACATTTTTTATTTGTTACTTACGAAAATTACTGTACTATATGCAAGTAACATAAAATTTTCATAAATTAGAAATAGGAACGTTTACTAGTACATACGCAACATTGTGGGTCTGCAAAAAAATGCTATTGCAGGCGAAAAAGGCGTAAAGAGCGATTGGTAAGACGAAAGCAAAAAGTTAACCGAGGACTTGTTCTACTTATTAGGCCAATTTTTGCAGTAGACAAATCGAATTCGGAGCAGCAAACGAGTCTAGAAACGAGGAGGCTACGCTAAAAACGCGCAAAACAAGCGCAATAAACGATGGCAATGAACTTACGAGGACAGAAGAGGAAGAATTCGAATCGATGTGAATTTCTCACGGGTTCCCTCGTAATATGTATTTCGATGAAAGACGGCCACTACAGTTGGTGCTGGTGCTGTTATAGAGCTCACGCTCTTTCTCTCTCTTCCGCTACCTCCCTTTTATTCTCCTGCTCGCCGTTTCCTGTCTATTTATTCTGCCATTTCTTATCTCTTTCCACCGTGGTGTTTCACGCGTGTCTCTTTCTTCTTGAGATCTGTCTCGACACTACATTGCCGCTCTCCTTCCTTCTTTTTTTATTTAAAACTAATCTCTTGTATAACGCGGTCGAAATTTTCGTAATACTCGCGTGAAAAATACTGCCACACATACTATCACTCCATTTATGATTACGGGATAAATTACGCAGTCAACTGAAAAAGCAGCCAAAACAAAATAGCCTCAGTTGGAGCTGAGATCTTCGTGATACACAACTCGTCTTCGAGAATTATTCAAGTAATTTGAATTTCTGCTGGATACATACATAACGAAACAATGAGAAAAATTTCCCTGTTTCAAATTCATTTTTTCATCCGAAAACACGGATTCATAAACACTTCTGTCAAGCGTGAACATTTATTCGTTTGATTCCTATAATTAAACATATATTTTACAAGATGACAAATACAAATATTCGACGCATCTACAAAGAAGATTTCCAACTCACAAGAAATATGTTCAGCTTCAATGTTTTCCAAATTATATACCAACTAATATTATTATTTTCATTAATAATAATAAAAAATAGCTAGAGTTAAAAATTTACCAATTTTTAGAAACGAATTATAAAATATTTATGATTTTCCGGCTTAATCATAAGTATTGTTTTAGAATGATTATGATATATAATTAAAAATACTTTTTTTGATATCGTGAAGAAAATATTGCATACATGAAATAAATAATGTATTTAGAATCACGTTAGCGCTAAATGCTAATAAAGTCTTAGATGATTGCAGGATTTAAAAGTTACCATTAGTCTTTTTTAGTAATTTAATTTGTTACTAAATTGTGCAAAATATTTTTTGTTTCTATAATTGTGAAATCAACGAATTTTATCTGAATTTACATATAAGATATAAATAATTTTTTTATGAAAGAAATATACTTGATTAATAAATATTCTAATAAAAAGCACACTTAACCGCTATTTTCAGATTAAAGTTAATTATTAGCTCATATCCTAATCATGAACGTTTAAGTCTTTCTTGGTTAGAAAAGGGCTAATTTTATCTATTTTTGCTTTATTGAAGCATGTGGGACGTATTTTTATACTATTTTCGTTACCGGTTTATTTTAATAAATATTAAAAAAAAGTTATATATTCATATATGTATTTTTTTTTTTTAATTATGTAAAATGCAAAAATGACAAAATCTCTTTGTTTATAAAAATATGAATAATATATAATTTAACGCGAAAATTACATTGCATAATCTAAATTATCGCAAAAAAACCTTGGTTGGAAAATGTTGATCATTTGTTACGATTTATTTTTCAATTACTATCGTTCTTTGTTACGTAGAAAATTTATTATTATACGCTACGATAAATTTTACCGTACTATATGATCAATTTAATTTTAATGTAACCTTTGGTTAAAAAAAAAAAGAAATGTGCATAGATACGTCGTGAATTTCTGCTGTGCAATTACTATATATTTTATCGTAAAGTTAACATAAAACCTTACAATAACGGAGGGTTAAAAATTTTTCCCCGTTCTAAATACAGAAACCAATAGGAGTATTTGTAATACGAAATAATTATTATAATTAATACATGATTCACCTTTTTAATTAACTTTATTTTTTCATTTTTCACATGATCGTTTATCAATAACTATAAGAAAGGAAAATTCTAATGCAGAATTTTCATCGAGAATTTAAATTATAAAAATTACAAGTTCGTAGTTACAAAATAAATATGTAAACAAATTATAAAAAATCTTACACTTTAAAGATAATAAATATACATTTTTTGTAATATTTATTTTTTTATTATTTTATTTTTAAAATATGTATATAATTTTTGTATATATATAATATTTAAGTACATTACAATCTAAATTTCTTATATAGTCTTGTCACATTTAAAATTTATAATTTATATAAAGGATATGATTGCAAATGATGTATAATTATAGAATATTATATTTCCAGTTAATATATATATATGCTGCAAATTTTTCATTGTATCTTTAAAATACATCCAGCAAATAAAATATCTATAAACGTCTAAAAAGAAATTAAAATTTTTTTTTAGTACTAATTTAATTGCTAGATAGAAATCTGTTATTTTACTTGTGCATTCATCATGTAACCTACAGTTGATAATTTTTTAGTTCGAAGGTAGTATTAAAAATTCGTCTTAAATCTTATACACATATTTATTATTAAACGTATAAAATTATATAAAATTTTGTTAATGGTAAGAAAGCGTAAGCAATTCTATTATTTTACCAGGAATTATTGCAACATTTACTGCACACGAATATCTATTAAAATGAACCAACCTTATTTGCATATTCACAATCCAAATGGCCATGTTTATCGTAGTCTTAACGTTAATTTTTATACGAATATTTGTTTCGTATTCAAATCCTTATAATACTGTTTGCAATCTTTAAAAATATAATGCATGATAAATGTCGAAAATTTAAGTATAATTCAGTACATAAACATACATTTAAAACATATGCTTGTAAAATTAGTGTAATATTGTAGATAAATGCGTCCGATTGATAAACCCTAAGAAAAAAGTAAGAGAAATTCGCTCGTTATAATGAACGAAAAATTATATTCTGTCAAGCCGATATTCACCATCTATTGTAACTTTGATATCTGATCACTAGGTTTATTTTCCATTTCTGAATAGTCTAAATTCTATCTTCGATGATTCATCGAATAGTCAATAACAGTTAATATTCGCATTAAATTGAAAATTAGTATTTAATTTCTATTCACTTTTGTAATAAACGACGTCCATGCATATACTGTAATAGTACAATGAACACGAAGCTTTTGCGCAATTTTATTGTGTACATGTGCACATAAAAACCACTTAAGCGATTTTTTATTTTTACTTATTCTGTCTTGGCGAAGTAAAGCGACCGTAAATAAAAATTAAATGCACGAGCTCTATACTATGCTAAACGAAAGTACGAAAAGAAAAAGTTAAAAAATAAGTAACTCGGCACTTGAAACGCAACGAGGAGTAAATTTTTATGAGCCGCACAATCTCCGAAAGTTTTCATCGTTCGTTTAACGATAGTTCAGAAGACTTCAGCTTAAGAGAGAGAGAGAGAGAGAGAGAGAGAGAGAGAGAGAGAGAGAGAGTGCTTCGAAAAATCAGCCTCTCACGAAATGTATGAGCAACAATGATATACTAATAAAATAGTGAGCATTAAAGTAAAACGAGAACGATTTTGAAAGGCGGAGGCAATTAGTCTTTTAGGGCTTATTGACTGCATTCGTCCGAGTTCCTTTGCCTTCCTTGTCTAAGAATATTTTTGGTTAGAAATTCGTACAGATAAATGAGATACTTTTTCGTTAAAATTACAGTCGCTACGTATCTTATTAATTTTCATCAATAAATGTGATTTATGATATTGAATAAAAATTTTTGAAAGCACGTAGACAAGTTTTTAGGAGCGGAAAAAATTGTAAATAATAAACAAACTATATACTTGTATATAGTTCGTTAAAATAAAAACAAAATATGTACAAAATATATACTCCGTTTTAGAAGAGAAATCTTATGAAAAAATCTTATTTTTTTAGGAAACAAGTTTCATTCGAGTTCATATGGCGGTATGAAACATTTAAATAGGGGAACATGATTTCTCTTCATCTGTTTAAAATCAGAGGCAAATAATACGAATTTTTGACTATAATTATATGAATATGTGCGTTGCAAAAATGTTCAATCAATCGTTTTAACATTGTAATGAATTTTTTATTTGCTCGAAAAAAACATTTTACAGAATATAATAAAACTTGTTTGTATCTCAACAGAAATATTTTTTTATTTTTTCACTGTATACAAGTACATAATGAAATAATAGTTTAATTTGTATCAAATGTAACGATTGTAACTTCCTTCTTTTCTGTATTACTGCATTTTAAATAGTCCTCGACTGTTATGCTTAATTGTATATAATTTTCAATTTAATTCTATTTCATGTTTTGTAGCTATTTTTCGTTCAAAGACCCAAGGCAAAATGTTTTAATTCGTAAACATTAAGTTATGCAATTTCCAATCATAAATACTGAAATTTTGGATTTAAACTTCTTTCACTTTAAAAATAATTACAATCACGATATTGTCAACAGATGGTTGTTTTAGAAACAAAAAACAAAAAAATATTATAGGGCTGATAGACTATATTCAAATTATACGCACGGGAATGGATAAAGTTCCGTGTAAAGTAATGTGCTACTTTCCGTAGTGTCAACAAATTGTAAACCATGTCGTGGAACGTTCGCAAGTTATCCGTTTCATCAACGCGAATCTTCGCTCATAATATTAATATAGGACAATTTCCTTTTTCCGTGCTACGTAAACAGACATTGCCTTTTCATCGCTATGACGATTACAATGCAACTGTTTTAAGAAATTAAATTATGCATAAAGATTTTTTTCATTGTTTAAAAAACGAATTTTAATTAAAAAAAAATAGAAAATTATATATTATATAACTTTTTAAATATTATAATAATATAATTATAGTTTCATTTCTTAGGCAAAAATAAACTTATATGATCTTTTAAAGCTCATTGTAATTAATTACTTTTTGATACAATGTAATATAAAAAGATGGTTAAGATCTTAAATTAAAGTGTGTTGTGTGTGTGTATAGATAGATAGACAGAGGAGAGAAGGAGACATATATTAATTCTTCATGCTTTCAAATAGCAGATATAAGTATAGAATTATATTCTAAAACTATAAAAAATAAAAATTATTTGTAATATTAAATTCTTACCTTTGGTGTATCTCGCTTTCTTTTAATTATTAAGCCATCATTTTCTATGTAATCTGGAACATCTTTTCTATTGCTAAAATTGAAAACCATTGTATTGTTTTGCTGATTCCATGGTTTAGAATCCCAAAGGCCACCACTGGAATTATTTTTATTCACTGGTATTTCATCCGTATTTTTTAAACTTACTACTACTTTTGTAGGCTGCTCAATACTCTTGACTTTATTAATTAAATTCTTTTCAATTTCTCTATTACTAAGATTCTGCTGTGGCAGCTGAGTTTTTGTAGAAACCAAAGGTCGAATAATTCCTATTTGTTTTTGAGGAGGTGAGTTTGAGTCAGATTTTTGACTTCTTATTGTTTTGGTTTCATTACCTTGTGGAAAACTAGTTGTAGTCGTTGATTTAATAAGACCTAAACTTGAAATAGCACCAACCGGCGGCTTATTTTCAGCAATAGAGAGATGGTCTTCCTTATGAATATTTTCTTCAACAGCATCACCCTGAAACCGTTCTTGTAAATTATTAAATAATTCAGTATTGTGTGGTATAACTTCAGACACAGCAGCTACACTTTCAATTTCAAAGGAATAAGATTTGCTTTTGACTTCTGCTAATTTGGATAATATAAGCTGATTTTCAAATGATCTGTCTTGAATTCGTTCTGGGTTAGATACCGATCGAGGCAAATAACTTTTGATGGATGGATGATCATTAAACCTAAATTGAACCGTCGTTCCAGCTTTACTTATATTATCTAAAGCAAATTTTGAAACAGTCTTAGGGTTGTCTACTGTCTCAAAACTATCATCAAAATTTTCTACAAGCATTGTAGAAGATCCCGAAGATGAAAAAGTGTCACTTAATTTAGAATTATCATTATATTACTTCCATACTTTGATTATTTACTTCTACCACTTCTTTCACTTGCTCTGCAGAAACCTCATCTTTATCTTGTTCAAAATCAACTTTAGGTATTTCAGAAGACAAAATAAATGAAGATTGCTCAAATTTATTGACAAGAGGAGTAGAATTCATAATTGGTTTTTGCACAAAGGTTGAAGGCTGTTTAATCATTTCTGATTTTGGAGACAATGGAGACTGAAGCTTAGGTGGTGAAGTTCTTGGTGATGGAATTGGTGTTGTCATAGGTGATTTTATATCTAAAGAAGACACTTTTGTTTTAATATTTGAAGGTTCTGGAGTCGATACTGGTGAAAACTTAATTTTATTGTAAGATGGCTCTGGCGATGAAGATGGGGAACAAGACTTCTCTATTTGTTGAAATTTACTAACTACTGAAGAGACAGATTGAACTATTGGATCTGTGATAACACCATCGTTGCGATGTAACTCTTGACTATTTTGCTTTTCAATTAATTCAAAATTGGGTTTTCGTGTGACTATTATTTTTCTTGGAGTAGTTGATATTTTCAAATTCCCATTAACAAATGGTTTTGGTTGTAGAGGTGGCTTTGGAATAATTTTCTTTTGGTTTTGAGCCTTAAAAGTGTCGTTAATAGTCTTAAAGGTAGCAACTTTCACAGCAACATCACCCTTGGGTTTCAACTTTTTGATAGCAGAACTTTCAAAAATTCGCATGGTAGTTTTGACTAGATCCGGTGGTGGTCTCTCTGTTTCAGCCAGTACTGGCTTAATTCTCTTGGGCTTGTTGATGGGTTTCAGTCTATCCTTATCTAAAAGACGATTTTCAATTCTAACATTGGTTCTGTCGACTAAAATGATATAATCACTTTCCTGTTTGAAAATATTTGAGGTAATTCGACTTGTGTGGTTTTGCGTCGATTCCTCCATAGCAGAATTATACCTCATTAAAGTCTCCACACTTCTGGCTCTCTTCATTGACTCGTTACCTCTGATTGCATTCCTGTACCTTTCAACCTTGGCAGCAGCACCGGTCATATTCTTTTTGGCATACCTTCTAGTCTTCTCAACCGTCTCCTCGTTATGTTCCAGCAGGTCTTCCAAACTGGCAGCCCTTCTGAAACCATGTACTGAGCTCCTATTCTTGTTCATTTCTCTTAGAGTCATGTTCAGGTACTTGCTTCTTAACTTGTGCACTATTCCAGGTCCATACTGCAGTTCCTCAGAACTGTCGCTTTCGCAGTCTTCACTATGTTTGCCGCTGACACGCATCTTGGCTAACTCTACGATGTCAAGTACTTCTTTAGAGGGAGGTCTGCTCTTGCCTCTGCTAGTTTTGCCGTTGCCAAGGAGCTCTTTCGTGCCATCGCCGGATAGCATAGTGGCGTCTGTAATCGCGGTATCGAGACGCATATCTATGCCGGGGATAACGCAACTACCGTTGTTTATTACAGGCGTCGAGACGGCAGCAGTATCGATGATTGCAACTGCATCATTGCCGGGGGTCAACGGCGTTGTGCCGAGCGACAGCAAGCGAGTTGTGTCCGTCACAGCGGCGGTGGCGGCGGCAATGGCCCCACCACGGGGCCCGGCGACTAGCGTCGCAGTGGAAGTGGAAGCGGCGGAGGACGACCCAACTGAGCCAGAGGCGGACACGAGTATTTTACTTTGCTGCCTGCGTCGTTGGATCAACTCCCTTTTCCACTGTGGCACATCGTTGTCGCCGTTCTCAGCAAAGCGGAAGCAAGGGCTCGAGGAGGAGTTCGAGTTGCCGTTAGTGGCGTTGCTGCTACTACCGCCGCTGGAAGCCATCTTCTCGAACGCGAGCCTCTCCTTTCTCTCTTTTCTTTTTCTGCCCCCTCTCCCCTCGTCGGAAGGCGCGCGCGCTCTCTTTCTCTCCCTCGCTATTTGCCCCCAAGCGAAAAATAACGCGATCTAAACATACCTATATGTACCTATGTTAAATCGCGACGCGGGCTTCACAACTTTCTATTTCAATTCCATATCACTCGATGCTGCTCCGGTTATTGGATTACACAGTTACACCTCATCTTTCTAATTTTAATCTTGGATACATTTTGCACAGGTAGTTGTTTGCGCTGATAATAGCAGAAGCTTGACAGGGGTTGAGAGACTAGCCACTTACTAAGTGTCCACCGTAGACAATTCAAAGGAACACACAGGCTGCTGTTACTACTGACACTGCAAGTCTGCAGATTGCGGCAGTCAACGTACGACGATAGCGCAACTCGATTCTCAGTTTCTCTACCCTTTGTCGTCTATCATTCCACGCACTTGAACTTGTCATCGATGATGATTGTTAAGTCATGAGTCGCCTCCAAATTGGGCGGACAGGGCCCGGTCTGGACCATCGGTCTTTTCGGTTCCCGTCCTTTACTTTTTGCTCGTGCGTGCAACCGTGCTTCCCTCTCTGTTTTCTTACAGCGCTCGCGAACTGCAACTGCAGTCAGCAGCATTAAACGGTGCAATGCAACCGAGTGACAAACCGTCGACTGACGTAGAATGAGAGAGTCGTGCTCGACGTGAGACCTGAGCAGTGGTGCCGATCTACGCATGTACATATACTCTTTCGCCTGTATTAATGTCCTTTCCAATTCACCTGCGCGAGTGTCGCGTATTATCTTTGCGTTTGTGTTAGAAGCACGAACGGGATTTTGCCGCTCGCGCTTGCGTTCGCATAGAGAGAAAATGACGCCGCTTTCACGCCGAGACTCGTGGCTAGAGTCTTTTTGCTTTCTTGGGGTTGCCCTATTGCTTTTCATACAGTTATGATTATCGTATTTGGAGCGATAAAGTTGATAATTGCGTCTCGAGCAGTAGCGAAACAATGAAAGACGAGTATGTATGCTTTAAGAACGATTGTCGCCTTGATAAATTG
The DNA here is from genome assembly GCA_018907185.1 of Platyscapa corneri. Classification (NCBI taxonomy): domain Eukaryota; kingdom Metazoa; phylum Arthropoda; class Insecta; order Hymenoptera; family Agaonidae; genus Platyscapa; species Platyscapa corneri. Next base: position 2,183,490 of record JACCHW010000004.1, read on the forward strand.
AATCGATTATGATGACATTGATCATCATCGATCAATTCCTTATTGACAAAATGATAATAAAAATATTTCTTAGTAATCGATAGCTCCTTTTCTATTTTTTTTATATTAAAGCTGAAATCAATTTGAAATTGACATGTCCATAGATAATGATTTTGAGACAATTAAAAATTATAAAATTTGTCTTCATTTTAACAATTTGAAATATTTTAATTAAATGAGTGATACAGTAAGAATATAGAAAAATTGAATAACATCTTTTACTTTTTCTAAAAACGGCTGTATAAAAATAAATTATGAAAATCGATACTAAAAATCTAGATATTTATTTGTCAAATTATTTGTTTTTTTTTTTAATTAATGGATGTTCGGATTATTTTCGGTATTTAGAGAAAGTAAACATTCATAGATTGAAAGAAAGAGGACTTTTCTGGTACTTAAACTATTTATATAAAAAAATAACTTTAAATTTAGTCTTATGCCAGATGAACGAAAAATTGATTTGTAAAAATAAAGATTTGAAAAATTAATTCGAATTATTGAGGTGTAGTACAATTAAAGTAAATTTGTAAACTGAAAAACTTTTTTTTACTGACTGCAATATTTTTTAATGCACAGATGAAAAAAATAAGGTTCTATCTTTTTAATAAAATACAACAATAAAATTAGTAGACAATAAGTATACAATAAGTTTTAAACAATAAAAGTAAAATAATTACATTTCGTACCTTAAAGGTTAACATCTTTGTTATTTATGTTAAGTATTATAAAATAAAAGCTTTTATAAATTAATAAAATTTACTTTACTAAAAATATCTTAACAGTAAAATAAAAAGCATACTATTTACACACTTTAGTGATATTCAATATTATGGATTTATTTACGTATTATTTTATTAATGTTTACAACTGTAGTATTCTCTTTATATGCTGTTTTTAGTTGATTCAGAAAGTTATAGATAATCAAATATTATACTAAAATATAATGATTTGTCATAATTTAACCACTAAAAATAAGATATCAATTAAATGAACTTCGGTAATTCAGTTACAAATTGATAAGCATAAAGTATAGAAAAAAATAGATTTACATATGAATTTATAAATTTGAATTATGCGAGTATAAACATACAATTATATTTAAAAACTGAATTAAAATTTTGAATAAATTTTTCAACTTGAATAAACAACAAATAATAATAATTATAAGATTAGTGTGATACAGTTCAGAACAAATGAATTGCATTAAACTGAAATTAATTTAATATATATATTTGTTCGTTCGAGTTAATTTATTTTATACTATGATTTTCTTTTATTTAATTATTCATTCACAGGTTACAACAAACTATATCGATAAATCAGCACATTGACTTATCTTCAATAGCAGTTGTATCAACTAATATTAAATTTGAGTAAAGTTATTATTTTATTTTCACTAGATATAATTTTTTTATTGTAAGCAATACGAACATTTTTTATTACGTAAAATATCCATGTTTGGTGTTATTATTTATTATCTGGTATTAAAATGTTGAGTAAAAATTATAAGTATTTTTATTTAACATTTTTTTATTATTTACCATTAAATAATAGAATTTTTATTAAAAAATCTAGCATAGAGAAATCGCGGGTGAAAGAGATCGACGTACCGCAAGAAATTTATATTATAAATTAAAATAAAATTATTATATACCTATATTTTCTTTTTCAAACTGTAATTTGATAGAAATTTTTTTTAAGTTTTAAAAATAGCCGAAACAAAACTTTTATTGCAGTGAAGCGAGACGTCACCAAACTCGTATCAATTCATACTTTAAATTATAATAATAATAATGACCATATAATTTTAATTAAATTATACTTTGTGGTACTTAAATATACATATAGCTTAATAAATATATAAAATACTTTCTAACTATTAGAATTTTGGTATTATTGTGTTGATTACATTTATTACATATAATATGTAACCTATTTGCGTTTACGTGCATATTCGAATATTTTCACAATGTGGTAATTATTCATGTTAGGGCTTTTACATATATATATTTTAAGAAAAATAATATTTATAAATTAGAAAAACTATTAAACTAATTATAATTTAACGAAAACATTTTTCTTTAGGTCTTAAAAGTTATTTACTCATTGAATAATTATGTCATCGTAAATAGAAATCAAAATTTTAAATAGTTTTATTGTTGAAAATAGTTTTACTTCAAAATATAAATACTTTTACATTTGTGTTAAACAACTCGAGCCAATATATAATATTGATACAATAGTTGAAACACATGGTATACTTTTTATTTTTCAGTATTTATTATTTTGTTTAAAAATAAGCTTTCTATTATGTAAGTATTGTAATAATTAAATGTCTTTGATTGTTGGAATTAGTGGCAGTGTTTACCTGCAATTATTATGCATTGCATAGGTATATTAAATTTGAACAATCATCTGTAAGTTTATTTTGAACGTACAATAAAATCGTATGAATCATGATGCATCGTTCTCTGTATTTCCATACACAAATACCTAACTTATGAATGTAGCGCATGTCCATAATTCTAAATTTATAATAATTTAAGATATTAATTTTCATAATTAAATGAACAAATATATATATATAAATTAATAACTGCATTAGCATAGAATAATATTCTGATCAATTTTCTATTTTTATCAGTTACAAAGTAAACTATCTAAACCCTGGTTGATAAACATAATTGGACTATACTATTTATTGTTTATAACTGATAGAATACAATAATAAATAATCTTCATAATTAAATTTTAATATCGAACGCGAAAAAGTATATTTATATAATTTTTACTTTAAGATAATTTAAGATGTATAAATTTAATGAAATAAAAATTTTGTAAGTATTGAATATTGTATAAACATATTTTTAATGTTTTTAATTTAATTTAATTGATTTTTATTAAAATTGATTCGGCAGAAAAACTTAAAAATATATTTTTTACGGTATTATCTTACAACTTTCATAAATGAGGTGTAGAAAACATGTGGTGCAATAAAAACGTAATATCAAAATTTGTTACCCAAAAGAAAATAAACATTGATATAAAATATGAGATCAATACATCCTAATTTAGTCTTCTAAATACGGCAAAGAGTTGCTGATTTTTAAAACTAGAATTATAAATATCTATATTGAAAATTTATTCGACTTCATAACGCTTGTTGATTATAATTATATAAGTTTAATTCTCATTTTAGAACACTATAAAGTCTGATAACGGAGCTTAAAAACGCGATAAGCGAGATAATACGGCACAATCGTAAGGCAGTGGCAATTTAATGCCGCAATCCAAGCGCTTCCTCGTGCCTCCGTCAAGGCAAAATATTAAAATTAAATGTTGACCTGTATATTTTCAAATGTGCGAAGCGCGCGCAACTGTAGTGCCACAGTCTCTTGAAACTTCTCAAGCAAACCGGCTGTGACTACTTGGAACCGCGGAACAAAGAACCAGTTTTGCAACAAGGACCCGTCGCTCGATCTTTCTACATTCGAAAAAATTCGTACAATACGATCTGAGATCAGCCATAGAGCTACACTAAAAACAATTTCAATTCATTTTAATTCTGCCTACTATGCATTCTTATAATCTATATTTTAAATCTCTTATTTTTCAATACTATTATACAGATAAATTAAGAATAAATTTAATTTATAGATACACGTAGTACATATTGCAAGTAGTTATAATTATCTTATAGGAATTTTTATTCTATATGTGTATCATAAGGAACAATGAAAAAAGGCTTATTATGTTGAGTCAGTTTTACTTCGTATTATAAAAATAAATAAAAAATTGTAGATCTTAAAATTGTATATCAAATAATAGTACAAACAATAATTATTAAAAAATCAATATTTCTAAAAAGTAAATGATTTTTATTATTAATAAAAAAATATATTTGCGATGTGTTATTTTTATTATTTTATTATGAAAATCATTTTTTATTAAATAAGGCTTTCGCATAATTTTAAATGCAAACGTTTATCATTTAATTATTTTTATGCATAAATTTTAAAAATAATTAAAAAAACTATATGAACGCAGAATGTTTTATGATTTTTATTTATTAAATTTTACAAAATGCAAATATTGTTATTCAATTGTTTATATAATTTAAAAATTTTTTATTGTTTTTACAATAAATATACCTTTTCTTCTTTATGATTGAAAATAAAAATTATTTTTAGAATTTCATAATATTTTACATTAAACAATCGCTTTTATAAATAAATTGTAGTTCCAAATAAAATAATATTATGAATACTTTTCGGTATCATATGAAAATAGTTTGAAAAAAATAATAATTTTATATTTTAGTAAAATTGATTTTTATTATACACAATAAAATCAAATTTATTGCAATAATATTATATTGAAAACAATATAGATATTGTGAATTTAAGATTTTATAATATTCTAAATTTTATTACAAAGAAAAGAATTTTATCAGCAACAAATATTGTTATGCGCACATTTTAAAGACAGTTTAAACATAATCAATTAATATTATATTTTTTATGCGAATGGTTTTTTGCGTGATAAAATAAATATATATAACTAATATTTAAAAGTAGCATTCCATAAACAAATTTATCACGAACATGTTTTATCATTAAATTTAAATTTACACAGTTAATAAAATAATCAGTACTTTAAAAATAATTATATCTATAATATAATCAATGATATATATATTTATTATAAATAATTATAATAATCCTAAAATACAAAGTACGAGTTATCAAAGTGTACTTGTAATTTGGTTTTATTCATATATATTTTCTATTAATTATATTATTGTGTAATTCCCTTAACTGAGTTAACTTGAGTTATTTTCTTAAACTTTGCAGTAAAATATCTAGAATAACGTGCATTGTTATTTGGAGCAAAAATCTGCTGCGAATTTTATTATAAATATATATGTATGTGCTCGAGCTTAACTCTTGTTACCGGTTTCTAACAAATTCTCTTGTGTTTGGATATTGTTGGTCTGCACCTGTAGTAGTTCGCTATGAACATGTCAAATCACGTAATCATTCATTTTTACTTCGATAGCAGTTTGGTGACGAGGCAGATAATAAATGTTTGTGTACTATTTCGTAATTAAATATTAGTTTTGAATTTTTTAAATAAAAATTATTTGAAATGTCGAATACAGATTGTGTACCGGAGTCTACTTTAAACAGTGAGTAATGCGGCCTATTAGGTTAGGTTTAAAATAAACTCGTAATGCTACTTAATTCTTTTAAATTTTAAATTGAAAAATTTCTTTATTTCATTAAATAAGAATTTTATATAAATTTTACAATATTTTGCATTTTGTCGAAGAAATATCAAATTATACAACTGTCATATAAATATTACTACTATCAATGGTTTATTCATAATTTATTTTGAATTAAAAAAAAATATAATTAAAATTTTTAATGTTAGTATTAAATAATTTTCAAACTCTTGACTTTTTTAAGTATAATAAAACAATATTTTAGAGTAATTATAAAATAATTCTTACAGATACAGATATTGATGAAATAGATATAAAAATTGAATATCCTGACATTAATGTTGATGAAGAAATTAAAAATAATTTTTCTACTTTTGATAGTGTAAGAGGAGTACAACCACAAAATATGATATTAGATCCAACATTTAATTTATGGACATCAAAAGCCACATCTTGTTTAATAAATCAATACAAAAAATATAGATCAATGGTTGGACAAACAACTCAATTTAGAAGTCTTAAAGATATGTTTGAAACTATTTCTGTAGAAATGGAAAAACATGGTTTCTTTTTTAGTCCGCAAAAATGTGAAAATAAATGGAGAGTTTTAGAACGTAAATATAGAAATTTAGTATTAAGGGAAATGATGAAGAATCCAGGAAGGATAAAAGATTACGGGCACTGGGAACATAAAAGAGCATTAGACGAAATTTTTAATGAAAAAAGGAAGTCTGTTTATTTACAGGAAAGTGAATATCCTTCAGTTGGTGGATCGACCAAATATGCACTTATTTTACCTAAATGTATTTCTGATCACGGTAATAACCAATCTAGTAATGAAAACTTGCAAAAAACAAAAAAAAATAATGAAAAAATGGTAAATTTATCTAATGCTGAAATAAGTGAAGATCCTTTATCAACTTCAAGTACACCAGTTAGTAAAAATATAGAAATACCGAAAGAACCAATTTTTACATATTTTGAAAAATTACTAGCAGAAATTAAAAAACATTTTGATATTGCTGAGAAAAATAAAGAAAGACGTCATGTAGAAAAGATGGTAATGCGACAAAGTAAACTTATGGTACAACAGAAACTATTAAAGATAAAAGAACAAAAATTAGAATTACAAAAGAAAAAGCTAATTGCTATGGCACAGAATATTCATTTGAATATAGAATAGAGCTTATTTTTTACACCAAAGTTTGCTATAAACAATACTTTAATGTTAAAGAAGAATATCAATATTACATTAATACGAGAGAGATTCAGAGACAGATTAAAAAATATATAATTATTGTTAAAAAGTTTTTAAGTTACTTTATAAGCCGTTATGCGTTACCAATAAGATATTTATAGTTTAATAACAAATATTTTACCAAGAGAGTTGTAAAGATATTAACGTAATACATCAAAGAACCAATAGATGGAGCCGTATATAATGTATGTATAGTAATATCACCATTTTCGTACTACTCATTGATAATGTATATAGCCTTCCATCCCTATGCAACAATTTCATTATCCTGTCAACTAAGAAACTTTACGCTCCGAATGTCAACATTTACCGAATAAATCTCTTATGTCTTCGACTTTAATAAAAAATTTTATTAAAATATAAACACGTTCAAAATTTATTTATGAGGTAAAGATTTCCATAATTATAAAATTAAATTTTATTAAAAATTTAAATTAAACTCAAAAACAGAAAATGTATTCGATAAATATTGCCAAAAACGTGAGTGACAAATCCTTCGTATGAAAGATCGCTAGTTGGCCTAAATATTTCTCTTTAAGTGAAATTATTAGCAAACTTTATTTAAATCTTTATTTAAATAATGAATATGGTAGTAATCTAATTATTTAATGATTATTATATTCAATAAAAAGTTTAATACTTTAAAGTTATATAAATTTTATGATTAAGATCGTACTTTTTTAAGATTAACAATTATTAGCAAATCAATTTATTTATATTTGTAATTTATATATATTTCTAAAAAATATCAAAATTATACAATGGATATTTTAAATATTTAAAATTATATTTTATATAAATTTGTTTTGATTTTTTATTTTCTACTTTAAGTTGGTAAGATTTATTTTTAATAGTAGATTTAGTAGTAAGTACTTATTTTGTATTATTTACGCTTTACGTTTAGTAGTTGAACCATGCGCTGTAAATAAAGTATTGATTGTAAAATGCTATATTTGGATATAATTGTTAAGGTGCTATAGAACGGAATACCGTATTTTTGTAGAGATTTTGTATTCACTTCTAAATGTAATACTTATATCTAGAAATAAATAAATACAATGGTTTTCAAGTATGTTAAGTTGATTGAAATCTATTAAAACACTATAAATCATCAATTTATAAAAATTATACTCCAATGCGCTTTGTTAAATCAACTATATGTATAATTACTGAAAAATTGATTAATGGAGTTACAATTTTTATAGAAATAATATAATCCAAAGTATCCTTGAAAATATATAAATGATGAGTTTATATTATACACGAATTATTATACAATTGGATTTGGACAAATGTATAAATTTTATTTTGAATACTTTCATTATTTCCTAATAATAATAGTTCTTTGTAAACGAATTAGAAATACTTTTTAGTGAAAGTTTGTGCAATTATATTATCCATCAATAATTAATGCCGAATTAATCCTTAGCGCTAGATAAATCAGAGGTATAATATTTATTAGATCATTACATCAGCTTTTTAAAACTGTGTAAACTTCCGAATTTAATATAAAGTATATTTATAAAATAATCTAATCTATTGCAACAGCTGTAAATAGATATTTTAGCCGATTCTTATGAATTTATATTTTAAGTTTATAAAATTTATTCGAATCGATAACAATAATTTATTTTTGTAATTGAGTTTGTTTTTCATAAAGTATTGGTGATAATATTTTAAAGAAATTTTTGTAATCTAAAAGGAATGAAGATTTTAATATATACCATACTTACGTAGTTATACTTCAAATATCATATAAATATATTGAAGAATGGTTTGAATGATATTAGTATATCGTTCGAGTTTAGTTAAAAAATATGTTATAAATTGGCAAAATCTTAAAGATATAATTGTTTCTTTTTTTCTTATAGCGTTCTGTTAGTACACACGAGTCATATATATAATGCATAAAAGCAATTTTGAAAAAATATGATTATATAATGAGTAATGCATGGTATGCGTTTAAACAACGATAATCACAAGTCACCAACCTCTAGACATTAAATGTTAGTAATTCTATAATCCATCGAAAGTTAAATATTTAACAATTTATCATATATTATTTTGAAAATTGAACTACTTTGTATTAAGATGCAACGAATTGGACAAAGACTTTAATTTACTTTGTTTTCATGGATTTAGTACAGTGTTTTATAAATTTTGTAATTTACTCAAACAGCGTCATTTTGTATTTTTTTTATATTTTCGTATTGTAAATAAATTTTGTTTTCAAATAACTAAGCTGCTCTATTTTATAATTACGAATATTTAAATTATTAAAATAATCAATTTATTTACATAAATTCATAGAGAAACGTGATAACTATTATAATAAAGAATATTTAAGATAAATTGTTAGGATTCAATAAATAAAATTGATAACTAGAAACATTAAACCTGATTTCATGAGATGATTAAATTTAAAAATAATCGTTTTTAAATTATTAATGAACTTCTTGATAACTTAAGTAGAGAATGAATAAAAAATCATATTAAAAACATAATATTTTGAAACAAAAAATTAATATACTCGTTTTTCACTGTAAAAAATTTTAAATTAAGTAAAATTAAATAGAAAATTTGAACGACATATTTATAATTTATGAGAAATTATATAAATGTTTCTGAGGAAGGTGAATTAAATACATCTGTATATTATGTACGTATTGTCGTGCGCCCCTCGTCGGTAACGGGCTAGCACACGTTTTTTCATAATATTTGAATGTGCATTTTCAATAAAACAATCCAGCAACGATCGCCAAGGTTTTCAGAACCTCGGCACCGTTAAAATTTAAAAAACCTGGTTGCTGTTGAGATTTCGGGAAATCTCAGCACCGTTGAGGCTTTGCGAAATCGTCAAGCGGTCGTAAAATAAGCATCGCTAATTAGGCTATATAAAATGGCTTTAAAAAATATCCGAACAGCAGAAAACCCTCGGCCACGCCCGCGTATTCATTAACTTATCAAAAAATTTTTTATTTTATTTCAACTGACTTTAAAACCCTCGACGTCTTTTTCTCCCGCAATAAAACGAACACGTCAATATTAATTAAATCGAATACATTATGTATTTAATACTTAAATTGTTTTCTAATAGTTTTTGTTATTAAAAATTAATTTTTTAATTCTTTATTTAATTAAAATAATTTTTTAATTTATTTCAATCAACTTTTACCTAAAATTTAGGTATTCTTCATATATTACAATGAATTATAAATAAAATTTTTATAATAGTTATATTTTTATTCAAATGGTTTTACTTTTTTTAAAATACAGATATTTAAATTAAATAAAATAACTGTTATGCATAATCATGCTAAAATAATTTGCAAGTATAAATGCTTAAATAAATAGCTGAAACATATTAAATAATATATAAAATATATTATAAAAAAATGAATCAGCTTATTTCAAATTTCTTAAAAAAATTAAAAAAATTTTTAATACTAAAAAGTATCAAGTTTGAATTTAAAATGAATTTTAATGTTAAAAATTTCGATTTCTAAAATAAAGAAAAAACTAATTATAATACATCGTTTATTAATTAAATAGAAAAATGAATTTAATTATTAATTGAAACAATAGATAATTAGATAATATTTCAATACTTTTAATAATAAAGTATTACATATTTCTAGTTTGAATTACTTGTCGGCACTATTATATTATAATTTTGAAAGAAAATAAAAAGTTTATATAAAAGTAAGATTATTCATAAAAGAGTAATTTGTAATTAATCAGTGTATTATATACAGCAAAAATTTTTATTTTTATTTGTTTAATAAACTATGGAATATTCTTTAGACATTTGAACAATTGCACATTCGTGTTAATACTTTGTTATGAATGAATCATTAAACTAATTTAAAATTTGTTAATATATATCCTCATCAGATCAATTTAGTTTGGCTTTACTTTTCAATTTTTAATGGTATAAAATGATTTATATTTATATATAAAATAAACGTAAAAATACTTATACATTATAAAAATTACATTATAATAAATAATATAGCATAATGTTTTAATATTTTATTACTATTTAAATATGTTCGTTTACTGTAGCATATTTGAAATTTCATGCAATAAACTTTTCCATTGATTTCTTCAATTAAGTATTATAATAAATTTAATTTAGTTTTCCAATAATAAATTTATATATAATTTTCAGTTTAATTAGCTTTATTAAAAATCTATTCAATTACAACGTACATATTCTATACAGTATAATAAAAAAATATAACATTCGAAATCAACGAAATATTAATTCATTTTATCCTTTATAATCTTTAATTCTAATCAATAATCAGTTTAAAATCTATAAACAAAACTTATTATACTTAATTTGCAAAATAATTACAATATCAACATAATGTAAGCATAATGATGCTATTCTAATTCAAATATAATCAACTTTATATTAGAATGAGTTTAGTACATAATTATCGTAATTATGAAAATATTAAAATAATAACTTTTGATTTTTTATTTTACTAAAAGCTTAACATTATTTTTTGAACATCATGGAAACCTTTTCTTATTTTCTTAAGAATCTTATTTTTTTATAGACGTCCTATTTCATGCTTCATTTTCTACTTAATTTAACAGTTATTAATTAGTTGTATTTAAAGTTAATAAATTTTAATTTATTAGCTCTAAATATTAGGTCTCAAACTAAATAAAAATTTGTTCGTTAGTAAAAATAGATTTATCTCTGTATTTTATAATGTTTTAAGCTTTCGATGAAATAAATTAAAAAACATGAATTAAATAATCATAAAATATATATTAGTTTTTAAATTATAAACTTGTTTATATTTTATTTTGTGCTTTTTAATTTCTCATTGATTAATATTTGAAACGTAATATAATAATAATACATAGGAAAAAGATACATACAAAAAATGTTTTTATAAAATAAAGTACAATTAAAAAAACATTTATAGTTGTTAAAAATTGTTGGTCATTTTTTCATATTTTATATAACTGAACTTTAAAGAAGTAAACTATTTTTGAAAATAGAAATATTTTAAGTTTTTATTACTTAAAATAATAATCTTAAGTGATCCGAACAAAATATCTTCATTAACATTAATAAATACCGTATGTGATATTAAGATTTTATATTTATATATTTAAAAAAAAATTGGTAAGTCTTTTTTTGAAGATGCATAAATTCTAATTTTAATTATAAACTATTTTCTGAACTGAATAATAAATTATTTGTTTTATCATCTCAAAATAAAAAAAATTTCTTTTTGCAGATTTTAAAAATGAAAATCATAATTATTTTTCAAAATTATGAAATTATTTAAAAGAATTTGATGAAAACACTATTCCAATACTAATATAAACCTATGTTTTATTGAATATTAGCGTGTTATATAATATAAATGAATCTAATGATCTTAGAAACTGTAAATTAAGTAGGCATTGTAGAATATGAATGTTTTAATTGCATAACAAAATTTTTTATATTATTATATCATAAATTTGATTGCTTTCATGTAATTTTTCATAGTTTATTTATTATATATAAACATATATGTGGACAGTAAGTTGTTATTCTAAAACATAAATTGAAAAATTAAACTATGAACTTATATATACATAAATAAATACATCTGTAATTTTAATTTTTGTTTATATTAAGAAATTATGAATATAATTAGATTTATTCATTATAAAGAAACGGCTAATTTTCTCGTCACACACAATCTAGGTTATGCAAATGCCCAAGTCGATTATTTTATTACTTTCTAAGTAAAATTTGTTTCCATTGATATTAAAAATTAAATTAATAAGTAAGAATTTGTTCTTTTTAAATAATTTTTTTATATAACTTTTATTTTGAAAAGGTACTATGTCAATTATTGTTGAATACAAACAAATTCTAGCTGAAGATTTTGATTAGTATATGTATTATATTTATTTTTTTGTATTTAATAAAAAAAATTTTAATATTTTTATTTTAATAGATATATTAATTATTTATGCACAAAAAGTGTACGAATATTTAAATAATTACATGTTGTGGCTTTTCATGTTCAGCGTGTTAAATGAGTGGCCACTTCAAATCGAGTAATTTTTTTATTATTTTTATTCTTATGTAAAGTGCATACCATATTTTGAAGCTCCTTCGATTTGGTGTAATGATTACGAGTTATAAAATAAAGAGAAAATCGATTAAATTACGTTTTCATAATATGTACTCAATTGCGATGAAAATGAAATGGTTCACAGTGAATAAGAGCTTCATACACAAAACAAAAGTCAAAATAAGCTAAGTTTAACAATAACAAAAATTTTAAAAGATTTCTTTGGCACAAAAAATAAGTTAGTGTAGAATCTATCGATAATGAGCGGTTGTCAGTTCCTTCCTGTACTTCTCGAGCTGACAGTAACTTCTTTAAACACATATGCAAAAAAGGAAGCAATCCCAAAGCAGATCGGAAGTACCAAAGTATTATTGCCAATTTATCGTGTAAACAACCTGGATTCACCTTATACACATGTTAGAAAGTTCAAGCGAATGAGTATAGAGGATGAAATAGTTCCCGTCTTCTCTTTAATGCACAGATTCATTCGCAGCACTTGTATTCTCGAACATCGTGGAAGTTAGATGTAATGATTCTTTCTTCTTCAAATGCACAATTTACCAATTCACGCAGTTTTTAGTTTTATATTAATATAAATACCGCATTATTGCACTTAATTGATAATTATAGATTAAACTTATAAATTTTACGTTTGCTATTATTCGGCAACTATTTTAATTTATTTACAGATAGATAAAAGGCAAAAGCGGAAGCCACCACTAACAAATATTTTTGGTATTAAGTAGATCTTCGATTATCTAATTGAACACCCCAGAATTTATTTTCTTACATTCCCTGAATATTCTTTGGTCCGGATTTTGGCACTAATGGCTTACGCTCTTCACTTCTACGGATTTATTGCAAGCATAGATTTATATTTCATATCTTTCTTGCCCAATATATAATTAAATAACAGCTTAATCATTATTTTCAAAATCTACATTATTTAAGTCTGTGAATTTTATGATGTATTAGACATTTTTTTACTTGATAATAATTATTTATAATCACTGTAAAAAAAATAAAGCATTTTTTATTTTTTTTGTTTACAAGTCAACAAAAAGAATCTGTACAAAGATTTCATAGTAAAAAAATTTAATATTTTTTCTGACAAATATTGTCAGTATCAGAGCTAAAATAAGCTATGCGTTAAATAGATATGAATTAAAACTTAACTTTGAAATAATATTAATATAATTTTTTTGCTTCTAGCATTTTTATTATGTTTTAATATTAGCAATTTTTTATTATAATAAGGTTTATCTTAATAAAACCTTTACATTTAGATGCTAATCTTGTCTATCAACTCGAGTTAAATTAATTCAAGCTTCTTCAGAGTAAATTAATATAAGAATATTTTAGTTCCATTGTGTAATGGCTTTTTAATATAAAAGGTAAAAATGCTGAGGTTTCGTTTAATTTAGACTTATCTTTATTAGAATATAATTTAGCCATTCAAGTTGTCTCCAATTTTTAGAGGAAATATAAGTTAACAATTATACAACTGCGTAAAACTAAGTTATGTTGCTATATCTATAAATAAGTAAACAACCAATTATTCGGGAATATGGAAAAATAAATTTAATAAGTTTTCATAAATATAATTTAATATCTACCTTAGGTCTAAAGTAGAATTCTGTTGATGTACTTTTAGTTTGAAATTGATTTAAACATATCATCAGCTTCGATAATAATTGAAGTTCAACTATTGTTAAATATTTATTTTTGCCAAGTCAACATTAAGATCATTCTGTACTACGCATAATATTTAATATCTGGTTCACTTACTGAGGTAAATTATTATATTTGAAACTATAATATTAAATACTTTAAAGGTTAATATAATAATTTATTAACAATATCTAGTGAAGGAGTAGAATATTTTGTATTCTCAAATGAATCTATATCTTTGAAGTTAAGATAAAGAGAAATTTAATTGATGATATCTGAATTCTGGAAAAGATATTCCCGTGAATTTCTTTATTTAGTTTAACAATATATTAAATAATTAATCTAATAAAAATCGGCATGTGAGTTATGTGGTTGATTTTTAAATTTGAATTTATAACTTCTAGGAAATGGCTTTAGCACGAGTTGCTACGTTACAGTTTAAATTGTGCAAATGATGATTGTCTCCTGTAGCTATGATTAAAACTACTTTCTTTTATAGATCTATTAATAAATTCTGTAAATTATCGTTATTAAATATATATATATATATATATAAACGTTATAGTCAATATTCTCGGTGGATAGTTATATCCATACTCTTTCTTCTACAATTCCTATGAAAGTTTGTAAATTTATTTGATATGTATTACTCTGATTAAGTTTGGCAAGTTCGACTCCTCCTGGAGCGGCTGTCAAAGGAGGGTTGGGTGGTAATGGGGAGAATTAAACCCAAAGGCTGTTGTTCCTTACTGGCACGGTAAAAGGCGAGTCGCGTAGGCTGTTCTCGCGGATGATTTCTATTACCAAGGCTACAGGTCGTCGGCGGGCCTCTGTCATCATTGCGCTGCTAGGGAATCTTCGCTCTTTCGCGCTGAGGACCCGTATTGGTGCTTCTTCTACTCGCCGAGGGATTCTGTACGTGAGTGAGCTTCAGGATCTGCGAATGAGTTCCGTGTCCAGAGCTTCTGTCAGTCAACGACTCCCGTGGTTGTGCCAAGGTTCCTAATTATCGGCTAACTCCTACTGCTTTCTACAGGTTTACTGCTACTGAGGGACTCTTCCTGTTGGCGAGCTTAGGTGTTCGTAGCTTTAGGTGTCCGTAAGATTTTGTTCCTTAGGTGAATTTTTATCTCGCTTATATAATCTCGATTCCCGATGCTCTTCCTGAAAACCTGATGGTCGTTGACGATTTCGTGAAACTACAACAACAGTGCTGAGGTTCCTCAAATTTAAACGGCAACGAGGTTCTTAAAACGTACCGAATAATATAATAATAAACCTCCGATAAAACCGTCGTTATTCTTTTTTTCTTTTTGTTTGCACGTGGAGGATTTAGATTTTCATGGGTCGGTCGATTATTGTCGGCCGGCACATGCCAAGTTTTTTCATTGCGTAGTTAAGAATCGTTAAATTTCATTTTATTTCATTTTTATTTCATAATGAAATAATATATTTATCATATTATTAATGATACATGTAACAAGGTAAGCGATACGTTTGTTTATTCTGCCATGTGAATACGAAGAAAAGTAAAAGATATTCTTGTGTATATTAATTATATTTGAAATTTAGGAAGTATCCAAAGTGTAGCTTGTATACTTATGCTTTAATATTTTTTTTAATCAACAGTCTTTTCGGAAGCAACATAAATAGACCGCAACTGATTATAAAACAATTTGTATGTGTGAACAATATTATAAAAATGTATGTAATATTATTTTATATTTGTCCTTTATAATTTTTTTTTTATTGTTATAATCCATTTTTTTATCTTTTCCATTTTATGAAATATATGCCAAAATTATAAGTACATAATGATATTTATTATAGTAAATTATATAATAAGGAAGCTTTGATAATATATTTAACAATATTATTCTATATAAAAGTCAAGTATTAAAAATTTATTTGAAAAAAGATTAACATATAAAAAGGATTTACCAGTATTTAATTACATATATATATAATATATATATATAAAATAAAATATTAACAAAAGAATGCATTAGTATATTTTTCATGAAATCCAAACATTTTTATAAATTAATATTCATATTTGCTGGGTTATAAAGAATATTTTTATGAGCATAGATTAATTAAAGTAAATTATTTAAATATGTGCATTCAAATTGAGTTGATTGAACTTACATTGAAGCTGAAATTTAATTTTTAAAGTTTAATAATTACAATACTATACAATATAATATGAGTCAGGTACTTATATGACAAATGTAAAGTGCGAGCATTTAGCTTTGTAAAAGTCAAAAATCATTATTTTTATTTATATTTATTTATTATTTTAAGTATGTTTTTCTTTTATAAAATTGCAATACGATGTGTAACGTTGTTACTATAATAATAATAATAATAATAATAAGGGAAGTGTAGTTGAATTACATTTATTCCGGAGTATAAGAGATTGTTCAAAGTTTTCAATATTTAAACTAAGTGAATATTTGCACAATATTCTATTATATTGAAAATCATTATTTTATATTTAACTATAATTTAGGACTAAGATAATTTTTTTTTTTGAGTTACACAAAACAGTAATCCAAAAAATATTGTTAAAGAAACTTATTATTATAATATAGTAGCTACTTTATTATTATTATATTCTTAAATATTCTAATTGTTCAATATGAGCTTTAATAGAATAGAACTCGTGAATAAATTTTACATTTATATTATTTTTGACAAGAGATATAAGAAATAACACAATATAACAGAAATATTGATTATTTGATGAAGCAATACAAGTTTATAATAAAAATTAAATAGAAGTCAAATATTTAAAGAATTCTTTGATATATAATAAACTCAACTATCAAATCTTAAAAATATAAATTACATGGAAATTTATTCATTTCGAGGTAAAAATTCTAATTAAATAAAATGAGAAAAATTAGTAATATAAAAATAAAGTATTTGAATTATACATTATGATTTAGCTGTTCTAAAAGCTAATAAAAAGTAGTAAAGATTTATAAATCTTATAATTATTGTTTATGTTAATCAATTGACTAATAATGAAATCTATAAAATTTAACAGATTAATTGAGGTTAGATCAATAATGAAATTATCATTATCATCGTCATTGCTTATTTACATAAATATTTTACCATGCACTGTAAATTTAAACAAGTTTACAGTGCATGTTAAAATAGGTGCACAATTTTATGTAAGTATAAAAAGTGAAAATAATTGGAGTTACGCTCACGTAATAATTTTCGCATATTACCATTTCTCAATTAAAAATGAAAAAAATTAATTTTTCCTGCTTAAAGTACTTTCAAGAAAGCAAAAATAGGCTTAGTTGGAAAGGTGATGGAAACAATTATTTACTATTTGAAATCAATAATCTTCATGGACTTTTTGGAGAAAGGAAGTACAATCACGATGTACGACTACTGTGAATTATCGAATCAATCGGATAAGAAATTGTAAAAAACACGGCCTCATTTAGTCAAGAAAAAAGTGCTATTCCACTATTACAATAAATGTATGTATCAATGCAACAAACCAATACAATAAACTCATTCAAAATTGATACGGTAAAATTGTATGAATGGCGCTACGAATTACCACCGTATCCATGGTACAAGCCCCACTCTGGCTCTCTGTAATGTTATTCTGTTCTTTAACATGAAACCATGACTCGCAAAAAAATCAGTTTGAACAAGAAGGTATTATTAGTAAATTGTATTATTAATTAAACATTTGAGAAGTATTTTATCGTGTTTTTACAGAATTTATATAGAATGTTATTATCTACATTCATCAGTACAATCCTATCGTTATCGATGAGGTGTAAGTTTAGACTTTGCCGATTAAATTTTTTTCATTCATCTATGTCATTATTGGCCAAAATTCAGTTTTTGGCGAATTTTGATTGTGTAGTCCCAAGAGTTGAGAGCGATGATTGGAATTTCCGAGTTACCTCATATGTATAAAAAAGCCCTAAGCTTTTTCTTTCCAGTGATATTTTATTCTTATAGATCGGTGCAAGCAAGACCATGAACATTTTTACGAAAAACGTAATTACAACGTTGCTCAGCTTATAACATAATGGATAAGGCGATAAAATCACATTTAATGATAATAAAATATATCGCATATAACTACAAATGTAATTTGATAGATACGAGTTTCAACGATTAAATTGAATCGAAGCTCAGGAAAGTTTATGAATTTTTTGTATTTACAGTGCATGTTAAAATAGGTGCACAATTTTATGTAAGTATAAAAAGTGAAAATAATTGGAGTTACGCTCACGTAATAATTTTCGCAAAATAAAAAACAGTATTGCGACCGACGCTTCGTTTCGGGTGCCAATTTACCTATAAAAAATTGCAGGCTTTGCATGAGGCCGTCGGAAGTAGGTCATCGGTGCACGCACAAACGGCGTTTCAATCCGTGTATAAATAATGGATAATAATAACCAGCGGATGTCCGAATGGGTGAAGTCCGTTAACCCCGAAAAAAGGCTGACGCTTGGTACCTTGTGTCATACTCGAGGTCAACATGAATTCAGAAAAAGCCGTGATCGTTGTATCGGTGACGGGTGATTGGGCGCCGCGTCGAAGGCCTCGTTATCTCGTCTCTCAAAAGGAAAAATCAGCGTGGCGGGCTGTCTTGCCCCGGCCTCCCCCACCGTCTTCACGGCGTCAAGAGGGGGAGAGAGAAACAGAGGAAGGCGGAGTGGCGGCGAGACCGACGGGAATGGGACGACGCTGCAACCGCGTACGCGGAGGCGGCAGCAAGTTGAGCGCCAGTTGAGCCGCGAGCAACCCCACGGTTCGCATCGCCGTACGTCGTCGCTTGTACTCGCGCCAGCCGCCGACGGCCGGGAGTGTGCGAGAGCGGGGACAGACCGAGTAAACATGGGCCCGAGGCCCCGGCAGTCGCGGGCCCGCTAGCAGAGCGTTGACTCGCGCGCGTCCCCGGAGCGCCCACCCGCACCCGAGGACGTCAGGTAACTCTAATCCCTAATTTTGCGTGTGCGTGCGTGCGCGTGTCGCATCGAAGGAGCCACCTGCGAGAGCGTACCCGGTCCTGGATGCCCGACTCGATTGAGGGAAGCTCTAGAGGGTTCTCCACCAGGTGCGCGCATTAGGGCTGCGTTAGCGAATGATCGCAAATCGCAAGCGTTCCTCGATCAATGGGAGGTGGGTGACACACTGACACCACGGTGACGCGTGTCAGCATCGGAATGCGCGAGCTTGCATTCGCAAAAAAGTCCCGATTCGACTTTACGTAATCGAGGGATCGCGCACATGCAAACTTCTGTTTCGTAAAGAAAATAAGTTCATCCGTCTCTCTCTCTCTCTCTCTCTCTCTTACTCTCCCTCACCTAACAGTACTCGTTGCCTTTCTTCTTTCTCTCGCTCTTTCTTCTTTCTGTATCTCCCTATATATTTCTCTCTCTCTCTCTCTCTCTCTCTCTCTCTCTTTCTCGCGATCTCCTTTCCCCCGCGCTCCCGCTTGTCCGAGGAACGGTACCAGTCGCAGTGCTTCTCTCCCTCTCTTTTCTCCTGCTGCGCTCGACAAGGCACGACCACATAGCTCCGTCTCGTTTGCTTCCTTCTTATCTTTGAAACCGCGCGCGTTCGCCTTTTGCTTGTTTCTCTTTCTCCTTGCCGCGCGAGTAGAGCCCAGGATGAACAGGCTGAAGGAACTCCAAAGCCGTCTGGCCGGTCTCTTTCTCTCTCTTTCTCTCCCTCTCGTGCACTCTCGTGAAACCACAGAACCAGTCCTCAACTAGCCTCCGCTGTTGCGGATTCCTCTTTCTGTATCTCTCTCTCTCTCTCTCCGTGTTTCTCTCTCAAGTTCGCGCGCCGCCAGGTATGAACGTCGCGTATACAGGTACGGGTACGCCCGAGAACCGCCAACTCTTCTCGCCGTGGCAAAATTCACGTTTTCCCGACTTTTCACAATGGGACAACATCGAATCGGGACTTTTTTTTCATCGACCCCTCAATTTTTGCTTCTCTTTGCAACTCTATAAAATAAACTAAAAACGTTCTTCCTTCGCTGGAGGCAGCTTTCACTGCGCCGACACTTTCTTTGTACGCTTAGAAGAATCAAAGATGTCCTCGCATGTACTTGTTTTTTCTCCGCTTTTCAACGCAATTAGAAATTTAAAACATTCATCTTTTCATTTTTTATAAACATACCAATAAATCTGCTTTGTTTTTTTTTTTTTAAAGTTCATTTGTACATTTGTAAAAATAGAAAGTAACCTTTTCTTTGATAAACAAATTCTATGCCTAAACAAATATAAGTCAACGTAACTTTTCTTTTGGCAAAAAAAATCGATGAAACTTTGAACGGATAAGTCAAAAAGTGTGTGTATTCTTTATTACTCGTCTCTTAGTTTATCACAAATATAGATTTTTCAACGTTTTCTAACTGTAACAATTTGACTCAGTTATGATTTTGTAAACAGGTTCTGAAGCAAATATCAAGCATAATAATATTAAGTAATTCTAGTACAATTAATGCAATTAAGTTTTCAAAAAATATTAAATTTTACATGTAATACTTTTATAAAAGTAATTTTAAGTAAAAGCGAATTTTTTTACGTTAAATGAAAAGTTTCTCATAAATCAAGATCAGTGTGATGATGCACTTCAAATACAAATAAATTTCTTGTTATAATCCAATTATATTAGTATAAAGTATATTGTATTTCCTTGTACTATGATTACGTTTCTCATTTATATTTTTATGCAAGTGAGAATAAATTTGCATTTTAAGAGGTATATTTTGATTCATCAGCAAAGTTCCCTTGATCCATCACCTCTGGCTGATAAAAGAAACTCGCAATAATCCATTAGATAATACAAGAATTTTATATTTTGTTGTTGTTATATTACAATGAAATTTATTGCAAAGTTTAATTAATGTACTAAACAATTAATTTACACGTATTAGCCTTTCTATTCTGTGTTAATATTTCTTGCTTACATCATATTATTAGCTTCTTTCGTAATGAAGACAACAAATTTAATATGAACGACCAATAATACATAATTGACACACTTCAAAATTATATAAATTTTCATAAATGTTTTCAGAGTTCAATCATTTTCCGATTTTTAAGCCATAGTTTATAATATATCAAATTATTGGAAAGTCATGAAAAATAAAAAATTCTTTACTTCTGCTATTTATAAGTTTCATTCGTTTATTAAAAATTTATCAAAAGAATACACGTGAAATTGGAATATATTGTCATAACTGTCACAATGCAAGCTTCTGTTGTAAGTTTTTTATTCTCAAAACTTATAAATTGTTTTCAATTTGTACATTCTCTACAAATAATTCCATATATAACGATAAGATATTTGAAAGAATACAAGTATATAGAAATTGAAGGAGTACTAGAGAAAGTAGAGGAACTGTTGTCAAAAAGGAAAGTACACTTAAAAGTAATAAAAGTATTGTAAAGACATCAGTTGCTTCTACACACGGAATTGTAGGTACTGAATTTTCATCCGAGTTTAAGTTTTTTCTGTCGACGGGTTGCTCTTCTTGCGCCGCAGAACTTTTAGAGCTTGTCGGCCGAATCGGGTCCACTCGCTTCTCCAGGAGCACGTGTTTAGCCCGAAAGGAACGCGCGAGAAGCGGATCGGGCCCCCCGTCAATCAATCCCCAGCGCCCGTGTTCTTGCGAGAGCGGACCAAAGAAAGTGCACCTTGGAGCCTACAATGAATAGGCAAGCTGGGAAAAGAGAGGGAGGGAAAGGTGAACGTACGGGGCGACACAAAGCTCAACCACGAGGAAAGTTACCCAACGACAACGAGAAAATCTATACAAATCGAGAGAGAAAGAAAGTGTGGCTGTGGAAGGGAGGAGAGAAAAACCAGACTCTTATGTCTTTTCTCATCCACATATAAAGCCGTTTCTCTGCGAGTCTCTCTTGGATTCTCGCGGAGGTTGAGATCAAGATCATCGATATCGGAAAGCCGTTCGAGAGCTCTCGCGAAATTTCCCGTGGCCGACGAGTCTAATTTTCTCGCGCGGAAATCGCTTATTTCCAAACGAGAAACCGCAGCGCCGGGGAAAATGGAGCGTGCGCTTTAAAGTACCAGGCACGAAAAATGGAGCTGAATAAACTGCTCCGAATAACGGGTCCAAAAAAACGTATCCGATTGAAAGAAGGCGCGCCCTCCTTCCTCGCTATCATTCCGTTTTATACAGGTAAATAAAATATAAAGAAACGCTTTTTCTTCGCGCTTCTGCCGCTGCCTTTCAAATTTTGAGATGATCGCGTTTTCTGTTTTCGGAAAGGCTCTTTCCGATCAAAAATTATTTTTCAAAATGGAAGTGAACGATTCAATTGGGTGCAATGAATTATTCTTTACTCAAGGTTGAAAAATACGATAGCGTGGAAAATTAATTGACTAATTGTCGATTACTTTAACGTACATGCTTTCGATATTGTACGGAAAAAGCGATTATTGTAAATTTTTATTATAAATTATTATTGTATTATTTAGAAACAGGTAATATTCCTCGTAAACTTGCTGCTATAAATTTATTGCTGCTCGGATCTAATTAAATATTTACGCTTAAGAACTAAAAATCATCGAGTGGATGATATTTCTACACGTATTGAATGCGTTTCATTATCATAAAAGAATAAGATCGACATAGATACGTTATCTTGGAATTATTTTAAAAATAAAAAAATGTTTTATGACAACGTAGTCTTTCACAATGGATAACATAACGAATAATGGATGACCTTCTGAATTTTCATCGATGCAATCGAAACTATGCGGAAGGATAGTCGATTTAAAAGTTCCGTGCATTCGTTATTTTTATGCCCAGTAGTATAAAAAGTATAAAAGTTTAAAAATTACAATACAAATACCTAAGAATAATCATTAGCATTAAAGGTTCGTATATGCAATTCAAATGTTGCCCGTTATGATTTGTGTACCAAAATAAGAATTTTCAAAATTAATTTTTGATATTATAAAATAAGGATTTTGAAAACAGAACAACTGTATACGTACGGACCTCCAAAATTAACTAGAATTTATTTCTTGGCGTTCTCATCGAAAATGTTCGCTTAAAAGGAACAAACACGCGTTGGAAATACATTCAAGAGAACATTATTTTACTCGATTATTATCGCAAGTATATCTTTTCTACTCGGATAGAAGTTTCTAATTATTTATTTAAACAAATGTCTAAGAGATTTCAACATAATTTATTTTCATGTAAAATTTACAAAATAAGCCCATTTATATAGAATAACGTGGATCGTCTCCATTATTTTTTTTCAATTCATTTATAAAGCGATCTTCGCATAAGATCCTGAGATAAAATTCGAAAAAAATGCACCAACAAATGTAAATGGGAAATCGTACATGTGTGATTAATTTATCTTATTGAAATATTTTCCTTGCATTTATTCCAAAGGAATATTTCTCAGTGAGGTAAAATCAAATGAGAAATATTGATACAATATGTCACGAAAATAAGTTCAACACTTGTATATGTACATTTATGTACATATTTCGATACATCTTACAAACATGAACGGGTTTATTAAACAATAATTTATTTATGATTTCATCTTATTCATTTTTTATTGTGCTGAAAACATAATGCTCTATTAACTGAGGATATCGACTAGAATAGAGAGTTTTAACAATATTAGTATTAGATTTGTTTAATATTTCCCATGAGGATTTGAATAATAATTTTTATTTTGCGCAATGTTTTATCGACTTATCCAAGCCTGTATTCATACATTTCAAATGTAGATACGTCGTTGAAATTGATTATAACGTTCCTCGTGTATGTTCATCGAATGTATTTTTACTTTTTACTTTTACCATTACCTTTTTAGTGGTTAAAATATCATGGTGACAACGACTTAAATAATTTTACCAACTTAGAAAATGTATTACATCCGACTCTATTACTTAATTCATTTCTATTTTTAAATGTATAATCCAGTGATTACTATATTAACTATGATTTAGTAAAATTCTTTCTATGTTTATTTAATCGAGTCCTCAAAATGTTATAGAATGGTTGAAAAATTTGTTTAAGTAAACTTTGTTTGCAAAAATCAGTGTTGGAGAAAAACAATACTATTAGAAATATATAAAATTCGTCGCATCAGTTACATTTATATTTAATATAATTTAATTGAAATATAATATTGCGTTTTCTTTAGTATTATATATTAATTTAATACATAATATTTTAGTATAAAAAATATATATAATATTTTTTACTTACAAAGTTGAAGTACGTACTTTAGAAAATACTTTGCTTGTATTTTCTAAAGATGCTTAAATGCTCTTGCAAAATCTCCGAGGTATCCCAATAAGAAAAACCAAAGGAAAGAAAAACGTGAAATTAATCTGAGAAATTTTGAGTTTTTTACAGATGTAAATTATTATTTAAAATAGATGAAATGAATCAACAGCTTAAGATAAAAAAACTGATTTAATAAAAAAACGAAAATAATTCTGTATTTTATGGAATCAAAATTCTTTACAAATGAGTTGAGTGAGCGATGATCGGTGTGCAGGAATAGTAACAGTTAACTCGATTATTCGATAAGGAATAATTCATTCTAAGTTGTGATTTAAGATTTTAATTGTGTAAGAAAGGGCATTTTGGCTTATACTGGCCAACGAATGATTTTTAACGTTTAAGCTTTAAAAAGTAAACAAACAATTGCGTATCTAACAACATCGTAAATAATGACAGCATTAAATACGAGATTAACGGACTTTTATCCGCAAAAAGCAAAGCTTTCACAAAGTCTATGTATTTTGTGCGTGGGTTGTTTTCTCTCTGTATTGCGACGCTCGTGTATACGCGTCATCGTCGTCGTCGTCGCCGCCGCTGCCGCGGCCGGTTATCTCCTGTGCAGTCAGTCCACACCTCCGTGTTGCTTTTCCGACGCGTTATAACCCACGTTACCGCCTAAGATAACGAGAGAAATAGGCTTAAAAGGCCAAAACGAGAAGAAAGGTGGCGAAAAAGTAGTCGCTTGCACCCGACCGGACCGAGGAAGCACGCATGCTTCCCGATAAGCAACCATGTGTATCTCTGCATTAGTAATGGAGTTTCACCTCTCTTCCATTCCTCCTGGGCCTCTTCCTCTTTCTCTCCTCCCTTGCCCTTCGGTTATACGCACGTGAAAATACCGTCATCGGAGATTACGTGAGAGGGCTGGAGCTTGGGTCGAGTGAGTAATGGGGCTTAATCTCTGCTTTTCTAGTGTGTTGCGAGCGTTACAGCTTCGTCGAAGTCCTAGTCGTAGCTCGCGCGGTCGTCCCTTCGCTGCCGAGCGAGTGCACGCACTTTCCAGCGCTGGCAGTGCGACCTACGACGTGCCGAAGAAAAGTTCATGGATAAACATTGACTGCTGCTCAAGGACGGGAGCCAACATGAAGACACAGAGAGCCGTGAGGTAAGATTTTCTCGCTTTTCTTCTAGCTTGTCTTCTCGCTCGCTCTTTTCTCGGATTTCTGTAATATCACCATTTTTTCACAGCTAAAGTAATCAAGATTCTTCCTTGAATATTTATAAATTAAATTATTTACTCGCTTGGCGCTCTGAATGGCTATAATAATTAAGTATTATTGCGATTCGCGTACTAGTAATGCCCTTAAAAGCACTCGTACAATATTAAGTATCAAAGGCTTTCCAGAATCATTCAAGATAAACTAATTGAGCTAAAAACACATGCTGTTTAAGCGGAAGGAGAAAGCCCAATGGTCCAAAGTTTGAATAAAGAATTCAACTTTTAATTTAAAAATTTGTAAATATTTTGGCGGATCCTAATTATGTAATACCATAAACAAAAGTATAGATGAATCTTTATCTTCAACAGCACCAAGTGCTTTTAAATATCAGAAAGGAATAATTACAAAATTCTGAAGAATACAGATAATACTTTTCTGCACATAATGAGTCCTTAAATTTCTTTTCATTTATTCATTTATTAAACGCTGATAAAATTCTGATTCAAAATTGTATCAAGCAGATTTTTCGATCTTCTGAATTTTACGAAGAGAAGTATGTTGTCAGCGAAAATCGCGATAATATACAAATCATTTTATGAAATACTCTTTAAAGTTTTTGTACCTGATTTAGATGAAGCTCAACTATTTGTTTTTTTTTTTTTTTTTTATTAATGAGATCTAAGAGAATTGGTGTGCAACTTTATTCTTAAGCATTTACTACAAGTCTATAGTAAGCAATTATAATGATTTCTATAATTAGACGCAAATAATATTTTATCAAAAAAACATATTAATGAGCGTTATCGATGAAAGTGAAATAAGCTGAAATTTTTTCAGAAGATAGTTCAAATTAATACATAACTTACCTGAAAATCATATAAAAAATTATTCTATAATCTACTTCTATTAAAATAGTTATACGTATTTTTAATTATCAGTACAATTCAATTTAACAGTAATACATTTGCTTCTTCTAGCATAATTTATTTTATATTGTAGTCATCGATTTCACCAATTTTTACGTAATTATTATTATACAAACTTTGTGACATATTTCTGTATTGAAATGCAGAACCAATTTGAAGTGATTAATATTAAAATTATTTCGATGTAGAAGATATTGAATTAGAAACAAAATTACTTTAAAAAATCAGCTGCATAAAAGTGACATTAAAATAAACCTAATTGTGAACAGTACACGAATACAGTGCATTATAAAAAATGAATGATCTGCCCTTATCCGGTTACTTTCTTCTGTTCGCTATAACTTTTTTACGAAAGTGTATTCGTGCGTCTGAAAGCACGAAACGATACAACGTTCCAGATTCCTCCTCCTTCGTCGTCATCGCCCATTGTATTATTCATTATAATTACTTCTGAGAGAAAAAGAATTTACCAAACAATCTTTTTTCCTTTTTTCATCAACTCAGAGCGAGTGCACAGCATTAAGAGAGAATTGCGAGCTCTAGTAACGTTTAATTAAACCAACTACAGACCTAATTAACGGGAAACTCGCTTCGAGCTATTGTTGCCTCTTCACCGTCTTCCTCCTGTCACTCTTAACGTGTACCGTGGTAGGCAAATCACTTTTAATATTGTCTGTTTGCTTTCGCCTATAAAAATGTTCGATTGACTGTGGTTAAATGCAATAATGAGCTCTCGTCCCACAAAAGAAAATTAAGAAAGCCGCTGTTATCAATGGGTAATAGTTATAATATCCTATCACTTTTCTTTTCTTTTTTAATGATACAAGAAACCATTCCATATACTTACAAAGTACACTGGCTTAACTAAGAAAGAAGAAGGAAAATGTATATAATATAATGCTCTACAAATCAGACCAATTACCTGGTATTTACGATTTTTTTTTATTAATTTAAATTAAAATCAATAATATTCTTGTTACTTTATAAAAATAAGGAATTTTCAGAAATTTTTTAAAAAACTGAAGTGAAAGTTTTTGAAAGTTTGAATGCAAAATATTACTTCATTAATTCCCTACAAATCCATATAAATATGCCGTGTGAAATTAATCGAAAATCTCGAACTTGCTCAAATTTCCCCAGTTTATACATTTTCAAAAACAAAATAAACCATCGCATTTATTTTAAAGAATTTTTTTTTCGTTAAATTACTGAACGATATTTTAAAAGTTTTAATAAACAGAATGGAAAATTTTAATACTTTATATAATCTACTTCAAATTTACTATCTTTTAATTAAGTCCATTTGCTCCCATTGTTTTGAAACGAATCCAATATTTACCATTGATTTGAAGTCATCTTAAATTCAATCGTAGACCTCCATTTATGATTAGTTAGTTAAGTTATTCAACAATATAATTGTAATGTATTACATTGAAATACTCGTTTATACATATCTATTCCAATTTTACAATCTACGCCTATACAGTTTTTTTATTTATTTTGCTTAAGCTTCACGTAATATATTATAGTACAAAATATTAGTTTGTTTATAATGAAAGAATTTATGAAACTGGAATTCTTAGTTATACAGTTAATGTGTCATTTATTAAATACTTACAATATTTTCATCCACAGTAATTTAATTTTAATTCACAGTATCAAAAATTTTTAATTACGCAATCTCGACTATCTCGAGCATTGAATTTGCTTTGAATACTTAATTTTGTAGGAAAGACAGTATTTTGCCATATCAAATTATACAGCATTACGATTTACTACATCATATTGAAGATGTTACGGAATATTAATATTATAGAATAGATATTATTCACAATAAACGAATTTTAATTTAGCATTATTTTAAACAGTATTCGTACTTCCTTAGACAGTTATTTTCAAATATTACTAAACTTATATTACGACTATTGCATTGAAATATAGTTAAATATTTTTACAGTATGTGTTAAAATATATCATTACAACGAATAAAATTACAATAACCAGAAATGTAATACATTAGAATTTAACGCACACATTGTATTAGCTGGAAAATTGAAAATTTAAATCTTAATTCAATTATCCTTTAATTAAAAAATCCACAACCTTAAAGTACAACAAAAGTAGGTCTTTCGCAGACTTGACAGTTAAGTAATTAAATCCCTCATCCCTATTGCCTCATTGATTTCCTTTGAAGCGAAAGCTTCATTGAATTAGTAATTACAGTTTGATTGTACGTCAATATCAAACTCCAGCTACAGCAGACTTGTGATCTCTTTTATTTATCTAAAGTCTTTGTATAAACTCGATAGAATTTTTAACTGACGTCATGCCCGTACGTACAACCACAGTTTACTATTCATTATCTGTGTAATAGATACAAACGAATAAATGCATGTATGTAGAAGAGAACGCGCGCAACCACATTCACTCTTCTCTGTACTCTGTGGAGCAAATCCAGCCTTGACACACTCACGTGCACAAAAGCTTCGATTCTAAGGGAGAGTGGGACATTACGTTCATATAATTATATAAAAAGTATTTACTCTTAATTATCCTAACTGGAATTAATGAAAAACAGGGTCCTTTACTAATACGAATACAAGAGATAGCAAATATGGCAAAAATAAACAAAGATTACAAATTTTACCCAATTTTCGCTAAATGAAGTTCGGGTATTCCATTACAATGGCCATATCAGAATATATTATTATAAATTATTTCACATGTGTACAGATATTTTTACCTTATATTTTTTAAAATATTTGTTTCATATTTTTTTAATTTATAATATTAGTAGTGTTTATAAAATATCTTCTGAGATCGTCAAAAGAATTGAATAAGCAGTATAAAGTGCATTTTACCTTTTTCACGCATTAATCAAATTTCTTACTTTATGCGAGTGAAATTTTTAATAAAGAGCTTAATAAATTTTTAAAGCTAGATCAACACAAAATTATATATAAACATCTATATATTTACGTTTCGAAGTTAAAGTTAATTTGCGATAAATCGACTAAAGTTATATTTTATTTATCGATATTTCTTAATTGCAGAAATAATATTTCATTTACATTAATTAACATAATTTATTAGGTTAATAAGTACAATGCTCGAATACACTTTATTTTGAATGAAATGCAAATGAGGCTCTGCGTACTATTTAGTAGATTAGATCGCATCGCCCATTCGAAAATTACAATAACAAACGATATAATAAAATTAAGTTTGCTTTCACGCTTACACTACTTATTCTATAAAATATCAGGGCTACCTCTTATATTTTATTCATTACGATGCGTTTTGAATAGAGAGTATAAAATTGATTAGACGATCATAGCGACTAGAACCCTCAACAATTCAAGAATGTATCGCACATATTGAATAGCAAAAGTTTTCCATGTACAATTGATGAATTTGCTTGATAAGAATACTCATTTTATCGACGAAAAAAGCCATGAAAGTTAGTGTATTATAACAAAGATAAATCAAATCCTTAGCTATGAATGCTTTTCTTTTTACTTTTATTTATTAAATGAAGTTTTGCAATTTACTGATCGTGTACGATTGAGCAGGTGGTAGCTATAACCGCGTAAGTGCGTTTAAATCGAACGAAAATTATTGCGCACGAACGTCATAAATATTTATGATTTCACGTGGAAAACTGCATCAATATTTACCTGGAATACGTGATAAAATTACAATGTTCATTAAAATTCAAAGGCACAGTTTGCTTTCTAGAGTTGAGCACGAAAATGCATAAAAATCCTTATTACACAAAGCGATTTACAGCGAAGTTTCACAGGAGGATGTCCCACGCGCACGACGAAATAAGCCAGAGGTAAATAAGGGGGAGCACGCGCGTCAAATGGAATCTGAGGTAAAAAAGAGCATTAAGAAAGCCGAGGAGATACAGAGGGTTCAGAAAAAAGGGAGACATATATTCTTCGCCCTTGCGACACCAATTGCGAAAACGACTCTCAGAGAGACGGTGGCTATCTACGATATGGGCACACTGCCGAAGGGAGTAAAGACCTACAAAAGCTTACTCGTACTGAAGCCTTTCGGCACTTGCGAGTCTTCCGGTAGCACCGCGACGCGGCTAACAAACACGGGATAAATGTATTTACTACGAAATGAAAGAGCTAGAAGGAAGTATCCGTATCCTTTTTCTTCTGCTACATCGCGTCCCATTGCCTAGCGCCTATAGCCTCCTGCATAACTTATTAGCCACAAAGAGCTGTTTGCGAGCGGCTAGGGATAGGCGCACTATCTGCTCCGGTTTTACTTTGCTTCGATTTACTTCATTAACGAAGAAGACTGTATTTTTAGTTCAATCGTAGCGCCGACTTTCAACGCGAATCTGTCATTTTATTCCTACAAAATACAATATTTTCACAGCAGCTGTAAAGCTCTAACAATCTAGGCGAGCATTTTAGAAATAACGTCACTGGGGTAAATATTACGACACTCGAAAGTTAGAAAAAAAATTTAAATAAAAACTTGAGCAAAAATGTATTTAAGATTTCTGTTGCACTTTACGTAACTACGATCGACTTCAAGTTAGTTAGATTTTGAATAACTCTTACTTAACGCGTGTGACATATGCTGAAGCTACGAGGAAAATTCCTTTAATTCCCATTATTCGATAGTTTAATCCAATTTTATTCAACCTTGAATAATTTTTACTTGATGTAATTGTATTTCTACTTACTCGCTTCTCTTTTAGTAAAAAAAATTACTCACAATTTCCCAATTTTATTTATCTTACATAAATAAATTTTGGATGTGAACAATGATAAACGAAACTGAGATTTAAGTCGGGTGAAGTAATTTATTGACGATTTTAGCAATGTATGCTAATAAAAGGTATTCGTTATGTTTTGAGTTTTTATTAATCGTAAAAATTATCTAACTAAAAGTACAGTCTCACGTAACTAATTCGTAATTAGAATTAATTTGTAACGTTATTACCGATATCGTTATTATTGTCATAGCACACGAGTGTTTGTATAAGTAGCCAGGCAAAGTTCTGTTTTGCTGGAAATAATGAAAAACTGCAAGCGGTAGAAAATATCGCTTTCAGCTCAAAGATATCATCACTATGTAACACATAACCTTGAATTACATATGATGAAAGTACCTGCAGTGTGCCTCGATTGTTCTTTGTTCGGAGGAAGAAATTTCGAGACTTCCGCATTTAACTTTTCACAGATCAAATTGCACGTGCAACTGGAAATATAAAGGAAATAAACTAGCATTAGCAGAATGCTTGCTCTTCGTCTCCAACTTTTACTTACTCGCTTTTCTTTCTTTGGAGTTCATTTAATATGATAGACGAAGCTTGTTAAATTTTTAGTGGTCGATATATAATACACAGAAAAGAAAGTTTATTCGAATGTAGACTATAAATAATCATATCATTGTTGTCTTCGGTATGAAGTATTCAAAGAAATTATAATTCAAAGTAATTTATCGTTCTTCGTGCAACATATATTTTAAAATCCAATGAGATATTGAAAACATTGATATCAATATACAAGTAGCAATTGTTGTTAGTCCATATTCTTTATACAATTGTATACACATAAAATCACATCTCAATTTAGCAATTAAGAATATGAAATTATATTTCATGTCTATATAAAATTTTAAGCAATGTTGCCAATTTAAATAAACGATATAGCATTTATAACGATTGAGTTTGAATTACCACATTAAGAGTTTGCGTGTTAAATATGTGAATAATAGTAACGAGCAAAAAAATCATTTTATTTTTAATTTGTTATTATTACATTTCATTCGATTAATTTAATGGTAACAAAAAAAAGTTGTTATAATTAGTTAAAATGACGATTATTCTTGTAAAATAAAATATTTAAAAAGTAGTGAACCTTAACTGATTACAACAAATATAATATCAATGTATAAGCAAATCTAAAGTTTAAGTAATCGAATGTCCATCGGATATCTTAGAGTAAATACGCGTAAAAGTACATGAA
This sequence comes from Platyscapa corneri, assembly GCA_018907185.1. Taxonomy (NCBI): domain Eukaryota; kingdom Metazoa; phylum Arthropoda; class Insecta; order Hymenoptera; family Agaonidae; genus Platyscapa; species Platyscapa corneri. The sequence goes on from JACCHW010000004.1 coordinate 2,216,216, forward strand.
TCAATAAGCTATTCGAACTTTTCTATTGAAAGTTAGTCTACTTGCTCCTACCCTACAAAGTTTTATTATAGAAGTTATAATAATAATTGCAATAATAATCAACTTTATTCTTTTTTTCGATTACGAAATATTATTATCGCAAATAAGACAAATACTGATTTAATTTAATTACAGAGAAGCAAAAACGAATTTCTGCAATGATATCCTTTTTCAAATGAAGTTATATTTTTTCCTCTTCTAATAATACTTTATAATTTTTAATAGTTATAAATTATTTTGCTCTATAGCTTTCATAATAAATATTCTGAAAATATTTATCTTAATAATAGTATCTTACCTTCAAAATAACAAAAATATTTCATCAAATATTTAATTTGAAAATATTATTACAAAACTAAAAAATAATAATTAATAAATAAACTCTTAGTATAGAGCATTATTAGGACAATTTTTAATTACTAATAAGAATTATTTTTTATTTACGTTAAATTTAAAACTGTATAAGTAGAATATTAAATGAATGTAAAATGGGAATACTTAAAACAAAATTAAATAATAAGAGAAATTAAATATCATCTAAAATATATACTGCAAATATTAAATTTGATAGTCGAAAATTAAGAACTCAAAGTTAGAAGATTTTGCTTCATTAATTAGTTTCACTTGAGTAGATCATAAAACTCATAAATAATTTTTCAATAATAAAAACAAATTATAACTAAAGCATTAAATTATTTTCCGACCAAATAGCATAAAGTAATTGATATAAGAAAACAATTGCATTAAATCAACAGATTCACTTAATTTAGATTGTCTATCGTTACCAATTATTAATTTAACTTTTTAATCAAGTTTTATCGCTATTAGATTATGATCTTATAAATTAATTACAAAAAAGTAACTAATTGCATAAGAAGCATTATTGCAAAAATCATTCTATTCGCATTAAAATTCCATCAAAAAAGACAAGCGTAATATTCATAGACAATCGACTTTGACTAAAAACATCAATTCGGTTTCCCAAATCATAACTATCTTATAATAATGATCTCTATATCCAAAAAAATTCACACTTAATACATAATTATCTATAAATTGTTATAGCTGAACATAAAATGGTATTAAAATTCAGAATTTGGAGAATGATGCAAATAGAATAGAATTAAAAACAGCTTTGAAAGCTTTTGACAATCACGAATAACAATTTCCATCTTCATCGTAGGTGTATACATGCACCTATACCATAAACGTAAAAACGGTGTATTATAAGAAATCATCGATTAAAAAAATGAAATCTGCTTTTCAATTCGATTAAAATATAAATGTTAAAAATAAATTATTTCTTAAATCATCCTGATATATATTTTAAATATTAAAAAGAAGTTGGTTAATAATGAAACAACAGTATACGAAAAAAGCAGTATAAACAAATTCAATTTAGACAGTCTCTATATTTATACGTACATAATTGAGTCGAGGCTTTAAAAGTTTTAGTTTCGAGTTTCGGGCGATTTGGAACGTAACCTTTTTAATGTAAAGCCTTTTAAAATAAATGCTAATAAGAAAAATAAGCTAAACACTCTGATTTTCCGAGCGTACATTATAAATAAACAGATTAATCAGGCGCTCATTGAATACGCGCGCATCAATCACTATAATACGGATAGATTAATGCATTTGGATAATATCTGACCGATAATAACTGGGTTCTCGGGTACCGCTAAAAAAAGGTAATAATTCAGTCTCGCGCTCGTCTTCGCAGGAGGAGGCAATCCCTTGCAATTCATACCTCTTTCATTTCCATACGCGCCTGAGTCTGCATCCATTACACAGTGGCAAAAGAAAAGAAGAATGCATATAGTGAAGCGCGGACTTGGACGGATGGGGCAGGCATTTAACGGTAGAAGTGCGTCGTGGCCGAATAATAAAACGAAAGTCGTTCGCGCGTCGCGGTGGGAGCTTCGCTGCTTGGCGTGTTGTCGGTTGGAACGACGCGTCGCCGAGTTTAAAGTCAAGGGCGACAGACCCAGAGGCACCGCAGTTCGGTTCAGGATTGGCTTCAGGACACAAGCGCGTTGTAGATAATCGATATAACTACTAAAGTTCACGATGCACTTAACCATCTGCATAGCAACGCCAAACACTTTTGTGTGCGTGTGTTTACGTGCACATGCGTCCGCTGTCTCCAATGCTGCATTTCTTTCTTTGTTTACTTTATAGCTTCCTCAAATTCCACTTACGCTATCTTACATTACATTAACATTTTTTCTTTTTTCTTACACGTCCTATAGTTATTATTATTATTATTGCTTTATTCTGTTCTTATTCTTATTGTTAATATTATTTATTACAATCTGAATATTATGGTGAATCTAAAATTTGATTGATTGATTTTGATGATTTCCTTGTATAATCGTTATTTATTTGGCAATGCTTTTCCTTTATTAACAGAAAAACAATAAATAAACAAAACTATATAACTACGCTTTACCGTATTTCTCTCTCTCTCTATCTCTGCCTCACTTGCTCATATCATTCTACTATTCGGTCTTTCTCGTAATGTTAATTGATCGATTCCAACGATGCTGGATAAACTTTTGTCTTCAAGTATTGTCTTGATTTCTTGACTCTTCCTATCACTTTGTTATGACTTCAGTTTCCACTACTATTGTTCTGAATGAAGTCTCTACCACTTGACTCCAATATTTTATCTATATATTCAAACTAATGATATTTAAAACCTTTTAGACTAATAAGTACAATTATAAGTAATGAAGTGTTTCCCTTGCAGTTAAAAACAACTATTATCTTCAATCCTTTAATATCCCATTATTTTCATAGATGATAAATTTGGCAGTTTTATTTCTTTTGTTAATAATTCTTCTTTCTGGTTTCTTTAAATATTTTTATATTTGCTTAAAAATTCTTTTATTTCTTTTAAACTGTATAGAATAATTTTATTTTTTATGTAATTCAATATACTATATCTATAAATACACTTTTTATCATGTCTTCTTGGAGTCAATTGTTTGTTCAATCTCAATCATAGTTTATTTATAACTTATCATTGATCTATAATATTTTTATTTTTTACTAGCATTCTATTAATACTTTAACTATATGTCTTATATTAAAATATATACCGAGTTATTTTTTTTAATTATCTCAATTTCTGTATTATAGTTGGAACTTTATTTTAATAACTAAATCCAAGCTGTTGTTTTTAAACGCTTTTTTATGAAATTAATTTTCTATAATAAATATCTCTTTGCAGAATTTTATTGATATTTGGAAGTAATTATTATCGATACTGTTCCGTATCAAAAAAAGTATTTTAAATTATTTTATTTATTGTTATATTATGTTTAACCACTCGATTAATATTTTCTCTTTCTGTAGAATTGATTGATGTAAGACTTCAATGTTAATTTGTTATTCATTTTCATCATTTAAAACTTCTATATGTAAATATTATAATTATTAATATTATATCATTATATTATATCGTTGTCGTTGTTGTCATCGTTGCGGTTGTTGTTGCTATTATTATTATTATTCTATTATCATTATATCCAAATCATATAAAATTTTGTTATTTTGTTTTCTGAAATATTAACCCAAAAAATTATATACTCTAATTTATGTTATAAATGATATTTTTTTTATGTTTTCTTTGTTGATCTGTAATGAGATTTATATAAAAATTTTTTTAAATCTACAAGATAAATGCACCTTATTTCATTCTTAAAACTTTAATTGTCTTCCCAAGATTTATCTTAATTTTTAAACTTTTATATCGAATGTTAATATCTTGTGTATATTTTTATTTTATTTATCTTTTTATCCATACTCTATTAAAATATATTTTGTTTTACTTATTCTCTCATGTACTAAACTTATTTATTAAATTTATATTAAAATTATGTTGTCTATAATTTAAAAATATTTTGTTACTTGCTAAAAACCTTTTTATCATAAATTATATAAATTCTAATAGAATGAATAAGTAAAGTCAACTGTATATAATCTTACCTTTTATTATCTCTCTCGCTCTCTTTCTCTTCCTCTCATTCTATAAGCCAACTCACACATGCGAGTGAACACAAACACATATATACACATGTATTACTTTTGAATCATTTTAAAAAATAAAAGTAATTATTGAGATGAAATTTTAACGCAGACAAAATTTTGTAAAACATTCAATATAACTTCTTCAATATAATAATATTAGCTTAATGTTTTTGTCTTTATAAGTGCATTTTCAAGAAAAAATAGTCTTCCTATAAATTATATGAACCAAATTATATCCTTATTTTTCCTTGAGAAAGTTATATTTTGAATTGATACATTTATAATTTATATTATATATTATAATTGAAAGGTACATACAAAATTAAACGTATAATTTTATTACATAGAAAATATTTTTTTTTGTTGATACAATATACAATTAATCTAAAATTTTCTCTACTGTTTTAATGTGAAAGATAATTCCATAAGATCTTGCCATTTTTATATAGTAAAATAATATTTGAATTATTGATTTTCAATTAAATCTGTGATATTATTTCTAACAGAAAAGAAATATTTTTCTTCAAGTTTTTGTTATAATTAGAAGACACTTTAAGTAATATCAAAGCAATGTTCAATAATTTTTAAAGATAATTATAATTTATAAGTAAGCTAATATAAAAATTAATAATAATTTTAATGAATTGATAATTGTAAAACTACAAAACCAATTTGTTCCAACAATTAAAATTTTAGTAATAAATTTTTTAGATTCTTATCCATGTATAATTTTTTAAACATTTTATAGTTTTGTTTATTATTGTTGATGTACTGACATTACTACAAGGCTTAAAATCAAATGAAAGTATTAATAGAATTAAGTACGGATTATTTACAAAATAAAAATTTATAATTACTTTTAAAAAGTTGTACTACAGTAACATCATCATATATCATGCAAACATTAACTTCCAATGAAATCGTAGCGTAATTTTTTTTCTTTAATAAAATTATATTTATATGATATTTATATATTTAAATTATGGTTCAAGTGATATCTGTGAATCGTACTGGAACAATTAAAAGTTACGAGAGTTTTTAAAGGTTTATGAAACTTTTTCAGCTTCGTTATATTGTGGTCGAACAAAAATATTTTTTATTTTAGAAAGCAGCATTACATTAATAGTTAAAGTTTCGTATGTAGTTGAATGAGATTTTAAATTATAATGGAAAATCTTAAAGGGAATATTATTTTATAGTAATAAAAGTGTATACCTATTTTTAAAGTAATAGAATTTTGAAGGTATTGAATTTCAGGAACTGTAATTAGTATTATTGATTCGTTAATTCATTTAGTAAACTAACTATTATAATTATTTTTCTCATTAACCTGCCGTTTCTAATATTATTATAAGTTAAATATTAATATTTAATATAAAATACATAACGAAGGAAATATATCACTTATTTTCAAAATAATTAAATATTTATTTATCTCATCGAGCTTCATTCGAGGTATATCTTCATAAAATGAAGATATGCTAAATTTATAAATTATTAGTGATGTGATAATATAAGTAGCAGATCAATATATGGAACGGTAAAATCCAAAAATGGTTTTATAGTTCATAAAACGCTCCTTGGCTGCTGGGATTGCGCCAGCACGGAAATCTTCGAGTTTTAAAATATAAAGGACGAAAAAAATAGGGATAACTGAAAATAAAAGGAAGCGTAAAATTAACATTTGCCTCGGCCACGTGGTGGTTGCAAATACATGTACATACAAGCACGTGTATAAAGTACAGTAATATATAAAAGGTATACATGAGGAGTAGGCAACGTAAGGATAGCGCAAGTATTACTCCCAGCTCCCGGAGAAATGCAATAGAAATGCAAGCCCTTCCATTTCTATTTCTCTTTTTATTCTGGCTCTTTTAAAAAAGAATTACAAGTCTACAGGGCCGTCGAGACGGCGGAGGACGCGTGGACAGTCGACTTCGAGATCATCGTCAACACTCCGGATAATTAGAGGGAGTCATGGCGGAAACGAGGCGCAATACGCATCCAACGATTTATTGGTCAAGCGAGGCCAGGGGACAACGATGAAATATCTTACTTGCGGATTCATCGTGGTTTCCATTACTTTTCACACGAGTATTCAATAAAATGGCTTGATGTTACAGCGCGGTAATTGAGATCACGAATTTTTATTACTCATTAGCTGGATTATTAAAATACAAGCTTAAACTTTTCAAAATTCCCTTTGCTATTCAACTGTTGTTGTTTGTCGTTGTTGTCATTATCATTGTTTTGTTATCATCTTAATTGCAGATAGGAAGTGTATAAACGATTGATAATTTAATATACTATCGAAGATTTAATTGGGTATGTTATTTTGTTTAAAAGTTATTGAATTTTTATTTATTATTGCAAAGACTTTTGAAATCACAATTTTCAATGTTTTCAATTTCTTTATGTAAGAGTATAAATAATGTTTTTGAAAAAAAATTATATTATTGATTAATAATAATACTATTATAAACGTATTATCGAATAAACCTTGTACTAAAAATACATTTTTTAGTATTTTTATTATGTAACTGTTTTTTCAAATTAACAGATATAAAATTATCATTTATAATTAATTTTAATTTTATATTTCATATTAACGGCTCATCTCAAAAAAGCATTAATGATAAATCAATTTTTTAAGAAATTGGAGTTTTTTTCTTACGCTTATATTAATTTTTATTTATATTTCTCATTGATTTATTTGTACAAGATTTTGTACGGTAATATATTATTACACTGCATAATATTAATAACATTGAACTTTATACAACTTATAACTACGTAGACCAATTTATGTTCAATTTACAGCCTATAACTTAATTTGGTTCAATTTCATTTACTGAAATATAATTACTGCACATCCTCATCGTACTACAATTTAGATAAAATCATTTTAAAAGTATTATGAATATCCAAAGATAAAATGATTACAATAAGTAAATATATAATTAAAAATCGTGTAAGTTTATTATTAATTATGTGAGTATGTAAGTACAATAAAATATTAAGAGATAAATTTAACGAACATTTCTTGTAAAAAAACTTATTGCAGTTTACATCACCGGCTCATCTCAAAAGCGTTAAATATTAACGTAATCTATAGTAAATGTTGCATTAAACACAGCAAAACAATACTCATCGTGATTTATTAGACAAAAAGAAAAACTATGAATATCGAGGCGTTAACCACCACGAATTTAATAGATGTTACTGGTTGGTAATGAATTAAAAGAAACAGTTATTTATTTTGATACGCGCTTATTAAATATAAAGGATATATGATTACTCTCCTATAGAAAATCGACAACCATTTGTTTGCTAATTTTACGGGTAAGAACCCTAATAGCTTGTATTCATGTTTTATCGTCTATCCATGATAAACAAGAAAACTCGAATACATATTGCGAACCGACTTTTACTCGCGTGGGACAGTATCTTCTTCGATTGGGGTCCGGCTGCAATTCCGATAATTACATCTTAAACTACTACATTCTCTTTCTTTTCGTCTTTCTTTTTACTTTTAGTTTTACTTGAGCGAAGCTGAAAATTATCGAGACACACGCAAACGCGACATTGAAATTGATCCACATTTAACCGGAAGTAGTATCGTTAGCCTTGATCCTAGTTTGGGATTGATCGCTACTTTGCGATAAATCAAGTTTTCATACCTTGTCCATCACCTACGCTCTGAATTAAGCTTTCTATCTCTCTCTCTCTCTCTCTCTCTCTCTCTCTCTCTTTCTCTTTATCTGTCTGCCCGCCAGCCTGCCTATCTATCTGCTTGACTGTCTGTCTACCTGCCAGTTTGTCTGTCTGTCTGTCTGTCTGTCTGTCTGCCTTACCGAACCAAACCTCATAATACATGTACATGCTGTCCTCGCATGTATGAATATTTAATGAACCACGAGCGTTCACCTTTTCTCACAATTTACCTCTGTCAGCAAGTTTCAGGCCTGGAACTGCAACAGGCAGTGCTAGAAAGAAACACAGCAACAGCAACTAACTTTCACTTTCCCTCTCAACGAGTGTACGTAGTTACAGCTACAGTTCCTCTCTCTCTCTCTCTCTCTCTCTCTCTCTCTCCTCTTGCTCGCGTCAATAGTTCACCGAGTCACCGTGTATACTAACTGCATAAAGATACACAAGCTTTGTTCCCCCTTCTATCTCTCGTTTCGTAGCAACAATACAACTCACAAATACTCGCTCATGATATTCGACACTTAATCTCTCATTTTGAAATTCATTTCCTCCTCACTCTATGCATTTTTCTTTTATCTGTATAATTCCACAGAATGCATTTTTGGCAGCCTAAAACAACCAGAGAAGTATTCTCCTAGATACAAGAGATTTTAAAAACTCGTTGCACAGAAACTGTACAATAAGAACGTTGACATTCTATCATTAAAGTCAATACATTTTAACATTCCTAATTAATTTTATTAAATTTTTTTAGATGAACATGCAGTGCGTAAATTTTGTTTTGAAGTATTTTTCTGGTTACAGTGTATGTTGTCGAGCAAATAAAGTTTATTTCGGTATTTAATTATATTCTATTTAAAAGTTATTACGTGTTGCATAAACGAAACATCGATATAATTCTGTAAACAAATATGTTGAATGATGGCGACTTGATTTATATTAAATTCGTTGATTATACATTAGAAATAAAGTTTTATACTCGGTACTTTTAGCTCTTATATACCATAAATAACTTAATAAAATTATTATCTTTTTTATTTATTCGAACACTATTTTACAAGAAATTGTGGAGTGAAATATAATTTAAGAAATATATTCGAATTATTATTTTATAATCGCAAAAGAATTTTTTATTTAATCTACACAAGTATTTTATTAAGTGTATATATAATTGATATATTATAATATAATTGATGTAAATATACATTTAATTAACATGTATTACTATGTAATTATGACCCTTACGTTCAAAATCACTTGGATTGATTATCATTTTAGCTACTTGACAAAATATTGGCGAGTGTTTTATATAATACAATAATTTATTATTAAAATAGATTCTCATATCAAGTATTTTCCCATAAGAGAGATTAATGCATTTATTGACTATATTCAATAAATTTTGTATAATTTTTATAAATAAACGCAAATTATTCTTCCCGAAATGAGTAATGATGTTGGTAAATGCATTGTATACGTTTTGTAATTTCATGCAGATTAACTAATTTTGATAATTAGATGGGATTCCTGCTTCTTTGAAAACTCAAACTAATTTGGTAGTAATGCTTCGAGACAGGAAATTCACAAATAATAACAGACAGCCCTTGCTCTTAAAAATAAGGGAATACGCAAATGTCTTTTAATTTAAAACTTTTATATTTTCCAGTAATTTACCGACGTCATAGCGCCACACACTCATTATTGTTTCCCTTAGCGAATGTAAAATAGAATATCAAAGCAACGTTCTGCAATTCTTTTATTTCCTATGTCTCTCATTCTTGCTTCTCATCTTTTTCACTCGCGCGCACACACACACACATATATATATTAAAGAACTTTCGTTAAGCTTGAATGAGCGGTCAAAACAAAAAATCTAGAGAACGAGGGAGGGAGAGTTTAAAAGTGAGATAGAGAAAAACAACGCAAGAGAGCCTGAAGGCTAACAAATCTTTTTGAAGGAAATCATACTGTCCTTGCGCAGGACGCGCGCACACGCTTATTGGCATTTGTGCTCGTTCTCTGCTGAGTCTACCTACTGCTACATCACAGTACGGTGCAATCCTCCAAGGATAATAATGTCGGAAAGTGCACTCTACGAATATAGCTTGAGCAGAGCTGTTCGCTAATGATTTATGACGAGGCGTGCATACGGACGCGCTTCCATAAACGGCAAATAAACTTTTTCTGCTCACGGAAATCTTTTCTCTTTCCCTCTCTCTCGTACACTCTCACACTCTTTTTTGCTTCCTCCTTATCTCATTTCGCCTTTCGTTATCACCCTATACTCGATATGCGTTATGAATATCTACCTCTATCTCTATGTTTTTTACGTTGATGAATAGACATTTTTCGTTTCATTTTCTTTTACACGATAGTTGTATTGTTTGCGTTTTGGCTTTGTTTTGCTGAGTAGAAAAACGAGTTCTTATTGCCTCTTCGACGTCCTCTAAAAGAGTTTACGGTCCGACTGAGTGTAAATTTAACTTTCTTCAGCAAATAATAGAGAAATAATTCAAACTAGAAATTATTTAAAAGCATAGACGTATTTAAATAATTTATTGTTTTATCTCAAACTAGATTTGTAAAATATTTAAATTTTTTATCAATTTAAGATGAAATAAATTAGATTCTATTTTTTGTCACAATATATTTTTTTGCGTCAATAAGATATATTCAGTAGCTGTAAATTATTAAATTAACTATTTTGCTTTGGTGTGAATTAATTCATATTTAATTTATTCATAATATTTGACGAACCAATATTTTGAAAATATATGTTACTATATAATTTTACATAATTTATGTTTATTTCAATATTTAACAATATAAATTCGTAATTGTTCTCATGTATTGTTATAAGATACTACACTGGCGTTACTAGCGGTACTAAGATCATATCTGAAATGATGTCTGTATTCCCGAAATTACGGGTAAAATCTGTATTTAGAATTTTTACCAATTTATGAAATATCTTTTAAATCCTTAGTGTTTTTTAATATATTAATATTATTTAAATAAATAAATTTTTTTAATAATGTTCAGTTTCATATAAAATCAACAAATTTAATAGTAATTATTGATAACAAAATTTAATATTCGTAAAAAATCTTCAAATTCTTCATGTTCCAATAAATTTTCCACTTATATTTTTTAATGTTAAGATTACAATATCTCGTAAACTGATTTTAAACCTATTTTGTAAGCTGATCAAATCTTTTAAAGATTTTATTATATATTAAGCTAACTAAAACCCTATCAATATGCAATTTGTTTTCTATTTATATACAAATAATGTTATCCTTAATTCTATTATCTATGCTATCTTATTTGTGACAGCCTTCTGTCGAAGCAAAACTTTGAATCTCACCGTTTACAAGCTATATTTACTTCACTTGATCGGCAAATCTCCTTGCAAAACGTACTATTCTTTATCTTAAAGGATAAAGTTGATTGTTATTAAATAGTTATCGTATATATTTGGATTATTAAGAAATATCAGATTATTAAGACTTAAATAACAGACTATAATTTTATTTAAATAAATCAGATCAACTTTCTTAGCATATTAAATTGTCTTCTCACCTATCTCGTTTCTATTATCGTTTCACGTTTATGATGTAACGCACCTGATTCAATATTTTATTATATATATTTAAATAGCTTTTTTAGAAACATCTTAAAAATATTAACACAGATTACTACTTATTATTTATCAATAAGTTTGTGTTACTATTCCATGAAGATCAATCATCTTTATATATAGTCCCCATAACTAATAAATCAATCAACATCGATAAAAATGTTTCTCTTTCTCTCTCTCTCTCTGTAGGCTATGCAACAGTATTTTTATAAAATACATCAAGATCGTCAAGTTAATTTTAATAACTTTCACAACAAATATTTTGCTTTATATCTTTTTATTGAAATATCTATAAAACACCTATGCTATATACATTTATTTTTATTTATAAAATATTCGTTGTAAAAAAGTTCACTTTAAAAATCTTTAAATTAAATTACGCAATTCTTATTTACATATATAATTAATGATACCTAAGTCAGTATATTAATATCAAACGTACTAAGAAATAGTAATTATATTTTTCCATATGTAATTAAGCTTAAAATAATCATATTAAGTTAGAGTTTATATATCTTTACAGTAGTTTATAAATACATTTTTAAACGTAATACAAATACTTATTTCAAACAAATTGTTTAACTATAAACATTAATTTTTTTTCTCTAAATAAATTTAGTAATTTCAAATTTATAATATAATTTCAAACACTCAATAACGAGGATTTATAACTCTAAAATTGTTTGAAAATTATCGATTAAACTCTTATTTTAGGATCTTCAACAATATTCTATATACAAAATATTTACATCTTTCATAAAGATAAATTTGATGATTAATAACAATGATATAACTTTGAAAATAAAGAATCTAAACTTTCTTTATAGTAATTGAAAAATTATTGATTTACTTGTCAATAAGTATAAATATTAGTAATTTATTAACATACACTAATTAAAACTTTTTTATTACTTCTATTTACTACTAATTTATTAATTATTAAATTTATCGCGTAATCCTTCATTTAGGAAATAATTTTTATATTTTATATTCTTTATTAAAATAATTTATATATTATTTAAAAAATAATAATAATAATAATAAAATTTTACGTATTCATTTCATTATAAAAACAAAACTTTCATAAACAATAATAGTAACTTTTTCTTATTGTTTTGTATACAGGAAATATAGTAGAACTTTTCGATGTTGTAAAAAGACCAATAATTAGAAATTTCAAAACAAGTACTTTTATCAAATGCTGAAAAGCAAAGTTGACTAAAAATCATTACTTTTTTTACAAAATACAATTCAAATTTTTTTTACAAATAAATTTAACACTGAGTTAGGTTATTCAAAACTTATGTCGAAGATACTATATTAAAATATTAATTGGTATAAATTGTGTTGAAACATATTTTAATTATAACATCAATACCTAATAATTATTTTGTACGTAAAGAATTAAGAAAATTACTTCTAGTATTCAACATATAATCAAGAATATTATATATAATTTATTGTAATTAAGATATGTTTTGGTCAACATTAAAATCATAGATTCTATTACTAAATAATGTTTATAAACTTTGCAAATACTATTATTATATATTCTGTGTGCAAAAATTTAATTAAAATTTTTAACAATTAAATTCTAAATTTATACATTGTCACGGTTATTCTCTAAAATTCAATTAATTAAAGTATAAAATATTTAATATTATTTAGTCATTTTTTCACTTTATTAAATCTTTGAATAATGATGATAGGTACTTTTCAAAAGACTATTGTGAAGGCTTATTTTATTATATGAAAAATAATTATTTTCGTTGTATTAAATATTCTCTTCAATGGAAACATACTTGAAAATTTAGAAAAATATATTTACGGAAATGTTTTAAGAAACAAAATTGTCTTAATTGTATATTTATTTTTGTCGATTCAATACCTTCCCATCCGTATCATTTCATTACGATAATCTTTTTATTGTAAAAATTTTCAAATGGTCAAAATTTTATTGAATGCTAATTAAAATTTGAGAATTAAGATCAGTTTCAACCTAAAAACTTAATCAACTCTATACCAGATCTTAAAAGGAGGTCATCGGTGAATTGTCTAATTCCCCGAACCACCAATAATATTGTCAACTTCAAATGTAAATTAGAAATTCTTTCAGCGAGAATATTAACAATCGATGACGTATCCTAATACAATTTTTGAGTAACTTAGTTTACTTCGCTTTGAGCATAAGCAATTAATCACATCTAGTATACGCGGTAAATCATTATGAATTGTTATAAATCTTAGTACTTCATACCGCCCTGTCCTAAGAAGTTCGTTGTCTTGTTCTTAAATTGACGATCTATATCGCGATCTTAGTTTTGAGCGTGTTGAGTGTATATTATAGCTGATGACTTGCAAGTTTATGTTAAGTAAGGAATGTCTGTACGAGGAAGTCAACATCAAAACGATTTACACTGGACTTGAGGAATTACTCATACAATCCTCAAACTGTACATGAACAATATATAAAAGTTGTATAATACAGTAGTTAGTAAAATTATATTTTCATGTTATGATATAAAATTTACTTTAATTTATTGCTATAATAGTATAAGAATATATTTTTCAAACGCTTGTTACTTATAGGTGATTGTTTAATACGAATCATTATTCAAAATTTTAATTCTGTATTAAATTTTATGAACTACTATATTATATTTTAGTTAAAAAAACTATTCCATCTTAGTTAATACCCAATATGTAACTTACTTAGAATGTATTTATAGAAAATTTTTTAAAGCATTTTATTAGCTATAAAATTAATTCCTCAGTAGTTTTATTGTTTTTAACATATTCTATAAATGACAATTATAAAACTTTCAAATCAGTATCTGTATACAAAAAATAAAATTTTTTATTAATGCATCTATTATTTATTGTATTTTTAAACATTTTACATGAGTAACTAAGAAAGGAACTTTGTGAGAGATAAATATGTTTTAAAACAAATTAACGAAAAAGTCTGATTATATCTTTTTATTAGACAATATTCAGTGGCTATAAAATTGATAATAGTTTAACAGCTACATATATTAAAATATTATTAGCTAATCTCGAGGTAATCATTATGAATAAACTAATATATTTTGTTTAAAAAACTATCAATATTTTAGAGAATGTTCCCCAATTTAAATACAAGTTTTTGTATTTTGTGCATGTTGGTTCTACAAAAACCTTAAATATACAATTTATGAATAGCATTCTTATTAAAAATATAATTATGGATATTATAATATATGATTGAACTTAATTATTTGAGAAATAAAAAATAAAGTACTAAGTTCAGAAAAGTTTATTATACTCGATTAAACTTAAGACTTAGAATACTTCTTTGTAAATTTTTAGATCGTTTAAATAAGTGAAAAATGTAATTTCTTTTAAAAAATTATTTTTAATTAGTAAATAAATCACTTAGTAAATGCTAATAAATGCTCAAATACTATTTATATAATATCCAAGCAATATTGTATATATAAATAAAAATGTATATATATCATCTTCTTCTTGTAAAGTTGACAAAAGAAAGATACTTTCTTTAAATTATTTTAAGTTATTTAAGTATCTAAAGTTATCTTTAAGATACTTTCTTAAGTAAATCAAATTCTTTGTGAAATTTTTTATCACATGTACCAAGTATTCAAATATATAATAATTAACTATGAGGTTCCTTAAAAGCCTACCGTATTATCAAGAAATTTAAATATAATTTGTACAGCTTTTATTTTTTCAGTTCGTATACTACATATATATGACAGACTTGTGAAAACTTTCGTGTTTTCTTATCTGTATTCCTTCTACTGCAATTTATCTCGATAGGTTTTAAGAGTTAAAATTTCGAGTATAACTATAGCAAAATTTTTTTATAAAATTCAATTTCACAAACATTGTTAAAAAAAATAAACATTACTGTTTTTATTATTTTATATCTTTTCTCTCTCTTCGTCTGTCTGTTTGTCTCTCTCTGTCTCTCTCTCTCTCTCTCTCTCTCTCTCTCTCTCTCTATTTCTCTCATCGACATAGTTAAAAATTACTTCTTTATGAAACAATTCTTCACCTAACAAACTTATGAATACAATAAAATTTTTTCAGTTAACAAGATTAAAAAATTTTATAATATGAAAGATTACAAAATTAAGGCATTTAAAATCAAATTTTTTACAATTTTTTAATCTTTTTTTTATCATATAAAATATAGTATTATAATATTGATTGAAAGACATAACAACCAACCAAAAAGTTACTTAATAAAATCTAAAAAAAAATTATTATTATTGGTTTAGAGAAAAAAAAAAAATATGCAAATAAAATTAATAAAAATGTAGCCTACAAACAGTGATTTATAATATGGATTTTAATAGAAAACATTAAAAAAAATTAATAATTAAAAAATGAAAAGAATAATTAATTCCATATTAATAGTAGGAACATTCATTGGGGAATGTATTTCAAAGATTTATCATACTTTGAGTTTTGTATTATGACCAAAAACCAAATATAATAGTGTGTTAAGCGAGGAAGATTAGGTCATATTATGAGCAATCATTATTTTTCTCTTATACAGGCTAATGTATAAATCTTTAATATATAACGAAAATATTATTTATCAATTTTGTGTATTGCTAAACAAATACAAAAATATGTATCACAATTTACTTGCTTTAAAGAACTAGAAATTGGAATAAAATTGATTGAGTGGACGTGAAAAAAGACAAATATATCGAATACAATATATTTTTTATTAAACATGTTCGACCGATTTAGGTGTCTTCGTTCTCTTGTTCAAATGAAACCACAAGCTTGCTATCAATCTCTTTACCTTTCCGGTTCTCTTTGCCTCCTTGCTCGCCCACGAAATCAAGCCTTCGGAATATCGAAGTCAGACACTTGAAACACAGTGCACGAAGAAAACTATAGCACACATAGAATTGTAGCCATTTTCGCGCTTAGTACGTCGAAACGAGCAATTATGCGCGTTAGCAACGACGCGTATTTTAGTATTCATAAGAGTGGCATGTAAATGAGCTCACGAACACTCTTTCGTTGGCGTCTCCTGCCGCCTTAGTGTCTTGTCTGCGGGGAGTCTCCCGATCTACATCTTGCGCGTGCCGCAGCAGAGCTCCATTTAAAAATCAACCAAGCCGTTCGTATTTCAGCTCAGCTTCTGGATGAGCTCGAGACGCGCATTGTAGCGCGTCGGAAGAATTACAAAACCGGAAGCAATCTGTATCCTTCTCTTTCCCAACTTCCGGACTTATGCCTCCGTCAAGACAATAGCTGTTTTGTTATTGCCTCCGCACCCGTTCACCAGTGCACAGACAGTCAAAAACACTTTTGAGGGAGAATGAGAGTAACCCATTTTCTCGCTCTCCTACTCTGTTCCTACTCTTCTACTTTTGTTGTTCCGGGACTTAGCCTTTTTCTTGCTGTTTCATCCTATCTTTCATAGCTTCAATCTGTGCAACTCTTGAGAAAATAAACTCGCTTAATCCGTTTTTATTCACTTAAAGTTCTCCGCAGTTCACGTACATTGTTCAATATCACTTTATTATAAATTCTACCTTCCAGTGTCATCTATACTTTTTATTTAATTTGATTAATTAGAATCCAAATTAAGTTAACTATTAGGATTCACAAATATTATAAGATTTATAATTGCTATAAAATTCGAAACTACTCTATTATTAAATTTGGACGTGATAATTATTCCTTGTTTTTCTTCGAATCTTCATTTTATAAAGGTGATTATATTTAATATAATTTGAAAATTGTTTTCGTGAAGAAAACAGATTGAAAACAAGAAATTTCATACTTTAATACAACTATGTACTTCAATTTTTTCAAGCATATCGTAATGTCGTACTTTTGTGCATTCTTTTCATAAAAGAGCAATAGCAATCTTAACTGTACATTCTTTTTTAAAAAACATCAAAACATATATTTAAGTACTATATTATTAAATGAATTAGTTTCGGATATTTTCTTTACAGCAAATTATGTATTTGTATAATTTCTATATATCAGTATATGTATATTACTACTTGAAGTTTAAGAAAAAATACCTAATGTCAAATGAAAATATATTATTTCAAAATTTCTTATACTTGTAAATAAAATAAATATTAAATTAAAAATTAATCTTACAAAAAGTTCACAATATAAAATATTATCTAATTTTAAAGTTTAATTTCTAACACATCACTCAATTCAGTTCATAATAGCATATGTTGCATTATTTATTTACTTTTCTACTTATATAGTTTCATATTCAGCTTCACTTTTAAGTTTTCTTCAAATGATCATTAAAATCACAAATTTTTTATAAATTATATTAACTCATGTTTAGACATTATGAAAACATAATTAGAATGAAAACAGTTAAAAAGATCCTTCAACGAATTCAGCTGCAGATAATAATGTATTTATAAGTGACAGAACTTTTAATTATATTCTATAATTATCAGGCGAACCCTTATTAACAGAGTAGAAGCCGTAATTGATTAAAAGCTCACGAGCTCGGACGCCGAGTTTAGAATGCTCTTAAACCTGTTCAACGCCGTATTACTAATCGTAAGCAATGTCAAAAAGCCGAGTTCGTCGACTGTCAAAAGGAACGAAAATCTAAAAGGTCCCCGAATTTACAACGCTTAATTCGTAACCTAGGCCAGGATCCTTCAGTCACTGGTGCTATCAAGGGCGTATTCAAAGTTGCACATGAGAGATTCTCTGTTACGATCAGAGGGGGCGCGGAACCGGAGGTAGACAAGAGCGATGAAACACCTGCTCACACATGCAATGCAATTACGCACCCAGGTTCAACAGATCAGGTCTCTCCCCTCCATTCCAGCTTTTCCGCTCTAGAAGCTCGCGACACGCAGCTAACAGACAGCCAAAGCCACAGCAGAAACATTTGCTATCCAGTGCCCGGAAACGCGCTGTAGTAACCATGGCTCCCTTTATCCACGCACCTCATTACCGATCCTCATCCATTCTCTAGCTTTTTTGGTCTTTCAATCCGTTACGTACAGTTCCATTTCAACACGTGCCAGACTACTCAATTAATTGGTTTCCCTTTGCAACTCGATCCACGCTCGCTTCTTTTTCACTTTTTCCCTTTGCATTGTGCTTTATCAACAAACTCGAACTTGATATGTAGTGGACAAATAAAGGCGACTTTAGCTTTAAATTACATAAAAATATAAAACTTACATGGGTACATTTTAATACTCGATTAAATATTCTTCAAATTAAAAATAGTTGAAATTGAAAAAAACTTTAATTCTTAATTGATAGTTACAAAAATGTAAATATTTTAGATTGATAAAAAATTGTTTGATTGGTGAAAATGTTTCGATACAAAAAAAATTCAAATCAAATTTCAATCGTAAAAAATGTTATTAAATTCATATAAGTACTTGGGAATTTCATTTATCATCTATTAAATAGGTTCTATAAAATCTTAATTGTTATTGAAATATTGTAATGTTTCTATTAAAGAAAAAAAATTTCGATCAAGTTTCAATCCTTAAAAATGTTTTTAATATGCTTCGGTTGAAGGAAAAATGAATCATTTCTAATCGAAATTCTATAAAAAAATTATTTGTATTCACAATTTTGCTTAGCAGGAGATAGATACATAATATTTACTGCTTTAAAAATAAGGAAATAAGGAAATAACACATTCGTAAAGTTTCAATAATTGTATTTCTTGATTTTTTTTAACGTGAGTTCATTGCTTACGTTAACGCTGCTACAAAGATATCTAAACAAAGTTTCTTGTTTAGAATTTTCAAACATTGTTTAATTGACTTACAAATAAAAATATTTATTTATAATAAAAAATTTTGAGAGTCAGAAAATTTAGCTTGTAATTCTTAATTGGAATTTTTTCAAATAAGATAAAAATTAAAATTAAAAAAACACTAATTAATATAATATCTATCAAAATTATATAGTAAAGATAAAAGCATAGTGCGAAAATTTAATTAACAAAAAAATACTTTGGAATGTATAATTTTAAACAGTTTTCCGAAAATAACAAATATGCATCTGATTTAGAAGCCTTATTGTTCATATTCTATTAAAAAATTGTTTTTCTCCAATATGAATTAATTAAAATAATTGACTTCTATATTACAAGACTAAAAAATTAATAATTTTAAACAATTATGTAATATTATTAGGAAGATTTTTTCTTAAAATTCTGTTAAATTTAAAAAATATTTAAGTATCCCTCTAATGATACTTTTCTAAACTACAAATACATTAAAACACTTAATAACGATTAGTTGATGACAATAATTTTTAGGGCGCAAATGTAAATTTACTCTAATGCATCGAATGATAAAAGCAGAAAATTTTTTATAACTCGCATGTAAATATATCGATTATTTTATTTAAAATTCTTAATTAATAATGGAAAATTAAAAATTATGATTTTATTTTTATTATTAGTTACAATTTCTATGAATTAAAAAAAAATTTTTTTATGTAAGATATTTTCTTACTTAAACTAAAATCAATAAATGCAATAATAATGTTCTTAAATTATATCTTTTTATCCATTCAGAACAGTTTTTTAAAAAAATTTTACATATAGATTATTTTGAGTATTATAATTTTGTCTCTAAATATATAATTAAAAACAATGCTATTGATAATTATTAAATTTGTTGTTAATTGCGGGCTATATTACAGTATTAAAAAGCTACACCTTAAGTACTTTATAAATAATAAAATTTAACTTTATTTTTCGAAAATATGAAATATAGATAACTTGCAGTGAAATTCATTTTAATGATTAACACGGTTTAAAAGTGATTGCTTTTAGAGATTTAAACAATCAAAATATATCTTCCAGTAATATTTTCTGTTTTTTGTTAATTTTTTAATAAAAAAGTATTGGAATTAAATATTATTCGAAAGTTTGGATTAGAGTCTCATTATCATCAATCTTGTGCATAATAATATTTAGATAAATGCGTGAAAAACAATGAATTTGCGTTTAATGCAAAACGAGAAAGAAAGCTTACTAAAATTGTGTAAACACGTCGTTAATCTTGCTTTAATATAATTTTTAAACATATGATACTTTACATGTATGTTAGGTAAATTCTGAAAACAATAAAAGTAAAATATGAATGGAAATTCGTCGAAAACTGGATAAATTCTTCTCATAATATATAATAAAGTCCATGGGAGATTATTCGCGAGTATTCACATTATTTCAAGCAGCGTTGAATTTTCCGACGTAACTCTGAAAATGAACTTTCATAAATATAAATTACACAAGCGCAAAATAGCCTCTATTGGAAAGACCTTCCCTTTGAGTATTGAGTAAAGTTTGGCATCCGAGGTATTTAATTCGAAAACGATACTCTCGTTCACCAAGTTACTTGGCGAAACTAATGTTACGTCGACCCGCGGAATTTCAATCGCGCGCAACAACTTCGCGCCTTTATTATGCGCTCGAATTAGCCGCAAATACGCATGAAGGGAATAATTGCGCGAGCCCTTGTACAATACCTCCGTCGTTCGCGTGGATCACGAACTTCCTCGTAGCAAGACTTATGGAGGCTGACTCATGAAATTCTGGATCCGATTCGTCAACCGATACTGCGAAATCAATTTATTTTTGCATTTATTAAGATGTACAACATTACAACGCAGCCCCGGCTACGGCTCCGAGGTTGTGCATCCAATGAACACGCCATTACGTATCTTACGCTTAAAAAGTCAGCAGCATCAGCATTATACGGGGGGAAATACTTACCGTGGTAATTAATTTTTTTTGAAATCTGTTAACTAATTCGCAAACAATTAAGAACTCAATCTATATGGATATAAGTCAATACCGAAGTGTGAACAATCGTGTTAATTGAACGTATTTAATTGATAATGCGTGTAATAAAGATGAATTATCAACAGGTTAGATAGGTTTATTTCGTAACTGTTTCACTTACTTTAATTATTTATTTCATTTTCGATTGAAAACTTGACTTTCAAAAAAAAACTGATAGTTTTGCAAAAATCGTCTCAAAATAAATGTGTGCAAGTAATTTAATTAATTTTTTAATACTTTCGAACAGGCATTTTATAAAATTCATTTCAGTTTTCAAAACGCCGTTTCAAAATTAACACAAGCAACAAAATATGTCTTTTGTTCGTAAAGGATTTCAGAAAATATTTTGATAAAATCTGTTTTATTTTTAAAGTGTTTCTTTGTTCTAGTTAGCTTTTATAAATAAAAACATACCATTTAAATGCGATTCACGTCAAAATTACTCTTAAAGGTATTTGATGTTCGACATCACATTTATCCATTACATAAAAGTAGCTTTAGTATATTAGATGGCAATAAGTTTCCACAAAATATATCATTTCTAAACAATTTATCCGACGAACATGCTTTAATTGAACTGCCTTAACGTGATTACGAATTAAATTGCAAAATTAATCATTCATTTGCAGTATTAAGCCAATATATTTGATCCTCAAACTCGCATATTCGAATTAACAAGAATAACACCAAATTTTAATACGTATTCGACAATACGTTTTGACAAATATATTACACGCATATTATATACTATACACGCACACGAAACGACATTCTCATCTCATAACTAGGAACGAGGAAAATGAAGCCTCTGATACGCGCCTACTCGTTAATACGTTTACAGTCTATTTGGGGTATTAGCGTGAGCTAATCTGTGCAACGATTACCAATCACGTAGAAAAACCCATCGTTTTTCACTTTAAGCTTTTTACAAATTAATTGAACGAATAGTTTTAAGGATGATCACTTTAAATAATATATTTTATACTCTTTTATATGAACGAGCTACTGTATTTACAGAATATTTCAATTATTTAACTTATATTCAGCGACTTATTTTTGTTTTTAAAAATAATAAAAATTTACAAAAGAGCGCATTTGAAAAATTTGTAATACTTGTTTTTTACATTTAAAAAGTGGTACACTTAATACAATTGATAAACGCAATTCATAAATAATTTTTTTAGTGTAGGAAAACTTTATTTATTTTCAGAAAACAGTATTAATCTAGTTTAAAAATCATTATTGCTTTTACTATATATTATCTTTGAGTTCGCAAAAAAAATTTTTAAATACATAAATATTATAAGATTAACAGTATATAATATTAAGGGATTTTCTATTTATTTTAACAAAATTATGTACATACATAATTTAGTAATTATAATACTACCTGCTTCAGTGCAAGTAGAATATATATCATTTTTTTCATTCGTCACATTTCTCTAATAACTTTTATCAGCATCATTATTTAGAAGAGTCTCCAATTCCCTAGTAGTTAAGTAATCAAATTTTTCCTTCAAATTTTATAACGATAATTATGTAAATATCTTGGAAACTATCAACAAAATAATAAGGGATATATTTATTAGATTTAGCATAAAATGTGATCGCTTCTTATTTACAGTTGAAATTGCTCATTTACATCTAATACCATGCTTACGTGTTTTAGATCGCTGATATATGATGAGGAGTAATATGATACTTGAGTTTACTTCCTACAATGAGGTAGTTGCTCATATTTTATATTTTGGTATACAATGTCTGATGAACTAAACTTCAAAATTGATGTCTACATATGCTTACAGACGACGAAGTTTATTAAGTAAACATATTTATTTTGATAACTTTAATATTCAAGTAAATGATTGCGAAAAGCTGTAGACTAAAATTAATAACGGTAATCAAGAATTAGTAGATATACAATATAAAGTATCGTTATTCGTAAATAACAAAACGAATTGTGAACATCTAGACATTATAACAGATATTTGATATCTCATAATTAATCTTTATTGTAGCTCGATAAACGTGATCATTGAATTCAAGATAATTGTACAGTGAAAATCTTAAAAAAACATTGCACACGTGGATAATTTCATCATCGGCAAACGAAAACATGTAGATATCGAACTCAAAGTATCAGAAACGTAGATATTATGTTAACAGTAAATGTAAATATAAAAACTATGAAACATTATTTTTTAATTATTTAAGTTAATTTTTAGATTGTGATAATTAATTAGCAATTATACTGTTCTCTATAAAAGAAGAGTATAAACAAATTAATTTGTTTAAATAATTGACGACTATATAAAAATTAATTTCTTCTACACATTACGTTACAAATTTATTTTAAATTTCAGATTATATTTTAAAGGAAATTTTATTTACAAAATATATTGTCGAATATCAGGAATTATTTTACTGAAAGTATATTTAATTTCCAAGTTGTACATTAAAACTTTAAGAGTTGATGTCTAGTATTTAGCACTAAAACCGAGCACCCATGCTTCGAATTCCTCATTGTAGTTTTTAGAATATAAAAATTTTTAATAAAAATTTAGATTAATTTTATAAAATTATAATGCTTTTATAATATTATTTACAATGAATTAATAAATTTTGATTAGAATGTAATGTTTTGACTAAAAAAACTATGATTAAATTTTAAAATTACCAACAACTGATAGAAAAAGTGTTATTATTCAAGTATTATATCATATTAGTTATGAACATAATTAATTATTAATTTTAATTCATTAATATTTTGTTTTACTTTCGAGAATACTTTGAAAATGTATAATAAAGGAGTATAAAATTATTTAAAAGGAATTTTAAGAAATTTAAACTTACAGATCTTACTTATGACATGAATAGAAGAATATTAGGATTACAGAACTCAATAATATGTTTCTCAATTATTTGATTTGATTACACAAATTACATTGATTTCGCTTTCTAAAAAAATGCATCGCTTTTGCGATATCGATCGATATAAAATTAATATATTCTTTAAATTATCGATCATATAAAATTAATAAATATATTGGTCATATTATTAGTGTATTGGTTAGTGTTCGTACGCGGATTATTCTTTTTAATCTACTTTCATTGTTTATAGAGTATGGATTCGTCAAGAATTTATTTTAAAAAATAATGTCATTTAAACATCTTGATCCTAATACTGTAATTCACTGCTTATGGTAAAATATAACATGGACCATTGACTCTAATAAAATAAAGCTAATAATTTAACTTAAAATCAAATCTTCACCTACAGGTATGCAATTATACATGAATTAGAGAGTTTATCAGAGAGACAAAATCAAACGTTAATATCCTCGTTGTGAATATATTTAGTTCAACGTTTTGGAGGTAGACGACTGGGATGAGCTTCAACATTCCCGAGCATTAATCCACTTATCTCGGAGTGAAATGCGAGATCGGTTAATTTATGCCTATGCGTTGTGCGAAAAAATTTGCATTCGAAAAATTGAAAGAAATTCCCCCGCTGTTGCTACGCATCCAATAATTGCCAAATCAAACGAGCAAAATCGAACATCGGGTTGCATCGAACGAGCCACCGATACTCGAGCACTGCAGCCATCTCTCGAGCCTTCACTTCACGAGGGCGCACCGTTTTTTAATTTAGCACTCTCCTGCCCCTGCAATTAACGCATATCCAGAACTCGGCTAAATTACCATTGTTTCGCCCTCTGCCGCTCTATCCTCCTGGAAAAATGGGCCCGGTTAGCGTGCCCGTCGAGAGTAATCGGCGAGAATCCCCATCCTCGCTCGTTCCAACCAAAGACCCGGGCAACCAAAATTAGCTCCCGCTCTCCGCACTTTTTCCCCAGTCTGACAAAATCATCGTAGGTGTCCCCACCCCCGGGGCGTGTTTGCGCGCGCGCCGGCTTCAACTGCAGGTTGCCCCGACGGGATATATAAACGCGGCAGCCGCCTGTTTCGCCCTTTTTGCGATGCCCGCCCAGTCGGAAATCGCGCGCGTCGCCAGCCAGTTGTGACTCGAGCGTCACGGCGAAAGCAGGACCGGTCGTGCATTCACTAGATGCTGGTAACGCGTGTTCGAGCGTCGAAGAACCTGGGTAAAGAGGCAAACGCCATGGCGTGCGGATCAAGTTTGCTCGAGAATCGCTGTGCCATCGCAGAAAGCGCTCGATGTTTGTAAGTGGAACGTTTTCGAACGCTTTTTACTTGCTTCTGTTCGAGCTTTAGGAAGAAGGCTCGCGTTACTACTGATAGGATGCGCGAGTCGCTGGGGTTTTTTATTTTAGTCTTTAGAATCACCCGAGTGTTTGAATACATCGACGAGCTCCGCTAACATCATTTAGCTACGATAATGATGAAACTTGAATCTGCATAATAATAAACGCGCTACAGCTTTCCCGGCTTGAAAAAAATCAACGACGTGCATCATTATAACGCGCGTTTTTGCCTATTCCTGAAAGAATGAAATCTGTGCTGCTTTCGCGAAAATAAAATACTTTCTTTGCATACTAGCATCACCGATTTAATATAAATTCTTTAATAAAAAAATAAGTTGCCTTTCTTCTATTAATCATTGTTACGAATTAAATTCCGATATTATTATTATTGTATGAAATTGATAAGGAAAAATTTCGCTCGTACTATAAAACTGTATTTATTTCAAGTAAATTATAATTTTTGCATATTCCTAATTATGGTTGCGCAATTGTTGCTTCACAGCTAATGAATTTCCTGCAATAATACACATATCCTAAGTAGATCAGTACTCGGATTAATCGATTAAAGTTTATCATCGCCTAATTTATTTATTTTTGGTTTTTTAAAAAATACTAGTAGATAAAATGTCGTTGCCATGATAAAATTCAATCATTCTCTAAATTGAAACCGAATATAAAATATTATTATCGAGAGAACATATTTTGTCATGAACGTATTTCTTTAGTTCAATGCGATCGAATTGATTTCATTTTTTTGTGAATCGAAGTTTACAATGATGAATATTGAAGATGAAAACAATTATTTTTTATCAATTTTTTGATGAATTAGAATATTTTCGTCAAAACGTGAAGTTTAGCATTCGATTCAGTAGACAGAGTGTCGATCGGTATTTACAGATCGAAGAATACAGAGTAATTAAAATATTCGACGTAAATGTCCTCCTCACAGCAAAGACGCTTCTGCGATCGCACGACCGAGCAAAAATTTTATAATGTGAATTGTTATTAAATTTATTTTAATGTTGCCTTTCATCGTTTAATACACAAAGTAGATTCGAAGAGGCTTCCGAAGTTTGTGTGTACAACGTTGAGTGCAAGGTCCGTGAAATTTCGAGGACAAAGTGGAGTGGTAGCCGTATGTACAAACGCTAGGACAATACGCAAAGAGCCGTTGCCAGGTATTTCGCATTGGCAAAACACAGGAAGTTGCCTTCCCACATTCGAAGCGGGGAAATGGAGACAGAGTGAGAGCATCTGGTCGGTTCGCAACCGCGGCTGACACTTGACTCGAAGCACAAACCAACGAAGAACTAGGCCCTAACACAACCGCTTGCGATTCACGTTATAGTACACTCTTTCATTCGAATTTACGTATTTCACACTCTATCTTAAATGTTCACTTTGATTGTTGATTTCTCTTAATGTTTAATGAAATGCTGCATTTTTCAATAACAATGGCAGATTGTTTTGTTCATATTTCCCGAATATGAATCGGTTTTGTTTGTTATTGCTCGAGCAATTTGCGTGTATTAACCTCAAACAACTGCGACGTCGTTTTGCAATATAACTCGCTGAATACGTAGTGCATCGTGTAAAAAAATTAAAACTCATAAATTTGACGTATTACTAAGATACTTCGATAAGTTTGGCATAAAATGTACCAATGTATTATTTTCTATTGCAAGCAATTAAATTCTAACGGGCAATGTAAAAATTAAGTTTTCATCCATCGACTTTTGTAGTATATAATCAACGATAATTTGCACGCGGAATATCAAATATAAATATAAATACGCTCAAAGAACAATAAACTGTTTCACTGAATTCTGCCTGGCATTATTTGAAAACGAAACGTTGAGGGGCGAGATCGGCTGTTTCATCATTTGAGGCTTTTAAAATGACGTGTATGCAGCTTTGAACTTTATAACGTATCGCACAATCCTAAAAAGTTTTTCGAATTTGGAAGGGAAGAGACCAATGAAGCAATTTACATTGGCAGAAACACACACGAATGCATACAGATGAGTAGTTCTTTATTAATGTGTATGTCTATTAGCTTTAACGTTCAGCATCTTTGTTTAGAATGCAATATACACATGAACTTGCTTTCAGAATCGCGCTGTTTTCGTACTTAAAAAGTATCAATAGTGAGATTTTACTTGATTTAAAAGTAAATTCGTAATTAAATCTTTTCATTAATGCCATTTTACTGCCTGGTTGCATAAATTGTTCAAATCTGATACTATGGATGAGAGACGAGTCAAGCTATATTTTAAAAAGCAAATATGTAAATGAAAATAAATAAATAATGAGGTAGAAAGTAAAAATATAATTTTTATTTTGTATGCGCCGATTGCGTGTGTAGCTGAAATCGCTTTTCACTGCAGTCCGATAAGCGTTTCAAAAATATTGTGATTCCCATTGTCGAGAAGTTGTCGCTTTTCTAGTGTAATAAAAAAAATTTTAGAAAAGTTTACTCCTACCATCTCACCAGCTGCTAAAAGCGGATGAAATACTGCAGAATAAAAAACACCAATCACTGTGTAAATAAATATCATTTAAGGGAAGCGCGTACTAATAATTAATTAATTAGATAAGCAGACGATAACGATTTCATTAAAGCTTTACTGAGAAGTGGTCGCTCCATTATAAAGAATATGGGAATAAAGGATGAGAATTATCCGCCACCTTAAGTGACTGCTCTTCCCGTTAATAATCGAAACAGATAACGAAAAGAAAATAGAAGGGAAAAAATAGCTCGGAATATGCCGAGTCTCCGGTATTGAGCTCGAGCGTCTTGCTGCTGGTACTTTTACTTTGCACGTATGCTATCCTGGAGCTGACCGTAAATATATCCACGAAAGAAAGTCTTGGCACGGTCTTAGCAAACGCGCGCACGACGGCTCTCATCACGCGATTGCTGAAAGCCGGCAATAGCGCTAGCAAAAATCCGTATAAAATTATGAAACTCGCAACCGCGAGCTTATGGAACGGATGCATGAACTACGCTCGTAGGTCTCATCGTTAAATTAGTTTTGGCAAAAGCCCGTAATTGGGAATTCGAGTGTTCCTCCCGCCCTGCCAGCTTCGCTTTTTATTTATTCACGTCCCGTAACTACAATTTCCTTTGATTATCGCGAGCAGCACAAGCTTTAATTGGTATGTGCACAGCATCTCATCAGACGCCCAGCAGCTCGTCATTGTTGTCTCCGCGTCGAGCGGAAAATTGCACACTGCGGCTCGATGAAAAATACGAAACTCACGCGGATTCCCAATCGCGCCAGTGTCAAGAAGCTGCTACTTCCTCCTCGATTTTGTGTACCCTTTGCACTTTGCTGTCTGTGTTGCAATGTAAAACGATGAGCCGAGCTGATGAACTCTGCTGATTGACGTATAATTGACTTTTACTGGCACGGAAATCGCTTCATTTGCTTCTTTCGCTCTGCCTTCATCCGTTACGCACTCTATTTTCATCCTCTCCATCGTTCACCCAATAAACGTTTACTAAACTTCTCTCTCTGAAGCTCTTCCATTTACTTTAGTAAGTACGCAAAAAATACGTGCACAACCGTCGCATTAAAATAAAAATTTCTCGAAACTAAATTACCAAAACTCTATTATTTGTAAACATAAACGAAAACACGGAAATGAAATTTTATGAAAATAATAACTTCTTTTCTCCAAGCTTTTATCGTGAAAGGTAAGATTTCTTTATAATTCGTATCAAAATAAAGCATTTTTTGCAGAATCTTGGACTAAATGACCCAAATAAAATTGACGATTATCTTTTAATATAGCATGCTTTAATCGCATCATTTTGTTTTATAAATTAATTCTTGCATCAATTCTCTCCGTAATGAAAAATAACAATTAACTTTCTCGCTAATATTATTTGCTTTGTATTTATAGCTCGATAAACATGATAAAAGTAGATTTTCATTGCACCGAGAAAAGAAAGTATTCGAATCAAGTGCGGCTTATCTGAACGAAAACGAATTGAGTACAATGTTGAGTCACGACGCTCGGTGTGCTCCTAAATTTCTCGAATTCGTATTTCGCTCTCTTAATAAAAATATTCACTTTTTGTTCGGAATACATCGAGTGGAACCTTCATTCTTCGGGATCGAACTTTGCATTTTTTTTAATTCACACGGAAAGCAAAAGCCTCGATAAAAGAGAGAGATAGAGAGAGAGAGAGAGAGAGAGAGATAGGGGGCGGAGAAAGAGAGACAAACTTTTATTGCGAGCAACAAGTTAATTAATTACATTTGCGAAATTGTAGTTTCGACGTGTCTTCGATGGATAGCTGCTCTTTGGCAACGGCGACGACGACGACATTGCAAGAAGAATGCGTCAGTGGAATAGGGAGCGACAGCTGCGAGAGCTGCGAGAGACGCGACGGCCGAGAGAATCGCGATTCACAGGAAGTGACGAGCCTCGAGGAAGCTAAGAATGTGATCGCAGCCTTGCGAGCAAAGCAGAGGGCTCAAGCACACCAGATGCTAGCCTGGAGGAGGACCCTCAAATTGCAGGTGTGCTCATTTTCATGTTGCAATAATCATTAAAACAAGTTTACTATTGTTCAAATAAGCAGATTATCGTATTCAGCATGAACTACTTGATTAGAACGAATTTTTATCTAAGGAATATTATGTAATAATCGATTTCAATCATTTCAATTATTCTTCTTTCACTGTGTATGTTTAGTAAGTTAAAAATACGTAAAAAAATTTAATATTCAATACCTTAGTATTAATAAAGAGAAAAATAGAACTTACTTTTAATTTCCGATAAATATGTCGATACAATTCTGATTGTATTTTTATTAACGCTTGTAGAAAAATACGTTTTTGTACATTGTTATCAATTATCTTTTAATATTACTATTACAATTTCCAAATCTGAGAAATTAAATTTTTGATTTGAATAGAAGAATATTATCGTGAAAAATAAAAAATTTTATAAAGTAATGTATTAAATTGCAAATATAATCTGCGACAGTTAAACCACTTAGATACCAAAACAATTTCTATAAAAAGTCTACCAATTACTTTTGAAACAAGATTAAGGAGAAAATTGTAAATGCTCATTGTAGCATAATCTAAATTTATCTGTAGAGAAGATTAATGTTTAATCTTTGCTTTGAAATGTAAATACTTAGTCCCTCGAATAAAATGGCACCAAAAGAATCTTCCTTATCTCGAACATAATAGAAACACATCTTAATTCCGAGAATCAATAAATTCACTTTATTTCCAATAAAAATATTTGATATGAAAGGAATTAAGAGAGCAATTATATGTATGCTTGTCTTTTGAGTTTCTATAGGCGGCATTCTTTTTTGGTATTCTTATATCTACTTTTTCTTTTAGAAACATACTCTCTAAATTTCTTGATTACAAGTACATTTTTCGTTTTTGTATAATAAAAATGCTAGAGAATAACATTAATGGAATGACAACCTCTTTTAAGTAAAAAAGATATTATTTGTGCTTATCTAAAATTGAATTTTTACTAAAAATGACAAAATATGTGCAATACGTGTGTATTGTCAGTCATCCAAACATGTGTTTCTAAATATCCTTCTGCTTATTTGGTATAGTACAATTAAATATATATATATATATATTCATTTATTTATTTATTTATGTTTATATACGTATACGGCTATCATAAAAACACGTACGTGCACACACCATTTATAACGAATTGCTAAATTCAAGCACTGCGCAAACTTATGTCAAACTTATTAACTCTTGAAATTTTTAATAAATCCATTTAAATTATATTTTAAAATTAAATACAACTTTTATTCGTTATTTTATAATAACCTGCAGTGATATAATTTCTTTTAACTAATGAAAATTAGGATCTATTCTAATAATCGTTTTTGTAAAAATATTTTGTTCTATTTGCTATTAGATAGTTGAAATTAATTTAAATGATAATTAAGTTATATAATTGAATACCAGTTTTAACTTTATTTTTAAAATTTTTAAATAAAGTAAGGAATCTATTCGAGGTATTATTTTTTTATAAAAGTATTTGTTTTTGCATTTCAATTTTAAAACGAATTATGACTACATTAAGGTGGAAAGAAAGAAAAAAGAAAAAAAAAGAAAGAAAATATGGAGAATAAAATAATTTAATACATCATTTTTACGATTGGCGATTATTTAATGCTGAAATTCCATCGTATTCCATTGATTTTGCCTTTATTTCTATTTCTCTTTAAGAAAGGCTATGGAAGAAAACGGTCTAGAAACGTAAATAATAATCGGATTCCCATAATAACTAGCTGTTTGTCTGGAAATTATCTGTCTGCTTTTTAAAAACCTTCAGCATTTGCATGACAGAGTCTTGCCAAAAACGGTTCATGTTAAGTGGATTAAGATAAGATTCTTCAAGATTCTCCAAGCGCGAAGACTTACTGAATGAACTTATCATAATATTATCACATCTTTGTAATAGTTATAGACAACTCGGTTTAGAATATGCTTTAAAAGTTATTTGTAACTTTGTAATCCTTAAATCGTGTTAACTGAATCGTAAGAGTAGCAATTAAAAATTTTATTTGATAATATTTTCATTATATAAATATTATTAAAACATAGAAACATGAAATAAGATATTTTTAATGAACACTGAAGTCTAAAAGATTTAAAGAAATCAATTTAATAACATTTATCCGAAATATGGTTATCTGATAATAATCATGATTATAGATTTTCAAAGTAGCTACATATATTATATCTTGGATGACTATTTACTTATGTTTACCCAAATATAATAAAAGCAAAAAAATATCACGTGGTAATGATCCTGATATTTAACCCTGTATATAATTAGTCCATACTCACTCTTACTTACACATATTTAAGCAACATTCATTATTTTAATTAAATTTTTATTCAAAATTAAATTGGTAATCTAATTATTTATAGATACTTAGAGATTAAATTCAAAATTATTTGTGTATTGGAAATTTTTGGATTATAGAACGCGAGTTAAATAAATATTTTAATATTGATTGAAATTTTAATTAAAAATATTGTGATTATATGATAATAAAATATCACTTTTTCTTACGGTGTTTATTATTTCACGATTTTCTTTACTAATGTTAATATTTTTTCGAAGATGAAAAAACATATATACGTTCATTTTGTAATTTATATTCATTTTTTAATTGAACTACTATTTAATTGGTTAATTGGATGATAAATTTACAAAAAATTAATTGCATTAATGCTAATGATGTAGATGTTCAAATGTGTTTTATAAAAATTCTTTAGGATCGTACTTTGAGAAAAATATTTACTTTATAAAACATTCGACCGACAAAAAAAAAATACTTGATTACTGATATGTGAAAATTGGTGCATTTAAAAACATCTTATTAATAAACAAATCAAACTTGATCTAAAAGTAAAATCTAACAAAATTGAAGCTTTAACTAATTCGCACTTAACAGCAATTACATCTAAGATTTAATATTACATCTATCAATGCTTAGTCCTCTGGTGACGAAAAATAAAACCAATTCTGCAAAAAACTTTAAGGAATAAAAAGTATAAGAACAGCCCCCCTAGTCTTACCTACGCTGACAATAATCGTTGAACTTTTGCAAGCAACAGGAGGAACTCGTGGCACGATTGACGCGTGAAAATGCTGAACAACTACGCAGTCTTTCATCGCAGCTGCTGCTCTTCGAATCCCGGCTTTGCAGAAAACAAAAAGAGATCGAAGCAAACCTAGCGCAACGCGAGGCCATCATTCTGAGGCAGCAGAGGGTCATCCGTCAATTACAGAACAAATTGAGGTTCGCCGGAGAACCCCGTCAAACAAAGTCGGGGAGTAGCGGCTGCGGGGAAGAGAGACCCCGGATCACGTTCAGCCGACGGAACACTAGAAACTCACCACCTTGTGACGCGCTTGACAGGCTCGATAGCCTCGGCGACAGCGACAGCGCCGTCGTCCTCGAGGAAGCCCTCCTCGATGACCCGGCGCCGCCCAGGTTTGACTACTTCCTGCCTTTTATTATCAATTGCACTGCGAGTATGTCATCACCCATTCTCCCTAGCCCTTGTGTCTTCTTGCGAACTCCTCAGGTACCTCTTTCCACATCCTAATGAAGCGGTCTAAGGTAGGTGCTGGTAATAAACTAGACCTGAAATCTGAAACCCGGTTATTTATAACGAGCAGCCGCTTTATGCTATTTGCTCATTGCATTTTAAGAACTAAATATGCTCTCTAATTAAAAATAATGACATTTCCTATTTTAATGAGCACGATTCTTTTTGAATATTTTCATTGATTATGTTTGAAGCTTTAAATAAATATGCTTAATATCTTTGTTAAGAAGAATTAACTTGGTTTTAGAGAAATATGACTGTTTCAAATTCTAAATTCTAAAAAATAGTTTACGTGTTAAAAGATTATACTCAAAATTTATCGTACAATTAGTTTAATAATTTTTAATCTAAAATATTTATTTAAAAAGATAAAGAAACATCAAAACCATCTATTCCATCTATCTGACTGTTTCACTTCCAATAAGATAATCGTGTTATCCGTTTATAATTCACCTTAATAAATATTAATAATAGTTAAGCAGATAACTTCGTGTTGCTCCTTATTAAAAATAATATATTCAAAATATTTAATCAAATATTGATCTTTGAATTGTATACTATAAAGAAGTGCTTCATAAATAATGGATTGCTTGCTTACACTCTTTGATTTAAGTTAATATATTATAAATAGCAGGAATGATGAATAATTTTGTTTTTTTATTGCATAAATGAACCAATTATAAATTTAAAATTAAATTAAATTTTTATTATAATTTTTTACTTATTGTAATCGGATTCTTGACTGAATATGCCTTAATACAGTTAAATTCAATCGTAAAATAATAAAATTAATAATTAGTAAATCGATTTTGTTTATATTTCATATTATAAAATATTTCTGTACTATTACATTAAAAATAATCAATAAATGTAAATAAACTTTTTTTATAAATATAAAATTTAATAAAAAATTTGTACAGATTACTATTCCAATATAATGGTTTATATACGAACAAAAAAATATATAATTTTAATATGTTACGATTAAATAGTATTTTTTTCAAAATATAAAATATCACAAATATATTTAACTTGCATTTGGTTAATTATTCAAAAGTTATCATTTTACAATAAATTCCTTTAAAGGAATAAAAGTCACGTTGATATATTATAATTGAATTTCGTAATTATCAAAACCAATTATTTTATATATTTATATTATTTTATATAAATTATTTTATAAGAATTTCAATTGTTGTTAAATTTATTGAAAATATTAGAAACTAAATAATTTTCTAAAACGTATTTTACAAAAGTCAAACTTTTAACTATAATCTGCATAATCTAATTAAATAAAATATTTGTTTCTATTATTAAAACGAATATAGATCATTAAAAGTACATTATAAAAATCCTTTTGAGTAAATTTATATTCATTGAAAACATATATTATGAATTGTTATTGTTGTTATTATTGTTGTTGTTATCACTCATACTCATTATCGTTTCTAGTAATAGTAATGTTATTACTAATATTCATATTATAAAGATTTTTAAAATATATAATTTGTAATTAAATGTAATTTAAATATTATAAATTACATTTCATTTACAAAAAGAAAGAGTAATAGAAAAAAATTTTTTGTTATTTAATGCTAAGCTGAGTAAGACTAAAAAGTTGATTATTGATATTTTCATTAAATATGTATGATTGATTCAATCAAAGAAGGAGAGTTCATTTCTTCTTATTATTTGACGCAAATATAAAGTATAATGACATTGAATTTAAACATTTGATACATTCGGTAATAAATTTAATTTTAATTAAAAATTTATTTTAATTTATAAAATTAGTTTATTATTAAAAATGTAACAAATTAAAAATACATGTGTGTTTTATTAAAAATATATATGCTGCGACTGTTTTCGTTAAATATGAAGTTTGTATTGTTGATGCTTGATAAACGAGTAATTTTAAAAATTCCTCTCTGGATACATTACCTTTTTTTAGATATTGCAATAGGATAGCTTATTGATATTCCTGTACAACGGGATATATCTCACAATAAGTTAGAGTTTGCAAGCAAGCATGAAAAAATAAATACAACGAGTTGAAAAAACTCCTTTTTGTTTGAGTAATGCAAGATTCAAATGCTTTTTTAAATTGAATAAACTAGAAAGAAAGATAGTCTTTAAATGAAAATTAATGAAAATAAAATCGTTTTGAGCTAATAGTATCAATAGAGAATATAAAAATAAAATTTAATAATTGAAGCAATTACTAAAAATAAAAAGAGAGTAAAAGTCGTAAGTCTCGTTGACCACGTTTATACTTTTCAAAAATAAACGAATAATTCGCGAAACGTTTGAAAAATTAGTGCACCTTTTGAAACCAAATCTATTCTCAAAAGTTATTATTAAGACAAAGGGAAACGTGTTCTCTGATGGCAGTAACGAGTGACCACTTCCCTTTGGAAAATCGCAAATACTTAGCGTCAAAGTCTGAAAAAGGCGTTTAAACGCTAACTCACAGGCTCATATCTCGCGCAGATTTCGCTCCAACATCTCAGATGTGACGGTGATTCGCTCGGTTTCGGACGCCGTCGAGCCGTCCAACAATAAGTACTGCACTTCCATGAGGCGCTGCAATGGTTTTCTACGCAGACCCGAGATTCTCGAGACCGTGTACTCGGTAGAGGAGGATGGCGACGGTGACCGAGCCGATAGTGAGGAGGAAGCCGACGAGGAGGACAATATCGATCAGGAGGGTCCCGGAGCCCGACACACCCCCGGGGATAAACCGAGGCTGCGTGATCTCTACGGCAGCTTCGAGAGACTCGCCCAGCACGAAGCTGATAGTCAGGAGCGCGAACGGTCTTCATTGGCGAGGGATGCGTTGTCCGCGACCGCACCGATGCCTAGTACCCAAAGGACGAGGGACGAGAGTCAACAGGCACAGGTAAATTAACTCTACTTTTCTCACATTTTTCAGTTTTAACAATGATCAAAGGAATTTCTTTGCGACATATATTAATGCTTTATCACGAAAATATTTTTTTAATTAAGAGAAACAAGCGCGATATAACAAAAAGGTCTGCTCGATTATTCTACTTTTTTTACAAAATAAGTATTTAATATATATATATATATATATATAGTTTTGGTAAAAATAGAATCATAATAAATTTCAATGACTACTCATTAAAATATCGTTAGCCAGAAGAACATGAATCCTTTGGAATGTGGAATTTGATGAGACTCTGGGGGTTAATTTCTTGTACCTTATAACTAATCCCAAAACGCATAATTCATTCTAATCGACTATACTTTCTTATATAATAACCTATTAAATAAAATTTGCAGTAATACATCCAACGATGCATATACAATCATAAATCTCTATGATAAATAAAATATTCAAAAAAAATATTCAATAAAGTAAATGAACTTTAAATAAAAATTTTAAGATACATTGCTATCTAAAGCCCACATTTTTCCAAAAGTTATGCTGAATTTAAAGTTGATAAAAATTTAATGCTTTTATTAGCATAAAAATATAATCATTATATAAAGTGACAAATTTACTATGATACTTAATCAAGCTTAAATAATGATCAAATGAAGCTTTTGATGTATAATGTGTTTAAATTAACGGTTTTCATTTTTACTTTCATTTTCTTCAGTGACACAATTTATAAGGTATTTTATCAATTATAAACTTTAAATATAAAGTTTTTCGCTATTATACGTTTTTCTTACGTATTTTACTTAAATAGCTATCATTACTGAATGTAGCTGTAGAAAATTAAATTATGGAGTTTAGAATTCATTATAAACACAAGAAAAATACTTCAACTAGTTCATCGAAAGCCATTTCAAAGAAATGAACAAGCTTCCTTAAAGCTAAAATATCATTACTATTTCTCTTCGTAAAATACAAAATTTAGATAATAAAGTAATTTTTAATACATTTTTTGCTCAAAGTATTTAAATTAATTTGTTGATCAGTCGATTAAAATATTTCGATAGTAGTACAAATATTATTATAGTAAATGGTAAATACTGTTGGATTTTTTCATTAAATTAAATATTAAATTGGACTTTAAATTATTGGACACGTTAAACTATAAAAAAAACTATAAACCTATATTA
This sequence comes from Platyscapa corneri, assembly GCA_018907185.1. Classification (NCBI taxonomy): domain Eukaryota; kingdom Metazoa; phylum Arthropoda; class Insecta; order Hymenoptera; family Agaonidae; genus Platyscapa; species Platyscapa corneri. Next base: position 2,253,935 of record JACCHW010000004.1, read on the forward strand.
TTATTACATGACTTTATATTATTGTGTAAATAGATTTTAATCAATAAAAAAATTAATTTTCGTAACGTACCGAATATTTTTAATTCCTTATGTCATTGACTACATCATATGCATTATTAATAAATGTTCTTATTAACATTCTGAACGTTTTGACTCATTTTTGCAATCTGTTCTTTTATCTGGCTGCTGGATCGGTTAGGTTACCTACAACAGGGTCATGAGTAATCACAGGTCAGTGACCAAGCCTAAGGATGTCAAGTACAAAAGGATCAACAAAGCTAAATCCAAGAGTTTAGAAGAACTTCGCGGTCGACTAAGGAATTGGGTTGAAAAAGGGAACAAGATAGCTATCTCTTTGGATCAGTCCTACGCCTAATGAACCTGAACGAGTGCCAATACACGATCATACGCGGACATGCACACGCACCCATCCAATCCGTAAAACTACACGTACCCGAACACCAAATACATAACACGTAAACGTACGCGCGCGTGTGATCGCGATTTTGCGATAATGCAAAATCGATATTGCACGCGTACACATGCACATACGTTCGCAAAACTATAAGCTTGGCATTTTTTCGAGTCAGCCAAATGAACCAACGTTGTTGGACCGCGGCAACATTCTGTATATTATAGGATAAAAGTTCTTGTGATATTTACGTTGAGAGCGATTTATAGAAAGAATTATAACATGTATTAAGTGGTTGTTTTCACATTTACATGTGGTACTTTGATCTTTTTTAAGTCATAGAAATGGGCTTTTAGTAATTGATGATTTCTGTTTCTAAATTATTCAAAAAACTCAACAACATATTCTTGACAACGAAATAAGCAGAAAATTTTTTATCTTCCAATAATTGCTTTAACGCATCAAATTTCATGCCAATAAAATTATTTAAGAACTTGTTCATACACCTTTCTTGTATAAGCAGATCACTACAGTCTATTGATATAATTTGGATACTACACATCGATAAATATAACCATAAGATATTTTAAATCACAAAAAACCTTATATAATTTATACAAGGTTATATAGATTAAAAATATGGTGCTCACTTAATTCAATAATAAATAACTCATTTTTATAAAAATAGTTCTTATGTATGCTTTTACTATGAACTTAACGTGTGAAGTTTTTTTTCATGTTTCGAATTTCAATAATAGAAAAATACGCAATCCATGTAAAAATGATTGAAATTTAATTTTTAATTATATTCAGATATGAGCTGCTTTACTTAAATATCTTTTTATTATTTTAAAATTGGTTTTGAAATTTCATAAGTGCTTGCTTTTCAAAAAAAATTAAACAAATAACTATTTGTCATGTAAGATCTTCGTACACCATTCATATTTCATATCACAACTTAAACACATATATAACTGCTTCTATATTGTATAGTTAACATTAAATTGAAATAATTTGATTTCATCAAATGAATCATGAAAAACTAAAATAGTCGCTATTAAAAATAACTTTCTTAAAAAATAATTGTGATAAAATAATTTAACTGGAAGATATAGATATATAAATATCATAAGCAACGTCGTATCGAGGCAATCTTTTATTTATGTAAGTTTTCTTTAAATTATCTTAACCATTTATTAATTTGTGAATCTATAACGTAAAAAATAGTTGTATGTTATAAAAAATCATACTTCGCAGCATAACAATGTAACTGCCGGAAATCTGTACCCAATATTGCCAATACATGTCTTGTTTTATATCCTCAAGATTCGTACATATTTAATGTGATTCGACGAAACATACAATATATTCGAGAGTTTAATAAGTAACTTACATTATATTATGCTAATTGGATATTAACGCGACAGCTACCTTGGACAATTTTTCCGTAGGTAGAGCCTAAATATCGAGCAATTACCTATAATCTGAACGGGTAATTTTAAAAAAATGATATTTATTTCTCTTCATCCTGAAAAATAAACAACCTACATATTTTGAGACTGTGAAGCAAGATATGGAGAGGAGGCGCCGTTTTGTGCAAAATAATTACCTAAGATTTAAGATCGCAATCTAGTTAATGTATTTAAAAAAAATTTATGAGTAAATTTATTAGTATATGAATTTTATGTTCCTGCGGGCTGTTTAACGGCCATCGAGCGATCTCTTGCATAACAACACATTCACGTAGATTGCTAATGTTAACGTAGAATGTGTAAATATTTATATATATAAACCACATGCAGCGCATAAACGCAAATATATAATGTAATATGTATATACAATACACCACGAGATTTATTTGGATCAATAAGAAAGAACCGGATAAATATGATAATCTGAAAAGTGATTCGCTTGATTTTTCAAGTGACTGAAGGTTATCATTGTATAATTATTTTAAAAAGCACGTTGTTTGGACGAAAAATCGAAGATCATTTATATTTATAAGTATATAAAAAACTTGCCCGATAACATTATATCCTGTATCGTGTTATTTTATTTAACAAAAAGCTCGTAGACTGCTAAACAAATAATAAAGATCTTCGCCTCGTGTTTTAACATAATACCTTAAATAAATTATAATATCAATAAAATATTAGTTGTAATTTTTTAATAAATATCCTAAAAATTCCAAATCTTTATTTTATTAAATTTTTTATATATTAAAATCTGACCACACTTTATAATTTTTTTAAAAGTAATCTCTATAATTTTATCGGGATTTACAAATTCATGCAATTATTTAATACGTGATTAAATTAATTCTTAAAGAAAGAATTCCACTGAAAAATAATAAAAATAATAAATTTATTTCTTTATTTTTCATTTCTACAATTATCATTGCCTCTATTCGATCCATTTTTTATATTAATATATTTCTGAGAGTTCATTAGTATTAATAAATTTATTAATATATTAAATATCTATGAACATTTATACACATTTTTACTAAATTAGTAATAATTTAAAAATAAATTTACATGTAGGGATATTAAAAATAAATTATTATCTATTTAATTTTGAATACTTCAAAATTTACTATTACCATTTTAAAAGATTTTATTTTTTACTAATTACTAATTTAACAGATTATTTATATTATTTCATTTTATTAGACATAATTAGTGAATTAAAATTTTTAATTTATTCTTCAACAAATGTTTTACCCATTCATTATCAATACCAATAATTTGAGAATAAAAATCATTTAAATAAAATTTATATAGGGTTTTAAAGATAACTAAAAAAATTCGTAATATACTGTATAGTATTTTATTAATTGTTTTATAACTTATTCGAAATATTTAGAACATGAAACCTTGGAACCTTGTTTATACAAGATATACATTATAAAAATTTGAACAAATATTATTAGCTATAGCAAAAATTACATAATTTATCTAAAAATATATCAATAATTGAATCATATTATGAATTTAAAAATTTTTCCATTTTTAATTTTCAAAAAATAAAAAAATATGTTATTATTACAGTAAGATAATAGAAGAATTCCATAATAGGATTTATGATAAGAGTAATATTACAACTAAAAGTTATTGGAAAAAATTAAAAAAGATTTGCGCAGAAAAAATGAAGAAAAATTAAAATAATATAATAGATCTTTTAAGACACTTGCATAGAAATAGATACTTCTTTCTTATGTAAAAAAAAAATGGAAAGAATACCATAAAGAGATAAATAAGTATTTTGTTGAATTAAATATATATTTTTTTAATTCATCTGTCGAAACTGCCTTTAAATCAATAATAGTTTTCCTACATTATTGAATAATTTATTGAATAATCTATATTAGCTATATAATTTTTGTTAGTTATATTCAATTTTTGAAGGTAACAATTTAGGAAACATTATGTTACTCTAAAATAATATTATTTTGAAGATTGTAATTTCAATTCCACGTAGAATTGTTTAGTGTATAATAATCAAGTGTCTAGTTCTAGCATTACTACCGAAAATCAAGATCAAAGTGATTAAACGAAGACAGTGAGAGTTAATGATGTGACATTGTAGACACAGCCTTTGAAGACAACCTGTGATATGACACAATTGCAACTCACCACACTACAATACACAGTACAAAACATGAAAGTATGAAAGCGTTTCGGTGATAGATATGTGTGCAGGCGTGTGGCTGTGGCGGGAAAGTATCGAATTAGTTATTTTGTTATATACATTTACGTTGTTAGTTTGAAATATGTCTTTTGGCACTGGATTTGGTTCCTCAACCCCAGCTGCGGCTTCGGCCTTCTCTTTTGGTACAACTACTCCCGCTGCTGCAACACCAATAAAACCAGGTGACTTATAAAATAATTTTAGGTTATGTTGTAATTTTCTTAAACATTGTATTAAAATTAGCAATACGGTTTAAGTAAATAAAATATTATTGAAAGATATTCTTAACTACTCAATTTTATATTAATTAATTATATTAATACATTTATACATATTGATTAAATTTCTAGAATTATGTGATCTAATAATTAAAAACTTAAATATTACTCGTTATACATTTTTAATGTCTCATGGACTATTACTGGTTCTACATAACGAATCTGATGATTTATCTGAACTTAATAAAGGTCTGTGTGATCCATCACCTGTTTTATTTCCGCTTTTCTTGTAATCTTTTTGTAAATTATAATATTTTTTGTTACATTGTTTCTTCAAAAATATACTTATACCACAAATTAATAAAAAAATTAAAATATTTGAAGCAATAATAATTATAATCATTGTTTTAGATAAATTATCTAACTGAAAGATTTTATTCGTCGTGTATAGCACTGATGTAGCTTCATTATCACTTTCAAAAATTTCTTTTTCTGGATATTTTGTTCCGATTCTTTTAGAAATATCATCTATATAATTGTCGATCCTTAGAACATCCTGAGGTATTGTTATGGCTGCTGTATTATCCTATAAGTATAATTATATGTTTCAAAAAACTATTTTAATTTTTAATAATAAAATTTATAATATATATGTATATATGTATTTATAATTTTATAATATTCATTTAATATCTAACCATAATGAATCATTATTATTAAAAATTAACTATATAAAATATTCATAATCATACCATCAATAACTCATTTAAACTGTCAATGCTATTCTTTTTAGGTTTGTTAATTCAATTGACATACAAATGTAATATATGAATCTATATTTATTAGTCATGTCAAGGTTGAATTAAATAATTGAATTACTGTCTGTATTGATTTGTATATAAATTAAATTTAGGTAAAAACAATATTGTTGAATAAATATTGATTATTGTTTATTCTTATACAGTAATAATAATTATATATTTTAATTTTAAAATATGTATTAATTATTATACAGCTGGATTTGGATCATCTGGAACATTCGGTTTTAGTACACCAGTCACTTGTACCCCATCCTTATTTGGTACACCAGCTGCTCAACAATCAACTGCATTTGGAACAGCAGCAGGTTTTGGTACACCATCAGCAACTGGCTTCGGTACAGCAGCTTTAACTACCACTACTACTTCAACCTTTAGTACATCAGCTACTAATTTTGGATTTGGAACTAGTGGTGGAGGTTTTGGTAATGCACCTGCTGCATCTACATCAACATTTGGATTAGGTTCAACTGCACCAACAAGTACAATTGGTGGTACTGGTTTTGGAGGTTTTGGTGGATTTGGTATTTCAGCCCCAACTACTTCTGCTCCATCTTTGTTTGGGGGATTTAATTCAACAAATCCACAACAAAATTCTTTTGGAACCACGGGTGGTTTTGGAGGATTTGGAACAAAATCCACAACAGCAGGTTCAACCACTGGCTTTGGAGGTTTTAATACTGGTGATAATTTTTACATTATTTTTTTTTTTTTTAATTTATAAAGATATATGAAAGTAAAATTTATTAAACTTAAAAATAAATTCTTAGGAAGTACTTTTCCTAGCTTTGGAACAAATTTAACTCAACAACAAGGACAGCAACAACAACATGCCCAACCAAATGTAAATACAATATCTGAAGCTTTATACAATGCAGTTTTTAACTGTCAATTATTTAACGATGAAAGAGATAACACTATGGCTAGGTGGAACTTAATTCAAGCATTGTGGGGTACAGGAAAAGCTTATTATTCTACAAATGCACCACCAATAGAGTTGAATCAAGAAAATCCACTCTGTCGATTTAAAGCCATAGGATATAGTCGTATGCCTGAAGCAGATAACAATGATGGCTTAGTAGTACTTTGCTTTATAAAAAAAGAACAAGAATTAAAGGATGGAAAGCAACAATTAATATCATCATTAACTCAAATTCTGGGCAATAAACCTAATCTTACTGTAACTATAGATAATATAAAGTCCCAAGGAGAGACAAAAGGTCAAGTTACAATTTTTGTAACAGAAAAAGGTGTTACAGGTTCTCTTAGAAAAATTCCCGCAAATGAATTATTTGCCTATTTTACGCAAAATATGCAAAAACAGCAATTAACACAAATAGGAGTTGAGAATATATATCCACAAGTTAAATTAGATCCCTCCCAACTTAAAGAATACATGGATAATCCACCATGTTCGATAGATCCTCGATTATGGAAACAAGCTCAACTAGACAATCCTAATCCAGAACATTATATACCAGTACCAATGATTGGTTTTCAACAAGTAAAACATAGATTAAAATGTCAAGAAGAAGAAACATCAAGGCATCGTGCTTTCCTTGATTTAGCAGCTGAAAGTATTCAAGGTCTACAAAGGCAGCATACGGCTACACAAGCTAGATTGAAAGAACATAGAAGAACACTTTTGGAACTTCAACACAGAGTACTTCAAGTAATTTTATTTTATATATAATATTTACATAATGATTAAACATTAAATATTCTTTAAAAATATTTTTAATTCAAGGTGGTACAATTTATTTCAAGTACTTTAAACCATAATTTATCCAACTTTTCTATTTTTATTAAATTAACTATAAATTATATACAATTTTATAAAATTGATTATAAAATTATTAATTCTCAAAAATATTTGTATATTCTCATAAAAAATTTCAATACAGGTGTTAGTGCGACAAGAAATAACTAGAAAAATTGGTTTTTCACTGCAACCAGAAGAAGAAACTCTAACCAATAGATTCGAGGCAATGCATTCACAGATTAGTGCTCCAACACAATTTAAAGGTCGAATTAGTGAAATGTTATCTCAATTAAGAATGAGAAGACATACAGATACACAGAGCCAAGAAAGGTATACTATGGATCCTATTGCTCAAGATGACATAAAAACAGTAAGTTTAAATTACATACATGCATAAAATTTATTTTATAAAATAAAGTTGTAATTGTTATTAAGATTCATAATAATATTCTATCTCAGCTAAACTTAATGCAAATAAATATTATTTTTAGTACCTAAATATGGAACAACAAGGGATGGGACAGTTAATTGATACTGTAAATGCAGACTTGGAAGGTTTGAAAATTATTAAAGATGGAATGTCAGAACTTTTGACCAACCACGCTTCTACTTCTTAAATTTTGTACATTTAATTTATTATTACTATTATTTTACAGTTTAGGAATGAATTTCTGAATTATTAAAAATTTATTTATATATCAATGTAATTTTTTTCTAATTTTCTTAAATTCTATTACACTTTTTAAGAATAATTTAATAAGGAATAAAATAGAAATAATGTCTAATGCAACAACATAATTGTATAAATAATGGATTTTTATTGAACAAAATGATATAGTTTAGTTTATTTTTTCCGGACAATAAGGCACTTTTTCCATTTCTCATGGTTACTTTCGTTTGAATATTCTCATATACAGATATGTCTATATACATACTCTCGCCCACTCAGTCGAAAAACGACACCGAGGCAAATTTCAATCCGTTCGGCTTGGTGTCGTACCTCTTTAGTACAAAAATGTAATTTTCTTTCCAAGTATAACAAATCTAGCACAGCAGGTCCTGTAACTATCAAATTAAGATCAACTTCAATTTGTTAGTTTCGACCAACAATAATATTTTTCAGTTTTTTAGTGTATCAACGAGTATTCTTTCAGTACACACGATTAAGCTTGCGTACATACACACACCAACTCATACACACATGCACATACACACAGAAATATTTATATTCCGCATGCGTCAATTAAGTGACCAAAATGCAAAATTTTTTCTTTTATTAAGATACTCATTCTCAAGCCAGCGAGTGTACACATAGTCACGCACATTCAGAAATCTGTTACGAACGATAGAAAAGAAATTAATGTATACCCCCTGAGAAAGCTAATAACATTAAAAAATAATAATAATATTAAAATAAAATGGTGTATCAAACGAGTGACAACGTAGATCTTCAACATCTCAGAGATACTGTAGTACACACTAGATAGTAATATTTGGCTTTTTACAGTCTAATTAGAATTCGCATGACGATCTCTTACATTTTATTTTCAAGAAATAGATACACTATCACGTACATTTAAAGTAAAATCATAGCACTATTTTTTTAATTTATTGAAACCGAGAGATTTTTTTACTATTTAAATTGAAAAAAATTAATAATTTCTCAGTGTTTTCGTTAAAAAATCTTTATTACCTAGCTTATGAATCAGACTTTCAAGAAAAAATTTGATGTTACTATTTCTTAAATCTTTGTAACTTTTTTCAATTTTAGTACTTTAAATACTTGGTACATGGATTTATGATAGTAAAAAGATAAATATTGGAATAAACATTAAACCAATTATAAGTAATATGTAAAATGAGAAAATTTCCAAGTATAGATTTAATAACGTATGTAACTAGCATTGTCTATAATGATGAAATAATAATAGACTAGAGGTCATCATTCTAGTCAGATATAGCAATGAAATAGATAAGTATATTAGTTTTAACAGTGAATTCTTTCATCTTGTATCCTTGACCAAGAAAGATACTTTTATATTCATAAATAATTTAAACATGATTAAAATCTTAACTCCGTTTTAAAAATGATATCAGAATCTTTTAAACATTTAAATAGTGTTATTCAATCATTATATAAAATTACTTAATAATCTCTTGATAAGTTTCATCTACGTTATCGTTTTATTGTACTATTCAATTTTTATCATAAAAAATCCTAATTAATTATAATTCTGAGTAAAACAGAGTATCGGTATTAAATAATTGCAAATTCCAAATATGTAAACGTTCAAATATTAGTATGGGATGCATTACATCCAACTTCATCGCTATATTACAAGTTTTCTAGCTATTTATTTTTACTTCTACTCGGGCTTATGTATAACCAATAGAAATAAGTATCTTATACATTTTTTTACAATCATGGTTTTGATAGTGTATCTAGTTAACTGATTTCCCATTTTTCATCGAAACAATAACAAAAACAACGATGATGATCAAGGAATCCAGTAAAACGCAATGGAAATCGTTTCGCGGCTAATTAGACACTTATGCTGATCTTCGCTAACCATAACTCTTACATGACTACACCAAAATAATAAATCACCCAGCGACGAAAAAATAACTGAACAAGAAAACAAAGTAGCGTCGAGGTCATTTGTTGATCGTCAAATCGAGTGGTAAATCTTGCTCCATGTCAGTAGGCAAGCTCTCGCCCGACTTTGCTCGCAAATCTTGAGCACAAGTGCTGACGCTGCTGGTGGTCGACTCGGATAAACCGGACTGCTGACCTGTCCACATGTTCTGGATACCGTATTGAAGATCGGCGGAAGCCAGCAGGTGCCGGAATAACGGATTTTGCGACTTAAGAATGAGCTCCGAGAGGATTTTAGTCTTCTCGAGGATACTGTCACTGTCGGCATGTCGACAGCACTTATGTCGGCAACAACATTCCGCGGTAGGGGTATTTGTTGTTGCAGCAGACTCTTGCGACATAACAAGCTGATGATGATGCTGCTGCTGGGTGTCGGCACGTTTTATCACCGAATTTCTTACAAGGTCGCCTGCGACGTAGCCGCCGACTGTTGTTGGCGGCGACTCCTTTTTCAAGGGCGTACCATTGCTACAGGTGCTGCTGCTGCTGCTACTGTTGACGATTGATTCGATGTTTCTGTAGTCAACGCCACTGGCTTTATCCTCACTTTTGATCGGTGTTGACTGCATACCCATTCGTGGAGTCGTAGCCAGAAGATGATCGGGCGGTGAGGCTGGTACGTATGGCTTAAGGTCGACGGGGTAACTCGGCGGTTGTTGACTCAAACCCGGAATGTGTCGATCAGGTAAAATATACTCCTCGTAGACTGATGAGCGACTGTAGCGACCAGAATGTAATTCATGCTCATAACTGCTCTTTGAAGAAGATAGTGACAAAGACAGTGAGAGAGATGAAGAAGAAGATGCTGTGGTTTGTGTATCTGGATGAACCTTACGCTCCTGCTGGTTATACACATTGTTCCACTCGACGAACTTCTGCTGATCTTCAAAGCTCGTCAACGAAGCAGTTTTCGGGCTTTCGCTGTTGAACAAAACAATATCAGATTAGTTTATTGTAAATGTAAAATACTAATATTTTTAAAATAAAATAAAAGCTAAAAATTATATAAATTTATACTAAATTATTTTAATATGAAATATAATTTTTACTCTTAATAACAAATTAATTAACCCTCGTGAAGACATACGTTAAATTTTAAGTAGTTTGAACGCGTTTTCTATACAGTATTAAAAAAATGTAAAAATAATTATTCAGAGAATATTTTATTAAGTAAATTCTATTTTTTTTTTTAAAGAAAGCGTTTTCAAATTTCATTTGCAAAGCAAGAAAATAAATTTTTAAAATATTAACAATTTGAGTTCTGTATAAGTATTCTGTATAAGTAGATTAATTTAGTTTTATTTTCATATTGAAATAGATTTGTATTTTTAGTGATAATAAACTTATAGTTTATAAATAAATTTGATGTTTTATTCTAGTTTTGTTGTTTAAACAAAATTTCATCACTCCCAATAATTAATAAAAAAATAAACTGTTAACATTAAATGATTAAAATCTTTATTAACTTTTGCAAATTTATCGAATATCTTGTAGTCGTACGTAGTACGATATATCATACATACGATCTTGTAAAGATATAAGAGAAGGAATCACATACCCGAGAGAACAGACGGAGATATTGGTGGCGTTGCTTTCCAAGCTCGAGTCTTTCTTATCCGAGTCACACCTGGGGCTAATCACATTTCTCTTTTCGGGTGTAGCTTCGAATGACCCAAGCTTTTGAACAGCCAGTAAACTGACCGGGGCAGGCAACGGCATCGGGGCATCTTCTAAGCTCTTCTCCTGTAGCTTATCATTGTTGTTGACATAGTGCCTGTAGGTCTTGACGTGCTTGCGCAAGGACGATGGATCGGTGTACCTTTTAGGACACCCAGGGATCTTGCAGCAATAGGGCTTATCAACCGCGTGTGTGCGAGTGTGCTTAAAGCGATCCGATGAGTTAGAATAAGCCTTGTTACAGCCCTCGACTGGACAGACGTATGGCCGCTCGCCTGTATGTGAGCGCGCGTGGATCTTCAGGTTCTCGGCGCGACTAAAGCTTTTGTCGCATTGAAAGCAATGGTGCGGTTTCTCATTTGTGTGCGTGCGCACGTGGACCAACATTTTGTACCTACAAAAATAATCATCGGTTATACTCGTATTCAAGTCACCAGTAATAACCGATTTGATAACCGATATCGATGCTCTCCAGTCGCTTTGCTACACTCAGCGGAATCATCGGCGATTTTCAATATCGATACCCCGTTTTTAACAATTGCCTCAAATTGCCAGGCTCTAAAAGCCTTAGTTGCTTCGCGCTTGTACTGCGTCAGCGATTTAAACGAACAATTTTAACAACGGCACGATCAAACAGTTGCGCTCTGTCCAATTAGAGACAGAGAGTGAGATAATCTAATTGGTTACCTTGCGTTGAAGCCACGCTCGCCCCTCTGACATCCTTCCCAGCCACAGTAAAATAGACCCCTAGGGCCGGGTGCCGCGTGCAGCCTGCCGACATGTTCCGCCAATCGTTCTAGAGATGTAAACCACCTGCCGCAATTTTGCCACCTGAAAATCAGAGGTCTAGCATTACAGAAGATCCTGATTCGCACAGACCGGTTCACTCCTCGAACAGGGGAATCTTTGATTCAAAAGATTTTTTTTTAACGTTGCAGTTTGAAAATTTTTATTATCTAAAAATAGTTGCGGAAACGTGATTTTGTTGTCGTAGACAATAAAATTGAATTTAAAACTAAAACAAGAATTTAACTAATTAAATTCACGTTAATTAAAAAAAATTCTTTTATATCCTTATACTCTAAATAAAAATATGATAAAATTCTGTGTTTGCTAGCAGCACACTTTCAGAAAAGGTAAAACCTTTTATTTTTCAAGAATTTTTCTTTTATAAATAAAATATGTTTCGCTATCGATTTTTCATTTTCAATGTTTATAACACAAGGATTTTTCTCAATCCTGAAACAATTTCTCAATCCTCAATCTTTGAAAAATATTTTTTTTTTTACAATAGAAATTTATTATTGCTAATTAAAATAATTCATTTTAAAAATACTGCACCTTTATTTCTATTTATTTTTAACTGATTCTCAAGAATAAGTTTTTCTTTAATAAAAAAATAAGAATATCATAAGTCTAAGAATCGATTCGTGTGCATGAATAATCAAAATTTATCAAATGATTACTTGATAAATTTTGATTATACGCACATTACAACTAATTTCAACTTATTAAATTATTTACAAATACATCTTTTTATCAATATGATCTTACATTAAAACAATATGCAACTTATATTAACATACGATGGAAATTTAAAGTTTTGAATAAGTAATATTTTACAGAGACAAATTAATAACTTATTTTAGTTAATAAAGTGACGAATAAAAGATTTATCACAAAACGAAAAATAGGCAAGTGAATAGCGAAGGCTAAACCATAAAAATGAAAAAACAATAAAAAAACATTAAAAACGCGTATAGCTCGTACAAGGATCATTACTTATGTTATCTCAACCGTCCTGATATTTTAATTTAACTTTAACATGGACCATTGACTCCTTGCGTCCCAGGAACTGTTTATTGCTTGTTGGCATCACAATTTGCGGCTGGAGTCTTAGAAATTAAAGTCAATGTAAACGACCTCTTACGAATTGAAGCCAATTATCGGCACACAAAGTATTAATCGGTGTGGATCTAACTTGTCCGATACTGGGGATCAACGTGGTAACGCGCAGACTCCAAAGACAGTATTATTAGCAAGGCGCGTCATCGTCGCCTAGTGACCGAATGGATGCTTGATCAATTTACAAAACCGCCTTTCCTTCTCTTTCTTGCTCTCTTGTACGCAATTATCGTAAGTACGGAGATTGTCAAGACGCATCGCGTCAAGAGTTACCGTTGCCTTCACCGAGACAATGTAATCTCACCCGATAAGATAAAGCGCGCCTTCTTTTCCAGCTCACGCGGTATCGTTGCAATCGTCGACAACTGGCTCTCGAAACCAGAGAGATACGACCTGACATACGTACACGTGACTGACGCATGCGTTACCACGACTTTACGAGCCGCGGCTACGTGTTTATTATTCTGTAAATTTAACGCGTGTTATGGTCGATTCAATTTAATGCAGTCGAAAAGTGATAAGACGCATTGAGAACTGTTTTTTAAAAATAGCGTTAAAGTTAAAGTACTTGAAATTTTTTCTTTTTAATATTGTTAACTTTGTTTCAGCGTGTTTTGATTTAATTTATCCTTGCCTTACAAAGCGATGGATAATCTGCACAAATTAAGGAAACCTTTTAAGAAACATAAAGCAATATTAAGAACGTAATGAGTTTCTTTTTCTTCGATTTGCTTTTCCGGAAGGAAACGTGTCATTATGTACGGCACAGTATAATACCGTTTTATTAATAATTACTTTAAAATGGAAATGACGGTTTCGAGATATTTTTTTTCAGAAAACCGAATTGGCACATATAATATCTGACTCAATGCTAATTTTAAAAAATTTTGATCTCTACAAAAAAACTTTTTCTAAGAAACAAAAACTTTGCTTCTAAGAAATTCTTACTTATCGTAAGTGAGAACTTCTTTCAGATATTAATTACATTGAAATTCTTATTTACAAAATCTTACCCAAAGAAAAATTATATCTCCTGTTTATAATAACTTAATAAATCTTTATTTAAGTCTTATCCATAAAGAAAATTTTACCTATGATTACAATCTACAGATTAATCTGATAATTTATATTTTTAAGATGGAACAATAATTTTAAAAAACTATTAAGTCTTCGATGGTATTACAGCTATTATATGTGCAAAAAGTGTCATTGTACGTTATTAGATTTTTCGTATCAAAGAATTGATTTTACAATTATTAAAAAGAATCAAAATTATTTAACTATCTCACTTGACAAATATGCAGCATATACCATGGGATATCTGCTAGGGATAATTCAGAATCGTAAAAGAGACAAGTTGATGACAACATTAACATTCCTAATTATTGATTTATAAGAATAAGAAATTGCATGTTACTGCAGTTTGTATTCAATGCAATATTTCAAGGTATATTTCAAAGTGAAAGGTAATTTAATCATTAACTGCTCAACTGCCTGAATCACGTATGTGTGGTCTGAAAAAAGTTGCCTCAAACATTTAGGACCGGACACATGTAGTTGCAACAAAATAATACGAAGACTTAGTCGTTAATGTACATCATACAAATCTCCCATTATCAGCAAGAAGATAATTTATCTAACCTCTTAATGAAAATATATTATTATTAATATTAAATGTACTTTACCCGAATAAGGTTTTTGTAAAGTCCTAATATTTCTTTAAACAAAGTTAACATTTTTTAATGAAAATACGGGCACGAATTTGAATGTAAAAGATATTTTGAATCGTGGATTTGAAATTTTATATCTGAGCTGCAAAACTTAATGAATTGAAATGTAAAAAATTTGACTTTAATTTATTGTAAAAACTATAAAAATTTAAATATACCATACAGAAAAAACTTAAAGTCGCTATTTTTCTTCCTTTGAGTAATTCATTTTAATTTCAATACACGTGTATTGACTCAATTTAAAATTAGAAAGTAATTTTCGATATTATTTTTCATTCGTATTAAACAATCAATTAAGTATTAAATTATTTTAACGCTGATTTTGTATTTAATAGTTAAGAGGTAAATAAAAAATAATTTGATTAGAAAATCAACAACGCCAATCTTTAAATTACAAAAATCCATTCTATTTGTGTGTTTAAATTTTAAAGCGAAATTCCAGTATAAGTCGTGAAAAACGAGTAAGATTCAAAAGTTAAAAAAGAAAAAGAAAGATACTTTTTAGCATCGAAATCGACTCAAAATTATTCAATAATCAAATTTCATTTATCAGTGAAAAATTTTTCGCAACCAGTCTGCTAAAAGACTCGGTTGCAATGCATATCTAAGTAAGTACAATGACAGAAAGAGCGTTAAACGAAGTATTATCGTTCGAGCATTTTGAAAGCATCTCAAAATCGTTTTT
The DNA here is from genome assembly GCA_018907185.1 of Platyscapa corneri. Classification (NCBI taxonomy): domain Eukaryota; kingdom Metazoa; phylum Arthropoda; class Insecta; order Hymenoptera; family Agaonidae; genus Platyscapa; species Platyscapa corneri. Next base: position 2,269,488 of record JACCHW010000004.1, read on the forward strand.
AAAATAAAGCGATAAACTAGATAAAGCATTTGCGTTATAGAGACAAATTTTTTTCGTACGCGCGAGACTGAAAACGAGCGATAATGACAATAACGAGCGCCGAGAATTCAGGCGTTCGATTCGCTAAGTGCCGATAGAATGAGGCAAGCGACGAGGGGACAGGGAGAGCCTCGACATGCGAAGTGCGTTATTGCGCGGATCGCGCCCACTCCCCTCGTCAGCTACTCTTTATCACTGTCATCGTCGTGCCGCCGACTTTTTCACGCCATTTGCACTCGCGCCTGTTTACCTTTCACGACCGAGTCAGACTCATTATCGCGCGCCGGCGTTACGCCTATCTTCTCGGTGTATGACTCGTGCGCCCACCATTGCGCCGATAAAGAGGTGCGAAGATGTTCGCGGGAGCGCCGGCGTCGTCCCGTAGAGAGCGAATCGGCGACGCCGTCCCCTTTGACCCAGCCGCAGACAGACGTACACGGAATTTAACAATCGATAAAACCAGTTACAAGTGTTTATTATTCGATACATGGCAACTTTTCCTCTACAAGTTGACGATTTGCTTTTAAATCTGCACGCGCTTCACTTTCAGTGCTAACGCAGCCTGTGACATTCCTGTGATTGTAATATTTCAATGTTGTTTTTTATGATGTGCGAGTTTTCAATGAGTTTTAATGAATCTTTCAGACGCTCTTAGATTTTAAACGGCGTCCATACGAGATATATTGCGACTAGCTTAGCTCTACGATGTTTCGTAATCATGTTTCGGATTAGACTCATTTTCTTTTTTTTTGTTCCAAGAATATTGCACTAGATAATTAATCCCACAGGCCTCCTATTAAATGATATTTTTCAACTAACGACTCTTAATTATTTTATTGCATATTCGTGATAATACGTCTCATTTATTACATTCGACTTAGTTTAATACGTTTAGATACTCTGCTTCAGCACTTGTGTTTATAACTGTCTTATAAGCTCCATCGTCTTCAAAACTTATTTTAAAATTAAACATAGATCTACAAAAATGTAATTCTTAGCTTTGTTTTAGATTTGACCATGAAAATTATTTTTTAAGATCTTGTAAATACGAGATTATTAAATTTGTAAAACTATTTTCATTTAAAAAGGCGTCAGGAAATATAAATATTCTTATATCAGTACAAAAAGTTAACGTCTTTCTAAAAATTCTTATCTTTGTTGTTAAAAAAACAACTTGTATGCATGCACATAAGGTTTTCCGCGAAGAAGAACAGAAGATTACTCTTCTTGTTTATAATCAATAATATGAATAACATTCAAGGAATAGATTGTTTATTATAACCTTAAATATAAAACTAAATATAAAACTCAAATTGTGTGCAACATATTGTGCTAATGAACTTTGCACTATTAATACTAATGATACAAAATTTTATTTTTTATTATCCCAAATTTTAACAGTAAACAAATTTCATTTCCTCTAAAATATAATATTAGCTACTATTACAATAAAGTTTCAATATCAATTTTCGAAACTTATAAAATGAATTTTTTTTAAAAATGTGTTTATATTAAAGTTTATACAAGGTATATGTCAATACGTCAATTATCAATTGTCCTTTCACCAAATAAAAAAATTACAAAATTTTAATTGTAAAGATCAAGTGAACGTAGAAGCGCGAAAAAAGCGCAAGACTCTTTAGCCACGAAAATTGATTAATTCAAAAAACCGATTTACTTCCGTAACATTATAACATTATCGTCTTGAAAAAGATATCGGTAGAAAAGCAAAGACTCACCTGCATTTGAGCTGCGCGTGTTCTCCTGTCCTGAGAGAACCGAGCTCGAGGCTGGAACTGGAAGCGTCGGAGTCGCTGTGGGCCGGACTGGGGGGCCCGTCGACGACCACCGTTCCGTGGTGATGACCCGGACCGCCGAGCATCTCCTCGTCTTGGGGCATGCCACGCGGCCAGGGCGTTCTGACCAGCGACTGGTGAGCGGTGCTTGGCGGCGAGGAGGGCGGCGACGGCGGACAACTCAGGGCGGGCCGCACCAGTAGCAGCTGCCGCCCGTAGTAGCCCGGTTGGTAGGCCCCGAGACGAGCCGCCGCCTCGACGTGTCTTGGCATTCTGCCGGGAACGTAAACGATCATCTCTCTTTCTCTCTCTCTCTCTCTCTCTCTCTCTCTATCTCTCACTCTCACTCTCTTTCTCCCTCTCTCTCTCTCTCTCTCCCTCTTTCTCTCTCTCTCTCTCTCGTCCGCTATATCTTTCGTTAACACGCTCTAAATCTCTCTCTTCACACCGCAGGAAAACGTGCGCTGCTATTCCGCGAGAGACGTTCCAGGTCCCTCCGGGCGTCGTTCTACGTATGCGCCTGGACACCGCGGGTCCCGCACTACTTCAAACAGCACTTAGTCCGAGTCCGTATCGTCAGATGTATTTGAACCGATTGGACTTGAGTATACGGTAGCTCAGGAATTGTTTGCTGTACTCGATCGAAAACATAACTGAGCCGCTCAATAGCGCAACGTTGCAGGGGGGAAGCCACACTCGAGGACTCGGATTGCCTGCGCCCTGAAGCAGCAATTGTAATTGGGCCCACACTAAAGCGCGCTCCTTGTTTATCGCGTGCGACTTGGCACTATTGACTGCTGTTCGCTAAGCTGGGGCGAGTCTCGACGCTCGTCGCTACGAGTACGCCGCCTCCATGTCGGGTCTCGCTCGCTAGGGAGGGGTTTTTCTTTGGTTATGGTGCGGCGAAGAGTAGCTGCCAAGAGGAAGGAGTCAGGAGACCAGCGGCTTTGGAACTGATTCGCCGCGTCGTTGCGAGGGCCCTTTTATAAATAGCGTGCCGGGGCACTATCAGCGGACGCGTTTAAAGAGGTGGGGGCGCCAAGATGCGCACCAAGCGACGTAACGCCTCCACCGCGCCACTCGAACGCTTTCACCTGCGAGGCGCGGATTTTTCCAGGCGGGAGAACCACTGGACCTGACCAAGGCGATTATTCTTGCGTGCTCTTGACTCGCGAAACCCGTTTATCTCGGGCGTGCGTCGACGGCGGCAATGTGACTGCCGGGGAGAGCGCCACGTCGACTTTGCATAAGCACTGCGCGTGTTTGTTTCTATTTAAATTTTAGGCTCTTTTCGATAACGCACTTCAGACGACAACACGTGATCGAGGGGTTACAGTTGCATAGAGTTGTATTAAGACTACCACGCTAATCTAGTTTTCACTACGAAAGCCAAGTCACGCCTTTTCTCGCTTTTTTCTCCTCGTGCACACGTATATACAACAATATGCACCTACACTTAACTGATACGCACTTGTGTGCGCACTCAGGAATGCATGAATATTTATATTTATACACCCAGATTTCTGCGTGTTTTGTTTAAAGTGCAGATAACAAAAAAGTATCATACAGCAAGAGAAGACGTTGAAAATTATCAAATCTAAAAAAATACGAAAGCACTTCGAAAATTGTAACACAGCAAGCAACTTTCCCGACTGAACTGATATTTAATTTGTTTTACAGAGGTCAGTTGTGGATTATCACTACAATGTTAATATACAATTAGATTGATGAAAATTGATGACAAAATCAATAAAATATTCATTTAGAAGTTGTTCAATGTCACTGTAAAATAATAAAGACAAAATACAAGCGTAAGCGCAAATTAATTATAATTAATTATCATTATTAATGATCAACGAGACATAAATGAGTGGCTTTGCTCGGTACGAAACTGTAGGTGTTCATCTTTTCCAACGATCATTACAACTCTTACAAACACTTATCGCACACTAACTGTACTTCAGCGTTTCCGTAAGAAAAAATTATATACAACTAGATTCGAAAATAAAAACAAAAATTAGAAGAGTTGGAGAAAAAAGCGATAAAAAAAACTCGAGTACTGGATCGAAAAGCCACCCATACATAAGTAAAAGAGTATTAAAACTTGTTGAAATTGTTTCCTCAACGCTAATAATATCAGGCCACACGATCCAGAGGCCCGAGATTCCAAGAGAAAAGACAAGACTTCGCGAAGATTCCCACGAGAGCAAAGGCTGACTGGCGCATCGTAAAAATTGCAACGAGCCTCGATAAGGAGAAGAAGCAAAAAATGCAGCGTGGCGACACGTTCAGACGACCCCGCGTAGCAATTAGCCAAGCGAAAAGCAATAGGCAAACGCACACAATATATGCTCTGGCGTATCCTTGCTCTTCGCTCGACTTGGCGGCGAGATAAACCAAGCGATAAGCCGCCCGAGCGATGATGCCCCCCGGGAAGTGAGAGCATCGCTCGCTTCATTGTACACTCGCCTCTGCAGACAGACGCACTCGCTCTCTTTCTCTCTGCCAGGAGACTCACGCATACATCTGTGCACCGACGAAAAATTGCGACAGATGACCGAACAAACTCAATCTTTGGCAGAAATAGACTGTCCTAATGCACGTTCACAATTCCCACGATTTTTTAGCAATGGTATTGAGCTGCCGAGATTCTTGGTAACAGGACGAACTTTTCTGTAACACACGTGTAATTGAAGGGAAAGAAACCTATCGGAAAGGCGTAGCGCCGATCTATGCTTGTCAATTCAAAGCTGTCAAATGAAAAATTCATGTTATTAATGTAGAAAAAATGGCATTTTTTTAGTCGAAACTTGCTCTTGTAATTCCATCAACTATTACGTCAATTTCGTCGTCGCGCAAAATTATACTGTGCGGGGATGTTTGGCAAACGAAGTCTTTTTATATTATTTAAAATGATTTCGCATAAATGTTAACGTTTCTTTCTTTTCTACAATATAAAATATAAAATAAGAAAAGAGCAAAAAAATTTAAGAATTGCTGTATTCGTAAACGATTATTTTAATCTTGATTCATTTTTGTTTGCTAATTAAATAAAGCTTTATATTTGAAACGCAATAAATTCTTTGTTAAAAAAGGTTTTTCTTATTATCATCGAATCGATAATTAAACTAATTTGAGACATAGACTTTTTAATCGAGTGATAAAATTAAACTGATAAAAATATTTATGTCTTATATGAAACTTTGTATTTTTTCATTTCTTCGCGTATTTTAAATATTAATGATCAAAAAAATTTTATAATTTAAATTTGTGCAAAGAGAGTAAAACTTAAGTGAACTAAACTTTTTATTTACATTGATAACTGTTTAATATTTTCTCAGCTTTCCTATTCCCCACAGTAAAACATGATATCTGTGAACACTAATGTATATTACATAACTCGGATAAGTATACGATATAATGTGATTAAAAAATTACGCTTTTTATGATATTTAACGTTCGTCTAAACAAATATTAAAAAATAAATTATGAAAGTTTTAATACATTATTGACGATATTTATTATTAATATGGTTTTTATCATTGTTAATATTATTATTAGTAGTACCGGTAGTAAAAGTATTGTTATTATTATTGTAACTTATAAAATATGCATTTTTTTAACCGTACAAACGATGATATTGCTATTTCCATATTATTAACGTATAATGCTACCTTAATAATAAGCTTCAAATTTATAATTTTAATGTAACAACTTCTTTTTATCTTATATTTTGAAAAAAATATTGATTTTAAAATATATAATACCATCATTACTATGATAATATATTATTCGTAAGTATTCACAAAAATTTCTTTATTTTCATTAGCTAGCGTCATCTTTTACATTAACTTCTTTTTAAAACTGCAGTCATTTTCTACATCATCCTTTTGTTTTTATATTCATTTTAAAAACTTTCGATGATTTTCGAATTAACGTAATATTGCTTTTATTTTTTTTTAAGTATTTATGAAGATAAATCATACGTTGGGAGCGGTGAGCGTATAGTATTATTATTAAAAAAACAAGATCTATATGTCCTTTGAATGTAATAATCATTTCTGATACTGAAGGAATTTAGAAGTAAATATCGTTTATGTGTGTATGAGAGAGAGAGAGAGAGAAAGATAGAGAGGAGTTTCCAAGAGACTTGTTCACCTGTAATGTATCCAATGCGAAGTAAAAGTAATACTTGCACATGTATAAGTATTTTTACGGAAACGGTCAACGATATCTTCTGTGATTAGAGGCTACACATCGAAAATCTCTTCAAAATATTAGCTTAATTTTTATGCGCCTTTTTTCGATTATATCAAACGTAATATTAACTGCCGATTAAAAGGTAAATTGATCTAAAAGATAATATGATTTTAATATTACGGATAATCAAATTCCTTAAAAGTTTGAAATAAAAAAAAGAATGATATTTAGTCGGTAATTGTAATAATTGGGGGTACTTATGTGACTATGAAAAAATATCGTGCACCATTGTTTTACAAAAAAAAAACACTTTAGTGTACTAAAAGTTAATTTTTATGACTTTCTTTTAAAAAGACACCATAATCAGAAGTTTAACAGCCCCGTAATAAAAACGAAAATTATTGCCATCGCACATCCAATTAAGACTCAACTCGAAGAATGTATGTGCGCATATGAAATATGATGTAGAAATTCAATTGTGATTATTCGTATTTAAAGTTTGTCTTTCAGTACCGGCTTAGAAAAAAAGCCGGATCATTAAAGAAGTCTCTCGGATTTGTCGATTGAGCGTGAAGATCCCAAGATTTTGCAAATTAAAAAATCAGCTGCAAAGACGGTGAAACACTTGTTACAAGAGCCGCAAGAATTGTCGCGACGTGGTTTTCCAAAATTACGTAACACGCAGACCACTGAAGCGAATGGAAAAAGGAAGAAGAAAAGAAAACAAGTCGAGGGGAGGCGAACGAGCGTTTGAGGCAATAAAAAGTAACGCGGAGCCGGTAAAGCGCGCAACGGAACGATCCTCGCGGTGCAGCGCCTCACGAAAGTGTCTCTCTCGCGTCGCGCGCAGTATCCGACGCGCCAGATGTCGAACGAAAAGGAGAAAGAAAGGCGAGGAAGATGGATCTCTTGGCGCAATGGATTACGAGGGGCTGCTATTCTCTGTGTGCGTGCGTAAGCCTCGCTCTTTCTTTCTCTCGTCAAGTACCTCTCCCCTTCCAGTCCCACAGATCTTTTGGAAAGTCGCGCACCGTTTCCCTGTAACCGCGTTTGTTTCATTATGGAGCCGCCGTCGCTGTTGCCGGAGGAGGTGGCGGAGGAAGGAGGGAACGGAAACCAGACCCCTGCGAGGTTCGGTCCCTGGAGGCCGTAGTCGCCGCCGCCGCCGCCGCCGCCGTCGTATAAGCTCCTCTCTTTTTGAGAGCGGCCGCGGCTTCCTTTGATCTTTTGCTCTCGGCCTCGCTCACCGCAACGTGCGTAAGCCTTTGGGTATACATAGTACGTGAGCCTTTTTGTATGGGTGTGTGTAAGGAACGCAAGCGGCCAACAGGTAGAGTAGCGCAAGCGCTTACGCGCGTGTACGCAAAGGGAACGAGGAGGTTAGGAAGGAGATGCGATATCTCGACGAATGGCTGTGGACGGATTTTCTCTTCCTTCTCTCGCGCATGCGCAAAGTCTAAAATCCAGAAAATATCTCCCAAGGCTAGATTCTCCGTAGATAGCTGTGCGCATTTCGACTCAATCCTCTACCTCCACTCGACCCTTTTTACGCACATATCTAACATATCTACATATATTTATGTATTTATAGCTGTGTGCAATGCATAAACCAACGTGCGTGCACGGGTTTATTTTCCCCCTCTCTCTCTCGCTCTCTCGCCTGTATAATATACGGCCCTATCTTTTCTGTCGTATGCGTGCCTTAGGGCCACAAACATCCTGGGCTGCAACAAGTGGACACTCTTGATCTCTCTGACGTCTATTTGTGCGCTCGAGGGGTCTTTTTTATTACAGGGAGTTGCTAAACAAAACAAAAACACTGCCTTTTCATGCGGTAACAATGTGGCAGTGAAATAATCAGAATATTTTTCAAGCATTTTCGTAACGTACGCATTAATGAATTAATGGCCGCTAATTATCGAAAAGGTTCCCGTGCATGCGAAAAAAGAACTTTTTTGTAACCAACGTTTTTGATCGCGCTTTCATTCGAGTTTTAAGTAAAGGCTGTTATTATCGTTATAGACGATGCATTATTAAATGACCACACAAATATTTCTGCATCATACGAGCAACGGATAGTGAATCTGTCCACAGTAGGGTTTAATGGGATACGTAAAAGTGCTGATAAGACCATTTGTTCGTTTTTAGTCTTAAAGGATCAGAGGATTAAACTTCTGATGAAATCGGGAAATAGACGATGAATATAATACACATCGTATTAATTGGCTCGGGTTTGAGTCAAGCAATCGAAATTCAATCTGTAATGTATACCACCAATGGTTAAGATGAGCAAAACTTCGAATTTCTCCCACGATGATTAATAGCCATCCGCGTCTCACCGCGGAGTCGGTAATCCTGCACAAGGGGTGACAAGCTGACGTAAATGCACGCCGAAGCGATGACGAGTTCTTGTCGGTCTCGTAAGCGCACTCGTTCGTTTTCTCTCCCACGGCACTCGAGACTCCCAGAGATCACTTCCATCGGCCGAAACAGGAAAACCAATACCAGCCTACCCTGTCCTCCAGTGACGCGCGTCGGTATCGAGACCATACCCTACACCTCGCACGCGCACCGTATATGCGTATTTTTGGGCCCGAAACGTCGAGAGGCGCCTAAACTACCAGAATACCTCCACTTCTTTGGAGAGAGAGAGAGAGAGAGACTGAGATAGAGGGAGGGACAGTTGAGTCTGGCCGTGAGACGTAATATACAAACGGGACAGAGGACGGCTACTGGTCACAGCGGGAGGTCGCGCCGGGGGGCCTGAAGCCCCATACCGAGATGCGCACGCGTGCGTATTTCATTATCACTTGTTCTCAGGGACGCGATCCGGGTTCCGCGTGTGCCACGGTGATTGGAATACGCCGTGTGGAAATAAATGGACATCGAGGCGAATGCATTACACTTTTCAGAATTTACCTCGATCTGGAACCTCCCCCATTTTTTACCCTCGACGAATCACCATTTATCAATGTTTGTCCGTGAAAGATTTCTCCCGGCGGGAAAGTTACGTATTGCCTGAATTTCATTCAAAGAGACCACAATACTGGGCGTCTGAAAAATAACTTCAACGCTCATGACTTCTTGAAATGATTTCCAGTATTAAATTATTTTCTCAATCAAGAAAGTTTGATACGAGTTTTTCAGATATAAAAACCAGAATTCATGTAACGGAAATTGAAAACGTGATTTAGTCACTATAGAAAATTCTTTATTCTGTGCCATCTATGTTAAATTATTAGTTAAAGATTCACGCTGAGTACGAGTAAACTACGATTTTGGTTTTCGGTGAAAAAGGCAAATTTATGTTTATCGCATGTCACACAAATGTGCTTTTAGTTTTTTCCACGCGTGTATTTACGAGAGAAAAAATGCACGAGAAATTAGTAACGCCGTTAAATGTGAAAAACTGTAATTTTAGCTTTCGTCCGCAGGAAATATATACGGTGTAAATGTATGTCATATGTACCTTATGTATGTATGTCACGTGTACCTTACATACATAATATCGTGTACAAAATAAATCGAATAATTTCATATTCAACTTACATTTTGAATATATGAGTCGCTGCTGTAAACAGCGAGCACCTCATTTAGCTTTTACCTTTACACTTTTTTCAGCAGAGAAATTAATTTTCTTCTAAACTGTAAGTTATAGTGCCTAAGCTGCCTCTTAACCGAATGTGACGTGGGAAATGTATACGAAATACAGGCCTCGAGATATGTGCATGCCGTTGAGAACAAAGAATCTTAAATAAAATTACTCGCACAATTTTTTGTAACAGCGTGATACTTAGTACTGCGACAATCGAAGTGTTCTTTATAACAAAAATCCTTGCTTCTCGATCGGAAATTGAAAAATTGCCCCACTAGCGACAACAGTTGTGCCTGAAAAAGACGCATTTCCCCCAGTTGTGTCACTCGATATTGTTCCCTCAAAAATAAAAGAATGTTTGCAGGCATCGCAGGTAAAACGCGAAGCCGTTTTTTCTCTTTGCGCGTGCGGCTTGGCATGCGTCACGTGGTGCCGACGTACGTGCCTCGCGCGCTCGCCGAGAAAAGCCGACACTCGCATTCATTATAGAATCAAGAATTTTCAAGACGAGACCATTGGTCCCACGGAATTTCAATATTCGTTCTCGGCCCGCTCGGAAGATCGGACGGCTTTCCGGCTTGCCAACCCCCAGCGGTTAAAGGGCGGGGCTGTCCTCCAGGGCGGCCACAGGGCGAGCGGTGAGGCGAATTCACGAAAGCGCGCTGCCCGACAAACGATACGGCCCGAACGACCTCCCACGTCGAGCCGCGCGCGCGCGCGCACGCGGGTGGGAGCTTCTTTTGTGAGTCGACCAGAAAATCTCGAGAGGGGCGGGCAATTCGTTCGGGAACATGAATCGCCATTCCTGTCTTCGTGTTAGATAACGATTTTCAGATCGATGCGATGGAGTTTCATCCCGATTCCCCGCTAAAGTGGTCTTGCTGGTACGGCCGATTCAGGTTCCAGAGATCTTTTGGTTTAAGCAAAGCCTGCGTTCCTTGGTACGCAACTGATACTTGTAGCCGTGAGTAAACTTGTTAAATCGAGATCTCCTATTCCCAAGTGCAGACGAGCGATAAAAGAAGAGCCGAAAGGAAAGACTCATAATGATATATTAAAGCAAATTTAATAAGAATCAAACGTTCTAGTGACGACAAAAAAGCTATATTATGGTCTATGTGTTCGCGAAATTGCGCGGTACAGCCACGCAACAAGTAAAGAGGATCTAATTTGATTTGCCCGCGTGGAGATTACTTCTTTTCCTCTTTTATTGAAAAAAATCTTGAGGGAGCGACCTCCCAGTTACCTCGCCCGCTATACGTTTTTGAACAGAGGAAAACAAAAGAGAGCGGGACAGGAAAAAGCGCAATCGAATGAGTGAGCAGGTCATTGTGGCAACACCTGCATTGATATTGGCAAGCAGCTCAAGAGTAGGAGCAGCAACATCAGCAACAGTACATTGAGACCTCGCTCGCGGAGATCGACTGACCGAACGCATGCTCTGCTCCCCACCTTCCTCTCATTCTCTTTTAAAACAGTTTAGGATACCACACACAACGCGACACCTTGGGAGGACCACACACGAAGGCTAGCCAGGATTCTTCTTCTTCTTCTTCTTCTTCTTCTTCTTCCTCCTCCTACTTCCAACTTGTTCGATCTCTCTCTCTCTCTCTCTCTCTAACTCTATCTCTTTTATCTTCTCACTGAGCAATTTTTTGTGTCGGAGGAGCTGGGCAAGGAAGCTGAACTTTATCTACCTTGTCATTCGAAACTTCTAATTGTCCATGCTAATTAATTAATATGCCGCGGTAGCTGTGAGAAGTCGCGGGACCGAACTCTATATGATTTTTACGTTGGTTTTCTTCGAGGAGCGCCGGCAGCTACTACTGCAAAGATTTTTATGAGGCTCAGAACTTATTTACTTCGAAATCCAAACGTATGAATTTTAATTTCGTCTTGAAACCTGTGTAAATCCGCTCTAATGGGACTACCTTCCAAATAAATTTCTTATTTGTGCCTCGATATTTCTCTAATTATGTCGATTCTCTTGCACAGAATCTATTAATTCCCGAGGTTTTCACTTGTAAAGTAAATCTGCCGATAAATTTTAGAAACGAAAAGAAAGACAGAGACAAAATGAGATAGAGAGTATAACTTTCTCAATCAGCGTAGCTTTATGCAAATTACCGAGCTGGAACCACAGATCTAGAATTATTTTACACGGAAAATCACAATATAAAACTTCTCAGAAAGAGAGAAAGTCTAGTTCAAAACTTTAAACAACCATCCGAAATTGTGAACAAACGAAGCTTTCAGAAATAATTTAGCATTCGAATGAAGGTCGTAGCGAAATGCGTATGCGTAAGAACGAAGCAAAGAAGAAAAAGAGGAGCAAAGACTGGCGCAATCGGTCAAATTCGCGGACTTAACTCGAAAAGGGAAAGCATACTGCGAGAGGAGAGAAGAGTCGCTGTGCTTCGCGGGTGAGAGAAAGATGCGATGACGCAGGAGGAGGGATCGCTACCTACGGAAAAGACTCACACCTTCGGGCTCTCGGGGAGCTCTTCGAATGGTTTCATTGTTTCGGCCGTGTATGGTCTGTTTTGGGTAAAGCGTCGACCTCCGGCTGAGCGCGAGAACGAAGGCCGATGCCATGGCGACGAAGACTTGGACTCGATCCTTTTCGTCTCGCGTCGCGGTGGTCCGCACAGTCAAGCTCGTATAGGGGGAGGGGATAGGCCCCCAGTCGCGCTCCTCCTTCTTCTCTTTTTTCTCTTCACCCTCGACTAGATTCGAGCTTGGAATCTGACAAATTTTCCCGTAGGAATGCCAGCCCGAGGCCTTTCATTTGCGGCGCTGCACGAAGAGAGAAGAAATTAGCCCCGCGCCTTCTGCCCTCCTGCCTCAATTTATACGCTCCAAACCGAGAAGTGTTAGCACTGCCGCTCTACTCGCGTTGAACTCTAAAAATTTTTCATGCCACCGACGGTTGACTATCGAGTTTCGCCGAGTAACCGCCTGTTTTTATTGGACAGAACCTCGCGCCAATTCTATACTGCCGGACAAAATATTCGGAGGACACTCCTTTCACAGTCTCACGAAAAAGCCAACATCCTTAAAGTGAGATCCATTTGGCGAAACTCGTTCGAATTCCAAGAGGAAGCCAACAATGCCAGATGAATCGACGACTCACAGAGGACGAGGTCCGCCAAAGTTGGCTTGGCTCCCGTAAACGCAGTGACGGATGAGATGGCACGCTTGATCCGATACCCGTTGTCTCCCAGATCGCGCGTCGGGGAGTCCCGCCGTTAAAAAAAGCTCATCTCGCGAGTTGCGGACCGGTGGTGGGGAGAGGCAGCAACGACCAAACGGGTCGACATTCCCACGTGGGATATCCCGTCCGCGGGCCTGCATCTAGTGTTCGTAAGGATGGGCGCCGTATTCGGGCCGAAAATATGCTAATTCCCTGGAGGGCCCGGGAACGGCAACTGCCCTCGGATCCGGCGCACACGCGCGAGAAAACCTGTCCGCGGTTCCCCTTGTCGTAGCTGTCCCAAGAAAAAACAGGGCTCTCGCTATCCGTGCTATCCGTCTCCCTTCCTCTCTCTCTCTCTCTCTCGTTGTCTTCAGCTTTTCGCACCGACCCCGTTTGGCAACGGTCCTGCTAACGGATACCGGTTTTCCCGGCTCGGACCCTGGTCACGGGACCTTTCGTCCTGGATCGGAACCCAGGACGGATGCAGGACTCGCGCTTCTGAGTCGAAATACGTCAGTTTTCTCAGTCGAGATATTATGGGAACGGGGGCGAGGACAGGAAGCCCACGTTTGCGTAACGGATCGCAACTCCGCATCTCAACCGAAAAGTGCAAATGAGACAAGTTTGCTTCTCTCTCTCTCTCTCTCTCTCTCTCTACCTTTTCCGGATTTGCTTCTTACTTCTTCAATATAAAAAGAGCGGTTACTTAGAGCACCAGTAACTTTTGCTTTTAAATAAAAATACTGATATTTCCTATATTTGCTCTTATAGTAATAATATTCCACCCTTAATAAGTACTTATTTATTTTCACGATATGTTAAGAATAATAAAGAAATAATAATAATTTCTCTAGTTCAAGTTTTTTAGATACAAACGTATTATTAACGAGGGCATCAGCTAATTTCTTAACCGCCGGAAACCAGGAACCAAATAAAAAACGATAAAACAAATGATACATAATCATCGTAATTAGATTATCTCATTTGTATTATAAAAATTTTGTGCATATTTATTAATAATCATAATTGTGATATCAACCTACATTTAAATAGAAAAACAGTACACTACAGAATTTTAATCACAATCTTGATTTGTAAATATTTTATAATTTGAAATAAGAATAAAAATGTTTCTACTACTTATATCACAAATAAAAAATTACAAACATTTATATATAGACCAAGATTAAGTATAAAAATGAAGTGATGTTCTTAAATTAAATTACATCATATTTTAACTGTTTTATTACTTTAATTACCAAGCCAAAGAATATAGTCAATATTTATTAACGCATATAAAAATTTTAACAAGTTCATATTTCATTTTCTTCACAAAACTTTATCTATAAATTGTTTCTTTAAATTCATGTAATCGTATACTCTGGATTAATTAATTACATCATTACAGCAGATTTAGAATATAAATATATTGATTAAATTCAATCCATGGAACAAAAATTAGAAAATTAAGAGCTTTTATTTAAGCATAGCTACATTTATATTAGCTATTCGCTGCGTAAATAAATTAATGAAAGGCAACGGATAGAATATTTCTCTAATGTCCCAATTTTAATTAATAGCTTTAAATTACGAAACTATTGAAATTACGTAAATCTACTCTTTGAAAATGAGAAAATCTTGCAATTTTAAATCTCTTTGCCGTTACGGTAACCTTTAAAATGATATATAACATGATACTTGAAAAATTAAATAATTCAGTTAAGATTACTTGTCAAACTTAGTATTATATAATTATTTTCTACAAATTCAACAACACTTTAGGACAAGATTAATATACCTCATAATTTATTAGAAATATGCACAGATAATCTTGTAACTAAAATACAAGCATTATTACCGGTAAAAATGATGTCGTATGTTATTAAGACATCTGTAAAACTTTTTAAAAATAAATTAGGATTCGAATATGAGTGTAAGCTACATAATAAAGATTCAAAATTAATAAATAATTTTCATAAATTGATAAGTTAACAAAAGTATGAAGAAATATTCCTGAATATTAACATAAATTTATTATAATAAATTCTCGTATAAAAAATTCTATTCACAAAGCAAAATATAAAATTAAATTTAAATTTTTCAATAAATTTGTATTTATTAATTTACCAAAAATATTTGTTGCTATAAAATATTTTTGATTTAATAAAATACCATGTACAGATAATGTTAACGCATATTATTTAATTAACGTAAAGCAGTATCTCTTAAAACACGTGTAAACGGTACATTTTGCCAAATAACTAATCAAATTATTAAAAATTATTAAAAAAAAAATATTATTAACATCGAAGCTGCTGCCGTTTTTTTTTTCCTAGTGATGGAATGTTATAAAAGAACCGTTAAGAAAGTATCAATTATCAATTCTTAGCAGTATCAGATATTTCTTTTGCGATCTAATCAAGTAATAGAAATCACTTTTCATAATAATCATAAAACAAGTCATCATGCAGGTGCACAAAAGAAGCTACACCAATCGGACATAACTTTTGATTTTTTCTAAGGTATAAATAAAGTAAAAAGAATGTATTCAAAAATTCATTCAATGTATTTCATCTTTATTCTACAACAACCGATTGTTATTCATATTTTCTTGCGTTAATTTCAATCGAAACTATATAGAGATGCAGAAGTGGCTTATTACTAATCATAAAAAGACAATTATAATTCATAATATGAAAAAATAAAGGTTACGGTGTAAAAATGTTAATTAATTGTTGTAGAAGAATATTTAAAATTACTAAGTAATCAAATGAAAAATGTATTCTTTGTGATATTAAAAGTGTTTATAACATCGATTATTTTTATTCAAATTCGATTAATGTTTATGTTCATTAACGAATTGATTCTTAATTCGAGTTTGTTTGAACAAAAAGAAGTATTTTTTAAGCGAGTCAGTGCTCAAGTTACACTGGAGTTTTATACAATATTTTTAATTTATGACAAAACAAAAAGTGCCTTCTTTCTCCGGTACCAAAAGTGTATTTGAACATAATTCTAATAAAAAAAAACAAAACAGATATTTCACGGTCATAACTTTAGTTGCTAACCATATGTAATACACATTACTCATTGAAGTAGTTGACCATCAGCATATATGAAAATTTCACATTCGACCAAACATTTCATACGAGTACGCAAGACACAAAAAAACAAAAAAACCCGAGCTAAAGAAGACAAGTTTTTGTTAATTTTTTGAACAGAAAGGATAAGTTAGACGTGAACATCTGTCGATTACTCTACATGAAACACGTGAAATAATATTTTTACTTACAACTTTCAAGTGTACCTATTAATATTTCATTAATTATGACTTTTAATATTGTGAAGGGACCAAAAAATATAAAAGTGAACTATTTTTAATTCGAGTGTAGTTTTTACTTTAAATCAAGGAAAAAATTACAGACGATATGTATTGTATAAATTAAATAGTATCGAATAAAAGAGAACTCATAGATTTCATTTCATCTCCACGATTCGCTTCAAGGTTGTACAGCACATAACGACCCTTACGATACAAAACGCATCCCGCAATTTCCGGGACAAAGTTCTCAGTTGAGAATCCCTTCCCTCGAAAAAGAGATAAAAAAAGAGCGAAAAAAGTATGAAATTGAATGGACCCCAGTGAAGTAAACGTACGTGGCGTTAAATATCGGCTGCAATCGTGGCACAGCGGATAAATAAGAAAGAAAAAGAAATAATAAAAGGTGAGGGAGAGAGAGAGAGAAACGGATCCGGAATCGGATGTCTTCTCGGGGCGCAGCAAGACGCACAATAAGCGGACGTGGAACTGTAGCTCCGGCGACTCCCACGTCTCAGACCCTGTAAACCCCCTCCCCCTCTAGTGTTGCGCGGCCGGAGCTCGTTGTCGATGACATTTTTGCGCAATGCGCGCGTATAATACCGAATCCCCCATTGAGCCTCTCCCCCATGTGGGATCCCCTCATTGTTGCTGTTAAAGGAAGCTGCACGGGCTTTTCCTCGTGGCGCGCTCCCGCTCGGTCGCTACCTGACCCAAGATAATCCCATCCGCTCTCTTCATCCGGACCCCGCTCCCCCACGGACCGAACAATATTCTCGGTACGCATTGTCTCGCGCCTTTCTTCCCCAATTGCGCGCTTCTCGAAAATCGTCGTTACCGCGGAGCAGGGGCCCGGAAAAGCGCGCGACTTGAGGAGGGGAGACCGAGCCCAGGACAATGTCTTTTATTACGAGTGTTATTGGGAATGGGGGGACACGCGCGCTCGCACAAAGAACCGCGCCTCGGCTGCTTTGCCCGTATCAAGACGGTGACACGAGGAAGGAACAGCCGATCCCAGAGGCTCGTCTCCTTGGCGCTTCGCTTCCGCTCTCGCTCGAGGACTTACCAATGTCCAAGCACCTCGCGTCGCGACGCCCGTCAGGCTCGTACGTCCTTCACTTGTTCACCAGCGAGACGAAACCGGTCCTGGTGGAGGCGAGTTCGCCGGCAGCTTATGCACGCGCGACGACACGCGACTCTCGACTGAACTCTATCCACGTGCTCGTCGCCGTTTGAGAGAGATGTGCGGCCCCGTACAGAGAAGCGGCACTTTCCAAGGACGGGTTCGGACTGACTGTAAGAGCCGCGCAGTGCCGAGCCCAAGTCGAGCCCGAAAGGTGGCCGACGATTGCTTGCTCTTTCTCTCTCGCTCGCCTTCGCTCTTCTCTCGTCCTTTTTCCCCGGCCAGAGGGCCGCAAGCGAGAGAGCGAGAAAGCGCAAGAGGAGGGTACGTACGTGTGCGCGTGTGGATGTGGGTTCCAGGGTCCCCGGGAGGTTCTCTTCTCTCTCCTTCTCTCCGTCTTAGAGGACTAGCGTGCGCTCTTCGCGGGAGTGGGGGACCCCTTTGAGGGAGACAGAAAGAAAATAAAAGAGAGAGAGAGAGAGAGTAAAAGCCCAAGAATACCTATGCTACACCTATGCAACGCAGAGAGCGACACCCCGAGAGCGGACCAAAGATTCCGAAGGACTGCCGGGAGAGCGGCGGACAGAGAGAGAGAGAGAGGGTAGAACGCACTAGTGTGTGCGTATGTTCTCGTTTCCCTCCTTCTTGCTCCCGAGGCGCGTGCGTGTGTGCATACGTGGGGAGAGGAGCTTCTTATCGCCCACCACCCGACAGCTGCCACCTTTTGCCATTCTTTCGCGTGAGTCTGCGTATGCGTTTGCACGCACGTCCGACTACTTCCCCGAAGAGTCGCGCAAGAAGCAGCGCAAGACTGATTTAACCTCCGGTACGCGTAATTGGCTTCTTGCCGGCTTCTTCTACGCGATCAGTTCCTTTGTTTTTCCGAAAGAGGCTCAGAAACGGAACAGAAAGGACTCCTAGACATTCTGGACCTAAGGTCTCCTTGGACACAAGATTTTTGAATATTACGGGGGTAAGCGTCGGGTTAGGGGTAGGCGAGAGCGCGAAAGCAAATGGAACTCGGCGAGTGTCGAGATTTTCCCGAGACGCAGATTATCGGACCCTGCCGATCTATTTGCTTTCCACGATAAGCTGAATGTCCCTGCATAACTATGTGTACGTTACTTTTGTGCTTTTGTCTTTTTGTATCAACGTGTCTTTGGTACAAACTCTTAAGCTTTATTGCCCTTCCTTTCCTTTTCTTTTATCCCATTTTCCTTTCGTCAAGACTCGTGCTTGATAAGCTATGCAAAATACCACTTTTACTCGCCTACAAATCTCGACCTTCTTTATTCGGTGGGTGGTGTGGCAAATGGACCACTATCAAAACTATACTAACAGAAAAGGAAATAAAGTAATTTTAATCGTTTGTTCTTCTGGAAACTCCTTGCAGCTAATTAATAAGATTAGCCGATTCATTTATGAATCTTTTATCGTAATATTTGATACCACGTACGTTATTTTGCTCTATTAAGGAATCATTGAGAAGGGCTTTAAAGCTACTTAATGCAACCAGCGCAATATTATTTACATATTTTATTAAAAATTAGTTTAAATTTGATCGAGACGTTTTAGGCAGCTTTTGTAAATACGATAATTGAATACCACAATTCAATCCCTTTGTAAAAGAGAAGATTGACATGCTAAAATGTTAATTCATATCGAAATTTTACTTAAATAAATGTGTCTTGCAACTGGGTATTCGTTTTTTAATAACTATATCGTGTACACGCAAAGATAAAACTGTAGCAACACTCTTACACGTTCAATGCAAAGTTGCAGCTCATGGAATTAAACTATAAACTATTTTACACGTCCATTAAATGGAATTTTATAATAGCTAAGTGATTTCACTCACTATTCAGATGTTGATGGCATTATAAATAAAAAATGACTCTACGTCTCTAATAATAATGTAGCAGTCATCCGACGTATTTTTCTCGTACATCAATAATCGCTTCCGAAACATACCATTACCTCAAGGTAAGAAGGATGCACAGCGGAGAACTGCCGTGATAAGCATTCGTCGGGGATCGAGTTTATTTGTTTCATCTTTAAAATGCAGGCTTTTATCCCAGTCGGAATTTCACGTAGAGCTCTACAATAAGGCGAATTCCGTTGACTCCGAGAAGAGCGGCAAAGACGGACCAGAAAATTGTTGGACTCGACGCAATTGCCGGATTCTCACGTAAGTTCCCAATAAGAAAAATACGAGGCGCAAGGAGGTGGAAGCAAGTAAGAGATTCGCTGGAGCGAAGAGGAACTCTGGCCGAGGTGAGCGTAGCCGAAGCGTGGGATAAGAAGACGCGTACATAAAAAGCGAGGAGAAGACGAAGAACGAGCCTACGAAGACTGCTTGCTCTGCTGGGGGCGGCTCACTTATCTCTTTTTTTCTCCCCTCTCTCTCTCTCTCTCAGTGTCGATGCTTACCTCGTTTGCCTGGTTGCCTCAGACAGGCACAGAGTGAGAGAGAGAGAGAGAGAGAGAGAGAGAGAGAGAGAGAGGCAAGCGAAAAGGACCGCTTTCTTCCCGTTCGTCTGTCCCTGCCCCTCCTCCTCCCCCGCGGTCCGCGACTTGGGCTCCCTGGGGCCAGCTGGATTGCAGGCTCTTAAAGCTATCCTCTCTCTCTCTTTCTCTATCTCTCTCTCTCTCTCTCTCTCTCTCTCTCTCTCTCTCGTTCACACTGGTTCGGAAGAAAAGAGTGGAGAGTTGGGCTACGCGGTCCGTATAGGGTAGAAAGTAGGTATACGTCCCTCCTTCGTATCTCCTTACTGACCTTAGAAGAGAAAGAGAGAGAGAGAGAGAGAGAGAGAGAGAGAGAGAGAGAGAGAGACAGACAGAGAAAGAGAGAGAAAAACCCTAAAAGCTACTTACAATCATGGACACCATCACCAATCGCTTCTCTCTCTCTCCCTATCTTTCTCTTTCTTTCTTTCTCGGCTTCTTTTTTCTAGCATGGCTTGCTAAATGCCCTTTGCGCCTTCTCTTTGTTCCGCCCTACTCCCCTCTTCCAACAGTATTATAAGCGCGTATGGTCCAGCTCATTCTATGTGCCTCTCTTCTTCTCTGATTTTCTCGATATTTACGACGATCTCGTTTTCATCTTTGGTTTATACGGACAAGAAATCTCTTTACGTATGTGCCGTAGACACCTTGGTAAATACTAGAAAAATGGTTTTCCTCTGTCAGCTGTAATGCTGTTGTCCCAATCATTGTATACGAATATTTGTATTCGCGCATTATAGTATGAAAAATCATGGGTTTACGATAAAAAAATTCAACCTACAAGACAGAAAGATTCGATTTCGTTGAATACAAACCTCTTTTATTTCGAATCAATTATATCAAACGATAATTGAACAATAATCAGAAACCTGTGTATTTCGATGAACACGCATAATTTATTAATCATTTACATACTCATTTTTAGGAAAATTTTCCTTTCACTAAATTTGACAAACTTTAGAATTTTGTATTTATATATGCACGATTGAACATCATTAACTTAAATTGCTTTTATATATTTTATTACACGACTATTTTATTATAAAAAAATAAAGTAATTTTATAATAAATTATGATAATAAATAATAAATTCGATAATAAATTCGTAGCGTAAACAATAGATACTTTGTCAGTTGCATGGAAGTTCTAATTACATAAAGAGCGAAAACAGTAATGTTGGATTTTGTTAAAAAGAATAATAATATAAGATTAATTTGATTAAAGTTAACTTTTCATATAAGGTTCTTAGTACCATGTGGATTTTTTTTAATACATACCGAAGTTTAATCCTAAAACGTTTTTTAAAACATAATTAAAACATTATGTCATAATAATATAATTACTGGCTGAGCTATAATTTTATCATTTCAAGCATATATTTGATAACAAAAATATTTTTCAAATTAATGACTAGTTTTCGGTAACTTTCACGTGATCAAATACATTGACGCAAATGTATTAAAAGTATGTATAATACGGGATCAAAGGCAAATCAAATTCGTATTAATTAAGTTTAAAACTGCACGCAAAGCTGAAGACGTTATTGAAAATGCAATTCGCGATTAGGATACCAACGAAGATAAACGTAACCTGTTAGCTACGATTCAATGCGCGTTTTTCTATCAAAGGAACAAAGAACCGTTTTGAGTCCAATGTCAAAAAGCTGAAAGAGAAGCCGCAAGAATTTTCGGGAAAAGCATTGCAAGACACAATCAAGCGATAACCAGGCCAACTTTAAGCAATTGCGGAGTGTCGCGGTGTCTGGGAGAGCTGGTATCGCCACTCGACCGAATCGGATTGATAATTCGGTGCTACAACCCGTTCGCAATTGTGCTTTTTCATTTTAAAACTTCCACCTAATTCGATCGAACTCGGATCACGCAGATGCGTCATGTGCGAGCCGCTCCCTTCGTTGCGAGCCATCCCTTATCAACGCGCTCCGGACAAAAAAGCTGATTAGTCGTGGCGACGACGACGATCATGGGACTTATCTCCGAAGGAGTCCGTGCGACAAAGAACTTTTTCCCTTGTGTACAAGTACTAGCGCGTCCCACAAAGAGCCGGATCACGCAAGCAAAGACTTTCTCCGACACACACGCCAGATCCATTCATCCTTTCGGCCCTTTTACAACGCGGTCCTCGCTCTTCACTCCTAACCCCCTTCTTGCGTACCTTCGTCCCCTTCCCTCGCACACAAACGCGCGCGCGGATACCGCCGCCAGTGTCTTCCTTTTTCTATACCTTCCTCTCGGATTCTTGGGCTCCTTAATGCTTCCCTACTCGCCGATGCTATAAAAACAACTCCGCATGCGTGATATTCGACGTTCCAATAGTGTCCTGCTCCTAGACTTTTCAAACGAAAACAGCTTTTGTTTCCTCAAATTTTATATATTGCTGTTCGCCGAAGACAATTGGAACTTTCCCTCGGCGAAGTTTCATTCCGATGAATTCCGTTCGCGGCTCGCTTAATCTGCCGCTAAAACCGGGAAACTGAGGCAAGCTTTTAAATTAGCATAAAAAATCTCTTCATTTCTCTTCGTCGTTATTAGATAATTGCAGAGAGCATTCGCGAAGTGGAACGAGCTGCATAGGTAATTACTAATGTAGCAAAGTTACCTGAACGAATCAGAGAATACGGTAACGGGAAATTGGCAGCAGAGTAATAATTACGATAAATTACGAAATATCGAAGGTGAAGAATTATGTACCGTAGAGTTGATTAAAGTAATGGAAGTAGAAGTTTAAATAGGGAAAAGGTGATAAAAGGAAATTGCGAAGAAAAGAGTCCTCGAAAGCTTGGCAGAGTGCGTACGAGAAATGTCACTCTGAGCGATTAAAGTAATTTGTAAGTGCAGATTCGAGTAAAAAGATATCGCACGGCAGCTGCAATAAATAAGACGAGGTTTTAAAATCGTTCGACGAGCCAGCGATTCAACGAAGCTTTCGAGTAACCTCGGGCAACTCTTTCTTTTTATTTTCTTTTCAGCGCAAGACGCAACCACTATAGAAGGCCGAGGACGATCCAGCGCGCGCGCGCGGCGCGCACGCACGCACGCACGCACGCACGCACGCACGCACGCACACGGGGGATCGCGGCCCTTTGCCCGAATCACGCTCAAGACGGGAGCCGCCCGGAGATCGTATCTCTTCGGTTTCTTCTCGCCGCCGCTACTCCCCGACTTGGCTTTACGCTTCTTCTTTGCCGACGACCACGCTGTCTATTTGCCTTCCCTCTCCTTCACCCCTCACCCCTCCACACGCGTCGTCGCTCTCTTTCTCTTTTTCTTTCTCGTTCTTATGGCACATCAGTGAGATTACACGAATTTTTGGGGAATTTAAACGAGATACGTTCCCCGCGATTATTGCAGTATCTCCGTATATTTGCTTATTCAACTTTGTACTTTTTTCTCTTCCCTCTTTCGGCTTTTTAACTACCAATTCTTGATCTTCCTTTTCGCGAGCTTCGCAATAAATTATGTAACCTACCAGCGCGAAGAGCTCTTAATTTGTACGAAGTTTTTTAATTTGAAATTAGATTACTCTAATCTTCTTTTACAAATGTGTACCTTCCTTACACTTTTTACGAATTGGATTAATAATTTTATCGATGAATATCGGCAATTTTTATGTAACAATCATCGTGATGACTTGCTAAGCTAAATCATTCGTTGAAAAGAAACAGGAATTATATCAAGCCAGAATTTTAACAATAGCAAACAAATTAAGTGCAATTATTTATGGAAAAATGATTTCTTTATTTTATTTTTTGAAAAACCATACGAAATACATTTCGTTCAGTTAACCCATTTCAGAAGAGCATTTATTATTTGTATCTTTAATTAATCTCTTTACTGCGTATAACTGAATACATTTTCTCTGCTACAATTGAAGCGTAGCATCGCTCTAATGAACCATAATAAATCTTTTTTAAAAATTGGTTTTTAATTTCTTTGCGAGGTGCAACTATTCCTTTAAGCTCTTCTTGCATTTATACACATTTACAGGCCAACAGCCAACGGCTTTCGAGCCGCTTGTAAAAAGTCAGAAAATTTACTTTAGTAATATTGTATTTGTTCTCTTTTTCAAGGACAATGATCGTTTTATAAATTTTATAGATTTTTAAAATTTTAAGAATGCGCGAATAATCTGAAGCATTAAATATTTATTGCTTGTTGACATATAAAATGATTACATTTTATATATTTTATAAAAAACTTTTTATGTCTTGCAAATAATAATAATTATTTGCTTGTTAATAATGTACACTTGTAAACTATTATTATATAAGCTATTATTGTTTGTAATTGTAGTTAATATAATAAAAAAAGTGTATAATGTGTTTTTGACAAATAATCTTAAATAAAAATGTCATCTTGTTAAAATGATTCATAATGTAGTAAATTAATTCATAAAACAGCGATTAAAATCTATTATGATTATTATCCGCTCATGCAATAGTTTTACGACTCTTACCCCGTAATGTGCAATTCATCTCTCTGTCGCTCCGAATATGTTATACATATATGCAACTATGCATATATATATATATATACACACCCATACACAAGTTTAAAAACTCCAAGCCTGATATATTCTCGTGTTAAAAAAAGGAAACAACATTGTAAAGATTAAAAAATAATTGTATCGAACCTAATTGTCTTTGAAGATGAATTCGTAATATTGGTACGCACGAAGATCTTAAATTCCATATATTTTATTTCACAAATCTAATTTTCGAAAATCTCGCGTATATTTAACTTATAACATTTCCGTGTAAACTTTAAATGAGTAACAAAAGTTTTTTATTCTAGCTAAAAATATAAAAAGTTTGAGTTGTGTATATTGAATACTGGGAGCGCGACGATCACAACGATTGCAACGTACAAAATCAATGATTTCTTCACCCGAGAAGCGCTTCTTAAAGCGTTTAATCTCCAGCACCAGACAGAGAAAAAAATTAAAACAACAGTGACAAATAAGTGGGCTAAGCGCGATGCAAGACACGGGTTACAGCATCGACCTCCAACACGTGGATCACGTGTACAGCGACTTGGTTACACGCACAAATATCTCGTTGTCGCTCGATCGAATATTCCTAGTATCTGAATGCAGTGCATTTCTATTGGGGGCGCTAGATAAGCGCGTGAATTCTCAGAGTTTCATCCCGTTGCTCCGACGTCTCGACGTTCAGCCTCTCGAAGGCTCACTGGCGCCAGGAAAATTGGTACCTCTGCCCCCTCTCTATACCTGCCGCGGGGCCACCGTCCCTTGCGCCTCAAAAAGAAGCAACAGTCAGGACAAAGAGCGAACGAGCTGAGCAGGGCCGCGAAATCTGCGTAATTGGAGATTACGGGGACTGGTAGCGGGGGGAAGAGGACGGACGCACACCAGTAGGCCCGGACTGGCAAGTGCATCGCTCGAATCCTTCGAGCGCGAAAAAGGGGGTGGGGGCGAGGAAGTCAGCGCGGCTATAACGGAAAGACGTTAGCTCGAGGGAGGGGGCGGCCAATGTCTCCCTGGGAAGTGTCCGTCTAAGTTAACAGGCCATCTGCCTTCTTCAAGGAAGTCGCTGTTTAGGAAGTCCATGGGAAGCGGGGATAACGGAAAGACCCAGGAGCGCGGGAGCCGATGGGAACGGTTTAGCAACGCTTGCTGTGCAACATGCGTACGAGAAGACGTTACGAAACCGCAGCCCGCGTGCGAACCCACTCCTGCTCCTCCGAAAAGACCTTTTCCTGGACCTCCAGGGAGTCTCCCCGCAAACCGCCGTCATCGCTACGAGACGATTGTATGGGCCGCGATAGCGATACGCAAATTTACCCAATTGCCTGTGTCAACGTACTCTCCTGTCGCGCAATTCATCGACGTCTCGTCTACACAAGCGATTATCTTGGAGCGCCGACAGATTGGGCATTGGCTTAATTTACGAGTTACCGACGGTCAAAATTCGTGACACGAAAACCTATAACGAACCGAAAATAACAAAACAAATAAAAAGCCGCGCTTGATACCGCAACGAGACGGGAACTCGTATCAACTTTCTAGCGAGTACACCATATTTACTTTTTATTCATTGTAACCGTTTCAGTTGTCACGGGCAGTGGAGCCGAGACATTTTTTCACGAAATTCTGAAATTATTACGTATCAGTCGCACGCTATTTCACTTTACGCACTTTTTGCGTTTTTCTGAGACACCTAAATATTGCTCATTCGCTCAAGCGTAACGAAGATCCATCGTGTCTATTATATTTGGCGCACGTGCCAGTGAACAACACTTGTACGTGTACGCTAAACTCGCACACTGATCCGGTCATAATATTTTCGGACGAATTCGCTGCTGATTATCAGCGTTTTATCATTTTCAACTTGCGTGTTTTTACAAGTTTTGATTTCTATTTTAATAATTCCGTGTATTTCTTACTCCAGATTATTGAAAAGTAAATAAACTTTGATACAATGTTGAAACTTAATAAAATATTGCAAAATAAATACTTTTAAAGATTCTCTGCAATTTCACACCATCGACAAACGCGAATAATAGACACTCGTTAGATACAAAAATAAATCATAAATAACGATGAGAGTTTATTGCAGATTAGAGCAGACTAAAACGAGCGCTTACGAAAAACGAACCATATTTTCTCGATTCATTAAGTATTTACAAAAATCCATAAAGTCTCGTTTGAACTTAGAAAGCCTAGAGTCATAATTATTGGTGGCGACAACCACGGGCACAGCAAAAGGTCTCAATTCTCGCGCAGTCGTACGGTCTAATGCTTTGCATTCTAAATATAAGGTTTAGAGCAAGTTCGATTAAGTGAGCTGGAGCGCCGAATTAAAGTTAAAACGAACTATGAATGTATTTGCATGCGAATGCGCGTGTGCGTGCGCACCGACTCAGTGCTAATGATACAAAATCGGCAATGCAACGGCGATTCAAGACCGTCTCTAATCGTGCAGCATCTCGAGAGCCGCGTTGGGTCGGTGAGTCTGGGCCAGGAGAATCAGCGGAGCAACATTGGGTGGCAGGGAATAAAACAGCGACAGCGGCACTCGGTGAGGGGCGCTCGTTGCTCCGGCTCGTCTGCGCGCCTGGGGAAGAGATAATTTTTATCTGCGGGTCTCGCCTGAGCGACGCGACAACGCGCATCAGGCCAACGAGCTTTGTACTTTCTTATCGCGGCTACTTTAAGAAGTAGGCTACGTCTTTGGATCTCTCGCCACGCGTTGAGCTGTAGATCAGCTCGCGGGGGCCAGGGCCGGATTCCCTCTTATTCGTTGCAATTAAATGTGTACTGTCTCCCGCCTTTTATCGTCTTTCTACGCTTTTACGTCAATCCGCTCTTTCAAGAGCTCGTTACGTAAGCGCCTGCGCAGACTCGACACCTTCACGCGGTCAAATAAAATAGCGACAGATAACTCTGCGTCAACTTTCTTTTACTACTCCAGTCGTTCGAATATTATATTTTATTTGCCTGCATTAATAGAGGAGGGTTATTAATAATTCGCGCAAACAACAATTCCGTATAAAACGCAGCTACGTATTTTCAATCTTATCAGTATTATGTGAGATGTTTCGAATATAATTATTTTTATGCCGCAAGCTTAAGACTGCAATGAGTATACGTCCATCGATATTATTAAATGAACATATTAAATCATCGATATTACCTTCAATGGAATTTTGTTGTCCCAAGCTATTCTGTTGTTTCCAAATCCGAATCTTTCCATAACAAAATTATTACAATAATTATTTTTAATTACACTTAGCTTTAAACTTTTTTAAAGTAACTTCTTTAAAATTCGGGTTGACAATACAAAAAACTTATTAACTTAAAAAAAAAACTCAATAAACATGTAAAGTATCAATCAAACAATAAAAACCTCTAATTGCTATTTATAACTTTGTACGTAACATTAAATATCAATGAATGAGAGATATAATATAACAAGCTTATATTTTCGATGATTTTTATAACATAATTAATAATTATTTACTAACCAAAACTTAGGAACATTGAGTGTTCCTTTCACATTAAAAATAATTTTATCATCTCTCAATAAAATTCGTATTCTATTTGAACGAATTTTTAATTAACTGGCTTTCACCTTAAAATTAAAAGTCTAAGATAAGTCTATAACGTTGACAACATTAATATTAAGAAAAACAATAATAATAATAAATATAAATAATTTAAAACGATCGAGCATAATATTTTATCAAACCAATATGTGTTAATAATAGTTTAAACCAAAAAGACATCATCTATTTAACAGCCATTTTTTTAACAAATGGCTTATTAGCGCTGTATCAATCTGAAAATAAGTAAAGAAAATATAAATAAACAGTGATTCGTTACGTAGTACAATATGTGTTACAGTTCTTACACGCACGTTTTCATAGGAATTTAAATAATTTATCATCTTTCAACTCGTTGATTTTGAATAAGGCACGTCTACTAAAAATTTTAACTCGCATTAAAGTCATTTATGTATAAATAAATATAAATATTTTTATTACTTTTATTTAAGTTTTCATTTGTACATATTTTTTAAATATAATTATTTATCGTCACTATTACTTTTCTTCTGATCTGTAAGCTCTAATTCATATTTTCTCAGAAAATGGCTATAAATATTTCTAAAATTTTTAAACAATGTGTTTTACATTATAAATAGTGGTATCAAACAAATTTTACATTACTCTTATCATTTTGAAGAAACATCATCACATAAATCTATTGGAATACTAACAAAAATTGTAAATAAAAAGAATTTAAAGGTTTTTTTATTACTGTCTGTAGTACGTAATTTAATGAAGGAAAAAACCTAGCAAAAAAATATAGGTACATTTCCAACGTCAGTTAATGAGAATCAATTTAAATGATATCAGATTAAATAGCATGTGCCAAAATTTGTTTAATTTAATAGATAAATTTTAAATTAATAAAAAATAAACTTATTTTAAAACAAACACTAAAATATTGGAGTTCGTACATTAATATATGATATAACTTCATGAAAAGGTATTGAATAAAATGTATAGTACCAAAATATTCAAATAAAAGCACCTCATCTGCTTTCTGATAAAGCAAAGCTGATTAAATTCTGAAACGATATTTGTCTTTTTTTTTGTATTTGGGAATAATATAGACTAATGTAAAATAATTATTCAATAATTGTATTAGATATTTCAAAGATGAAAAATCCAAAAGTATTTTTTGGTAAATCCACCTGTTTTGTATCATAATATGAGATACAATATGATATAAAAAAAGTTTTTTTAATTTATTCAACAGTGTATTTAGAATAATTATAAAATACTGAATTCAAGAGATACATAATATTGATCATGCTTTTTTTTAATGATGATAGTAAAATTTTTTAATTACAAATTGTTTTCTAGTTATTTTTATACTATTGGTTTAATCAGACTTTCTAAAGAATTAAGCTTAATTAAATCAACTAGCATCAATTATTGATTATATTCACATAGTATCAATAAGTTTCAACATCATTTTTCTCAACAGTTTTTTTTCAAAAAAAACTTCATAAAGTTTACATTGTGATACATAATATATAATTCAATTTTTACCTGAAATAGAAATTGTTCTGTAAATTCACTCAAATCTAAATTAAATTAACTAAAGTATTTGTTTTGTAAAATTTATTGTTTTAATCAAAGGAACAGATATATAATTATAAAAGATTATATTATTATAAATTACCTTATTTTATGTGAGAAGTAGAAGTTTTTTTATTTTAATACTGATGAACAAATTAAAATTATGATTTATTTAAATGACCACCAATTACAAAAATATTGTATTAATTAAAAAAAGTTAAATTTTTTCGTTTGAAATGTACATCAGTCGGCGAAAAATTATTTACTAAAGAGATATAATACTTGTGGTCATATTTGCAACTTAGCTATATTATACATTCTCAAGGTTATAAATAAATGAATCACTGAATATTATATGTTAAGATTGAATAGTATGCTACGTATTTTTCTTGCATATAATTTGAATTTTATAAAAATTATTGGAAGTGAAAATGCATTGCAAATATAATATTAATATTCTTATTTTTATTCAAAATTATTTTTGTTATCATATACAAAATGTGAAGATTATTATGAAAAAATCTATGATTAATTAATCTTATCATGCAAAATAAAAATTTAATATAAATATTAAGGTAAATATTATAATAATAATAAAAAAAATATTTTTACATAAAATTATAATTTAGTTAATTCCCATAAAAAAAATAAAGACTAATAACTAAATTAACGATTAAAGATTTTATCTTTTTAGATTAATAATAAATTTCGGGTAAAAAAAATAATTTATATGAAATTCTGATTACAAATGATGTGATCATTAGTCTTATTATAACGAAGAAATAATAAACGAAATCATTTTCGCAATGATATTGTTTGTGACGGTATAAATAAAAGATAAAATGAGTCGATAGATTGCAAGTAGCATTCAAAGCAGGAAACATCTGTAAAACTATATATAAATTTTATGTAACGTTTAAACAGATAAATAAATATTTTTTTATAATGAATTATCTAAATCATATAGATGGATTTTTTCAAGTAATAGATTTATTTTTTAATTTACAAAAAAATATGCAAAAAAATAACATACCAAAAAATTGTTTAAATACTAAACTATTTATCAGTAAGTAAACCTTTACTATTTTCAAAGTTCAACTAAGATAATCAATACTATTATTTTTTTTAATAGCTTATATTTTTAGATAGAAATTCACTTTATTTATAAAAAGGCATTATTTTAACCGTAAGAAAATTCTGTACATATATTGTAAAATCTTTAATTTTACTTATTTGGTACTATAATACATAAATTCATCGATGCAAAAATAATATGTGTAAATTATGGTTTTCAATTAGTATTATTAAATATTGTTAGTAATAATAAAAAACTTTCTGCGATTTATAAAATATATTATGGACTATAATCTATCAAAATTTAATAAATATATATATTAAAAAATATACTAAATTTTATAAAAAAATTTTTAAATGTTTAAAATAATAAATTTTTACATCAAAGTAATAATTCCGAAAAATGATACATTCTCATTATAAATTTCCTTATATTTATCTCTTTTTATAAAATAAATATTTCATAATTATATAAAAGATTATTATAAATTAATGATTATAAATTTAATTATTTTGTACATCTTATTTTGTACATCATAATATGATATTTACAATGTATTTTCTTATAAACTTTAAAATTAAAAAAAAAATCAAAATGAATTTTTCAATTACATCAGAAATCAATTGAATTTTATTTCATTAAATAGTACTGGTTTAAATAAACTGTGTATTCATGAAAACAAATTATTTAATTTAATCTTTAAAACCAAAATATTTCTATTGTACAGTGAATTAGTATTTAATTTTTTTTTGGAATTATACAGTACTTCTTTTGAAAATGAGAAAATAACATGTTTAATAAAAACCAAAATTGCTTTTAACGAGATATTAATATAAAATTTATATAAAAAAACATAAATATTACTTCTTTGAGAAAATAAATGTTATTATCCATAAACATAATATCGATATAAAAGAATTTTATCTGTAAAATACATAAATGCAAGATAAGTCATCTTAAAATCAACCGTTATTATCGCCAGAGTTTATGATATTTTATTTAAGAGTATAATGCAATTATTGCATGGAAGAACTTTGACAGAATAACAAAAATTAAAAAAAAATACGTTACAGATATAAAGATATTTTATGTTCTATTGTTACGTATGGTAAGTAGCCAAAGTATCGGATTTCATGGTACAATTGCGGTATTAGGATAAAGTTAATGAAAGAAACACATGGGTTTTTCATAGGACCGGTAACTCAGATAAAAGGGAAGTATCAGTTGTAAAAATGAAAAGTTTCAGTGGAATAAAGCCATATATTTATTTTTTCGAGTCTTCCGCCAGATTTTTATCGTTATAAAAAACATCGTGAGCTGAATTACAAAACACATTGCTGCACTAGAATATTTATACACCTAAAATCTCATAAAACTGATAATAGTAAAAATTTTAAAATCTAATTGATATTATAGAACATATTTTTTGTTTAATTAGTAAATATTTATGTCCGTGGTATGCTGTTAAAAAAAGTCGAGGCCCGGATTTGGTTACCAATGTTCCTATGGTAATTAATATTATATTTTTTGGGATTGAAGATGCATTTAGTATTTTCTTTGGTACGGTTAAATAAACGAGAATAAACATTAACAAGATCCGTTCACCTTAAGCCTGCGATCGAGGAGCCTCTTCGATGCGAGAAGCTTATTGGCGCAAGGATCTAGATAGATTTGTCGCGAATCCTCCATATTCGAGTTTATAGGAACTCAGAGTTGTCAATCTGATCAAGCGATCGCGTGAGCGAAAACCGATACAAAGGTAAAATAAAAGCACAGCCCGTAGGAGTGCGTAGGTCTTGCGGTACAAATACCCCGGAGCACTGCCGGCAATACGGGCTCCCGTGCAGATTCCGCGGAAGGCCCGCCATAAATCTCGTGGAAAGGAGAGGAGAGTAGCGGCCGGTGGTTGGCTGGTGGCTCGTGGCCGCGCCTGGTAACAATAAAGAAGCACCTTTCCGTGCAGACGCTGGACTTCTCTTTCTCTTGCGGCCGCGCGGGCACCTTCCTCGGCTCTATTCACCTGCTGCCGCTGTCGGTGGCTCAGCTGCCCCGGCTAACCGCCACCTCGAGCACCTTGCTCGTCTTCGGCCGCCCCTTCCCCGCCAAGCCTCTTGCTTTCTTTTCCTCGCGCACGCACGTGTCCCTTGCTCCCCCGACTCGTTTTTTCACGTTCGCCCAAACAAGCGCACTCTTAGTTTTTCACGCGTAACCTTAAGAGACCGAGAGCGGCGTTTTTGTCTCGTGGAATGCGCGCTGGAGTGCCGGAACGGCTAATCGATGGAAATCGACTCGCCGTAACGATGTTATCGTGACCCACGTCTATGACTCCGTGGTCGAGAATAGCGGTGGGCCAAGTTGCAGCTTTGTTTACTCTTCTCTTCCTGGAGAAAACGCGCGTGTTAATAGTTTCGTGCATTCTGTTGACGCTAGAAGAAATGCAGCCAAAGTCGAATGTGCAAATCTATTCATACCAATTGTAATAAATTTTAATTACGCTTTCACAGTATTGATGATGGCGACTAAGCCTCCGAGCATTTAATGCTGATTTTGCTCATGTTTACTATCAGTGTTCGCTGAGAAAAAATAAAACTATTATTAACGGTTTTGCTTCTTATCCTGTATAATGTATAGTTGTATAATTGTAAATAACTGTACAATCGTGTGCGTATCGACACATTTTTCACCAATAAATTGTACTTTTTTAAAAGGAGTTCGCGTTCGCGCGCGACAACAATTCTCCTACTTTTTTGTAGGAGTTGTATTCCCAAAGCGACGTAAATAAGCTCATTTAAGAATTATATTTGAAAGGAAATATCATTAATCGAGAGAACGGGTGAATAGAACTTTTTACAGTTTGGTCGATTCTAGACTTAGCCAGTCCATGTGTACGCATTATTTAGATATAATTATCAGTAGCGGTTCGTCACGAATTAAACAGATAGAGAATTATCTATGAGAGGTTAATTGACACCAGTCGACCCGTTATCTAGACACCAACTGGAACTTATAATACATAATACGTGCTCGCTTCGATTAGTTGTGAAATCCTCGATTAGCTTTTCCAGAGACGCACCGATTAACCTTTCTCGTTGATCACGACTTGTTGCATCAATGGTAATTCGATAAATTTTCACTTTCTTAAAAAACTGTGTATTTAGTTATTTAAAGATTGAAAACGAATCGCTTCGCTGATTTCGGCTAGACCTATTTTCCGGGTAAAGGTGCAGGTGCATCGTGGCGGTCCGATAACAAGGAACTTTGTAACTCACAAACCTTGAACGAGTTTTTATGGAAATCCGACCAGTCCTTTATATTTCCTCGCGAAGTTACATTTGAGGAAAATATTGCATAAGAAATATTTAATAAGTTTTGAAGCACGTGTTAATTAATAATACTCTCTAGCCTACGTGCACGTGTCAAAAAATTTTTTTCAATGCCAAACTTACACTCAGTCCAATGTCAGACAAAATAAAGACACCCATTTATGGATAATTACATTTACGCTTTGGATTTGTAAAAACACTTGTATTTTTATTAAATCGAAAAATCACATCATTTTATTTTAATATCTGACGATTTCTAATTTTCAAAAATTATCGTAAACTAATAGGTATACTGAGAAAAAGTACTTATTTAAAAGAACTTGATACGTATGCATAAAGTTGCAGCAGTTGAAAATATTCTTTTCGTTTAAAGAAGATTCTTGAATTGTTAAACAATAATGAGCAGTAAACTAAAGTCGAACAGGGTAATTTAAAATCTTTTTTTCTACGGCGTAAATGAATCCCGTTACTAGATATTATTACAATACCTACCTAATAACGAAACCCGCCAAGGTAATAAGTATTATTCTATTGATTACTTAACAACTCAACTATACGTACTACCACTGGCTGTCATAAATATTTTATAATACCCCGTTAAAGCTTAAACGCCATAATGTCGAGTCAAATGAAATTTTAAGTCCTTCCTATTCCATTAAGCGCCAACCATTTCCTGCCTCTGAGAAGTGTTGATTATATTACAGGCCATTGGACCGAATTTATGATGGGTCAAGTTATATCTAATGTTCATACCAGTCTACAACTCCGTAAATAATGCGATCAGATTCAATGAAGGCGGGGTAAGAGGAGGAGGAGGAGGAGCATTAGGTAGTGCACAAGAAGATTCTGAAGCCCAAAGATCGTCGGACAATCGTCTCGATGTCACCCGTCACGCAGGACTCAAATCTGCCCGAGTTGTCGATATTTCTAGTCCCTTTATATCGAGTGAGGACGATTTTACATCTCGCGCGATCGCCTCGTATTTAATAATGCCCGAAGTCGAGAAGCCGAAAGGGCAAAGAGAAAACGCGTAGAGGAAAACTCAAAAGAAAGACGCAGTGTAAGAGAGAGAGAGAGAGAGAGAGAGAGGGAGAATTGTTGTCGCGCGCGAACGCGAACTCACCTGCGGTGCACCTGCTGTACAGGGGGCTCCTGCTGCCTCTTCTTTACCTTGCTCTCTCGTTTTGAGCGCGTCCTCCTTTTCTCTCCTTCTCCCTTCTTCGCTCTTCTCCTCTCTTACCACAGTTTAGCTACACAGAAACGGCCGCCGACACACACCACCTCCTCGGCGCCCTGAAATTGCGTCTGAGCGGCTGTTGGCGCGTGCGCCAACGGCTCAGCTGCTGCTGCTGCTGCTGCTACTGCCGTGGTCGCTGTTGTCTTCGGCCTTTTTTACAAAGAGAGAATGGAAAAGAACCGAATATCGTGCACGCGAGTAAAGTAGACTCAAAGAATTCATGAGTAATTAATGAATGACACTATTCTTTCTATGTCGTTTCTTCCGCTCCACCATTTCTTCAAGTAAATATGTTGCTTAGGCTTTTCGCGGGTACTCGTGTTGCATGCACTTGTTTCGGATCATCACTGAAAAGGTGATCCTCACTGAAAATTTATTTATTACGGATTTCCAGGTCTCCATTTCTTGTTCTAGTTTCGTAATTGCGTCGTGGAATACAATTTTCTACTTTAGTTGGTCGCACATGCATCCTCGACTCGTATGCACCTGTGAATTTAATACAAATTCAGAGTGATCTCAACTCCATTGACATTTAATATTCTTTGACTAAAATAACAAATTATATTTATCAACTGGAACATATTTATGTCAAATATTTATTACATTTGTTTATTTAATTTTAAACCTAATTTTTTTACACGTAATTCGCGAAAAGACAAAAATTCGTTTACTTATTTAATGTAGAAACACTATGATTTTTGGTCAAGATAAAAAATCACTGGAATCAAATTTTTTTATTATTTTTTATTGGTATATTTTGTTATTTTATAATTTTGAATTTTTTTAATTAATATTTTTTTAAAGGGGATGACTTATTTGAAAAATATATTAGTATACAAATTTTTTATAAAAGTTGTGCAATTATAAT
Organism: Platyscapa corneri; assembly: GCA_018907185.1. NCBI lineage: Eukaryota > Metazoa > Arthropoda > Insecta > Hymenoptera > Agaonidae > Platyscapa > Platyscapa corneri. The sequence continues at coordinate 2,305,390 of JACCHW010000004.1, forward strand.
GCAAATAAAGAATAAGAATAAAACTTGATATAAAACAAGTGCAGTGCAAGTTTAAATATAAAGAAATAAAAATAAAAAAATATATATAGTACTTAATAGCATGATTTTATATTTAATACTAATATAAGACTGAAGAAATAAATTATTATGTGAAATAGTATAAAAACTTTATATGCATAATATGTAAAATAATAATAAAGTAAATATAATTATTACAATCTAAACAAATATGCGTTAAAAAAGTATAATTAGAATATGAAATATTATAAGAAATTTAAATAAATGTATATATACGTTATAATGGAAGTAAATAAGTAAGAATTCATATGTAACAAAATAAAAATTATCAAATGTACAAATTAATTATATAAAGTATCATAACAATGTAATATATTGGTCAATAAAGTAACTAACGAACTATAAACATTTTCTCATAGGGAACATATTACCGATTCTTTACACGTGTTATTGTATTCCAATTATTATTTTTAAACATTTTTTATTAATGTACTAATTAACTGATTAATTTAAAACTTTTACTGTCTTCTTATGCGTTAATTTTTATCTTTAATGGAAAAATGAAAGTTTGTAAATAAAATTATTATATTTCACACCTTGCGTGAAATATAACATAAAAACTTAAATTATCACTGCTTCTGAAATAAAATACCACTAAATTCTTTGAAAAGTTAAAATGCATTCAATTAGAGTTAATCTAAATACAATTTAATTATCTGATTTATATTAAGAAATCACGTTCATATCAATTGAAGTTTATGCAATATTAAATTATATAAGACAACACTTACGCTGAAACTAACAAGTTACGGTTTCATCTATTAATAATATAAATCAATTAATAATTAAAAAAGTTCAAATGTAGTTTATTCACACGATTTAAAAATATATAATAAATTTAACATTATTTAATTAAATTAAAAAATAAAGTGAAATAATAATAATCATTTAATTTGTTAATATTATAGGAAAGTGATTAAATTGTTAAAATTTATGAATAGAAGATTATAATTATAGATCCAACTCTTATATTAATAATTATTAAAATAAACATATTATTTTGTATAAAGAGATAAGTTAAAAACTTGATATTTTTTAGTTTTTTTACTTTTTTAGCTTTTTTTACATTAATAATTTATGATATATTCATAGATAAAGCATTAAAATAAAATATTCTATATAATTTTCTGTATAATCTGATTAATAGATTAATCATTAACTTTATTATAAAAGAAACATGATGCACAAAATAATCAATGTACAAGTATGATTTAATTTTTTTTCTGAAAGTGACGTTTAGTCGCGGAGAACCTATACGCAGGTTTGGCTTGTCGAAGCATCTTATCTCGGTATTATCATCGGGAACTGTGTTCATGTTCATGGCTCAAGATCGTAAGCATAAGTGAAAAACTATAGCCTACGTAGATCTTTTCATCGTTGATCCTAAATGCGTAGGCATCGTCTACAACCGGATACCAGGATACCATTTCTACACTCATTCAAGACTAAACTAGAGACTACCTGAATTTCCGTTATCACATGTTTAGTCAACGGGTGAATAATGTATTACCTTGAAAATGTAGATTTCCCGCTATTGTATAATTAATATAGGACTTTTGTAAATTCTTTTCTGGTACTTTAACAAAAATTGTAAAATTGAAATATTAGAATAACTTCGTGAATTTTATGTAGTGGCTTCCATAGATTTCATAAGATTTAAAAATGGTAAATGATAATTATACATTCATTGATAAAGTTTCCTATTCTGTAGAATATGTTTACATATAATTAGAATTAAGATAGTAATTAATAGGTTATTTTTCATGTCAATCGCGATATTATGCGTTATGCTCAATACATAATCAATAATTTCGAAAATAAATTTTTATAGAAAGTGTAAGTTATAAATATCTTATTTACTGATATTAGATTTATTAAAAGGTTTCATTAAAAACTATTTTTACTTCTAAATTCTAAAACTACTTTTTATTTCTACGTGTAGTAAATATTTCAGAGCAAAATTGAGATTAACTATAGTTTGCAACTTGAATATTTTTAGATTTTTATTCTAAATTATTGTATGCTTATTTACTCAATTGAAAGAAAAGTAAAATAAAAATATAGGCATTATGGTTTCAATATTATTTATTATACTTGTTACATTTTAGAAAATTAGTTGTAAAATGTATGTTATTATTAAGGTTTATCTGCATTATTTAATAAAAGGTATTCATTCTTTACAAATTCCCTTGATTTCCTCTTTTTATTTAAACCAATAATGTTCTTTTGTAATACATTTTTTTTGTTATACTTCAGATAAATTCACACGTATTTATGAATCTTATAATTTATTTTTTCATATCCTATTTTTACGTAAGTCTCTCTTCTCTTAGTTGAATTAGATAAGATTAAGAGTTTAAAGAAAAAATAAACATTTACTTGTGTAAAATATTTATACACAATATTGTCAAAACTATGTTTTCATAAATAGAAAATTACGACTTAGTAGAATAAATATCACATTTAGCAATAAATATTAAAATCAATTTCAAAAATTAATAAGACCCGAGTTAATTCGTTAACAAAAATACAAGTAGTCCTTAGCGTATTATATTATTTTAAATAAATATTATATAATATATTTTTTCGTTACCGTAGAATTAATTTACTATTTGACAAATTTCAAGGCATAACTTCATCATTACGTTTTGTATTAATTAAAAAACTAAATATTTTATCAATGGAAGGCATTATGCAAAATAACAAATATTTTAATGTAATATTGTAATTCGTGTTTACATAAAAAGTAAGTGTGCAAAGTCTCGTGAAGAGTGATTTGCCTGAGTCGTCTTGAGATCGAAATAGCATTGAATAAGCATCGCTGAGTGTGGTGACAAGTACAAGTAGCATTTCCCCCACCCTTGCTCTCTCTCATAAGCGCTACTTCAAGCGCCTAAAAAAGGCCAAATGGTTTTTAATATGCGTAAAAATACTGGCATAATCTATCGTTGATAATAGACTAAGGGAACGTAAACATTTTTAACATTATTCATAATTTAAGAGCGCGTTTCTTCTCCTTTTGGTTTTTCAATTTCTATCGAAAAAGATCATCTTATTAACTCAAACTTTTACTTTGCTCTTTTACGCTAGAAATTTTCCGAGATTTTCATAATGCACTGTATTAAAGGTTGTCTAACTTCGCGAAGGTGTTAAATCACAAAATGACACTTTTATCGTTTAATATTCTCGCGATCATTGTGCGGATTGTGTAAAAAAAAACCGGCATCTGGTCAAAGGCAATCTGAACCTGATACCAAAGCTGTGATATAATCGATCTTCGAAAATCATTTAAAAATCGCATTTTAGAGTTTGCGTGGGGGAAAAAGAATTAAAATGTATAATTATGATTACGCAATAGATATGTACTGTAGGTACGTATCGTAATGCAAAATAAACGGCGGCCGAAAGTACCTCCATCGGTGGCATCACGAGCGGCAGCAGTGAAATATAGCGGGGAACCGGTAAGCGCGCGTGGTGCACATACACGCAGCACACATAAAGAAAAAAGACGGTTGAGGATTGAGAGCCGTCTCTCTCTCTCTCTCTTTCTTTCTTTCTCGACGCTCGCGGGCGAAAATCGTCTTCGTCGTCCGACTGCTCGAATCGCCACGCACAAGTCGTAACCGATTGCTATATGGGCTCGCTTGCGTCAGCGTCTCCGCAACGGTCAACAGGTGTGTGGTAGCAGGTGCATCCCGCACGCTCGTCGCATTCGGTCCTTCTCTCTCGCGAGCTCTCTCTCTCTCTTTCTCTTAGTTTCTCTCTGTCTTCTCTCGCAAGAGCGTGCTCGAGTCTTACACCTGAGTGCCGGTGCGCTATGCGCTACGTCGGGGGAGAGAAAATGAAGAAAAACGACACGACCCAGTGGTAGCCGGTAGGAGTCATGCCAATGGCGCAAGCGCTCGAAACGCCTAAGAAGAGGCAGAGCAGAAGGTGGAGGAGGAGAAGGAAGAGGAAGGAAGTCGTCCACCAGCCGCGCGGCCGAGAGACGTTAGAGAGGAAAAGTAAAGATCACCTGCGCCCTCGGCTCATTACGAAAGCCGATCGATCTAAAAATGAGAGGGAAGGCACTCCTCGCACGCGCCTCGAGCAGCCATGTCCTCGACTTGGGCCCTCGAATCACACAGCGAGAGGGGCGGAGGCGCCCCGACCATTTGCCGTCGCCACAACCAAGGTAACCGTCCCGAAAGCGTCAGGTGCGTCTTCCTGGACGGCAAGTGCACGCATGCCTTCGATTTAATGACTCGCAATGGGCCCCTTGCCCAACGCGACCCATGTGCACGGCTTGGGTGAAATAGCCCGGACGGTCAGTCTTCCCGAGGATTAGCGCCTCTTTCTCTCTCCTTCTCGTTTCCATGGTCGCGTCAACCGCCTTGTTTGAACTTTCGTTATCCCGGCTTTGCTAATGATGTTGCTTTTCGATCAGAGATGACGTTTTCCTTAGAAGCAGTTAAATGCCCGGCTTCTAACGTATTTTACTTATTCGGCAGATCACTGGTTCCAGTAAACCTCACTCTTTCCGACGGGTGAAACTGCCCCGCCGTTTATATGGATTTTTGCGCATCCGGCGAATGCACCCCCGACAAGGTGGTGGTGGTTACCGGGAGTCGACGAAACGGAGCATCTGCCCCGTGCTGAGACGATGGAGCCTGGCTCTTCTTGTTTCGGGTGTGCATGCGTGAGCGCTGACCGTCTGTTGGATCTCGAATAATCACCTGCCGATGATCTGGAGTCGGCGCTGACCGCCGTAGCAATGACATTGATGTTTCCAACCACAAGGATCCTTTCATTTGGATGAGAGCCGCTACGATCGTGAGGATTGACTATTTAGCACCTCCGTGAGATGTGATCTGACAGATCTGGGGGTGTCCTTGCGTTTATTTATCTTAACGTTTTAAGACCTAATGAGGAAATTCTCTCAAGCGTGTAAATGGGAGGGTGAGATCTTCTATCGGTTTTACTAGAAATTCACTTCACGGTGACTATGATTTGTTCGAATTAAATTTAACTTTAGTGTCGTTCTTTTTAAATGTTTCTGGTAACGTTAATTCGTGGTCATAGTTTACGATTATGAAACTCAAATTTCTACGCTATTGTAAAAAATATGTTGTATTTTTGTAAGATCGCTTGTTGCATTTTATAATTAATCTCTCAACCGAATAAAATTAACAACTAATAAAATCATTATTAATAGATAAATACAATTTACTCACTTAAATGTAAGTAAAATATGTATAAAATAAATATTCTATTTCAAAATTTTGGCTGCAATAATTTTTCTATTGCCATCTATACACTAGTCTAAAAGTTATTCAAATTTCACATAAATTCACATTATGTATTAGTTTTGATTTATCATTTTTTTTGTTAAATTTGAGTATAAAACAACATCAGTACTTTATTACAGCAATTGTTAGATAAACGAATATTTTATATGGTTCATGTGAAATCATTTTTGCTTTGTTCTAGTAATTTAGGAAATTTATAAAGCTATATAAAATTATATGCAAAATTTATTATAAAGATATTTTAAGTTATATCGTAAAAATCACTGAGACAGTGATAAAAGTAGTCTCGTATGACCCAAAGTCGGTTCAACGCTTCATTACTCATAATAAATTATGATTATATATACAGTATAATTTCAACGGTACTAATAGAAGTTTCCAAGTGAACAGAATTTAAAATATCACCTTATTGTTCATCAAATATACTCATAAGTTTATTTACTTAATTGTATACCATAAATTTTTATTGCTAGGTTTCCTGGTTACAAGTATTATTCAAATATTTGGTATTATTCAAAGAAACTATTCTGTAAAAAGGAACCAGAGTTATGGGAAAATATTAAATTATAATAATAATAAAACTACTTATTAATATATTATCACATAATAGAATTAATTCGCAAACGCATTCATCGAGTGTTTTTAATAAACGCAATCATGATTTCAATCTCGTAATTTTTCACAGTAATAAAAAATGTTTAAGTAAAGTAAAATTTTCAAATTTTCAAATTTAAAAAAAATGACTAGGTGAACTACTAGAAGCACTGGAAAGTATGTTATAGAAGAAGTATTGATATTAAAGATTATTTGACAAGTCTTGAAAGATACAACATAAATATAGCTGCACCAAGTTATTGCTCATTGTATCTATAAAAGTTGTATTCGAAAACTTTTATTTAAAAGTATTGAATAAAATTACTTAATTATTCGTTTAAATTGATTCACTTTTTTATTAAATTGTCCTAAGAATTCTTAATTTCGTTTAAATAAAATTAATAAAAATTGCTTCAAAATAAAAAAGAAAGGAAATAGATTAAATAACAAAGAATAGAAATATAAAAAAGAAAAAACGTACGCATTTATGTAAATCTATTATAAAGCGATAAAGACTGTGAAATGGTAAAGGAAGTAAATTAACAATTAGTAAAAATTTTCCATTGAAAGAATATGCTTTTTCGATAGAATTTTTGTGGGCCTTCAAAAATTTAAATATAATTACAATTATTGTAAACATAAAAGACAAATATAAGCATCACTTTTAAAGCATATATTTTAAAAAATTCAAATAATAATATGATTTTAGATATATGTGTGAGTAAATTCGAAAAACTTGATAGTTATGGATGGTTTTCTTCAACTGAAACTGTGAGTAAAAAAGAAAAAAATATTTAAAGTACATTACAATATCTAAATCAAGATATAAAAAAAATGTTAATCTTAGATTTGCCTGTGTATCATATTTAGACGTTGGATGGAAAAATTACTGAATATTATATTATATTTTATTGCAAGAAAATTGGAAAAAATGGAGAATTACTTTAGGAACATACATCGTATATGCCATATAAAACTTATATTTTTAAAAAACAAAAAAAATTCTGAGAAAATGTAAAAAAGTACCAGAAAATTTACCCCGGGGATTGTTGCTGTACTTTAAACTTTCTATGGAAGGCAGCATTTTTAATCTCTTGTTCATTTTAAAAACGAATTGAAATTAAAAATGAATGCTTCCATTATGCGTGTTTTCTCTTCTCTCATCTTTGAGGTGCAAAAATCACGGCACACGCGAAAATAGAAGCGTATTAAAGCGCTTATATACCTGTATATAGCGAGGGGTCTGATAAATAGGCGAGTAGAATTACGAAACGAAGCCTCGTTTCTGCGCTTCGTAGTGCGTGAAATCACCTGAGCACACAATTCTGAAAGCCTCGTTCGCTAGACCGGCAAACCTCGGGGTTCCAAGCCACGGTTTTCCATGCTTCGCTGGAATAAGCAAACGGAAGTAAGCTGAAGGGAGACATTGCACCGACACCTTCGACGCCCGTTACCCCCTCGACAATGCCACTTTAACTCCTCGCAGAAAGTGGAAGCCCTCCTCTGTATGTACTTGGCTTTTAATAAATGTTCCTCACCCCTTGTTGGCATAGTCTAGCTATTAGATCCCCGATGCATTTCCAATCTCAGCTTCGTAATTAGTGTGTTTAAATAGCATTTTAAATTGCTGGAAATGGAAGATATACTATGCGTTTAATAATAATTAAGTTGTGACGTTTCTTCAAATTATATTTTACACTAAAAAGACCGAAAATAGAAGTAAAACAAGCAAGACACGTTGACGTAAAACAAGCAACAGCTTTCAAACGTGCCAACTCTTTTTCTCAAAATAATCACAAAGTAACATTATAGATACAAGATTCTAGGAGATCCGTGAAAAAGTCTTGTGATTACGTATTATCTCCTTAATACGGACAGCTAATTTTATTTATATTAATATAAATACATTTAATGTGGAGCAGATAACAAAATTAAGTGAGTCAGTACCAAAAGTACTTTAAAAATTATAAATATAAGCCATGAAAATAAACACACGCGCGCACAATTACACACGCATTAAAATGGGTTCGCGCGGTTTTTCGGTAATTTTCAAAATCCAAATAAGTGCAAGTTATTTTTCGGTACTTAGTTACTAAGCCTTCGAAAAAATGTGCGATTTCACTACTTATCTGTGTTCTTTGCTCGAATATCATTTGCTTTAATTATTGATATTATTCTGACGTCATTATCAGAAGGTTGATCTCTCTCAATTAAAGAGACAATAAATGTAGCCTTGAAAAATTTTTAAGTGAGAAATCTACAAACATATTTGGAAACACTGAAAAAATATTTCGTATCATAAATAAATTTTTGTGCTTCACAAGTAGAATATACATTTGTAATTATCGCAATGTATACTCACCAAGTATGTACACGCTTGTCTTAGATCTGAAACTTTGTTAATTTTCAGATAAGAATACTTTACTTCATAGACGTTAGCAGTTGAGAATTTTTTACTATATTTTAATTAATATTCTGATGCTCAAACAACAGTGTTTGTATAAGTGATCATATGTTGAAAACAATCATAAAGTACTTATCTATTAATATTCCATCAAATCCAATTTATTATATATTACCATAAAAATATTACATTATTTTTGTATATGAATGTAACTTTTTTTGTTTTTTGGACACCTTAATTCCAAAATCTGATGTTGCTTTGTATTATAATAAATATATTCGTTCGACTAGTCTTTATTACCATTCCATCGCATGAGATTACGAATAGCGGATGTGGCTGTCAATTATGAACGGCAACCACGAATATTTAATTAAACAGTCATAGATATCCAGTAAACATCAGGTGAATAAGGTGAACCAACATTAGTGACCTTAACTCATGTAGAAATTTAAGTCAAGTTTTGACATTCATTTTAGCGCATATTTCAAAAATAAAATAGATCATCGGAAGGAAATTATTCCAATGAATGTATGGATAAGAAATATAAATATATTAAAATATGTGCGTGAACTATTTATAGTTTTCTAAAGCGTGAGTGATTTTCTGTCAGTTATAGGCAAAAAATATAGTATATATAATTTGAATATTACAGCAATTTAAAAAGTAAGTTTATCATAGGAAAGATAAATACTTTCGAATGTTTATTCTATTTTATTTTAATTTGAAACCGCTAAATATAATTAATACATAAGTTCCGGAAAGTATTTTGAAAGGTAATCTTAGTGAGCTAAATAATTAATGAATAGAATATTATCTATTATTGTATCGAATTAAGAACACGTACATTCAGAGAAAATAAAGAAAAGAGAATAAAAAATAGTACATATGATGGCTAGATCTAATATTTCATATATTTGTATAGAACTTAATTTAACACAAATTTAGTTTTAAAATATAACACGAATGTTGCTCAGAAAAAGTCTCATGAACCATCAAATTTATACAAAGTTATCAAGAAGTTCAGTTTGAATATAGAATAAGAGTATTACTACCTTTTATTACTTCGTTACATTCACATACTAAAATACGTATTTTGTAGGTAGAAATATGTATAAAGTAAAAATATATTAAAAAAAAAATAAATAAATTGATTAGTAGTGAGTAGACGAGAGAGAATGTATGTATGTGTGGGAAAACGATATGAAGGACGTGGTCGAATGCGTATGTAGAGCATTCGCAATGTAAGGTCATGGGGTTACGCCGGTGAGTTTTTTATACCGATATTTGGGGAAGAAAACCAGCTTCCTTTCCAAAAGAAGGAAAATCCAAATAGACGATGAAAATACTAAATTAAGAGTTGCATATACTCAGAGAAGCGTATTTTATTGTGTAATTTATTTATTTATTTAATTCATACTTTTTTCTTCAAAATGATTACTATTCCATAATACGTTTTGATTTATTAATATTTTTAAAATTTATTGCTTATTTAGTTTAAATAAATAATAAAATGCATATGAATCCTTTATATGATGCATAAATCGTATTCGATGATTTTTCTAAATGCATGCAATAGGTTTTAATTATTAACCAAAGTATATATAAAATTTGAATTAGAAAAATAAAGTAAACTGAATGGTGAAAAATGATATAGATTATTGTTTTAAAGTCGATTACTAAAATATAATTTAGTTTAGACTTTAAAGAAATTAAAATCTCTATTATTCAAAACAGATGGGCATAAAAAATAAAACTGCAAGATTCAAAATATATCATAAATTAAAAATCTGTGTAGGTCATTTAATAAATTGCTCTGAAATTAATTTGATTACCTTCAACTTTTTGAACAAAATACATGATTTATCGTTTATAATGAATGTTTCTCGATGAATGGTTAGAAGAATCTGCTTCTGTTTGTTTCGTAACTTTTTTTATATAGTTACTATGAAAATGTACAACCTTATAATTTTTTTAACTATTAAGTTTTAAGTTATATAGTAATTTTCAGGATGATTTTTTTTTTAATTCATTTATTATAAATGAGCTTGTATGTAAGAAAATCTTGTAAAAATAGTTATACATAAATACATTTCGATTATCTTAATAATCCATTATCTTCAATTAGAAAAAGTCTTATTGCATAATCCTTCAGCATGTTTATTGTTAAAAACTAATTACTAATTACTAAACTAAATATTTTCTTAAAATTTACTCATATAGATCTTGAATGAAATATAAGACGGACTTCGTCCTTTCATTTTAATCGTTTGAATGTAAATAAAAATATAAGAGCGATATTCTATTTTTTTCATAATTCGACATATGAAGGTTTTGTATTATTATCAATCTCTATATTTCTATTTACGTGTTAATTTAAGATAATAAAATATTCTACAATCTAGAATGAAAATTGCTACATATGTTAATATGCAATAAATGTTAGAAAAATTACCTATAACCGTAATACCTTAAAGACTTCTTGTAAACTAAATTATGTAAAGATGAAAAATAGAAACATTGATATATTTTTAATAATAATTTATACGTGCTTTCAATTGTAAAAAATTACTTTTAGAATTAAATCAACATATTAATTAATTTCATAATAGATAAACATTTAGAATTGATTGATAACTGGATTACATATCACAGTGAAAAGTATAAAACATCAAGCAAATAACTTCACAATATAAAAACAAGTTCAAATATTAAAGATAAAATTATATTAAAAAAATATAATGATGCGTTCTTTGACTTTTTTGCTTTTTAAATTAGTTTCTAAGAAGCTTTTCCCGATTTATCGTTTATATCTTCATCTACTTTATTTTGTCATTTCTTTCACTATTCATTTTTAAGTACTTCTATATATTTTTTTCTTCGTTATATGGGTATCTTCTTCACTATTTAGATTTACTTCACTGTAGTGATCACAAGAAAATGATATTCTTCTTCACTATTTAGATTGTCCTATTGTCTGCATATTTCCATAACTTTTTTTTATTTTCCTGACATTCTTTATACATAATTTTTCACTACTATTCATATTGTTTTTGCAGTCCTTTTCTATTGTTACTATACAGAGTTTCTTTTTTATGTTTTCCCAAGTTTCTATATTAATTCACTGCTTGATTTTTACCATAAATTTATACGTTTTCATCTGATGATTCTATCCTTGATTTTTTTCTTCATATTCTTTTTTTCTTTCACAAATCTTCAATTAAACTTACTCTTATTGCTTGATGATCTGATTGAACTCCTCTTTCTCCTTTCTTTTTCTCTATTTCATTAGCTGCTTCTGTATCTACTATTATATAGACTACTATAGATAATCCAGTTTCCCAAACGAAGATAGTATAAATTTATTATTTTCATTTCTTCTTTTTCTATTCAATATAAAGAATCGCCCTTGTTCTCAATCAATTCATCTTCTTTAATTATTATTTTAGCTTATGATTTCCTCCTAAATTCTTTTTTAATTACCAGCCCTTGTTCTTCTTCTTCTTTTTCATTAAAATTGATACATAAAATTGTAGTATTATCTTTATTTGTTACTTATTGTGTTTTTTCGCTCAAAATTTCCAATTTTTGTTATATATATATAATTCTATTATTTATTTTCTTTCTTTTTATCAACAATTTTCATTTATATATTTTCTGTTTCTGTATTTATTTCTATTACTTTTAAGTTTTTTCAATGACTAAGATAAATTCCATTTTGCTCTTCCTTTTTCTCTTCCTTCACATCACTTATCATTACACTTAAATCTTTTAGATTTTTTTATATCTTGATTCTCTTTTTTTCTTTAATTTAAATTTCTGTTAATATAATTTTATCCTAATGAAATCGTACTTGAGTATACATTTACATAATAGTATCGCTATTTTCTATCGATCTATTTTAACATTTATCTCAATTTTTTGTTATTCTTTCTTCTTAGTTTTATTCTATTTTACATTCTATATAAGTCTTTTTTATCGTTCCTTTTTTGTTTGTGTCCATATCCACTATATTCTCTCTTCAAATATTTTGCTATTTATTTTCAATTTTCTTTTTTAGCTCTTTAAATTTTTTATTATTGCATCTCCTATACAATTCTCTGTTTTTTCTCTTAATACATATATTTCACTTCCCAGAAATAATCAATTAATAAAGTAAAATTAAAAAAGAAAGTTATATAAATTAAGTTATATACATTATTGTTTAATTTACATCTAAGCAAAGACGCACACATGATGAAATTAAGAAGTATTCGGCAAAAGGGTATTCTAGCGATAAGTATTACTTTACGCCGAACACTTATATTACAAGCAACTATTTTGACTATTTGGCGCGCCTATAACATCATCGAACAGTTTTTAGATTCTTTGTAATAGTTCTATGATCGCTGCTACAAAAATATATATAGTTTATATAGATAATATTTTATACACATAATATTAAAACTACTTGACTGGAAGACATCATTTTCGATTATAAGAAAGTTAGTAGTCAACAAGGCGTGAAAAGATACAGTCATACCAGAGACGTGCCACAAAGTGACTTAGTCGAACGTTATATACGTATATATATATATATATATATATATATATTATAAACTATTTTATTCACATAAAGTTAATTCAATTTACATTAATAATTGATGCTGCGTAACTTTTCATTATATTCACTATTAATATTCTGTATTTTGTTTGTATATGTTATCCTTTGTATATAGTTTAAAATAAATTTACGTTCCTTTTAAATTAAATATACAAGTGTTTTACAACATTATTTAACAACATATATATGTCTTGTAACTAATAATTAGAATTTCTTCTATTTTTTATAATTTAACCATTTGAATAATAATTAATAAATATCATAGATAATTATTTCATGTAGATACAAATTTTATATTAATCTATCTTCTAATTCAATAAAAATAATTAATATAAGGTAAATATGTAGATTAAATTAGAAAATAATGAGAAATCAATATATAATATTTTTGTGAATTTATCCAAATTGTAAAAGTAATTTTTTTAAATTAAAATGAAAATTAAATAATATAAAGTACAATATAAACTTAATTAAAAATTAATAGTACTTGTGCGAATTATCTTGACTGAACTAAGTGTATAATAAAAAGAAATCATATTTTTTACAAATAAAACCTTGAAATATCGAATCTGCAAAATTATAAAATTGTATTCGTGATAAAAATTTCATTATAATCCAATTAAGATAAGCTTTAAAGCTCTAACTTGTCTTTAGCCAAAAATGCTATTACTGCATCAGAGCAAGAGTATTAAAGCTACTCGCTCGAGATTTAATAGTTACTGGAGGGACAGTTTGGTAGCCCTTGTGACGTATGCAATACTTATCTACCCCTGAAATCTTTTCGCGTTAGATTCGGCAGTCAAGCCGATGACAGGACATTTTCATGTGCACTAAATGTGCAAACGTTCGTACGCGGCGAGTCGAGAAATTTTCCCTCGCATCTATTAATTCAACTAACATATGTAGATGCAGGCAGATAATAGCCTACGACCTAGCATACAGATACCGAGAGGTCGAAGATCACGCCTTATAAATGCGATTTTTCAAGAAGTATTATTGACTACAGTTTTGCGTATATCAGTAATTGGTAGAAGTAACGACACGGCAGTTTTCGTAGTTTACATAGATTCTATCCACTCATTCGCCGTGTTTTTGTAATTATATCACCCTTCGGAATTTCTTCCTTTTAAATAGAAAAATTAATTTGTTGTTCGTTTTCAATGTTTTATTTACATCAATATTTATTAAGTGCTTCAACAAGCAAATATATCCGTGTTGTTGAATAAATGAAATAATAAAAATACAGTTATTTTCATATATCATAAAATTTTATCGTTTTACATTTCGAAAAATGTTATTTAAACATTTATAAATGTAAATAATTATTATTATAAACAATAATATAGAATTTCATTAAGTAAGATGATATGAGTATAACTACTGGACTTTAAGTAATATTGGTGTTTTGAGATACAAAAAAACCTATTATTCAGATCTAAAATTACTTTCATTATTATTTTGATAAGTCATTTCTGACTTCAAATTTTAATAAATTGATATTAACCATTACTAGTTATATAAAAATCTTAGTAAACATACTCATTGATAGAATAAATGAAAAATTTGAATAAATTATTTCTAAAAACGAAAAAAATTCAATTATTTTGAATGTTTCACATACTTTCATGCATTTCGTACACTTCCTCATATACACACTTTTTCACAGATTTACAAATAGATCTAATTATTATAAATGAATTTTGTGTCAAGTTAATTATTTAGACTTTTCAAATAATTTAAGAAATAATTCACTTCGATTCTTATGAAACATAAAGAAGATCCTTGAAAATTTATATTAAATTAAGTTTCGGTTACAATAGTTTGAAAATTTTTTTTATGATATTCAGAATAATGATATTTCAGTTACATTTTTTACTGTAAACTAGCTAAAATAAATATTAAAGTTAATGTATATACATAATTTAATCAAAAAATAAAATTACGCACGTATCGTAAAATCAGTTATTTATGAATGTATATTCTATCACATTTAGAAATCATAATAGATAGATATACTCGACTAAACTAGAATCTCACCAATGATATTTATACAAAAATAGTTAAAGATTTAAGAGTTCACTCTATATATGATTTAATTGCCTATAGTTCATGAAAATTGAATTGTACAATTATCAAAGGTGCTTTTACAATAGATTAAGAAGTTCAGGTAATTATAGTACTAATATATATGAATACTTTAAATAATTGTCGATGCAGAGTATTCTGAAAAAATACGTAAATATAAAAGTTTATAGCATTTAGGATAATTGGATCGGTATCCACTTATTATTTGTATGCTTTTTAAATGTTAATTATAAACAGACTTGTTCAATTTGAAAATAGGTTCTAAGCATAAAATAATTAATCAGTTAAAAACTTTTATAAATAATTATTGTGTGTGAAAACATTTTTATAATAAATTTCAATGAAACGAAAAAATAATAATAATTGAACAAAATGTAATCCGAAAAAGTTTGCTGCTTGTAAAATCGAAAATAAATCTTTTCGCGCGCCATTTATAAAAAATCTAGTCTTAAAAAATATATTGATGTACTGCTAATTACGTATTCACTTTAGCAGCATTAATTATATTTAGAATAACAGAAGATATAATCTTATTTTTTTTTAATTTTAAAATTAGAGTTGAATTGAGCTCATACATAAAAGTAAAAGTATAAATCAACAGTTGAAATATAATACCAAACAAATATCATCTTTCTAGAATGATTTAGCGGATAGAAAATTATTTTAAAAGGAGAATTAACTTTTTTTCTCGCAGATGTGGTAAGAATAATTTACTTAAACCGACCTTAAAATTGGCGTTATCGATTGCTGAAAAAGTATGTGAAAAATTTTATATGTCGAAAAATTTCTTGGGATACAGATCTTTCTAATAATATATTTCTTTATCTCTGCTAAAATGTATATTACACGTGTTTTCTCGACGATGATCATATCACTGTCAAAGAGTTTTTCGCTCGATCTTTTTGATGGATTATTTATCAACATTATCATGCATTAAATTATTACCATATTTTAAATCATAACAATAGAATTAAGATTAATATCTTAACAATAGAACTAACGAAGAATATTATCATTATATCAGAGCGTTTGCAGTTATCGTAACTGATATGACAACTATTGCATATGTTAATCGGCATAATGATTAACATTTTTTTTTTAATTTAGAATAAACTAATGTGATTTTAAAATAATACTTCCTAATAAAAATAATATTACTTACACATTGACTCAGCAGAACAAATACGAAATAAATTTAGAAATCAAAGGGCTGAAAACTAGTTAAAACAAATTGATATTTACAGTCATCCGAGATTTTAATAATTTTAAAAAATATTTTAATTTAATACCCACATATACTTTTTATATCATTTACATATAAATATGTTGTTACATTTAAAGTTAAATTATTTCTTTTTTCTGTATTAAATTATTCATATTCACATATTGTTGCCACACACACGCTGTATTATACCAAAAACATGCGCATTCAACATGTATGATTAATCGATTGTTTTTTAATACAGCTAATTCTATAACTAAATTCATTTATTAAAATTGTTTTACCACAAATTAAATTTGTTTTTATAATTAATAAATATTATTTATATTTCTAGTTATAATATAAATAAAAATTTATAAAATATTTATAAAAATTGTTTTAATTTTACACGATAGTTTAGTTCCGCAAGTAAATTCTCAATCAATATTAAAATGAGTTTTACATTTATTAAACAGGTATAAAATTATACTTTTATTATTGTTGTTGTTGTCATGATTATTTACTAAGCAATACATATATTGTTATAATAAGTTTTCTCAAAATTTCTTATTGTACGCTTTTTGATATTTTTGGGTTCCCTTTCATATCTTGTATTCAAATTTATTATTTTATTTTATTCACACTTTTCCACAATATGATTCTTATTTTTTTTTATTTCCCGCATATTTTGCATTCATTTTTATTTTCTGTTATATAATCTATTTGCTTCAAACTTTATTTCCCATTCTAAATCTGATCAAAATTACTTTTTTTTTTTTTAACTGTAAAAAGTAACTTGTAACTTCTAACACTTTTTTTTTAATTTCATAGTATACCTTTATTTGCATGTTTGTTTATCTTTCTTGACTTATCTCTTATCAGAACTTCGTCCCTTTTCATATTTTCTTATTTTTTATCCAATATACGTGTAATCATTCAATATTCTTCCAGAATCTTATTCTTATTTTACCATATGTTTCTATTTCACTTTTCCATTTTTTCCATATTTTTCCTTCTTCTTTCATTTCTTTCATTTATAAAATAATATATTCTTTAAATAACTAATATTTTCTATCTCTGATCATGAGTTCATATTTTATTTGCTCTTTTTGACATTTTAATTTTTAATCTGTCTCTTTTGGTCTCCTACATTGTTAGATAGTTTATTTTTTATCTATCTAGCTTTAATGCTCATTTTATATATTCCTTTTACTTTTTGTTTATCACCCCAAAACTTCTATAGCTCCATATTTCCGCACCATACATTGTTACGCTTTATACCATCCTTAATATTTTCATCTTTTTTTTTCTAATTCTTTTAACACATTTTTTAGTTCCCCCTATGCTCATAATATTATCTATATATCACTTCTATAAAAAATTGTAATTAATCAAATCCATCATCTATTAATTATCAAAATAATTTAAATACGTTTGTTGTAAATAAACTATGTATTGTCAATATATTAAATTTTTATTAATACCTATTACCTATTTTGTCAATAATTTATTCACTAATTTATTATTGATCTATTTACTCATTTTAATTCTTTTTACTTTTAAGATTTTATTTGTATGAATTTTTCAAAAATATAATGAAAGATCTTTATCTTGTAAAAATAAGTATACTAAAAAAACTATTTATTTTTAGATAAAAAAAATCGCCTATGTTAATATCATTAATTGCTGTTTAAAAGTAAAATTATTTAATTTTATACAAACTACTACATATTAATCTGTTTGTACCTTTAATGAAGATAATTTAATACCAAAATTAGATTATGCAGAACTGAAAAAATTAATTTTTAATATATACACGTCTCATTCCAATTCTGTATATCAGTAACGTTGTTTTAAACCAAGTTTACTCTATATTTTAAAATAAAATATTAGGAATTCGTTTAAAATACAAATATGATACTGTGTTTATCGTTTGTAGAAATGCGTAATATACGAGCACAAAAGCATAACCGCCTAATGGAAAGTCCCCACATTACTCCTACTCGATTACGCATACCTATCATATATATGTATATATATATATATCTAATCATATATACACTCTAGTTTCTCATAATTGTAGAATTTTTAAAACATTCTATTATGTTTAAATTCATTTCCAATTCCTTTACGAAAGCTAAGCATAGTAACATTTATTGTAATTAGTTCTCGCTTATAATAGCAATTGTATTTAATCGATATAATTTTTTGTTAATTTATATACTTACTCCTTTAGTCAATTTTAATTATTTTATAAAATATATAAAAATACATTTTATTTTAATGTTTTAAATTTATTAATTTTTATACAGATAAATTACTATTAAATATGTAGAATATAAAATTGTTCTTATATGATTATACATTTAAACATTCGTTTAATCATTATAAAAGTTTACAACAGATTCATTAATACAATTTTTTTACTTTAAGTTAAGTTATAAAATCGTCAAAATTCTCGACTTTCAGCCGACATAAGCGAGAACATATTAATTCAATATACTATTAAAATAATTATCTTTCGAAATAAATTTTTGTGATAATATGAGAAATATTTTATTATAACAAGCTATCTGAAAAGCCAGATGCGTATAGCATTCTAAAATAGATATGTGATAAGACAATCCACTATAATTTTTAACAGAATAATTAATATCGAACCTGTGAAATTTATTTCAAATTTATATCTACACTCAATTTCTTTTATGCTAATAAATGGCAAATTTTTTCTTTGAATAAATTAAAATTTTTATTATATTTTCATTCACATATAATTGAAAAATGCTGAATATATGATAATTATATTGAACTTTCTTCCACTGTTTTATTTTTTTTTACATTATAAATAGATATATATGAATTTTCAATCATAATGATATGGCAATCTACATAATTATAGAATTGCAACTCTGATCAACCTGCAGACTTTGGATTAAACTAAAACAAAGGGAAAAGACTTGTTAAAGTTAAAATTCACCTTATATATAACTAAGTCTACATTGTTGGTAATTCAAAATTTTTTATTTTTAGTTTGAATTTTAAAAATTATATTATTTATTTAATATCTTTATTTATTCGTGCTCAATATTATACTTATTTGAAATGTAAGTTAAAGCTGCAATTAAAGTATCCTGATTTAGCTAATATAATATCATGAATAAGTAAGTAATCAATTATAAATATTACATGAGTATATTCATAATTCCAAAATGTTAACGTACATCATTTCTGAGTCAATACTTTAAATTATGTTCGTTTACAAAAATATTTAAATTAATAATGATTTCAAAAGTAAGTTGAATTTATATACTAACTCCATCTTTTAGGGTGCTAATGAATCTCTAAAGAACAAACTTTGTGTCGATAATATCAATATTACCCTTATCGATATATTAACATAATTTAACATAATACCAATTTCTTAATATTATATTATTGTCTTATTTTATTATTATTTTATCGATTTATATATATATATATGGAAAAAAATTTTTCCAAGGAATCTAATAGTAAATTATATAAAAATTTTCTTTTAAAGGTAAACTACAATTTCTGTAAATTACATTTACACTAATCACAAAAAATATATTACATTCATTCCTTAAAAACTCACATGTAATAGTTTCAATGTACATATTTTGAAGAATTTAATGAAATTTTTTCATATAAAAATGAAAGATAGAATATATATATAACATTAATCAAAATTAAAAACCTATATAATTATAAATTCTTTTCTAAAGATGTAATATTTATTGTTAAAAAATTTTGATGTAATAAAAATAATTTATGTAAAATAAATAATTTGGTTCCATGGTACTATTTATTTTTAAAAAAATCAAATTTTTAATCTATAGTTGAATCTGCAAAACTTTTTAATCTATTCTTTTCGTTTAATTGTATTTATTTAAAACTTAATTAATAACTATATTATTCTTTAAAAAAGACCCTATCAATGAAAAATATCAAAAACTTTTAAGTAAATTTTAATAAAATAAAAAATTGTTTTAAAAATAATAAAAAAATATTATATGTTTTAAAATTATATAAATTATTTATATTTTGATGTAATAATTTAAAATACGAACTAATAAATTAATATTGATCAAGCGAATTGAATTTTAAACAAAGCAATCAATATCTTTTTAGCTAGTAAATAAAATTTGTGTAAGTATAAATATTATATTTTTTTTCGAAATTTTGATAAAAATGTAAAACTTTAACTAAAATAACTCATGCTATTGTTTTAATTAAAAATGAAGCTAATAATAATTTAAGTATCTATGAAATTCATCCTTAAGATAAAAGTTATTAAATGAGTTGTACTGTATTCATATTACATATTTGTTAAATATAATGCTGATACACTTTATCTTTACCTTCATAAACTTACTTTTAAAGTTACTGAAGCTAGAAATTAGATTTTTATATTTACCGATCAACATTGAGTGTATTTACATAATTACTTACTTATTATATTTAAAACATAAAATTCAATATAGTTTTTTTGAAAATAATTTTATCTAATACAATAAAACAAATAAAATATTAAATATTTATTTCGAATAAAATTATCAAAACCTTAAATTATAATTTTAAAAATATATTCCGAATTATTGAACAAAAATTAAAATTTTAAATGAATTTTTCTTCCATTGATAACTGATTATAAATACTTAATATTAAAAAAATTATTTGCTAACTTTTAAATACATACTTAAATTAATAATTCTATTCTAAATTGTTAATAGTTTTAAAATTATTAATTCGAAAAAATTTAACCAGGCATCTATACAGT
Organism: Platyscapa corneri; assembly: GCA_018907185.1. Classification (NCBI taxonomy): domain Eukaryota; kingdom Metazoa; phylum Arthropoda; class Insecta; order Hymenoptera; family Agaonidae; genus Platyscapa; species Platyscapa corneri. The sequence goes on from JACCHW010000004.1 coordinate 2,326,438, forward strand.
AATTAAAATGTCATATTGAATTCCCCATTTACAATACTGATACAGTCACATACACAATTAGAGAAATGTTACAGATTATACAATTGTGAACGAAGAGGCTGAACAAAAAATTGAAATAATGAAAATAGTAGAAAGAATAAAAGCTGTTTACCAAGCAATATTTAGAATTATTAGAAAACACTGAAGAAAAAGAAAAGAATTTGAGATAATGGAGAATTCTATAGTCCACAAAAGTAGTAAAAATATATAAAAATAAAGTAAAAGACATAAATGAACTAAAATGATGGACGGAATTGAAAGAAACAATGAAAAATACGATCGAAATGAAGTGAATATACGGAAAAGAAAGACATGGTGGAATGAAGATTTTTGGGAGAATAAGAAAAAACGATGGAAGTTTATAGAAAATGGAAGGATAAAAGCAAAGAAGGAGATAAAAAGATATACATCGAAGAAAGGAAAAAATACAGAAAACATAAAAACAAAAGGAGAAAAATGAGAGAAAATAGAAAGAGAGCGTAGAGACGAGATAGAAAAAGTTCTGGAAAATAATAAATAGATAAAGAAAAGTAAGAAAAAAATTGGTAATAATATTTGAAAGAATGAATAGTGGTCACGTTTAAAAGAAATAATGTGTGTGTGTGTGTGTGTGTGGATGTGTATCATAACATCGCAGAAGATGAGACGAATGAAAAAAAAAGTTTAATACATGACTCTAAGGATAAATGAAGAAATGATTGCAGAGGTAGAAACAGTTAGAGTTAGTTTGAGCAGTGAAAAAAAGAAATGAAAAAAGAGTCCAGGAAAGGATGCAATCATAAATAGAATGTGGAAATATGGCGGTAAAAAGATTTGAAAATGTGTGATGGAATATTGAATAGGTTAACAAATAGAAAAAAATTACCGAAGAAGTAAAGAATTGTTTTAGTATTCAAAAAAGATAGCGAAAAGATAACTATAGTGGAATAATCTTAACGGATACATTTTATAAATATAGGAAGAAATTTCATAAAAAAAATAGTAATTGTCATGGAAAAAATTTACATTTATGCTCAATTTTGATTTAGAAAGCATGACTGAAGCAACATATGCAATAAAATCAGTAATAGATGAACAATTGAAAAAATACAGAGGAGAAGTATTTATGTTTTACTGGCTTAAAGCTCACATTTGATAGTATTATCAAGAGAAAATAAGGAAAAGTAAAAAGGTAGACAAAAATAAATTTAATAGACTTTACAAAAGATATCTATGACAAAACAGAGATAAAAATGAAAATTATGAAATAAATAATTAGCAAAATGAAAATGAAAAAAGAAAAAGATAAGATTGTTCTATGAGCACAACTCTTATCAACATGGGAATGTCAGATTTAAAGGAAGAGCTATATAAATCAAGAAGTTCGTATGTACAAATAGACATGGTAAGAATAAGGTTTACAACGCAAGGAGATGATAAAGTATTAATAGCAAAAAGTGAAGGGAAATTAAAACAAATGCTAAGAATATTTAGAAAATTTCTAAAGAAAAAGAGTTTAAAATTTCAATACAGAGAAAATAAAAATAATGAATTTTGGAAAACCAGGATCAAGAAAAAAAGAATTTTTATATAAGGATAAAGAAACACAATTACTTAACCAATTTATATATTTATGTTATATATTAAAAAAAAATTATTAAAGACAATGCACGTATAAAATTAATAGTTCAAAGAGCAAATATAGTTTTAGGGAAAATTTGAGGTACCGCCGAAAGGTTATTCAAGAAAGATTTTAAAATGAGAATGAGACTATTTGATACTTTGGTAGAAAATGTGCTTATATATAGTGCAGAAATTTGGAAATGGAACAATGATGAAGAAATAGAAAAGATACAAAAGACATTCATAAATTGATGTCTGGGTCTAAGCAGAAATACACCTGATAATGTTATAATATTAGAAACAAGAAGAAACAGGATAAATAATAAAGCTGATAGAAGAGCAAAAACGATAATATAGCATCGGTTTTTTCACTAGATTCTCTCTTTATTCAGTATTTTAGAGCTCTATACTGTTTTTAAATGGTTAATATGTCAAAACCAGAGCGCGGTAATGCGTACACGATAATTATATTAACTTAGATAAAAATTGGCTACTCGACCTCGTTTCGTGATCGAGCAGATTTTTAAATGAACCAGTGACAAAAAAGTAAGAGAACGTTTAGAGATTAAAGACAATTCCCCGATCTCTCGTGGAGATACCGTACTCGTGATATGAATTCGATGTGTGCGTCGACAGAGGAGAATTTTAAGGGCTGCGATGTGGGAAAGAAATCGAGTGCAATTATCGAAGCAGTCCAAAATGCGCATAATTGCATATAATTACTGATTTAGAGTTACACTTGATTCGTATCTGAAGGATCTGTACGATTTTATCACTTGCAAATCGTTGTGGATGCTCGTTGCGAAAATAAGCAAGTGAAATCATGGTGCGACTGTCTTCAACCGTATTTTATGCGTGTATTCCGTATCAAAATATGTTAGCCCTTCCGGTATTGTATATAATGAGAAACATAGTTTTTTATAATAAGATATTTGCGATGAATTTAAATGAGAAGTCTTGTCACTATCATTATCACAACGTGTCATAAAGCCTTCTGCAATTCATTTTATTGTGAGATACTTTCTTTCTTTCACTGTTTACTCATCAATGTATACAAAAATTTACTTATTTTAAGACTATTTAATATACACTAATTCATAAGATTATAAAATGAATATTTTATATTCGTCTCAACTTTTATTTTTATCAATCTTAAACAAGGATTAATGATAAAATCTGTGAAATTAAAAAGTTGTTTATAGTTACTTTCTATATTAAATACACGTCAAATACAATACATCAAGATTTTTGCTAATACAAAGATATAACAAGCAATATTTTATTATTAGTTATACAACTATTTACTTGGCAGTCCCAACGTGTCTAGGTATTACCCACAGAAATGTTTATTCAAATATATACAAATTGCAGATTCTAACCTGTTTTAAATATTATATTTAATAATTGAAAGCTTATATAAAGGTCTTTTATTAGGTGTATTAAAAAAATCATAAAATTTTGGAATGGAGAAAAAATCTTATTGTATACCGATTCTATACCGTAATTGTATTATAATGGTAATTAAATCTTGTATTTTTAAATGAGAAAAGTGTGTAAATAGGATAAAAATTGAAATAAGAGAAATTAAAATTAATATAAAATATTATGCAAATCAAGAAAGGCATAAAACACTATCTTATATAAAGCAATATAAAAACATCACGCTCTCAGATTAATGAGAAGATAAGCTTCAAAAATTGATATTTCAAAAATTATTTTCGTTAAAATGATATTTTTCTTCGAAAAATTTAAAGTGCATGAAAATAATAGATAATGAAATTTTTTAATAATTTCTATGTGTATAAAAATTTTTTAACAAATACAAATATTTAAATAATATCTGTAAAAATAGCTGTTTTTAATACAAATTTTTATAGGGATATCTACATTCTGTACAATACAGCTAAAGAATTAAAAAAATAGATGCAATTGTATTTTTAATTTTCATATTTATATAGAATCACTATTGTACCTTATTAAAGAACTATATTTCGATAAACGTCATCATCATTACGTTGTTAGTTCAATTATAAAAAAAAATGAGCTTTAAATTATAAATTCGATTAAGCATCTTAATCTCATTTTATTAAAAGTATAGATAAATTAATTCTTTTTCTTGTTATGAAAAGCAAATACATAATTGAATATTGTCATATATCACAAAAATATATTATATTACTCGATAAACAAACTAGTATATACTAATATAATTATTTCAAATTTGTATTCCAAATTTTCCAAGAGAATTATAAATTGACTTGTATTATCATTATCGAATATTGGAATATTTTCATTTTTTTATCTTCAGTCGATAGAAACTACGTTTATATAACGCAAGATGTAGCGATGGTTCTTGAGTCAAGACGTGAAGTTGAATTTTCAGCAAAGATCGAACAAAACATAACCTATCTAATATTACAGAACTCTATATGTTATTACGTACAGACATGTTTATCAAATTATTTTTTTTAACTTTTATCATTTAAACTTTCCTTTTTTTATTATTTATTATTATTTATTATTATTTATTAGTAAATAAAATGGCAAATGATAGAGAAGTTCTTCGAGAAATATGGGAAGGTAAAATACCTGTTTGTTTTCAATTGGACTCGGAAGAAGTTTATGAACTTCAAGCTCCTGATCCTTTTTATTTGATGGTTCCAAGATTAAGTTACTTCCCACTTTGTACTGATAAAGTAAGTAATTTATTTTTTTTATATTCTTATTTTTTATTGTATAAAAAAACGTCAATTTCTAATGCAGGTTAGAAAACATTTTTTGCGCCACATACAGCAAGAGATGCAAGATAAACATGAAACTGATATGTGGCTAGAATTTAATGGTACACCTTTGAAATGGCATCTACCCATAGGAGTACTAATGGATCTTTATCACAATGACATACAATTACCCTGGAATATCGTTGTACACTTTAATAAATTTCCTGAAGAAGTTCTCATTCGTTGTAATAATAAGTAGGTTATTGCATTTATTCAATTATCTAATAACTAGATAGATAATTTATTACCTGTTTTAGAGAAATTGTAGAAGCACATTTTCTTTCTTGTATCAAAGAAGCAGATGTACTCAAACATCGTGGTCAAGTAGTTTCAAGTATGCAAAAGAAAGATCATAATCAACTGTGGCTTGGATTACTAAATGATAAATTTGACCAATTTTGGGCTGTGAATCGTAAATTAATGGAAGGTACTTGTGATGAAGCCTTCAAGTATATACCTTTTAGATGTTATACTAATGAAGATAAATATATACAAAGATTAGTAAAACCGATTAATGAAGAAGGGCAAAGAAAAACATTGAAACATTTATTAAATGAAGTTTTTCCAGATGCAGAAGAAGGTTTGATGATTTATTATATGAATCAGGATTATAAATTATAATGCTTAAAATGTCATCATAAATTATTAAATTTTCAAGTTAATTTGATTCAAATAAATAATCTTATAGAAATTTAAATTGATTTTTAAGCAATCAAAAACAGTGACAAAGAATTTTGACACATTTGGTAACCAACTTGAAATTTTATTCCACTTTTAGAACCCAATTTGTCCCTGCTTAATTATTGTTTTGTGCCTGGATTAAAATTTCAGATGTGAAATAAAAGCTCTATTTGTTTTGTTTAGTTTAAATAATTAAATAATTAAAGTGCATACATTTACTACAAAAAGTATTTTTATTGTCAATTTTTACTTTCATCTATAGTTTCTTCAAATTTTTTTCTAACTATACTTATAATATACGTTAATGAAAATTATAAATATTTATAAAATTGAAATGTTTATAAAAGTAAGTAAAATATTGTTGCTTTTAAAAATTTTCAAAAATAATATATTTAGTTGTTTAAGACTTGATGATCTTTTAAGCTCATTTAACTTTAGTGTCACAAATCTACAAATGATATAATTATTATATAAAGAATATATTTAATTATTTCAAAATAATATATGAAACTGTGTTAATAAATATTTTCGCAATTGAGTGCTATTAGCTAAATAATAAATTTATTGCAATTTTAATTATAATAACATTAAACTTTAAAAAATAAATCAATTTATAGTAGATTAAAATTTTTGAAATCTAGTGCATTAAAAATTAAATGTAATATTTGCGCATCTAAATTTTTCTATTAAGTATTCTAAAAATAATGTATTCAAGAAATTGTTACTAAAAATTTTTATAAATTTATAACATTTATTATATTAAGTTAATTAATTACTTCTAATATAAATATTTTAATTATACAGTTGTAGTTCGAACGCATGGGATCATTCCTCTACTGGATACACCTCTTCAGTGGCTTTCAGAACATCTCAGCTTCCCAGATAATTTTCTTCATTTAGTGTTAGTAACGTCGTAACATACGCAAAAATAAGTACTAACTTAAGTATCTGTCTCTAAGCATTAAGACACAACCCCATAGAAGAAAGAAATATTTTATTTTTTTACGAATCTAAAAATTTTGTTTATATGAAAAACAGTTGTACTATACTAAATTGTTAGATTTTTATTATAATATAATTAAGAAAAAATGTATCAGATTGTTTACGATAAATTCCAATTGATTAAACAGTCTGGTAAGAAATATGTATTATATACAATAATTGTCAATGAATTAAAATTTAATATAAAACTCATTTATGTATAATTTAAAAATAAAAAGGTATATATAAGTTTTTAATCCATCAAGAAATAAGTTCATAATTGTAAAATTTTAAAAAGTATTGGTTAATTTTTAATTGTCATCGGATAATACGATTATTGCCTAGATCGTTTTTCTTGAATTTTAAGTATAATAAGAAACATTTTGAGCTTAATAAAAAAATTTTCAATAAAAAACGTTATAATACCGCTTATAAACAAAACTATAATAGAAAGTTTATTTTTAGTTAAGATGAATGAATTATCAACTTATTGTACAAGTTTCGTGTGGTTTTCGATATATTCGCAATATATGAGAGAAAAATCTTGAATCTTCGTTCGCTTGAATTGCGGCTTTCGAGACTGTCCTATGTACTATGACAGCATCATTACCATTGTTACTGTACGTCGTTGTTCTTCGATTAACACCGAAACTAAGATACGTCCCGTTGCTTGGTTCATTTTCTTTTATTCTAAGTAGTTGATATGATTGATGTTCCTGTATAAAAAAAAAATTTTTTTGTACATAATCAAAGCATTTAATTAATCAATATATTTTTCGAACACGATGAAAATTGTCTAATCAACAATATTCAAGTAGGTAGATGTAAAATAAAACTCATAATTAATATATTTAGTTTCAATTATTATATGTAAGAGCTGAATTGCAAGGGAGTTTTGATTTGAAAATCCCTAATTACATTTCACGAACAAGAAAATTATTTCTAATTTTAGTTAAAGTAAATAGAAAAAGCATTTAAATATAATTTTATACGTTTTTTAATTTTATTAAAATACTCATTCTTCTTAGTTTTCTAAACAAATGCACGGAATAATTAATTTTTGAATTCTGCAGATTCGTTGCGATTCTATGAATTTTTAGGTAGGATTCCAAATATTATATTAAAGAAAATTTAATGTGTCATTGAAAGAAATTAAAGAACTATTGAAAGGTGAAAACCGGTATTGCATATAAGTACTTTTCTTGTTAGATGTTCGACACATTTAGATGATCCACGATTGTTGTAAAATTAATATAGATAAAATTTGAAATCGTTTTAAGAGACGAATTGAGATAAGAAAAGTGAGTTCGGTAGATTTGTAAAAAACATTCTATTATATTACGTTAATCACTGGGACTTACTTAGAAATGTTCACTTATGTAATGCACCAGCTTTAAAGACAAGCAATAAATAAAAATGAAGTAGTACTAAGAGGTCTCCATTACTTGCTGCCCTTCCTCAACCCCTTTAATTTCACGTAGTACAATCAATAATTAGCTACTCTGAATTAACTCTCCCCTTGAGAAAAAGCTAGTTATTCGATCGAAATCTGCATTTCCTGGTCTTCTTTCGGTAAAAGCCAGCGTCGGGAGTCAGGAGGAAGTGCGCCACGATGAGAAAATAATCGAATCTTACTTTAAAGATGAGCAGCGACGTGTCCCTGTATCTTTGGCGGATCTCCTCCGGAGTAAGCACACCTTCGACATCTGGTGACACATAGTTCGCAGGCATGTACAGTTCCCGAGTGTAAGTCTTTGGGTTGGTGGTTGCTGCAAATTCATATGAAGGAATCCGAATGAGCAGTGGCGTAATGGTAGCGGATATTACGAACGTAGCCGTGCTCGAATCCACGAAGCGACAAGACTATCAGTATCGACGAAGGCAAGATTAACGCGCCGCATCTCCTCGACGGGACGGGAGAGAATGCGAGGCACTCGGATAAAAATACGCTCGGCCGAGCTGTGTAGCCTTTTACATCGCGCCATTTTAGCCCGAGGTAAGAAGTCGCGCATGGTTGTCCTCTCGCCAAAAAATAGAGAGAGAGAGAGAGAGAGAGAGAGAGAGAGAGAGAGAGATGAAAGGAGCAAGGAGAAGAGAGCGGAAGCTCTTATCCGCGTTATCAGCATCATCGCCAGGACGATCGTGTGCGACGCGATGACAACGGGATGCGATCGGGCGCGCATGCGCTTCTAGTCTTTTCCCGACGATCAGTCGCGCGCGATCGGGCTTTCGTGAGAATGTTTTATGGGCTCCTGTCGACTTACCGAGTCGTGTCTATTGGGATAGATTTTCTAAGCGATTCTCTTGGGAATTATTTGCGAAGGAGCATGAAGGGCGATTTACAGTTCTGTTGAATGATTAATGAGAAAAACTTCTCGCGCGATTAAAAGTTTTCAATTAATTTCAAATTTCTTCATCGTTTTTACCGCATTGGACACTTTTAAAGGCCGGTCGTATGTTGCTTTTAACAGGACTATTTTGTATTTACGAAATATATTTATGTTTATACGTAAGCTTCTTGAAATATCTAAGCTCATTCAATTTCATCTATATTGCTGGAAATTTCGTGTCACACGCATTTTTATTATAGACAGGAGCTCTGCTTTAATTTTAGGTCAAAGGAAAACTTTATATTCGATTTTGACATATTTGATATTAATTTATATATATATAACATATAATAAATAACATATATTTGATTTTAATTACGAAAATATCGTAACTACGAAGTGTAAAAAATAGTGGACTTTGAAGAAGTAGTAGATTTTTAAATTTTGATGATCTCGAGATCACAGTTTTATATTCATGAATAAAAATCTTAATCTTTGGTAAAGCTTGAAAATATTATTATAAAAAAAAAATTGTTTACAAATTATAATTTGGTGAACAATAAATCATTGTTTTTATGTTCTTTATTTCGCTAAATTATATTTATATCAAACGTTTTTAAATTGTTGTTTTACATAAAAATGAAAAATATTAATAATATTAACAAAACATTTTCTTTAACATATGTAAATTAATAACTCTATAAAATTCATCCATTAAAAAAAATATTAGTCATTTCTAAACATTTATAAAGTACTTTAAAAATACACACACATATATATGCATATAGAATTTTTTTACTTTGGAAATTTTAAAAATCTATACTTAATAAATCTTAAAATATTTGAGCTAAAAATATCTTAAGGAAACATTTTAAACATTATCCGTAATCAAATTAATTATATTTAATTTAAAAAATATAATTATAAAAAAATTAATAATATATATTATAAAGTTAATAGTTTTCTTTAAAAACGTTCAAAATTACACTTTGACTAAAGAAATAAAATTAAATGAAGATTTTGAGTTTCAGATCCAAGCATTTAGTTTGAATAAATAAATAATATTACGTAGAGTTACGGTAGAATTTTAAATATTATCATAGAAAAAAGCTTATCAAGGAATTATGATTTGTATAGCATATAATATTTAAGTTAAATGACATTTTCATCAAATTTTTACCTAAAATATATAAATAATTTTATTCAAGCAATATAATAGTATGTATAATTCCATAAAAATGAATTTTTACACAGTTATTAAGACATAAATGATATGGATTTAAATATTACTTTATGTAATTTTTAAGTAAATATACATAAATATAAATGTACGCCCAAGTACATATACTATATCACTGAGATTTGGTAGTATTAAATATGGACTTTAATCACTTAACCCAGCACTAACATAATAGAATTTTCAAACATGAAAATTTAAACATGCAATGATTCCAAATTTTGCCATACATTTTTGTTCTATAATATGATTAAATTTAAGTCAAACCGAATTTTTTGTCTGATTTTTAGTTAAAAACATTTTACAACTAGAATTGTAACTTTATTTCTCTACAAATTATTGTAGAAAGGGTTTACTTTTATAAAAGTGAAGGTATAAATTATTTCCATGAAGATAAACTATAAAATATAAGTATCGATTAAATAATTTAATTGTTTCACAAGTCAGAGTATGTAGAATAAAATGCATTAAGGCTCGAGTACATAAAATAAATGCGCAAAACTATAGTCTCAGTGAGTTAAATTATTTAATTTTCCAATATCCACAAATTTTATACTTTAGCGTATGGCACATCAAAAATGAAATGTATCTTACAAAATCCATTGATACTTATTTTTTACACAGTTACAGAGTATATCTATTGCGAAAAAATGTAAAATTAGAGTTTGAAGTTTATCAATGTAAGGAAGCAATTGATTCGGAAGAATCAAAATGAAAGTGCATGTTAAGATACTCTCTTCTTTTAGTTTCCCGTGAGAAACTTTTTGATGAGGTCGTAAATGCGCTTGTGGAATGAAATAGAGCAAAACGATCGAGTTCATGACGCGTTGCACCGATGTACAAAAGGCGCAGGCAGTCGGCCACGAAATTCGCGTGGAACGATAATATAGCATCGGTTTTTTCACTAGATTCTTTTTTTATTCAGTCTTTTAGAGCTCTATACTGTTTTTAAATGGTTAATATGTTAAAACCAGAGCGCGGTAATGCGTACACGATAATTATATTAACTTAGATACAAATTGGCTACTCGACCTCGTTTCGTGATCGAGCAGATTTTTAAATGAACCAGTGACAAAAAAGTAAGAGAACGTTTAACCTCTTTTAATCGAAAAGTCCACAATGTGAGAGAGAAAATTTGTTTTCATTGATAGAACTGAACGAGGCTTTGCTAACCTTGTATCATTCATTTTACGTATACATATTAATATAATAAATTCAGAATGACTTCAAAAAGATTTAGGTTTTTAACAAATACTGCTAAATTGATTATTAAAAAAAAGCTTTTGCTGTTAATGTTGAATTTTTTTCAGATGTTCGACATATAATTTAAAAGAGGTTCATCGAACACATTTATGCTCGTATGATTTTGTTTATAACTGCTAATAAGACTCAACGGCTCCTAAGTTTTTTATAAATAGCTTTCCTTGCTTGTTGTGATAATCATTATTTAACAAAAATATTAATATTTAAACTTTAAATGATTAATGTTTTATGGAATATGCATAATTAAAAACAAATTAAATTAATCGATATAATTACAGAGTGCTTGTTTGTTACATCTTTTAAAGGAAAAAAAGATAGAGCTGTTGTATTATTAAAACAACAACTTTTTTATGATATTTGACACCTTTGTTTACTCGTAGAAAATTTTAGAATAATTAGGACAAGAGCATTTAATAAAACGTAGTATAAAACTAAATAATTTCAACAAAAAGTATTTAAAACGGTGCTTTAATATAACATCATTTGTTCGTGCGCAAAATGATTTTTCTGTCCCTTTCGCACGACCGCGTATACCGCTAGTCGGTTTGACGAAAAAACTACTAAAAAGTCGATGAATCGAAAATGAAATGGATTTGCGATAGATATAAGAAAATAAGTCGTTAAGACGAGAAAAACGTGCGATACTACGTAGGATTTTGGCTCGACGACAGATGCGCGAATGAAAATGAGTATCGAAAATTTTGGTCATGAACAGATAAAGCATATCGATGTATATAAACCAAAAGGGATGGAAAAATAATGAAAAGATACAGAAAAGATTCATAAAATGGAGTCTTAATTTGGACAGAAATACACCTGATAATGTTATAATCTTAGAAACAAGAAGAAACAGAATAGAGATATAATAACTGCTAGAAGAGCAATAAGATTTGGAAATAAAATATTAAAGAGCGAAAGAATGGAAACGGTAAAATAATGTGTAAAGGCAAGGATAGAAGAGGGAAGGTTGCATGAAAATAATAGATTAAAAGATAAAGAAAAAAAGACTACCTAGCAAAGAAGAATAATTTTCTGGCAAGGCATGGGATGGTTATGGTGTACGTGGAAAGAGAAATTTGAAAATATCGATGTGTTGTTGGATGAAGTAGAAAAAATAATGTGACAACAGAAGCAATTATGGATAAGAATTTTAGAAAGATCCAAGTACATGGACAATGTATGTAGAACATCATAATAGAAGGCATGAAAGATAAAGAATATGTGTACGTGAAAAACGAGGAAGGGAAAAGAAAATCAGGAATGAAAATTCTAGTAAGATTTAGTATGGGTAATAAGACGAGAGGGAAATAAGCATTAGTTGATGGAAGAAGAAAAAGTGTGTAGGTTGTGTAAAGCATAGAAAGAATAAATGGGTCATATAGGGCAAACAGATGAGGATATAATATGGAAGGGGATAAAAAAAATATTAGTTTAATGTTCAAAATACACTGGAAGAAAGAGAGTAAAAAGCAAGAAGATAGATGAATAATAAGTGAAGGCTATGTGCAAGAAAACCGTATGTCTGAATATTAAGTGAAAAATTATATGTCCAATTCATAAAGTGTAATATTAAGCGTAAATGTATGCATACATAATAAATTTTGTTGATTTATAATGAAATTATTACCAATAGTTAAATGTAAGAAAAGGTGTTAAAATTTAAGGGATTATAAGATATTGATAAATATGAAAAATGATTATATAAAAAGCAAATGCATAAGTGAATATTGTAAGATATGAATATTGTAATATGCTACATTGTTCAATAAACTAACTAAACTATATAAACCGATAAAAGAGAGAAGGCACGGTGTTTATACATCGATGTGGTAGTATTGTGAAGATGTAACATGGCGAAATATCGTGTGTTTTCGAGGCTCGACTCGAAAGTATTCGATAACAGGAGGTTAAGCTCGTGTTAAACGTTGCCAGTGATCATCGAACGTCCGCGTGGTTCCGGAAGTCGCAGTGGACGTCTTTTGCAATAGTGGAGACAATTCCCCGATCTCTCGTGGAGATACCGTACTCGTGATATGAATTCGATGTGTGCGTCGACAGAGGAGAATTTTAAGGGCTGCGATGTGGGAAAGAAATCGAGTGCAATTATCGAAGCAGTCCAAAATGCGCATAATTGCATATAATTACTGATTTAGAGTTACACTTGATTCGTATCTGAAGGATCTGTACGATTTTATCACTTGCAAATCGTTGTGGATGCTCGTTGCGAAAATAAGCAAGTGAAATCAATGGTGCGACTGTCTTCACCGTATTTTATGCGTGTATTCCGTTATCAAAAATATTTTAGCCCTTCCGGTATTGTATAATAATGAGAAAATAGTTTTTATAATAAGATATTTGCGATGAATTTAAATGAGAAGTCTTGTCACTATCATTATCACAACGTGTAATAAAGCCTTCTGCAATTCATTTTATTGTGAGATACTTTCTTTCTTTCACTGTTTACTCATCAATGTTACAAAAATTTACTTATTTTAAGACTGATTTAATATACACTAATTCATAAGATTATAAATGAATATTTTATATTCGTCTCAACTTTTATTTTTATCAATCTTAAACAAGGATTAATGATAAAATCTGTGAAATTAAAAAGTTGTTTATAGTTACTTTCTATATTAAATACACGTCAAATACAATAAATCAAGATTTTTGCTAATACAAAGATATAACAAGCAATATTTTTATTATTATTTATACAACTATTTACTTGGCAGTCCCAACGTGTCTAGGTATTACCACAGAAATGTTTATTCAAATATATACAAATTGCAGATTCTAAACCTGTTTTAAATATTATATTTAATAATTGAAAGCTTATATAAAGGTCTTTTATTAGGTGTATTAAAAAAATCATAAAATTTTGAAATTGAGAAAAAATCTTATTGTATACCGTATTCTATACCGTACTTGTATTATAATGGTAATTAAATCTTGTATTTTTAAATGAGAAAAGTGTGTAAATAGGATAAAAATTGAAATAAGAGAAATTTAAAATTAATATAAAATATTATGCAAATCAAGAAAGGCATAAAACAATATCTTATATAAAGCAATATAAAAAAATCACGCTCTCAGATTAATGAGAAGATAAGCTTCAAAAATTGATATTTCAAAAATTAATTTTCGTTAAAATGATATTTTTCTTCGAAAATTTAAAGTGCATGAAAATAATAGATAATGAAATTTTTTAATAATTTCTATGTGTATAAAAAATTTTTTAACAAATACAAATATTTAAATAATATCTGTAAAAATAGCTGTTTTTAATACAAATTTTTATAGGGATATCTACATTCTGTACAATACAGCTAAAGAATTAAAAAAATAGATGCAATTGTATTTTTAATTTTCATATTTATATAGAATCACTATTGTACCTTATTAAAGAACTATATTTCGATAAACGTCATCATCATTACGTTGTTAGTTCAATTATAAAAAAAAATGAGCTTTAAATTATAAATTCGATTAAGCATCTTAATCTCATTTTATTAAAAGTATAGATAAATTAATTCTTTTTCTTGTTAAGGTACCTGCGTCAAGATCAAGATTTTTAACTTTGACATTGTGAATTCATTCATTTATTTATTTAGTTTAATAAAAGTATACTTTTAATTTATAAAAATTTTATAATTACTTATATTAATTCATTGTTATAAAGAGATTTAAAAAGGCTTTGATTTTGTTTGATATTTTTAAAGATTAAATTAATTTAATACATAAATTGATAAATAATAAATAAATTGATAATAAAATTAATAAATATTACTGAAATACATCAAATGTAATAAACCAAAGTTTATTGTAAGTTAATTGACTTACAACTTAAAAGGAAGTTTAATATTAAAAATAATTAATGAAATTCTAATTATTATAAGTTCTATTGTTTATTATAAACCTAAATTAATCATTCATAATTTTACCATCAACAATAATTTTCATAAGTTATTATTATAGTAGAAATTCATCAAGCAAAAGAATAATAGTTGATTATAATGCTTTTATTTTTTTTCTCTTTTGCAAAGAATTATAATTCATACTTCTTTTTATCAATGTGTATATTACTTTTTTTTACTTACACGTACGAATAGGTACAATGCACGTGTCAAAAGTGATAAACACAGATTTGTGCAATTGAAATATGATGGTATTATTTTAATTTTAAGAGGCTCCTTTTGCTTTTGGAAAATTGTTCGCAATTGATTATAACGCGAAAAAATGCGTAAATATTCCGTATGCAATAATATTATGGAAGTGGAAAACGTGCTGTGAATTCAATAGTTGCATTCAAATCTCAGTATAATATTTAAAAACTATCATAAAAAATACAAAATAAAAACTAACAATTATAATTATTAGTTTAACAATAATTGAAATTATTACTAATAAATGTAACTATTATTTTTATATCTTACACAAAGGCAGAAATTTATAAAAAAGGTAATATTTGTTTGATCAGTCATTGTATTTAGTTATAAAAACATATACAATTGTTTTTTTATATATAAAATATATAAAAATTTCATTATTTAAGTAAAATGGTTGCTTACAACGTTTTTTACACCAATTCTTATATCATCAAGATACTTTTTATTCGTACTTTATTGTATTAATAATCCATATCTTTATTATTGATTTTAAGATTTCATTTTTATAACATTGCGTAAAAAAGAAATAGTTTAAACATTTTTAAATTAATGCAAAATTCTAATACAAAAATATTTAATTATAAGTAAAGTAAAATCTTTAAAAAGTTGTTTTTAAATAAATATTTTATTTATGAAATAATATTTTTAATAATTGGAATAATGTAAAAAATAATGTACCCGACAGATTTTGCATTTGGTAAGTTTTAATTTCGTATTTCGAAAAATTACGATGTAGGATTTTCTTAAAAATTAAAGATAAATAAAACAGTAGATTTTGTTTTAAAATAATCTCTTATATTTCTTTCTAATTCCATAAGTTTTATTTTTTCGTATATTCGTATATACGTGCATATGTTGAATGTATATACATATACAAATACAATATTATCAATAGAATATATATTCGTATTTTTGAGCGTAGAAAAAAGGACGAATTTCAATTGAGCTTCTTCACATATTGTTAAAATATCTAATTTATCTAAACAAATTTTGCACTTTAGAACGTATAATCATTCAAATACAGATGCATTCTTTACTTTCATTTGCCTTTGATATTTATTTCATTATAGTGTCATTAAAATAGGCGATAAGTCGTAATTTCAGATATGGTCGATTCACGCATATAACAACATAATTTCGGTACAGCATTTTGTATACGTACTTCCGCAGATATTGGCATACTATGCACTAATTATCATTTGTATATATATTCACATATAGCAAAAATAATTAGGTCAGCTATCTATGCATATAAATATATATTTATATACACATACATATAATATACTCTCGAATTTAAGGCACGCGAAATATTTGTATAATATAGTGATTAGCGTTTATTAAAAAAGAAAGAAAGAAAAATGAAAATAATAATAATGATAATAATAATAATAAAAAGTAAATTTGTCTTGTTTTATCACATTTTCAGTTAATCTGAGGATTTCCATATAAGATATTGTAAAAGGCACGACGGCGATTTTCTTGATATTACATAAATGTTTTGTATGTAGGCAAGGACCCGATGTAATAAAATTATTATTTCTACGATATACAAATAGTCGTTTTAACATTTCTTTTCGCCTTTTTTATGCGCTCGTCATTACTTATAAATATAATAACAAGTTTAATTCGTATACTCGAAATCGCAAAAAGCTGTATCTTTTCAATTGAATTTCATCTTTTACTCTACTAAAAAACGTCTTATCTTGCGTTTCCTTGTAAAATTTGTAAAGTTTGTATAAACTATATATGGGTGATTGCACGGAAAAGATATTTTGCCAGAAGACATGGATGGATCCGATTTTTTGGGTCACATTTTACCTCAAGGAATTTATCACGCCGACGGATATCACCCCTATTACGCATACATGGCTCTACTAGTCCTTTCCCCTTCCTTTAACTTTCAATTGCTTATCAATCAAATAATTAATTAATTCGTTTATTAATACAATAGTTATAGACTCTTGTGGGCAATGCTGCAATGGGATCGCCTGGATGCTCAAAGCTGAGGCCTGCAAACGCGCGCGTGGTTTCGCTCCTTCTTCAGTCATTCGGCGATATGTTCCTTTTTAACTATAATATATCTTTAATTATGTTAAACATTATGGCATTATGTCATTTTATTATGGCTTATGACTACTTTACTTATACGACGTTACCTTTTTTTATCTTTCATTTTTCATTGTACATATATTTACCGCGGCCCCTGCGACCGCCGCCCAGGTTTGCACGAAGGCTAAGGCACACGATCTTGTATAACCTAGGTATTTTAGAAATATGTGCGCTAAAAACCCCTTACAGTTTCTCACTTAGTTTCTTCTTATTGTTTTTGTTTTGGAAATGTCTCTTATAACGCTTCTCTCGATTTTGAAGAAAGGAATATCGATGCTAAGAATCCAAAGACAGTCGCAAAACTGCCTTTTTTCTTTCTCCACCGCCCGAACGATTTTCCTTTGTAGTTCTGCCATTTTGAAATCTGTGAGTATTCATTCAAGACTCGTCGAGTGTTCATTGGTCAATCAAAATCTTACGTTTAAAAGTCCTTCACATATCTTTGTTTACTTTTTGTTTTTCCTACGTAAAGAGTTATCATCAATATTATGCTCGGACGGAAACGATTGAGCATAAGTAACGGAGGGGGAGGGGCGATCGGAAGGAAAGACTGATTTGTCGTTGAGTTTCGAATATCAGCCTAAGAAATACTGTTCAGAACGAGAAAAATCGCTTCTCATTAAAATTCCATTATCGCACGCTTAGACGCATTTAAGGCACATAATTTTTATAAATTTACTCTATTTTTCGTCGCTTCGCATCGTCTATCGAAATATCGGGACTAAAGTATTCTCCTACAGTTTTAGGAAAACAACGAAGGCTAATCTCGTATTAATAAAGCACCGATATAATCGCGTACACATCTTCTTTCATACTGCGGAAGATGAAATTCACGGCAGTCGAATGGGCAAACGAGACGTCGTCGGCGTCGTTTCGCCCAGACACCGAAAAAAGGCACACAAGGACTCGTTTAATCGATTCTTCATTCAAAGACACATTTTCTCTTCTTTATCATTTTTGTAATCATTTTGCAGAAGAAGAAAAAGAAAAAGAGGAAGAAGAACAAGAAAAATTATTAAACATACGTCTTACGAATGAATACGTTTGTCCGGATTCTTTAATCGATTAATGAGGTACAAAAATATCTTTGCTTCTAAGCGATCTGACATTTTATATACATATTTACAAGTTATAAACGAATTATGCAAAACACATGAAGAAATGTAAAGAAAACGAAGAAAAAAGAAACTCCTTATCAGAATTTAATTAAAGAGACGATAACAGCAACAATGATGACGTCGAAATTATGCAGGTATGTAATGTGATTGTGCTCGTCAAAGGAAACGATGTCCGACAAGTTTCCTTTTCTTTTTATTTTTTCTTCTTATCGCAGAAGGACAGACACGAGAGCAGAGGCTATGCGCGACGCCTCGATACGTAAGTACAGCTGTATCGAGCCGCCGATTGGCCGCCTCTGCGACAGAGACACACACACGAGTCCCTCCCCCAACGGATCTCGCGTACCAAACGCATAATTATCGTCAACACACAGGACGACGCGGGAACGCAACCTTCGTGCGACTTTACTGCGTGTATCGACGAGCGTCGCTGCGACGCCAAATTTTCGTTTCGCCTTTCTCTGACGATCGGGTCGTAACTTCCGAAATAATAAGAAATTAAAAGAACGAGAATTTCTTTTTTCATCTCTCACCTCGAGAAGAACAAGAAGCTAATAAATAGGATCTCATTAGTCACCGTTACGTTTCACGACTAGTCGACTGCCCTTCGGTTATTTATTTAATTATTTATAATTATTTATTCTTTATTTTAATTAATCTCTACAAGTCCCAACCCTTTCTGGATCAGAGATTTGCTTGCAAGCGGTTTACTCGATACAATGCGTGTCCTTCTTTCGTTGAGTTCTGACAAGCGGTTCGTTGATTAGATAAATGAAAAATCGTCGATGGAGTCGTTTGTTCTATATGCGTACCATATCGAGATGAAAGAAGTTTGAAAGGGGAAAGGAACGGAGCAAACAATTTACGATCTCGAAAGGGTTAAGAAATATAAGGGTTCTTGAATTACCGACTAGACCCCATTTGTCCGCCTCTCTCGGTCCCTTGGATAAGCCTCTATCAGATCAAAGATAAAATTCGCGTGATAAATCCCGAAGAACGTTGTATCGTTTAGAAGGCAAACAATGCGCCGACGCTGGGCATCGCCCTACACGACAAAACTACGAGTAATGGGCGCTCGCCGGATACCTGACGAAGGCACTTCGCACTTGGGGGAGGTCCAAGTATCGGTTGTGTTGTTGTTGTTGCTGTTGTTGCTGTTGTTGCTGCTGCTGCTGCTGAAGATGGTACTGGTGCTGTTGTTGAACTCTCCAGTCATTTGGCAACCTGAAGCTCAGCTCGAGTGCCAAATTATGACCTGACCTCTCATTAAGATTGCAAGCCTCCTGGCAGTTGTTGTTGTTGCACCCAGCCGAATCTTCGTTGTTGGGTTTACTCACTGGATTATCGAGGTAGGGCTTGAAGAGGATGGCATCCTTCTTGCTGGGAGTCGGCGTCGCTGTAGGCGTCGGTACGGTGCTGGAGACAGGCTCTAGCTGCTGAACCGATGAATCGCATCTGGGTTTCACCAAACACAATGGTGTTTCTTGCATCGGTTGCGGAAGGGCCTGTCGCTGCGAGACAGCCTCGTCCGAGCCCGGACACAACCTCTTAGGCGCGGACGCAGTTGGACTACAACAAGTCTGCGAGCACAACTGGCGCTTACCGCCGATTTCTGACTCTCCGGGCGAATAGCAGTATTGGGGCTGACTACCAGGCCTCGCTTCTTGACAGCAAGAAAGCGAACAGCCCGGAGTGCTATAAGGTGGGGTAAGCGAAGCGGAGTCCGTGTAGTCGCAGCAACTATATTGACTGTAGTGGCTACCGCTACCAGCCGAACGTGGTGATACCTGGCCGAGGTCTGTCGTCAGCAGGGAACAGCTCGTTCTGAGGTCAACCGGCGTCTCCTCGTGGACCGGTCCCAGGCGTTGTCGTTCGCTACCACCGGCGGCACAGAGCTCGATTACACCCCGTAATTCGCTTTCCTGACCCAACCACTTCTGCACCTGGCGTCTGTTAATACCAAACTTGCGGGCAGTGGCGCGTTGATTGCCCGCTACACCGATATCCCGGTGGAAGGCATCGAGGACGTCGAGTTTGAAGCGTAATGAGAAGGACCTGCGCCGCGCAAGATCGGACTGATGCCGTCCAGGCATGGAGTAGTCCATCTCGCTGTCAGAAGACGAGGCCGAAGCTGACGAGGAAAAGGACGAGCCGGATCTGTCCGAGTCTCGGGGACTCGGAGGCAACGATTCCAAACTCACGGGATGTTCTTGAGAATGAGCAAGGGCCGATACCGAATCGAGACTCGTGTGTTCGTTCTTCATGCCGCAGGTAGGAGCGCGACGCTCGGATCCGAGACACAGATTATCGTCTTCAGGCTGGAGACTCGAAGTCGGCGGTTCAATTTTGATCTCATGGGACTGCCGAAAGTGCTGAACTTCGGCAATCGCAGAAATCGCGACAGCCTCGTAACCCTGCTGGTGGCTATTATGATGATGATGCGAGTGGTGGAAATTCAGTGGTTGGTAAAGTTCGAGCACGGGGTAGTCGGTGCCATTCGCGTGGGTCGGTCCGTAGTGTTGAGGTTGCTGCTGTTGTTGTTGCTGAACAGGAACTTTCTCTTTCAAGTCCGGATATCCGGCGCCAGCAGCGGCGGCTGCAAGAGCGCCATGAAATCGGTAATTTGCTTGGTGTTGGGGCGCGAACGCTTGCGCTGCCACTGTACTCGGAACAGGAGGCAGTGGTGGAGGGGGCGGAGGCGGCGGCTGTTGTTGCTGCTGCTGCTGTCGAACCGCCAGCTCGTCGCCGTGCAGTCTGGCGAGACTGAGGTTCAAGGCCGGCGACGATGGAGTGGCGCTAGTAGCTTGATGTTGCGACTGCGGTTGCTGATGCTGCTGCTGCTGCTGCTGCTGCTGCTGATGATGATGAGAATGTGGCTCGAGCTCCTTTTGTGGCGAGGCCACCGGAGTGGCGACGGTCGTCGGTGTACCTTCGGCGCAACAGCTTCGTAGATTGTCCTCACACTGGAGCCACTTTTGGATCTGACGCCGATGGATACCGTATTTTCGCGCGGTGGCGCGTTGGTTTCCCCGGCAATCGATGTCATTCCTATACGAGTCCAAAACTTTGAGCTTAAACGTGGGGGCAAATATACGTCTACTACCCATCACTCCTACACTCTTCCGCAGACTCGGCGGCTGCTGTTGTTGCTGCAGTTGCTGTTGCTGTTGGCTATGATGATGATGATGCTTGTTAGCGAGCATCTTGACGACTGCGTTACCCTCGCCAAGAGCTTCGTTCACGCCACGAGCCATGGCGACTATTGGAGCTGTGGCACTCGTCTTACTCCTTGTTTTGCGACGTGCGTCCAGTGATAATTTGGACGCGTGGGGCACGCGGTCCTTAACGTACACTGCACACTAGCTGGGCGCGATGAGTGCCGCCAACGACGACGCACAGTCAAAGATTGTTACACAATGCCGAGTTTGCACGCACACGGCCCGGCGGACTGAGACAGCGGTAAGCGCGAGAAATATACATGCAGTTCACGCACGCGCGCACATACACATACACGCTGGCGTAGTGGCGCCTATATCTCGTGGCTATCTTCCTCTGTCTCTCTCTGTCTTAATCTTTTTTTTTTCCTTCTCTCTCTCTCTCGCTGTGTTTCGCTAGCTCACTGGCTCATGCGCTGCTGCTGCGAATTTGCTCGCGGTTTCAAGGCACTACCGACGACGTTGGAGGACGGTGTCGGGGATGTGAGAGTGGCGGCAGCAACGACCACGACGACGGCGATTGCGGGCTGTTCTGACGTGTAGCATCGCGCTAATGAATTGGCAACAACGGCGATGCTGCACCCAGTCACTTTCGGGTTTTTCGGGTAGAGCGGCGGCTGAGGATGCCGTAACAAAATTTCATCCCCACCTCTGGGTACTGCTCTGCCTCAGCAGCTCACACAACACCAGACGCACACCAGTCGACTGACTGCCTGGTTCACTCGCTCGACTCAGCGAAGCCGCCGCCGCCTGCCTCGGCAGACTCACAGTCGGAGGCACTCGCTCTCTCTCTCTCGCTCTTTCTCCCGCTCTCGCTTGCACCGCCGCCTGCTTGGCTGCCTGGGCTCAGCTCGGCACTCCGGCATGCCCCCCACCCCGTCACTCTCTCTCCTTTTCTGACTACTCGAACGTCGTGACCCCCCCCCTTGATCCGCGCTACGCCGCCCGCGGACCGTTTACCCTTCCAGGAACGAGCGAGAGAGACGGAAAGATGGGCGCTAGCGCGGGTACGCACCTACACAGAGGCGCAGCCAAGCGCAAGAGAGACAGAACGAGGACGACGTGCCACTGCCACCAGTCATTCTTCTTTCTTTGCGCCACTGCCTTCTGCCTTTCGCTCTATCTCTCTCCTGCGGCCGCTCAAGGTATAGGTATAGCATGCGGGCGTAGGCGCCCTCCTTCCTTGCCTTTCACACCTCGGGCTCGCCGCCAGGCCTGGCCCCGACAGGAGAGTGAGGCTCCTCGCCGTCTCTCTCGGGCCGTCAACGATAAAGGGACGCCATTTTGTGGCCTCACTTCCGTTAATGACGAGAGCCCGCCGTGCGCTGCGGCGGGAAACGTCATTCCGCCGAGCGGCGTGACGACGCGCCTTCGATTCTACGATCGGTGAGAGAGAGACGGGGCGACTCGAGTGGGAGAGCGAGTCCCGGCGCCATGTTGTCTGCCCGATCGGTTACCGTCGCCGCTGCAGCCGCCGCCGTAGCGGCGAAGCCAGCCAGCTCGGAGCCAAGCGGATTTTTACGCGTCTCGGCCTCTCTCTCGCTCTCCGCATTTCTGCGCTGCTCTTCCTCGTCTTCTCGCTCGTCGGACGGCCGTCACCCGCTCAGACCGTCGCCCTCGTACCGTGCACGCGCGCGTCACCGTCGTCGTCGTCACCCTCGCGAGAGGCTATTTCTTTTATCTTTGCCGCTTTTCCACCAGTCGATCATGGCCAAAATGCTCGTTTTTTACTTTTTTGAAAACTTTGATAAACAAGTTGTCATGCGCCGCGACGCGGGGCCAAGGAGAAGCGCACTTTGGGCGGCGTGAGACAGAAGATCGCGCGCGATTCGTGTCTTGTTCCATAAAGAGGTCAGCTGTTATCTATCGATTCATTCAAAACATGCCCGTGAGATTATTGAAGTGCGAGCTCAGGCGTACATATGTACCAAAAATCGCGCATTCGCGCTTTACGTACGGTTGTCAGCCGGAGTATCAATTAAAGGCGTGGAATTGTACCGATATTTCCTTTCCGTTGCTCTCGACGTGACTTTTCGAAGCTTCCATGAAAAAGAAGTTGCTCTTTCTTTTTCTGTTTCTCTTTCTCTTTACATTGGCGGTTTGACGCGCGCGTCTGTAGATTTTGGCCCGATTGGAGGAGCTGCAGATGAATAAGATTTCTTTCCTGTGATCTGGCCCTTGTTACAGAATAATCTGTTTGTGGATTCGTCGAGCTATAAAACTTTGCTCTCTGAGTACTCTTATGAGCATTATTCTGGCAAATAATGACAGCCAAACTACTTGTAAAAATAACAATGCTAATGAGATATTGTAGATATTTTTAAGAGATAAATTGTGTAATAAGAACTACTAATAACTTCTTGTTTTCGATCCTCGAGTTAAAGCTAATCTCTTTAAAAAATTAAAGGCTTTACAATAATAATAAATATTATTTTTATAGTTAATCAACCAATTTGCTACAGTCTTACACCTGTTATTTTATTTACTCGGATTATACACAGTTAACGATGCAAACGAGTGACACTGATTATCATTCCACAAAAACAAAGTTCGCTTTCCTAAGTTCTCCTTCTCTACGTATAAAATAACAAATTTTACCATTCTTATTGCATTCTTTTTTCTTCTTCTTTAGTCCTCTTCTCCTCAAGTGAACAATATACAAACTGGCTTTTAAATATTTTCACGTATTTGAAAACAGTTTATAAAAAAAATTTTAAGCAATCGTTTAACGACTGCACATTATATTTTAAAATTCAGTTTATAAGAAACTTAACAAACTTTCTCATAAAACACAAAAATCAGTCTTTCAAACAGAATTAATTACTGTAGATAAATATTTAAAAATTATAAATAGATAAATGAAATACCAAAATATATAGAAGATTTTATGAATTTAAATTAAAGTCAACGAACGTTTTTTAATTATGATGTCAATATTTTAAAAATAATGTTTCGAAATTACACTTTTTCATTTATTTCGAGTGTTTAAAAATAAAGTCCTAAACTGGTTATTTTTATTGGTTATATTATGGAAGCGATAAGATATTCAAGAAGTGCGAACCGAGAAAAGATGTCGATTCATTTGAATAAGTAAAACGAGAGGTAAAATTATGAGTCTAACCGTCCCGATACCGTAGAGACTATAGAGTAAATAATTACAAATTAAAATAGACGCTTACAGGCGTTTGATTAATATTAACAATTGTTATGCAACATGAAATTTAATAAACAATTATGGGCTTCGCGCGCAGAGTGAAATAAATGCAAATAAAGTGATAGTAATTTATTGGAAATGTCGGTTATTTACACTTCATTGAAATCACTTACGTAACTTCACCGTTGGAGGAGCGAATGAAAATGTGAAAATGGAAAAGAGAGAGATAAAGAGAGAAAGACATAGGACTTTTCAAGGTCTCGGTGAAAACCATATTTTCATTTAATCAAGTTGAGCCTGCGTACCGTATAACCTTTAGACGTCTTAAAATGTAAACCTCAAAGTCAACGTGATTTAAAAGTTGGCATTTAAACAGCTCGAAAATTTAGACTTGTCTTTACTTTGGCAGCGGTAACGAATTATGATAAGCGTTAGAAGAGAGAAAAAAACGTAATGGTATGTTATAGAATAAATGAGTCATGGCGACTCATAAATATAAATAAATTGACGATATTCGCAATAAGTTCGTTTCAATTATTTATTATTTTAAGGCTTGAAAAATACAGCGTATTAATAGGAGAATGAGAGAATCGAAACGGTCAAGCGTCTAGCGTCGAAACGTCAGCAACTCGAAACATTTCCACGCGTACGCATGACTTTCCTTCTTTGATGCTTTTCTCAAAGGAGGAGTGAAGCGTCGACCGAGGAAGAGGCGAGGAGCGGAGAGGCGGGGCACAACTACGAACTCATAGTTGGAAGAAATTTGCAAGAGGTTACACGACGCGCCTTTTTTCCTCCGAAGAATCTGAAAATAGATTTCGCCGAAGATTGCAGCGCGAGGTCCGTTCGGCAGCAGATAAGCCAAAACCTGTCCTGCTCCAGCCGGTATTTCAGATCGCCGGAAGTGCATCACGGCAGGCGCTCCTTCGCGCATTATCCTTGCCTTGAGAAGCAACCGGCGATATTGATATAAATACAAACGAGAGTAGCAACAGAACGACGAGTGTCCTAATATGATCGAACGATCGGGCAACTCAGGCAACGTACGACCACAGCCTCATTGGCGAGCGCCCAACGAGCGGAATTTCAACAGTCGAAAATCCCTTGACTCTTCCCCGGCCCGAGTCCTGAAACGAGCAGCCGCCGTGGCATTCTTCGTAAAGCACTCGCGGGGAGCCGTAAAAAATGACTCCTCCGCCGACCCGAAAGCGTAGCAAAAGCCCGAGCGGAGCTTCTCGGAATTCCATCGAAAGTGATTTCCTGCGCGGCGCTCGGGGTCGGAGGGACAGGACGATGGACGACGAGGACGCCGCGGGCGGGATTTTCGCGCGACGTCCCGCGCTTTTGATCCGAGCGCGGTGCCGTCGTCCGCGCGCGTTATATGTATAGAGGCGCGTAGCGTTCTCGGCCGGAATGAGATCACGTTGTTTTTGTGTGGACTGAGCCGACACTTTAATATGTTTAGCTGCGACCGAGGAGCTGCCGTCGCTGCGTTGCCAAGTTTCGGGTTCCTTGGGCCGCGGTCGAGCAACGCAACCGTCCGACCGATTCAACGAGAGACAGCCTCTGCGTGGAAGAGCCTCTCTTCTGTCTCTCTCTATCTCTGTTGATCGCGGAAAGTCGCGTTGCTCGATCGAGAAGGAAGCCGTACATTTCCACGAGTCGACGTCGCCGGTGCGTCTGCCTCGACGCAGCCCGAGTCCTCATCAATCGCGCGCGCGACTCCTTGACTCAGCGCCGAAGAATTCCGGCGCTACCCGGATCGCTCCGCGCCTTTAAGCGCCACATACTTGTCCGCGTGGCCTTTCCCCCGGGACGTCACCGCGTCCCCGGTGCAGCTCACGCTCGGCGCGCCACGATGGCTGGCAGCGTCGAGCTTGTCCTTGGGAGCGAGCGTCGAGGCGAGCGCACGAGGCCGAGCGCAACGTGGCAACACCGCGGTTGGCGTTACGTACCCCTCCTTTGTCCGCCACCCGGCCGCTCTCGAGCCGGTCTTGCCAGACAGGGTGTCGCCAGCTCGCTCGCTCGGCCCTCGACTCGCTCTCGCGCCACTGTCTCTCCTCTTCGTCGGACGCTCTCTCTCGCTTGCTTGCCCCCCTCGTCGAGGAGCGCTCACCGAGCCCACGCACACAGAGGCGAGGGATCGGCCGGTTCGAGGACCTACATTCACGTACACGCACACGCGCGCGCGCATCGGCAGGGGGGAGAAGTGCGCCGAGCGGCAAGCGGGTAGCCATGTTTGAAAACTCGCGTCCCGATGGAATGCGGCCTGGCTGCGACGGGGGCCCCGTCTTTCTCTCTGTGTGCGTGTTAGCCCTCCCCCGTCCCCCCGGGCCTCTTCCTCCGCACACCAGCTTGGCGCCCCACATGCTCTCGTAACTCCGTAACCAGAGACGAGCTGTGCCGCTCGCTCTCGCTTCTATATGGGCAGTCAGGCCGAGCAGCGAACGCGCCAGACTTCTCGGCGCCCAAATCGTGTATACGTCGAATACGAGAGCCGAGAGTAGCTCCTCTCTCTTTCTCTCTCACTCGGGGCTTCGTCGCCTCGCCTCTTTTTCCGCTAAAACGCGCAGCTCGCGTATATTATATTAAGAGCCTTGCTTGGCTTTGCTTTGCTCTGGCCGTCGTCGCTGCAGCTGTGCCTGTCGAGGTGACGCGAAAAGTAGAGAGAAAGAGAGAGAGGCAAAGACTCGTCGCGTCCTTGTCACGCGAGAAATGCTCACGCGCGCACGACTGGAGCGAGCGCTCCACATTGATTATTATTGCGCCCGCCTTGCAAAATGCATGCGCGCCCGCGAGCGTATATACGTAAATGGCGTGAGCGAGAAGCTGTTTGCCCACTTTCGATTTCTGAGGGCGCGTTTCGGCTAAATTTCTATCGGTCCCGCGGGAAATCGCCTGAACCGTGGCTTGCTACGCGCGAGAGAGCGGAAGAGCCTCGCATTGAAGGGACAAAACCGCCCGATCCTTCGAGCTTTTGCAACTCGGTGGGCCCGCCTTTGTCCCCTAGTAGCCTTATTTGGCACTTTATGCGTTTTGCGCTCTTGCGTCAATCTTTCTTGTCAATTATTTAACCATATTTGCACTCTAGATCGTTAAATACTCTTTCCGTTCTCTCCTCGTTATTGCCCTATTTTATAACGTTACGCCAATCATAGAATAACGTGCACTTATATCGATGTTCATCCCACGTGCACAACGTCATAACCTATCGTAACGGTTCGACGGAATGTATTTACATTCTAAAATATCGATGCTCTTATTATGCATAATAAATTTGATATTGAGTATGCCACTACATACTAACGACACAAAATTTTTCAAAAAAAAATTATTTCAAAAGAATATATTTTTTTTGTAAATTTTAGAACTGGGAACAGGAAATCCAGTTCACATTTCAGCGACATTCGTCTTTAGTTATAGTTTGAAAAGGCGGTGTCTGACTAAATTTACCACTGCCTGAGAATCCTTACAAAGAACAAATCCCTACTTAAAATTGACTCGTCTAATCTACAACTGCACAAAAGTTTCTTCTATCAATTTTTGCGAATTTATAATAATGCGTCCATTACCTTAAATCAAATTATTCGGTTATAATAAACTCAAGAATGCAAATTTTTTTCTTTGTTTAACTTAAATTGTTCTTATTGCTTAAAATATAGACCACTATTTAAAAATGAGTTTCAAAGATCGCTCTTAAAAAATAGGTTATAACTATACCCATCGATGATATCAAATATCGTACAAAAATGTTGTTATTTAATATAAAATTCTAAACAGCAGACTAGAAAAAGAAAGTAAATAACTAAAAAAAACTTAAGATCTTATAATAATGTATCAGAAAATACATAAATTAAATTTACATATAAGAGTTTCAATAACATACGATATGCTTTAAAAATATATTGTTGTTTATAGTTATTTTATTCTGCGTCCATTCATTCTTCTTTTTAAAATTTAATACCAACGCTAAAAAAATATATTTTACAATGAAATTTTACAAACCACCACTTACCAACAAATTATTCGTATGAAATAAGATGAATAAAGCCTTAAAATATTCAAGTTCATCATCACAAATTAAGGAAAAAGTGAAGTAATAATAAAATGTCAACTGAAAGGTGGAGTTTTTTTTATATAATTAAAAACATGCAAAATATAGAATTTGAGAAAGTCATTCTCCTAAAAAGAATTAGTATCTTATATAAGAAAAGAACATGCGGAATTCCAAAATTATCAGTTAATGGTGTTTGAGAAATCTTTGTCACGGAACTTCTAAAATATAATTTTAAGAAAAACGTATTTTAAGTTTTCAGAATTGCTCGTGTATTAGTAAAAAGCATATTTTTAAACTTCCATAGGATTATCTTAAATTATGGGTTGTTTTAAAATTTGAATGGGACACTTGCAAGATATTTTAAAAAAATGCTATTTTTCAAAATTCTACTACTCATGATTCTTTAAAAAAATAAATATGAACAGTAATAAAAATATATATAGTGAATTTAGAGAAATTAATATTTATCTTATTATTATACTTTTTAACATGTTTTCTAACACATAATAAAGCCTATAATTATTGTAAATAAGTGCACACAAGCTCATACGTACGCCAGCTTTTGTGAACATTTATTTTGATTTTAATAATTTTAGAACCTATAACAATAATTATTGAAAACATTTTTTGTTTTATATAAGTTGCAATAATGCAAAAAACTTTTTTTAAAAAATTTAAAACTTTTATTAGCACAGAATTCTCTAACAACTCTCTTGGGTTATTTTGCAACTGCGCATTAAGCAATTATGCGTTATGCAAATATTAAAATAGGTGCTGAAAAAGAATAACATTTCGTGCATATACTTCTTTTTTTGATTTTTAACTCATTGAAAGCTAGTAGCTAGTTAGATAATTTATTGAACAATATATTAATTCTTATGGTACATTACAATATTCATTTATATATTTGTTTTTTATACAATTTTCCATATATATTATCATATAAAAATCTTCCCAAATACAGTTTTTGTACTATTTTCGTGTAAATTATATTACTTTTTCTTATATTCAACGTTTTGGTAATAATTTTCTTATAAAAAACAAAGTTTTACTACGTATAAAGTATTATACTTAACTTGTTGCACTATGACTTTGCACTTAACGTTTGATTAAATTTGACTTACACATAGTTTTCACTTCTTACTCTTCTATACTTTTATTTTTTCTCTCTCTTCTAATGTATTTTGTACATTAAACTAATATATTTTCTATCCCGTTTCATAATATTTTCCCATCTGCTTGTCGTAGAGTCTATTGCTCTGTACTTTTCTATAATGTACCTCATTGATTTTTTTTTCTTCTTTACGCAATCCACATACTTTTTCTTCTCCCGTAAACCAGTGTTTGTTCCTTCTTCATTGAAAACTAGTAAAACTTACCTTTTAGTTGCTTTTTTAATTAGCTATTTATTTTGTTAACCTTAAAATTTAAAACCTTAATATTATTTCTATAGCAGCGTTTTGTAGACGCGTGGGGATCTTAAATAGACCATGATTATTGAAAGTACATTCTGTAAAATATTTTTAATGGACTTTATTAATAAATATGGAGTTAATATAAATAAGTACTTTAAATATATGAATCAAAAGTATAGTAAGTAAAATTATTCTAGGGAGTTTTTCGGTTTGTTTTGATTCAATAAAGGAACAATAAATTTTATAGTTTTAAACAGATTTTCCAATGATTTTAAATATATTTCCATTTTTATTATTACCTTATAATAATTTATTTAAACAAAAAGTTTAAAAAATTTGTAATTCTTAAAATTTGAATCATAGATATGCAAATACTATTTATCATAAAATTGCATTAATTTATTAGGAACACCCATATGGTTTTAAAGTTTTTCAAGTGCCAATATTTGAAATATCGATCAAATATAAAAATATTATTAGTTTTGCAGTAGGCGATGTACCGAAAGCTAATACACAAGAAACATTATAACATTGCCACATATACTAAAGCTAACAGATTTGGTTATAGAGAATCGCAGCTTCTACATTCGTTATTGTCTATACTTAAATGGAAATTTTATTTTGAATTTATCTACTGTATATTACAGATAAAATATGCTTGTTTACGCATTTCGCATTGACTCTCGTAATAACATAGGCTGATGGTAGTGTAAAGTTTGGATGCAGAACGAACAACTAATTCAGGCGCAACTCAGAATATTTTTACGCGTCCGATGATCATTGTTTTTGAAATATTCCTCGTTTGGCGAGCATCGCCTCAGCTAATTAATTCACCTCACACAAGCGATTTGAAACCGAGGCCCAAGCCGCTTGCCGCGCAAACGAGGAATTTCAACGCGTACGAAAAGACGGCGGAGGCGCGCGGTGCAGTAGCGGATCCGAGAAAAAGGCGAAAAAGTGGAGGGGATCGACGACGCGACGCAGAAGGACAAGTTTCGCCCGTATTGCGCCGCCGCCGCTTTTTTCCTCTTTTCTCTCCTCTTCTCGTAAAGCGCCTCTAAGGAGTAGGCTTTAATTGTAACATAAACGCTGGCAATAATACGGTGCGCGCACACGCACTCTCTCTCTCTCTTTCTCACTGCCAAGCGATATATGCTCGTTTTTGTGCAGGCGATCGATGTATGTGCACATGTGCATATGGTCGAAGACTGTTGTGACGAGCCTCGGGCAGCATAATAATAAGAGTGATGGGAGCGCGCGTAAAGCCTCAATACAGCCAACACGGTGCTTGCAACTCGAGTTATATACCTTTTTATCTTATCGGCGACTGCGAGGGCACGCGGGGACTCTTCTAAGCTCTCTGTCAACTCTCCCTAGGACGGACAAGACGCAGCGCCGCCGCTACCGCTGTCCTTCTTTGTGCGTGTGTGGGTACGCGAGCGTCGATTCCCCCGATTCTCGGAGAACGCCGCTTTTTTTCTTCGAGCGCCCCGGGGGATTCAGGATGCGCTCGGTGATGCCTGTGTCTCGCGTTCTCACGGCACGGAGTCACTGCGTTTTCACCGTCCCGAGTGCCATACGTACATGTACGTATATGCGAGAGCCGATCGATTGGTGTAATGCTAACGTCAGTCATGGTGCGCCGACGTGATCGTCGGTCTCGATGGTCTACGGTCTCCTTTTACCGACCTTTTACCGACCGAGCGATATTTTGCTCGGAGGCTTTCGGGGACTTTCGGTGGCTCTCGACGAGCGCATATTGGGAATTTGACGCGCGCTCGAATTTTAATACGACCAGCAGAGGCAGTTTGTCTTTACGTCCTAGGTCTGTCTCGCTTCACGCTTGTGTGCTCGCACTTTATAACTTTGCTCAATTGCAAGAGATTGCGCTTTACTCTCGTGCCTAGTGGTACGCATGTTTTCTTTACTTCAAATTTAAATTACGATTTTCGGGGGATAAAAATAATGGCTGTACGGCGGGTACGTTTTTTACGCTAAATTTGTGATTCACGAAGAGGAAGTTCGCTCTTCATGTCTTTCCCTCCTCAGGTGTTTTATTCCTCGCAAATTTCTTAAACATTTCAACGCCTATGAATCCATGCAATTTTTATGTTATAATAATCGAACATTATGCGATGAAAATAAGACGTGGAAGTAAAACCGGAAGGAAGTTTTTCTATTACTAGTTTTTGCTCATTCACACTTGAGTCTTGAATATTTTATTGCAGATTTTTCTCTAACTAGATATGTTTTGAAATATTCCTGTAATAGTTGTTATGGTATGAAACTGATAAGGTATCAGAAGATTTAATTACAAATATAGAATTCAATAAATTAAATAAATGGAAAAAAATCCGTTTCTACATCTGCAATTCATTGTATGAAAATTAATTTCTTTCAATACATTACGGCTTTTATTACTTTTTCGTACCATTACAATTTTATTGACATTAAAACGTATTTCATAATAATAAAAATTATTCTTACTTAGATAATTAACATTATATATAATTATACGATTTATTTATTATAAAAAGTTTTTCTTCACAGTTTCTCAGACGTAATATTAATTATTACGTTTAAGTATATTATATTTTACTGAATAATATTATTGAATTTTCAAATTTAATTAGAATTAACTATGTAATCCTATTTCTTAAAATAAATACTCGAGTACAGCATTAAAACTTAGGAATATGTACATTCGCCTGTATTTTTTTCTTTAAATTAACCAGATTTTTAATTTGGTAAATATTATAATTGACTATTAATAATATATTTAATAATGGTATTAGTATTAAAAGGTATACATTATTTAAATCTTAGTATTACGATATTTATTTGAGAATTTTTATTAAGAAAATGAATCATGAAAAAAATTTATGATTGAAAAGTTATAGTTCTGGAAAAATCATACGCTAGAGTCTTATGTATTTAAAAAATTTATATTTTAAAAATAATAGGTGTTGTATATATCTTGTAATTTTATTTGTAAAAGTAAAAAATTATTAAAATACATATTTTTATGTATTGCAAAAATAATAATATGTATTTTGTGAAAACAAATATAAATCAGTTTCAGAATTTAAATGAATAAGTTTTTAATTGTAACTTTTGATTGAATTTACAATTACTACTAATCCAAAGATTAATTTGTTTTAACGATCAGTTATTTAGTTGTCTCCATTTAAGAAATAAACTTAAATATTTTTTATTTCAAAGCAATTAAACTATTACCAAAGAAATATAATGAAAAATCACACATTTATGATATTTCTGGCGGATAACAACAAATACATATACTGAAAAAAGAAATTGTTATTTATAAATTCTCTTACCCATAGAAAAATTATATATATATTTATAAAGTTATGCAATACCATAGAATTATAATGCTTTTTAAACTATTCTCGAACTTTTTTTTGTGTAATATTAAAATTAAAATTATATTATAAATCTGTTTTAAGATTCATATGATTTAAAATATCAAATTGAAATATTATTAGCATACTAATGAAATAGCATACTATGAAAAAAAATTTAGCTTATTTTTAGCATGTTAAGCTAAATTTAATCTGTATTCAATCTATATTAAATCGAAAATTGTTAAATATTCAACTAAAATTTTTTCTAAAACATTCGTGATTTTGTGTGAACCATATAAAATTAATTTTTTTGTTTTTATCATCAAACCATAAAATTTTTATTTTACTTATAAGAATATCATAACATATTTTTATACTATACTTCTAAATTAGAGAACGTTAAATTCAAATTTTGTAGTCGAAATAACTTATTACGTTAAGTTTTTTGAGAGATGCGCAAGTTGAAAAACTAAGAAAGTCTGTTGTAATTTGTTTAGATATTTTAATTAGTGAAAAGTAATTAAAAAGTATATATTTCCTTTCATCGAATTCTATGGTTGAGGCTCCAAGCATATATTTTGGAGGAACAATTTCATTAATAACTGTGTATTAAGAATTATGCAATATTAAAGATTTTAAATTCCTTCTTAGTTTTTTAACTGATATTTTCACAGTTAGTATAACACGATAAATACTTCAATTTCTGATTAGTTTTTATATAAATATATTTTATAGAAAATGATATTTAAGAATCTCGAAGCACATAATTTTAAATTAAATTGTTCATGGTGGAAAAAATGTTAGATTATTAAGATAAAATTATTTAAGAATTTAAAATTATTTAAAAGATTTTTTAAAAAAGTTAATAAAATTTTTAGCAATAGTGTTTTATTTTATATGTAAAAATAAAGTTTAGTTTTCGTCTCTGATTGTATAAAATCTTAAATGTATGCGACTTTTAAAATATACCGACCTTTAAAATAAATTTTTTAATGTTTTAAAACTGCTTAAAAATTTGTGTTTTTTTAATTTTTATATAATAGACTATATTTTGGAGTAATAAAATCTAAAATTAAATGATGCTCTTTTACGTTTTTTTATCTCGTTACGCTGTAAAATGTTAATATATATATATATATATATATATATATATAACTTAGTAAGCATTGCTAAAAACTTAAAATTAAATTTCAGACTGCAACGGATTTTTAAGTTAACATCTAAATAATAAAGTTAGTAAAAAAATTAAATTATTTATTTAATATTAATTTAATAGAAAATATAATTTTTTAAGAAATTATTTTTTATAAAGATTACATTTTTTGAATATAAACTCATAAAAAATAATTTTAAAAAATCTATAATCTACAGTAGATAAATGATATTACATTAAAAATAAATATATAACTATTATATTAATTAGTAAAATTGTTTAAAAAATAATGATTTTGATAGATATGTATTTAAGTAATTTTATTGGATAAGGAAAATTTAATATACAATTTGCTTTATAATAAAATATTGAATTAAATAAATAAAGATATTTTTTTATATTGAATTTATTGTCTTGAATTAATTTCTACATTTTGAAAAATATAATTAAGTTAAACGAAATCTAATGTTTAAATTATTTACTTTTTTTCTTTTATAAGTATGCAGCAATCGTGTTTTACTTATACTGTATTACTTTTTTTAATTTTAACTTTTTAATATATTTAAAAAAAGAAATAATTAAAGATTTAAATATTAATAATTTTTATAGAATTTATATAAAAGAAATAATGAAATATATTATGGAGCAATGTAACAAAATTCATTTTAAAGAAAAAATTGGATAGAATTTATGAAAGGTAAATAAAAAACATTAGACATATATGAAGTACTTATTGTATTAGAAAGAGAAAAAACAAAGTTATATTGAAAAAATAACCCTTTTGAAAAAAGAATAATAACGACAAAACGTATAGAATTATGTTTAAATATGAAGTACCTGTAATACTAAATATTCTTAAGAATATAAATATAGTTATAAATTATTGTGATATTTGTGAAATTATTTAACATTATATGATGAAGTACTAGTTAAACTAAAATTTTAATATTTTCTAAATTTAACTTAGAAAACTTTCTGATAATATGGAAAAAATAAATAAATTTAACGATTAATTTATCTAGTAAATGAATTAAGTTATATTTTAATTTTTATTATAGCTTTGTTAATCTGACAAATTTTAACAAATTTCAAATAATATACTGTTACAAAAGCCACATACCGATGAATTTTTATTATTTGAGAAGAAACATATTTTTCGAATTTATAAATGCCTGTAGCTTTATTTTATTTCACTTTTGCATAAGAATAAGAGAAATTGAAAAAATATTAAATATATAAAATATAATACATTTAACCTCATATATGATTACATAATCTGTGATAAGCTAGAAATAACATAAGAACACTTTACCTTGGATAGGCATTTACCATTTGAACTTGTTCCACAAATAAATGATTTCAAACAATATATCTGTACTTTGTAAAATAGAATTACAATTGTTTCACAATGGATGCAGGGTCAAATAGGAAGCAATCGTCCGAAATGAATGATGAAAGTAAATTTCTCTTTTGTTTAATTATTAAAACAGTTGTACGTATACATAAATAGGCTAAAATACATACGCTTATATACGATATTCATGATACATATATATGACGTTGTATTGAAAATACAATGAATTTCCCAAATCTTGATGCAGTATTTACATTACGACAACTTCCATTATTTTTTTAATGTTTTACTAGTTAATTTCGATGAGAATTTCTTATAAACTAGATAGACGAGAAGTACATCTGAGCGAAAATAAAACTCGAAACAATGTATAAATGCATGTGTGCACGAGCGCGAACACTTAGAGCTGTATACATATATATATAGTGCGTATGGGCGGTTGTAGGCACTCATACGCTCGTAAGCGAATGCAAGCATAAATGAATGCATACGCACGCGTAAAAATACGTGTACAACTACAAGCCTACGTGCGCGTGTACGTACGGACGTACGTTAGTCGTGTAATACGTGAAAATCCAGGCTACGCGTCGCAAAGCTCGTTCGTATAAATATTTGAATAAGTCTAATGATACGAACATAAAAAAACCAGACGAAGAAAGAACACAGAGCCGCTCGCGCGCCTCTTTCGTCAACTTATTGCTATGATTTTAAAAATGACCGGAAAAAGATCCTCGAATTTCTCGAACAGAACCTGACATCGTTGTATATGAAGTAAAAGGTGTATGTGTGCGTGCGCGCATGCAAATATCCGCCCAATTCGAAATTCATTAGAGAGCGGTTGCGCGCGCTGATTACGAAAGAGTTACAACCTGTTACTCGGCACGAGACTCGCGCCGCGCACAATTCCACTCTGCTCATGAAGAATGCCTTAACGTACTGTCGCTCAGCTAATGTCCTACATGATACCTTAACAGCTACCTTAAAAACACATGATTTATCGATTTCTTTTTTTTAAGACGTTAGTCAAGCGTGAACCTTTAAATATAATATATTTATATATGTACCGCTAGTCTTGATGCAGGTTACACTTATCGGCAATTCATCTCCAAACCCGACGGACTCGGATAATACGCGGACAGACGTAATAATTAATGCGCGCCTAATGCCAGGCAATTCAGTGCGCGCGGAAAAACGAAGAAAAAAGAAGAATGCAACAGAAGACAATGATTGCTTCCAGGCTGCATCGTTGTCCGACGCCCGTCGGGCCTTTGCTCTGCGCATTATTGCAACCCGATCAAAAGTAGCCACGAAGATAATGAAGACTGTTAGGAAATGCCGTAGAAGAAACGTGATTCTGAGTAAATATGAGATATGCGGTTCAGAGACGAGGAAAAGTTATTTCTTAAACCGATTCGAACGCTCGGGCCACGAAGCACGACCGACGCACTTTTACTATTAGTTTTTCATGAAAATGCACAGAAGCTTGCGTCTTGCCTATTCCCACGATAGATCCGCACTCCCTCACTTCTTCCCTCTTCTTTCCTCTTTTCCGCAATACTTGGATAAATGAAAGGAATGCAACAGAGAAGATTCTACGCATTTTTATGGAGGAGCGCGCGCTGCCGTTACCCGACCGTAAAAACACAACTTTTTTATTTTCCTCAATGTATTAAATGCAGTATCAAGCGCACCGATGGCTGCTGCGTTTCCTTTGCATCGAATTCATACGTTGCCTTTGAAAAAGTTTTTTCCTGTAGCTCCTTTTTTTGTTTTTCTTATCTTCTTGCTCTTTGTCTCTCTCTCTCTCTCTCTCTCTCTCTCTCACCTACTCGTCCATTTTCACCCTCTGCCCCTTACGTTTACCAGATAGAAACGTAGATCAACACCCACCCCACAATTCCAAAATCCTTCGTCTGTTTTTCTTCTTTTTATTTTTAGTGGGCTACGATTATCGAATATTCAAGGTATCATTTTTCGCGGTGTTAGCCACTTCTTCATGTAGTAGCAGAAGATTGTCGAGACGTAAATCAGAATGAGAAGTGCACACGTCACACCCAGGGCGAGGACTGACGTTTTCGTCGGACATGGCTCCACAATTGTCACAGTTTTGTCTGAAAGGTTTAAGTTAATTAACTCGTAAATCGATTAATTAAGTAGAGAATTTTACTTGGACTAAAGGTTTGTTGGATTTATCGTGTCTTTGCAATAAACGCTTGAACTAAATTCTATGTACGATAAAATTATATTTTTCTTGAATTATTATTACTTTTCAAATGTTAAAATATTAATAATTAATTAGAATATATGATTTTGCTAACTAATAAAAACTAATTACTTTTAATTAAGTTGGATTTTATGTATGCTATATAGGATTTTGAAAAACAAAAGTTAATCGTAAAAAATTTGCTTATTACCACTTAAATTGTTAATGATAAATAGGAATGTTTTCTTAATAGTTGAACATAATCACAAAAAATTCTAAATTATTATTTAGAATTTATTTAGAATATTTTTAATGTATATGCCTTATTTAAAAATAAAGAAGTACTAAGGTGGATGAAATTTTAAAGGAGACTTAATATTGAAGCTATCAAATCTTTATTCGTTTCATACGCACCAGCTTCGTTAAAATCTATACTGGCATCGTTCTTCAAAAACTGCGATTGTTTTTCGTCACCGAAGTCAAGAACGAGGATTTCTTGCGATAAGGTCATATCCTCTGCTTTCTCTTCCGTGGTGTTCTCCAGACTTCTTCTACGCCTCCTACCCCAAGACTCTGAAGAGTCACGTCCATACTCGCAAACCGCCTAAAATAATCAGTACGTTAGTTATTAAACTTGCAGTAATTTTTAAGTAATGGTTAATGATTACGAGTAAAAATTTTGTATTGTATAAAATAAATAAACTTTAACGAACTTGTCTCATGCAGTAATTCAATTGAAAGGAATATCTTCAATAAAGCGAAATAAGTTATTATTAAGGAACTCGTTATTTCAATGATGATTAATCGTCATTCGTCAATGCAAAAATAAATAAAAATGATTTTATGCAATTTTTCAATTACTGATCAACACTGGTACTTGTTAGTGTAGTCCTATTAAATAATAATTACCGGTTCACAGGGTCCAAGACAGTATTTAACGTTGCATTGGAAGATGACACCGTATGACTCAGTAAACCTAAAGGCCTCGTATGAAGATTGCAATGCATTGCCGTCGGGGGTAAAACTTGGGAAGATTGAAGAATCCACCGGACATCTATAGATAACAATGATGTTCAATTCTTTATGTGTTAAAATTCATTTAGTACTTTACAAAGATCTTATCTTCTTGATATCTAATTCAGATTATAAGTGAATATATAAAAAATCTAAATATTTTGTATAATATTCAAATTCAATATTTAATGAATTATAATAAAAAATTGTGTTGTAATTTACTATTATCAGAATTACTGCATATAATCACTTACCCTTCATCATCAATTATCTGGAAAGTGCTCTTGGCATCCTTTGCCATGGCTACACAGCTGCGGGCAAAAATTCCATAAGGAGCTGAAAAAGATCAAGCAAATCATCAAGAATTGCATCACTAAAATTATTTAATTCATTTAATTTGAACCTTTATTTCTTAATCCATACACTATGTCAATAACGTATGTGCTGATTTAGTTATTTTCTTTAAACAAATTACCCTTCGCTAACATTTTATTATTTTCACCATATATTTAAATATTAAATTTATTTTGTTTTATTCCTAGTTCTATAGAGAGTTTAAAAATCTGTTTTTAAAAAGATCGTAATATTTTTTATTATTGAAATAATAAATATCAGTACGATGTCTTTTTAAAGATTAATATCGAAATTCAAAAGGATAGAAGGTTCCGTTAAGGAACTGCACGTATCTTTTAAAAATTTTAATTATTTGAGCAAATATAATTGAAAACAAATTTGAATGTTTAAAATAAATTCTTATCTACTTCTTTCGGAGCATAAACTAATAAATAAAATATCTAAATTGTAAAGTATGAAACAAAAACTTCCCTACGGTTAGTAGAAAAATGTATTCTTACTATCTTCAGGTATCTCGATTCTAAAGGTAAGTTTATCTCCGATCCTGACAGTCTCCACTTCCTGGGCGCGGCTGTCGAGGATGCGGATCTTCGGAGGTGGCGCTTCTGGTGCACTGGTGATGCTGATCGTGTCTGGATCACGGATAGGCATCATACCAAACGTTATGTTCTTCGAGGACATGTCGTACGTACACTTGACCTTGTAGATTTTGTCAGCTTTCGTCATGACTACGGAGTGATGTTGAAGTACTACCGTGTTCGAGTACGTACCGGTCTGAAAACCATCGCGCTGAAGATGAGACACCATTGCGAATGCTTGCAGAAATGTTTAGTCTGCTTTCCTATTTTCATTTTTGTTTATTGTCTTAATCTAACATTATGTATTCACATGACACGAATCGAACGTTTAACATTGAAGTTCGCCCAGATTTTCGTGAAATTAGTGCAAATTTAAGCTAATATAAGTTAAAAATATCTTGTAACTTTAGTAAAAATCCGATCTTTTTGCTCAATGCAACTTGAAAGCGTTCACACGAATATATATTTGTTAATATAGAATACGTACACCAGTAGTGTACCGTTATTGATTTATCAAAGTATTGCAAGGTAAGCATTACTTTTGCAAACTGTATACACGGAAAATTAAGCCGAATTATAAAAAAGCACTGTGCTCTCATTCTTTGAGGCGAAACATAATAAAAAATCTAATTACTTACGACACTTTGAGTGTTACAATCTTGTCCACTCATGGTGAGATCGAGTCGGAAGAATTTGCTATTGGTCACGTCTATGTTACATGTTTCCGATCGACCCAAAGCATAGATTCTACCATTGAATGGCTTATTAGTCTGTACTTGAACAGCGATCCTCGTATCTTTACAATCGACGATAACTGAAATAATTTTTTTCAATATTATATTTTTTATTTTTTTTAATTATTTATTTATTTATTTTTACTTCTTTACGTATTCAAATATGCTTCTTACCATCATAGCAAGTACCAGTTTTATCGCAATTTATATCGAATCGCGAATCATTTGGACTGACAGTGACATTTAAATCTGGTTGAGGATCAGTGATCTTGCCTTCTAAAAAATATGAAAATTCGCGATATTAAAACATTAATTTTAAGCTTAAACAGTTTTTTATTACTTGAATTTGCCTTCGGCTCAATTAATGTACAATGTGCTTATGACGTTAATGTTTTCATACACAAGAAGACTTTTTTAAGGATGACAAAAAAATTGTGAGCTCAAAAGTAAGAGCCTAATCTACATAATTATACAAATTTTCAGTCAATAATTCTTCTCATTAAAGTGAAATAATTTTTTTCTTATGACGTACTTTTGAAAAGTTTTTAAATTACCATATTCTTAATTAAAATAAAAATAAAATATTTGTTATAAATAAAATAAAGAGATCATTCATAAAAATAGTTGTATCATATTGTCAATAATCATTTGGTTTTTTATTTGGTAAGTAAAATTGATAATTGAAAATAAAAATTTATTATTAAAACGTAAAATGCGTACAATTATTATTTTTGTTTCGGAATTAACGAGATATCTTACGTATCTGAGTTTTAGTGGTAGCATAGCAATGCAAAAGTAGAAAAAAAGGCAGAAAATACATGCACTTCAATTTAAATTGATTACGTAAAAATAAAAAATTAAATTCGCGAAGAGTGCGGACGATAGGTTCGAATGATAGCCAAAAACTTTTCATAAAGTTAAATAAATAAAGAGAAAGTTAGTTTTCTTTTATTCCGATTATTATAGTTTTAACAAGTAATAATAGTATTATAATTTAAATGTTCTATACTCTTTCAAATATTATTGACTTTAAAGTTAACGCAATATAATATCGAAAAAATATAAAAATTTAAAGCTATTTTAAAGGAAGATTATAACTGCTAATTAATATTCAATGTTTTGTATTTTTTATTTTTTCTTCAATTATATATTGTTTATACAGAATAAATTTTATAGTTGTTGATATTAATTATGTTAATATTGTCAATGATTAACTGTTAATTATTTTTATTTAAATATTTTTTATAATTATGTAATTTATTATTTAGACTGCGATTATCATTACAATTAACTAAGATATTTATCGAAATTTAACTCTTACAAAAAAGAGGTCCTCGTTGATTGTGATTTTGCAAATTGGTATTTGTGCATATTAAAGTTTTGCGAGATTTGAACATATTTGTATAGTCAATATAGTACCAAATGTTTATGATATTTTCATAACTTGAAAAGAGTTTAGAACAAAGGAATTTTATTGAAAACGATAAAAAGTAGTTTTCGTATTTTCTGTCATGCTTAATTTAATATTCGCTTGATTAGATGGAAAATTTTAATTGATTTCCCAAGACTTGAGCCCATGAATTTATCTCTTTCCTTAATTTATTAACGAAATAGATTATTAGCTTTTGAAAACATATTTATTTTTTTACAAAGTTAAGTTAATGAATGTGCTTTTATACATCGTTAGAAACATGACTTGCGTGAAAAGAGTCACACGATATAAGTTTTTACATTATGTTAATCGCTAAGTACGACAAGAAAATTTCGACAATTCGAAACATCGTCATAAGATCGATTTATTTTGGAAACAAGAAGGAACGACAAGAGACACTTACTCTCACAAAAGTTTTCATAGTACGTGCCGACACGTTCACCGTTGTCAATGAGGGGCCTTTCGGCATTAAGGTAAGTTGAGGGTCCGTCGGGAAGTGTCCAATGGTCCAAGTGAAATAGGTGGCAGTTGTAGGCCTGACCGAGCGGTGGCCCACGGTACAAGTAAGACCTGCATAGGAATTCATTCTCGATCTCACAGGCAATGCGACAGGCGG
The DNA here is from genome assembly GCA_018907185.1 of Platyscapa corneri. Taxonomy (NCBI): domain Eukaryota; kingdom Metazoa; phylum Arthropoda; class Insecta; order Hymenoptera; family Agaonidae; genus Platyscapa; species Platyscapa corneri. Next base: position 2,369,394 of record JACCHW010000004.1, read on the forward strand.
GGTCATTCTGTACTTGGAGCTCCTTGTCTGCGTAGTAATGGAGTCCCGCGTACTGGGCGACCTTGTCATCCGCAACGCCAATGCGTGGCACCTGGAAGTGGCGCTGGGCTTTGCACGCCTCCTTACCTGTGTACGAGCTTAACGTTAGAGTCGTATGGAAACCAGAGGTGCGCGGAGTTCGAGGTGGTTTACGCGGAGCCGCTTCCTTTCGTCAACCGAACAGTTGCGAAAAATTCGAAGAGTAAACGAAGCAATAAAAAGGATGACGATGGAACTATACGAATTACCGGGTATTTAAGCATCGCTCAATGCATTGACTTTTAACGAAGAGTTGTATTTGCTGCTCTCGAAAGAGTTACCGTTCACTGCATAACGCTAACTATTATGTACAACATATGGTTCAAATTAATTATGTGGTCCTATCTTGCGCTATACACACTGAACGAGAGTTAAATAAAAAAAAGAACAAAAGTAATAAAAAATCAAAGCATTTAGCGTCAAAATTGATAACGAGAGAGTTTTTTATGAGCATGTTACTTACGAAAAGTATATCTTCTATTTAGATTCTATGTAGAGATCAATTTATCCGATCACGGAGAAGCATATATAACGTGATTTTGTCATTAAAATTGCAAGATAAAGTTTCCGAGGATTGTTTAATATTTTTAACGGATTACGATATCGCTGCAGCAATAGCTTGAAAGACCATTGATAAGTTTCATTGAAAAGAACAAAAATATCTTTGTTGTGTTATCGATAGCACACGCATTATATAATTCGCTCTGTGAATGAAATACGTGATGTTTTCACCGTATTCAAGATCTTAATTCTCGGTAACTCTAAGCGTAATTATCACGTTGCTCTTTATTAGTCTTTATGCAATTTAATAATGAAATTCAGTGAAAAACATAAGCAGTATGAACAACCGATGTTATTCTCTTTATACGGTTTATTGTGTCTAATGAGGAAAATGGGCTACTCGAATAATTTTTCGATCACAGGTGAGCCGTACGAGTGACGAGAGCGTTTATCCCGAAATCAGCGGCTTCTATTTATTTTCCCACGGTAGATTAGGAAAATGAGGCGATTCACATTCGGAACAATTCTCGTCATTTAAAATTGAGATTCGCCAGGAGCGGCCAATCATCGCACGGACGCCCAAATTATTCATTTATTCGGGTAGCGGAAATTTCGTGCGTTTACGATCGACGACAATAGCTTACCTTTTAAGCAGAGATTCTCGAAGTAATCAACGCCCTGAGCGTCGACGAACTGCACGAACTGTCCGGTCGTTCGCCTGTCGGAATCGCTTAGGTGGCATTGCAGAGTCACATAATTGTACTCAACAGACCTGCAGGTAAAGCGGTGCTCGTTGAGACATGCGGCCAGACAGGCCTCCTTAGTTGACGTGTAGATGAGGGCGGCGTCAAGGCCGCGGATCATCTTGTTCGGTACCCGCTCGAACGCCCATGGCCGCAGGCACACATTCTCTGTAACATTTTTTTGGGATGTTTCATTTCCGCATGGGTTCTAGGTTAACCGCTTCTCCCGTTTGCAGCACACGCGACCGAGAATGGAACAAACGTTGCCCCTGTTATCAACGTGCCAGGTAAATACTCAACATTCGGCGCTTGCTTTGGCCGTATAAACTGCACCTGCTTTCAGACCCAACTTATCTGCGATTATCCGCCTTAACTGCTAATCTTGACCGGAGTAATTACTGGCTATTTTTCTATTTTGAATTTACTAACCGCGTAAGTTTCCCCAACGCTATGAGTATCTATTATCGAGCGGTGAGAAAAGGATTATGCGACTCATCGAGGAGTTTAAATTTCAATCGCGGGTTATTTCGAACCCAAGTTAAATTCGAAAAAACAATCATTTAAATCCAAAACGCGCGAGATTAGTTGCTATTCATGTACGGAGTTTATCTTGTGTCAATACGTTATTCAATCTACGAATTAAAATTGCAAATTGCAAAGACCACATTTCCCGTTTGAGCCAAAGCAAAAAGCAGATGAGTTTGGGGTGAAAGAAGCCTGCGACTCACTATCGGTGACACACTCGAGATCCTGATCGATCGCCCCGTCGCCGAAGCGTCTATGTATTTCCCGAGAGAAGCGGCGTAGGAGACCGAACGAATTCGATCGAAGCGTACGGCTCTCCTGCCCCTCTTAGGCAATGAACGGGGTTTGGCGCCGATGAAAGTACGCCGTTAATTATAACTCGATTTCTTGGAATGCGTCGCAGACTCTGTGGCGCGCCACGAACGTTGGATGGGTCGTTTTAACGATCGCGGCCTGTGGCGCTCCCGATCGCCCGGCTGATTCCGAGAAAAGCGCGCCTGGGAGCCCGCAACTCTACGAACGGCCGCGACCGAGTGCTTGCATCATTCAGGAAGACGCACCTCCCACCGCCCAACTGGCGGCAAGAAGTCGCGCCCTTTCGGCTGCGTCTATCGAGGCAACTAGGCGAGGGCCGTTTCTTTTCTTTTCCTCTCATTCGCTGGCCATTGGATTTACACAGCACATGCAACCCTTACATTAAACATATATTAAAAAAATTGGCGTCGCTTCGATTTCGTACTTGCCGTTTATTTATTTTCCGGTGTTTGCGCCCTAATAATAATGAATTCAAGATTGAAACTATCGACCGGATTATTGGAGCTGGTGTTATTAATTATGTATGAAACGCGAGTGCATTTCCTAGTGAACGACTCGCTTATATATAAAATCTTACTTATGTTATATATAGATTCCACTCTACTGAATAACGCAAACTTTTATGTGAATAAAATTGTTCTAGTTAATTTAAGTTAAATCATACTATTGGGATAACTTTTAAAACAGAGGGTTTCTCTAAATGGTCTAGATATTTTTAACTTTCTTTTATCATTGTTATGATATTTATTAAACTTTGTTTGATAATTCATAAAAGTTACAGTAAATATACCTTTTATTTGAATATCAGTTTAACTTAGAAATCAACTTGGACGAATATTTTAAACTAAGAACGTTTCTCTCATAATTTAATTATGGAGGGAAGAGGTGCAGTAATTAAATGCAAAGGTATTATAGATTGAGCACGACAAGAAGGTGTCAAAGACTATAAATAAATGTAATGTCTAACGCCTCAAAATTCGCAGAATCTACTGCTATTTCTTATCCGCCCCACTTTTTAATTATCGTGTAAAGCGACAGCACACCCACGGAAAAAAGACTTCTAATTTTGAAGCGATGGCACGTCCTTGGCTGTGCGTTGACGTTAGCGCTGAACGGGAGCCATAATAAAGTGGGAGTCCCGCAGACCGCCGGAGCCGTGCACACCAATTAGAGCCTAAATCCCTGCGGATTCCTGGGGGAGGTGCATTATTTTTACAGCCCCGTACACGGACAGGTAGAGCGCCTGTAAATAATTGGCTCGATGCGCACCTTGCGATATTGTCCGGCGCTAGGACGGATGATCGGAAATCCGCAAGGAGATCTACTGGCTTGGTGAGGGGTTTTTCGCTGAGTTCCGAGAGTCGGGGAATTGGCTTGCTTTATGCTTCCCCTCCTCTTATGTCCACGGGAGAGCGGAGCTATTGAGGGAAACAGTTAGGTCCCCCGGATTATGGACGCCGTACCCGAGAGCAGGAGAGGCCGAGTTTTGAATCTGTCTTTCTTCGTGATCGAGACGGAAGAAGCAGAACAGGTAAAAACTGGGCCCGCAATAATCCTTTTATGGGGGGCTGAGAGTTGTATCGGATAATATGCACCTGTGCATATATTCGAAAATATTTTCCAAATTATCGTCAGGATTTATTTTTCTTGGGAACGTTATCTTCTTCCAACTGCTTCTCTCTTACGCTCAATTTAATAGGCGATAATTTTTCGTTTCACCCTTTGCCTGTTATCATATCGTCAACATTCGCATGATTTCACCTACAATTTCAACACCCACAAGTTGACTTTTTTCAACAGTTACGGTTGAATTTTTTCCCTTTGGATAATTCTTTGACGTTGAGGAATTTTCTTCTTGAATTCGTGTTTATATTAAGTCTTCAGAAACCTACTTAAGTTATTATTTGTTGTAATGTCTCCGTTTGCTGCCTTCCATTTATAATCAGGTTTATTTAAAACACGGTAGTTCTAGTTGCCGGACGCATCTGTGAAATAATTGAATTATGAAGAGCAAACTTTTAAGCTAAGTCTTTAAATCTCTATTGGTGCATCAGGAATATTGGCCGAGAAACAAAAGCGGCAAAGACGACGGCGAAACGACGAATTTCATTCGGGCGGCGGAAATGTGTCCCCGCAGTGGTAGCAGACGCCCCGCAAAGACCGTGCAGAGAAAGGACTCGTATCGAGTGTCATCAGGAGCCGGAAAGCGAAAAGTCCCGGAACGAGGACAGCCCCCATCCGGAAAAACTCAGCTACCTGGATGATGCGAAAAATGGCGCGAAGTTTGCTTTTACTTCTCACAGGTAATAGGTGTGACCGTGACCGGACCTCGAAGGAGCATGGGCCTCGCTTTCGCACCAGCAGGCTTGTTAAAGCAATATTAGAGGCTCACTTTGAAGCGCTTGAATCTCTCGACACCTTGGATGGGTAAAGACGCCGCGTACCTGCGTTTTCGGCCTTTACGCGGAAGATGCATCTGTGCAGGCGTCTAAGACCGTATCCCGCAGATTTTCGCGCCAGCGGTACCAGCTAAGGTCCATTGTTTGTTGTAAAACCAAACGAAAGGGGCACCAGTAATCTCAACTCATTCTTTAAGTTTCTTTCTCTTTCTTATACTGCACGGACTGCACATTTGCACTGTCAAAACTGCTATGCCGAAGGTAAGCTCCTTAAACGCCATGCTGAGACTGGTTGGGACGCGTCCTGCGGCTCCACTAGGGAGAGTGAGAGGAAGCATTACTCGATGTCTATTGGTACATCTCTTTGTTGGGGTCGTAAATTTTTTTGGCACTAGCTTTGTAAAAGGATAACGCCGCGAAACTATTGATCTCTTGTGAAATTGGGATTCGCAATGTTTCTGGGCCCACAAGCAGCGCCAACCTTGTCAGTGACTTCTTCACTCTTAGTAGATAATTTCACCAGCTTCATATTCGCTTTGATTAGCGTTTACGAATTTTCAGTTTACACTTTTCAGGCCTGAAAAGGAGCAGATGCTTAGTACAACGCTTGCATTGACCGATTTACCTTTCAGCATTATCTAAACCTAGTGAAGTCCATTTATGATCTTTTATGAGAGGATGAAACGGAATTTCTCTTGTGGACGTGTCCACATAATTATATCTCTTAAACGTACACTTTAAGGAGTGTATTATCCGCTGATCGTTTAAACAATAGATAATAAGTTAACAAAATTATTATTATTTGCTTTTCCAATGAATAAAAAAATTGTACGCAATCTCTGGATAAGTTACATTAATTTTACAAGGAAATTTTAATAATTGACAACTAACATTCGTTGCTATAGTAATATAATTCAACTCTGAAAGTATCTTATGATAAGTTATCCGGAGAGGTCGGGAATTCGTTATCTTACAAATAAGTTAAAAAATTTATAAAACAATTAATGCTATTCGAAAAATTTCCTCTGAAAATTACATCTGTCGGATGCTTGATTAATCGCAATCTTTCTTAACTGTGAAAATGATGAATATTAATACAATAAAATACACGTGATATATATTTATCAATTAAATAAATAATATGTTTAAACTTTACACATAATAATTTGTATTTGAAGAGAGAGAAGAGAAAGCTTAATTAAAAAAAAACAATTATTATTCTTAGTAATTCACAGAGGTAGGGCAATGCTCGTCAAGTGTTATTTTCTCGGACAAGGCGCATTGCTACAGATAAAAACCTCTTTTCTTGTGAACAGCGGTATCCAACAGAGAAACTTATCTGAAAAGTACCCGGAGGGAAGACGCACCTGATCTGATCTGAAGTTTGGTCATGTAGTACATGTTGACAGCCCGCTGGGGCTGGGACGATGGATTGCTAGCTGCCGTTTCATTTTGCAGTTGGCAGAGGGTGTCTTGCATCGGTGCCAAGGGGTTGACGACGAAAGAGAAGGCCGAAGCCTGGCATTCGGGATCCTCGCGGCACCAGCCCTGACACTCGTATAGTGACAGGTTGCGGACGCTGTAATAGGTTGTGCCGCGGTAGTCATGGTCCGTCAGCTTCTCGAAGGCGGTCCGTGCTGAAACACAGTCAGTTAATATTTCGACCTCGTTCAGCGAGATCGAGGCCGAGTCGTCGTGTTACTATAAGTATGGCTGGGTAACCTCTGAGTTTGCGCGTGTGAGATCTGATCTGGCGTTTTTTTTCGACCAGATAATTCACATGTGAACTCATGAGTCTGTGGTCGTTTTAGTTTCTACTGCATTAAAGCTAATCATGACTTTTCCGCAACCATGTGTGAATTTTATAAATTTAGATTTTATATCGATTATTTTATGCCAATGGTCATTTTTTACAATTATTTTATGAAAGTTTGTATGTGTTTGTACAATGAGTTAATTATAATAATATAGCTGCTTCCATAACGTTTATCATAGATATGCAAAAGCCTTTTTTGCGTTGAATCTACAAAAATTAGTTTGTTTGATTAATTTTTAGCTTGTACGTAATTTAATTTTATATTAAAAAACAAATCACTGAAACGCGTTTATAAATTTGAAAGATATGTACTATAATTCAAGTCATTATTTTATGTTTCACGTAAAATATTGTACAAGTAATTTTTAAGCTGTAAATTATGTTTAGTGAATATTAAAAGTAAAATATTTCTTAAACTAATTAATTTGTATTTTTTTTAAGCTTCAAAAAGCTTTTATTATACAAATAACTTAAATTTATTTAATGAGTGAAAAATATTTTAAAAGTATATTATGAAAAATTAATATTTCATATCTGTATGTTTAAGTTGAAAAGAATCAAGCTTACGTTTATCAATATTAAACTACTAATACGTTGACTTTTACTTAAATTAAAAATTAGTTACAAAAAAATATAATAGCATAATAAAATGTTATCAAGAACGATAAATATTTATAGATACTATTTCATTATATAATACATTTTTTCCCTTTTAATGAAATTTGATGCCAAGTAGAAATATCATTTTCCGTTTTATGTTGAATATTCTAAATTTAGTTGACAAGTCTATGCTTATATCTATATCTTAAGGAAGAACTCGTTCATTCAAAACATATTCGTACTCATTTAGACATAATGCTTGGAATTTGTTTCATTGATAACTGTTAAATACTATTAAGTAATATACGTGTAGGATCAAGATCTTGATTTTATGGATAAATTTTGTTTAGTATTAAATAAACTCCATGAAGGATTTAACGCTTAGTGTAAGGATTAAGATTTTATCATAGTCGTTTAGATGATGCAATGTATTCGTGCTGAGCATATGAATACCCTGACTCATATCAGCTTAATAAAAACTGCTCGTAAATACTTGAACGCGTTAGACATCGACTATCACGACTCTAGAATAATGCAAAGGGGCAAGTAAAATAAAAAGAACAACTCACCTGGTCCAGCTAAAGTTCCGGTGAGCAGTACCAGGATCAACCAGCCCGAGAAAACAGATTTAATTGCTCTCAAGTTCATCTGCAAGTAAAAAAGAAAAATGGTAATTGGTAATATTTCAGTAGTTCTCGATGTCGAGTGCCAGCATCAATTTCTCATTATTCACTACTTCGTTAGCATTGGTTACGATCAGATCGCGTCCTTATCGCATTCTATCGAAAGCGGGCTGTGAAAAACCGGCCCTGTTGCCGACGGGGATGGGCTGACGTTGGGAGCGTTCGCGAAGGCCAGCGAACGCTGCTCCGCCTGGCCGTTACTCCGTCGTCTTTCTTCCTCGTTTGCCTGCCCCGCCCTCGACTTTTTGTCGCTATTCGGTGCGATTTGCGGCAGGCACACGTAGAGCCCGCAAGAAAATCGCGGCGGCGGATTTGATTGCGGACCTATTATCGCGAGCAGCCGCAATTCGTCTCGAGCCTTTTCAAGGCAGTTCGCACTCGCTCGTCCTCTTTTTTGCCACTGCACGTCGCTTCCTGGTAGCTCTTCTTTTCTTTGGGTGTGCAGCATCCGGTGTTTTCAAGAGCCCCGAGCTCAACCGAGGTTAGCAATTAGTGCAAAATTGCACCAAGGCAGGGGGGAGTCGTTGCATTTGTACCTCATGGCTCTCGCCTAACTAGCGCCTCCTAGTTTCTAACTCTTTATCTCTCTCTCTCTTTCCCTCTTTAACTCTCTGTGTTCTCTGCTTTATTTGTCGGTCGTGGGATACGCATGTTTCCTGCGCCTCCCGAAGGACCGAGCCCCTCTAGGATCTTCTCGGAAGTAATACGTGCTCCGATCCTTTTTTGTATTAGACGCGCTCTCTGTAAAGTTCTTCCTCGACCTGCGCAGCGTTTTCCCGTTTGAGGCAGTACTGCATGCGATTATCCGTGTTCTTCGGTGTACGCGTACTAAAATCAGGCTTAAAACGGAAAAATTAATAGTGGCTCTAACGAGTTTTATTTTTTCTCGAAATTAGAGCACTACGAAATAAATATACGTTCATGCGTGTGTAAGGGCCTTGGTGATCACTAAAGATGATTTTACGTCGCGAAGGATCATCTGAAACTGGTGTTTCATTTCTTGAAGAAGTTTTAGACATCTTCTGTACTTCGGCACGCAAGGTATTTTATTTATTAATATAATTCAAGAAGAGAAATTTATATAATTTCAGAAGCGAAAATGTTTTCCTGCCTGGCCTTAGATTCAGGGAAATAATTCTGGTTGAAATATTACGCGACTCTTGGAAGTTATGTTTGCGAGATAATTTAGCTTTATCTTCAACTTTAGGTGATTCTGTTGAGCCAGTGGTGTATTGATATAAATTTATATGTGATAGTAATGATCGAAAATGCACAAAGTTTTGCATTAATTTTCTGTGCAATAACACACCAAAAGTCACATTCAGGATCGAAGTTTTCGAGTTGATGTTTCTTCCCGATTAAGTCATCTATATTTACGGTGTATCAATTTTTAATAAAACAAAAATTCATCGTAATTTCACGAATCTGCACTTTGTTTTCGTTTGCTCGTAAGAATTAACGTTTTAGAGAATTTTGTCCACTGCAACTGAACAGCTACGAATCCTCTCCGTAGAAATTCTTCTACATCCCTATATAATTAATCTCGATTAAAACGAGGTCGACTACGAGCATAAAAAAGACTCAGTTACATTCCAATGTTTCTTTTCTAGACTTTTACGAATATTTCAATATGTAAGGCTCCTGAATTCACATAGCTGTAGAAGCTGAATTACAGGCTGATGGAAATATAAGTAGATTTTCCACATGGATTTCCATAATATTTAACGGAGCGTGGATAAGCGTAGAGAAAAAGTTAAGCATAATGCGAACACGATCCAGCCTCGCGTCCATAAGAACGTTGTCTTAAATTAACGGACATAAGATCCGCTTTAGCAAGCAGTAGGATTCGAGCTGCGCTCACAAGAACCGCAGCTTCGAGGAGAAACCGACAGACAATTTATTCGAGAGAAAAATCGTGCGCTCCGTCGGTTATCTCTCAAATATTTAAAGCACCCCTCTGCGCATCTCACTAGGTTCCCGAGCCCTCGACTTCTGTGATGATCTTCCTCCGTAGGAAAATAATGCGCACGGTCCTGCGCACATGCAGGGCGGTACGTACGCGTCTCGAGTGCAGATAGCTTTAGCTCAAAAGGCCCAAGATCCTCTCCTCGAGCATGCATACGAGTCTAGGCTTCTCGATGCACAAGCCTGTGTGTGGGCACTAACACAGTCGTGCGAACGCGAGCTCGTCGCGAGCGAACTCGCGCGTTAGCATCAACTTCTCGTTAGGCATTTTTTCCAACGGCTCTGTCTGAGAGTAAACCAGTTTGGTCTGTTTATCTCGCGCCGTTTATCGTAGTGCAGCTCTCGGTGCTCTCTTGCTGTCTTTTCTTTTATATATGCACGTTCATAGGAGAGGCAAAATTGCGCACTGAGAAGGAGAGCACGAGGGGGAGGGAGCCAAGTATAGAAGTTGCAGCCTCTTTTGCTCGCTTTTGCAGGGTTGCTCCTGCTCGGTACCGCAACCTTCTCCCTCGCTCTCGCCTCTCGTTGAGCACGGCCGCGATAACATCCCGTGCGAGGACACGAATCCCAAAGGCTTGTCTTGATTTTCCTCTCCCTTGGCGTGTACACGAGCATCGAGGATGCGCTGAGGATGCGCCGAGGATGCATCGATCACCGAGGGTTCGGTCGTGTCACGAGTCCGCGCCTACCTCCTCGTTCAAGGTGGCACGTCACGATACCTCCGAGGCTTCGCCGCCCTCGCGTGCGGACCGTTATCTTCCCTGCGAGCTATACGACGAGACTCTCCCGCGGTTCCTATCATTTTATCTCGTCTCTCGGGGGGTGGACTGCTTGCCGCGGCAGTCTCGGTCTATCGAGTCGCTGCTTTCCCCTTTTGTCCGCGGGAGCTTCTGGTGCTCTATTCATCTTTCGTTCATTAATGGACGCTCACTTATTGTCTGTGGAATCTTCGAACAGTTTTGAATTGCATCAGTTCGTTGCGCCTGTTCGATGCAACCGTGTAATTTATCGAGATTCAAGCGGAGGATCCTTAGTCCAGCCTCGCAGGAAAAAAGGAAACGCTCAATTCCCATATTGGGGTCATTTGTTACGGTAAGAAATTCGCAGCGATTATCGGTAAAACGCATCAATTAGACTGTTGTAAAATAGAGAAAATATGTGCGGTAAAAGATGCGAACCATTTTTTACGCGTGTACAAGTAAACGAGTGCGCTGCTATTTAAAGTTAATTTAATGGAGAATAACCACTAAATCCTAGTGATATGTGTGCCAACTCGTGTATACTTATAACTGTGAAAAAAATGAATATCCACCTATTATCGCAGTCGAATGTCGCTAACTCTATCGTCGGGTGCGAGGCAAAAGTATCGTGAATATTTTCACGTGTTCGAAAATTAACGAAAGCATCCATTATTTTATCCAAAGTTATTTCTATGGTATTATGAAAAATTCTTAATTGTAACACACAACTTTTTCAAATTTATGCATCACTTTTTCTTTTTACTCTTATACCATCATTTTATTCGTGCATTGCAATTTACATTTACCAGCTCTTGCAATCTCGCAAATTCCTAATGTAAATTCATTATTTTCATCCACGTATCAGACTTTGATTAGTTCATTTTATTTTTAATCGAAATTGCCGATCAGTTATGTGAAGTTTTAGAATAAATTTAATATCTATGTAGATTATATTAAGAAATAATTTTTAGGTCGATATTTTATAAAATTAATATGTTTATAATTTTGATGAAAATTTAACAAATAAATTAACTTAATATAATATTTTTTGAACAATTATAAACTTCTAACGGTAAGAATTTATCCCAGATTGAATGAAAGTTTTATTAATAAACATTTGTTACAAATTTAATAAATTATTTAACACTAAGTATCAATATTTTAACTAATTTACTAGTATAAATTTCAATAGAATATATAAGCGGTCGGTAAATCATAATTAAATTATCAAATTAAAGTCAGTTTTCCCGTAACCGCGTGTAAAGCGTGTGTTCGTTATGTTGTAATATGAAAAGAAATGCTTAGTTCCAAGCATAGCTATTTCCTCTTTAAAGCGATAAATAATGATAAATATATGAGAAATAATATAATAATAATCCGATACGATGGAGTAAAAATAAGAAACTTTTATTTTGATAGTTTATGTATTATTTTAAAATTATAACCCTCGTTTGTGAAATTAACAAAAATTTTATGGATTCTCGCAGAGCTCATATTTTCTAGACTTTACTACACTTAAAGTAAATAGTTAAGCTGTTCTAAATTATTTAAAAGTCCAGATAAAAGTTACTAAGTCAGCGTTTCCAACATTAGTCGAGGTACAGATTTTACAATATTCTCGGTAGACATTACAGAAATTGGCGTTGTCCAATTATTTGCTTTCCGCTTCGCAGAGCAGCTTTAGTTACATTTTCTCTGCACACAGAGTTCCACGTAACATTTTCACGGTTTCTTTTTTAATAAACTTGTTCATATTTATTTTATAAAAAATTCGAAATATATCGTTCTATTTTTTCATTTGTTTACGTTAATTAATAGTGAGCTCTTGTCATTTCAATCACCATTTCACGCATTTTTAATTCTTAATTTAATGAAACGAATAGATATCTCCTGCTTCAATTTGTATTGCCCTTCTTCCAGTGTAATACAAATTTTTTTAGTATTCAAACAGCGATAATATTTGTTTAGTACGCAAAAATAATTCTTGAATAAAATAATGCAAATATATTATCAATGAATATATGAAATATAGTAAAGATTATTTTTTTCGACATAATGCTAAAGTGAATTATTTTCGATTTCAATGAAATAATTTACAACATAATTTCTTTATTTTAGGAATATAATCTTAATTGAAAATGTAAATAGTAAAAAAATGAACTTATTATGTATTTGACCGTGTTTTACAAATTCTCGTAATATTTTTTCTTTTATACATATGTTTTTTTTTATTTTTCATTTAATATACTTCCTTGCTTGCCTTTGCTTAATTTTATCTTTTTACTATTTTTGTTTCCATTTGTAATTTATTTTTCTTTCTCATACTCCGCACATTATTCTCGTACTGCCGTCTTTCCAACTTTTTTTTTCGAATTTCCCGTCGCAAATACACTTTTTGCATTACTCAGCTACTCGCGAGGAAAACTGTTGGCCACTTCAAAAGGTGTATCGTTTTAAATTGCACGTCACGGTCTTCAACTTCTTGTGTTACATGTTACACGTACGCTTACAAGTAGTTTAAGAAGAATTTTTCTACGAATTATTACCGGACATCGATACCGCTTGCAAAATGTACGCTACTACATGCCTCTTTTCATTTTTTAATGCCATCCATATCATCCCTATTAAACATGAAATCGTCATCAACGCTTCAGAGCGAATCCGTCGCTCCAGCACAAGACCTAGCATTATCTCCGTGCAAATTATAACACTCCAAAGAGAGAGAGAGAGAGAGTTGTGACAAGCGATGAAAAGACAAAAAGAACGATGGATTAAAAAATATTTCCAAGGATTCTCACGGAGAGTTTCTTTTTCAGACGGGACATCGTGGACACGAATATTCGAGAGGATCCACTTGGTTGACCACGAGGAGGGGAAAGGGGCAAGAGAAAATGCAACAGACTCCTTTGTCTACATCGATTGGCCTCTAATTAGAGACGAGAAGTACCCACTGTAGCCTCCGCTAATCCTGTCGTTTCGGCCTAAAGAGCAAAGAGAGTTTCTCTGTTGACTTCGCTTTGTATCCATTCTCTCCCTCTCTCTCTCTTTCTCGCTTGCTCTCTTGTCTTTTTGCACAACAGCACTCTCGGAATGAATCGTGACGCTGCCCCCAGTGACTCAGTAATAATTCCTCGAGAGACTCGATAATGGCAGGCTGTACTTCTCTCGCGCTTTGGCATAAGCAACAGTTCCCAGAGACCGGCGCTTAGGGTCAACGCCGTTGCGATACCCTTTTCGCTCTCCTCCCGAGCATCCCTCTCGTGATCGCCATGTCCAGATAAGGTTTTCATTCTTTCCTTCGCGTGGCCGCGATCGTGATCTCGTCGGCGGTTGTCCGTATCGCAGCGGGCGAACAGCCCCGTGGAGTTGGCGTTAAGAAAAGAAACGGGGGCGAGCTACCGAAACTATGCATATTTACGTTTGTCAAAGTGCGAACTTCTGTCAGGAGTTTCTGATATTTTCGCGGGGCTAACAAAGTTCTCGAGACGCGATAACTCCGCTGAAGGGCTTTTGCGGGGTCGTGAGAAGCCACGACTGCATTATCGGTCGGCTATTGGTTGCGGCTGATAAGCGCAGCACCACGAGTTCTTGAATGAGGCTTATTAAAATAATAAAAGTGTGGACGACAGGAGGTGCTCGATGCTAAATCAGAAATTTACATACGACTGGCCTTAATTGTGCGCATCTAACGGCATTATTTCAACTTATTATTTTCGTATTTAACGGTAAAGTCAATTCTTTTCTCTAGTTCATTATTGCTTGTAAGTGCCTACATACTGCGCTTCATTTTCGCCCATTTATTTTGAATGTAAATCATTGCATAGCAATTACGGTCGCGACGCCACATGTTCGTTAAACGCAAATCGAACGCACTCCTATCGCCGAATCAATAATGCCAACAGCTCGGACAACTGGTATATATGCGAAACCCTCCTCGTGATTCTTTCACACCCGGTTAATCCATTTGGCAGTTATTAATAACTCATTGTAAAAGGGATAATTATCTCGAGCGGAAGAATCCCGTATCGGTTTACCATCTTAATCACTGGATTACCCGCGTACATTGCAAGTGAGCTTCATGATACCGGTGAACGAACTTGTACCTATTTAAAGGAGATGAGTAATCGAGCGAATGATGATGTTGATTGTCGCTATCTTGCTCTGTTTAGCTCTAGTCTATTTCCCTCTCTCTTCCACTTTTTTCCTTTTCTACGCGAAATGTAAGTACGCAGTCCCCCTATTATCGAACGAATATTTGAATATTTATCGAGCAATTGGTTTGCGCAGACGGACAGGGATGACCATAGATAGCTCGGCCATGATTACGATCTTTCTTGGAAGTCGAAGTAAGAGAGAAAAGAGACAACGGTAGAAATGTGCACTGTGCAGGAACTGAGCAATGTATTGCTGGGAGAGCCGAGAAATTGACAAAGCCATGGTTTGCGATAAAAACAAATTCCGGATGTGAACTCGACAGAATAATGTGCGTCCGGGAAAGGTCGCGAGGCTGTCGCTATTGCTGTCGCTGTTGCCATTTTGCAGCTGCGAATTTCAAGAAGCTGAAGCACTGTCTTTGAATCTAGGACTTTACTTTTAAGGAGACTACGGGGTATTTTTTCGAACATTTGTGTGAATGGGAACCTCTTGCGGACGAGAGACATTATTAAAAAAAAAAAAAAGAAATGGGAATGAGCAGTGACAATCTTTGATGTTTTGTTCATTGTTAGAAAAAAAGAGTTGCTTTCTGCTGTATAAATTAATTTCTAGTACAGTGTGTCATGCTAAACGATTTGAATTTCAAAATTATTCGCTTATTTCTTGGTTGAGTCAATTAATTTATGGGATAATATCAAAAGTGTCAAATTCGCCGATTGATTTGGCATAAGATCACGCTCAATAGCTATAACTAATAATTAAAACAGTAAAGATCCATCAGTAAAATATAATGGAATACAATCGAGAAAACGCTACCTCACGATCGTTAAAACAATACTTCATATTTACCGGCCTATAAAATTCTTTTTACGAGGCTGCGCTCACATTTTTTAACAGTCAAGGAATCTTCTATCTCGACACAAAGAAAATTTTCAGCAACGCAACAAAAGCGTTGGAGTCGACCAATACAAATAAACCGTTATGCAAGGCAATCGTTGAGCGTAAGCTTTACCTTTTAGTTTCAACGTCAAGCGGCTGACCAGCGTCCAGCGATTAACATCCCTGATAAGAATTCCAAATTGATTTCAGACAATCTACGGTGCTACGGTGTGTATGCAGTTGCTGAGCCTAAGGTGAACATCATCCATAAGCAATTAGACTAGGAAGAGTCGAAAGCAAGGGCCGATAAGCGAATGAGTCGGTACATTTTTCCGAAAACAATAGGTTACTTGGTGCAATATAATAACGAAAAATTGCATTCGTCCTGTTGAGGACGTACGGGTAGTTAGACCGAGTGCGGTAATTCCCTGCGGGAAGTTCAACGGTATTCCATCATGTTGGATCGTGATCGAGTCAAGTCGCGAATAAGGACGTGGGCAAGATCGTCTCCGAAGGCATTCACAAAGCGCGTCGCGGTACCGCAAGTCAACAGTAGAATGAGAAATATGGCTCCGCTGAATCGTTGAAAATTGGGTATCAATCGCGTAGCGGAGTCTCTCCCAGAAGTGGGACAGGGCGCCCCGGGATTCTTTGATGGAGAAGACTGTGAGAACAAGCCACAGGTATAAGAGATAGGGGCATTTAACGAGAAGCCGTGATCCTCGAGACACCGGGCTGAGGAAATGTTAGAGGAAGTATGGACGGATTTTCCGCCATGAATTGATCGAAGGGCCTCACCTCGAGACTTCTGGTTCACTCTCTGAGATGAGGTATGAATAGCCGTTTTTTCTTCAATAGAACTGGTCTATCAGTGATACCATTTTTTACTTTGAAAATCAATAGTGGATCATTTTTCATACGAACTTATGAGATCGAAAATGTATGTGTACTTTTAGAATTTTGAATATTGACGTCAAGACTAGTTTATTTGAGTGACGTGTACGCGAATGAATAACTTTTTTCTTTAATTCGAACTCGATCTCAAATTCAAAGATTATCTTGTTCGAATCGCGTTACTTTTATCCACACCTTAAGGTGGATGTAATTTTTAAAGCAAAAAATATCTTTTATTTTTTTTCAAGTATAAGAAGTTACTTTTTTTTAAAGGTTAGTTGCAGATGTAATCATTACACTCTTAAAAATGTTTAAATTTTTAATTTTATTTTGTTAACAAGATATTTAATTTCAATTTTCATATTTCATTAAAAATACTGAATGCAGGTCTGATTTTTGCTACTATCGAACATAAGACGTTTAATAGTTCTGATCTCAAAGTGGAAATTTTGTTATCAATGTTCTACTGAACTATTGATTAACATTGATTGATCACCTACAAATAAGTAATGCAACCATCGATCATTTTAAACAGTTTACGTTCGTCTGTTCATGAAATAGCCCTTTCATCTTAATTAATATTAATCGCCAAATCCACTAGGTGTGGTTACGTTCAGGCATAATAGAACTTGTGATTCCAATCGACCGAACCTATTTCCTATTAAAAGTCTTCGCAAGACGAACGATTTTTTGCGCGAGACGCGCAATTAACAATCCAAAGAGAAAATTTGTCAAATCCGTTATCTTGCAATCAATCAAGTAGTGTATTTTTGTATGCAAATTGTACATAAATACGGTAAGAAGCGCAATCTCGGATACGAAAGAAGCGAGATAGGCGAAGTCTGCGTTCAGAGATCGTGTACGCGTAATCAATCGGGCATGAGGTAGTTTCTTTTTTGTTCTTGCTGGCTCGTAAAAGGCAAAGAATGTGCATCGACATCAACGATCGTTTACATCAGATGTAGCTTGATAAATCTTTTGGATAATTAGACATGGTCTAAAAATCGGTACGTGCCTGGGCGATGAGGTGCAAAGTCGTACTCAAACTCTCCTCCGCTGTCGTTCACGGTGCAACAACCTTTCGGAAATCGCACAAGGTGGTATAAGCAAAGACTTTTTCCTGAAAATATTTTATTCGTCTTGCTCGAGCAGTCGTATGATTCAATTTTAGCGCAGTTGTTTCAATTATACTCGAGATGTGGACACTGAACGACGGTAGACTCGGATGTTTTCAAGTCATATTTATGCTTTAATAAAATTGGCATTTCGTTTCACTCTCATTGATCGTAGATGTAGTTAAATTTTTTCTCTCAAACATAATTTTTTAATAGAGGTTTTGGTCATTAGATATAGATTCAGTAACAGACGTAGAAGATTTGTTTTTCAAGGTGTGATGAGTTCCGCGAATCAACTGTAAATCTTTCAAGAATTCGATAAGCTTTCAGAATTATGCAAGAAAATTGAAAGTTTACGGTTCAAGATATCGGTTTCTTATTATTTTTTACTTACATCAATATTGTGCAGATATATTTTTCAATTACTCGCTAAAGATTTTTTCTAGCTTTAAGATTTTTATTTCGAGTTGTTGCTATAAGTAATTGTAAAATTATTATTCAATTTTGAAAATTTAATTTTTTGATAATATAGAGAACGAAAAACCACAATTCGCTTTTTATTTTTCTCTATGCATTCGAATTTATGTAGAATTTAGATTTATATCATAGGCTGATTTAGCCAATGAACTATGAAAACTCGATTTATTCGTTTATTACAGAAACATCTATTGATGAATTAATAATGTAGATCCGTGTTAACACGAGTACTTTAGCTTATGTCGCATCGATTTGCCAGTCATAAATATTGGAAATCATTGCTCTGTGTCGTACCATTGCACTACCAGAATGATACGTCGGAAACAAGATTTCCGAAAGAAGCTGTGTTCCACTATTTGCGCCATAGTTCCACCGTCAATCACCACTGGTCGAGAGCTTTAAACGACGAAATGGGTCTCGATTGGCGTTTCTCACGGGGTTCATCAAACATTCACTGCTGAGGAAGATTTCCCTCTAAGCTCAAGCAATGCGCGCAGCTCTCGACTCGCGTTTACCTACTCGTAAAATAAGTGTGCATGCAAAAGGGATAAGAAGGAGGTAGAGGTGAAAGAGGCTCGTTGAGTCCTAAAAGTTTTTTTCCGCGATGTAACGCGGACAATGGCCGCTTACTCGCTCGCTCGCGCCGTTTCGTACTTGGGACCGGAGTGTCTGCATAAAGAAATGCTCACGTTTTCGCTACTTTACTCGGAATCACGCGTACATTCGTTGCGCAGCATCTTCTCTTCCACCTCCCGATTTTTACGTCCCCTCGCGTACATGCTCTGCGTGCGCAGCTCTCGCTATTCTAGCTCGTAATGGACCACTCGTTCACGGCACGAGGTAGAGATTAGCTCAAGGCGAACTAGCAGCAGCAGCAGCAGCAGCAGCAGCAGGCATATCAGCAACGGCAATAGCGGACGGTATACAATGCCTCGGTTATCTTCCAGGGCTGGGTACCTCTTCCCCTTTCGCTCGTGATGTTCCCCGATGTTTCCGACCGCGAGTCTTCTCTCCACCGGTTGTCGCATGATGCAAATGCATCTGCAAGAATATATCTTCGTCTCCGCTTCAAGGACGATCAGGATACGAATGTGGACTCGGACAGGAGATCTTAGTGGAGCCATGCTACTGCCTTAGCTTAGTGCCTTATGCGTGTACGCTAGAGTCGAGCGCCGCAAGAATGAAAGCGAAGACATTAATAATAGTTAAGTGTCCACAACTATGTTTCAGGGTGATTCGCGAAAACACGAGCAATAGAAAAAAGGATTCAGAGGTCGACGTCGAGCGCGACTTGGGTCGCCCTGTCTGTGAATTCTCAGCTGGGTTCAGTCCTGAGCGTTATTCTGTTGGTCGAGCTGAGCCTACATCTGCGTGGGATCGTCGCCTTGATTTTTCAGATTTTCCTTTACGTTAGCTGCTCGGAACGCGCAAAGAATTCAATCTTGGAGCTGGAGTTTCGAACAGTCAACTAAAAACGGAAATTAGTATCGAGGAGATCAGAATTAAAAGGAATTATTATGTGGGCAGCGCACACGCGGAAATAATAAGTTCTCGTTGAATTAATGCATCGTTTATGTAGGCATACCCGTATAATGCTAGCAGAGCGGCGAAATTGAACGATTAAATTGAAAAAAATTTCGCCCCGCTTCTCGCGAGTTCTCGATATTATAATATTTAATTATGGAAATCGCACTCGGCTACGTAAATAACGCTCTCACAAGTGCACACCAAGCGTAAAGTTTATTCTGGTCGAAGGGAATTCATTAGTACTCGCTGTTTTGCAGCTCGTTTAGGAGCGCAATTACCACTCGTTGTTTCTTGCCTTGAATATCTCCGCGCGGATTTAATCACGTTCTTATGGTGCACCCCAATTGAGAAAAAAGGAGCCGCCGCAGTCTCGCGCGGCACAACAAACGGCTGCGATTAGTCCGGACGCGCGTGAAACAGCCGATTTATTCGAACTGCTCGACGGACGCACCTCCTGTGATCAGCGCCAGATGCCCGACATAAGTGTACACTCTGTGATCATGTTGCAGGCGCAACACCCCGACATCGGCGCACGGGCAACGCTTTTCCGTGATCGTGACCCGTGCCCGTCGGCATTATTTCTGAGGGACATCGGTCCGATTGAGGTGCTTTCATTGATTTCGAACATTTTTTTATCGATACTCACAGATCTGATGCAAGGCCATTAAATAGATGCGCTACCCGATAAGACTCGGCGATCGCTAATCGAACGTATAAGGAGATACCTAAACGCGAACTAAAGCTCCGGGTTTTTCGTATCTCGTTTAGCGTCTTTTTCTAAATATTAACTTCCCACGGACACGTATTAATGAGACTGTAATGAACTTGGTTAAGGAAAGAAACGATAACTGACAGCTTCAACGTAATAAACGAAAAAGCCGTCCGCTCGATTACTAGCAAATTGATAATTGCGTTGGTTGTGTTGCACAAGGGCGATGGCTTATAAACGCCTTTTCAGGTTTTCACGTTCAGAATGTTCACGTAAAATAATTTAGCTCGTGAAATTCAAGCAACATTTATAATTCTTCCGGATGAGTATTTGCTTGTTCATTGGAGCATTTTATTGTGATCTCTTTGAGTCTTTGATCAATGCGATTCTATTTTGAAAATTAATAAAACTCCATACACCTGATTATGAATGATTGGGAAAACGATCAAAGTAATGCCTTGATCTATTTTGTACGCAATTTCGCTAATTCACCAGAAAATTAATATCCCACCCTTCTGGGGCAGAAGAAAGCAAAGAAAACGAGCGGAATTATGTCTTTGTCCTTTTCTCTCCTTCTCATCTCGAAGGGAACACAAGTGCAGTTGCGAGCGCTGGAGCCGAGCGAAGACGAAGCGCAAGAGGTGTGAGATAAGGAGGTAGAGGAGCGGAGACCGGAGATGCGATTAATTAAGATCCAGCCTCGAAAAGTCTCATCCCCCCGTCTTTCCCTCACCTATCAGACGCCCGCGATCGTGACGCCGGACACACCGCTGGCAGAGCGACGTGCATATTTCTCCCGCTCGTTTTACCCTCTCCCCAAACGAAGTGCTGTTTCTATAATTAAACCCGTACGTCGGGATTCCAGCGCGAGCGTCCCCTCGTTTCCACTCGCGTTTTTGCCCTCTCTCTTCATTACTTCCTCCCGACGCCATGATCGAGCGGATAATCTAATTGCGAAAAATTGCAGCGACGCCGGGGGGAAGTCATTACGCGCGGGATGCATGAGCGCGTCGCCTGACAAGCGTCGCGCTCGAGTGACAGGCAGTGCTTGTCGTTCGACGCTTAAATGCCTGATTATACTCGAGCGAGGACCAATCGTCGCAGCTATGATACAGTTAGGGATTCGCAAGACCAGCGCGCAAGAGAAAAATGGATTGACTCGATAGCAACAGATACGCCCCCTTGATCGATGCGTGCGGCCTTTTTCTTTTACTTCCTTTGTCACGCGCGCGCAAACCCACGGTAGGCTCAATATTTTCCTGGGATTGCCCACTTGCGTTGCAGCTAATCGAGCACTTGCTCTTTCTTTGTTTGAAATTGGTTGCGAGAACAACCCTGGAATTCGATACCGATGAGTATTGAGCTGCATCGCGCTCGCTTAAACATTTCCCAAGTTTAGCATCTGGAGGTAGTTTTAACGTTTCGTGCGAATGATATAATCGACTGACTGCTGCGATGAACCAGATGGAAGGTGATTCGAAAAATAAAATAACGAGGAGTATCGCTTGAAAATTATAAGTCGATTGCTTTCCCGAGATAATTATTACGTGACATTTTTTTTGAGGTAATGAGAATACGTGCATACCCAAGTGCTGCGGGAGCGATTGGATCTTTCTGTTATCTCTTTCTTATTTCGAGGGATAAACCAGCTTTGAGTAAAGAAGACTTAGCAATGATTACTACTCTTGAGAATAAATTGAGAATAATAAAGAACAATTATGTTGATTACGAGGAGAATTAGGTAGCAATGCCTAGTCATTTTGCAAGCGCATAAGCGGGAATGCGAACTCCATGTTTCCGAGTCCAAGTTTTCCTGTATTCGGATAAAACTATTTATTATTACTCTTGATTTGCAAGATAGTCATTCGGGTAATAATAGTATCAGCTAATCGTTTCAGGGTACAAGTAAGCTTTTAAAAAGAGGAAAATTAACTCCAATAAAAATGTATTTATTTATATCAAGTAATCAAGCCAGTGGAAACAAAAATCAACACGGCAAATGAGAAAACCTTTTCAATGAAAATTCGTATAATCAAACCACCTAAGCAAACACGGAGAACAAAGGGACGTACCTATTGCAACGAGGAATTATGGCAATCATGAAAATAAACTAGGCAATTTTCGCAGACACTTTTCACTCTTCACTTTTTGAACTCGAAGATTTGTGTATGTGAGCTTGATAAATAAATGTTTGCAAGGCACAGTTTTAGAGGCTTTCTTCTATGGTAGTTTAGATTCTTAGACTTTTAATTCATTTTTTATCCCGCGTTTTTGGAGGTTCCGCCGCTGTTTACTTGGCAGTGAAGCCAAACAAAGATGGCCCAGCGTTACGTTTAGCATACCACTTCATCTTCTAAATGTTAATTTTAACGACTGTGTGACTCTCGGTGATTTTCAGATAAGTTAGCAACCTTCGGTAATCATCATTCAATGATTTTCTTCGATCGTCCACGACTTGGCTGTCAGATGCAATCGACGAAGCGTGCAGACTCTCCGTTCTGGGGACGCGGTTAAGACACCCAAACAAATTTCCCGGGTGTTAGAGTAACGAGACCATTTCGAGTACCACATATAACGCGAGCCAACCAGTGTCACGAGTCATTTATCTTACGATAACTGTTGAATTGGGATGGACAATTGCAAAGATGCAGAAGCAAGACTATAAGCATGATTATTGGAGAGGCAGAGTCGCTGATAAATTTGCCTTACGTCTTCCGCGTCCTCTGTAATTACCGAGTTTGGGCCTTAGAGATCGTCGCGTGGACAATTCTAGTAATGCGCTTTCTCGTGCATACGTTACCAGCATTATGGTGATCGTGACATTCCGCGCAATTCCTAACTATGGATGCACGAGTAAAGCTAGAATTCCTATGGCGTACGCGAGCATTGACGTCATCGATTACGAGGCACTTGTCTTCCTGCTCTACCAATGCGCTCTGCATACTGACGCGAATTCTACTTGTGGTCGAAAAAATCGTATTCGCGCATAACCAGTATTCCATGCAGTGGATTGCAGTTTTAGAGCTTTCGTGAGCGCATCATTATTTTGAGTATTTACCTGCAATTCGAGACCACTAATCCTACTTAATTGATGCACGAGTAAAAGCAAAAATTTCCTCGTTATTTTAACTTATTCCATAATTCGCAGTGTTGAAAGCTTTTAACAGACATTTGAGCGATCGTTTAAGTTTTTATAATGGACCCACAATTACAGTTCGGTATTTTCCGATGCATAGAAAATTATATCTGTATTTTAATAGTAGATAGAATTTCATACGCATTCACGAATGCATTACGGAAAATCAATTTTCGCAAAATTTATTATTATTATTTTTGTAATGTCAAACAGTAAAATTTTTAGTAAACGTAATATACTTCGTGCTTGAAAAATATAATGTATATGTTAATTTTCATCAGCATTAATTAGGAATAACTCGATACTTTTAAAGTTTAATTCCTAATTATTTTTAAAAATACTTTAAAAATTAAGTTATAAAAATAAGATTCATTGTTTAATGATTAATGGATTTTTTATTCTAATGTTTGCATTAATTATTAGATACTTATAAAGTTGAGCTTAAGAATTAAGCCTTTGGGTAATTTGCATTTAGTGATTAATATTTCAGTTATAATTACTTCAGTACTTCAATTACTATAATTATAAGAGATAATGCGGAATATTAATGATTTATAAAAGCGAAAAATGCTCCGTACGTATTATACGTCAACGCATACAAAGATGGGCATCCAGCCATCATAATATTGTTAAATATATTGCAGCAGGTCTGAAATAAAGAGAATGCTGTTGAAAATGTTAATTCCTAGCTTTTTTGTAAAATTCTTTTGTAAAGAAGAGGTAGTCAAAGCAGTCATTGACTTTCATACGTAAATTCCGCAGATTCTATTCAAGAGTGCACTTGCATTTCTTTAAAATGGAAATAATAGACTGGGAAACTGTACACGTCCTAATGAGAAAATCAACCATCAATCTCAGAAGGCACGAGAGAAGAGAAAGCCTTTTAGTTGTATCCGTCAAGGAAGTTCATGAAAATACATCAAAGATAATGTAAATCAAAGTACAGTTGCGCTTACCTCAATTAAGAGGCTCGTACATCGTCGGCTACTCATGACAATGATGGGCTCCCAGCGTGTCGATTCCGAATGACTCGAATATACGTTAATCTGGGACTTCGACCTTGCCTTCACCCCTTTTCTTGGCCTCCTTCCCAAAAAAACGCAATCGAAGAACGCGCGATTCCTTGCTCTGGTGCGCGAGAGGTGGCCCGTCTCTTTTTCTTCCTCCGTCTATTGCTCATTGCTCAGCGCAGCAATGATCGAGAGGAAGAGGGAGAGAGAAATGTAACGGGACCGAGCGCGGGCGGACACGACGACTACCCGCAGCCGCGAAATGGTCAAAGGAAGAAGAGCGATTAATTCTTTTGCGAACGACTAGCGGTGAATCGCGCGAGAGACTTTGGTGCGGAACATCACCGTTAACTCCTATCTCGCGTATTTTTGAGCTTCCCGGCAGGATGCTGATGAGGGTCGTGCAGTCGGTGCGTCGAGCCGGACAACTACCTGCGATAAAGGTGCGCATCTGCATGCTGCACGCGGGTACGAATGTTCTGCATTTTTATCTGCTCGCTTTGCACACCTCAGTAACGCTCACCATCGCTATCAGTTTCAGGTATCTCGAGAGTGTTGCTAGAGAATCTAACCCTCACGACCTCTCCTGGACGATGCGCCGTCCATGGGGTAATTGATACAGAGGCGCGCGTGTAAAGAACTGGAATTATTTTATGCGGTTGATAAATATCCTACGGAAATTTTATTCCAGCCCTTTCCCATGATCGCCGCCTTATTATTCTTCCTTTTTTGATTGCAAAATTGCAGAATCGATAACACAAACTGTTTTTTCGATCGAAATTCTTCCGCGGAAGGTCGCGGTTTCGAGGTGCGCAGTCACGCAAAAATCTGATGGATTGTGTAGAATAAGTAGGTAGCCGGTGGAGCGATGTAATAATTGCTTCTGATTTTTCTTGTCTCATTGTTACGCAACTCATTATGTTATTAATTTTAATTTTACTAGTTATTATTTGCGCTGCAACGTACAATATATATGTAAATCACGAGGAATGGTATACGATCCCCTATACATTTGAGTGCGGAGGAACTTGTACACGGATCGTAGGAGGCTAACATCGAGAAGAAACGTAAGCTACACTAGTGTTCCTGGGATGGAAAAATCGTTAATTCAATTTGAATTTAAACAAATCCGAGAAAAATATTCTGTATGCTAACGTGAGAAACGAGGAATATTCTCATGCGTTAAGTAGTAAGAGTTGTACACAGTAAGACAATTGCCATCAGAATGCAATTATCCTTTATAAACTGTTATACCGTGACTCACAGAATATTTTACGGAATATTATGCAAGCACAGAGACGAGAAGAGCAAAAAATCCTTCTTTAATTTAGGATGAAGTTCTCTACAGTCCAATCAGATAACTATCTGTAATGAAATAATTTAAAATTAGACGCAACGTGGAAGTTCTTACGAATTGATAGCTTTTCGCAGTATAATCGCGTGGCTTCGCGATTTGCTCGGTAAAGTCGTAATCGAAGAATCCTGATGGTACGATCGGTAAATGAGTTAACGTTAAGAGGAACATCCTCTTATTCCTCTTGGAGAAGAGTCTTGCGAATGTTGTTGCTCTCAAGCGCCTGCATCTCGACTCTCGGCTCCGCTTTCGCTCTCGCCTAGAACCTTGTATGGCAAAGGCCTCCTCGTAAAAAAGGACAATGCTTGTGATCGTCTAATTACAAGGACGGAACAAGAGGGCGGAGGAATGATATCGTTAGTCGTTGAAGCGCAAATGGGTCAGGAAATCACATACGTGGTTAATCGATTTGCGTAGGAAAAGGGGACCTATCGCACGCGTGTGGTTTTCTGACTCGATCGAGGTTTCCGTGGGTGGTCTGAGGGAGGGCGCGCGACTCGCAATTTGTGAGCACGTGCAGTTTTTTCGTGCTGCCAAAAATCGGTTCCAAGAATTAACGACTTGCCCAAGAACTCATTCGCCGCCTCGCATTGCTGATGTATGATTTTTGTTCGTTTATTTTGTCCGATTTTTTAGTTGAGGACGGGCAAACATTTTTTGAATCCTCCAACGGATCTTATTTGTCTCTCTATTGGACGACTCTTCGATTGAAGGTGTTGTTTCCTCCCTTTTTATGGATTCGAGAAACGTATACAGTTAGGAAAGTCCAAGAAACGTGGCACTAACGTCAACTTTTCTTTCATTACTCTATTGAGAAATAATAACGGTCGATTTATCTTTTCCCTTTCATATTGAGGAACGCAGTAATTATATAATACCAAATACTGCGTATGCTTTTTACTCTAATAATACACGTCGAAGCATGAGAGCAAAGAGTTAAGCTGAATTTTCATTCACGAGCATTGTTTGAAATATGCTGCAAAAATTTTTAGATGCATAAAATATTCTTGTGATAAAAGTAAAATATTACGTTTGCATATTTTTCTATTTAGATTCTCAACTATTGTACGGCTTGCGGTTTTTCACCCTAGGAGAAAAAATATTTTGCTCGCCATAAAATGCGTAAAATGCGCATCGCTTTTACGCGATCTTATCTTTTATAGTATATTAATGAGTTACAAACTTGTAGTATTTAAAGCAGATTTTACGAGATTGAGTTATAAATATAACAGACGAACGAATATTATATTATGCGTCGGTAAAATTTTTTAATTTTTTTTATGAATATAATTTTTCATATCATTATCAGTACAAATTTTTATTTGCATAAAACTGTGCTATTTCGTTCCATTATTTTCTTATTTATAGCGTACAAAATGTTTTTAAAAGGAAGACTAGGTAATTAGTAACAAGCATAAAAGTAGTAATTTACATAACTTTTCTTCTTTCGGTACAGTAATGCGATAGAGAAAATAAAAAATAGATTTATTATTTTTTTTACATATTTTATCTTCATTAATAATTTAATATTATGAAAGCCAATTTGCATTTATTATCATAAAAATAGATACTAGAAAAGGAATAGAACAACGCGTAATATAAAAATTACTGATCACAAAGTAATAATGAAATAACAACACTGTAAAACATACATTATACTGAGATTATAAAAATTATTTTCATGCCTTTAATAATAGTAATTTCAATTTGCAATTATCAAAAATCATATATTACATCCAATGTAAGTTATGATATTAATTAAATTACAATAAGAATGCCACCTAACAAATTTATTACATTTTTTGAATAACTTGCGAACTTTAAGGAGAACCTTAAGGATTTGTATATATTATTCACACATAAAAGTTACTTAATAACTGGATTTATTTTAAATAATAATAAAAGTGATTTATAGTGTGCAAAATATTTCGAAATTTTTAAAAACACATCCTTAGAATTCTTATTAATCATTATGACATTAGTTGAAAAGAGATACTCTACAAGTACTGATTACGGAATGAATTTTGAATAATTTTTCAATTATAGTGTTTATATTGCGCTTTGAGATGAATAGCTAATATTAATACACATTGAAATTTTAGTTTCAATTACAGTGCATGCTCTGTATCGTTATAGCTAAGTAACGTTGAGGAATTTCGAAAATGATATCATAATTAAATGTGCGTATACGGAACGAGTGCTCGAGGATATTTTCTTAAAAGAGCTTCACAAACATCTTTCAAAAGCCTTTCAATCTGCGGTTTTCTGCATTGCTATTCATTACTTCCATCTCTGTCGGCTTGAGCGAGCCGATTATTGCATGCACCGACTGTTTAATCGGACATCATAATGCGGGGTCACTTTCGCGTCGACAAGCGTTTAATTGAGACACAGACCATTCGCACACGAACACATGCACGCACGCGTGCGCACCCACAAAGTAATGCTACTCCATAGCACGTTCGATTGGTGACACAGCGGAACGAATGCAGAGTGTAAACTTCTGACTCAGCGCCGCGTTCACACGTAGTTATATCGACAAGGTAACGAAGACTCCAATTCACTTTATTCTCGGATAGATTTATCTGTCCAATCTGGTTTTTAGAGCTTACATAGGTAATGTACCGGATGACAGGAACGACTCGTCGCAAAAGTAGGACTCGTTCGATCATCAGACTTTAACTGTAACGATCAGGGGGTGTCGGGCCAACCACGAAAATTCTAGTTCGCAGATGCGCTCCTAGAGGCCGCTCGGAGTCAGTTCCTTTGACGCCCTCCTACTTTTACGCGAGCACTAGGCTTTTTCAATAGGTGGGGGATCTTCCCCAACAGCCGAGCCCCGGCTGTATACGCGCACGGAACGAAGGCAAGCTAATGACGAATGCGGGAAAACTTACTTTTCGTCTTTCCGTTACATGCACGCGGAAGGGTCTATTAAAGTATTATGCTTGGTGAATCAGAATGAGGCTTGATGTAAACGTTTCTCCAACATTTTGGATCATCGAGTTTAAATTAACCTGTTTACGTATCGCCATCCAAATTGTAGCTCTCCTTTCACCTTTTATCTTTTGTGATACAACTGAAACTTATCGCGATTGAAAACTCGTACATGGAGCATGTGTGGCTGGGCTTTCCTTTCGGCTCTTTCGGGGATTTCAACGACCTTTTTCAAACGAAATATTGTTATTGCTGTTTACCACATGTTGCACCATGTAAGTGTTTTTATTGAAAATTTGACTAAAAGTTGCTCGTGGGCAAATTTAATAAGATTAACTTCGCGAGTTTTATGTGGAATAAATAAATAAATTTAATAGTTGTCAAGAAACGGCGTCCTGAAATAGTTTTGAGAACTCTACGGTAAGCGGAAGAAATTTAACGAGATATTTCTGAATGCTCGAGGCTCAACACTTCACAACACAATCAAAGAAAACACACAAGACAACCATTTTTCTCGGTTTTTCTCTTTGCTCATCCGCGCGTTCATTTCCACTGCAAACTAAGAGAGCGCAGTCGAAGAAACTGCTCCTTTACGAATGAAATAGTCAAAAAGGCTCATAATTCATAGTTGATAGGAGAGCAAGCACAGGGAAGAGAATAATGAATCCAGCCGTAAGAAAGGCATAGTTACTCCTATCTCGTCGATTCTAAGTAACCGAAGGAAATTTCTCCACACGGGGGAGTTTAGTTTCGGGTAATGCAAGACTCGCGCGCTCGTGCGGC
Organism: Platyscapa corneri; assembly: GCA_018907185.1. Classification (NCBI taxonomy): domain Eukaryota; kingdom Metazoa; phylum Arthropoda; class Insecta; order Hymenoptera; family Agaonidae; genus Platyscapa; species Platyscapa corneri. The sequence goes on from JACCHW010000004.1 coordinate 2,398,735, forward strand.
ACAATGACTAAGCGCCTTTATTCCGCGAGGGAACTTCCAACGAGGAGAAAAGAAAATGAGGTAAGATCGAAGCGCGTGGCTGCATATTGAAAATGAGCGTTGTATATCGCTGAAACGGTATCCAGTCATTTACCGCTACGACTAAGACTACGGCCAAGTAATTCGTGAATGAGGAAAAATTCGGCGCCTGACTCCAACGCACGTCTATAATCAAATTACCGAGCAGTTACCGCAGGTATCGCCGTTATCGTCGTCACGCCTTCGCGGCGATGATTGGCCCCCGAGTGCAAAGCAGCCTCCATTCTTTTGGCTTTAACAGTACATTCCCGGAATGCTTTCGTTACCGAGCCGCTAACGGCCCCCACTCTAATCGACCCGATAGTACGTAGAGGCGCGTGCGCCGGGATGTAAGTGTAACGGTCTTAGTTGGCGGCATTTTACCGGATCCGCTCTTCTCTCTTTCCCCGGTGGCTCTTTCTCTCTATCTCACCTTCGAAGCATCGTTTCCTCGCGGCTCCAAATTCCAGCCTACATTCCGGCTCGTAGCGACGTTGTCGCCGTCCCGCGAAACGCGCGCGGGGGACGGCCTCGCGCGCATTTGCATCGGACCCGATCTCGTAATTTTTTTGCATCCGTGGGCTCCATTTCGCTGGGCGCGCGCTTTGAAAATGCGGCTCGGACTGCGTTGTAACGGGTTTTGCGGATACGTGCAAAATGCTGCGAGCCCCTCAGTGCTTTCTCGTGTAAGCGCCGGCATTCGCTCTATTCCATCGAGTCGTTTCTTCTTGCCGAATATAGAGAACGCATCTGGCGCGTGTTTGTGGCATGGGCAAGAAGTAAACAGCTTTAGTCGACTGCATGTGTGTGAATTAAGAGCTTATGATATTAGAGGGACGGCCTCGCATGCGGTTTTATTACCTCTTTTCGAGATTTCTTTGGCGAATTTCTCCTTTCCAGTTATAGGCTCGAGGCATGACTTTAAAATCGCGCTCATTGTACGTCACTTTTTCACAGGCATTATTACTGTTCGATTGCTTTAATGTTGCACGATTTGCTATTGACTCGAAGTGCCCTGTTGGCTTGAAGTACGACTTAATGGATATAAGAAACCGTACGGATATGATTAATGACTTTCAGAGGACAAATTATGAAATCATTGAGTCTCGTGGTATTTTCTCTCGCATAACGACTTGTATAATTTAGCAGTTAAGAGTTTACAGTATTGCTTTAGATACTGGAAAACTCAGTAGATATAGTATTTCTTTGAGTCTTTTGAAGGATCCGACTTATTCAAAACGAGTCTTTAATGTACCTCCAAACTACACATATTTGTCTTTAATATTTGTGTGTGCTGAAGGACCATTAAGAGATGACATATGTTTATTTTTAGTTTCCAGTTTTGTCAATGGTTTCGTCGTATGTACTAATGAATTCCTAAGGTGAAAATATTCTTAACTTCGAAAAAATAATATCGGTCTAGACTAGTTTTTTACAATGAACGAGGAGAGCAACGCTTATATAAGCCTGAATTTTGAGATGCTGCGATTGCTAGGGTTAATCGGAAATATACCATCGGAAATCGCGCCTTGCGTGCTACCTTTGTTTTTAAACGCTTTAGTAATGGGATAATAAGCTTGTGAAAGAAACAAGCCATCATTATTTTCCCTGAATTCTGATATTATCACACTTTGTTCGATAGCTTTTGTTCCGTGTTTAAATGAGGAATAATTTTTTTACGCTGGTTGATTGTACTATATCACGATTTTGTCATCGACGAATACATTTTCCGTAAAACGATACCCTCAATAATATAGAAAAGTTACGAATTTAAAATCATTTTTAAATTATTAAGTAAGAATTATATTTTATTGTAGTCGTTAAAATCCTTAAAATTATTTCGATTCCAATCATAGAATCTTAGTTTTCTTGTAATGTATCAGTGTTCGACACAATTTTTACAGAGGTTTTCATTATTTTTCAGCACTAATTGTACCTTAACGAAAGAACAAATCATTTTCCAAGAATAGTCGTCAAGCTTGTAATTTTCAAAACCAATTATTAACTTTAACTGTTAAAGGTGTTGAATTTCAAAAGCTAGAGTTAATATAAAATCACAATAATCTCGATTCATCTGATCGATCGTATAATACTGTTGCGAAAGCAGAGATTTGTTTAAAGGTAATATTGGCCTACGACCCTTAATACATATTCAATTCCGTTCATACTTGTATGTCACTTATATTTACTATACATTCTCCGATTATTCCTTCAGGCGTGGTATATTAAGTGCTCTATAAATTATTAATGGGACCCATGTCGAATCTATTAAGATGAAATGGCAATAATGTGGTATTATAATTCTTATCTCAATTAAAATTTTAATAGACCGGACAGGTATTCGAGTTATCCTGACAGTAAAAATTACTACTTTTAAAACATTTGCTTGCAGTAGACAATTACAAAGGTTTGAAAAAATTTAGCAGTAATTGAAAGTTTGTACGAGAATATAAAGCAAACGAATGTAACAGACAGAAAAAATATTTATATAAATAAATGTGTGACATATGACAGGAATGACTGAAGTTTCAAAAAAAGTGAAAATTATATTACTTCTCCATGGAGATATAAAAAACGCCAAAAGAAAAGGCTCATGACTAATTTCCTCACCATTAATTCGCAATTAGCTACACGCGCAATTTTTGTTATAAAAGAAAAAAATAATAAAAATGCGATGGAAGGCATCAAGAAAAAGTGTGCGCACATTACACGTACAAGACATTGTACACGGTACAGAAAATTTTTAGATTTACTTTAATCTCCGTCGCTTCGTTCCTGTCATGATTACAGAATATTACGGGTCTCGCTCGATAAAAATCCCATCCGCAGTACTATCATCAAATTCCTTCTTGTCGCTCGTGCTGAATTCATCCGTATAAGTTCATAGCGCAAGCGCAAAGGTGTGCGATAGAACGTAATCCACCCGAGCGTAATTAGAGACGCGCGCGTAGGCGTCGTGCGTGCGAAGCGAAGACGAGCATCGCTCCGGCCAGACCCAGGGACAATGTCGGGGATAATTGGCGTAAACCATCGTCCGTGACCCGGTTTCCCGTGCACAGCGATTTCCGATCGGCGCTGGTGTGCGATACACGCGCAGATCGTGTTTCAGTAGACTTCGGGACCGTTAATCGATCAATTTGCAGCGCGCCGCGAAACTGCCGTTATCGATCTCCAGATCCCGATCGGCGTCGTTACGGATCGCGGTCGTCCAGATGAGGGAGAGTTTGGGCCCAGCGATCGATCGCCCGGATCGCCGTCGAAACAAAGGGGTATGGGAAACGCGTACCATTTTCTTCGGCAGTCGGTAGTTTCCTCCTACTCCTGCTGGCGCGCCTCGCTAAATAATTAAATCCTATTTTGGGTGCGCGGGCGCGGACACCTGCGTACTATCTCCCCGCGTACCCCGCTCCGGCACTTCCATGAAGCGTGAAGTTTGCTCGCGTTACGCGCACGTACTCTTGCTGGTGCTGTCGTGGAGGCGGCGCGCCGGATTGGAAATGGGCAGGAGGGGGGTAAGCGGGCTGGGACGAGCAGAGGCCGCAGGCGCGTGTGTACATATTACGTGCACGCACATAAATACCCAGATATACGTTTATGTAGGCAGGCATAGGTGCGGGCTCATCTGTATACCTGCACCTGCGCGCGTGTATACGTATGCCCGTTTTTATGTGTGTGTAGGTGAGGCACGAAGCGGCAGTGTTGGTCAGGGCTGAAGCGCTAGCAAGCGGCTCATGGGGTCAATGTCCAGGCGGCGCCTAAGATCCTCCGTAGGCCGAGTTATCTCTCTTTCTTTCTCGCTTCCAAGCAAAGAAATAGTAGAAGTGAGATGAGCCGCGCGCACGCGGACCCGCGAGAGAGTAAATAGTAGGACAGGTCGTGGTAACGCGATAAAAAATCCTTAATTTAATGGTCCTATCGAGATCATCTTTTTCTTTCTTCCTCACTCTTCGCTTCCTCATACTCGTTCTCCATCCTTTTCTCTTTGCTATGATCTTCCGTGCGCAGTGTAATTTCCTCAGATGAATTAACTAATTTGCTCAGTTACGGTTATTGGAAGATTTGTTTTATATTAAGAGATATAAATATGAAAATTTCTTTATAAGATATTACCGATTTTTTTAGTTCTCCGGAGAATCCAGTAATATACTAACAATTGCTACGCTTAGGAATTCATTTATTATATATTTATCGAAAAGTAATTAAACATATAAATTGAAAATATTATTTCAGTTATATATTAAAAGATTCTATATATTGAAATAATATATTGAATCGGTGCGTTTTATATCGGACCATTTATTTTCAATTATCTAATTGTACGAACGCACTAAAATTTTTTATCAACATTAATATCAGGAAATTTAAAGATTTCAATATATATATATAATGAGCTGTGCATATAAATATTCTTAAAATTAATTGTAGCCACGCGTTTTTACAATGATAATGTAATTAAGGTTTATAACTTTTATAGTAAAAGTAATGTTCCATTTTTTATTTATCTGTTCTTAAATACATTTACTCGATTCTGGATCGCAATCTGTAGATGCAGGCTATTTTCTTTTTGAATTCTGTTTGACAATAAAAACTTTTTAATGGTAAAAACCTTTTAATACAAAAACGATAACATTCAATGATCTAATTTATTCTTCACAGACGAAGGTTATCCTGCTTATAGCATTAAATCGATCTGTCCACATTTTTCAATAAGTGTTTAACGAGATTGATAAAGTTATTTGCTTCTTTCAATTGCTACGCATTCAATTTTGTCCTTTTTATGGTAGTCGTGGTCATCGAGCGACCAAAATAAAACAAAATGATTTCTACTACACACACCGACTACTTATTATATTCAATACATCAATGCAGTGGATAATAATTAACTGATTTCCGTTAATAACTTAATGTCGCATTGCTCAGCAAATTTTCATTAGAAAATACTTACGCTGTTTTTCATATATGTATAAAAGTTTATTCATATCGCGTAAGAAAATAGACGCGTACATCTTATCTCTGGGTATTTCCCCTCTTTTTACTCCCATTAGGTTACTTGACACGTGCATGTGTAATAATCGTGTATTTGTTAAAATGTTAAGTCATGCGGGCTCGAGTGAGAACGAAAGATATATATATATATATATATATATAGTGAGAGAGAGAGAGAAAGAGAGATAGAGATGGATAGCAGTAGCGATAAGTCCTGTGTTCGTCCATAGTATTAATTACCAAAAATAAGGAATCATGAGTGGATGACGCAGGTATCGGAGTATGTATGAGACAGCTAATCAATTTTTTACCTTACGTTTTAACGGAAGTGTTAAGAATTTTAAAGTGTAGTTTTATTGCTGGTTTTATGTGAGTTGAGCTTGGTATTTGTAATCATACTCGTCAGTTTTTGTATATTAAAATTCTGTGGTATACAGTTGCATTGGAAAGATGTCTCACTTAATTCGTATTTAATAGAAGTTCGAGATGGAATTGAAAAAGAATTACTATCCAGAAAGTTGCACAGCTCTTTTTTTTGTACCAATTTTGTTTTGTAAGCTGGTGTAGCAGGATTCTTGGGGTTACGAAACGACAATTTACTGCTTTAAAGACAATGCCTGTGGGAATGGGCATTCATGGCTTTCTTAAACTGCCGACCCTTGTAACTTAGAATTTGTGAAAAGCAGAAAAAAAGATTACGATGGACGTTCTTGAATTTTTTTGATTACATTAAAAAAAATTGATGAACGAAATTACTGCATTTTTTACATATTCTATTTTTTTGATCCGAAGGAAGTAAGGCTTATTTTTTTTATATCGGAATGAGTTATTATAGCTTGCGTTACTCGAACTAAAAGTATTTTCTTTACAAAAAACCAATCAAGTGTTGCACGATCGTTTCAGCTTTCAGATGAATTACACGAGTACTCGTGAAAGACAAGTCCGATTGAAGACAAGCGCGTGACACCATTAGCTTTATTTTCAAAACTTTGCACCAATTAATTTTACATCTCAGACTAAAAGAAATCAGAATTTTAAATACTTGAATAAAAATTTCGTTTACAAGTGTATTTCATAAAATGACATAGACATATGATGAAGTCGTCACTTTTTTGCAGACATACTTCAAGAAGATAATGATCGAATGCATATTTATGAGTAGTCTCAGGTAGTAATTTTCCCACTACAGGAGTAAGCTTTTTAAAAGTTCTTAAATGCTTTACAAATGGTAGTTTTCTATGTGAGGGAAACATTGCTTTAGAGCTTCCTCTTCTCTTTATTAGAAAATCGTAAAACTGTCAGATTATGCAGCATTTCGAAATCATTATTTCCACGTTGTGTGACAGATCGTAATTGAATAAAAGGTTAATTATGTTGTATTTGTAAAAATGGTTATATCATCGATCCTACATTTATATACTCATACGTTCAAGTATTGGATGTATGAAAAGCATATTTACTGTTTGAGAGACATACTACCAATCGAAAACAAACGAAAATTCATGCGTACTTGTAGAAGATTCTGAGCTACCCTTTTAACTCTTCATTCTACTCTCTCCTTATTCAAACGAAGCTGATCAATTCATTTCTGATTCGACTTTCATTAAAAAGACACGAACAAGAGTGAGACAGGCGATGTTGGGTGGATCTTCTTCCACGAAGAAGTAGAGCCGTACCACTTTTCAAGGTCGTCTTGTACAAAAGGGCATAAAAGTCGATGCTACTGTCGTCGTCGCGGGCAGCGTTGAAATTCCGCAAGGATATACGGGTGTAGGAGATTGCGTGTAGTTTGTTCCAGCGTTAAGCTCACTACTATGTATCGCATTCATCGTGCATATCGGCATCACCAGTGCCATTGCGCATATTCCCCTCGATTTCGATCGTACACCGTTGTCGTGCTTTCCTTCTCTCTCTCTCTCTCTCTCTCTCTCTCTTCCTTTTTCTTTTCTCTCTCTCTCTATTTCTCCCGGACTAGAAGAAAAAGAAGAAGCCAACGAGAGGCTTATCTGCCTGTTGAATATCAATGTGATTCTCGTTTCCCTGCTAAATCGTGGTTTTAAGGATTGCAATGTATATACAAAGATGGAAAGAATAAGGAAGTGTGTGAGAGAGAGAGATAAAACTGACTTTACGTGGACGAAAATAAACCGGCGATTCTCGCGATCTACCTTTCTTAGAACTCTTGTTACACTCATCAAGACAGAAAGATCGTAAGTCGCATTTGCGAATGCAAGACTTCAACTTCTTCGTCCTCATAGTTGTTTATTATCCCTTTTTCTTCTTGTTGCTAAACTAGGCATTATAAATCTGTGGATAACGATCATACAGGGAAACTTTTGGAAAAGTATGAATAGTGTATTAGTAAAAAGAAGATAGAGAGTGAAGGGACAAGAACTAGAGGCAAAGAGAAATAGAGAAAAAGAAAATATTTATTCAATAATTTACCGTGGCATTTTATTGAATACGCTTTTATTAGCATTGTATTCAGATATACCATGAAATTAACTAAGTTCGAGATTTATTGTACGAACATAATTTTTTTTTTATTTAAAGCAATCGTAAAGTATTCAGAAATATGAATACACAATTTAAATTTGTAAATTAATATTATTCCAACTATTATATACTACAATAATTTTGAATAATAATAATATATTGATAATAAATTGATAATATATGAGAAAAATAAACACGTTGAATATTCAAAAGTAACAATAAAAAATTATGAAATTAAATTTAAAAGCATTTTAATGAAATTTTATTATTTTTATATTAAATTTATGTAAGAAAATTAGATTAGAATTTTTTAGTTACTTTTTTTATATTATAAAACACCGTTTTGTCACGGAACTGTAATTTTAACGATTAAAAGAAGATAAAACTAAAAAAGCCAATAGCCTTTCAACTTTTTCCTTTTTTTGTCTGATACAATTAATTTTTATTTAGAAATTTTCAAAGTCATCCCTTAAAGTAATTTCCCTTTTGTAAACGTTACTATTCACAATTTTTAATTATTTTTTTTATAAACATAGTATTATAAAGACTATTAAATTAATCACAGAAAATTAATCATATCAAATTATAGCTGAAAATTAATAATAATAGTAATCTCTTAGTGTCTATGGAAAATTATTGATTAACAATAAAAAAATGGAGAAATATTTTTTTCAATGCAAATTTATCTCACGAATCACAAAAAAAATATGTTTGAAAAACCTCATCCGATTTCACAGCGATTCGCGCTTACTACCGAGAAATCTCTTACATCCAACGGTGATTTATATATGATTTCTTGCGACCAACGATTGCCTTTCCCCATCTCCCCCCTCTCTTTTCATTTGCTGTTATTTTTCTCGATACTCTTTTGCTTCGGTCGGTTCGCTCCTCTTTTCGCGGGCCTTATTTCCTTAGATTGAGATGAGCTTTGTATAATTATGAAATTTCGTTCAAATTAAGACTTAAGCAATCGCATAAGAGAGAAAAGAGGAGGAAGGAAAGGATAGGAAACCAGAATAGAGATGGAAGAATGAAAGAAGGTTGTCTAACCAACGACCCTGACTTTGACCGTGTGCAAGCGAGTGAGAGTTCCTAGGTCTTGCTCGCGTCGAGTGTTTGTACATACGCGAAGAGCATTCACCGTGGGAATGGAAGTTTTTACGGGAAGCTCGTTTCACCGTTTCTTTATTAGCTGCTTGCGACTGTACGAGTGCCTCGTTTTCGAGCCCCTACTAATTGACCATTTTGGGATCTTTTCCAATATCCGAGTGAAAAAAGAAAATTACTACTACTCGGGACTACCAGCCTTCCCTAATATTATGTGATATTAGACTGACACATTTTCTAACTGCGGAATCTTCAAAAACTTTTTAACTAGCTATGCTTCTTTCATTAACTTTTAAGGAATTTCAAGCAGAACCAAAGGAAGTCGAATAAAAACTCGATTCAATGTTCCAGCTTGTACGCAATGACTAAGAATTTTTGAGACAGCCTGATATTGATTTTACTGGTCATTCATACAATATTTTTTTAAATTTGAAATCTATTTCTTAATACAACTATTCATTAAAGCATTTTTACATTATTAAATTACTTCAATCAGATAATGTTGTTATCACATACGAAAATATCACTCTGATCGAAATAATCGCACAAAGACAAACTTATTCACGACCTCGAAAACGTTAAAAACAATAATTCCATCGGTTCCAGGAACACGCAGTTAATTTTTTTAACTGCATTTGTTTACATAAAAGTATTAAATTTTCCGTTTTTAGTATCTAAACATTGTACTTCACTGAGCACTCAGAAACATTAGCACCTAGGAGAACATTAAAATGAACCCCACACTGTTATTAAGTTTCAAAAACCCAAGTTTCAGAACCTTTTAACATTTCTCTAATTAATGCGTAGTGTAAAAATCTCGAAAAGTAAATCTTATCACTTAGAGACGCACGCCTTGATTAATTTCACGATACTTGTAATAAAATGCACTTAAAAAGAAGGAAGGATTAGTTTGCGATAGATACGCTAGGATAGATGCATAAAAAGTGGATAAGGACATTGAGAGCAGGAGAAAAAAGATAGGAAAGGAGAGCGCAAACTTGCTCGTACGGTACATTATGCATAAACGCAGGATGTCAGACCGCACTCGGGCGTTTTCTACTCGTCGCCCGTAACCGACATACCTTCCTATTTCCTTGTTCATACAAGTGCATGCAAGGAAATACGTAGGTAAGGAAAGAAAAGCGGAGAGGGAAATAAAGAATAACAGGGGCAGAGAGAGAGAGAGAGAGAGAGAGAGAGATAGAGAAAGAGAGAGACGGCAGCTCCTTGCGCGCAAAAAGACACACGTACCTTGATGGCTCACTTCCTTGTTGTGTGCACTCGATGAAATTTATTGCAGCTCCGCGACGTTCACCTGCCAGTCAGTTAGCTCACGGTTAATATCACACGACAAACACTTTGGCTTCCTCTTCCTCAACTCCCCCGCCGTGGTTATTCCCGAATGAAAAAACAAAGAAACAAGGACGGAAGGACGTCCTGCACCAGCCGGCGCGCACGCGGCTTGACAAACTTCCGCTTCTGGTCTGCGGAGACAGAGAGAAAGATAAGGATTGAGTAAGAAAGAGATACAGATAGAGATAGAGGGAAAGAGATAAGGAAATGCGCTTCTTCGGAAAAGCAAACTCGCGGCCGGCGACCTTCTCGGCACCGCGCACAATATCTCTCGCGCACACGCCTACCGATTAGTGTGCTTACTTAATTTGAGAATATACATATAATATAACTAACTGTATATATGTATATATATATATATATATATATATATATGTGCGTATATTTACATACATACATACAATATAAAAATATATATACATACATATATATATATATATATATATATATACGTTCTCTCTTGAGCGGAAAACCGTCCTGATGGTTGCGCTGTCGGCACGGCTCTGTCTTCGGGGCCGCGATTCGACCTGACTTTATAAACCAGGCTCTCTAAGGCTCAAGTATCTCATCGCTGTGGATTGGTCGCTTCTTCCCAAAGGTGCTTGTGGATTGGTCGCTTGGCTAGCGGTATTATTCCGCGCACTAGTGAGCCTTTGCTCTCTCTTTTTCTTTCTTTGGCTACTCCTCGCACTCGTTCGCTCGCTCCTCGATCTAGTCAAGCTATATTGTATACATACATTCACGCACTGTCTTTCCCCTTCCTTTTCTTCTTCTTCTTCTTCTGCTTATTCCTCTCCTTCTCTCCTGATTTCTTCACTCTTCTTATTCTTCGGAGTAGCTTCGTTGCGTCGCTGGCTTTCTATACGCCTAGCGTCCGTTTCCGTCAACCACGGAGAAACACACGTATACTGCACAGCTCACTGCTACTTGGTAACGCGCGCTACTACTATGCGTGAGCAGCGGCTAACAGTGACATTTTACCGTTTTCCCTCTCTCTTTATGCCGCTTTTTCGCCTTTGCTTTGATGCGATACTTAACGTCCACGTGGGCATTCCTTTTGCTGATTGTTCCTTCCATCCGGTTCTATTTTATTTTTCTTCCACTTTTCATTAGGATATGTTGCGTATATACAAAACGAGTAGCACTAATTAGTCCAAGCGTTTAATAACTATCATACGAACTCATATGAGCGATTCTCCTCCGATCAATCGGTTCCTCATTGTGCTCCAGCGAAATTATTTACATAATTAGGGAGCTCAATCAGGTCGCCCTGACCATTAGACTTGACTGATCGACATTGAATTAACATTGAGCGAGAACATATTTTTTATTAGTTTGACCGCTATTGCATTTCACTCATTTCAATAAAGTTTAAAACACCTAATGCTTTATTTGGGGAGAGCTATCCTTATTTCGAAGTCTTATCTGTAATAGCGGAATCATGATTAACAAATACCTTATGGAATGTCAAAACGCTAAAACATTCGTAAAATAAATAAGTATTATAATCATACTGGCTTTCAAATATTCACCAGCAATTATAACAGCGTCTTGCTATCTCTCGTATCGGTAAGGGAAAAATTTAGGTCAATACAGCCTTCCCTTTAAAGTTCCGTTATCATTTATTGTTTTCTCACATGATTCTAAAGAAGACATTTTTCTAACGCACTTCCGTCAACCGTAGCTTCCGAAGCGCTTATTGTCACCAGACTTCGGAAGCGATTTTCAGGTCTCTTGATAAGTGTTCTTAAAGAAATATGGTTGTGTACGTCACTTTTGCTTGGTAGCCGCGACGAGTCGTAATCTCCCACAGATGTTGTGCGGTCCCGGCGTCGTAGACCAGGAGTCACGTGGTGCACATATCCACCGTTATCGAGAGGTGTAAGTAAAAATCAGGCAAGTCGCAGCTGCGCGTTTGCTGATGCTTCGTTTGCGACCGTCCAAAATATTGCTGATGGCCTGACTCAATTCGCGCCACTTCCACTTCGGAACTACTGTCGCGATGCCCGGGTCTAATATCGCCTGGACAGAGATGCAATTATACTTTCTTATAATTATAATTTTCAACTCGCTGTTTTACACTCCATCCTATTCTTTCTAGCGTGTGCATTCTGACTTTCGTGATTAAAAAGAATTAATGATAATTAATCTTATCAGCATTAAAAACTAATGCTACCTTTTTCTCGGTGTTTTTCGGACTTTGCAGTTTCTTCAGTGGGTCAGTTAATCATTACACTCTATACGTCATACTTGATAAAGCGAGCAGCTTAAGAAAATATTGTTTTGCTTGCGTTGCTGTATAATACTTAGTTATGAGTAGATTGTCTCATCTTTGTGCAAATACTTGTGCATATTATTTGCATACATTTTTAGTCAGGTTTATTAAAGCCTGATTATAGATCCTGGTAAAAGTATACTGATTTATTAAAATAATCGTTCCAGTTACAGAGTGTATACTTTTTTATCTCGAGATAATGCATTTACTATAATTGGCCTGTAAGAAGTGTTGTCTCGAGCCAAGCTATTAAATTAATGGACCATGGATCAATCTCTTAATCTCTGTCTTTCGATATATTAGTTTAGTGGTATCTGTGAAGGGAAAATATCATTAGAATAAAACCAAAGAAATGTGTATTACATGCATAATTATTTTCTCTTAATAATAGGCAGCATATGCATATCCGAAACATAGCTGTATATTTACGACCTTTAAATTCTTCTACATATGCGCAGCTTTTGAAACACTTAGTTTTATTTTACAATATCATTATTATTTAAGCTCATTTTTGTATAATGATTGCATTGTTCACGCCCTTAAAGCGTGCACCTTAGGTTTAAAATTTTTTTGTATCAAGACCACTGTTTATCAAAATAGCAGAGAACCGCTTGTTGTTCGATTTGAGTTTAACTAAACAAACAATGCTTGTTAAAATTTCTGATCGTACAATCGAGATCCTGTTGCCCAATGCTACGCCAGGCTATTGTTGTATATTAACCTACAGGACCTACTGAGGTAGAGGCTGGTTTGAGTAGCTTGCTATTCCACACGGCAACACGAGTTTTGTGCTGGAAAAGGCGCTCCCAGTTAAAAAAATAATATGGCCATTTTCCAAAGACGAAGAACGGAAAATGAAAGAGATTTCAGAATCAGTAAGCGGAGCGTTTTTTCAAAAATGAGCGATTTACTCTGGTAATAATGATGAAGTCGAAGTTTTTGTCGGACTGCTTGAAGATTATTGCCTCGATGACTGAATAACACTTTGTACTTAACTCGTGGATGAACGCGACCGGAAAGATGAATACCTAAATAGAGAAGGAGATCACAATGGAACGGTTTATGTGATTGTGCCACATCACGTGGGCTTGGTCGCTCCGCATTTGTAATGTTATCGGGCATCTCCGCATCTTCACTATTGGCTGTCTTCGGAGATGCGAGCGCGACAATAGCAATGCGCAACGAGGCGACGGCGAAAATGGCTCTTGGAGCTGCTCTCGACGTTGATCAAGGTCGCTCAGCACGTTCCTTCATCAGCTCCGTGTAAGAGGTTGTCGGAGAAAAATGCAAATTATAGTAGAGACCGGTAGCCGTCCACTCATTCGTTTCTGTTTTTTTGTAGGTCTGTTGTGTTTGATAGGATGATGGTGGTGAACCAGTCAATCGTGCGTTGCGCGTTTTTGTTACGGACGTTACGCGGCAAGTACTGGTTCTTCTGTAAATTCAAGGGTTAACGGGTATTTTCGGAGAAACCACGAGGGCATACAGAATACAAATTTAACGCTCGATTCACACAGTCGGCCGAGAGGGAACCAAGTGGCAAATTATCATAGGGACAGTCTTTATTACTCGAATTACTTTCTCGTTTCCCTAAAATTTATACCAATCACAATTCCAACTTGTATTACTATAGTTAGATAAAAAGCTTTATAAGTAGCGCTAGGATTATAATTATGGTCATTATGATATTATAGTATATAGAATTTTCTAGGGGATTATAATATATGTTATGTACGTAGTAACGCAGTAATGCACGCCACGTTTTTGTGCATTTTCCCGTTATTTATAATATAATTGCTTGAAATTTTCCTGTTTCTTGTATTTCTACAATATTATATTCTTTGGTTAAGTTAAGCAACAATCACAAAACAGTTTTATCATAACGTTTCGGACTGTGTATATACAATTGCTAGTAAAAATTATGTTATTATATAAAATGCTTAAAAATTATAAATAATTATAATTAAAATGAAAAAGTGAAGCTTAGTCTAGAAACAAGAAAGTCCTCTTTTTGATCGTGAAAACCAGCATGCGTATTTATTTGAGAGGTGAGAGAGAGAGAGAGAGAGAGAGAGAAAGAGGGGAGAGTGAGAGGGAGAGGGAGAATGGTCACTTCCTTTCCATTAACTCTGTTTCATACTGCACTTTCCATCTCATCTAATTTAAGTTTGAAATTCAAATTTATATATTTGAATTAATTGGATTAATATATCTATTTGTCAAGTTTACAAATTTGGAAAAACATATTTATATCATCATGTGAGTACATTATTAAATAAGGCTGTGATAGAAAAACTGAGCTTCAGTATCACAAAATATACAGAAAATTACTTTAATTGTGTTTATATTTTATAGATTTTTATAGATACATTTATAGATACATGTGTAATTATAATTTATTACATAATAGGTATTGCTTTCTTTTAATAATGAATTGTTCGAAGAAAAATATTATTGAGACAAGAAAATAGATAAAATAATCAAGATAGAAATGAATATGAGAAAATCAGATTTTTATTCAAAATTCCAAGTATTTTTTTCATTTAAAGTAAATATTTTTCAATCAATTATGCAACTTACTATTTTTTAATAAAAATAAAAAAATTTTTTTTAAATATTTCATCTAAAAGTTTTTGAAATATATTCTTACTGAATAATTTTTAGATTTTTTAAAACATTGGTTAAGTATTTAGAGAGCTATTAAAGAAATCAAATTTTAATTCATTCATAGTATGGGTTCTATTAATTATAACACATAAAGATTAATATAGAAATAAAGTACTAAACAATATTTTCTGTTTCATTTTAATTTGAATACAAAGTAAAAATAATTGTTATCGAAAAATAGAAAAAGTATAAGGATTATGTATGAACCTTGTACTTGAAACATTTTTTATTAAACGGTGTTTCAAAATCTACTAATACAAATCACTCTTTAGGGTTATGTTGAATAAAGTTGAAAACTGGTAGCAATACGTTAAAAAACTAAATTTAAAAATACTTTCTAAAAATTATTTTAGATTTAAATTTTTGTCATTTGAGTTACATTTCAATCTTTTTTATTCTTTATTTAAGTCCTTTGGAAGTATACATGAAAATAAAAATCATATCGACGTTATAGTTGTATATTATGATATATAATGCACGTATGATACAGGATATAACCTAGTAATTTAAAAAATACCTTTTAATTTTTTATTGAAAGTCAGTAGTAACTTTCAGTTGGTAATTTGTGAGTTTACAGATAATATTTTTTTTTCGAGATAATTAATTACAAATAATACAAATAATCGATTGATTAATAGATATAAAATGATATGCTCATAAAAATAGTTCTATGACAATTAATAACCTATGTTTTGATAAATTAATGAGAAAAATTCTTAAAATAGAGTGCAGTCACAAAAAATTATAACAGGTACATCAACTCTGGAATGTACTTTTTTATAACTTCACATCAGTGAAGTTTAGAATTTTCATCAATTATTTAGACAGAAATATGCTTTACTCACAGTTTAGACAATCGAATTGTACATATCGAAATGCATAATCATTGCGTTATAAGCATTCGAAAATAAAAATAGTAATTCATAATAGTAAACTTGGCAATGAGTGCTACGAGAGAGTAATCGAATATTGCATTGGGTTTCAAAAGTGGCTCTCTAACGGCATAATCTAACAAAAAAGACTACCATTAACACAAACATGATACTATCCATAATTTGATCTTAGAAGAATCAGTCTTTCACTCACCTACGGAATACTACTATAAAAAGACTATACACCGAATACTTCTTTAATAGCCGAAGTAGAAGAACTCGTGGTTTCTCGTCTATCTGCGGCTCTTTCCTTTTCCCCCGCTCGCGTAATAATGGGCTTTCGCGGTTGTTAGTCTCACGCGAACTTCGTTATCCATGGTTCACGTCGAAATCGACAAAGGAAAACGAAACCGGAAAATGCGCGCCTTGTCGCCATCGTCGTTGTCGTTGCTGCATCTTCGTGCCCAGTCGATTCTTCCTCTCGCTGTCTCTTTTTCCCTCTTTTCTTTTTCTTTTTTCTCTCCTCCACCGCTTAGATATTGCCGTTTCTGACACGTAAATCCCCCAATCGGATCATTCATGCTCTTTTCCTTCCTGCGCCGCGAGTTCTCCGGAAAATATTAGTGGCTGGTAAATGACTATAATTCTATCTAGTTGATCGCGGAGGGATGCGGGCCAGTCATTTTACTTAGAAGACTGCTCTTTAAGTGCTTGGCGCGAAACTGTGACGTTCTGCAAGTGCACACTTGAGCTCATTGTTTTGCTCTTGGCTTGTTACTCAATTATTCATGGTCACCGGTGTGAGAGTTGTTCTCCGTTCCGATATTACAAGTAAGCGCAATTGAGCATTATTATATTATTATTATTATTATTATTATTATTATTATTATTATTATTTACAAATTATACTCCTGAACATTAATTAATAATTTGACTACTGCTCAGATTTTTATGATTTTCGTTTAAAGAGACAGATATTTTATGATGTAATCGTCAGTTTGGAAGAATTTCCTTGTAGATCTTGTTTAGGGACAGGCTTAGGGCTGATTTTATTCACGTTGATTTTTTAAAGCTGTGACTTTATAAGTCTATAGTAGATTTCTACTTCAATTTGATAACTGCAATCAACAGTAATTAAAGAATGAAAGTTTTTTCTTTTCTGTGTGATCTTTATAATTTATTAAATGAGAACATTTTCAAAATTGTCGCTTAAAATTTTGTGAAGTGCAATTTTACTTGATTTACTTATTAAATTGTTTTTAATAAATTTCACACAAGATCAGTTCCATTTTGAAATTTAAAAAATTTAGAATTAACATTAACGAGTGCTAAATTTAATTATTCGTTATGCTAAAATATATCTATTAGTACGCATTGTTAATAATATGTTTACATAATTTTTGCTTACTTTTATAGCTCTGTTTAGATATTGCTAATGCATTTACTTAAGATTTGTTTTAGATAAATAAATTTTTTTTATTTATTTATTTTATTTTATTCATTTTTTTCGAACTAAAGATGTTGAATTTTTAAGTTTTAATAAAGTTGAGTTAACCACCGGAGAGAAGCTTCGAAGGGTCAAGGCCAGTTCGCAAAGAACTTTTCAAATAAAAAAAAAATTAACACCATTATACAATTGGTAAAAAGTATTATCATTAAGTAATTAATATATTATTCTATTTATAAACAATATCATGCAAGAATACTAATAATTTTTACTTTTCAATATCTACATTTAGATATTCAAAAAATATATTACAAATTATAAGTTCATTAGCACATTAATATTTATATTTTTAAATAAAACACAATAGGTAAATATTGATTAATCTAATTATTTTAATATAAAAAAAATGATTTAAAAATTATGTGACATGTCGATTTTCTATAGCCAAGTAAAATGACATAGGTTATACGCACACCCTCAGTTTCAGAAGACAGGTTTTTATCAATCCCTCTTCTTTGTAAGCTATTAAAGTAATATCAAATACATAAAACACGAAATACTATTTATTGAATTTATCTATTTTGTGAGAAACTTGCTTATTTGTTAGGTAAAGAAAAAGGGTATCGTATCAAACGTTAGAAGTACTAAGACTTAAATAAATGTATTTAATAATTTGTAACTATTTCAAACTCTTCTTTATACAAATTTTTAAAAAAATAATCAAGACAAGTAATCGACCAAAATGATATTTTTAGCTTTTTTAGTTACAGGAAATAATTAACATTTAGTAATTAATCGTATTCTCCTGATAAAACAAATATATATTATATAGAGAATGAATGGAAAAAATTTATTCATAAATAGATTTTTACTGAGCCTGTAGACGTAATACCTAATTTATAAATTAGAAAATGAAGTATTAATAAATCAAAGGGATCATCTATGACTAACAGTACTGCCTCATATAATAACACCGTTTTAAAACATTAACAAGTTTTCTGATATAATTTTTATATTAACACAATTGATTTTTACTCTATTAGACTTATGTAGAAGTAAATCGATCGAAGGCTCCAATATTGTAGATTATTAAATAATATTAACTATCGCTCAAGTGTACGTCACTTTTATTCAAATCCTTTTATGATATTTTTTCGTAAACGATTTTTTTAATTTAAAATTGCTTGTATACAAATATTTGTCAATATTACCACTCGTTTAATTATATTATTTCAAATATTTTTATATATATTTACACTGTGATAATCAGCTTTATGACGCAAGTATTGTTTGTAATTTTATAGATATATTCATAGTTAAATTGAATTTTACAAATGTTAGTTATAAGAGTAATAATTTTGTCGTTCTAATTATATACAACAGCTAAAATATACGACATATAAGTGACGCGAAAAAGGTACGTTTGCTAATGTTGTAGGGTCAATTTTTATTTTTTAGTTAGATTTTAATATTTAATCTGTAAATGAAATTCATCTTATACATTTTTCATGTAGAAGCAAATAATATCTTGATGATTTATAATTTATGGAATTCGATTACTTTTATTCCATTACTTTATAAATTTTGTGTTGTGTAGATAATTATTAAATTTATAGAATTATATTTATTTTAAGTTTTCTTAAGAATTAAATCGAATTTCAATTAATTTAATAATTTTGTTATAATGTAGAATTTATTTTCTGATTATTATTAAATATAATAATTATTTCGTAAAATTATATACATTTTAAATATTTAGAAGTACTAAAATCACATATATTCTGTGTTGTATAATCTTATTAAAAATATCGAAAATTCGTTATATTTTATAATAATTTTATCCAATTTCACAATAGCTACACTTCATTTCGTAAATTTTTCATTTCGAATAAATTTTCAAATAAAAAAGTACATATTCATATTATAATTTATTACTGTAACACAATAGTATTATTGACAACTAATATTTTACGAAAAAATTTACATTTATTTATAATTGTTTACAATATTTGAACAAAGTAAAAAGTTGGAAATTTGTTTTAACACGTGATTGATTATTTTCAATTAAAACGATGAATATGCTTAATAGTAACGTGTAATTTATCAATATGCTTAATATACTTTTTAATATATTATAGTAAATTTCATTTTTTATAAAAATATTTTCATAGCATTATGTGTAACAGGAAAAGAAAAAATAAAGAAAGGTACAGAGAAATGTAAGGATTATCCATCACTTTACTATATCAGTGGAAATAAATTATGATTTTAATAAATGTTCCTATGAAAAGTTATAGTTACCATCACTTCAGAGCCTCTTAGTATTGCCTTTATATTTGGTTAACAAAAGAATTAAATCAATGAAGCAATTTTCAGATACAAGGCTTAAATTATGTTTATTGGCAATTTTCTATATTCAATACTTGTAAAGAGAAATGAACTGAAAAATTAAATTGAAAAAAAACATGAAAATAATATTCAATATTCGCAAGTGAAAAGTACAAAGTTTTTTGGTAAATATAAATTTTTTAAAAGTTTAGATTCGTATTCACGAAGATTTATATATACAAACAAATTGTGTACAAAAGAATTTACAACTGTATAAATCTCTAAAATATGTTTCAGTTACGTGTAATAAAGCAAAAAGAAGTTGGAATGAACTTTTTGTACGAGTGATTTCCTCTCGCAGACTGGGAAACGCTTCGTATTACTAAATAATGATACTGGTTTACTTCTTGATAAAAAATAATATTAGAATAAGCAACAACTTATAAGATGGGAATATAAGTCATGAGATTTATTATTTTGTATTACAAAGCAACTTTAAGATGTACAGACTAAGCGAAATTCGTCGCCCAAAAGTATTGGTGACTATACGAGATTATATATTTTCTACTGGTTGTTTTGGAGCTGCTTTTTAAATTTCGTAACTTTCGAATTTACGGTTCGTTAATTATTAAAAATTGAATTGAAGTACAAGCTATTGCCGGAGGTGGAGGAAAAAGAGAAGCTGTAACTTAAAAACGTGGTTATTTCAACAGATTCAATAATCGCGGTATGAAATTGAGTTGAGTTTGAGCGCGTATAAGAGAGAGAGAGAGAGAGAGAGAGAAAGAGAGAGAAAGAGAGAGAGAGGAGATAAACCAAGAATGGCTCAACAACGAACTTCACCGACAGTTGACCTTGAACGGTCGCCATGGTCTTGGTCGTCGGCGCCATCATCATCATTGTCATTATCATCAGCAGGGCGTGATGATTATTTAACTGGTTTCCGTCTTGCGCCATCATTGAACCTCTCATCCCGGACTCCCTGTTTTTCTTCCCCTGTCCTTTGGCCTCTCTAGCGTTATTTCTCTTATTATTATCATTATCATCGGCGTTTCTTCCTGGTGCTCTTCTTGAATTAGACACAATGCTGGTGCGCACAGTGCCACTGTTCCGGAGGGTTGGCCCATTCTTTTACGATCGCTTAGACCGGCGACGACTGCTGCACCGCCGCCTTTGCGTTCTTGTGCACAAGTGCTTTTATGCCCGGGTCCCCGCGTGATTATGACTCTCATTTCAGTCGCTGAAAAAGAATTTATCGCTCCCTCGATTCTCTTTCGATTTATATTGCACAAAAGGGTTCAAGCGCTCCTGTTTTTCCGAAATCCTGCGATTACCGAGAATAGCAGTTCTCCTCGTAAGTACGTACGTAGTCAACTCCGGAATTCTCGTAGTTTTGCACCCGTGAATTATTTACGTGCCTTCTTTGCTTAGAAAATAAAGCTCACAAAGAAGAACGATCTTTTAGGAATGTAGTATTTGTCGGAGCAACTAACAAGCATAATATTAACCCCGTGAAAAGCGGATGAGACTCCAGAGGCTGTTTTCTAGTGCCAAATAATAAAGCTTGTAACTCATAGCACATGCTGATCAGACATACTTTCTAGAATAATTGCAAGCTAAGCAAAATTAGTAAATTATTACTCAAAACGGTAATTATATCTTTGTACTGAGATAATTCGTGTCTTCCAGAGCGATTTACAAAATCGCAAAAGTGGAACAAATAATTATTACAATTTCATACGCATCCGAATAGAAATATTATTGCGTTCCCAACTTAGAAACAGTTATATAAAATTCGAAATTTTATTTAAATTTAAATTTCATGGTCTTGATGCTAATATTTCCACTAGTGATTTGGAATTTAATTAAGGTTTTAAAGTTACGGGCAACTTCGGTAATTGACACAGAGCACTATATTGCGGGTCAGCGACGCAGAAAAATTAATCAATCTTAATACACACCGAATTCATAAGCAGACCGTCTGAAGCTTATAGAGGTTATATTATGTTAGGTTTGTACATTATGATTGATTGATTTTAGGTCTCAGATTGAATTAAAGCGATATTATTGTAGTTATGACGATTATTTTGATAGAAAATAAAGCATGAAGTACGTTAGCAAGGGTACCTCGGTAAAGGGAAGTTATTCTTCTTTGAATGATGGTAGAAAATCGAGTAATTATTGATTTACATATTATAAGATTTTTGCCATTATAGGAACGCATTTATATTACGATACATAAATTATAAATACAATTTACAAACTCTGGTAGGACTTTTGCCTAGTTTTCGACAGCCTAATTAGTAGAAATTTACTGCTTGCACAGTAACCGACCATAGTAAAATTATCTTCAGTTATAATTATGAGTATACATCATTTTTAGCAGTAATTTTCAATTAGAAAAATGTCTTTTACTCAATCCTTTTACAGTAATAACTAATAAAATTTTGCTCGTGATTTAATGGTAATAAAATATAGCATAAATAAATTACCGTTTTTATTAATGAAATAAAATAAAAAATTAATAAATTATTCATTTTTTATTTTGTCGATCTTTTTCCAGCAGTTGATAAATTTGAGTATATTTTTTAAATTTGCGAAATTATCGGAGATTCATTTCAGTGTTAACAGATTGCATTTTTATTTAGCTACGTTAAGTTTGCTAAAGAGAGGTGGGTCTTACTAAATTAATACTTTGTCGTCACTATTCAGTTAATCTCCCCATTAAGCGAAACTTTTGAAAATTTCCATTAATACTTCATCGCAGTTTGCAACCTAATAATTTTATTGTCTTTTACAGTTTAAGTGCATTTTTTGCATTAAATATTCAAAGTCCTTTAAACAATATCGTTAAGATCGATCAATTGATGTGAGTCGAGTTGGACTGTACAACTTTTAACTGTAAAACTAATGACGGAGCACGAAGAGTGTGCAACTAATCAAGTACAATAAAGTACAACAAAAAATGCGTATTTTCAGTGTCAAAAATGTAGATTCTAATCATTGACGATCTTATTGAAGTAGTTGGGCAGCGAGATTAGTTACGTTATGATAATAATAATAATAATAATAACAATAACAACAACGACGATACTAATAATAATTACAATAATAGTAATATAAAAACACCACGCACTTACTGTAAACGAGCGACGAAGCAAAAAGCGCGGGAGAAAGGCAAAGGAAAGTGGAAACTCACGTACTCATGGTCGGCATCAAGCGTTGCATTTTCGTTTTCAGGATTAGACTGCGCAACAGATATAAGCTCGAGCTTCTGTGACGAAGTGCGGGAGCAGAAACGAAGGAAGCGGATTAGTGCCTTCAAGGCGCGTGAAACAGCTCGTCTTACTCCCGCACGGAATGTGTCTACTTCGCTCGTACTCTCGATAATTACGATTTTATAACGCATCCTGCAAAGGATCGAATTACCGGGACTCGTTCTGCCTTCATCCCCGTGTCCACAGCGTCTTTACCAGCACCAGAGTATAGCCGGGCAACAGCCTTTTGCATAGAGTGCCAGTAACGGAATTTCACGACATCGCTGGATTTATTGCTCGCCTCTTTATTCTATTCTCTGGACTATAGGCGGGAGCCGCTCCCCACGACTGCCCCTCCCCTGACGAGCGCGCGTGTTTACCCAACGAGTTATCACGCTCGAGGGCGCGGCGACGGCGCGAACAAGAGATAAAGTGCTAGGAAGACGATAGGAGGATATCGTCAACCTCGGCAAAGCGTTTGCCTTAGTGACTTTTGGAATGCGCCTCAGATTTGCGAGACTCGAGTTTCCGGTACACGCTACCTTTTTGCTCTCCCGGCACTAAAATGAATTTATTGTGAATGCATATGACCATATTAGTTCTAAGACGATATATGTAAATTACTTTTACATGCAAAATAATCGTTAATAACGGTGATCTCTCGCCCCGAGTTGGTGATTTATTTTTACAGAAAAGCGACAATTAAACTTGTTCATTGCAAGCCATTAACTTTTAACGAGTCTTTTATAGCTAGTTTCACTAAACCTCGCTTTTATGACACTCGTATCAATGGGCAGCAAGCATTTCCTCTGATTTCGTTTCGCCTCTTTTCGGCAATTTTCACCCGCTGAAAAATGCCCGATAAATTCAGCGAGCAGTAGCTTCAAAGAGGATTTTCTATCCAGTGCAGTGCCAAGTAACGACGTCGACCTTGCCTCACTACTCCTGCAAATAATGTTGTATTTCTACTTTTAGTGCTGAGTTTGGTCGTTTTATTAATTGCATTTCAGGAGTGTTAACTCGATAACCTGCGCAATATCCGTCATAAATTCTGCTCTAGCTCCATGGACTTTATTTAATTTTTATCGACTCCGGATCGAAAGTCGGCCGAGAACCGCCTTGCGTTTAACGCGAGTGTTGACAAATACTTTCACGAATAGAAGACGAGCGAACTTGTCAAGATTCTAATTTTTTTTAGCGAATTGCGTTTGCAAATGTAAAGCGGCTAATCAGAAAAGCTTTTAATTGTCTACCCATTAGCAAGTCTATTAAGGAGATTCCAGCAAAGTGTCGTCTGCAGTTTTTGCAAAAAGAGCTGCTGTTTTTATGCTTAACATCAAAGATAGGAAATCCCAAAGAAAGCCCAGGTGATTTGCATCGTCTTCCGCGTACCGATCTTGGTTAAATAATCCTGCGATATCGCGCGGTGCATCCTCGTAGTTCGAAGGCACAGGAGTTAATTAGGCGCGAGCTGCTGCCACTTTTAGCAGTGTCTGCGCTCGTTCACCAATCCGAACGCGTCAATAATATTTTTACAGCTAGAATCCAACAATGGCTCCTTCCTTCCTGCGATTACTCGCGGAGCTTCCACGCGAGTCTAATGGCGCGGGATAATATGAAGACTTGTGTAACACGCTTATGCTGCACGTCTCGCGCGGTATCATTGGTTCGTAGAGTCCGTGCGGCGCATCAAGTGCACGCGCTTCTCGCGCACAATGGGCAAAAGTGTCTTTTTGTTTTCTGGATCCAGCGTGCCCATTCTCGTCTTTGGAGCTCGTAAATCACGAATCATCTCGCACCGCAGTTAAGCCGCGCAGCCCTGCCCGCCTACATAGCCGCGATACGTCGCGCGGCAACAAGCCAACGGAGAATCCTCGAGTTGTTCTCGTCTTCCTCGTTGGTGCCTCGCTGGGCGATGTTTTACGACGTCCGCGTGTAAGGAGATCCTCCGAACGTCATTGTGTGCAAAGCACCACGATTTCCAAAGAGAGAGAGAGAGAGAGAGAGAAGAGAGAGAGAGAGAGGAGGGAGAGACATAGTGGGAGTGTAGCGAGTGAGAAAGCATCTGAGACCACTACTCAAACTGTTTCGTGTGGTGCCGCCACTCGATTCGCGGCATTTTTCTTCTCTCGCGAAACGAATCTATCCGTTTTGCTATCTGGATTAAAGTCGTTTGTAAGCGACGTTTACGAATCGCCGATGCTTTACTTTCCGAATGTAATGTCGGACTCCGATCTTCTATGAAAGGTGAATACACAGCCAGGTGTTCTCGAATATTTCGACGACTCGCTTTTATTTAGATTTATCCGTTAGTGCAAGTCGAATTTTTTACTATCGGAGCATATAAAAATATTGTTTTCGTACATTTCACTTAAATAAAATACAAGGCTAAATTTTTTTCCTCTTTGATTAAAATAAAATAAACTATAATTCTACGCTTTTTATTTTTTTAAGATTTAAATTCCCTCTCAGCCATTACTTTGCATCAGAGTAACATTCTTTTTAACAGAGAACTACATTTACATAAGTTGCAAAAGCGACAAATAAACTTTAATTTATTTTATTTTTCATACTTAAATTTGATGTAGATTTTTAATTTAATCTTAAGTAGTTTTAAATAAAAAACTAAAAATTCTTTTAAACACTTAGAGAGACAAAAAGAGAGAGAGAGAGAGAGAATTATAGAGAGAAAGTAATAGAGTAACAGAAGTGTATAAAGGTGGGCACTCAGGCACACGGATACATAGAAGGAAGTTACATTGTATTGAATACAATTGAAATATGTGCGTTATCTAACTTTAATTTAATTTAATCTAGTGAATTTAAATTAAAGTTAGATAATGTAAATCTTTGTGTGCAATATTAAGTGTATATGCATAATCTCACATATATTATATTAAAATTTACACAAAACATACCATAAACAATATTAATGTTTGCATTTTTAATAATTAAAAAATATTTACATAATATTAAAATTATAAAATTACTTGTATTTATTCATATAAACGTTGAAATTTTATAAAGCAATTTCAACAAAGTGTAAAAAAGTTACAAATTCACGATTAGTATTTATTACAACAATAATTTATTTACTCCATTTATATGCAGTTTATTGTCCAAAAATTTAGATACTAAAAAATTAATGTTTATGCTATTTTGATAATATTATATTTGATTGGTGTTTAAATGCACAATATATTTTATTGTATTATAATGTATCTCTGTTGCAGAGTACTTATTAAGAATAAATAAGATAACTAGATTAAATACTATATTTTTACCAATTGATTAAACATAATTTGCAATAATCATAAGTACTTATATATATTTTTTACGTATCTATTGTCTATTCTCGTTTCTCACGTATTTCTTTAAAAAATTTTAATAATAATAAGTGAGAATATTTTATAATTTTTTATATTAAATTTTTATTTGTTTTATGTAGAAAAAAATTTTTTTTTATTTTTATCGAATTATTTCTTTATAGACTTTATTTTATTTTTGCTGGTTTTAAGGTATTATCATAACGCTATAATATATTCACCTTAATTATCTAACTAGTAGTAAATATAAATATTTTTCTTTAATTAAGTACATACGATTTTAGTAATAATGTTCATATTATACAATTGAAATTGTTAATTGCTATAACATAATAGCTATTATAAAAGTAAGTAACTATAAATAAACAATTATAATGAATGAATTTGATTTATATTAAATTTAAATATTAATCTTTAATCATTATAAATACAATTTATTAAATTGAGACTATATTATTTTATTATAGATGAGCTAATAGTAGTGGTTTCTAGATATAGATGCAGCTTTTATGTAGATTTTTAATTTAGTTGTGAATCAAAATTATTGATTACACCTTTGTTTGAAGATCTTAATAAATTTATTGTACATATTTAATTCGAAGAAAGAATTTAATTCCTGATGCTATATTTGGGAAAGGTACTGCAAAAAATTTATTGTGTTTCTTTTTACTGTTTGTTTAAAATTATTATAGAATAATTGTTAAAAGAAATCAGATAAAACGCGAATTATATTTTTTCATGTAAAAAAATAAAATCATGATTATACGTTTTACATGTTAATTTATGTGAACTTTTAAACACTAACGCAAATGGACCTTGTACTTGTTTGTTTCCTGATTCATTAAAGTCCGTGAAGAAGAGTTACTTCACATTGTTCGAATAAATACTTGATAGGTTAAAAATTTATTATTTAAAGTAGTTCATCGTATTTTGTGATAATCAGATTCATAATAAATAAGAAAATACGAATAAAGATTAATGACTTATAAAGACCTAAATACATATTGCCTAATGAGTCATTTTATTCAATTTATCGAACAAGTTTTTCTTACAAACTCATAATGGGACCTATAAACATCTTTTTTCTAAATTCCGATTCAAAAGTTTTGCATTTCTAGATTAAAAATTTAGCGGTATTAATAAATAGATTATGTAATGAAAACTGATATTTTTGCGCTACACCACATTTGACGTAATCAGCATCCGACATTAAAGTACGCATAAATTATCGAAATAACGATGTTTCAGTTTAACGGCAGCAGTTCTTATGCAGTTAAATAATTAATGATAAAATTTAACGATTACAAATACGCGATAAAAAGTTTAATAGGGCTCGGAGGGTTCATTGAACTACTTCCTAGATACACAGATGTGCGCCTGCCACGGAAGCGCGTTGCGTTCAAGCTCATTTTTGCGTGCATCCCCGCGTCGACCGAGGATATTTTTTACCCGCTCGTAAATTGGAGGCAGAGGGGGGGGGTAGAAAAACGTGGCCGGGGGCCCGAGGCACACGCGGCGAGAGTAAAATTCGCGAAAGCTCGTTGTGCGTATGCAACCGCAGAGTAAAATGCGTAATACGAGAGGCTATGTACGCGCACCGAGGAGCAAGACAGAAGGAGTTCGGCATTGACTTTGATCCTCTCTCCTGTTCTCCCCTCGCCGCTCCTCGCCCACCCCCTTTGGAGGGGAATTCCACGCGGGCTTTTACGAGCGCACTGCCTGGAATGGGCTTTGGGAATATGCGCTCGATTGTTCTCGAGTGAGCGCTTCACTGAACTCTCTTTCCGCCTCTCTCTTTCTTTCTTTCCTCTATCTCATACGTAGGCCTCCGCCTCCGATGCCACGCCATTACGAGCTTCGGATAAAAGCGTATTAGGCTACTCTTCCCGCGCACGTCGACTTCCGCGATAGGTGCGCGAGGGTTGCGGCTCTCGGTAGCGCCTTGCTCCCACACTCCTACTCCCCGTCGTCACTGGTCGATATTAATCGAATGCGGCGATACACGTGAGTAGAATGCAAAGTGCGATCCCCATTGCAGATTTTACTAGGGGCCACGAGCACCTTTCCTTTAATGGATTCTGCGCCGGAGTATTCGTGGAAGACTGGGAGTAGTGCACGTCTTCAAGTTAGATTTTCATTTAAATTGGCGAGGATCGAGATCCCTTACATATTCGCTTGCGTTGCTGATTTATTCTCAGCGAAAAATCGAAACATCATTGGCGTTTCGATTTTCCACGGAAATTCTTCTGGCGAGTAATAAACGCGATTAGGCTGCGATCGGGAGACAATCGCTAAATCACAGCGAACACAATACCGATCATCCATCTTAACGAGAATTTAAAAACTTGCTTATTTGCAATAATTAAGGACAGTTTATGAGGCAGCCTATAACGGCTATAAAAGCTATCGAAGTTTCTTCATCTGCAGTTGAAATTTATTAGCTCTCCTGATCCTTGGATAAAAGGCTTGGCGGATGACAAACGCATTATAAAATGTATAATATTGCTCTTGCTTTTTCTGCTCACCTTGAGAGAAGAGGAGAAATAGAAGCGAAAAGAGAGGGACAGTGAAAGACTGGAACGAGACGGCGTGGATAATATATGAATCGATTTTTTGCCATAAAAGTGCACAACTATCTTTTAACGATGTATTTCAAAAAGCATAAACAGAAGGAAGAGTCGCGTCCGAGGGCTTCCGGAGAAAAGACGACGGTAATCTGTTGCAGCATCTCAAGTTACCAACACTGCACCGTCGAATCAACTGCCCTACGCCGAGGCACGTATCACCGAGGGCGAGAAAGCCACGCTCGATCGCGGCGACGACGGTTCGGTCGCTCTCCCCGAGACTTCAGGGGGACTCGCCGTACCGCCTCGTCATCTTCGATTGCGCGCAATCGCCGGCAGCTCCAGTGGTTCGCCAGCGCGATCGAGCCACTCAGTCCAGTGGCTCTCGTTTAGAGGGGAATCGCCTTTCTTCGCGAGGGAGCGAAGTTCAGGGTCGGTCAAGGACTCGCACGCTCTTGCCTAGCTCCCCGTGCCTCCGCCGAGGCGAGACAACCCATCGGGCTACTTGCTCCGGCGCTCCTCTTGCCAGCTAATGGAAAGTCGCTACGACGTCACCCGGCGACAGGGACCCTGGCAGGAAAGAAAGGGAAGGGCGGCCTGAAGACGCGAGGACTCGCGATGTCGACCAGGACCGATGACGCTCGAGTTCTCCTAGATCAACGCCTTGTTCGTGCGACACTCCGCCGATTTCCTGGCTTGTGAGTTCGGAGGGCCGTCAACGAACTAATGGCTTGAGTTACAGCAATGTTGATGTTCACGTGAGCCGAGAAAATGTACTGTCGAGCTCATCCTTTAATGATTTCGGTTTATCAGACTTACTGGATAATTGCTGGTTAATCGCGCATCGATGTAATCGTTATACTATCGTTATTTCGGCCGATTGATCACCTGAATAATTCAATGTAACTATTCTTCCTTAACTTACGATGGTTCTTTTTTGGAGACTTGTAATTATTTAGAAATTCAAATTTGCGTTTTCGGCTAGTTCCCCAACACCTTGATTTTAGTCAGATTATCCTCGCAACTTGTTTAAAATGTTTATTTAAAATTAAAAGGTTCACACTAAAGGTTCAATTATAGGAAAAGATTTTTTTAACTTATTAAATTGAATTTGATTAAATTTTGAGAATGTAATGATTATTAATCAACCATTTTGTCAGGTTGTAATTGAGCCGCAATACATGGATTGTAATTGCTCGTTCGAGTGTTAAAACTCTTATGTAAAACCATCTTTGGCTTCCTCAACGTAATTAATATTATTTCAACTTTGCATTATATAAATACTTGCAGTGATATAAACGAATGATGGCATTTGTTTATGTAACTTGTGATTGGTATTTTGCTGATCCAAGTACCGACTTGCATACTGAAATTACTAATTTAATTAAATGTATTTTTTAATTTATTACTGTACATATTATTAATTTAAAGATACATAAAATTTCTAATTTTAGTCATTAATGGACAATTCTAATACAGAATGTACATTTAGAATAAGATTACAATATTTAATGTTACTACATAGTACACGAGTAATTTAATTAATAGAGGAGAGTATAAACAATTTCATTCGTAATGCAGCTTTGCTTGTTTTTTATAAAATAGCTAAAATTATAATTTTTAATTATTAATACGTAGTCCGGTGTGCAGCTTTACTCTTACCCGAATATTGATAAAATAGACTTTTAAGTAATTATGATGGTTCAAAAGGATCTAAATCATGATGCTGTCGCATTTAATCTAGTGTTATTTCAAGAACACATTTTTTGTAAAAATTTTTAAAAATAAATATAAGCATTTGAAATATCTCATAGATTCATCCCTGAAGCTTTATTATTAACAATTGTGCTTGTGTACCGTAGGGTCATCTTGCGATACAATTATCGATTATTCTCCACCGCTGAATAAGTCTGAGTAATACTGCATCAACTGTGTTGCCCAATGAAAATTTTACGTTGATGATATTTAGTATCAAGACAAAGATAGTTAAACAGAAATCGGCGAATACGAGTGTAAGAATTAATGTTCATTTTTAGACTCGGGTTTGATACTTACAGTCTAGATTGAACCATTTTTCAGTAAATAAGATTTAATTTCTATGCTGAGGCGTCGTAAGTCCAGCTTAATATAATTACCGTCATTCTATTTGACTTAACTGCCTTCACTTTCCCGTAGTGCACGATATAGATAAAGACGCTGCAGAAAAACAGGAGAAATCAGAACTTTACGAGGCACTTAGCGTACCTAGGACTGCGTAGCCCTAAAAGCTCGAGCTCTCAAATCGTACATATAAGATACTTGGTTTTCATGTATGGATATATTGAATTCGATTTAAGTTATACGGCTTAATGGTATCCTTTGAGAATCGATGATAGTTAGGGTTTCGCTTGCGCGAGCACACGGCTTTTCTCTGCTCTGAGCTTGCAAATTAGCTGTTGTGCGGCATCATTAAAGCCAAAGAGCCCAGCGCGATGAGTTGCGATTATTCAGTTTCTCTCTCTCTCTCTCTCTCTCTCTCTCTCTCTCTCTCTCTCTATCAGTTCTTTCAACGCCGGTGTACATACTATATGCAAAACGAAAATAAATCACTGATTAAGTGGAAACCATATTTCCTTAACATTACTAAGACGGCGAGAGTTAGTTCCCCTTTTCTCTGTTTCTCTGCATATTTCTCTCTCTCTCTCTCTCTCTCCTTCTTTCTGTCTCTTTCTCCCACTCGAATCCACCAGATGACGTAAGGGGCGTCGTTCTAGGAGTTTGCCAATTTTTCTTCCGTTCTCAGTGAAATTATGAGGCTTCGTTGTCGTTATTGTTGTTATTATTGCCTTTGTTGTCGGCAGGGCCGCAGTTGTTCGGTTCCATATGGAGGAGATCAATTTCATTCGAAGCCAATGACCGGCGCTATTTATAGCAAAGAGCTGGACTCCACACTCAAGTTCCTATCTATACACGCGTCGTACGAAGAGCTGCATCATGCACTGAAGGCAAACCTCCCATCCCAGTCGAGAGCAGGCGAACTCGAAAGATACAGGAGAGTGAGAGGGAAAGGGTGCGCGAGAGAGGAAGAAAGAGTAAAGTTACGAGACTACGATACCGGCTTTATGCTCGCCGGAGGGACCCACGAGCCTTCGACATGATGAGATGCGCCAGTTCTCGAAGCGCGAAAATGCGCTCTATCGCGCGCGCGCCCAAGTTCTTCAGCGACTTGAAACGAGCATGAAAACGCTTGTTTTTCCTTCTCTTCCTTCTACAGATTCTGGTGAGAGGATTTGCAGGTATACGCGAGGAAGAACAGAGATAGAAGTTACGAGAATGAAATCGCGACGAAGAGAGGAAAGCGTATATAATGCTCGTGCATCTCCCCGGAAGTCTTTTGCGTAAATCGGCGTAGTTCGCTGAGTCGTGGCTCGAGCGGACAGGACGAGGCGCAGGAAGCTGGGTTGAGAGAAGCACTCCGGCAACAAAAGCATATCTCCATAGGAGGCAGAAGGGCGGGATGTGAGCTACGAGAGTACGAGGGTATGGGGATGTATCGTCGTGGCCCGCTCGGAGGGACATTCCGCGAAAGGCGAGCGATTCCCCTGTTTGATTAAAGGAGCTTTTCTTTCGTTCGCTTTACTCGAGCACAAGTAATGCGGAAGAGCTCGCTGACCAGGGGAGAGCCGCTGCAACCATGTGATTCCGGAATGACGGCGGTGCTAAGGAGGCGATACGCTAACTCAATTAAGAGCTGACTTATCTTATGACGTCCGTGCGAAACGGAATTAGCTTTGTCTTGCGTTTGCGATCATCTACATTTTCTTGTCCGTGGCGCCTGTGCAGTCATTAATCAGAGAACACTTGCTCGGCGCTTCGAATACAAGACTCGTACGCGTCCTTAAAGTAGGTGTGGTTGGAACAAAAACAGCTCGAAAGTAATTCACTACTCTGAAAACATTGGTTGCGTAAACCGCGCTTCAGGAGGGAGGGAGAGAAAGAGAGATAGAGAGAGAGAGAGAGAGAGAGAGAGAGAGAGAGAGTGGAAGGAAGAAAAGAAAGCCCGAGTGATCAGCAGGTTTTTGCGTCATTGCTGCTTGCGCCAGACCCATCGGAATTCGGTGCTTTTCTCTTTCTCGTAATATTTGTGAAAATAATTTGCGAGGAGTGTCATAATTTATTGCCCACCGCAGGTGTTCCTCAGCTCCCTCTTGTTGTTGTCTGTCGATGTCATCGCGTTTTCTTGTTACAACGATTCACATCGCACACCCTAAGATGGACTACATAACCGATGGATCGATGGAAATCGATGAAAACGCTATGGGTGGCCGAGGCCCTTAATCACTGGAGGATCCTTGTATCTATCTTGAACAGTCGTTGAGAAGAGAGGAAGGATAGGAATGAAAGGAAATCTAAGATAGCAGAAAAGCGGACGCAGATCTATTTCATCTTGTACTCTGAAGGCCTGTGCGATCATTGACGTTACATGCTGGTTATTTATACGAATAGCTTTTCGTACCTCTGAGTCATAGTAATGACTTTGAGTTTTTAATAAAAAAGGGATATGTTGACTGATGTGAAGCTAAAGACGGATATGACAGATGCATTACAAATTGTTGTTTGGATTTTAATAGAATCTAATATGATACGGAGATTTTATTACCTGATAAAAATCGGAATTCGTATCTTTGTTATCTTAATAGATGCAAAAGCATTTTGAAGCTACTGAAATCGTGCTAAGTGGCATTATATATATATATATATAAATTAAGATATGATTCTCTTAAGAAAATTAATTAAATTTCAACGAAGTGAATTCTGAATGTCAATGTATTTAGAGACGACTTTGAAATTGTATAAACCGTAATTTTTCGAACTTAAGATCGGTATTCAAACAAATGTCATCTACTAGTAAGGCTACTTTATACTTTAGTACATTCGTTATAAGTAAAAATGTAATCGCATAACTGATATAATACACGTGAACTTTCTTCTTGGAATCATTAATATTTTCATCGTGTTTGACGATACGTAATCACGGAGGAGAGTGATAACATATTTTAGAGTAAGAGAGAAAAAAGAGAGCTGTTATTTAAAGACTCATCTGTAGAGCAAATAATTCATTTGTAGCGGTAAAAAATATGTGACGCAAAGGTTCGATCACGATTGCAGCAATGCTAATCATAACTATAGCGCAAGTTAATCATTTTAGCTGTTGCAGCCGAGTCGATCGAGCAGTGCAGTAGGACCTTACGCAAAAAGTCCACCTGGTAGAAAGAATTAAGCTGTAACATTCCATCGAATAAATATTTATAGCTTTGAGGTACTTGACAAAGTTATACGTAAACGTCGAGAAGAGAGCGTCGATCCCTTCCTTTTAAATCGCGATGTATTAAAAGTGCGAACGATGACTTCACGTCTCACTTTACGCAATCCACCCGTCGTATCGAAACTTGTTTGATTTGATTGCGGCTCGGAGGAAGGCTTGCGCTGATTTCAGGAAGTGTCAAGGGAAGGGACGAACGCGGTCGGCGAAAAAAGCTTCGTTCCTTGGACTCGCCGGTGAAACTGGTTACTGAGTCCGCAAAAAAGCCTCTCGCGTCCGCAGAGGGGGACGTGATTTGTATCGTGCCTGATGTGACATTGATGATGCCTCATTAAATGCTGGTCGCCTGCGATAGGATCTATGCAAAGCAAGCGGCGATTTGTGTAGTTTAATAAATACTGACTTGCGGCAGGAGCAACTCGCAGCGATTTGTTCTTTACGACTCCCAATATACGTGTAGGATTGCAGCAGTCTATAGACTATAGTCTATCGTCCATAGTCCATAGTCTATATTTGTGCTCGCATGGTTATAAAGTCTCGAGTTTTATACTTTTCAAACGTATTAACTCGTTGCTAGAGCTATTCGATCTTGTTTACTCCGTCGCTTTGAGAATCGTATTAAAGCCGTTAAAAATACAAACTTAGATAAATTAGATGATTCGATTTTTTAATTTTAAATTTATAGCGTTGTTGGTGAAACCGGTTCATTGCGCTCTTAAACGCGACCTTGATATACTCAATAAAGCAATTCGCCGAACGCAAGCGCCTCGATAGAAATTTCATACGTCAGCGTATTAATAACAATTTTCAGCTTGACCCGAGGGTTGAAAGTGCAAAAAGAGCGGCTTTTAATTATTGCAGATACATAGGCTTCCGTGCCACCTTCCCCATAACGTTGCTCTTAAAGTTTCGAAAACATAGCGTTTGCAAATTGAGTACGCGAATGATGAATAGGCGAGAACTAGTCAACTAATTTCCCGAAAAATAATCGAGCTACTGTTCGTTGTAAGAGTCGACGACATCGGAATACATTATGACTAAGTTCCTATTCGAGTCTATATTCGTTACATCCCGCGCGAAATAAAATGATTCCGTTAAAGTAGTGTTATTTTTTGCAAGTGCGTTTTCGAGAAAATGTTCCTCGTTGTCCGTAGATATAATTAATGCATGAAAACAGGGGCTCCGATTATCGGAGTGGAAGATTCAATAGTAGTAACGAAAACAGTCCTCTCGACGAGCGCGTATCGTTATAAGCGCGAGGAAGAGAAAAGTCCGTTCGTATCTCTTGAGGCGCACTCAGCAAAAACGCAGCCAGTTTCTCCGATAAAGCAAAGTTTAATTAATGCTAGAGTGCTGCAATTCCATATTACTGATTAGTAAGCAAAATTTTAATTTTCCTGTTGCTTATAGCCGGCCGAGGAGATTAGTGTCTGGAGTTCCTGGAAGTGGCTAGCATGCGGCCAACCTCATGCGGGAGGACCTTAATTAGCGAGTATCGATTCAATTCTCTCGCGCTGTTTTTACCAATGCGCTCCGTGCTTTAACAATGCCTCGAACTTCTTTTTATTCGAACTGCGAAGACAAAGAAATGGCTTAGTAATGTCGACAATTTTCACGAATAAGCCGATAACAGCTTTCAATAAAATCTAAACTCCGCTGCTATGCTACACTTTTGTAATAACAAATAACAATTCTTCACATACATGTTACCTTATCACGCTTTGATGTGTTAATTTGATATCACACATTTATTCAGATAAACATTTTTGTACCATTATTCACTAATCCTTTTAAATCGCCGAACTATTTATCAAAATGATAAATTTAATACGACTAATTTTTAATTAATTTTTAATTAATATAAGAATAATGTTGGTGCTGGTGAATAAATACATTGTGTACTGGAACGATCGATGAATCTATATTGTGTGTCTTTCTATTATCGATAAATAACGATTAGTTTTTATTCGTAGAAAAAGCATGTTTTATATCCTACGACTTAAATGATGAAAACTAATAATTTTATTCACCAAAAGCGATTCAAGTCTTAATAAAAAGTTAATTTTGACCGTATTCAACCAACTGATTTAATTAGATATGCAAATTATCTATGTGGCGTAGGCAAGCAAAAAGCATCTCTTATATTTTTAGCGCCAAGTCAGAGTTTAAAGAAGTGGTAAGATATAACTGTAAATTAAAATATTCGAATATATTTATAATATAATGTGACTTTTTTACAAAATATACTTTCAAAGTATTAAAGCGATTCGAAGGACTCTACTTAAGAGTCATGGTTGTTACAGTGAGAAAATGTGCAGCGGTTCGACTGAGGGAATGCACTGTTGGAGGCTCTTCTAATCGGCCAAGAGCATAATGCACTTAAAATTAGCTTACTTCGGCCATCATGAAGGATGACTATTTCAAGGATGACTATTCAAGGATCACTATTTCTGTGAGACACTCACGAAGACAAGATCAACGAGCAAAAGGTAATCATTAGGAGGGCTTTGGTAGAAAAGATTTTATGTAGACGTCGTGTTTATTAAAATAGTATTACGTTTTATTTAATTACATTTATATTTATAGACATCATAGAATATTGATTTATATGATTTCATAATGCATTATTAATTTATTTTTTGTCAATTGCTGCAGTTTTAAGTGTCAACCTATTATGGTAATTTCAATATTTCCACGCGAAATAAATGATTTATCTGATTCTTCTGAAAAACTCTCTAATCAACATTTATGATAATGCGACAATAATATTTATGGATTATTAATTAATAAAAATATAATATTCTCATTAATATGAAATAATTCATAGATTAAATTTTTTGGTCTGGCACAACGAATAATCATTACAAGAAACTTATTTTTTCACAAAGATAGTAATAAATTTATATTTTTACAAAAGTACAGTTACAAATATTTGCCGAATGATCAAAGTATAAGAACATATAATTTATGACATGATGTTAAGATTTAATAAAGCATTATAGAGTTATTTAAAAATTTTTTTAAAATCCTGCGTGAAAATATTAAATTTCAATAATGCTGTATTCTTGTGAACACAAATACAAATGAGTTTCTTTTTGTATACAGAATAAAATAGATACTTATTAAAAAAAAAATAATAAAATTTTAAATATTATAGATGCTTCTAAAGGATACTTAAAACCATTACAATAAATTGTTACATGATGAATGTGTAAGTAATAAATTGTATATTTTTAAGAATAGAGCACTTAAAAGTGGTTAATATCGCGATAAGTTGTAGGAGTTATCAAATTACATTCGCTGATTTAATTTTTTGAAGAAACTACAGTTTTTTTAAATACTTGCAAAGCCTACGCTTTACTATTTTTGTGAAATGCATCAGATATGAAGTATATGTAATATAATAAATAAAATATTAAAAAAACGTACTTCCTGTACATTAATTTATGTTTAATAAAAAGTTTAAATAAAATTTAAGATCCTTAGATTTTGCAATGCGCTAAAACTGCCCTATGATGATCTCAAATGAACATTACCACAGATGGAATTATTTTTTGAGATAGATATGTTTCCACCATTTAAAGATGTATTTACAAGCAGAAACTTTAATTTTTTAATAGAGTTGCAATTACCACTACAAAATTTTGAAAAACTATTTGCTTTACATTGATCGTTTCTCAGTAAGTTTAAAACATATTCTCTATTAAAAGATATTTATTTTCCTAAGCAAGAAAAATGATTGAATACATTCGATATATTAAATAATAAAAGGCGAAAGTAAAAGATTCGGATTTTAGATGTAGTTTTGGAAGTATGCGAAACTTGAATACTAGTTATGAGACGTATAAAAGTACTTAATAACGTAAGAAAATTATACTTGAAAGAGAATTATGTACGATTTTACAATTCTCGACTAAATATAGTTATTTTCGTGTATGTATAATAAATGCTCGCTTTTCCATAAAAGAGCAAAGTTTTATCGTAGACGTTTCCGTAGTATCTGGAGAATAATTAACGAATAGCCCCTATCGGAGTTGTGACGAAATGAAGGACGACAGAGAAGCGAACAGAACACGTCAGCCTCTGGATTGGTCGCGTTACATTCTTAGCTCGGCTCTCGGTTTTAGCTACATAATAGCAAAATAATAATCCTCGACCCGCGCATCCGCTAGGAGCATCTCTAGTGGAAGATCGAGTTAGCGTTTGAAAATTCCTACACTTCTGGTGCACAGAAATATTAATACGAACATGTACGCGTACGGGTACATAAGTATACACTGTTACAGAGACCGAAAAGGTAATTACATCGGTGCGAGCTCTAATAATAGCGCGGCTTTTTCTCGGGTGTGAATTTTTCCTTTTGTCTCTCCTTCTCGTGGTAAGACAGGACGATGGGCTCGTTCGGAACGCACTGCACTGCGGCGCAAAGAGGGACAGAGAGCGAGCGAATGAGAGGGAGACAGAGAGAGAGAGAGAGAGAGAGAGAGAGAGAGAGAGAGAGAGAGAGAGAGAGAGAGAGTAAGACAGGGACGGACGTTGACGTCAGTGAGAGAGCGACGAGTGAAGCACGCTTCCAGTGCACCCGTCAAGGTCGCTCAAGGTCGTCGCTTCTCTCTCTCGGTACTTGCTAGCAGGGGGAGCTGCTTGCACGAATCTTGGGAGAGGGATATCAAGCTCAACAACCTTTTACGGTGTACATGCTTGTATAATAAACTAGTCTAACAGAGACGATCTTAAGCGTCCACCACCTACTCCTCCACTGCTTCTTTTCTCTCAAGCGTACTCTCGGCTTATAGGAAAACGAAAAAAAATTTTTAAAATGCTAGAGGTATGCAATCCATGGTTACGATTGCGTGCGCACGCCGTCGCATCGAAGGAAAGCGACTAGGACGAGGAGGAAGACGACGATGCCAAGTGTGAAATCGAGAGGAGTGAACGACGCGTACTCTTGACGGGCGATTTTTCGCCTCGCGCACGAAATTGGCTACGCTCGCGACGAGAGTTGGTATACGTGATACGTGAACGGGTTTTCAAGCCATTTCTTAAAGAGGAACGTCACTTTTCTCTATGAGCTCTTTTCTTTATCTTCCTCCATTACACGCCGGCAGATCCCCGCTGACTCGACTCCTCTCTTTCTCCACTTTTTTCGGTCTTGTTACGTAAAAAAGGCCTCTCCTTGGCCGCAGCAGTCTCAGCTAATCGAGCAGATTTTTCCTTTTGATCGCGCATCGCATTCCTTGACACCGTTTCCCTCGACTCCCTTCTACTTTGTGTGGACCACGAAAAGAAACCCGGGCTCGTGAAAAAATCCCGTCGTCGGCTCTCGCGTGACAGTTGCAAAACGCCGGTACTTTCTCCCCGGTAGGTGGAGCGGAGCGCGCGTCTAGGGCGGCTTCCTCGTGCACCGAGGAACGGTTGCGTAAGTTTGCGCGGACGACCTCCACCGCGGGACAAGGACACTAGCCGACAGCGGAGACTCAGCCTGGGTCGTTGCTCCGCGGAGATCTAGCGCGCTTGCGCAGGCAGCAGCTGGCGCTCGGATATCGAGTCGCGCGTTGCAATGCTTTGAGCCGAGCGCCAAGCGCCGAGTGTCATTGTATCCTCGGG
Organism: Platyscapa corneri; assembly: GCA_018907185.1. Lineage (NCBI taxonomy): Eukaryota > Metazoa > Arthropoda > Insecta > Hymenoptera > Agaonidae > Platyscapa > Platyscapa corneri. The sequence goes on from JACCHW010000004.1 coordinate 2,438,379, forward strand.
CGATCGTGCGAGGAGGCCGTTAAAAATTACGGAGCTCCCGCGGCTTTACGACGGGATGCGCACGCGTTCATGGCTGAAATACGGCGGACTCGCGTGTGCGAGAGCGCGCTTACGTACGCAGAAGTTTATTATAAGGCGTATTTCATCCGTGGCTCTACTGTTCTACTCTTCCACCCCTAGCCCCGAGAGTAAAAAGCCGACGATTTTAAATTTACTTTATGCGACTAAGATATGCGTTCTAGAGCTTAGGTGGATGCGTCGTGGATTTTATGCAGGCTTGAATTCTCATTAAAACCTCTGTGTTAATCTTGCCGATTTGTAGGGTACTGATTTTCGTATCCGAAACTACCTTCAGGCCTTCTATTTTCGCGCGTGCATATGCTGTAGCTTTAAGAAAGGAGTGCGGCTTTTATTGTTCTCGCGGAGCTTGTGATTCTGCGACTGCAACGAATTGAACAAAATAAATTATGTTGAACCTAACTATTATAGCTACATATAATTGCAAATATAATGCTATTGCGCGTAAAAAGGGAAGCTGAAACACGACAATCTCGTAAATAAAAAGGTATTAACTGCTAATTATAATTATAATTGTTTTAAGAATGAATTCAAATTCATCTGCATAATTAGTCATTTTATAAATTCGAATTAATGACTTCTAAAATATTGCAGTATGAATGTCAACGTAAATTAAAGGTAGGAATTTTCGGTCGGCATTCGATCTTAATGGAAGATAATTTTCTTCGGAATATTTTTAAATCTCGTTTGTATGCGGTTCCAATTTTAAGCGATTTGTTATCTTAGATTCCAATATTCTCTCCCGTAAACAGTCTTATTAATAACTTCAACGATTTTTTCGATAATTTATTGAAAATCTCATGCATAATATTATGAACGTTAAAAAACGAGAAAAAACATTATTTTAGCAAGGAAAATTCTTTGGAAATGGATCTTCGATACTGCTGGCGATATCTTATTTCCTATAAATTTTCTATACTTTTAATTTCTGGATTGAGTTTTAAATTACGTTATTTAAAAAAAAATTAATTCTCGAATTGAATTTTATTCAGGTAGTTATTTTAAGTATCTTCCAATTATATATTATTCATAAATGGTAGATGCACTTACAAAAATAAATGAGACATCTAGTAAGTATTACAACTACGCATCAGATAACGAATAATACTGGTTTCGTACTCTGATTCCTCGAACAAAATGTCTTTAAAATAATTTTAAAATATTTGCATTTTATTTTATATAATTTTCTTGTCGCTTTTTAATTAAATTTTATAACGTTTAAAGATAATTTTTATTACTGGCTTTTATATACAGTTTGAATTACCAGAAGGAACAATTATATTCTAAAGAAATTTAATAAGTAAATAATATTACATTTCGTGAAAAACGTATTCATATTGTTGGAGATTTTTCGATGTTTAAAATATTTATTAAATAAACGCGAAAATTATTTTAAAAACCTTACCTATTAATCAAAAGCAGTCATTAATAGAAAATCACTTGTAAAATCAAATAAATTTCAAAATCTTAAGTAAAATTGAAAAATAACAAAACACGTTAAATATAATAAAGTTGATAGTTTTGCCGAAAACATTTAATTAATTTTAGGAATGTATAAAACTAAACCTTCATAAAAATTAGTTTTCAATAATCTATTAACGATTTAATATAAAGTATGATATATTTTGAATGTTTACAGCAAGGCGTAAATGATTAATAAACGTGTTAGAATTTCTAAGTGTCTTAAATGATACATTTTCTGCATCGTTCAAACATTAACTTCTATCATATCCCAAGCGAAGGGCACAAATAATTTTTTGAATTATTTTAGATATTAAAGATTAAATTACGAACAAATCTAGGATATATGAAACTATATATGTTTGCTTAAAAAATAAGCGTAAAATTGATAAACCGTGATAGGCCTCGTCTACATTCGTAGGAATATGGAACAATTTTGAGAAAAATTTTTTAAAAACTACCTGTTGCTTATAGCCTCAAAAATATAATTATTTTGTAAGACCACAAACCTCGAAAAAAGGGAGGAGAAGCATCGCACGCGCTTCTATGCGTAACCGCAATTCGCAAACAATTTTATAACTGTATGTAGAGCAGAGGTGTTGGTGACATAAAGGTGGACAATCGCACAGACGCGAGAGCCGCTCGTAAGAAAACAACGACACTCTCTCCTCCTGTTTGATTCACGTGAGCCGGAGCAGTACAAAAACCAAGTTCCGGTGGACTCTCTCTCTCCTGTTTTCGAACGGTAAATTCGCGTTGTCAAGTGTCGCGGAGTTCGAGTTGCAAGGAGGCAGCGAAACTTCCAGTCCACCCGCGAATAAACTCGACGCCCCTGGCGGTTTAATTGGCATGAAGCGCGACTATTATCCGACAGTCCGTTGTCTTTTACTTATTATCGTTGTAAGTTTTCTTCACTTCCGTGTCTCGCGAGCGTGAAAAGCTCATCGCTTCATATTACGACTTTTTTTTATCGACTGAAGCAAGAGGTCTGGACATTTTTCCTGTGTCTATCTTTGACGACTTAAATGCGCGAAACTTGCTTAATCCTCAAGCATTTCCACGCAGCGTGAAGCAATTCATCTTTTCTTTTGAAAAGATATCTTGATTGATAAGATCTTTCTCAGGATTTGTCAAACTGAATCCAATTAGCAGGAAGAGGTCGTATATAAAAGTTAATCCACTATTGGATCCACGTAGAGTTTAATCTTTTTTTACTAAACTTCCACTTCGTTTTTCAAAAATATTTAAACTATTTTCTTGGTTTAGCGCGAGTTATAAATACGCCAGAGTCATTCCGAGAAAGGTTATAAATTGTTGAAAGCCGATAAACTAACAACTTAACGATCTTTTCGAATTGCAGCGAGAAAACTGTTAAAAGGTGATAAGTTTGCGCTGTAGATGATAAGAATTTCTTAAAATGGAACAGTTCAGATTAAAATAATATGTAATGCAAGTAGATAACAGATTTTTTCATTGTTACTTGTGATACCATTCTACAAGAATCTATGAAAAATTTAAGACAAATCAGAAACTACACATAAATTATGAGTTAAAACGTATTATTCTGAACCATGTTTATTGAGATAATATAGGGAAAATATTTAAAGTAAACTTAGCATTTGCATTAATTATGGTATATAAAAAATATCATGCATAGTAAAAGATCTACACTTATGTTTAAAAAAAAAAAATAAATTTTTATAATATTATAATTGAAATTTAATAATTCGTTAGGATTGAACAATTATCATCATATTTATATAAATATTTGATACTATTTACAATGATGTATCAATAATCCAAATTTGAAAATTTTAAGCCTAACAATAAAATTTGATCTTGTAACTGCAGGTCAAGTGTAACAGAATATATCGTTTTGTTTGTGGTATTTTATGGATAATTTTTTCAAGGTTAACCGGTAATGTTTTTGATGTACGATATTTAAATAGCTGTAAGAAAATTTTTCATTTAACTGCATCTAATTATTCTAATTGATAAAAAGTAAAAATAAAATTATTCTTTAAATATTTTCAGGCTAAAGTTTTACGTGTAACAGGTTTGGACTGTAATCACAGATTGATGTAAATGTTTAAATTAAATACGTTACACAATTTTTTTTTTTACAAAAAAAATTATTAATTGATTATACCTGATATATACAGCATTAAAGGTTAATATAAAATTGAAGTTATAAACATTAATACATAATTTTATTTTGTGTTATGCAATATTCTTTTTATTTCATTTTCAATTGGCATTAAAAATAAAAGTTTATGATACTTCTGAGTAGTAGATTTATTTGTAACAGATAATATTTGTAACTATTTATTTGTATTGTATATATATAAATTTAAATATAAAAAAATTCACCAAGTTTTATAATTTAGGTAATTTTGTATTCAAAGTTTTTTTATATACATATTTAACACAGTTTTTTAAAATATTTTTAAATTATCGATTGATAATAGTACATTAAAGAGAGGGTATTCACTTGCCTGCAAGCGAGTAAAATTAGTAAAAATTACAATAACAGAACTTTTGCAATTATAAAAAATGAAAGTGTGTTTAAGAAAAAATGCAAATTTACTTCTCTCTTAGACTACGATCTCTATTTTTATTTATTAAATATTGTAATTAGTAAAATAAATATTATAAGTAAAAATAAGCTTTATCTTCAGGTATATCTGTAATTCTTAGAAAAAAAATTAAAAAAAGTTTAATTGATAAATTGTTTAAAACTTTTGTTGCACTCTTTATACGCGGAAGATGACTTTTTGAATATCAAGTTATTTTTTTAACCGACTGAATAGAAGTCTAATTTAAATATTTTAATCGAGTAGCGTGACAATAGATACAGCAAATTTTATTATTACATAAAATCAAAATACATTTATATATTAAATATATTACAAAAAGTATATCATCCTATAAGAAAATACTTTTTATTTCGAAATGAATCGCAATACTGTATGCGTATAAAAAATCTGTACATATTTCTACTACAATTCTCAATTAATTTTGGAATCATTAATATTTTAAAGATAAAGCGATTATTATCTTGAGAAAATTTAATAGGTATCCGAAGAAATAAGAAATTTATCTTTGACTTGATCACGAAACAGTAATTATTCTGTTGATTCAATTTATTAGCAAACGATTGTTAATCCATCAAACATTTAGTCAAACTTTTAGGAAATAGGTGAAAAGACTTTTTTGACGTTGTCTGTATTGAGTACAGTTCTTTTTATGAAACTCAACGATGATAAAATATGTTAAATCTATTGTCAATATCGCGAATCCTGGTATCGAAGAAAAAATAAAAAATCAGATCATCAAAGTACAGGTAATGGTAACGCTGTTTAATCTCCAGCGCCCAACTCACCCAAATTCTCGTTTTGGCGAGAGAAAGTAAAAGGAAAAGGATCCATTTTCGTGCCTCAATTTTCGTATTCACCCAAAATGTTTTTACTCTTGACTAATTTTAATATATAGTTCATTGCCCCGACTTACACTTAGTATGTTCGCATAAACGAAAATTCCGCTCAGGATTGCTTAACGTCGGATACGATGTACTTCATAGGAAAATCAATCAGTTTGTTTGATGCCCACCTTCTTCATTCCCATATTTTTATTGTGTTAAAGCAGGCTCCGGAGGCTGTGACTAATTTATCAATTGCGCGCGCTGCACGTCCAAGTCACGAGGAGTCGCGTCCATCTATCACTAGACAAAGATACGATAATTTGTTTTCTTTGGGCACTCGAACTGTATTATTTTTATAAGTAGCTCCAATCTTTTCATATTTACAATGCCATTTAATTGCCATCTCGACACGCGCCACTCTTGAAATTTCAGTCTTTAATACTTTACGATATTATGATTAATTTTTTTACGATATGTGTATTACCGAAGATACGAGGATACTCTACAGCGAGTCACGTATTTACTTTGCAACGCATATTTTATTTTCAAAAAGAAGACTTTTACAAATACTCAGTGAATGTGTTTCGTCTTCCTCTTCTTCTTCTTCTTCTTTTTTGATATACAGTTTAATTTGTATTTGCAGGACTTTACAGTTATAAATTGTGAAGTCGTTTTATAATGTTCTTGTGTAAATTAACCAAGCCTCGTTAATTTGACCATTAATATTATACAATTGATGCCAAGGTGTAGTGAAATTTAAATTATTTTTAAATTGAATAGTAATGTCTTTTGCGTTATTATATTCTAGAACATTGTATATTAGGTTACGGATGACTAAATTAATTTAGTTACTACAATTAATGCACGCATTAATAAAACTTTGTCTAATATATGCTTGATAAATTATTCACAAATTAAACCTTTTAATATAACATGCTTGAAATTTCATTTAATAGCATCATAAGTTATCCAACAAATGAAGTGAAATTAACGAGTAATTATATTAAAATGATTTAGTTAGCTATGCAAATTTAAAGTTTGTAGTTTCCTTTTTATTTTAAATTCTACAAAAAGCAATATATTGAAATAAAATAAATTTATAAATTAACGAAACGTAGCTAATTATTATTGTTTATAATAATATATATTTTTATACAAGTGATTTATGTGCTAAAATATGCTATAGATGCTCAGTTTAGAACAGAAAAGGAAAAGTATTTGTATGCTTTGCACATGTAAAGGCAGTATTTGGTAGTATAAAAAGAAAGAAAATCTGTAAACAAATGAAGCAAGCGGGTGTTAAAAAATATTTAAAAGATTGTTTAAACGAAATTTACAAAAAGACAAAGAATAAAATCTAAATTAATGAAGAAATAATAAATAGGGTAAATATAAACGAAAAGGGGATTGAGATAAAGATGTTCTTTGAGCACAACTTTATTCAATGTAGGGGTTGCAGATATTGAGGAGAAACTAAAAGCAGCAAGAATCTCTCATATCAAAATTGGGAATATAAGAATAACATCCAGTACTTATGTAGACGATATAGTTATTATAGAGAAAAGTAAAAGGAAATTACGAGAAATGCTTGGATATTTAGAGATTAACTGGAGAGAAAAGGATTGAAATTGAATACCGATAAGGTCAAAAAATGCGGTTTAAGAAAGCAGAGGCAAGAAGAAGAAAATACTTTTTTTATGGAAGGAACATAAAATAAAAATGGTCAATCAATTTACTTGTCTAGGAGATAAATTCAAGTAAGATATTAAGAATAGATTACATACAAAATCAATGGCTAAAAGAGCAAACATAATATTGGGAAAGATCTGGAGCACAACAGTAAGATTTTTGATACTTTGGTAGAAAATGTGCTTATATATAGTGCAGAAATTTGGAAATGGAACAATGATGAAGAAATAGAAAAGATACAAAAGACATTCATAAATTGATGTCTGGGTCTAAGCATAAATACACCTGATAATGTTATAATCTTAGAAACAAGAAGAAACAGAATAGAGATATAATAACTGCTAGAAGAGCAATAAGATTTGGAAATAAAATATTAAAGAGCGAAAGAATGGAAACGGTAAAATAATGTGTAAAGGCAAGGATAGAAGAAGGAAGGTTGCATGAAAATAATAGATTAAAAGATAAAGAAAAAAAGACTACCTAGCAAAGAAGAATAATTTTCTGGCAAGGCATGGGATGGTTATGGTGTACGTGGAAAGAGAAATTTGAAAATATCGATGTGTTGTTGGATGAAGTAGAAAAAATAATGTGACAACAGAAGCAATTATGGATAAGAATTTTAGAAAGATCCAAGTACATGGACAATGTATGTAGAACATCATAATAGAAGGCATGAAAGATAAAGAATATGTGTACGTGAAAAACGAGGAAGGGAAAAGAAAATCAGGAATGAAAATTCTAGTAAGATTTAGTATGGGTAATGAGACGAGAGGGAAATAAGCATTAGTTGACTTATATTTACTTATAATTAATCATAAGATGTATCGTGGAAGTGTACAGAGAAATAGAATACAAGACTGGGAAAATAGTATGAAAGGGAGTTGAAAAGATATATGTCTTCTATATAAAATATATTAGAAGATAGATAGATAGATAGATAGATAGATAGATAGATAGATAGATAGAGAGAGAGAAAAACAAGAAGGTAGATGAATAAGAAGTTAGAAATATGTGTAATTGAAATTTATTTGAACGTTAAGTGTGAAGTCATGGTATAAGAAGTGAAGTGTAATACTAAATATAAATACTTTATATGTAATAAAAATTTAATCATAAGGAAATTGTTACCAAAATGTTAAATATAAGTAAAAAGTAACAGAATTTTAAGTCAAAAAGTAAAAAATATATGTGCGTAATATGTAAGATGTAAAAGTTTATATGAAAATGAAATGTATAAATATTCAAATGTATAAATAAATCTTTTAATGCGTTATAATAATGTAATATATTGTTTAATAGACCAACTAAGTAACTAAATATATTTAAAAAAATAGTTTTATGTAAATTGAATAATGAAATAAATTTTCAATTAAGAATTAAACAGTATCTTGTAACGACTGTTACAATAAATTATTATGCGTTAATTAAAATTTTTTGTTTCGAAAAAATGTTTAAGACTAACGCTTGTAAAATCATATTTCATTGACTTTTAATTTAATTTTATAGTATTGTTCACATCTTACATCCTCTATTTCGGAAACTGGGCCAACCGAGATCAAAGTACAAGCATAAATGTAATTTGTAGCTGTCGAGAACATTTCTCGAAAAATAAAGAAAAAATTAATTTATCCACGGTTTGGCAAAGTTATCATTAGTAACAAATTAACAAATAGAAGCGAATCTTTTTGTTTGTCAATAAAAAAAATATCAGCAGTTGGATTTTGATGTCAAATGTTAATGGAGATACCTAGATGTTTATTATCAATCATAAGTATCTACTGTGAATTTCATTGATATCGAAATATATAATATATAAAAACGTTTCGAGTGAAATGGTGTCTCTGTGAAAGAACAGAACTAGAATTTTTTTGGAAAATCGCAGCATACACCCAAACGAAGATCGACACCGTTATGAAAAGGCCCTTAGAGTCTACCAGAATCACCGATCGCACAAATCTTGTCGAAGCAGATATAAAACGTAGTTGCAGCTATAACTGCACGTTGCCTTAATCTAATTAATAGAAAAAGTCACTCAGCTCCGTTGAAACTGGTGATACGTAGTGTGAGAAAGCGCGCGTGGAGATCGTGTGCGGCTGGTAGATAGACAAAGGGAAGATTCTCAAGGCGTGTGTATAACACACGTGCGCACACATTCGCGTACACACGCATACGCGCGCGCACACACACACACGCACACACACTCTCTCTCTCTTTTATTTCTGTTCCGAGGCAATTAGCATGTGATAATCCTGCAAGTTCATTAGTTGCCCCTTTGTTCGAACTCGCCCAGCGCGCTTCCACCGGTGCAATGTGCCGTTGCCGCGTGGCGATGCACTTCGCCGTCGGAAAATTAATTCCACGCGTGGCGTAGCCAACGAGGTCGACCTCACGATACGCCATCGATTATTTTGCTTGGAAGAAGAGGAGCGAACGCGACCTTATCCTCTTAGCGGAACCCCTCGCTTACTGTTACGTCATTAGCAAAGCATCGCCAAACTCACTTTTCCCGCGGCATCTCGCCAAAATACGGTTATTATAATAGTTATTATATTCAGATGCGCACAGCCCGTCTGGGATTATCTTTTGTCCTCGTTGCTAGGAGATAGATTTTCCGAAGCACCACCATTGGTTATTGGGATTGATATTTAGGAAGTTTATATTTTTGCACGTATTAACTTGGCTCAATGTTTTGCGCCATAATTTATGCTTTACGAATAGAGTAGATCTTCTCTTGCGTATATTTTTCACGTTTACAAATTAAAATTAGAAAACTCCATTTGCCTAAATTCTTTTAAGTACACATTTTCTTTTGAGTTAAAGGGCATGGCTATTCATCAGCGCACTCGATTAAAGTGTCAAGTATTAAAGCGAGAGACACAAAGTAAATTAGAAACGCTTTATCACACGACTATAATCAATTAATATTAATGTATTGTATTTCAAAAATGATGCTTTCAAATTATTATATGGAAACTAAGATTTGTGTTGATATTTTTACATGAAATTGTGTATAAAATTTCCGACGCACGCACTAAAGAAGCATCGAAAGACTCGGATGGATATTTTCGTCGCAAAATGATTCCCCTAAAATAAAAATCTATCTATTTCCTTATTCTTATCGCAACAGTTAATTTAATTCGCGAGAAATATCTTGCAAGATAAAAAATGTCAATGGCAGGTGTTACTGTCTTTGTTCGACATTAATGTTTAAGAAATACGTAGGTCTATCCGAAAAAGTTAGTCGAGCCGGTATCGTTGTACTCATCAACCTCGTCAAAGAAGCTTTTTTGTTTATCGTACTTCAGGTGTCGAACCCGTCGCGCCGAATTTATTCTCGGGACGCTCTTCTACAAAAGTCTACGCGAACGTACAGAAACCGTTTCGGTTGGGCAATTGCTTACCCCCGTAGGTAAGAATGCGCTCGGAGCGCGGCAGACACCAGACGCTTGATCGTTCGAAATTCGCAGTTAAAGTGATGACCTCGTGTGAGGTCGCGCTGGGTGTGAGCAGTCCGTACTTACGTCGGAGGCCGATTATGCGCATACCTATGTAAGTCTGGCTACTCGTGTATGTAAAGAGTGAGCGGCGTTACGGGTGTACGTGATGTAATGCAATAAAAAGCCGAGAAAACCGAACGGAACCCGAGATTCCGCAACCAAGTGCGTATGCATGCACTATATACGCACGCGTACGTAGCCGGAGTTAACCGGTTTTATAGATTATAGATACTTCCCCGCGTCAGCTTCTAGAGCGATACAGATATCCGATTTGCGGTGCAGCGCGTGCACATCCATTGCGGCTCCTTGTTTCGCTTCGGCTTGGTAATATTACGAGCGCGCAAAGAAGCTGCGCGGAAGGAGGCGAGAAAAACGGAGGGGGAGCGATCGTTCCGGGTCGTAAAGATGTCCAGCTGCGCGCGTATGTACCCACAGGAGAGTAAGAGAATCCGTTTCGATCCGCGGCGACGAGGCTGCGAGAGCTACTGATACCGTTCGCGCTCGAAACGTCTGCGGCTGGGCCCGTTTTACACGCTTACTGTATTTCTCGAGGCGAGTCGCGCGCATTTCATTCACGACTCAACCGGGCCAAGGAATTTCACCCGCCTATTCGAAAGTTATTACAGACTTTGGCTCACTTTAACGGCCTTCCATTTCTCCGAAAGTTCCACTGGGAACGCGGGTTGCGTCCGAGGATTATTATGCCATTATACTCCATTTTATTTCTCTTTATTTCTCTTTGCACATTGTTGGACAACTTCATTTGAAATTTCAGTGCCAGTGTTGCGAAGCCTTCGATGTAAGTAGATTATTGGGTTTTAGCTAACGGTATTGCCCGCATCCAGGGGCAAATTTAATTTGGGTTCGCTTTGACTATAGATAATTTTAATGGAATCCTTGATAAAATATCGTTTGATACCAAGGCACCGAGTTACGTTGCGTGTTGAGTGCGCCTTTTCGCGCGTCCGGTAACACTAATTTTGCAGTCTGCTTTTACTAGCAACTAACTTCCACGGCACAATGGAGAAATATCTCTTCATCTTATTCCAAAGTCTCACACTTATAAAGTTATTAATAATAATCTTAACGAGGGTTAACGAGTGAAGACGATTTTCGCCCATTTTTGCACTTATGACTGCTTAAAACTGGCTTATTGTAATTCAACGCTAGAAAACTTTTAACAATCATCAGATAACCCTCTATCTTTTAATAAGTTCGATGCAGTTGGATAAATAATACATTATACCAATTAACTTTAATGCTATGATCAGCAATAAATTATATCCTATAAAGGAAATTTAAACTACTTAATTACAACGAAAATGTTACTGCTATTATGTGCCTGTGTACAAGGATCTTACATCATTATGTGAGAGTATAATGCTTTGGATGAAAAAATATGCTAACCTTGCTCTGGGAAAATCTGTAACAATACGCTATTTCTACTTGACTATCACTTAAACATTAGCAGAAATTAACAGACAATAACATCCATACGACGTTAACAACAGGTTGTAAAAGTTGGCTTCGGTTAATCCTTTACGTGTCTAACGCCGCAATGTTAGCTTTTTGTCAAAATTTTAACGACAAGCCATCAACACCGACAAGCATAACATTTGCCATGTTAGTGTTGGTATCATTGGAATAGTTACTTTAGAAAGCATCGTGCACTTATTGTGTTTGTTAAAATCATAATTTATGGATACACGTGCCTGTACGAACACTTTGTACACACATACTTTGTTATACGATGGCTATTCACTTTTCTATTACTTACAGCTGCTAGTTTTATCGGCGAATTTCTGCATACATGAATTTTATTGTCACAATTTCATTGTTTGACCGAACGATCGAAAAGATACTGTCGTCTATAATTTATTGCGTATTGTGCATGAGTGAATTAATTATTTGCGTAATTGATAGGGGTGTTGTTGATTTAAAGAAACTATAAATCTTTCCGTAAATAGAAAATGGAAAGAAAATGATTTCTTTCTAAACGCTTTGGGAACACTTAAAATTAATTGCCTTCTTTTTCAAGCATTTTTTTTTTTGACGATGCTTATACTTAACATTAACGTAAAAAAAGTTGCGAAAATTTATCGAATTTATACTTAAATCGTAAAATTGTGCAATATCTCTATTTCGATAAATTCAAGTCCAAAGGACGTTTGGCACTATAAAAAATCATTGGATTTATGACGGAGGTATTGGTTTAAATCTTCATTCTTTTACGCCCGAAGCATCAGTTTTTCATCAGTGCAATGAGATGCGTTGGCGATGGCGTGTATTCGGATAGTATAATTTGTAGAGTACACATGAATGTACCGCTATAAATAGTTCGGAGTCTTGCTCGTGTTGTTGAAACACATAGATTAGGATTAAAAACTCGTTTCCTCCGTATTAGCACATTCGATAGAGCCGTTTCTACACGCTCGAAAATATCACGTAAAATCTTAATATTTATTTATATTAATAACGCGTGACAGAGCGTGCACGCATAAAACAAGCGCGAGCTTGTAATTCACTTTTATCATGCGGTGTCTGTTCATATTGCTAGTTTTGCAGGATGATAACGTCGAGTCGGATTTGCGAAGCCATTTTAAGTTTCACTTTGTGCCGCACAATCGGCCGTACAACTATGACTTCCTTTGCGGATAAGCATCTGCCTATCACGAGAGTCTGTAGTATTAATTTCATTATCCCTCGTGAGGCTGATATGGATGCTCTAACGAGTTCTCTCGGGACGTTTGCCGAGAGTAGCCGTTTCTTCTCTGGTATTACGGAGCGATACCTCGAGTGAGAAAGAAATGCTAAATCGTGAATGGAAGACGCCTACCAAAAATATTCGTTTCTACTTATATACTCGAGCCAATTTTTGTTTCGTTTCCCGATAAGCGACGTGTGTTCCTTGCTTTGATTTGCGCTATAAATTTTCGATCGATGCTCAGTATCATCTGATGATCCGCCTACGAAACCTTGCCTCCGTTTGTGGCATTTCGCTTCTCTGGTTCGAGTCTCTGACATTTTTCCATGCAGCTTCGGACACGTTTTCACTGGACTTGATGTCAAGTTACAGTCCGTGCGATTCGAGTGTAATAGAAGTCGGGCAGTCGCTCTATAGTGTAGTTGTAGTATGCTATTTAAATATAACAGAAGCCTGATATTTGTCTAAAAATTTAGAATTAAATTGTGTCATATAAATCGCGAGTGAAACTTTTTGCAGAACAAATATCGCTTAGCCAAGAATATAACGTAATTCGTATTGAGAATTGTACGTAAATCCGATCGGCTTTCAGAGTTTTATACTTGAATCCATCGGATTTAACAGTCGTTTCAAAGTAAGAAAATTCCAGAGTATCAAAGATGTAGGTAGCGTGTGAATCTTCAAAGTAGCCGGAGATTATGTTCCGGGAACAATTTATTTTAGGATACAACAATAATCTCCGCTAATGAAAGAGATTTTCCTTGAGAAAAAAAGGACTCTATCGGCATAAACGAACTTACCACTCGAGATTGCACAATTAATTGTCGGAAGGGATGTTAGGGAGGTTGTCTCCAGTGGCCAGATTTGCAAATTTCCGATTAATCGTGGCCGAGTATGAAGATGATGGAGGGTCGACGTCAGCTCGGAGTCCGTGAAAAGTGCCGCGGTAGCGAGAAGCGAGCAGCTGAATCCGTGTTGGACTCGGATCTCCGTAGGATTCGCCTGGCGCAGATGTAGAACGGTGGATAGTGTGATATACAGTTACCTTGACACGGAGGCGACGCATCCTTGTGGCAGCGCCTTGAGCCTGACTGAGATGCTGAGCTAATATCAAGGGCGCCGAACGGGGCCACTCGCCGCAATCGCTTGCACCGCGTGGGAAAGCCGCATGGAAATTCGCACTCCTGCTTCATATTTGACTTTTAATCCACCCTGGGTTTTATGGATCTTGCTGATGAGAAATTTGTCGGCTAACACTGCACAGATGGAAAATTGCGCGGCTATAGTACGCGAGCGCGAAGGAGGACGCAGACGATGGTTCGGTCGAAATACCCGGGTTCATTCGGTGACGTAATAAGGGAACAAGACCGCGGTGACAAAATAATTTATGCCTTTCATAAACTGCTCTCTCGCTCGGTTTTCTTCTATAATAATGTTTTACTGCGCAGCTGCAGGGATTACGGTCTGCAAAGTATTACTTGTATGGCTTCAGAGGGATTCGCGATGTTTTGATGGTCGACTGAGAGTTCAGCGATCGCGCCTGCGCATCGCAGCGCGTCTTCTACAAAGGATTTATTGAAACTAGCTATTATACGAGTCAAATAAAACAGCGTAATGGAAGTTTCAACTTTATTTTACGCTCATCCTATCATTACCTTAACACATTAAATATACATGTTAGGTGCTGCATAAGGCCCATTATAATTTCAACATGTTTATACGTGTGAAATTGCGAATGCTATTTATTTTAACATACGTACTCCGCACGCTTGCCGACGGACTTGTACCGTCGATAGGTTTACAATTGATTGTACAAATAATTATGCGAGAGATAGAAGTGCGTTAATTTTTTTTACATTTTAATGCAACGATGAATCAAACTCAGTGATTTAGTACAGCAACAGGGATAAATAATTTTCAGTGGTTGACCGTCATTCGCGTGAAAACGACACCCATTCCGATAAAAAGGTTATCGCAAATCTGTTATACACTTTATACAGCCTTTTATCAAGAAGTTCGTTTTCGTGTATAATGTACAAACCCTATTCTGTTAGCGCGTGTGATTCATCGGTGAAGACGATCGTCGAGTGTTTATCAACTGCAAGCCCTGTTTTACATATGACCTCGAGTGCTTGTTCACACATGCATATACATATCAATGTGCATATGCAAATATATGGTAGCCAAAGTAAAAATATGGAGTACGCAATCAAACCGAGGCGAGGGAGTCGAATAAAAGCTAAGCGTTGTAGATCTATCTAAGGTATGTGAGGTGAAATGAAGGAGGCTACACAGATAAGGGTGTCGTCGTCGTTGTCGTTGTTGTTGTCGCCGTCATCACCACCACTGTAAGAGAGGGAGAGAGTGAAAAGAAGCTGTTGATAGCAGTGGTACCTCATCCGAAACGGTCACGAGGGTTGTCTTGACGAACGCGCATTTATCCTCGTCTTGAAGTACGTCTACGTTTACTTGAGGTTTAACAGAAACTAGCACACGAACGTATGAGTATTTTCGGTAGTGAGTGCTTCCAATCCTAGAATATGAGATCGGTCGGGGAAAGGAAGAGAACGCAACTGAAAAATGGCAATGGACGTTCCTTCGCCGGCTGCGATAATTGCAGATTCAAGTGTAACGGCCACGCGTTCTTAATCTATGTTATTTCGATTTGTAAAGTGGATGCTCATGAGCACCGTTTTTTATTCCCAGAGGCATACGATTCGCTACGCAATTTACTAATAATTCAACGTCGAACTTACTTTTCTTAATTGATTAACGTGATCGATCAGCACGTGCTGATTTATTCGTGCATTCCATTTACACTATTTAATATTGTTTTTTTTTCAATTTCACATAATCGAATAAAAACTGATCTATCGCATCTGAAAGCATATCATATTTACAAACAAAAATTGAAGTCATTAAAATGTTATAAACAATGATTTTGTTTACTAAAAAAATTATGAATAAATTGCTAAATCACTCTTGCAGGATTATATATATAGGATTATCGTTATGTTTTATGAAAGTTACTTTTACCGTTGATTGTAATTCTATGTGGTACATTGTTTGCAATACTTATTTTTGAATTACGAAAAATTGTGCGAACAAGTTTTAGAGATTTACTTTTTTTGGTTTACTGAATTTGGCAATACGAACATGCTGTAAAAATATTTCTTCGTATGTTTATTAATTTTCTTGAATCTCATATGATTCTAGACGTTAAAAAAATATAACAATTATACTTATTAATCTATTAAAATAGGTACAGATTTATGTATTAGATATTAAAATTGATGTATTTAAAAAAAAGTATTTATTTAAGTATTTATTTAACATCTGCAATGATTGTCTATCTTGTACTATATATTACAAAATAAGGAATTATAAAAATTGCAAATAAACTTAAAATAGCTAATCTTTAATCAAAATTTCTATTTGAATTTAATTCAATTGTTTCATAATTCCTAAAATTATAAAGAGTATATAAAATAATAATTGAAATTATTTATAAAGTAAAATTGTACAAAGTGAAGTAGTTGGGTAGTGTTTAAATGTTACTGCTGAAGATTATTAGCGAGCATGATGGAGTTATTACGAGTCGATTCACGATTACACGCTTATTATTCACGTCAAGAATCATCTTTTTAGTAGCCAATTTAAAAGAATGATCCGCTTTCACAATTATATTTCGACATGAAAGTGAATCCCGACGATATGCGGAGTGACATTAATCTCATTGATCCGGATAATAGGGCAAGCATTGTGCGTCGTACAAATGATTTTATTACAAGCTGATTGCACAAAGATCTCACTGCTCATTGCTCCCACGTAAATGCACATCGATGGCTTGCCCGCTTTTAATGATGCAGCAAAATTAGAATCATTAATGAAAAAGTTAATAGAGCCATTGCAAGAATAATGATCGTTTATTAGAGGGCAGAAATGTAATTTTTCCAAAGCTATCTGCCCGCGGCCTATCGTGATTAGTCTCGGAGGAGCTGCTCACGTCACCTCGGGGGCAAAAAAATCTCCTCGTTCCTTCAGCGTTTGGCCGCTATCGCGGGCCTTGGTCGTCAAAGCCTGCCCACACGTGCCCTCCATTAATTAGCGTCGAGCCCTACCACGCCTTCGGGCTGCAAAAATTTGCGATTGCTCATTTTGACTCGGCTTTCTTTGGACGGGAATGGTATGAATTGTGTATCGGAGCGGCGCGGCGGGGATTAGGAGCCTATCGGGAGGCAGGGGATAAAATAATCTTATAATATCGAGAAGGGCTCGCGCTCCCATCGTTTCGCGTTTACTTCATATTTCCACGATCGTTTTCTCAAGAAGCGCAAGGAATGCTCAGGGCCGAGAGCGGATAATGCATCTTGCGCCAGGCGCGAGATGCATCCGCTCGGGGTGGTGAATTGCTCGCACAGCTAACAAAGAAGCGCGGACTCGGCTTTTTATGGATCATTTGACGATAAAGTAGTGTACGTGCTTTCCGAGAAAACAGTCGAGAATTCAGAATGGAAAATAGAGAGGGAGGAAGGCGTAGACAAAAAAGAATTTACCCTCTGCAAGGAGCCTTGCATTCTTCTGCTCAATATGTAAATTCTTCGAGCAATATCGCGCCAACTTTTCACGGAGCACCAGAGAGTTTTAGTCTTTCGTGATATGGAACAGGGGTTTTGATCGTATATAGCAACTCGGAGAGGGAGGCAGGCGGCTTATAAAAGTTAGTAACGAAAAGTAATGTTAGGTTGACGAGTCCTGTGCCAATGTCTCTGATATCTGAAAAATTGATCGTGATTATAGGTATTTCAGGGACGCTCCTGATGCGTGAATGTCAAAACTTCTAGCCGTTAAATTCGCAGAAAAAAATTTCCGTTTTCATACAATATTTTCTCATTGTTTTACCTACAACGTAGAAACTCTTGAAATTTCTAATCGACGGAATTATAAGACAATTGTACAATTAAAGATGTAAAAAATGTGATTTGGGTCAAAGCCAAAGATGGTATTATTCCTTTTCGAGTAAATCCATATTTTTGTAATTGATGAAATTGCAATACTCCTTCAAATAAACAATGTCTTCTTCTTAGAACTTGTATATTTTATTGCTTTAGAAAATAAAATTTGAATTATTTCTTGCAAACATTCGGTAAAAGACTTTCGGAAAATAAAAGGTCGAAGAGTGATAAATGCCAATTTTTGAGAAAAATGATAAAACGATATCGATCGAAATACGTTATTGGTGCAAATAATACTTAATGAACAATGATTCTAAAGCGCTTTTTCATTGAAACGAATTGACTTTTACTTTAAAAATCTGTTCAAATTAATATTAGGATGTGTTATTTGAGTTTTAGATGCAAAATGATGATCTCGAGCGAAGCGTATAAAATGAAAACAAAATTATAAATTGGGTAACGGGCAGAGAAAAATCTACCTCTATGTAGCGGCATAAAATGTAATTATCACGGTTTATATAATTACTATTTGCTGCTTATATATAAATTTTAATTATTTATATATACGATTTAAAAATTTTGAAAGATAAAATCGTATGTCGTGTGTAAAACTATAAGTTTGGACACAAAAAGTCGTTTAACAAAGTTTCGATAATTACCTCTTCTGCCGCTATGTGAAAGTAGGTTTTCCTCTTCCCGTTAATAAATTTATTACTTTATTCCCATATAAACACCATCAAAATTTTATCACCTAGGGTATCATAAAACTTTATAAAACTGCTGTTTTTTTTGTTTCGCGTGTTATTTTATAGAACTTGATGCATGTACCACGTTTGTACTATATTTTTTATCGACTTTTAACAGTTTATTAGCAAAAATTTTCCCTTTCTTTCATCTACTTCTCTATTTTCACAGATATTTTTTTATTTGAGCAACTTATTTGAAACGTTGATATCGAGATAATTTATATTCTTTCAAATTTTATAAATTTTGAAATGTCATACTTTAACAATTATTAAAAGATTAATATTTGTTAGATATTGCTGAGACAACGAAGATCTGGATCACTTTTAATCTAAAAAAGCATTGGAAATATCTAAATATTATTAGAAAATACTCAAACATATTTATAATTATTAGATTAATTATTTTCTGAATATATTAAATATTACTGAATCTGATATTTAATAAATGTGAACATTAATTTTTTAAACTTAAAGTAAAAGGTAAGGAAATTAAAATTTATAGTAAAATATATATAAAATAAATTTGAATGAAGCGATTCAATACTATTTTCTTATTCAAAATAAATAATTCAAATTAATTTTCGATCTCCTTTAAACATCAACGAAAGATAATATTTATTTAACAAAATTATTGCCTTTTTTCATATGTGAAAGCTTTTCTCAGTGTTATATTAGCTAAACGGATGCAAAAATTTAAAATAATTTAAAAATTTAATTTGAATAGGTTAATGTTTTTATATGTAGTTATTTAAGTTATTCTAAGAATTGAAAAACATACTTACCTATTTTACATCAATTTTCGTGAGTAGGGAACAAATATTTATTATTTAAAAAAATATGACCTGTTTTGACGTAGAGTGCACTCACAATTATTACTTTTTTTTAAGGAATTCGAAATTGTACAGGGAACTTATACATTACTATTTAATACATATTTTACTGAGCTTTAGATCGAATCAAAGTTTAGCTATTAAATTTATAATATTTCGATGCCAAGGTGCAGGTAATTTCTTTCGAAATGAGTAAGTCGAAATGAGTTTTATTACGGATAGTAATAAAAAGGTTTTTTATGGACCCTATGGAAATCTTATTTTTAACATTAAAACATTACCATTAACTTTAATTGTGTTAATATTTATTTAGACAACGTTTGCTTTTAGTGATTATTCGTTTTGCTTTGTGCACGAATCAAGGTAATATTGTTACAATTATAATACGCTTTGAAGGGTTCGGCTTGGATCCTAGTATTATCGATTCATTTATAGCATGCCATTAAAATTAGGTATAGAATTGGAGAATTAGATATTAACTTATTGCTTTGTAATGAAGTTAGCAGTGATATCATAATAAGGAATTAGTTGACAGAATAGAAAAGAATATTAAGTATGCTTTTGTGTCTAATTCGATGCAGTAGATATTGTAAATCGCTAACTAGATGAATCTATTTTCGATTGATTAAATAATTCATCAGATAGTTATTAGGCCGCATATCACGGTATTTAATAGAAAAATGACTTATAAATTGAAAAAGCTAGAGACGCGATTTATTCGTAATAAAAATTCTCATATTTTAGTGGCCGTCATTAAAAAAAAAAAAAATGCTTGCTCGACCATATAAAAAGAGCAACCGCAGAAAATCCACCCGCAAGTCAATCCCTACAGTTGGTAATAATAATTGTAATGGATTTTTTTATAGTAAAATTTAATGCTCGGCGCGTACGGTGAATCGGTCGATGATTCGACTACTTTTTTACAATACAAATTGCCCGCTTGGCAGAAACAGAACAATTTTCTAGGCAGTATCCCTCGTCCGCGCATGCGCACAACGGGGAATGTCCCTCTCGCCGAAGCTGTCAATTATTTAGATTTACGATTTTCTGTGAGTGGTAATGCCGCCAACCTCCTCTTTTTTATTTCTCGCGTTTCTTCCTATGCCTACAATCCGCAGACGGCATTTACACTTGAAGCGAACGAGCGCCAGAGTTGGTGCTGCTGGTGTTGCGCGTGTGCTAAGCTGCTGCTGCTGCTGCTATTCTGAAGCGCGACGCTGCATTGTGTCGGTAAATAGCTACACCCACAAACATAACAGTACCATGCACTCGAGACATTTAACATCGGGACATACGTGACTCGAATAGAGCGCGCAAACGCAAACACCGAGCAGAGGCTCGATCGCAGGAGGTATGTTTTGGCTCTTTCGACTCGCTCATGTACCTGTGTGCATGTGCATGCCCGGAACTTATCTTATTATCCTCCTGTTACACCGCGAGTCGAGAGCTTGACCCTCGTGATTACCGCCGTAGTTTTCTGTCGGCACCATCATCTAAGTGATTATATATGTTTTTTAGCAAAAACAAAGTTTGTTTTCCGTTTGCCGTTTGCATCGGTAATTGGAAATAGTGCGATTAGCATCACAGACGGAAACCAGATTTGAAAACATGTTCGACTGCACCGAGAGAATTTTCTAATAAAAATTATCCCGCAAATAACCGTAATTGTGAAACACTTGAAATTTTATGGTCAATCTTTATTATTTACATATGTTATTGTCTGAACTTTTACGAATATTTTTATTTTCAATTACTGTCATTGTTAACAGAAAATATTATATGCTACGGTAAATTTTATCATATTGTGTGATAAATTTTGTAATAACACATTATTTTTTCTACCGCAAATTTACATCAGGTTGTCACTATAAATTTTATCTCGAACTTCCAAGTTGAGTAGAAGATTTCAGTAACGGTTGTTAAGTAAGAAGTCTCGCCGTTTAGAACACGGAGAGTACTAAGACAATTTATAATTAAACACCGTTTTATATCACCAGTAATTGATTAATTCTTTTACATTAATTCATTTTTTCCTGAAGCAATAAATCTTATATAAATAATTACTACAGTTTATTTTTCGTGTAAGGTAGTAGGTTATCTGTTCAGGGTAGATTGTCGAAATAAAAGTGTTACGACAAATTCTAAGTTGTTCAAACATATTTAATAATACTTGTAAATTTATATTAAACATTATTACGTGCTCTATTTTAATAAATTCTCGAACTTTTCATGACAAATAAAGAGAATATATTTTTTTTAGGGGAAAATTAAAAAATAATTTAATAATATTTAATGTTATTATAGATTTTTTCTAAAAATTGTATAAAATCAAGTTTATAAATTTATTTTCTATCAAGCATATAATTCAAATGTTAAGTGTGCATTGCTTATTTTTAAATGTTTCTTAAAAACCTTTTTTATATGAGTCTGTATAATTAAATTTTGTTTGAATATGATTTGATTCAGTAATTATATTATTTTATGCAAATATTTATTTTGTAACCGAGAAATATATTGAACTAATTTTTCTCAACAAAGTAAAGAAATTTATTTTATAGTAGTTAATTAAATAAGTTTAATATGTAGACAATTCATTATCGAATACGTAGAAAAATATTTTAAAGAAACAAAATTAGGAAAAATTTCATAGTGGACAAATTTTTCGGTAAATCTTACATTAGTAAAGTTTGTAGTATTTTAAGTGATATTTCTTTTAAAAAATACTAACCTTTGCGTTTTGATCTGACTTTGTCATTTATGACATAAATTATAGGTTGATAAAAAATATTTGAGTGTTTTTATATTAATTATAAGTTAGCTTAGTATATCCTTTAAATCAATGTGAACATAATAATTTCTATATAAATTTATGACTTAAGTTAGTTTCATCGAGTATTATTTATGGTTTTTTATTTATAGCCAAAGAAAAAATTTAACGATTTAATTTATTGTTTTTTTAAGATACTATTACACATATATGGTACGAATATTTATTTATAAATATTTTAAATTAACAGGATATGTTAAATTAACAGGAAGTATTCATTTATATACATATGGATAAAATATTACTAGGATTATTAATTATATAATTTGGAAGAAAAACATATACAAGTGTGTGTTTAAAATTCTAGAATACCTAATTTTTATTTATAATTAAATAGAATAAATTAACTTAATATGTATAGAAATGTATGACTATATAATTATTATAATTTTCAAAAATTTTCAGAAGCTATAATAGTGATAATTACAAGACAAAATATAGTATTTCTATGCATAATTACTTTATCATAATATTATTTTTTGTAAGAAATAGAAAATTTTAAACTAAAAATCCAATTTTTACTTAAATTTTAAAAGTTTCTATTACTGTAATTCTTCAAATTCTAATTCATTGAGTTCTTATTTTTACATTCATAATTTTTTTATATATTTTTTAATTTATATTATTTATATTAATTAATTTAATATGTTGCCTTTCTAAAAAATAAATGGTTTGAATGGAATATTTAAAAACAATAATTTTATATTTAAAATATTTGAAAGCAAAATATCGTAACATTAAAAACGGTATTGTAAAGAAGTACTTTGTTGTGTATTTGAGATATAACGTTATCTTCGTTATCATTTTTTCCCTAACTTTTGTTCGATATATTGGAATAATTTTTTTTTTTAATTACTTGGAATTTTTGAGAAGTTAGTATTTTATATTTGTAGATAGACTTATAATATTTAATTATATGAGTTAATTTAAAAATTATATATATTAGAAATATTAAATTTTGTAAAAATTGATTGTATTTAAGAAATACGCAAAACTGAACAGTTGCACTTCAATAAAAATTTTAAATTTTAAAGAATGGAAAATTTGAATTCGAAGAAAATTATTGATATCTTATAATCTAAAAATTGAAATCTAGAAGTAGGGGAATTATGAAATTACAATATTATTAGGAATTTTACATTATTATGAAATTATTGTGACTGTAAAATTTATACACATTGAAAATATATTGAAAATATTAAAAATGTACATTTCATAATAGAGAGATTTAAACGCTATTATAAATAAAATAATGTTAAAAGATTAGAATATAGAAATGACAAAATACATTTATTACGTAAAGGAGGATAAAATTATAAAAAATATTTTTTACGAATAAATTTAGACTATGAAATAATTTTAAAATATTTTAGCGTTTTTATTATTTGCATACACTTGTTAAAAATTCTTTTTAACGACAAGTGTTTTTTTTTTAAATTTAGTAAATTTCGTGTTCACTAGTTTAATATTTATTTTTGAATATAAATATTACCTTAATTTTTACTCGTAAATTTAAATATATTTACATTATATTTTAATGTATGAAAAGTAAACACATAATTTAAAACAAATATAGTTCTCGAAATTTTTATGTTCTAAAAAATCTTATTTTTCTATATTTACAAAATTTTTCATTAACATAAAAGATTTCAAATATTTTTGAATAAGATAGATAAACAATAATTAATAGATATATTACGCATATTTTAAAGTACAATCTTAGGGGAGAAAAATTAATTATTGCCTACGATTTTGTATGAGTTTTCTGTTTATTTTGAGGATTACCACACATTGATTTCAACCCTACGTAATTTCATTCAATTTTATCATATAAATTATATTTTAACAAGTATTAACGAATTCCAAATACTATAATATTTTTATATAATCATTATTTAATTAGTTTTATGCAGCGATAGTCGTTAGTATTACATTTTTTCGTTTTTATATTATATATAAGTAAAACTGTAATACGAGTTTTTCGTCACTTTGTTAATCAATTAGGTCAATCTTATAAAATATAAACGTTTACTTAATTTTTGACTCTTTTGACTAATATTACAAATAAGATATTTTATAAAAAACCTTATGTAACATTAACTATCTAAATAACTAATTGAAGAACTAATTGGATGAATGACGATCTCTAAGTAAATTTTGTAATAAATATTTTATTGCAATATAAGGCCGTGGAAAAGACGGTAACATGGTCGCTTAAATTTCTTTGTGTTATATTTAAATGGGTATACAATGAAAATAAATATAATAACTTATAGTTTTCTACTAAAATACTATTTATAATTTTTCAATTATACAGATGTCAAAATTTATTAATATTTAAAATCATGAAATTATTAAAGTTTGGAAAAAAATATTTTTCAAAGTTTAGATTTACAAAGTTTTATGCTTGAAAAAATTTTATTTTATTGCAAGCTTGAGACTATTTTAGTAATATTTTTACAAATACTTACCGGTATTTGAAATTGTGCGTGATAGCATGAAAATATTTATTCTAGTATTAAAATGTGAAAAGGTGACTTATAACTTATAAAGTTTAAATGAAATATACTTTTCAGTAGAATTACAAATATTGTATTTTGTTAAATAAAGTATATAGAATATATTGAAATGTACGTGTGTAAATTTTTATGCTAAAAATTGCATTTACAATTTCATTGAATTATATAATAAAAGTCTAAATATAATAATTATTGTTAAGAATACTGTTTTCTTAAATCTTATCAAAACTGAGAATTTATAATCAATTGTGTTTCAAAGCTTGTAGAATTAATCTTTTTTCAAAATTTATTGTATTATAATTATTGTATTATTATCGATAGAAATATTATTTTGTAAAAATATAAAAAAATTAGCAACTTTGTATTTCGATAAATCTCAAATTTTTATAATTTCAATCTCAGATGTGAATTATATGGTGCAAGAAACGCCCACAGCTAAAAACGCAACTTTGAAGGATCATACATGATTTATATATGATTCATTTATTAACATCGCAAGTCAATTTCTCTTTATTTATGACTTTAAAGGCTCGTCTTTAAATTAATTTAAAAATAATTGTTTTATAAAAATTTTATATAATGTCATAATTTTTAGTTTACTATTATATTTGTTTACGAATAAGATTTATATGTAATTAAATACTTTTCTGAAAAATTGAAATTTCTGAACATTGGATATATCGAACTTATATAGTGTCAATATATAATTATTTAATTATACAACTGATCTTTTATTTGATATTTTTTAAACTTTTGTTAGCTTATAAACTTTTTCATATATGGTAATTTTTCACCGTTGAATATTAATTTTACTTTTTTGCATACATATAAATAACTTAAATAAAAAGCTTTTAGCAGTAGTGGCCGATAAAATTTACAGAAATTCGTCCTAACTTTTCACACATTTTATCAATTAGTTTGTTCATTTAAAAAAAATTAAAAAATATTCGCTTAAAGATACACATTCCATATGAACGAATCGTAAACTTTTTGTGCGGCTAATTTTAGTAGATTGCAATTTTTCAGAAAGATTTATTGAGCGCCGATACGATACTCATCTTGATAAGTACGAGTTGCAGGATAGTATTTATGATATTAATGGTACAATAATCATATGAAGTGCGATACGTGCACGCAGTGATTGTTGAAAAAAGTGGACATTGGAAATTAGCGGTCTACGTGAATCTTAGCTGATTGAAACTGCAGAATTCATTATAATTTAAACGAGAGTGAGTTAATTTGGATGATTAATTTCAGTTGAACAGTTAAACAGTTTTTAAAATTTTTAAAATTAAGTACAGAAAATTATATTTAACATTGCGCTCTAGCGTTGTTAAGTTTTCCTAAGCTAGTTTTTGCTCGAGAAAAATCTTGCTCATTGATGAAAATGAATGAGCCACGACTCGCAGCGTTCGGACGTTAAGTTCCACTACACACGACAGAAAAAGAAGGACAGGAGGGAAAAAAGCAGGAAGGGGGCAGGATGAGGCAAATCGTATAGCGAATAACGTAACCAGACTCGAGAGCAACAAGAGCGCGCGTAGTAATAAACATCACGAAGTACGTGTTGTACTCCCATCGCGAGTACTCGGAGAGATATATATGCACGTGTTTTAGGAGCGGTCATTTTTTGCGTCTCGCGGAAACTATTCGCTCCAATCTCGATCTTCGACCCACTCGCGCGCGCATTCGGCCAAGGGAGCAGAGGGGCTAATGCGCTCCTCTCTCGGAAGACAGAGCGGAACAAAAGGATTGACAGGGCGCAAGACGCCGGTTATCGTCTTGGCGATCGATCTTCTCGATGGTAATTGCTCTCGAACAGGGTAAAGGGCTGCTCCTTTGTACGCGGCCGCGTCAGATGCGCGGGCTAAATGGGAGGCGAATGGGGGCCGATATCCCAGCGGACGACGGCACAAAGGATACGCGGGTTATTATCAGCGATGCATCGATTAAATGCGGCTTGTGGGGTCGCGGGGTTTGCCTGAACGGGCCCTACTTTCGGACCCCTTGCCTCTGGCACTGCTTTTACTGAAAATTCAATGTCGAGATTAAATCAATCATCTTATCTATGTGGTATTTTGTCAACCTCGATGTTCAACTTATTTTGCAATTATTTTGCTTCTTCTTTTTCAATGAGCTGTCCTTTCTTTGTTCACGTTTTATTTTGAAACAGAGTAGATTACAGGTAGATTAAGGTAATTCCTCGATCACCTCTTCGCGCTATTTTAATGTTAAAAAATGTGAAGAATGTTTAAAGTCATGATAAAAACCTTCATTTCGTGTATGTCTATGAGTATTCCTGTTAGTGTATCCAAAAAATTATGCTGCTGTATCGCATTATTTTTGTTACATTTATTCAAAGGTTCACGAATTTTCTTAAACTTTTATTTATATTTCAAAAATATTTCTATTGAAATGTATCATTTAAAAGCTCATTATATTTAATGCAACACGAGTTGCAACTTCTTTTTCAACTGAATATTTTATAATATTGAATGTTATGCAGACTTTTTTGTGTAGGAAATAAATTGCAATACATTTTAAGTAGTTGTTTTTTCTGTCTCCACTTTTTAATTTAACACTTACAAGTTTAGATATTTTTATTTTATTTTAAAAATAATAATTTAGGTTAACTAATAATAATAATAATAATTTAATTTCCTTATTCAAATTTAATTTATCAATAAAAAATTCTCTGTTTAAATAAATTTAAATAAAATTCATAATTCTTTAGATACGTTTTATTACGAAAAATTATAGTTTTATAAAATATCGGAAATTATAATTTATATATTTTATAATATATAAGAGTATATTGTGAAAATTATATAATAAATTATAGTTTTTCAATTAAAAAAATTTATAAAAATAAATTATGGGAAATTAGTTTTTAGTTTGTCAGTCTGACATTGATTTCCGCGAACTTGGAAAAATCAAACCCCGAATTATTGACTTTTTGCTAGTATTAAATTTTTTCAAGTACCTAAAAAATAAAATGGTATTGTCATTATAAAAATCACATGGGATTGTATTAATATTGGCTTAAAAGAAAAAAAATTTGATTTTTTACATATACGACTGTATTGTTATAATGATATCACGAAAATATTAAATTAACCTTAGCTGAAAATCATGATCGGTTTAGAAAATCTCTTTTAAAGTTCTAAAGTACTTGAGGTATAATTTGATGGCCTATAAGATCTTTTAAGTCACAAAAGTAATAAATGTATGGTTATATGTTTTAATATTATGGAAGCGTTAGCCTTGCGTCACACGCTTCTATTTATGTGATTATACTTTCATATAGTACGTTTCTAATAATATAACATAATAACACTGTAATATATTATAGCGTAACAATTTATATTAAAGTAGCTCAAGGATGTTCGTTGGATATTACGTTAAAGTACCTATATGCTCAAAGTTTTCAAATTCGTTCTGAAACTAGTTAAAACAATAATTACGATATAAATAATTGTTAATTAATGATTGGGCGTCTTCTCAATTTTATTTATATCTAATTTTATATACTTTTAAAAATTTGGAAAATCAATGTTTTATTATTATTATTATTATTGTTCATATTAATTATTAGAGACTATCGATATAATAGTATTTTATGTGCTGGTATAACATTTAAGGTTGCTTATTGAGGAAAAATAATATCTGTGAAAATCTAATCTATTTTAAATTTTAATTTATCAACTATGTATTTCATATTGTAACTAAAAGTTAGACCTGGGTTCAATGTTTTACGTGTGATTGAGTATTAAATAATCGAAATTAGATAATATGTAAATTGGAAAATGGGAAAGTTTGCAAACCTTGATCAACAGCTTTCATACCGATATGCGTGAACCAAGCAAGAAATTTTTTATGCTTATCCGGTTTTTAGATTTAGTGGATTTTTTTAATTGATACTAACAAAGAATTCAAAGGAATTTATAAAAATTGAATGAAACTAAGAAATTAATTTACGTATAAGTATTTTGCGCTTTGATGGTGGGCAGAAATTTCTTCAAATCTATAAATTTAAGTAAAAACATTAAAAATCGCACACTAGTAAAAAATAATCAGTTCAAAGAATATGACCATGAAATGGTCTGGGCTGGTCAACGTTAGTAAGTATGGAAAGTAGGAAGATTGGTCAGACCAGCATTGAAGTTTGACTAAATACATGTCGGAATTCATCCATAGTAATTCGACTTATCTTTTATTAAGAAAAGAAGTTATGTTGATATTTTTAAAATTATCCATTAAAAATATTTAAATTTAAGGGTCTTCTTTTTTAATTTTTCAATTTTACATGAAATTAAAATCATTAATATTTAATAGCATTTAAAACTCTTAAATAGCAAAAACTTTTTTAAATATTTTCATAATGAAATAACAGACAATTAAAAATTAAAAATTAAAGTATATCTATTTTTATTAACTTAAGAAAAAATAGTACAAATCTTAATATAGTCAAATATTCATTTTATATATTTGTCATAAAAATACCAATTTTGAAAATTTTTGTATATAGATTTTTATCATTTTAAAAATTTAAAGTAAATTTTAAATAAAGTGTAATCCAGTATTGGTCTTTTTTAATACATTTTTTCTCTATTTGTAATTAACTTAATTTATGTGTATTTTTTATATATTTTAAAATATCGCGTCTTTGAAAAAAATTCAAATATTGCATATATATATATATATATATATATTGTACATATATTTACGTTCATATTTTTAGGTTAAAATATAAATATAAGTGTATATAATTTATGAAATATTATTATCAAAATTTCAAAAGGAAAATAGAAGAAAACAACAATTATAGATTAATTTAATATATATTCGAAAAATATTTGATTAAAAATAGTTTTAAAGTTTACAAGTAATTTTTGTTTTATTATTATTCACTTATAGTTTAAAATAATAGCAGTATTAAAAATAAAAAACTAACAATGAATATTTTATATTTTACATGTTAAACTTATAATTTACAGTAGAAAAATTTATGAATATATATTTAAAGCAAGAAAATTTTCTATTTGCTGTACACTTTGAATATTGAGTTATGTTTAATGTTGTTTTGAATGTTGCTAGCTATTTATTTTCTGCAGATTTCCAGGCATTATAATTATATGTATTGAATATTTTGCAATAATTTTATACAATTTTGCAAAGAGATTTATCTTATTTTAAGTTAAAACAAATTATACTCTAATAATGATGTTTGATTCTTTAATTTTTTTTTAAGTGTAACATCGCATCATGATTCTGCACTGAATGTTGCAAGGTCGTAAATCTCGTTTCGACAGCACTACTCCACATGTTATACCTGAACTTAATTCGATTTTATTATTTTTGTTTAAGTGAAATCAATGAATAAACAGAAAAGCACCGACTACAAAACATACACTTAAGTACTTTTCGCATTTTCTCGGATCTGAGCCTATTAGCAGCCGTTTCGTAAAAATGTTTCTTTCCTCCACAAAAACAGTCTTTGACGTAAAGTGCCGTCCCCTTTCAATCGGACCTTTTGCACGAAAAAATTAGAAAAGATTTTCTAATTGGCTTGAGTTGCTAGCGGGCATTATTACAATAAAGTGCTTCGAACAAAGCATCGATATAAAAATTTTTCCCTGTCACGCGAGATCTTTTTTAGCGTAAGTGCTAATTTTAAAATTTTCGTGCGAGCAATAAAAGAACATGTGGCAGTTTAATGTAAACCTTTCGCACGTCGAAAATACAAGTCACTCATCACTAATGTATTTTTGTGCTTTGAAGACGAACTACGGAGAATATCTTTTTTGTCTGACCAGTGGGATAGGGGTATTATTTTGTTTTTACTTAATGAATATAATGTACAAACTGTGTTACTTAATAATTGGATGTGTTCATAGTAATGGGATGCACAATGGAAATTTTATGTTAGTAAATTGAAAATTATATTGACTATATTTAATTAAAGTAATGGATAATCAAATAAAAATAAATTACATTTTTTTAATATAACAAAATGTGTAATTTAACTTTTACACAATAAACAAATTCATTTTCAACTATGGATATATAATTGTTGATTAATACTATATTGTTGTTTTAGTTTCGATTATTTTAATTGAAGAGAATAACAATTTTAATTCAATAATTGATGATTTTTACCTTAAAATTTTTTATACATATGTAGTAAAGGCTTTAATAAATATAAGTACATACATATATATTTGTACTTATATTTATTAGAACTGTTACTTCAAAAGCATCAACATCTTTCTTAATATGTATAATATGCTAGTATGTACCTATTTATATCTAACATCAAGTTTAAAGTTGTAAATCTATTTCCATATTTTAATTTTTTTATAATTTACTCAACAGTAAAATACTTTTAAATCCACCGTAAAAACCACCTTATAGTGAATGTATAATCATACAATTACAGTGAGTGTTTTGCCTAATGCTTATATATTAAAACAGATATTTATTAATTTATCTTTAGAAAGAAAAATAATGAATAATAATAATAAATAGGTAAGAAAAACGATAAAATAAAATTTTCATTTTTTAATCTTATTCAATTTTATAATAAGAAAAATATATTTATCATTAACTTTTACAAATTTTATTAATATATTTTTAATTTGCCCGTGTAATTTAATTTAAAAGATATTTTTTTCGTATTTTAAAAATATGTTGAAAATTGATGAACGTTATTGTTTATTTTAACCAGCACATAATTTGAAATAGATATGAATTTAAATTATTATTAATATTGATTTAATTGATTTGTTTCAAAATATTTCAATGTAAATTTTATAATAATTAAAATATTTTTTTTTGAAACAAAATTATTGATTTTGAATTTATCAATTATACAGAGTTAAATCTTACCTACATTTATCCGTGGTTAAATGATTTCTTAATAATAATTTGGTATCTATCTTGAATAAAAAAATATTAATTTTATCATTAGTAATAATATATGTATTAGATACCGCTTTATATTACAGTGTTCGTAGTGTTTAGCCAGTTCTAATTATCAATATATACAAATTAACAGTGATAGCATGCTATGAAAATAATGAAGAAATGGATTATATAAAATAATTAATATATTGACACAAAAAATATACAGACAATAATATTGCAAACAGCAAAAAATTGAGAACAATTATAATTATACATGTATATTATTAATTAGTGTTTACTAACAACAATGCTCAAAACACTTCGTTGATTATTTTTATTTATTTGTCTCCATCAATAACAATATTACAAAAAATAATATTTTTTAATAAATAGATGAATATATTGTAGCTAATATAAAATAATAAATAATATTGCATAGTGTTCATGGAATTAATTTTATAATCACAATTACCAATATTAAAATAATTAAAAATATTTTTTTAATTTATTAAATGTTTAAAAAATAATAAATTACGTTATTCAATAAATATTTTAATTTTATAATTCATTTCTTAACAGCATGTATAATTTCCTTAAAAGTTTGACACTATGTGTAAATTAGTTAGAAATGTCTATCAAGGTTTATGGAAAGTTAACATAGATTATGAAACTAAAAATAAATTTTTAGGAGGTGTGAAGAATTTTTTTTGAATATTAATATATTACTCATTATTTAATAATATCTTGTCATAATAAAGTTAATAAATATGAAAATTATAATTTATTTAACCTAATATCATGGTAACATTTGACTTAATGGTTTTAATGTATGAAGTTCTATAATAGAAATATTTTTAAAATCTAAATATGCAATATACAGACTTTAATAATATTTATTGAAACAATGAAAATAAAAATTAAATTGGTTTAAAATTTGAAAGAATTACTTTCTTCATATTTAATACGTTTTATTATAGTCCATAAGAATTGACAAATGATATACGGTATATATTATTAAAAAAACTTAATACAAAATGCGGAAGATAAACTATGAATTTATTTTTGTATTAGTGCAATTTTTATTGTTAAAAATTTATTAGTAAGTTTATTTTCATATCGTAAAAAAAACTTGAATTTAACTTGCTTTTACAGATAATAATTAAATAAATATTTTAAAGTGTTCGGCACAATTCATCCAAATTTTTTTTATTTTAACTTATCTTCTGTTAATATATCCGGTTGAATAATATTTGTTATTGTCATTAGATTTTTCTTTGCCTTAATGCAAAAACTTCGGTACTTTTTTGATATTTTTCTCTGAAAGAAATGTTTTCTGATACTAAAATAGTATTTTTAATCTGCTAAAACGAAGAAACAGTTTTTCTGTTATTGTAGATTATTAAGGGAAAGCTAAAAAAACAATTGGTCCAACTAATTACAGTATTTCAAAACTCGCAGTGAAGATTTTTTATATACGATTGACTAATGTTTCTTTTAAATAAACTACAAATGAATAGATTACTTTTTTATCTTTATTCTAGGAAAAACGACAAGCTATATCTTGAATAGTGAAAGAATTATCTTTCGTAAAATCACTGAGTATAATACATTTCGTTGTTCCGAAAATTTTTAAAATAAAAAAAATTGGCTTAATTATAATATCATGCTTCCAGAAAATGTTGTATTTATTTTTAGCATTATCTAAAGAATTATTATAGCCACTAATATTTTGAATGATTTTTTAATGTTTAGCATTTATGAATAACTTAATTAATAAGCTTTTATAAAAAGTAAAAATTTTATACACTAGATTTTATCAAATAAACTTTTATTCTTAATCATATAATAATGTTTTACTGAAAACAAAATAATTTTTGCAAATTAAAAATAATCTAAATTAATTTTTAATAAAATATAACTTTATAAGTATCTATATGACATACTTTTTATTGATTAACAGTCAGCAAAATTAAATATTGAGTTATACATTTTTTGATTACATTGTTTTATTGAAATTCAACTACAATGATAAATAAGTTATATGCCTTCTTAAATATTCTTTATTTTATACTTTATAAAACAAACATTAAATTTTATTATCTCTTGAGTTTTTAAAGTTCTTCAACATTATATCTAAAAACTTTTGATTGGAAATTTTTAACCAGTTTTTAAATTCACTTATGCAGCAGATTTTACACTTAACTTCAATGTTTCAATCTCTAAGTTTGAACTTCCATTTTTCAATTTATGTTTAAATTATAGAAAATTTGTCTTGCTTAAATATTCATTATTGTGATTTAATTAAATATTTAATGTTAATAATTTAATAGAAAGATTTCAGATAATGCACTTAACATAATGCTTTTGCGATTATTATTAATTTTATATGTATAGTCTTGAATCTGTTTATTATATCAAATAAATGATTATATATTTTTTTATTTATACAAAAAATAATGCTTAATCATATACTAGAACATTATGCTTGTTGTTTATTAAACATTTTTTCTTTCACGAGAACCAAGTAATGATTTTATTTTATTTTAATTGAAGGTATAATTAAGTTTTAAGGTTTCTTGTAAATTTATATTAAAAAATAATTATTTCAACTTTAAAAACACATACGTGTACATTTGTATTTACGAATTAGCATTTATTTATTTTTAGTTATGATTTTTACTGGAATACAAATTAAATGATGTAAAATATAGTTTTAAATGAATTTTAAATATATAGTCGAATATAACTTATATTAATAAGACAAATTCTTTTGAAGGTAAATTCATTAACTGGAATCAGATTCATATATAACTAGAATTGTCGATTATATAAAATAAACATAAAAATGAAAATCGTTCGATTTTATTTTTTTAACTCAAGTTAATTATGTATTTTACACAATAATTTGTTTTCATTTTGTAATAAAATTATTATTACTATGTCTTTATGAAATATTTTGCTTGATTAAATATTTCTTATATTCTATTTATTTTTTCTTTTAAACGAAAGCAACAAGTTTTTTATTCAATAGGCTTTTTGAAACTAATAGATAGTATTTCATTTAATATTATGTTGTTAACATATTTATATTCATTATTTATATTCAGCTTAATAAAAAAATTATTACTAAGTTTTATATACTTCCTATTATCTAATTATTCGGAAGAAATAAAATTTATAGTAACTGGAGTTTCAGTAAAGTTTGTTTATTATAAAAAATGTAAGTCTAATATTGTAGAACTGATGCCTGAGGAAATAGAAATATAATTGTGTTTCAACTAAACGGTAGATTTAGATCGACGCGTACTTTATACTCTGATAAATCTTATTAAATTTAATTAAAAATTTAAAAGTTAAAATTTTTGTTTTATTAGCTAAAATATTTTGTTATACAACATGTTTTTACAATGTGATAATTTTTTATAACTAATCTAAAAGCTTCAAATTTTTAGTTATGAAATATCTGTGTTTATTGCACAATGTAGAACTTTATATATACATAAATAAATTTAAATTTATTCAAACTAAATTATGGCAGTTTGTATACAATCCAAATTCATTAGTTATTCACAGTTACTTAGTGAATGGCTTTATTTAATAATACTCAATTAAAATAATTAAATTAAAAGTTTTTAAACGTATGAATTAGCAACTGTAGGTATTTTCAATTTATAAAAATGGAATAAACACGAAGAAATAAATATGTTGTTATTGTTTAAGAAAAAAATTCTTTATAAAAATATTTCACGATGGTTAAGAACGAGGTGTATTCTAAAAGTTTCGTCTTCACAGTTGCTATCATTAAAATAAATCTTTTGCTGTGTCGTGATGATATCCTAAACTCTGTATTTCACAGTTAGACATATTCTGTTTTTGTCCAACATCGCGTGTATGCACCAATCAAATGGGAGGGACACTGTTGGTGAATCGATAATGTAGCTTTCGCTTCATCCGTGTATCGTTCTTTACAAGTGAAAACAGACTACGTTCATCGCGATATGACTATATTTGTATTAAATATGAAGAGATCAGGTGTCCATTTCATTGGTATATTTTATGTTGCAGGGGATGTACCCGATGGACCCTTTCAACGAATTTGTCATCGTAAAAGTGATTGGGCATTTGGGCCTTTCAAATTGGTCGAAAAATTTCCGTATTAAATTTTGGCTAATGGAACCTCAGCCATATTTTGAACTGCAAAATCAACGGTTGTAATTCCGACGACAAAGTATATGTTTTGTTGCTCGGACGTATTTCGGCCTTTAACTACCTAAGCAGATTGGTGGTTAATAGGGTCGTAGATTATTCAGTAGGTCTGAGGTCAACTGGAAAATTCATTCAACACAAAAGTTGTTTACGGTTGTATACTGGAGATTTCCGAGTATCTTGGGCAATGAGACAGCAGATGACGCTTCCGTCTCATACGGTACTATTACTTGACGTTATACCGTAAGTTCCTTGTACTTCATTATGGCTGATAGTCTAATCAACTATTACCTATAGAACGAGATGAAATGAGCGAGAATTAAAATCTCTTAAATCATCAATACCATTTACTTACAGATTGATATTGTAATGTTCCACTAGGTCAGAGTTCCAATGTTTTATGGGCTGTTCATCACTTAGATATCAAGCATAAAATACGATAGAGTAAAATTATAAGTATGAATTAAAAACAATAAAAATAAAAGTAGTAGTAATGAAACATGATCAATGATACTAATATCTTTACCCCTTGATCAAAGCTACTCTTGGTGTCATAAAAACAAAAAGATAAATCTCGGAAAGTATTATTGAAATTTATGCTCTTTACTTCTTTCGAGAACTTTTGATTGACGTTTATAAAGATAACATCATCAAATAACAGATTTTGGTGTTTTTGAATTTTGGCTGAAAAATAAAAATATTTATATTAAAATTGAACGAGAGAAAGATGATTCTAAAATTTTTCGTAATCATAAAATAAATAAAGAAATGTTTTATCTTGTAAAATAAACCATTATACAAATTCAATTGTTGTTGTTGTTGCAAAAGAAATTAATAATAAAATGATTTCAATATTGAGATTCACAAATAGAAATTTTAATTTAAAAAGAGCAATAGTTGTTACAGCTACACGTACTGTAATAAAATAATTCTGCAGTAAGAAATGTTCATTTATTATTTGTATTCAAAAACTTAGTTTCTCTGAATAAATCCAAAAAGCTGAGTTGGATTCAAAAGTAAATGCAATAAAATGAAGTCTAAAAATAAATATTTTTACTTCCACAAATATTAATCTATCACTGTATTCTTCTGGATTAAAGCTAAAGAGCTTTGAGATAAAACTTTGATCTCATTAATTTAACGAAGCTGTTCACCATTATAAAGAACACGCTAATAAGAGAGAAAGTTGAGAATACAGGTTCTAATTGAAAAGGAATGTTAGTAAATCACGGAACATTTAGCACAAAAATAAGTAGCTTATTATTAATAAAAATTCAATTAGTAGCTTGGTGCTTTAAAAGGTCATTACAATTTTTTTATTGATTATTAAAAAAAAAACGTTTAAATAAGAAATTATTTTAATGGAAAAATTTAAAGAAAATTTTTTGTTATTTCTTTCTTGCTTGAAAAAGTAGATTTGCTATTAGATTTTATTAATTAATTACTTTAGAATAAAATTCAGAATATAGAAACATTGTAAGAACTATTTTTCTTATTAGTTTTTATATAAGCATTTATTTAAGAATTAAGAACGAATGTAAAATATTTAAAAATTATCTTTAATTTATAATTTTCATAATAATAATTAATTTTTAAATGCATAATAAGATTTTATATTTATCGAGTTTTTAATAACTTTATTAATGTTATTATTAGTAATTTTTTAGATTATTAGTTGGTTAGCAGTTTTAATTGATTTCATTTTATTGTTGATTGCATAATTTTTGGTGTTTAATAAAAGAATAATTAAGTTTAAAAAATCGGATAATGAAATACTTAATAATTAAAAAACGTCAGTTTATCATCATAATGCGTAATAAATAATTAATTAATATAGTTGATATTTTAATTTAAAATATAATCAAATGAAAAATTTTAGAGAACAATTATAAATTATACTTTAACCTTTAAAACAACTTATGAAACTTTACCTGTTTTAAATATTTGTTAGAAACTTAGTATAAGATCATTTTCTTTTATGATTTAACCGAGTACACAATGCATTAAATCTGCTTTCACGTAATTAACAAATCAGAAACTAATGATTTGTAATTCTTATGAGTTAAGTAGTATAAAATTTTTTAAAGATTTTTCAATGAATTGTTTTTTATTCTAGTACGTATTAGTACTTGACTGTCTACTGAGTGGTTATTAATTATGATGTTTAAATAATTCTTCTAAATTATTTTAAAAGAAATTGTTTTTTATACATTTTTAAAATCTAATGTAACTATTTTTTTATAATATTTCACGTTAATATGAAATAATACAAATGTTATACAAGAATATGGCTTAATTTCTATAATGGAATTTTTTTTAATAAGAAAATATATTTTAAGCTAAAGGATAAAATTTTAAAATAATAAAAGAAAAACAATTACATTAACATTTTATTTTATACAAATACACACGCATATACGCATCCACAAAATATATTTATAGAAATAAGTTGATTATAAGTACAAGTATCTGTGTTTGAAGAATGGTGATATTAATGCGGGAAGTTTGCGTTGTCATAGTATACTACCATTTTTGAAAGAATATAATATAAATTTTAGAATAGTTCATGCATTATGCATTCGATTCGATATCTATTTATATCGAAAACGTTTCATGTGTTTCAATCCAAAAACAATATCGATTCATAATTTTTTTTTTCTTCCTGCTATATCGAAAGATTCTTTATTATCTATGATAATCATGAGAGATTGGTTTAATGAATTAATCGGGTATGTTCATGTGTTTTTTATGAGGAGCACCCGATTGATCAGGCGTGATTGCTGAGTTCATCATTAAACAGATCCGCTACATAATATCTGCTATTCAACAAATAAAAGTGTTAAATAGTAAACACCATAGGTAGGTCTTGTGTATCAGTAATCAACATTTAACATGATAAGTGAGCTTAATGGGTGCTGGGATCACTTATTACGCACAATAAGTAGATACGGCTGGCAACTATGAAGTTTTTGCATCTGTATAAGCGAATTCCACAGAATTGAAAAAATTACATCATAAGATAATACTGAAAATACAGTTTCTTCAATACTTTGGTAATATTTAATACAGTCATCAGTCTGAGTATACCAACAAATGTTTAATATGTTTCAGAAACATGAGAAATCTGATGGATATCAGCTTCATGAGAGATATATGTATTAGAATTCAATATTTCGTCACGCAGGACTCTAAAAAGTATAGTAGTCACATACGCATTGAATATGGATGTTATCCTGCTGAAATGGGAGTCAGAAGTTAATTAATTTTCTTGGAGTCATGTTGCAAGACTAAAAAGACACAGTACTAATGTTTGATGCCTTGTATCCTAAAATATGAGATAATAATTGTAAATAAGCAGCCACACTTTTTCCTCAAACAAATTTTAAATTCTACTCCAGTGATATTGTCTTTCAATACAAAGCAATTCGATGTAAAATTCTCAGAGACGTACAAAATGATAATAAATAATCGGACAAATATAGTCAGCCTGAACGCATAATATATACCTGTGTCAATAATCCCATAATTGCTCTTTTTA
Source organism: Platyscapa corneri (assembly GCA_018907185.1). Classification (NCBI taxonomy): domain Eukaryota; kingdom Metazoa; phylum Arthropoda; class Insecta; order Hymenoptera; family Agaonidae; genus Platyscapa; species Platyscapa corneri. The sequence continues at coordinate 2,477,756 of JACCHW010000004.1, forward strand.
TCATAACCATATTTTTCGCGTGAAACGATAATTGTAAAAGAAAAATGTTGAATGACGGCTGAGGAGTTCACATTGAATAGATGTACCATATGATTATATATCAATACAATATATTTCATATGAGCCTAAAAACATTAAAAAAATACTGATCATTTAATAAATAGAGGCATGGTCCGGAGTGCATTATACTTCCTTAATAGTAATTTTATTTAAATAATTTTGAGTGACCGCATATATGCATGTACAGTTAGATTTAGGTACGTATTAAACCACGTAATTTGCAAGATAATAATCGTTCATAAGTTACTTCAGCCTTAACGGATAGAACTATGGAAGAAAGGATTAACATAATATATTTTTCATAGTAAAGATGCTTCAGACTAGATATAATACTGGATATGCCAGAGTTCAAATTATAGCTATTTTTTCTCTCATTCGATAGTATGTCAGCAAAAACTAAAAGTTTCAATTAGTCGCGCGTTTCTTAATTATGGTGAATTAAATTCATCAAATTTATTTCCAGCGTGTATTAAATTTACAACTATAATATGTTCATAATTTAGGTAAGTAAATAAATAATGATTCTGTATGTATACACATTCTATAATAATTAAACACGTAACTTTTGTACACGTTAATCTTTAACTCCAAAGTTTTCAAATCCGAATTAAAGATTTTTTATTTAATTTTAACGCCGGAGGCTACGAACTAGAGATAAAAATTGCCTCTTCGGAATATAATCAGAACGGCAACGTTTAAGCGACGTTCGGTGGGGCATACATAAATGACTGCCACCATTGAAAATATTCCAGCTGGCGCTTTTACGGTATACTTTTAAGAATCGCTTTACATATCGTGCGATTCGCGTGAGATCGGAATCCTGGCAAGTCTATTGCGCAACTCGAGCGTAACCCGCTGGAATTTTCATTTCGAATTCATTAGGCGTTATCACAGCACAACGGTGCTGTCCGAACGCTAGTCGCGGCGACTCGTAGACATTTTTTTAACGATAGGGTTGTTGCCGCAATGCATGCGAGTCAAGAACAAACGGTTCATGGATATCAAAGGCAGATACAAAGCCAAATGAGTGCTGCAGTGTTAAGTGTCAAGTGAAGAGGATGGCGCGGCGTGAAAACTCACTCGATGTGTTCGGGAATGCCAGTGAAACGGCTATTTTTTTGCACGAAAACGGAGAAAAAAAATGGAAAGTCAACCGATGTAACTTTAGAAATTGCAGTGAGCTCATTAAGTATGCAAATCTGACCGCGTGCCGAGGGAGTCCGTCGTACTAACGAATAGTGAACATTTTTAGATGTTTGTAAGTGAGGTGTGCCAACTATTAAGATAATCTTAATCCTATTTACGACCTATCGCTATAGATAAATTGAATATTTTTTTCAACTTATGAATACTGCTAGTAACTATAAATTATCCAAGTAATGTACAAATTATTAATAAAATTGTTGATAATTATGAGTAGTTTATAGTTCATGACTATGTTTATTGTTAATTTTACATGAATTTTCGATTTACCGTATGTACTTTTTAAGTACTTTACAATGGCAATCTATTTAAAAAATTTTGTCATTATGAATAAAATGTAACTAATAAATAGTATAAACAACATAATCATTACAAATGAAATAATAGTGAATGCAGTGTGTAATTTTGCAATAATTAATTGATTAAAGATATCCCCATTTTGTAATATAATAAATGACCTTTGCTCTGTAAATTAAAAGTCTCAGCGCTTTCTGTAATTTATGAATAAGTATTATTTGAATATTGTTAGTAAATAATTTTTAATTCAATCATTATATCACATTAAATAAAATATGTAACTTTATAATAAAATCAATAATAAATTATAAGCCATTTGATTAACATGGATACATATAGAAAGGTGATGCTAAATTTGAGTCAATTTATTTTTATAATTATTAAATTATCGTCAGTTAAAAATAAATTCTTCTATTTTATTCTATATATTTAAGTTTAGAAGCTATTTATTGAAGATTTAAAGATAATAATAATCATTATAAAATATCTATACAAAAATCATAAGTGAACGCCAAACAGAAGCTCTTTAATATATTGCAGACTTTTAGCAAAGTAAAAGTTAGGTACGTAATTAAGTTTATGGGAAAAGCCATGAGTCTAGTAAAGTGCATTTATCAAAGAAGATTTTATGGATTTTGTTATATAAGTAAAATAACATATATTCAGCGAAGAAATAATTATTTTTATTAAGAAAATGCAACAATTTTTTTTTATTTATTATAAATTTTTATTATATTTAAATGAATGCGTACGATAATTTTTCTAAATTATCTTGTGAAAAAGGATAGTTATTCAAATTTTAATAGTCGATCTATTTATCAGAAAGTACGTACGAGAGAGTTTATTAATAGTAAGTAATATATTTAAAATAAATCAGCAATTTAAATGTGTGATATTCTTTAAAAATGGGCAAGAATTTGAAATTTTTTTATAATCAAATGACTTAAACTTACGATTCTTTAAATAAAATTTCTTGTCGCTATTTGAAAAATATTCAGTGTGTAGAAAATTCATTTATAATTTTTTTATTTAATTCGGAAGAAAAGAGATAAAACAATTTTAAACCAGTAAATTCTAGAATAGATACGACAATTTTCGAATATTGTTTATGGATAAAAGAAAATTTATCGTAAAATATATAGAAATTAAGTTTTTGATTTGATCATAAAATCAAGTCATTGTAAAACTTTTTTGAGTTGGAAGAAAATACTGTTCGGTGATGAGAAAGACGACAAAAACAGATAAAAAATTATAAAATTGCGTATCTAATAAAGTTTTTTAGGAATAACGGAAGTCAATAATGTTAGGATAATATTTCAGGTGGAAGATGAAAACACACGAAGAAAAAAATACATCCTACCTTGTTAAGGGTAAGAGTATATTTTTAACATGAATTATGTATTTAAATTATTTTAATATTAAACTAATAGGTTTACAAGTTTTTTTTTGTTTTCTAAACAGAAAAAGGATTTAGAGTTTTAAAAGAAATATATTTTTAACTAATTAATGCGAAATGCTATAAAAAACAATTACTTGTTTACGTATCAAAAGAAATTAGAATATAAAAGTTTTAACGATCGGATTAATTGTTTTATTGGTAAAATAAGCATTTTTCTAGCGAACTAATGAGTATATACACTTGCCGTTATCTTGGAACTAAAAACAAAATTTTAAAATACTCATAAAATAAGTTTTTAAACCAAATTAATAAAAGAGCCATCCAGATAAAAAGCAATGAAATAGTGTTGGAGTAGTAATGCTAAATATAGCAATGAAAACTTTAGTTACTAATTTTCAGTACTTGTATGGAAAGATTTATTTTTACGTGTAAAAACTATCAAAATTGTTGTTTATTTAGAAATAAGTGTTTATAATGAATGTGACTATAATCATTTTAAAATATGTAGACTGAAAGTAGCAATTGGCCTAATAATAAATACTTTGAACGACAGTCGTAATATTGAGCAACACAAGCTTGTCGAGAAAAGATAGTATGAAGCACTAACGATGCTTATGCAGCTCTTCGCAATCCAAATGTTATATTGCAAGTATTAAATGAGAAAAAAATATGTACCGCATAAGTCTAGAATAGACGAATAGCTGTAAGTATGATATATTACTATTTTATATTTTTAAATAGTATTTGAAGTTTTAGCTATACTTACAAGAAAAGTACTTCTTTTTTAACTATTTGCTTCAAAGACGATAATAAATTTATTTACTTCAAATTTGATATATATCAGTCATATTTTACAGATATGGCATACTCATTATAAATCCCGGTTTTATTTTTGTAAAATTCTACATTAATAAATAAAGATAATCGTAAGATTATATATAGATTATAAAATTTTATGAATAAAGAAATACTTTAATATTTTTATTTTACATGTCTTTACAACTGATATAACAGTTATTACTTAGCCAAATAGAAAAGCATTAGTGGTTTGTTTTTAAGCTTTTACTCTGACTACTAAAACTCTCTTATCGTAAGAAATATTATACATCAAAATAGTCTCATAAGAAAATATATAAAATATATAAATACGGCCTCGCAAAAAGTATCTTTTGCTTATAAGGAAACATTTTTCTAAAAATAATAATGTAAAGACATTAAAAATCAGAGTTGTTTAAATTGACTGAAGAAGATCTATCTCCATTACCATTTATTTTAATTACAGTCCGTCTAGTTACGCGTTATAATTCTCTCTGGAATTCATGTCGCTAGATTCTCTTTCCTCTATCTCTAGATTTCAGAAGTATTGTCACTAAACAAACACAGAATATGTGACATCCATACTTGTTGCGGTTCTTCGCGTGCTCTCTCAATACTGAACACGAAACGAAATTAGCTGTATGAATTTTATGGTCTCGTAAAATAATGAATTATTGTTTCTTGTGTTTTAAAAATGTTTACAATACTATATTGTAAATATAATTGCAAATAATAATAATGTAAATAAAAAAAAATAAAATAATGTAATGAATTACTATACTGGGAATTAAAACTGCGTATTTTTATTTCATACTTTTCAATCCATTAGTCAGATCATATTTTCTCATTCTGGTTTATTTACTTTTATACATTATGACACAATCGTACTAACAATTTTATATATTACGTAAAAATGCCGAATGCTGTTATTAGTAGAATCACTTATTTGATTAATATTGTTGGAATAAAATTTGCAGTGTTTGGCATTTGCAATATTTTTTTTATTATTTTAATAATCAAAAACTTTAAGAAAATTTAAATAATTATTCGTACAGTGTATACCTGTTAGACTATAGTTATAATTAGTAAACAAAATTATTTTTATGAAACAATAAATGCGATTAAATAAAAAATTCAATTTTTTTTAAAAGACGTATTTAATTTATATATTTTTGCAGATTAGTTCTAAATTAATTAGAAACTTGATTATAATAAAATTATATTAATTCTTAAGATTTTTAAGATTATAATAATTAAAAGATTATAATTCTTAAATTATTTTGTTATACTTTAGTACAGAATGCCTATGTATTTCACAATTTTACAGAGGTAAATATTTAATAATTATTTTTATATTCTGTATATATGATTGACTTTAAAAATGTTTATACACACACGTGCAAACGCACATCATTTCATAATTTTTTTTTATTCATTCTTATAAAAAAACTTTAATCATTTACTGTATGCAGCAGAAGTAATACAGGTAGTATGAGAAAGTAGGAGGGAAAATAAAAATTTGAATAAAGATGTTATCAAGATATGGAATGGGTAATGAAATGAGAACGAATAAACATTAATAATATATCTAATAATATAGAAATGAAAGAGAAATGAAAACGTAGATTTTGCAATAATTACAACAATGAAACATATATTAGAAGGGTATAATAAAACAGACATCAATTCAAAAAGCTGGAAAGAAGTAATGAAAAGAGTAAGAAGTCATTTAAACATACTATATATCACTCAATTGACTGGAAAGAGATAGCGGAAAGATATAGAAAAGAAAAAGAGATATTCATAAAGAGACAACATTAGGAATGAAAAAAGGTATGAGATTATACAAAATAATGTGATGTGATAATTTCGTATAATGCAATATAATTAAAAATAATTTATAAATTTATAAATGAGAATGTATAAATTGACCATAAATAAAAATAATAATATTATAATAATAATCATGAAAATTTATTGTAAAACATTTGAATAATATTTATTCCATTTATAACTAAATTTTTACAAATTAAAATAATTTTCATACCATCCATACCACCCTCAACTTCAGCTGGGACTGGGAACTCGACGAATATGTTCTAGAATTTCGCATTCTCCATAAACAATGTATACTAGATTCATTGTACAGATGTCCTGTGTCAAGTTTAGTTTTATAAAGTGCTGTTTTTGGGTTGCGACTGGAAGAACTTTCACCAACAAGACTCTGAACGTCAGACTAGATCCTTCCATTGTGTACTTGTATTGTGATGTTAACTAGTGTCTATAAATCGGTGTTCGTAGTTCAGTTCAGTGGTTAGCTTCGATGACTGGTCTTATTGATCTCAAAACTACCAATTGATTATTCTGAGCATGCGGGATTCCAGAAAAACGCTGCTTACATGCAAGATGTGGTTAATCCTTCACAAAATGGCAAATCTTGAATCAGTAAGCTTTAGTTCGTGCGAATGACTTCTTTAATTGAAACAAATAAGAAGCTGATGGTTATTAATTTATATCTATGGTTATATTAATTATTAAATACATTTCATTTATGGTAAATATAGCTGAACTTCTAGCTTTCGTTTTGTTCCAAGATTTTTAAGTTTTTATTTTGTAATTACGCAAAGATTCGATAATTTATTACTGTATAAGAGTTTATACATATAACAAAAATAATCTTATTGAACAATTATTAGATATAATTATATTATATTTATAATTTCATTATAATTACAGATTAAAATATTGGTATTATTATTCTCAGAAATATTGTAACTATTATCTGTGTCGATATACAAAGTTTGCAAATCTTCGATTAATAATCTAAGACTATAAGGTTAATAAGATTTTTAATTATTCTTTGCACTGGTTAGATTGCTTATTTGGAAGTTTATTCGCAAATCTATTGTTCACACGTGTGTATAAATATATACATATATAGATGAACTTGTGTGTAACTAAACTAATAAATACGATTGAGAAAGTAAAAAAAAATAAAAATTAGAGAAATAAGACAAAAAAATATTTTTTAGATTTGACTAAGTAAAAGCCATCATTTGCTGCTTGTAAAACATAAATGTCAGGAAATTAACGTTAGCAATGAAATAAATTTTTACTGCTTAAAAAAATTTTTAATACTATTTTCAGTTACACATTTATTATGGCTCTATAAGTTTTTAATTTATCCAATAGTTTTTTTTTAATAAAAATCTCTTTGTCATGATTTATAACGACGATAAACGATGAAGAGAAATATAGCTTACTCATCCAAGAGGTTTTAAATATTCTCAAGGCTTCGATGAAAATCGGATTAACTTTTATTTCGTAGATCTGTTATTTGATATTTTTGGTGAAGCAATGTCTGCTAGGTTTCATCTCTTTATTCAGCACTATTTTATTGAGCACTAACGAATGCTTCTAATGTAATTTTGATAAAAGGGGAAGAAAAACGGCTTCTATACTTTCTCGATAAGACGGATGCAGTAAAAAATTGTCCATCTATCTATTTTAATGCCTGACAAGATCATTTATATAAATGTTCTGAATGTTTAAGTCATACAACCAAAAATCAACTCAACTCAAGATAAGTAAGGCCATATATTATAAATTCTAAAATTATAAAGTGTTAAAATGAACCAACATATATGTTATCGAATACGTGCATGCGATGATATAATATAGATGAATAATTCCTTGAAAGCAAAATTTGAAGCTCTTTTTTTTATCATCATTATATTATATTTAAAGGACGTAACCTTTTTTATTTATTATCATATGAGCTATTAGATGAAGATGTAAAGCTTGAATTATCATTTATGCTATCGTAGCATAAAGATTCACAAATTATTTAAATGTGCCAAGTTATAGATACACACTATTGCTGCAATGTAATTTTAATGAATTAAAATTGATAAATTGATTGAATGCATAAATATAGTAAAATGATGTTATAAACAATAATTTAAATCCTTTAATAATTCACATGGAGTCAGTTGAGGTAGACAATTTTCAATAATTATTAATTGTGATACTAAATTCTTCATTTTATTTTTGTTTCTATCTGAATTAAGTAAAGAAATGTTTATCGTTTATCAAATTTACCAGGATTACCGATTTTATGCACGTAACGTAGAAGACAATCTGAGTTACTGAAGAATTTGGACTACAAAGAAAATAATTTTTTTTTATATATATCATTCTTTACTTATTTTAATTTTAGAAATAATTTATAAATAAGTCACTTAATAACATATTTTTATTTTAGAACATACAAAAATTTTGATACTCGCATACATTGTATCTATGTTTGATTAGCTAAAAATAAAATATATATCTGGTTAGTTGACTTTCCTTGAATATTTTAATATTGCACCCTCGATTTTTTTGCAACAGTTGATTAAAGGTCGATGTCTTTTATTAGTCTATGTCATTTTCTACAAAAATCTAATATATAGTACAATATAATATTTGAAGTATGATTGAATTAAAAGATTGAATATTCCGAAAAATTTCAACTTGTTTTTTTTAAAAAAAGTAATTGTAATTAATAAAACTGTTATAGATGACGATCGAAAAGTAATCGATTGTCATCATTGATATATCGTTCCCTTTTTTTGTCATTTTTTTTTCCATTTAATACTTGTCATTTCTGACCCTGTATGATTTTGTATATTTTTAAGTGAGTTTTTCCTTCCTTATCTCTCTAAAGGTTCTTACAACAAGGTATGTGTGTCTTGTCACAATATATGATTTCATTTTTATAATACATTTATTATATTCATTCACAGCAACAGTTGTTATACATTATACTGTAAGAATACGTTGTAAAAGTAAAAATATACTAAAAAATATAAAGTAAAAAAATATTATCACTATTAGATAACATCTTATTGTAGTTTAGGTACATTTTTTATCCTTATATTTTACTCGATTTTATTTTATCACGAAGACTTGTGTTTTTTTCAAGAAAAAAATTAATTCAATTTATAATGTGATAATGTATCTTAATTGAATTATGAAGTCATTGTTTTTTAGTTTAGGGAATGATTTCAAATAATATTAACAACGGAAATTTCGAAACAGAAAAAGTTTGATTTCCAAACGTACTTTTAAGCACAATATAAAATTGAAGAATCAATTGCAAAACTAGTATATTATATTTTGTGAGAATTTTTTTATAATAGGTGAAAATTCTTGTCTTAAACATTAAACTGTTTTGTAATTTTTTAATGAGTAGTATTAAATGAAAAATTTCCCGACTTTATGATTTAAATATTACAGAAAGAAAGGAAGAAAAATAGAAAGAGAGAGAGAGAGAGAGAGAGAGAGAAATTGAACCTAAAAGTAGAATACTATGAAGACAATTTAAATAAAATAAGATGAATACAAATTTTACACTTAAGATAAACGAAAAGATAAAATTAGTTTCAGTTTTATTAATCAAGTTTTTCTGAAAATAAAAGAATATAATTAATATACTTTCAATTACATTTTTTAGATATTCAAGAAGTTAACTGTTGAAAAAATTAATTTTTTACTTCATTTTTTGGAAATAAAATTGACTGAATATATGATTATACTGTTGAATTTATATTCAAATTAAAAAATTTTTTAATTAGGAGAAGAACAGGTAAATCCGTGAGTAGATTTTAAAAATTTTTATAAAAAATTTAAATACATTTTTCTCAAAACTTTTTTTCATAAATTTGCTTACTTTTTTAAAATTGAAATTCAAGTCAACTTAAAAGAATTTGATAACATATATTTAACTTTACTTTACTTTTCTTACGTTAAAATTAAAAAAAAATTTTTTTAATAAAAGTGAATGCATCGTTCTAGAATATAGTTATAATGTATGTAAATAAGCAATAATTCTATATTTGTTTATATTTTTGGATATTTACGTAATCATTGTTTTTAAATGAGTTCGTAATGCTTTTTCTTTCTCATTTACTCGATAGTCAACTAGTAGAAATCAGTATCATAAAAAGAAGGAACTTTATGCGAGTTAATACAGTTATTCGACAGAATAAGATTCTGTGCGTGCACTGGCTGTATAGTAAGCAGCTATTTTTTCCATCGAAAAAAGAATATAGATATAGTAAATGTGCAATTCTATTTCGTCAACCCACGTGCATATTAATTTTAAAACTAAGATATTTGTTGCCAATCTTGAGCTGTAGACCAAATTTAACACATGTCTTACAAAATTTTATATGTTGAACTCAATTTATATTTCCAATATGACGTATTGAATATATACAACTTAATAAGATTAATAATATTATTAATTAATTAATAATTATTAATTATATATTATTCATTATAATTAATAATATTAAGATTATCGTTGATCAAATGACTAGGTGTATATTTAGAACATATTTTCACTTACAACTATGATTGTTGAATCAGATTAGATTTTGTGAGATAGAATTAAATTGAATAGTTAAAGCTGATAGTATAGTTAATTCTTTTAAACACAATAAAACTGTTGTATTTTAATCTGATGGAGGTATTAGCTTAAATTATAATAATTGTCATACGATTTTTCATTGAAGAGAAATTTTTACTCTACTTGCGTATGACGACTAGCTAAATATTTTCGATACTTTATTTTTAATTGATATTATTCATTTTTTAACGAAATAATTAAACTTTGATAATGTTTAAAAATTAAAATCATATATGATTAAATGTATAAAATCAAAGTCCATTATTACTATTTCATTATTAAATGATAAACTTTTTATTAAATTTTTATTAAATATACACGGGTACTGTTCGAATCAATTAGGATATTTATGAAACCGACATATGTAAAACACAAACTCATCGCAATGAAAGTTTAACCCATTACTTTGCATTAACACTAATTTTAAGATAACATATAGTAATTTTTTTTATAAAAAGGAAGAGAAAATATTTTTATTACAATCCTTCGATGATGTATACGTTTACTGGAATACAGCTATTTCTAAAACTCATATGTATATTGAATAAAACTTGTATATTCACATGTTTTAATATTAAATTAAATTTTCATGATTAAGATGCAAAAATGAAGATAATATAAATTAAATAGAATTAAAATGAAATATGAGAAAACAGGTAATACAGATTTTAATTTAATTATTTATTTTTTTACGTTAGGATATAAAAGACAACAGCCATTATTAATGTTATTATCCAACGTAAAACATTGTCTTATTTTGCAATACGAATATGTGTAATTTATTTATAAAAATAATGTAATATTAATTATAAACTTTTTAATTTATTATTTATTAATGAAGGGAGAATTTTAATAATAATAATTATTATTAGCAGTATTTCAATGGTAATAAATAAGGTCAATAGGTTTTTACAGTGACATTTTAAACATTCTTTTGCTGCGCGCAATAATTATAAAATAACCACTTAACAAACCTTAAATGTCATTATCCTATACCTAATAAATATTTACATATTTTATATTTGTATAAATTTTAATCGAATATAGGTGATTTTTTAATTAGTTCTTTAAAATATAAATAAAAATCTGCAGAATTATGTTATATTTAGAATTTATTTTTTGCTAAAAGTTAAGTTTGGTTTAACAATTCACATTTCTTAAGTAAAATTATTACTTAATTCTATATTTACTGTCTTATGTATTTTTTATATGTAAATAATTTGAGATATGAATGATAAATAATTATTGAAGTTTACATTATAATTTATTAGTTCTTCGTGTGCTTAAAATTAGATTTTCATCAGAGTATACTAAGCTTTTTTTATTTTCTTGTCCAAAAAACTTGAATATAATTATAAAAGATTAATAAGATACACTAAAGTTATATAAAACGGGTATTTATACATTAATTTTTATTTACTTTAAGCGTTCAAACAAAATCATTAATATTATATACTATGGATACATTAGAATTAATTTTATTCAAGTTCCTTTTTTTTATATCTGTTGTTATTTTTATAATTCTAATATTTTTTTCTTTTAAATGTTTCATTATATAAATTTCGAGTGACCATTACTTAAATCATATGAAAAACAAAATTAAATATTTATAAGTAACAATTAATATCGTGATTGAATTTGAGTTGATTATATTATAAAATCTTCATTAAATTATATTATTTATTTTAATTATTTAATTTTTTAATGCATTGTGTTTAAACGTATCATTAATCTGTAATAATGAAATTATTAAAATTTATGTTCAAAAATTTTTAGATTATATAAATTTATAGATACTAGAAATAAAAAATTATTTAAAATTGTTTTTAATATTTGTTTTAGGCTATATTTTGATTAGAGTATTTTGTTTTAGAACACTTACATTTCAGGTAATTATAAAATAGATTTTATACCAAAAGAAGAGTTTATTTTTATTAAAGAAAATAAATATATTTCTGACTGAAAATATATTAAATATTATATACAATATGAAAGGAATGCATAAAAATTAGATAAACAAATTTGTTCACAGCATCCAAAAATAATTATAAACTTAATAAATAACTAATAAAAAAAGTAAAGTGGAACAAAATTTTGGTACAATTAAAAATTAAAACGACCTAAGAAATTTCAATTTTATATTTAAAAATTCCAGTTACAAAAAATAATTTAATTAAGTATATTCTAATATAAAAATATGTATATTTTTGTGTCTTTTAAATATATCTGATGATATCAAAATGCAAACAATGATTATGTTTTATCTAATAAATTAGTATTATTAAATTTAATAAAATTTATAATAAATAATAATTATAGCAAGATAAACAGAGTAAATATTTATATTTAAAAGCTAAATTTTAATATTCAAGATCAGTTAAAAAATTGTACAGAATTTATTTTATCATTAATTTATAAAGTGCTGAAAGAAATAATGTAGAATAACATAAATTTATTTTAAAGAACAATTAAGAATTAAGAAAAACTAAAATGGCTTATACAAATAAAAAATATAAATAAAGATTTTACAATATTACTTAAAGACTAATGATATTCTTTAAATAAATTATTTAATAATCATGTATAAATATAAAATATTATTTCCTGTATTCAAATTTATTTTTAAGAAAATATTTTCTGACAATTATAAATGAATAATACAATAATGCTGCACAAATTAATCTAGCTATACTCAATTTGGTATACCAATTATTATTAGTTTACAGAATTCATCTCTATCTTATAAGAAAGAAAGATTTCGATTTTTAAAAAGATATTATACTACGAGAACAAAAATCTTTTAAAGAATTATCGAAAAGAAATATGATTATAAATATAAATGCAATAACTTAAAAAGAAATTTATATTTTATCAAATTATATTCCAAAGAATAAATAGAAAGAGATAAAAAGTGATATAATAATAATGTCAATCTCAAAAAAGCATAATCTTTAGTAATAAAAAAATTAAAAATTTATGAATTTGTCAAGAAATTAAAAAACTTTTTTTGTAAATGATATTATTAAAGGTTTGAGCATACAAAGATAATATTTGACTTGCAAAAAATATATATTAGTTAGATAGTAGTATAGAAATTTAAATTAAACGTATCAAACTCTTATACAAAGTTGTAGCAAAATAAATGTATAATAAAAAAGAATTGTACATTTATTTATATTTAAATAAATAGAACATTTTATTAGATAAATGAATGCAAATACTAATATAAAATGACGTGTAATAGATTCAGATAAAAAATGAAATACACAAAAATCATATTTGATAATGTATATTTACGCTGCAACAACAATTTATTTTAATCTTAAGTATTATATAACTTGATAGTTCAAAGTTGTAATATAAAAAGCAATCATAATGTAGTTCTCTATGATTACGAAATACTGTTTTTATAAATAAGAAATAACAAAATAAAATAATAATAATAATAAAATTTTATAATAAAGTAAAAATTGAGGTATCAAAAAATAAATACTTCAGAAAAGAAGTTGGTAGCATGAAAATATCCGAGAATGAAGGTAGTTATGCAATCATAAGAGATCGGAACTCTATACTTCAGTCGATATTCTAAGTGATTAAATCGTACAGCAAAACAAAAATGTTATTTGAAAGGGAAATAAAAGAATAATATATAATGGAAAAGTTTTAGAATAATTGAAAAATAAAAGACGTTTATATATATTAAGAGTTTTGCGAAGATAATATTGAATTAGATTTACAATTATTTTTTATAAGCAAATATTCTGAGTAAAAATAAATAGTTAGTTAGCCTTCTTTTTCCTTTTCTTTTTAATCTTTATAAAATAAATCTAATCAAGAAGTTATGTAAATATTTATAAATCAAATATATTAAGTATAAAATAATATCAAATTGTGACATATTATATGATTAAAATCATCAATAGTAATAAATATATCTAGACACGTGGTTTTATTATTGAAAAAGATGAAATGAAATTTCATCTTCATTTGGAGGAAAGTTGCATAAACACAGTTATTTATATTTAAATATTAAGTGAGTAATTTAAGCAATTTATTTGAAACATTTAAAAAAATGCGTATCAGCAAATTAATTATAACAGAATTATAATACTATGTTGAATTAAATAATACTTTTGGTTTTAAAATTTCTATAAATATATGCACTATATTTAAAAAAATTTTTGATTTTTAAAAGTAGCTAAGGATTAAAAGTAAATAAAAAAGGTATTTTATTATACAACCAAGAGATTAAGTGAAAAAACTAATAGAACATATAGTCTTCATAGCCAATTAATGAAATATCTAAGTTGTAATTAAAAAATTTATTTAAAAAATTTATTTGGCAAATAATTAAAAATTACTTATGTGGTGCAATAAGGTAATCATTATTTATAATATAAAACTTGAACTAAAGTTTATCATGATAATTGATGGGTTATTAAAACAAGTAACGAATGAAATGAATATAAAATGTTGAATAATATTTTAAAAAATTCGAAAATAAAAATAAAAAATATAAAATTATTTGTAAGATGATTAAAAAATTTAATTCAAGTAGCTTGTACTCTATTGAAAAATAAACGTTCATTTCGCGAAAATGCTTGATCATGTAGCCGTGGAGATAGAATGCCAGGGGCTTTACCTCACTTGAATTCTTATTATCCTTTGTTCTTAGCGTCGCGGTTTCTTTTTTCTTCTTCTGACTAAAGAGAATTTACCGTAATGGTCTGTAAAACTTAAAGTTTCGCTTGATAACGCGGTTAGATTCAAATAATAGGCGAAAAACAAGATCGTGATCGTTTAATTGCGAAAATATAGAAGACACGTCATTCCCCAAATGAAATAATATCTATCGCTAATTAATAAATCTTTCCAAGTACAAATGGATAAAGGTAGTCTTAGTTTTTAATAATAATGAATAGTTATATTTTACTATTTGTCTTTTTCTTTCTTTTCTCAGTATCTTTTCACATAATAATTTGCAAATATATTTGTAAATAACTTTTTTTATTATTATTATTATTATTATTTCATTATGTCTAACTGACTCTATAAGCTGACTCTTTATATATCAATATTTTAATAATACATCCACTACTACTACTAATAGTTAATAGTTTTTAAAAAAGTTTATTTTTATGTATTTTATTTTGAGTCTAATAAAAATTTAATTAAAAAAACTAATAAAATTAATTACAAAAACATAAAATATTTATATTATTAATTTAATAATTTAATTATTTTCTACAATTCTTTTCGCTTTGATTTAAACATGAATATTCTATTACATCTCCCTGAATTTGTTTAAAATATTTTTGATTAATCAACTCACATACATATTTTCGTATTTATATTTTAATTTTTAATATACATTACACTATTATGTATAAAATTAAAAAACGAATATTTTTAAATTCTATCGTTTTTTATTTTTAAATTTCATTATGTATACATTTTTTTCAGTTGTTTGTTTATATTCCAGAAAAACTCTAACGAAATACTTAAGAAATTAAATAAATTTTTTTTTAATATTGAATATAATACGAATTTGCTTCTTAGTTGTCAATTATTAAATAGATAAAGAAATTATACCATTTAGTTTTAATTATCTTCACATATGAAATTACGATCAGTAGATTCATATTCGATATTAAATTCGTGTCAAATCATAGTACTACAAGTGAAAGTACAAAATACATTAGATATGTTATACTTATAACAATTTAAATTGTAAACAGAAATTAAAAAAAAAAAAAAAAATTAAGAAACATCGACGTTTTTTATTACAGTTTAAGTAGCATAAATAAAAAAGCGTTAATGTTTTTATGATATGAAAATTTATGTCTCGCATATTGGCGAACGAAATCAAATCGGTGCTATCCTGAAAGATTTGATTCCGTAATTATCAATTTTCCCATGGAAGCTTAAAGCGTTACAGAGCGCGAGTCCGTAACAGTAGCCACGAGTGTTACGACTAGTTTACCGATTCGCGCAATTACGTTAGATCAACTCAAATGAAAATTTTCACGGGTGTTTGCACGCTCATTGTACACGCGCACGCGAGTAAGTGCATGTGAAGAGCGACGAAAGGAAAGGAGAGTAAGGCCGATTTATGTCTTCATTTAGCGCAGCCGAGCCGATCGTCGCACGCGCTTGCGCACGCGCACGAGCTTTTCCTCGTGCTAGTGTGGGAAGTTGAACTTCCAGGTGAAAAGTCATGCGAATCCCTGCTACGAGAACCGAGACTCTGCGAGCGGCCGATGCTCTTTTCCTTTTCTTCTTCTTTTCCCCCGCATTCCTTTTTATGTAGACTCGTCACGGCTTTTAGCGGAGCCTTTGACATTCCTTCGTAGCGGTTGTGAATTACTTAGTAGCGCTCTATAGTAGTTCGCTTAGTCCGGTAAAATTTTCTCTACAGTTTAAAGGAGAATACGACAAACAGTTTCACTATGTGAATAATTTCGTTTCGCAATAAATTCTTCTCCAGCCAGACGTGTGATTCATTTACTGGCTTCAGAATAATTGAAAATTACGAGTTTGATGATCCATTGATATCGGTAGCGGTTCAGGATTCAATGAAAATCGCTTGGAAAACCAATTTATATATGGATGTGCAGAGATATTTTGGAAACAAAACGATTCGCGATAAATAAAAAAATAGACCTTATCCATCGATTAATATTAGTTTTAATTTATATATATGTCTATAGTTTTTTTTTTATAAAAAACTTAGATCTATAAATCAATTGTGGTAAACATCTGTAACATTGCGAATCAGACGGAGGATTTGAACCGTTGCTCAAAATTATCAGGTTGATCAAGTACATTGCAAGAGCTACTAAACGGTCGATGCTCTTCTCGAGCCCGTATCATTACCCTCTCCATTCAACTCATTTTTCACATTTCGTAAAATAATGGTGACCCTAATGGTAGCAACCCCTTCGTGATTTTGGTCACGCGCAGCAACTTCTAAAAATCCTCTCGATCCCCAAAACTTTTGAGAAGACATTGACTTGTTTCTTTGAAGTCTTGTCTTGAAATTGTTAACTGTATACGTTCAAATATGTATATGTATTTTAAATAATTACAATTATGAAGATCTTACTTGTATTTATTAATATTTTTAAAAGCAAGATTAAAATATAAAATAGAATATTTGGAAAATTCTGCTTCGCAATTTTTGCGATTGTAACTAAACTAGACAGCATATTAAATTAAATATTGAACTATCGAAATAATTAAAAGTAATATTGATAACATTTATAAATAAATTAAGGTAATTTAATATTATTTTTTTGATAAATTAATTCTTATTTATTATCTTTTCAATACCAATATATCTTTTTAAATAACACCTTATATGAGTAAAATAGTATTGAATTTGTTTAAATAAATAAATTGTGCTTATAAATTCTGCATATTTACCGAGACCATAAAGGAAAAAAGTATTAATATAATTATTATTTAAAATATTTAAAATTTTATACATTATTTATTTATATATTATGCATTATTATAGAAAACGTTTTCACGTTATTATTTATCACATAATAAAATTGTATAAAATCATGAAAAATTAATTCGAGTATAGTATTAATAAAATAATTATTAATATCTTTTTTTAGCTCGAATTTCCAACGTCCTTATATTATTTTTATCGTAGTTGTATTTAAGTTTTATAAATATAAAATTAAAAAAGTAAGGTTAGAATTTAAAAATTTTTTTTTATTATTTTATTTTTAGAATATTTTTTTATTTTTAAACATTTTAATTTGCATTCATGTACAATTGATTTCACATTATAATCATTGACAGCGTAAAAGGCGGATGATTTTTAGGATTAAATTGCTAGTGTTAGATCCTTTGATTTCATTGGTGCACTGTTTTAGTTTGTGTGTTTCTCACCCATGTTGATTTTGTATGAGAATGTAGGATGCTAAGCTGGTAGTTTCTTTCAGGAATATTGAGCTACCAACTCAGAATTTGCTTAATTTCAATGATTAATCGTATCGTGGCTATTATACCGAATAATGCATTCGTGATACTTGTATGACAGCTTAAATGCATGCGATTCATAGACATAAAAAATTAGCATTTAATGCTAATCTATTTTATTTTGTGTTATTTGTTAATGATGTCTAATAAAATTATATTATATGTTATAATCAAATTATAACTCTTAGCTGTAAAGTAGAAAAAAATATTAAAACGTAAAAAAAATATAAATCTTAAAAATAAAATAAAATTGAAATATAAATTTGTGCAACCTATATTTTTGAGTTAATTTACATACCCACGAGTATTTTCTAGGTTCAAAATTATGTATTTAATATTTAATAGTGCAAAAAATGGTATATGAGTATGATACGGAATAAGATTCTAAATAGGTTTAAAGCAAATTTTATTTCGTATCATTTTTATAATATTCCAGATGCATATTAAACGTTGATTTATTTGATTGATAATTGGATTAGTATGTCATCAAAAATTACTTGTGGGGGTGATTTCAACATTTTAAAGATATTTTTGTATACATAAATCGTATCTTAAAATAAGTTTATTCTTATTTTTTTTAGTGTTGTAACCAAAAGTTAATAGAATATTAAGTTACTTTATATGGGAAAATAAATAAAAAATATTTTTAACTTTAGTTGCCTACTTAGAAAAAATGACAGTTTTCTTAAAAGAAGAAAATTGTATTGTAAGAAAAAAATATCTTATCAAGAAATAAAATTATAATTTTATTAGTGACATTACATAAGAGACATTATATAAGACATACATTTTTTAACGTTTATCATTGTAATCGTTAAAAAATTTCTATAATGGATTTAATTAATACAAATGTTTTATACAGATAAATGAATAAATTCAAAAACTTTAATTTCGATTTAATAAATACTGTAGTATATAAAAAAGAGTTTTTTTTTAGCTAATAATACTTTTTAACTGAAACGATAATATTTTATTACTAATATTGTCAATCACGAGGTTTTTTTATTAAGCTTTTAATTAAAAATGCGATAGTTCAGTTGAAAAAAAGTTAAAATTTTTTAAAAGAATAAAGAAAAACGCATTTATGAACGACAAAACATTACAACTAAATGGAAAATCTTTTTATACTTTAAATCGTGTAAAAATAAGATAAAATTACAACCGGGTAGAGTAAAATCAATCTAGCCGTTAACGAGATGAAATAACACTCCCCAGCCTTTCTCTCTCCCCCGTCCATACATATATACTGAGAAAAGGATTTTGTAAAAAAAGATTATTTAGATTCCTAGAACTTCAAAACGTGTTTCTACGACGTCACGTGTAATCATATACTACTATCATTACGAGTCATTCCGTACGAGGAAGCGAGATATTACATCCGGCGTTATTTATGGTGCAGAATAATCGACGAAACTACTGCTAATTGCTTTGATTAAGGCTAACAAAGTCGTCGAGATTTAACGATTCTCTTCCGCTTTTATTGCATCTCATTGGCAATGCGAGAAAAGAGTTGGCGTACTCACTGCCGCAGGATTAATGAACAACGCGGCAAAGGAGAGAACGTCCCGTTCGCTCGTATCTATGCGTCCTCGGAACGGTAAACGCGTCAACTACGAGTTAGAGAAGAGGTCCAGGTTGCGCCGACTTGGCGAATGAATGCACCCAATGTAGAGCAGATAACCCCGCACAATGGTCGATGCGCTTATCCTCCGGCTTAATGAGTGGGCAATGACGATTAGGTCTCATAGCCGGCCAGAGAAAGACGTTACTTACATACTCCTTTACCCGAGCGATCAATCTCTCTTTTGAGTGTCAATCAAGGTGCAAACGACAACGAGCTTAACCTAGTCAAGCTTCTTGTTCCTCGTCGCTGTTTTAATATCCGCTGCTCACTTTTTCTCGTATTTGGACATTCTCCGCTCACCGCTCTGGGTTACTACATCGCAACACCCCACTTTTACAGCCTCAGCCCTTGAAATGCGACCTAAAACTTTCAGCTAAATGTCGAAAAATTTTCAGGCTCGTTTAAATAATTGCAGTTCTAAATCTGCTCAATTTTTAGATATCTAATAGCGTGAGCTAGCGGTTGCTAATTGGCCAATAGAAATTATAAGTTTTCTTACGAATACGAAAAATCAGCTGTAAGTACATTGAATTCCTAATTATTTGGTGTCCTCGTACGAGCCGAGGATCGTGTTATACCAGCGAAAAATGTTTGAACAATTGTACAATTAAAACTCTAGAAGTCTAATGGTTGCATAAAGACCACAATGTATCTTAAAAGCGCTTATTACGGCGCGCATTCGCGCACATTTGCGTGTACACGAAGCGGATAGTGGTCCGCTTTCAGGTGCGTATGCAAATTGAGACTTGTAAAATTTTTAGTTGCCGTTCTAGTTCGCGAGCGCAAGACGAGCGTTAGGAGTTCGAGGGAAATACTACAAGCGAGCTTTTACTCTCTTTCCTCTATTTTCCTCGGTGTATCATGGCAACCGTTTTATCCGAGACTGCGGCTGCGAACAGCGTACCGGCTCTTGTCTCGTAATTGCAAACGAAGCTCTTTGATTCGCGGAAATTTTCACGCTCAAGCTGCAAATCTCTTTTCAAGGTTTCCAAGGTCAACAAGTCTATTTGTATCTCGGATTACGGACTCTTTTGCACGAGTCTTTTTCTTAGCTTCGCGGAAATTATCTCGGATTATTCACCGATTCTCATTTCTAATCAGTTCATCATAATTAAACGGACGGCCTGGAATTACTAGCAAAAACTACTGGTTTTCTTTTTAATCGTAAATGCGATAAATTTATACTCGATATTAAATTGGTGTATAATGTAGTGACAAATACAAGCGTATAACTTTTACGTCGATTAAGTAATGAATAATTTCCCATATTAATTATTTGCATTTGTATTATTATATAAAAATGAATAATATGATATCGTTTGATAATAGATAAAGGCAGAACGGTAGCATATCACAAAAATTAGAATCACATTTGGCTGAATTGTAACTTACGTTTTACATAATTACCCTGCGAAAGCTAATTTCATATGGTTTCAATGTCTTCATTTTATTATGTTTATTTATGTATAAATTAAGATAAACGTACAATCGATTTTTGGATATTTTATCACAAGCATTTCGAGTCTTGTGTGTAGATCTCGTTTATATAACTAGCAAAAAATCAGGAAAATGTTTTTTTTTAATGACTCCATTTCACATATATAATATTCGAGATAAAATATTATAAAATTATAAAATTATTAATAAATATATTATTATCACGCGCATCTTTCTTTCGCTTTGCATATGAATTGAAATGGAGCGAGCACACTGCGAATAAAGTTAATTGTAAAATGATCTATCAAGCACAAGGATTTAGCACAACTTCTCTTACTGTAGTACGAGGGCGACTATAAAGTAAACGCACCTTATGTAACTGCAAAAACTCGCGAATTCAAAATTTGATAGCCTCGATTTGCACTGCCGTTTTTGTAGACCGTAATATAGGCAAGTAATAAAGAGATAACAAACGTAAAGGGAATTACATGTTAAAGAAGTTAACATAAAAACGAAACTCGTTGCTACTACGGTTAGTATTAAAGTCGCGTCAGTTGTACATATATCACGTGATACACGAGCCCCGACGAGTGCACGAGGGAGGTAGAAGATCGCGTTTGTGTATTCGGTTCAAGACTCCCATTAATATGTTCACAAGCGCGTCGGGATGCCATCTAACGTACACAGCAAAAGGGGGAGAGAAAGCGAAAGAAAAACGGAAGAGTAGCTTGTGGCGTTGCTACGTGTCACCAAGGACCAATATAATTGCTTTCACCGACCGCCAGAAATACACTTAAAAAACGGTAGGAAGGTTGATACTTCACGTCAATTACACGGTAAAGGTGAAAAAGCTAAATTTGAATCGCTGAAATTCAGCGCGCAATTTTCTAGTACGGATAAGTGCGCGTACACAATTCCTACACATGCCTGGCATGCGCATATAAATGCACGAATGCGGATGCGGAAGCCTGTTAAAAATTTTAATGCTTGGACTTGTAACCTGCGCTTCTTTAACGATCCGTCTCATCGTTTATATCGTCGCAGTGTCATTTTACCTTGCGTAAAGCCACTTATCTGTACAATCGCGCGATAATTGTCGACGCATTAGGTGTGATCATTTTCTACATCTTCATTCTTCCCACTTTTCATTATTCTAGTCCATCTTTTATTGGAATAATCGAGCGCTTCATTACTATAAATGCAATGGCAGTTTAAGATCTATATAGTATGTATGTAGCAAACACGAGCGATGCGCTGTGCATTACTGCATAAAGGTGCGACGGGACCAACCGAGGAATAAAAGAAAATAATAAAAGAGTAATAGCAGACGCGGAACATTCCTCGAAGGCCCCGGCATTTCAATAGTATCATTCAGGGTCTATATAATATCTATCAGCATTAGATGCGCACATTATTAGCTCATCTCGTTGCTGAAAATGGGTTAAAGCGATATAAGCGTGATCTAAGGTATCAAAACAAAAATGCTGCACTTCTTTTAAGACTCGCTCTCCGTGATTTGACCGTTGCCTCGATTAAGTGAACACGTACGCTGCACAGCTTCTAGAGAGACCGAAAGCCAGATGCAGTCTTAAAAATAATCGAAATTATGGTTACCGCGTGGTGGGCTGCAATTTTTTTAAATTATCGAACATTGAAAGCGCGCGCGTACGCATGTATTGAAGGAAAGAGAGAGACAGAGAGAGAGAGCGTGTATTTCGGAAACGACGCGGGAATTCGCGGTTAGTTCGCTCACTCGCGCGCTCGCAAGAACGACTTTGGCCCATATTTTCTCTTTGTAAGCCCCCGCGTTAAGTTACAGTTAGCTCGAGTCGAGAGTTGCGGGTTACTACTCCATTACACGCTGCTTACGACATTAAGCTCTGGGTCTTTATTTATATTCTTCCTTTTCTTTTTTCCCCTCCCTTTCTCTTTATTCTAAAATGCGGATGCACTTGCTTAATATCTTACTTTATACATGCTTTCGAGTTAAGTATGTGTAACTAAATGTGTAATAATTATCCTTTGAATTATGCGTAATTGGGTATTTAAATATTTTGAATTGGAATATTTGTACAGATATTTGTATGCGTATCGAAGATGTTTTTCTGAATGTTACTTTGACTCTAATAATTTAAATTTTTTTCGGATCAACTTATCAACTACAGATATAATAAAACACAATGAAAGTACTACAAATTTGTAACACTTATGTATATGTGTGCTGGGAAAACATCATTAACCATAATTATTTTGTTTTTCCAATACTTATAATAAATGAAACTGAAGTACAAGAATATTTTTCAAGGAAAAATTATTACGTGTAATATTAAATGGAAATAAAATTGATATTTATTTTTTATAAAAGTCATAATAAGAAAAAAATGAAACAAATATACGAATACGTATAAGATCTAGATGTGAACGGATTCATTTTTCTGCAAATAAAAATGTCCTTGATCCTTGTATTTTTTTTAATTCACTGGAGTTCATCGGATATAATTATAAATAACTTAAATTGCTGGTCAAAAAAGCCATCTACATGGATGTGCCAGCGTAGTTTCAGATAAATGATTATCCAGATATCTTAAACATAAATATATTTTGTAAGTTAGTTTCAACAATTAAATTACCCATATGATTTCAATTAAATAATAAAATGTTGTTGCGCAATAATTTTAATATATCATGTGTGTTATATTTGTGATGTTGTTGACAGTAGTCGATAATAATGCTGTTTTAACTGTATATTTGGTGATGATGTAACAAAACCGCAATTTCTGTAGAAGCTTAAATAGTGTTTTGATTTTAATAGATTATGTTGAAAGTTTATTCGCTCTTAACATGTGTCGTCTGGTTAGAATAATTTACTGCAGGTCAACAGCCATAAATTTGATATATAGTCAGTGGCAGAAGAATATGCGCTTAAGCGTTGAAGACAATGGAAGACAATCTTGGTGACGAGTTGTTCGCCTGATTGAATGAAGAACAAACCTCAAAAATGCGATATATATATATGGGTCATGCGATGCTATTTGCTTCCATCATATAAATAGTTTCGAGGAACCGTTACTAACCGAAATCCACTAATAGTGATTTGATCTGAGGTTAACAATATTAATTGCGCTTTGTTCACAACTTTATATAAATTTACATTTCCAGTAATCCTAAATATATATTACAATGCTCGGATCAAAGGATATCCTAAAATAATTTTTAAGTAACAAAATCATGATTTCACATTTATATTTTATGAATAATAATTCGAATGTTTATTAAATTAAACAGCTGATTATTTAAGATTTTTGATGGTAACATTTTAATCTGAAAATTAATTGTGTTACAACTAACAGAAAATTTTGTTGAAATTGCGTATTTATAAATACAACTAATAAGTTCTAACTTTTTTATTATTCATTTTAAACTTTTTTTTAAATAAGTCTCACTACATTTTAATAACATAATAGACAACATATTGTAAATCTTGTAGACGTCTACAGCTCACGGACAATGTAGTAAAAAATAGTACATATAGGATTAATATTAATGCAATATTAATACGCGAATAAAACATAGTACATGAAGATAAGACATAGAATTTAACCTTTCAATTATACAAAACTTAGGAATATATTGCTATTCGAAAATATAAAAAACGAAAACTCATAAACCTGCTAAATTGATTTTAATTATTTATAAAACAATTAACCAAAAACTGCATATAAATTTTTAATCAATCATTTTAATCAATAGGTATATTTAATTCAATCAACAGTATTTTCTTAATATTGTAAACAAAGTCTTAAAATATCCTCGTTAACTTTTTGTCAATTGCACATAATTTTAAAATTAAGTGCTTTATTAACTTTTCAAGAACATAATTTTTATTTTAATTCACTTACAAATGTTTACATAAAATTCTGAAAGTATAAAAAAATATTATATTTTCTTTTTAAAGCTTTGTATGCAAGTAGCTAGGAGAAAAAAAATGCAATGAACTATTACCGTGTATCAAAAGCTTAATTGCAAAAACGAGTTTGAAAATCAATTGGGTCAAAGTCTCGGTCAAGTACATTGCTGAAAAGTGATAAAATGTGTAGCGCGTAACTTGGAATAGCCGATATCGGATATTCCTTTCGGAAGGCCTTTCACCTTTTCTTGAAGAATCTTTCGTTTACTAGTTAAACCGCATCGGTCTCAAGCATCCATCGTCATAAAAAACGGTATATTCTTTTTAGCATTCAACGCGAACTCTTCTTTCGTGTTTTTCTCACCCACTAATACTTTATAAATTTTTTTATTGTGGTATATATATATTATTGTTACCCTTATATTTAATAAGCATTTATTATTCTCTCTCTATCTCTTATATCTATTATCTCTTCACTCATATCTTCAATTATTTATGAAAAACTGTTACGTACACTACAATCCATAGTTCTAAATTATTTATTATTATATTATTATTTATATCGCACGGACTACTTTAGAAAAAATATTTTGGTATTTATAATTTAAATTGAATAATAGTTTATTAGCATCTAATGCATAGTTATTTACATTTATAAATATTTATATATTAACGATAATTCTTTATTTCCAGGCTATATACTTATTTGGCTGGCCATTACTTTATTATTATTTATGTTTATACATAAATCAAATTCCAGCATTAAGTAGAATATATTTGATATTTCTACCAACTTATAAAATGTTTAACTTAGTGTAACTAAAATGTTCAAAACATATTTCTAAATATACTGTGTAATTTCAATTGGTCTTCAAACATTTTTAATTCAGAAAATAAAAATTATTTTTAATAAAATTACGA
Source organism: Platyscapa corneri (assembly GCA_018907185.1). Taxonomy (NCBI): domain Eukaryota; kingdom Metazoa; phylum Arthropoda; class Insecta; order Hymenoptera; family Agaonidae; genus Platyscapa; species Platyscapa corneri. The sequence continues at coordinate 2,503,869 of JACCHW010000004.1, forward strand.
ACTTTAGAAATAATATTCTTGAAGTTTACTAAGGATAATCTAGTCACTCACCATATGCTTATTGAAATATTGTTAAACGATGTCGTATCAAACTTATATGCCACATTACACTATTAATTTTGATGTTTAAAGTAAATAACAGGTATATTCTTAGTGTTATATTTATTGTGTTATTTTGAATAAAAAATTTTTCTCAGAACATGTAAATAGAAAAATATAAATTAAATTAAAAATTAAAAACATAAAATGCAAAGTTATTATCGAGTGCAGATTATAATTATAGATTTATCAAATACTTCCTTATAGTATGATAATAAATAAAAATAAGCTGAGATTGAAGACCCGGCAACTTCATGTTATGAGCAAATGGTAAATACGAATAGTTTCAAGTAATAAGATTAACGTTATGAGCTTATAACGAGTAATTGCAAATGAAGAAGGTATTCAATAAGCGAGAAAATATTCAATATTTGAAGGTAGGGATGGTTAGATCGAAATACAGCAGAGAAAGAGAGATAGAGAGAGATAGAGAGAGAGAGAGAGAGAGAGTGGGAGAGGGGAAGAGATAAAAGGATACAACGGTAGTTGATTAAACGTAGACAGAGCTGTGACTCGTACGCTTTATTCATAATCTACTTACCCATTTCTTGGGGCGCATAAAATGCGTGACAAGCGACGCTATTAGTTCAAGGATTTATGGTTAGCGCGTCGCTTCTGACACGTTATGTATACGTATACATAGTTTACGTGCTGTGGCGTACGCGCGGACCGCGGAAAATTTAGAGGACATCTATCGCCGTGCGTTGATGCATTACCTTACGATGCTTCTATCGATATATATATTGGTGGGAGCTATGCTTTTAAAACGGAAGCGGCATAAGTACATCGCAAAATAAGGAATACGGGTCACTGTTACACGGTTGCCTTGCGCGTGATCGTAAAACCGCTAGTATCCACACCTGCATATGCACGTACGTATGTAACAATATTTTATATATATACACACACACACATATACATACGTTTATAAATGAGCGCGCGCGTGCTCATATGTGTTTTTAAGCATAAAGTTTTTAGTAGCTATAATTTCGTATATGTGCGACATTGCGATGAGGCCGAGGTGCGCTTTCGTGGATTAAGCCAGGATTGGGCCGATTAGTCAGTAAGTGCACGAGGCTGTTAATGCGATCAGCAGCTTGCCGACGAATGCCAAAATCTATAAATAGAGAGCGAGAAATATGCGAATAATTTATAGACTCATAAGCATCTATTATTAATAAGGGCTCGCCACCTTAGATATCATAAGTTGAATATAAACTTAAAAAGTCACGCTATAAAAATACGAGGTGAATTTTCGACGCAGGTATGCCCAAAAATTATAAAGAAAACGTGTGGTTTGATCAAAGAAGAATCTGTTAAGAAAAATATTGCGTTAGTTAAATTACTATTGCTGTTACATCGTAGTTAATTAGGACAGATTTTATTTAATACAAGCTATGTAATTAAAGCATACTTAGTTTCTTAGATTGCTATTTTTGCTTGAATTAAAAAAAAAAAAAATTAATCTATACAAATGACGAGTCGTTACTTTTGTAAATAGGATAATTGGATATAAATCAGATCTTTTTCTAAAGACAGTTTCGTTTGGAAGTTGCAACCGCGCAGTAATAATTATTTCGCAATATTTAGCATTGATAAATTTAGTTGAAGTCTTTTTCCGTAATATAACGAGTTGGTTAACGTATCTTTTTTGAAATAACGTTGCGTCGTAGATTGAAGTATTTAAAACAATTAGATTTTTCTTCAAAGAATTATAGGTGAAATGCAATAGTTAGAACAAAGTTTTAGAAAATTACTGGCCATACTTTACTTATTCGTGCAATGTATGTTAAAATAAGTAATAAAATATTTTTATAAAGTGCTTCAAGTTTGCGCCAATACTTCAAAGATTTTGGCTCATTCATTTACTGCTGCTTCTATAGCATGAAATAAAAAAAAAAGAGGAAGAATGAGCAGCTAAGATAGACATAGCGGAAGCGAGTATTTCTTGAAAATTCATTGCTCCCCTCGTAGTGATCTCGGCTGCACTTAATACGATATATCACACCTTGGACGAAATGAAAATACGACGGTTACAGTGAACACTGCAGGGAGCTGAGACAGAGATAAAACGGATAAGAAGCGAAAATGGCAAGGCACTAATATATACGTAGGTAATTGCGTCAACCATATAGCTAACGGTATCACTCGTTCCAAGGCTGAACACCGGTTCGCGCGCCCCGCGAGTTCAAGACGTTTGCGACTGGGAGTAGGTGGCGAAGGCGGGCCTTTACGGCTGGCCTATACTATCCGCAGTTGGGGAAGTCCTACTTCCGAGACTAGCGCGAGCCTTTTATCTGCGGATAATGGTCAAAGAGATGGGCAATTGTAGAATAATCTCAAGTGCCGCAGTGCCGATTAAGGTGTGCCACGCGCGTTCCATCTCACCTTAGATGCACTACCCACGGACAATCCATAACTCTGCTCCAGATCCATCCTTATTATCGTGCCGAACTCGACCGTGCGAACAAGAAATTGCGTTAAGACTATTGCGGCGCCAATGAAAGATTTTGCTACGAACCGCATTTTCTTCTTCTTCCTCTCGGGCGATGTATGATTTACCGGCGATGGCGGATACCTAATAGAACTCAAGTTTCTATCGCGCTGAGAAGAATTGCAGAGCTAGATTATCATTCTGGGAGTGGAGAAAGGCTTGGTGAAATGAGCCAAGTGTAGCGGGACACGTGCATTATTGCACAGGGTGGCCCCGGATAAATAATTCTTCAAAATCTCTTTCGCGATCACATTCTTAATTGCGCGTATTCAAAGATAATATACTAGAAATTTGCTTCCGGTAGTTGGGTAACTTCTAGTTAAAATTGGTTTGGCGAGTTTTATTGATTTTAAGTCACATTGTGTGCATATTGAGCAAAAATTGATGTTAAATTTTGGTATCGAGAGGAGGTTGAACAAGTTTTAAAATTATTAAAGCCGTTTTTAACGAAGGCGATCGAAGGCGTATTTAATGCGAAAAATACTATGTCACGTCGTACGACTCGATTAAAAAGCCTCTGCCTATGCTCAATTAGCGAAATCCAGAAGTGCATAGCAGTCGCAAAAAATTACGGTTTTCATACAAATGAGCACAGAACTCAGTCAGCGGCGAGCAACGTACATCGTTATTATTTTTTAAATGCAAATACTCATTATCATAGAAACATTCTGATATGTTCTAGCAAGATACCGGCAGTCGCGGTCGATAAAGTGTTCTCATCGAGCTGAGGTGTCGTGCGTTAAACATGCGCAGCTCGTGAAATTTCCGTTTGAAGAAATTAATACTCATACGCTTATGTTAATGTAAGAGCGCGTAAATGTAAATAGGTGAGCGGGCGAATACACGTTACGCGAGTGCTTATGTGCATGCGAGCAGATTTGATGGCTGCCATCGTTATAAGCGCGTGGCATATGTTTCCTGAGGGAGTCCACAGTGTATGTCGGAAAAGCGGCGGACTATTTGCTCCCGAGACTAGGGCTGGTGCAGTTTACGACGGACGCTGTTCACAAGCTCAGCTCTCGATAAAAATGCGAGAAAGGTGCCCAAGTCCGCGGCGAAGGGGCAACCTTCTGTAATTTCTTTTTAAAATAATGCATTTTTCGCTGCTCCCTTTGCTGTTGAGAACTTTTCAGTTACGCGTTCCAACATATTTCCTAAACGTTCGCTGCCCGTGGACAAAAACAATGTTTTACGACGCTCAAGTGTAGATTTCATATTTCAAACGCCATTTTGCTTTAATGGAAACGTAGTCTTGGAGCAAGTTTATCGATAGTAAGTATTTTTACGATAAACTGCGATAAAAATGTGTTTCTAAATATGAGCATCGCAGAGGCGCGCATAAAGTTTAAGCAGAACTTTAGTACCGGAGGTTGTTTCACCTTGTACATATTTATGAAAGTCGTTGTAAATTTAAAATCTATTTCAAACGCAGAGGTAATTTGATTTTCACAAGTACCTTGTATTGGCATAAAATTTCATTTCATAGGTCAGATATCTGGAGTTAAATATTCATTGAGCCTTAAAAAAAGAAAAATCCATTACCATTAAAGAATTAATAAGAAGAGCGCAAGGGCCTCAAGAGCGGATCTGCTTTTAGCGCCAGGTCATTTAATTCAACAAAAGCAAGATCTAATCAAACGTTAAAAGTAGAGTTCGATTTCTCGACATAACGTATCGCGCGCAGTAAATCGCTATGAATCAAACGATAAATTACATGCGCACTGCAGCTATTGACTGCGCACTCGAGCCTATCTTAGGTGCCGCGAAGGTGCAAGAATCAGGTGTTATCGGTATCTTTGGCGCGATGTATCTCGAGCGTGAAACCGTCTCGGGACTCGGGACTCGGGACTCGGGAGAGTTTCAAAAAGAGAAGAGAGATGCCATTGAGCATACGAACTTAGCGAACGTAGAATCACGTGTACGTGCGAGCTAACGTGTTATCGCAGTACACGCGTGTGCGCATTTCGCTAGTCAGCGCAGCAGCCACACTGTGACGACTGGACTGTCCGCGTGCCCAGCCAGTGCAGCAGAAAAGAAGCATTAGCTCGATATTCATGCCTTAGTCGACGCATCGCATTTTCCCTCTGGGGATTCCTTTATTTCTTTTCCTCTTTATTTGAAATGCATTCCGAGAGAACTGCAGTTTATTCTCAATGCTCTAGCACCTTTCCAAAGGGATGTATTCTCGGCAATTCCAACGACTTTTCGTCCTCCTTGTCTTCGTCTCTCTTTTGCGCATACATGTGCTGTTTTCACGTGCTTATCAATTTTGCATTTCTTGCGGACTCTTATGTGGTACTCATTTTACGTGCGAAAAGTATATCACTACATTAATGTTACGTCCAGAGTATAATGATGGATGAGCACTGGAAAAGCATTCATTTTTTCAATTGTTATTTTCTCGTTTTGCTCATACTAAATAACAGAATTCATCTTTCTGTTACTTTAATTATATCACAGCCTATATAAGCAAGAAATTTAGCGCAATTTCAAGTCTTGTAAAATTTTCAATATTTACGATACCGGTTGATCGAATATACTTTGTAAATCTACCCAATTATCAAGTATTAATAAGTGTTAAGATATTCTATTTGTTTTACCATAACAAAACAGTCATTGAACTCTTCTTTGCGCCATCATCTAGTAGACATACTTATTACAGTCATTAGCAGTTTCACTGGTGCGCAAATAAAACCATATCGAGGAATAATACCGCGTCTGCGTAGAAGTGCGTAGAATAGTTCCAATTCAGGAATACACAGTTCGTGGCCCCTGAATTAACCATTCCACCGACTGTTAAGTTGCTATTCGAGTATACTGTATAGTCTACTTGAAACTAGAAATGGTTACGTGGGTTCATCTATGCAACGTTTGCTTCTCTCGATGTAAAAAAGTCTTATCCAATACTTTATGAACAGAACAAAAAGAAAAGGAAAAAGAGTAAGAAATAGAATAAGACGATAAAGTAGTGGATGATGTTAACGAAGAAGAAGAGCAAGAAGAAGTAGAAAGAGTACGGTCGAGTGAAGGAATAGTTGTTCGAAGGTTCCGTAGGCGAGAGATAGATAGGGAGGGAGGGGCTGGGAGTGCGCCAGCGCAATAATCAGAGGGGCAGGATTACAGACATGGCGCGCTGCAAAAGCGAAATTCCATCTTGCGCTTGGCTCCGCAATACTTCCTGGCTGCGGCAGTAAACTCGATCCCTGAGATTCCTCCATGGACTCATAGGAAGAGACTGAAAAAAATTCACGGCCTTGTTCAATCAAGACTTTTATGCCAGGAGAACAGGAGAACATATTCGATCGAAAAATAATGGTCTGGTGTCGCGTTTGCATGTTAAGTAGCTGACATTGATTGTTTTGTCGGTGGCGCAGGACGAAGGTTCCGTTGCATCGAACTTGGCCAAGGAAACACACAGAGAGAGAGAGAGAGAGAGAGAGAGAGAGAGACGAGAGACAAGAGACGAAAGTGGGTTTCTCGTAGACAAACCTTTCAGCGACCGTGTGGATCCTGTGGTCGAGACTAGAGGAGTGAACCAAAAAAACCGCTATCCGCGTAGCAGATGGCCAACGCGCTGATGGTGCCGCTGTTTTCTTTGCACGATATATTCTTTTATAGTTCTAGTGTCTCCAACAGCAGCAGCACTGCCGCGGGTCTCGAGACAAAATCTTGTCAAGTTGTCTTTCATTTTTTCGCCATCAATTACCTCTCGCCTCTTCTGCACCAACTAACTGGTCGCCCCTCCTTCATGTTTTCCTCCTTTATCATCCTGCGAATGGAACGACTGACTGATCGAAGAGACTGAGAGAGAAGCGTGACGACATGCTTCGTTCGTCTTGGTTCTCCTCCTCCACTTTTTACCCAGTCATTAGACCTTCCATTTCGTTCTTCGCTTTCATCACCTGATGAGCTTCGCCGTTGCGCAAACGCCCAGGATAATCAAACGATGGATTTTCCTTCATTATCTCATTGGGATCAAAATACTGTGGACGGATTTGCGTGGAGTAACAAGCCAGATTGTTGGGACACGGATTAGTAAGTTCGCCTTTTTTTGTCAATCAGATGTTCGATGTTATCTATAGGGAATACTATTGAACTGCCTACTTCGTGCAATTCATTTACATCCAATTTTTCTTAGATGGACGTTAATAATATAGTACCCATTATGATTAAACAAAAGCAATGATAAAAAAATTAATCCTTTGAATGGTACGGTTGACTCTGCGTTAAAATACATTTATTCATCGGAGTTTTATAAAACTGAAAACAATATATTTATAATAAACACTCCTTCTGAAAAGTTATATTTTATTCGAAAAGATTTTTGAGTATGTTTAAATGTATATTTAAAGATGTATGTTTAAATCACATTTTAATTTTTAGTTTTTCTATTGATTTTAGTCTGAATTAAATATAACTATACAATATTTCTTTTAACTGAGCAAAAATTTTTTTAATAATTATATCAATTATGGGAATAATAAGTTTTATTCTATAGATTTATTGTAATGGGTTTCACTTAAAAGTATAAATATGTTTTTAATTGTTTCTAAAATATTTTCACCATATTGTGATTTTTAATAGCTTTTGAGTCAATAAGTTAAATCAATATCGATGTTTAATGGTACGACGATTAAATGGTGACAATTATTCCGAAGAAGAATACCGATTGTAATAATTCATGATAAAATCTTACATGCGTCAAACAAACTATCTAAAGTTCAACATTATTACATTTATTTAAAAAATTTCACTTCTACAGGGAAAGTTGTTTTATTAAAGTTATAGAAAAATTATTATTAAGTGCAAAGAATTTTTTTGTTTTACCTGCTTAATTTTTACTATCTCAGCTTACAACAATTTATTTTTAGATTTTTAATTGAGACGCGTAATGCCTTATAAAATTTATTGATTTATTGGTTTATAAAATTATCTAATTGAAAGGAATATTATTATTAATTATTATTAATTATATTAGATTGTTACTAATATATTTAAAATTTTATGCGGTACCTGTTTCTTTATTAAAAATATTTCTATAAACTTGTCCGTAGTTTTCATAAATCAGTATACATAGTAATAATAACCTTCATCTTTTTTTTTAAATCATAAAAAAGTTTTTTTAAATTGTAAAGGTTTGCGATAAACAACAATTTAATTTTTTATACAATTATTTCAATTTACCAACAGCTACTTTAAAGTATTAGAAATGAAGTTTAGTGTACATAATTTTCGTAAATTTCAATGACTTCAAATATAGTAAGTGAGCGTTTCCAGAAAAAATTACACAATCTCTAAGAATATTGATCAGTCTTTGAGGGTTATTTTTTATCAAACACGAATTCAATCTAAATTTCATTATGCATATATATCATTACAAAAAATATTAAAGTTCCAAAGAGATAACCAACTTGGATAAAAAAATTATCCCTTGAAGTTTTTTAAGAATATAAATGATTGCTAATATAGAAATATCCATTCATATGATATTTAATATTTAATATTTTATACCGATATAATTATACATGAATCATAATGTTTAAATTTTACAAACTAATAGAAATATTAAGAAAATAATGACAAAAAAGTATATACATAATATATATAAAAAATAGAGATAAAATAAAAATAATTTAAAAAATACTGTGCAAGTAATAAAAATATTACAATTACCCTAATCAAATAACTTATTCTTTTAATTGTAGCTAATTTTAATTTCAGTCAAATATTCCAATAATATTAAACAAAGATTACATTTATATTAACAAGCAATCCATAAATTAAATTGCATATATTATTTTCATGACATTAGTTTTATAATAAAATTAAAAAATTAATATTTGAAGATTTAGTAATTTATAGATATATAAATTATATATAACACTTATATAATGAATTAAAATGGATACTAGTTTTTTTCGTGTTTGCAATTGATTTTATTTTGATGTTTTTTACTATAGCTTTTGAATATATCAATTATTTATATATTAGTAAAAATATTTATTTTAAACATATTTTAAACATAAAATATAATTTAATTTGTTTATTTGTCAGAAATTTTTCTATATATTGTTTGAATTGTTGTATTCAAAAATATATTAAAATGCCATTACATGATTCAAATTGAAGTCCTTTAATTATAATTGCTTATTTTTTGCAATAAATTATGCAAATTGCATAAATTAATATGCAAGTAATATTCTTCCAGTTCAAATTATTTTCTTTGGGATAGTTAGTGTTTATTTCATATATATTGTATGCATTGAAATAAATGTCTTATAATATCTTGTCATTCGTTATAAATATTAAAATTTATATAAAAGAGATCTTATTTTCAGGGCATTCTTTTACAAAATTATATAAAGTAATTTTATTTAGTTCATTCGAGATGAAAAAACTTATTAAGAATGGTATGCTATATAATATAACTATTACATATCATTATTACACAAATGAATTATGTCGACACCTGCTGTGTCTAAAATTGCTGTTTAGTTTAATCTTGTTGGTTTGAGATTTATTAATTTAGATACATTATTTAATTTTTTAATAATATTTATGATATATTAATTTATATGATAAATTGTTTAATAATAAATATATAATATTTTCTTTAATAAAAAAAAAAACAAAATATGAAAATATGGCAAGATATTTCAATCGATAGTACATACAAATACAAAGATAATTTTTATAAACTACTTTTTTAAAAGTATAATATAATCAATATAAATAGGTATTATGCAGCCAACATATAATTTGTATTATACATTCCTTAAAATTTTATTAAATATACTGATAAAGATTATTTTTAAATATTCCAATAAATTAAATCAATAAGCCTATGTTATTCGAAGAATTAAACTTAGAGGTGTAATATATATTATTTATATTATATATATATATATTTCAATTAAAGTTCGTTTTCATAATACTTTTTGTCATAATTTTATTTTAAAATTTATATTTTACAAATTATATTTATAATTTCAAAATTATAATAACCAAAGCGATCACAAGCTTTATGTATAATTAGATTTAAAAATAATAATAAAATGTCATTCGATTTTATTTTATACATAAATACATATAACTTTTATAAATTTATTTTAATAAATTCCTACTTTTGAAGCCAATAAAATAATTGTTAATAACAGACATTCATACAGCGTTATTGTTTGAATTATATGTTAAATAAAATTAATAAAATTAAATTAAATGTCACTCATATTATTAATATTCCATAATCATGTAGTTTAATTACTAATTATGATATCTATTGTTTCATTGCAATGATTATTTTATTATGCATTTATAGAATTTTCACAATAGTTATGAATAAATGCAATCGTTATATTTTCAACGTAAAAATACAATGATATGAATTATTACTCTGAACATATATTTTGGAGTAAACATTTAAAAGTGTCAGATGCTTTCAAACATAAGTAGTAATTTCGGAGTTCTAACCATAACCTACCCACCCCAGCCCCTCCTGCCTTATCATCATATTTTCAATTCGGCAAAGTAATGTAATGAATACGTAAACATTGGTAAATAATTTTTATAATTGGTAATATTAATTCAAATTTATGTTTAACATTTTATTTTTTTAGGTATATTCGGAATTTAAAAAAAAATGTCAGAAGTGGGATTCGAACCCACGCCCACAGAGTGGACTGCGACCTGAACGCAGCGCCTTAGACCGCTCGGCCATCCTGACTTCAGCTCGAATTTTTATTATGGACGTAGAATAACGTAGAGTGTAAACTATATTTAATTTAAATATTTTTTACGACTTTTTTATCAATCTAACGTTGATTTTCGAACACATTTTGTATCCCTTATACTTTTTATATTTATTGAAATTTATTTAATATTAATTGTAATAGTTATTTCAAAAGTAATATTGAATGTTAATTTTAAATTTTAATTAAAAATTACATGTTATTGCTTTTTATAAGTTTTTATTAATCAATTTCTACAGATAAACTATACGATTGAATTATTTTAATAATATAGTAAATTCTCTTTAATTATTGTAATTATTGCATTGGAAATGATATATTCAATCAAAAATGTTGCGCTATTATAATAATTAATTCGAAGATAAGTAGCGAAAAGTAAAAAATTTAACGTAGATCAGCAAAACTAATTATAGATCACTGTCGATTAAATGATACCGTTAATATTAATTATTTACTTAGAAAAGATAAATTTCACAATTTACTTTAAACATTTCAAATAAAGAAAACATTCGAATAATAATTCATATAAGACTTAACCTAAATATAATAAAGTCGCTAGCAGCGTTACCGACTGCAGACATCAGCGGATTCAGTTTCAGACAAGATAAGGCCGCGGCAATGATAAGGCCGCGGCCACGATAAGGCCTATACTCCCAGAGTGCAGCAATGGGGATCCAGACACATCGCGGAAAGTTTCCACAAGTAGGCTTCGCAAGATCCTCATGCGCAGGCGCCATGACATTTGGATATAATTTCCGAGGAAAGCTTTTCCGCCAATATCGACTTTCACTTCCGCGATCGAGTCCAGTTCCCATTTCGCGTGCACACGGATGGTGACGGCTTGTGCATTAATTTCCTAACGAACGCGCGCGCGAATTCATCGCCGTCGGCTGCCGGTACTCGTGCCGCTTCCACGAGTACGGTGACGCGAAAGTCGCCGCCAGGAGTACTGGGGCCACGTAAAAGGCGAGGTGAAAGCGGGCGAATACCCACCGTGATTTTCGGGAGAGCGGGGGATTGCTTTCGCGTATTTATCTCGATCGTGAGGCTCGAACCGGTTGCGCGTAGAAAGCTCACCTGTTACGTAAGGCTCCCGTCGCAGGCTAATGCGGGTAAACAATCCCTTCGTAATCAATGGAGCTCTGGTCTCAGCTGAGACTCGAGTATTCGATTTTTTTCCTTCGGTCGGGACCACGACTCTCGGGGGCGGTTTCGATTTCCAGGCCCTGTAACGATACTCGATCTGATACTATCGTTGGACTTTTCGTGTGTAATTTTGTCATTGCGCTGGCCAATATACATAATCGCTAATTTAGACTGCACAAATTAACTTCTTTCTTTTGGTATTCTATTTACGTGAAAGTTTCATGCCGATCAGAAAAACATTTTTTAATTCGATCGTTTCAGATATAACGAAATAATCGCTAATTTGCTCGTTTAAATGTTGCTCTTATGTGAAATGGGTTTATAGGACACTCAAAAACGAGAATACAGTCTGTACTGATGCGCCACTAACCGTAAAATGAGCTATAAAAACCTTTTTATTTTGAGTATTTCACTATATATAAAATTCTTTACGTCTTTATAACGTTAAAAAATGACTACTCAACCATATCAAAAACAACTCTTTTTGAAATAGAGTAATTCTTTACCCGTTTTAAATGATAGCGTTGTACGAGCTAATAATGCGGTTACTTTTTCTTTTATTAAATGTAAGTAAAATTAAAATTTCTAAAAGAGAATTTATGCAAAAATTTTTCATAATAATTTACTTTATCGTTTAAAATAAGTAATACTAGAAATATATAGAGTCATTTTTTAGAAAATCTCCCTCTATTTCACATACCCGTATTAACTTTAGCTAAGTTATCTACAACAATTACTAAGCAAACTCTTAAATGTCATTGTGTTATAAATCAATTTCTATTGTAAACAAAAGGTATTGCGTAAGGAGAACGAAGACTGTGTTATGCCTTTGCGCTTTTCCATAATTTATATAAGAGACGTTTATTTAACAATACTTTAAATGTTTTATGACACAATTATTGATTTGTATACGTAAATATTTGAACGGCTTCATCAGCATTCGAGGGCCTTTAAAACGACAAGCATGATAGGTAATGTAACAAGTCATCAGTTGTTACGTCTATTAATATTCATCATTGCCGACATAGTTTCAGATCTCTTTGATGTGACATATCGACAGTGTGTATACCAGGGTTGTTTCCATGCAACGCAGGTTCGCTATCTTATGAAGAGGCAGGTATTTCTAAGGAGTTCGAATTTATAGGAAAGGGTAAATTGAAAAGAACAGAAAGAGAGAGAGAGAGAGAGTGGGTGGGTGTGTAGGACGAAAGAGTAAACAGAGAGAAAGGGAAAGCGATAGAGAGAAAGTATGAGTAGTAACATAGTGACAGACAGTGAATAACAACAAGAAACAGAGATGAGCACAGAAAACAGGTGGAAGTGACCTACGATTGTCAGAGAGGGAAATCGTTTACGTGGACGACTGCTCAGTCACTTAGACTTCAAAAGGATTTTTCATCTACCTAATATTATATCTAACCTACGTATTCTTGACAATTTTATAAGTAACGAGCTCTAATTTTTTATGATAAAATGTAAGTAATTGAAAATGGTTGTAATAAAAGAACAAATGTACTACTAGTCATTTACGCTCTTAAACTGTATAAAATAGAAGTGATAGCTATTTAATCGCGAAATATAATCAATTATACGATACACGTCTGTTTTTCATCGAATAAACCCGAATTTGCAATGCGCCTTAATTATTACATGGAATTTTGTAATTCTTGCAATAATTATTCTCAGAATGTAAAATAAATTTAACAGCAATTATATTTTTATGAACGAACTTCTCTGAAATAAGTAAAATAAAAATAAGACGCAATAGCCCAATTTGTAGCGGCGCTAAGAATACTAAAAATTAATAACATTGTTCATAAAGATTTTTGCTGCTGTAACTATAAGTATGATTGCTGTAACGAAATTTTTTTAGCGTTATATGATTATAACACTTTTTAATAATGACACATAAAGCTAATCATTAATGTACTTAGTGATGTGTTTTTTTAAAAATGCAATAAAAATTTTTTATATCTTGAAAAGACTTTGATGATAAGTTTATTTGTTTATTATATCAAGATAATGTATTATTTATCATTAAAATATTAAAATTTATATTTTCTTTTACAAATTAATTTTGACTAAAACATAAATACTTTTACAAAAACGTTTAATGCGTGAATCGTGTTTGACGATTTAAATGAAAATGCCGAATTCAGTGTGATGAACTACAGATAATTGTATTTGTAAGTAAATTTATTATGCTTATTATAATTTCTGTGTATATTATTATGAATTATTATGTCAGCTTTATTCATAATCAGGCAGAAAATATATTTATAACTTAAAATTTACATTAACGTTTATTTTGTTAAAATTGTAATTAAAAGTCATTATAGTCATATTTACATATTTTTCTAGTTATCTTTAGTATTTATTTATATAAATTATTTAGTTTTAGTAAATTATTATTAAAATTTTATCTTTTGTTAATTTGGAAAAAAAATATATATTTCATACTAAATATATTGCATTTATTTTAAAAAAATATTTAACAATTATTTCTGCACAATGTGCATACTATATATACAATAATCTAAGTTAGAAAAACAACTTTAAAGTTGGTACTTGTTAATATGTAATTACTACAAAATTTTAACGATACGGATATCCCAATTTCATCACGCACCATGATTTTACTACAAAATTGTGTACTTGCGAAATTCAAGTTTATTAGGAGCATTTAAAACAAGTAATAATTTTCAAAAGTCCAACACTTGTTTCATAGTTAAAATATTTCTGAACAAATTTTCATCTGTATATGGAATAAAGTTAATCCATATGTATTTACAGTTGATAATTAAAGAAGACATTAGTTTATTTAACTACGACACTTTTAAGTACGAGTTATAAAAGCAAGGATGTAACATAGAGTTTCGATTATTTTAATGATTCTGTATAGTTAAAATATTTGTCTAAAAAATATTGTACTTAATCAGATATATAATTTTATTTTTTTATATTTACGTGATTGCCTTGTGATCTTTCACCTTTTAAATAAAATTTATAGAAAGTTGAAATTTTATGAATTTAAAAACTTTAACAGAGTAGTAATTAAAAAATGTTGATATTTGAACAAAGCCTTAAAAATAGTAATATTATTTCAAATATTGTATTGAATATGTCTACATAATTTCATAATGACAAATTCAATAGCCTGTTATGTAAAGTTGCCGAACAATGAGTAAGTAAACACGAAATAAAGTAGTCAGTTTTATAAAAATTCCCTCTCAAGTTGCAAATAGAAACGTTGAATGGTAAAAAAGAAAATTCTAACTAGCAATTTATTAAAAAGTGGTAGCCAATGGCTGCATTTGGCCCACCCATAAATGTAGCTTGAAATTATAGCTGTCGTTTGTATGTTAAACAGGGTAGGCGTAAATTTTATCTCATACAAAATTGACAGCCGCTCATTCATCTCAAGCTAAATAAGCGTCAGACTTATTCCGAACAAAAATGTAAACACAAGAGAACGGAGAAGTGGACGTAGACCCACAGACTTTTTACAATATTGGTGATGTACGATTCCTTGCTTCACCGTATGCGGGTATTCGTAGTCGCAATCAGATTTCATGTTACAGTGTAAGTAAACGTTCGGCTTTTCAGTCGCACAGAAAGTCCGGCTATTCATCTCTCGGTGCAAAGTGCGTTTTCTTCTAAACTCACAGAATTGTAGAGAGTAAGAGATAGAAAGAGAGAAAGTAAGTGAATGAGAGGGACAGCGATGCGCCCGCACGCGATAGCACGTGTGAGTTGCGTGTGAGCGAGAGTTTTGAGTGGAAAAGTGGGCCCAGAGTGGGGTCGAGTGGCAGTGCTATTCAGTGAGCCCCTTGGCAGCCCCGACGACATTTCTCGCGTATACACGACAGCGAAAGGATAATGTGCGTCCTCGCGGTAGTCACAGCAGCCGGAGAAAGGGGAGCCGCGTAAGCTGCAGCCGAATGTGACTTCCGTAGCTGCATCGGTTCGCGAGAGTAGGCGCGAGTGGTCACACGACGAAACCCCCTGGTATCCTTAGGGCCCAACGGTGCACGAGCATATGCAAAGCACAAGAAAGCGGATCTGCGGTTCTCGACGAGAGTGAATAGAGAAATACGAGAAAAACGAGAAAGAGGTGGTGGACAACGTCGCCATCTTCCAGCAAGAGGGAACCTTGGATAGCAGAATGGACCGGGACGTGCGTCAGGTGGTGACTTAGTCGTTGCTTACGCATGCACGCAGGTGAACGGCAACCGTACGCTTAGATAGGCGCTCGTGGATACGGGCGAGCGAAGATAAGAGGCGAGTCAGTTGGAGGTGAACCGACGATTTGAAAGTGCGACTTCGGTCGGGAGGTGAGATATTTGGAATTCGTGTCGATGTGAGGTGCTGAACGATTGGAAGCCATTTGCTCTTCCCTGAGCTCGATCATAGGAAGCGACAATCGAACATCATGAGCGCGTCAGGGGGATCTTCAACCCTTTACCTGATTATTTTCGGGGCCCTTGGCTTGTGCGGACTGGAGGGCCAGAGCGTCGGAAACGAATCGAATATCTTGCGGCTGGGCAAACCAAGGAGTTCGGTGCCCACGAAGTTTGACGAGGACAGCAATAACTCGACGGGTGGAGTGCTTCCCCAACGACCTCCGATGGAGTTTAGCAAGAACAACCCCGAGCTGGACTGGAAAACGCAGCTTAGGAGGGTCGCCGAGTTGGAAGAGAAGACCAGGTCCAAGGAGTTTGACTTGGATTTTATGAGAGACAAGTTGGAGAAAAATGCCAACAGTATCCAGTGGTTGGTTGATCTCTATGATCCACTCAGATGGACTAAGATACCAGGGCACCTTAACGAGGAATGCCGAAATGACATGACCATGTTCTTGAATAACCTCAAAAAGGGGGAATTATGGGCAGCTAAGTGTGAGTTCTAATTAATTTTTTTATGTGCTTTTGCTTCTTAATCATTGGATTCTTAGCATTAGATCATGCTCTCTGTTATGAATAATACATTTGCATTATCACGTTGCTATCAAATTGACATTTATCTGTATCGAAATTAAAAAAATATTTTTGTTAACAATAGTAACTTATATCTATTAGTTGCTCTTGATGGTTATTAGCTATTGATCATTCACTCAATTATGTAGGGCGATTTATTTTTCTAATTCATGTTAGTTTGATTTAACTCAATGTTTAAATCAAACTGTCAAAGCTTTTAATGTTTCTAGTTAAAAAGTATTAAAATTCAAGCAATGCCGGATTTACTCTAATAAATTTTAAAAGTAGAAACGCAAAGTAGAAAGGGAATGCAATATTTGTAACGAATAGAAATCAACACTTTCATTTTGATATAAAAATATACTATTTAGATCGACGAGTTAACGATGTTTCGCAATATTGCAAAATAGAATTATAGTCGGCGTATTAAGAAAAACATGGTTGATTCTAATAAATCTAACGGTCACGGGTGACGGGGTTTGCCTGATCATGACAAAACTATAGTTTCCTTAACCTAAGAAGCAATGACCTACTTAGAAATTTCGAAGCTTCTGAGATTTCACCGATGATTATGAGCTGTCGGCTTATATTATTTAGCAATAAAAATCGCAAAAATAGTGAAAAGAAGTAAAAACGGAAGACGTTAGCAGTTGGCAAGCTGTACTGTATCAAGGAAGCCGACCTGTTTAGGACAGTCTACGATAAACTTGCTCGAATAGAAAAAAGAAGAGAGGAATCGCGGCGGCAGAGCAAGTCGAAGTCGCGTATAAACAATTAAAGGCAGAAATGAGAATCGATTTCACTTGCGTCGCGAACTCTGAGAAAGCGCTTTAAAATCAAGTTTGACGCACGCGTACGCGAGGCCTGGCGTCCACCTGTGTGTGCAGTATGTGCGCGCGGTAACGAGTGGCGCAAGTGCTCGGGCAAGCGGTCGGGAATTGGGACTCTCGCGTATTGCGGTGCGCTGGCTCGCAAAACTTTATAGAAAGCAAGAGTGGTGCGCGTTTTGGGAGGATGCCGATTTTACAACACATTTGTACAGAGGCGTGCGCGCGTGTGCACGCGCGCCCGAGTACTGGCCATTTGTAATTCCCTCCTCTTGCGTCGTTTTTTTATTACATACCTACATATATGCACGTACTTCTGAGCACTCCTAAGTATTTTACTTCTTACTAGGATTGTGCAAGATTTTTATTATGTACAATTTATATCAGGCTAGATTGGGTTCGCACACGTACATTTGGGTAGCTACGTGTAATTTCGAATATCCTCGGGATAATAGCTGGTCACTCGTATTTTTTATTAATTTTTTCACACAAATCTGGACAAATCTTTGTATGTGAAATTCATCCGAATATTGTCTTATTATCTAAATTTGTGAAATTTTTCATCAGAAAACTTATACACTTTCAGAATTAGCAGGAAATTAAAAAATTTGTGTTCAAGGTAGGATGTCTATCGAGCAAACAGCTATTACTGGAGCTGCTCCGATTCATTTTGGAAAAACCAGCTATATGTCTTGGGTAAAAAGATTATTTTATTTACGAACGTTTATAACGGTCACCCGCATCGGTAATTTCATATCTAATTCAAAATAGGAAATTCACGAGGTGCGATTACCCTTAATTGCATTTGCAGAATCATGTCAAAGGCTCTTAATGCTGACAAAGAGAAGTAGGGGGAGAATTATATACAGACCGCAATATAGACACAATATAGATTATTATATATATACTTTCAACGTCGTTAAGAAAGTTACGGGCGTTGTTTTGTAGTTGTAATCGGTCGTAATGCACTTTTGAAGGTATGCATATACACGCGCACATGGACTCTTGTCGACCCTTCCGTATCTCGACCTCCTTTTCCAAGATCAGAGCTCGCGAATTTGTGCCAATCTTCCTTTCGCTTGTCTCCTTCCTTGATCCTATGCGCATGCACATCGAAACGTATATACACGCACGGCACCAACGGTTATTAGTAAATTAATGCATGCATACGAGAAGCCTCTGTTGTAAAAAGTTGCTAAGTGCTTGTTTTGAGTATTAACATTTTTAATAGTAACAGTCGCGTATAATTATTGTCATTTTTTTGAAAAATATATAATGCTCTCGCTACTTGGGTATTATTAATAATATTTCTTTTTCAGTGTTTTAACAATGCTTAACCCCATTTTTCAGAAATTCTGCTAACAGATTTTCGGTTTTCCATTTTTACTTTATTATAGTTTATTTTAAAATCTAAAGATTGTTATTTTTTACGAATATAAAAGTGTATTTTATTTAACTTCGTTTCATAACTTTATGTTCAAGAAACAGAAAATGCGTACATGTAAATAAATTTAATAATAAAGGTATAAAATAGCGTACTTACTTATAATACAAGAAGCACATATCTTCTTTACAAGTGAATCCAAAATGTTGTTCGATGGTCACATTGTAGACATAAGAAATTGTAAATTATCTTCCTACAAAATCAAATTCCAAATGTTAATTAATGTACGTACGTTATAATATTACATTTTCCTTTTTTTTCATTACACGTACATAAAACTAATTAATTATATCTATGGAACGAAACTTTTATGAGATTTAATTAAAATAGACAAAGTATAAGTAGTTCGACCGACGGATAATTTAATTTCAGAACAGCAGTTGCAGAATCGACCTATTTTGAAATATAATTCAGATTAAATTATACTTCCGATGATGTATTTTTTATTTCGCAGATACATAATTAGCCAGAGGAAATCTTAAAGTTAATTAGGGTATTAACGAAAAAGTTTTGTTACTATAAAATTGAAACGAATTCAACGAACTTAATTCGTTCCATTGTAAAGAGAAGATGAGCAAGATGAATAAAATAGCTACGAGACAAGCAATCGTTAAACTTGGCAGACTCGTGGAACTTGAAGCTCTTAAGGTCTGCGAGACCGCGGTCACCAAAAGGCGCCCAACCACGCCGCGACGTCTGTACTAAGAATTTTCGACGCGAACAAGTGATCATTAATAACTTGTCGTAATAAGAGAAAATGTACGCCTCGCCGATGTAACTTGGTTGTCGCAGTCTCCGCAAAGTCGCACTTTCTATTCCACAATTCGCCGTTAGCAATTTACGTAACCTGACAATGAACCTACACTTCGTGGTGTTTAGCTCGAACCCCCTACCGAAACAATTCCATTCGACTAACAATTATTCAATGCTAAGGTCGCAATCCCAGCTTTTTTACATCATGAATGTTTTGTTCGATAAGCTCTCGGTTAGACTAAAAAAATTCAGTGCTGCTAGTTTATTCGACCCGCTATAACCTATTTACGAGTATGTTTAATAAATATTCATAGTTTAAAGGCACGCACAATAATTTAATTATATCAATCATGAATTTTTAGTGAAGAGTTGATGCAATGAAGCGGCTGGATTACTGGTGGTTTTAAAATATCGAAATAATAAACTGTGTAATTCTTAGACAGGAATAACTAATGCTAATGTAGTAACCCCCTATCTGAACTTAAAATCAATATGATATGAAATCTGTATGAAATTCAATATGGCATCCATGGGACGGAGTTAGAGAACATTAAGTTTTTTGAATTTTACACGTTAAATTGTATTTCTAACAAATTTCCCATCATATTGAATTTTGAAATAAATTTTTTCATTTCAGCGTATTATAAACCAAAGATTATGCGCTTATAAATTAAATAACATATACATTAATCAATTGCAATTATTTCAAAGTAATGTGCCAACAATAACCATTAAAGCGTATTAAAATATTCGATAAAATAAGCTTTATAATTTAATGAGATACATTAAACTAACAAAGAAATGTTTCTATGAATAAAAATACATTTATTTCATATACATTAATATTATTATTATATAAAACATTAATTTATTTTTATTTTTAATGCATATTATGTTAGTTCTACAAATATATGTAAAAAATTATCTTAATTTATGTAGGTAAATTAAACAAATTTAACCGTATTTTTAAATTATAAAAGATAAATACTTAGCTATATTAAAAATAAATATTTCATTAAAATAATTCTTTATTAAACGATGTAGTTGGTTATGTTATTAAATATATAACACTTGGATTATTATAATTACAATAAAAAATACGCCTGTCAGAAGCACACATATATCACAATGGTACAATATTTAAAACTCAGTTTGTAATGAAAGCAATTAATGTGCTATTTAATTTTAATATAATTTTTATAATAAATTATATCTGAAAATACGAAAAATTAAAGTCTTTTATTTTCTCTAGAAACAAATTTATATGTAAATTTACAATAAAATTATAATTTTAATTTACATAAAAATAATAGTTTAATCTCTGAATCATTTATACGAACAGTTAAAAGCTTGAAGTTGTTTGATGAAAACCTTTGCATGAAATAAAAAAAATGTTCAAATATAAACATCAAATTTTTAAATGTAACATACACATGTATACTTTTAAATATTGAATACATGATTCAAGCATATTTATGAAAAATATAAATCATCTTGATATCAATATGTGAATATAGTGAATACAATATAATAGAATAGCTATATTTGTGTATTCTGAAGTTTTTTTTCATCTTCTAATTTTTCGCAATGAAGAAAGAAATTCTTCGTATAAGATCGAAAATCATTGCAGGATAAATTTTCTGCAAAATATAAATCTACATTCAGATTTTTGTGTACGTAAAATTATGTAAAATTCTACTCTAACTTAGTAGACCGCATTTTTGGAGAGAAAATAGAATTTGAAAAGGAATTTTATATTATGTAAATATCATATCATTGAGCAGCAATAAATAAGCAAACTGCAAAAATAAAATACGTAACGCAATTATTTGATTATGAAAATATTCCCAAAATTGAAAAGATTTGTCAAGCAGTTTGATACCCTATTTCAAAATATAAGATTACTTTAACGTAATATTGTTTCAGATCGTCGCAATTACAATAAAATCTTATTCCATTACAGGATAAATCTTGAAATTAAAGCAAAAAGTCGTGCCCGCAGCTTTCACGATGTGTATAATAGAAATCTCCCGTTCCTGAGAAAATTGCGAGAAATCTGTCATCGGACTCGAGCTTACAATAAGAATTCTCTATACGCAGCTGTAAGCATCTTAGCGAGATTTTCTTTTGAAAACTTGATGCGAAAATTTTGTGCATAGTGCAAGGTGGAAGAGAACAGTTTGCATTCATCCGCTTTCATCCGTCTTGAGTGGAGTCGCGCGCGGAAATTAATCCGGACAGAAGTACGAATAGTTGCAGAGAATGAAAGAGCGAATAGAAAATGAAGAAGCGTATCGCGGCATGCCCCTAATCAGTCGACGCGCGATTGCTAATTAAACGTTAATCGAGGAAGCCGAAACCCAGATCAACGTCCAGTAATTTTCCGGATCGGGAGTCGTAGTTATTGTGCGATGCACTCGTTAATCACATAGTTGAATCAGTCGTTAGACCGGAAAAAGTTCATTCTTAATTTATGCGTTCTATAAATTAGAGGGAGTACTTCCGTGCGCGTTTACATCTAGCGTTAAAATTCGAAGCCACTTTTTTCTCTGCGTCGTTAAATTTTTGAGATCTTATTTTTAATGAAATCGATGTCACTACCGCATACATTGTTAACAATTAATGATCTAACGGTTGCTTGCTTATTCAGTTATCCGTGATTTCAAAGCTAATTTGGCAAAACACATTATCTTGTATCCTACAGTGAATGTGTTCTAAAAATATCTATTATGTAGCCTGTTTATTAATTGGTACTTGTTAAACTCAATTTAATGAACATTATTTCTTTGCTCTTCGTCTAATTAAGGGAGTTATTTAAATTATTCAGCAGCGAGATTTGAAAGTAGAAATTTTAATATTATGGTATACGAGTTCAATACACGTAGTAAACAAAAATATTAGCATCGCCTAATCTAAAAAGAGATTACACGTATATTTAATCAATATTTTCAAGTTCTTGTTATTCTAAGTTGTAACATTATTTTATATATTTAAAATTTTTTAATTTTTAAATAAATTTTGGCTAATTTTGAATAAATTTTCAAAGTTAAAATTATCTAGTGAAAATAATTAAAAATAAATTTCAGTTTTAAAAAAATACTCGTAAATTTGAACAGGCATTGTTATTAAGAACACAATGGGCGTTGTCTTTTATTTTGATAGGCGTTTTCTTGTATAAGCAATATACAGGTATAAAATTATATAAAATTGACGGACACTTGTCTATTATTTCATTGAATGCGATTTTCACGGACAAACATACGAACAAGTTAGATGAACTACTTTTTTTTTATAAAATTTCCATTAAAATTATTAGTTTAATTAAAGTTTAAAACAAGCTTCCGAAGAAATTTGGTTTAAAACTAGTCTAATTTAATAAAATGAGTTAACATAGTTATTTCAATAAAATTCGCACAAATTATTTAGCTAATAAATTTTTAATTAGTTTTAAGAAAGAACGCGACCTTTGATTCACATTATTAAAATAAAAAATTTTATAGAAAAATAAAGAGAATTGTGAATAATTATTTTGGTCGTATTATAGGATAAGAAATTGTGATTTGTACTTTATTCATAGAAACATTTTTCACAAGCACTTTTCTTTGCGACGATGAAAAATTAAGATTACAGGTGAGCTTAATATCGACATGCTTTGCCCTTCCTTTGTAAAGTATTTTACCTTCTGAAAATGAAAATGTCACGCGTTCGATAGAGCAAACAGTTTTTCTAGTTATGATTCTGTCGCACAAGCAACGAAAGGCGAATAAACTTTCGAGTAGAATGAAAAATCCAGTTTCCGGAAACGCTTCGGTGACATTCAAATAAGATAGGGCTTAGCGGCGAAGTTGTAATAGCGAAAAGGGCGCCCGACTGCGCTCGACGGCAGGCGGGAGTGCGTGCGGTGCTATTCTATCATCCACAAAGACAAGTAGACATGTAGCCGCAACTTTAACGTCTGGCGGAATTATTTTTTCCAGTGTCCGATGCGAGTGGTCGCTACTCCTCGCAGTACCATTTCGGAAACGGCTTCTGGCTGGGCTCGAGTACACTGTGTCGGGAGCTTAACGGTACCGAGGCAAAAGGGATCGGAACTCGCACCTTCAATGACAGTCTGCCATTCCCCGTGCAGTTTTATGTCACGCGTATGTTCTTCATGCTACCAAGTGATATCGAGACGTCGGTGAGTAGTACAAATTCGCCCAATTCAAATTTATATTCCTATACATTCCTCGCTGACTTTTCCCAAGGGAGAAAGAGAATAATAATAGAGAGAAAAAGAGAGCGATTTTTGGAATACAGACACAATGGTCATACGAGGGGAAGGGGAAAGGTGTATGGAATTCGAAAATTGATTTGTCCGTTATTATTTCGATAATAGTACTCGTACTAAAAAAATTTCTTATTGATTGAGTTTTTACTCTGCTGAAATATTTCAATAGGTCAACATAACTTATTAAAAGGAACAATTCCTTTATATCAGACTGATTAAACGAGATAAAATTCTAAAATTATTATTAAAATACAACTATCAGCTGGGGTTGTCGAATAATTAAAATGGAACGATGTATGAAAATGATAACATTGCCAAGAACATTCATTTGAAAACAACATATACTTTTCATACACCATTGAAAATAATAATTTTTTATTTTAAAGTACTAATTTTTTATTTTAAAGTAAACAATTTTTCCGTACATATATATATATATTTTAAATTCGATAATATTACTAGCGTTCCTGATATTTATATACGGATGTTACTACTTAAAAGTTATAAAATTTTGTTTTTTAAATCTTTGACCCAAAATTTATTATTAAATATTAAAAAATCTTGTTCCTTTAATCATCGTTTAAATAAGTTACTTTAATTTTAGGCTGACATTTTTTTGAACTGAGATGCATTTTTTCTTTATGTTTTTAACAATATTAAATAAACCCTCTGTATATAATACGCAAGGCTCATTTTTCACAATCCCTTGACACAGTTATTCGAAAATACTGATATATAATTTATCAGATCTGAAAAACGTCCCATTTTTGGCCAACCAAATGAATACTTTCTTTAAGGGCATTATCGATATACTTTGCTTTTTTCGTATTTTGGAACATTTTTACGTTGATCTGTTCCTTTTTTATAAGAAAATTGCATAAAAAATAGCGCGCACTGTTGCAAAGCTTTTGAGCAATATTTAACAAAATTTTATACTATATTATGACGTCTCCTGTTAAAGTTCAATACCTATTTCTCACATTAAATCGGTTATCGTATTTTAATAACACCTTTACACTCCGAGTTTAACTCAAATTAAATTGCATGCCTTAGTTAACTCCTATAACAAGTCTTCAATTTTCCCCTTTTCAATTTAGGTAATAAGTTTTGCAAGAATATCATAATTTAAAAATGTTTATTTAATAAGCATTTATTTATTTCTCAAAATTATTTAATGCACATGAAAAATACTTTCAAAAAATGGTTTTAAAGATAATACATTAAATGTAAAATATAATTATATTTTAAGAATGTTATTTAAAAGTTATATACAGTGAAAATAATACAAAATTTTATTTAATTCAATTTTTTAAATTAAATTATAATAATGGGAGTCTACAGATAAAATTTAAGAGAATTTTAAATTGATGGTTCACTTTGTCAATAGACTTGATCTTTAAAATATTTTAATATTCATTAATTAATATATTTTTACAATTTCTATAGTTTCTTCAAATTGTTCAGGTGTATTTAATTAAATTTATTATGTAAATTTTTTGCTCCAATAATACGATTATAAAGTTTTTATTTATAGCAAAATGTTATTATTGTATAAATTAGATAGAATATTCAACAGTTTTAAAATCATTCATTGAGGATTTTCGTTTTAAAATAAAAGTCTATGTATTATGTGATTCGTCACCAGTTTTTTAATTAAACATTAAAATATTAATATTTTTATATAAAATCTATATCAGTATTGTGCACAAAGAAAAAATTTTGATAAAACTATATATTTGTCTGATGACCTAATTAAAATTTATTAACCCGAGGAAATATTTATTTTACAAATATAATTAAAAAATAAATTTATGAATTGTATTTAACGAACTTTGAATAATTTGATGAAAACTTGTTTTACAGTAAAAATGTGTTTATTTAAATTAACATGTTCTTTTAGTTTATATTTTTGGTCTAATGGTTTCTTTATTCTCACTATTCGAGAGTCCTTAAACATGGTTTACGTCGTAAATGTACAAAAAAATGAAAAAGTGTCTTAACAAACCAGTTTTACTAGAAATATTTATTCAATATTATCTTTTCTTTTCATCTGCATCATAGAAGTACTCGGATTTAATACGGTAACGAAATTCAAATTAGAAATGCTTGTGCACTTTGTTGCAGTCTCTTTTACGTAGTTGTTATAAGCAGAAGTGATCCGCTGTTATAAGAGTATCTTATTGTCTTCCTTCCTCTTCTACTTCTCGAACTGTTATCGAGACACGAGCAGTATGTATTATGTGAGGGTTACATAATATTATGCTTAGCCACATACGCTATCAGGGGAACAAGTATATTTTGATCGACTGAAGGTGAAACCTGTATTATAATACATATTACTTCCTTATAGAAGATGCTTAATAATTTATGAGATATTATACGAACGATCGTTTCATTTGGAGCAAGTATCGGTTTATCCATTACTTATAAATGGTTCCGATAAAAGTAACATTCGTTATTCGACTAAAGATTTTGCTAAAGATAAATTGACATTCATGAAATTCTTGCTTACAACTTTCTACGAATTCATAACAAATTAATTACATATTTTAGCTATTTTCATATTATATATAAAAACAGTATAATCGTGAAAAACATTACTTAATCAATTAAAACTTACTTTTTGTGTATGCGAGACTTTAGCAGAAATAAAAATTTAATTTTATTCATTAAAAAATTCTTTAAATCTAAAATATTAATTTTTTATTAAGCTTATATTATTATAACATATTCAGGTTGATATCTCTTTGCTCTATTTCACTTTTATTATATTTAAAGCCTCTCTAAAAATATGACCCCTTTACTTCAACAACAATATTAACGATAATGCTGACAAGAACATTCATTGTATTTAAGACAAACTAATGAAGGTATAGTATCAGTTGCACAAAAAGGATATACATTTTAGGACAATATTTTTCTTTTCTGGATAAGAAAAATGATAAAATAATATAGTATAATTTTCTAACTTATTAATAATGCTTTATTGTTTAAAAAAAAATATTTCAGTAATAGTTGAATAATTAATTTGAATTTTTTACTGAATTTGCGTTTTAAGTGTAAAATCATTGATATATTTAAATTTTGTAGTGCTGCAAATTTTGTAGTAATCATAATTACTGCAATTATTGTTTTAATAAAAAAATTTTTAGCTTATGATATCAATTTACCAATAAAAGCTTTTAAGTTTTAAAACTCTATTTATCATTTAAAGAAATTTATAAATCTTCACAGAAAAAAATAGATCATAGAATATATATATATATTTTAAGAAAAATAATTTAAATCAATATTTAAATTAATTATGATATAAAAATTTAATATAAAAATAAATAAACAAATTATAGTAATATTAAATTAAATTATATAAGTTTAAATATTGAATATATAATAAATAAACAATTTATAGTAATAGTAAATTAAATTATACAAGTTTAAATTTAAATATTTAAAAAAATTTGGTTAAATTATTTCTAATTTTGTAAAGATTTTAATATGTATATTCTTAAAAAAATGTATGTATATCATTTTGTTTAAAAATTTTATTTTATAAAAATCAAAATTTCAAAATAACAAATTAAAACGAAATTTTCATTTTGAGTATAGAAATTTGACCACTTCTCTCTCCCGTACAATTTTATACCTAATATTAATTATGGTAATATAGGATGAATATATATTGACTGAAGTAAAAGGATATTCAAAGCAACTATGACGTAATGAAATAATTATATTAATTACACAAATTTTAATGTAATAATTTAATATTGTAATTTACTTTAATATTACTTCTACTGATATTACATTTTCGTAAAATTAGATTAGAAAATTCGATCGAATTTAAATCAATATAAAATTAAATTACTAAAAAATTATATTGAATATATTGTAAATATGTATAATTAATGTAGTTTTCGTAATTCACTACATTCGTATATTTCTATTTGAGATTTTTCTGGCAATTAGAATGGTAGATGCAATACTTTAAATTTATAATAAGTATGAAATCTGACAACTAATGTTCTTAATATCCAAGATAAATAATTATTCGTTAAATTCTTGTGAATACGCGAAACGAAAAAACTTTTTCAGAAAATGTAATTATAAATATTACGATGGTTAAGTAATATATTTTGTTTAATATATTATTAACTACTGCTATATATGCGTGTGTATAATAAAACGGTAAATTGTACTTGAGGTTAATTTGGAGAAAACTCAGATCACACACCGTCACCCGAAATATTGTAGAAATAGCTTTGCTACAAGTAATTTCTTTGCTGGAAACGGGAAAATTGAAGGTACTCAATGCAAACCATCCACTTGTACACGTGCATGCACAGTCCCCTCTCTCTCCATGTCTCTCACTCTTCCTCTCTGTCTCCTTTATTTCAGTCAGCTGCAAGCTAACTGGAGCAGACGAAGAACTATATAAGCTATACAGCCTTTTCCTCTCTTTCTCTTTGTCTGTCCACCTACCTGTCTTTTACATCCTTGGGACATTTCCAGACGAGGCAGGTATTCATTGGATTATGTCTGCCAAGCACGTGCGATCATTCGTCCGTCAAGTCTATGTTAAGGGCTTGCGCCGACAGAGTTGAGCGACAGGGTGACGCTACTCATCGATCTGGGGGTCCGAAAATACACATCGTCCAAGTCAGGCGGGTACCGTCCAGCGATTATTCACCGTGGACTGATCCTAAATTCTACGTCCTCGCGTAAGTACATATATTATACGTATACTGGTTCACTTGCATTATTATGAAATCATATCATAATCTCAAACTCTTAAACGATAATTCAAAGTTAAAAGCTTTTTAGAAAATGCTAAGACAGTGATTAATGATTATTTGACCGATAAATTTTTAAGTACTGCTGCTTATTATTACTATGCTCTGTATTTAAAAAAATTAGATTTTCTTTTATTAAAGTATAGAAGTTGATGATAAAACATTTGCCTAGTTGAAATTACTGAATTAGAAAAACAGTTTTATTAGACATTATTAGCATATATATTACATATCACAATATAACATATTTAATGATTATTTTTTCATCTATTTTTCAAGGATATAGATTAGATTTTTATGTAAAAGAAGATTGTACGAATTTGAGGGAATATACTCTTTAAATATTCATTAATTATTTAATTATTAGAGTTGTTGTTAATGAACCCAGCTACCATTATTTAATCATTTTGATTATAATTTCGGTAAAGTCGCTTAAACTTTCTTGACAATTTTCGTAATTTTGAACTAAAAATATAAAATCATCTTGTTCCTTGAAGTTTTAATGTAAGTTGAAACATATAAATTTGAAAACTTTTGAACATATATACATGAAAATAAAAACTTTCTAATTTTTTAAATTATTTAAAAATATCACCATGTACGTGTAATTATTTATAATTACGCTTTAAATATTTGTATTAAAAATTATTTGAACAATAATTTATTTAAATTCTTTTTTATTATATTTTATATTTTTTTAAAGTATCAACAAACAAATAATAAAATAGCATTAATAAATTATGTTAATCATTATACATAAGTTTATCGTGCATTATTTAAATAATAAAAAGAAAATTTTTTTTATTTATTAAATATAATATTTTTTCTTTTCTTTGTTCATTAAAATAATTCAATAATGAAACATTGTTGTTCGCCAGCAATTTACTGAGATTATATAACAAAAATTTAAAGACTATTAATCTTTATTTTTCAAATTGTATTTAACTATTTGTTTTATAATTTTTGTTCTCTCTCTCTCTCTCTCTCTCTCTTGAAGTCACAATTTCGATCATTATGTGACTCGTTTTACCTGTTTCTTCTGATTTAAAATGTTAATGTAGTTTATTTAAACACTAATGGATAAATATACAGTTTTTACTGCAAGACGATACAAAAATTCATTATCATTCATTTAACCGAGTTCAAATTGCACTAAACGGTTTCTTTTTTTCAAATATTTGCTTCCTTACCATATTTACATGATAAAAGAGTTTTGAATTTATAAAATATATAAAAAAAAATCTAAGAGCTTTATGATTTATATAAAATATTATACATAAAATTATTTGAAAAACTTTCAATTCAGCTATTTTCTGCATTTTCTATCTTTTATTGATACATTTTGAAGTTAGTGCCTCAATATAAAATTAAAAATATTCAAGCTAGTTTGTATTAGTTCGACTTCATTTGAAATTAATTTGAAGTCATTTGAATTAATACATATGATATTAAATTTTGAAAGAAAAAATAGATTTTATTCATAAAAAATGTGTATGGACCTTTAATGTAATAATAAGATAAAAATCTAATTTAATTAAAATTTACTAGATGTATTATATTATATTAGATTGTAGTGTACAGTATCCTACCTTAGTAGAACCGTATTTATAATGATTAATATATCTGTTTAAGTATTTAGATATATATATTAGCAGGTAATAACTTTTTTTTTCAAAATCCATTGGAGACGAAATAATCACAAATATAAAAAAAAATATTTATATAATATTCATTTTTTTAAAGAAAAATTAAAATATTCTTTTTTAACTTTAAAACAAAGTTAATACGGATAATTAAATAAACGTAGATATTTCATGTAATTAATTCAAGTTAATTAATTATAATTTAACTTATCATAGACTAATATAATTACATGTTATTAAATATATTGTAAAATATCAATCAAGTAACTTGAAAAGATTAGTTGGTTAATAATACAAATCTACTTCAGTAAATGTAAATATAATATTTATGCTAATATTTAATCATATTTTTTATATATTTATTAATATATCTAATAAATTATAGTTGTACATTTATTTAACTTTATAGAAAAAACAGAATTATGTTTGGTACTTCTAAAATTATATTACTTTTAATGTTATTGAATATAATAATTTGTTCGTTACCCATAATTTATATATTAATTAAGTTTTTAAATGTCGACTAAAATTATGAATGCCTTAGTATTTATGATGTCTAGGCGTTTTATAGTTGTTCTTAAAATAGCATAAAATATACATATGATTAAATTTTGCTTTGAAAACTCGCAGCATTTTCACGACCATGAACAACATCCGTAATGCATTAAGTAGTTTATTACAACAAATCTATTTATTGATAAATCATATCTAATAATTTTTAAGTATATTTCGTAAAAGATTTTATTGGAAATTATTGTCTAGTTTATACTATAATCGGTAAGCTTTACAATTCATAAAATGAAAATTTGAATTATGCGTAGTACTATTCACATTTTGGAGTTATAAAGTTAATAAATTTTCATTGTAAGTTAATGCTCATGATGGTAGTAAATACCCTTCATCAAATTATTTGTAATTTCCAATTTATTCAAACACTTTTACATTGTACAAAACCATAAGTGTAATTAATAGTCTTACATCTGTACAAATCTGTACATTTGTACTTCTATAGAATTGAAAATACGCCAATAAATTGTAATATATTGTAAATTTATATGGTTCATAAAATACATAAAAGTTAAATAATTTTTGTTATGTATTTATTGCTTTAAAACACTTTTACAAATATAGAATCGTTAATTTTTTTTCATAAAATCGTATTAAGTGTTATTATGTTTTCATATATTTTTATGTATTATTAATTAAGTATAAAGAAACAAGGTTGATATCTAAGTTTAACTAATCAATACTAGTAACTTATGCACCAAAAAGTAGTAAGAAGAAAAGTAGTAAGTGTTTATTTTCCTTAAAAATTGTAAAGAAGGAAAGAACGAAACATTTTTAAAGAAAAGAAGATACAGTTTTATAAAGAAGTAGACATGCATTAAGCTTAAAATGTAGAACTGATAAAATCAGAAATTTCAGGTAAGACCATATGCTCGTAGGTGTTTACCGAACAAACAAACAGCTATTAGAATAACAGATAATGAGCCACGCGTTAAGTGTTTTTAGCCGCATTCATATGTTTAAAACACTAAAATAAATTAAAGCCTTGCAGCTATCAGCAGTCAAAACGACCTTACAGTCTTATAAATTCTGATTAAAAGGAACGCATGCACAGAAGCTTATATTTAATGAGCCCTATTCGCTGTCGTTCATTGATATGACCGGAAGAACTCGTTAATGCGAATAAGTGGTGCCAATGATCGGACGTAGATGTGTCAAATAGTAGCACGACGCTTGGTACAATGGACGGGAAGGGGAG
The DNA here is from genome assembly GCA_018907185.1 of Platyscapa corneri. NCBI lineage: Eukaryota > Metazoa > Arthropoda > Insecta > Hymenoptera > Agaonidae > Platyscapa > Platyscapa corneri. The sequence goes on from JACCHW010000004.1 coordinate 2,535,824, forward strand.
GATTATTAAAGATCCATAATCGCCCGCTCGCACAACGAGTCTCGTGAAAAATCCAAAGTCGATCTTCACGTAATATTTGAGTATCGAATTTACGCGGAAACGAAACTTTCCTTTCGCATACACAAACCTTACGCAACGTGGTGGGCAACATGTGCACGTATGCACGTAATGCGGGCACATGTAGTAGTGATTTTTCCATCTACCACTCACAGGATGTTTGCACACGATTTTTATGCCAATCTATGAGCACACATGATCGATCGTGTAACTTGTCCTCTATTTTAATAGAGAGTCGTAATATTCGTAAGAGTACATTATGTACTCGAAAGCCCGTCTTATTGAGTTACAAACAGTCGGAGTTTCGCGTTCCATTGAATTTATGAAATGACAGGGACCGTGCGCTACGTTTTTTTACCGAATACGGGAATGACTATAAATATAAAATTGTCTCTGACGAAAATGTTCGGTTATACGACAAGAGGTATTTCCAGTGCACCTATTGCAACGAATTGTGTATGTCAATACTTTTCGGTTGACTCAGCGAAAATTGGAGGACAGAATGTTAACGTACGAAACTTTAGAATAACCCAATGATTAAATTTATCAAACAAAAAACGCATAAACTCTTAATTATAGATACATATGAAGGAAAAGTGTCGTTAAAACGTATCGATGAGTTTGTATATTTAAAAATTTCATATCCTTTTTTTCGTTTGGAAATCAGGTTAAAAGCTTTAATGACGAAATAATATTACATCACATAAATTTTTAACGAACATCTACGATTTTATAGTAAAAGTATTTCTTAGAAATATAACTATAAAACTTTAGATGTTCATTAAAAATAAAAGTAATCTATAAATTTAAATTTAATTCGTTATTACATCTAAAAGATATAATAATTATCAAATTTTTATTTAAGATTTGAAATTTTTAATTACACCATTTTATAATGATTTAGTAATTTTGATCTATTATATAGCTTAATCATGTTTAATATATCAACTTTTCAAATTTGGATATAAAAATTTAGAATAGAAAACTAAAAAATATGGATTTCGTTGCATTTTAATCATGCGTATTCATGGATTACTTATCTTTCTTTCACAGTTAAGTGAGTAATTAGTACAATGAGAAGAAGCACATAATGCTAATCATAATCAATTTTCTCGAAGTTAATTAAATTCGATTTATGAGAACTAAATATAAAAAAAATTACTACTGATTTGAAGAAAAACTTTTTAATACAAACACGTCGATATAATTGATATAAGTGCTTCAATTAAATATTAAGCATTTGTAAATATTATATATTCTTTAAAAACTTCTAATAATTTATGTAAACAAGCTAATTCGAAGATATATAATATATATTAAATAACAAAATTGTCAGGTAAATTAATTTTAAATGACTGTAAAAACTTTGGCTTTTCCGTAAACACGTTGAAAAAAATTATAAAAGTTGTCATTTGCCATAAACTTATGATAAATTAAAAATTTAAGTAATAATTTAAAGTTATGTTTAAATATTAACATCTCTAATCCATATTTTAATACAAATTATACCAATAGTTTGCAGTCGCTGTATAGGTGTCGATAGGAAAACATGTGTTACCATTTTATTCTTCTCTCAAGCGTTGGTTTGCACTATTAGAATATATTCTAGAGAAGCCTAATGACTTGTGAAATAGAATTCGCTTAGATTTACATATGACGAATGACTTCCGGTATACGGAAAATGCGCATTTACAAATGCAGGGATCCAGTTTCAGGGCGGGGTCAAAGTATGAGGGAATAAAGTATGTGGGAGTGCTATTTACGGGAAAAGCTCGTACGAGCGCAGCGTTTATGTATGCAAATAACGCTTAATAGTAGTTGAGGACTAGTGCAGGCATAACCATTGATTATATGGCTTCAATATCTTTTACTTGAATATGTAATGCAGATTTGCGTGTATAACTCATAGGTCACAGATTTTCTAAAAATCGAATCACTGATCGACCGGTAGCGCACATTGCAATTCGAGCCTCGCACCTCGCAATAGCTTCCATCTGTAACGCTTTTTGCACCTCGGTTTTATTTTTAGCAATACATCAATTTTTTCTCTTTTACTCACATCTGGTCGCAACTGTATCTAATGTCAATGTAAAAACTTGCAGATTGAATGCTATAATATCGCAATTATAGTTTTTCAACATCTGTGATTAATATTATTTATAAAAGCTTATTTCACTGACTCTTAAATAAAGATAATGATTCGTTGTATTCTACTATATAAATATACACAAATAAATATAAAATTACGTGTGTATATATATGAATAATTTCATTCTAATAATTACTTTAATTGTATAGTTAATCTATATTTATCGAATAGTCATAGAAACAGAAAGTTATTGCACTTAATACAATTAAAATCAAATCAATAATTTATCAACCACAAAAATTATTGTGAAATTAAAACGTGGTGAGCGCAATACATTATGACATTTCCGCAGTAATTAACACAGCATATGTTTTCAAGTGTTGTACACCGTAAAAATTATATATAAAAAGTAAAAGCAGAGTACTTAATGTAATAAAGTACGTTATTAGCTTATGCGGATTAAATGAATATAGATTAAATTAAATCTCTTTTTACTAATAAAAGTAGTTGCATTAGCTCTTATTATGAAACTTAAGAAAAAACTGTATCGGATTTTTACTATTTTACGGAATTTTTTCAGCGCATGTAATTTAGATACTTTGCTTAATGAAATGTTTATACGTGATAATAAATATTGAAGGATATATTAAACTATTGAAGAAAAATAAATCACTTGTAATTTGCGCAGAATTTGCTTTCTTAGTAAATTGAGAAGTGTGAGTTACTCCATAATTTTACAGCCTTCTATTTGCTGAAATTTTATGTTATCTTTGATCGGTGCGCCGTCTTCTTAAGGATAATAAATTCAGTGAATTTGTCTCGTTTGTAGAATTGCGAAATAGAAAAAAATGTTCATCTGATAGGCTTGATGCATAAAAAATTTGAGAATTTGAGTAATTTCATGAGAGAAGAATAGAACTTACTTTATTATTCGGAAAGTATTCGAAAAAGACCACAATTTCAATATTAATCATATTTTAAAAACTTTTCCCTTGAGAGAATAAAAATGACAAAATTTAAAGTTCCATTGGAGTTCCGGCTTAATATTCAGAACCAAATTTTCTTTCAGTTTTTCTTAAAAAACAATATTCGCACGGAAAGTTTACTGCTTATACCTTTGCATCTCGAACTTGCCGATGCTTTGAGATTGTCGATCATCGCGATGAACGAGCCACTGCACGGACCTATTCTTTTCTCAACGAGCTGCCGAGTCTTTTACCTTTTCGAGGTGCCTTTCCAGTCAGCATCTTCCAAAAGTGTGTCTCTCTCGCCTCTCCTCCCTCCCGCGACAGCACGACTTACACTTTCGTCATCAAACTTTCGAGATATCCCTCGCGCTCTATCGGCACGCATCTAGAGTCATAGTGTGTTGTGCAACGAACGTACTTCTGTACCCGGCTCGGTCATCTTGTGCTTGTGCGCAATAAATAATTGCGGTCAGACGAAGACACCGCACAATCGAGTGCAGTTGTACTTGCTAGAGAGTTTCGAGAGAGTCGACTTTTGTGCAATCGCTTTACGCACCGTGGAAACGGCTCGGAAAAACCTCATTGAAAAGGCAACGAGATTGCAGCTGTTGGTCTCCGGCAAATTAATTCGAGGCATGCAGCGATGGCCCGAGCGACACTCGCTCGCCTTGATATGCTTTAAACGAGGTGTTGCAAGTTTCATTTTTTCGTTCCCCGATGTCGCGATGTCGCATGTTTGCTCATTCTGAATTGTTAATGGGGCGGGGCCTGCTGCGAAAATTGAGTCGCGCACAATCTCGGTGACAAACATCTTCTCCGAGACTTACGGCGGCGACTCGGAGCACGTGCTTCATACACGCCGGGAATAGCCGCTCGAAGATGAGCGATCCCTCGACGCTGCGATAAATCCGAGTTCGAATTCTCGTTGAAGGCGAACGCTGCGAGGCTTCGACATTTCGGACCGAGCGCTTGCAAGAGCGCTTACAAGCGGCGAGTCAAGCAATGACCGCCCCCGAGTCGGCGGGAGCCGTTTACGGGTAATTAATGTCTCCGACGATATGCTGAGCCAAGGCTTCGAGTCGAGTTACAATTTACGGTTACTGCGCTAAGTTCGTTCTACATTTCGTGGCGAGACGCGCCAAAAGCCCTTGAGCTTACCAAGCGAAGGAAAACGCGAACTTCTGCACTTTTCTTGTGTTTGTACAATTACACAAATATACATTTCTCTTCGTAATTAACGTTAAAATATGCCATTAGTGTACTTGTTTCAGTTTAAAAGTCATTCTATTCCAGTTTTTCGATTATATAAATTATAAATTTTACGTTTAAAAAGTGAGTAATATCTAGTTTCTCGGTAAAATGAATAAATTGGGTATTCAGAGTATTCAAAAGATTTTGATTTTTTCTGCATATAAATTACCAGTGTTACATCATTGGCAATTTTGTAAATTTATGTTTTTGATATATCAATGATTATAACTACACTCGCCGTCCATAAATGTCGGGAAATGTTATGAAAGTAATAAAATATAGTCGAAATATTATGGTACGTATAAATGAACACGTTTTAGATGAATATTTCCATAATTAGAGCAAACATATATGCAATGACGCTAGAAAGTAAAATTCATTTTTATCTTGTAGTTTTATTCATTAAACAATTATAAAAAAAGAGTCAAATCAATGTATATATATCCTACAGATTATTCCGATATAAAAACTTAAAAAATTAATTTTAAACTACCTACAAAAGTGTGCAATAAAGTTAAATATATTTGATAAATAATTAATTATAATATTATAAATTAAATTATTATGAATGTATCATTATAATTATATATATATATAATATCATTAAATAATCTCAACAAATTTTTAGTATAATCAAACTCTTATATTTCTTAAGTGATTTTATTATTATTATAGGTTTTCGAGATGAGTGATAATTTAATTATTTCAAAAGAATGATTTATCATTATAATTAGAGAATACATACCACTTTTTCACTCAAAAAAGAAACAATTATTTCGAAAAATAAATTTTCACTTCTAAAAATGAAGAATAAAAATTAATATTTAAGAGAAAAAATGTGCTACTTTATTTCTATTATCAAGATATAGATCATGAAAATAAGTTAGTAAGCTTTAAGATAATCACTCAGTTTGCAACGTATAAGTAAAATTTTATATAAGCATTAAATAAGTAATTCGTGTAATGAAATATAGCCGAGTGAAGATAGAATTAGATATTATGTTATGCTTTTAGATTATATAATATCATTACATAACCTACATCGATAATATTATTCTGCTTTGGTAAGAATTTCACATTCCGTATTAATTAAGCAATCATGATATTTATTGTTTGAATATAAAATTGAGAAATGAAAATTACGAACGAGCAAATTCTTCATTATTCGCATAATGAGCTTTAAGAAAAAGTTATTTGGGTACTCGGTTCTGCTCACGTGACTGGATGCGGAAACGCCAGAGGGCGTATACCCGATCACAACAGACAAAGTAACTCTCTACACTACAATGATTTCGGGACGACTGCAGATTTTAGTTGGTATTCTACTACCCCATTTCGTTCTTTCTTTTTCAATCGACATCGCTATCCCTTCGGTTGTTCATTTTAACAATGATAGCAAGTAGCTATTCAATAGTGGCAAAGCTGATGCGGATTGCCAAAGCGTTTCGCCAATTTACGCAGAAAAGCCAAATTTCTTGCATTATAATTAAATTGCCTCGATGCAGCTGTAAAGTCTATTTATGATTATAAACACAATGTTCAAATTTTATTTTTTGTTTAATTCAATGCCTGGTTCGGTGCCAAAGTTATATTCAATTTTTATTTGACTTATTATTTGCTATCCTGAAAAATCTCAAATAATTTATTTACCCCTAAAATTAAATATATCGATTGAAATTTTGCAATTGTAAGTATATCAAGAAATCTATCACATATTTCGCTTAGTGCATCGCTACGTAAATATGAGACAGAGTTATTAAAATTAAACGTGTATGTCTTTCCCCAACTAAAATATAAGCGGCACTCGAAATGGCTAAACCACTAAGGTATATCCGTCGTATTTTTCACAGTGAAAAGATAGAATTCATATGATAAACAGTGATTTTTATGAGTATGCGAAAGTGAATTACGCTTTCTTGCTCACGTGATTTACTAATCAACCACATTACTCTGTTTTCTGTATTGTATGAATGAATAGGGCAGAGATAGCGAAAGAAAGAGAAAGAAGGTCATTAAATTTTGCTCGACGAAATTAGTTTAATTTTTTATAAAATCGTTTACTATAACTGAAAGAAAGAAGAGGGCGATAGAGAAAATAAAACTTGGCATCTCTATACACGAATTAAGAAATCGTCTACTGTAATTTTTTCACTAGCATTTACTTCAAAGACTATATTCGTTTCTATCCACAGATTTTATTCTTTTTTTCTCTCTCTCCGTCTTACCATCTTAATTTTTTTTCAATGTTTTTAGTATTATTTTTGTTACTCTTTCATTTAACTTTATAGAATATTGTATAAACGTTTTTAGAAATATAATAGCTTTTATAATTAATAAATTTAATAGATTTTATAAATTCAAAGTATGAGAATTTACAGATTTTTTAAGCAAGGCTTGAAAGGCGGAAATTTATTTAACAAACAATTTATTTTAATTGCACTTTCCCTTAAGATTTTGGATTAAAACCATAAAATTGAAGTTGTAAAACATTGAAATGTAAAGTTGTGAAATTTATTAAAATTTTCAGATGTAATAGTATTAAATTTTCTTGAATATTATTTGATTTAATGGAAAATATCGAAGACAATCAATGTTTTTTAATTTCAATTTATTTGTCTTGTAACGATTATTTTCTGAAATAAACCGTTAAAATGGTGTATCTATGTAATAAGTTATAAAGTTTGATAAAAATGTTTAATTTTTTTATGAAGGAATCTATAATTAGGTAACTTTTTTTATACTATATTTTTTTTTTACTTTTATTTTGTTCAAATAGACTTTACGAGCTGTGTCTTATCGTGTAAGTTATTGCGAATGCTGTAGTCTATCGCTACTTCAGCCTATCAACTTGACGATGGATTTTCTTAAATAAATCAGTGTGAATGTAAATCAGTGTTAATTTGTCTATGATGTTTAGATAACTCGTATTTTAGATTATATGCTATTTCAGCAAATTTATTGTTAAATTAGCTTGTTTTAAATAATGATCATTTTTAAATGTAATAATAATCGTATTTCAAAAATATTTTACTAATTTATTTATTTTTACCTTAACTTATTATTTTTATTGATTCTAATTATATTTATAAGGGTTAACAATATTTTATATTTTGATAATTTAATTTATTGGTTTGTACATTAATAAATTTTTCAGTGCTTGTATATAAAATTAAAAATTTTTTTTTATATTATCTGTTTTCAAAGCAAACATTGCATTATTTTCTTTGAGTTTATACTATTAAGTAACTATACATATATATATATATATAAATATCCAAATATTTTGTAGAAATTTAATGTTACATAAAAGCTTCTTATTGAAACGTCGTATAAGTTTAAATAATCTTAAATAAGTCGTATTCATTGTGTAATAAATTTAAAATTATTTGAAGTATCAGAACTTTATAATAATTTTATTGATTGAAATGTCTTCCAAAAGAGTTTGAAATATTAAAAATTGATACTAAAATTCTATGCTTTTATCATGTATTACTTTCAATAAAAATTGATTTTATAAGTAGAATCTACACAAATAGTATAATAATTTTAGTCTATTGTTATAAAAATTAAAAAAAAATTAATTTTATTTTTGTATGTTAAAAGAATAATTATTTTAAGTAGTTATTTCACACCATAAACAGTTGTCTAAGCATATTTTTCTGTTCTATTCTATTCTAGTAAAATAAATTAAACTTCAAGGGAAATTATTTTCACCTTATTCTTTTTTTTTACAAGTACTCTAATTGTTGTTGTGTTTAAAATTTGATATGTTGAACTGAAAGGACTAGTGTCAAAGATAGATTTACGATTCAAATAATTCTTCACGATTCTCTTTATTAAGCAGCTTCATAATGATAATGAGTATATACTGTGTATGCATATTAATGCTAATTATTTTAAAACTGGAAAAAAGCGGAGTCCACATTTTGCCGTTCACGCATTCATTAAAAATGAGAAAGAAAAATCGTGGCTTTCGTAATGCAAATGAGCGCGCTAAATTATCGCGAGGGGCATTTGAGAAGCGCTAAGTATTATCCATCACAGAATGCCAGTGTTTTCATCTCAATGGGTAAATTATCTTTACTCGCTTTTCAGTATTAACGCTCTACACTGCTTACTATTATCCGATTGCGATGCGCAATAGGTAACCGACCTTCTGATTAGTTGCGAAAATCGTACGCTAGACCCTTGGCACGTCGATCTTCAGATCGCAAGCTGAATCCGCAGTTGGCTGCTTTTAATTCGCGAACGTTTAAGCGCCTCCCTCCTTCATGAAAGTGAACGCCGTCTCGAATGCATTCCGGCGCGCGAAGAAAGCTGATTTTGTTGCGGCTTTCGGGAATTTGACCGCACCACCATTGGAGTTTTGGCTGTCTGCATTCGCATCTCGCTTTCGAGTACCGTTTCTTTTGTATCCACTCAATGTAGCATTGTGATTTTTTCGTTTATGGAATAGCAATCAAGTTTGCGCCCGCCTCGGCTCACCTTTTGCTTTAAACGGGGGAATCCGGATTTCACGCGCACGTCTTAATCGATTATTCGATGGGGAGCTAAACCGACTTTTATTTCTAAACTGGAGAATTTTGTGCCTCGGTGTACGCGGTATCGAAGCTTTAATTTATTTCTGCATCCCATTCTTCTAAGCTTTTCACTCTCGAATAAATATTTTCATAATTCAGACTTTATTGCAAAATTAGTAGAATTTGGATAAAGATAACCATCTAGGATATTTTCAATCCTGGTCTATCGTTTTAAATATTGTAATGATCCACTACTCTTTAAAAGTCATTACAATTTTATTTATTTTAATCACAATCAAAGACATGTTTACCTAACAAGTAGATTTGTGTTATATAAATATTAAATATAATTTTCTGTATGAAAATTTAAATGATAATTTACAAGTTCATTTCTAGGTAATTCAAAAATTTTCTATGAAAACAAAGTAAATATTCGCTAAAGCTTTACTTATTTGGGCGTCGTCCAATTTTCAATACTTATCAATCTCTTGTATCATATATAATTACAAAGGATCGAACTAAATTTTCAGTAAAATTAAATATTATATTCATAAATCAGTAAGTCAATATAAAACTTACTAAAACTTACTATAAATTATCAAAAATTAAATTTACTACTTTTATGTATGTCAAACGTACAATGGAAATATAATGTATTCACTGCTATACATATTATATTGTTTTACATCGTGTACACGAATTCTTAGTTTTTATTATTGAAACTGAAAAGAAGAAGTATAATATTTTAATTTATAATTATAAATCGAGTAGAAAATGTGCTCCTACCTAAGAATTGATAACGTTCTAATTTTTTTGTTGAAATTTTGAAAAAAGACTACTTAAAAAATGTTTCTTATTTGATTTATTACAGATTAATTATTTATTATATATTAATCGTCATAGTTAATAATTGATCAAATTTATCGTTTATTGGTAAATAATTATTTTTGTAGGTCATTATATTCAATGCACTGAAACATATATATATATATATATATATATATTCACTTATACATAATATACAAAAAGTAAATAGTAGAAAAGTTATCGAGTGATTTTACTTGTGTTCGTAGTAGCTTTAGCACATTATTATTTGCGTACATAGCTTTGTATTTGAAACATTATATAAATTTAACAATAGGAGGATTCTCCAAGCCCTCTAGTTCTTTTCATCTAGATATTTAAATTTATTAGAATTTCAAATAAACTATTTCGACCTATTTTTCATACATACTTAATTTTCCATTTATCCTTTGTGAAGATAGTTTAAAAAAATTGTATGGATAGATTAAATGCGTTGTATAATGCAAAAAGCAGAATTTATATACATGTATTAATTTGTTACCGATCTCCTGAAATGAGTTATCGAAAAGTTCCAATACTATATCATTTACTTTAATTTTCATTGCGCAATAAAATTTTATATACTAAAATTAATCTTATTGACAAATAAAATTTTGCCGTTTGCTTATTCAATGTTAATTTCTTAATCGGTAATTATTAAATAAACTTAATCGGCTATAAGTTTCCATTTTATTTAGTGTAAAAATAAAAATTTGTGAGAAAATTAATATTTGGAAAATAGTATAATGATTTAAATAAGATTATATTAAACTTCCATTGTTTAAAAAATTAATTTTTAGAATTATAAATATCTAAAAATAATTATTAATAAATAGCAAAATAGCAATTAGCAAAATTTTTATAAAATTTCTAATTTAAAATTTAAAATTAGTGTTTAATATTTAAATTATCTAAAATAAATGTTATTAAAATAATTTTTTACTTGATTTTTAAAAATACAAAAATTTTAAAATTACAATATTCTATTATATTTTAAAACATTAATTAATAAATGTATAGATCAAGTAAATATATACATTGGATAAAAGAAAGTTTATGCTATTGATCTAATATTTACGCAATGAAATAAAAGAAATTTTATACACATTATTTTTTTAAAAGTATTTTTAATCAAGTGATCGAATACTGAATACTTATTGTAAGTATTTATTTTATTTTATTTAAGTAATTTATGGTATTTTTTGTCATTATTAATTTTTTTTATAAAAATAAATGAATATTTATAAATGATTAAACATTATGTGAAAATTGATGAACAAATAAATTTATTAGAACTGAATAATCTACTTTTTTTAAGATCACGAAGATACGTAAAAAATATATGCTTAAAATATTTCAAAGAACAAAAATACTAATGTGTGTCAATAGGTACTAAAAACTACGACAACTTGTAATATTAAGAAACAACTTTATTTTTTCTTATTCTTTTTTAAATATAATTATTATAATACTGATATTTGTACTAAAAAGAAAATAAAAATATTTTACTACAATTACATTACTGTTTCATTGTTATACAATTTTATTTTCTGCTTTCGCCATGAATTTCCCACTCGTGAAACATCTATTGTGTAAAACATTATTGCAATTTATTAAGAAAAAGTAAATCAAATAGATATAATAAAATTCTTTTTTTCAAAAAGTAATTTAATATTTTTAATTAATTTTTGACATTTTTTCTTTATTCAATGGTATGTCATAATATACATTAAAATAACAAAGTAATAGTATTTAATTAGTGAAGTTGGATTTGATCAATTTCTTTTAATAAAATTGACAAATAAACATATGAAACACTATAAAGCAATGTAATTTATAAAAAATACGAAAGTTCTTAATGAATATTGACAAATAAGAAGATATAAAAAGTAAATAATATTTTTACAAAATATATATTGAAATACATACAATTTAGTAAAAACTTCGTTTTACATTTACCAATATAATCTTAACTGTATTACTATCTATGTTCTAGTCTATCAAATCTACATCCGATTCAAACTAATCATTGTTTGGGATTTCAGTCATAATATAACATCTGTTTCATCATACCTTATTATAACTTCAGGCATTTAACATACTTAGTTAATATAATAACTATAGGATTATATAAGCTACCAATATTCATTATAAAAGCTGCTATGTATTTATGAGTTATTATCCTTAATATTTATTAAAAATATTACAAAAGCTTATTATCCTGAGTAGGCTAATGTATGTAATACTTAATTTTAATATATAATAACACTTTTAAATCTTCGTTAAAATCAAAGATTATAATTTTAGTTCGATCAAAATTTGAGTTTTAATTATAAAATGATAATATTTTAATTAAAAAAATTTATTATCGTAATTGGTAGCATATATACGAGAATATTTAAAAAAATGACGAAATGTTTATCAAATCTATTGAAATTTGTTTTTAATATTAAAAAGAAGATTTCTAAATACGTTTCGTAAAGTAACTTTTTTACATGTATAACATAACGTTAGTATATTATTGCGAATAATCTAACTCTGATTTTAATTAATAGAATGAAAAATAACTATTTTTATTTATTTATTAAACTACAAATTTTCTCTAATATTTATAAACCTGTATAGCTGTATAAACTTTGAAAATATCATATATGTGATTAATATATCGATACTATCTTTAGTTTTTTTTATATGTTAAAAACCACTTAGTTTCAAATTTCAAAATGTTACATTTGTATAAGTCATAATATTTTGTAGTTATTCAATATAGAATTTTCTCATTATTATTTTTTACAATAAATGTTTTTGAACAATATTTAATTTTATAAAATTATATAATTATTATAAAATTATTAAAAATATAAAACAATTTTTATTTTCCAAGAAATACGATTTATAAAATTATGGTTCACGATATTTTCTAACATAATTAATTAATTAATTAATTAATTGTTCTAACATAAAAATTATATATAGTGTATTTTCTATGCTTGCACTTCATGATTAATTTAAAAAATATCATAACAATAAAATTCATCATTTAAAATACCGTGAATTATTTGCAAGAGAAATAGTTGCTAAGGTAATTTTAGTTACATATATATAGTCGAAGTTGAAAATTTATTTGCTTTAATATAATGTAATTATCGTAATCGCTGATAGAATACACAATTATTCTAAGTTAATTATGAAATCTGTATTAATTTGTATTTATAATAATTTTTCTTATTAATATTAATTACTTTTCGAGATATTGTTTATCGAAGGTTAAATATGTATTAAAAATATTAAGTAATTTTAGTAATAAAATATTAGATTTTGAAAAATAAAACAATCTGTTTCCATACTGTAAATAAATACGATTAATTATGTCAAAATGTAAAAGAAGTTTTTCTTAATCTAATTGTTTCATATTATACGTCTTTTAAATATATTATACTATTTGAAATTATTTTAGTATATTTATTATGAAAAATTCTTGATTTTTCTTACAAATACGTTTATATCTTATTTATTTATTAACTTACGAAAATTTAACACTATAATATAAGAAAATCCCATTATTAAACATGTAGTTATAATTTCTACGTTTTATACAATTTTTCTTCTTTCGCTGTGGAAATCTGACTTGTGTAATTACAGTACTTTAAAGCCTCGGCATAAGAGTGTATAACATAAGATATTTAAGAATGACCTGAATGCAAAAATTTGACTATTCTGAGAGATGAACGTTAAATCTAAATAAAATCCACATATTAAATATCTTTCAACGTTAAATATAAATATTTTTTTTTATAAATTATGTAATTGAAATATAAGAATTATTTTGGTTCAATCAATAAATTTGTGCATTTTCATAATTTTAAACTAATATATATTAGTAGGAGAAGTTAGGTAATATAAAATGTGTATATAAATTTATTACTCCTTGTATATAAGTATATCTTTCTTAAATTTCATAATATTCAAAGTTAAAAGGTGTATTTAAGTTAAAAAAATGTAAATCAATGAAATGTACACAAGTATATACTTATAATATAATATTATTTCATAATATTCTACTACGATTTAATTATATTGGTTATATCTTTTTATGTTTTTTCAAATATTATATTAATTTAAGAAAAAAAGTTGTTATTAATGACAAGCAGTTTTAGCGGTGAAGTAACAGATTGTAAAAGGAGTGGTGTTATTATTAGGCAAAGGTGCAGACAGTAATGAATCCATTATTCACAAAGTTATAAAGAAAAATGAATTATTATATTAATAACTTTAATATCTTACATTTAATACATTCGTGAAAATGTAATATTAAAAATAGGATTGTGGATTTATTCTCATATTATTATATACTTTACGTTATTTATTATTACAGTTTTCTCTCATTTATATATCAAATTCTAAGATTGAAGTTTTAAAAGCAGTTATTACAAAGGCAGTACATTTGAATATAAAATCATTAAATTTTAGCGGTATTGAATTTATTATTTTTTCCAACATTTGTTCGATAGGTATTGGTAAAAAAAGATAAAATATAAAGTAAGTTTTGATGTATACTTATAAAAAAATAATACTATAATATCTCATTATTCTTATTTGCAAAGTATATATACTAAAATATAATTATTTACAAATCTACCTACGATTTTTGAATATACAACAAAATTTTATTACTATGTCAATATAATTGTTTTATATCATTCTTTTCGGGAAATATTCAGAATTAAGTATTGAAATGGAATGATTGTTGAAAAGATTTTTTTTATGATAGAGAGTTATGAGCTTCAAGTTGTTTGTTTATTCTGAAAAGATTTTTCAAATAAATTAACGTTGTTCAAAAGAACATCAACCTAAATTACATTATATAAGCGATTTATAACTTTTAAATAAATGTTTTTAGGTGACGTTTAAATGTTTTCCGTATACTTATCTGTAAAGTCATGCAGCTTCTTCAATAAAAACTAGATTCGCGTTTCAAATACCAAAAGTAAATGATTATAGACGTGTTTAAAAAATTGTTTAATAGTTAAATGTACCATTATAAATTTAAATCATTGTATAAAATTCATTTTAATTTATTATTTGAAAATTTTTAACCGAAAACATTTTATTTTACCTATGTATGATAATTTCGATCAAAATATTACCACTGTGTAAAATTACGTTTTTAAAAATATTTTATTCTTATCTTATAAAAAATAAAAGAGTTGATAAAGCATCAGGTTTACATATTTTTTTTAATAGTAATGTATTATTAATAGAACAATGAGCTCAATTTTATAAATGAAAAAAATAGATTCTTTCTTTAATTTTTAATACAGCACGCTTTATAATATTCAAATATTTTCCGTGAACTGCTTTATACTACTGATTTAACTATCACAGTGAGTGTGAACGGAATTCTTATTTCGCATAACAAAAGTAAAATACCAATAAGTTAAGAGATTTTCAAGAGATAAAATTTAGACGCGTCATCGAAAATTCCCCGCAAATCTGCCAAGATCTTTTTTTCTTCGACGTATCTACTCGAGTAACATATAAGCCGTAGTCATCATACGCTTTTCTTTCCTTTTATCTAATTCTTTCGCGATTACTCCCACTCTTACTCTTAGCTATTATTCTCCGTTGAACATTAGCTGCTCCATTTGTATATTTCTCGATCTTATACTGAAGACACTCCCACAATTATTTCTACGTAGTCAAGTACAAGCAGCCTATTATTACAATATAATTCCGTCAATGCCGTGCAATTTCAATTACTCTTATAATTGAATTAAAGAAAAAGTATAAATAGAGTTTGAATTGCACACTTTTCATTTTGAAAAGCTTTCCGTTTAAACATTGAAACTGAGACGCATCTTCTTGCATTGTTGAATATTATACGAGATATTTTGATAAATTGGAATTAAATTTTATGAGCTGAGCTAAATATTTAGCCACATTTTCATAGTTTCACAAATAAAGTAAAGTTGTGAATAAATAAAGTTAATTTATGAATTTTTACATTTGATTTACCGGGACATCAATTACGACAAATACTATTAGATTTTGTGCAAAATTAACTAATTCGCAATATATTACTATAAGTGACACCTTACATAGAAAAATAAACAAAACTTATTTCATACTTTTCCTTATTCGTAGCTCATTGTTCTAAGTTTGAATTTTTTTATTATTATAAAATATCATACGTAGTAATACTGTCGAACCGTGTTAGTCTAAAAATTCAACCTTTGACATTATTTGTGAAATAATTTTTTACTAATCGATTTTAATAACTAATAAACATGTATGAGATATAATAAAATATGTATTAGAAATGTTTATATTTCTATTTTGGACACATAGTCAATTTTTATAGTATTCTAAATAAAAGAAAATATTTAAATTTATTTGTAATCCCTAATATCGTATATACTTTTGGCAACCGGTCGTAAAGTTTTTTCATGTAGAAAAATGACCATCAATATCGATAAAGTCCAATGGTTCACATAATAGTAGTGAAATGGATTGACCGAAAACGATAATACGACAATATACGTTGCAGAGATTGAATGAAATCATAAGATCACATTTGTATGAAGTACACGTTTCTTTTTCTCTGTACGGATTTACGCTTATAAGCCCTCAGGAAGCTGAGAATACATGTTATTATAATTGAAAATCATATTTCTTACGTATAGTTATGAATTAATATACATGTAAATAGATGTTAAAAAATAATAATTTGTAATATTGTACTAAAAAAATAATACATATTTTTATTATTAAATAAGTATTTAATAAAATTTATATTTAACTATATTTAATGAAATTAAGCAATTAACAAAACAATGAAGTATTTTTTCATCAAAGTACATCTTTTTAAGACTTAAGAAGATTTTTTATATTTAAAACATATTACTTTAGTAATTATTGTTGCAAGTAATTACAATCACTTGTTATTCATTTATAATACGGAAAACTGAAATTAAGATCTTTTTATATCTGCCTATACGTTACGTATATAATGAATTGCAAATTGTCATAATAAAGGATTAAGATTTTGTAAATGTAAAGCATCGCTAAAGACTAATTCTTAAATTTTTATTAAGACTACATAAATTATTATTCGAAGTATAGAAAAATTTTATCTTATTTAAGCAATAAAACAGTAATGATAAAATGAATATTTGATTAAGTTTGATTGAGTTGATCAAATAAAATTTTGATTATTTTAATATTAATATTATGTATTATCGTACTGTATTCAGTGAACTAATCTGTTGCCCTTAACGCATATATTTAATTAGGTGCTATTCACTTTTTAATGGAATCAAAATGAGCCTCATGTGCAAAGGGCCTTCATCTCTCGATTCTTTAGTCGATTGAAATGACAAGTATGCATTTTTTTATCATGGTTTTCTATCATGAAAATACGTTGAAAATCTCGCGTGAGTCGAGTGTACCGCGGTTGTCTTCGTTATGCTCATTCGAAACATTCAAATACATTGCATTACAGATTAATCAGTAAAGAGTAAATTCGATAGCACCAACATGTACAGCATCCATCGAGCCGTCATTGAATAATTAAATGAGTTTGTTATCGTGACAGTACAATGCATATCTCGGACTCGGTTGAATTTCGCAGAGTTCATCCGAGCAAATTGAACGCGGGTCCCATATGCGCTTACCGTTTCTGTTTACCGGTCGATGATGCTGTTATGTCGTCTGTCGTGTTTTTAGGTTTTAGTCTGGGATTTCGAGTTGGAGTAATCGAAGCCGAGTGTCTGGCTGACAAAAGTATTTTTTTGTTCGAACCGCACACGTATAAGCTGGATCGATATGGCTGAGGTAACGTCGTGTCACCAGTTGATATCCAGCAGCATTTTCACTGTCATTCGAGCAGGACTGATGTTAATTAGTACTAAACGCTTGTAAAGTATAATCGTGTACTCGATCTCTTTAGATGGAAAAAGTATCCAGGAAACGAGAGTAATTCTTCGAGTGTCACTTTATGCGTTTACTATTACAATTTGCGATCGTTTTTATTCGTTCACGGGACTTTTGTTCCAGTTTCATTTGAGGTGTAACATAAGTATACTAATCAATTGTGCAAGCAACAAACAGTTGTTGCAATTTTTTATTATATATATATATATATTTACGTACTGATAATAAAAAATTCAATGCACTTTTCAACTTTTTTCATCATTAATACAAGATATTTAAATTTTTAATTAGAAAAACTTATTCGTAAAAAATTAAATTCACTTTCCTTAAAAAATATTTTAAAATGCTTTATAAAAAATTATGGAATTTGATGTTTATCCTGTTTTATGTAAAGCTGTTTTAATAACATAATTTTATGCTAATTTAAATTTCAGGTTTATAAAAGCTTTTGAAACATAAAATAAACGTTTTAAACGAATAAAATTGATTAGCTTATTCTTCATACTAATAAAGTCTTATATTTAAAATTAAGTCAAATACAAATAAAATGTACAAATTAAAAATTGAAATTATTCTTGAATCTTTATTTTTCTTTTGCAGATATACGTTATTTATCTCACAAATATTATTACGAATCCTATTATTAAATATAAAAATATCGCAAACAATATTTCACTGTTTTAGTTAAGAAAAATTTTTTGCTTTAATTTTATTGAATAATGTATTTTAAATTATAAATTAATATATTTAAACTATATAAATTAAAAAATTATTAATTTATAGTTTTAAATGTTTTACCATAATTAGCGGTTATATTATTTATGCATTGCAAAATTGTATAATTAATGTTTTTCTCGAAGATTCAATAAAGTTAAGTTAAAAATTCAATTAATATTTAATTAAGTAACAAAAATAATTTAAACTTTGTTTATATATATTTAAAAAAAATATATTTATAACTGATGGAATAAACAAAAGTACGAATAAAATAATGTACTACGTTACTATTTGGTTTTTGGTCAGTTTAGTTATTTCTTCTTGATTTTCTATATATATGTATATATACGCATTA
This sequence comes from Platyscapa corneri, assembly GCA_018907185.1. Taxonomy (NCBI): domain Eukaryota; kingdom Metazoa; phylum Arthropoda; class Insecta; order Hymenoptera; family Agaonidae; genus Platyscapa; species Platyscapa corneri. The sequence goes on from JACCHW010000004.1 coordinate 2,554,556, forward strand.
TTGATTGACTATGGTCGTACAATAACTTACTAAAGTGCAATGGACGATATTTATAACTCGGCTTGTTCTATAAAATCCTAGGAAATCTTTTTAAAATTAAAAATAGAATTTAAAATGACAATTTAAAATTACTAAGAATGTTCATATACACAATTATATAAATAAAAGAAGCAATAGACAATAAAGGATATGTTTAACATACTTTTTTAAAGACCATAATTTCAATTTTAATTTTATGCGCAAACTCGAAAAGTTTTGAAGAGTTGAATAGCTACTGATATTTTATATTCTTACTTGAACATCCTGGAGAACTAATTAAATACGTTATTCAGTATTATATAATTATAACTAAGTAATATCAGGAAGAAACCTTTACTATTTATACAGACTTCCTCATTAATTATAGATTTATTATACATATTTAATAAAAAAGAGATTTGTGTAAAATTAAAAAAGTATTTTTTAAAAAGAATAATAATTGACTTGAAAAGCAATCAATTATTCTTTATGAAAACAAATTAAAAAATTATTTTGTCTCACTTTCAATATATTTGACTTATAGTTTGAATAAGGTTTAAGTAAGTTCTTTTATTAGAAACAAAATTTTGCCTTGGTACCATAAATAGCAGTTCCAAATTTGCGATTCCCTATAGATAAAGTCCTATTGATTTAATAGAAAAAGTAAAGCGTTAAATACAGTTCAGGAAACAGTGGAAAGATAGGCAACTACACAGAAAAAACTGGGGCAGGCAGTAGTCAGGAGGAAACGAAACTACCTCGGGACTTTTATCGTTTAGCATTAGTTATTCTGGTCTTGCACCAAGCGGTACAAGGGGACGGACTGCACTTGCACTAGCTCCACTTGCCGGATGCATTTCAACGAAAAGCCGATATTAACCCTCTTCGTAGGCTTTATCGGCCTCGGATTTCGTATCTCAGCATATATATGTATACCTATGAATTCCACTTGTTCGCAGAGGATTCAGTGGCATCACGTTATTCCTGATGGTTTGTGCGACGCTTTACGAGTATCGAAGCGGCGTCTTGAGCTCGAAGGCACGCCGCGACGTAGAGTCGCTCAGTGCATCGAACAATAATGAACGCCTCGCCGAGTACACGGATAAGAACCTCGTGGTCGAGGAGCAGCGTATCGGCTGTGATGGCTCCACTGCCCACGACAACGATAAAGAGCTTATCGAGAAAATCGCGGGAAAGGATGGAAAGGCTATCGCCGCAACCGCGCTCAAGGAGGATTCACCTGCCAAGGGAAAAGGTCAGCCACTGATTACCACCCAGTCTCCATCTCTATCTTTGTGCTTGTCAACACTGTTTTATCGTCCATTGCAGGAATTATGCTAAGCTGCCTCTTGGCTTTTAGCCCGATCACCAACGGCAGTAAGATCATTAGCACGGAGCCCGCGAATAAGAGTAGTCTCACCTGCCTCCATGGATTAAGGGTTCTATCGCTTGGATGGGTCGTCATGGTGCACACTTATCTACAGGTCTTCTCCATCGCAGGTACTTTGCTCACTCCGGGCTACCGTAGAGATGCGATACCGTAACGATCGTGTTGCCGATCGTTAAGCGCTTAGACTTCAATTCAGTTATCGCCGGATTCGAGTTATTATTAAGTTGATGAGAACTGGCACTCCTTAGTAAAATTTCTTATTAACGAAACCGACACTGAACTGAAATCGATTGCGGCGAGCTAAAAAGCTTAAAAGTATTTATTTTCAATAATATCATCATTATAAATTAAAAATTATGTATAAATGATTATCATTGATTTTCTATTCTAGCTTTTAAAACAATTAGTTTTCAACTTGCAATCTTGGTTTCATAGATTCATTTATTCAAAAAATCATTAAAACGTATTTAAAATATTCTTATCTATGCTAAGTATTGTGGACAATCTATTATTAATTATGATAAAAAACGAGCTTAAATCACAAAGTAAACCTCTTTTTCAACTTCTACCTGTCCTTTTTGAATATCTAATACGAAGTTAAGATAATTATATGTAAAGATTAAAATTTTCATATGGTTTTTATTCAAATAAACATTGTATAGTTTGAACAACAGTTTTCCTTATTGAACTTGGATAGTTTATTAGTTTTCAAAATTATATACAGAAGTATGCACATGTGATAATCCCTAAAATTTGCATTCAGTCATAATTATGTGTTAAAATTATTAAAATATGTGTATGTACCTTGAATGCAAATTATAAAACGTTTCACAAAATTAGTAAAATATTATATGTTTCTCGTATCGTTTTTAGTTTCCTGAAAATTTTATTTCTATAAATTTTCTCAGCAATTTATTATCTGAGAAGACATTAAAATATCATCTGCATTTGAATTTTCATTATGTTTTATGGACAATAATCTCTGTTAAAGTTAAAAAAGATGCAAATATCTAATATTTACCAATATAATAAAAATTAGTTTTATCTAAAAATAGCGTGAAATAAGCCTTTCTTTTAATAGCGTACACAATAGTTCATATAACAGTCTGGTAAATCGCAACGCTTTTATAAATGTAATGCATTAAATTTAATCATAGTGATTTTTTGATACTCGTTTAATACTCCATACGATTTCTCCATTCATAATTAATTGTACATTTAAGATTCAAGTCTTATATTAATTTTCTAAAAATAATACGAGTCGGTTAATGAAAAGTTATTTGTAAAATATCTCGGTTGTTATTTGCCAAGATTAGGCAACTTTCGAAAATAAATGCTTTCAACACATGCATTTACTCGTTTAACGACATATTTAGCATTTTTGCAACGAACCGCATTTAATCGAGCTAACATCTCAGGAAGGAAATCTAAAGCTGATTTCGTTACATAGTAATGCTTAAAATTTGTAAATTATTATCGACAAGTGTCAAGTTCTGTGGTTGCACTCGTAGTCAACGGTTTTGCCGAAAGTGCTAAATTTGAATTCGTTCGTAAAAAGTGGAGATTTCGAAAAGTTGCTTAAGCAGACAAGTTCTCTATTTTAAGAGCGAAGACCGACGCGCGCTGAATTTTAACTCGCAGAAATAAGTTTCGATCTTGAGTACACTTGGGCCTATAAAGGACGGACCGGCCGGCAGGTGCGTAAGACCTGTTTATGATTTAGCGGCAGCTTTATGGCTGCAGCTCGCCGCAGCAATTCAGTTTAGATTTTAGTGCGCGGCAACCGCAATAGAAACCGCAACGGAAAAATGATCCAGTGGTGAGCGCGTACCACATTCCACGGCGTGTTTCGACCTTTATACTTACTCTCCTTCATTGCCAGTGAATTTCTGTGGCGCGCGTCCTTTAATTCTGCTGACCCCGGCGATCGGCAGCTCGCAAGCGTATGCGCACTCGAACTTTCACTGATTACTCGCAAATGACGTCGCCTTTCTCTTTTAACGCATGCACCTTACAGAAAACAAGATCTTGCGCACTGTCACCGAGAGGAACTTTATGTTCCAGACAATCAGCAACGCCACCTTCTCCGTCGACACGTTTTTCTTCATCAGGTACGGTATAATTATAGTATATTGCACAATGGGTACTCGATTAGCGGCGTCGATTCGGTGCACGTTTCGTCAATGTTTCGGTGCACTCAAAGCTTTTAAATTTATTTCCAATTCATTTATCGGACATTTAATAATCTCTAATGGTTTTAAGCTTTAATTTCCGAGTTACGATCGCTTCTTTAATTTATGTTCGTTCGAATATTATTGGGCTATTGCTTATTTATAGCTTGTTACAAATATAAGTCATTACAATAAATAGTAAACGTATAGAAAAATTACTTACAAAAAGTAAATATTTTCAATAAACTTTCCATTCTTTATTAAGGACAGGTTTCGAAATTCTTACATATTAACGATAACAACTTTTCCTTTGCGTAAATAAAATTCAGCGTCTCCGCTTAATTTTTCAATGATTTTTTAAATTCGATAATTTTTTATATTGTATTTTGATATACACCACTAAAAATTAACTTCATTTATAAGTATAAAATAGTACTCATACACGAGTAGAATAATTTACAAGTAAGCATTCGCGTTTACTGAAAAATACAGAATAAATAAAATAAATTTACAAAATGTTTTACCACGAGTATTATTAATTTGAATATTCACACCTTTAATTCATGAAATATAATAGGCACACATTTTTATGCATTATTCATAAATTTCATGGTTTTATACATAATCATGTATGCGATAGTATCTGAAGTGTGAATAATTTTAAACACGAAATAATTGAAATTTGATTGGCAGACATTTTTTCAATCATGAAATACAAATCTTATTTCGATAATAGCGAAAACGCTTGCAAAATTGTAGACTACAATTTATGATAAATAGAATTAGAAAGAGGCTGACTCAACTGTATAACCATTAAGATCTCAAAAACTTTTCTCGATAGATTAGGTTTATGCTTTTACGTAGAAATAGCTGGTTGAAGAATTTATGAACCAAGCTATATTTATACATGGATATAATAGGAAGAGAGTTGTTTTTGAAAAAAGCAGTTTTATGAAATTTCATTATACATTACAGAATTCACATCTGCAGTAAACGGATCGCCGTTGTAGTGTAATAATTCCTACTTTTAAAATGATTATGTAAATCAATAAGAAATAAAGATCTTTTATTTTTAATAATTTCATATGGTAAAAATAAAATTTAAAAAATAATTATAGGGGAAAAATTTTTATTTAGCTAATCAACTTAATCAAGCGGTCTTTAAATAGTTATTAAGCATTTATTATATTCAAATTGACAAAAATATTTAATTAATTGTATTTATTTTACTTTTTTATATTTAAAAAAATACATCTCTCCAGAAACCAAGTCTAATCATACACATAGAACGTATGCATGCATACAAATATATAAAAAAAAAGCATTGATAAAAAAATATTTTAACAGATACAGTCCGAACTATGAAAAAGATTGAAAAAGATTATTTACCACTTGTTATATAATATTATCATAAAAGTAGAAATTAATAATAAAATTTCAAAAATTGAATTATTACAAAATTATTCAATACATATAACTTTGATTTATTTTATGAAATTTCACTAAATGTATAAAATAGTTGTTGTTGAAAAATGAGAAAGTTGCATCGAAAGAATGTACGAAGATGTTAAGAATATTGCTGTTACGCTTTTTTTATATTATAATTAAAAAGTTAACGAATAAAAATTATAAAGGCAAATTTTTCATTTTAAGTTTGAAATATTCAATATATTTTATATAGTTTTCAAGATTATTTACATCGAATTGACGATAGAATGGTTGAACTTATAAAATTAATTTTTGAAATAATATCCTTTTTAAGAAACTCAATTAAGTCGTCTTTTTTAAATTCACATCATTCGATTGTTCAACATTTTTCGCGAGGATAAAACTCTAGATCCTTTATAATGCATGCATATTTGCTTGGTTGCTCAACTATTCAAACGCGTAAAGTGAGTAAAGCGATAGTTTAACTATGGTAATTGCGCTATTGTCACCTTCCGGAAATAATGATGTCACACGATTGAGTTTTGAAAGATATCGAACACGATTAACAAATACCGCGACTAATTAAACGCATTATGCATTCGGCATAATTGAATCTTCATGCTTAACTCTCCTAAGGCATTCATTAACGAGCGGTAACCGCAACTTTCCAGCTGTTTTAAATAATTTTCTGCTCTCGGTTGCAGTGGTTTACTGGTGACTATCCTGTTCTATCGGTCGATGGGAAGTTCACCGGCCGATAAGGGCAACTTCGTCAAAGCGAGTACGAGCAAGTTCGTTATCATGATCCTCTACAGATTCGTTCGGTAAGTTGTGGCGGACTGTACGTGCGCGCTTGCACGCGGGTGTAAACTGCTCGCGAGAAGCGTCCAGAGACGGAGAACGAAAGATCGAAGCAGGAAGATATCGTACGTATGGTGAATGAACTCATGTATATAGCGTTGGAAAACGTATTTTGCACGTTTAAAGGCTCACGCCATCCTACTTGTTCGTCCTCGGGATCAATGTGATCGCCATGAAGTACGCCATGTCTGTGACTGTCTTCTCGCCCCAGATCATCGATCACAGCACGTGCGAGCAATTTTGGTGGAGAAATGCCCTCTACGTGAATTCTCTTTATCCTCGCACTGAAATGGTAATATCTCGCTTATGTATACAGTTATTTCACTCGTTCTTTTACAGCTCGGATAGGCGGTCGTTATTCAAAGTAGTGCCGAGTCTACTTTATACGATAACTATACTACTACTGAAGCAATTATGACACTGCGGTGTACAGAGACGTGTGTTATGAGCAAAGACTTTTTTAGGATTAAATGTTTATCGCAATGATGTATACGCTTGATAATAAGCAAGAATATGCGTATATACGTTTCTATAAATAACAAAGTTATTTTGTTTAGATATACGTAATTTTCACGTGTGGGAATTTTTAGAGTATTTGGAAAATATTCGCCATTGCGTGTTTCTTTTCAATATATCAGATGTTACGAGTAATAATTTTATTTTACATCTAATAGTGTGTTTTATTGCACATACAATCATACTATTGATTTTCCGTTTCTAATAATTCAAATACATCTATATGTACTGTTTATTAATATAAAAAATTTTTACTTTATACTTTATGTATTGATAAATTTTGGGAGTAATGTAATAATCCGTTTCGTATATAAAAATCATGCCAATATACGTACACGTAAGCAGAGTATAATTTTATAACAATCTAATTTTATTCGATGCATTGACTACATTTGTTATTAATTATGCTATATAGCGAAGATAATTATTTAAAGCTAAATTTTAATTTTAGTCACGACCATATAAAGGGTCTTAATAGTATTTAGCATTTTTTACTGAAACTATAAGTATTATTGTGCTGGTTTATACGTAAAAAAATGCAATAAGTTGATCAGACATAAAAAAGTAACGTTTATGTGACTTAACTTCATCATCTTCCAAACGTTAAAACCTTGCTAAGCTGTCCATTACCAGCTTAGCCCGCAACACTAGCGATATAAAAGTTCTTGGCTGTGTGCGTATGTATTTTTTAGCACCTCTGAAATATATATAAGTTCTTCGATTTTCCGTAATGAATGCCAACAATGAATCCATTATTGTTCATCCATGGTAGCTTATTCTGAATTAGAGTATTTTAGAGAACATTTCTTTGCGTACATTTATTGCAGTAAATTTTAACGGCAGTTCTTATATTATTTCTACATTTATAATTGTTTTATATTTCTATATTTATAAATTGTTGACGAAATTAATTAAAAAAAGTATTTTCTTAATTTTTTTTTAAATTTTAATATTTTTTAAATATATCGAAATTTTTTCTACTCGACAAATTAATTAATTGTATAATAAAAAGAATAAAATTCTTATCAATGACGAATCGTCAAGTTAATATAATTTAAATTCCAAACTTTCTCTTGAATTCGTGGACTTAAAGCTAAAGGAATGTCTTTCGAATATCTTATTAATGATATTTAATATACGCAAAAATTTTGCCAATTATTTTTAATAAATGAGTCATAATTTAAATAATAATAAAGTATGCGTTTAAAAGAAGCCGTAAATATTACTTTCTCAAACGTCAGTTTTTTAACGCTTATAATTTAAGAAACGGTTTGCAAATAATAATGATAAAAGAGTAAGAATCAATGTAGACGAATGATGTTTGATAATAAAATTTGATTAAAATTTAGATATATAATTAATTTAGATTATAATTTAGATTATAATTTTAATAATAGATAAAAATTATTATGTTCCACTATTTGTAGTTTAATTATTTTTACTCAGTTTTAAAAACTTTAAAATTTTATATAATTTGGTATAAATTATCATCTTCAGTATTAGCTCTTCGTTATTATTAGTTCTTAGTTAAAATAAAATTTTAACAATTATTACAATACTTCGGGTTATCGCTCCAACAGAATCTCGTAAAAAATGTCTTCACGAAACACGTTTAAATGAAAAATGAACGGATAGCTTTGTTCCTACGCACCCTCTTAGTTATTGGGTTGGTTGCTCAGCTATAGTATAAGTCTCTATATCTCTTGAGCTGGTAACGGCGGGGTGAAAAGGTACGAGTACGCGAGTGTAATAGAATGTGTGCGTGTGCGTGTGCGTGCGTGTAAGTGTGCATCCCTGAGAGAGGGAGAGAACGCCAAGGGCGAATGGGTAACTTACATTAGCGACCGATAATGAATTTTCGAAATTCACCAGGCGACTTCAGAGTTTAATCACGAACTTGCCTTTGCCATCCCGTCCCGCCCCGTGCCGCTAACCCCCTGTCCCTATCGGCCCACTTATGTTGCAGTGTATGTTGTGGAGCTGGTACATGGCGAATGATATGCAGTTCTACGTCCTTGGCATCTTCCTGCTGCTGCTCTCCGTGAGGCATTTTCGCGCTGTAGTGGTAACAGTGTTGTTACTGATGGCTTCTTCGTGGTTTACTACTTTTTCAATCGCTTACAGAAACGATTACGTGGCAAGGTAAGGGGCTAGCGCTGCATGTAGTAGTTATCGTACACCGGCTGTTCGATTCGATTACCGAGTTATTGCGCTGTATCGTATTAAGGTGATGACTCACTTCTTGGAAGATCTACCGGGGCACCTCTGATGAAACGCCGGCTGAATCAGCACTTTACGACTCGAATCCAGCGTTTTGGAGCATTACGTTTATCCCTTATTAAAAAGATCACTGCAATACCTTAGGCGAAAAGCAACGGGCGCTCGTCTAGACGGACCGGGAGCTTCGCGTAAGCAATTTTGGAAGCTCGGCGTGTAATCACTCGTGTTCGGACGTTAAATTATGTTAAGTTGTTCGAGAGAACATCCAGTTCGAGTGTTTTTTCAAAAAATTTAGTAATGCAAGTTCTTTCATAAGATGCCCGATATTAAATAAATTCCCTTCGGCACAAAGTTATTTTTAAGCATTTATACTTTCTCGTTTTTTCATTTACACTCGCTGAATTTAAAAAAACTAATGAAAACACGTGAGATATTTTTTATGCGTTATTTACTTACCGAATAAGACAGTTTTGAAATAATGCTTACATTTTTATTCAAAGTGTTAAATCGAAAATAAAGTAACACTAATTAGCTCATTAATGTTTTTTCATAAACTGCTATTAAATGAGCTATAAAGCATCTGTTTATGAAAAAATATATAATTATAAAGAAACTTTAACAATCTACAGCCACATGTAAGAATGCAGCCTACGTGCATTGATGTTTTTATGCTGTCGTATTATCTATAATCCTATTAGTTTTAATTACTAAGAAAATTAGAATGGACATTTACACCTGTAATTTATAATATCAGATTTTAAGCATTTCAGTTAAGCTAAACAACATGCGACCCAACTATTTACCATAGTCAATTTAGTTTATTTGTGTTTTATAATATTTATTTAATAATTGACTTAATAGCATTTAAATCAATCAATGCATTCACACAATATTAAAAATTCCATAAATTGATAAAAATCGTATTAATGAAATAAATGTGTGGCAAGGCGCATTATTTATGACTGTTTATGAAATGAAATACTGATTTATAATCGTTGGGTTATGGTTTCTTTTTTTGCAGGATTCAGGAACCTTTCGCCCTGTTCGATGAGCTGTACGACAAACCATGGCTACGAGCGGGTCCGTATTTTATCGGCACAATGACTGGATATCTCCTTTTTAAAACCAACTGTAGTATCAAAATTCCACTTGTAAGTGTAATCAGCTAATAGGAATCTGATATTGCGTTTAATGATAGTTTTCTCTGTCATCGAAAGCATTGAAAAAGAAAACTAATGAATAATATAGTTGTATTTTTAATTGCATTCTAATTATAATTTAAATTTTTATCAACAACATTCGATAACTAAATAAATACTTATATCCTACATATTATTTACCATTAACTTTAACATAAAACTAGTGAAAATATTTAAAATTAGAAATTATATGTAGAATTTAATGCGAAATTGAATGCCAATAAAAATAAAACCTTTTTCACGCAAAATAGTATTTTATACTATGCACGCATGTATACGCATAGTATAAAATACATAGTATACATATGTTTTTAAGCATTATCAAACAGTATAATAAAGGGATTAATTGTAAAAATAATAAATACACACATGTGTGTAATACTTTTTTAATTCATATTTTCAATTGTGCTTAAGAGAATTTAATAAATATATTATTCATACTATAAAGAAAACATTAATCAGTTTTAAAACTTTGAAACTTTCATTTTATATTATTAAGTTATGCAACAAAAATTTTGTAAAATGCCACAGTTTGAGCATGTCATAAATTTTACTAAAGCATAGAACATATGGAAAGTGGGGATTTTAAATAAATTAACGAAACGAAAACGTTACCATTATTTACCATTACTAAAAATATTCTGCGTTTACTCTGCAATATTTACAATCGTGTTTCACTAGACATAATAGATCTGAAAGCGTAAACAAGTGCATAGCGAAAGATAGCAATAGCACCGTTATAAATCCTGAAAAAAATATTGTTTCCAGTTGTTTCGCGCATTTGGCTGGATTTGTTCATCGCTGATAATGTGTTCGTTGGTTTACGGCCTCTACCCGGAAAATTTAAGCGTAATGGTGAGTTCGGTGTACGCAAGCCTGGGCCACACGGCTTGGGCCATAGCCGTGAGTTTCATCGTAATTCAGTGCTGCACCGGTGCCGCGCCCCTCATCGACAAGCTCCTGTCCCTCAGGATAATCTACCCTCTGTCGAGACTCACCTACTGCGCCTATCTCGTCCACCCGATGATTATGATGTTCACGTCGACACAAATGGACGGTCCGCTACATCTTCACAATGGCATTGTCGTAAGTTCGATATTGCGCCTGATTATGTCGGAAGTTCCGGACGCTCGACCTAGAAATCGATACACCTATATTTGCTTATGTTGACGGTCGCCGGAGATTTTCTAGTAATTCAAGACTTAAGCTTCGCGGTGACATTGTTAAATGCAAAATAAGCCATCGTTCATTTACTCCGAACAAACTTTTTAAAATATAATTTTCTATTCTCTGATAGATTGAATTTTTTTTATGTAATTTATTGAATTACTGTACAAATCAAAGCGTATTAATAGAGATCAAAAATAAAGATTGAAGAAAAAAAATTGTATCATATTTTATTTTTTTCATTTGAATACATAAATAATGATTAAAAAGTATAAGTTTTTTATAAAATATTTATATTGCGTAACCACAATCAATAAAAACGCAATAAAATCCAATTTTCTGTATTTTACATTTGATTCGGTACTGTTTCGTTATTTTTAAATTTAATAATGTATGATATTATTATTATTATTATTATTAATTAGATACATATATAAGAGTATATTTACTACTCATTACAGTATATACATATACAGTAAATATGTTTTTTAAATTTTCAGCTCATTGTATATTTTGGAAACTTTGTTGCTTCCTATTTAATGGCGTTTTGCATTTCTGTAGCCTTCGAAGCGCCCATTGTTAATTTACTGAAATTGATACTATCACCAAAAAAGAGGGCGAGATAAGATGAAAAAGTCATAAAATTCGTCTAAAGTATTCTAGAAAGTTGGAATACGATAATATTTAGTAGGTAACTTTTTTTTAATCTTTATAACTCAATACTTTTTCTAGCAGCGCTAAAGAATAATTTAATTTCTTCTTGCAGATGAGCGATGCGTATCTCATTATTCCAAAGTTGAGAGGATGAACATCGATTTATTATTTTGTTTCATTCGCCATAAAAATCAGAAAATGATGAAGATATTGCTCGATTGATAAAACGAGAACATTAATTAACTTTAGACTTTCTCATTTTGTCAAGGATGTCACTAAGTCTATCACTAACTTATCACTAAGTCATTTATGTAGAGTTTTAAATTTATTTTATCTCTACTACAACATTAGTGTACAACTAAACTCGAACAAAAATGAAAATTTAAAATGTAGTACAAAAGAAATTTACGTATTGCACACGAAAAAATTAAATTTTTTCAGCTAGAATTCTCTTTTATTCGTTTAGGAATAAATGTCTAAAGTAGCGAAATGTAAAACTGGATCTACAATTGTTTGGGTAGTAAAAGTATCATTCATGATTCAAGTTCGACCAAAATAAGAAATAAAAAATATACACACACGTATATATATATATATATATATATATATATGCACATCCATGTGTGCACGTGTATAAAAATGCAGAAATGTGTTTATCAAATAAGATTCGTAATATTATTGTAATATAGTTACTGTTTTGTTACCATATCAATAAAGGTATTTTTAAAGAAAACTTTGTATTGAGTGTAATAGACTATGAAGGATATTTTGTGAAAGCTATTAAGAGCTTTCATTTACGTAGATAATGTTATAAATTGAGAACTGTAGAATCCAGATTATCCTTATATTATTATGAAATATGTCTAGTGATAAAAACATTAAGTTGAAAAAATGAAATTTTTCTTACAATTGGTCCTAAAACAATATATTACATATTTTCTAAACTGTTATTTCTCTTAAATAGAAACAGTTATATGATTAAAACATCATTCAATGTAATATCAATTTATTTGTTATAAACATTATTCTAATATATAATTTTTATGATAATAAGCCCAAAAATCTAATATATAATTTGTTTGTTAATATTTAAGTTAATTTTCTAATTTTTCTACGTTCTATTTATATTTAATTATTTTAATAATTTAGGAATTAGATTGTAAGTTCAATTAAAACTTTAAATATTATTTATTTCGTTTGGAACATATCAACGATAATGGTATATTATAATTAGATGATTTAAAATTATATAAAACATAATAATAAATGATTGAACGCAAATACGATGTACATCGATAAATTTGTATTTTCAATTGTTTTGAAAATTACAAGGAATTGTATATTTATAAAATAATGTTCTTATGTTAGTTTATTTAATGTAATATTCATAAAATCGTGATATTGTACCAATCTGGGTTAATTTAATTTGTAGTCAATGAAACGAACTTTAGCAATTAATTTTTAATTTAATGATCGATAGATTTAGTTAAAGGTAAGTGGTTGTTTAATTAAAAAATATACACATAGATATGGTATATTTTTAAATATAATAAAAATGTACGTAATATGATTAATATTGTAAAATAAATATTTTATGGATAATTTAAAAGGTTTTGTATATGGATTTTTTAATTTTCCAAAGAAATTTTGTTTGGATTATATAATAATTTTAAATGTTAATTAATCTTATGCATTAAAAAATATAAAATAATATAATTCATACATTTATTGAAATTCAAAATAATAATACTACTTAAAGAAAAAATTAATAACAATACTATCGATATTTATTGATAAGAAATGAATAATTAAAAAATATTAAATTTAAATTTTTAATTTATAAGATTTCAACAAGATGAAAAGTAATTAACTTAATTGTTAGAGCTATTAATTCTAATTACTAAATATACATACTTTTAGAATCTGTGCATAATTAAGAATGATACCGATAATAACTATACTTAATTAATATGAAAAAAATATATAAGAAGAATCTTTTACAAATTGAAAAAGAAATATTATAGATAAAAAATGTGAAACTTCAATTCTACCCACTAGCTTCAATCGAACCAAGTAATAAAAGCAGTAGATAAAGCGGCTTGGATAATTACAGTATAAATAGTAGGTACACAGTAATTGTTGGTAGCTTAAGGCTGGAACTAACGGCTTGTCGTGTTGATGATTACAGTCAAATTTGTCTTATGATACAAGACTCAAAAATGGGTCAGCCTATTTATATTACAAAAATACTTGTACTCACAATTGAAGAGCCCAGGCAAGTCAGCAAAAAGAATCCTAAAAGAAATGGGTTACTGGCACAGGAAAAGAAGCTGAAAGTTGCAAAACATTGGAAAGGAAGATGAACTATTTACTATAGTAAAAGATAGATTACCAGGCGAACATAAATATACATAAATAAGTTATCAGTTTACTTAGTCCATGACAGGGTAAAAGAGCTTTGAACTATCTATAATATCGAATGAACTGCAACAATGCACTAAAAGTCAAGGATTATTTGTGGTATAAAAAGAAAAGTAACAAAGTAATACAAAAAAAAAACAAAAAAATGAGATGGATGAGCAGATGATAAGCGGAAAAGGAGATATTAAAATAAATGTATGCTCAAGTCTAAACGTGCACTAAATCATAAGTGAAAAGTGTTACTGTAGGTACTTCCAGAGGCATGTGCATTCAAAGACGTATGTTTAGGCTAGCGTGTAAGTAAAAAAAAGAATAAGGGAAAATTAAAAAATAACGAAAAATGGTACGAAGCAAAGGGACTACAGTAATAAATGATCTCAAGCTACGATTAGTATTCTAGCACGAAAATGTATATAGTCTTGTATAAAACCAAGATTTCATAGCTGAGAAGCCCCTCTAATCACGTCATTATATTCACGAACGATATAAAAAGTTGAAAAATGTGCTAAAGTCTATCGCATGAATTGAAGAAACCTTTTAACTCTAGCTTAATTTTTTTTATTAACGGTTTTATTCGTTTCATTTATTTAAAAATTTATTATAAATTTATTTTTTAAATTTTGCTCGGATTATCACTGCATTTTTCCAAAACTATTTGTGCATAAATTATTGGATTTTTGTATGTAGCGCATAAGAACCATATTGATGGTTTGAATTTGAGCAATGCAAATTTAAAATTTCAGTTTGATCATCAAATTGTATTTTGAACAGGTTTTTAATTTTGCAGTCGGTAAAAATATTATTTTGAGGTTTTAATAATTTAAAATGCCATCGTGGCTTCAGTAAAGGTTGGAATACACGATAAAGTTGTATGGTGCAAGGACACTGTTTCGATGAACTTCGGCAGCACTTTACGACTAGTCATTCGTGAAGAGAGGATGCAAATGCATAAAATATCGCTCGAATTCGGCAGAAAGCCTCTCGCTCGTCTACGTATCCGTTGCACGGCGCCTGTGAAATTTATCGGCTTCGCGATGTCTTGATTGTTGATTTAGGCAGCCCCAACCGGCGTTGCAGCGGTAATTTTTACTGCGCACCACTACCCATTCACGTTAATCATAAATCCATTGGAGCGTAAGCACAAGTTCCCTTTGCCAAACTTTTTTCGACTTCACCGCGTTGGCCTAACGACAATATTTATTGAAACGAATTCGCTTTTGCACACATAACGTTACTGCAATTTAATTGTAACGAAAACGGGATGTGCATTTCGCATCCTCTTGGAATATCAGTTTCACGAAAACAGTTTAATCGAATGTCATTTACGAAATAATGGTAACTGAGATGGAATAATTGAATTTTAAATAGAATTTTTCAATTAGACGTCGCTTCATTATTAATTTTTTATTTAAAAAATTTATGAAAGATCAGGAGAACGCTACATTTAAATAAATTTAAATTTAAATAAGTTAAAAATAATACTTGGACATAAAAATATTCAAGGTTGATAAAACAAGCTCTTAAGAAATATGAAAAACACGAATTTTGTGTTTCTGATAAAATATTATTGACGAACAAAATCGAATATTATTAATTAACAAAAAAAATGCATAAAACCAGATGCATAACTAAAAGTAAAAAATAATACTTTCAATTTTGATAAGAAAATGAAAAAGATAAAAGATCCGCCAGTAAACTGACGTAAATCCAAAAAAATAATATCCAAAAATCTTGAAATAGAATTTAATAGAGTATCCTATGTGAGTCAATTGCAAAATTGAAGCGTTGCAATACTCGGCTGAAAAGTGCAAAAACTTTTAAGCTTTTAATATTGATTAAACGGAAAAATAAATAATACGTGTTATAACAAGTTTTAAACAAAATATATCATTGATAAAAAGATATATCACTGACAAAGCTAAATTTATAAAATTTGTTAGAGCTCGTATACGGTCTACTTTTAAATAGAGGCTTTAAATCAATAATAGTTTTTACAAATATATTTCACGCTTTGCTTTATGTTTTATATAAAGCTTCTATGTAATACAGTTCTATGTGCATGTATGGAATTAAGCTTTTTAATAACATGCAAAAAAGGTATTTTTGCGTGGAACATCGACTCTTTGTAATAAAAGATATAATATGGCCAAGCAATAATTGTAAATTGACAGGGCAATTAGAATAGGTTTAACAGTAGGGAAATAATTTTTACTTGGAATAAAGATAATTTTTCGTTCTCTGTAAGAGTTTAATTTTAAGCGAATCTATTGAAATTAACATATATCCAAATCTGTTACCGAAAATTACCTATAATGGAAAAACGTCTGATGGACACAAAAACGTTAGAAGGTGGAGGTGGTTCGGTTTAATCAAAATTGAATTGCAAATTAGCACGCTAGAGAAAGGAAGACAATCGTGATTTCGGCTAAAAAAATTATCCTATAGAATATACACAAGAAAAAGAAGCCAACGCCCATGGCGAGTGTATACCGTGAAGGGGACTTTTTAATCTGGTCGACGACTTTTCTCTCATCCACGCCTTTATCCCCATCTAGTGGGCAATTTCGTGGCTTTACAGTGTCGGCCGTTGCCTTTATCCTAGTCGCGAATTTGTTCCATACGCGCAGAAATCTCTCAGAGGGTTGCGTACATGATTTTCCGCAAAAGAACAAAAGACGTCGCGTCAGCGTCGTTTTCTCTTTCTCTCTCGACACCCATATACTTTTGAAAATTTGCCTATGTACAGTTGTCACTCAAAGAGGAAAATTACAAATTTTTTGTTTTTTTCAAAATATTACCTATTTTGTCGTCCATGTATTATTGCTTACTTCTAAACTAGCTTGTATCTTTCTGAGTCCGTCTTTTACAGAAAATTGTAAATTGCACGAGCCGTATAAAACGTATGTCAAAGTGAACGTTACCAGCTGCGTTGCTCGTTTCTCTTTTTATATTATTTTAATGTCTGTTTTGTGAAATATAATATGTGTTAAGTTTTGTGTAAGCGAAGTAAATTTTATAGGCAGTAATTACTCGTGCAGTTTAAAATGTTTTAAATATTGCAAGTTAATAATTAATAAACTCATTATTTTAAAAATAATTACATTCTCCAATTTTTATAAATTTTCCGTTATATTAGTAAAATTATTTTACATAAATATAAAAGTCACTGTAATACCAAATATTTTTTTACTTATTTTTAGCGTTTATAATATTATTAGTTTTATAAAAAAATGTTTATGGTTATAATTTTTGACAAATACTATTTGGAAATAAATTTATTTATAATAACATATCTCAAAATTCACAATATTTATTTCTTGATTTTTTTGTGTTGTTGACGTAATATTTGTTTCAATTATTATGCACAAATTTTTTCAAAACATTACATTAAAAAAATACATTTTATTAAAAAAATATTTTTTAATACTTCAACGATTATCAATTTAGAATCTGTCCAGATAATATTAATTACTGATTAGAAATACTATTTTAAATTACGTAGACTATATGAAACACGCATATTTTTTGAGTTAAAGAATTTTTAAATTCTTACGGTAAATTTTGATTCAATACATTTATAAATTTTGTAAAATTTAAATTTAATATTTTAATACTTTTAATATTTTACGTTATATAATTTCAATTTATAAATTTTTTATATAATTTAAATAAAAATTTAAGTTTGTCCGATTTAAGTTAGTTATTTCATAAAAAAATATATATATTTATGTTAAAAATAATAAGAAAAGAATTAAATTTATTCGTTTTTCAATTTAATTATAAATATATAATAATAAGTTATAGTTAATAAAAAGATTTTTTTCCTAACTTTGACGCAAAAATATATTTTAGAGTTCTGAAAATACTCTTCATTTTGTAATATTTTTTGTTTTTTGTTATAAAAAATATTATAAAATGCTATTCCAGAAGAAAAATTATTTATAAAATATTAAAATAAAAAAAAATATTATATATTATGTAAAATGTTATTTAATTTTACAATTTTACATAGATAGACATTAAATTAATCAACAATTATATTACTATATTTATTAATTAGTATTAAAAATTTATAACCGAACTGTAATTTAAAATCGTGTACTAAAAAATCCTATTAAATTTTGCTATAGTATATTAAATGGGTTCCCTTTAAAAGAAAGAAAAAAGCGATAAGCAAAAACGTTTTAACGAATAGTTTATTTTAAGTACTTTATAATTACCATTCATTTTTTAATTCATCTTTTTTATATTTAAATTAAAATTTGACTTAATGCATATTGTAAAATATATTCTTATTTAAATAGATAATAAATTTTATTTTACCATTAAAGTAGTTAAAATATTTAAATTAAAAATTTTTTATTTGCATAATGTATTTTTATATATAATATAAATATTTTGATAATTTGAAACGCTGAATTTTTTATACTATAGAATTCGTTTAAGAAATCCGTGTAATCTAAATTGTATGATTCATAATATATGTTTATCCTAATATATATACTATACAGGTAATATGTAGAAAATGAAAATTCAATTTCTTATTATTTTATTAGTAAGCAAGTGAACAAACTCTTTGCCTATATCATATTTAATACTCATAAAAATATATATAAGATTGGATCAAATCAATATTTATAGTAAATATTTGCTTTGTTTGTGTAATATCTACGTCTATATATGAGATAAATATTAGAAATCCTCTAAAACAATGGAGTAGTTTAGAAGTGAAACACTCAAGTTAGACGACGTAAACATAAATGGAGTCATAAAACAAACGTACAGACATACAAGGATCTTCATTAAAAACTTATTCAAATATTCCTCGGTCACACATTTTCAATTTATTAGAGTCCTCGATCTTGTTATCCTTTCCTCCCGTAATATCCTTAAACTAAACCTCGAAATCACGGTGCATCGGATATTTGAAAGCACACTTATAATCATAATAATTTAATTAATCAACTGGCTACTTTGAGTCGGTTGCAACGTCTCTTCTTCTTGCATGGACCAGTCTATTCTCTTTCGCAGAGAGAGAAGAGAAAATTACTTCCATTATGCACTGATGAGCTTCGTTCCCAGACAATTCTTTTATTACGTCTTTCTGAGTCCTTGCAGAGATTCTTCAAAGTTGTTCGTTCTTTTTCCTATCTTATTTTCACTCGTATTCTTTCCACAATCGAACGGGAAGTCGGTCCATCGTTATATGCTCTAGTGATTTTTCGTACGGATAATTATTAAGAATCGAAACAATGAAAACGAACTAGTAGAACTGTATAAACGAGGGAATCTAAAGAAGAGAGGGCTTCAGAAATTTTTTAAATTATACAGTTAAGTGTAATTAGCAATATTTTGAGAGTTCTGAATATTAATACGAGCGAAGTTTGTATCTGTTATACGATGTTTAAGAAAAGTTTTCAAAGTTTTTAATTCCAGTCAAGGATACAAAAGTTTGAAAACCAAAGTATTCAAAGTTGAATATTTATTAAACAATTAAAATTGAAATAAATAGAGCACAATACTAATGTATTTTATATTTAGGCAATGCCTAAAAACTTTTTTATTTTTCTTCTTCATTTAGGAACCTTGCACGTGAAATGATGTCAACAATTTTGAATAATTCATTGTCATAGTTATGGAAAGATTAAATGAATACTTTTCTGAGATTATCAATAAAAAAAATACATACAAATACTTGCATATGATATAGCTTTAATTATCGAATTCAAATGTATATGCATATAGTATTTGCCAACATATTTTTCAATACTTATGCGGTCCATCACATTATCTCACATAAAATAATTATTACTACTACATTAATGCAGATTATGCATAATCTAAATAAAAATAATAATACTAATGTTCTTAATATATTTTATTACATTAAAAATTAGTTTATATTATTAAAAAGAAAATATATTTATAAGCACGTGTAATACTTGATACTTCATAACTATCTGATTGATTGCCAAAAAAATGTAATAAATAAAAAAAAAATAATGCAGTTAAAATAAAAATTAAATGACAGATTTATCGAGTGCTTTCAAATTTAATTGGCAAGTAATATATCATGATTAAACAGTAATTTTAAATATTGAATGCAACTGATGGAAATAAAATTGAAAAATTTATCTCATTTATAACTTCAGTTTTGATCATTCGATATATTGTGCCTCTGTTAAAAATGGTTTTCCAATAAAAATATTTACACACTACTTCAAATTGTACATATAGAATCAGAAACATCAGCTTGCTCCGAGGTAGTTCTGTATATATTAATACATTCATGCTATTGCGCCGTGCCTTTTTTATTATTCGTTTTTACGCGATTGAACTTAGACAGGTGAGAAGTACGAATTTTAATTTTTATTATTTAAAATACAATGTTCTCTGAAATCATATAAATATTTTTATTAAAACGATGCAAAAGAATTTTTATCTCATATTAATGACGTAAATTTTTTATTACAAAAATTTCGAACAGATGTTGAAATTAGCCATTATGTTATTATTTATGTGCAATGTAAACCACATATTGAATTAATGGACAACAGAACTATAAATATGACTTTTTAGAATTTAAAGTATTTCCGATTACTGTTGTTACATAAGCTCTACAGGTAATTTTTATTACAAATATTTATATTGTCTATTTCACTACAAGTACCCAAATGTGACGAAACATTATTGACGAAAAGTGATTAGAAATTTATTTTTTTAAGTTTTTGAAGTCTGTAAATATAAATAAAATATAAATACGACCCAACAGTTTTTGACATATTTTAGATTTTATATACCTATAATAATGAGTCAGGTACAAACTTGAAAATATATTGTACTTTTTTTCATTCTACCACGAATAAAATTAATATGGTTATAAAATGGTAATGAAGTATAAAGATTGTAATAGTAGCCATTGCTTCGCCATTTTAGTCATTTGGTATCCTTTATAAATATTATAATAATAAAATTATGTTAATTAAATATTTTTATGTGCTTTTATAAAATTTTTAAACTAAATATAATATTCCAATTTTTTACTATACTGAATCAATAATAATTTAGTAATAAGCCAAATTTGATGTTACTTTAATAATTAAAGATATTTATATTTTACAATTTCAAAATTTCTACTTTATATTGAAATTTAGAAATTTAATAAAACTACGAATTTGCAGATTATCGTGCAAATAACTATTTAAATATACTACTTTTATGATATATTAAAATCTAAAGTTAATTTTCTTTTAAAAATTTTGTTTACAGCTACATGCATTAAAGTTTAAAACTCATTTATTTAGATAACTTACTAGCTAATTAAAGTTTAGTAATATATAGATTAAATAATGAAACTTTATTACAATTATAATAACGAATTATTTTATTAAAGTAAAAATGCATGTTTTATTATATTTCATATTTGTTAATATTTCGCTTATCATTGCTGTAACTAATAAATATGCTTGATTATAATACTTTTTAAATAATTCAAGAAAGAAAATGTTGAAGACCATTAACACACGTATACGTTCAAAATGTACTATAGAAAATAAATTTTATTCTATATGGTTTCTATTAAAACCATAAATAACAATTTTATTTGAAATTTATCAATTATTTTAAGGGTTGATTATTATTCTGTAGAATAATAAATGAAGATTTAAAATAATAAATTATATTGAAATTAAACACTGAAAAGTAAGAATTGAATTTCTCGTTATATACAAAATAATGTTATTTAAGAAATTAAATTAAATACAAAAGTAACAGTATTCATATCTACAAAAGAAAGTATATGATAAGTTATATTATTTACGTATAAAGCTCAATTAGTTTTTTCTGTGATAAATTTTATTTTTCATTCTTAATGCTATGTAATGCAGCTTATTTCATTTCTGAATTTTTGAAAAAATCATTATTTATGAAACTAATCCACAATCACATTTTAGTATCTAATAAAGAACTTTTTTAAACTCGATACATAGGAAAACAAAAATTAGTTTGACTTTTAGAGTTTTCTTCATTCTTAATATGTTGCTGCTAGAAAATATTGCTTCACTTAATTATAAAGAAAATGTATGTAATAGAATTTTCAATTCTAAATAATATATATTACATATACAACAAATTTAAAGTGTAAAAATAGTTGCATACAAATAAATATAAATTTGAAAATATCAAATAATAATGTAAAAATCATATGGAAATATTTTATGATATTTTAAGACCTTCATAAAATAATATTTTATTTATCAACTATTTTTTATGTAGATGTTTTAGATATAATTTTTATATTAGATTAAGAATTACCTTTAATTTTTCTGAAGAATATTAATTAAATATGATAAAGCAACAACGAATAATTTTTTATATTGAGTTATGTGATAGAATGGTTTTAAAAAAATAAAAAATTATTTTTGAGGTAACTGAAAATTAAAATTTTTTATTTTAAATTATTTGATTTGAAATATTAATATTTGCAAAAATTTTGTTGATATAAATAAAAATTTATATAAATTATAAAAATATAACATAAAGATTGATTCATGTAATGAAGTTAAAATGTAAAAATTATTTAATTTTTATTAATTTATTAAACTTAATATAATTCGATCAAAAGATATTCAACTCAAAGTTTAATAACAATTTCGCAAGTTTTTATTGATACTTATTTTTGAGTCTTATATTTTTTATGACTTTTAAATTAATTAAAAATTTAAATATACAGATATATATATATATATATAATATTTATATTACATAAACATTAAATTACATATATAAATTATAATGCTAGATAGTCAACATACTTAAAATATAAATATTATTTTAAGATGCGCTTCCATAAGAATCCAAATAATTCATACTGAGAATTGGATGATATTTTAAAATTATTATATTTTTTTTTTTTTATAAACTTATAATATACTATATAATAAGAAATAATACTTTGATTTCGTGGAACTTTTTAACGATATGTGATATGTGTAAACGAAAAATGATAATTAAATTTTGAAAAGCAATTATTAT
Organism: Platyscapa corneri; assembly: GCA_018907185.1. Classification (NCBI taxonomy): domain Eukaryota; kingdom Metazoa; phylum Arthropoda; class Insecta; order Hymenoptera; family Agaonidae; genus Platyscapa; species Platyscapa corneri. Next base: position 2,577,634 of record JACCHW010000004.1, read on the forward strand.
TACATGTCCTATTGTCATATTGGTTTACACGAATTCCATTAATAAATATTTTTCAGCTATGAGTAATAGAAAAAAAGAAAAAGAAAAGAAAAAATTTTTAAATTATTAAAATCATCATCCAGATTTTATGAAATATATTTGAACTATATTTCCGTAACATTCAACAAGCATAACTTTGAGAAACTTTTAAATACAATTATATATTATTTAAATAATAATTTTTTTTTATTTGACAATTTTTTTTTATTATTGATATTACTTATAACCATGTGTTATATTTACTGATGTAGTTTAGTTACATGTATTCTAATTAAAAGTTGGAAATGTTTGATTACGATAAAAGCCTATATATTTATCACGCATTAATGAAATATTTTAGATATTGCATTTCGTAATCCTATAAATATATTATAAAGCTAAAGTTATTTCTTCAACTAAGACAATGAATTGATTTTTTTTCAAAAAACTTTAGTGTTTCGAAATTTAGAGTGATTATAACAGTGATTTCAAAGAGATGGAGTGCTAAGAAATTTCGTTGCATTGAACTTTTGAAAGACGAGTAAGTTAAAATGCACTGAATTAAAATGCTAAAAAAAGTAAAATGTTCGTAATAGAGCTCGTATTTACATAATTAATTAAAATAAACAAGACGTATCTAGAGCTGAAGTGCGCGTTCATATAGTAGTGAGCAACACGAGTAACTCTAAGCTTTTCTTTTTTGCACAGCTTTCGCTTTAGCGAAAAGAGCCGCGCCAAAGTGCCAGAATAGAGAGAAGCTTGCGAGAAACGTACATGAAGTGTAAGAGGTCGGTCTATTATTTAAGGAAAAGAAGCAACTGCCGCGCACTCGCACCTTGGCTTCCGTTCACCCCGCGTCGCGCCTCCTCAAGAGCCTACGTGGTCTCCTTGTGCCTACGTAGCCGCGCATGCCCGAGGGGTGCGCACTTTTCCCTGGCATTTGGAAACTCTGCACACGACTGAGAGGGGGACAGTTGGTAGGTATCGGGTAGGAAGGGACCGGCGAAATAGTGGCGTCCATTTCAGTCGGCAGTGCGCTTTCGCGATCGCGCGCGTCACCTCCTTGGGAGCACAGTTCGTTTGCACCGCACGTGTACCTAACAACGCGCCGACTGATTATAGCCGAGGCTGTGTTGCGACTGCCGATCAGCTCCGGGAGTTCGAGGACTGGCTAAGCTAGGAACGCTGGATTTTCATGGATGACTCTGATGGTGAGTTACCCCCTTCCTCTTATGATGAGCGTGTCCGATCACACGCGGTAGGCACGTGACGTACGAGCAACGAGTTTGATATATTTACCCGCGAAAGTCCGAGCTTTAGTGTCAAGTGCGGATTCGGTTGGCGAGGGGACGGTGAACGAAATACTGCATCGCGGCTATGAACTCGGTGATCGACCTTCCGCTAAGGGCGCATTCAAGACTTTATACGCTGTGAGAAAACAAGAGCCTCTCTACGAGTTCTCTTAGTTGGCGAATCAATGAGGCGGGGACACTTTCTGCACTTTGACATGTAATGTGTCTCGGAGGCTTTCGATTTCATTACATGCTTTCGTGATTTACGGAAGAACTTGTGCTAAGCTTGCGGTTAGCCTGGTTTCGATCTACAATGTATAGTTTCGACATACCTTGCCTGCTGAAACAATACTTTTTTATTGTATTAAATTATTCCTTGGAGAACAATACTCCGTGTGTTTTTAAATAGCACACAGTAAATGTTTGACGGGGTGAGTTCAATATACTTGGAACGAAGAGATTGTATATTAATGTATTAATCGTATTATTCGGTTCGTAATTAAAATCATTGTATTTATAATCAAAATTTAAATAACACTAGTTTAATACAATTTTTATTTTTTGGCCTCTTCAATGGCCGTTAAAAGTAATTGTTCAAAGTAAACAATATTAGAGCTTTAAAAGAATAATCATAAATTATACTCTTGAAATAAATAATTCTTATTATATTACTAATAAAAATATTTCGATGATTTGTCAATTACTTACGATACTTCGAAGTTTTTGTAAAACTCTTCAAAGAAACTTAATATTTTATAAGTAAATAACTACAACATTTATTTTTACGCTATTTTTATAATTTTAAATTTAAGCCTTTTTATTTGTAAAAATATTTGTAATAAAAGATTCATTGTATTTAGAACCAAAATTTTTTGACATTGATTATCCCCTTATGATTTTTTCTTTTTTAAGACATTATATTATTAAGAATTGTTTAAAACTTACCTCTTTTCAGAGTTTAACAATTGTGTTGGAAAACTGATTAAATTATTATATAAAGATTAATATATTAAAAATGATGAAATAAACTTTTTGTAAATATATAATTGATCTAAATACTACAGGTGATGTATCTTTGTAATTTTTTTATCATTTTCAACATTAGTTTATTTATGCTCAAAAACCTTATTAACAATTAAGATTATCTTATAAATCAGATAACATAATTGCCACAAGTGAGCATAGCATTTTTAAATTCCCCTTTCTTTAACATTAAATAAACCTTTTCCAACTCACTTTCATTATATAAAAAAATGAATGTATATTAGCTTCATTAGACGCATAAAATATGAAATTACATCATTAATTATAAGATTTTAATTTCTAACTTGCAATGAGAATATTAATAAGTGTAAAGCCACAAGTAACCGACAATAATGCAAAAATTAATCTGAAGCTTTATATTTTTCGTGCATAAACAAAAAATAATTAAAGCAAAGTCTCTTTTACCATCAGCTGGTGTTCCGGTGTCTATATCTGTTATGCTGAATAAGCGCGTGACAATACTGACGAATTAACTGCATGAAAGGGCTTCATTAGACTTTATATTCAAGTGATTTCACCGGCACGACACAAGGATTCTTTTTTCGAGCGACACTGCATATCCTTCGAGTCTTGGAATATCAACCACTCAAATCTTCGTACGCGACTTGTCGATTGAAGCAGTAGTAATAGTCATTTTCGCGCAGCCGAGCCTCGAAGAGCAAAGATTTCCCCTCCTTGGGCGCACCGAGGCGCGACATCGCCCGGACGACTTATCGACTTCTCGTAAATAAAGCTTTATATATCCTCTCATACGAAGTATCTCCCGTAACTTCCAATAACTTCTTCGATGCGCAAAATGAAAGGGCGGATGAAAGAAAAAAAATGAGCGTAGAATGGAAGAATTAATAAAGACGTATTCTTCTTCATACTAATACAATTTCAGAAGTGAGAAGAAGTGACTGGCTGAAGGGAGGTATGGAATTAGCGCAAGTGATAGAAATTAAAAGTACGTAGTCGGAATTGTGGAAAATACAGCCTACGATGTGAACTTAATTTCGCGCAAGTTGGCGTGGGAAAAACTCACATCGCAGACAAGAATCTTGTTAAGAAGAACTTTAACCTCTATATTGGGGATGCACCGTTCAAAATTTAGTCAATGTGTTCTTACTTCAACGAATTTATTTTGAAGGAAATTCTATATTTTTATGGTATTAAGTTCGAAGCTATTTAGCGCTTCAACTTCGCCAAGTCGACGCGATATTTTCAAAAACACGTTTTATGCGTCGACAATAAAATGAAAACCCAATATTACTAACTTTTACCTACGATGGTATTTTTATTTACATATATATAAAATCATGAACATTCATTTATTAATCTATTTAATACAATGTTGTTTGTTTAATAATAATAAAAATATTGCAAATTTAAAATTCTTTAACATATGAAAGTTTTTTATTCTGCTTTTTTATGCTTCGTTTGATTGGAGACTAGTATTTCACATTTTCTAGCATTACGCAAGGATTCCATGTATGCATTTTCATAAATTATTACTTTTATTTCTGTTCTTTCCTGAAATAATGACACATATTTATCGCATCCGAAGGTCATTTTTAATTCACGGAAATAATATAAAAAATAAACGGCAATTAAAATTCCTTCTCTCCATTTATTTTTAAACATTGTGTGATTATTTTTTTATATATATTTTATACATATATATGCTGTATTTTATATAAAAAATTCGGTGTAAATAACATGTTAACATATTGTATAAATTATAATATATATCTAATCATAGATTGTATTTCTGTTTAATAGAGAAACTATAATTTTTACTTTGTAGAAAGACTCGAGAACTTTCAGTGTTTGTCAGAAATCCTTTGAATATTAATTTTTTCAATTATCTTGATTACTAGTCAATTATCAATTAAATAAATGCTGATATTTGGTATGCAATTTTAAATAAAAAATATTGAAACTACACATCTTAAATTATCTAGAAAATGAACTTTGTATCATTTTGCAGTTAATAGCAGTTAATTTTAATTTACATTTTTAAAAAATAAAAATAAAATAATGACAATTTATTTTATATGGTGAAATTTTAATAAAGTTATTTTTTATTATTTATATTTTTCTCCAAAATAATATTAATACAATTTAAAGTATTAAACTAAAGTAAAGAATGAAAACTTAATTTAATAAAAATTAGTATAATAATTTTAGAAAAGGAAATAAAAATTGATTAATTTTTTTTAAGGGACAAGGTTTTGTCATTGCAGATGATGTTAATTATAATTTAATCGAAACATTATTATACAGTATTCAATTCTTGTTTTATACATAATTAAAATGTAATATAAGAGATAATTATATAATAAATTATATACCGATAAATATCTATAAATAATTTGATATTTTTTACAATTCAAAATATAATTAATAATTTTATAAAACTAAATTCATAATATATGTAAGATTTAAGAATTGCCTCATACGTACTGTGTCTTAATTACTAAACTATCAATGGTTTGGCGTACGGCCGTAGTACTCTGCGCGTCTCTTAATGTTTATGTGCAACTTCGGTGATAAAAATTCTGAAATCGGACCCTGTAAAGATGAATAAATTTAACTAAATAATTCAAGTGATTCCAGCAAATTGGACGAAATTTATTAAAGATTTTTAGCTAAAGCCCTGAAAATTATTATTCATTGATTTTTTCAATTATATTTTTTTGAGTATGGTTAATAATCCTTCAGTGAAATATATGAAAAATGATTAATTCAAAGAACTCATTCGGTATTCAAGCTAAGAATAATTTTTCTTTTTTTCGCTGCAAAAGAAATAAGATTAACCTATCCCAGTTAAATACGTAATGCATAAATCATAGATAAGCGTGGCAAGCCTGTGAAAATTCACAGAGACCGTCAGCTGTTTACTTAGGCCCAGCCTCGTGGCCTCGTTGCTCAAATTCTTTTTTTACCTTTCGTCGATAAAAAATTTTGCACTCTAATCGATTACACTTTTCGTTCAATTTAAATTTGTCCCTACTATTTTCTCTTTTTGATTCTTGCTTAACTCGTAACATGTGAGCTGTCGACATTGTAATTTATTGAAACGCATTACGTTGGAATTAAACAATATTCGGCATATTCATTGATTCTACTAAAATCGCGATGAAATAAATTATAAACGAACGTACTTGTCCGTTGTTACACCTTGTGTTAACCGTGCAAGCGCAAAAGTAAAAGCACCGGCTTACAAGCGCAATAAAAGTGATCTAATATTTTTTTTATCGCTAGGTAAGAAGCAGCAACTGAGAAACTTTATATTAAGAACGATAAACGATAAAAAGTCATGTACATGCTTACGTGTTTGCGTGCGTGTGCGCGCATGTATTTGTGTGTACAGGCGTGTATGCTTAATCTGGGAGTGCGCGCTCTTTACTCGGCAGAAATTTTGCACTTTGGTGTGCGAATCCACACAAAAGTTTCATCTGCGAGTTGGTAAAGTCCTAAGGGTGTACGTGTCGCATTCATATACGTATGCATTACGCATTATAGGGTAGTGGTCGGTTTAATCAAATGTCAAAAATCTCTATTGATTTTATGGCGAGTAAAGTAAAAATTGCTCAAACCTTAAACTAAAGGGCAAAAGTTGCAGTAGCGGTGCTAATCGTTGAATAATCTTGCGGTTACGTATACGGATTGACTAATTCGAATTTTCTCTTGCAAGTTCGACATTGATACCTGATGTGCTTTATGCTTGATTAAATCGTTGAAGTGCACTCTGGATAAAAATTGAATTCCTTTTGTTAAGGTGAATTATTTTATTTGAGATCACTAAGATACTGAATTACAACTAATTCGACGTTCTGTTTTCAGTTATAAACTTTTAATCGTACATACGATTATTATGTTATACGATTTAACACGCACAAAATATTAATTTTTAAAACTATGAAGTGTCGAACGTTTTTTTATATGAGCTTCAACCATTTAATAAAAATTTACCTCAATTTTTTAAACAAAATTTATACTTTTTCTTTTATTACATAAGTTGAAAAATTTTAAGAAATACAAAAAAATAATGGAATATATTATAAAATACAATAATACTATATAAATTATTTTTCGTTAATTCCAAAATTTGTTATTATTGTTTCAGTTAAAGTTATAGTACACAACTATAAATTGATATAGAATGTAACTAATAATTTTACCGCGTTAAGGTATTATTTTTCAACTTTTTGATGGTTCATAAATCTTTAAGCATGTTAAAAGTGTCTATTGAGAAATCAAATAAGAACGTTTCAAACGAGAATTGAACTAACAATCTTTTTCTATAGCCGTAATTGCTTTAGCTTCGAGTCATTGTATGACTCTCGAGAGAATGTTTATTTCTGTTTCTCGATTTTTACGTGTGTTCTCTTTCTCATACCCTTCTAAAGTTCATCGCGATATGCAAGTACACAAGCACATTCGTGTAACTGAAATTATGAGATATCTTAGTTGTAAAAGTTAATGTACAATTCTTACAGAGTTTCCGTTACTAAAGCTTAAACTAAGTGTCATAAAGGTAAAAGATTGCGGATTTTATTCTTATTTTACTGTCTACTTTAAACACATTTGAAATCTACTAGTTTTTTAAGTTAAGGAATATAAAAAAATAAAACAATTTACAATTTTATATGAATGACAAGCCAAAAATACCTTTTAATAATTTATTAGTAAAAATATATAATATTTGACTAAAATAATTAATTTATTATGATCTTTTAAATATATACTTTTACAACTAAACTTTTATTTATAATTAAATTAATTAATATAATTAAATTGATTGAAATACTGTTACTATACGTTTAAATGTACAAATTCTTAGTTAATAACTTTTTTTTAAATTCTAATATTTATATTATATATACAATGATGTACTAGTGCATTTATTACTTTTTTCTATGCTTATAAAAGATTTAAATAAAAATTTCGAATATATTAATAAAATAAAATGACGTTCTGATAAATATCAAGTTAAAAATAAACTTTTAATTTTTCAAATTGCAATGATTAACTATTATTTTTTCACAATTTTTTTTTTCTTTGATATAAGTGTATAATTTTATTTCTAAATAAATGAATAAGTATGGATTTTAGAAAAGTAAATTTCAGTTAATACCTAATAAATAGTAATTTTATTCATTTATTTTTAACAACTTTAAATTTAATGAACTTTATAAAATTTTTAAACAATATTTTTTTTATCTTTAAATTTAATGAAGTATTTAAATAAATATTTTTACATAGATTTAATATATATCCAGGAACAATAATTATAACTTTTTGTTTCTATATCGAACGAATTATTAAAATTTCATTTAAGATTTTCTAATTATACATTGTATTATTATTCAAATTTTAGGAAAGTTAAGAAGATTATATTTAATAATATTTTCTCAAATTTTTATATAACTTAAAAGTAAAGGTAAAATTTTATTATTTTGTATTTAATTGCATTATATACTCTGCAATAAAATATATAATTTGTAAATAAAGTAGATATAGTTGATTAACATATCACAAATTCATTAAATAATAATAGTATTTATCTTTCAAAACTTTTACATTTATTTTAAAATTTTAATTGATAAAAAAAGTAATTTTACTTTAGTAATGCATTATTATAACTATTTGTATAATTTATAATATAAAAATTGAAGTAACTATAATAATTTTAGAATATTATGATTTTTAAAGTAATGTATAGAAAGTTTGAAGCATTTATCATTACAATAGTTATTAATTTTTTTTATAATTTACTGTAATATATATTTATAATTTAATTACTATTTTATTTATAGCAAAAAAATTAAACTTGTTTTAAAAAATTTTAATTGATTTATATTTATGGGTGTTAAGATAAGAGTTGAAATTAATTTTATGCGTTATATATTATTTTGTCTATAAGCTATATTATTCTATTATAGTTCGATTATGTGCTGTTCTATAAGATTCTAATTTTTATTTAAGCTTTCTCTTATTAAAATGATTTTTAAAACGGCATTAAATTAAATATCAGAATAAACAGACTATAATATTTCTTATAATAACTTATAAATTGTCTTCTATAGTGAAAAAAATTTTGCTTTAGAAATTGAATAATAACAGAAATATATTCGAAATTATTTTCATTTTTTAACTTTAAATATTTTATTGACTTTATCTTAGATTTTATCTTGGACTTCAGCTATCAGAATTAAAAATTTGGTTTTCCAAATTAATACATATCCAAAAAATAATACATGTCTTCCCTTGAATATCATTCTATATCATTTTCTGAATAAATAAAATGTGGTCAGTGCATTTAAACATTAAAATTTTAACTTTAAATTTTAGGTTTTAGTTAGTATTTCAAATTATTAAAAATCTTCAAAATATAATCATGGAAATAATTATTATACATTTTTAATTAATCGTACCAGGTTTAATAATAAATTTTCATGCATTTAGTATTATTTCGTTATATTTCATTCATTAATTTGTAAAATCTATAATATATGTATTATTAATAAAAAAGTAAATTTTAAAAATAATAACTTACTTTATTGAAAGAAAATATTAAAAGTACTTATATTATGTGTGATAAAATTATTTGTTTATAAAATAAGTCAGTCGATTTCTTAATATTTTTCCATATAATTTATATAATTAGTTTTTTTTACAAAAAAATTCTCGAAAAAACGAAATATTTAATTAATTAATTTAAAAAATTATATTTTATTAATTATTTGACATCTTTATAGTTACTAAAAATGTTGATGTATTATAAATTATAAAATTAAACTCCTGAGTATAATTTTTTTTTATATCTATAACGTTAGTTAGGCTTGAATATTAAGTATTCTTTTTTTATTTCATTCTAAATAACTCAAAGGTATTAGCCACATTTGTGCTCATTTATTAACAATATTTATTTTATCCCATGTCATGCACACATAATTGTGAATGTCAACGAATGAAACATAAAATGAATATCCAATAACTTTGAGCTTAAAATTTCCATATGTAAGCATAGCAGTTCATTATTTTATAATTCACTTTATTAATTAGTGTAGACACTTTGAATTCAATAAACTTTATTTTTTGTGAATAATTTTTAACGGAAGAATAACTTTAAACTATTTATTTTCAAAGTCGTGTGCCACACGAAATTTATAGGAAAAAACGTACGCCTTCCAACATTGAAAATAAATTCCTATTCGAAATCGAAAAAGAAGTCTTGATTAAGACTTAATTAAGAAATTAAGTAATATTAAAAGTAGTTAAGGAAGAAGCAACAAACATCCGTGCAAATCGTAAATGAAAAAATATTATGAATCGTTTCTTCTGGCAACACTAACTTTCCTAGCCGTGCGTCCAATTAATACAAGAAACTAAGATTTTGTATAAATATTTTGTATAATAAAGCTTCTGCTGGTGTTTAATTAAAATTAAAACTTTTTTGGTATTGTTCGTGTATGCAATTCGTACATAAGTAGTTCTTATATTCATGAATAAAAAAAATCCATTTGAATATTTATAAAACTAATTATTTTTATCCAAATGTATTAAAGTTGTTAAATTAACACAAAACTCTTCAAAATAAATAAAAGTTCTATTTGTATGCTGGTGCTAATTATAAGGAACAGAAATAATTGTTAATGATCTGATGAAATTTTATTTGACAGAAGTATAAAAATACATATTCAATTTTAATGGATAAATTACAAATAATTTTGTTTTATAAACTATTGAATACGTAATTTTATATAAATAAATTATTCAAATATTATTGTACTGAATTTATCAGCGATAAAGTCTAGTCACTCTAAAGCATTATACACAGCTATATACATTCGAAGCAAAGTGCACAAAAAATAAATGTAAAATTAAAAAATATCTGTACTTATAATCATCAAAGTTCTGGGCTTTATTTTTAAAGACTCTTGAAAAATAGTTTAAAATATTATAAACGAAACTTTCGAATTATCTATATTTTTTATTTAGAAATAGTTTTATGTTGTTTTGAGACGTATGAGATATAATTTTTGGTCACGTTGTTTTAACACAAAAATCGCATTTCAAATGCATATAAAAGTTTATAAGTTTAAGTTAAAATAATTTTCCTTATTTTGTGACTATAAATTTTGAATATTTTTTATTTCTTCTATGCTATAATATTCCATTTGCATTCAATTACGATAAAAAATTTTACAAAATGACAAGAAATTAAATAATAAATTATTGATAAGAATAAATAATGTATCTATAACATAAATCTTTACGTGAAATGATTATATTTGTAATAATCTTTGGACACAACTTTTTATATCGATAATAGTACAATTTTTGTATAGAGTACGATTTATATAGCGAGTAATTGATCATTCCCGAGTATTGTTATTAAAAAAATTTTGAAAAAACAAATTAAGGAAATGTATTAATTATTTTGATTCTTTACAACTACACATCATTAAATGTAAAATATAATGTATAAAAATATAAAAGTATAATTTGTATAAAAATATTTTAAAATTTAAGATATTTAAATAAATCCGATACAAGCATTTGAACTTTGGAATCTCTAGTTTAAAAATAGCCGATGTTCATTAAATACGAATTAGTCAAGGTTACATTCCAGATAAGTTATTTGAATAAAAAATGGATAAAGACTATTACGTAGAAAAAAATATGTATTTTTATCAAGAGAAAATTTTGAAGCCCAACGTATAGCTTTTATCCATCTTCGAGATGCGCTGAATGACTATCTAAGATTTTCACACACCTGGCCTCGGTGATTATAATCCGAGCCACGCTCTTTACAGTCTACGGCAAAATTTAAAAAGAATGAAAACAATGTTCATTTGATATATAATATATACATAATCGATGTATTGTGATTTCAATAGAGTATTAATAATACGTTACTGGAAATTTTAAATTGAAAACTAAATGTATGAAACTACTGACGAGCTATTAGAATATCCTAATTATGTTATAAAAGCATTATAAATTCAATAAAAAAATTTCGTGGTAAACGCTTCAAATTTTGAAAGCCAATTCGTTATTTTTTATAAATGATTTTACAAAATATTTGAGAATGATTGGTATTCTAAATTTTAAATAAACTAAGAATTCGAATTTAAATAATTTGAAATGAATATCAGATTCGCAGTTGAATGCTTTATGAAATGCCGTAATAGCATTCCCTGCTGCAGGTTAAGCCATTCCAACGAACTGCGATTCTCTAACAATGAATTTTCTAAATCCTTGCGCGTCAGATGCATGCGTAATTCAGCTTTGCGCTTGTACTTTCGTATTCTAGTAGTGTGATAAGGTTTATAAAGCTCCTATGGCAACTTGCAGCGGACGCTCTTCGACAAATCCCTTGGATATTTTTCCTTTGCCGCGAACAAGGACGCGCGTTAGCGAGCCTTTTGTGTCTTCCTTTTTACTCTCGATTTTTCTAAGTGACTATAGTCGGATACCAGGCTTGCGTAAAATGAGAAATACAGTAGACAAAGTAAAGGGGCCGAAGGTGGATTACAACGCGGCGTTGATTATTCGTCTAAGCGACACATGACAGTGATAATCTAAAACTAAGTGCGTGTTACACGTTCCGTGTATTTGTAAGGGAAATTCACAAGGAAAAAGAACATAAGAAAGCACAGATGTGTATGTGGCAATTTTTCGGATTGAGGCACATATTGAGTATTTGCTTAGTTTAATGATGTTTTTTACAATCATGGAAAGCAATCAGAAATACATTAAACATTACCACATACATAATATTTATCTAAGTTCTTGTTTTTTCAATAAATCTTATTCGTGATAACGTTTGCAACAGAGTTCTTATCGATATCACATGCTTTATTTATCAGTGATTGAATACAAATTTTTACTTTTAATTCGCTATTTTTATTTAAGATTTTGAAATACTATAAAAAATTTTATATCTAAATCAGGGAACAAACATTGTGAAACGAGTATTGGAAGATACAGGATTATTTGGGGTATAACTGTTCGTGAAATTATTAAAAACTTGCTAGTTAACTATTAATGATTTAATACATTCCAATAAAGATTAATCCAGCTATTCTTTCACATCCGGGAAAGTTATATCTACTACAAATATATTCAATCTTCAGTTTATTATTAAAGAAAATCGATGCTTCGTATTAAATGTCGATACTGCAGTTTTTTACCATATGTTCCTGTTTTGATGAACCTGCATGTTTCATTAAAACCATGGTGTAGATAGTGTATGTTGTATAGCTTAGTATGCACATTGTATTTACAGATAATTTTAGCAAAGTTATCGAGATAATATTTATAGATTTTAAATTCATAAAAGTTCAAAAATCGATGATTATAATAGAATAGACGGCAAAATATAGAATATTAAAGAAAACGAAAAAGAAATAGATAAATACTGGAACTGTGTAGGTACGATTCTTCTGATGATCAATTATTTTAATAATAACTTATCTCAAACAAATACATATAAATGATTGCGAATTAGTAGATAAATAGAGATAGATAAAGTTTAGCAAAATTTTCGGATAAACTTTTAGTCGGAAGTTGTGTCTGAGCTATAGACTTAGGCACGTCTGCATTGAAATAGTATAACTTTGAAATTTACCCCTACCAGAACTACCGAGACCAGCTTATTCCTTTAAAATTTAAGTTTTAGGCCGATATGTTACAATTTTCTCTAATATTAAAAAGTTTTAAGTCAGTCGATAAGAAAAAGAAGTTTTTTAAAAAGAAATGAGTAGACAAGCCAAAGAGTGAAGAAATGAATAGAGAGAAAAAGGAAGTCAAATTTAAAATCAAATTTCAAGCCAATTTTTTACGGAGATTCTTGTTAGAATATGGTGAATATTTCAATACCGCATTACTAAATCTGTATGTAGACATTTGAATAGTTATATAAAGACCTTTGTTTTTATATAATTATGAATATTATTTAAAATGAAAAGCGCGTTTTGAGTCGTAAAGCAAAATGATAAAGCAATCGCTGCATACTTCGAAAACGAATTAAACAAGAATGTCAATAATGAAAATTTTTAATTAGTGCTTGTAGAAAGTTCACTAATTTTTTCATCAAATAAAAAATGATATTTGTAAGTTTAGTTTTGAAAAATGTTTGAAAAGCCCAAGATCAGTAGATGAGTTATTATCATCTGAGAATTTATATACGCTGCCAGTAGAAAGGTATATGTAAAATTTATGTGAATAGATTCATTTAAGATTTTTACTTCTGTTATTTCTTGTATTTCTTCTTTTTTATTACATCTTGTATGAAAAATAGTGCAGGTGAAGAGAGCGCGATAACTAAAGAAGATTAATATTTAATGAAGATTCGTACAACAAGTACTATGTAGTCGCACCTTATTAAATAAAACGAAAATCACTTAATTGATTGAAATTTAACATCAGACTTCTTGAAACCAACCTGAATTTTCTCGTATTGAGTTTACCTCTACTCATGAGTATTTATTGCCCTAATTTTTCACTTAGTCTCTTGATATGCAAGCTCGATACATTCAATTTATTTTTTCGGATTGGTAAGCCTTAATCACGCCTACCTTTATTTTATTTCGATAGGTTTCATATTAGAAGTTCCCTTTAACATTATTTTGTTACATAAAAATATTTAATATTTAATATCAATATTAAATTTCTAACATTTAAATCTCTGATATTTATAAAAATTAAATATCACTAAATTAATGTAGTCGGTGTGTTATTAAAAATAGAGTAGCGTTCACATTTAAATGCAGAATACTGATCTGACAATAATTATACATTTAAAACTGAATTCTGTTTTAATTTTCTATTTTATTTCTGTAAGAATAGTCAATATTAAAATATTTACATTTATCATCATGAAATTTATATTCGATATTAAAAAAAATGTTTTCTGTATTCAATTCGAAAATTTTTTTTTTGTGCATTATTATTTTAATGTTTAATTGATATTTTATTAATTTTAATATTAGTGTGTGATACACTCTTAAATTTAGAACTTACAACCTTTTTGTTGTAATCCAGATTTTTTTTAATAATATTTGGATTTATTTTAGAAAGATGTCTTTAGTTTTTGTTTTATTGAAACTTCTTATATGATAAAGTCTTTAAAAAAAATAATTTTTTTTTAAGTTTAACAACTATTATCGATTTTTCCTAGTAATTCATGAGTATAGTATTACACCTATCATATTTGAATCGATACGTATATATGTATATACATGTACAAGAAAAAAAATTTTTTCATTTAACAAAAATATTTTTAAAGGAAAAGTTATTCTAAAATTTTTTTTCTGTGTAATATTATTTTTATGAGAAGAAGTTTCCTTTACGGAGCGTTTATTATGTTAAAAAAGAAATTTCGTAAATACCTTATTTCTTACACAACAAATACGATTTGACATCATTTTCTGAACTTTATACTATTTTTACGAATTGCGTTACTTTTTTGTTGTACTTTATATGCGAATCTGAATTTAAACTATTATATTTATTACTATCTTGTAAGGTTGCTTAATTTACATTTGAAATAAACTACTTGAATCAAAATGAAATACCTGGAGCAATCTGATACTCGACTGAATTAGCAAAATCTAGTATTCAGATGTAGTCAATGCTGAGTTAAAAGTATATTTGTAACGTTATCTACTCGTCTTGTTATTTGAAACATATTTTTGACATTTAAAATTTTACTGTAGCATAAAATGATCGTTTGTAAAGTACACAAATCATTTAATGTTTATCAAACACATTGAACTTCTAAACTTGGGTTCTTTTGTTAGAGTTCAAAGAAAATAACTAAAATTTAGTTTATTAAAAAGAAAGGAAACCGACAGTAGCTCATGTTACTAGGACATAATCTTAAGTAAAGTTACGTATTCATTTGAACATCCTGATCTCATGAGAACTCGATCTAAAAGAGATTTGCACTCATTAAATATAGTGAGAGTTTACGATAGCGTACATGTTAAAACTTGCTAAATGTTTTAATACAACTTATATTGAATGCCTAAATTACGAATTATAATCTTTGAATATGTGCAAAAGCTTGATAAGAAACACATGTTATCTTTGTACTTTAGTTTTTTGACTCAACAACGACTTTTTTTTTCTTTTCTTCTATATTATTGTTTTATTATCACAAGCCATTTGCTACATACAATAGTTAAGCATCACTTGTGCTGTATTTTGATTTTATGTTTTCTACAATTTTATCTCACGTTTAGAACTTGCATTTGTGATATTTCTTTTTTTATTGAACGATGCTTTAAATACAGATTTTATAGTTCTTACATAATTGTATTTCTAATATTTTCAATAAACAGTTTATAAATCTGAATATTCATTTTTCATAAATGAGTGTATAATACTAAATCACACTAGTTAACAAATATTTTATTAAAATGCATTATTTTACAATTTATATTCGACTATGGAAAAAATACATTGTTGTACTAGAATTAAATTATTACAGTAATATAAAATTTTAATAAATTAGTAAAAAATTATTAATAATATTTTATAAATTTTATAATTCTTTAATGTAATTAGTTAAACATAATTTAATTGATTTCATCATATTATAGGTATAGACGTAATTAATATTAAATATTACAAAATAATTTAAATTATTGTAGCTAATATTGGATTAATAAAAATTGATAAATAATTTACTCACAAGAGAATTTCATAGTATTTATAAAAAATATTTTATAATTGAGTATTTATTTATAAATAGTAATATTAATAATATAAATATAAATGGACTTTATTTATGTAAATAATAATCATCAATAATAAGAAATTTTAAAGAAAAATTGTATTTGAATATGAAATTATAAAAATTGAAATAAAATTATTTATATTATATTCTTATATTAAAATTATTATAATGCGTAGGTTATTGTGAAGAAAAATAATCTGGGAAGATTCTGCCCTCGATATTTATCTAAATATCTTATTTTTTCAATGCACTTTTATAAATTTAGTTAAGCGTGCTGCAAAAACTCTTGAATCAGCCAGATACGTTGATTACCCTTACTATTTTTTAAAATATCTGTATACACCGATAATTACACTATCTGTAGAAGATCCACGTTCTTCAAACAATTTTTTAAATTATTTAGTTAATAAACAAATGATAGTCATTTTAAATCAAATAAAGTAAAAAATATAACCGCTGTTCGATTCATTTAAATCATAATTTAATCGTTCTTATCATTTCAAAGATTTGATTGAGAGATGGAACATTATTATCTTTTAAAAGAAAAGATGCAAACGTCTATTTTAATTTCATAACTTTAATGCTAAAAAAACTTGATTTGTTTTGTTTGTTGTAAATAAACTTAATTATTATAAATTATTTCACCTATTTTTATATTGTTTGAAATTGATTACAATACTTTCGTACCTTCCTCCAATCATTTTTAGGCTATTCCTTTTACAGGAACGTCCACTGCTTGCTTTATTAGTAGCGTTTGTTTGACTTATTTTTATCTGTAAAACCTAGTGTTAAACTGTTGAGTTTAACGAAGAAGAGTCTTCCAATGCGGCATGAAATTATTTGTTTCAATTTCCATCATATTCAAGTTTTTAATAATAAAAACATTAATTGATTGTACAAATGTAAATTTTTTATTTTCTGAAAAATTTTCTAATATTTCACTGGAATTGGTTATTAGATGAAACACGAGTTAAAACTTCTATTAAGATAAATGATAGGTAGAATCATGCAAGGTTATTGATAAACAGGGTATAGTAGCGTCATTCAATCATCGGTACATTAGATCCAGTACTTTTCATGTATTCTCTTAATTTAATTATATAAAAAAATCTTTTGTAATAGATATACTTTTTCTTATGAAATAAATATGAGCAAAATAAATAATTACAGAAATACATTTTAATCTGTATTATTAAAAATCACTAATTTATTTATATACATTGAATTTAGCGATGACATAAAAATGAAAAATATTTCATAATCTTATGGGTTTTATTCTTAGAATTTTATTATTGGTAGAGGTCGATGTTAATGTTTCTATTTGATGATCGAAGAAAACGATATTTTAAAGAACTGTAAATAATCGATAGTTAACAGAACTGTTTTTTATGTATAAAATTATGTATAAATTATGTATAAAAATAAAACTATCAGATTTTAAAAGTTCTATAGTTGTGTTTATCCATGCAATAACAATTACAAAATGTAAAATACTATATTAATAAAAACAATAATCAAATATTAATATAAAATACCTAATAATTTTTCCGCGTATACGTAAGATAGGAATATCGCATTTTGATGTAAGCAACGAAAATCTGGATGCCGGCTTCTCCTTATTGTTTCGCTTGCTATGGCCTTATTGTCTACTAAAACTCTAGTAGTTTCTTATACGTTTTGCAGATATTGAGATAAAGAAGGTACTTGAATCTGTATTTTGATAAATCAAATCGATAGTTCTTCCAGGGAAGGGGTTAGAACATTTTCAAGGGCTTGGTTAACGATGAGCTCGTGAGAATTTTCACTCGCTGATGCATGTCAATACAAATAAAGCCAAGGCAGCACCGTTGAAGTGAATAATCGATTAGCAATGAATGGAGAACAAATAGGGCTTGGGCGATATCCAATAGCTATGCACACATACTTCTGCATGTATATGAATATTTCCGAATGAGAACTGTAGTATTGAGAAACAAACGAATAACAGATTAAAGAATAAAAACGAATCACAAAGAGCGGAATCAATAGGAATTCTACATCCTGGAACGCTCGAGAACCTTCTCATTTACACATCGGCCTCGCTCCAACGTTTGCTCTTTACTTGCTGGATGGAACATGATGATGAAAAAGAGACATGCCTAATAAAATGTCATCAATTCGCGCTATATTTCGAGAAATGGAATAAAAATCTCTAAGGCACCATTCGTCTGTCCGATTACTCAGTTTTAATTAATTGCTAATTCGTGGATATCAAATAGAACACTGATTTTAATGCGGAATGGCTAAATTTAATTCTCTGAATTGAAAATATGATTAAAATGGAGAATGAAATATAGAATATACAATAGTGTATAAGTTTATAATAGAATGAATCTAAAATCGTGGAAATCCAAAAATGAAATATTTTGAATGCAATGTACCATTTTTCTTCAGTCCACTGATAAATATATAGAGATATTAAATATATGCGTTACTTGTTTCTTACAATTACTATTTTATATTTTTAAGATTCTGTTACTTTTAACATATGAGATTCCCTTATTGTTTCTCTAATATTTCATCTAAAAATTAAGTATTACTGAAAAAACCATTATCATACAAATCAATTATTGAATTTTCGATTATTGAATCACTGAAAGTTAAAATATAGTACGAATTGAGAAGATAACAAGATATATAATTTTATTATATTAGGAAAAGTAATTCGTTATATTTTAATGGTTTATAAAATTGAATGAATTTTAAACTTGATTAATAAATTTGTTTTATGAATTAAATATAAATTTTAGAGCATTCTAACAATAATGAATGTATTAAATAGTATTTTAATTATAGAGAAAATTTTTTATTAAATATTTTTTAAGAATTGTTTTTCAAAATTTTTAATGTGTTTCTTATTAAAGATAATAAATTTTTATGTTTGTGTAAACATTTTAATAATTGTATAATATTGGCTTGTTTTTATGAACTTATTATCTTTCCCCGCATTAATTCAAACGTTTAACAAACGAGCTTTTTCCATATAAAATATAAACAAAATATTTACTCAGTTGCACGAAAACAATAAATACAAGCATTTATTATCGTTTATAATTCAATGTTTTATTAATAGCAATTTATTATGTTGAACTACTGTTACTTATCGAGTAATATAAACCAGAATTGAGTTATAATAATACGATATAATATCACATAATAATCTTAGCTGCTCGTATTATATTCAAAGATATCTTTTTAAATTATGTAATATATAATAAAATATTAAAATACTTCTATAACGTAATAATTAAAAAACGTTCTGTAACTATTATTTGGAATCCTTTTTATTTAAATAATTTTTGTACCTCTTATATAAAATTCTTATACCTCCATAACAAATATCTGTATTTCCTTTTAATTAATGTACATAAAAATATAGAATATATTAAATTAATAATATAAGTTATACAAGAATGATATTTATATTAATACACATTTTGTTTATAAATTATGTTTTAAACGAAAATTTTATACATTCATTTGAAAGATTTATTTAAAAAAAATTTAAATTCGTCATGAATGGATTTACCCAATTTAATTCAAATTTATAATAACCTTTCGAAAAATGTATAGTTACATATTAATTTAATAAGCTTATATGCATCCATATTATAAAGTTTCATAAATCAGCTTATATCAATATAATTAATAGAAAGATAAGTGTATTTTAGAACTTCCGTTATTTGTGAATATTATACATTTGTAAGTTTAGAAATATATAGAATGAAAATATTTAAATAGAAAATATTAAATTTACGAAAATATACGACGCTTATGAACAATATATTTTATAAATTTACAATTACATTTTAAACAATCTTTTAATTTATTTTTCCAATTATGGATAATGTTATTAATAAGTAAAATTAGTTAAAAAATAAAACTATAAAAAGATAAGGAATAAAATTAAGATACTATATGCACATAAGATGATCAAACATACATGATCAAAATTTTCTACAACTATGAGTGCATCCAACCACTTGATTCAATTGAATAAAACCGAGATTATAAATTTCGAATATTTTTAGAAATTCTAATAAAAGTAAAATTATAATAAACGTAATGCAAAATACAATCGATGCTTTTAAGATAATTTAAAAATGAAACGTTTCTTATATTTTCAGTAAAAAAATTTTTTCAATACAAGGCTCAAGTTAAAATGTAAAAACCATTCAAAGTTTTCACTATAGCTACTTGGCTCAAATGATATTATTTTAATTCTATTAAAAATTTCGTCTTTTTATTATCGAGGTTTATTTCTATCTATGACAAGAAGTTTCTTCCATTTCTTTGTTTGGCCTTTTTTCTTTTTCCTTCAAGTTTCAAGTATTCTTTGAAACGATAATGTTAAGTTCAAGTTATATAATAAAATATAGACCCTGAGTTCGTGTTATTCGAGTACTCAGTAGCGTACGATTCTGTGAATATATGTATTTAATATATGTATTTAAATAGATAATCAGGTGTATCTAAACATCGTATCCAAACATTCTAAAGTAGACAAGAGTAAAAGAACTATTCATTTGAACTGCTCATTGTTTAATAATATCTGTTTTTCTATAGAACTTTTATGGTAAACGTGAAGAAGTAATTAACTTGAAATCTCGACAATAAATCAACAATATACGTTATTTCATTTTTTCTAAAATTTGAACCAATAAAAATTTTACTGCTTACTCTATTTTTATTTCAGATTAAATAATATGTTATTTAAGTAGTATATTTTTTTATAATATTATTAATTAAAAAGTTGACTAACCAACATGCATAACACAAAATTAATTTTAGCAAGATATTTACTGTGTTTTATTAAATGCGTATGACTATAATTACATTTTTTTATTAAACTTTGTACGCATCAATATACGATTGTATATGTTTAAATTGATGGTAAATAAAGTAACTAATTTTTATAAATATTTTTATAAAAATTATTCTGCTCATTTTATAATGAAAAAAGAGCTTAAGCGGCAGTTTTTTTGTTACTGCATAATAACCAATTTTGTATTTATATTTTGAAACAAAGACTAAATATAATAATGAAATTTTATTGCTTGACATTCAAATAACTATAAATCAATAATATCTTGCTTATTTATAAATACTTAAACGCATCACAAAATCTGTAATAATAATAAAATAATGCATTATAATTAATTACGAAAATTTTTAGATTAATAAATAAAATAATATTTGTTTACATAATAAAAAAATCTGTACTTCGTACGGTATCCATATCTGTTTGTAATTTAAACTATTAAACCTTCGTACAAAAATTCATAAATTTTGTTGTCTATTTTTCGTTATTACTTCCCAACTATTCATCTTCGAAATTTTGTCAAGAGTTAAAACTACTTTTCAGTTCAAATTACTTTTATTTAAATAAATCTCAATATATGATATATTGAAATAAAATTTGAAAAAATCAAAAAAGGCAATATAATCGTCTGTTATTTTGTATTTTTAAAATAATTGTTGCTTGATATTTCTCTGTCCATTTAAAATTTTTAATTTCTAATTTGTTTAATTGAATTTTTGTAATAATTTGTAATAATAATTTAATTCAGAAACTATAAATAATTTTAAATATATTTAATCAAATTCAATTATTTGATTTGTTATATAAGATTATTATTCTTATTTAAATAAAGCCAAGTTCAATTAAACTTTATGCAATTTAGATTCTTAATAAAAAAATGTAATCGGCATTCAATTTGTCTAATTTTCATATATTTTCATACAAACGTACAGATTAGAGATACATTAACGCATTTTTTTAAATATGAATAATTTTAATTTGTATATACAATTAAATAAGAATATAGAATTTATTTACTTTTTCCTTTCATATTTAATATAATAATTTTTTTATAATTTCCAAATATATTTTATAGTATAATTTCTTATAGATACGATTTTCTAGATTAGTAGAAATCCTAGTCTATCTATACAGAGAAATAGTAGAGAAAATATTTTGTAAATATATTTTAATTACCATTCAAGAAATTCAACATCTAACTAAATTAAACTAAAACAATCTCATACATTTTTTTCATTCCTTAAAATAGTTACATATTCATAAACATAAAAAAATTGATTATAAAATGTAAAAATAATATTCTAAAAATAATGTTTTTAAAAATAATTTTATTCTTCGATTATAAAAAATATTTCATGTAATAAATAGTTATAAATAAGTAGATTGTTATGCATACAGCTTAGATGTATTTTTACATATATATTTATATTTATATTTTTTTCCTGCAAAATATATAAAAATAAATTATTTTTTCAATAGACAAGTTTGTGCAATCAAAACTATTAACCATCTTAATTTCTATTAAAAAATATTGAATAATTTAATATTGCAATATTATATCTAAAAATTTAGAATATATAATATATTTAATAATATATTATTAATATATTAAATATATATAAATAATGTTAATGTTAAAATTCATAGTTTCACTTTAAATATTCAAATTACAAATTTATTATAAATACTACTAATTTAAGCAAATTACATAAAAATCTAAACAAATAAATTAAAATTTATGTAATAATTTTTCTTTATTTTTATATAAATTTTTATAATTACAAATTTAATTGAACCCAATAGACCCAATCTTAAATATATATATATATATATATACATATATAAATTAAAGTTTATCTATAATTGTTATGATAACTAGAAAATAAATTTAATACATCATGAAATAAATATACATTATAAAGTAAGCTTAAGAACATTTTAAAATTAAAATAATATAGAACGCCGAGAAAAAAATTAATTATGACAAATTTAAAAAATATACTATACCTATAATATGTAAATATAATACTATTTTTTATTACAACTTTTTTCGTCATTCCTTTAACATCTACTCATATTTTTATATATATTTCATCTATGACTTTTTTAATAAATATTTTTTTTTTTTTACTAAATGGATTTTACCTTACAGTTAACCTAGAAACTGTTTTCAATTAAATCACCGAGGGATACGAATATCTCTTGAAAGCTTTTGTGTCCAAGTTAGTCATAGTTTCATTTAATTTTGCAATATCTGAGCTAGTAAAGGTAATAAATTATGAACACCCAGTTTCTCACCATATAAGTACCTAAGCTTCCTACACATTTTATAAGATAATCGATACGATTGTCAATTATTAATTGCATATTTGATCGATCGGAAGAGTTGCACAAAAAGTAACCACGAAACAAAAGATATAAGATTCAAATATTTTATTATAGAAATACGACTCTATTAAATGCAACGATTCAAACGTGATCACGATAAGTAAATATAATGTTGAAGTTCTGAAGCTCAGCTTATCTGAAAAAAATGTTTATTAATGTTTTGTAGTGCCATAGAAACGTGAAAATAATATATGTAAAATGGAAAAATATATGTTTGAACTTAAATATATGTTAACATGTCGGTATAAAATAACTTGTGATAAGCCTAAAAATAAAAAAATTTAAAATTTTGAAAATTAAGTTTTGTTAATATAATATTCGTATTGTAAATTTTAGGAATCATTCATGGAAGATTATGTGAATAATAATAGAATATAGATTATTGAGTTTACTGCATTCTGAAAAATTATACGTATTTATTATTATCGATTACAAAGTTAAACATTTAAAAAATGTTGTTTTGAGAAAAATTTTTTTTTATTAACGAAGTAACTATCTATGCATCGATTATGTTTTAGATCGAATATTTCTTTTATCGGTCAAATTATTTTATAAAATTTTTTATTAAATGGCTATTGGTGTAAAATAAATATTTAAATTCTTTAAACTTTCATATTTTTAATTAATAAATTCCACAACGAATTTTTGCATCTAAGTAATGTAATTTTATTTTGAACCAATAATTATTGTTTTTTTCACATAAATAGAAATTAATGAAATAATAAATAACAATAGTATAAATTATAATAATTTTTATAAAAATAAGTGTTTCTTATTAAATATTAAAATAGTAATTACAAAAAAAACACGAAATATCAAAAATGCAAAATGTAAAAGGAATCCATAAAGCAAATAAGAGAAATATAAATAGAGCTAGAATAAACTTTTAATTAATGAAAACTTTATGGGAGAATTTTACAGCATAGAAGTTAAAGTTCAAATAATAGTATGCGCAACAGCTATTTAAGAATCGCTTCTGCTTGTTTTCACATTATTGACAAGAGCTGCTTGAGCTATAAAATATAATTTAAAATTTGAAATTTCGAAAACTCTAAATAAACCATTCGTACATAAACGCTTTGACCATCGTTCTCTATTTATCTATTCATTGAGTATTTGATGTATAAATTATTGCGTATCCTCTATTTTACAACATTAATAACATTTCGTAG
Organism: Platyscapa corneri; assembly: GCA_018907185.1. Taxonomy (NCBI): domain Eukaryota; kingdom Metazoa; phylum Arthropoda; class Insecta; order Hymenoptera; family Agaonidae; genus Platyscapa; species Platyscapa corneri. Next base: position 2,602,147 of record JACCHW010000004.1, read on the forward strand.
TTTACTTGAGAAAATTGTAAAAAGACAGTCGGTAAACTGTTTGTGAGATTTTTTCATATTTTCATCAAAATGTACTAGAATTTTCCTTATTCATCTTTTTCTATTATTATTGATTTAACGTAATGGTGCTTAGAATTATTTTAAGTTTAGTGATAAATTACCATCTAAATATATAACAATTAAAGCGAGGTAATAACGGTATTTAACTAATTATTTAATTATTTAATACCGAATTTTCCCCCAAGATTTCTAGTTAGCGCCAACTTTAAGAGGCATTATAATACAGAAATCCGAAATGAATTTTCTTGATTTTAATCCACGTTAATATCTTGTAATCCATATACTTCGCAAATATATGTAATAAGCTTAGAAAATCAGTCGGAATTCTCAAATATATAAGAAGGAATTCAAAGATAAAGTATTTAAATCAAACTGCTTTATATAGGTGACTATGTAGTAAAATTACATACTGACGTACATACAATTTTAATAAATTATCTTTAAGTGACGAAGGACTACTGTTTCTTTTTGATGTTATCGGGATACACGAGTTCTATTCATTATTAAAAGCAGATGTTTCAAAGTAGGAGCTGCCATCTCAACTTCTCGAAACGATTTTTTTTTAACTCGAACAAAATGTTTTTTTAATTTGAAAATGGGTTTGTTCCTTATACATAAGTAGCGGCCTGAGTCAATAGCCAAAGTTGATTATCGTTGGTTCGAGTTTTCTTTCATTTTTTTTCTCTGCACAACTTTATACACACTCATCTGTATGCTCTGGAAAACTGTTTTCTTAAAGCAACTGCTTTGAGTCAGTTTCTGGAACAAGTTTACGAGTTCATCCTCGAGTTAATACTGTTTGTTTGTCCTTTATTTCAAGTGGACTGCATATGTCTCGATAAACCATTTTAAAGATATTTACTTTTAATCAAACTAATATATATTTTGATTTAATAATTATATTTTCTGAAGTACATGATTTTGAAGAAACTTACAGAAAATTATTTATTTATTACAGCAATACTATTCAACTATATTTAGAGAAATATTTAAAAAATGGTGTTTCTGGTATCGACCTAAAATCAAGTACTTTTAGGTATTTTTCTATTTTGACTTTAAAATTTAAGTTGTGTCGTATATGCATACAAGTGAAAAAAACTTATGTTCTAAATATAAATAGTATTATAGAAAAAGTTTATTTTATAATTTTAAAACAATTTCTTCGATTTTTATAATTTTGTATACAAATTTAAATATCGAAGGAGCATAAATTATAAAAATATTATAAAAATAAAAATTGTAATAATTTTGGCAAATACAGATATTGATGTCTAAATTCTTTAAAAGAAATGAGTATGAGTAACATATAATTGTAATTATTTTGTAAAATATGAAGTGAAATAAAAAATTTCTTCGAAAGGATAGCAAAGTATTGCAGAAAACTAAGTAATTCTTGAAAATTCCAACTGTTGTCGAAAAAGAATAAAAGACGTTAGAGAGAGAAATTATATCGACTTTTCTAGTCAAACGTAGTACTTGTGGCAAGTTACGCAGCAGTATAATCTTCTCATATTTTAGAAGACCGAGGACAATCCTTCTCAAAACTTTGCTTCAACTTTTGTTCTACTAAGTTTTTCTTATATCTTATTTCTTTTCTCGGTATTTAGTTAATAGTCAAACTGCGTAATGGACTGACACTCGTTTTGGTTTTGTTATAAAAGAATTTTTTTAACTTTTATCTCGATTATTCAAGAAATTTAATTTATGTAGTAATTTATATAGTAATTTAGCAATGCTTATGATTTCAAATCAATAATTATTTTTAAAATTGACTGCTTCATTATTTGTAATATAGAATTATTCATTTTATAGAACTTTACTTCAATATGATATATATATATATTGTATACATACATGTCTTACGTTGAATGTACAGACAGCCTTAATATGCTAAAAATCTTACGGGGTTATATGATGAATAAATGGAAAGAGCCGTTCATCATGTAAGAGTCGGATATTTTTCATGCTCAAAGAAAGATATTGAACGTGCCTGATATATTTACGCAGGTATGAATTAAAAATTTTCATTATTATTTAAAAAAGAGTAAATCGTCTCAATATCAATCTATGTAATCCTAATACTGTTTAAATTTTCTTGAAATTAACGTAGATATAATCATATTCAGAATTTATAATCTATTTTGAACAGTATTATAAAAGTAATTGAAATAATTATGATGAATATTGGTTTATAATTATAAATAATATTCAATTCCCATCATTTTTTTCATAAAAATCCTATTCTCTTTTACAATAATATTACAACTCTGAAGTCGCATTCTGATTATATTATAAAATCCGTTATTTTGTCACTCGTTTTAACATCTTCGTTAATAAAATATCCAGTAATAAAAGATTGAATATTTTTCAATGATTAATAAAGATCATTTGTTTAAATGTAAATTTTAAATAATATAATATTTATTTAATAAAAAATAATTTTTTATCAATTAATTTCTCAATTAATTATTACAGTTATTCATATTATTATTGTGAAAATAAAACATAATTAAGTAACAAAATCAAATATGACTAAAAATATACCAATATTTCAATTAATATTTAATATTAAGTAATTTATTTCTGATTTATTTTTTACTTTGACTACTATACTTTATTTTAATTATATATGTGTATAATTTATGATTTTTCAATTATATTTTACATAATTAATTAAATTATTTTTTGGTCATTTTTTATATATAAAATAGTGCTTTTACTATATTATTCGTATACTTTCTTCTAAACCTGTATATTATTATTTTTTAATTTTCATAATATTTTTATATTAATTTATCATATTAAATGTATTAAGTAAAATTAAATCTTGTCATTTAATTTTCTATTACGATTGACCATTTCATTTTCAAAAATTAATGTTATATAACAAAATTCAAATTTATTTTATTTCCATTAAAATTTATTAATCACCCTTTTTGAATTTTATATTTCAATCAAATAACCAGTGACAAAAACCTTTTATTCTAAATTTATTGCAATATGTTTTTAGTATATTTTGTATCATTTATAGTTTTTTTAGACCTTTGTTAACTTATAAGATACATGAATCCGAGTAAAAAAAATTTGTTTCAGTTAATGTCTATAATAAATCTGGCTTATAAACTGTCAAATGTCTCGTAAAAGTTTACTTTCGGCAACAAACCTTTAAAAAATATATTATGAAATCTATCGAAAAATTTATACTTAATAAAGTATATTCTCATTAACGTTGGGATTATTCGTAATTTACTTTTCAATATTATGCATTCTATTTTGTGAATAAATATTCATAAATATAATATAAAAGTACGGTGTATCAAATCTGATAGATATAAAATGATTTCATTCTAGAATTCAGATAAAAATATAATCTAGTAGTCAGTGTATATACTTATAAGGCATTTATGAAACTTATATCAACCTACATTTTTATGTATAAAAGATTTCATGATTTATAAATATAAAATAAAATTTTTATTGAAAGTAAAAACTATCAATCAATATTATTCGAACAGTAAATATGAAATCTAAGCTAAAATATTTTTTGAAATCTTCGTGCTATCTAATTTAATTAGAAAAATTAGAGAAGTACATATCTAAAAATATTAGCAATAAAACGTAAACAATTTAATATAAATGTAGTTATTATTTTAAGAATAAATAATACGTCCGTACTTATATAATATTATATAAATAATACTTTCTTTAGTTTTTGTTAATTTGGATACATTTACTAATCAATTTATAAAATGATATAATTGGAATATTTGCAATTCTTATAAAAGTGATTATTATTACATATTAATAATTTTTTATACATCTAAAAAGTTGTATTTAACATACCCAAGTACCCTGACGAAGACATTTATATCTGTTATTAGCGTTGGTGAAAAGATTTACATATTTTTTTAATGTTATAAAAATCTAACTGCAGTTTATAGACTACAGATATAAATAATGCATTTATGTTAAAATTTGAAAGGTTAAAAATGAAACGATATATTAGATCTTGGTCCTTTTTAATTTTCCATTTATTCTAGTTTTCATTTATCGCTTGGCGATTCACATGCCCTTCGTCTCGTTTATCTTTTTCCGTGTTTGGTAAATTTCGATATGTTCTTCGTTTGACACCACTATCCCCAGATGCATACAAGCGTGAGAATCGGTCATGCGTACTTCCAAATAACGGCTTCATGTAACATTCGATACATTCAATACAAAACGGTCGCACGTACCTACGGTCTATTTCACTTTTGTCAATGAGCCATCGTGTGTCACTCATTGTCCTTTTTAGGAAGTTGGTCAGGCAGTATTTTTATACACAATACGTAGTGTTTGGGTCAGAAAATCGAAACTCTCTTATTCGTGTGATGTAGAACACCTTTTTTCACTCTTACAATTCTCTGCATGACGACAATTACATTCGAAATCGTGCATACTTACGAATTTCACGGAAATACAAGTTTTTATTCTGGTTGAAGATGTTCACTCGTTAGGTAAACTTGAAATCACGTGGAATAACGAGAAAATTTATAATTCAAAAGTGGTCATTGTTCTAATATTAAATGGATTTTGGTAGATTCTCATAATTTACTAATCGATATTGAATAATATAATGTTCGATTCGAATATTATTCTATAGAAATTAAAAAATAGACGAGTTTGGCTAATGAAATGTTTCGACTACGGAGTATTTAAAATTATTGGTGTTCGAACTAGGATTAAGATTTATAAGCTTCATAAGAAAGGGATTTCTTTATTGGCATTCATAAGTGTGAAAATGAAAATAAAAAATATCTATTGTTATATACAAGAATATCAGCTGATGTATACATATGCATATGTTAATATACTTATAAGAATATTTATATAAGAGTATCCATGGAATTTTATACGAAAGCGAGTAGATGTTTAGATAAAACTTTATGAATTTGTATATTTAATTACGTAAATTTCAGTTTCTTTGTAAATATATATATCTACGCAAAACCAGTATAGAAAAACAAGTATAGGTTTCTTATTTTTTTCATGTGTCTTTTCAGGGTTTCTATAGACGTTTGTATCCGTATACCAGTATTCGTATAAACGTAAATCCATCTTTATATTCCAAAATTTTTTAATTTAATAATAGCATCCGCATACATTAACTCATATGTATAAGCGGCTTATATTGAAATACTCGCTTAATGTAAAATTTAAAGTCTTATCAAATACGGCATAAGTTAATAAAATATTGGGATACATATTATTAAATAAATATAAATCACATTCAAATAATGATCTTTATTAGATATTTATGAAAACTCGATAACCGGATCATCAGAGATTTATCTCATCCGTTCTATTAATCTTATCTTCAATGATTATTACTGATTTATGAATTCGTATTATTCAATACGAGTATATTTATAACTAATTTAAGATTTTAATTTTATTACTTTTGTTTGCTCCTAATTAAAAAAAAACTTTTTGTAAGAATTTTTTTACGTATTGAATTTCATCAAATCGTAGAGAGTACTTAATCTATTCCTTAAAAGTAATAATAGTAGAAAAGCTTTAATACATCTTACAAGCGGTCGATTCTACCGTTATTTTTCAAAAATATTCAAAGTAATCTTGTGTATCAGCAAATTTATAAAATATTACGTCGTTGAAAAATATTTTTGAAGATAAATTTAGATGTATTTAAACGAATCCATGAATAATAGTAAACAAACTTTAAAATCCCCATATTTTCTAGTACAGATATCCCTTTAAATAAATATCCATTGATTATTCAATTTAATTATAAAGCTGTATAATTACATAAAATTATTAGCGTATTTATGAAATAACTTTGTGATTTCAATAATATCACAATAGTAATCAATAAGGTATTAAATATTTCTGTATGGTACACGATGCAAATAAATGTTTATCAATAATAAATAAACATGTAAATCTTCGTAATTTACACAAAGTTAATATGAAGCAAAGGAAATATCCAACACATGTTTAAATATTGATTTTGACCAAATGGAAATTCGCATTTCAAGACAGGTACAAATAATGGGGAAGCAAATATCCCGTTTATTTTTAGCACTTAAAAAATAAATATAATTCTGATGTTGTAAGTGCACGAGAGTCGACTAGATATCTCGAAATTTTTAGGGTTGTGAATTCGCGTGTCGCGCCGTCTGTCTGCGTGATTATTTTCCGCTCTGGTAAGCCTCTGTGGGGAAAGTTCCATCAGAGTACAAGTATAGTCTGCACGAAGAGCATAATAGTCTTGTTGACATTTCGAGCTTTTAATTTATTTTTTTCTTCTTCTTAGCTTTATCGTTCGCTCTTTTCGCGATTCTATGCAGCTTGCTTTTATCGTCGTCTACCTTTTATCGTCGTCTGTTTTTATAAATGCTACGCAAAGATAGCGGCGTTTTTCAATATTGTTTTGCATTATCTTCATCCGTCTAATGAACTTTGCTTTTGCCGAATAATCCTGATAGCATTATGAATCTTCTTCAATTTTTTTGACAGCTAATGTTTTATTTGTTCTACCCTAAAAATGTAATCGTGATGACGAATTTATATTGAGGCTGCTAACAGAATAATTTGTAGAACGTTTATGTAATGTTAACAAATTTTTTGTAAAATCGAAGTAACTTTGCCGAAATACTTACTAAATTATTCGAAAGCTTTTAGAATTCACTCTAATTAACGGTTATGAGGTTATTAATGTAACTTGGAAAAATCAAATCAAAGAGAAAGTAGCCTGTCATTAAAGTATATGCATGTCGTAAAGTGCATCTCAACAACCAAATTAAGTTCGTTAAGTAAAAAATCGCGTGACCGTTAATTGTGTAAAAAATAGTTTTATGATAAAATACGTTTTTCTTATTAATATGCTTATATCGTAATAATTATTTAATTAAAATCGAACTACAATATAAAATGCATGGTTTAATGATAAATCTAAATTTACGAAATAAGAAAATAGATTATAATTTGTAATAAATAAGTAAAAAAAGTATGTAAAATGTATACTGAAATATATATTATCGAAAGCAGTATTGATTAAAATATATTTTCAACTTAATATAGAAGTCATTCGTCAGCCGTCGACAGAAAAAACGCAAGATATAAAAACCGTACTCGTTATTATTCAAATATCTTTAAGTTTGTCGGTTTTTAATTGAAAGCATCTCGAGTATACATGACCGAGAAAATGTTCATTTCTTGTTGTATTTCGACGTTTTCATTATGATTTCAACAGTTTTTTCTATATTCTTTTCTTTATTTCTCTTGTATTTCCTGTAATTTCCACTTTTTAATGGAATAATCAACATTTGAGAAACTTTATTTTAGAGACTAGGCATTCCATTTCTCAACATTTCAATGAATTTAGTTTGCAATTGAAGAACCTGTGAATCGAATAAATACTAATATATTAATTGTTACATTAAATGGATGTCTTTCATTAGGTAAAAATATTTTATCTAATCTCTTGTATAATATTCATTTATAAATGTGGGCAAAATTTTATGTAAATATAAAAATGTAATTTACGCATAAAAATGATAAAATTAACAAATTATTAAAAATATGTTAATCAACTTTAATATATAAATATAAACCAAATATTTTTATTTATAAATAACTAAATACAAAAAATTTGAAATATGTTTGACGAATTTTAATAGAAAATGATTGAAAAGCACGATTAATATTATTCAAGTTTTTTTATCAAAATAAATTTATTTCAATGGACAACTTAGTTTACATTAACAAACTTATATAAGATTTTTTCAATTGAAAATCTTCATTTTTAAATATTGTACCTAAAATATTTTGCAAGAATATTTGTAATCATTTATATATTTTATTTTATTTTACTTATATTTTCAATAGGAAAAAATCGAGAATTTTGAAAATTGATATTTTTGGTTTTATTTCTAAATTGTCTAATATAGAATTGCTTATATAAATAAATACTTTATAAATAATTGCTTATATAATAATTACTTATATAATAATTAATTTATTTTAGAAGTTTCATAATGAAATAAAACATAAAAAATTAACTCTTTGTAGTATCTTAACATTTTGACAAAATATATTCTTAACTTATTTCAAACAACTTAAATATTTTGTATATATTAAATTTTCGTATATTTCTCGTAAACTTTATAATTTCAAGATATCTGATTTATTTTTAGTAGATGAATTCAATCTTAGCAACTAGTTGCGATTACGAAAAACTCTAATGCATTACAATACGTAGGGGATTCGATAAGTAAGTGAAAGGTAGGTAGACAGATAGACAAAGAAAAAAAAGACAAAGAATGGGAGAGGAAATAGACGAACGATTGAAGCCCTTGGGAAATTCAAACTGCAGTTGTGCGGATCGATCGACTCGTTTAAGAAAGCATATTGTTGCCATTTTTTTTTGCTTTAAGCATTATACAAAAACGAAAACTCGAAACTCCAACTTCTCCACAATGTAAAAGATCTTGTCAATACAAATGTACAATTATAGGTATTTTTCGTGCCATTACTTTTAATTGTATTGTATCGCTAAAGAGAATTCAAGGCAGATCTAAGGTATTATATTGCTTTCTCAGTATATCAGTTAAAATGTTTAAGCTCGTATATTTCCATTTGAACTTTCATAATAAAGGATGTTATTTGTTCAAAGGTAATTCCTTGAAACTTAGAATGTAAAACTGTTTTGTCTGAGCATATATATATATATATAGAAAAATTAAATTGTAAATCTTCTCCTATGGATGTTAGTTAGGAAGTAAAATAAGAGCAAATCCGGAAAAGTTAAAAATACGAAATTTTCAAGAATTTTCAATTGTAGACATCATCCATACTTATCGGCAGCTACACATTTGTGAGATTATTGATGATGTATTGGTTTAGGACGGACACCATAAATAATGGAGAAACGATGAAAGCAATGATTGGAATTGGCCAAATTTAAACGGTGAAAAGTTAAAAAACCAGGCAGAGTAGTAAAAGAGTTTAAAAGCATACTTTTGCTAGAAGTACAGAGACCGACCAACCGTGAGAACGGACTTCCTGTAGCCTGGTCTAATTAGCCTGGCGTACTGTTGGTTGAAGGCCATAAAAATACCTGCTTTACGGGGCGTATTAGTAAAAAACTCACAAGAAAGGCCTTTTATTTCTCTGACTCCTTTTATTTTTCATCTTTTTCATTTTATTTAATGAACAGTCGTGGCTTGTAATTTAAAGTCTGATAAACAGAACATAGATTCTAACAACTTCATTGCGGTTATTGATTTTGTTGCTACAAAAATACTGGATTGCGAAATCAAATTGAAAAAGAAATTAAAAAGTATGATTAGATTTTTTGTATTATTGTATTTTTGACAATTTCGTGGTAGTGTCTCTGGAGTTTATAAATTGCTTTATTTTTCTTTAAATATTACACACCTTAATTGTTTTATTACAGTCGAAATGGATGACATATTTCAGTTTGAGATTTTGTCTTCGAATTAAATTGTTTTGATTGTTTTTTTAAATGAAATTTTAATTTTGAGAATATTTGAACAAATTTAATTTTAACATGAATATCAGTTATGCATGTACAATATTTTGCTGATATGTCAAATTCATAATTGTCAATAAATATAAATTTATTTTCTCGTTAAAAACATTATTTTTTAAATTGGCCTGTAAACATTGATAATCAATAAATACTAAATTTATTATAAAAAATTCTGATTACCATATTTACCGTATTGTAGAAATAACAATATTATACGAATATTGTTAGTTAGATATGTTATATGAGAAATAGCAAGATTAAGAAAGAATGTAAATTAAAAATTCTCGAAAATCATAAATAAAATTTTTGTCTGATTCTTTTACGGATTTAATGCAACTTAATGTAAGTAAAGAAATTTTTTCAGGACAATTTTTAATCGATAATTCGAAAACTTTCAATATCGCTTACGACTAAATTTAAATAAATTAAAAAATTAAATATTAAATTAATCACTTGAAATTCGGCAGGTTGAAAATATATATTTTAAACCATAAATTAAGTTTTATACAAGAGGTTTTTAGTTATATAAAATTAATTGAGCTGATTGAAAGCTTTAATTATAAAAATCGTTTAATTTTATAAAGAAAATGTGAGCGAGCAACTAAATCAATGAAATCAAAACTTTGAATAACATTGCAAATACGCTACTTTAAAAGTGTCATTTAAAGTATAATGTTTTTGAAACTATTAGGGCAGATGAATAATACATTTCATTACAACTGTTTACAATAGTCTGTTAAAATAAAGTACTAGAGCTTTAGTTTATTATCTAAGTGTAATTTAGACTTGTTTATCGTTGTTGATGTTGTGCTCTTGTCGTTTCAATTGCAGCTTGTTGTAAATGACGGTAAAGGCTTAGTGATACAATTTGATAATGAGGTTTGGTATTTTCAAATACATCAAGTCGAAATTATAACTAACGCTGAATGTCTTAGCAAATAAAAAATTATATATATTAAAATTTTTATTTAATCGCGTAAAAGATTACAACTATATAATTCTTTGTAAATTTTGCTACGACTCATTTTTGATAATAAAATTATTAGCTTTTATGAAGAGTGTGTATTAAAAAGTCTATTGGAAATGGATTAACGTAAAATAAAGTTAGCAAAATTTTAATTGAATATGAAATTATTACAGCAAAAATCGTAAAAATTCAATTTAAATGTTATATTTACGCATAGCAAAGATAAATGAGTGTGATGTAAAATGTTATGAATACTTCAAACTTTCATGAAAGATATTCTCTTGAGTCAAGGTTCTAACTAACGACTTTTGTCTCTGAGCTGTGGCAATATTCTAAGTCATAGTCTTTTCAGAGATACATTTCACTTCTCTAAATTAAACGGATGCTTGGTGACATCAGTCAGGCTTCCTAAACTATAGTTTTATTGTACTGTTTGTAAGCAGCTCATCTTTACTAAATTGTACTTACTTATCCATGCGTTTTTATACAACTTGATCTGTATTGATCCTGTATTACGAGAAACATAAAATTCTCTAAATAATTGAAACGCAAAATTTGCAAAACGCAAAATAAAAGTAAATTTTTATAGTATTTACCCATAATCAGTAGCAAACTAATACATTTAATATATTAAAAAATAGAGTTTGTATGTGTGTGTAACAAATTTCTTTCAATTATCCATAATTCTCATTCGAAACGATTGAAATAACAACAACGCAAATATTATTACGATGTTTTTCAAAAGTAATGGTATGCGTAGTTCAATTTTTCATTTTAAACTAAAATCTTCTCGTTATAAAATATTTTCGTTTATACCAAAAGCTTTAATTTGCCAGCTAGTTTTTTCATAATAATATACGTCAATTTATTTCCTGTTTTCTTTTTCTGTACTTAACTTCACTTAGAATTTGAAGCTTCTTACAAAATATCAAATACGTAATCTTTTGAAAACTATTTAAAAAATTTTTAAAAGTTCTTATTTACAGCAAAAAGAATACCTAGTACTATTCAAAAATATTATGCCATATGATTACTCAAAAATCCGATTGTTTTTTATTATTGCATATTTTTAAATTAACTTAAAAATTTTTTTTAAATTATTTAAAAAAATGCATATTATTAATAAAGATAAAATACAAATTTCTAGTATTATATACTGAATTTCCGAAGCATTAATATTTTTATGGATTAAAACGCAGCAAGTTTATTCTTCAATAAAACAAAATCCATAATAAATCTTGTGGGTTTGAGAAAGAAAAATTAATTTAAAAAAATTGAATTATGAAAAAGGGAAACTCAATTTTCCATATTCTTTTAATTATATCTATCATGGTAATAGTATTAAAAATAATAACAACAATAATAATAATAATAATTAAAAAAAATTTTAACTTTGAATTGTCTATCAAATGTATCACGAAAAACAAATATGAAATTCTTTTTGAATGCAATAAATGTACAGAAGAATGAAATATTACGTCAATTATCAATTATAATCCTGATACTACAAATGTAGCTCATGTAGTGATAATTACTTAGCCAGGAGATTTTTTACTTAGCCAGGAAATTTTTTAAGAAGAATTCTTCTTGCAGTGAAGCGTCCACTATTTTTCAAAATTTTTTCTGGGAGGCTTTTTCTTTCTCCTTTCTTGGGCTGCATTTGTAATAGATCCCTTACAAGGATTTTTTAAACATTTCACTTACTAGGATCTCTAGTCTGTACTTCTACTTATTTCGTTGTTCCGTAGTATTCTTCTTTAATTTTTTCGATTTTTCTTAAAAAAGTTTCAAATAAATAATATTTGAAAAAATAAAAACTTAAATGTGCAGAAAAGCATTCGAACTTCGTATAAAAAGTACTTGTCTTTTTTCTCAGCTGATCAATATTCTGCGTTGCTCATTTCTCATAATATAGATCAAAAACACACTTCGGCAACTCTGAATATCTTTTATGGTAAAATTTACGTGGGGATTTTCGCGTGTTAATGTGTGTATCTTACATTGGCGCAATCCGATTATCATATTAACAGGTATCGAATTCCTGATCGAGTCTCGGTCACAGTGTTTGAAGCCTTAGCTTAGCTGAATGTATGAGGCCAAGGAAGTTCGGTGCTACCAAGGAAGTACCGGTTAGAAGAGCTTGACTTTTGTCACTTGAGGATTCGTCAAATGAGTAGCACGTGACTTGCGCACGCACGTGCTTCCACAAGTTCAAAGGTCTTTCCTCACTTCGAAAATTCCGCGTATCGCTATTAACATACAAAATGAAATGCACCTCGGTATCATTATGTATGACACAACATCAGTTTCTTCTCTCTTTCTCTCTTGCTAAGTCTCACAATTTAGCATCCACGTGTAAGTACTACTAAGCGGGCGAAACTACGGCAGGTTCTGCATTGACTGCTGTTTGCCTTCTTAACTGTTTTGCCATCTCTGATATAAATGCTAATTTCGATGATGATTTTGAGACTCTCCGTTAACCTTCGTTTATAAATAAAAGCAATCGAAATTCTTTTCGTTCGCGTATATCCTCATTGGTTTTCAGATTTATGATTCTAAACAATATTGCCAGTGCTATGCTTTACTTGCTCAAATCATCCATTCTAACGCAGCGAATAATACAGCAAACAGGTAGAATTCTTAAAATTAATTAAATCTTTCTTTTTTCATTGTCTTAGTAAGCAATTTATTTTTTGTGTTACCGTCAAAATACAAATTTTTATTATTAATCTTTTGTCATAATAGCAATTTAATTTATTGTTTATTTTATTTTTAATATGTAGCAAAAAAGTAATATTATGAAAATAAGTTATCTATTTGTAATTATATATAGTAAAAATTTATAATCATTCTTATTATTTGGCATATATATTATAAATGATAATTTTATAGTTTTTATTGCTATTAACGATATCTTGGAAAAACGTAATAATTCGGTACTGAAGGTATTTTTTTTATCAACGCACGTTAAATTATCATAATTGCGTTTTGTTCAAAGTGGAAGTATTAAACTCATTACTCAGCAGATTTAAACTGATACTACTTTAGACGTTGAAAAAATGGAAGTTTTGCCAAAATACTAATTGAATTTTAAGTTTAGCACTTCTTAGAAACGAGGAAATACACCGGCGCTGAGATAGAGCCAGTTACTGTAAGTCCTTGCAAGCACATAAATAACGTACAGATAAATAGAAAATTTAATTCAAGTACTATAATAATATAGTAATAAAAAATTAAGTGTTAATTAATGTTTTTCAATATTATTTCATATTAACTGTAACAAAATTTGAATCAATATTTCTAAAAAAGGTCTGAAGCATACATATACTACAGAAAAAGTAGAAAATGTAAAATAAACGAATATTAAATGATAGTAAATATTCAAATCGAATATACATATATCGTCTATTGTCTCTTACGATCTATTTAATAAGTAAGATAATTTTGAGTAAAACCATTTTTACCTAAGATGAACTTTATTCCTAACAAAAGAATTCTTGTACATTTATTTCACACGCAATAGTTAGTAATTAGTCTGAAAAAGAAGAATTTCTTTATTAACCTTTTATACATATATATATTCTGCAATAAAAATTATGTATGATTGATTTATTTATAAAATAATACATTTACGCACTGACATGGCGTCTCGATTTGAAAAATTTTTTCTTATTTTTGTTAATAAATAAAAGCTAGATACTTTGAAATATTGATGCAAAATTTATATATATAGAGAAACATAATTTAGAATTTTATTTTATTATATAAGAAGAAGAGCATTCATAATAAATGAGAAAAAATAGTAAAATATGGAAATGTTTTCGTACAAATTTATTTCTATTCAATCCTAAAGGTACACTTGTATTTTCTATGATTAAAAAAACATTCATTCGAAAACTCGAAGTTTAACTATATACATTTATCTATTTAAATCTAATTTTTCGTGATGTATAATCTCTAAGTTAACAATTTCTTATAATGATACTAGAATTTATAAAATATGTGCAGTATATTAACGTGAATACCAACTAAATTATTCATATATTTAATTGAATCATTAAATAATAAAGTTTGATACATAAACTTTAAATAAATTTTTTATAGGAATATTTATTTTAGCTTTAAAAAACAAATTATCACCACATATAACAAGTTAGAAATATTGCTCTCATAATAATTAAGAACGATTCTTTATTTTTTTAAAATTGAATAAATTTATGAGTGATTGATTATCTTTGTTAAATTTTTTCCAATAATAATATTTTTTATATAAAATATATGTGAGTATTAAATTTTTTGTGTATTGTAGTATATATATGAATATTCTAAAAATATTTTTAATATTATATGTAGGGACGATGTCTGACACGGTCAGTAATGATATAATAAAATAATTCATTAATCTTCATAATTTGTGCTTTATTAAATATTTTTGTTAACTTAGTAAAATTACTTATTTAGATAATAAATTGCTTACTAATGAAATATTAATTTAAAATAAAATATTAAAAATATTTAATTTAAAGAATTATCTTCAAAATTTTATTTAGTATCCATAAAGTAGTTTATATCCATAAAAGTATAGATTATAAGTTGCAGTTTAAAAATGAGAAATATATTACAGAAGTGAATAATTTTATGAAACATATGAATCGTTCAAATTTTACATTTTGTTTATAAATTTGAAAGTGTATTTTTATTGAGCATTCAAAAATTTGCAAAGGAGATCAGCTTTAACTTTACTGAAAGCATAAACAATGAAACATCTAATAAATAAGACTTATCTTTAAATAGTATATGTATGTAAGGTAATATATTTAATAGATTTTGTAACATTAATTGCTGATTAACTTTACACAGTAAAATTTAGCATCTGACACAGTTGCTTAATATTTATGAAATAAGAAACAAAATATAAAATATTACAAAAAGTTTTTTCTATAAATATTTCATTTCACGCTTATATTCAGATAATGTTTTTAGCATAATTATAAATTTATGCATAATAAAAAATTAAAAATAATATTGACGTTAAATTGCAATGCATTAATTTCATTTACATTTTTTATCGTAATCAAGAATTTAATTTTACTCATAGGAATATGTATCACTTTACGTATTATAAAATTCAGCTTATTTTGAGTTTCTAAGATATTATTTAATTTTTAATTTAATATTAATTAAATTTTCAAAAATTTACTGTAAATGTAAGCGATACTTTGCATATGATTTTTTCAGATTAATTGTGTAAAAATTCTATTGAACAAATGTATAAGTAAATCTACATCCGTATAGTTAATTTGTGTATTTTCTACTTTTAAGTTAAAAAATGCAAAATTAGCTAAAAAACTTTATATAAATAGTATTGTTATAAACTTTTACATAATTTTATTTATTTATAACTTTTTTAATAATTTTTTTATTTCGAAATCACTAACATATCATTTGTTTATTGAAAAATGCCTTAAACCGATAAATATTGAACTGAAAGCGTAAGTAATAATATTTATTTGTATTAAAACTATGAGCAATTTAATACTAGAAATATCAGGTAGCTCGTGTTTTCGCGCTTTATACCGTTATTGCGAGATTGCACAAAAACGAGAGGAGTGCTTAAAAAAGTAAAAATAACAGTGTATATATATATATATACTTGGTTGTATTTCGAAAGTTTTTTCAAATCTTTACTGTAGCATTACATAATTTGAAAATGATAATTAAGTTAATATATTTGATTTAATTTGAGACAATTCATGACGCGCATCTTTTGGAAGACAGATAATGTTCATGTACCTTTAAAAGAGTTTACTAACAAATATGACTCTTTTAATTCTACATCTGCCTGAATATCAAAAAACCTTTCAAATATTTAAACTAAATTTTAAAGTAATAAAATTAGTTGAAATTATATGCATAAAATCATATTTTTATATCCGAGATATTATCAAATGTAGATGAATCAAAGTTTCTCCGTACAATTGAAGAGAAAGAGGTATAAGACCTCTATGAACTTTAAGAGTAAAGAAAATGCAAGTTCTATAATAAAATAAAATGATTATGATTATTTGCAATTCAAAGTACACTTAGTCGACTACCTTTCTATCTTTTCTTTAAAAACTTGTTCACGCCCTAATTATAGAAACTTATCCCATTACAATTTTACGTTGACATCGTATTTACTCATTCACGCGAATCCTTAATTATATTACTTCGATTCTCTAACAACTTGTATTTTCCAAAAGGTCGTTAATTGATAGATGCAACAATTTAGTAATTGTATGTTATTAAAATTACTATAGTAACTAAAATTACTGTAAAATCATATGGTAAAGGAATAAAATTAATATAATAACAAATGTGATATTTATGAATTCATTATTACTTATATTATATTTTAATACTTGTTAGTATTAATTTTTAATAAAATTTATATTTAAATAGTTTAAACTTTATTTGAAAGCTTATAAATTATATTATTAGAAACTGTATAACATATTAATTTAATATAAAATTATGAATTTAAAATTTACAAATTTTATAATATGCATTTAAAAATAATAGATTCTCCTAGTATAATATAAAACAATATAATATATTTTATTTTGCTACGGTAAAATAAAAGAGGAAAAGACAGAGATAGAGAGAGAAAGCAAATTTATGTAAATAAATGATACTTGATCGCGTGTGAATATTGTACCTTTTACTTTATAGTTTTTCCAACTTTTAAATCAAACTGTTAACCAAATTATTTAAAAATTATATATTTGTATTTTAATTTAAAATACTAATACATCTGTAATTGGTGCATACACTGTTAAAATAAGTTTTTATTGTACAATATGTATATTTTATTATGGTAACTAAAATTTGAATGTAATTTATTGCTTTATCCGACTTTAGCATGAACTAGTTAGTACTCAGATTTAAGTAAAGTAAACGTGATACTTATTACGTATGTAGAAAGAAAAATGCAAATTAGATGCTGTCAATCAAAAATAAGTTTCTGATATCTCAATCTATAACTTATTAATTAAGGAATTTATGTAAATATTTTGGATTCATTGCATTAAAGAAAATTATTCACTATTTTTAAATATTAGTTCAAATGTCATAAATTAGTCTATCATAATTTTGAAGTTATACACCTTATCATTATTGAACATTACTGAATTTTAAAAAGTATATAGTTTAAAACATTTGCTTCTATTTTTTAAAAAATCTTATTATATATCATGTAACATTTAATACCTTTTAAACTAAAAATAAAAAAGATAGATCACGAAAATATAAATAAAAGCTCTGTAAAAACAATTAAAAATATAAACGTATTTAAAAGTAGTTTCTCGTGAATATTGAACTGAGTACCTCTGTTAATTACATTTGAATAATTTAAGATTTGTTTTAGTTTTCTTGAATTTTTAAAGTAGTTTTTTAGAATAGATTATCTTATGTCAATAATTATAAAATTTATATTTAGATGTAATTTGTTTTGGAAATTTTAGAATTAAAAATAATTATTTATGAAGTAAAGGTGAATTAAAAATAAATAATAATAATTTATTATTCATTTAATTTAGAAATTTGAAGTAGATTGTGTAATGAAATATAATTTTTATTTAGAATTAGTTGAAACATGTTAATAAAATTTTAAATCTTAATATCTTATACGTAATACAAATATACAAATATATAAATATATATAATAATTCATAGTATAAATTATTAGAAATTAATATTATTATTATTATTTAAAGTAAGCTTATCATGAATTGAAAACTTTTCCAAATGTAACTTTTTAAGCATTGTTTTAATAATTCTATTTACTATTATTATTTAGAAAAATAAAGTTAAAAATTATGAAACTCGTATTTCGGTACAAAAATAAAAACTGAAAAAAGATTTTATGCTGCACACTACTAAAACATTTTATCATTTGAAAATAAAAATGAGATCTTTTCATTTCAGTCAAAACTTACTTTACAAATGCAGAAATGAAATCCTTTGCAGGTGACAAAGGGCGAAATATTTCTCACGAACACATTCACCTATGACTGCAAATAGAATAAAGAAGCTTGGTTTTCATCTCAGATTATTATCGAAATGTCAAACTGCGCATAAAACGGGAATATAATAATAACAGTAGTCGTTTCTCGCAATATACGAGGAAAAAAGCACTGCATTGTATCAATGTTATGGGAATAGTTTCTGCTGTTTTTTCTTCATCTCGCATGGGGTGACATTAATATTTTCAAGAAACAGATAGAGAGCATGCAAATAACAAAATTTTCAATGACCTGAGCTCGATTGTATCTGTATCAGATGTTAAAAATTAATAAATCATGCTATAAGTGCAATTATTATTTCTTGATGGAGCGAAGCAAATATGTACGATAGCTACTACATATACTTTAGCGAACATTCTATGGTTCTTCTATTACTTATAAAAGTACTCTTTCCAAATTTAATTCATTAAGCGAAATAAATAACATAACATTACTTTCCTAATGAGCTGTAAACGTAATTGGTAAATTTATTATTGATTAGAAGAATTTTTTTAAATTTAATAATTTTTTTAGCAGTGCTTCATGCAAAATCTATAAGTTCAATCCTAATAAGAGAGTATAAATTATGTATAATCACCGAAGCTCTACTACAAGTCTTTAAATTTTCAAGAAAATATTTAATGGCACAAAACTTATCGCCAAGTCGTATTACCAAAATTGAGTGATCAGAATTATATATTTGCTTAAAGTTACATCGTTTTCTTATTTATCATTTTATAATTATAATGGAATAAATAAAAATTTTGTTTGTTTCCTAAAGAAACTTGCTGTATCGATTATTTAAAAAAATTTTGAATAGTAAAGACATTAATAATGCGGTATTGCACGCGGAGGTAAGGAGTAATTCATACTAGAGACACGTATGTGTTTCATCCCGAAGCGGTTTACTGGATTCGTGAGTATAGCTGTGTGTATCGACCATGTGTACTATACGGTTATAGCAAGCACAAAGGACTCACTTAAGTACTTGTCTAATATTATGGCCGTCACTTAGGGAAATGTGCAATATAACAATGCAGAGGCATAGCCAACTCGTGAAGAATTTTCGTGTTATTCTCTCGGCATACCTACCGTTTAATTATAAACACATTAATCCTATAATTATTCAGAATGTCTATATTATATATTATAATTATTATTAGAATGATTTTTATTATTCACTCGTGAATTCTTAGATTATTGTTATTATTCCCCTAAAATCTCATGCTCTACTATTTTATTCTCATTACTAAATCATAACTAAGCCGTATTAAATTACTTGGTTCGATAATCCTAGTAACATTGGATAAAAAGAAAAATTGCTTAAACTTAGAAATATTTAAGTATTCAAATTTCCCATTCTAGTCAATCAATTTCATTTAAATATTATTGACAGTAATTTATTTTTTAATTTTTAACAATTTTCTTATAAGCGCACAAGTTGCTTAAAATTATTATGTTTACATTAATAATTTATAATTTATTTTAGACATAATAAAAATATGCCCCTTCTAAATGCAATATTTTTCTAATTGCTTTATTACTTTATTTTCACTATACTATATATTATTATATAGAAATATTTACATTTCTTGATCTTGTTTAAAATATTTATAAATCTTTTTTACAAAAATATTCTTAAAATTTAATTATACCTTGGCATTGAGAACAAGTAAAATTTTTACATATTTTTAACACTATTATAAAAATATCTTTTGTAATGTTAATTCTTGTATTTTTAACTATGCTTTATTTGCTAATTTTATAATTTACCATAACAATATGTGAATTATAATGCTAGAAAAAATAATAACTCTGTTCTTCTACATAAATTTAATCGTTTATTTTGAAAATAGCTTTAGTGCAATGAGTGAACGCTTTTACACGAATTTTAAAATTATATTCATCTCATCAATTTTTAAAATTAAATTCATCTTTTTGTCTATCATGATTATTGTTCAACAATGTCTTATTTTAGTTAACTTTGAATTTTTAAATACACGATAAGTTAATTCAATATATTTTTAAAACCAATTTCTTTTTAAATAAAAGATTTAATAAAACATATATTTAATATTTAATTAATAAATTTAATAAACAAATAATATTTGTTCGATAATTAACAAATATTTAAATGAAATAAAGATTACTATTTTAGGATAAGCTTCTTTATTGATTAACGTAGATCAATTATTTAATTATAATTTATTTAAATACATGATAAAAATTATCAATATTAAAAAAAAATATTTAATAATTTGATATTAAATAAATTTCAGGTAGAAAAGGTATTTCCAATCATTATCAGATAAATAAAATCAGTCCCTATTTAGTAAAATAACTGTTACAAAACTTCAAAGTACTCTAATATACTTTTTTCTTCATAATTTAAAAGTTAATAATTTTTCATTTGTTCATATAGAATATTCCATCATACCACGTTTTTTTTTATAATATAGGTTCTGAATCATTCGATGTTATTTTTTAGTTAAGAAATCATGTAGTTATATATTTCAAAAATTCTATGCGTGTAGTTTGCAAACAAAATCATAAAAAAACATTTGTTACTCCATTTGAAGCTCACATATATTTTTCAATATTAGGTTTGAGATTTTTTGTGTTATATAAACGTGCTTTTTATGATTTATACTTCATAAAAATACTTTCATAAAATTATATAAATTTTTTATATTTTTACATGGTAGTAACTTATTAAAAATATATATCATCATTTATTTTTTCGGTTTAGTAAATCAACTATGATAAGAAATAATTTTTTTTAACAATCCAAATATTTTCGTGTATAAATTTTATAATTTATAATCTTTTAACCAATAGAAGCTTAGAATTTTTTGAATTATGTAATAAATAAGTATAAATTTTAATATGAATATTATTATTTATACATACGTTTTCATGATATATACGAATCTTTTCAAATTAACAATTATTTAAATGAAAATTAATCTAACATTTGTTGATTATAGCCTTCAAAGTATAATACATAAAATTTGCTTAGTTTCTAAATACGAATAAATATGTTTTACAGATCTTATTAAAATTTTTTTAATTACAGACTATGAACTGATTTTTAAACTAACTGATGGAACCATAACTTTAAAGTATTTATTTAACATCGAAAATGTTGATGTTTAAATAGCACTCAGTTACAATATATATTTTACGATCAACTACGACAGTCAAGTAATTATGAAACCCAGAATTTATTGAATTTACTAATTTTACAATAGATGATGTGTGTTTATTTTTTACTCGTAATTGATGAATTACATAAAATTTAACCTTTAAAGGTTGTAATTCTTAAATAATTTAAATGTATATGCATACGAATTTCAATTTCAGAGATTTGTTGGAGGATAAAATATTTTTAAATTCATATCTACATTTCTCATGTTATGGTACTGCATCTATTTTAAAGTATAATTTATTTAACATATTCTTTGAAATTAATAAAATTACCTGACCTTTGATTTTAATTTATTATTCATTATTTTGTTCATAAAATGCGATGTGAAATATTTTCTCTGCTGAAAACAGTAGAAATAAATTGAAGGCTTTTTTACAGATAAACACAAATTTGGAAATGATTAAATTATCACGTACTGTTATATAAACTTTTGGATGTTTTTAACCAAAATAAATAATGTACAAATTTATAAACCTTTTCATATTTTATATTTACGTGTAAAAACATACTAAAATTAAAATTTTCATTTTTATTATAGAAAAATTTTAATTCGAATTCAAATTTTAGTTCAATTTAAATATTCTTACATCAAAAGCATCATATAGTAATCTACTGATTAAAAAAAATTTTAAAACCTATTGTTTAAAGCACATGCTCTTTGGTTGTACAATTGAAAATTTATATTGAATTCTATGAATTAGTTAGTAATATTTAATGTTAATAATGCGTAAACATAAATATTCTAATTAAATGATTTATAGTATTGAATATAATAGTTTAATTTAGAAGATAATAGGAAGTTACATTCAAATGAGTTTGAGTGTAGTATGTAAATTTTCTATAATCGGAGAGATAAGCATGTATTTTGATGAACCTAAATGCATTAAAAAATCTACAAAAATATATCATAATAAAAATTTCCAAATTAATTTTTTTAATTGGAAAATATACAAAATAAAATTTTTATTATTCTAACAACATAATAATAAGTAAATTATATGCTAAATTACATTAGTATTGTGGATGCCGTTTGATTATAGTGATGTGCATAATAATTATAAAAATTTGATATTTTTCATATCTATAAAAAATTAATTGCATTTAATCAATAAAAGTAAGTAAATTTAAAGAATGAGTTATTTTAAGTATCTTTTAATTTGACAATTTATTCGATTCGGCAACAAAATTATTTTTATTTTATTCGTGACTCTTAAAACTAA
Organism: Platyscapa corneri; assembly: GCA_018907185.1. NCBI lineage: Eukaryota > Metazoa > Arthropoda > Insecta > Hymenoptera > Agaonidae > Platyscapa > Platyscapa corneri. Next base: position 2,625,197 of record JACCHW010000004.1, read on the forward strand.
ACACAATTCAAATAAAAATAATTTTATTCTATTTTATTATTATACAGTCGAACGTCATACTTCCTCTTATACGCGTAATGTGCTAAATCAATTAAAGTTTTACGTAAATATGCAAAATAAAGCAATAGCATTAGTACCTTCTCTTTCTTTTTCGTTATCATATTCTCTAATCTGGTCACTAAAATCTGCATGTAAACTACAATCTGCTCTACTAATGTGGTTTGTAAAGACGACAATGCAAAACAAAAAATTTAAAACAATGGTGTGCAGTGCTTTGAATTGAAAGTAGTGAAAATCCGTGATTAGTTGTTGGTAAATAACTTTTGAACGTATACAAATAGGATGATACGCACGTTTGTGCGCACGTGTGTGTCTGTTTATTTATACGTACATAGTAAAAGAGCTCTCAGAAAATATATTTACTGTGCGTACTGTGTTTCTCAAACGCAAGAATGACGAATACATGTAATGAAAGACCCTTGTACACTCATAGTGCGAGTATATAATAAAATGTAATCGCAAAATATCAGTAAAAAATATACAAGAGAGACTTAAAGAATTTTAAAAAAATTTAGTGACAATGCACGCGTTACTAAATGCTAGATGTGCTAGCAGATATTTTATCATTAGAAATTTTAAGGCTGTAGTTACTGTTTCATTTTCTACATATTTTAAACAATAAAAACGTCTAATTAATTCATTATTGAAATATCATTATTGATATTTAATTGCGATATTTCATATATCAACAATTATTGAAAAATCCTTATATAATGTCATCGCCTGAAGTATTATTACATAACCACTATCAATAATTTGAACGATGGAATGCATTAAAAAAATTCGCTTCATTTTTTATGAAACTACAAGCTCTTAAAAAGTTCTTAGAAGTTTTTAAACATGTTGTTGAATGAATTGAGAAATGTTCACTATTTTGATTTTCAATAAGACGTTTATTAAACCAACTCTTAATAACTTCAATTAAGTATTTTAAGTTTTCGGTTTTATTTCCTAAAAATGTAGAAATTTGTTTCAATCTTTCATGTTTTTGTAATCGTAGAGTAGATATAAAAACGTAAAATTTAAAATTCTATCGCTTAAAGCAAAAATTTATCAATACTTAAAATTGTTTCGGCGACTTTCTGAAATATTGTAGAGAATACGTTTGCACATGTTTTTACATACCACTACCACTATATATATTTTGAAATTATCTTACTTAATATAATTAGTCGACTATTTTAATATTATTATAAGCTTTTTAGAATTATATAATGGAATATTTTTTGCAGTTAAAATACTTTCAATTATTGCGGGTAATTGAAAATATTTTAAAATCATTAGATAAATGAACATATTGTTTAAATTTATTCAATTAAAAAATCAAAATTTGTCTTATAACAATTTTATCTGATTATTAATGTTTTATTAAAAATATGTTTTTTATTTATTTTTCGAAAAAGTTTGTAAATTATTTATGGCGTACATTTTTTTGCTAGGTTACCATGCTATACTCGAGTAATCTTAAAAATTCAAGGTTTCATAGACTGCTTTTGAATTATTTAACATTAATTTTAGATTTTTTTATAAAATCGAAGGTCCTTCTTTATCCTTTTTGACAATAATCATTTTATCTATTTTCAATTAATGCTTTAAATAAAATATGACAGTACACAAATCTAAAACTTATGTTTTAAAATATTGGTAATATGTGTGTACTTATTATTATATTTTATTTTTGGATTTAGTTATCATAATACGATATTTATTTTTTCATTTGCACATAAATTTCTATGTACATCTACAGATATATGTTCCAAAGCATCTAAAGCCTCATTTCTTTGTGCTCATTTGCGTTAGAGTATAAATCTTTTTCAACGACTCCCTCCTTACCTATCATACAAGCATCCATCTTATTTTTTTCTTCGTCAATATAAATTATACTACCAAAATATTTTTTTATTCTTTTCACATAGTACTAACACAATTTAAGTAGTCGACATTTTTTATAATTTTTATCAGATTAAGTCGATATTAAACCGAAATTAAATAATTTCTTAAATTACATATTACAATATTATTATTTTATTTTTCAATTTTATAAATTTTTAGTTTTATTTGCGTATCATTAGGTTTTATTTTTCATAATTTATGAATAGAGTTAAAGAATTGGCTATCAGAAGTTAGTAATAATTTTTATGCAAGAAGAGAAAAATACTTAATTTTTTATTTGTACTTTTGTAATTATTAATTTTATAGATTATTAATCTATCCATTCATAATATCGATCATAATATAAATTATTTTTTAACATCGTTCATAATTTATTTAATCTATGATCACCTATGAATAATACTTTCACCGTTGAAATTTTTAATATATTTTTAATATATTTAATATATTAAATATTTATTTTAACTTATTTTTGCACTCACAATAACTTATATACTCGCATAAAATGCAGTAAGAACAGATAATTTTATTTAAACATTTATATGTACTCTATATACTTTTATTCTAAATATGTTAATGTCTGTTTTAATAAAATATTTAGTATTTTCGTTAGGAAGTCCAAATTGTAAGTTTTTTTGTCAACTTTCATTAGGGTCTTTCTAATTATTTGTTTTTCGTATTTTTCTCAAATAAATTTCATATAGATCACTCCCATGGTATATTCAGTAATACAATTACCTTATAACAATTATAACAAACAACTTATAACAAATTAATAATGAGACTTCTTTTTTACATAATCAATATTATTTTTGAATTATCATGTATCGAATTTTGATTAAATAAGTAACAAATTAATTAGCAAATTTTATTTTATTTTCAATAAATTCTATATATTATTGATTTTGTTATTTTATTAAAGATTATATCCATTAAATAATCTTTGATAATTTAATAGTGGCTTTTTAAATATACTTTTGTAATATAAAAAAAAGTTGTGTCTTTTATTAAGTATTTGAAAAATTCAATTCTTAATTTTTTTCTTATTTTTCATATTGTTGAGATTTATTTAAATAAATCTCTATACATAGATATAGACGTATTCTTTATCGGTACATATTTTCAATTTTTTCTTTAAGTTCTCAATAATTAGTATACTTCAAATTACATCTTTCACATATTTATTGGTTACACCTTAATATTTTACCGTTATTATAATCATATATAGGATTCGATTTCGAAAATTATTGTATCATATTTTGTTGTATATTACTATTCATTTATTTTATTTTTAAATCACTTTTTATCTTATTTCACGAGATGCATTATTCATTTTCTACTGATGTTTACTTTTTCATAAAAATAACTTAGTATATATGTATAAATGTTTTTAGATATACCGGCTTTCCTTTAGTGTAAAAATAACATAATTTACATATGTTCTTATAATAATCAATTATTTAATTATATAATTTTTTTAAATGATACATTTAAATGATATTTTATTTTTTTATATAAATGATAAAGACAGATCATACCTTAATATATAATATTTCGAGTGACTTGCTAAAGCTTTAGTATGATAATTTTAAAGCCATTGCAATTGTATCTAAATTATTTTCACGTTGCAGACAAAAGATAAATTGAGAGTAACAGAGAGGGACAGAATTTGAGAGAGAGAGAGAGAGAGAGAGAGAGAGAGAATGTTGAATAGAAATATATCGAAGAACGAAACCATCGGAGAATAACGATAGTTAAATGCAATATTTAATATTGATGCTATACACGCTTCTATGTATATGTATATATATATATATATATATATATTGTCACGATTATATTGAATTAAAATGTTGCTGGTTATAATGTGTTATTTCTTGTAGAAAATCTTTGTTAATTAGGATTTTACTTGGTGAAAGTGTGGGACTTATAAAGAACTTATTAAACGACAAGTAATCATTATAATATACATAATGTTATAATAACCTGCGTCTAAAGTGGTATTTAACACGGCTATTTAACCATCTATGTCAGTTACGGGAGAGGTTTTATTGTTTATTGTTGTATAAAAATTATTTTACCAGGAAGTCATTAAAAAAATCTGGACAAGTAATAATATTTGTTTTAAACATAAATATAAAAAAATTAAAAAATTAAAATACATGATTCATATTAATAAAAAATAAATGTTTTTTGTGTTGCATAAACATAATTTTAATGCTACACTAAAAATATAAATTAACAATTTTTAGCGTAAGTTTCATTGCTTACTATTATTTACTATCTAATATAGTAAGACAGAAATAAATAAATTTAAGGTAATGTGTTAAAAAAAAATTTATTAAAAATGTAACAGACCTATATATCCACATGATAGATTACAGGTATTTTGAGACTCATATATCATTTCTATACAATAAAATTCAAATTCTTAGACATTTTTATCATTCATATTTTGATAAAAAATATTGATAAAAATGTATTTTTATCTGTATAAGAGATGTATTACATTATACAAATTTTAGTTTATGAACTGATGTTGAGTTTATTTTTTCTGTTCGAATATCAATATATAAGCTACTCATTGAGAAGTCTTTTATGTATTTAAAATTTTTTATATAAATATTTTTCTTAAATGTAACATGATGATGATTTCTTTCACCGTAAAATGTCTTCAGACTATTTATCCATAAAATAATTACACTGTATAATATATAAATAGTAAATCTATGCAATATATATTTGATATATCTATACTACATAAGTAGTATGTGTTTCAAAATATATAATATGATATTTTTCATTGGCTATATTATAATTAAACTTATATTTATCAAATTAAAATCACCTGTTTTATATTTATAAACTTATCTTCAAATAAAGCTGACTTCACAGACTTAAAAACATTTATCATGATGAAAAGAAAATTGGTTGATTCTAAATAAATTAAGTTAAAAATTTTTTTACACAGCAAAGTAGAAATATATTCCTAAATTAATTTATTTTTACACGAATTAATGAGTACCAGAAAAAAATTAATTAACTGCTATCTAAAATTATCTACTTAATAAGAAAAATAATTTCTGAACAAATTTTAATAATTTAAAAATAAATATATAAATATATAATGTGGATTGATATTTGAAATTTCTTATCATAGATATTGTAAAATTATGTAATTCAAATATTATCATACAATAATTGAGTTTTTAATTATAGGATAGGAATATGTTTGGAATTAATATGTAAATACAAGCTTATGTTAAATTAAATATTTTATAGTGAATACCGATATTTATGTAAATACATTTATAGTTTTTCAGTTATTTTTTCCTTCATGCTTATTTTTATAACCTTTTCCATAAGTTAAATAAAAGATTAAAATAAAGAATTTTATTTCGATTGTTACATGTATTTATTATTAGATTCTTCCAAATATAATTATATGTATTTATTTTAATTAATAATAAATTGAATGCTAAAATTAAACATTATGCATCAAAATGATAATTGAAGTTTTTATTAATAATAATATATATATTTAGAGATTTTATAAAAATTCTAATTTAATGAATATTTGTAGAAAGGTAATGCAAATATATATTTAATAGCATTAATCTATCCTAATAAATTTTTAACTATTTGAAATGCAGATACTACGAATTCAAAATCAATATTTTAAAGTTTAAAATAACAATTATAATATCATTGACATTCTCATTTTTATGTTTCGAATTTCAATGAGAATCAAAGAGGATTGTTCGAATATAAAGTTACTTTTTTTCAATTGCATTATGAGTTTATACATTGAAATCTATTAGAGGCTTAAAATACGTTTCAATACTTTAATAAAATTTAAGATTCAAATTAAAAATTTTTTTGATTAATCCAAATTATTTGATTATTTTGCAAACAACTACTGTTAAGTGTAAATTATTATTTAATATTCAATATAGAAAATCAACATTATTCATAAATAGCTATCTTAAGATATATATGTTAATGGAAATAATTTATTTATAAATATTATTATTTAAAATATTTCATTTTTATAAATATTTTAAATATTGAGTAAAACTTATTAAAAAATAAAGATAAAAATATTGTATACAAATTGAAAAATTTTCGCAACAAAAAATGTAGAAAACAGTATAAAAAACTTATGTGTTTAGATTATATACGATAATAATAACAATTTCGATAATAACGCTTTTGGAAAATATATTCACGTAACTCTATATAATATATCTATTAATTGTGTCCAAAATTTTTTATGTATAACATTTGATTTTTTAGTTTACATGTACATATCATTATTGATTTATTTTTATTTTGTTCGCAAAATTTATGACAAGTATACATATTTATATTCATATATAACAAATAAATAATTTTCATTTTTTAAATACTAATTAAAATAAAAGCAATTAATCTCTTAAATTTATTTCATGTTTAACTTATATAAAATTTAAAAAATTTTAATAATTATAAATCTTTACTTTCACACTTGTTCCTTTTTTTATATATTTAGAATAAATCGATGTTACTCAAATTAATACATAAATAAAAAAAATTAATGAAATTTAGTTATTTATAACGAAATTTGAATAAATATATTTACAATATAAGAAATAAACATATTTTTTCTTTTTCGAGGTTTTTTTATTATAAAAGAATTTTATCTGTTAATGAATTATTTTTCTTACTCTGCTCCATGAAAATTTTCTGCATCTGTATTGTGATTGATTCAAGTAAAATAGCCTCCTTGAATATCTAATCACCATAAAATGAACTCAATTTACTAGCATTTTGCAAAATCCTTTCGATATATACTAGTTTTAACTCTATACACTCATGTCTTGTACAAAAAGAGAAAGATTTCATTTTATATAAAGGAACACAAAGAAGAAATAAAAGGCTTATAGTAAGATTATCATGTGCTAAGATTTCTTTAGCTTCTTTGATTATTTTCGAACAAAGCTTCTTCGTAAAGTACATATTTATACGTATATGTGTGTATGTGTATATATATGTATATATAATATTATCTGTATAAAAATGCCTTAAATACTTAAAAAATGAAACTAAAAACGAAATAAATTCATAAAATAAACTCAGAATTGACGTTTAACTGAAAATTTAAAATAATGAACATTATCTTGCATTATAAAAGTAATTAATTCAATGATCTAATATATAATAATTGTAAATATAATTGTTTAATTATTATATAAAATATATTAATTATTATCGTTAAATAGTTTTATTATTGTGCATGTTGAATTTTTCTAATTCCCAAAAAATTTGTACATTATAAAATTTTAATGTTTTTGAGTTAGGCAACACATGTAATTCAAAAAGGATCAAAGAATAAATTTTAATAATAATAATTGTAATAAATTTTATTGTTTTAATATATTTATTATGTTATTACAATAAGTATTTTTTTATTTATTTATATATTTATTATAAATTTTCTACTTATTATTCTAATAATTAAATATTTCAATAACTTGTAATTTTTAGTATTTTAACAAAGAAGTATTTACATTTATGGTCTTGAGTTATTATTCTCTATGTAGTAATAATTTTTAAAAATATATAAGTTTACTATGTAATAAGCGTTGATAAGAAGAAATACATTTTTAAGTGCATTGAGTTAAAATTTTTCAAAAGTTCACAACATATTTTAAACAGATTGCAAGCTTGTTCGAGAAACCTAATCCTTTGCAGTCGAAGAATTTTGAAGAAAATAATAACTTGGGTAACGAGTATTCTTAAATTTTAAAAAGTTTTTTTATTCGGAAAAAATTTTAATATAAGAAGTTTGTATATGAAAATATATTTCGTAGCAAAAATTATTATTAATCTATTTTGACGGTTGGAGTTCGTCAGTATCAAAATACAAACGACAAACGACTAATTTATCAAAAGAAAATTTTTGGATACCGTTAAAAAGCACGGTTTCATTTTAAGAACATCGTTAAAAAGCAGTACGACATACTTGAAAGATATCTGGCGCAATAAATGTACGCATCCTAAGAATTGATCCAATAAATAGCAGCCTTTGAATTACAAGATATTTCCTGAACGCAGTTCAAGTATCAGTAATTTACTTTGCAAAATTCACAAGATTTTGAACTCTCAGATTTAACGTTTTCTTTAAAAATGAAAACACACATTAGCGATTCTCAAGAAGATAGATGCGTTTATTGAGTAATTAAGCGCGAATGCAATTATTAAACGAAATTTGCATATTTTGTGTCATCAATATAGGTGTCGTTAATGGCGGCAATAAAGTAAATTCAGCGTTGGCTGTTTCGTAATTAGCCATGCGCTTGTGTGAATGTTCACCCCGGCATAATTAATAATGGCCTCATCGATAATAACGCTTGCCTGAGAGAAGCTGGTGCCTAGCGGAATTGAGCAATTAGTTGTGGCTTTACCCCAACAATGACGCCATGCACATCGTTGTATGCTAAGGGCCTTCTACCTCTGTATAAATTATTGATTAACGATGTCATCCACATTCTCAATGATGATTATTTTGAGTTGTTAGTGCTATTTCATCGCCCTTCTTAACTCTGCTTAAAGACATCGACGATGAACACAAAATACTATTAAGGCGGTTATAAAATAATTCTCTAATGCGTATAAAATTGTTTCAAAACGTTTTATCAACAGGATTGATAAATCGTTTATGTATATGAAGCAAAGTGCAATTAAAGTGAAAACTGATACAAGAAATAAAGATAGCATAGCTATATTTTATAGAATAAAATAAAATTTTACATAGTTTTGTATATTACACAACTCGGGTTTTTAATAAATTAAGCAATCTGAATATTTGAAAAAACTATATTACTAAATTTCAATAATAATTCAATAATAATTAGTAACAATAAAAATTTCTAAATACCACGTAATAATTAAATTATATAAAGATCTATTGCAAAGATTTGTATCATTTATTAGTTAAATTTAGCCTGATGATGACGGTCAATTTTTATTTTTAATTTTAAATTCTGTTTATAAATATAACGATTTTCATATGATGTTATTTTAATTATATTAAAAATAATTTTAGCTTGAATACATTATTTTCAATAATATATTTAATAAATTTTTAACAAGAATATGTATTGTGTACTCTTACGACATGTTTTAATATCGTCCATTATAGAAATATAAAATAAAGCTAAAATTACACTTAATGTTCAAATTTGTAAATGTATAATAATATAGTAATTTTTAGATTCAAAACTATGATTTAATAATGTCATCTGTCTCATTAATTAATAAATAAACACAAGTTAGTTTTATTTAAAAACTTAGTAATCATAATTCTATAAAACTAAAATCCTTTCCAAAGTTTTCTTTTAAAATTATATTATTTAAAAATTGAAAAATGAGATTTTGTGTTGAACGAACTTAATTATATAATATCTTACAATATTCACTTCATTTTGATTTATTTAAAAAAAATTCATTATATTAAAACATTAATAATAAAATTGAATATAGCGACATTCAATTCATAAAAGCATGTGTAAAATCTTTATTATCGGTTATAACGAAGAAATTTTTCGAAATCTAATTAAATTGTAGTCTTAATATATAATTAATTAATTACCTTTGAATAATTTTTCAGATAAATAATATTACTGTAATAGAACGCAAACGCTTTATGATTGTAGTATCTTAAAGATTTTCCCTTTAATAGAGTTAATTACAAATACACATAATTGATATTTTTAATTATATATTTTTTAAATTATTGCTAATTATGATAATAATTAAATATTAAAATTTATATATAAAAATCTTGGTAGATGATAAGATATATCTAAATATTATTAAAAGTGATATTTAAATGTATTGATATATTAAAAAGCTAAAAGATACAAAATAAAATGTGAGTTTCGTGCCAGTAAGATTAGAACATCATTTAAGCTAAAAATATTGCAGTATTTTTTTAATTTATGTTTAAACGGCGATAAAACTTAAGTAATATTAGCGATGATAATAATTAATATAATTAATATATTACATAAATTTTTAATCACACTTATTATAATAATTATATAAAATAAAACAAAATTTTTTTAAAGAAAATGTTTTGCGCGTGCCTATATTTAAAAGCTTTATTTTTTAATAGAGAAAAATATAAATTATCGTAAATAAAAATGATACAAATAAATTTTAAAAATTAAATTTTTTTACTTCTATTTTAAGTATTTCATTTTTCTAAAAGATTTTTAGCTATATTTTTGAAAAATCTGTAAACTTTTAGAGGTTAAATTTATCGGGAAAACACGCATCACATCCATAAAAAATGTGCTAAAGTACCTCGTTAAAATTAACTACTTCCGAACAACTGTGAAAATGATTCGGGAAATTGAAAAATACTATTCTCATATTTTTGGTAAAATTATTGGTGCGATCCTTAAAAAATTTTAATACTATCTAAAAAATATTCATTAAAAATTAAAAGCATCTTAAGTTTTTATCATGATGCAATGTTTTTTATACTCTTAATTCATATACTTCAATAATAAAAAACATGCATTCAATCTTTTAAATCTGTAGCTCTTTAATAGCCACTTTATTATTTTTCGTTGAAATTAATTAGCCATCAAGTAACTGCAAATTATGGTAAGTTTTATTCTGAAACGAGAGACTAGACTTTAGGTGAGACTTCCTCGTGTCGAAAAAGAGGAAAAGCGTTGGGACGCAAAGTAAAGATTGATAAGTTTCCTCGTTGCGAAAAGTGACCTACACACTCATGTATATAGGAAAATCGATCGTTGATTTACAGGAAATGTAGCGAATTTGATGGCCTTCTATCGCGTAAACTTGTTTCAGGAGTATATAGTATGTTTACTCACTGACACCTTGGTGCATGTATGCATATATTTGCGTCGATGCATCAAACTTATGCATTCTTACCCAATGGCCTTTAAATCTTATCTAGATTAGATTTAAAGATATTACAGCCATAAAAGAAATTCTAAAAACGAAATAAATAAATTCGTAAAATGATTAACCTTTGCGGCTTTGCAATACAACTACAGCATTCGAGAGTAAATCAAACAGATTCAATTATTGTATGTACCGTTTATAAGTACTTAGATATTGAAAAAAACTACATAGAAATTGTCTAATTTTTTATCATGTAAGCACAAAAAGTAAATGTATTGTATACGGGCACAAAATCAGATTATATTTTCTCATGCGCACTCGACATTCAGTTTAATTACGGATACACATGTTTCTCTATGAATTCATCTGATATTTCTGTTTATATATATATATATATATATATATATCTTTCTCTCTCTCTCTCTCTCTCGGTTTGTATTTTTCTCATTAGAACATATGTGAATGTTACTGTCACACTAGTACTGGATGCTACTACTTGAAGTATATCTATCTCAATATGACTTGCTCAGCTTGTGTGCGATTGATTTTTGTTCTTCCGACTAAGAGGAAATTGATGAACTTATTCAAGAGCTAAACGTTCATTGTTGAAAATCGAAAAGGATGTTTGATTCACAAGGTGTAAATGATTTATACGAGAATAGTTTTATTTTTAAAATTATTAATGAGTTGACGGAAATATGCAATAATTCAATTTTTGAGTTTTTTTATAAAAATATTATTAATATAAAATATAAAATAGAATAATTTCAATTAAGCTTATTAGAACATTATTATTATACATATTATACATATAATATGGACAATTTTTACAATATTTTTATAATATTTCAAATTTTTTTTAAGATTTTTTGAGAACCGTATGTTTATTATAGACAATATTAATTATTAAATAAAGACAAATTTTCATTTTTTCTTAGACATAAAAATAAAATCTTTTGATATTATTTTCAATACAGGTAAAGTGTGATCTGGAATTGAAGTCGGCTGATTACGAACAAAAGAGAATATAACCATAGATTCAACGCAGAGGCTGTCGTATATCGTGCTCTCTCTCTCTCTCTCTCTATCTCTGTATCTATCTCTCTCTCTCTCTCTTACTAATTTTCCTTGTGCAACTGACATTCTCACCGCTTATGACATTTGAGAGTATCGCACACAATAATAAATGTAGTGAATGAACAGCTGCGGAAGAAAGACTTGGTATCGAATCAGCATACTGGTGTAGGCTAAAAGTCTTACAAATCCTACTTTTCCTATAAAAAATGCCATGTAAGTTTGAACGTATCAGCATAGAAGTAGATAAATATCGAGAGAAAAGAAAACGAGCAAAATATAAATATGCACCTGCAAATAAAGAGCAACGTAGAAAATTTAATATTTTGGTGAAAAATACATGTTACCGATTAATTTTAAAATTAAACTCTAACAGCAATATTTTAAAACTTTTATTAAAATATAATATAAAAGATTCAAAACTTATTCAAAACGTAATTAGAGATGCATGTTGTGAAATCAAATAAAACTTTATTTTTATTTTATGATTACTTTTGAAATTTAAAATTTGCAAGACTTTAAATTAACAAAAAATAAGCATCGATATTATTTATTAATTACAGAAATATATTTTTATATTCAATTCTAGTGCGTATAGAAATTGATGATTTTTATTTTAAATATTAATAACAGAACTTGCATTTAAAATCAAACGAAAACATCTATTTAGATGTGTATTAATATCTTGACAAATTATGCCTATACAATCGGAAATAACCATTCCTCTTCAAATTGTTTCCCTTTCACACGTAATCAATTCAAAAACTAATCCGAATAATTACCTACAAATTTGCGTTAGATAAAAGCATTAAGAATTTTTCAAAGTGTAAATAATTACAAAAAGAAAAAAGTCCATATAAGACGGAAAAGTTGAAACTTTCATTCAAATAAAGTGAAACGTTTAAAAAAGAAAGACGATCGTGAATATTTACTGGATATGGTATAACGGTGGCTAACAGATACACAGATTAAGAAAAGCCTATGCAAAAAAGGTCCGAGATAATACATGCTGAGAGTATAGTTAAACTTAAACCGGGATAGATTATGTTAACAAAGATTACGAGAATCTGCGCATTGGCAGCTTTAGCGAAGCTCGAACTTCGACAGCCAGTCATCATCATTGCAGAGAACTCGCGTATGCCTGCGCACGCCCATAAGAATTGTAGAATTGCGAAACGTCTAATGTTCGATAACTAGCAAAATTGCTTATCGACCTCTTGATACTTATTTAATTTACAAGCTGCGAGTTGTCCGTTTTGCATTGCAATCGCACATGTACGCGGCAATACGCGGTCTCCCTTGCTACGGAAAATGCCTAGAGTTCACAATACCGCAAGCCAGCCACATTCCTATCTTGACTAAAATTTATAGGAACAATATTCGCTTAGTTACTGCCGTGAAAAAGACAATCAGCTCTGGAGTGTCGTCTTAGGATTACGAGCAGTGCTTGGAGAAATTAACGTAATAATGACCTTGCGCAATACGCCAATTAATGAATACGGTTTTTCGTACCGACTTTTTATTGCACTCTTCTGCGAAACTCCAAAGTTCAAAAGCATTTTTACTTACCACCAGCAACTTTCTCAAAAGTAATTTCTTAATTAAAATTTACGAAAAAAATTTCTCACTTCGTAACTGTTGTATAAATTCAATGAATTTCGCTATAAAATTTACGTCTCTTTGAACGACTTTTCATACGCGCAATGTCATACATTTATTTGCTCCTTTAAAAAATTTGCTTATTTGATTTAGATAAGTTCAAAATTATAAAAGTACATGAATAATAAAAAATGTTGTGTGTTATAATTATACATTGTATTTATTTTTATTTAGTTTAAAAATAAACTAACATTAATGCCGTACATTTCAAAGATGATATCCATTATGAAAATTAAATCTGAATTAACGACTAGATTTAAGTTAAAAGCGCAAAAACTAAAAATTATAAAAGTTTGTGTAATTTAAAAAGAAATATTGATTAAATTTTTCTTTCAAGAATAAATAAATAAAAAGTACGTTTTTAAATTTTACATTAAAACAGTTATTTGAGATACACGAATACAATATTTACATTTTATTTTAAAAAATATTTCAAATGTTTTTATCTTATAAAAACGTATCTAATTTTGTAGCATGATTTTTTAGATTAAAAAAAGTATTAAATTGATTCTTATTATAATTTAAAAACTTTTAGTTCCTCAAATTACAGTTTAATTACTTAAAAAATTCCAGCCATTTTTTCGGTGGGAAATAAATCAATTTTAATTGTTTTCTTTTAAATGAATATTTCGCATAATTCGTTAAATTTAATAGACATTACTTTCACAACTTTTTTCGTTTCATATTTATGCATATGCAGCTACTTTAATATACTATAAAATACTATAAAAATGTCCACGAAGTGTGTATAATTACTTTTTTTCACTTGCATGTTGATAGTAACAAGTACCTTTGAAAACAATCCTTATACCCTAGTGCCAAGAAAAGATTTATTACAGTCTTATAATTACGATATAATCCAAAAGCATAGAATAAGTTAAACGGCTTTTTAAAAAGTTTGAGCCCAAAAAGTTAAAAAGAAGCAGTATGAAATGAATAGTCCATCATTGATCCGTGAGCAAAAGCCCCGATAACCGATCGACTGTCACGCACCTGAAGTCAGCAAAAATTATTCAACCACTATTAGCGCAGGCGCTAAAAATTAATCACCTACGTGCATCGCGTGGGAATACGCACTTGGAGCAGTTAAAGAAATAAGGCGCGAGCCGAGGACGCTAATGTCGCATTACGCCACGTGCATGAGGCTCACGTTAATTTTGACGCTACCGCGTACACAATGAATGCTTCGAGGCGTGCGCGCCATGAATATCTCGTGCTGGTGTTCACATTCCGAACGCACGTATGCGTATAGTACAATACGAATTTATTCATCGTAACTCGCTTTCAGCGAATCGGAAGAATTGCGCTCCTACGCACTTCTGAAATGCTACATATGACGTAAGCACGCGTGCGTAAAAAGTAAAATGTTTCGCCGAGAACAGAAAGTTGAATTACGTCCATTTCGTAATTTCTTTAAGCAATAAATGTACTTTCCATCACTGGAAAAGTATTTAGATATGTAAACCAATTGAAAAGTACTACAGCTTAAAGTCAACATGCATGTCTCTTCCCTCCTTCCAAAAGAAATTTACTTTATTCGACTTGCTTGACATGGTCGGCTCCTCTTGGAACTGCTGTCTAGGAATTGGTGAATAGGTGTAAATAAATAGACGCTGGTTTTATGCTATTACTTGGTGGTATGATACCGCGATGTGGGGTGAGGCTGTTCTTTCTGCTCCCGAGATGAAGGCCTTCGCCTGTGGAGGCGCTTCCGTGGCTACGCTGAGGCCATACGTCTGACGGCGTTGAGCTTCATTGTTTGTGAACTTCAGATGTTCGTCTGGTGTTTGTCTGCCGTTTGTTAGTTGCGTTTACGTCAGTTTATATGGGTGCCCTAAATGACCGTTGGTTATTTTCTCCAAACCCTCAACTGCCGTTTTATTTTCATTTGGCAAAACCGTGCAAATGGTTTACATAAGCGCGTGATCAGAGAATTGCTTAAAATTCCGTGCACCGTCCAGTCGCCGACGGCCGGATCATGTCAAACTTTTGTACAATAATTTCTCTTGTGATCAAAAAAAATATTACGCAAACTACTTTATCTTATATAGCGCTATATTAGCTTTTATGTGGAATATATTTTATATTAGATGCATAATCAAATTAATATACATATTTGGTTAAATATTATGATTGCAAAATTTCTCTATGCAATCTGTATAGAAGAAATGATCATCTCTTTTTTTAATTCTATAAAAAGTAATTTTTATTTCGATATCTCTAACTCGTGTCATTAAACTTTAACTCTTTCGTGTTATAATATTTTTTTAAATAGTTCACTTCTAACAATAATACACACGAATGGCGTGTGGACAAAAATGACTCTATCAATAATGTAATTAATCATATTTTATATCGAGCAAACGAAATTAGGAAAAGATGTTTCAAATCTTAGTGTATATTAATTAAAATGTTTGATATTTAAATATTTGTAAAAAAATGATTAATTCTTGGATATTTACAGTTAAATCTGTTAAGGAAACGGTATTTTCAATAATTACATATAATTACTAAAATATATCTTGGTATATTTTTTCAATAAATGATTCATATATCTTTATACAATTTTTCCAGATTTCAAATTTATTACATGTCATTTATACATTAACAGAAAAACACGTGCTCAATAAAATTTTATTCTTTCATTTTTGAAAATATCAAAAATATATACTAAAATATAAGATATAAAAATATTTATTTTAAACGTATTATAGATTCTTCAATTTCCAAGTTATTGAAAAAAAGAGTGCAATAAACAATAAAGAAAATATTTATCAAAATGCAGTGTATAATAAGAAGTCAAATTTACGATTTATATGCCACCTATACTATATTTTTATAAGCTTTTATCATTTTTCTTAACTTTAAATAGTTTTTTATAAATTTTATAAATTTTAATTACAGGTGAAAATATAAAATTTGATTTGTATTTTTTTCAAAAATACACACTAAATATCACATTTAAATGATAGATCAATGTACTTCAATTAAAAAACTAAGTGCAAAATATAAAATATTTATTCAATGAGTATAGTCAATACGTTTTTACTGTAGAAAGTTCATTACAAATATCTCTTAAATCTGCTGTTTAAGTTCAAATATTTTTTAAATATAAATATTGTGACAATGAAGTATTTTCTAACAATTGTTAAAATTTCCATTCATCAAAATATTTTTCTTGAAAATTATTTATTTAAACTATTTCTATTATATAGATTTAAACATTTATTATTTGGAAATAAGGTTTTATTTTATTTCTTCTAGAATAAAATTCTGGTAAAGACTTCTCCAAATTTTAGAACAAGTAAAAAGTAATTACCTGATCCTACATAGCGAATTCGCTTATATTCTTTTACATTAGTAATTAAGAACAATAATTCTAAGATAATAAATTATTTTAACTTTTGAAGTATAGATACAATTTGCATAAATATTTATATACCGTATAAGTGTTGGCATACATAAAGTTATAATAGGTCACATAATTATGTTGGCTTAACAGATATAGTATTTTAAAATTTATTCGTTCTATTATAATACATTTATAATTTTCATAAATATTACTTTGTCTTCAATGTTTAACGTTTTATCAATACAATTAAAATAGAGACTATTAGTTTTTGTACAATTCATCAAATGAACATTAGATTAAAAAGTTTTTTAACGTATACAGCTCATAAAAATAATAAAACACATAATTAAATCTTATTTTATGTAAATATTTTAATAACATTAAAATATTAAATGTGTATTAAGTTTATGCTACATTTAATATTCAGTTTTAATAGATGAAAAGTATTCAAGCATAGTAAAATAATATAAGGTCTTCTTAATATACTTTTTTACGCTGCTTATAAATCATTAAACATATTACATAAATTCCGCAATGACTTTTAAGTAAATTATTTCACTGAAGGTATTTCTTATTTAAACTTGTTAAAAACTTATATATATGTATGCGTGCGATGTATTAAATCTAAAATATATTATTATAATTAGACTTCTCATTAAAAATGAAATAAAATTTGTGATAACTATCACGAATTCGATATGAGAGACCATAAATAAAGATTTCCGTATATTCCTCTTCAAAACTAGTAGATTTTAATTGTAAAATAAATATATTATTTAAAAATTTACAATCTCATATTTCAACTGAATTTTACAAAATTATATGATTACCATATTTTAATAATAATAATAATTAATTTTAAAAATAGAAATCCTTTTTCCACTGCAATCAACACAATTAACATGAATGCAGCGAATCACTCGATCGTTGAGTTCTGTAAATCTGTGTGTGCATCGATTATTCGTATATTTCTATGGTTCTCTTAATATATTGATTTTTCATATAAACATATCTTGTTAAATAAATATATGAAATAATTTAATATAATCTTGACAAATATAAGCCCGCCAATTTTAGAACTATTTTGAATTTCTAAAAATATTTAAGAAGATATGTTTTAATGAAAAGTGAATGTATAAAAATTAAATCATTACGCGTGATACTTTTCAAATCTACGAATTCACTGAATTCAATAGTTCACATTTAGGGATAAATATACAAATTTCCAAGTGGCTATATAATAAATTTCATGAATTAAAAATTTAATCGTGCACACTATTTCAACATTCGTTCTATCCTTCAACCAAGACCTTATCAATGACTCGACACGAGCCCTAAGAGCTTTTTAAGTCTCGTTTTTTGTTCTGGTTCTATTTCTTTCCTTTCTCACACTTTCTCATACATAGATACACAGATACGTATACTGGTTCAATTTATGCTTGTATGTAGATTAACGATCGACATTTTACCGAATAATAGGTGGGTAAAATCTCTTGCTTTTGAAATACTGATATCAGGCACCTTTTTCCTGTTCACCTAGACGTTCACAAGGTAATATGAGATTACAAAAATAACAGAATTCTCTCAGCAAAAATAACGCAGGAAGGAAAAAGCTTTTATTTGCACGTGCGCCTTTTCAGTTAGACTTGATCCGATACAGGCGTTTCCTTTTCAGTGATTTAGAGTTTAAGTTTCATTTGTTTATTGTTGATCAAGTCAATGCAAAAGCAGATACTATGCGTATAATATAACAGCTTTGTAACAATGAAGAAAATAGTTATTAATTTTTCTCTCCCCTTTACGTCTTTTAAATGAAACTTGTTTTTTCAATATTCTTTTCCTTGAGCTAAGCTAAATACAATTCATATATCGTATAGGCTTTTATGGAAATGTTGAACCCCACAGAAAGCGATTCGTTATCTTCCTAACAGAGTCAAGTGCAAGCGCTTGAAAACCTTTCAACTTTTATTTTACTTTTAACTTATTAAAGGTAAAAATGTTTCAAAATGATACCAAAAGAATTTTTTAAATTTTATTTTACGATTTTTTGTATACTCCCTTATAAAAAAAAATTACGCAAACGTTATTAAACATTTAATCAATATTCACTTTTATTATTTTTTATTTATTGTGCAAAATAATAACAATAGTTAGAATTAAATTCAAGGTATAATAAATAATACGTTGCTTGTAATATATTATCATGAATATCGTTCATTTATTAATTTTAGATTGATTTTTTTTATAATAAGAAAATTGCCATTGAATTAATTATTGTAAAAAAAAACATATTGTCTCGTAACTTCCAAAAAAAAACAACAAAATTTTATGACATTGAAATTTCTAAAAATATTTAAATTTTCTGTTTAATAACATTTTAACATAATTAATTACTTTCATAATGTTATATCAAAAATTTAATTAATATTCTGTACATAATATTAAACAAATAATAATAATAATTTCTTAATTACTTTTTCATAATAAATAAATATTTAGTTAAATAAAATCATACATGAATGAAAATAAAAATTACAGCTATATGTAATAAAAATAGTTTTTGAATTTAAGAATATAATTTTTGTCATATATTTAATAAGAGTTTGAACATATAAAATATTAAAGAACAAAGAAAAATTGCCAATGAAAGCTTGAAGCTTATAAAATAAAATAAAACTTGGTGCTTATTTAAAAAAAAAATTTTACATGTAATATTAGACTTTGAAACCTATAGCTTTCAATTCTATACAGTTTTATAGAAATTAAAAATATCTCAAACGTTTTAAAGTATAAATTACATAAAGCTTTGTGAAAAATAATTAACATTCAAAAAACTTAATATTGAAAAAATTATATCTCAATAATTACCAAAATAATTTCAAAACGAGTATGCCGCTTGACTTTAAATTTCCAATTTATCCACATTGTTATGAATTTAAAATCTGTATTAATAAAAAAAATAATTCTTACAATAAAACACAGTCACATGTATATAAAAACTTTACAATATTATTGTAAATTGCTAAACCATTTATCAAAGGAAAAATTCAATAATTTTCACATTAAATAAAAATTATATAGGTAAAAGTAAATTAAAAATATTCTGTGTGAATAAATGAAATTAACTGTTAATTATTTAAAATAAACTAATTAAAAAAATGATGGTAATAAATTTAGCCGTAAAAGTAATTTGATGTGTTAGTTGGTTCTCGAAAAATTTTATTAACATTAAGCACTTTTTTATGATGCACTTCGTCAACATATATATTACAGCTAACTTTGATTATTTAAAAAAATAGCTATAACTATATTATACGTCATGTACTTCTAAAGTAAAAATAGTTAATATAAAACCTAGCTTTTGTAAGAGTACATCCATAAATTACGAAAAGTACGAAAAAGTACATCATAAATTTATGTACAAGTTTCTTTCTCGTCTTCTCTGGTGCATACAAAAATTTTGCTTAAATCTCAAATATGAATCAATAAAAATGTTACTATAAATATTAGTCAGTATGGTTGCAACTAAAAATAAGAATGTAATTTTAGAAAAATTTTTTTATAATATTTGATTTGAGAATTAACTTCTATTATAAAATAAGATTTTCCATTTACAATTATTTAAAGTACATATTTATAATTGATTAGCCATGTTTAATAACTACATAATTTCAGAGGTAATTATTTAAACATAGTTACAATTTTACATAAATAAAGTTAAATAATGTATTTGTTTTATATATTTTATTGTTTATGGTTATGAATTCGACTTTAATATCTTTCCATTAGTACAAATCTTACATAATTATTCGACTAAATGATGGAGAGATAAAGAGAGAGAGAGAGAGAGAGAGAGAGAGAGAGAGAGAGAAATTCTGCATACTGGAGTGCGAAACTTTCGCGAATTATGCTATACATTTGTATTTATTGCAGTTAACATAGACGTCGGAAATGGTCGAACTTTAGTCTGAATACCCGCATATAATAAGTCATCCTGAATTCATAGGTTCTGATACGATGAAATATTACTACTAGCCAAATGTGAAAAAGTTCTGCTGCAAAAGTGACATTCTAATTCTTTTCTTTTTTTGTTACAGTGGTATAGCGATGAAAGCTGAGCATCGAGAAAATTAAATAATGGCTACAGAAATCAGAACCGGTAGACCAACGATGCCTACGATAACACAATCAAAAAGGCCTATAATAATTTATCCCTCTGGTGAGCATATTTATTAGAAAATAATAAATGATTGCATGAAAATATCATGTTAAATAATAAAACGGCATAACTATAAATTATCAAAATAATTAAAACTAATATGCATATAATACATTGTTATAAATTTTTTAAAAAGATTTTTGTTGAAAACGGTAAAATTAAAGATATATGTGTGAGCACATGTGTAAAAAAAACATTTTTTTGTAGCAATATATATTCCACTACTAACATTCAAATAAATTAAATAGTTCAATATTATCATTTTTTAAATATCTGTCAGTAACGAAATAAATTTCTCTATCAAAAACAATAATCAACAGAAGCGATGCGATCTATCTCAATTAACCACAAATGTATATATCTTAATTTTTAGTTAATTTTAAAATATATTCATAATTTTATATTTTGTATCAATTGGTATTTAAAATATGTAACTCTAAATATTAATAATTACTTGTAATTAAATTAAATGTTCTCGTTATAATCATTCTATTAAAAGTTAGATTAAATCTATGTAGTCAATGCGTTTATTTAAATTTAAAAATATTTTATACTGTACTTTTAAATACTTACACCTAATAAACTTTTATATACATTTATAAAACTAATAAACAAATTCATTGATTTTGAAAAATTTAATTGAAGCACGTAATTGTCAATAGTATACATTTATTACAAATAAAGTAGTATAAATTTTCAGTAAAACAAGGTATATTTAAAAAATTAGGAATTGTTAATGCAAATTATTAGTCTTAAACGAAAATATAAATAAGTAAAAGTATTTCGTATGCTCTGATATTAAATTTTAGGTAAAAGTAAAAATTTTGTTTGAAAGTAACGAGATAAAATTAATAAAAAAAATCTACTCTTGTGAATAGAATTTTATTGGAAAATTAAGGCTAATTGTTAAAACATTATATGCAAAAAGCTATAAGTTAATCTGAAAAATAAATGTTTATTGAAAAATATACGTGTATATATATACAGTTTGTTATACATGTATAAATATTTTTCAAATACTTCTAATTTAAATTGAAATTAATTTATTTTTGAAATGTATTAATTGATTAGTATTAAAATGATTTATGCAATTTCCTGAACGAGATGCGTGTCTAACGTCGTAAAAATATAATTAGTATACAAAAATATAAAAAAAGTAAATTGGGCAATAGCTTCGGTATTAGTATTAAAAACGAGAACAAAATTCGCTGTGCAGGTTGTATAACGATATTAGTAGTCGCTACCTTTATTCATGAATTTTACTCAACCTTCAATTACGGAAGGAAATACGTGGTTAGGAAAAAGTCGTATGTAACGACTACAAGGCTTCGCGTAAACGGCGCAGCACATGCATTAGCATTATTTGGTGAGATCCCCATGAAAGTTATGCATTGATCCTTAGAGTACCGTAAAGGTCCACCGTAATGAATTCATCGCAGGCGCGAGACGCGTTAACGTTTCTATAAAAGACAATCTGCCTGAAAGGAAAGTCTCGTCAGGGTGGGCAGCCACGATGGGCTGCAATATCTGTTAAATTGAAAAGTACGGATGCTCGTAAAGTGACAGACAGGCTCACGTTCAAGGTCGACGGCACTGGCTTCGACACTCAACTTGGCACGCGCCTGTAGAGAGCCGAGAAAAGTCGCAGGGGCGAGCTTATTATGGGCACGCGATATTTCTCCAGCCTGGAGGTCAATATCGGCGCGATGTTCAAAAGCGCCAACATTCTGCGCCAAAATATTCAATAGCACCTTGACCCGCTCCGCGCCGTAGCTTATTACCATTGCAAATTTTCCGCGTGTGAACAGCAACGGCTTCCCAACTCCCGAATATTCAAAATCTCCTACTAATGTTCGACGGTTCCGTTTCGACCAAAAACACCCTGGAGGTCGTTTTCAACGAGGCAGCTTTCAATAAGATTAGCTTTCCAATAATAAGCACTTTTGATGATTTTTCTGGTGAACCCAAACTTTGCTTTTATCACTGTGTATACGTAACCATGAATCTAAATTCGACAACTGGACTCAAGACCTACTCGAGCGTTTTTTTTTTTTAGTTTCCTATATGCTACAAATAAATCGAGTATAACATTACATATACTGTATAAGCATAAAAATTCATAGACGTCATAAATATTTTTATTAAATCACTAAAACTCCTTAAATCTTTATAAAAGTTTCGTCTACGTCATTTTTTCCTTAACACTCGAAATACAGCAAATTTAGCTAAATCTCTCACGACAAACATACTTATCAATTTGACGAAAATAGCCGATACTTTACATAAATATTCATTATAAAAATTGTGAGCAATTATAAAAAATAAATATTGATTTGAGCAATGTTAATTGTAAGAGTAATACAAAATATAATTTAATATTTAATCACTTTGTAAATAAAACTTTTAATTCTTGACTGAAATATATAAACTTTTTGAAGCTAAATGTAACTAATTTCAACTCTTTTGTAACATAAGTTAATAGCTGCAGCTTAAATAAGTACGTGTGTTATGTAAGAACAGATGTCTGGTTTCATGCTCAGATTATGATATGAGGAAGATTCAAAGAAAACGTACACAACACCCACTTTTTGGCAGGATCAAGATTTAGATGTGCGATTAACTATATAAGACGAATGGAAATATATAATAACATAAATTTAATAAAAAGTCAAGATAATTACTTATTTCACTTATCTGCTTTATTAATTTCTCTAAACCAAATGTACCTTTTCTTGCTTTCAGATTATGAAACATTAAATATTGTATCTACTATGTTAACTAAAATTTAATATATTAATTTTATCTATTTCTTACGTCAAATAGTTATTTGACATGACAATATATTTAATAAATAAGTACAGACATTAATGAACATATATATTTGCTTCTTTATCTTCGTGTTATTTACAAGCAGAATTTTATAATGAAATACATTGATTAATTTGATAGAAGTATCTATTATTATATTATCATATCATTTTAATACTTCGCACAAAATTTGCATGTTTAACTATAAAAATTTTTATATAAAACTATTTAACTATAAAAAGTTAAATTAATTTAAATAACTTATAAAACTAACTATAGTTGTTTGAATAATATTCATAATAACAATTTTAGCTGATTGTATTAAAAATCGTATATAATTTATTCGTAAAAATAATAAATTAAAAAAAAAAAATTTAATTTTAATATACGTATTTTTAGTTTCATAACATTTGTAAGTATAACAAATATTATAGATAGTTTTTAAAAGAAATTTCTATTTTTTTGTACTTATCGGTTTTTAACGTAAAATATAAAAAATAAAATCAAACACTATTCTAAATAAACTTCTGCTTAACAAGAAATATTTTAAAGCCAATTAGCCTCCAAATATTTCTAAATAAGCGGAAATAGTAATTAATGGTAATGAGAAATGAGAAAGAAAAGTTTTTCTTCGTATAGCGGAAAACGCGCTTTATGAAAAATTGCATACTTGAAAGAAAAGAAATCGAAATTTCTAACTCTATAGACTCATGAAGACTGAAGATATCTCTTTCTTCTCTTAAAGATTCTCCAAGCGCTGAGCGTAATATCTGCTGATGGCATATTTCTTCTACCAGCAGACCACAAGTGGTATTCAAAGATCGCCTAAAGAATCATCGTATTTTTACAAAAGATAAATTATTCTTTAACCTTTGATTATTTTGTACATAAATTTAAAATAATCTAATAGGATTAATTATTATAATTATTAATTCATTGAATTTCTGTTCTTTTCATTATATAAGTCAATTCATTTAATTCGTTTAATTTAATTAGGCAGTGTATTTTTTAAGATTTGTAAATTAAAGTATATTTATAACTTTGTTTTATTTATCTATTCATCAATGGCGAAATATGACAGTCTAAAGATCATTATTGCCTAGTTATCTCGATAATATTTTTATAATTAAATATCAGTTTATGATTAGTAATTTCTATTTAAAACTGTAAATCTAAATAATTTTATAATAACTATCAATTTTTTACTCATTACAATTATACATATACAATTTTTTCATACTAAATTTTTAACAATCTTAATCCAAAATATTTGTAATTTTCATTTCGTTCACTCGATTGCTGCAATTTCTAACATGGGCCTATTTTCCATACAGAAATAAATGTTCTAGTATCATTCACAACTGAAAACGTTTTTCATTTAACGAATTGCGAAATCTAGCTAAGTCAGCTTCAGTTAGAAAACGTGAAATACTTTTCTATCCAATGCCAGGAAATTTAACGAGTTATTGGTATACCTTTTTTTATCTCAGTCACCGATACGTATGATGCAGGGTATCGAGAAATATACAAGTCAATCTGTCTTTTTTATTTATTTCGAAACTAAGACAAGAGACGATGAGAGTGAAAAAGATAGAAAAAGAGAGAAAGAGAGAAAGAGAGAGAGAAACAGACAAAGGAAGGGAAGCCAAAGATACAAGTGTTTGATGACATTGGTCAATTAGAGTCAAACTCGAGGCAATTCCATTGGTTCGGTAAATAACTTTCGCATGAGCTTCGATTCGCCTCTAACGCTTACTTGCCTTTGCAGGTTAATTAGGTGGCTTTCTACTATCACGGTGCTCATTTTGCTCCTGAACCTTGCCTTGTTCGTATTCTCTTGATGACATTGTTGTATTTTACTTGTTATATGAGAGGATTTGTTACTTTCAAGTTTTGCGAGAGTAATTTGTCATTCGGTTGCATCATTTTTTAAGCTTTACTTTGCATCTGAAAATTTTTTGTAAATACGACTGTATTTTATTGCCATTAAAAAATTACCATTAAAATAATATGTTCGATAAATACAAATAAAAAGATATATTCGTGTATACAGTATTACAACTTTTATTTATCAAGCTTACTACTTTCAAAATAAAAAATAGTTAATACGATGAACAATCTATATATAATGATAAACTATTCCTGTTTAATTTTCGAATTATAAAATATAATTTAAATTATTTTTATTAACTTTTTAAGTTTAGCTTTTTACACGGTGTATTTAATGGGATTCAACTATTATGGATAGATTATTTCCTGTCAATTATTAAAATAAATTAATTAATTAATAGTATTCATTTGTAAGTATAAATAACTGCGTGCTCGACGTTTCGATCAAGAATTGCCGTAGGAAAACTTCAAAGTAAAAATATCGGAGGAACAGCTTACGCGCTCACAACCAAAGCTAGAGCTTTATTGAAAATATTCAAATAGATAGACATTGTCATGATCAGTGAGAGAAATAACTTTTTCTTCAATTTTGCATCCTATATTCTTTGCAAATAATACTGTAAATTTAAAAAAAGAGTTTTGTCGGTAAATTTATCTTCTTCTCCCTTATTGATCACGCTAAAATAGGCTTTTGTAATATAATAATATGCATACCGTGATGCCACCACCATGAGATTTTTTAAAATTTTACGAAACTAAAGAAAAAACTGTATAAGAGCACAAATTTTCATAAAGTAAAGTTTTTATTTAATATGAAAGTAATTTTATAAAATATACACCGACATTGGGTTTGTCAATATAATTTAATATCATAATTTTTGACGAGGTAATTTTATTACTAGATTTGGGTATAATAATCGATATTAAAGTTATCCGCTATGAATAATATATGATTAAATATTTGAATTCTTTATAAAGTGTACCGGTTGAAAGATTTTAATAACACTTAAAACATGATATTATAATTGGAATGAATTGCAATTTATATTTTTAAATTGAAACGTTAACCTCACTGTAGAGCTCTTCTAATATTAAAAAGCTTGAAAATTATTTGAATATAAGCGTAAGATTATAAGATCTACATGCGGAAAAAATATTATATTAAAACATTACATTTAAATAACTATGTGCAATGTTATGCGTAAATAAAACCGCGGAATATTATAAAAAAGAAAAATCGTTGGACTAAATTGAATGTATCAAAATGGATTACTAAGTCATTAAAATCACTTTCTTTTTTCTTTAAAAAATTTTTGAATATAAGGATTGCAGACTAGAAAAGCTTGAAAAGCTCAGAAGCTTAAGATGAAAAATATTCTATAGTCCTAGTTTTTTAATACTATCATCTCATATGTGATGCCATACACAGAAGTCAGTGGTGTATAAATATGTGAATAAAAATATTTTATAGTAAAGCTCTGTATTCAAATGATGTGTATTTAAACATATAAATATTGAATAAAATCAGAGAAAATTATTTAGAAAATTCTTCGTTACAGATCGTTAATGATAACTATCACAAGATTTGTATGCATCCGTAAGCACGAATATTCTATACTGAATATATTACATAAAGAAAAAACAGGTTTTCTTAAAGAATTACTCGAACTAAAACAATTATTTATGATTCATCATTCACAAAATGTTTCCAGAAGGTTTCATTTTTTTTAATTGAATAATTTTACAGCTATTTTACATTTATATGCATGTAGTTACGTGTACACGTGTCTATGATATTTTGCATTTAATATCGGATTATAAAAATACTCAATATCTTAAAATCGACGTCGTTGTTATTTAAATTTTTTCCCTTTTTCAAGTACAACTTACAAGTATTACTCGCCATACATCTTTTAAGTAGTAATGAAAAACCATAAAAAGTGATATTCTCAAACTTATGTGAATTTCGGAAAATAATGGATAGCCGTATGGCCACCTTAAAAGTACCAGCTGCTGTGCTCCTCTTATAAATAAAACACTAATAAGTATAAGTAGTTGCACGAATCCCTGAATTTCATCCTAGTCATAGTAATGCTTTAATAAATACCTTGTTAACTTCGTTAATTGAAATATGCCTTCAATACCGGTGTAAATGTGAAAGCATGTTCGACAGAATTGAACGACTCTCTAAGGCTCGCGCGGAGTTGCTTCGTTTGCATAATCTCTCGAAGGGGCATTACCGGCAGCGACACCGGGTTATATCGATTGCGTCCCTGTTTTTCCCAGTGAAGAAACGAAAAACTACGATATCCTACATCTACACCCCATTACACATTGCAGTTTCGCCGGAGAGTATTATCGTGCTCATCGTCTCCTGTATCTTGGGCTTCCCGCTCTTGGCGCTGATGCTCATCTGCTGTCTGAGAAGGAGAGCAAAGTTGGCGAGGGCGCGAGCCAGGCGACGCAACTGTGACGTGGAGCACGGAGCCCTTAGCCTAGTCAGGTTCAGCACGGTGCATCGTCTAGGTGAGCTCATCGTTAACTGGCTCCATAAGAAGGCTCGTCTGGTGTGGCTAATGCCATTTTTTGAAATCCCCTCGGCTAATTTGCAAGCGATGCATAATTCAAACGTTTCTTGGCTCATTTCGAATTAACTGAACTGGAAATCTAATGGCACTGTAGTTGGCTTTGCTCGTTTTTAGATGAGCGTTAATTTGCTTTTTAGCTGCTCGCTTAGAAAAGAACGTAAATAAATAATGTCCTTGTTAGTTTTAGCACCTTGAATACTCTTTGCCTGAATATCGACGGCTTAAATAAAAGTTTGTCGGGGAAATGTCATCTGATATCCAATGATATTCAAATTAGTGATCGCAGGGTTTAAATAGCCATTGATGAAAGTTTTAATAAATAAGAATCCGAAAAAACCGGTAATAATTATCATTATAACAGAGTTAAAAGTTAAATTTAAAAAAAAATTTTACTACAAGAGAAAAACACATAATTAACAATGTCTGGGATATAGAAAATTTTAAATGAAAAATTACATTACGATTTAGAAAAGTAATTTGCGTAATCTGTGTAATAAATTAAAATCCTCTTAATTTAAAAGTATTATAATGTAAATATTCTTCACTGATTGTTATTTAAAAATTTTTAAATTATTATATTTGTAAAAAAGTATAAGAAATTTCCATCGTTGGTACCAGCAAAATCACAATCTAAAACAGCTGTATTCAATTTCTGTTACCTTTTAATTATCAATGCACTTCATCAAAGATAAAACTGATAATACTTAAGTTAAATGAAGGACTTTTCAATAAAGTACTATTACTGATCCATGAAGTCACGGAATAAGGTAATTTGCCACAACTAATTTTGGAGTTCTTTTTTTGTGAATGTTTAAAGTTAATTTAGTTTATAAAAAATTTATTACATATACACAAACTTTAATTGTATAAGCCTATATAAAAAGATATATTATATTTCCCGCCTTTTTTTAATTCTTTTTCAAATAAAATTTAATTAAAACGACAAGAAAATAGAAAGATGGTGTTATTGGTATTATACTTTTTTGCAGCTAAGACTATATTTATTAATTAAAAAATGTTTTATAAAAAGAATTTAAGCTTCGATACTATTGTATTTTCAAATTATTAAAAATCTGTACTACTTTTTTAATAGAAAAATATATATTACAGTAAAAGAGTAATGCCATAAAACTAAATAAACGTAATTTTTTTAAAAATATTAATTAAATTTTTAAATCATTTGTACGCTTATTTTATGTTATTCTGAAATGCATTTATGTGAATAAATTAGTATTATAAGAGCATGTTTATTTGTATTAAGATGATTTTGATCTTTTTTACTTTATTTGCTTGATACTAAATAAAGTTTTTATTTTGGAACCAATTTGTTTTTCATTTTCTTTTTTTCGTATTTTTATGTATCTATTCATTATATACAATGCTTTTTAGTGTTATATTTCTCTAGATTACATAAAATTTTATACTTGTAGTAAAATTATTAATATTTTTTTATACAAGCTTTGTTTTTTCATTCAAAATATATGCATTTTTCCCCTAAATTTATACTGGTTTTATTATTATTTTTTCTTATTTTTTATTAGATATTATACTTTTGACTTAAAATAGACCGAGTTCAGAAAATAAAATATGCTAGTATATGGTTGTGCTTTCACACACAACAGGTTTTTGATAGCTTTTATGAATATTCATTGTTATGCAGAGTCACTTTATGTTCGAAATAATCTTTTATCATCAATCCTAATAATTTTTAATTCGTTATTTATTTAGATATTTCGATATTTTAATTAAATTATTTATTACAGCTGGTATTGAGAAACCTCCAAAGCCTATGACAATCCGAGCTGATCGAGGTTCTAGAGCATTTGCTGATTTAGAGCTGGACACTGTTCTTGAGGAACGATCTGATCCTGAAATGACCACCGTCTTAGAATTGAGCAGCCCTGACTAACATTTAGCCTCGGCGATATCTAGGTTATTATTTATTCACTATAAACTTATATTATTATAAATTCTTTAGGATGGGTGGGAAATATTAGTTAAATATTAGTTATTATTTTAAAAATCATAAAATATATTTAAAAATAAATTTTCACTTAAAATATAGGCTTTTTATGTTTTATAATTCTCAAACTTTTAACATTAAAAATTATATTATTAAATTAAAAATTATATTATATAAAATTAATACATAAATATTATTAATATAAAAAGTAAACAAAGTAATAAGAAATATATTTTTCAAACAAGTGTATCAATAATTAATAAAAGTTATAAGTTAATTTGAATAAGATTAAATATTGCGAAAATTATACTCAAACAATAACTATTGAATCATTGTACATAAAAATATATAAATATCCGAAAATAAGGTTTGTTCATGAATAATATAATTTTCTAATTTATAAATAATATTTTAAATAAATCAAACATAAAATTTGAATCCCTCAATATTTTTAATGGAAGCAGACAAATAATTAAACAACTATATACACATACATTTAATTTGAAAAGATAATCGTTCTCTATTTAACCATCAAAGATACAAGTATAAGAATTATGTGGTATGAAATTCTCAAGAATTATTAATATTTTGTATAAATTTATTGAATCTTGTTGAATATACGAAAATGAATTATTTCAGTTGTAACTTATAAACAGCTCTCACAGACATTTTTTTCTATCCTTAAATTAATAATTATTATTTTTCTACTACAGAAAAATAATTTGATAAGTAGATTGTCCATTTAAAAAAAGAAATCTTTAATAATTAATATTCTTAATTTAGATACTTCGTTTAAATAATAACTGTGTGATAAAAATAATATATTTGAAATAAATGTATTATCTATTTTTTTCATACAACATAAAAAGATATGATATAGGCATATCTAAATTAGAGGTAGACAGGGTAAGGAAGCAACGAGTTTTTTCACCAACTTCGTTCAGTTTTTGCGTTATTTAGAATCGATGAAATTGCTTAAATGCCTCGTTTTTAAAAGGACAAATCTTTTTACTGTCCTGAGATAACTTTAGCTTACATAATTTAAAAACATTTTAGCCAACCTGAAAAAATGGATTAACGTTATTGATATCCTTGCAATATTTCAATATATTATATCTCTTAAAGTTTAGATGAAAAAAGAATCTTAATCTTCTAAATATTTAGTAAAAGACCACGTTTTTATTAATCATTAACATTTCTTTCACGAAAATTCTGAACGAAAATAGTACGATATATATATATATATATATATGTACATACATGATGAAAAAAAATCCTATAAAAAGCCAAAAGCAAATAAACGCTTAGCGAAATAGTTATTTATAACAAAGTGAATTAAATTTGCAGATCGCCGCGACGATCGAAATCAAATCCGGTGCCAGTTCCTGTGGATCACAGCCCCTTATGGAATACATTGACGAACGCGAATGCAGTCGATGAGGCCGAGCTCGAGGGTACCTAGCAGGAATCTCCAGGCGCGAGCTTCATTGGAGCTCTCGTCCTGGATCTGCCCATCATCTACTGACGCGAATTACAGTCTGGGCTGTCTCTGGCAGCCGCAGACTTGCCTACGAATCTTGAACACGTACTCGACAGCAACAGCAGTAATGGCGATTTTGCTCGAGCATTCGTAGGATCCCCCGTCAACCAGCATTAGTTAGTTCACACTTGTGGTCCAAAACTTTATTCATTACCCAGCTTCGAACATGTTTTTTCCTTGCAATATGCATAACCAGCGAATGTTTTTATAATGTCAAACGGCTATTCCGTTTAATAAAAATATCACTAAATTTAAATAAACTGCGTTGTTGCTAATTACTATAAATTAAGCGCATGCTTTGAAAATAAAATTATGCTTCGTACAACATATCAAGAAATTTAAATAATGTATTTTTAAATTAAGTACAGATAATCTTACTCGAGTAAATATTGTTTTAAAATGAAAAAACTGTCTATTCAAATTTAGTATTTTCTTATTTCAGCTACAAATTTTTAATGATATAAATTCATTGAATGTAGTTAATATTAAGCATTTTAAATTCGTTTTTCATTAAATATTCATTCAAAGCATGTAAACTTTCAAAAAGGTTGCGATTACAAAATCATTTAAATAATATTAGTAAATTTTGAAATATGAAAACTTATGTTTAAAAATTTCTTAAAATGACATTGGTCTTATCAATATCTACCTTCCATAATAGTTTTTATCTAAATACATTATTAAATTGATGCAGATATGGAAGAATTAAATGAGTATTTAAGTGATAGAAAAATTGTTGGGCGATTTTTTATAAATATTGAAATTGTATTAAACTAGTAAATATTTATTCTTAAAATATAAGATAAATTATTTTATGGATAATGTACAAAAATGAAAATCATTTACAAACCTAAAATAGAAAATGCTTTTTTGCATACATGTATTTTACCATAAATAAATTAATAGAATTTGACATAATAATGTATAATAAACCAAGTGACAAGATATACTAAATTTCTTTTCAATTTTATTTTATATGTAATTTAATAACAATCTTAAATTTATTTAAATGCGTAAAATGATATTGTAATAAATGTTTGCTATATTATATTAGGTAGCATGTAAAATTTTTATAATGTAAATAAAGGTATTTTTTCTGAGACAGAAAAATGTTAACAAAGCTTAATAAATAATATATGATAAACATGACTAATAGATAATTATGGATCTCTTTTAAAAACTCGTTAAAATTTAGGCAACATTTAAAAATTATTTTCTTTGGGCTTGCAAAAAATTAAATTTTACATTCAATTTATAATTCACTTCTTAATAAAACATTAATAAGGAAATTTATAATTAATTATAAATAAAATTAATAAAAATATTATCTTGCATTTTCAATTGTTATCAATACAAATCATTATTTTTGCATACAAATTGAAAACTTTTATTGAAAAACATATTCGATTTACATTGATACAAAGCAACTTTATTTAGGCTACAACTAGAAATATTTTCTACTGATTCTAGACTGCAAAAATTATTTACAAACCAATACAAACTAATTTTTAAATTGATCTTATTCTTAATATTTTCTTTTACAGATTTTTCTTTTCTGGATGTACGAATAAGCGTGTGTCTTGATAAGAAAGTAAATTTTGCTATTTAAAGCTAAAAATCAATTTAAAATTTTGTATATAAATTGCAAATGTGTATAATAATACATTTATTTCATTTACAAATTTTCAGCATACAATAAAAGATTGCGTAACATTCAGATTATGTATATAACCAGCTATGTGCCACTGCTTAGGTTAAAAGTTGAATGTATATAAATTAAGTTTGAGAAACTTTAATAACATATAAATGTAAATGAAGATAAGAAAATAATGTAGCTTTACGTCAAAGATGTTGACTTTTGAATATTCTTTTCAATGTTAAATATGGTGTATAATTTACAAAAAATAGTTGAATTATGTATTCTATTATAGTGTAAATATTGAAAAATATATAAAAGTGTTATCATTACATATCTGTATAAATATATTCTTTTAAAATTACATGTGTTGCACAATTTTTAAGTATTATACAGAAACATATATGTTGATATTCGTTTTAATATGTAAAAATTTATTTAATACAAAAAATATTTGTATTTTCTAATAGATCAGAAAGTTTAATAAAAAAAGTTAACAAAAATCTAGAAATCTTGTCGACTTATAATATCTTTCTTATAAATAATAGTGTTTATAATAGATTCACCTAATCTGATAAATTTCAAAAATAAATTATATATTAAATTATTCTAAAATCCTGGAATTATACGTCCTTTTTTAGATGCTTTTTTCAATTTATTTGTCTTCACATCTTTTTTTCGTTTCAATATATTTTCTCGCCTTTTTTGCTGTCGTTCCTGTATTGATTTTTGTACTCCTTCTTTTCTGGCTTCCCATTTTTTTTTACTATGTTTTTTCCTTTGTTCATCTCGCTTTATTGTTCGTTTCAAAAGCTCAGGGTCATCTTTTACCTATATATAAATATATATTTAATAATTAATAACTAAAACCTAACTGTTTTATAAACGAACAATTTGTAATAAAATTTCTTTATTTTTATATTAACTAACTGATTGATTAAAATAAATATAAGAAATATGATTGAAAAATATATCTTAATTCAAATTTAAAGATTTTATTCATTGTTAAAACTTTTTCTTGATAGTGAAATCTTTATAAATATACTTGTTAAAGAAATTAATTTAATTTTCTCTTTTTATTCCAAATTTTAAGAGTTTTCATCCATAAATAAATATGTTGCTGAAACATTTACAACTGAGCTTACTTTTTCCCCAGTAGCTTTTGCTAAAACTGATTTCCATGCATGTTTTTCTTTTATTTCTCGAGCCATTTCCTTTTCTCCAGTCTCTTCAAGCTCCTTTATTTCCTGCTTTTTTTCTTCCAATTGTTGCAAAATTTTTTTTGGATTTTTTTCAGACTTTAAAGGTCTTTTCTTAGTACCAATTTCCGAAAAATCAAATTTGCTAAATACCATATTGCCTTTAGAATTAAATATAGGTTTTTGTT
The DNA here is from genome assembly GCA_018907185.1 of Platyscapa corneri. Classification (NCBI taxonomy): domain Eukaryota; kingdom Metazoa; phylum Arthropoda; class Insecta; order Hymenoptera; family Agaonidae; genus Platyscapa; species Platyscapa corneri. Next base: position 2,660,188 of record JACCHW010000004.1, read on the forward strand.
TCGGAAGTTTAGGTACATCAGTTTCTTCTTTAGGTTTTGAATCTTCTACAGATGTTCTTTCAATCTTTATAAGTTTTTTTTGCATCAATCTTTCTTCTTTTTTAGTTTTTTTTTGTATCCTATTTTTCAAACCCTTTTTAATTAATTTATCCTTATAATTTAATTTTTTACCTTTAAGTTCATTGAATTTTGCATGCAACTCTTCAAAAGTTTGTGCTCTTTTAACTTTATCTTCATTGACAGAAAATTCTATTTTATCCGAGTAGAAACAATTTTTTATAAATTTTATATATTTTTAAAAAAAGTTGAAAATAAAAACATTACCTTTCTTCCGGCACGAATATTCTTTTTCGTATTCCTGATGCCCATTTTGAGCAACTATGTAAATAACATTATAAAAATCAAGAAATTGAACATATTTATTAAATTTAAAGGTTAGAATAAAAAATTATCTTACCAACTTCGCATGTAGGTAATGTCATTTTAGAAAAAATATTAGAGATAAAGTTGTCTTCATCAACTAGCATTCGCTTAACTAATTTTATATTAAAAGGCTTAGACATTTTTAATTTCATATTTTACACACGTGTATTAAATAAACTACAGAATTTGAAATATGAACTATTAGTTATATACACACATGTATACTAAAAATATTCAATCGTATCCAACAGAGGGCACGAGAAGTAGTATGTTTATGGCGGAAATTGGAATCCATGCATTTAAATAAGCACTTTCAAATTTACACGATTAAAAAATAAGTATTATTAAACATTATGCGGTCAACAACAAAATTATTATGTTTAATTTTTTGTTAAACACTTTGTATTTATTCTGAATTTAATTATTGTTATAAACTACATTATTACTTAATATAAAATAATAAATATGACGTTTTCAATATTAATTCATTTCATCAACGTTTTATGAAAGGCATACACTGCCAGTGCCAATTCATAATTAATCCTCTGAAATAATAGAAATAAAACTTATATCAGTTTGCAATGAATGCAAATAAAATTGTTTTGTTCAATAGAAAATTATTTAATTTCTTGAATAAGATTGTTATCAAAATTAGTTATCATAGATAACTTTCTTAAATTATCAACAATTTTCATTATACAAATTTATATAATTATTTATAGAATTATATAGATATGATGCACAATTTTGATATTTATCAAGCAAATTTTCCAAAATTTCAAGTAAATATATCAATACTTAAAAAAAGAATGAAGAACTCAATACAATACATAGATCATTTGCAAAGCTTATTAAAACTAATTTAATATAAAAAATTTTCATTTTAGGTTCAAAACACTTATAATTTAATTTAATTTTATCATTCTAAACTTAAAATTAATAATAAATACAATGTAATTTTGTTTCCAGTACCTGATAAGTATACCTATTTACCAATCTTATTTAATAGAATAGAAGCTAAATACCAAATATCATAAATAAAATTTCAGTATTTTTAAATATAATAAATGTGTTTCATATATATAAAAAATAGAATATTTATTTTTTTTCAAAGTATCATAATTAATTATAAATAAGTTTTAATAATATTATATATGTCTTTATGATAATTATATAAAATATTTATCATTATAATCAACATTATAAGTTAATATATTTCAAATTAGTCACATAGCTTCTTTCATCAATTTACTATATTTGTGAAATTGTGTTTCAATTTTTATTGAATTATGTATAGTTTTAAAATAAGTAATATTAAGTTTTATTGTGCAATAATACTTTAATATAACTTACAAGTAGTGGTTTAAAATTTTTAAAGAAATGTAAAATATATTCACTACTATAATTCTCATGCGTGTTAGCAACTATTAATATAATTAATTCTATATTTAGAATAAACTTTTTAATTCCATGATCAATTTAGCATTATATTTTTATAAAATCAGGAATCCTATCTTAAAAACTTCAGTTACTGTATTACTTGAATTACGTGATTTCATAAATGAGAAATTAGTAGTATCTTTAAAGATGTTTTAAAAGCATTTATGTTTTATAGATTATTGTAACACTTTATAATGACATATATTTTATGTTACTATAAAAAGGCTTTTGGTGTTTTGGTGATATTTCTTCATTAAAAATGGACTCTGTATTTTGATCACTTATCATATTGCCTAAATTATTTAATTCAAGTGAAGTAGTTTAATTTTCATTAGTATTATTCTGCAATTGCATTTTATTTTCTGAAATATATTTCTTATTTTCGATGTTTAAATTTTTGTCCTTGTTTTTTCCATTTCTTTTTCGTTATATTTTTTTCAATTTGTTCTTTTTTATTTTTTTTTTTACTTTTAGGACAATATTTATGTAGGTTCATAGCTCCATGATTTGCTAAATTTTTAACTGACCTTTCTGCTTCTTGTACAAATCTGTAAAACAAAAACCAGTTTTATTACCTTCTATTTTGATTTTGAAAAAATTTTGTTAAAGCATGCTTATTACAAAATAAAAGATAATAAGCACTATTTTTATTTACTGATCAAAGCGAATTATTATACATTACAAAATAATTATATATTTTTATCTTAAATGAACGAATATCTTGACGAAAATCTGAAATTAAGGAATAATATAATTAATGAAAAAATTTACTAAAATTATATATACAAGAATGATAAATTCTACTTACATACTTTACTAACAAATAAATACGAATAAATAAAACATCTTCTCTTAAATATTATTTCATACACTGTGCCTCAATAGCAGATAATAAATATTTCAAAGAAACAAATGAATATGATATCTGTGTATTCTATCTTTTTCTAATATAGTAAGAGGAGAACTTCTGATGCCTTGGGATATTTTATTTTAAACATTATTAATTATTTTAAATGTGATTAAATAAAAAAATTCTCTGTATATGGAAATACAGTTAGTTAACTATATTCCGATAATATCATAGAATTTTTTCAGAGTTTATTATTAAAATAAAAAAATTTTAAATAATAGATTAACTTGCGCCGATCAGATAGGTGTATCAAAGTATGTTAACTAATAAAATTGTTTCGACCCATTCGAGTGTATTCGAATTCAATGCGTGTTGCCCGGCACCCCTTTTAACCGTATCAGACGATGCAACGAACTCACACAAGCAGCCGAGTGCATTTGATCGGTTCCCCACCCCCGCCTGCCGCAAACGCCAGACGAAGAGGGGGGCACGCTAGACGCCCACCCTACCCCGTTATTGTGGTGGTATCCGTAGTGCCTTGGCGGGGGCGTCAAGGCCACAAACTTAAAAAAAGGCCGCTGGGACCATAATGCGGTTCAATCCGAGAAAGAGGGGGGATCAGCTCCCTTATATTATACGTATGACGATACACAATTGCATCGAGGATCAACTACACAGAGAAGTCGTCTACGTTGATACTTATTCGCCCCAAAATCATAATATCATTTATTTTTTCTTCACCCGAGTTTGTCTACCCTCCTTATTAGTAGTGTAAACTTCATACAGAGTTTCGCTTTTTATACGATAAATATTTAATAATATAAATTAAACAAAATTTATTATTATATTAAGCTAGTATCATAAAATTATTACATAAAAACTGTGTATTAATCTATTAAGATGTGTGAATTTAAGAGACCATTAGAATGTTAAAATTAAATCCATAAAATAGATACTATATGACACACTGTTTTTTATAAGTAAATAAATATAAATTTATAAACATTAATCTTATTAACATGATTTGGGGTTCCAGATAGAGGTATGAAAAAACGTTTTATTTTTTAAAGAATTCTTTCCAATTGTTTCCTTTTGACTTTGCTATAGCATTTTTTTTAAGAAACGGGAAAAGGTCGCGATACGCGCGTCCTCTCTTGTTTTATTTTTTATAAAATCCGCGAGCGGCAAATCAAAAATATCCTCGAGTCTATAAAGACATTCTCGAAAAATTTGAAAGAACAATTTCGTTTTACTTAATACTTACACTTATGTACCCTTTTTTCTTAGTATCTCTTTTATTTATCTCTTAATTAACTATATGGTGTTACTAAATTATAATTAATATAGTGTAAACAAGTAAATATATAAGAAATATTACAAGTAAGAATTAAATGAAAAAGGATCAAATAAATGTAAGGTTTATATACGATATAAAATTTGTTATTCTAAAATGATATAAATTTTAAATAAGTAAGTTTTAAAAAAATATGGCCAACAATCATATAATACATTTTAATTTTATTTTTAATTATTAAAGCTTACAATTATATTTTTATATAAAAACATTATTTATATTATGACGTAATAGTCAATATTTTAATGGTTTAAAAGATAAACTTTTAAACTAATACTTTGTATATCAATATAGTATTAAAATTCATATCAATTATTTTATTATAAAAATTTAACAAATCATTCTTTTAGAATTTTACTAAACTACAGCTTCTTTTATTAAACTACTTAAACGCAACACAACTAGTTTTTTACCTGATAAATTCATCTGATCAAATTGTCTTTCAACTCTCATAGAATCTTGAATATTTTTAAAGTAAACATGAAAATAACGGATGCCCCTTGATGGGGTAATATTCACCTTACTAACAGCAATAGGTTCAAAATCTTCAAATAAATGTAAAAAATATGCAGCACCAAAATTTTGATGTACATTTCCCACTATAACTTCTTCTGCATCTATAATTATTTTTTTATCTATATTATTTTTATTTATGTTTGATTCTTTTTGTCCATTTATATCAGAAGACTTACTTTTATGAGTGTTATTTGTATTATTTAAGTCTAGTAGAGTATCAACACATCTAATGGAATTATTCGCTTGTATACTTAATAAGTTTTCTTTAATATAATCGTTATTTAAATCAATGGAATCTTCATGATTATATTCAAGTTCATTATGATTATTTTTACATGAATTTTGTAAATTTTTACTTTCTATAATAGATTTATATTGCAAAGTCTTATTTTTAGATTTTTTATTTTTTAAATTTATACTTTGATAATTATTTTTATTAAAATTTGTATTCGTATTTATTGTTACTGAGTTTTCATTATTCATTATATTATCCATAGCAATCATAGATGTGTTACTTTTATCTTGGTTCTTGTCATTTCGGCTTCGATGTTCAAGAAGTTTAATTTGTGGATGATTATTTAATCCTATAACAGCATTTTTTGCTTCGTCATATTTTAAATATTTTATAAAATAAAAAGTTTTTATTTTATTTCCACAAGTGCTGTAATTATAAATTTTTCCAAATTGTGAAAAAATTTCTTTGATTGTCTCTACATCAAGATTACAACAATTTTTAAATAATACACAGTAAGTTCCATTAATATTTTTATTAATTAACTTATTTAAATCCATTACTAGACCTAAAAAAATATTTAAATATAAATATTTCAACATCTGTCCCAATAAATAGATAAAAATATAATTAAAAATAACTGGTTAATATAATCAAAGTAAAAGAATTTATAGTTTATAAAATGAGGAAATAGTACTATTTTAAAAATATATTTTTGAATTTAAATAATTAAAAATGAAGCATTATTCTAAATGAATTTCATGTTTAGAATAAATTACCAATATTATACGAATAAATAAATTAATAATTACTATAATTATTTATGCAAATACACACTTGATGTTATACCTTTGAATTTCATTATTTAGAATAATTAATTTATAATTAATCTCATGTTTAATTATTAGAATTAAAAAACTATATTTACATTAAAAACAATTCTAATCCATTTTTTTAAATATGTTAATTTCTATTATACCATAAATTTTTAATAATATATTAAACAAGAAGTTTTCTCGGATTTTTAAGTTATAAAAGCATTTTCGCACGAGCTTAATTTTTCCTAACCTTAAAATAAGTTTAAGTTGTCTAATTACTGTTAAATATATTAATGGGTTTAATCAAACTAAATAATAATTAATAATATGTTGAAATAAGATAATAAAAAAGGTAAGAAAATACTATTAAAACTTTTAAATAATGTAATACAACTTTTACCTGTTAAAGTACAACTATTTCTGTTTATATTTATTTTATAAAATTAATATATAAAAACGTGTTTCTAAAGTTATATAAATTACTTGTTGTACATTAATCTAAACTATGGTAAATATTATGTTTTATTCTATAAGCACGTGTTATCGAAATAATTAAAAATTTTAATTATAAAATTACAAAAAATTTTCACTTAAATTACGATTAAGGAAGACAATGTCTTTATAAAAACTAGATATCCCTATTTCTCACCTTTTATACGGTGGCTAAACGTGAATTGAAAAAATATATTCACACTACAGTCATTTAGGATTTATAATTTATGAATGAATATATTTATTTTAATATAAATACAAAACGTAAATATTTATGTGCTTTTAAATTACACACGTTAATGATATCTGCTTATAATTTTAGTTTTTTAATCATTAAATATTATTTATGTAAGCGTTTTTAAAGTATGGATAATCAATTAAATATTTAGTTACACAAATATTTATTTTTATTTTCTTCTAGATGACAATGTGAAATTTTATTAAAGGTTTAAATAAAAAATTTATTTAAATAATTTTAAATATATAATACAAAGTTAAAGTAAATTAAAATTTTATAATAATATACAGCTTTAAAGATAAAAAATAGTTTTTAGATAGTTTTGTATAGATAAAAAATTGTTATTACGATTTATGTTTAAAATAATATCCATAAGTGTATATTAAAAGAAATATTGAATATTCGATACATCATACAATTGATGTTCAATATTCAAAATCAAATTGAATTTGCATTTGAAGTGTAGGTATGAATAAATTGAAGTTCAAACTCAAAAATGAAAAATCTAAAGTTTTGGTTGTAACAAAGTATTAATACACATCTGTGCTTGTGACTTTTTCAAATTTTCGTAAAATAATAAACTTCATAAAATTTCAGAAATATAAAAGTATTCTTAGTATAATATAAAAAAAATATAGATATATATATGTTACTTAATAAATACTATGATTATTATTAATGCTTCTATAATTAAATTAATTTATTAACATTCAATAACAAAAGTTTCGATTGTCAATAATATTGTTAAAAACAACAATCAATGCATCATCAATTAAATTAATATATTTTCGCATTTAAAATACATTCAATGAAATAATAATAATTTAATTACAATAATTTTATATATATTGTTTATATCACTTTAATCAATGAAAATATTAAGTAACTACAATTTATGCGTATTATTTTTAAATTACTTTATTATCATGTTATAATTTATTAATTTACATATTAACATGATATAATAATCTGAATATTAAGGACAAATGTAAAATTTATTATCTAAAAAGATTTGTATAAATAAAAATTAATTTTATTTTTTAAAAAGTAAATTTTATCTTAATTAAATATTTTATCTAGACGAAACATAAATTATTTAATATATTATAGATTAAAATGTTTTCTTAAGAGAAATGCACATAAATTGCATAATTATTGTATACATGTATAAGTATATAATTCATAGAAAAAAACTATTAAATATCATTATAAAAAATAATTAATTATTGATGAAAATATTATTTGTTATGAAAAGATTGTATTATATGGTGCATAAATAAAACTAATAGTCACATAGAGTGAATTTTAAATTTCGCGCTTTGTAAAACAAGATGACTGTAAAATGACAAATAAATTAAAGAGATTAATTTATGTATAAAAAAACTACATTGATTTTTAATACTTTGTACACAGTAAATTATAATTTGTGTTTATGTAATACTCGTGTATTAATAATAACCAAAACAAGAAAATGTTAATGAGTTTTTAAAGCTCACAGTATTCCAACTATCTCAGATTATAAATTATTGATACAAATTCTTAAAAATAATGGGATTAAAAATTTTTTTAATGTGCAGAGTATACATATTATTAGTTAATGAAAATGGTATCGTGCCAAATGAAGTTTTAGATTTCCACGATGGGTAATAGTACATATAATATTCTATTATATAGAAATTACTTTATAATATCTTTATATTAACATTTTGAAACGAATTAGAAATAATTGAATAATGAAAAAATGTTGTAGGTACATTTCAAGGAAGTTAAATATGAATTTCGTATTATTAAAACTCAACCAATAAAAAATGCTTAGTCCCATTGTAAATGTAACCTTAGTACTATTGAGCATATCCTTGTCGCTGTTGGCGCACAACTGCATGCAGCCTAAGAGTAACAAAAAGAACACTTTCAAGCATTACACCGTGACGCTCAATGCGTAGTAACCTGAGACAGGGTATCGAGATTTCCGATTGGTTCTGGCGATCATGGCCACAGGATTTGAACACGCATGCGCATGTTTCAACGAAAAGAGTTGGATTGGACCGGAGCGTGGCGTAGTGAACAGCGAATTAGACAAGGATACAATCAGTGAGCGAGTGAGAAGAACGGATAAAACTCACTGTGGTAGTGAGCAGTGACGGGGATCGGGATGGTCTGGGGGAAAGCAGGCAGACTGTAGAGAGCGGAGCGAGAGCCCAAAGTTGAGAGCTGGGAGCGTAGTCTAGAGTGGCGTAAAGCCCGGAGAGTGCGAGTGAGTTTGAGTGAGTCTCAGCGGCGCAGACTGTGTAGAGCTGCCGACTGGGCTCAAGAGTGTGAAGGTGTACTGGTGCGCGTGCCGTGGAGAAGAGATTGTTGCGTTTGCTTGGAAGAACGACGAACGATATTGCAGCGATTTCGCTTCGTGCTGTTTATTGCAGGACCTGCAATAATCCCGTTTCATCAACGAAAACTCAGGGTAAGCGAGTCGACCAAGATAGTGGTGGCGAATTATTAAGAGGAAAAAAGGGCTTGGAAAGGAGAAAAACCTTGAAACTCTGTATACGTAAAAACGACAATCCGTCAAATAATATATAAGAAGAGGAGAAGCGTATAAAGTGTAGAACCTAAGAGAATAATACACACACACTTATATATATATATATATATATATTCACGCATACCCATACAACCACACACGCATATTTATATGATATCGAGTGCGCGCGAGAGTAACTGGGAAAGATAGAGATAGAGAGAAAGAATAAGTTCTTTTTTGCCTTTGTAATTTTAACAGCAAGGTATACATAAGAGCGAAGATAAGCAGAAGATCATCGTGGTCGTCGTGATCATCGTTGTCATCGACAAATGTAGTTTCGTGCACAAGACCAAGCTAAGTTGGAGCGTGCCAGTCTCCTTTTCAACTTAGAAGAGAAGAAGAGAGAAGAAGTGAGCGACACGGAAGACAAAGAGGAGAGCATTAGTAGCGGCGGCACGGTATAACCTCAAAACAGAGTGTGCGTGAGTGCGTTACGTCGTGTCGTCATTGTCAGCTTCGCGCGCGCGGTCCATTCGTTCACTAATTCATTTTGCGCGAGTGCGAGATAATATAAAAAAAAGAGAAACACACAACTCCGAGGGGACGTTTACTTTGCGGCGTTCCCCGGTTGATGGATGAAACTGGAAGGATGCTGCAACACGGTGGATCTGGTGTTGGTCTGATGGGTGGCAATCAGGGTCAAGGAGCTCAAAATACTGGTGGCTACGGGAGTATGGGTCCCGTCGATGGATCAGCGGCACAGGGCCCCGATCAAGCAGTGGAGGCGAGGAAACAAGATATTGGTGACATACTACAGCAGATTATGAACATCACAGATCAGAGCCTTGATGAAGCACAAGCGAGGTATTTTCAATCGCGCTTCTCCTTTTTTTGAAATCTTAAAACAGATGCAGTGCGCCACTGCTCTTGAGAATCGTGCTGGGAATAATAACAAAGGATTCATAATTTTTGTTTACCTCGATTATTTACGATTGGGTATAGCAGAAGAGAGTGCAACTTTCCAATATGTTGACATATAAGGAAAATTAAAATTTCCTAAATACCTTAGTCAACAATAAATTCTATTATAAATTACGAAGATAGTATGTGGAATATATTTCGTAATTTTGAAATAAAAAAGATGATTTGTAAATTAATTTTACTGACTTATTTCATAGGGTTTCAACATTTTATTATTAATTAATTTTTTAAACAAAATTAACATCCATTTCATCACAAATGTTTACATATCAAGTGTTAATATTTTATTTTTCTATAAAAATTATTCTTAATATTGTAATATTTATTTTCTTTACATTGTTTATAATAAATATAAAAACTTGTAATTAAGACTTAAAAAATAATTTGGTATTTTTAATTAAATTCCATATTTTTTATTTGTATAGACATATCGAAATTCATTTAAAAAATTTAATCAAAATTGCTCATTAATATAACAATATTTCTTTACAATTGATGTATTGTAAACTATATTACATAGTGTTATTTCTTTTTTTAGAAAGCATACTTTAAACTGCCACAGGATGAAACCAGCCCTCTTTTCGGTGCTTTGTGAGATTAAAGAGAAGACTGGTAAATACAAAAACTATTTATAACTAACTATTTTTTTCGTCATGGATATTCCCGTATCGACTTGATAGCGTGATGTTCACGTATATTTAATTATTTATTTGAAACTGCACAATAGACTTGTCATTACTGAAGCTGCTACTGTTAAACTATTTGATAAACTTACGTCTTATCTTTGAGATGTTGGCGATATGATCGTTCGTGAAGTATCAGTATTTTTTTCCCATTAAATAACACTTTCATTCAAGTTTTATTTAAATTATCATTGCAATTGTCAATGAATTTATTTTACAACAAAAACAAATATTTTTAATCACATTATTCTGGTCATCAATAAAGGGAAACAATGCTACGCTAATTTATCTCTCGTTATCAAAATGAAAAATTTATATTAAACAGTAAATGATTTTTTATTGAAATATATCAACGTTAAAATGAACAATTTATAAAAGAGATTTATAATAATATTAATTTGTAATATTCATGATCACTGAATCCAAAACATATTCATTAGAATGTATATAAAAACAGTAAAATTACTTCTTGTAATATGCGTTTCTCGTTAAAACAAAAAAAAATGATAAAATGAAATTTCGGCATATACAGAAGGTTCATTCGTATTCTTACAAGCATTAATAAAAAGTCAATTTAAAGAGAAAATAAAAAAGAGGTTGAAGTTGTCAACCGTCGCAAACATCACCATCGACTAGGCGCCAATAAAAACAAATGTAAATCTCAGCGCGCCGTAAAAAAGGAATTATCCCATGCAGAGCTCAACCAGAATAATGAAATTGAAAATACTATCGGCTACTGACTGCCTCCCGAGCGTCGGTACACTACATGCGTCGGCCTCGAGTAAAACGATGCATTGGAAGCCGGCGTCCTTCCTCACTTCCCCTGGAAATCCATTTGAAACTCGTAAACATAATTTTTAAGTATTGTTTGAATTGCTTTGGGCGCGAATCGAGCGACCGCGAAATGCGCGATTATTTCGCGGCGTAAGTAGGGTGCGTGTGTGCTTGTGGGAGGGCAGAAGGGGGAAAGGGAAGTTACGAGGCTTTCCTTGCGTCTCCCCCTGAAGAGAAGCGGCGCCGGAGGGGGGAGTTCCCGTGGAGTAGCAAGGCTCTCGGACGTGACGCATTCCGTCCGCACCACGCCCCTCGTGTATCTATGCGTATCCCTGATGTGCATCTGCAGTCTCCCTCTGCCACGACCTTTTAGCTCCCCCCGAGAGAGGCGAAAGGCGCGTGTACGTGTGTAAGATTCGTTGACGCCGCGTCTGACTTCGGCTTTGAGCTCACGTGCTGCACCAGGCGAAGCATACGTTGATCTTTTTTCCGGGTTTAACGGAGAAAAGAAGTTCATGATCCTAAGCAGGAAAAAATGTATACGGTTGGACGGAAAATTAACTTTGTCCATTCAGATGAAAACAACTATTTGACTCCTTGATTTATTCTTTTTGTTGACTTTCTTGTACATTTTGACTTTTTTGCAAGCGAATATATGTTCACATTTTTATTGTAAAAGAAAAATTTTATTATTAATTGTTAACAATTTATCAAAAAATTTTATTTTTTTTTGGTTGATAACATTTCCTTATTAAGATGACTGAGGAATTGTAGATTTGTGAAAATCACATTAGAATTTTTCAGGAATATAGTTATAATTTTTCAGTAGCTGTTATTTTTTTAGTTTTGAAACAGAAATTAATAAAAACTGTTAAGATCAAAAATATATATTCTCTTAGGCTTGTCTCTTCTTTATGTTATATTTTCTAGTTTTTTAGTCGATATATTAAATTGAAATTTTATTTAAAAATTACAAGATTTGTCACTGACAAAATTATGAGATGTTTTAATAATTTAAATTATTTTATTTTTTTCATATTTAGGCAGAAAACATTTTGTAAATTAATAATTATTATTATTTTATTTTTTGAATTTAAACATATGTAGCTTTAACAATTGAACTATATTTAAATAAGTTCTTTTTTTTATTACTTAGGTTTTCCACACGTAATATTTATGATTTAAAATATAGGTAAAGACCATTAAATAGTGGTAATTAAGTAAAACTATGTTTATAAAAATAAAATTTTAAAATCATTATTTCTTTGTGAAGTGAAAAATAATTTCATAGCACTTACATTAAAAAATATTTATAATATTCTATTATAATTGAAATGTTTTTTAAAAATTTTCTCTACTAATTTTATTGTCTATACAAAATCTAGTATTTTTAAATATATATTTTTAATTTATTTCTTGAAGGGTAAATAATTATTTTCTGTCGAAGTCGTTTAAGTTTTTTTATTTCAATTTTCAAAAAGTCTAAAATAAATCGATTGAAAATGGAAAATTGTTAATCTTGTAAAATAACTTGCCAATAATAATCCATCCTAATTGCTTCAGTTCTTTCTAAATTAAAAATAATTTTAAAAAACTTGGATAATTTATTTTGTGATGAATGTTCGTCGCTTTGATAAATAAAATAAATGAAAGAGGATGTTAGAGGATAAACGTACTTTGGTGTAAATGACGAAAACTGAAGGAGAAAAGAAATTAAGAGTGAAAAAGGAAACAAAAGAGCATGCGAGAAAAGCTGATTGTGAGATGGAGCAGAGAAGGAATACAGCGAGAAAGAGAAAGAAAGCAGCGGCTTTCTAATATCAAACACTAGGAGAGTTTATGTGCAATGGTTGACGAGGTAGTGAAAAAGTAGTAAAACCGAAAACAGCAGATAAACGCTATGTTAAGTAGACCATTTTATCAGCCATTTAATATAATCAACGTACAAGACGCAAGTTAAAATAACTTTAGATTGGTAACGTTCTCTCTCTCTCTCTCTCTCTCTCTCTCTCTCTGTGTCTCTGTTTGTTACACCACTACTACATTAACATTATTTCAAGGACATTCTTAATCGATTAAAATTTTTAGGACTCTTATTTTTGTAATCAGGGTATTCATTTTGGATATTTCCTGGTAACAGGTCATATTAGATCCTGATTATACGAAATTCATTCAACTTGGTCTAATACGTTATTTTCTATTTTATATAGTTCCTCTCTTTGACTCACATATCCGTGCTCGCTATCTTTCTCTCTCTTTGTTTCTTTTTTCTGTATCTCTACCTCTTTTAATAGAATAAAAAATCAATATTTCGTTTTATTTTTTAAAATTATATGACAAAATTTTTTACTTTAATAAAATAGTCTTATTTATGAAATTATATAATATAATTTATAAAGTTTGGAACGTTTTGAACAAAATTAATGTATGACATGAAAAATAATGGATAATTAAGGCAATTTTAAATATTAAGCAATAATTAGTTTCTGAATATAATTAAATATTTATAATTTTAATTATAAAAAATATATTAAAGAGTAGTTTAAATTAATAAAATTAAAGAATTTAAATTAGAAATTGACTAAATGTAACGTACTTAATATCACTGCATATAAAAATTATAAGGATTACTGACACTCGTATGTTTGTCAGTTTTAAGAAATTCTTTTAACTTCTTATAAAACATCAATTCATGACACTTTACATTTTCAACTATAATATTAACTACAATTTTGCAATTAGAGAAACAAAAAATTGCGTTGAATGTACTTAAATAGAAATAAATTTTTAATAAAATATTATATTTGGACTAAAATTGTTTTAACCTATTTGAAATTATTTTTAATGTTAGTTCAAATCTCATTAAAATATAATGGTAGAATTTTATACTCAATTTAATAATTTTGATAAAGTTACTATTCATTTATGCAGCATTTTGTTTTTTTTAAAAAGCATTAATTTTTGTAGTCAATTTATTTTACGTAAACTGAAAATTAAGTGTGTCTGTGATTGTTCTTTTTCGCCATCTAATCTATTTGCAGATATGAAAAACTTACAAAAAAATACTAAATATGATTTATTCATACTTAAACTTTGGTATCAAATTCATGTAAAAATTAAATGAAACTACACAAAATTTACCAAATAATTACTTTACTCACTAATATTAATAAAAAAAAAACATTTTTTGTAATATATTTACAAATAATTCCAAAATTTATCGTAGATTTATTATTAAACTATAATAAATTATTAATTATTAAATAAAAGTATCCTATATTACTTAATTATGGCTTAAGATATGAATAAAATTGAAAGAAGTATTAAGTGATTAAGAAATTGTTTTTTTCACAAAATTAATATTGATAAAATTTCAGTCAGTAAAGTCTCTTTAGTATTGAGTAAAAAATATATTTGTAATTTATGCATTCTGTGATGCATAGAAGGATATAAATTTAAATAATATAATCATAAGTCGATTGAAAATTGTTTATACTTTTACGTTCATAAACTAAAGTAAACGTGTGAAATATATACAATTAATTAAAATACTATTTAGTAATTAGTATTTAATGATTGCAATAGTTGTTAATTATTTTTTTAATTGAACATTTCTCTTATACGTTGTGAATGAATCGAATATCAACAAAAGTTATTGAACATCTTTTCCAAAAATATTAAAATAATTATTTATATTCTTAAAATGATATATACGGATTGATCTTCTTGGGAATATTAACACCGTTTTAATGCCTTTTTACATAAATGGTTTCGGAAAAGTTAAAATACATACAATAATAATCCGCAGTGTAGTACTCGTGAAATAATAGCAAGCATAAACCCTGAATTTTATTGAAAAATTAATTATTTGTTTTTATTTTTATTAATTATTGTTTTTATTTAGGGATGATTTTTATTATTATTCGTATATATTGAATGCTTGCATATGTAATTTGTACCGGAACAGAAATATTTGCAATAAAGTTTAAACTGAGTACTTTTAATAAAATTAATTGTTCGAAACAGTTAATAATATATTACATTGTTTTGTTTTAAATTCAACTCGATTTTCTATTCTATTCAGTAATTTTTTTGAAATACATAGTCAAGCCAAAATAAGAGCTTTTAATTATTAAAGTCATAATTATTCAAAATATTAGCTTTTAGTTTTAAAAATAATCAATAAAACATAAATAACGTAATTATTACTTAATTTAAATTGTTATATTTGGCATAAAACAAATTATGTTCAATTTGTATTGATACTTTATGCGTATATAAACTCTCTTTTGGATTTTCTGTAACAATATTAAAACCTCAAACTGAAATTTTAGAAATTATTCTATCGATACATTCCTAGCATTAGATATATTTTAATTATATTATTTTAAAAGAATGCAAGTATTATTGACAAATATCCTAGTTGTCAATTTGTGCGAAAGTATATATAGTTTTTGTTAAATTTGCTCTTTAATGCAATTCTGAAAATGCTCGTCGCAATTCAACTAAAGTTTTATATTCCCTCGAAATATAATTTATTCATAACTTTCTACAATTATCTTTAATTTCTCCCCCATATTCCTTGTTCATATTATTTTTCTTCGTTTTATTTCTCTTCCTCGATCATATATTCCTATCTTCATTATTCGAGACGAGTGGGCAAGGAGTGCAAGGGAAAAACGAATGAAAAGATGGAAGCAGAAATAATAGAAAGGTCTTCGACAACTTTCTGTGTATAGGTGGAAGAGCCGGAGATAGTCGTACGCACGGATGCCTCCGTAGTCGCTTTATTAACTCTTTCTGCGCATTCGCACCCGAAGAGAAAGAGAAAGAGAAGGAAAGAGGCAAACCCTTGGTCTCACCCGTGGCATTGAAAGCGTCAGCAGTTCGATATCGACTCGATTTCGTCATTGAAGTTGAACGCACAAATACTTTTTTTTTATATTATCTGATCTTGCTTTCTCTAGAATAATTATTATATTCTGAAATAATTATATCTGTGAAAAACTGGTTTAAAGTTTTATTGCAAAAGCTTATATTATATCGCAACAATTTTCAGTAAAATCGTGTAAAAGCTAGATTGTAGACACACAAGTTTTATGAATAATTCAAATTGTTAAGCAGATAAAACTACTGTTTTCAATATTCCCTGTTGCTTTAAAAATAACAATTTAATTGCTTATTACATTTTTTTTGTAATTTCTGACATTTCTATTCTAATTATACATAACTTTGAAAATGAATGAAATACATGTAAACATCTTAGAAAATCATATTATGTGAATTTTAACAGGACACGTCCTACAAGAATATGGTATTTTTGAATTTATTATTAGCAGTAATATGCTATTGAATGCCGTTCTCGTCTTCACTTACTGTAATGTATGGTATTCATCAGTGATTAATAATCCAAAGTGTAACCTAGAATATTAAAATGCTTATTTAACTTTTTTAACAAAACGAAGACTTTCGTACGAGCCTAAAATCCTGAAATAGTTTCGTGGTAAAATCGCAGAAAAATATACATTCGGAGTCGCGGTGCAAAGAAACATACTTTATGGCATTAAAAAAAGTTTTCTCCCGCGCGGGTACGGTTAATCGTGAGAATATCATACGGACCGAGAGTCAACGTTCTTGGTTTCTTCCCCTCCCTCTCGCCCTTTCTTCATCGCATTCGACTTACGCTGGAAGCGCGTTTACTATCCCTCTCTCTCTCTGTTCGCGTCCCCTTTGGTCGCTTAGATGGTTGTTCCTTTTTATTTCTTTCTTTTTCTTTCTTTTTCTTGCTTCTCCGGGCCGCTAAAGGCGAATCTCTTTCTCTCCGGAGAGATCGGCATCTCTCGCAGCGCGTTTTCTCCACTTGATCTTCGAATGCTGCGCGCTAGCCTCTATAGCATGCAGATGGGCTTCTGTCTCTCTCTCTCTTTCTCTCTCACACCCACTCTCACTCTGTCGCGCTCGCTCGCTCTTTCGCTCTCTGGTTGACGCTGTGGCTTCAGCTCGTATGTTCGGCACGTCGGCACAGCAGTCAAGGTGAACCGGCCTTCTTTTCTGCCTCTCGGGCGAGCTGCTGCCGCTGTTGGCTGCTCAAAATTTTTTCACCTCCCTCTTCCGTTCGCTTCTTTTTTCCCCTCTCCTATATACAGTACTCCGCCATCGCCGCCGATACAGCCGCGCATCCTCCTCCTCCTCCTTCCTCCCTCTCTTCATTCGCGTATGTATACACCCGCTTCTCTTCCTTCGACCCGACTAACGAGGCAACTCGGCTTTGCCCCATACGTATGTTCATTCTTGTGGCTCTATAGAAAATGCCGAGCGGGGCGAGCAGAGCGAATCGATGCACCGGCGTGCATTCCTTTTACGCGTAAAGTCTGCGCTCGAGGACTACCACTGCTTCGTTGGCTTTTTCGAGTTCAAGAGAGAAAAACGAAGGGAGACGTAAAAGACGCAGAGGTCCGTAAGCGCTTCTGCTAGTGCGAAAATTACGGACCGCACGATTTATGATAAATTACTAAGGGGTATAAGCGCGCCTGCTGTTTTTGATTCCACTAAGTTGCCGTCGCTATTTGCCTTTGCTTAAGATGCTGTGCTATTTGTAGGTGCAAATAAAAGTTATAGTTTGCTTTTTTTGAAAGCTAAAACAACTTCTTGTTCGTTGGAAACTGCCTCGAATTTTCACTTCTGTTTACCGAGTGCTCTGTCAGTTTTTTTTTGAAAATCGCGGATGCAAAGCTCACCTTAAACTCATTATAACACATCGATAATACATGCTCGATAGTTTTTTCCATATAAATATACCAATCGATTTTTTTTATGATATATAAAGCAAGCTACAAATGCACATACATGTGCATATATAAATAATAAAGACTAGATATTTATAAAATTTTAAAAACAATTTCTGTCCAAATAATTTTTGTTTATGTTCTGTAATAATATTTATTACATATAATAATGCTCTATAGATGTTATTGATTGACAAAATATAATTTATTTAGTTTTACATTATTTATGTTTCAAGTTTTTCTCTGCGCAACTTTGTAAGATACTTTCAAACGATAAGTTTTTGTTCAAATGCGCAAGTCACTTCAGCCAGATATCTCTTTTATATTTTTTATTTTGAACTTGCAGAAGTTATTTCACACAGATTCTAAGAAAAAAGTAACGTTTGGTTATTTCTTAAAGTGAACAACGTGTATAAAAACACCCAACATAATGTAATTAAGTGTTTCTGCGACTTTATTCGAGTATTGTTACGATTCTTTTGTCGTTGAATTTTTATTGTCGTAATCATAATATCACTCAAAGTAACAAGGTAAAAAAGGAAGCACGATTCCTAGATCATCAGGATATGGTTTTTTTATGTATGTTTAATTTGTCTGCACACACAGGATCTCGCTACCTATTTTCTTCTCTTATTTTAACTTCTTTATTTCGATGCCACTACAAAAATAAAATTGCTCGTATATTTAAGTGTCGAGAATTATGCGCGAAACTATTCAAGCAGAAAAGTGTATATAATGAATCCATTATTAAAAAAAAAAAGCATATTTAGGGCGTAATGCTGCATTTGGAATGTAATATTATCAGCGGCAAGATTTGCACTAATTTAAACAAATAATCACAACAACCCTTCTAGTTTTAAAATTGGGTTATACCTAGACTTTTCAAATTTTTGTTTTAAATTACTTTTAACATACAATGTAAACGGAAAACGGGATATTCTATTATTTTTTATAATATTACTATACAGCGTCGTCTCTCCATGAATCTGTAGACGGCACGTAGTTAAGAATACAATGGAATAGTGCAGTTTGGCAAAATTTAGGATGAAAATCATAAAATCAAAATTTAACACTGAAACTGATAAGCGTTAATTAAAATAATGAAAAGTAAAAGGCACAGCCCTCGATGCAGCGAATTTCATCAATAACAGATTCCATTACATCTTATATAAGCCTAATGCACGCTATTCTCACTCTTAGAAACGCTCCAGAATTGTCGAGGCATTTTTACATACAAGCTAGCGTATTCACGCGATTCTCGAGGGGTAATGGAAAGCGAAATAAAGGAAACCTCGTACAATCCATTGCCTTTTCGCTCTTTGCGACCCTTCATCAAGAGAATCCGTAAAAAAGTATAGCACTCGCGAAGTCGCGCGTTTGAAAGGGCGAGTCCACTTTGCGGAAGTGTGCATTATGTGGTTATTCGCCGGGACGCGGAACACGAGAGATGAATTAAGAAGAAAGACCGTGGAAGGGAGAGGCCGAGTGCTATGTTCGTAACAGAGAGAGAGAGAGAGAGAAAGTCAGTTTGCGAGCAGAGGGGTGAGACGTGCGATTTAACAAACCATACATTACAGCACGATAAAATCTCGCAAACCTATAAACTTCAGTCGGCTAGGCACACGCACGGGGATATGTTATATCATAAAAATCCAGTAAAATAAGCTCGTAAAACGAGAGAGAAGGAGCGAGCTTCCCTTTTGCCCGATGTGTAAAAAGACTCTTTGCCTTCATTCTCTCCTTGGTTACTCGGAGGTTCTTGTGCACTACGAGACAGGCGATCCTATAAGCCGACCCATTTTTTCACTCTTTTACACACCGACGCGGAATAATTGCTTCATTCGACAAAGCCAAATAACCTCATATTAATATGAGCGTACACTTTAGACACTTATATTTATTTAATATTCTGTGGGATGTTGAATTTGCAAAGCTGGGACATTTTTTTAAACAATCAACGAACCGTTTAATATTTTAATAAATGATTTTTCGTTGCATTCCTATTTAACTGCATTTCAGGAATCATCAAATTTTTTGCTGCATTCAAAATTTATGTTTTTAAATTATTAATATGTTCAAGCAAAGTGTTTATAAAATATTAAATATTTAACTGTAACGTATTACGAGAACTCGAAATAAATTACTCACTTCCTTGTGCTAGAATTGCTTTGTTATTGTTCGCTACGAACGAAAATACTTCACTTTCAAATATCCAAAACGAAGTATTTTGAAATAACAATTGTTTTATTCGCTTCTAATACATGCTTTTCAATTAAACCATTAATTAATTAATGTTGTAGGGTAGTAATAAAAAATAGGTATACCGAGAGGTAAAATGTATTAATGAGAGATGAGAGTTTAGATGTTTTATGCCTATAATTCTCTAAGTACAGAGACATGAATATTCCATTATGTTGTATTAAAAAATCTCCACAAAATTTAATTTTGCTTTTTCTGCGCTGTCGCGCATTTTCCTTCAAACCTGCAAATTCACCCGATTTTGCAAATAGTGCCTCGTAATGAGGATTGTTTTCTCACGAATCAACTCGTCACCGATCGGACGTAAGATCGGTATCTACAAAGAGACGCAGGACGCAACAAAAAAGTCGAGTCAAAAGGACGTAGGTTATGTTTTGAACTTCTTTGAGAGTTTTAGCTAATTAGACTAAGTCATCCTTTAAGCGTTCCGCTCGCAATCAACATCGATCCCCAGATCATTCCATCCTCTTTCTCGCTCCGTCCTGATTGCCTCCTCGGATTCTCCTATCTACGGTTCCTTAACTCTTAATCGTATGATAATTCTATGGAGATTGCATTAAAGGAGGCGTGGAAGGAAGCGCTATCTCGCCTTCGACTTGTCCTCAATGTCTTGTAGGCTGCACCACTTGGGTCACTGAGCTCATCTTTGTCTGTTTCTCTTTCGTTCATTTTCACGGTGGCCCAATAACTAATACTTGCGCGGTTTACATATGACAAGCCGTGATTTTTGTCTTCCAACACTGCAATGATTATTGGATTGTGGTAGTATCGTGGCAATAAATATTTTTTGTATCCATCTTTTTGATTAAAAGCAGCATAATTAATTTTGTATAGAATATGCACAATATTATTGTCAGGTAGTTATTAATATATATATATATATATATATATATATTAGTGATATCGTCATATTATAGCTTTATTTATATGCATAATTTTAATTATAAAGTTATTTATCATGCGTTGGAAAATTGTTTACATTATTCGATAAAATTCGATAACTATAAATTATTTTTTCTGGTGTTATTCTGAGATAAGAACATATGATTAATTAAACTATGAAGAAATGAAGTGATTGATCATTAGTAATTAATTTTATTTATAAATAAATTACAAGCATTGCTTTAGAAATTAACTTACACTCGTAATAATAAATGTATTTTTGATTATAAGAATATAGTTTAAAGAAGCGAAGTCGCTGATATTTGATATTAGTTCTATGATATTTTATATAGACAAGCTTCTCTTCATGTGTAATGAAATCGGCGAGAACAAAAAAAATTTAATAAACTTTCATACTGGAAATAATAATTAAATAGTTTAATTTAATGAATTCAAGAATTATTCTTATTAATTTCAAAACATAATTAATCTTTTGATGTATGCACAATAAGGATTTGTTAAAGAACAATAAATTTTAAAGAGAAAAATTACGATGCGAAAAAGAAAGTTTTCGTAAACACATGTACGAGCAATGTAATCGTATTCTTTATATTTATAATTTTACATCCAAGTTTCTGTTCACTGAATATTTAGGCACAATTTAACTTTATGCAAAAGTTAAAAAATTCCCCTATATGTTTTTAAATATTTTGTCCAAAATCTGTGACCAAATGAAGAGAATATACAGTTACGAAAATCGACAGTACGGGGAGGTCGATTGACTTAGAAGAGAGGGGACAAAATAATAGTTACAGGTAAATCGTGGACTACTTTCAACACTGTTTCAATTCTCTATCGTCAAAGAAGTATTAGATAATCGTTTCTGTAAATCTTATTATAAAGCTAATAAGCCACGTTATATCGATCAACAGTAAGCTTTGTCGTTTTTAATACAATATGCTTGATTATATTCATATTTTATTCACAAAGAGAAATATTTTTGTGAAATATTAATGAAATATTTCATATTTATGATTAAAATAAATATTAATGTAATTTATAAATATTATACGGTATATACTTTAATTGCATAATTAGGATAAAAATTACAATTACAATAATGTTACGTAACAATAAATTATAGTCAGTAATTTAAATGAATAAATATATTTGAAAACTATAGTTTCCACGAATTTCATTTCTAAATTTAATAAAAAGTATAATCTGCTGGTTTTACGCACTGATTTTATAATTATTTGTTTTAATTGGTGATATTGGTTTTCATTTTTCATTCTACACATACTTTTTAAAGTTTAGATAGATTTAGTAACGTTTGAAAAAAGCCTCAAACAGTCAATTTATATAGTATAATTTATATATTCAATTATAAATTTTTTAAAAAATCACAAGTTTTATTGACAAATATTAAAGTAGCATTAAACGTCAATATTACGATAAGGTTATTATATATAGCTAACATAGTGGCCTGTTAAAAATTTAAAAATGTTGTTTTATATACTTCCACGAGTCAATTTACAATTATTAATTTCATTTGTGAGTGAATTTTTAGGATAAAGATAACTGGATATTTAAAAAAGTCCATGTACATAACAAAATCATTTTAAAAATCTCGGTTATTGTAAACGATTTTACAATAAGTTGGATTCTAGCAATTGACACTAGTACGTTGTCAAGTCAGTAAATATCTTATCTAAAAATAAATAAGATATGAAAATTTTTTTATTAGTTCTTTTCAGTAAAGCAAGTGAATTTCTCTCAGTACTAATTTTAGCAAATTAATATTATTTGAATTATATTATAAAAAATTTACGGAGAAGTCAGTACTTTTTGTTATAAACATTGTGCAATTTTTTAT
Source organism: Platyscapa corneri (assembly GCA_018907185.1). Taxonomy (NCBI): domain Eukaryota; kingdom Metazoa; phylum Arthropoda; class Insecta; order Hymenoptera; family Agaonidae; genus Platyscapa; species Platyscapa corneri. The sequence continues at coordinate 2,683,309 of JACCHW010000004.1, forward strand.
TTATATTATTTTACTATATGCTTGCTTAATATTTTATGAGATTAAAATGAAAAGTATCAAAATTAAAATTAAAAATTAGTGGTTTTATAGATTAATTGTTATTTATTTTTTATGTTTTCATTATTATGGATAAAAAGTTTTACGGCAATTAATCAATATTTCTTACTATTATTATATTTAATTAACATATTGAAATTGAAAAGTAATTTAAAAAGAAATTTTTTGCACGAAATATAATTTCTTGTCCTTTAATTATCTTTACGAATTAGGGTTCCTTTTTTCGAGTTTTTTGAGAACGAAAATATTATCGAAAAAGTTCATTCGTTCTAATTCTTTGAAATGAAACAATACCAATTCTTCGCCTGTACGGCATTTGCTTTTATCAGCGTAACGTAAGACCATCGCAAGTTTTTTGCGGGATTCTAAGTTCAACAAATGTTCGCAGTGGCACAACAAAGCAAGAGCAAAGTTCGTAGAGCATACTTATATACAGTTTGTGTATTTTGTGTGCGTGTTTGTGTATAAACGCATAAGACGCATTTGCGCTTTTAGCTCAAGCTTTGTGCTCAAGAAATTTCATTAAAATTCATGAAGCGTGCTAGGACACCCTGGTAATTTCTGAATTTCTTTTCCAAAAATAAGACAGACCGATACGGGCGTACTTGATGAAAGGAGTGAAAAAGTCGAGAGCAAAGCGAATAAAGTTCTGAAATATAAAATGCTACTCTTGCGTTAAAACATTTGTCAAAAACAAGAGAAAAGGAACCTCACTTCGGGCATAAGAGATATGAATAATGTAGAAAAGTTCTAATTGCGCGAGACAAAACTAATTGCACGCGGGGACGTGAAAGATAGTACCGCTAAGGAAGTTTGAAGCACTTGATTTACCTACCGTTTATTACAAGTCGTCTGGACAATCTAGAAGATACCTACTCTTTATAATTTTAGATTGATTTATTATTATATGAGTAAAATGAGAAAATATTATGCTTAAACACCATAATGAATTCTAGGGTCCAGGCAAATTCGGGAGCTCTAATAATGACTGCTTCATTAGAAACTATAAATAAATAATTATTATGTGAATATATTTAAAGCTTTAATAAACGAAATATAGTAAAATAAATTGAACAAACAACATAAATTGTAATCAAATTCAGAAAATAAGTTACTTGTAAAAATTATATATAAATATTTGGTGGTTAGATCTATAAAACTAAAATAATCTATTTTGAAATTTGAAATTTGATTAAAATACTAATAGCTCATCATAAAATAAGTTATAGAAATACAGTATAATTCGTATAGGGTATTGTAAAAGTATAATTTGCTTCCACCGTTTTTATTAGACAGGCAAATCGAATTCATAAGATTTGCAATTTTTCATGATTTTCATGCATAAAATTGATATAAACTAATATAGAGGCACAAGCATTAATATGACTCAAAGTAGTTATAAATTAGTAAGAAAGATAATAGTCCTGCAAATATCGTGATGATGTCCAAATGGTATGTTCGCCAGTTCATTTATTTCTAAATATCTATTATCATGAGGAAACAGCAATGTAAGTGGTCCCCGTGTCCATGACGATAAGTTACGGTTCACGCGCACTCACCGTAGTCACCTCTAGTCAAAAGAAAGAAACTAAGCAAGCGAGTGATTATCCGGAGCGCAAACATCTTGGTGTAAGGGACCGCCCCTGCAAGCTCACTCAATTCCCCTTTAACTCCCAAGCTGTGTGCGTGAGTGCGTACGTGCTTGCGCGTGTGTTTCCTATGAGCGCATATCGGGGACGGCTGTAACGTCGCTCGTAAAAACACCGTAAACTCGACAGCAACAGGTCCCGTGAGTCTGACAGCAGTAGACCGGGTCGTCCTCTCCGCTGATGCACCTACTACTTAAGGTTATTTCCCCACTACACCTCTTCACCTCTTATACTCGCAAAATGATATAATTGTGAAGATGATGTGGGAAAGAATTCTCGAGGAAACAAGATATTGTTCCTAATCACAAACGCGCTGTTCACTTCAGAGCCACGTAAAGCATTCAGTATTAATGATCGACTCGAAGAATGTGTCCAACGAGTTTTGAGGAGAACAATTAAAACGTTTATTATGGATGACTGAAAATATTAAAAAAAAATAACCTACATTCTGTTTCGACACTGTATTGTTAGAGCGTAATGTTATCAACCTGTTTTAAAACTTTTTTATCTGAACAATTTAAATTTTACATGTGCCCAAAATTTCATTATACATGCAGTCTCACATAATTTAATATGAAGTTTATGTACAAATGCAAAAAAGTACATAAATCTAAAATGTGCGATATAAAATCAAATTATTTGTTTATGCAGTTTTATCGATGTATATACTATATACTCCTTAATCCATCTCTTTAATATTACGATGCAAATATACTTCACAATTTTTTCATATAATCAAAATTAGTTTTAAAACGATAATACTTAACATTAAATGTGTATTTTTTGCTGAAAATTGCATGTTTATATTGCCCCATTTAGGATTTATAGAATCATAATGTGTAATATTATTTGAATTCTTTTTAGTTCCTCATGATTTCAAAATATCATCTAAACGAATTATAGGAAAAAACTTTTGTATTTATTAATTAATTAATTTGAGAAAATTAAAGGATCACTAGAAACATGTAATAAAACTCGTAAATGTCCGAGTATTTTCAGTTCATTAAAGACGAAACTTGATGAAGGGAGTTAATCGTACGCGTAGAGCAGAGAAGCTTGAGCAATATCACGGTCGGGGTTGTTATTGGTTTCAAAAACCGAGCACGATTCTCGATTTTGTCCGAGCGAGCGTTTCATTTCGTACGTTATCACGATTGCAGAAGACAAGACGATTCCGCTCACGGGCAACGAGACCATGCATTCTTCGAGGATTTGGAATTACCGTCATTGCGCTAGAGAACAAACTCCGTTCGTTTGCTAAGCTGCACCGATGCATAATAGATGTATGCGTGCGTGGTTGCGTGCGCTTGCAGGAGCCGGTAGATCGTCGAAATATACAAGGGAGAGGTATCCGCTGAACAGAGGCGAAGCAGAGCGACTTTACTTCTTTTATCGATCTTCCCTTTCTGTGTTCACCATACCGGAATAATAAAAGCGTGATTTCACCCGGTACTGGATGCAGTCAGTGAAATATTTTCGCTTCTTTTTCAAATACTCGTCTACGTTCAATGCTCTCGAATGCTTAGAAATGGGACAAAGTTTTTTAAAATTTAAGGCTAACTTGAATTTATCGAAAAGGCATGTAACTTGCTTTCTTCAAACTTTTCATTTGCCAATGTTACGAGCTTCATGAATAACAAAATTTGAAGATATTAAATAATTTTAAAAAGTATTTGTTCCCGCTTACTTGGATATATTTTTTTAATACTCGCCGCAAAAGACGTTAGATAAAACAGTTTTCAAACTATTTTTAACTTAGATTATTCAAAGTTTAAAATAATTAATAACGAAGTTTCTAATTGTTTGTGCAATAAAAAATAAATAAATAAACAGAATAATAGATGATTAAAAATTTATTTAGTAATATTGTACAACTTATAATAATAATAAAAAAATACAATTTTTATTTGTAGGAGGCAAAATTATACGGTGTTTCGATTAGCCCTTTTTATGTCAGATTTCATTTGTATACTAAACATTCGACCATTTAATAAAATTTATCGACTTATGTAATTCAAGAAATTCTACGTAATGCAAATTTGTACGTGTGTGTTTCTAAAAGAAGACATTATGTTACACTTAAGAATTGCCGGATTTCCTTATTTTCACGGTATCATTGTTATAATATCAGGTACAGTAGTATCATTAACTTTATTGAATATCGTTAGTGTGTTGCAATTCTCTGAATTAAATTAGTATAAGGTTTTTTTTTAACCTTAATATTTTTAACCGGTACAAGAAAATATTCCTAGCGTAGAAGCATATTGTAGTGAAAAATTCAAAGGCGCCCACGAGTGAGTATTTTAAGATACATTAAGCTTGTATTAAAAAAATAGCTTAAAACTTTTTCATTGAGGTCTTCGCTCGTCGTTATTCTATCCGTACCAAGCAACTCTTCTTAAAAGCGTCTACAGTGAACACCAACAAGACAAATATTTACCATGCATAGGACGTTGCAATATATATTCACAATCCTTGAATTACAAGAAAAGTTGCAGTGAAAAATTCCGTTGACTGTCCCCAACACTTGAGCGGAAGCTTTCGTTCCGTGCTACAAAAGCCCCGACTAGTCTTGGCTCCGGCGGCGAAAGCGCGCGCGCACCCGGAAAAGAACCGAAACTCTCTTCCTCCCGTAACCATAAAAGTAACGCTTCGTCTGTTCGCCTCGGCTTTCGCGCCTTTTCCCGACCATCGTGGCCTCATTCAAGGAGCCTCACCAAGCGGAATTCCGTGCGTACAGGCATTCGACGACTTTGGTATCCCGGAAGCAACAACAGAGTAGTAAGAGCGAACGCCAACGGAAGAAACGAAAGTATCTGCCATTGGTACAGTAACTCCTGAAAAAGCTCTTCGAAAATTTTGGCGATAGTTTTCAAAGAGCCAAAAGGAAAACTATTCTTCCTCTGCGTTAGAATGAGCGGACTAAGGATAGATGATTATTATTATTATTATTGCGTACATGTAAGCTTTTGTTTGGATTTACTTCCTTTTGACTTTTCGCATAACGAACTCGTAAAGACAGCGTTGTTGTTCTCGTAAAACTAACCAATAGTTAGAATTCTAATTTTTTATTTTTTAGAAACATCAGAAACAGGGTAGATAAGCAAATAAAGGATATTGAATAATTTATAATTTTTAGATGAAACAATATGCAAGTTTGACAAACGTTTTTAAAACTTATTATCGAGTCAGTATTATAAATATTTTCATTTTTAAACAAATTATCTACTTTTTAAAATTAAAATTTTTTGTAACACCAAGCCAAATAAAGTTCAGTCTTACCTCACAACTGTGGGAAATGCAGTATAGAATATTAAAACCATCGGTTAATTTTTTTCAAGTCTTTAATTTTAATTTTTATATGAATAAAAGATTGTACATTAGCTGAAAGTTAGTTTTGAAATACAGAAGAAACAGAGCTTCACTAGTGCATTCATGAGTCTGCAAAATTTTGTCTTTTAGACGACAGGCGTGTACAACACCCAAAAATTATATAAATTTTATGTAAGTTTTAATTTCGTATACGCGTATTGTATAGCACACATGACAAAGGTGTAATTTGCTGAATTGATTACGTATTTATACCTCTAATATTAAAATGGTTTAATACATGTGTACATAATGACATGCGCATAGAATTATTGAAACAAAATTTATAATATTTTGTAATTAAAAGCTGGAATTACAGCTAAAGGTAGTTAATATGTATTAAACAAATCAAACAAAAATGATTAATGTTTTAATATTATGTTTAAAAACTATTAGTAGAGTTCAATATTTGTCATCGATAATAATATTCTATTTAATCACTCATACTTTATTTTTATATACGACGATGTTTATAAATTTTCACGACAAATATTATGTAGTGTTACTTATCACGAGCGTTAAAACCTTGTACCCCCGCAATCGATCTTCTTATCGCACAGGTACTTATGTATTGACTTAATCCGACTGGACTCCAAAATTTAGAAACGGCTATTCCTTGAATAATTTAACAGTGAAAGGAACGAGAGGAAAGTCGAGAAACGAAATTCAGAAAGAAGCGCAATTTGAGTATCGTATGTACGTGACATGCTTTACGAAGAAATTGTTGATGAAAAGTTACATCTGTACATCGAGGAGTTCTTAGACCCTTTGTATACGCATATCCACCATAACTTAATATATATACTATAATTTAATAATTATACTATACTTCGGTGTCATAATTGTAAATATACCAAATATTTAAATTATTGATAGCGATGCTAGATTATGTAAATAGCAATATTTCAATATAACTTGTATATTCATGTCCAGAAGACATAGAGTCTTGAATAATCGAAATAATAAAAACTTTGATATCGTGTTAAATAAATTGCATGAACGTCAACAAAGTTTATCTTTATGCAAAAAGTAAATTAAAGGTATGAGTAACAAATTTAGTAATATTTGTTTAACAACAGTTATTTTTTCCCTTCTTCCTTTAATGAAATTGAAAAATTGAAAATATTAAGATTCTAAGAATAAGCTTTATCAATCATTTATATCAAGTGAAGATTGTTTAGAAGCCAGGGTAATTTCTCTGTTTTTTTTTCCAGTTACTGTGTGAATAAATATTTTATCTACCAGAGCCTGAATTTTTGTGAGACTAATTACGAATTTTGCAATGATCCACCATTGTCCGTTTCTTTCCATAACGAAATTGTTTTTCTCAGACATATTGTTCCTTTTAATTGAGTGTCCAAAACACAGTACAATCTATATATAACTGATGTAGAGTCAGAAATAGCCGACAGTTTATCGTCTCTATATTGTCTGTTTCATTGAATATCGTTTGTTAAATATTTAATTTTCTATTTTCTGTTTTTCCTTACAGATACTTTTTTAAAGCAATATAAATATTTTTTTAATTTAATAAATTTTTATTTAATTCAAGTATCAGTGCTTTTTTTAATTTTAAATAATAATAAATGATAAATAATGAATTTTTACAAATTAATTATTGTATTATTATTTATATATTTCTTGAATTTATAAATATTATTTTTAATTTTCTTACAAAAGTATTATCTCTAACAATTTTTTTAACAAGAAAGTTTATGAAAAAGTATAGTTCGGATATTGAAATAATACTTGGTTAGTAGTATAAATTTAATTAAACATTACTTGCTTTGTAAATATATAAAACAGTTATATATAATAAAAGATATATTATAACTAATCGAATGTTTAACAACAAATTAATTCCTTTGCTCGGATTTCCAGTTAATCTTCTCAACTAGAGAATAAAAAAATGTTACTTATAAAATCACAAGATGGCATAATCCTAATTATCATTATTTTATTTATTAATACGTTTCGGACATATATGCTTTGGATTTTAAGAGAGAAAAATAAGTTGCAAAACTGAATTTTCTTATGGAAAATATTATATAAATGAAATCGATACCAATTAAAAACGTTTGTTTAAAAAAAAACAAATGTAATAAATTCCTTAAAATTATTTTGAAGTTTGGCCGGAAACGTTTGATAATTTTAAGCACATATACATTCTGGAAATTCCATCCTATCCCTCTTGCCAATTGTCCAGACAACAAAAATCAGCTCCTGCAAGGCAACAAACAAGTCCCGCAAACGCCGTCATACATCCGATTCTTTCTCATTTTCTCTTTGTCTTACTCCCTTTTTCCGCTGGTGAAGCGAGGCACAAACACGTGCATGTATACGAACATGCATACGGGGTAGTGTAGGGTGCTTGCACGAGAGCCACTCGATCAATACGCTACGCGGCCTCCGCGCACCCCCGACGCCGGGCGCGTTTTCCCTATTTCTCTCCGTCTAGCTCGAGTGTTCGGTCACCCTCCTTCCGTTACTCCTGGAATGGGACGTACGAACAGGGGCTCGCATTGGTGATAGTGAGTTATACACACAGCCTCTCGAATCAACATTACTCCGCACACAACAGACGTGTATGTAGTACAGAATAGGGAATTTCAAGAGAGGAGAATTGAACGAAAACTGCTGCACCATTGCACAAACCTGAATATTGCACTGTTGAACGTTCGCGTGTGTACGCTTTCCCTTTTCTATTGTTTTTATTATTTTTCCACCATTTCGTATTTTTTGCTGTTTTTTATTTTTGCAAATTCCAATAGAACGATGTACGGTTATCTGGGTAAAAGTAAATATTTTTCATTTAAACAAACTAAATATATCATTGTCAGGTTCACAAGTACATAATTAATACAGTGAATTCAATTATTTAGTAATTTTTATTTGCTTAAATGAATGCACTAGGCTAAATGGAAACATTTTAAATTTATTAAATTGAAAGAGATTTTAAAATAAAATTCATGTTTCTTTGCCTTTGATAATCTGAAATTGAATTTCAGAATAGTTTTTTTCATTTTTTAATTCGATAATTTATTCAGTTTCCATTTTAGTAATGATGTATATTTATTTATTTATTACTTGCAAAAGAAATTCATTTCAACTTGGCAGTTTTACTTGAAATATTGATAATATCATGTTGGATATTTAATACAATAATGTGTCAATAAAATTAACATATAAATTAATGTATTTTCAATTATTTAATTATGAAAGTTTATTTTGAATAAGCGGCAAACTGATTTAGTCTTTTACGGTATTTTATAGTTTTGTAAGTCAATAATTAGTTCTAATTCTTTTTATTATACCAAAAAATAAATACATATGATTTATTCTCGTTATAATGTACGATTCAAGAGTACAAAAAGGAATTTTTAATTTCTCCAAACTACGAATTATTTATTAAAATATTTGGAGACATATAACAAAAGACTGTTTGATCTATCCGTAAATAAAAAATAGGCAATATAGTAAAATAGCAGAATCTAAAAAACTATACGTAGATAGGAAGAATGAGAGTCCGGCAGGGAATGAATTGTAAGTTGTTAATAGAGACGACAATGGTAACATTCCGTACACCTGTTATATATATATTGCAAAAATGCTAGTGTTGCCGGGGTAATAAGAATTCCCTTTGTTTTTCTTCTGTAGACTTACAATAGATTTTATTATTGCTTTCCCTTCAATATCCAGGCTTCTTATTTATGCGCGTAGACGTTATATGTTCTTTCATTCTTAGGATAATGGCGCCGAAAAAGATAATAAAAAACGATGGTTCTTCATACAAACTTCTCTTTCAACAAAATGTGTACGTGAATTTTTGGCAAAGATTTGGGAAAAAAGTCGAATGTTTATTTCTGCGCGATATAAATTGTCAAGAAAAAAATATGTAGAGTACCAAGTAAAGCGAAAAGTCAATTTATTTTAAGTGATTTCTTATTTATTACATCAAATTATTAAAGATAAAGTGAAAAATGCGAAGAGAATATTTTTTTGTTAAACTAGAAAAAGGGAGTTCTAATGTTAAATATAATGAAGTTGCGAAGGAGCATCAACTATCGGAACATTCGTCCAAAAATATCGAGAATCTAGCTTCATGAAATATCGTTGAGTTTAGTGAATTGTATTTTTAGATTAGTTATAAATACAAACACAATAATGCTTAAGGAACACTTCGAACACAGGAATGAAAACTTATTTTAATCAGCATTTACGTTAATCCCATTTGCTCATAAAGTACGAGGCGATTGTAGCGGTGGTAACGCAATAACACGGCAACACATTCTCTTAGTCCCGAGATACTCGCAATAAAGAAGGACGATGGTTTATAATATATTTATAAGACAAGACGAGGCGTACTCGTCGAAAATTCGTACTAGAGGCTGAACGCGCACGTGAATGCTCTCGTATTTATACGCAGGGGAAGGGAGGCCCTCGGTTAATTTCCTTGGCTCGGGTATGTGCCACCGACGTCGCATCCCTCAACACTCGCACCGACGCGAGAACAGCCAAGGCGTACCAACGGAACAAATTCGCCCGCCCAGGCACCGAGGGAGAAGAAAGACGCAGCGGGAGCACGCTCAGCCGTTTTCCAGCATTCCCGACATTCTAACATCCGAGCTTTCATTAAACCCTCCCTGCCTCCCTGTTTCTCTCTTTCTCTCTTTCGAGCACTATTTGTGAGAGGCACGGACAAGGAAGAAGCGCCGGCGCTTCCCCTTGCGTCTGTATGCTTTCGCGAAATCCTGCGTGCGCGGGCGCTATTGAACTGCCGCTCGAACGAGAGCCAAGGAGACAGCACTAGTGGGAGTCGCAGTCATTTGCGCGCCCATGGGCTTCAGTGTCACTCAACTCGCATTTGCACTTTATCTTTCAGCTTTATATCTCGACCACTTTAGGATGCCCGCGCCTTTTTTCTATTCTGATTACATCCTGGCAACTCCGTGCGAGAAGCATTTAACACATTCTTGTTTATGATATGTTTATTGTATATCCGACTTTCCTTTTTTCTGAGTTTGAGACAGATTCGACAAAATAATTATTTTCACCAATTTATTCTAATTCTTATGCTTCTCAAACTTGTTGCCTCTTTGGAAACAGAAGAACCAGCAAAAACGTTTCATTAATAGTTCGTTCTTTATCATTTTTCTTTTATGCTTAATATATTCGAATAATCAACATCGTACTTGTACAATCTTATATGCAAATAAAATCAGATCTCTTTTAATTAGTTTCGAACATTTTTACGTGTCTGTACTGAAAAATACTAATCGTGATAATGAAAATCAATATGGTACATTTATACTATATTAAGATGTATAAATATACTATTGGAAATTTTTTTGATAATTTTTAATATTGAAATTTAACTTTCTATGATCGAGCGTTAAATTTATCACGTAAGTTTAGAGCAAATTTCTTTTCGATTTTTTAACTTTTCCAAATATCACAAGAACGTAATAAGCGTCAATATATATTGACTTCCAAAGTTAAATAATTAAAAACTTTTTAAACGCCCACTGAGGACTATTCTCATAAAAATTGTATTTTAATTAAAAAAAGTTTACACTGCAAACGGCGGACTAATTATTGAGTAAAATTCGAAATAAAATGATAAACATGATTTGAAAAAGGTTTATATTGGGTTATAGGCAGAGTAGTAGGCAGTCCAATGAGTAAATCTAACAAAAAATATTTACTAGATAATGGGAATAATCTCGAGAATTTCGTGTTAAGTAATATGATGGTGGCGTGTAGATTGTACGACTTACTCCTCTCTCGGATTTATTGAAATGAAAATTAATATGTTCATGAAGGAATGTCATCGGTTGACGTACTTTTACAATCTGCACTCAAGCAGACAGGAGCGATTAATTGGTAGGCAATCGCGCATATGTTTGTTTGCGCACAAAAGTCGAGTAGTTGGATATTCGCGGGTGAACACGAGGATACAACTAGATGCTGACAGGCATAGACAGATAGAGCATAGCACAATCTATCTATTTGAACTGGCATAAGGCCGTATAGACAGATGAGTGCAGCAGAGAGAAGTGGGAGCGACAGAGCGTAATTTCGTGCGCCAGCAGCAGCCTCTGGTGTGGTGTCCCGGCCCTTACTCCTCAACCTCTTTCGTTCCGTCGCGGCGTTTACGACGTGTTTTACGTGATCAGAGCCAACCCGTAACAATTATTGGGCGATTCCGCGGCCGTAAAATTTTATGCGTTCCCGTCCAGCCGCTCCTCAACTGACTCATTTTGCGGGCGCCGTCGTCCTCTTTTCCTTCCTCCGAGGCAGTCAATCAAGCGAATTGTACGAGCATTTTCACTCCCCACTGTCGCGCATAGTGCGTGCTTCAGATGTTTGCCACTCACCCGATGTGTGCGCGCTGCATTTGAAGAGCAAAGGGAAAGGGTGCGTGTCGAGGAACATCGCAATCGACATTCCTTAGCCCAGGCGTAAGTATTCGCAAATAGCATCGACAGCTTGTCCCGCATTTTTCACTTCTAAACTCGTCAAAGGTTTGCCGAGTCGAATAACGAACAGAGGTGGGAGTCCCATTAATTTCAAATATTTTTTCGATCTTGGAAAATTACTATTTACAGTTCGTAGTAAGATCATGTGCAGATCCTTCAGACGAGAAAATACAATTTTATTAAATTTCTGACCGCGGCAGATTACAATGTTTTAAATTTAAAATACGCGAGATGTTTGGTTCAATATTCACTAAATCTATAGTCAATTTCCAGGTTTTTCTTCATTTCTCAAAACCGTTCGTCCTTGCCGTTTCACGCCACGTTTCGCTCGATATTCAAAGGGAGCCCCAGACGATATCGTCGCAAGGGAGGTACTTTTTTCGAAAAGAAACAATGAAGCGGCTAAAATGTCGCTTTAGGCTAAGACTAACTTTATGCACTCGTACTAAATTAATACGGAACGCGGACTTTTGTGCAACATTTTTAAAAAGCCTATGAATTCCAAATTTATTTATATTATTCCACAAGGACCTTCAAAATATATCATCGCACTCGCGCTTTTAGTAACTTATCTTTCAACAGCTCCACTTTTCTTTATCTATCCTTCGAATCACTGTTTAACGGAGTATCTTCCATCTATTCATTTTTGACGGCTGCTTTTACATCGGTCGTCTGTATTTAGAGTCCTGAGGCGTGTTCGCACGAATTGCTTAACGCATAAAACTACATAAAATTACATAAAGCGAATGAAAAAAGAAGGAAGTCGTAGTAAAGTTAACTCGTATGGCGCCAAAGTTTTCAGGGTCTGCTCTACGCGTCGAGGCAACCTCTTGCTCGTTTCCTCGACCGTCGGTGCTATCGCACAGAGTCGTTTCAAACAGCCGGTACACCGTTCGAGCCTCCTGTAGCCTCCGTACGCCATGGATTCGGCTCGGCTTTTCAACTTGTCCTGTGATTTACGAGTGTCGGAAGAAACGGGAAAATAGCTCGGGCTCTTTGGTTCCAGTACCATGGCAAATATTACAAGCGCGCGGAGCGAAAAGTGGAACTTGCGGGTGACGTTATTGGATTCCTCGAGGGCGCCCAAGTTAAGAGGAGACGCGGCGTTGTAGCTCTCATCGATGAGTGGATTTCCACAATATTCTATTGTGGCTGCACGATGATGGTTAGATCGCTTTCCCGGTTATATATATATATATATATATATACATGCACACATATATTCACTGGTTATTTGTAGATAAAAGTATCGCAGCTGAGTAATTTAGAGCGCGTAGCTCGATTGAGTAGGTCATAGGGATCAGTGCGGCGCGGACACAGACAAATCGAATCTGAAAAGCTTCAAGATGTGTGCGCACTCGTATATATACTGGCCGAAGCCAGGGCGGGAGGAGGGAAAGACTTCCCCCGAGGCTCGGTTTCGATATATATATATATTTCTGACGTCCCCGAGGAATATTCGCAAGATAGTCGGAATAGGTCCCTCGAAAGAGCCCGATGGATTTGCCCTCTAGGATTAAAAGAGCAGTCGCTTCTATCCAAAGCTACTCCCCTATACCGACGAGATTACTCTCGCAGTTTTCTTGGAGCTTGCGAAGATTTCGAGCAATGCTCCAAGCGATGTGCCTTTTAGCTTTTATTCGATGGGATGCCTGAGATTCACTCTTTTCTTGCGATGTATCGTTGGTTGTATATTTTTTGAACTTTTATCGCCAAAGTAGAAACTAATTTCACGTGTTATTTTCTTCTGCTAAATAATTCGGCCCTGATGGAAGGCTTTATCTTTTCTACTATTCTTAAATTAGGTGTAAAATGAATCACAAAGAAAATACTAGTTTTTGTTCAAATACTTACTTCTAATATCAACTTGCAACATATTAGATGTGGCTTATTAGATGGCCTATAGAGCGATAAGTGAGCGAATAGTATTTACTGATATTCTGCAGGAAGCAAATGCTCACGAAATCAAATCCTGGCACATCTTTTATTTTCTTAAAATCATCGTTCTCTTAGCTACAAGGGTTAAGCATTATCGTGCAATAATTATCAGCTTAAGTTTTTAATTTATTTTTCAGATTAAGTGGCACATTAATTACTTTTTCAATAAGAGCCGTTCTTATAATAAAATAGAATACATTTTTTAAGTTAATTATTATTACTAGTGTAATTTTTGTTCATTCAACGATATAAATATTTTTTTACTAGAATAGTATTATGTAAGATGAATAGTATAAAAGTTTTCAAATTAATTTTTATTCTACTCAATCTTTTTACATATTTAATTTTCTTGTGAACCTAATAGTTTTTTAAGTACGATACTATATTTTACTACAGATATTACATTTAAATCAGCATTTTTATCTGTTTCTTAAAATAGTGTGTGTGTGTGTGTGTTTGTGTGTGCGCGCGCGCGCATGTGTGTTTGAGAAAATACATATAATTTAGATGTATAATACATATAATAGAGAGAATACATATAAGATAGTTTATAATATGTTTAATAGAAATTCTTTGCTATTCTTCTTATGAATTAAATCTAATTAGTTGATATAAAACATAATTAATGTGTATAATAATCAGAAATACAGTAAATATAAAAATAGTTTACAATGTGATTTAATGAGATAGTTAATAAAATAAATCACTTTGCACTACAAGTAGTAATTTTATTAGTAAGTTTAGTAATACTTATTATGAATGTTTTCTCTTGAGATGGTTTTAGAAATTTTAAAATTACAACCTAATATAAAGCATTCAGTATTCCATTTCAAATTTATGGTTTATGATGCTATTCATGATGCTCATCGTAAAGAAAATTAAATTGATTGTTTAGTTTTAAATAAATATATTATTTATTTTATTATTAAATGCTAATAATTAAAAAAATATATATTTTTATCACAAGAACACAGAAAGAATATTTGTAAAAGGAGATTTTCTAAATTTTATTTAATTCTCAATAAACTGGCAAGATGTTATTGGTACATTTTTTAAAAATATAATTAATATTAAAATATAATTAATAAAAAAAAAATTAAAGTTCTAAAAATGTATAAGAATTGCATTTATAGAACACAAAGAAAAATATATTTGCATCAAAATTTTAATATTTTTATTAAAATATTACAGTGATATTTTAAATTTTAATAAAATTTAATGAGCAAAAATTAAAGAAAACGAAAATATTTGTTCTATTATTGAGATGCAAATGGTAGTTTTATCCAATATCAATTACATGAAGAATAAACTTAAGGAAATTTTCATAATAATTAGGATTTACACATTTATCGAGAACCATTAAATTAATAGTAAAAAAATTACCGATTAAATAAAGACCCAAACTGGAAGAGTTAAATGTAAAAAAGTGAAAAAACGAAGATGAGAGCAGACGAGAAAAAGCATTAAGAGGGGTAGTATATTCAGACAGATAGAATATGAATCGCTCGTAGTCGCGTGTGAAACCACTAATGTCGATCTACGCCGCATCTATATCCGTGTCCTTGTCTTCATGCACGGAGCCTTTTATAATTTGCGCTCGTGTTCGTGCAGTAAACGTTTGTGTTTATACAGAAACGTGCATGCAAGAAAGAGAGAGAGACGAGATCGTGCAAGTGCCGGTCGGCAGATCGTCTGAGTCGTAAAATCTTAACTGCTAGTAAAAGTGAGTTTACGCGCTGGTAAGGACCCCCCAGGAGCTGCAGCGGCTCTCGTCTCTACCTCCCCTAGTCAACGTTTTACGTGCTCCACGAGTTACTCGTAGTCTTCGTTGCATCAAGGCCATACTCAGAAAGAGAAGAAGTTACAATACCGCATCCTCTGCGAATTATTGCAGATTTTTACGTAGCGCTCGAAGTCAAAGTCACGGTCAGATAAATGTACATCAAAACTTACTTTTGGATTCGTGCATCCTTTATGTTGGAAACCTCGAAGGGATATCTTCTCCCGGGGTATCTTCCATGACCTTTTGTATGTAGTATGTAAAGATGGAAAGAAATGGGAAGCTTTAATTGTAACACTTCGTGTAATTGCATTAGGTACCCGCATTCGGTTCACGCTCTCCCTATTTTCCAGATTGAAATTTCTTGTTTTATGTCTTCCTCTCTATCTTTTTCTATAGTCGCCGAAAATATGTAAAAGTTTTTCGACATTTATGAAAATCAAATAAACTAAATTTTCTATTTTTAAAATTAGTCTTATAAAGTAAACGTACCTTTATGATCTTTCAAAAAACTTACTAAGAATACATTATAATAGTATCAGTATAATGTAAGAAAATATCTAATTTAAAAAATTATATGAAAGATTTTTTAGAAAGTATATATTAATAGGAATGTTTAAATTTTTATAATGGCTAACTATTACGAAAGTAAATTTAGCAATTTTTCTTAGTAAAAAATAATAAGTTTATAATAATATTATAAACTAGATTGTATATATATATATATTTACATATGTATGTTTTATGTATGTAAGTATATATGTATGCATGTATGTATATAAAAAAAACTTTTAATAACAATTTTCACCAATAATATGCGCTGTAATTAACGAATAGCAAGCGTACATAATAATTATTATATAAACGACATACGATTAAAGAAAAAAAATAACAATTTTAGTCAAACATATTATGAAACGATTGTATACAATACAAAAAAAGATAAAAAGTAAGGATTTTTACAGCTCAATTTTTAATTTAAAAACAATCTATAAGAATTTATAAAGAAAATTTGAGAGAATTCAAGAATTTCTAAAGATTTTTTGAGATTATATTTGTGTTCTACTTAAAAAATAATTCAAAATAAATAAATACACTCGTCATTTTATTGTATAAAATGAGCTATAAAGTTAAAAACATTCTTTTATAAGTTGGTACTGTATAATATAATTTATCTATTAAACAGCTGTTAAGCTAAAAAGCTATTTTAAAATTTGTTCCTTCAGTATAAAAAAATAATAAAATTTTTGAATCGACAACTAGATAATGCAACTAAAGTCTTATTGGTACATACGTTTAGAAATATTTTTTTTCAGAACAACATTTTTCTACCTTAAAAAAATAATTAATATTATTCATAATATTGTTAAAATATATGTTTTCTTTCAAGCAATTACATTTAGTTTTTATATATTCTTTTAGTCGGAGTTGCATATTTATGTAGATTCACGTTAACAGTATCTCAGCGCTACTAATTAAAATAAAATAAAATAAAAAATAAAAATAGAACTTTAAACTGTGTAGGAGAATACAATAAATGATTTTTTAAATAATACTAATACAGGTTTTAAAACACAAACAAAGAATGAATAAAATGTTTAAAATAAAAATCAATATTTTATCACTCATAAAATTATTCTAAATCTGTATAACAGTAAAATATGTACAATACACTTTTTTATCGCGTATATTCAAATAACATGTAAGAATAGTATACATACATCAGTATACACAAAATTATTCTATTTTAATAAAATTTATGAAATTTAATAAGATACAGCATTGTTCAATACTTTTCATTTAGTATGAAAATATGGTAGTTTTAATGCGAAACATAGAATATATCAGTTTTGCACAAATACTGAAGTATTTATTGATATTTTAAAAAATTTGTTTACTTTTGCAGAAAATTGTCGTGATTATAAATTTTATAAATTCTTGTATAAGGTAATCTTTAAAAATAGCCTACAGATTCTGCACCAATCGAAAAAATAGAATTGAGGATACTTAATATTTAGGTATTTATAAAAAGGGACCCTTGGATAGATCAGCGATCATCTCGAGATTTATCAACCATTTATACATGCAGTGACATATGAAATAGCCTCCTGTACAAGTTGTAATTGAGTTTCGCGTCATGAGCATGACAAAAGAAAATTCTGAAAATGAATCGGGAAGAAAAGAAGTGGAAAAATGTGAAGAACAAGAGGAAGAGAGAGAGAGAGAGAGAGAGAGAGTGAGTGACTGACTGCTCTTGCTGCTTTTATAGCCTGTTCAGCTCCATCATGTACCGTAAAAGTACGATAAAAGCACTGTTACGGGGTACTGCTTGCCTCTGTGCATTCGCCTGCGCGTAAAAAGCTGCACGGGGTCTTGTGCACGTGGAAAGGAGAAAAACTGCACGGAGCTGGATCACTTCGATACATATACGTATACACATGGCCACTACGGAGGGAAAAATTGATTCCTTTACGATCCGTAAATTTCCCACCGACGACGTAATGTCCGTTTGGGTTTACCTTCTTTACCCTGTCGTTTTCTTTATACATCTACGTGTGACGTACTCCTAGAACCTGGCCTTTTTGGCTCGGCTTTTGCAAACGGGGACAACGAGGTTTTTATTGCGAACTCGATCGTGCTAAGATCCCATTGCTAATTTACATTGAACTTTATAGCGGCCTCGTGCTTATAAACTGCGATTGCTTATCCCTGTCTGCTTTATTTATTACGCCGAAGGAGCAAGAATAAATGACCCGATGGAAGTTCAGATATGTGGATTGTACGAGATTGTAATGAAAGAGAGAGAGAGAGACCACGAAAATTATCGTATTTTTAATTTATTGCTACTATGCCGAGATAATGATGATTTAGAAATAATGTTAATGATCAATGGGAGCTTATAAATTTTGCGTGTATTTTAAACTGCTATCTATATTTTTATAAATCTGCAAATAATTAATAATGAAGAAAGAATTGAGTTTTCTGGATCTGCAGACTTTATAGAAAAGCAAATTATACAAAATCATTACAAAAATCCTATTGTGTATCTATACATACAATAGCAGAAATATTGTGAATTCTTGAATTTATTCGCGATTATAAAGTCATAATAATTCATCAACTAGTCATAAATAATTATAAATTAAAAAAATGTGGTATTTTTCATGATTAAGAAACATTTTATAAGATTGATTTTATAAAATTTTTTATTTTTGAAAGTATTTAATAAATACAGTAGAAAGTGAATTGACTTTATTAACTACAAATGTATATATATTTCTTCTTTAATTTAAAAGCTCTATATTTGATTAGATTTATATTTAAAATTCATGAATCTATTTTTTAAATTTACTTTTAAATTAAAGAAATATAATTAATCATTTTTTGCCACTTATTATCATATCGCTGATACAAAACGCTTCGTTGATTAAAAACTTTTATTTATTTTTTTTACAGATTTATGCAAAAAATTTTTATTTAAATGTATTTTTTTCATATATAAAATTATAAAATATATTAGTTATATTGATACAACTTATTACGCTCTATTAACAATATAACACAATATGCAAAATTGATGTAAATATTGAAATGAAAATATTTGAAGAACATTTCTTCCAGTACTCGCAATACTAGATTATAAATGTCTTATATATATATATATATGATGTCAGGACCTACATAAAATATTTAATTCTTTAATAAATAAATTCTTAAATATTGAAAATATTAATATTTAATTATTAAAATATTAGTTTAGCATATTTTCATTTAAATATACTTAAAATATTCAGCACTCAGGACTATTTTTCATGAATAGAAATCTTATTAAACAAAAAAATAATTAAATATAAAATTTATAAAGTAGTATATAAAGTAAAATCTAAAAATATTTATAAAAAATACATATTACGTCAACGAGAACATAAATATTAAGTGTATTATTGTAAATATTAAGTAAATTGTAATTATAAATAAAATAAAAATTCTAGCATTAATGATTCATGTTTTTAAAATAAAATATGATAAGAATAATAATATTAAGTTTCTAGTATAAAATGAAACTAATAAAAAATAATTTAGTTGAAATCTTTTAAATTATAATACACATTAGTCGAGTAAACTATATTAAGAAGTGACCGCAATTTTCATACTATATATTCGTATCATAAGTAATATTGAGATATTCTTATTGCATTAAAACATATTCGTGATAATTATAATACTGTTATAAATATTTAACTGATAAATTGCACATTTAAGGAAAAGTTTGTTTTTGATATCATAAGTTATTAAATTAAAATCATATTGTACTAAATAAACATAAAAAATATTTTATTTTAATGATTTTAATGGGGAAATTTGACAAAATTGATACTATCAAGAAACCAGAAATGAATTTCGTTTACGAGTATTCTTACCCTTTTCCAATTATATATTGAAATTGTTGTATTTTTAGAATGATTCTAAATATTATATTCAATATAAGTAGTATTTTAAAAATAAATATAATATTAAATAAGTAGCGAAAATTTTTTTTTACCTACTTTTTATTACAAACTAAATTATTATTTCTTACTTGTTGTTATATAACTTTACTAGATAATGCCTCAAAAAGCTACTAACACTTTATATAATTATATATTGCATATCAACGGGCAAACCTTTATTAATAAGCTTTATTTTGCATGGATCACATAATCAGATTGTTTTACATTTTTAAAAAAATTATATTTTTCTATTTTAGTGTACATATGATTATCATCTGATATCGTTACAATTTTTCTACTGTATGAAATAGTAAATGTGACTATCAAACCTAACCGACGGGAATTTTTTTTTAATTGCAGTCCTGTCATTGAGAAACACGCAGGAGGAAGAACCACCGGATCCACAACTGATGAGGCTGGACAACATGTTGATTGCCGAGGGTGTCGCAGGTCCTGAGAAGGGCGGTGGAGCTGGTGCTGCTGCTTCAGCATCTGCGGCAGCGGCTGCAGGTCCACCAGGGCAACCTGACAATGCCATCGAGCACTCGGACTACCGCGCCAAACTTGCACAGATCAGACAAATCTATCACCAGGAGCTTGAGAAATACGAACAGGTGCAAATAGTTTTATCTATAGCTTTAAGTTTCTCAGGTTGAGAGATAAATAATCTGGTAAAAATAATTACTTACAATAACCAAAATATAGTCTTTGACATTTTCTTAGATTTCAGATGAAGTCGACGTAAACTATCAAAATTTATAATACAAAGTATCTTTACGTTATTGGATGAACTATGTATAGATTACTATAGCTTATTCATAATAAGAATTTTATTACGCTATTTATTAGTGCTAATATATCAGAATTATTATCCTTACTTTCGACTCGTTTAAATAGTAAAATATCATTACTTCAATCAACTTTGCAATCAATCTCATTTTTCATGAAAAATTAAAAAATTTTTTATATATATATATTTGGTTGTAGTGTGTAAATATATTTAAACAAAAATAAAATAATTTGAAATTATCTCAATTATTTTAATTCTCTGAACTATTACTATACAGATTCATCTTATTTGTATACAATAATTTTATTTATACTTTAAAATAATTATCTTTTATTCAAAAGACTTTTTTGAAATTTGATTGAATTTAATATGAGGAAATTATAGTTACTCTTTTATAAAGGTAACGAAACACTGATTTAGAATTTAAATAGCTTTTTTTTTTATTCAAATAATATTTCGATTAGTAATAAAAAGAGTATGATTAAGAGATTTTTATATTATAAAATTTAATTTTTATTGCCTTACATAAATTACATATTTTTTCGGCTGTCTGTTTACTTTCTCTCTATCCAAAATTTTAAAAATAATTTTTTCAAATAAAAAAGGGATTCAGTTCTTGTGTTTATGATTTTACTCGAATTTGAAAATACTGTAAGGTTAATGCCTGTATGACTATGCAAAATGGCGCGACAGATACAGAAATAGACGCACATGAATTTAATGCAATCGCGTGATACCATCAGCTACCGTCTGGCATGGATTTAACGAATGCAATGTAAAGAGAGAGAGAAAAAGTGAGAGAGTGAGAATTGTATTTTGGTATACACTCTACAACTCAGAAGTCTTTTAAATGCTCATTTTTCAGTTTATGTCAGCATGTATACGAGTTTGAAAGCTTATATATTTTAATAATTCAAATTTATATGTTAATTAGTGTAATAACATATTATTTGATATTCACAAAATTGTTAAGTTTGAAAAATTAAAAGCCCAACATTTCTATCCATTTATTTTATATTCATGAAATTATATTATTATTTAATATAAATCTTATAGCACTATATTGCTTAAAATATAGTCAACAAAATCTAAGCATTGATTATTTTTACCATTTATTAATTTGTTTATTTTTTGTAATTTTTAAACTTTAAAATTATATTATCGATGCTATAGTTTCATACAGCTTAGCCTTTCATCCTAAAATAAATAATATCTTTAATTGTACTTCACAATGGTGCACTTATAATTACGTAATTTCAAAATTCCATCTGGCGAGCACCAACAACTCCTTTGAACATATTTTGGCAGAATTTCGCTGGCTGCGCTAAATTCGATCCATATTTTAAACTTAGATAGAAAAACATACGCTCGCGCGTCCGCATATATACATATACTGCCGGGCGCGCACACACGAATAGCATGCTGGCACAAATTCAATATTTCGTTTTGCTTCTACTATAAATCGATGCTCACTAGTACGTGAATGTTCTTTTCGTTAATAAAACTATACTAAATACAATGGGGATTTGCATGTACGAATTGAAAGTATGTTGTAGGTATATGTTATGGCTACCAAAGTTCTCTACTATTATAAACCATTATATTTTGAAAACTCCAAACATTTTTCTCTATTGTATAATGAAGATCAAAGTTGTACCAAATTTCTTTAGTAAGATGAGTTTTTCTGTATATACAATTTTCAATAAATATAATAGTAGTTTTATATACATAAATTTTATTAAAATCAGTTTTTAATAATATTTTGTTAGTTGGATAAAATGAGCTTGAATAAATATTTCACTGAATACATAGTCAATAAATTTTTGTAATGCAGATTTATTCAACTAATTAATATTCCTAAAAATTTTTCTCATCATATTTAAGTATTTGCGTTACTTATGCAGAGAATCTTCGATTGACTATTTTTTAAATTTCAAAGTATATTTATTGGTTAACCAATTTGGTGAATTTATTAGGAAGAAACTTTTACTTATGCATGATTTCTTGATTTAAATTTTTCAACTTACATTATTATCTTACCCATTCTCCTCTTTCTGTTTTTGCGTTGTTTTTTCTGCTGAAAATGAGAAAAACAAAATAAAAATGGACGTCGAGTTCAAGAGAGCGTGTTTTCCAACTCTAAAGCCTCTTCTCCCTCACCCTTTTCTGAAAAATATCCCACAAGCAGCAGACGGAAATGCCGACGGTGGCTCTTGCTGATCCACCGTGGTCCTTGCTTGGATACGAAAAAGGCGAGTAGCTACACAGAAAAAGAGAGCAGTACTGGAGGGGGGAGGAGCTGAGAGAATCCATTCCGAAATTGCAAACCATCCCCCTCTGGATGTTGGCTCGGTCTTCCCTCAGGAAAAGCTACCCCTGGCACGAAGCAGAGCGAAACGGCGGCAACGACGGCGGCACACTCGTCGTCTCTCGAATACTGATATCGAGTAAAGTCCTTCCCTTAAAACCAGCAGCCACGGGGAATAATGCATTATTTTCTCGAAAGACGCTCACTTCTATCTTTTCTATCCCTCTCTCCCCCCCTCTACATACAGTTTTTTGTCTTTACTCGCAATACCTTATTCTATTTTTTGTCACTTTTAAATTTTTTAAATTTATTTGAACCCTAATTCTTAAAATCATGTTTTTTTATTAAAAATTTAAGGATAAAATTTAGAAAATACGTTAAAATTCAATTAGTCTTAAAAGTATTACAAATTCAATTTATTGAAATAAGTTAAAAATATAATTAGTATTTGTATCTCGTAAATTCCTATATATCAAACTTACAAATTTTAAAATACTAGTAACATGAAGAATTCTTTTATATCTGTAATAATATATTCTTTTGTATGTTTGAAAGTGCGTTGGTTTTTTATATGTATAATAATATGATTTATATATATATAATAATAGCAAGTTTCCTTAATGTATAAATAAATTTTTGACTCTATTCTAGATTTTAAGACATAGTCAGTAAGTTTTCTCATCTGATTATAAGTTATGAGCTGTTACCTATTTCATTATTTTAAAGGCGATTAGTTTTTTCTTAGTCATTTCTAAAAACTAGTTATAAATTAAATCTTTGTAATTTTACGTTTAAAACTTTTATCTCTCAACCAAGTTATTTATATATTTATATATATATAAGTTGGTTATATATGTACGAATAAAGTGTAATTAAAAATTTAGATTATTATGATATTTTTGTTATGTTTAATAAATTGTATATTTCGAAGAAAATGAATCTATTTTTTAAAATAATTATTTACTTCTGATTTAGGCCTGCAATGAGTTTACAACTCATGTAATGAACTTATTGAGGGAACAAAGTCGCACCAGACCTATAACGCCCAAGGAAATTGAAAGAATGGTCCAGATCATTCACAAAAAGTTCTCTAGCATTCAAATGCAGCTGAAACAATCGACGTGCGAAGCAGTGATGATTTTAAGAAGCCGATTCCTTGATGCTAGGTATACTATATTCTTATTTTAGAATTTATGTTCTGCTGTAGTAGATGCATTGAAATATATGAATTAAAAAATAATTCTACCAAAATATTATAAGTAAACAAATTTTTTCTGATCAATTATTCTACTATATCTTGCTCCTTAAAGAGTAAGTATAGAATAATAAAAAATATTTGTATGACAAAGTATTTTCAATACTGAGAATCTAGTATTTTTATTTTAAAAACTTATAATTATTTGTTTTTTTTTTATGAAAATAAGAACGCATTTTATATACACGTTTTTACTACGATAATAAACACGATAATAAAATAAAAAAATTATAGTATTTTATATAAATAAATAAATAAATATTCAGCATTTGTTATAATTAAACATATATTGCATTTTATATAAATCATATTAAATAAGTATTCCATAAAACCTTTTTTATTAGGACAGAAAATATCTAACACATTATACATTAGTCTATTATTTACAATATTTTTATAGTTACATTCGACTGAAATTAAATTTCAGAAACGAAATATTCGCTCGATTACTTTATACGATATATGGAACATATTTACATCCAATCCAAATGATATCTAGCATTTTAAAATGCAAAAACTATTAAAAATATAATTGATTAAAATTTTCCCAGTCGTAGCTTCTGGAATAAACAAAAATTATTAATATTTTATTAATATCAATTATAAAGTGACATAATTATAGTTAAATAAAAAAAAATTGTCATCACTTTTTCAAATCATCGCGAAAACTTCGAGTTATATAAAGTTATATCATGCTTGTAATTGATAGTGAAATTTTTTATCAAACAATTCAATTTTATGGTAATTTTAATATAATTTTATGTATAATAAATATATATTTATTTATCAACTTATTTTGAGTTTAATTTTTATTTTCATGTATTTAAATTCCACATAATCTCATTGTAAATGTTGGAAGTGAAATATAAATAAAATTTATCCCAGTGGAATTTAATATTTAGTTGTATTAGCTAATTACTGATTAAATATTTTATCATTTTTGCTCCAATAAGATAAATAAATATTATCATAATGTACACGCGGAACTTTATAGCAATTTATTTCCTGTCTCAAGGTTATTTATTGAACTATCCGATTTTAATTTATTGTAGTAGCCATTAATTAAACCATTAAATTTGATAGTAATGGAAAATTTCATTTTTAATGCAGTTTATACAGTTATTCGTAAATATCCAAAAGAGAATACTAATATCTAATTTGATGTTTTCTTAGGCGCAAGCGAAGAAACTTCAGCAAACAAGCCTCAGAAATCCTGAATGAATATTTCTATTCGCATCTAAGCAATCCGTATCCCAGTGAAGAAGCAAAGGAAGAACTCGCCCGAAAATGTGGTATTACAGTTAGTCAGGTAAATTAATTATTTATTACAATTACATACGGGTTTTTTAATATACATATTATAGATGATAAATGTCTAGATATGCGCAAATCTAATGAAATTAATTTTATATTCAGGTATCTAACTGGTTTGGCAACAAGAGGATACGTTACAAAAAGAACATAGGCAAGGCACAGGAAGAGGCGAATTTGTACGCCGCTAAAAAGGCAGCTGGTGAGTTATCAGTAGAAAAAACCACGAAGAAAATAAAAATTTTGAGTGACTGTTGGTACAATAAAAAATTTTTCCCAATTCTAAATTTGAGCTTAAAACTTAATTTATATACTCCGCCGTTAAAAAAATTGTTCGTTGTCGTTTCTCATCTCGCTCAATTATCCGTCGGGAGGATGGCCGTTGTAGAAAGGAAATCGTAGCGCGCACTAGTTTCTTATTACTGTAAATCATTAAAGTCGTAAGTTACTGCACATTGTTACTTGCTTGGCCGCGGTGCGCTGGTATTGCGCCTGCCAATAAATCACTTTGGGACGAGAATAAAATGAGCGATACGCGCCCGTATCTCCGCTGGCTTGTTTTCCGTGTCGCGCCGAGGAAGCAGCAACAACGTGCCTAAGTTAAACTTGTTTATTGGCTCGTATTTTCTTGTTTTTATAAGAAAAAAAAAATAAAAAAAAGGAAATTACGCGTTTTATTTATAAGCTTACGTGCTATTTCCTTCTACGGTCTATTACGAGTCTTGAGAGAAACTTCCACGAGGAAGTGCGAATTTCCGAGTGGAGTTTTCGAACTGAATAACTCTAAGGAGCAATCAGAGCTGAAAAAGAATATCATACTAAAAGTAAAAATGCATGAAAGTCTTTTAAAATGATACACTTGGAAGTTCTTTCTTCGTCGAGGAGTGTTTAAATTAAAGAAGATTATGTTGTGTTCTTTTCTAAGATGAAGTTTTTGTTAAGGGATTCTGATATCGCACGTAGTTTATTATTTAATTTCAAAATAATTTATAATTTTTATCAACACTTTTTCCAGATTATATAAAAAACTTGGGTGGGAAAAAATTAAAATTTTTACTTTCGTGTTGCAAATACTATTTTAATGAAAAACAACTTTTTAAGAATAGATAAATAGTGCAATAAACAAATAAGACGACTTTATAATTTTGAATTATCAAAATTTTGTATTTTAAACAAACTATAATTATATCGTTCTGAAGCACCAGAATAATGCAAAGGATGATTTTCATATAATTAATTTAAATTAATAAAATACTGTAGATTATTATCACATTGTATACAAATTATTCAAATTCATTTATACTTTATTTACAAAGTAACAGCGATTTTATTTGAGTGAAATTTTTAAAACACTTTGTCAGATAACGAAATTCAAAGAATCATATTAATTCAAAAAATTATTTAAAAGAAGTGATTATTAAATAAATAAAGTTCTGGTGGTAGGAGCACCATTGTAGCTATAATAAAAAATAGATTAATTTTCAAGAGTACTAAAAGAATTTGCATCTGTCAAGCTCGTAAAACTATAAAGGCGGAACGTTTTTCTATTTAACATGAAATCCTTATTTTTTATGACTCTTTAAAGTATTGCGTATAGAAAAAAAATACTGCAGCTTTCTTTGAAATTGTTCAAAAGGAATGGCGACATAATCTTCTGTGCGACTAAAAGCTTGTTTCGCACTCGCAAACAAAAGCGAAAATAAAACACCTCCTCGAAACTTTGTAAGCACCGCGATTGTTTCTACAGCAGCTTTTGCAGGAGCCTCGCCATACAGTATGGGTGGAGCAAGCCAGGGCACTCCGACGCCGATGATGTCGCCGGCTCCACCAGGTGGACCTCAAGACATGGCCGGTTACGGCATGGGAATTAACGGCAGCGATTACGGCTCACAGCCGTATAACGATGGCTCGATGGGCTACGATCCGATGCACCAGGTAAATTACCAGAGGGATCGCCAGCGCAGCCATGACTACGACGATGAGTAGACACGGTAGAGCTGGCCTTTCTTATCTTATACTTTTGCACTCTTTACATTCATGGAAACAGTGATTTTCAAAGCAGTAGAACCTTTGTAAATATTTTTTAGTTATTTTAAAGAAAAAAAATATTTTCTTTACAAGAAATTAAGACTCTTACTTTGAATGAATTATTTTTGTAATAAAATTTGTTTATATAAAAACTAAAACTCGTGAAACAAAATAAATTTTTATTTAAATGAATTTTATTTTTAAATAAAATATGCTCGATTGCTAGAAGATAACTTTTTCTAAGTATTGAGTATAGATATAGATTGCCTGTTTCTTGTATTCAATCTATTTGTATTTAGAACTTTATAAAGCTTGAGTAGTAAATGCCAGCATGTATATTCTTGCTTCACTTATTCATTATTTTCGATTGAATATGATCTCTCAGCATTGATTTTTTATTGGTTATTCGTTATTGACTTAATGCATCATACGGTTTGTTATAAAAGATGTTTATAGAATTGCTTCTAGATTAATTGAGTTAGACAAAAAATAAGCATAATATATTGTAGAAAATTTACCGAAGTGAATTTACTATTTACTACTCTGCAGTGTTATTTGTGTACCATACAATATATGTATTTATTTATTTTTTCCAAAAATATTCAATAATTTTTTTAATAGCAATAATTCTATTATTTTATAATTATTTCAAAACAAAATTTAAAAATAGTATTTACTGAAAATTTTCTATCGTATTTTTGTAACCTATTGTTATTACTTTTCTTATGTATATAATAAAGAAATTCTATCAAAGTTATAAAGCAAGCTGATTGGTTAAATTCTTTCATATATTAATACTTTTAACGCTCGATTAACAGCCTACCTTTTGTGTTTTTCACATGCGTAATAATTTCACCTGTGTATCGAGAACGAACATTTATATTAATGCAATTAAGCTTCATGTACAATATACACTTACGTATAGGGAATAAATAATTGGTATCTTAAGCTCCAAAACTTTTTCGTAGCTCTAAAGTTGCACTCCAAATGATAGATCAAATACAAAAAACAGTTGAAACTAAAGTTCAAAACTTTAACTTTGTTTGAAAGTTTCTGCTCTTCTTTTTGTTACAGTTTATACAGCGATACTCTAAAGTACTTAAAATTAAGCAACTATAATGATTTTATTTTTTATTTGCATTAAAATTTTCGGTGTACAACATATATACGGAAATTGTTAATATTCTTATGGAATAAATTAAAATATTTATTTAGAATTATTTGTCCGAATATAAAATATTCTGAAATATCATTTGAAAAGAATTATCAGTTAACGCAAAACTGTTTTGTAAGTTCGATACTAGTTCTAAGCCCATTCGTTTCCAAAAGCATCTATTTTTTGGGCTTTTTTACATTTATTCGCTAAAAGTACATTTGCAAAAATGTGTTAAAATTTAACCCCTTGAAATATACGTATACGTGTACATACAATGTACGCTTAATTATATCTAAGCGGAGTTAAAATTTTGAACATGTTCTTGTAGTTTGAGTTGATAGGATGTGTGCATACACGTATGCGAACACTCGAAGCCATAAAGATGATCTTATATGCATGTATTTAAATAAAGAAGGAAGGCGAGCAAGGTTGCACGAAAGCACGGAGCGGAGGGAGTGAATAAGAGAGTCTAGGAGAGGAATGGGCGAAGAACACGACAACGGTATATAAGAGAAAACCGAGCGAGCGTAGTTGAGGGGGGAGGGCGCAGTTTCGTTACCGTTAGCATTGTAGCTAGTAACCAGGTTGCTTAATATGCATTGGAGTTGCAAAGTCACTTTTTTAGACCGGGTATGCTACTGCCGGCGCTTTCACATAGTAATGAACTGCACAGAGAGTATGTGTGCATGTAGCCGCGACTACGAGTAACGCGCACCCTCGTAATGACTTTGAAGATAGATGCGTAACTTCGCTATGCATTACGGTACTTTCGCTACCCCCGTTTCGAACCGATAAAACTTTTTCGATATTTACATTTACTTTTTTTATCTTCTTCACTTATTTACAGCGAAACCGAGACTAGATTGATATCTTCTTTAAGTGACGTGTTTATTCGCTTGTGAAAAAATCTTTCTTTTTGAATCGGCAATCTTTTGTAAAAAAAAAGAAGGGAAAAAGGCAGCTGTAAATAATATTGATAACAGAACTTTAGAAAATTATCTTATGAGGCAGAAAACTAATTCTACTTTTGAAAGTTGAATGATGTCCGTGTCGAAAGTGATGTTAAGATTTATCATTGACTTCTTGTAATCTTCTTCGTTTATCTTTTTATAGTAAACTTTTACTTTCTAATTAAGATTAAATTTATTGGGTATGAACTTCAACCAAAACGTTGATTTCATTATTTTCGATATATGTTGACATTTCTATATGCAGTTTGTTCAAATCATCATTTTAATTAGATAAATTTGGCAATATAGTATGTACAGCTTTCTTAGGGCGAAAATATATATTATATGCAACTAAATAGCAAGAAAAACAATATATATTTGTTTATGAATAATCAGAGTTAGGTATTGTTTTTTTATTTATTCGGAAAAGAGGTGAAAAACTTGTTTTACTCTCGAAATTCCATCGCCGTTACTAACCGAACTCACTCACGATTATCTAATAATTCTTTCTTAGTATGAGCGCATAAGAATCTAACACTAAGCTATAATTGACTTAACAAAATTTATGTATTTATTGTTTCATTTTTTATTTTTATTTATCGTAAATATTTTAACAACTGACTGGTGTTATACTTTCATGAAATTCAGAATTAACATTTCGTGAACTGTGTTTGTTGCAATGAGAGTGCAGAGTGAGCGATTTTTTGTGTTTTCATATTAACCATTTATTTAAATATTTAAAACAAATAAAAATTCGGCACCCTACGACAGCAAACGTTACTTTCGAAATATTGATCTTAAAATTAAATAGAAAAATTGAAAATTCGTTCATACTAAAATATATTACAATTACTTTGTTGCAAACACAGTTCTTTAATATTTGTAGTTCTAATTAAAATACTTCTTTTATTGCAAATATCTAATGAGCTTTTGAAATATTTTAAAGCTCTTACTAAATACATTTTTTGTGAACATTTAAATCTAATAAACTGAAAAAGTTAATTCGAATTTGTTAGAAAATAAAAGAATAGAAAAACGTTTTTAGTTTTTTTATAATATAGTTTAAATCATAATACGTACATATTTATTAAGCAAGAAATATATTTGCAAAATTAATTGATTAAAACGTAGAAAAAAGGAATTAACGAGTCGCTGTGATAATTTGGGGTCACAAACCAAGTTTTAATTGTATAGTAACAATTAGGATTCCGTGTTATATTTTTCCAGTGACGCGACACAGGCATTATGTCGCATATATATCAGCCGGGCCTAAGAGACGAAGCTCAACTCTCCGAGCCACATTGGATCTTACCTTCGTTGCAACAAGCACAAGTTTCTAGACTGCAAAAAGAAATAGAATGTTAAAAAGACAGAATACGGGGACGATAAGTACTCTATGTTTCAATAAGGGTGATTAATAATCGTTTCACTCTTTCTTTAATCCGTACTTAGCTTTTGCAAAGATTGTAGGTATAAATAACTGACAAAACGAAATTGTAAATTGACATGAAACAGGATAAAATGAAAAGAAAAAATTTTTCATTTTACGTTTAGGGGGATATAAAATAAATTAATTTTTTCCCTAAATCTCACAAGCTTCCATTTGATAGATTACCATGCATTATGTATGTTCAACTGTATTATTTGTGTGGTTTCTTTTTTACAAAAAGTTAAGTTATAATAAAAACAAATTTATAGAATAGAATATATAATTTTCGAAAAAAACTTATTACGTAAAGATTTACTTTAAATCAATTTAAGATTGAAAAAGATATTGCGCCTATAATTAGCCATCCCCGTAAATGTTCCTGCTGAATTAGAATTCTATATTAGAATAAAGCTTCTTCTTTCTATTGTGAACGTTCTTCTTCAAAATTCTTTAGCTTATGTTGTAAGTATCTTAAATAAGTGTGCAATAAGAATTTGATTATAAAAGATTTTCTTCATAGTGATAAATATAAAAATAATAATAAAATTTACATATGGGAAGTTAGTAGCTGCAAATAATTTAATATGGTCCATTCGATTATACAATATATAAGGTTTATACGTTTGTACATCCGTTACATCGCACAGGTTAAAATGCAATGTATATTCGCGTACTATGTGTTAAGTTTACGTATATTCATTTATTGATGGATATCAAGTGTATGAAATCTCGCAATAAATAAGAATAGACAATATTTGAATAAAAAACACATAAAACATCGTTTTCGATATCTAATACTACAATCAGTTGCCATCGGTAGCATGTATGACTGCATGTTAATTCTTGTATATTATGACAATTGTTTTATAGAGTAGTACGTGTGTGTACGTTTTATGTTACTATTTAAAAGAACGAGTGGATGGGCTATTTCAAGCAAAATTTGAATTCGATTGGTGACATTAAGAAACATCATTATAAAATATATTTTTTATTATTTCTTTTTCTTCCATATAATTTTTTAATTAAAGGTGAATATTATTCAAAATTGACAATAGAATTTTATTGTCAGTTTTCAATTGAGATTTATTCGAGTATATTTAAAGAAAACTAGTATTAAAATATATTCAATGATTATGATTCTTCTAGTCACCTTTGAATTTGAAAATTGAATGCGAGAAGTCCATATCGAACTTGCCTTTCGCCTTTGTTACTTCTTGTTTGAATAAACGAGAAAAGTGAGCCCTTTAGAGCTGGGATTACACGTAGATAGGATTAATGAGTTTCACAATATATATCACATCAAAATGAATTAAATAATGCATTGGGAGCAGTAGACGAATATCGATGATATCCGGTAGTATTGAAAACCACTTTAATTTTAAGGCTCTATTACAGTTTTTTCCTTTTATTTTTAGTATTAACATTGTTAATATAAATAAAGAATACGACAAAATAGTTTGATTTAAAAAATCATTAGAAAGAAAATTGAAGAACGCATTTCAATCAATTAGCACTCGCGTATTTATACTTAATTACAAGTTGTTAATGCAATATTCTTTTCAATTATAATTCAACGAAGTGTAAAATGTAAATGAAAAGTACCTTTTCAATTTTAAGTATATCGGTATTCTATACTGCCCCTCGAGTCTAACTGTACCATACAAATACACATAGATATAAAAGTTGAATGAAAAACAAAAGAGAAATGATGATGACGCAGGGAAAGGCAATGGCTGGGGCATGGATGCAGCAGAGCCGCGAGTCAGTGCCCGAATTTCCGCCGCTCCATGGCGATTCCGCCGACTCGGATTCCGATCGAGAGAGCAACAGCAAACTACCGCGCGTCTAAACGTGCGAGAGAAAATGAGAAAACGCGTTGGAGCCCCGTCTAGGTGCTCAGTTGAAGGACGGAGAAAGATAATCCAAAATTTCCCGTCTCCGACAGCAAAAAATAACTTAACGCTTTATTTTTTCCCAGTGCACCATCTTCAACCATATGCGCGAAACTCTCATTATGCGACGCGCGCGCGCGCACACAAAGGAATGACGCTCTCATGCGTTACGATCAATGTTGCCTTTCAAATACATGTGTACACTTGTACTTAGCGGAACTACAATAGCCGTACCTTCTTTAATTTTATAGTTTCTATTTTATTGTTTATTGTGTTTACATATTATGTAAATTTAATTTTATGTGTTAGGTGACGTATATACTGTAACGTATTAATGGTGCATTACTCGTCGTTGTATCCATAATTACTAGCTCATGTTTTGTAATGAGTATTTATAATTATACTGAAAATAATTAATGCATGATATTATGATTTTTACATTGTCTTTGGGGCTATCAATAATTCACATGCTTGAATTAAACGTGCATTTAATCAATAATTTACTTTTAATATGCGCGACTAATCATAATATTTTGTCGACTGAAGAACTATACTTAAAGGTTGTATTACCGAAAAGAACGTGTAAAAGTGTCGCTGTTAAAAGATTGGTAGCTCCAATTACGATCAGATTATTTGAATATCCATTTATGTTTTATTTGTAAAGCTTTAAGTTTTATATACACAATATTGCTAAAAGCAAGAAATTTCGAGACATTAAAGAAAGTTAGCGTTTTTAGTTCGAAGAATACGTTTCTCATCATCTTGTCTTTGGAAAAGTTACGTCACATAAGTTTGTATCATACGACTTATGGTTAAAGTAATACATCTCGTTTCTAAGAGACATAGAGGTGACAATATTAATGGTGTCTTTCTTCGCCTTATCCAAGGAATAAGAGAGCATCGCGTACGGATTAGTTACTATTTTATACGCTAGTTTGCCACTAAACGATTTACGAGCGTGCCTTGCTTCACTACTCGTTTGTAGGTCTTGTGTTACGTTTTACTCTCGCTTTGTGCCTCCCATCGCTATTATTATTATTATTATTATCTACTAAAATTTTATTTTTAATTATGTTTATAATATACCTAGGGATAGATAATCATTTTTGTACATCACATATTCGCTGTTATTATACCTTTGACATTAATTTTTCTTATACATGCACATACATATATTTCCATGTACATGTATAAATTTTTTCTGCATGCGATGGTAACATACTTCGAACACGATATGCAATATTTACTTTTTTCTTTCATATTACAAAGTTAAAGAAAGTTGAATGATTATGTTAACATCGTTGTTTCGTTTTTTTTCTCACTGAAAATATCGTGTACATGATTTGTCAACATCACCAATATGCTCAATGCTGTTATGAATAATGTTCCGAATTTATAGCCGTTCATAATTATTGAGAAAAATTTTTTATCGTATTTTCTAATGTTAAAGACTTGTATGGAATTTAATTAGAATTTTAAAAACGAAACAATATTGATAAAGCGAAAGTTTTAAAGCTGCCCGTTGGAATTAATAAAAAAGAGTGTTCTAAACAAATTGCAGATTGTAAATATTTAAAAATCAAAATACTTACCATATGACCGGGGGATAAACGCGGAACTGGACGTTATTAAATTTTGCTTTCTTACAAATGTTTATTCATTTTATGTATTAATTTCATACCTTTTCAATTCATATCCTTTGATTGCACCTGCTATTATTGAGTACATTTATAATTCATATTCTTTAGTCATGCGCGTGTATGTACTGCTATTATTTTGATATTTTTTATACACGCATAGATAAAAAAAAAACTGAAATACAATTGGACAGATGATTTCAATTAAGTACAGTATAACCACAAATCTGAAATTATCCAATTAAATTTTAGTTCTTTTTTCTTTGTTGTTGAAATAAAGGAAGCAACAGTTATTATATAGCTGCTTTTGTATAATTTCGAAGAATAATAAGTTCGATATTGTTGTATAAATAAAAGCGCTTGTAGTAGAAAATCGATGATCTTACAAAAAAGTTCTTGCTCAATGTGATGGTTTGATGTTGTACTTTTATATATTCTCACAAGAGAAAGAAATGCAAAGGGAGATTTTTAAAATTATGAAAAATTAATATAATAAAAATAAATCTTGTAAAATTATTTTCTTCGAATAATTTATTTCATTAACGGGAGTGTTTCTTTCTCGATGTTTTTGCAAATATTATCAGAAGGATAAGTAAAAAATTGCAATAATAATTATAATTATAATTAATAATTATAATTAATCTATATTTTAAATTATTTGTGAATAGTCAATTAAAAATCGATCGAAACATGTAGTTTAATTAATGCTGTATTTTATGAAATTATCAAAAATGAACATTGCCAATAAATATCTTTATTTTATATCCTTTTGAGAATAAGAATGTTACAACTACTATTGCTAACCCTATATACAATACTAAAAAAATAAAAGCATAATTTATTAAGCAACATAGTACAAGATTTTTCAGTTATTTTATCTCAATAAGATGGAGGAAATATTTAAAATGGAATAATTAGTTAAAAAGGAAAAACTAGCTTTTAAATGAGACTTGTAAGATTTTTTTGAAAATCACATTTATACAAGCGGATTAATTGTAAATGTAATGGATATTACGTTTGTAATTAGTTAATCGTTTATCTAACAGGCTTAGCAATCAGTAGGAATACACAGGGAATAATAGATACCTATCCTAAGGAGCGCTTAAAAAAAACACTGTGCTGTCAAAATCGTCCCATCGAATTTTACGCTGCAACTTGACGTTTGCTTTCAGGAGCTGTCACCTTGAAATCCTTAGGAGAAGAGAGCTGAGACGTACGCGGAGCAAAAATACTTAGAAAAAGCGAACGCATACCACTAAAAAAATTACAAAATATAATAAAAATAAAAAATACGTTCGCGCAATCCGATCACCTACTATCTGTGATCTTAAGCTCGTCGTTCTTGAACGGCGAGTAATACGAACTAAACTCGATATTAAATAAGTTCAATTAAGATTTATGACGATTGTCCCGAAACCATAGAGCATTAGTAATTATTCTACGCTCCAAATCTCCACATACCTGGTTATAAAGAAAAATGAAGAGAAAGATGTGAAACTTATCAAAATAGCTCGCATATGCTTCCACACAGGCAAGTGTTCTAACTATAAGATTAGTAAGTTATCTAGATAATCTGCTGAAAAGGGGAAGAAGCTCTAACGTAAAGTATTGAACGAGAGATCAAGGTCCAACCTAACTACTAAACCAAATTTCAAGAGCACGTGTGTGTACATATGAAATAAATTCATATAATCGATTTTTCAGAACTTGAAAGGGGAGATGCGGGGAATTGTTTTTTAAATCTTTTTATAAAGTTTTTCATGGTCAGATAATAAAATAAAATGTACGCAATGATTTCCTACTCCTGGTTTCGGTGCATCGTCGGTAGACTTACGTAAAAAATTTAAATAATGATTGATATAAAGTAAAAAACAAATCGTTTTAATAAAAAGTAAAAAAATATTAATATGAGACGGATTTTAGCGAAGCAATGGTCCTGTGACAAGACACAACTGATGTATACGATTTTTCAACATGAAAATATTATATATTATAGCTATAAATATGAAAATATAATGAAGAGGATAGTCTCTAGAAAAAGCGTAAATCGTTTAAGGACATCAGTATAACGATATTAAATATATTACTTATATCATCACGGTTAATACTTCAATTATAATTGATATTATTAAATATTACCACTCCATTGTGATGATTAATATTATTGATTTTTTATTAATACCATTCTGAATGCGCAACGAGCTAATTTCGCGGTAAGTCAACACTATTTTATACCAAGAATAAAAATACATTCGAATCCGTTCCATACTAACGTGAGAAATTAATTTTTATATGAAATAAAATATTAAAATCGTGCTATTAGAGAATTGATAAAAACAGCGCAATATTATTATTATTATTATTATTATTATATTATTATTATTATTATTATTATTATTATCATTACATTAGGATCATTCTGATCTTTATTAAAATTATTAAGTAGCGCGCAGAAGGATGATATTCCTTTTATTGTAAAAAATAATGACGAAAAATGGAAAATAAAGCAAAGGTGCGATTAGGTCATTAACCCTATTGTTAATAAATACGTCGCGAGTAGATCGTTGTGAGGACAATTATTAACTTTTACCCACATCTAATTTAAAATTTGTTTTCTTTTAATATTAATGCTGGAAAATAAATGTTTGAATTTTTGTGTTAACCACGCAGCCATTATCTCTTGAATATCCTTGCAAACGAAATTATTATTATATTATGTTTGCTTTAAATAACAAAAAAATACCTGGCTTCATGATAAAAAGTTTTACGGTTAAAAGTCAATTTTTATTCGAAACATCGATCTCATAGCGACAAGTACAAGTGCATTGTGGCACAGCTAGTATACGAGAAAAAGATCGCCTGTAGGTCGCTGAAAGCGCATCCTCGGTCGTTCCTTAGGCAACTCTAAACTTTATTGAAGTAAATGAAAAAATAAACTAAAATAAATAAACTTAAAATGAATAGAGATGAAGACATTAAATTAAATACCCGTGAATATGTGGTATAAATTTAACTAAATTCAAAGTATCCTGCGATTTTTGAAAGCATTGCCTGTCTCTCCTAAATATTCTTGCTCCATTTTTGTTATGGAGTTTCCAGAAAATGTCGACGCTCTTTGTGCAAAAAAATAACTCAAAGATATTTCTCTGGTCTATCGAACTTTCTTTGCATTTACGTTTTCACACTTGTAAACTAAAAAAGAAACACCGTATGAATGAAACTTGAACCGAGTGCCGACGCAGGGCAACGGTTAATCTCCGATTGATTAGTTCATTTCTTACATAATAATGATGCTCGAACTCCTAGGTAAATAAGCGCATCGTCGGAGTCGGTAAAAGTTAACGCAGTGTTTCGTGATACGAAAGGTATACCACAATGAATCATTGTATTGAATGAAATCATTATAACTAAATAAAATTCTTAAAAATTGTTGTTGTGATTTATTTTAACATTACCTTAATCACTTTCCAAGTCCATAACGACAGCATCTATTTTTTGTCATTTTTGATTTATACAAATATAAGAAAATATTAAAATTCATATTGTTTTCAAAATATTTTATTTTCATAAATTTTAATTTCTACTACCTTTACTAATGCTATTGTTATTATTATATTACTACTGTTTTTACCACTATTGTCTTTTACTACTGCGATTCTACGCTAATATCAATATCAATGAAAACAATATATATATAAATATATAAAACAAAAATCAATCACTTTTTAAAAATTTAATTACCTTTTTAAATAATATATAATAATCTAATAATATATTTTTTAAATAATAAATATTGAATTACTTTTTTGATTATTAAATTCATTAACAATTTATAATTATTTTATTTACAATTTGCTAGGTTAAACACTTATGGAAATATTTTCTGCGTTTGAAAATTAATTTTTGATCTGAAATATGTGTCTACTACAAAAAAAGAACAGAAAAAAAATTTCTGAAAAATATAATTATTAAATAGTTATCCCTACTGAATATTTAAAATCTTTTACAAAAAGTGCTTTAAATGTAATATATAACTCCTCTACATTCACCACATGAAAAATACATAATTCCATAATTTTATATAACATTCTTTTTTAACTTTCATGAAAATATGCACCTAAAAATTAAAGTTACGTAATATTATTATGCATATTAAATTATTAAACTCTCAAATAAATAAATATAAAATTTTATTTTTCAAAATATATATTTAAAAAATTTATATTAATTTAAATTTCGTAAATTAAAAATTTTCTTTTTCGACATAATTTTCGATAAAAATTAATAAATTGTAAAAATATATAATAAATTTACGAATAATATACGAGTCTACATTTATAGTTTAAACCTGAATTTTTTGTCTAAATTTATAATTATAATAATAACCATGTAAAAATTGATATTTACATTGTAATCATAAATTATTTATATATACGGTATAACAAAGATCATAAATTTATTTTCAAAGAAAACGCTGTATTAATTATATAATAAATAGATTTGAAAATTCTTTTTTCTCTAAAATTTGACTATTATAGTTTGAAATATAATATTTTAAAAATTAATTTTGTCATTTTTATACATGTAAAATTAATTTTATGATGTTATTTTTAAAAATAGAAAATCATATTGAAATAATTTAATCATATAGAAGTATAATGATTCATAACTTTATGGTATTTTGTTTTTCAGTAAGTTCATCTTTATATTGATATGATAATTCTCTTAATATCATATAAAAAAGTTTTAATAACTCAATTTAAATTCTCTTGTAATATTAAATTTTATTTCGTAATATAATCTTTGATTTTTAAATTTATTAAGCAATATTAGTTTTTTAAAACAAATAACAAATTTTATAGCATAAATAATCATTCTTAAGATAGATTTTTAGTGGTACTTGTTATTCGTCAATTAAGTAGAAAAGAAAAATGAAAAGTATTTAATGGGTAGATATTCTCTGCGTATATTTACAGATTTAAAGAATACTCATTTAGGTAAATAATTATTGTTAGAAAAGTTTGAGGTATAAAAAATTATTAAGTTACCTAAAATTTAATTTTCATAATTAGAGAAAAATAAACAATCAATTCTGTTGGCATTAGAAGAATCTGCAATTCTGTCTATTTTGCAGAAAATTACATCATAATAAATGAATTTTGATATACATACCGACAAGTATATTCTATCTTGAGTTCAAAATAGGATCTTTCGTGAATAAACATAAAAATATATATCAGATTTTAATACATTATTTATTTTTCTCCTTAAAAAAAGAATTAACTTGAAATTGTTTGGTTTGAATTTTTCAAATAATGATTGGGTATTTCGAAGCGGCGATACATACTAGATTTGCAAATTGAACTAACTAAATTGTATTTTTTTGTATATATATCCTATGCCATTATGTCATAATACATAATTATTAATGAAACTGCGCCTCCTCATATTTTCAGAGCAGGTAATTTTTGCATAAAGCACAATCTACACTGATCAATAAAATCGCGCTTGCCTTCATTCATGTAACAATGTTAACAAACTCTATAATGTTGCTTTCTCATTTAATAAAAGGATAACTACACGAATTAAAATTGCACATACAAATTCTCAATTCTCATCGAAGTCTCGCCGTTTCGTACCCTTCAATGAGTATGTGTACATTCTCTGTATGCATGATTTTTCAGTTTTTATGTAAAATAATACGTATAGATTCGCTGTCGCACATATTATGTATATATTTTTTACAAACGTAACGAGGACGTGGAAAAAGCTCGAAACTAGCGCGACGTTACTACGCTCCATTATAGATTATTCATTTATTCACTTATTTTATGCTTTACCCTCATGCGATTCATCGTTATTTATTGCATCATTAAATATTTAAGACGTATTGTATATTACAGAAACACGAGTTTTAGACCAAAAGGAGTACTCGAATTTACCATGAAAAATACTATAAATTTGTTGAAGTTTGTGAAGTTTTTTTCGCTTGCTTACGATGTATTTGATCTAATCCAACTATAATAGAGTGCGAGTTACATCACGTATCGTCTTGTTTTATATTAATAATATATAATCTCATCCGATTGCATCGCCTTAATTTCGCACACGCATTAACTGATGCAATATACATTTCTTTATTGGTATTCGTAAGTTTTCATTTTTTTCTAATAACTAAATTTATACTTACTTGCATGTACGTATAATTTATTATATATACATGCACACGCGCGCGCACACGAAGGTAAAATCTTGTTTATTTATTTTTTTCTAAATAAAGAAGAAATAAATCTTTTACTTATGTGTATATATATATATATATATATATATATATATATATATATAGTAAGTAACATACAATAAGTTTACAATGATAATAGTTACGATGATAATGGTGGACTGCTCAGAAAGTAAATGAAATAAAGATGAATAAAGCGCTATCGAAAATGTTCAAAATTATGATAAACCATTTATTTCATTATATAGTTTTAGCGAAAAAAATAATAAAGCAAATTAATATATCTTATTCGCTCAGACATTCATAACTGCATAATTAGTAAATTTTAACGTTATCGTCATTGATTTCTTTTTTAGACGTATGCTTCGTCTTCTTCGTATATAATAAGATTTGTAACTATAAATCATGAGCCTCCGAAGTAGTCGTACCTCAGTCATTTTTCATTATATTTCAATTGTTTACGTTCTCACAACGGACAAGTAAGAAATTAATGCATGCAAAAAATTTGCGATCTTATAGCAACATGTGTGTTTATAGACAGTCATTACCCGAAAAAGTTTCAACCTTTCGTTGTAAATCAAATACAATTTATTTTATAGAACCTTTTTTACTTCCTATCGTTGACAATTAGCAATTATTAAAAGTGTAAATCAGTATCCATTGCTAATTATAATTCAGTCATAAGAAAAATAATAAATATCAAGATCTGTTTTATCGTTAATATTATTGAAATCTTTCATTGGAGTAAACAGTTTTTAAAATGTTATATAGATTTGTATTATTTTCAAATTTTATAAAAATGATTATTCAGTCAATTTAATTTGTTATTCAAATGTATATTCGAAAATAAAATGAGAGAATATATGTTTTGTAATATCTGTATCTCAATGATAGGAGCAAATGAGTTAAGTTGCAGTATTCTTTTGATGCTTAATCTTTTCTTTTTTAAATATTGTACGCGAACTTAATACGATTGAGTTTATCTAAATTTTCGTATTCTTCTTTTACTTATTATTTCATTGCTTCTGTCTCTCGGACATACTTGAGCAATCTCGTGCGACTATCTTTATTTTCGCGTTCGACATCCATAAAAGATCGATATTTAATAAAAAAATTTAATTTCTCATTTAATTTATAGTTAAGTTCACAGATTATATCAAAGTATCGACGAATTCGATTATTTTCAAAAATATGAAACTCTAAAAGAGGCATCGCATTTTAATCGGCTTAAGAGATCTACTGACATAATGATGTATACTTGTCATGTATATAATTAATAATTGTTTGTATTTTTTCATTTTTATTATCGACGGGGTTATTTATCTCAATTTTTTCTATTAATATTGAATATTGGGTTTTATTTTATAGTAAGATCTTTGTATAGATAGAAATTTATTTAAATGTACATGTGTTCTTTCGCTCATTTCATTCTATGTTTAAACAGAAATGAAAAATTAATCTTACATACGCAGATAATGTCAAGATACATTTACATATGGGTGACGTATAATATTTTTTCTGTGTTCGATTTTTAATAATATGATTATTGGTATTAATTTATTAAATATTTCGAGAGAGTAAATCCGTCGAGCCGAGGTAAATTAAGTAGTATATAAAATAACCGTGTTTATGCGTTTATCTGTAATGTATGTATTGTATTGTATTTATGAGCAGCGTATATAGATGAGCAGAAAAAATTTTATAATAGAATTGTACCATACATTCTTTAATTATGTAGAATTTTTCAATATCTTATTTCTTTTTTCACACACATGTATTTTCGCATTTTATTATATCAATTTACAGATCATTTCGTTATTAGATTATAAATGATGAATACTTATATCGATGAGTTTTACGAATTGGCGGTTATTTTTCGTGTCAATGCAATTTATTTAATTATTATTATTATTACGTTGAAATTTCAAGTACACAAATATCTAATATTATTATCATCGTCATGAACTTCTTTTTTACATGTTTTAACGTTTGGCCATGTTTTTATACATTAACTTGTTTTATTATTATTTTAAACGAAATAAGAATGCACGGATATATTTTAACGTATAAACTTTCTTTCATCTACGATAAAATATTAAACAATAAAATTTTTCAATTCTGTATTAAACCATTTAAAAATTAAAGGAACAAATCTTATTATTTTTTTTTTAAATATATTATTTATGATTGAAAAAAATGTAATTAAGATCATTGCGCGAGCCGATTTATTCTATTTATTTAAATAACATTTGTACACTGTTTCATCTCAAAACAGATTTATACGTGATAAATTTGAGTGTAATTAAATAATTATTTTAATAATCTACACGACTCTTCAATGTCTGCTGTCTTCATTTGCTAAGTTGATTTTATGAATCAAGTATCACATCAAATATTAATATATTGTTTTATTTGTTAATTATTGACACTTTTGCATACTTGAACCTTTCGTTTAATTAAGGAGATGTAAATCTTTGTCAAATTATTAGCATCTTTTTTTTTCTCTTTAAATTTACGTCAAGGTTAGAAGATTTAAAAAAAAGATTGGGTGTTCAAAGTTGCTTTATATTTATACTACAATGAAGCTGATCTTCTCACCGAAGTTTTTACTTCTCTATACACATTACTAATTATGTTATGCAAGATGAACGGATTTTTTAAATCGATATTCTTGTTATCACTTGTTCACATTTCCCTTCATGTACTCTCATTTTTAAATATATATCTATAATATATATAAGTTATGTAAAATTTTGACAGCTTATTAACACGCTTCAGAGCTACAATATTTATTTATAAACATCCATGCGAAAAAAATTATGTCCACTGATTTTTCGTTAAGATTTTCTTTTCTTTATCTTCTTAATTTTTTTTATTTATTTATTATGATCAGATTTATCACAGAAAAATATTACATGATAATACGATTAAATGTACTACTAATTTACACTCACGCATGTGCTTTTTAAGCTCTAGTCCATTTTTTTAAGATTTTCAACACCATTTAAAAGATGCATATTTTATTTCTGGAAGGGTTTTATATTGATTTTTTCATTTTTTTATTTCCTCAAAATAAAACGAGTTTTTTCTTTATTTTCATTTACTTATTCATTTTCATTTATTTTTTACGAAGTACGATCTGTCTTATTTGAAAGTTCTAGTAACATGAGCAATATATTTTAATACAAGATATATGATTGAAGTTGTTTAAAGCACTTACGGGAAGAAACCATGCAATCATGATTAAAAAGACATAATCTTTTTGAGGCTTTTCAGTTCATTGAATTCTTATTTTTTCTCAATGTATTATTTATTACTTTTATCCTTTTTTATAAATATTGAAACATCATATCTGGATAAATTTATTTTATTGTATTTTATTTATTTATTTTTTTGTTTTTTTGAAAAAAATTGTATGAATTTGCACAACCATAATTTTGTTACTCAATGCAATAATATTTTCTAAATATCTGATGTTTGTCATTCGATATATCCAAACTCGGAATAATAACAGAAAAAATTTTATGAAGTAAAAAAAGCAATTATATAAAAGTTATAACAATAATTCAAATAGTATATGAATAAGATTTGTAAGAAGCTGATAGTAAATTCTAATATTGAGATAGATATTTATAAGTACTATTTATTATTGATAAAAATCAATTAATTTACAATAGCTGTTTATTTTTGTTTTTTCATTCTTTGTATAACTGAGTGTACAGTATATATATTTTCATAATTAGTACCATACATTTTATGTAAATATCTTCTAATCATGCCCTTTAATATTTTATTCATTGTTTGTTTAACATTTTTTGGTTGTTTCATAAATTATTTTAATTATTTTAAAACAAATGTGTTTGAATTTTGCATCACGTAATTATTTTCCATAACAATCTGTGAAAATAAAAAAAATATTTATTCTCTCAAATTCAATTTTTAATATTTTTATTATAACAATTGTAACAATTATTACTGTATAAATGAAATAAATAAATAAATACATAATCTTATATGAGCCAATACAATAAATAATCTATACAATAAGATTAAATGCAAATTATTTTAAAACTACTATAATATATGATTTAAAATTTTATAAACATCTTAATAAAAACATATTTTTAAATGTACAATATTAAAAACATAATTATAAAA
This sequence comes from Platyscapa corneri, assembly GCA_018907185.1. NCBI lineage: Eukaryota > Metazoa > Arthropoda > Insecta > Hymenoptera > Agaonidae > Platyscapa > Platyscapa corneri. Next base: position 2,728,223 of record JACCHW010000004.1, read on the forward strand.
TTTGGTGATAGAAAATCTTCATTTTCAATAATATCATTTTTTTTTAGATTAAGATCTTTTATCTCATTTATCTTTTCGATTATCATGTTAATCATAACAGCATTACATTTATTCTTTTAATTTTAAACTATTCTTTTAATAATACGCATTAAGCATAACAAGAAAATTGGTATTTGGTATTTATGAATCAAGCAAAGTGTTTCTTTAAAATAGTGTCGAGAATTGTGATAAGTAATATATTTTATTAATGACGTTCGTTTTATTTAGCATAATTTGTTTTCACTAGCACGCGGACTACATTGATTACCATAAATTTACCTCCAACGATACTTGCGCTATATGGCTTTACTTTTGTTTTTTTTTTTTATACGATACTCTGCAAGACAGTCGTGAATGAACCTACACAGCTAACTAAACCTTATAATTTAGTATATGTTCATTATTTATTATTTATTTAATTGTTTCTCAGACTTTTTCGTATTTTTTACCTTGCAAATGAAATTACAGGGTTACTTATAATCGTAAATCTTATAATATTTTCTTAGAGGGTGGACTCTGATTTCTATTTATTTATATTTTTGATAATATATCAGTCCGCTTCTCCTTTTTAATCCTCGATCCATTATATTTCTTCATATTTTTTTATTATTTATTTATATTTTATTGTTTTTCATCTATTCTTGCAGAAGACCCACTCATATATACTTTTACTCACATTAATTTTTGACTCGCTTCTATTATACATGTGATAATTTTGGCAGTTCGGAAGGAACGCGAGAAATGTAAAGCTAAATTTACCGTCGTACTAAGATTCTAAAAAGCTAACCGGAGACGCATACTCAGCTCTTTTTACTTTCTTCAGCAATGAGTTTTTTACGATTTTTTCCTACTTTTATTTTTAATCAGTATAAAAAGGGAGTGATACAGTATTCAAGTACTTAAATTTATGTGAGTGTATGTTTGTGTATTTATAGATTAGCGAAAATGGAAAATATATGAAAAACCTCGACTGTCTTATATTGTGGTGAAAGAGTTAATGCGCCACAATAGTAATTAATTATACGTCAGTATCATAATAACGACTTTGGTTCATTTGTTACACCATATATAAAAAAAACTCTTCAGCATGTGTATATACATCTGGTCATGTCCGTGGTAAGATCTCTATAATAATTAACTACTTCCGCGCCATAGTATTGAAAAAGAACTCATCAAGGGTTAATATATATTTTTTATTCCGAACCACACGCTTGCGCAATGCTGAGCAGCTTTTATCTTCTGTCTTTTTATGAATACAACGTCTCAGAGGAGAAAAGAACGGGAGTACTGTCGGTTTCGTCTTCGTTTCTCCTAACAGAACCACTCGAGTGATTTCGATTCGAGTTTATTACACGCCGCACATATGTGACTGATGCGTACGCATGTATATTTATCTGTTGTGTGTATATTTGTGTATTTGAGCGTCGCCATTATATTGAAACAGTCGATGTGAAAAAGGGTTTGTTGGCGCGAGGCGCTCGCGGATGGCAGTGTGGTTCCGGGCACCACCTGGGCTAGCACCAATCGTCATCATCGCTATCCGAGTGCCTGGAGCATAAGACTCGCTGCTTTGTCTGTAAACAAAAGAAGAAGCTTGTAGAGTTCATTCAAAATCTTTGTATTAATAATGCAACGCTCAGCTGATTTTTTATCTAGAAAACCCATATAAATATATCTAAATATATTCTTACGTAAAATATGAAATTTGAATAACCGTATTCTTTCAAAGTTTTATGTTTGGTTGTAACTTTCAGTCTTTTACACAATTTCTGAAAATTTATTAATATTTAACTCTGTATTTTATGGAATTATATAATGATGCTTTTCAAATTTTATGCATTAAGGAGAAAATTATTATCACTTTCTGATGAAAATAATGATTAGAATGAATTATTAGATATCTGGCTTTTTTAAATATTGAAAACGTTAATAATGGTTTAAGGCTGCGTGATGTTGATGAAGTAAGTGGTATTTTTATATTTCAAAATAAATATTTGCTTCTTCAAATCGATAAAAAAATCTGTCTAATTTTAAAATATTTTCAGAATTTATTCTTATTTATGTAATTCAAATTTTGTAATCATTTCACCGATAATCTTAATATATGAATTATGATAAACAAGATATTTATTTGAGTTTGTAGTTAACCGCTTTTTATTTATCACATTACTTGTTAAAGATTCAGATAAAAGAAAATAATTCAGTTACAAATTGAAAAAGAAATTTAAACTGGAAATCTGAGTTACATGGAAGAATAAGTGCATGTTTTCCCAAAAGCTGAATAGTGAAAATATGGTATAGAACTAGAACCTGATGCACATTTAGCAAAATTGAACACTTCACACTTCGTATACTCAACCAAAATATTTATATCTTATGTGAATATTGAGTTACTATTATTATTATTATTATTATTGTTAATGTTGTTTTTGTTGCTATATTAAGTTATTTAAAGTCTAGAAGAAAAAATAAAATAAATATGGCTAATTTTTACAATAATTACAAATGAAGAAATTTAAATTTAAATACTGTAAAATATTGAATAATAACGGAGTAAACTTTAATTAGCCAAGCTTCACGTTCTTACAGAGATATACTGAATCTACAACAAAGGTAATTAAGATGCTAATACACAAGAATCTGTAAAGTACCAACCTTTACCCAAAACTATTATTGCTTATCCAATGATATAATACGATGAATTAAATGTCCCAAATGAAGCGGATATTTCTAATATGATTATCCACAAAGTTATAGTTTTATGAAAAAGTGTACAAAGAGTTTCTGCATTCTTAAACTAACAGAGTAGGATTAGCCGAATATCAGATTTCGATTAGCTCCACTATTACCCGATGGTGATGTTAATAATAATAATAATAATAATAATAATAATAATAATAATAATAATAATAATGATAACCCTAAGAACAATACTAGCAATAATAATAATAATGGTGCTTGAGAGATAAAATTTTTGTAATTTCACGTCTATAGCACTATAAAAAGTAAAAATTTAGTTTGTTTTACAGATGAAACGAATGAAGAGGGAGGATGAATGATAATGCAATTTATCTCGGTACGGCGTGCGTTTCGAAGTAATTCGTTGCCCGAATTGTGGCTGACGCAACTTCTGGCAAGTTTGGCCAACGTCGAGGAAGCCTTACCTGGGGCTTGCAACCGTTGGTTACGGTACTGGGCAACAGCCTGCCGCCCCGCCCCAACAGAACGGCCTGCTCAAATGTGAGCGGACCAGACCCCGTGTACGCGACCGTCCTGACAGGCGCTCGGTACACGGGCCCGTTTGTCGATTGCCCAAGACGCGACCCTTGAACAACGACGCCGGATTGCATCATCTGTCCCGCGGCCGCTGCGGCCTGCGCCGCCTGCACCGCCAGAGGCCCGTGCGTCGGCGAGGAGTTCAGCTTCGGGAAGTTGATGTTGACCGGCGCCTTAAGCTGCAGAGTCGACGGCTTGTTGGGCGTGGGCGGGAGTCGTCGACCGTGGCCCGTCCTCCGTGTTACCAACACCGGATAGCTGTGTTGGTACAGCTGGTGGTGGTAGCTATGGTGGCCGGACCCGAGACTGCTCCCGCCCATTCCCCGGCAAATCGTCATCGGCGAGGGCGAGCGCGAGCGTTGCTCCAGGGACGTCGTACCGTAACGATGATGATGATCTGTGTAGTTCAGCCGATGCACAGGACTTGGCGATCGAGCTGGTGACGTTGATGCGCTCCATGGACCTGTGCCGACCCCGAATACACACAATTAATCAGTCGTTAAACTTTACTGCTAAATAGCAGATCACCAAATATTGGATTTATGATTTTTTGTGACCTACAGTGAGAATATTTTATCTGGTAGCTTAAAATATACTCTGCGTACATGCTGCAAATAAATCTAAATAACTTGTTTATGTATTGCTGTTATTCGAGTCAAAAAGCGCGACATCACACTGGCATAAGCTAATAATACATTACATCGAAGTCTATTCTTTGATTACTAAAAACTTTGAAATATTATATGCCAAGGAGTGAAATATTTGTTTTATCAGTTAAGGCGACTATTTCTAATATACTGAATATTAATTGTATTTTTTAACCGAAAACATCAGAGTTGTGAGACATCTTACTCTTTGCGACCAAATACGGTCATTTTTAATTAAATTTCATCGTAAAAAACAGAATTTTTGAATTAATTTTTGTAAATTTAAAATTTTTTAAAACATCAAATCGAGGCGTATGACCCTTTTTGTAAATTATTTTAGGATACCGATATGCTATTTTTAATTGTATTTTTTATTTTATCCTTTTTAAAAAGCTTTATGACAGAATAATTATTTTTTAATATTTATGGCTTATGCCTTTTTGTGCATTTATTTTTACTATTTATTACTAATTAAAATATTTTAAAAATTAATAAAAAATCATATCTCCAAATAATTGGCGTCAACCTATGCATAAATATGATAACATGTGTTGTACTAAAGTCATACACGAGTAGTTACAAGTACTAGTGTTACAAGTAATTAGAAATATATATATATATACATACTTCAGTTTAAGAGCATTACAAAGGAAAACTTTTACGTTTAAATTCAATATCTAATACTCAATAATTTTTATATTTTGAAATAAATTTGGCCTAATGCTTGCAAACAAATGCATACAGAATTTAAGTACTTTTAATTTTTCTTCATTGAAAAGTAATCAAATTTTTTGTGTTAAATCTATGTTGAAATATAGTTACATATTATCTAAATTAAATAAATATTTATAATTATATTATACTTTTCATTTAGTATTTTTTCCATACATTATAGTATAAAAATAGCTAGAATTTGAATACTTTTTAATTACTTAAAAATTATAAAAAAGCAATGATTTATTATATATTTTTGTAACTGTCATTCAATTGTTGTAAGAAAATTGATCTAAAAAATAAAATCATATTCTGTATTAAAAGAAAAGCTGAATATTATTGCATTCCTTAATTGAAAAATATTTTAAATAAAGCATCATTTGGTAAAGCACTGCCTTGCAAAGCTTAAATTTTTCTTTAATACATAGATATTGCATATTAATTGTATTATCTTTTAAAATTTCCAAAAATGTGTAAAAATTTTGTAAAAATTTCTGTCTTATGTCTTAAAAGGTTAATTGTTATGTGCAACTTATCACTCTAAGTTATAGTAAGATGTAATAAAAAATGTAATAATGTTATGCTAATATTAAAAAGTATTTGATAAACTTGAGATTTAAAAGAAAAATCAGAATTTTGTTACTGTTCGTTTAAAAAATCTTCTTACAAATAAAAACGTTTTAGGAATAGTAGGCTACGTTAAATATAATATATGATTAAATGGTACGACTCGGAATGTATTTAAAAATAAATATTTGTTACGGGGTATAATAATTTAGTATTTTTCATTTTTCAAGATTACTAATACTGGGACAAAATAAGATGAAATTGAATTTGTATTTCATATGCATTTATTACTAACTACATTCAAGCATTATTTTTAGGGGAATAAAGCATAGTCTATCTGTCTAGATTTGACAACTCGCATTTTAATGTTTCACGTGCAGTAGTATGAACAAGACTATCACTACAAACTTTATTATTTAAGAAATATAAATTTACCGTGTATTTAAATATTAAATTTCGTTAAATCTCTTATTTGTATTAATTAATTTTCATATCTATGATAATTACTCAATATAGCTGTATAGAAATATTTTTACTTATTTTTTCACACGGTTATATATTATTCAAAAATTACAAAATATTGTATCTAATGAATTTAATTAAAATGGTAAAATTTTATTAGATATTTTAAGAAACTTAATTACATAATGAATATTCCATCTATAGAGATTTAACGCGTGATTTTGTAAAATTGTTAGTCTGTATTTTAAGCGTGAATTGATTACATGTATGTAATGTATTGTAAATATGAAGAAAGTGGAAAGGTATTGCAAGCAGTCGCTCTTGCAGGATAAAAAGAATTATGAAAAATGCTTTGGTGAAAAAAATTACCATTGTCGTAATAGTCGCAGTGGTCGTAATAGTCTGTGTAGCGCATAAAAGAAAAGAACGAAGAAAACTTATTACATCAATTGACACATGGAGCTTATTTCATTAGTCGACTATAATCTATTAACGTAAACATTCAACTGGTCTCATGACTCGTGCTGTAAGTTTAAATTGTCGCTAAAAATATTAGTTACGACTTTGGACAACATATATGAATATAACTTTTTAAATAATCCTTTTTGGCAGTCACAAAAATAGAGAATGTTGCACTTAAAGTCTTGTCTCTTTTAAAAAAAACTTGCAGTGCGAGATTTCCCAATTGGTTTCCTCTTACGCAGCAAATATATAGCGAATATAATAATATATACACATTTTGGATACGTACCTTTGAATCTTCGTTTATACATATATTGTGAATGCGGATGATGCGAATTCCTCTGGATCTCAACGACGTTATTAACTGTTTCGCTGAAGCCAACTCCGTCATGATACTGATTAGCACGATGATCATACCTGTGTTGTCTCGGTGATGGTGATCTGTAACGCAGATTGAAGTTGTTCTTATTTAAAGAACTTCTATCATTTCAAATGAGGATCATTAGAAAAATAGTATCAGTAAATATTGAATTTATATCGGAATGTTCCGTTACTTCATAAATTTATGCATTATTTAGTAATGTAACCAACTTTAGTGTATATGATATGTTATAAGACCAGTTTTATAAGAGCTTTGATCAATGAATTGTTTTGATTGCTTTGAAATACCGATTCGAGTAATAATTAATTTAGACTCGATCAGATCAAGCGAATTTTGGTAAAACAAGAGAAAACAAAAAATAAATATCGATAGCATGCTTTTTATGTGCTGATTATCAACGTCTAATTAAAATAAACAGTGCAAATACTAATATCACTTTTTGTATCATATTGGTATAAGTATGCAGCGGTATGTGTCCATTAACATATAATCTAATTTTTAACATCGTTGCACTATTTTCATTTCATTTTAAGTTCTATTCAAAACACTTATAATCGCATTAAATATCTACAATAAGTAAAGTAATGGTCGACTTCAATTATCTGAAGAAAATACAGAATATTATGATTTAGTAAAAAAAATATAAAAAATTACAGTATTTTGTGCGAATTTTGACTCTAGCTGTCCGTTGCTTTCAATAGTATACTTAGAACGTGTAAAAAAGCCTCACCTTAAGCTTGGAGATCTGGAATTCCTTGGTGGATGTGAAGCTGTGTGCTGCGGATGAAGCCTTTCCGCCGGATGCGTGAGACTCTCGAGACTACCGGCCCGCGAGTCGTTAATTACGACATCTTGCAGATCCATCTAAACGAGGATTCAGGAAAGTTACACGTAAATACGTGATACGTTAACTAATTGCATTATCAGCTTTATCAGGTACAAAGTTAATGACGAAATTGAGCTTAGACAAAAATCTTTGCTAAGTATTGCATAATCTCTCTTGAATCATAATATTCATTTCGATAAACATTGAAGAACAAACAGCTAGTGACATTTTCATCGATACAACTAGGAAGTGTAGCTGATGCTTCTTCCAGGTATTAAGTTACGTGATATATTAAAAAACAGACGCGGTGACAATGTAATAAAAAACCGAATCAGTAAATAACTATACATGTGTGTGGTAATTCAGACGGTAATCGACGGGACGCCTTTTGCCTCTGTCGATGGATTAACGCTCCGAGTAAATTATTTCCGGAATGATCCGGCTGTGTGCTTTTCACGTGCCAACTCATCTCAATATATTTTCACTACTTGCGCTTCAACGAAATAGTTATTTTTACTTGTTTCCTTTTTAATAATTTATATCATATATTAAAAAAGTTACTTTATGTTTAATTTATAAATCTAGGGCATCTACTAACCTTCAAACTTTTTTGTATTTCAAAGAAATTTACTTTTGAGGTTTTTTTTCGAAATAATTTACACTGAGCCATTATTTACATGAATTAAAAACTGAAATTAAATTAAACTTTCATCATTATTATTACAAGTATTTTAGAGAAATTAATAAATTTTTGTGAATAATTTAACGTACTAGACAAACCGTAGTTGTTTCAAGTATACATTTTTCTTTTAATATTATTATTAACAAAAACTAAACAATAAAATATTTTTGACTCATGTTTTTAATGTTACGACTAGCAATAACATTTGCATATACTAATAAAGTACTATTAAATACGGGTGTGAGATTATAGGAAAAATTTGTAAAAAAGGGGCTTGGAACCAAACGCATCAGTAGATACCCTAAAAAGAAATTAACATTTTTAAATATTTCGAAAATTAAGCAAGTGTGAAAGTATGTTATTACATAGTTTGAAAATGATGTAATGTGATCTTTCAGACGTAGTTTTGCTAAGTGAAACTGCTTTAAAAATTGAAAAGAGTTATAGTAAGAGTAGTAATAATAGTCAGGCTTGCAAAAAACGGATAATTTAGAAATTTCATGCTTAAGTAAAAAAGTTTTTGATAATTTAAAACATGCTCATGCTCTGGTTACGATTGAAAAGTGTGAAATTTTGAAAATTTTATTCTGTTTTGATATTGTGAGTGTAGCAAGTATAAAATCTTCCGTGGTTGTCTGCAGAGTAGAGCCATCTAACGAATTACTTACCGAAATATAACATGAATTTGTCGAATTATCTATAATTAAAGTTTGTTATCAAACCGATTATCACTGAACATTACATGTACACAGATGGTTACACAACATTATTGATATGTTAATCTAGTTCTTTCTTGGATGTTGAAAGCAGCTAGGGAAGGGCAGTATTTTCTAAATTTTTATGTATATACGAAATCATCTAATAATTCATTTTCTAATAAAACGTCATCTAGAATGAATTGAAGGGAAATATAATCAGGCTTTGGTGTAATGATATTAGAAAAATCACTATATTTCATTAGAAACAAAGGAAGCTAATTTCATAAAAATCTATGAGTTTTTCTATTAGGATAAACAAGGTCGCAATGCTCGGGTAAACATTAAATAATCTAAAGAAAATAAGAAATTATTCTTCTAAAAGGAATTGACAAAAGTTTTGTGTACAATTATTACGATAAAGAGTTGGATATAAAATTAATGCAACAAATATCTCTAACGGAATTCACTAATAGAAAATTATAATTTAAACACGTTTCGTAGATATTAAGTTTTAATCCGTGAATAAAATAGATTCAAATTCAGCAATGCTTACTAAATCGTTAGAGTATTTCGCAAGTCAAAAAGAAAAAGAAAGACTAATAAAACTGAAAGAGTTGAGCTAGATTTTAAGATTGTACAAACGGGCAATCAAAATGTATATGAAAATGAGTTGAGAGCCGAGCCTTGACACCTTACGATAACGGATCGAGGATCGAGGTACATATGTGTTGATTTGGTGTCGATGGTGTGAAAATGGTCGGTGATGATGATGATGATGGTGATGGTGGTGGTGGTGGTGGTGATATTGATTATTTTTATAGGTTTTATCGCAGTTTTGTTTTCTTTGTCGGTGGTGGTGATGATTATAACGATACTCATGAAGGCCTCGTGGATAGGATTCTGTCAGCAATGGCTCTAACTCAGGAACGCGTTCCACTTTGTTACTAATAACCCCGTGAATTCCCAGCCCTCCCCCTCCCTGGCTACTCTCTCCGTTGCTCTCTAGTTTATCGTATTGCTGAGACACCTTCCAGTTCACCTTTTTGTTCCTGAAATACATATAAAACAAGAATTTAATTTATTTTTGTGAGTTTACAAGGGAACGTCTGTTTCACTTAACCCTTTGACACATAGTATTGATTTCATTTCACACTCAAATCTTTATTTTTAAGTTTTTCATATTGATATTGTGATAAATTTTATTCTTAAAATAGTTTTAAAAATGTCAATGATAGTCACTTTTATAAAAATGGTAAGATTTTTATCGCTTTTCAAACTAAAACTCTTTCTCCAATCATAAGCATCTCTCATATAAATTATATATAAAATTTCACTAAGTACATTTTTTATCTTAACTATTTGCTAAAAAACAGTGAAAATTTAAACTCATTTAAACTTAAATTTTAAATATATCCACACAAACTCTACGTACAAAAATGTGGCAAATGTAGTTTTAATGTAATAATTATAAATTTATGCTTCAAAGGGTTAAAAATGATTATGAATTTCGATTATGTCTGATTAAAATAATCCATCGGTATTTCAAAAAAAAAAAATCAAATCGAATAGTAATTAATGCGTGATTCAGACAAAACTACTATAATATTAGATCTTTTTAAGTAACGTGACAAATGAGGCTGTCAAGTTATTCGATTCAATATTTAGGAGGATACATATTGAAAATCTTTGGTAATAAAATTCCTCTATGCAATGAATTATTCAATCGATAGTAATCGATTTCCACATGCATTGTGACAAATGTGTATGTGCGAACGATGACGAACCTCAAGCTACGTTGACGTCTTTGTTCGGCGGCCGCAAATATCCCAAGAGTTCCCTCTTCCTCATCTGCCCTCGAACCCCTATGCAAGTGGTGGTGGTGGTGATGGTCTTTGGAGTCATGGCCGCCAGTCGGTTCCAGGCTATTCGTCCTACTCCCTGTACTGTGATGATTATTCCCACTTGCATGATTCGCCCCGGCCGCATCCAGCAGCGTGTCGAAGAAGGTTGGGTGCTGTATCGTAAGTGCAAGCGAAACAACACCCGTTCGTCAGACTTTCCATTTCTCTCATAATATTGAAAAAACCATCTTTATTGGTTATACGATTATCTTTATCATTATTAATATTATTATTATTATTATTATTATCGTTATTATTATCGTTATTATTATTAATATTCAGTTATAAAGGCCAGGCAGAATCCATATGTAACGTATGTACTCAGGCACATACAGGCTTTTCCGTCACGAACCTTCTCTTGCACTGTTTACCATTTTCTCTGCTTCGTTATTATCGTTTATACTTTTTCTACTCTCTGTTTTCACTGATAAATTTTTAAGTATTAAGTTGTATGGATTATATTGTTAACTTTGATAAAACATTAAATAGATAAAATAACACCGATAGATAAAAGATAGAAGTATGAGAGCAGAAAAAATGTACCACAAAATTTTATTATTCATTAGAAAAATGCTAAAAACCATGCGAGAAAAAAGTGTCGTGGTGGATTAGTGCACAGTGTTGTAAATTATATGAGTATTTAACAAATTACATGCACGATTTGACAGTTATTAAGTAATTAATGTTTTTACTTCTTATTACTGTGTCTCGAGATCTGTACTGTTTGTGAGAAAAAGTAAAGCACTGAATCAGCATGTGATTAAACAGCATGAATCATATTTTACGTGATTTACTTTATTTGAAGTAATTGTACAGTTTTATTATTGTATTTTATGGCACACTATTTGGTATATAAAATAGTGCTATAAAATGCTTATTTCTTTATTTAAAGCCTGTATATGTTTGTTGAATAGCGTACACTTTTAGTTTGGATGCTGCTTATATGGCACACGTGATAGTGTCAAACAAATACATTACATTCGAAATAATGTTAATATATTACGTAATAATTATAGTTATTGCAATATAGTTATCATCATTTATACAATAAAGCATGCAAAACAAACTAATCAACAATGATTTTTCTAATCGTATTATAAATTGTATAAAATTTACAAGAAAGTCATTGTTAACAATGTTTGTTTCTGTACGTGATAATATTTATTTACGAGGATTCACAAGCCAATAAGTTTTAGAAATATATAAGAAATTTTTAGAGCTATACGGACATTTTCTTTACCTTTATAACACAATTGTTAATTTAATTGTTATTGTTATTTGAACTTAATCATAAAAAGCATGCTCAATCTTATTTAAAGATTAAATAAGTTCTTCTATTAAGAATGATATTCTAAATTCATCATTGATTTTGCAGAGCAACTTAATTAGGTGTATTTCTGTTAAAATAAAATTATAATGGTCACTCATATAAAGATAGAAATATGATGTCCAAAGTACGCTTCAAGACATTGTAAGCAAAAGATAAAGAGAGGTCTAGATGCTTATTATCACAAAAGTTTACTATAGTCATAGTTTCAAAACTAATCTACAAGATGCTTAAGTAAAATTGATGAAATTAATTGAAAATTAGTCTGTTCTATAATTTTATTGTCGAGACTATAGATAAGAAATCAAATTATAAGCCAGAGGAATATTTTATTAATTTTCCATTATTATTTTTCATTGCATTCATTTGTCTAAAGTGAATTAAATAATAAATTCCTCAAGCTAGAGATTATTATGAAAATAAATGGACTAGAACTACACAGTATTACAAACAATCTTCGTATATTACTATGATATTATATTTATTAAAAAACTTTTAAACATATCAATAAATAGTTACAAAGGCGAAAAGATTCATGTAGAAAGAGTAAAAAATGTATATTCTAGCTTTGATCTAAAATCTTCTAAATTATAACTAATTAATATTATTAATAGTAAAATATTATATGTAATTATAATATTCGAGTGTCGTATCTAAAAAGGAAAGAAAATATATAAAAAGATTATATTCATTTTGAGGCAAAAGGCGAACTAGTTACCAAAAAACTAGAATCGTCAGCGGTACCTCTAAAATAAGCAAAATAAAAAATGCTTTCTCATATGTGTATGTACATAATTCAAATTAATGTTTACTTACATATAATTATTTTAGCACGTTGACGGAAATAAGATGATACATAAATACTCGCCCGAGAACTTGTATCGTATAAGTTATTTCGGGCGCAGTATTGACGCTAAATTTATTTTAAGGGACTATTTACGAGGTAAGTGTGTACTTTCTAAAAAGCGCTTTGATAGTACTTTGTAATTAGAGTTAAATTTGTATTATCAAAGCACTTGAAAAATGTATAAAAATATTACAATCCCACTATATTGCATAACATTCGAAATTGCGCGGAAGATACAAATGTTGCTTCGATAAATAATTAAATTTTTCCTTTCGATCGTTTTATAATATACAGAGATTGAATTACTATGAAACTAAACTAACTTTTATATCGGAGTTTAAATAAATTTATTATTATTAAGGCACTAGAATTCTAAGCTGCTATAATTTTTTAGGCAACTAGCAATAATTATTTTTTATTTATCTAATGTTTCTATATCAGATATAATTAAAATATATGCTTGGGTATATTAATGCTATCATTGTATAAGGAAGCACAGTAATTGATGTTGAATTCGAAACTGTCATAGATTGTTCTTTTATTATGACACATCTAAAACTGTGCTGCTCTCAACATTAAAAAAAGAAGATATTTAATACCAAATATAATAGTTAAATGATAATTTGCAAAACCAAATAATTTGATTAAATAATAAAATAACTTATTTTCAATAAAAATGCAAACTAGAAGTATTCAAAAACTGTAACGTAAATACTAAATGCAAATAAGTAATTCAATGTAAGTTAAATTAAATAAATGTATACTTGTGCATCAATAAAAAGACGAGCTTTTCTCGAAAATAGAATATTTGAGATATTATTAATAGCAAAGATAAGTAGATCTTTAAAGTAGAAAATAAAAACGAGAAAAACAAGTTTTCATAGTGGATTAATATAAAAAATAATAAATGATAATTACCTAATGACTAAAAATAAAAAAATGGTGAAAAGAAATAATAATAGTAGTAAAAAAGGATTAAGATAAAATGTAAGTACTACCGCATGGGCTGCAGCATTTTGCCCAACATTATCGTTATCGATACGATCGTTATCATTCTGTAAAATAAAAAAAAAATCATAAATAGATTGTTGAGAGCTCTGTTAGAAATCTGTTGTTAAAGTTAGATAACTAATTTTTTATTATTAAACAACAGTTTTAACATTTTGAATTAAAACTAAGATCTATTTATAATTTTAGGTGGATCTAATTTTGCTAAACACTCATCAATATTAAGTTATCTTCGCTATTGAACTTCATTTTAATAACCTTTTATTTCTTTGCAGATGAAAATCAATCACAAAAAAAAAACTTAATACTCAGTGCTCTATAGGTGTCTACTAAAATTATGATTACAACTCTATTTTTCTTAAATTTACTAACAATAGAGAGTTTATTATAAAATTTCATCTATTTAATAATTTTTGCATTCATTTTCTTTTTACTAAATAATACTAATCAGATATTTATCTTCAATATTGGAATTTCAATTATTACACATTAATTACAGGAGTTAAAATTCCAGCTAAATTTACCGACAACTATGGATTTATATATAATATGTAATTATTTCTAAATTTATTATTCTTTAACAATTATCTAATACACTATAACATAAATAATAAACTATAACTAAATTGGAAAAGGATATTATTCATTTTTGAAAAATTAACATCAATTTTGATCTAACATATAGTTAACTAACTCGAATCATACATCCAGAAATGCTTTATCATTTATTAAAAGGACAGTCAGTATTTCTTCACTCCATAGCTGTTATAATATGTTATATTAACACTTACTAAATGAATAAAATAGTCTGATGATAATTAATATAAAAATCTCAATGAAGTGACAATGGTTAACGAAACTAATAGGTATTTTTAATAATTGTTTGGATTTGATATCACAAGATTTATTAGCACCATTAAGTATATAAAATTAAAATAGTCTTCATTTTGAAAAAAAATTTGGTATTTTTGATATTTTTATTGCACGTACATAATTAAATAAGTGTAGACCTAATAAACAATATTGAAAAAAATTAACGACAATTATCTAAAAGCTGATATTTAATTTTTGGACTTACTAAACAAACGAAATTCATAAGTCACACACTGATCGACAACTTTTACGAAGAAGAAACCATGTCAAACATTGATTTAAACATGTACGCAATTTTCATTACAATTCTTATCTCTCTATTTTTTTAATTTCATCCCTAGCTATAGGACTACACCTTAGATATAAATTAATTTTATAAAATATGAAGTTAAAAAATTAGAGAGGATTTTTTAAATTAATGCAATTAATGTCTTCATAAACTTTAATTGATCAATTAAGAGGATTTTCAACATCGTTAAATAATAATTTAAAATAATGTCTTCCGGAAAGCTCACCTCTTTTTGACCAAACTTTGTAGTCTTCCAACTTTCAAGAATTAAAAGTCCAGCATAAATCTTACCCACAGTGAGCTTTTCTTTTTTTATATCTGAAATAAAGTACAATATTAAAATAATTATGTTACATAAAAATAATTATAAATTGTAAATAAAATTACCTTCTGCTCTGGGTACTAGAAGATCTAACATTTTTCTAGCTTGAAGGGGCCAAATATTTCTTATAGTATCTCTTAGCTCTTCATCTGCTTGGTCCATCTCATCAGCTTTCCGATAAAATATTTATAATTTCATTTATAAATTATTGAACACATTATTTTCGAATAACGAACAAAATATTTTATTACATTTATTTCAATAATACTTTTATTCATTTCCGGTAGACACCAGGATACTTAATAATAAATTACATTTTACTATCCGGCCAATCCAATTTTACAAAAATATGTTAATATTTTAAACAATTCATTTTTATATATAATTACTTTGATGAAAAAGTTCGATCCAATTAAACATTATTATTTGAATATATTTATATTGATTGTGTAACTTAAAATAAAATCTACTTTAGCCAATATTTTTCAAATAAATTTTTCCTTTAGTTTAAAAATATTAAAAATTATATATTTAACGTAACATTTATAGTCTACTAAGTATTTGAATGTTTTTATTATTTAATTATAATACGATAAGTAACAATAAGTTGCGATGCTGTTCATATCTGTTCATTATAACTTACTTAAAAAAGCGAAGGCCTTGTCAGAATTTAACGCTAAAAATTATTTGCGAATTTTATATATATTATCGAATAGCATATCTTATAGGGAACTTTCAAAAAATGATTGAAATATAAGTCCGAAGGCGTCAGCTAAATAAAATTTATTCATCAAGTGATAAAAGTCTACGTTTGATCAGGAAGAACGGTTATTATTAACTCACCGTTTCTCATCTTAATGCTGAGGTTTTCACGAATGAGGGCAAAAAGTGTGGTAGTAAAATTGACTTTGCCATCCACATCTACCGGCATATTCATTCTTATTAACTTTTTGTAAGCCAACCGATTTGGACACTTGTTACCAAACCCCAGAGGTGGATCCATGTTCTTGAGCATATCATACATCTCGGAGTAGTGAATCTTGCCCGTTGCATTAGGATCGTATTCGGCCCATATCCTTACAAATTCATCGAGGTGGTGAGCACCGAGAATCGATGAGTCGCGCGTCAAATAATCGAAGTTGTCCATGATGACGGCAACGAAGAGATTGAGCATAAGGAACGAGCAGAAAAATATAAAACTGACAAAGTAGGCATAAGCTAGGTTTGAACCGCACTTATCGCCCGACTCCTTCGAGCGTGGATCACATGGTTGGTCGGCTATACAGGCTAACATGATATTGGGCCAAGCCTCCCCCGTTGCACAACTATCGTTTCCCAAGTTAGGACAATGTAGCAACAAAGAAAACAAGCACACGATGATTTAATTAATTGTGCGTCAAAATATCCTTGGTTTAACGTTCTTCTTTGTTCTCTCAACCTTTTCTTTCTCGTTTATATTACATAAGCAATCAGTCTTAGCTTAAAAGCTACAATATAACGCTGTTCAAATATTAAATACAATATATCAACAATTTTAATTCTAAGAAAATAAAAAATAAAACTTTCAAATACGTCTCGGAGTGCAAGGATTACTAAGAAGCCGTGCAGTGATTGACCGCAAGTCATGAAACAAATTCAATTTCAACTTTAAAAGTTTAAGAGATACCGACTATTTAAACGGTAATTATCCTGCAAGATGAATATAATATAATAAAACTTTATGAATTTACAAATTTTTTCTATAAATTAAAAATTTATAAAATACGAGAAATGTATCCATTTTTGGGATATAAATTTGAAACGATGAATTAAATAGCATTTGAATTGTACCGATTTTAAAGAAGTATATAAATTCCCTAAAAATATAATTAAGTAATATTATTAATATTTAAAATTATAATCCAGATGTACAATTTTTGTAAAATTTAGTACATTCATGACTTGCATGTTTTAATATTTATACTAGGCATGTCGACGTGTACAGGAAAACTAAATTAATTTTTTGCAAAAGAAGAAATTTAAAATTAAAACAATTAATGTCTCGAATTTATCTCCTCCACGTACAAAACAGTGATTTATCTATTTAAAATGTAAATATAAATTTTATATACATTAAGATATTTAAATCAAATTATTTTTTATTTTCCGTAGCTTTCGTGCACGTCAAGACGAAAGGAGGCTGCACTTACCGAAATAGTAACATCAGACCTTGAATAAAACTCTGAAAATTATTGTGCTTGTTGATTGAGTTTTTCTCCACCAAGGCGATGTTACCGAACACCTGAGCGAAGGTAAGCAGATGGCCGCAGCGAAAACAGAGCGAAAGTACTATTAGAATGAGTAAGATTATCGGAAAATATGTTTAATATTGTTTTCTTTTTAATTTTCATTACTCTTCCTTTGTTTTCAAAATTTGAAATGAATTCTTTCCGATATAAATTCGTTTCTCTTGGCTCATCACCTGCTCTCTCTTTTGCTGGGCCAGTTACAACTAAATATACGTATTTATGCCAACTAGCTGTGTTTACTATCAGCTCTAATTGCTTTACTTGGTTTTAATACATAAAAAAATAATATTAAAGAAATAACTCTAAGACTATATTAAACATAAACATATTTTGACTAAATACTGCATTATTTTGGAATGGGGGATATTTATTATTAACAGTTAATGAATTACCTAAAATTCGTCGAGCAGCTTACTTCTAAATCTACGACACAAACTATTACTAATGTATCAAATGTTGTTTAATTGTATAAAACTAATAAATATAATATAACACGATTAAATTGCATTTAACGCTCAAAAATACTACCTTAATAGTTGTCTAATATAGCTTGAAATTATATATCAATAAAGTTTTTTCTGTTAATTAATTTTTACTATTGACAATTTTTATCACCAAAAAAAGTATATTTATATATAAATCAACTAAAGTATATTGAAATTATATTGTCAAATAAATAAAGATAATAAACTTGTGTTATTATGAAGCAAAGTTAAATGAGAATATGAATGGGCAATATACAAAGAATATAAGCTTTTCTATGTTATACTGTATTTGTCGGTAAAAAATCAATTTCAAGAAATCGCCCAGTGTTCAGCTGCTCGACTCACCGAAACAGTAACATAAGACCACCAAAAAAGGACTGAAAGTTGTTGTGAGATTCAATAGCTGTTGTCGGATCATTCGCCAGATTTCCAAAGACCTGGTGATTAAATATTTATCAGATGACGCATTCATGTTGCACACCGAACCTTGCGTACTTTTAATACACTGTCTTTGTAATCGTAACAAAATATAAATTTTATATCTTGAATTAATATTATTTTATACCTAATTTTCGTATTGGTCGATTAAAAATAAAATTAATATTAATAATTATAACTATAAGTCTAGATAGTTTTTTTTTTGCACAGAGAAAGCTTTGTGATGATACGAACGATTTTTTTAAATACAACTTGAAAATAGTTTGAAAACTCAAAATTTAAACTAAGCGCTATATTTATTGTATCAGCAACAATAGTTTCATTTATTAATTAAATTTGGCGCATTTATATTTAATTTTATTTTTCGCACACGTACGAATCTTTAATTCTTTTCATGTGTTAAAGTTAAGATTATTTAGTTTTATTAATTTTGAAAATGTAGAGTTTACTTTTTCTCTTTAAATGCTTAATGATTTAAATTGCCAATTTTGTAGTGTTTCAACAGCGTGGTATATAAATTATATACAGTATTCAAATATCAAACTTAAAATAACTTTTTTTTATCGAAGTATCTTAACCTTTTTCAAAATTTATTTTAAAAATCCATTTATTTAAAAAAAAATTGAAAAGATATTTTTTAAATTCAGTAAAATATTATTATTAGGCATAGAAATAATGCAGAAGAAGTTTATATAGGGAAGGTTATCATTTTTTTGATTAAGTAAATTAAGAGAATTGAAAATATTAAAATTGGCAGGCTTAACTTTTTACATAGAGTTTTATGTTACCAAATAAACATGTATTTTTAATTAAATTTGAGTATAATTGAATCAGCATTGAATAAATACTTTGCATGGATCTTTTAGTCTTAAATAATTACATAATAACAATAAATGAACGAATTATTTGTTTAAATATGAAAATAAACAATTGAATCTTATAAAAATGAGCTTTAAAAAAATTAATATTTTTTAATGTATAAAATAAGCTGAAGTAGATTGTTCTATAATTCTTACCTGCATACCGATGATTGCATAAATGAAGAAGAGCATTGCTATGAGTAAACATACATAAGGCAGAGCCTAAAATAAAAATTTTCAGATTATTCAATTTTTCAAAATATTCTCGTGTGCTATACGTTAATATTATGTTAATATTGTGTGATTGATATTCTTCGCGTTTTTTTTGTAAACAAATTTTATAGCTCCTTATGGACATTATAACTCATTTTTTTCAAATATAAAAAGTTGATTTATTATGTTTTAATTTTTTATTACTTCATTATTATACACTTTTAAAGAGAATTCAACATATTATTCATTACAAAGTATTAAAATAGAGTTTCTTGGAAAAATAGAGTCTATGGAATTCAATAAAGTGAAATAATAAAATTGGCAATAAAAGTTTTAGTTTTATTAATTTTCTCTCGATTGATCATTATAAACGTTAATGTTTTAATTATATCAATCTAATGATCTATTTTTTTCAACAAATTAACGTATCTCATAATCCTAGTACAAAAATTTTCACAAGATGCATTCTAATCACCTTGAACGACTGAACGAACGTCCAAAGTAATATACGGATGGTATAACCCTGTCTGAGTAGCTTGATCAGCCTGGCAGCACGAAATAGCCTGAGGAAGCCAACGTTAATGAAGTTCTCCTGTAGAGAACAGAGAAAATTGCACTTAAACACACAAAATTGGTAATCCAGGAATTAGTGAAAGGGTAGGGCTTCGCGCGTGCAAAGGAGTCGGCCCGAGCTGTACACGACGATGCATTCATTCTGAACACAATCGGCGCGACGCTTTTAAAGGGCCGAACTCTTGCTCGGTCGAAGCTATTAAGATCACTTGTTGAGTTCTGTCGCTTTAGTCTTTTTCTATTGTCTATATAACTGATAATGTTAAATGTAAACGTTACGTGTTATGAGTATTTACTAATTTTAGATATATGAATTGTGTCAATATGCTTAGGTATTTTAATTTTAAATTCATGAAATCAAATAATTATTAAGACAATGAAAAATATCAATTTTTCGTATGAGTTTCACCGAATCCATGTATTTCACTGTCTACAATCATGAATATCACAATGATAAATATTATTACTACTATTACTACTACTATTATTATTATTATTATTATTATTATTATTATTATTATTATTATTATTATTATGATATTAAATAAATTAATTCAACAGTTTTATTATTATTACATGGTAAATACTGTCCAGACAAAAAATTTGTTTAAGTATTTGTTTTATCATTATTTTTTGGATAGCTATTGCTCTTTTCTTAGTTTAAAATGAAATTTAAGATTTTTCCTTTAATTATTACATATAAATTTTTTGTTTAATTATGAATATCAATTAATCTGATTACTCGAAAAAAAAATTTATGCTACAACCTGCATTTCAAGTTAGTAAATGGAAAAGTCATAAATGTATATATATATTTTTTTAACAGATTATTTAGGTAGTGACTACTAGTGACTATTTTTAAGTCTAAATTTTTATTGTCATAATAGTATTTTAAAATTATAAAACTATAATAATACAAATACTAAGGTAAGATAAGGCCATGTGTTCAAGCGCGAAAGTAAGATTGCATGTGGAAATTAGATTGCTGTACAACAGCAAATCATTAGCATAATGTCACAATAAAAGGCCAAAGACTCAACATTTATTTTGAGCAATAAAAATGATACAAATAGGCAGTTCAAAAAAAAAATTTGAAACCCAAAATAAAGCCAGCCAAATCCGCTGATCGAACACACGGCCTAATAAAATGTATTATCAACAAGTAATAACATATATAGCGAATCAATATGAGCGAAATCGTTATGTTTCTAGGTAGTTTTACAATTAAAAATATAAAAATTTGGATTAATTTATCTAACTGGAAACACAGCAATATTCTATATTTCTTTATAATAATGCAAGAATATATAATAATATAAAATAAGTAAGATGATGAATTTTACAAAGATTAATCTAGGATATTTAGCTATAAATAACAGGAAATTGGTTTGATACACAAAGTAAGCATCAATAAACACCAAAGAAATTTATATTTTAGCATTTCATTCTCAATTTATGTTTTTCCATATAAAAATATGAAATTCAGATGTATTTTAATATTTCTATATTTTTACTTCAAAATAATTAAAAAAATATAACGTTAGATCAAAAAGCAATAACAGAATCATTTCTAATATACTAACTATGTTTATTGATTTCTGGTGTTATTTAAAAAAAAAATAATATTATCAATATTAGAATCCAAATGTTATGCTAAATTATTGTTATTAAATATATATACATACTATCTATAATTGGTATGATGAAATTTCTGATTCTACCATTATTTTAAAGATTTTCTTATTTTTCTAGTTTATATTACACGGATGTCATGGTATCAGAGAATCAATCGAATAATTTCTATTCCAACTTTTCTTTTTATATAAGACACACTAAAAATAGAAAAAAATTATTCAAGCACCCATCAAGATTATTCAATAATTATAAATTTCGCGCGACTGAAGTAAAATTTTTGATATTATAATAAGCGAAGCACGCACTATAATTATTTATTTATAAATACATATATAATATTAATATGTATAAGTATACAGTACAGAGTTTTCGAAAGAAACTTTTGAAAAAAGCAAAGATGTCAAAGATTCAGTGTTGCCAAATTCGTGATATAATTTGTTTCTGCAAAGACTTTGTGTGGGGTATAATTTGTAAATAATGATTTTATTTAATATAACTTAATAATGTTTACAAATGAAATCGAAGTATATCACGTATATTGAATAGGTTAATAATTATTAAATAGTAAGTCTAGGTTGTATTTTGTTATTTTTACAACAAGCAAATAAAATGCAAAAAATATGTATCCAATAAGCTAAATAAAAGATCAAAACAGTGACACAAACACTCTTATACATATTTTTATCACTCGCACGTATGTTTGCAAAAAATAAAACAATAAATCGTATAATATACTTCGCATATTAATGATTATTATGCGGAGTATATAAATATGTCTCACCTTTCTACCTTTATAGTAGTTCATATCCTTCTGAAAATTGAAGTTCTTTTGTTTAAATTTTGTTAAATAAAACTAATTTTCATATATTAAATTTAAATAATTACAAGACATATTTTTTATAACAATTATATTTTTTGTAGTATTAAACCTAATAGTACGTAAAAAAGTATGTGCAAAATGCACTAAAATAGAAATGAAACTGAAAATTGTATCAAGCGCAACTACTATTTACTCGATGTATTAGTGTGCAGATATTACAATCAAATAAAAAATCATGATAGATATATATTGCAAACATTTACTTTTCATAAAATATTGAAAACATAATGCATAACAATAATACGTAGATGCTAATGTAATTATTGTGATTACAAATACTAAAACTTAAGTAAACATATTTAATAATTGAATTTTTATCAACTTATGTTGAGTCTTTTTATGATACCTTAAGATAAACTGCAGATATATATGTTTAAGTAAAGAGCATTTTTTACACTTATTCGTTTATTGCTCATAATTATTTTATAACTTTTTACTTTGCAACTTTTATTGAATAAATCAAATTAAATACCATAAAAGTTAATTTAAAACTTGTATTTAACATAAAAATGTAATAAAATTATTATAACAATTTATAACGTGAAATAAGAAAATATAAATGCATATGTAATTTTAGTATTATTTTAAATCGTGCCAAAATTAAAAAAATATTAAGGATTTCAATGTTATAAATTTTAAATAAAATTTAAACGAGTTCATTTTCTATTTCATTTCAAAAGAATTTTATATTTTTCTACAAAATTGAAAAAATCTAAATATGAAAAAATTAATAAAATTATTAATTGATTTGACGGATATATAACTATTGTTATAATATACATCCCACTATGAAAAGTCCAAAACATAGAACTGTGGATAACATATTTTATTTTTAAGTACTAAAAAATACTTTTCAAAATATAATGCATATTTTATTATAGTGATATCCAAATTTCTTTAACAATACATAAATATTGGATAGTGATTTTAGCGATATTAGTATCAGTGATAAATCAGTATATGATAACACTGACATTACTTTGTTAAAAAATATTTACATAATTATTTTCTTAATTTGTTTTCAGTGATCTTGGAAAAAGTATCAATTGTAATAAATCGTTTTTATGTGACTCTACATGTTCTTTGGCAACACTGCTTTTTCTATTTGATAAAATATTGAATCAATTATTTCGATAAAGACTTGTTCGATAGTCCTTTTTGTTTGCTGACTTGAATTTATTATAGTCAGGAATTTACAAAGAATAGCTTAACTAAATGGTAAACTTCTACATGAGAATGTAAAATTATACAATAATATACAATAATGTCTAAACTAAAGTAAATGAAATTCGTACTATATATAAAATATTCGATGCAGCAGATTCTACGAACGCTAGAAAAAATCTTGATTAAGGAATAATTAGTCGCCATAAAACTATGTAATTAATTATGACATCGATATAACAAGGTTAGGTAGGTTGTTTAAACTAATTCAATTAATAATGAGGATTTCAATTTTGGTAGTCAACGAGCGGCAATTTCCACTAAAGCGGCTTGCTTCTGGATATATTCATATTAATAATCAACGTTCAAATAGAAACAAACTACGGCGCTATCTGCACGTATCTCCAACGACTTACCCGACGCACGTTCTCTTTCTCGTTTTGAAAAATACGCGCTATGCTATCCTGGTTAAAAAAAGAAACTTCAATATTATTTATTATCAAATTGCAAAAATGCATAAAATGACTTCAAAGAGCCCGTTGAGTGACAGTTTTTGAGATCTAATCAATGCTTTTTCAAACAAGGTTCAATAAATGTTCTATATTTCCGATTTACATTGGTTGTTTTGCCAATGTTTGAAGCAACGATATTATGTTTAGTTAATAATTGATAATATATAAATTTACAGCTTATAGAATCATCATATATTTATGACGATTGCATAAAAAATAATAATAGTATCGGATATTGGTAAAATTATTTTTGCAACCGTGGTTAATCAAAATTCATTGCATAGGCCAAGATACTTCTTATTCATCAAGGTGTTTACGACATAAAATTAATTGTATAGTTTTTTAAATAAAACTATTATTTGTCTAACGTATATATTAACATTTCGCAAATTAAATTTGATTTATTCCATATTAAAATTTTTGATTAGATGAATTACAATTGATTAGTATTCGATAATCAAATTTTATAAAACTAAATTAATAAATAGAATTGAAAATTTGGTTACTTCAATATTATATTGAAAATTTGAATATTATATTATTTATTAATTGTACAGAATAAATGTTATAATTTTTTCGAATAAATGTATGACTAAAAAAGTTACTTATAATAAGAGTGTAAATAATTTTAGAATTATAGATCATTTATTATATTGCATTTAGAAGTCTGCTTTTATAAGATTATAATACAGAAATTAGTAATAATTTTATTAAACAGGAATATCGAGCTCTTTTTATTCATTTGAAGAAATTGCACTATAGTGACAATAATCGTAGAGAAGGATTTTAAAAAGTCAATTTGATTGAATATTGGTATTAAAACTGGAAAAATAAGGGGGTTTTATAAATTGATGATTTTAAAAATAACAAATATGTTTATGTATTGCATATATATATATGTATCTCGCTGTATATAAATATAGCGCGAATAGCGCACTTGGACTTTACATACCCCGAATTCGATGACTAGCGCGTCCACGATGCTACCGATGACCGTGATAAAGTCAAACGTATTCCAGGGATCCTTGAAGAAGTTCTACACAGGAACCGCGAAAAAACATGTGTTAAAACCTTAATATATTGTTAAAAATTGAAAAAACCATTCGTAAGTTTCCTTGAGAAACGAAAAATTTCCACAATATAAACTCTTCTAAATGCATTTTTCTTATAATTTACGACTCATTAATATTGAGTTTTTTACTTATAAATAACATATTTCAAACTATTTGAATTCTGATGTAAATTGATATTTTTAAGAGTAAAAACAAAAATTTCTAGGTTTACTCAAAAAAACTTACAAATGGTTTGTAAACAGAAGTACACCTATATATTTGCAGAATAAAGACAATAAAAACTACAATTATTTATAGCATCTTGAATGACAACTCTTATCAAAGCTAGTGTAACTCGTTATATTTCATTGTCCGTCTATAAATAATTATTTGTTTTTCACAATATAACGATTTTAATATGTGTGGCTTGGACGGTATTCTAAAAGTATTTTTATACTAGGTGTTTATCTTATGTATGCGATACTCGATGATATGTATATAAAAGTAATATGTGTACTTGAAAATTTAGCGATATGTCCTTTTCTTTAAGTGAAGAAGAACATATAATTTGTTATTAATATTTAATATAATATGATGGCGCGATACGTGGACTGGTGCGTTTTAACTAATGTATGTGACTAAAAATTTAAATATATATATATATATACATTCATACACTTTTAAGTTGTATAGTATGTATATAAAAGTAATGGCGTCCAGTAATCGACTAAATATATATATATATATATATATATATATATATATATGCGTTTAAATACGAATATATGTAAACACATGAAAGAAAGAGAGAGAGAGAGAGAAAAGATCCTTTCTATTAAAAAAGAGATCTACGGGATCATGCCGGTCTTAGCAAGCATTCTATAAATAGTTTCAAAATTTTTTTATACAAGAGCCTTGAATAAAGAACGTTTATAAACTCTTAAAATATATATAATTTACTCGAGTAACATTAAACTAATAAAAAAAATTATCTATATGTACTTAAATGCACAGAGCTTAATAAGTACATAAAAGTTATTACATCTACGCATTTAATATTTGACTTGAGTAGTATGTGGAATAAAACTTCAAGTAGCCGATTTATTTTTCAACCAAAGAAAAAGTAATAAATTAAATAATAATGATTCGTGCATTATCAATAGTCTATCTATTAATTAACTTTGGATAAAAAAGGTGTAATTTCAATTTTTAATAACCCTAATAACTTTTTATATGCTTCCAATATTTATCGCCATATTTCCCCAGATAAAACTCAAATAGTTAATACGTTTACGTACAGTTTATGTACATCAAAATATATATTGTTTTCTTTATTATTCTGTGAAGTGATTAGTTGTTACAGTGCTATCACAAAAAAATTAATTCCGATAATATTTTTGATGTTGTTGTCGATGTTATTATTATTATTATTATTATTATACATTAATGTGTAAGAGAGTGGAGTTATGAGTAAAGGCTTTTTGTACCTTGCATCCAAAGGCGACGAGTTTTAGGATGCACTCAATGAAGAAAAGAAGAGTGACGACCAAGTTCACGTAGGTTAAGGTGTCCAATAGAACTGGTGGCGCGTCGTGATACTACAAAATACACGCAACACACAGACGTAACACACTCGGCTAATTTACTTGTCTTTTTACTTTATTCAAATTGCAATAGACCAGATGGTTTTAATTATTTTAGCGCGTCTTTATTTTACTTTTATTATTAAATTATTATTTTATTCATTTTCTTTCAATTAAATCATATTACAGAAGATGAACACAGCGAATTATGTGAACCACATTATACTTATAGCATATAAGAAAAAATCTTTTTTGTATAGTATAATACACAGTTGGCTGAATCTTAAAATTTTGTAAAATTATATTATTAAGGTCTTAAATAAAAAAATTAATAAAAATAAAATTTTGCATCGACTTATGAATATATTTACAAACTTTTGTGAGTTTTTATTTTTCAATAAATATTTGCCTCAAATAATGCAATTGATTTCAGCCATTTATTTCGATAAAAAATATAAATTATAGTAGATAAAAGTCAACGAACCGTAAAATAAGATTTTTCAAGCATGAAAGAACAAAACAAACAAAAACCATTTTCTATATATAATGGTTATAAAATTGAAATTCACCACACAAAGTGATCACAATATAAATATGTACATGTGATACAAGCATGCATGGTAAAAATCAAGACATGTGCATTGATTACATACGAATACATTAATAAAATTTTCTACTGTAAAGGTAGCGGATACATCAAATGTGCTTCTTCTTTTTTTATTTGGTTTTATTTAAAACCGATTAGCTTAAGACTTTTCTCCAAATTAATCTGAAGAATATCGCAAATAAAATAGTAATAATAAATTAATTGAGAAATATCTAATAGCCATAATCTATAGTAAATACTATGATAGGGAAATAAATAGATTTGAGATAGAAATAGATAAGAAAGATAATATATAAAAATGAAAATATAATTACGTGTTCGAGAATACTTTAGTGAAAGCTTAAATATAGCTTTTGTCTTTCATATATGTGTGTGTGGGTGTGTTCATATATATTAAGTATGTGTGAGCGTGTGCGCGCGTTTGTGAATGAATGTACTTCGTTTTATTAGTTTATCTGTATTCTAATGTATTATCGTTAGCAATACGCGGTTTCGCTCAATGGTACAGTAATATTTATTGGTCATTATAGAGATGTCCACGGATCTCTTGTATTTTTCGTGCATAAGATTACCAGTTATTTTTCGCTGTCTTTTTTTATCAATTTTAAATAATATAGTCGTTTAATCTAACAGACATATTTAAATGTTGTCGAAAGGTTTTATGAAATTACGATACGATTTATTGTTAGCTTTATTAATTTTTTTTCCTATTTTAGCAATTTATTTTTAAGCTATAATACTCTATATTTCGTCTAAGAAGCGAGACTTACCAGATCAAAAAAAGTCAAATGAATCAAATTCGTACCGTTTCTTGTTTTTTGTACATTTATAGTATGTATGTTAATTTTTTTTCATACTTTTTTAAAATAATTTATTTTAATACTTATTTAATCAAAACATTTTTCGATATAAAAACTGACTGTACAAGAAACGCTACGATAACTCGATTTACTGACGAAAGTTGGATGTAGATAGTTAGGTGAAGTAGATAAATGCATTGCTAGAATTCGTTAACTCTAAAGTTGAGGATAATTTTTTATTTATTCTTGAGGATATGGAATTCTTACCCTAACGCCGAACGCGGCGATCTTCATAATGCACTCGACGGTGAACATCCCCGTGAAGCACATGTTCATGTACTTCAATGTGTTCTTGTACAGGTCGCTCTGCCGGTGGTACTGCAATGCACACACTGACAAACACACGGCCGACAAACAAAGTACAAAGCTTACGAGTATATAATAACCTAGTATGACTCTAATCAGATAAAACACTGTTCAGATCGAAGACCTTTTAATATGTTTACAATAATTGTTCTATTTTATTGTCAACACTTAATACTTTTTTTAATTATACAAAAAATATTTTTTTTCTTTCTATCTTCAATTTTTATTACCAAAGAATGATTTACGTTTAACATAATGTTATTACTTTTCACATTTGCAATAGAATAATCATTTTACCTTAGAAACTGTAAAATCTATGATACTTAAAAGAGATAACTTAAGAGTTCTAGTGTATTTTCAATATTATTTATACTAAAAAATAACTTTTATTAATATAAAGAAGGACTGCAATGAGTAGATTAAAACTGTTACGTTTAACTATTTAAATATTATAGGGATTATATATATATATATATATAATATACACATGTAAGCTACGAATTGCTTTAATTACTCTTTTGAAATCATAATTATTTAGAAAGATCATTGAAATCAACATCGTAAAATTTTATTTTATAGAAACTTATAAAAAATATACAGATACATAAAGTTTTATAATAAAAATATCTAATAAATTTTAACAACTTCAACAAAAATGAAATTATATGAAGATTTAAAAATACAATTTTAAATGCAGGATTTTGAAATCAAGCTAAAATAGATGAGGTGGACTTTGTTGTCCTTCATATAACTAGAAGACTGATGCTTAACCTAAGAATTAGTTGAGTAAATCATAAAGAAGAGTTACAGGAAATATTTAAATAATTTGAAATAGTCAATATGTTCAAAGACATATGCATCACTTATTCAAAGGATATTTCAAAATAAATTTTACGATCAGGGAAAATAGATGGTGATGTGGATTGTAGAAAAATAATAGAAGGAAAGGAATGAATTTATCGTTCTTTTACTGTGATGAAAAGGAATATTTTTCATTTAATAAAGTTTGTGCGTATAGTGATTGTTCTATACAATAAAGCGATTGAATAAGAGAATACTTTGTGGATTAAAGTGCTTTTTTGTTTTCAGAATGACAGCATGCATTCGACACGCATTAAGTATGTAAATGAGAGTCGAGCTGTACTTTTCATCAATTCGAATTGGAGAGAACATAAATTTTCAAGATAATAAAATAGTAACTTTTTAACTTTATAATCAAAATTATTAATACTCTCCAGCAGTCAAATCTATGTAAATAACAGATTATTATTATGTATCGGTTAATCAATAATATGTGATGTACTAATGCTCTAAAAACGACACACTCTTTCAAGCATAAAAAAGTATTTTACATTCAAGTTAGTGTTTTATTATATCATTTTGAGAAATTTTATAACTGATGGGAAACAGGACTATACAACAGTGAAAAAAAATATAAATTTTAACAAAAAATAACGAATACGAGCTTTCATACAAAATTTATGAGTTGAAGGATAGTTAAAGTGAAATAAAAATTGAAAATCATATGTGAATCATTATTATGAATAACGTGTCGAGCTTCGAAAAGTGATCCTTCTTCAATTGAAAGAGGAATAGTTTTTAAATAATAATTACTACAAAATACTATAGATGCAGTTAAATATATTTTATAGTGCAGAAGCAATAGTTAGATGATTTCAGAGAAGATTAATAATCATAAGAGTAAAATATTTTATATGAACCATGCTATTTGAAACTTATAGAGAAATAACAAGAATTAAAAACAATAGTAAGGTTCTATTATTTTTATTTAAAAAGTATTGTTGATGATAGTAGCACGTAATTTATTCTCCGTATAATGAATAAATTAATTACAAAAGAAATATTACAATCAGTTTACTTAGTTTTGATGCAAGTAAAATTAACAGAAAAAGTAGAATGAGGAAAAGAAGCTTATAATTCGCTAAAAAATATTACTTTATATTTTGTTTATAAGTAATTTATTTTTAAATAAAAACAAAATAAGTTTAAAGGTAGGACAAGAAGTGGTAATTTTTATTCACGGATTTATGAACTTTTGTTTTAATTATAAGTTTCACAAGATTGATAATAATAACTCTTTGATTAATTAAAAAAATGATTAAATAAATATGATGTCATTATTGATTTCAATAAAAGTTATATAGGAGTAAAAAAGGGTTATTTTAAAAAGGTTTAAAAAAGAGTAGTTACGTGTGTTCTGTCAATAACAAGAAAGGACTACAAACATATCTATGAAACAAATACGTCGACAAGCAGATAAATGACGAAATTTTGTTTGAAACAGAAGTGCGTGATTATTTTGCAAAGATTGTACTATATTAAAAAAAAATGCATTTTATAGAAAAATCTTACTCTTCTTAAGCAGAAATAAAAAAAAAATTACTTTATCTTAAAAAATTACTATAAATGTTTGTAAACGATTTACTACGAAAACAAATTTATTTTATTTTTATCTTTTTCAATATGTTCAATAAATTAATTAAAAATTAAAAAAAATACTTGCCTTTTCAATGGTTTAATACCATGAAATATTATTCATAATTTCCAATTCAAGAAATTAATACATTTAAAAAAATGAACATTAAGTGTTTTTATATTATCCCTTCTTCAAAAAAATATTAAATTTGAGTCTTGTTCTTTGAATCGTGTTCACACGTTGTTTATGAATGAATATGAAGCTTTTAAGTCTGAAATAATAATGGTAAACTATCTATTTGCTAAAGAGGAACTCTTACCTTCATCATAAGTAATAGAGTATTAAGAACGATAAGAATCATGATGAAATACTCGAACGGCGTTGACATAACTATTCTCCAGATCTTATACTTAATGCTGTTCCGTTCTTTCGGCATATACCTTTCAAGTGGTCTAGCCTGTATCGTAAAGTCTATACAAGATTTCTAAAAATAAAAAAAATATACAAAGAAACATATGAATATTAAGATTTAAAACAAGTTTCAGTATTAAGTTGATTAATTTATAGAATTACTTGATTTTTATCGATTTCTCCATCCTGTAGCTCGGCTTCGCCTTGCTCCTGGAAGGTGATAATAATCAAGGCCACGAAGATGTTGACGAAGAAGAATGGAAAGACAATGAAGTAGACTATATAGAATATGGACATTTCAATGCGAAAATTTTGTATGGGACCCTTATTTTCATAAGTAGCAGCCATAGAATTTTGTAATACTTGTGGCCACCCCTCGCCTGTCTGCACAGCGAACAATGTTAACATCGCTACCATAACGTTGTCGTAATGAAAAGACTGTGACTCCCATTTTCTTTCTTTTGCTTCCGGATGCAGTTCATTTTCTTCGAAAACGAAAAACCAGCCCCTGAAAATGTAATATTGTCAAAGTTTTGTTGATAATCATAAAAATAAATGGTAATAAAAAAATTAAAATATACATAATAACTTGTACTTCAATGTGACACTGATGCCTAATTTAAAAAAGTATTTAAAAAATAATCATTATCCTAATAAAATTTTTCAATTTTAAAAGAATTATTATTTAATAAAGAATTGTTTTTACCCGAGAAAATGTATTTATTTGAAAAACTATTTGCGCTAGTCAAAATTAAAATTATTTGTTACTTTCACATCATCTTCTATTGAAAGTATAATTTTGTAAATAGGAAATATTTCAAGTTTAAATACAAACGAACATTGCCAGACAAATTTTATAGAACTGAAGGCATTGCAAAAATTAAGATTTTTCTTTATTACAATGATATAAGTATCGAAATAGATTACTCACTGGCAGTCCTCTTTCGTGTATTTACTATCGTCCGTACAATAGAAGAACTTGCCGTTAAACAGCTGCACCGCAATCACAGCGAAAATGAATTGAAACAATATATACACTATGAGAATATTGATGACGTTTTTTAGACTATTCACCACACAATCAAATACCGCTTTGAGTTTTGGAACTCGTTTAATAGTCTTGAGGGGTCTAAGCACTCGAAGCACTCGAAGTGATTTAATAGTCGAAAGGTTTTTACTCGCGGAACCACCACCATCACCACTTGTCATGTCGAAGGCAAACGATACCGCGGCACACACTACAACAATAGCATCCATAAAGTTCCAAAACTCGCGTAAATACGAGCCGGGGTGGAGGATCACACCAAGGTCGATAATTTTTAGGATCATCTCGATCGTGAAGACGCCCGTGAATGCGTAATCAAAGTAATTCAATATAGTGTTCCGAGGATTGGAGTCATTTACAGGATCCTCGGCGGCTAGTGCTATACTGGATAACGATATTACAACCATTATGAAGAAATCAAAATATCTCAGATTGACGACCCAGTGAGCACCTTTTCTTACACTGAAATCGAGAGAATATACTTTTAGTGTATAAATTTAAAAAATTACAGTACTATAATAATACGTTTAGGTTACTTTATAAAGCAAAATTCGCTTAACTGTTAATAGCATCGTGATATTTATTATATGAATTTCTTATAATAGTAACTATTAAATAAATAATCTTATTCATATTCTGGGAAATGATTTAAAAATAATGAAAGTCATATGAAATTTTAGTTAATGTTAAAAATGCTAATTATTATATCCTTATTATTGTTTCGTAAAGCATTATATAGAGTTTAAAAATTATATAACTAATTAATTACATCACAATTATAATGATACGTACGGATTAGTAGGAGATAATATAAACATTGACGAGTATGGCAGCATTGGTTTTGGTCCCGAATCATCTTCGTCATCTTGTTTTTTCTCTTCAGATATCTGTTTACTGCCTTTTCCACTTTTGCTGTAAAAACAAATAGTACAGGTCAGTTTAGACGAATTAAGGTTTAAATTTTTAATCGACTGCATAGTAGATAAGAAAATAATTTACTTACAAATTTACTGTAGGACTTGGAGGACTGATTTCCACCTTAGGTGCGTTGCCATCGTTAGGCTTTTGTAAAGATTCCATTTCTTTCTCAAGTTCTTGTATTTGTTTTTCTTTATCTTCTTCTTCCTGTTCCTCCTCGGCGGCTGTGAGTTCTTGAGCATTCGCTAAATTATCAACAGCGATAGCCAAGAAGACGTTCAATAATGTGTAGTTACCGAAGAGCACCAAGACTATGAAGTAAAGTGAATAAATCATGCCCTTTTTGTGACCACCTTGAGATTGGATGCCTTGGTACATGACTTCGTTCCAATCTTCACCAGTCAATATCTGTTGCGAATAAATACGTATACACATACAAATATATATACATTCATAATCAGATATATATTTTAAAGACTTTCGTTAATATCGATTTAAGTTTTCACTTTCTTTAAGAGAAAGCAAAGGAACAAAGTTAACAACTTCTCCAATTTATCAGAAGTTATTCAAATACAACTCAAACTACTACTGTTTTAAGTAGACGGAAAATACTAGTGACTTACTTGGAAGACAGTGAGAAGTGCAATGGGAAAGGTGTTGAAGTTTGTGGGTGGTGTACCACTTTCGAAGTTGAACTGACCACCAAACAGCTGCATGCCAAGTAAAGCAAATATGAGAATAAACAGGAAGAGCAGGAAAAGGAGCGAAATGATGCTGCGCATTGAATTGAGCAGAGAAATAACAAGATTTCTCAGACTCGACCAGTATTTGGTGACCTTAAAAATCCTCAAAAGTCGAAGGGCACGAAGGACGGAAAGGCCAAAGGAGCCCGATTTCACTGCAGACCAGATCACTTCAAAAATTGAGCCCGAAATGACGACACAGTCGAACCTATTGAAACTCGATTCGAAATATATACGTGGCCCCAGGGCATACATCTTTATCACCATCTCGCACATGAAGAGGCCCAGAAATACAAATTCAGTGTAATCTATAAACGTGAAAAATAAAAATAAAAATGTAATATTTACTGCTTCAGTTATAAGAAAAATCGCTCGGTCGCGTAAATTTTATTATTCAGAACGTAGCATTATCTACAATTTGATCGATATATCCAGCAATAAATAACAGTAATAAAATTGAATTAAATAAAAATTACTACACCTAAATATAAAATTAAGCAATTTTTTTTAGCCCGTAATTACTTTTCAGTTAAATTTTACGTTTATTGTACTTTTAAAAATATTTTTTATATATTACTCGTATATTAATTAACTAAATTATCTTAATTTTTTCTATTAATGAATTGCATAATTTTAATCTGATTTTTATTTCAGTTTTAATTCAAAATTAAACTTCACTTACAGAGAAATTCTGTCAGCCACTCTGGCTGTCCGTAATGTTCGACAGCTACACATACAGTATTGAAGAATACGAGGACGATGACGAACCAGTAAAACCATTGCGTTTTCACCGTATGTCGTATCCAAAATCGAAATCTCTTTTCGTTGCGCCAAAATTCGGCGCACGAACCTTGGTTCTTCACTTTCGACTTGAGATAAGATGCTCTTGAAAATCCTATAAAAATAAAGATGCATAATTATTTGTTCTCTAATCTATATTAAATGTAAATATACAAGTGTATGCCAAATTTCCAATTGCTTAGCGCTATGCGCTGATTCAGATTAAATTGTTACGAATAAATTTTAAATAAATATAAATAGCTGCAAGGATAATATTATCTAAGCTAATAAAAGGACGGCATTTCCTGTAGGAAAAAAGTCTCATAGTTATGCATTTTTCATTAAAAGAATGTGCTAAAAATGTTAAATAAAGAAAGTTGCATCTAATACTGACATATCTAAAAGACTTTTTTGAAAGGATTAGGTTATCTACTACTAGCTTTTGCATTGATTTACAGGAAATTATTGCTATATGTAATAATGCGTGAAAATAATAGGCAATTAAAGGTTGATTAATTTTAACTAATCTAATATTAAATTGACCTTTATTCCAGCTCGCAATATAAATATATATATATGAGCTATAATTAGTAAATATAATCTAAGACACTATTAAATAATAAATTAACTAATAAACGTATAAAGTTAATTAGCACGCGAATTTTCCATACTTTTTCACGTGATTACTAGATTTCACAATGTCACGCATGTACATTCTACTTTATAAGCGACATTATATAACACCAGATATAAGTGTTAACTAACTAAATTATGCCCGAACTCTAAGTTCCAGTAAAAGTACCACTAGAGGGGAAAAACTAGATTGTATACGTTGAAGAGGAGTGCACTTGCCTTTCGCGACAAACTGCTATACTCGCTGCTATGATCATTTTAAAATACTTAGTTAATGGATAATGTGACTATGCAACTAGATAGTTATCAATATAGCTGACTATTTAATAACACGTACATAAAGTTCAAACAAGTTTTTATTCACTTGAAACACAGCTAAGTCTATTTATATTATTTAAGAAATTTAGCTGTGGTCTAAATATAAATATCTATATATGTGGATCTGTTTGTGAATATTAATACGTATGTGTGTGTCTATTAATATGAATTTGGGTGTGCCTATATATATATGCAAATTCACACATACAGATGGAATCATCTAATAGCATATTAACACAACTTTCGTTTATTTATAATAGGTTGGGGTTAAAAAATATACGTAATAACTATAACGCATAATAATATTGACGAATAAAAATTCGATAATATGTTTTATATATAAAAAAAAAGTATTGCAACGTTATAATAAGTATAAAAATAAAGAAAAGTAACAGATGATAATTGAAATAATGCGCTGAAGGTGGGGCCATAGAACTTTGAATAGCGTTGCTTTTTGTAAATATGAGAAGAAATTAAAAACTCGAACTATTAGTAGAAATAAAATCACTATAAATAGTGGATAGAAAAGCTGAAAATAATTTAAATCAATATGTGAGTATATAAGTAAAAGTATACATGAAAGAGAAATTAAATTAAATTTTTATTAAGTATACCGTTATAGACTGTAGTATATTCTAAATATAAAAATAATATAAAAGTATTTTCAGATTTTACAATTGATAATAATATGATACAAAATTAATTAAGAACTTGTAATTATTATATTTGTATAATTTTTCAAATGTTTTTGCTATTGATAGCTTATTGAAAGTAATCTTACTAGATAAAAATTGATTTATATATATATTTATTAATCGTAAATAAATAAATAATAAATAAATAATAAATATGCTTAAGTCATCGAATTTATTTATAAATTAAAAATCTGATTTTATCGAAGATGAAATCTTGACTCTTATTTTGATGAATAGTTTTACAACTATGCCTGGAAAATTGATATTGAGCTCTTCATGTTCGTCAGTTCGTACTTGTTAAATGCTCATACGCTTGTGTATATTATAATATGGTTTTTCTTTGGTATTAAAAAATTCTTTTTATCGAAAAATAATAAAAAATATTATAACTGTACTATATAGTGAAGATGAATAACTTAATTGAATAGTGGAATTAATAATATATGGATTTCATAACAAAGTTGACTGGCGTAATCTATAAAATACCACAGGTAATCGCATGGTACTTATAATGATAAATACAATGCTCACTGCTTTCAAGGAAAATGTGTGTTCGAATAATGACATGTATAGTGCATGTATTCAAACGCATGTTTCCTTTATATGTTATCGCAAACACATTTTAATTATTATTTCTCGTTAGTTTACCAAACTGCTTTAATTAACATAAGTAAATTAATAATAAAATCAAATGTTTATTTAATAGGAATTAGCATCTTAAATATCAAATTAATAAATAACTAATGAAATCACAAAACTTTATGCACAAAATATATGTAAAAACTATTTTGTGCGATCTTAGAAATTATTTGAATATTAATTTAGTATAATGTTGTTATTTTAATCAAAATTAATAACTGATATTTTATTAATATTTTTTTGGTCATTACATTTTGTCTTTAAAATATTTTTTTGACTATATGTAATAAGCGCAATTTAATTTTTTTTATATGCACTATATAGTTATTTCTTATAAAATAATTAAATGTTTAATAAACATGAATTTTAAATTAATGATCGATATATCTGTATACTACGGAGGATTAAGCACCTATAGCTATACAAATTAGTAATTATTGAAAAAAAATGAATTTTGTTCAATAAAATATAAAGATTTTTATAATATAATAATAGTTATATGTATTGCAACAATAAATTTATCAAAAACATGCGCGCAAGATTGTGTAGAATTAGCAAATATTTTTCATAATCGTATATGCATAATTGTACTATACAGTACATATTACTCTCAACAATAACACAAACAATTAAAAAAAAAACAATATAGCTTTTATACTTGTAACGTTAATAAAATATAGATATAAATTTACTGTAGTATGACCTGGATTGTAGTTACCTTTCAGTTTTTTCTTAGGCTCTGAAACAAGAGGATCATCTGATAGCGTGTGTTTAGAATGCTCTTTGATAAATTTGAATGATATAATACGCGATAATGATATAAGATTTATAATATATGTATATAAAAATTAAATTCATCTTCTGTAATGGTAGAAATAATCTCCTTACACAGGCTATAAAATTACACGAAGGATATAAATTCTGTTTCTAATAAAATTATAAAACTTTATAAGAAGTAATTAATTATTTTACACTAAATATAAAATTAATGCTTGGCAGATCTTTGAATAATATAATTCTATTTATATAGATATAAATAGAAAATTAAAATTTTCTATTAATTAAAAGACGAACGGGAAAAATACAACTCACCATCTTCTTGATCGTCCTCGCCTTCATCCTCCTCGGTGTCGGTACTTTTACTCGTACCAAGATTTTTTAATTTTTTTCTCTTCGCAGCTTCCGCTTTTCTTCTAGCTGTAATTAAAAATATTTCAAAATAATTTCGTTACGTCATAATTTTCAATAATGAAGTCGTGGTAAGTTTTTTTTTAACGGATAATGTATTTTATATGATTACCTT
This sequence comes from Platyscapa corneri, assembly GCA_018907185.1. Taxonomy (NCBI): domain Eukaryota; kingdom Metazoa; phylum Arthropoda; class Insecta; order Hymenoptera; family Agaonidae; genus Platyscapa; species Platyscapa corneri. Next base: position 2,766,923 of record JACCHW010000004.1, read on the forward strand.
CCATGATGTGCATTTTTTCCTCCTCTGTTGTCCGTTCCTCCGCGAGTATAACTTCCTCTGTGGAAATACAATTGACAATTCAATTATCTCACGTAAGTTGAAATAATTTGAAGAGCAAGTAAGTCATCTAGTGCGCAGTTACTTTATTACAATTGGCATTATACTGCTATTAAAAGATTGGAAAATACGTTTATGATGGAAACTAAGAGCGTTTGGGTAATGAGTTTTAGTGATTTATATATCTGCACATCAACTGACAGAAAATATTAAAAGAAAAACTGACTGAATATTTCTTTATTGTTATTAACTCTAAAAACAAGAAATAATTTATATTTCAAATTACGCCGTTCCATATTACAAAATAAAAGTAAAATACTTATAATAATTTTTATCATATTATTTATAAAAAGTTTTACATAAAAATTTTGATAAAAAAAGAAATTTATTACCTAATACATTTATTACGATGTTATAGAAGACTTTTTTGAAATAACTAATACTTAAAATTTACATTAAAATAAAAGATTAATATTAGAAATCTTAATTTCTAAATTAAATATAGTTTTTACGAATTTACAATATAATTTTAATTTCTTCGACGATTTTGCTCTTCGATTGTATACATTAAAAAAAAATTAAAATAAATAAGTGAATAAAATCTAGCGGCACCTAACCTGCTTTACAAATCCATTCGACGTAACCATTTAGTTCACGTTCTAGCTGCTGATGTCTTCGCATTTTGAGAAAAGTTTGTCGGTTTTCCACTTTTTCCCTCTCCTTTGCAAATTCTCTACAAGCGTTATAAAATAATTTCTGATAAGCAATAGCAATCGAAATGACGTCTACACATCTTATAATTCGTTTTTCACTGTTTTTGAACTAAAAACGAAATGATGTATAAAAAATGATATCTAAATTTTACACCAACTGTCTAAGTTATAAATCTAAGTTACCATTTACGTAGGTTTGCAATTTGCAACATGTAAAAGGTTCTAATACCCACTAGATTATTCTAGTAAAAGAGATCATAAAATTATTTTCTAGCTTACGGTGAAGGGCTGTTTCACTAGCTTTTCATACATTACAGGATAAGTGTTCCACGAATTTTTTAGTTTTTTATGTATAAAAGCTAGAAGAACATGTAATTTATTACTTCGTAAAAATAATATATAAATATATTACGTATTAAAAAATATAATTAAACCTTTTAATCTTCATTAAAAAGAAATTTTTTATATTATTTTCTAAACTAAAAAAGTAATAGTATTATTTTCTCATTAATTTTAGTCACCTACATAAATTAGCTATTATTTAAATATTCTTAATTATAATACAAGGAAATATTTAAGCTATATTAACTATTATTAAATTTAAAGTATTTATTGTGATAAATTAAATTATTGTTTAAGCCAAAATTATTATCTTTTATAATAATTTTATAAAGAAAAGTTTAAGTTTTTATAAATATTTTCGTATAAATTGGTAAAATAGTAATTAAAAACGTTTCAGAATATAGTAATCTTTCATTAAATCATTTCTGCAACCCCTTTAAATAAAATCATCAGCTTAATAATACTGATAATTCTATAAAGCATTATAATGAATATTTTTTAATATTTATGTCTAGTAATGACTAAATTCAAAAATTTTTCTATAATTAAATATTAATTACTAGATAATATCAATGATTTATGAACTCATGTATGCCAAAAATATTTTATACAAAATGTCTATATTACTTGTTTTTTTATACTACTATAACAAAGTTTTTTATACTTCATATAATTTTTTTGTAAATTAAAGTAAATGTAAGAAGAATTAGTTTCGATGGAACCTTAATACATCTTTTAATTAGATAAAACAATAACAAGGACACTTACAAAACTAAAAGCTTTATATGAAAGCCAAAAATGAAAAAATTAAAAAACCTGCTTGAGTAATCCAATCTAAATATGAACTGAAGGCAGTGGTAAAGAGACGCTTCATTTTTGCTTTTTGATATGCGGCACGTCTTTCAACACGCGTTCTTTCATTTGAAAATTCCCTACGAAAGATTTTTTATTTTTTTTTCATTTTAAGTAAACTGATGATTTAATATCATTATGTTAAAGTTACAAAAAAAAACTTCCGATGATAGTTATAATTAACCTTAAAATCTTGAATTAAAAATCTCGATTGGTTTATTAATCTTAATCGAATGATAAAAAATAGTTATTAACTTACCCGCTTAAAACTCCGAGAACTAAGTTCAGCATGAAGAAAGATCCAATGACAATCAACGGTATAAAGTAAATCCAGTTGAAAGTGCTACCAAGAGCGTCATTTGTCTACAAAGTTAATCAATTAATCGTGAAATTTAATTTATTAAAGCAATTATTGATCAGCAGATCACATTAGTATGAGTTGCACGCAGTACCAAGAATGCACATCTATGTTTATATATATATATATATATTTATAATACACATATCAATCAGCAAGGAAAAAATACATAGATATAAAAATCAGTGTCAAAAAATAATACTGATTTGCAGGTAGGTGATTGTAAGTGATTATTTATACACATTACTTTTATTCACAAATTTTGCAGAGTTGTATTTGTTGAGAATGAATTTATTAATATTGGAAGGTGTGAATAATTGATATAGATGCAGAAATATTTGATTAGTGTTAAAGATCAACCCCTTTATCCTCTATTTTACACAAATAAATATTTTATAATAATATAATTTTTGAATAAATTAAGAAAATAAAGTCACCAATCTTACAATTGAATATTTTAATTCAAAAGAAAAGTAGCTTGCATTTTCAAAATAAATCAGGACACATAGATACATAAAATAGAAAACCAATTCATAATTCACACCCCCTTAAATTGGCTTCAATTAACAAAATAGCGATAATATTTTTAAAATATGATCATTATGGTAAAAGCATTAATAAAAATGAATAGAATTGTTTATTAAAACCGAACAAGTTTATGAATCAGTTAAAAATATATATCTCTTTTAAAAATATATATATTTATTTATTTACTTATATACACCCATAATTTATCGAATACCAAGATATGAAGGAGGGCTGAAACTGACAATGTCATACTGAGCAAAGTGAATATATACGTCAGTGTTAGCAGAGATTAATTAGGATACACATAGCACTTTAAAATAATTAGATTTGAGTGCCACACTTATTGCTTTCATGCGATAAAAATTAAAAATTTATAAAATATGAGTCACATCAAATGAATATTTGCATTAAAAACAAGCACCAATCACGATTATTATACAGCTTGAAATAGCATCGGGATTAATTAGAATATTAAAAAAACACGTTTATGTATACAAGACAGATGAATAAAGGAGAAATCATGCCTGTTGAATCTTGTATTTTATATATTAATATTAGAAAACGTTGCGAATGATTGATAAATTCTTACTGAATGGTGGGAACAGCGAACACGTGAATAAATACAAATATTTGAATTTCATTATCGAAAAGGAGCAATCATTAAAATGTTAATGTACAGTCACTTATATACGCAAATTCTCCTCAGCATATATTTTAAAGTTAAGAATTAATAGTTTTTCTTTTATGATAGAGGGGAGTCACTATCTAAAAATATTTCATAATAATAAGTGATTTTTCATATAATTGTTAAATGGTTAAAAAATATTTTATAAAGTTTTTATCGAAAAATCGTTTTTAAATAAAAACATTTAATAGATACTGCAATTACATATAGTCATTATGTACAGTACATTTTATCACCATTTGACAGTCATCATTATTATTATTCACATACTTGTGCTTCGATTCAAATGTATGTCATCATAGACATGTCAGTGGTTGAAATTAGTATATTAAGTTACATGCACTTATATTACACATGATTGTAGCGTGCATGGGTGAATATATATGTTATATGTACATGTTGCAACATCAATGTGCTGCGAATACCAGGCACGACTTCTCTTTACAATATTTAATATTTAAGAAAACAATATCATCACCATGATATTTAAATAATAAATTTTTGTATAAAAATATAACAAACATTGAAATACATGAATATAGTAGAAAATATATTAAAAACCTTAAAATTCTTTAATACAATTATATTCTAAATTGCAAAACATAAAAAGATAGACACAAATGTATTTCTCTTCTCTTGATATTTTAATTTTTAAAAAGTCTCTGTTAGAAATATCATCGCGATATAATTAAAAAATGTTACGCTATTTAATTGTTTTAAACATTAATAAAAACTTTAATTTAGCATAATATTTTTAATATTTGAAAGCTAATGTATGAAACTAGATTCTATATTTATATTATTTGCATTGCAAGTAAAAATAATAATTTTTTTACGGTTTAATTTTTTTTAATTGATTAGTAAAACTTTATATGTAATTTCATAAAAATGTAAAATTATTAAAATGTAATAAATCAATAAATAAATTAACATAGTGAGTATAAATTTTAACTGTTTTTTATAATTAATTATTTTAATATTCAATGTTAATTAATATTAGAATTATTAATTAAAAGTCTATATTTTATGTATTTTAAAATATTTTCGATAATAAAAATTTTTTTCTGAAAAAATTATTTATTTTGAAAAAATATATAAAAATAAATAATTAAAATTAATTCTGAACAATAGGTACTATATTAGTTTGAATAGTTATCTAAGTAGATTATCTAAGTAATGTATAAATTATTAATGAAATCATCTCTAAAAACTTTTATAAATATTTTAACACGCAGGTAGTTCATAGAAATTCGTCAAGTTTGTTAGTTTAAAGTAAAGTCTTGGTAGAAAATAGTTGAGTTAATATAATTATTTTATTTTCAGTGTTTAATAAATTTATTAAAAAGTAGTCTATTAATATTTATTGAATTGTAAGTATGACTAATATTAATCTATTGTTTAGATTTTTTGTAATTGGTAAGCAAAGAAGGTATAGTTGGTCAAACAAACGTGTGGAAAAAGAAAGAGATATATGCAAGGTGAAAGCTAAATGAATGATGCACACTTTTTTCGCTTGTTCTTTTTTCTTTTTTTTTTTTTTAACACTGATGAACATATTTCTTGCGTTACCCAGTACAATATGGCAGTCCAGCCCTCCATGGTGATGCACTGGAAGACGGTGAGCATGGCGAACCCGATGTTGTCGAAGCTGGTAATGCCACTGTTTGGTCCCTCCCAGCGATCAGAACATTTCGAGGTATTAGCGTTGCATACATGAGCACCCGCAGGCGCTTCAGACTCGTTGTCCGTATTGCACGGATTTGGCTGTTCACCATCCTTTATAATTAAATCTATGAAAAATAAAAGAGTGATTTCACTTAAATCGTCTATTGAAATATTATTAAAAACAAGCTTGAAATTTAAATTTCATTGACACTAAGGATTGATAAATATCTATAAAAAACAAAATTCTCTATTTTTGATGAATAAATTTGGACCGTATCTTTTTCAAATATACGAAATTGGATGAGTATTTACTTTTCAATCTTTTAAATTCATGCAATAAATATAATAATCAAGTTACATGTGATATGCTTAAGAATAATCGTGCATTTAAGAAGCGCCAAAAAATAGAAAAATTGACGGAGATAAAGTTAAGAATGGGTAAAGATAATAAATGGGAGGATTATTCACCGGCATTTTCTATGCTGTAACACGTCTTGTGTAAGGTTCCCGAATAAAACTCGAGCCCTATGATGGCGAATATTACGATGGCAAATAATACGAGCAAACCAATCTGCAAGAGCGGAGCCATCGCCTTGATGATTGACTTGAGCACCACCTGGAGACCTATTCGAAATAATCAAGCCTTTGATTAGCGTCACTGACACCAAGGTACTTTCTTGCAATCATTGTTCTAACTTTACTTTTTAATTTCTTCTGTATTTTCTATTTTTACAATACTAGCTATTTTACTCTTGATTTAATCACTATAAAAATACAGTGCTCATAGTTTTATCTTATTTTTGCAATATCCAAATTATTCAGAGTTAATAAATTATCAGGAATCAGAGTAGGTATTTTACAATTTCGTCTCTTATCATTATATTAAAATATCATTAATACTTATTTTTTTTGTAAATACATGTCATTTTATTTTAATATAGTTTTACTGTACAATAAAAAGTATAAATAGGATTTTTTTTAAATTCATTAAATAATGATTGGCACAGGCTCAGTACAATAGACAATGGCATTGTGAAAATAACATTTTCGTTGTATTTAAATATACATTTTAGATATAAATTTAAAGTATAGCACTAGAGCAAAACAAAACAATAAATTTAGACCTCGTATGGGTCCGTATATTTGTTGCTTTATCTACGCATGACTGTATATTTCCGACATTATTATTTTCTAAATGATAAAACTTATTGCATATTTTGAAAATACCAACAATAATTTCTGATTAAAGTCTACGTTAAATATCTCATGAAAATTTTTATTATAAAAACATTGAATAACTTTATCTAATAATAAAATTACGTAAAAACAAACTGAAAAGAAACTATGAATATTCTAAAATATCAAATAAAATCATTATTATATCCTCTGGTTGCGGCAGGATTTAACTGAAGCGCTCTACTCACTTGGTATGCCGGAGACTAGTTTGAGTGGTCGCAAAACACGTATCGCACGCAATGTGCGTAGATCCATATCCAGGTTTATGCCTTGTGGAAACGCCGTGATGAACCTGCCCCAAACATACATACACCCCCGCCACACTTTACTACTTACTACTCTATTAAGCTAATTCACTACTGATTTACAAACATTAAGACTAGCCGTTTTTCTCTTTTCGCTACTAAACTAAATTTTTAGTGAGACATATTTATTATGTCGGTGGTTTATTCCATGAAACTATATACTAATTTAAATTTTTGTATATTATTTTTTAATAAAGTAGCAATGAGTAAGCTATTTTAGTCTTGCATTTTATATATACATATGAAATTTAGATTTTTTAATTACGCGTAATTAAAAATATAAGTTGGGTTAAAATAAACTGAAATATGTTTTGAAATATTTAAATGTTTGAGGTTGGGCGCGTATTTAATAAACAGTAATCGATATTTCTTGCTCATAAAATTCATATTAGAATATTATCATGTTATATTAAAAAAATTTGCTAAACCATACATTTGTTTTAATATTGGAAACAATGTACAAGAAATTAGGATTAAAATAAAACAAAATTAAGCTAAAATAATTTTTATTAGTATATAGTTTCATTATATTTAGTTAAATAAATTTCTATAGATACTTTTTCTATATATTTAATTTAATTCTATAAATTTAACTTCTAATATATTTAAAAAATATTACTTTTTATAGACATAGTTAATTAAAAAAAAAGGAATAAATATTTTTTTCAAAATTATAGTCATTGTTTAAATTATTTCACTTATTAATTAAAATACATATTAAAAGAATAGAAAATGACTATTCTAGAATTGATAAAGTAAAATACACTATGGCTGCGACTATGATAGCATAAAATGTTTAAAATCTTTTACACACATTTGACATTCATTCTATATAATGTTAATTATATTAAATGTAGATATTTTAGTAGAAGCACAAAAAATTATTCATTTGTTAATCAATATACCTAACTTTCAATAACTTATATTGTTAAATTTTCATTAAATCGAAACTGAACAACTTTTAACAAGTTACACCATTAAATTGACGTATTAAAATTATATCTATAAGTTAATTTACATCTTATATTATATATTTAATTCTTTTAATTAAATTTTAACTACAAATAAGAAAGTTCAAAAAAAGTGAATGATAATCTGTAGACCTAGTATTGCTACTAAGTCACTATGGAAAAAGAAGGTTATAATCATAAAACTGGTATTTGTATAAAAATATAAATGGGGTAAAAAAAAACTTTTAGAGGGAAAAAAGGAACAGAGGGGTAAACATTATTCCATTCAATGGAACGAATGACAGCTACGATCGAAAAGGTATAGAAAAGTTCGTAAATTTCTTGAAAACAGAAGTTTCTGAGGAAATGCAATTGGGATCTAAATAGTTTTTTCAAGTTAGTTTGCAAGATAATAAAATAATAGTTTTCAAGATTGAATAAATGTGAGGCAAAGCAAAACCAAAAGCCAACATTATACATATTATTCAAGTGTTGCTTTTATTTAAGATATTTTGAATAAAGTAAATTTAATAAATTTTATCCAGACTGAATATAACGCATCAAAAGTAATATATTTAATAATTTTGTACATATGTATTAAAATATAGTATATTTATAATATATTTTTTAGAAAAAAATATAGTATAAATTTCTAACAGTACCATATCAATGAATGAGCTAATTTATTATATTCCTTTTTGATCAATAAAGTTTTCTATTAAGATAAAAATTTAAATTATTAATAAATAATACGTCGGTTCTAATAAATATTTTATAAATATTTATACATTAGAACGTACTTATGGAAAAAATAAAGATTATGTCAATTTGAAGATTTAAATGAAGTACTTGCAGATGTGAAGACATAGTTTTTTTAAACGTATTAGTTTGGAGCACGAAAAGAAGCTTCTATTAACCTAATTTTTCAACTAATTATTAAAAAAAATTAGCTAGACTTTTTTAAACTTTGTAAAAAATTTTTTTTTAGTAGCAAAATTAAAAAATGACACTATGTCCTTGTTAGAAATAACTATAAACTAACGATTGTTTTACTTCCGCTAAATTTAGAAAAAGAAATTAATATTTAGTAGGTTACAAGCCTCTATTATTCAAATTTAGTTGAATATAGATAATAGTATGTACGACTGCATCTTCATAACATGACATATTTATACGTGTACTCTTTCTATTTGTTATTATGCGTAATGTAAAGTAGATTTTATATTGCTACCAGGCCTTCATATGTAACACAAGGATTAGTTTTGAAGATAAGACTTGCTTGAATATTAAAATATAAAGATGAATTTTATATAGTTATTTCAAATTTTAGATAGTATATTAAAAACATCAAATACATATTGATTATTATTTTATTAAATTTTTTATATTAATACATTAATAGTTGAGTAATTAAAGTTAACGTGTAACTATAAAACTTGAAAAAAAATTATGAATAGCATAATTTGTCAATATTCTAAAGCTGACAAAATAAAAATTTATGCTTTATATTCACTAATTAATTAAAGTTATAAAAATTTATAAAAACAGTATCGTAAAAAATGGATTGTTGCAATAAATTACGTGATATTTTCCTAATAAAATACCATTAAAATATATTTTATTAAATTTTTTTTAAAATTATTTTAATTATTTAAGTATACGGTATTGAATTTATTGCGAGTTCAAAAATATTTTACATATAAAAATATTAATTAGCATTAACTATATTAACTGTCCACTATAGCGAGTCAAATTATGCAAAACTCTATATTAATTTAGGTTCTCTAAGAGAAAATAAAAAATATAGATAAATAGGTGGCCTGGGTGATATTGTAGATAAGATAGCTCACGCACATCGTAACTATCAGTCTTACCCCGAATGACTTTTATCATTTAAGTCAGGCTGAAATGCATTTCAACGCCGATTTTAATGATCCTTAACTCCTTGTCGAAGATACTCAACTTTTATTATTCTATTTATTAAAAATATATTATGATTGGAAATTCAAATAGCTTGATAATATTACTATAGGAGAAGAGTAGACTAAGATATTAAAAGAATATTATAGTGAATATTTTTTTGAAATGCTTAATATTTAAATAAAGATTCATTTTATATGCTCACTTTTACAGAATCTTAGATAAAAAATTATTTTTCTAATAATTATAATAAAACATTTTAATATTAGAAACTAAGAATTGTATTTAATTAAGCGATGATTCTTATTTAATTTTTGTTAAAAATAAATTAAATCAAATTATTTAACATTCTGAAATTGAGTGTACAGTTTTTGACAAAAATTATTCAGCATTGCATACTTACTATGGTTTTTATTTAGTATTTAGTACTAAAGCAATGTTTCTTTAAAAGAACTTTTGTCGTTTCCTTCCTTATCCTTTATAATCAGATTTTATCATTAGTAATACATCACGACTCAAATTATTTTAATTTTTTATTTCTTTAAATTTATATAATAATAATCTTTAATAATCTAAATTAAAATAAATTAATTTTCAAATATAGTCAAAATTTTTAAATAAAAACATCGGATAGATATTAAAATATATTATAAATATATAATAATTTACGTTGTTCGAGTCACAAATTTCTTTAATACTATATTAATGACCACATATTTTCTATAGTATTCTTTTATATATAGACTATGCTATAAAGGATTGTTTTTAACTAATGAATTTCATAATGCAAGTATAAATCTAAAAAATTATTTTATTCCATTTGAATTACGAGTATTTCCATATATAATTACTGTAATGTTTTTATTAAATTAAAATAAAATTAAAATAAAATTTTAATCTATATCTTATTATATATTATATTATATAATATTATTATTATATTATTTTAATCTGTATAACTTGTAATGTAAATAAGTAATCTTAACTTAAAAAACTAATTAAATTAATTAATGTCATTTTGTGAGAATTTTCATTCATCATTTTAAAGGTACTGCCAAAATAATGAAAGATTCTTTAAATTAAGTTAATTAAGTTTTTCACCATTAATTTTAAAACAATTTAAATAATTAAAATTAACGTATTCTCGTAAAATATTACAAGTTTGTACAGTATAAAAGTTTGGTTAAATTGTAATTTATGTTAGAAAGAATTTGAGAAAATAAAAATATGGATTATTAAAGGAATACTTTTAATAATGTTAGATTTATACTTTATATAAACTACTTATATATATTTCTATAAATATAATAATGGTACAGCATCGATATTTATCAAGAGTATTTAGGTTTTTTCTTGATAATTAACTATACTATACTTTTAATTGTGCCTATTGTAAGATTGATTAACACAGCGACTATTACACTTTAAACTGTTTATTCCATATAAAATTGTAAGTTTCTTGTAACTATATAAAAATTTACTGAAAACATATTATCAATTAATTAAAGATTCTCTAGTAGAATGTAAGGTCTTAACAATTTTATTTTTTATTTTAATGTTCATAGTATAAAATATTCTTTAAATAAAATATAAGGAAAAGATTTCTCAGATTTTAAAAATAAAATTGAATTATACTTGCGACGTTTGTTTATAAATTACACATACATGTTTTACCAACGTGAACTATGCACTATCTTTATTAAAGTAATCTAAAACATTAAAAAGCTGCTAATAATAATAGTTATTATTAATATCAATACATAAGTGTAAGAATAATAGTAAATTTAAAATATAAAAATGAGTAGTGATTAAAAAATCAAATGCATCGTTTAGATTTAAAAAAATAATTTTTTATATCACTGTCTTCTTTCAATATAATGTCTATTGGAAGTATGGCTGAATCAAATTACATATCCACTAGCAGATGAGTGTATACGTACATACATATGCAACATATATATATATATATATATACATATGTTTAGTTTCACTCATGAGTGTATTTATATATTTCAAGCTTATATCATATTACACAGAATAATTTCACGAATAAATTGTCATAAGACCTAAAAATCTCTAAATAGACGTAACTAATAAAGTTAAACTAGCCTAAATATTTCTTAATACAGCACGTATATTACGAACAAGATGAATGAACGAGCCAAATATATAAAATTATACGAAAGAGTTGTGATACGTGTATTTATATAGTTTTGGAAGCCGCAGAGCTCTGACTCACTTGGAATTTTCGAGACCAACTTTAACGGTCTGAGAACCCTGAAGGAACGTAGCATACGGAGGTCGACATCCACGTTTGTTTCAGCGAACACGGTCATCGACCTAACATTTCATCTATCGTCCTTATTTATTTTTTTGTTGTTCAGATGTGATGCTTAAGATTTGCCGAGAAAAAGTTTACGGACCGCACTTTCCAATTACTTTGGAAACATACCAACTTATTATACTCATTTAATTGTCTGCGTGAAAATTTATGAATGTTCCAGAAACTCATGTTTATCGAATCTCGAAGACTATTGTTACCATCCCAAAGAACTGTGAACTTCTTCTCGACGTTGCATTTACTTAATTCTCTTATTTTCACAAATTCTAAGTCACATCTGGACGAATAAGTATACATGCATATCTTGTAACACTGGTATAATGATTCGAAGAAACAATGCATTTTTTCCTCTTATCTTTTTAGCTTCCGATTTTTGTCATTTTGAGAGCATTTTCAAAATAATTTTATAATAATTTTATAATTTAAAAATTTTATAATAATACCGTAAAAATTACTGTATATCTGTATATTGTAACACTAGTATAATGCTTTCAAGAAACAATGCATTATTTTTCTTGTCTTTTTTGCTCACAATTTTTTCATTTTATAATATTAATGATTTTATAATAGTAAATGTAATAAATTTTATCATCATAAGTTCTTTATTGTAGTACTTCTTTAATATCAAGAAAAGTTGTTACAGTATTGTACTGATGATACAATATACTTGCGTATCTAGCTTTGAAAACAAAAGTTTTTTAGTTCAATATTTTTAATAAAAAATATTCTGTACTTTACTTCTAATCTCGAAGAATTTTTTTAAGAAATGGGAAAGTTACAGATATATGAATACATATTTTTTTGATGATATATAATGTGCGTTTTGTATGAATAATTATATATAGTTTGTATAGATTATCTCTAAATAGAGTTTTACTTTCCGCAATATAAATTTATAAATTAAAAATTTTTTTTATAGATTTAAAAAAAATCATTAAAATAGAAAAAACTATTTTTAGAGAAAATTGTAACTGTTAGAATTAAAATTATACTTAATAATCTTTTGATTTTAATTTGAAAATTACAAAAAATTCTACGTAATTTTAATACGTATATTATTCAGTGATATTGTGCAAATTCCATTCAATTTTATATTTATTTATTCCAGAAGTCTAATACATTATTAAGATAATTATATTCCATAAAAGTACTGGTGAAAATTGAATTTTACTGTCTCACAGATGGATGAAATGGGCAAAATGATCCAAAATGTACGAAATTCTCGAACGTTTAAATAAAAACATTCATTTTAAGATTAATAAGTTATCTTAATAAACATTGTAACGTGTGCTTATTAAAGTAATGTTTTGTGAATTTTTTGTCTATTTTCATTAAATTTTACGGATGTCACTAAATAAAATTCAATTTTCTCCAATTTCTGGCTATCTCGCCATTAAATAGCTTTGAAAATCACTAGCAGCTAAGAGAAAATATAAAGAAGAAAAGTAGAAATATGTAATAGAAGGGAGAACTCACCCAGTGACAACTACGAAGAAATCCATGATGTTCCAGATGTTGCGGAGATACGAGCCGCGATGGAGGACGAAACCGAGAGCCAAGATCTTGAGACTTGCCTCGACACAGAATATGCCGAGGAAGTAGATCTCGGTGGTCTCCAACTTCTTGGCCAGGGTGGTTTTGTCTTGACATGGTAGATGTTCTTCGAGAGCCAGCACTACGCAGTTGGCAATAATGGTAAGGAGGACGGCGTACTCAAAGGGCGGCCACTCGATGATAAAACGCGTATGTTTCCGAATGCAGTTATCTTCACTCAGTATGAATAGGGATGAAGGGCCCTTACTGCTTCCATCCCCCGTTCCACCACCCTGATCGCGACCTGGCGCCATCCCCTCTAGACCTAATACCTACATCATTCACGTTAATATTTTTTCCCTTTAACTTGAAACGTCTTATTTATTACACTTGTCATTACATTTCTTCTCATGACTTTCAATAATCAACTCGCAACACGAGCTACCGAGAATTTTCCAATAACACAACGAGGAATTATTAACAATTTTTATTTCTATGCAATTATAGCAGTCAAAATAATTTTACTTCTTTGTTATTGAATTTTTAAATAAATGCCTCAATTAACACAGAAAGATATATTATATTCTGAATATAAAGCTGTATTCTATAATTAACCATAATATTATAATAACCGCTTAATTTTAAGAATCTAGATAATAAATAAATGTACTAGTAGGCTTTTGAACTAACTGCTTGAATAGTAAATACTTTTATTTAATAATAGATCACTAATTATGATTTTTAACTTATTATTTTAATATAGTAAATTAATTATGCCGAATATTTTATGATCCTATTGTGAAATGAAAAAAATAATATATATAGCTCTATAGATGTTAATATAGATTATATTTCAATTTATTACAAATTTAGTAAAAATATTAAATTTTCTCGCTTCTTATTACTTACAAAATAAATTTTAGTAAAAGCAAAAATAATACTTTGATAAAATGAGTTTTTATAATTACTATGAAAAATAATGAGAAAAAACGGATGATTTTTTAAATTATATTATATACTTTATGAAATCATAAAATTATCTTATATTAAGAAAAATAATCTTTGCTTAACTATCTATTAATATTTGCCGATATCTAATAATATTTGTATAAAATGATAAATAACAGATAATATTATGAAATAACGATGATTTAGTTATATATATAGACAAATAATAACAAATTAAATTATAAATCAAACCAATATTTTTAATTAAAAACTTTATTAAAAGAATTTAGAAACAAAGTTTGTTATGTAATAATTTTTAAAATCTTTCATATGATTAGCATTGAAGTTTGTTTGTGTATTATAGAAATATTATCGGTAACTACTAAATTTTTACATAATAAATAAATAGTCTATATTGGAAAAAGAAAGTTTCTATAAAATTTAAATTTATTAATACATAATGTTAAAATTTTTTTGTCATAATCTTATGTAAAAAATGCATGTGTTTACTATTATTGAACTAAAACACTTAACTTTGTAATAATTATGATATAAAAAATATTATTCCTTCAAAAAATATTGCATAGTTGCAGTAGTAGCAACAGTGCACATATTGCAACAAATTTCATAAAAAAAAATTGACTTAAACTTCATTATAAATTTTGAAGTTAATGAATATCTGCAAATTTACAAGTAAATCCTATATTCATTAATGTGATATGAAAATTAAAATAATTATTAAATTAAATAAAAATTTATTCCACAATTACGTTAACTTTTTAATTAAAATTTCCCAAATGTTTTGACTTAGTGATTTATTTCTTTTTAATTTATGTTTTATAAATTCATTAAATTATAAAGTTATAGACGAAAAATTGAAAAAGTAATATGTAATATACTTAAAAGTTTATTTGTTACATATTATAAATAAAAGGTATCAAAAATCATATTTAATTTAATGTTTAAATTTGTTTAAATGAATAAAATTAAAAAATAGTATACATTAAACAAATTTTTATTTGTGATACAAGTTTTTAGAAAAAAATTAATCCAACCTACTCGATCATATGTTACTACTAAAAATAACGATTTATTAAATATAAAATTAGAAGTAGTAAATAAAATTTCTTTTTGAGGTTTATTTGAAAGAAATAAACTAATAAAATTTCCGACTTTACTAGTAATTTTAATCATTTTAATTTATTTCGTAATATAAAATTTTGTGTGTTTAATTTTTATTTAAAAGATTAATTAGATTTAAAGAAGTTATTGTACTTACAACAAATGAAATACTAATCGTAATCCAAATTAATAAAAAAATTCGACCAATGATTTAATTAAAAATGTAATATTATTCAATGTTTTCAGTTACCGTTTATTAAGCTCTTATCCATTGTTTTTAAAAATGTAAAAATCAATACTTATAAATACTATTTAATAATATTAATTTATAGAAAAATTTTAATTTATTCATTTTCTTCAGATGATGTATTTTGTATTGTGATAATTAATTTTAAATTGGATTTAAAAATAAATAATAATGAAAATTATAGACGCTTACGCGGAACACATTTTACAATAAAATTGAATATATAAAATTAATTTTGTAATATTTTAATTCCATTATTTTGTTACGATAAATTTTACTATATTGAATATAATATATTGAATAAATTTTTAAATCGATATAGAAATCTGAAATGAAATTAAATCTCGGTAATATATGACGCTTACAAAGCTACAACAACAAAACTTGGATGAATTAAAAAAAAGTAAGAATAGCCTGTCAATACAGTATATAAAAGATGTTTATTTTAAGCGAATTTCTCTGAATGCCCGTACGCATAATGTTTGAAAGAAAAATATGGAGTCATATAATATCACGAATATTTAATGTAATTCTAGCTACGCTAATTTTAAGTAAACCCAACTAAAAATTAACTTTGGCTGCGGTTGAATATAAATTGTCGTTATATCCGATAAAAAAATTACTTCCTAGTTACATACTCATTCAACCAACTGTAACGGAAATATACTTTGAAATCTGGATAAAAGTAAATAAGGACATGCTTTCTAGCTCATTATCCTCAAAAGGATGCAATCGCATTATTTTTCATTGCATACATACGTCCCCTCCAATGCCAACCCAGTCACCGAGACCACTCCGTCCGGTCCAGCTCCTCCTTCTCCTGTATTGACTCACGTATCCAGAATCCTTTTGGGTCGCCGCCTCTTGCGCTACCAACCTGCAAAACAAAAAAAAGATAAAACCTTGTTAGATTCATTTAAAAAAGCTCGTTTTTATGCGCAGCGTTTTCTCTGCATCGTTGCATGCAGCTTGTTTTGAGGAAACGAAACCAATGGCAAAGTGGTATCAAAAAGAGAGGAGAGAATCAGGGAATGAGCAACAGTGAAAGCTCGACATTTCTTCCGAGGAAATTCAATTAATCTAGATTGCTTTAGGCGCACAAGCCTCCGCTACTGGCGGAATCTCTCCAACGTCTATGGAAAATCGATATCTCGCTCAGCGCTCGTAGTATATCGAGAAAAGTGAAATATGGGCCATACGTACACAAGTATGCGGACTTTCAGGCATACAAAACAAAGAGCTCGTTAATGCCTAAGACTTGGATACAATGTGACCTCGACTCAATTAAGTGCATTTTCCGAGACTTTTATTTCCTTAATAACTACCCTTGGTCTTATTTGTCTCTTATTGCTCTCGTTTTTTCTCTGCTATGCTTTAATTTATCATTTCTTGTTTTTTCTAAATATTACAGTAGTGAATCACCGCAAATCATTATTTTTTAACGCACTAGGTTAATTTAGCAATAACGTAATTGTACGAAGAAAATGAAATATATTTGTTAAATTCAATGAATCATTAACAAACTAGGTACTTCTCATAGTCTCTTAAACTTTATTATTTGATTTTAATTAAAGAAAGATTACGTATTAATTCAGAGCAGATAAATAATAAATTAATAATAATTGTAGATTAATAATTCTTAAAGAAAAAAATACACTTTTGCACGCATTATTTGAAAATTACCATGAAAAAATTTTGCTTAGCCGAAAGTAAATTTTATAGCTTTTAATTAAAAAATAAGCTGTTGATTAATTATTTATCGTTAATTTATCATTATAATACAAACATACCTAATTTCAATATGAAATGTTAAATTAGTCGGATTTTACTCGTTCAAATTAAGTTTTGATAAAATAATATTTGTAATAGAACAAGTAAAAAACTTAATTTTACATCATATATTAGATTATGAACATACATTATTCCCTTATAAATTATGTGATTCAATTTTATTTATTAATAATAAGTGATAAGACGTTATGATTAAAATTTACTTTATCTAACAATGTAAAAATATAGGTTTAATAGAAAGATATCAGTAAACTGAATTTACATCAAATAAGACTTTTATTTATATTAATGAAAAAAAAATATAATAAAAATACTATTATTTTTGAGTATTTCAATAAGAATTCATGAATAATCTAATTATATTATTACTTATCTGAACGACTTATTTATATTAATTATTATAAAATTACTAAGAAATTTTATTAAAATTATTTAAAATTAAATAACATAACTTACATTAATGTAATAATAGTTAAATTCATAAAATGTCAACTAATTCTATTATTAATTATATTTTACTCTTGAATATTCTAAGTACTACAAATTATTTACATCTCTATATGTTATCACCTTAAAATAATTTTCTATGCTTTTAATGTAAGTTATTCGTTGGTTAGTTAAATTGATAAATTTATTTGTTAGGTTAATTTAACATCAAAGAAATTTCAAAAAAAATTTAGCACAATTTATATTATTGAGTATTATAAAACAAACTTAAAAATTATTATAAATGAAGTAGAAAAATAAACTTATCACTCTATTTAAAAAGTGAATTAAATTCACTTAATTTAGACTTTATTTATATTTTTTTAAATTATTATACTTAATCTAATAAACAAAACTTTCTAAATATATATTTTATGCATTTAATTAATTTAATAGATAAAAACTTTAATTTTTAAAAATTCTCGAGATTATTTTCTGATTTATGTATAACTTCATTTGTGTAAATAAATATGTAGATTTAAAAAAAAATTTTTATCCTATTTTCATAAACTGTATACACAAAATAACGTAATGCGTTTCATTTTATATTTTTAAAAATATATACCTTTTTACTAATGTTTGAGCTTGTATTTCTTTTAAGAAATATATTTTGAATTACAAGACAAATATTGAATTATATTTATTTACCAGTATATAGAGCAAAAAATTTTGTAAAATAAAAAGGTATAGTATAATTTAATAAAAAGAACTTAATTATTATATTTATAGAAGAAGAAGTACATAATATATGACATAAAACTTATAAAAATCAAATTAACTTTTTCTCCTTATTTAAATAGTTAAAAAATACAAATGTCAGGTTATACTTGTTACATGTGTGTAAAGTAAAATTTCTTAAAAATTATAAAGTTATTTCTACATTAAACTTATCATTAAACTGGAAAAATAAAATCGATTGTTAAAACTCAGATAATTGTTAGAATGAAAGATTTTTTCGTTAAAAACTTGTCTAAATAATAGAGAATTTAATATTGTCGATTATTTACGTATATTTTTTAAAATTATTTCATATTTATTTACTTCAGAAATCATGTGATCACCACAATTCTTTCTTAAGAATAAAGTTGAATAAAAATTTCCTAAAATTAATAAAAAATAATTAATTTCTTAAAAATATTTCATTAAATTTTAAAAGAAATTGTAATTTTTTATATTATAAATCCTCAAAATTTAATTTAAAAATTTATTTTTTACATTAAATATTTCAAATAAATTATGTCAATTTATATTTGATTAAAATAGTTAAAATTTAGCTTTATACATTTTTATAATAATTCTCTTATTATGAGCTACGAATAATCTATAATATTATTGTAAAACAAATTAATTATATATTTAGTCGAAATAATAATTTTTAAAATACATATATTCTTCTCTTTTAAAAAGATATTTTATTATATCTATTTAATATCAATTATTATAAATAAAAGTGTTATATTATACATAAAATATAATATACTAGATATAATTAAAAATAATTGTTATTAAGTTTATTGCATTGGCTACTATTGCTCTTACGGAAGATTATAATTGTCGTCTAAAAGAAAGAAGTTTTTCTTGTGAATACTTTATGTTCGACATGAGCACAAAATAAGAGCTTCCATTATAAACCAATATTTTGTATAATCACAGAAGTGAAATTTTCAAAATAATTTTTACTTATACAAATAAATTCCTATTTTAACGCGTATAAATTGAAAACATCAGAGAAATAAATTTACTATGTGTAATGATACCATATTGAAAATATAGTAAACTAAATTTATTTCATACATTTTAATAAAAGAATCAAATAAGTTACATGAATTTATCACAGAAAATATTATTCAGTTCTCATTGCAAAAACTAAAAAATTTGTTCTGTACAAATTACATTTAAGAAATTTTTTAAAATTTACTATCATTGATATCAGATACAATTAAAGCTAGCAAAAGAATTATATTTTATAAAATAATGTATACTTGCATTACTTTAAAATATTTCAATAAAATAAATTAGAATAAACAAAAGGAAATTCAAGAGAATTATTTGAGTTTATAATAATTCATTATTTTTATTATTAAGCATCATTATTAAGCATTATTATTCTATCCGCATTTCAGCAACAGCTTTTTATGTTTTTTTTCTCAACGGAAAGCATGTACATAGAAAAAATTTATAAAAGTAATATATATAATTGTATAAAAGCACATTTTAAAAACAAAGCTAGTTCTTTGCGTAAAAAATCACAACTGAAGAATTATTTCTATGCCGAGTTGTTAAAAGTCTGTCATTTCCCTACCGAAAAGGATAAAGACAGAAGTTTACTAAGATAGTGTTAGTTTTTCTCTTTTTCTCTTGCGCTCCTCTCACATTTCATCATAAAAGTGCAAATCCCTTGTGAGATTCATGACGTCACCTACTTCCATATTTTGTATATATGTATATATATATATATGCGTGTGCGCGCGCGCGTGTGTGTGTATGCGCGCGCAGAGATAAACAGCTAACAATACATTATCCTTATGTATGCATATTTTTATTATATTTTTATAGATGAATATTATTTATTGCATGATTAAACCATATTATCAATTTATAGTTATGTTCTTGCTGTTCTTTATTTTCTCATATTCTATATTTACAAATATTCTTTGTTGGAGGACTATCGGCACTCAATACTTTGTCATCTTATTATGGATTTGCAACCTTTCAAATCACAGAACGACCCATTTTTTCCATCCCTGTGTTTATATGCATAATTCGAATAATTTTTTAATATAACCGCAATAAATTTCGTTTTGCAATTTATTAATATTAAATATTTTAGCAAAATTATTTATAGGACTGTATGAATTCAAGCATACTCAAGATTATGAAATCAAATTAGAATATATTTTTATTAATATACAAAAAAGAAATTTTTTTTTATATTTTTTAATTTTAAATAGTTTTATATTGATATTAACAACACAATTTAAATAATTATAAATGAGTAATTATTAATTTTGATGTTAAAAATATTAAGTATCAGGTAGAAAAATTATTTTAAATAAGGATTAAACATTAATAAATTAATAAATTAAACATGGTTATTTGATGACATTTAGCTAATAATACACTTCAAACAGAATTGTTAAATTTATTCTATATAGATACTGTTCTATTTAAATATAAATGTTAAATTAACTCGATACAGTTGCATTTAACTTTGTCATCAATACCACTCATAGTAGAAATGTGTTAGACTTTTAACAACGTTACTTGTGATTCTCAATTGTCGCCAAAGTAGTTAATCCCAACGTCCAGTCAGGCTTAGCTCAAGAGCGACGATGGCGCTACTCCTGATCTGATCCAATATCAAGTTAAGCCCCGCGAATATTATCATTATTGCCCTCTTTCATTCAATAAATAATCTTGAATAACAAAATTTGGCATCTTGTAAAAAATGAGCTAGTTTTATATTTAGTTCTCATCCAACTATTAAATTCAGCGAAATATAATTCCCGTACGGAATTAATCTAGTATTTGATTATTATCAAAAAGTACGAGAGCTTATCACTCGCATAAATTATATTACGTCAAATTTTGCTAGTAATGTTTTATATAAATATTCGAAAATTTAATTGGTACTTTCTTGAGTTGAAAAATTAATGTCCTTATATTGTCATTATGTAGTCAAATAAGCATGACATTTGAAAATTATTTTTATTACAAAATTAAAAAAAGCCTGTCTATTGATTATAATATATATATATAGAAATTAATAATATTATTTTACATTTAAAATAAGTTAAAAATTACTACTGTTATGGTTGAAAATTGCGCAATCGAAAAAAAAGTTATCAGTATCGATAAATTTACTTGAAAATACAAAGTTTCAGATAGAATTTTGAAGTGAATACAACCGCATATCACTTTCATTGAATTTTTCTTGTATTATCATTATTATAAATACTGTGCGATAATAGTTATTACAAATTTCAAGATTAATTTCGAATCAGAAATTTTTTTGAAATAAATATAGAATACGACCAACCATTTAAACATGTTTTATAATGTGAGTAATGAGTAAGGCGAAAATAACAACTCTATGCACCTCTGATATTTATTATCAAATCATATATACTAATATTAAATATTTAATATAACAGTTGATATGTTAATTACTGAAAATTATGTGATAGAATCACACACATTGTTTTTATCTTTACTAAGAGTTTTCTTTCTGTTCATAATTATTTTTTACAACTTTTTCCGAACTTGAAAAATCAATAAATAAATACCATTGCATTACCAGTTCTACCAAACAACAGCCGTAAATACTTAAAGAGAATAAAAGTGACTTGGTAATCTACTGATCAGGCGCACGCGCAACTAACTCATTCTATTTCAATATCCACATGTCAAAATCAATGAAAGGAAGAAGAAAGCTGTCTGGGTTGTCCAGATAAGCATTTTTGCGATAGGCCATTGTCAACAACATGTTTCCATAATAACATCGTCTTATAACGAACTTAATGCGTTAATAAAAGACAGAAGAAATCTGGATTTTTGAATTCCAAAGTTTTTCTGAATTTTTAATAATATTAACAAGGGGATATAATTTCAGTTCATCTTTTTAATGATAAAATAAAATAAAATCTAAAGGAGCCTTAAAAAAGGAGAAACTCAAATAAAGAGCACGCTCTTGTAAAAAGTGATATTAGGTCTCGAGCACTCGACAGTACAGAATTTGCATAGAAGCTTCGTACGTGGAAGCCGTCAAGACACGTCAAAAGCAAAACTATTTCTCAGCTAACATTCTACTCGTTATTCTAAAATATGAAAGTCAAAAGTATAAACTTTTCCAAAAAAATATCATTTTATAGTGTGGACGTTCTCGAAAATAATTTTTAGCTTCAGCCTTCGTTCGCCCTTTGGACGAAACAGACAGACCTTGAAATTTCATTGACCATTTCACGCGATATAGGTTTTCCAGTTAAATTTGAAAATAAATATATTTTAAAAACATGATTATGAATGAAATTAAAAATTAATTCATTGAATTTTCTTATTTTGCTTATAATTATAACATAGTATATATTTTATTATGTAAAAACGTAAAATCTCAACTAATTTAATAAATTTTTTGTAAAAATTTACTATTCGATCTTTAAGTTTTAAATTATGTTGTTAAATTTTTTATTTAAATTTTTATAATCACATTTTTAGCTAATTTATTACAATATATTTTCTTTTATTATAAATAATATGTGTATCTGCGTATACTATTATCAGAATATTTTATAAATATCGCTTAATATTCAATATAGCTGAAAAAATGCTTTTTATTTTGTTGTTGTAATAGATTTTCATATATTACAAAATTTTAATTCATACTTTTTGAAATATACGTCTTCTTAATTTTGAATTATTATTTAATAATATAGTTTAATAATATTTACATAAAATAAAATGAGAAATTTAATTATCTTATAATTTTGAAACCTACATTTACAAAGAAGAAACCTTATTTACAGTTAATTAAAAATTGTTTGTTGTACATTTATTTTACTTACGCTTTTAAATATTTTATTCAAATTTAGTATTATAAAGACATATATAGTACTAATCAAATTAAGGTATCATAATTTAGAATAAATAACTTTTAAAAACTAAATGTTTCTAATGAAGTATTTATTATCTGAAGTTGTAATTATACTCATTTATTTAATCTCTATGAGTGAATAAGTTTATGTTACGCATCTTAAATGTCAAAGAATGTATTATTTGCCGCATTGTTGGTTGGATACAACTTGATATACTTTTACATAACTATTAATCAGCTATTCATTAAAAAATAAGTAGTTTAAATGGATTTATACGGGGTGCACTAACAGATTCCAATTTTTGCTTAAAAATTGATTGAATAATTAGAGTATTTAAAATAAGATTACCTAGTTTTTAAAATTAGATGCTTTATTTTTTTATAGATTCAATTATTTATATTTTTTATAAAGCTCAGAGGTCGATAAATACATAAATAAAATTTAATCGTAGAAATATCATTAAAATATAAATAAAAAAATATAAAAATATTAATACTTTTAATTTTTATCTTTATGCTATTTATTATTGAATCGAGCTATACATATTTAAATTTGACCTAAATATTTTTGAAAAACGATGGAGGAATTCTGTGCAGCCTATTTTTTTTTCTTCAATAAACAGGATTTAACTTTTGAATGAACTGCAGATTAAATTCTATGATGACATTCTATTCCTTTATTGTATACATATCCTAATGACAAGTTAGTCAGATAGTAAAGGAAATTAAAGAGGTAAAATAATAATTTTATAGATGACACGAGCTTGCAGGAATTTTTGAAAAGAATCATTTTTCAAAGTACGAGAGGTATATCCCGATTCAGTCACGGAATTTATTACAGGATTGCCTTCGAATACTTACGAAGTATTGACGGAGCTATGGAGACGGAAAAAGGGAGATAAGTTCCAAATAGAAACGGAGAAGCCAAGTTAGGCAAGAACGAGGGGGCCATGTAAATACACAGTCGATAGAAACCTACGGGCAGCTTACTATATATCTATTGATCGTTCATTCATACCTTCTTTCCAGTTTTTGTACCAAAGTCGCACCCTTCTCCGGTCATTTTACGAGAGCCCCCCCTCCGCCATTATACTGGCAACCTTTCTAACCTACAAACAGCAATACAGTCCTACCAACTGAAACGCCTCGATTACTAGACAGAAATAGTTTTGGTGTATGATAGCGACATTAGGCCGTATACAATAACACACACGTGATGCTTTGCTATATCTCACCTTATTAATTCGCTTTCTTATTCTTTTGTAGATTCAAGAAATAGCTATATAATGTGCATATAAATAAGTTCAGGTAACTGACCTGTGAAACAATGATGAACTTTACATTAAAATATTTAAACTATTTACTCGATTATTGAACCAAATGCAAATAGAAATTTTTGTTGTACTTTTACATTTTCATATAATATTGTCTACTTTTAAATATTTTTAATAGTGGCCTGAATTATATTAATAAGTTTTTAAAAATAGATATACCTGAAATTATAAGAAAATATCAATATTATGTTATTTTGTAGATAAAAATAAATCAAAAATCACTTTCAGTTACGAATAATATCATAAGGTACGCTTCATTTGATTAAATATTATATTATTCAATTTATATCTATTTTAAAAAATTATTTTATTATCAGTAATACACCATGTTATAATTATGTATCGTTATTATTAGCAATACATATTATTTTCGTTTGAATTTTAGATTAATTTATTAAATATTATTAATCTTGTAAATGTGTACATTTCATGTATTAATAAATATTTTAAATTGATTTTTTTTTTAAATATGATTTCACTAAAATTATTATATCATGTTTTATGTTTTTATTATTCGATAAAAATAAACATTTTAAATTGTATAGTTTTGAATAATAATTGTTTATTATACTTTTAAAAATTAAATACGTATACAATGTTAAGTACCTGCAGATGAAAGAAATTTTTAATATTGTTTTCTCTTACGATAATTCAGTATATTCCTTTTTATTCTGACGAAAAACGCAGAACATAAGAACAATATAATACATATAATACATTTACTTTAAAAATTATACATTGTAATAATTTGTTCAATCTAGAAACAATGTTTCAAAATTGTTTCATGTTACACATAATTATATTACCATCAGCTTTAATGAAAATCAAATTACTGTCACAAGTTTTACTTAATATTAATTATTTAAAAAAAAAAAAAAACATAAGTTTCTAAACTTTTAAGTTAATGCTATAAAAATTAATTAGTTAGACGTATTTTATATCTTTTTTAGTAATAAGTTTAATAATCTAAAATTTATACATAATACCAATAAGCCGTTTTACACATGTATACAATAATGCGTTTCAATAAAATTAAATAAAATAGTTGTGAAATATTCAAATTTTCAGAGTGAGCTTTTAAAGATTATTTAATGAAACATTAGAATTATTAATATTTTTATAACTACTTTTCATATTGATCAGACAAAAACGTGCATTGGTAAGAAATAATGAATTGGTAATTATTAATAATTAACTTTAAATATTAATAAGTCATTCAAGTATATTCATTATTAGTACAAGTTATAATCATTGAAAATCTGTTATTATGACTGAAAATCACTTTTATAGATCAGAAACTGTATAATTTAATACTTGAAACTTTCAAATATCTTATAGGAATGTTTTTAAAGCATCGAAGGTATATCTTTTGTAATGATTTTGAAAAAATTTTATAATTATAAATTATATAAGTAGATATAGTTTTGGCGTATAGTTTTAATGTATACAACACATTAAAAAATTTAAGATTATTAATATAAAAGTTCAAAAAATAAGCAATACTTTTTACAATATCTTTTTAAATCTATAAAGGAAGCGTCATTAATTTGAAAAACTTTATCCTATCTATGCATTTACCTCAAATCTAGATCAACGAAGCCAATAAAGGGCAGCTTAGTACTAAGAGACACTCTGCTCTAAAAATTCTTGGGCACATTTGAGTATGGAAGACGTAAGGGTTAAATCTAATTAGTAATTAATTCATTTCTGCCTCGATAGTTCTAATTGACCACTCCGATGCATGTTTTTAAATTGTATCTATTTAATGTTTGCTTCAAAGTACAACATTCTCAATATTAGAGAGAAAATAATGGAATTGATTTTCGATGACGATATTTCATATAAATTTCGTCGTCAGAACGTTAGTTACACAAGTTAGTTTTTAAATAATTAGGTTACTTGTGGAGAGGGACCTATCAAAAACTTAACTTTATAAAGCGACAATCGATTCATTGACTAATTAATCTCATGCATGCTGAAAAGAATTAATTAGAGAGGAGGAAAAACATAGAGCAATCATTTCTTTACCTTCAATTTTATCTTGTATAGTTTATTTTACCTAGATTGTAAAAACAAGATTATGAATTATTCTAGATTTTTTATCACGCAAATTATTTTATTTAATCTATAAAAATTATAATACATGCTTCCGACATATAATTATATATAAATACAATAATAATTTGATATTCAAGCTCTTTGATCGAATATTCTATGTGGTATAAAAGTAAAATTCGTGCATTTACAAATACTATAGATGCTTTGACAGCAAATTTCAAGAGTCGATTAAATTTATAAACTTATTATAAACTTATTTTTCGCAAAAATTGTAACGGTATATGACTAGTGATTTTTAACAAAAATAGAATATCAAGTTCATAGAAATGTATGAATATATTTGATATTAAATTGAAAATATGCATTAGAAAACTGTAATATAAATATATTATATGAATATATTTTAGCTTACATAAGTATCAGATTATAACGCTTAACGTTAATATGTATTTTAATTTGAAATACATTTTATTCACGTTATAACTTTTGACAAATTCATAATTTCATAGAATTCAAAATATTTAATACATTTTTGTCTTGCAATATTAACTGATTTTATTATTAATTTAAATGCTATGAACAAAACATTTGAAATATATATTATACGAATAATAAAGTTACGTTTAAAGAAAATACAATTTTAAATTTAAATTAAAATAATTAATGACTGTATTATTTTTTTGAAATAATAAACTGCAATATTAATGATTAAAATACAGTTTAAAACAATAGATAGCAGCAAATTATGTTGTGAAAAAAATAGTGAATTATATCGATATTATTTATTAAGTATTAATGTGTTTTTATATTTACTTTTTGAACTTTCAGGCGATTTAAAGTGGTTGCGAAAGAAAATTCCTTTTTTCATTTGACGAAGTCAAATAATCACTGATTTAAAATATGTTTTTATTAATTATTAATAATTAAAATACAATTAATTATAATAATTGTATCATTAATACATAATTTGTAGAAAAGTTAAAAATAAATAGGATACCGTTTAAGTATCTCTTCTGTATTACCAATAATATTAAATTTGAATTTGAATATTTTATTTTATAACTCACGTACAAATTCATTACATTAAAAATGCAAAAATAAATATAGCGTTAAACAATTAATATAATTAGTAAATGTACTATAATGTACAAATAAGATATCATATAAAATGTATCTTAAATTCAGTAAAAATATGTTAAAAAGTGAAATATTGTAAAGTTAATGTATAAAAATATAGTTACCATGTATGAGTTATATCATCTTCGAATACATACATATACAATAATTGACTGCGAAAAAATAATTACTGAATACAATTCTGAAATACGGATGAATGTGATACGATTATTTTTCATAATGAGAGCTTTGGTTCTGCTATTTAAACGAACTTTGCTATCTTATAATTAATTGCATGTTCCTATAGTTATCCAATTAAAAAAAGCACTAAATGTTTTTATACATATTTAAATAAATGAATAGTTTTCTTTTTCAAATCATTTCTGGATTAAATTATAAGTATAGATCTTCCAAAATTGCTGCGGTATTATTGTATGGCTTAATTTTATTATTTAAATAATTTTTTGTATTATTAAATTATTATATATTAAATTTTATAAATCTATTATGTATTAAAAGTTAAATATACATTAAATCTAATTATTTATGTGATTAATAATCAATTATATAATTAAAAAAAGTAAGTTAGTGAAAGGAACTTGTATATAATAACATTAGGCACGAACCAGCATTTTCTTTTATTGTTATGATTTAGAAAATTAGTTTTATCTTCAAAAATTATATTATTGAATGTTTTACAATAAAGTACTGGATACGTGTTTTAAAGAAAAAAGGTAACATCGATGGAACAAAGCAGCCAAAAGTTTTATTTTATATGTTTCGCTTGAGAATGAGAAAAATGAACGATAATTTTCTAAGCTAATTAGCATAATTAACTTAGAATAATTAGAATAATAATAATAATTAGAAAACTAGGAGTTTATATCACATTACTCCGAGAATAAAATCAGAAAATGAACACGTTTAAACCAATGACACTGTTAATGCATCTGACTGCATACGTAAGCCACATTGGTTGATTTTTAGCGGAAAGATTATCGCGCTAATCGATTTCACATCAACACGAGTTATTTCGAAAGACGCGTACGTAAAATTTAAAATGAAAATGAAAGGATCTATACGCACCAGAGAAATAAGGAGATCGTCGTATGAGGAGTTATACAAGAGATCGCGTATGAACGTCGTTAAAAGCGATTCTGTCGTGCATAAACGCCGAGACTCACCAATTTATCTTCCTTCAACTAGTTAGCTGATATTTATTATATATGCAACAACTACAATAGGATTGAAAATTTAGCTTCCCCTTCAGATTTTTAGCTAGCAATATATGCGCAAATTCTTCTCGCGTAACGAAAATAGCCTTAACGAGTACACGCCCTCGTACGAGTTTCAAATTAATGTATTCTTATGTTTTCACACACATTCATGAAAATCTTTGCATGTGTAAACGTATAAGCTACCTTATTCCATGAATTTCTGATGATTTGGTGAGATATTTGTTTACGAAAATTGGGCGTCCTTAAACTCTCTTCTTACTCTCAACAATGAATGATGATTTGATCTTGACGACATATATGAGTGTTACGGGCAATTCACTGATCAACTCGAAATAAATATACAAAATAAATAATAAGAAATTTAAAAAAATTAAGATTCTATAATACTTGATATAGAATTTTTTTTTAAATTCTTTGATAACAACAAATTTATTTTTAAATAAATATTTGCTTGATACATTAATAAATATTTTCTTAAAAATTATATAACTGTAATTAATGTATTAATTAGAATAACTTTTTCTTAGTTTAACGTAATGATACTAATTGAAATATTATTTACATTTTTTTATTTGATTAATATACCATTTAGTATTAAAAAAAATATATTTACTTAGTATTAGAGCTAAATGTCAAACGTATATTGGTTTAATATCCACGTATTCTACAGTGCATTATGAAATGTAAATACATCTAAATTTCAAATTGAAAGATGCAAATTCGATGCGGTGGAAAATCAATCACAATAAGTATGTACGAAGGAAATTTGCATATCTATATAAAAGGGCACAATTTAAACCCAGAGGCCACGAGTAAAATATCTCAAAATTATTTGTTCATTAAACTAGTGCACAATGTGACCCACATGTAAAAGTGTCATTTTCCGCTACGAAAACTATAATAGTAAAACATCAATACCCTCCTTATTCCCCCACGCTGTCTTTCTTCTCTCATAAATATGCTAATACTCGATAGTGCACTCATTCCACATTGATTCCCGACGAAGCTCGAAGAAGAAAAAAGAGATCACCGAGCTTTCCCGAGCGATGAGCACTGCTCTTCCCCCTTATCCGTTACATAGTTTAATATGTAGGTTGAAATATTTTAGAATTAGAATATATTGTAAATTGATATAACATCAGAAAACACGAATACTGAAAAATGTAAGCGAGAAGCATGAGGAGATACGGGAAGAAAATTAAATGGATACTGTTTAGAGAAGGATAGAGAAAAGAGCACGGAAGCAGAAAAAAAATTATCACAAATTTTAGCAAACATTTATGTAATAAAGTCAGCTTTCCGAGTAAAATAAAGATATTTCTGATTATTATCCGCATGTATTCGTATGTATGCATTATTCGTTTAAACTGTTATATATTATCTATTAGTGAGTCTAAATAAAGGAACACTTCCATTCTAATATCCATGCAGTTTCAAGTTCATATTAACGTTCGTTACTAAAAAGTTATACTGTTCAACATATCTTATGTTGTTAAACTGCTGTTTTATTTAGATCTATTGATACAGATAAAGTATGTATTAAACATTTCTAATTAAAAGTAAAGAAAAACTGGTTTAAGAAAGAACGGGAGTTAAAATATTTTTCACCTAATCTAATCATTCATTATAATAAATTTAATAATATTCGTAAAAATCGTAATTCTGACTCATAAATAAAAATAAACTGTTTTTCATTATAATTACTATTACAAAAATTTTAAGACTAAAAATTATTTAAAAAAAAATAATATTCGCGTGATTCGCTGATTTTTTAGTAGGTATGATTCTTCTCTCTCTCTCTCTCTCTCTCTCTCTCTATATATATATATATATATACATATATTAATATCTCAAGAGATTCGCAATTTTATTTCAAGCAAAATCCTCTCATACATGGCGATCACCATTACAACCCACGCTAAAATATTTTATACAATGTAACCCTCGCTTGCGTTTAAAGTGGATAAAATGAAGAGTAAAAGTAGCATCATCCCCTAGGTAGGAAATAAGGTCGCTTCTTCTTGAGCAGTCAGACAATCGCAGGGTTGTTAAAAATAGCGGAGCATGTGTGGGTGCTGGTACCACGCCTGCAGTAACCTTCCCCCTTTACTCGCATTTTTACGTTCACTGCTACACCCTCGTAAGTGTATGTCTGCGACTACCCTCGCGACAAAGAGGAAGTAGAAGACAAGAGAAGAGATGAAAAAGAAGAGGCGAAATATCGACTCGGTGCCGCGAAACGACGGTATTAGATCGGGCCAAGCCATGAACGTGAAGGCGAATTCGAAAACAGCAGATCAAAAACTCACCTCTAGTGGGAGGCAGGAGGTGGATGAGGCCATGTTCCTACATGCGTTCGAACCTCTGCCCTGCTGGCGAACCTGAGTAAAATGACAGCCGACACTTCTCCCTCGGTCTGTCTGTCTCTCTGTTGTTCAGCATACACTGGGTATCTAGTAGGTCGTCGGCACCGCTGCTGCTATGCCCCACACGCGCGCACACACCCATACACCCACACATACACAGTGATAAAAAACGGACGAAGGATGCCAGATATCTGACGGTGACGAGGTCGATGCCGAAAGGATCGACAATGATGGCTCCCTCTCTCTTCTTACTTTAAACTCACAACCTTTGCTGGAGTCGTTTCGCTCTTAAAATTTTCCTCGCATTTGTTTTGTTAGTCTCCTTCCGAGGTCATACGTCACCTTAACCCCCGTTGTATGATAACCTCTGTAACATAATTATCGGTCCTTGTTGTGCACACTCCCTTCGTCTCTTGGATTTTCGCCCTTCCGTCGCTCTCGGGTCTCTGTTTATCCGCAGTTCCAACTGTTCCTGTATTGTTCGCTCGGACGTTCGTCTTCGGGTTCCGTCACGCACTCACTCAATATCTTGCTTCGTTCTATCTACGATACCGAGCATCGAACTCGTGCTGGATACAAGAGCCGGATACTCGCTCGACTACGTTCTCCGCTTTTTCTAAAATGCTGCCCTGCTTGCCGCGAGCGCCCCACCTCCCGCACATGCGCGAGCGAGAGTGCGCACGCTCTTGCCCAGGGCCGTATTTTCCATTCGAGATTTTTAACCCAGCAGGATGTGTGACCAAATCGGAAAGATGATTGTGCAGTCGTTATCAGGAGTCATCAGTATTTTGCGCTATGTATTAGCTACGTGCTATGAGACCAAAAGCTAATTGTAGAGACGGCCTTTCCTGTCAGCAGCAGTCGCCCTTCTCTAATATCTAACTCTTAGATTGAGTGGGTGCTTTATCACTAGTGCTTCACTTAAGTTTTTCTCTATAACAATATTATGCCTCTCGAGGTTCTAGTGAAATACGCAGATTAATAGAAATTACAATGAATTTAACTAGTTAAAAAATGCAAATACATATTTCGATCACTATCATTTTATTAGTTGATATTTCATTTTTCGTGATTTTTTAAAAACTAAATTTTAAACGCTCATAAGCATATTTTACACACTTTTAAACAAATTAAAGATGATTGTATAATGTTCTAATATTTCCATTACAAATTAATTATGCACACTTCCTGTGCTAATTTCTTTAACTAATTTTTTACTCTTCTAAGCTTCCTTTTCTTCACTTTATAGGGATTTCATTTTTAATTTTTCTTCGTGAAACCTTTGAAGAGCAATTGCCTTGTAGAAGATCATTAAAATCACAATATTACTAATAATACTAGTAAAATACTTACTTTTTTACATTGATATGTAAAATTTAATTTAAATCCTTTACTGATATAAGTAATTATATAATAACATTAATAATTAAAAAATTATATTGAATTAAAGAATGTTCTTATGAATAATAGATTTATAAAAACATCATTTTGCAAAAATATTTCGAGTCGATCAATAGCGTCTAGTTATTCCATAATTTTCAAAGGAACGCAATTCTATTATTGTATTATTATTTTTTGTAAACTATATCATCTATATATTACAATAACGTTAATGTAATTATATTATATATCATTCGGAAAATACATTGCTATATATTTATTAGAAGAAATTCGCGAATATTCTTTTTTATATTAATAAATCCTAAATACTACGAATAATTTGTTTTGAGCCGAATATAACCATATATTTGCTATTTCAATTTATGTAGATATGTTTTTATAAGTAAAAAATTAATTTATAGATTCTTAATCTAGTATTTATATACATTACCATTAATTTAGAGATTTTACTATCTCAATGTTTTTAATTAAAAAATGTAATAATAGAAATAAAAACCTAATAAAAGAAAAGTATTACAACAAAATTAATATTTTCCATGAAATTTTTATTGTTTAAGGAGATTTAGTCAATATTATTTTAAAATATTGAAGATACAACATTATTTTTTAATATTTTTTCATATACTAATAATATTCACTGTTTTACCTTATAAAATATACTAGGAATTTCTGTATGAGTACATTTTTACTCATAAATTTATGTAAAAGATTTATTAAAAAAGTAAAAATAGACATGTAACCGAAATAAAATTATTTCAAACTTATGTTTTAGTTTGCTTCTTTTATTTATCATTGCGTAAAAATCATTTCTTAAGATGAATAGAATTGAAAATGGATGCATTTGCATTTTTAATCACTAACACTTTTCCTAAATTTGACTATAAGTTATCGATCTAAAGTAGACTAAAGATTTATTTTTAATTTTATGTAGATAAAAAATTGATTAACTAATATTAAACAAATTTTATGAACCAAATCATTTTTGATACATGTTTTACATAAACATTAAAATATTTAATATTTGTCGCTCTTTATTTATAATTTATTTAGATTTACATTCAAAAACTGGATTATATAATTAATTTTTTCAATTGGAAAAAATTATTATATAAAATTACATAATATGTATTTTTCACATCCTATTTATAAAAATATTTAAATTTATATATCATATACATTTTTTACTTGAGTAAAAAATGTATGAGTGTGTTATTGTGCTTATAAATGTTTGATAATTAATGAAAATACTTTTCATGGATATTAAGCAAAATATTTGTATTATTTTTAAATTGTTATGTCAATGTTGTATTAAACCTCATTTAACCCTATAATAATTTTTCAAAGACAAATTTGTACTTTGATATACTTGATAAATATGCTTTTTTATTTTTTTTTATTTGAAAATATATGATATATTTTATCTATTCATCTTTCTAATTTTTAATATTTTACAAAATAAAAACATTTATTTAATAGATAGATAAATTTTTTATTATTAAGCTCATGTTTGTTAATTACCTATTCATAAGGTTCATTCAATTGTTTTATCTATATTTCTTTGTATATAAATTAGAATCATAATGAATGCTACTAAATTGCCAATATCTTATCTGACATTTCAATTTAATTTATACTGATATTAATATTTTCAATGAATTTGTTCTATTAGTATAATTAGTAATAATTGATTTAACTTGATAGAAGTAATATTATAAAAAATTTTTATCTGTCTGAAATCAAGTTTTATTATTTATTTTTACTGGTACTTAATTAAGATTTTATTATTCTTTAAATAATAAAATCGCAACCAATCGGCATTATTTCTCATTGTCTGTTAATCTAAAAATAATTCAATAATATTATTTCAAGAATCTTCATTATTTTATTATATTAATGAATCAAATAATATCTTTACTTAGATTATTGAAATCATTAATTTATAAAAAAATTAATTTAAGAAGTCAACCGAAACTCTTAAAATACTAAATTATTAAAATATTGTAAAGGTAATCGATTCTATATTGCTAAATTTAACGAATTTTGAATAATTTAATAAAATTAAATCACCATGATTAATCTTATTATTTAAATTTAATATTACGATATTCAACGTAAATTATGATACAATAAGTAGTTTATATATTTTATCCTACAATATACTAATTTGTTTATATTTTTCAAATTATTATGAAATTTTAATTGGGAATTTTTTTAAAGAATAATTATTTGTCAAACGATTTTTTTTATTAAATTATATATTTTATTATTAATTTTATTAATAATATACTCAACATTTTTATTAAATTTAATATTAATATAAACAAATATTTATATTTTTTAGGATAGAACTAATTACAATTATTTCATTATTGTATTAAATGTACGATATTAGTATAAAATAATCCAAGTTTTTTGCTAATATCAAATTTTAGTTTAGGATTAAATATGTATCCATTGTATACTATCAAGATACTTAATGGCAACAAAAAAACGTATTAGAATTTATGTTAGCTTATGACTAATTGAAATCAGTAAAGGAATGCATAAATATTTGAATTTAAAACATTAAATTGTCCATCAAAATAAATATTATTTTATAATTACAAATTTAAAAAAATAACACATTAAATTAAAAATAAAGATTAATTTTAAATGAATTTACAATGAATACTTTCAAATTATTAATTAATTATTTTAATATTTGTTCAATTAATTTAATGTACTATGTCTCGTGTAAATTTTCTTTTTAAAAAATGAAAGCTCAAAATTTTTTGTACATTTCATGTAATTTAATTAATTACATACAATATATTTAAATAGTTCGCTAAATCTTATTAGTTTTTCAAATATTATTTTTGATAAATTCATGATTTCATTCCATCAATTCCAGTAATTACATGTAATTACTCTTAACTAATAAATTCATTCATTAATAGTTTTTTTTGTCTACGTCTTTTTCATTTATTTTCTATTTCTTATTATAATACATAGTATAAGATATGTAAAAATTAATAGCTAAAATATTGATGATAAAAAAACGAAATTGTTTATAATAATAACTTTATTCATTAAAATCTATGAGATTAATAATATATATAGTATTATAATACTATAAATTAAGTATTTTAATATTTAGACCACGGAATTGGTAAATAAAAAATAGTTGCGGGAAAATAAGCAGATTTTATATCATATGTAATTTTCGAACACTCAAACTCATTTATCCAATCAAAAATTGCATCTTATCTCCTTCAACATCGTCATAAACGCACATCTCCTCGTACTGCTTCCCCTCTTCTTGATCGTGACTTATAATTGAAAATCAGCACACAAGAGGAAACGCTGTATTTGCTTTCATTAAAGTATTTATGAAAGTGACTCGGGTATGTATCGAAAAATCATCGATAACTACGAGCTATTATTTACGGTGATTTTAAAGCAGTACGTTAACAGCCTAGACCCGCCGCTTTATCCTGAATATTAACACACGTTAATTATAATAGATTCGTGTTTTGATGCCAGAAATTTGAAATTTCGTTCCCTTTCTGTCTTTCGTGCCCTGTGCAACGTTCAACAGTATTTCGCAAAGTTGACCGGTGCCGACTTCGCTGGCGCGAAAAGCCGAGCTTAAAATCCGCGTTGGTAGATGTCGGCACACGTGTGTAGGATGGGGTCGGCTTCTGATCTCTTTGTCTCGAGGCGCATGCTCTCGATGATTCTGCGAGAAACGTAGGCTCGTACATTGGCACAAGGGGTGCCCCGCACTATCTTTTCATCTCCATTTTCCTGCCCGTGTACGAGCTCATCAGCACTGGTCGCAAGCTCTTGCACCGTCGAGCGCCTCCTTCGTAAAATATATAAAAAATCTCCCGTCGAAACGGCTTGTGATTTTGGTTTGTGACGACCCCTCTTACCATCGAGCAAGCGTGTGAAAAGTTGTTCTGCGTTCGTGAACTTGGACAATCTTGTACGATATTTGTATCGAACTGTAATTAATAACATGACTTCTGTTTCGTAATTAGATGACTCGCGTGACTTTCCTCCTTCTCCTAATGAACTTCGCTAAAGTAAGGAGCTTTCGAGCTCATTTGATTTGTCCGTGTACAAAGAGTACAGGATACAAGGTTCAAGCAGACACAATAAGTTAAAAATAAACGCGATTTTTCATACGATAGCATTGAGCCTCGACTAAAAATAATAAAAGTCCAAAAAATGCGCAGAGCTGTGCAATTATCCTATTCACCGCGATGAATATCATTGATCAGCATTACGAATAGGTGAAAGAGCAAATAAAGAATCGCGTTATCGGCTAAAGAGCGCTGGAGCGTAAGCAGGGCCAGCT
Source organism: Platyscapa corneri (assembly GCA_018907185.1). Classification (NCBI taxonomy): domain Eukaryota; kingdom Metazoa; phylum Arthropoda; class Insecta; order Hymenoptera; family Agaonidae; genus Platyscapa; species Platyscapa corneri. The sequence goes on from JACCHW010000004.1 coordinate 2,804,447, forward strand.
AACTTCTGGGTTTCTGGGTTTGCCCGTGTTCGTTTCAGCCTTTCGAAACGCGGCTGAGAGTTAGTACGCCTCGAATGTGGAATAGTAGGTCAGCGCACTCTGTGACCTCCACTCGCTGCCATCCCCTCGCATTCTGTCACTCACTCTGTCTTTCTTTTAGCTCGACCCTACACGATTTTAACAAAGATTCTACCTTCTGCCTTCGTCCTTCGAATCGCGTTGGCCGCTGCGCGCGCGCATTCACTTATACGAATATACTCTCGAGTCCGCGTTCGACCTCTGCCTGTGAAAAATGAGCGGATAGCCGATAACGCATACGTATGTCTGCGTATCAATGTCTTCTCAATTTCGATTGCTACCTGATCGCCTGTAGTGATATTAAAAAATCTCACTTTGTTTCTCTCTGTCTTCCTCTAGAAGTTTATAACACTGATTTGGGTAATGTTCAAATGCTGTTGCACTTTTAGCTTTCTGCATTTGTGGTTGCAATCAAGAGTCTTCGATGCTCCCCGAATTACCTACAGAATATCAATCGGATACGAAGAATATCTAAGCTTTCGGGATCGTTTTATTAATGTGATAACTTTGTCAGGAAGAAGCAGAATCATTGAATTATTATTTGAGTACATCACTCGATGCATCACGGGTGAGATGCTTTCGTTATCGCTTATTTGTGTTGCTACCAACATGGTTAACATTCCAAGTCCGTAGATAGAAAAATGTTCCCAGGCAAACAATTTGATTGAATCATTAAAGGAAAAAAGATTTGGATCCCATTTTAATTTATTTTTTTTATTTTAATCTAAATATTAATATTTTTGAATATCTGCTACTATTTAAATATCTCATAATTGAACGGAGTTGTTAAAAAAACTTGCAAATTAATTTTTATACATTAAAATTAAAAAAAAATGTTAATCAAATTTCATAAATCATTTTCAAAAATTTGCTTATCTTAATCGTACTAGAAGCAAATTTTATGTAAATGCTTACTAACAGTCAATATTTACGTGCGTGAGCGCTCACGTACAGACACGATGTATGATGTTTATATAGCTGTAGAATCGCTTTAAACTTATTATTATTATTATTATTATTATTATTATTATTATTATTATTATTATTATTATTATTATTATTATTATTATTATTATTATTATTATATATTGTTATTATACATTATATCATTTATCATAAAATTTTTTAACTTATAAAACATTTATATAAGAACATTAACAAATTTTCTCTTAAACATATTAATATACAAACATTTTATCTGAATTTTACTATTATTATATTTGAACACAATTTAAATATTATGTCTTGAAATATTTTACTTAATTTCACTTATTTTTTTAAACATCTTTAACTTTAGTTTTATTTATTTCTTAATTTTTTTCGATTTCTTAATGTTCTTAATTATTATATATGTCCTACTTGTTGATAAAATAAACTATTTTCTTCTCTCTTTTTCATTTTTCTCTGCTAGTAAATTTTATACGGTATACTCAAAACCAATTTAACTTCCTTTCAAGTGGTTTTCCCAATTACTTCTCTTTCTTTTAATTTCTCTATATTCTTCCAGTGTATGTTGTATTAATTCCATCTTTTCATTATAAAATCTACAAAGTTTCTCATCTTCTAATAACCAGTGTTTGTTAGATTTACTCTCATTTTCCATCGCGTACCTGGTTAGAATTTTCATTCTAATTCTTCTTTTTTCACCTGCTTTTTTTGTAGAAGTACTCATTGAATTTTATGTGTTCTAAAATTATGTATTGAAATTTCTTTATATATTTGGAATTTTCTATGTAGCAAATCCACAATTGCTTGCGTTATCCTATGCCTATATTAATTACTTCCTTCCACAACTTTTCCGCGTCATCAAATTTGTTTTTCCACTTACTACATGATCAACAACCTATTCCCTGCCAAAAATATATTATTTCTTCTAAATAGTTTCTTGCTTTTTGATTTTCATTTCACTCTTTCCATCTTCTATTCTTGCTCTGACGCATTTTTTAATTGTATCCATTTGTTAAAGATAGTGTAATGCTAGTCAGGATCAGGAAACATTCGATTGTATAATATGACTGAATTATGGATTTTTCAAAATCATTTTATTACGGCATTCACAAACCGTCAGTTGGAGAATAGGGCCACTACGTTCACCGCCGTCGTACAAGTCCGAAGTCCGAAACGAAAACGACTCATAAATCTAAATTGCACCTCCAAGTCATGCACCTTTTTTCACCCTATTCCTCCTTACAATTTATACCAGATGTTAAAATCACTTATATCTCTAATCGTCCCTCAGAATAAAAAACCCTCCTGCATGCAAAGAAGGAGGAAAAAAGACTGTACAACCTAATTTATATTGAATTGATTTATGAGTGATGAATTGAACTATGATCTATAAATTGATCTACGAGAAAATAAAGAAAGCATATAGCTAAAGAAGTGATTTATACATTATATCATAGAATTTTTAGTTGATCTTGGTAATCATTATAACAATATCCATTAATCTATTAGTGTCTGAAAAACAGTTCAATTATTAACAATGAATAACTCCTTTATAGACAAAATTAAAAAAAAAAATGAGACTAAGGACCTGCACAACAATATTAACTGGCTCGAATATACATACATATATAATATATAATTTAAATAGCATAAAACTATTCATAGAATCTTAAAAATTTGAAATTTTCTTGTAGCAATTGAAAAAGACTGAAGAATCATACAAATATTCTTAAGTCTTCTGTTTCTTACGTATAAAAAATAGACTAAACCAATTTTAATGTACTTTATGATAAAATCTGAAAAATTAAAAAAACAGTTTTAACGTATTTCGGAGATAAATAAGTAATTCAAAATTACAAGTTGTTTTATTAAAATATTTACGTAAAATATTAATAAAAACTGCATTGTAAAAATAATATCTTCGACGATATTTAATTTTTAAAAAATTTGAAATTTTTATGGAATTCGAGCTATTTAAAGCGTTTTTATTAAAATAACAATTTTACAAAAAATTGAAGTTCTTTCCAGAGGAAGAATGAAATGTAAATATACATTTATATTCATTTCCTTCTTTTGTAGGAATGGAAAGAGAAAAATGTTTAAATATATTTCTTCGATACTCTACCTCTATATTGGGAAAAATTTTATTTACACTAATTTAATATACTTTTTTTAATCCGTTCAATATATATATACATATAAATTTATATGAAATATAGTGATATTTTATAGTAGTAAATTTTGATTCTGATTCGATGTATTTAAATTCATAAAAAATAAAATTATCAAATACTGAACTGATTAAGTTTGATTAAACGAAAAATGTATATTTAGACAAGTTTCGCAGTGGACGGTATAATATATAATTATAATCATATTTGACTTCGTTACTTTCCTTGTATTCAAGTTATATTGCTAGTGTAAAACAAATACTAAAATGAATTTGATAAAAATATAATTCATTATTTTATACATTTTAATTAATTATTAGAGAATAAAAGATTCATTAGCAAATAAATATTTATATAATAATGTCAAAGATATAATATAAATAGTGAGCGATTAAAATATTTAATTAATATTTTAAAAGCAATTGTATTGTAGCAATAAAAAGTTAATATTATTATTCAATTTTTTTAGTAATTAAAAATTATTCAAATTCAAATATTTAAAAACAATATCTAAAATAAATATACTACTAATATTTTTTAGTAGTAAATTCGTTTTATTTTTTGTTTATTATATTTTAACATAGTAATATTTGTCATTTTTTTAAATTAAAAATTTTATTTTATGCTTTGAATCGGATGAAGGTATTAATATATTATAGTAATGTACTATAAAATTTAAAGTTAAATTAAAAATATGTAAAAATAATCCTAATCATGAACTTAGTAGTATTATTAGTTTTTTAAATTTAAATCTAATTAAAAATAAAAAACAACCAGGCATTGAAAAAATACCTGTTTCGTAAAAGAATAAAAAAATGTAATTATTCTGTAGCTGTACTATTCATATTAATTAAAAGAATATTATATCGAAGAAATTTAAGTTACACTGTCCAAAAAATTTTATTTTTGCATTCTTTCCTCGGGTTCTGTGAGTACATAAATGCAAAGGTAGTCAACGCATAAAATTAAATTATGAATCATTAACGGCAATGCCTTCAATGAAAGACCAAACTAAGTTGAGAAACTTTTTTTATTTATTGATTGGTACGGGTTGTCATACTAGGTATGAGATTCACAAATTTTTGTATAGAATGTCAGAAACAGTAAAATAACGAAGGTAAAAAGTATACGTCTGGCATGGCATTCCTGCAAAGCTTTGCATAGCGTTTACTCGCTAAACTCGGTTAAATTTTTTAATATCTACTACTCTCCTATTATTTCATCACTCCCATTGATCGGAAGTATTCTACTACTTTCATTTTCTCAATTCTGAATGCTTAAGTCTACTTCCTAGAATAACAAATTTTAGGTTATGTGCGCACGCATGAATAACATATTCTTTACACTTAACCTAACACTTGGCAGATTATTAACCAATCGATCATAAACTTACCATTACTCACGTAGTGAAATTTGAATATAATTACTTTTAATGGTATGACATTAACATCCTAGCTATAAGGTAATACCTGAGATCTATTAATATAAGTAAATATTTTTCTCGACTAAATTATGCGGTAATAGGCATAATTATTGAATGGAATATGCAAACTTGATACTATTTTTTAAGTTGAAGCTAAAGAGCTGATTCTTTATTCGGAGATCTTGGCTCCTATTCTATCGCATTAATGATATCGCTCACGAAGGAAAAATATATAGGACAAGTTAAAGATATGTTCTTGAAGTATACAAAACGAAGGGACTTATTAAATTTTTATGCATTCTAATGAAATGTAAGGAAACATCTCAACTATTATTAAAAATTGAGAAAATTTTAATTTTAAATGAGATACTCTTGTTTTATTTTTTTAATAGTAGATAAATTTAAGTATATTGGAATATTTTTGTATGAGTGACTATGAATAGAAGTGTGTATGTTTACTTCATTTTTCAAGAGTATTATAATCGAAATGTAAGAACATAAGAAAATTTTTATTTTAATAAAAAAAAATACGCAAAATGTCATAATATCCTTTTTTATAACTATAAAATTAAGTATTTTTAAATTTATTAAATACATTTAGGATATTTCTGTATTTATGGAAAAGAAAATAAGGAAGAGTATTTTATAATAATAAACAAATACGAATCATTGGAAAATATTTTCCTTGTATATAAAGTAAGATCAATCATATTAATGAAACGCACAGTTAATTTTAGAGAAATTAAAAATCATGTAACTACTATGTTCTTATATTCAAATACCCTAGAGAATGCCAACTTTTATATAATAAACTATTCCTGATAAAATACGCACAGGTAATCACAAGCTACGTAGATATAATGAGTCTAGGTACACGGAATAGCAAAATTTATTATCACATTAATGCCGTAAGATAGAAGCGGTATAAGTGATATATAGTATTTGAATAGGAAATTTATATATGCGTGATTAAATTAAGTTTTATTTGAGATAATTATTGATAATACTTGCAATTAATAAGTTGTTTCCAAAGCTTTTATTGAGTAAATATATTAATACGATAGTTGTATGAAAAAAATCTGACTATTATAGTAAACAGTAGAATGTATTTGATAAAATTTATTAAAAAATTATTCTATGCATCACATATTTAATTTTATTACATGCATATATTTGTTATTTTATCTCTAATTGATTATTTTTGCAATTTTTACATACATAGTTGATGAAAAGTCTATTATTTCAAATTTTTTAACAGCAAAATTTCTTAGCAACGTGAATTATATACAATTGTCTATGTGTAAAATATATTTCTAAAAAATTATTTATTAGTTTCATTTATATTTTTCATTTACTTCAGTAAATAATATCCTTTATTATTGTTTACTAAATCCTTTAAATACGCTAAAGAATATTAATATTTTATTAATAATGCTAATATTGAATAAAAAATATGAATTTAAATTTGAGTTGAAATATGAGTTTTAATTAGTCTCTTCGTAGTTATGCTTATATACTTTATTATTATTTCTTATTTACATTATATAAAGTTTAACCCTTTAGAAATTTATTTGAAAGAACAGTTAAATTTATTACAAATATTTAAAAATGAAAAATATTTCATAATATTTTGAAACTTTTGAAGAAATTTAGGAAATTAAAATGAAAATTTTCAATGAAGCATTTTCTAAGAAGATTTCTAAAACCTCTAATTAATCAGTCTTTTAACATTATGATTATTCATTGCACAAAGCTATTCTGTTTAAACGATAATTCTTTCCACTATTGTTAATACCAAAAATCTTTATAAATACTTGATTTTCCACCTAAAATGATAATAAGCAATAAAAATGATTCGTAATGTGTTCTTGACTTCGCTACAGTATGTTATCATTGTTATTGTTAACTACAGAATTTTAATTGTCACAGCTCTAGTCTATACAAATCTATACTAAAACTTTTATATAAGCGCCAATGATGGGTAATTGTGTTTGACCTATAATAAAGGAAATTAGCTTCCATCTACTCATCGACGATAAATTGTTTTAAAATGCTGTACATTGCAAATTCTGTTAATTTTGTTGTTTTTAAGCGAATGAAACATTTATATTTCAAAAACTAGTGATTCGATTAAAGAATCATAACATTGACTATTTATAACTATTGTTATAATTTTTACAACTATTGAACATATGCGAATAAAAAAACTATATTACAAATATTGAATTGGAAGAATTTATATTTCTTGTTTGAACTAAGAAATCGTATTGCTGAATCTGTAGAATTTTAATATTTTATATTATTATTCATTTGTTATTTTATTTTATAAAATATACAAAGGCTGATTATTTTTAAATTTAAACATCAGATTATTTAAAATATATTTTAATATCAGAATATTAAATTATTAAAAATATATATGTTAAGTGTATATATATATAGACGTACATACATACATACATATACGTTTATATATAAACGTATTTTTACATATATGTGTATTAAAATGTTTATTTTTAATAATTAATTCAAAGTTTTATTGCACAGCCTGTATGTTCAACTTTATAAAAATAAATTGTAAATAATGAATCATTTTGTAAAGAATCATTATATAATTTGATTTTTAAATCTGAATATTATATAAAATGTGAAAAATAATTATATTCTGCTTTATTTTAAGTAATCTGAAAAGGAAAATTATTTGTTATGTTGTATTTTAGAGATAAGTAAATCACTTTCTACGCATAGGAAGATCTTAATTTAAAAAAGCAAGATGAATACTTATAAAATTTACGTAATGAGCAAGTACAATTGCATTACATTTCTAATTTAAATAATTTGAAATCTATAGATGACTTTAACCTACACTTAATATATTTATAAATATCCGTCAAATTAAGGAATCTTCTGACTTGTTTACCACTTAATGAAGGCATTAAAAATTTTTATAAAATATATCTTTTTCATTGAAATCAATAATAATTTCATAAAAAAGTATCAACTAACGCTATTGATTAAAATTTTTTTTAATTGCAGTTACTAACAGTTTTGATGCATGCCATAAATAAATAAATTTAATAAATAAATATAGTTAAACATCAAATTGCAGAATAAGTCACCAAAAAATTAATATAATTCTGTAAAATATAATTTTAAATGCAATTTTACTCATGTAACATAAAAAGCATTTTATATAATGATATGAGTCGTCAATTTCTGCACACATAGATCTTAAACAACGCATTATGCATAACGCTGATATCAATGACTATACTAGAACGCTAAACATACTCGCAAATTCAAAGGAGTAGTAAAACGTAAAATGCTGATACGGTGCTGAGAATTAATGAATGACATTCGCGATTTCTGATAAGCGATATTTTATAAGAGGATATAATAATGCATTTCATGACTCCATCGGGGATAGCGATTACTCCATCACTTCGAAGCCTCTTAGGCTTCCGAAGTTCAACGGTCATTCTATCAACTTCAATTTGGACATCACGAATTCATTACACTAGAATACGAAATTACCTTCCGACCCTCATTCATACTTCTGAGATCATGATCAATGTTAGACTCTGAGGAAAGAACAAAATATGACATTCATTCACATTTACATATGATATACAACTGTGTGTGTCAACGTTAAATTGATTTATGAAAATACTTGATTTTATAATATGACTAAATTTATTTTTTTAGAAAAATTTATAAATAAGGATATATATAATAAGTTGCAAATTTAAAGATTATTGAAGGTGTGTTCAGAAGTATCGTATGTACTATAATATATTATTTCGTAATAAATAATTATTTTCAACTGATTTCTTAGAGTATTTATAATTTTTAAATACCTATAGATTTTTATCTTAATGTGATATATAAATTATAAATAAAAATTTTTAAATTATAATAAAAAACTTCAAATTAAAATAATAAATATAGAATTTAGTATGACTCTTATGTAAAATATGTAATTGTTATAAAATAAACCTATTTTTATATAAAACTCGACAAATTTTAAAGACTTAACTTTATAAAAATTATTTTTTATTTAATTAGTGAAATCTTATATTTAATTTTTTCAAATATTTGGTATATTTAATTTTTACATTTGTTACGTATTTACGATATTAAATTTAAAAATTTAATTACAATCTGTTATAAATATTCTATTTCAGTCTATCAAAAGTATTTATTAAATTTCTTATTTTTAAACCTTTTCATTTTGGAAAAAATAAAACAAAGAATAAAAAACTAAATAAAATAAATAAGTAAATAAATGTAACATCAATACTATTCTCAACTTTTTTAATTTTCTAAACGTGAATATTGTCACGTTTTGTTGTATGATTTGTAAATTAATCTAATAAACTATTACCTCTTCTTATTACCACAGCTTAGAAGTAATATGTATTAAAAGTTCAAATTGCTAGCAGCAAAGCAAAAAGAAACTTAATAAGATTGAAAGAAAAAGAGATAATAAAAGTAAAAGAATTCAGCGTGAGTAAAAATAATTTATATAAAATAATATATAAGAAAACCTTATGAATAATCAGTTGTTATATTAGATAAAAATTTATGTCTTCAATTATAAAGTTATTCAGAGATTAATTACAAGAATTGTCAATGCCTTGTGAATACAAGGTGATAATTTATCGCAAAAATCTAAGTGATTTTGTTTACATATCGATGAAAATAAAGCAAAAAGATGCATAAAAAATGTTTTGTTACTACTTTTACTAACAAATATGACTATCAAAAAAACATAAATAGATATTTACTTCATCAAGCTAAAAGCTACTTTTAAATGTAAGACAAATGTTTTTAATTTATATTTTTTTGAATTCTGGAAAATTTAATAAAATGTTGAATATTATTTGCGAAGATTAGATTCTAACTGAAAAATAAAGGAAACCTTTAACATATAAAACACACTTTAAATAATTGAATAGTTATTCTATTATGTAGAAACAATTTTATTTGAAAAGAAAATCAATAAATTATTTATTTGCAGTTAACTGTGTAAAAAATATTATAAGCTATAATCGGCTTAAAAAATTTTAAAATATAGTGACGAGTAAAAGAAATATTTGAAGTATATAACAATCAAACAAGTTTATACAAAGTCATACTTTAAAGCATATTATATGAAAAATTTTGGAAGAACTTTTTAATACTATACTTTTAAAGGATTATTAAATTTCTATAAATAAATAAATTATATATTAATAAAATATAAATCTAATGAATAAAATATAAATAAAATTAATAAAAATCTATAAAATAATATTTATAGAAAAAATACAAGTATAACATACATTATAAAATTAAAATATAATTTAAGAAATCTGTAATAAAACCAAAATTTGAATGTTCAAAGTATATAGTTTAGTGAAGTAAATAATATATATAGTTCAATAAAAAAAATTAATAAGAATTTTTTAGATTTTTAGAAAATATTTAATATTCATAATTTATTTCTCTCTTTTTAAAGCATCCCGTATATAATATTAGGTTTTAGCCCAAAGTAACTTATATTTCAAAAATCATTGGATAAATGTTTTTCTTTGTATACATTTAAGCTATGTGGCTTCGTTCATCTATTTTATTCATCTCATCTATTATAAAAGTCTGTTACAATAAAAATGTATTTAATTTCCAAAAAAAAAATAGACGAGAGTATGTTTGAAGGATAAGTAGGTTAATATATCATGATTATACAATAGTTAAAAAATGTATTATTTTTATTGAAAATTTTAGTTTTGATTGGTTAAATAACAAAAGGAATATTAGTATTGTTTGATCTTTTTGAAATACTACTGTATATAAATATATATAAATACTATGTATAAATACTAGATTTATTTTCAATGAATCCTCAAGTTTTTTAAAAAGATTTATATCAATCAAAAATTCGAAATTGTTAAATAGTATTAACAGCACTGATAAAATTTTTTTATTGATCCACTAACTTTATTTTCAAATTTACAATCAAACTCATGATTGGAATGTTTAGTTAAAATTCAAAGTTTCCCACCCTACATTTTGCTATAGAAAAAAATTGCTGTACGTGTTTAAATATGATTTGTCTACTCACTGAAAACTTTCATGACCTAGCAGATAACAATGAAATCATATATGCATGTATTTCATTGTTATATACTATCAATCAAAAAATTAAGTTGAATAACAAAATACAGAATGTGCTATCCAAAAAATTCTCATTATTTCTTACATCATATATCGTACATTTTTTGAATGAGATAGTAATTGAATATATAATATATTTAATTGTAGCAGTATTGTAAGATGAAAATAAGATAATTCTTTCAGATAATGGAGGTATATTTTATTCAATAATTTTTATTCCGAGTTTTATATTGATCATAAGGTAAATGTAAATACGTTTTTTTGCGATACCTACATTGGTACATATTGTTTTAATTTATAGAAAAATTTAAAGAAAACAAATTATTAAACCATTTTTTAATTACTAATAAAAAATTTTCGTACTTTTTCAATACTTATTACTAAATTTTATTTAACTTTAATGTAAATAAAAATTAATCAATAAATTTATTGTCTCCATAAATTATTTTGAAACAGTAATTTCGCGATACTTATCATTAGTTAGTAAATGGACAAAATTATTAATAAAATATAACATTTCACTTTTTCAATTTTATTGATAAATTCTGTATTACTTAGATAAGATATTTGTTCTTCAAATTTTTTACGATCAACATCAATCGGTCTAAGTCATTAACATTCATATTCCCTCCAAATCATGTTTTGTTCTTCACATTTGGGAAACTTTTTGTATTCATATCTTTATCAACTGATGTCACTTTTTTTGTATCTGTCATGATTCGACTACAATATTTTGATTCAATAATTTTTAATATAATTACAAATTAAAAAATTATTGTATAAAATAAATCCTGATTTTATCTAATAGGGCTTATTATATATCTTTCTATTTTAATTATAATGTTTCACAGAAATAATATCATGTTTATATATATATCAAGATATATATATATATTGAATAAAACTCTTAAAACACGTATAAAGTACAATTTTGAAAAATTTTTTTTTATACATGGAATTAATTTTCACTAAATGGTAAGTTCAAAGTAAAATATTTTACTTTGGAACATTTATTAATATATCTTAAACGCCAAACTATTATTGAAATTACAGTAATTTTATGAAAAAGTTTTTAAAATACAAAAAAAAACTAATAATTGAGAGGCGTTTAATGAGAAGATATGATGAAAAGTTATTGAAAAATAAATACAAGTTTTATAAAATTATTTGAATAGTCAAAGTAAATAAAATATAGAAGCACAACAAAAAGAATTTATTCAATAATATTAGGATTACATAAATTAATATTGATATTAATTATATTTCTTTAATTAAAAAACGATGATAATAAGGTAAATATATTAAATAAAAGAAATTTTTGTAAAAAACGGTTAATAAGTTTAATATTGATATCAACAATGAGCATTAACTGTTAGAAGGTCTTAAAATTTTCATATTTACAAATTGAATTTCAACTTGGGAACGTAAAAATCATTATGAATAAAAAATATTGCGATTCTTGTCAGAAATACCGTAAAGTATAAATAAATAAACGTATCTTTAGTAAAAGCAGATAGATTTTGATGCGAGTGACAGTAAAACTTCGCTGTTTAGAATTCAAAAATTTAATTCCAAAATGCAACAAAGCGCAACTGAATACGAGCTCGTATTCTTATTGAAATTGTCTAGTTATAATATCAAGGATTGTAATCAAGAACATACAGCGTTAAGGTCGAATTTAGGTAGATTAGGTAGTTATTTACCCAAAAAATTTGATTGTATATTCTATTAATTGAATTATCAAAAAGCTATGTATATTTATATCAGAACTTTTAAGTGCAAAACAAAAAAATACTATAAATTATATAATACACGAATATTGATCAATTAAAATTAACGTAGTAGTTTTGAATTTAAAAAATAGAGAAAGTATAATGGAAATTGATCTTAAATAAAATATATAATTATATTATAATGAATAAATCAATATTTTTTCTGTAATACACGATCACAATTTTGAAATGACTCGAATTATTAAAACGAAAAGAGAATGATAGTAACTTCAGATATAAGAATAGATAAAGCAAATTAAAGCTTTATTGTGGAAGAATGATAAGATATAAATTTTAAGGAGTTGCTTGTAATTAATAATGCCTTTACAAAATTTATTCAAATTTTTTGTAGAAGAAAATAAAAAACATTATTAAGTTTTTCTACTAATTTATCAAATACTATGTTAAACCTTGTAAAAATGCATTCAATCGCTTTTTGAGATTCGCATAGAACATATTAAAAAAATAACATTGGAATATTTAAACATATGTCAGTTTTTGAAATTCCTATTGCTAATAGTTAAAAATTTAATTATTCAATTGTTGCGAAGCTAATTTAAATGTATAGTATAGTAGTGACTAATTGAACTGAATTCGTCTTGAGTAATAAGATTTTGCTTTACATTAAAAGGTATTTAAGTGAATTATTTATTAAAGTCCATTAACGAAAAAATATTAAAAGTAATAAAAATTAGTGTTAGTCTGTAGAAAAATACATAAAAAATTCTAAGGATTAATATCTAGGAACTAAGGTATATGTATAATTCAAAGGAAATTCAAAATCATGTTTTTTCATGAGAATAAGATGAGTAATAATAAAAAGACATTTATACTATACTGTAACAAACACAAAGTACCTCGGCAGATAGTTTCATAAGATTCCAAAGAAGAAATTATGGATTACGGTCAGTGTGTCATGAAATATATTGAAACATTCCAGAAGATATACATACCATGTATATATATTCGTATAAATGATTGCATCGAATTTTATGAAATCTCATATAAAATAAAATAAGATTAAAGATGTATGGGATAAGTAAAAATAATAATACAAAAATTTCTTTCAATGACGTATATAAAAATCAATAAAGGTATATTACGTATAATATTCGGTGACGTACCTATTATTCATGATCACAAGATATTATTTATTAAGGTTTCTTTAAGGTATCTTTAGTCACGAAGACAAAGAATTCACATTAGCCGAACCATAAATATATAAATTCATATAGTTTGTTAAATATTTAAGAAAAAGGACATCATTAATGTTAATTGAAAAAGTATTTTCTCCTTTTAAAAGTATTCTAAAAAGTATAAAAATCAGGTAGAAAAACTGAGATGCATTATAATAAGGATGCAATTTAAAAAATGATGACTTCTCTAAATTTCGTAACTGTTGTAAACTTTCCAACATTGATTTAAATATCATTAACTATATTAAAATACATTTTTATTTAACATTCAGTTATTTTCATTAATAAAATTATTTCTATATGATTTAACTTGATGTAACTTAAAAATAAATATAGAATTTTAATAATTTATAATCATTTTCCGTAGTTACTTTGCATATACTCCGTTTTTACGTTTGATTAAGTAAATAATAATTTGATAGACGCATGAAGTTATATAAAGGATGTACCTATTATAACCTTTATCAAATTTAATTTATTTTTAGTTCTCGTAGAAAAACAATAATAAAATGTATCTGTTAAATTATATTGAAGAGATGTTAGTTTATACTATAGATATGATGACAATAATTTCTTCTTTTCCTTCCATAGCATATAATAAAATTTTTTAAATAAAATTTTTAGATGATAAATATTGAACATTTTTCGTGCAAATAAAAATTTAAATAAAAAATGGTAATAAGTTTAAAAAAAATTTATTTACCTTTATTCGATAATTAGTAATTGATAGGAGTAAGTATTGTTTAACTTAATACATAGTTCACACGTGCGTTTCATTATTTAGTTGCAGACATTGGATATTGTTTATATTGATTTTCAGATCATAGTAATGACGTGTCTTTCAGAATTGATATATTTATATCGTTTATAGTATGCGATAATGTTTATATGTACATACACATTATATGTAATTTATTTTGGCCAAGTGATACTGATAAGTCTGAATTAACAATTGCAATATATAACTTTATAGGTTAAGATAAGTTTTTGCAAAGTAGCATTAAGCCTCATTTATGTATTAGATTTATCTGTAAGAATGAAAAACTCTTGTACTTCCAATAAGACAATTTATAGAATATTTCATTTTCAGTTTAAAAAAATACCATGATAGTAAAAAGTAGCGACAATAGAGTCTAGTTTGTGAAGTTGGCTGAGAGAATTCGGGTCAGTCGTCGTCGTCGTGATGTTGTCGCTGCGTAGTGGACAACCACGAAGTAAACCCACGCGTGAATCTATCAGATGTTGATTTCCTTAGCTTTCGCGCCCCTTCGACGCCAGCAACGCAGGGGTTGCATTGTACGGATTAATCGAATCACTCGATTGGTCGATTAAACGATCTTCCTTTGCGTCATACGCGTGCATACGTATACGCGGAGCGAGAGACACTCGCTTCATAACATTGATTATTATAAAGCGTCGCAACGTAAATATATATACTCCTAAAATTTGTTTGTTCTTTCATATGTCGACAAAAAGGAGAGCAACGTTAATAAGATTAGAAAATTTTCGAATTTAATGAAATAGTTTTAATTTTTTTTTTAATACAGCAGACAAACTAATTAATTATTTATGAATATTTTTTGGATTTTTTCTGTCCATTGTCTGATTTACAAACGAGGATAATATCAAACGTGGAACATAGATTGAATGGTACTAAGGAGATAAATTTCTTCTGTTTAGTAACGATCCATATAAATTATAATTCAATTTAATAGCTTCTATTTTTAGATGTAATTGTTATTTACACATTACTAAGGCAAATCAAGCATAAATTATTTTAAATATTGCAAACTTAATATTCTAAAAACTGTAATAAAAATAAAAATAATTGAGAAATAAAATTCGATATCGAATCTAATTATAGCTTAATAATTTTACTGTTTAATGTGTAGTTTATGGAAAAGAAATTTAGGTAATTAATATATTTTTATTTAAATCCGATATATTTTTAAGGGGAGAAAATTAATTTTTTTTTTAACTTTAATATAGAGATATTAAATGAAATCTAAATCGATCTTTATAAATAAATTTTTTAAATATTTTTTAAACGCGTAAAAAGTAATAACATATATAAATTCAATTATTTTAATTAATTTCATTAAACACTGGAATAAAAAATGGAAATGAAAAGCATGTTTTCAAACTTTAATAAAGAATGTTTTGAAAAGTCTGTGTATGTATATTCAGTTTTTATGTTTTGCAGATATTTTTCTATTATAATTTTTTCTATACAAGTTGTGCACTAAATGCAATTACATTATTTCAGTTAATTATGAAAGAACAAAATATAATATTCACAATAATCGAATTAACTAAAAAAGATCATATCTTTATTTTTATTCCTTTATTAATACAAGTGTTATTTTGGTTATACTAAATATTACTTATTAATATTATTAATTTATAGGTATATAATCTTTATTACTATAATTACAAATAAAATTCCGTATATGCTTATTATTTTACTTCAATTATAATATAAAATTATAAAATTTATTGATTTTTTCCAAACTTAAAAAATAAATAATGGAAATTTCGCGTATTGGAATAAGTTATAATGGCCAAAATGTTTTTCTTTACCTTAAAGTATTTGTATATTTGTATGCAAGATTATACTAATTTAAATGTACAATCAAGTTTTGCAGTATATTTAGGTCATTATGAATTATTCGATAATTATTATTATTACAATTTAATAATTAAATTGGTTATGTATGGCTTTTAATACACTTTTCCAACATAAATTTGAATTATATTAGACAACGCTTGTATTAGACAAGATCAGTTCTTAATTTTCTTTAATTCGTGTGATATAATTTTACAAAATGGTAGTATTGTAATATTACAATGTATAATTCTTGAATACAATTATTAAATATTTTAGTAAAATTTTAGTATTTAATAATTAGTTTGACAATTTTTAAAAGAAAATATAATGAATATCTGACCTTCCAATGATCTTTGAAAAAATATAAAAAAATTATTTCTCATTAGAAAGAAAATTGTTGAATACTTTAAAAATTAAAATATAAGTTTAGATTTATGAAAAAGTGATAATAGGTATTTTCAAAAAAGTGCAAAGAACAATGTGCACGTTGAGCTTCATTATACTATAAATTCGTGTTAAAAGCAATCGAAAAAAGCGCAAAAATTCTGTTTTGCAGCTGCAGGCTTGTCAAAAAAAAATCAAGAACATCCATGAAAATAAAATAACTTGACGGATAAGCTGTATACAGCTCACGAGCCAATCAATTTATAGAGCTCTTGTGGCAATATAATATGGTTTCCCCCGGTACGCTCCTGCCTTCGTCACACGCCTTTCATTATATCAGCTTTATGCTGGCGAGGCACATATGCCAGCAAACAAGTAGACATAAGACTATTTTCACTCTCCATGATAAAGGTCAATGCGAAAAATAGAACACCCGGATATCACAACAGTCGCAGTGTGTTACCGTGGCGCCCTCGTTGAAATTTCAATGCTACAGGGCGCACGTCCATGGTGGGTGGTGGCGACGCAACGCATTGCTCCTGGCATTTGTAAGTCAATCTGAGCAAACCTGTTCAAGCTGCTCTCGAGCTCTGCCCCTTTTCCTACATCTTAGTGCATGCAAGTATATTGTCCTGTGCTATTTTTTGCATACATTCGATTTACACAGGCAGAGGGACGTCTCTTTAAATATTAACATTTTTTAATATAAGTTTATACTATGCTTTCGTGATGGTCTTAAGCAATCACAACTTGATATTTTATTTAAAATAGCATAAAATTGTTTGTGCTTTGAATATCAATTTACCTCATACGATAAATTTAAAATACGAATAGAAAAAAGTTTTTCAAATCCTTTAACGTTTATTTTTGCAAAGACTTATAAATTAGCAGTCGTTTACGTGTTTATAAATTTACCGATCATGTAATATTAATTTATTGCTTCAGTTACTCAAATAATATATATTACTGAGTAATTACATATATATTCGTAAAAATTTAAATATCCTAATGGAATTTACAAAAATCTATTTAAATATACATAGAAACATAAGAAATGCATACATATGCATAATCAAATCTAAGCAAACTACAGAAAAAAAAGATTCAAATCGAATTTAATTTATTTCAAACTTATCAATAAGATATAGTATTATGAAGTAATAATATAAATGAATTAAAATTCTTTGGTGATTTTAACAAGAATAATGCTTTTTAATAAATTGTTCTTAGTTTTTTCTTTTAATAATTAAATACATTATATCAAAAATAGGAGCAGACATCTTTGCAATAATATATTTTTTAATTTATTTGATTTTACAGATATAAGTAAATTAAATGTTTTAATAATAATAAATAATATTAGTAAATAATAGAGTTTATACTTAAATTAATTATATGGAGTCTTGCTCGATAAATAAACAATATTTATAAGACCTGTCTATACAATTTCCGAAATTTATTTCAAAATTTATTATCGCTAAATTAGTAATAAGATAAGGAGTCTAAAATTCTCTTAATTTATTTCAATGTTCTAATAATATATTGTATAATAATTATGCTTAAGCATTATTAACTTATTAATATATTATACATAACATTAAAAACATTAAAGCTACTTTTATAAAGTTTTGAACATGTCAATAGAAAAAATAAAACTAAAAAATTTAAGTTAGGTATGAGTCATTTTTTTCTCTTACTTTTTTAAATTGGAATAATAATTAAATAAAATGTTCAACTAAATTTATGTTTTAGTATTAATAAAATTTTGATATTTATAATAAAAATACATATGGTAAAATACTATTTTTAATTTACACAAATTACAATAAATATACTTATTACAGTACTACAAAATATTGCTTGTATTTGCATGTTAAAAATTTTCACTTATTTTAAAAATGACGCTGTTATTATTTTCTTCATATTCCAATGGAAAATATAGGATTTTTATCAGGTATTTAAAGTTATTAAATTACGAAAGTTATTTTGTAAATTAAATATTTTTACTCAAAACTTTTATTTTATATATTTTCAACTTTTTAATAAGTAATCATTTTCTTTTATTTATAATTTTTAATTATAAGTGTTTAATTTAATTATTTTCATCATTAAGTTAACAAATCTAGCAAAAAATTTAAATTTATAATTCGAATCTTATCAGATACTATCTTCATGTATGGATATATGTGTACGAATTTTCAATTACATATTTATGTATTTATATATTTAGTTAAATAATTTCTATAGTTTACGGTACGTATAAATATTTTATTTTCTACATGGAAAAATATTTCTTTTACTTGTTTAAAGAAGCACACAGGAAAATGCACACACATGCATAATATTTTATTCGTACCTTTTGAATTTGACAAAATGAAAGTCTTATTAAATTGGCTTTATCAAAATACTATTAATCGATAAAAACTTTCTGATTTACCATATTGCATACAAATTGAAATGTACTTTTATTATCTGTATAGAAATATCAAAAATAGAATTTAAAATCATCATTTTTTAACTAATTAATTATCAAGAGTACGATATTTCATTTTTACTAAAAATTTTAAAATTTTTTATTTTATATATAAAGCATAATAATTTTTTAATAGCAACTAAAATAAAATCTAAAAGTTTATTTATCTATTAAATTCCTTTTCATTCAAAAGTATTTTTTAACTGAATTCTAATTATTATCAACTGAATATAAAAAAGTATTTCAAATATATGAAATATAAGAAAAATTGTATCATAATGAATAAATTATTTTTTTATATTCTTTAAAAATACTAAATAATGTAATTCTATATTAAAACTCAAAATTATTTCAATATTTATTTATATTTACTTACTCTAATTCTAAGATAGCATTTAGGCAAACTTAACAAAAAGTAAATCAAAATTCGTTTCATTACTTTATCTATTTAAAGTTGTGTAATACATAAAAACATGAATACATTTAACTATAAAAGGTAATATTTTATTGCATTTACTATAAACTCTTGAATTATAATTATAGATGGAATAAAATATTAAGGATTTTAATGTTTAAGATTTCCCATATTAGAAAATAATAATAAATTTTGAAAATAAAAAAGAACTATAATTTAAATTCTACTATTCATACAATATTAACGTAAATAAAAACAAAATATTTATAAAAGCGGATATAATAATTTATTGACGATAGCCATGGGTAATTATTTTTCTATCATTTATATCCAATATAAATTTGAAGATCAGAATATAGCATGTTTAGTGTGTGACATAATATAGATCAAATTTTTCCCAATTATATCTAATAATACTTTTAATAATAATAGGTTAAATAAAATTAATGGTAGAAGAAAAACAAAACTAATTCATACGAAATCGATTCATAATTTATTCTTCAATTTCATGTGACTAATATTTATTATAAGAGAATATTCATTTTAGTATGTTATTCAAATAATTTTATAATGACAAAAATTTTATTTGTTTGAATAACATTTTCATTCTTTTTATTGAATAAAAATTATTTAAATTATCAATTTTATAAATTTTAACAATAAGTACTTATTTCATTTATATTTAATAAAAAATCATAAAATTGTACTTCACATACACAATTATACCTGTGTAAACATACTAATATAAAAATAGATAATATAAACGTTATCTTAATAAATATTAAAGTTACGTATATTTACACGAGTACTAATTTTTTAAAATCTGCTATATTAATTTATTATCTATAATACTGGATTTAATTAGCTACAATCTATAATATTGACCAATATTGGCTTCATTTTGAAAAAATAATTATTATATCTCGCTTTTACTTAGTGATTTACAATTATTTCACTTAAAAATATTAATATATTCAATTATTCTAAAAAAGAATTTTAAATTTACATTTATCTTTAAAAGAATTTATCTTTAATCAAAATAAAGAATTTATAAGGTACTTTGTAACATAGATAGGAACTGTAAAGTCTAGAAACTATTAAGTAAAAATATACAAAAATTACAATTAAGGAACTAATATAAGTTTTTGCAAAAAAAAAGTAATGAAATAATATCTTTATCGAGCGCTTTAGGTATGAAAAATATTTTCTTGGAATATCATATATACATTCATTTAGAATATATTTGTGAGAGCTTTACGCTTTTTACTACAAACAATCTGTAAGGAAGTTTATTTATTATCTAACTGTATACACATATAGATTGATAAATACACATCTATAAATAAATGATGATTTTTGTCGATGCTCTATACTCTTCAGTAAACCACAATCAATTTAATTTGCATTAGCATTTAAAATATTTAAAAATCCATCTCAATGATTGTTTATAAATTAAGATAATGCATTTCATACTATATGTTTTAGATTTTAGTTTAAATTGAATTTAAAACATCCTTATAAGCTTTTTATAATTTAAATCTGGGGGTAAATAAATTCAAATATGCGATTATAATTTTTTAATCGTAAATTTATTTTACTTTTTTCAGCATAAGTAAATGCATCATTTCAGTGAAAGATGTAAACAAAATGCTAATTTTAGCTCAAAATTCATAAATAATTGATTATCCAAGTAGCCAATCTCCTAAGTTATACACTATATTTTACATATTATGTGATAATTTTGATGAAAATAATAAAAGGGCATCTCTCTTTTAAAATTTTTCAATCAAGTTAGCTTTTATTATAAATTTCTTTCAGATTTTCATTTGCTATAATTTTTTTACATCTGTTTTTTCGTATATAATAGACATAAAAAATTTTGAGATAAAATTCATAATAAAATACGTATCTTTTTATTTTGGTAAATTATATAATGAGTAATACTTGGTGGAATTTGAAAAGAAAATGTATAATACCGTTATATTCAAAAATATCTAATCCGTATAATTATTGCATCAATTATTGATTTTTTTAAAAACATTTTATAAAGTAATTTAAATGCTCATGAAAATAATGTTAAAAACTTAATTTAAAAAATTGAAGGATAAAATAAATCTTTTCAAATATCTAATTAAAAGTTAAAGAATTTTTTTGATGAAAAATATTATACATGTATTGAAGAATAATAATAAAAATAAGTTTAATAAAATTAATAATTAATTGTCACATTGTATTAATTTATAAAATGGTAAAAACTTCATATTTTTATTTATAGTTATTTGTAAAGAACTATTTTTTACCTAATATCAGCAGGTTATATACAACCATCAATTTTATAATATTTAGAGCTACTGTTATGTATTATTACTTGTTTTAAAAGTATATACCGAAAAATATGATATTGAAAAAAAATTAAAAAAAAAAATTAAAAGAGAGAGAGAGAGGGTGAAAGAGAGTAAAATGGAAAATGTGGCGCTCTTGTTCACTTATTCCAACTCAAGCAGCAGTGAACAAGAAAGGAGAAAGAGAGGTGGCACGCGCAATGCGGGTATTGATTCACGGCGAAGTCAGCGGCAACGAACAAGCAAACGTCCTCAAAGTATAGAAAGGAAATTGTTCTTTCATATATATCTAGCTCATCTTTTTCTGTGCCGTTTTGTTTATATTCCCCTACAATAGTTTTTTTCAAAATTTGATTTTCTAATCTTATTTATTTCATCTTGTTCTTCAATCGCTCAATAGTGACGAACAGTACAAATCTAACCCTTCTTTAAAATTTTTTCTAATTAAGTAAAGTAAAAAGATAGTTTCTCATGTTTTTGTAAAAATAATTCTTACAAAATAAGCAATGAAAATAAGTAGAAATAGAGACATTGGTGTTATTTAACCGACTATACTACAAAAGTTTTAGAGAATCGATTTTTCGGCCCTTCCTGTACTTCCTTCTCTTTCTCTTCCACTCTCTCTATCTACATATCTCTAACTGTCATTTCCTCTTACGTTCTTTCCTCTTATTTTTCTTGGTTTAGCTTTTTCTTTTAAAGAAAAAATTAGAAAGACATAAAAATGATAAAATATGTTTGTCTTAATACTTTCATGTATTAAAAAAAAATTGTATTTGATTCTTTTAACTTTTACATTTATAAACAACAGCTTATATTACAAAAGATAATATATTATAAAATCATATTACACAAGAATTTCACGTAAATATTCTTAAAAAATTGCTCTTAAATAGAAATTAATTTCTCGAACCAAATTATATATATCCAAGAATCACGAAATTAGCTTTAACTATTATTATTATTAGTGATATTTACTAAAGAATTTATTACGTTATGTATGATATAATAAATAACAACAACCAAGCTAAAAATAAAAACTGGCAGATACATAATTGCAAATAAATCAATAAAATTGAAAGACAATATATGTAAAAAAACGAGAAAAATGTGTATTTTATATATTTGTAACATTTGTATATTCAATAGCGTTCTTATATACACAAAATTTACCCAAAAAATATAAATCTTTCATTGTTGTTGTATTTATTAAACTCAATTTTATCAATTGTCCGCTTTGTAGCATATCAGTAGTACGAGCTTGGTTTTATCAGACAATTTTATGGATGCCGATCGCCATCTATTATTTCTTAGTATCTTGAAAGTCGATAAATTAGGAAAGTCAAAACTTGAATTATCGATAATAGATAAAAGTGGATTGATAAATTTGTGCTTTACAACATAAAATTTTCTATTCTCATTATTAAAACATTGGTCCTATAAAACGTAAAAGATAATACAGTATAAAAATAACAAGATATCATTGTTAAAAATATTTTTAATGATTTATTTTTCTTTTTACTGTTGGCTAAAATATTTACTATTCCTAATTAGTATTCAATTTTTATATAAAGCTATTAAATATTGTTAAAAGATAAAAAATACAATGCATTGATAAATCAATAAAGTTTTACAAAAATTATCTACAGTTTACAAATATATATCGATAAATTTTCTCTCTACTATAGTAAGAGTCGATAAAGTCACAAGCTGTAATTTTTATATCTGCATTAGGAAAGGAGAAAACAAATAATTTTATTGATTAAATATTGTACTGATTATTGAAAAATATCTTTAAAAAAGTAGTACGTTTTACTTTGTATAACACTTATTCATTTAAATAATATTTAAAAGTATATATTTAAATTCATATTTAATTCATTATGTTATTATTTGAATACATTATCTTCAATTATTATTTATGTATAGATTGAAATTTAAATGAATATTATATCGACAATAAAAACGTTATTGACATAAGACTTTGAATTATACTATAAATATATAAAGGAATTTATAAAAAACAAATTTATTCTTTATAACATAAATATTTTTAATAAATAAATAATCTGCAAAATAAATTCATATTTTCAAATAAATAGTAAGCTCAAAAAATAATAAGTTCATTTTTTAGTTAAACGATTAAAACATTTTATAGAAAAAGAGTAATAGTTTTTGTACTTATAAACATATATTAATTTTAAAGCAGTAAACGTTTTATTATTATTAAATTATTTTTTAGGAATTTATATATCTTCGTTTAATATTTTCTCAATATATATTATAAAGATGTATTCAAGATTTTGGACAATAATGTAAAAAAGAATAATGAAAGTTTTTTTAATAAAAAATTTTATTCTACAAATATATTAGAATTAATATAAATTAAAATTAATTTTTATTATTATAATCATTACTAAAATATTATATGTATACTAAACTATTTTCCTTAATCTAAACAAATTTCAAATTAAAACATTATTTTTATAATTTATAATGTACATAAAATTTAAAACTTTTTTTAAATTTTAATTACAACTAATAATGTTGAAAAATGATTGGAATTTTAAAATAATCAAAAATTTACCCAATAGAATAAAAATTGTAGTATTTTTTTTTTAATTATTAATTAAAACTTATGAGTACATTAGTTGATATCGGGATTTAGAAAAAAATAAAAATGTATAAATATATTTTTATATCTTTTACTTTATTTGCTTAGGGTCTTTAGTTGCACTCAGAAGTTAAAATATAAACGAACCTGTTGAACAAAGATATTCGACAACGAAAATTAATATAAAAAAAAATATGCTAAGAAATCTACGACCGGGCTTTTATAATTACCTTGTCTCAGCCTTTTTCTCTGTTCTGCTCTCATCTTAGTTTAGTTCCTTAATTTTACTTGTAACGGTTACATTATTTAGCATTCCTACGCAACGCACTTAAGTTTGAAGCTTTTTGTTATAAATTCGAAAAAGTTTAAGTCGTATATTTTTTAATTTTTATTATATCTCGTTTTACGCTAACGAATCTACAACCAACTTGATTTTTAATTTATTAACGTGTCGTGTCCGCCTGAAATGCGATTATTAAACTGCGCAATTTTTGGCAGTGCCCTAGACATAAAAAATCTCCTGTATGTTATAAAAGGAGGAAGAAGCTATTGTATACTAACTAATAAGCAAAAACGCGCTTCACATCCCAAAATTTTACTATTTCTCTTTATCATGGCCATAAGAGAATTCTCCCGTGCCTCTCATTCATTCACGCATCCGCGAGTTCGAGATCGCTACTTTCCTTCATACAGGATTCTGGGAGGAAACTTAACCTCTCTGCAAAGTCTTGACGGACCTGGATAACAATAACATTGCTCATCAGGTCAAGTCTCTTTACGATTCCATTTTTTTTATCCTTCTGGGCTGGTCAGCTTACCAGGTTTTTTCGTTGGAGCACCTATCACAGATCGCGACCCTGGATTTCGAAGGATTCGCAATCTGTGAAGCCCTGCGTTGTGGAGGAGTCAGATAAGAAGATGGGAAAAGGAGAATCGGAAGGAATCAGAGAGAGAGAGAGAGAGAGAGAGAGAGCGAGAAAGAGTGAAAAGCAGAAAATAAAACTCGATGCGTAACAAGTATACTATATAGAGTACATGAATATGAGTACGGGATAGAGACAGACACAGATACTATGAAGTAGGGTGAAAGAGAATAAAGTAGTTGTAACCGATCGCGTCGCGTGAATTCGATAAATTTCGAGGAAAGAAAAAAAAATTGGGAGATAAATCAAATGAGGTGGTTTTGCTTCAAGTGTTTATTTTTTTAGTTTTACAGACGAAAAATTCGTACTACTTTCTCAACGCAATTATCGAAAGAAAAAGCTGTCAGTTCGCCACGAGCTGCCGTATTTAAAGATTCTTGGCGGTAAAATTTTATGTTTATATTATTTCTCGAGAGCGCGCGCTTAAGACCATACATCAAGAATTTGAAAGCAGATACATCCCACCTACAAGGCCTAGCAATTCTCGCTCTTAATTGCTATACAATCAGGCCTGATACCACGCGCGTATGTTGCCGATCGCCTTTAAACTATCCGCCTATTTTTACGTCCGCTGTATGAGCACCTTCATTTTATGTGCTCGCAAACGTTTTAATTTAAACCTTACTTATTTATGCAATATTTTCAGGCTGGTCGTTACGCTCTACTTCGACCTATGCCCAGATGGTTCGCATGCCTCGCTCGTCACATTTTCAGGACCGTTTCCCTGGGGCTGGAAAACCCCCGATGAGCTGCCGGGGGAAAAAGACCCTCACATTGTTATCGGATTCGAGCGGGTTTCTGGTTTATAACTAAATATCGCAAATTAGGTTTAATCGTTGTTTACTAACTAACTATTTATACCATTACTTTCAACACTACTGAATTAACTACGACGCGAGACGCTAACGTTCACCTACGAGATTGTACACCCGCGAGTTCGGCCGAGATCCATATTTAACTTTCCGACGCAGCCCACCCCATTTTTGGTCTTTGCTAAACGGAGCTGGTGCACGTGCGTGACGGTCGAAATTTCCTGCGGGGGATCTCTGACACCCACGACGATGGGGCTTACCCCGCCCGCGAACATCACGGATATTCGACTCCTACCCTTGCGAGGGGTCCGCGACACGTCCACGGTGACCAGTCCCTGACGCGGGAGCGCGTGAGTGGAAAGGAGAAAACGAGTACCCTGGCCAGGGAGAATGTTAGTGAGAATACGTTCAAGTGAGAAAGACAGCGACACAGGTGGAGAAACGAAGCGCGCGAGTACGAGAGAGAGGGAGCGAAAGGATGGAAGGAGGGGAGGTGCAGATATCTTGCTCGTACTCGCGAATATAATCCCCAACGTCATGGGCCTGTCGCACCCGTGCTGTGTTGTTGTAACTGCACGGTATTGTTTTCTTCATCAATTATTTCGAAGGACAACTTAACTACGTTTCGGACTTGATAATGTTATCTGCGCGATGTGCCTTGCCTACTTTCCTCGCACGCTTTCTCGCTTTGCATCTACAATTTTCTTCCTATTTTGCGCTTATTTCGGCAGGCCGATAAGTGTATCGGCTACAGTGGTAGAGTAATTGAATGAAAGAGAGAGAGAGAGAGAGAGAGAGAGAGAGAGAGAGAGACAGTGAAGTAGGGAAAGAAAGATTCCAAACAAAATCATGCTCAATTCGTTGGTAACGCTGAGTTGTCAACAGTTTAGCATCAAACAAATATTTCTTAGAATTTTTAAATTTGTATTTTTTTAAATATTTGAAAATATGTTCGAATTTATCCTCTTTGTTTAATCAACGAACGAGCATTTATATGTATATATTAACATAGCATTATTCCCCTGGTTAGCGCACAATTCAAGCCGTTGACTTGTTTCTTTCTTTTGTTTATCGCGCGGCCTTGTACTCAAGAGTCTTTAGTTACGTACTATTCTAGTTTTTATTTAAAACAAGTTCTTGAATTTAGGAAAATTTTCGTATTTTTTTCGATGTAATTTTCGTTTTAAGTCTCGCCAGGCGTCGTCTACAGAACATACTCTATTTATTGAAATAAAAATTGATTTGTTTGATTATTTTATTGGCAATAATATATAATTGGAATATATCATTCAACTTAAAAAATGAAATAAAAATAGTTTGACAGATAAACTTAAAAATTACAAATTTTTAAAACTTATAATTTTTTTTTAGAATATACAAAGATAAATTGTAGCTGTTAAAAAGTGATTTAAAAAAACATTAATTTTAATGCTATTAAATTGTGTAAAAAATACCAATGGCACTATTTGGTGTAAATAAAAAATTATTAAAGTTTCGGATGATGACGGAGTAAAAACATAGTATATAATTATTTAATTTCTTTAAAAATTAAGATCATAAAAATAATTAATTTATAAGTAAAAAAATTTTGTAAATCTATTAACAACAAGTTTTTAAGAGAGTATTTTTATAAACTATAAATATCAAAATATTTAATATAAAGAAAGGAAACTTAAAAAAGGTTAAACTTATAAATCTTTAACTACTATTATTCTAATACATATTTATTCGAACTAAAGTTATTTGAATGAAAAATTTAATATATTCTAAAACTTATTATTATAAAAGTTAGACTTCTATTACATGTATAAATAATAAATTATAAATGTATAAGATTAATTCAAAAAAATTGGAATTACAATTAGGCAATTTGTACAATAAACGTTAAAAATTAAATTATAGATTTAAATATTAATAACTAAACCTAATATTTATACAATGAAAAATCTTACATATTAGTATGAAAAAAATTAAGATTAATATTAAAATTTACAAAATTGTTATACAACATATATATTAAAAATATTTATTATTCGATAGAGAAAAAATTATATAATAAAATTTAAAAAAATTTTAAGCCTGTAAGTAAGAAATATTCATTTTTATGCGGAGAGAAAGCTTGTACAGTTATTAATTTTTCAACGTAACAAAGCGACTCATAAATCAATTAAATATCTCTGAGAAAAACAATAATTTTCCAAAAAATAAATGGTTTTTAAATTTAATATTAGATTTTGTGTTAAATTTAATTAGTTTATGGTATTTTAAATACTAAAGTGAATTATCTAATATTTTTCATGTTGAAAACTTAAAAGGATTGTTTTATTTTTTTTCATGTCAAAAATATTAAAAGTAATATTCATATTTTATATGATAGTAGAGTTCTTCTATCAAATCAAAATCAAATTTATAATGAAAGAACAGTATGAACACTAGAATTTTCCTGAAAACAAAGAGTAAAAGAAGATGGAGCAACTCACATAATGTCTCCCAGCTTGAGTCTCGTTTGGACAAGGGCGCAATTTTTGTGATCACTAGTATCGACGGCCCTCCTTCGTCTCGTATATCTTGGTGCCCCGGAGGGTAAACCCTCAACTGGTGCACCTTCACGGTTACTAATGCTCGTACCCTTTCGCACCATCGGACTACTACCGCGACGACGAGAGCATATATGTCGACTTCCCACGCTGCCCAACATCCTGCAACAATTAATGCAAAATAGCTTTTTTAGATTCTACATATGTTAAGAACTATTTTAACTCTCTTAAATAACTTTATATTTTATATTTTACATTGTTTAACTTTATATTTTATAAAATTAACTTTTTATAAATATTTCAGTTTCTTAAAATTATTATACTACTTTTTAAGCTCTGAATATAATTATAGTATTATTCAATATTTACAACTTACATAAATATTAATTTAACTTTTCCATATTTCCATAATATCTGAATAATGCTGAAAATTATTTTAATTTTTTAATTTTTTAACTACATGATACACTCAAAAATATTTAAAACTATGAATATCAAGTATTAATTTACATTATTAAGAATAAATCGTCCATAATTATATAATTTTAATTAATTATTAATACAAATACGTACTCCTATAGTATTTATATTAAATGTATACCAAATGTTTATTATCATTTTTAAATCATTTTAAAATCTTTATATAAGCAACTACTGACAATTTTTTATTGATTTAAAAATTGAATTTTTTACACCCTTAATATAATATATATTTCATGATAAAACTATCATGCTGAAAATTTTTTTTAATAAATATGTTGAAACCCAGAAAAAATGCAATAAATCCTACTTCTCGTCCCTGTATAAAATATCATAATTAAAATTAAATTGATTTAATTATTATCTTACGTAAATTACTATGTTCTAAAAAATTATATAGTGAAGAAAATTTCAACCTGAAAGAAAAAAACAAACAATATTTGTTAAGGATTATAAAAAATTTAATGCTAATTCCGAATAAATAGTATTGTGTTAATGTCTTATACAATTTTATAATAATATATAGTAATTTAAAAAATTAAAATGTAATTTTTCCACGCCATATGATCAATACTCTGTTGGCGTTAAAATTCATATTCATATTTAATAAAAGGTAATTTTTTTTAGTAACAGATACATTCAAATTATTAAAAAAATTTTAATAATCTTCTTTTTTCAACAAGAAGTTTCTCTTAAATCTAATATATCAATTAAAAGAAAAGAATTCACAATTACATCGATGTACATTAATTTTTTAAAGTCAAATTTTCTGTTCTTAAAATAAGATATTTGTTACGAACACGAATCGCGGTGAGGATGATGATCGGGGTGCAGTAAAATAGAAAAAAATTTAAATTGTAATATATATTTATTCTTGGCACTTATAATTGCAAAAATAAGGGAGGAGAAGTAGCTTGCGATCTGATATAATAACGAAAGCTAAATGACATGTGCTCGTGCCCGTTTATTCATATTTAATAATAATAATTAATAATAATTTTAGAGCAAACATATATTCTATAGATTATTATAAATATTCATATAAATATTATATTAAGAATATTTTTTTTTAAAATAACATTATGCATTTATTATGCATTTTTTAGACAATGATAATTTAATAAATCAATTTTTAATGTGATTATAGGTCTTTATGTCTAAATAGATCGTATCAACAAATCATATAAACACTTCTCCAAGTGAATACATTTTGATATATAAAATTGAATAATTTAAAAATGAATATCATATCAAACTTGATGTATTCCGGGTATTACATATAATTGAAACCGTTAAATTTAAAGTTTGATCATATCAGTTTTAAAGCCATTTTATTAAAAAAGTAACTTCTGGATATTTCGAAAAAATGTTATTACATAGTTCAATTTACTTCACACGTTATCAATTGAAAATAAATTTAATATTTTTATGCTTTCTGTCAATATATTCTTTAACTATTTCATCCTAATACCATTTTCCGTTATTGACCTGTTTACTTTCAAAACTTATACATGCTACTTTTTCCCAGAAATTTTTTTACTTTTTAAATATTTTTTATAGAATCAAATTTGTTGATTAATATGCACAGGAAAATAAAATTAAATTAAATAGTTATCCTTTTTCCTCTTATATTTTTTTACATTTTGATAAAGAATTAATTTTTTGTGTTATTATTCACACTTTCAAAATATCATAATAATATTAGAAATTCTTTTTTCAGATTTTCATATAACCAATTCTATCAATCTTTTTTTAATTTTATTTCAAATTATTAATTTATTATTCACAATGTGACTATAAAAATTTAGATCAAACCTTATTTTCCACTTAAAAATATTAATAAAACATACATTTGATCCTAATATCAAAAACCTCAAAACCAAATAAATTGAATTTAAATATTCTATTCCAGTACTATAAAATAGTATTAATAATTGTTGCAAATGTTACATCATTTTTAATTTTATTTTTTCTATTAAAAAAGTTCAGCAAATACTCATCAATGTGAAGAAATCAGATTTCCTACAGAGAAGTTTATTATTTTACAACTTCACATAACATTGTTGACAAATTTTTAATTGTTTAGCATATAAATATTTATTTAACAAAAATATTGTATGTACTATTAACACCTGTAGTAATAAAAATAAAACGTTTAAAACTGTTTGTTTTTCTGTTAGTACTACTTCGTTTGTACTACTGGCATTACTAGTATATTGTCTAAGATTTTTAATTTAAAATTTACTTAAATATTTCATTTTTATTTATATATTTTCAAAAATATACTATATAAATAATATTTAAGAAATTATTTAAATACATAAAAAATCTAAATTATTAGATATCATTAGCAGTCATAATATAGACTATTGGTTTCATACATATTTTAGTGATATAATCTTTTCAAATTGTTTCAACATCAATATTCATTTAAATTTCAATATATCTAAGAATTAATTAAATGAAACATTAAATACTATTTCGATAAAACTTTCAAATAAAAATTTAGTGCTATAAAATAATATAATTCATATAATATAATATATCTAAGTAGTAGTATCATATTACAAGAATGATTTTTTGTAATATAAATCACTTAAGATATATATATAGAATAAGATAGTGATACACAACACATGAAAAATGTATTTTCTTTATGTGCTGGATTCCACAAAATTAAAATATTAATTTTTTTATTTAAAAAAATGAACTTATTTTATAAAACATTTTTTTTTTACAAAAAGAAAAAAGTTTTATATTTTAGTTATTTTACATTTACAACTTTTGCTGATTTTAATTATAATAATTTGTGTTAGAAATTTATTCTTAAACAAGTTTTACGAGAAAAAAAACAAAATACACCGTTCTGCGCAAGTTTTGTCGTCTACTTTATGAAAAAAGTACGCACGTACATACACATTAGCTTTTACACTCCATATATATTATGTCTTTGCTTCATACAAAATTGACTATAAACTTAGAAAATGTATTAAACGAATTATGATTTTTAATTTTAATAACACATATATGTTTATTTAATCAATTCTACTGTATTTGGTGGGTAATCATTATCAAATCATTATAATAATAATGAATACTCTTAGCTCAATGTAAAAATAAAATTATTTTGAGAACAAAGAAATGAAAATGAAAAAACTAGATATCCTACATAAATATGAAAAATAAAGAGAGAATCTTTTACAATTTGATTCATTTATATTTGTAGTTTTTCTTAACATCAATTCTTAAATAAATAGATAAAAGCTCCGAGAGAAAATAAAAAAGGAATCCAATATATATTTACTCTTTCTAACTGTCTCTTTAGCTTTTTATGACTGAGTTGGTTTAGAACAAACTGAATACAATGAAATTTAACAGTCCTCTAGTTCGAGCGTTTTAGTGAACAGCAGATTGAAATTTGACTTTCTGATTTCATCCACTAGTCATTGAAGCTATTCACTCATCAATGCTGTAGAAACGACACGCTTTACGTTGTTACTGAATCATGCAATCAATGAATCGTAGCTTTTCATATTTAAAAATTTTACTTTCATACTATGCTCCGCGCTACATTATTTAATTTAATTTTTTATTATATAAAAAATATAAAAAAAAAACTATTTGAATAAATGAAATTCATTTATAATATTATTATTAATGAATTAGTTTCTAAATAAATTTCTTTTTAAAGAACTTAAATTTTAATATTATTTTATATTTAATAGATCTAAAATATAACTTAAAAAATAAATTGAAACATTAATTGAAATCAATACAGATCACTCGTATAATATGAGTAAATGTACGTGTCAATCACTTGCACGCCAATTCATAAATATTGAATATTTATAAAAAGCTTATTGTAATTAGCCTTGAATAAAATTAGTTGAAAATAAAAAACTATCACAGCTAAATGTAAATATGCATCTGTATAATAACCAAGTCAATAGATTTTTGTTCACGAAATGGATGATTTGAATCAATAGCGTGTAAATGTATCCAGGATTCAGGATATTCATCAAGCTTTCTTTGAATTGACTCTTGAAACGTTCCGATAATAAGGTTCTCATGAATAACTCTAAATAGGAATATGTTTGTAGAAAACATAAACCGTATAAAGGTGCTTTCTGTAACGTGAAAGAATATTATGGTCTTCGGATTTTTAACAAAAATTTTCAAAGCTTTGTGAAAAATTCTTAATCCTAACATCATTTTGGATAGCTACTATATCTTTGGCAATCGATTGTAAAGTAAACTGAAGATCTCTTTTATAAGGTAGTGAGTCGCGAAGTGAAAAATTGTCTTTCCTCGATATTGCATACTATAAGTGATAAGTCTTATTTAAGCATTCCTTATTGTTAAATTTAGATTAAAAATTACACTTTAAATCATAGATCTAACCTAAAAAAACGTTAGTTGACAATTTTATCTGCTATAGAATACTGACAGTTCGGAGCTAGTAAGCGTTTCAGTCAATATCTGGACATTGGCTGCATTGTGGAGAACAATATCAGCATTTTAACTCTAAAGTAAGTAAATTATACCTTCCGTAAATCAGCTTTTATTACCTTTGCAAGTTATGAATGCTCTACGCATTATGGAAGGGCAAAAATAACAGCCATGATTCCAAAATCAATGATCTTATTTCAAGATAAGGTTGGAAGTTGCATTTTTTTTAATATGCGTTCCAACTATGATTAGCACTATTGATATATCCCACGTAAATGTTTATTCCACCTATATATAATTGTTTGAAGATTTTGCCAAGGGTACGTTAGCAGTATTGAGTAAAGTTCCTTTGACTGGGATGGCAATTCGCGAACTCAGTCTAAACTTTATTGGAATATCCTCGATTTTAAAGTATCGGAAGAAATTTTAGAGAAGAGTTTTAAGAATTCTATTGCATAAAGCATCATATGATCATACTTCAAATACAATTTTAACATATTCTGCAATCCTTAATTCTGTAGACATGAATAATAGAAGATCATCTTTTTTAATAGTGCTATTTCATCCAAGCCTGAATAAATTCTAATTTCCCATAGTTGACAATGTGTATTATCCATAGCTCTTGGCATCCATAGATTGCTCTTGGATTTGTCAAGCCGAGCGCATTAACTTTTAATAGACTTTCATGAACTGGATATCTGTGTTTGAGAGAACTTTGATCAGCATGCAAATTATAAGTGGAGGTAGAATGTTGATTAGGCCCAGGAACTTTTCATGATTATCATTTTTAATTTTTTTAAAGAAAAATACAAAAGATTAATTCTTTACTTCAGTCACCAGCTTTAACTTTACGGAAAAACCGTTAAATTTCTCATTAAATAATTATAATTTTAAGAAATAATAAAAAGAAAATTTATTGTCTTTTCAATGCATACTACATTGAGATAATAAATCTCAATATAAATTAGATTGGATAGACAAACAATAGAGCAGATTTATAAGAAGCTCCTTGTAACATAGCTCTCGTAATTTTTAATGAACTGTAATTGTATTCATTAATTTTAAATATATGGAAAAATATATTTATTTATAAAATAAAAAGTCTTGAAATTAATTAATTATCCATTTTTCTATTTATTTTAATAAAAGTGATTACATAAAACTATAAACGTCCGAGAAATTACTACCATTGTAGCTATGAGTTTAAAAAATTATTAGAAAATTTATTTTATCATAGATGTATTATTATTCTTATATGAATAAATAAATAAATATATAAATAAAAACACAAAAATTCTGTACTTACACTGATTGAACTTTGATCGATAAAATACAAATTTTTTAGCGCAACAAAGACCTCTTTTATATATACGTTCTTTAGAGTTTACTTATAAATACACTCATTTCTTTATTTAATACTTCTCCTATATTAAATCTCAATATACCAAATAAGAATAAAATATAATTATTCGTAGTCACCAAATTAAAAAATGTAGTTATTTCTCAAACGACATTGTAACGATCTAAAAGTTCATTTATTACTTTTCTCCCTTAAGTTAACTCTTTATTGTTCAAAATAGCAAAAGAAAAACGAAATCCGAAGAAGTACTCAAAGAACAAGACAACGATGATTTAAAGCAAAGTAGTGGCGTGGAAACAAAAGAAAATCAATTTCCATCATAATAAAGTGAGCACATATTTTCCAAATTAAATTGTGGTCTTTCTAGTAGCTTAGCGAATTAAACGAGCAAATCCACTAAATAGAGTTGAACCAACGACCGCACACACGACGAATATAAGATTTGTAAGTCGGCTCCTTCGTATTATTTGATAGACTCGCTGTTTTTCTGGTTGCTTTTCTACTTTATCTGCTTTTCAATAAATCTTCCTTTCCTCATAATAAGTTCTGCATGAAGTCTCTTAATCGGCTCGCGCACATGAATGAACGTTGCACGCAGTCCATCTCCTTGTACCTAAGTAAAATAAATTCTTTTATGTTGAACACGAGCAAATACTCGATGTTTTTTAGTTAACAATAGCTGTAAAACTATTAAAACTTTTGGCTTATGAATATTTATATATACCGCACACGCACGCATGTAATTACACAAATACTTTAAAATTGTATAATGTAGCTTTTCAAATTTTTCTTATAGAAGTAATATTTAATTTTAAAAAGTTCAGTAGTCTTAGACAGAGTTATTATACATAAATCGAAAGAGTATTACATAGTTTTAAATTTATCGCTATTCGTTAGACGCATAAAAGCTGGATTATTATTACAATATTTATCTAATATTGTTAAAAAAATTTAATAAAGCTGTTATATCGTGTACAGACCTTTATATATTTTTGTTTTATTATAAAAAATAAAAAAAGACTTTATCATAATGTTCGAATAAAACTAGTAAGTGCTTAAGAAATTCGAGCAGATCTATGTAAAAAGATGAAATGAAATGTCACGTGATTGTGTAGTGACTCTTCTTTTGAGGCGACACACAAACAATTGCGTGATCTCAGCATGCGACTCTAGCAAGAAGCAATTTTCTAACTTCATTAGGAAAGTTCGTAGCGAACAGCAACCATGCGATAACTTACAAGTATAGCGTAGCGTTCTTATGCGTGAACGCTTTTATGTATGTACATCAAGGATGTACCTCTTTGCGAAACATTAATGATTTATGAGATGACGTGGTCGTTATCCGTTTCAACGAAAGAGAGTGCGCAGAGTAGATATGATGGATAGCGTTAATTTGTGGTTATCCGAGTACGATGATGACATGCTTTCTCGATGGCTTTGGATTAGTAATAATAGGTGAGAGGATGAATCTCTTTTTAAGGAATTACTGTGCATACGAAGCTTAGCACCCCTCCAACATTATTCTACATATATCGATGTAATTAGCGATTAAAAGTAATAAGACTATAAGCATATTCTTCGAGTTGCATTCCGATAGTTATCTTTTAGGAAATATAGCTCTATATTTTGTTTATTTCTCCATTGCTTCGTGAGGCATTTTGTAGCAATGAAGATTATTGAACTTATGAATTTTAATATTAACGAAACTAGATCTGTATTTTATGCAATATTAGTTTCATTAGAATAAAATAAAATTAGGACATAGAAAGATAATTATTATGTATAGGAATATTGCAAATAGGTTATTAAGCAAAATTGAAAATTAATTTTATCAACTTCGTTAATAAGCTATATTTGAAAATTCTTCATGAGTTGAAAATCAGCTATCTTCCAACTTCAATTTATTAAAAGGATACGATAATTAATAAAAGTTAATCGACTAAAATTCGATTTGTTAGAAGAGAAAATATTTAATATTTATATATAAATAAGAATAACTCAAACTTTTATATTCCATTAAAATAATACGATATTATTAAACACATTAAATGTAAACTTTTATCCAATCATAAAAATCTATTATTATCATTACAATGTAAAAAAGTATGAGAAAATAATTTTTCTCCGAGAATCTTAATGAAATAAAGTGTGTACGAAATACTTTTTACTTTAAGTTTGAAAAGTGGATATACATGCTTTACTAAAACATAATTTTTTATAGAAATTTTTTAAGTCATTATAAAATATTTTTTGGACATGATGTTTAAAAAAAAATTTCGTATGTATTTTTGTGAATGAATTGTTTCCAATTTTTAATAAAATATTAATCCTGCAGATAGCGGTTTCACATTCGAATTTCATTCTGCATTCACGCAAATGCAACAGTTTCGTGCAACAACTACGCTTTGATATTTCGTAAATGCATGCATTCGGAAGTGATTCGTAATTACCCAAGCTTCTACACATGTATAATTACATGATGTATTGTTTTTGAGCTTTGTGCAGAAAATTTAATCAATTAACTTCGCAATGCCCATGCGTGCATTCACAGTAAAATTAAGACGTATAAGTAATTCGCAATTTGTCCTTTGACATCTATTTATTTAAAAAAAACTTAGAAATTATAACTTGATCACATCAGAGTTTATAGAAATTAATTAAAATTAATTAAAATTGATTTAAAAAAGTATGTACTTAAGCAATAAAATCGAAGGTCTGCTTGTTCCTGTAATAACTTAACTAATATTCCAATTTACAGTATGACATACCAATTACGAAATTTTGTACAAAAATGTGAAATAAAATTTACATACGTTATTACACGCACAAAATTTACACATTAACGTTTTTAATTATTCAAGATTTAACGTTAATTTTCAATTGCAAAATGTGACAAGTACAACTAATTCTTATTGGAATATCATCCGCGAATAAATAATTTATGATTAATCTCATTATAAGATACTTCAATTGCAATTAGATATTGGCAATGACAAGTGCGACAGTGATAGAATAAAATTAAAAAGCATATATATTCCTTGTAATATTTTACTTTAACTTCAATGATTTTCGAATCGTTTAAATAATAAGACGACAACTTGACATTCATTTACATTATCCTCATTATATATACGTATTTTCTTAATAATTTTATTGGCAGATCATTCACCAATAACATGAAGAATGTGATTTTTTTATTTATCTTAATTATTATCAGCTCGTTTTATGTATTAAAATATATACCATTTGCTGCAAACTATGAAGGGTTTAAAGTAAAT
Source organism: Platyscapa corneri (assembly GCA_018907185.1). Lineage (NCBI taxonomy): Eukaryota > Metazoa > Arthropoda > Insecta > Hymenoptera > Agaonidae > Platyscapa > Platyscapa corneri. Next base: position 2,842,866 of record JACCHW010000004.1, read on the forward strand.
GCTAAATTAAAAAGATTATTTTTATAGTAATATTTTATTTCAATACTAAGGAACTTGTTCACTTTTAAGATTAAATATTATGAGTTCTAGCAAGATTAGCTGTGCAAAAAATTAATTACAATGAGTCTTTTATGTTACTGTATTTTTAAAATTAATCTTAATTTTAAATAAACTAATTTTATCAATTAAATGAATTAATTTAATTAATTTTATCACAGTAAATAAAACTAAAATCGAAGATCATAAAATAGCTGCTCACAATAAAATTAATATAAAAAATTAGTAAATAACGATTGAAATAAAAAACTGCAGAATAAATAAATATTTAATTTATATTTAGAAGTTTCTTCACAATATTGAAAAATTATAAAACGACAAAGCAATATATACTATATATATAATATAAATTCATAACAATAAATACTTCTTTATTTATAGAGCTAACTTTTAAAAATATTGCAAGAAATATGTTTCATAATTTGTTTTTTTTTTAATAGAATACTCGTGAAAAAGTAAGGGATAAATCTGAGAGCTAAATATAGAGCGCTCCTGGAATTTCGAGGACAGAACAACCTGTTGCTAGGCACCCGATAATTTTCCTCCTCTGCTCCAGTGTTCTCACTTATTGTTAAGTGGCTTATAATCATGTTCTTATAACTTATGTTACTTTCCTTTATTCTTATTTTTTATTATGTTCAAAAATAAAAATAATAAACTATAGTTATAATTGAATGAAGAAAATTCAGATGAAATAAAGTTTTAGTTTATAATTTTTTCTTCGTTTTTTGTTTTACTAAGTACAAATATAAAAAATTATTAAGTAAGTTAAATAAAAATTTTAAAAAATCAAAATTTCTGTATAAATATACGTAACAAACACAATGAAAATATGTAAAACACGATAATATTTATTCTTAACAAAATAAAAAATAATTTATTCGAGAAACCCAACATCTTGATAAGTCTGAGTTAAAAAATGTATATTTTAAAGTATTTAATAAGAAAATTATATTGATAGTAATTATTACAATTTTTTCTGGTTGTAAAAAAGTAAAAATAATATAATGAGAAATATGAATTGAATATATCTATTTTTCGTCATCGGTACATGTAATTCTGAGCAAAGTGCCAACTTTACCTTAAGTGTAAGACCTCTTCTTGCTCTATGCGGTATTTTCAACGGTTACAAAAAAAACTGCTCTAACATAAAAAAATTGCCGCTGGTATATCTTGTGTGTTCTGCTCTCTCTCTCTTCTTCTTGGTCACTGACTTCAAGGGCAGATTTCTACGCAACATCACACCATCAACCATACCCAACGATGCATTTTTAAATTATCCACCTTCTTTGTTATTTTCTTATTTACTTAAAAGAGTCTTTTTAGGGCCACTCTCTGTGATAATAAATTACTATTTTAAGGGAAAAACCTTGTCAGGTTACAAAGATTCATCAACATCATAAGGGTCAAATGTACATTCAACTCTGTATTAAAATCTAAATCAGTCTAAATGTGCATTTTCTCTGCTACAAACTGCAGTGATAATATTTTCAGTGATCAATTCTTTTTTTACATATTTCATATTTTTATTAGATATTATAATATTGAGAAAAAATAAAAGAATTGGTTGAATATATTTTGTTTAAATATATTGATCGATTAATGCTTGAAAGCCCTGTCGCGTAGACGACATGTATAAGGTCGTTCTTTATCAGAAAAATAAGTAACAAAGCCTAGCATAATAGAAAATAAAAAAGAATTTCTAATCATAATATATAACAACGTTAATATTTTTAATAAATAAGAAAATTTACTCGGAAGTAATACAAAAAAATATTAAAAAATACAAACTTTGTACAAATAATTATAAGAGCTGTTTCTACTGGCATGCTACAATAGAGTATTCAATGTATAAATAACTCTTTTTTATATAAATATCATTTATTCATCAGGAAAAATTATTTAGGAATATTATTATAATTATTATCATTATTATTAGAGGTTATGAAAAACTTATTGGTACAGACATGGTTTTAAAATATATACACGTTATAAGGATATTATAATAATCTGTAATTTTGAAAAAATTTATCCGAAATAATAATTCGTAATAATTAAAAAAGATTTTATCGGATGTTCTAAGAATATGAATTAAGTATTTAAAAAAATGTTGACGACAAAACGTATTTTAAAAATGAGATTTTTCACTTACTTTAATGATAAAGTTTTAAAAGTTTATAAAAAATGATTTAAAGTATAATATTTTGATATTTAATTAAAATTTTATTATTTAGCTTATTTATATTATGCCAAAAAATCTTATAGCACAAACTCTATTACACTGATATCTAAATATATGTATATATATAAAATTCATTTTTGTAACCGACGTTATTGCTATTTCACTAGCTAAAAATTCATTGATTAACTAATTTTTGTGTGTAATAAACTCTTATGCATTTGAGCAGAAACTTTAATATTTCTCCTTAAATTTTTTTCAAAAATATAATTAATAGGGTATTTAGAAAATATGTAGATAAAGTATCCACCAGTAGTTGATTCTGAAGTAAAGAATTAAAGTGTGGGCGAAGCGCAAGTGGACGTCTAAATTGAGTAAGTGACGTAAAAATCGATTTTCACATTTACGAGAACTCCTTCAGCTGAATAAGTGCTAACACCTGAACAACTCACTTAAATGAAACTCTGTAGCTTAATAGTAAAAATACTATCTTATAACAACTAAACATAAGTGTATTTTAAATTATTTTGGAAGTTATACGCACTCTCGACTTCTTATTTTGTGTATTGATGAGATAGTTGTCTGATCATTATTTACTGTATTTATTTTCAAAGATAATAATTGCAAGTGTACTTATAAATTAATTTTCTTCAGATTTTTCAAGACGTAATAAAAAAATGATTAATCCAAGTCAATTTTATTGCTTATTACATAAATGTTAATTAATTATTCGTAATATTAATTCTTAATACTAATTATTTCACAATAGTGATTATTCAAATTAAAATAAGGGTTTCTTCTCTCTGATATGTTCAATTCCATTATTTAATATCTATTTATATACATATTAATACAATTATACATAATAATAATAAAAAATTTTTATTGACGACGTCGAACATGACGCAGGTCTTCTCAAGTGATTTTTAAACTTTTTCGTGTAACTCCTGTAAATTTCATCGATTTCGGAATTTATCAAATTACATTCAATAGTGTTGATTTTCAGTTTGATTTTGGCGATTTCAGAATTTGCAATTTTGTTGTTGTATTTTTTTCTCGTATTTAGTGATCTTCTTCAATTTCTTACGAATTTTTTTAAAGTATGCAACAAAACAGAAAATAAAAATAGAAAATAAAAAAAGAAAGCAGCTTTATTCATTCCCATAATCTCAATCTGACTCAAATCGCGACAGTAACATTTTTATTAATAATTACATATAAAATTATGATCTTAAGTTTGGGTTCATTCAAATTACTCCGAGTAATTTAAAATATAGTTCATTCAAACTACTTTGGGTAAATTATTGTAAATAATTTTTTACAAACATTAATTTAATTTTGTTTTTTACTTATACTTGATATTTTAGTTTTGCAATTGATATAATTTATTAAGGTTATATGTATCATTTAATTAAATTTCAAAATAAAACTTATGTAGCCATTTTATAGTCAATTTATTTCAGACACCATTGATTATTTTTACTTAGATACAATTTAAACTTATAAAAGTATTGTGCTAAAGATATACTTTATTAGATTTCAAATATAAACTTTAGTTGTATTGAGAGAATACAGAATAACCCGGTAAATCGATTTTCTAACATCGGAAACTTCCTTACAATTCATCACGTGGGTATAATAAAGCATTTTGAATGGTATTCAATCAGATAGAAAAGGTTTTTCTGAAGCCTTTTGAATAATTATATTTAAATTGAACTTAATAAGCCAAAAGTCTTATGAATTAATCTTGTGTTTGTAAAACAAACTAAGCGGTAAAATATTTTTAATTATGAAAAATTTATGATATTTATTTGTACATTAAACGGTAATGTTTGTAATTCATTAAATTATAGAAAATTAAAATATTTAAAATATATCTTATATTTTTATATGAATTGATTGTTATTTAATTAGTTTATTGCCATAATAACGTATTGTTTGTTTTTTAAACGTTATTAAATTGGAAAAATAATTTTATAACTATAACCTACTATTCAGAAAGTATTTTTTAAATCCAATTTTTTATTAACATTTCAATTGTTTGTTTTTTCAAATTTATTTCAACTCTTAAAACATCTTTAAACAATATATATTAAATAAATGTTTATACCTTAAAAATATAACTTATATAATATACTTATATATATATAAATTATACCTTAAAATATATGCCTATAAATGTCTTGGCATATTACAGTAGGCATTTCGTATAAATAGCTAAAATTCTTAAAAGATATTAACATTATACCTATTAATTCCGATATATTGCGCTCATTGAGGAAATTGAGAAGCGGTGAAATGGAGCTTGCAAACTGTTTCATTTTATATTAAAGTTATTTATTTATATTAGCACTTTACTTTCCGGAACCTGTGTGTTTCACAAAGGAAGAGAGGTACTCGCATTAGTACCGAGTTCTATAATTCGAAAAACCGAAATCCACCGAAATCGTGGACTGTTTCCGAATCATGCCAATTCGCCTACGCTCGAATATCTTATAAATTTTTCCTTTTACTCCTTTCTTTCTTTGGTTAACACTTCAGGGAAAGTCGAAGCATCTTTCACTCGATGCTTCAGCTTTCACAAGTTACAGTTTTGTTTATTTGTTTACCTGAGCTAAGGACTAGGCATAAAAAATCCTCTGCCTACTACTACAGATGAAAACATCCTTTACATTATATAGTTAACATATATAGCTACATCATGCAATTACTTATTCTAAATTGTCTATAACGAAATAATTCGTTTACAACTCTTCGCGCGTCACGTTGGGCAGCATCACCTACCTGCGCACTCTGGTGCGCTCATTACGATACCAACCCACCCCCGCCTATTTACATGCGAACCAGCTACCTGTTCTATCGTCCATAATACCAATTAGTATAAAATTATGTTTTTTATACATATAAATATAATGCAATCGTTACATTTTTTATATTTTGAAAAAGTGAGCTTCCTAAGTATTACATTCTTAAGTGTTATAATAACTGTTTTGGTACTAACAAAGATTATTAAACAAGAGAATTTTTTAATATGTTTATAAACAATTCTATGATTTGAAAATAATTAAAATAATTGTAATTCATTTATTAACAGTAAAATATTGTACGTAAAATATTATATAATACACATTGGTGTGTAAATTTGATTATTATAATAAAATTTTCATTTTATTTTCGTTCATTTATCTTAAACCATAATTTTAAATTTTTTTACATGAATTAAGCCACAATTTTAAAGAAACTAAACAGTAATTATCATTAGTTTAAAAAAAAATATTAACTTTATAGCTGTATATACATGAAGAAAATATATTTTATCTATAACAAAACACTTCCTTGAAATAAATTGAAACCGTAGTTTTTGTTGTTTTAATAAACCTATACATCCAATTCTTTCCTATACCTTTCTAACCGAATTCTTATATCCTAAAGAAAAAGTTTCTTATTCAGATTGCTAACTGTAAAAAATTTGTCTGCTGCTTTAAGAAATGTGTTTTAATCTGCTTACGGCTCTGATTTCACATAATTTCATAATTTAAACTTTAGATTACAGATTCTATTAGAGAACGCTATTCGATCCTTCATTTAATGAATGCATTTTTCATAATTTATTAAAAATGTTTAAAACTTTAATTAATTAATAATGTATTTTCAAATAATATTTAATTTCATGACAAACAGTTTCAATATTCATAATATTTAAATGAAAATCTAATTAAGGTGATATTTTCGAGTAAAGCACATTTTTCAATAAAAAAATTTTTTCATAGTATCACGTTCAAAGCTGACATACCATTTATAGATAAAATAAGGCTGATAAAAGCTTAAGAGTTTTAATGTTTTTATTTTTATATATTCTAAGTAGAAAAATAGACGTTATAGAAATTATATGAAATGCCCTCTTTATTATGTATAATTTAATGATATTATTTTAAAATTCAACTAATTCATTGTAATACTAATTTTTTAATAACTTGGAAATTCAGGAATTTCCTAATAAATTCACACCTTGATATAAAGATTGATACTTTATTACTTAAGAGTCTTAAATATACAAGTGTACTACTCTTGTGAAATATTTTCTTTTTTAAAATAAATATAATATTACAGCAGAAACAACTTCCAAGAATTTCATTAATTTTGTAGTATTATGGGAAAAATTGAAATTAGACTCCTTCGGTCATTCAATATTTTTTCTTACACATTTATCGGTCAAATTTACGTAAGAGTAGAAATGATATCGATGTTACAACAATTTTTCGCTTCCTCTCTCTTTTTAATGTAATTTATTGTGTATAGACATTTATGAAAAGTCAGTCACGCGATTCACGTTTCTATTACTCCTTTCCTTTGCTACATTAGCAAGGATCGATTTCTTCCTACGAGCCACTAGTAAAGCGTTTTAATGGTTCTAGTTCACGCGTAATGCAAATACTTTAGCAAATCACCATTGTAATCCGGATTAACATCCAAAAAATCTACAATATACTTGAAAGTCTATTCTTGATTTCCATTGTATTTTAATCTGAAAACTTTGTAGACAATTTTTTGAATTTCATTACATTTTCAAAAATATAACATCATAAATATGTGAATAAATGTTAATGCACACGTGAGAGTGCGTGTGAATCATATGTTTGCCAATTTACACGTGTACTTATAGATATGCTGTTATGAGTAAACATTTTTTTGTAAATAATCGGATATATTTTCCAACCTAATTATACACCTTACATGCAGTAAAGATAGAAACATCTTTTTTATAGCTACTGAACAATATAATTTGAAATATGTACAATGAAATAAAGTTTTTAAATTGTTTTATATCTTCTCGAGTTGTAACAATAAGTATTCGTGTTGAAAATCATTACACAAATTGAATGCAGTTTTTTTATCCATCAGTGAATATTGAATCTATACACTTTTTTCAATGAACTTGCTATTTTTTAATCCTTCAAAATATACGGTTTCTGAAACTCTTTGAAATATGTTTTGGTCTCAACAATAATCTCGCTTGAGCTAAACTTATTACAGTGATTTCCTGCATAATGAACAGATGAGTTAGTAATTAATAGAGTAATTCACACAATTGGATTTTCGATTTTGGATGATTGACCTGGAGTGTTGTTATCGTAGAAAACACTTATTTCTCTGTTGAATAGTCCTTTTTCTCATCAAATCCAGTTAATAATTTAATACCTTGATTCACGAGAATTCAAAAAATTTTAGCTTTGATCTTTGTGGTCTATCAGATCATCTTTTCCGTCTGCAGAGCGGATTTATTTGAAAAAATTCATTACTTTGATTGTCGCGAATCTCTGGCGTATAGAAATACAATATATCACAGGCATATAGCTAACTCTGTATAAAAATTGTGAATTTAACTGAAAGAGATCAAAACATTACTTTAAAGTTGACAGCTTCAGACGGCCTCATTATTTACTTATTATGTAAAATGATAATGGCCAATCTGTTGGATACTTTTACAGCTTCCGCTAATTCTTCAAGTCCTGGACCTATTTAACAATTTTCTGGGCAACCATGCTCGTTAGACGATCTCAGAACTTTTCATCAAAAACATATATACAGTTTCGTTTAAAGTTATTGAATTAATCTCTCATTGTTGCAATAGACGACGAAGAATCCCCAAAAATAGAATTCATTAAGCAAATAATTAATTATTAATTATTTGAATTGTTCTTTTTCCATTGTTTCAAATACCATTAAACACGTTTTGTATATAAACGGTTATCAAGTAAAAAGTAATTTCTAAATTAATATAAAATTTTGCATGGCGTCTTTGAAACATGCTAATGTATCGTGATGATAATATCAGTTTCCTCCATGATAACCACCTTTCTTAAAAATAAATACTTATTTATTCACCCTCTTATTTTGATGCGCCCCGGGCCGATCGGGCAGGCCTGGCCAGGCCAGGTTGCCGCCATATTTTGCTCGACCTGACCGCCTGGCCATAAAACCGACTGATACGGCCTGAAATCCGGGCTGGGCGGTTTATGGCACCTTCATCTGCCGGATGACCGTTACGAATTAACGCGTCCGAACGACCTGGGCCGGGAAAGGCCCGGATTATGTCGGCCGCACAGACAGCTGTAGGGAAAGTCCTGGCTGCACGAGGAACTTGCGGCTCGAACACGTTGATGGAGCAGCGCAGGGTACGCTCGGCTTCCCGCCCGCTGGAAAGTATAAAGGCCGGGCGCCCTTTGCCAAAGACACAGAAAATCTTCCAAAAGGTTGGAGGGAGACTACGTGCGTCAAACACCTCCCGGTGCCTTGCCTGCTCCTGCCTACATCGGAACAACTACTCCGCGTAGTTTTTTTCTTGCACCCCAATCCTCCCTTCTCTGGGCGATCTTTGAATGCCGCGTGTACTTGACGCACAGGTGCACCGCACCTGCAAGTGGACCCGAAGCCGACTCCGCCAATCCGCCCTTCTCGGAGCGACCCTGGAAAGCCGCGCTTTCTCCGGGCGAGCGCCTTCCCTTCATAACCGAAGGGGACCTAGGGCCGAGAGAATATTTCTCCCGTCCGCGCCTTGACGTCGAACCCTTCCCAAACGCCCGGAAGCTAGTACCCCGTCAAATTATTTAATAAATATTTATTAAATGTTTGAAATTTTATTGAATTTGATTGACACATTTAATAATGTTATTAATGATACATGTACAATGTATACAGTAATTTAATACTATCGCCAATAAAATAATATTGTCATAATTATTCAGTTGCTTTTGAAATGTAGAAAAATTAATTCCTTATCGATAAAAGAAACACTTTAATTCCCAATAAAATACAACTTGAAATACTTAAATAGAAAACATTTAGCTTCAGTTTAATTTAATTCTATCTTTCTTACTTTAATTTAATTTATGAAAATACTTATTCTTACTATGAAAGAAAATAAAACTATTAAAAAGTAGAATAAAAATACACTAAATACAATATAATACTCATTTATCATATTCTATATAATTTATAAGCAACATTTATATACAAGAATGCATGTATCACTTTTTAATTCTCCATTTTTTCATAATATCTTTGCTTTGAAGAATTAATTTAAGTTTTTCATAACAAGAGCTTTATTCATCTTTATTTATATTATTTATACAAATATAATTGACTGAAATATAATTTAATATAGTCTTTAATGTAAATTTATTGCTAATATGACAGTAGTTCCTAATATAATTTACTTTTTTGTGTATAGTCTTCTTAAAATTACTTCTTTGCTTTTACTATTTATTAATATATAAGATATTTTAATATGCATGCACATATCTATAGGCCTGACACATGTACAGATGCTTATTTATAAACATAATACACATTGTTCGATTGTATTATTGTATAAGGTAGATAAATACATACTACACGTGAAAAAGTTCTCGTAATAAAATGACAGTTTAAAGATAACAAAATTATGAATACAGAAAGTTAAAATGGATGAAAACATTTTCTAACTTATACAGAGAAATAACTTTTCTAATTGTTTAGTTCAGCATTTTGAAAACTTAAGATTAAAATTTTTAAAGATTTTAAAAAAATTTTAAACAGAAGATCAAATAAATCCTTATTAAACTGTAGAAAATGTCATGAAAAATGAAAATAATCGTCAATGATTTCTTAAAAAATCCATTCATAATAATGACAGGGTTCAAGTACTTATTTTTAAAATAAATATGGAGTATAAAGATTAATGTGTGACAAATAAGAAAGCAATAAAAAAAGTTTTTTTAGATAATTTTAAGAGCTAACATAAGTAGATAGCGAAGCTAGAGTGTTTGAAAACTCTATTGAATAGATGCAGTCATGATTTTTGTTATTTTACGAAATTGAAAAATATAAGAACTATTGATATAATAATTCAATTCATTGTTGAATTAAATAAAAAAAAACTAACGACTTTTTAATTTCAAATAAATATAAATGTTATCAGAAAATGAAATGCACCGATAACACTAGGAAGGCACTAAAGGTTTTTGTATGTTTTACTTCTGCTAACATATTTAAATGAGAGATACGTCATAATGTATTGCATATTTGTTATCATCAGACCACAAAGAATTTTATCGATACATTTAATATTAAATATATAAATTATTGCACTACACATAGATTAACGGATAAATATTATAGCCTTTGGCGAAATACTAAGCCACTCCATAAAATAGTGAATTATCGACATGCTATCTAAAACACGCTAATGGAAATTTTAAGAACTAACAGTTGCAAAACTTCTACAATCATAAAAAAAAATCTGTAAAGTTACAGATTACTAAAACATGGCATTCCATATATAGCATAGTTTTCTATTTGAAAACAGAATTGGATAATTTAACTTTATCCGGGTGAATAATACAAAAATATATAATGATAAAAATTTTTTAAGAGAAACATAGTTAACAAATGACGGACGAAATTTTTATTGTATGATAGCGTTTGAGTTAATGCAGTTGATTGCAGATATACTTTGTCTTATAATTGAAGTTAAATTTAATAGTGATTTTCTATTTAGTTAAGAGTTTTTAAATATTAAATTTAAAACGATGTTTAAAATACAAGTGTTAAATGGGAAGATGTATTATGGAAAGAGTTAAAATAATTATCGAATTCCAGAAATAATTTCAAGCTGTATCCATGCATATAATGTAAAAAAAGGTAGTTGCTAAAATATGTAGAATTCATACAGATAGATCGATTATTCCTTTAAAATTCTTTCTAAACTTTAATAATGTAAAATATTATATTACTACAGCGTATATATCATATGGATGGATACTTTTAATATTAGTAGTAGTGATAGTACTAGTAATATTAGTACTCTTAGAAACTGTTCAGTTTTTTATTGAGCTACTAAAAAAATTGATACTATCTCTCCATTAACGAGATTAGTCGCAACTCTAGTTAACATTTTTTAACATTTGATAAAAAATATAAAGAAGAGATATATTGTTTATGCCCCTGCGATTAGTTTTATTCCTCGTGCTAATTATGTTAAACGTTTCAAGAAACCAAAGTTTATCTTGCTGAACAAGGAAGCAGTTAAAGTGGTATTGCACGTGCTTCCAATATTTGCAGATAGTAATTTGCAAAAGTTCGCTTACCACTGATTGTTGCATGTGGGTTATAATATCTGGAGTTTCCATAGAATGAGAGAGAGGGGAACACGCATCCGGTCATGGATCCGAGATAGGCACTGGAACATCTGCGCAACTGCGGGTGTTGCTAATCGCGTTAAGTCAATAGCGAAAGTAATCTAATGAACGCGACGCCAGCTGGGAAACTGATTAGCTCAAATACGTTACGTCGCGGTGCGTTACTCGATCGGATTATCGTTCCTGGATTTTTTTTGAAATTTTATATACATATTTCAATTACAATACTGATGAAAAACTTAATAATCCCAAAATACTTTGACGAACAGCGGCCATCGCGGTTTCTATACTTGCTTAATATAAAAAAAAATATATATATGTATCTAATAGCTATATATTGAATTTAAACTTTTTAGATTATAAAAGAAACATAATCTAGATTTGCGAATCTAATATTAAAACTTTTAATGAAATTTACTTTAAGTCTTAAAACACTGCTTAAATTATGTTAGTTTTTGTGATAAATTAATTTTTTTTTATAAAATCTTCGTTCTTTAAGTAAATGGAAATTAATTTAAAGCTATTTAATATTATCTCAGCTGAATAACTTGAAATTACATTTTTTTTGTATGATTTAAAAGATTAAGAAGAAAACTTTCAATTTAAAAATCGGTTAATTAACTGGTAAAAACGATTGTAGCTTTGCATCAGTATTTTTATATGAATGTCGTTTTATTATAATCTTTTAAAAAATTCAAATATTATTAATTAAGTATAATTAAAATTATATATTAAAGAATATTACTCATAGTTTATACCTTTTGTTTTTTTTATATTTGCATACGTACAAAATTATCAACTAGAACATACTTATATACTTGTATTACTACTTTTATGTACATTTTTCTGTTAATTTTATTATGCATTAATTACATCCCTATACTCCCCATTTTAATTGCTTAATCCTTTTTGAAATATTAGATTCCTCTTCAATTTAATCTTAAAGATAATTATAATTAGTCGATAATTAACAAAACAATATTATTAATGTTAAAATCGTACGAGAGAAGTAATAATTGACGGTGAATGAATTTATGCTAATGCCTTCAGCACTTTCTTTATTTTATATTAAACAGAGGATAATCGGTCGGTACAATCAAGGTCGAAACAGGTTTCGAACAGTATCTGAATCACTGTCCACCGGCAGTCGTATTTATATCCTTCATTTTGTCGGTGTTTTTCCACTGGAGATTTATGTATATATTAGTTTATATTTTATGCAAGTGCCGAATTTCCCGCGAAGCGTATATTTTCCCTTAAACTTTCTTATCGCCTACGCTTCTCGGGAAAGACACTTGACGGTATTACTAACGCTATAAAGGTATAACTAAAAATATTACTAATTCAATAAAATTATTAAATAATTAGCAATAGATTCAATTTCTATTGCGTCTAAAATATAAGGAACTCGCTTGTGCATGATCTTCAAAAGTGGCGACAGAATCGGTTTATTCTGTCGCCAACAAATATTATTATAAAAATTCATTTATTTTTTGACAATTTATTTAAAACTAAAATTAAAATTTTACAAAATTTTAAAATATAATATTGATTAAATCATATAATAATAGTATTTAAAACATTTTTTAATTGTACTATATTTAGTATATAAGTAGAAAGAATGTTTTTTAATATTCAAAATGTTAAACAATTATGTGATTTTCTTAAATTTATACTTAAAAATAAAGTTATTTACTTTAAAAATAACTACTTAAAAATTTAAATATTTTTATTTTTTTCGGTATCTTAGAGTTTTAATTAGAGAAATAAAGTAAACAAAGAAATATGGAATAAATGAAATCCCACCTTAATTAATACATATATAACTCATATATAAAAATATATAAAAATTGTTGAAATAAATAAGTAACTTCTTAATAATCTGGTTTGAATACATAATAAAACGAAAATATAATTTCAATTAATTTTAAGTCAAATTATAAATGAACTTGAAAATTGAAATTTCGTTGTTGCATGCACTTTGTGTACGCTTCAATTATTATTATAAGTATTTCTGTAATATTCTGCAATACAATTTACATATAAATACAAAACTAAATATTCTTATTTTGTTAAAAATTAACTGAATTTTACTCGTATTAAAAGGGAAAAAATATACAACTTATAATAGCTACTGAATCTAATACTTTACTCTCGCTCTTTTTCTCTCATCTATCTGTATAATTTCATCCTTCTTTTATTTTTTTTTACGACTTTCAAGTATATCTTTCATGTTTAGTAAATGCATTTCGAAAGTATAAGGAAAAACAAGATCAAAAGGATGTGGATCATCTATATTCGTTACTAATCATAACATCATTACTTAAACTTACCACTACTAGTACAGCTGCACGAAATGAACTTGAATTGATAAATAGAATAATACCATTGCAATTTTGACTTTAATATTTCTTACATGATTATCATTCGCCTTGTATAATTTTTTATATAACTGGTTATGGCTGACTTATTAATATATTATATTGGGATTTAGAGGGTTTTGGTTGTTTACAATGCGTTTGTTTAAAAAATATGTCAGATCTGTCGTTTTTTTATTTGCATATGAATATCACTTGCAACTTTTATATGATACGCGTGTCTTAAGTGTAGCATACGTTATATCTGTGTATTTTCTTTGTTTCATTTGATTACTTTCAACCAAATATTCACTTTATTTTAAATTTCAAAATTTTAAATTATTAATATTTCAAATTTTTTCTTCAACTTTTATGAAAAAATTTTCCAATATTAACGAAAATATAGCGCAAAGTTTTTATAGTATTTCTCTGTAATTTGTTTTTCAAAAATATTAATAATTATATTTTGAAAAGTACTTCTTTCTAATTGCTAAATAAATATCAATATATATTAGTATCGTGTAGAACCTATGAATAATTTAAATATATTTTATTTTTAGTTATAAATAATTAGACATAAGTACTTTTTTCATCTAAAAAAATATTTATTAAAAAATATTATAGTTATAAAATTATTATTATTATTATTATTATTATTATTATAAATATTTTTATTTTCCTGTATTGTAATAAAATAAGAATATTTATAAATCATTATTATTCAATTTTAATATGATTCTATCAAAATAAATATATAATTGTGTATTTTTGACAATTATTCATTTGCAAAAACATCAAATTAACTATATTAATTCTACTTGGATAACACCTTATCGATAAATGCACGTCAATAAAGATAATCGAAACAATGTAAAAAAAAATTTATTTAAATGACAAATGCACGTATATTGAAATTTAATAAGCCTGAATTTCTATTCTGTGAGTCACGGTCACCCCTTAAGCTCAAAAACTGTGAATTTTCTTTTGACACGTACCGATGAAGTAATTGATTATCTGCCAAAAGTGTAATGAATCGAAAAGTTCGTGATGTTTTGCAGCTACTACTCAGGGTAATATCGAAGAAGAAGAAAAAGAAGAAGTAGAAGAAACTTAAAAAAGGATGACGTCATCGATCGAGCAATTCAATTAACTGTAGATTTTTCTCAATAAATGGAAGAACGAAAGAACGTTTTAAATTATTATGTCAGTGCATAACAAATGATACTGCACATCCTTGAGTACTGTATTCGGGAACATTTTAATGCTTTAATACAAATAAATTCACACAAACAATATGTCACTCTTTTTTTATATTTTAATAAAAATTATTTTATTATTTTTGATGATTTACGTCCATTTTTATAATTTCTTACTATTTTAATTATACAATAAATACTAGAAAAAACGTGTAATATGAAAATGAAGAATTATAAAAAATGTACTATACACCTGAAATCGAGTAAATTATAAGATTTTATGAGCACATTAGTTTAACAATCAGAAAACCAAATATTAATTTGTGAAATTTTTATGTATTAAAGATTAAATAAAATATTTATAAAAATATTTGAATTAAAAATTCTATTTTATTTTTTATTTCCAATATATATCATTCTTATACTACTTAATTTATACATTATTCAAATTCCACTATATTTTTTATAACAAATCAACCAAAGATTATTGTTCAATTTAATTTTAATGTATAATGAATACCGTATAAAAAAACTGTAATAAAATTTTTTACAGAATACTTTTTTCATCATTATGTATATATATATAAGTTTTGATTCAGTACTTTAAAATGAATATTTTAAAAATTTCGAATAATATATCACTAATTAAAATAATATTTTTCAGTTTTATCCTTAATTTTACCTTTTTTAAATTACATGAGTTTCTTTCAAAGTAATATGCTCCCGGTGATGTTCTATAACTATTTTAATTAAAAAAATTTCTTGAAGTTGTATAAGGGATAAATTTATTTACATAAATAATAATTTATTTAGATTTATAATGTGTTAGAAAATATTGATATAAAGTAGGTAAATGGTGTTAGTAAAAAATATTAAATTCTAAATAAACATTATTTTTAATAAGTATATATAATTTTAATGATATTAAGAAATTACATATTAATTAAGATATAAAAATATTTGAATTATTATAAGTGTACATTACATATACACTTCAAGTGTTATTGAAAAATCAATAAAATATATTACTATTTTTCAATTAAATCAAAATATGTACGATGAGCCGAAATTGGCATATGCTAATCTTAACTTATAATGAATCAATGTTAATTACAGTTCAAATTTCTATTATCGTCTTTAAATATTTTCATGTTTTACAATGTAATACAACACAATTTTACATTTTTTATTGACTATATCTTAAAACATATTGTTTGAAATAGAAATGAACATAAAATCTACTTAAATTAAAACAAAATTTATCTTTATATATTATTTTTATTAAAAAAATAATTTTTTATGCGTTACGGGTTCAGTGAATTAATTGGTAGAAACAATTGTAAAAGCATCCTGGAAATATTGTAAATAATTGACTGACATATATGAGCTCACAGCGTAATTTTTCCGAACATCTATAAATCATGTTCAAAGAAACTATAACAAATTTAACATAAAAATATACTACTTTATCAGTATTCAAAATAAATTATTAAAAATATTTCTGATTCATGAGCAATAATAAATACAATAAATATCTTCACTTCTTAATACTTTTAAGGAAGTGTAATAAATTTACATTCACTTAATAGAAATTAGAAATTAATAAATATTTATTATAAAGTTTAAAATCTTCAATTAAAATTTTTATTATACATATATATATATATTATTTTTTGTGTATAATTGTTTAAAAATTATAATTATAGGAATAAAATATTAAATTAATTTTAAATGGAGTAGTAGAGTCCACGTTAAGTCAGACTAATTGTGCGATTTAAACAAAATTTCTCGGAGTTAGGGCGTATTTTAAGAGGACTATAGCTCGATCAGTAATAAAGCGTAAAATAGACTACTGGGGCAGCGTAATTAGTTTAACAAGTTTTTGAGTTATTATTATAACAAATATATAGCAAATATTCGAATAAAAATTGTGCCCATTGAATCTATAGAAGATAAATAAATATAAATAAATATCTTTAAAACTATATAGATGTTAAAAAATAAAAAAAAACTATTTGTCACGAAAAAGTAAGGGGTAAATTATTTCTTTCGTAAAGAAACATTAAATTATTGTACATTTTATATTTATAATCTTTCATTTTTTTCTATAAATTAATTGTTAATAATGATTGAATTATTATTAAAAATATTTATTGAATATTTATTCTTTTTATCGTGTTTTTATTAAAATAATTTTTTATGTAAAATAATATAATTTTATATTTATATAACAAATAATAACGAATAGAACGAATAATAAATATTTTCTACAGTAGAATTATTTTAACTATAAATAAAAATTTTTTTATAAATTTTAACATAATTTATTGAATATTTAATTGGATTAAAAATAAAGTTGTATCATATAGAAATATACGTTTGTGAACATAAAAAATGTTACAGTATAAGTCTAACACAATACGTGTGAAACAATTTAAAAAAAATAAATATAGACAATACAAAGTTCAAATTTTTTAATTTTAAAAGCAAAAATTCATAATTTTTTTAAAGATAATTTGATTGTACTATTTTTTTTTAACTAATACATAATTTATAAGTATTTTAGATATTTTAATGACCTTATATTTGTTACACATGTTTAGAAAATTATAAAAATTAGGTTATATTTGAAAATGGTCTTATAGCATTATAATACATACAATAATAGAAATCTATGTATTCAGAAGAAAAATAGAGTTAAATCAAGATTTTACTTGATTATTGTTTAATCAGAGTCTAATAAATAAATTTTATTTATAGTAAGATTTCTGATTAAAGTTATTTTTAAATAAAAAGCTTAATACTAAGTTCATCGTAATAACTGAATACAAATAAAGTAACAAATAAATTTTTAATAATTATAATAATAATTGTAGTTAATGCTTATACACATTTTTAGTACTTTATACATTTAGAAATATTAAATAATACACATGTAACCATAAAATTTTATTAAATACATAAAATTTTTTTAAATGTAGTAATAAATTAATTTCAATTATAACTAAGTTTAATTGATAAGTGACATAGTATTATTGTTGATAAAATTCTTTATTAATGTTAAAAAATTAATATTAATATTACTCAATGTGATTTATATTCAGATAAAAATTATATTGAAATAAAATACAAATATACCTCAAGTTCTTTTTACATCACTAATACAAATAAATAAAACTATTAAATTAAGTAAATAAAAAAATAATTTTCATGAATATGAATAGAAATAAATTCTTTTTATTTTTATAAAAATAAAAGAGAACATGTAACTTTCAGAATTTGAATAATATAATATCGATCAGGGCTATCAATATCACATAAACTTTTAATGTATAAATCATAACTATTCTAATGTATAAATAAATTTACAAGTGAACAATATTTTAAGAAAACTTGAAATTAACTTTAAGCCGTATTAGTTTTCGTGAAAGCATTTTATTTTCAATAGATAATTTATTAAATATTATTTTTTTTATCTTATATATCATGTTTATATTAATCTTGTGAATTATTAGTAAGTATTTTTATTTTCTGTTATACCAAAATTTTTAATACTAATTTAATGATTAACTTTCTTACTTTCTTTTTAATAGTTATTTCGTAATGGATAATAATCTCTATCTTTATCTGAAAAAAATTTAAATATTATTAAATTATTGAGTTATTAAAAATTAGAAAATAAAATATTACAACTTTTATGTAACAGAAAGTTTTTCCAAAAAATTAAGAAATTTTTATAACATTCCATTCAATTTATATATTTATTATATATATGAATTATAGTATTTTAAACGCTACAATAAATTTTTATTAGTTTGACAGCATAACATTTTAATTTTTTATATTTTAATATATATAGTATAAAATAATATAACATATATTCATATTATATAGTATGATAAAAATTTTTTTTGAAAACTAAAAGAATAATTTATTCTTTAGTATAAATATTTTCATTATTGCGTTCTGTGATTTAAATTTCTAGATTTAGGATCTGATAATTATAAAAAGATTAATATTCTCGACATCATAATTTATAACCGTTTACTTAAACAATTTAGTCAATCTTAATAAAAGTACTAAATTTAATAAAAAAAAATAATAATACAATTCAGAATTTAAACTAATTGAAATTACTTAAGAAATTTTAAATAACAATTTGATAAGCATATTTTTATTAAAATAAAAAATTAATAATTATAATTAAAAAATAAATACGTAGATACAATTCGTTAGTATATAATATTTATATAAAATTTTAGTAAAATATGATTTATAATTTATAATTAATTATGTTAATTATTATTTTAGGTTATACTGTATTTAAAAAATAAACATAATTATGATAATAAATGCACAAAAAAGATTCGTTCTTTAAAATGTTGAAATAGTTACTATTCTCAGTATGTATTTTAAAAAAATATCTTAAAAGATGTCAAAAATTTAACTGATTAAAATATAAAAATAAACTTAAGTATATCTACAAAACTTTTCTCAAAGAGAAAATAACGTATACTTTATTAATTTAAAAGAAAACGATAGTAAAAATACTTATTTAATGTTTAACATCAAAAGGGCAAAAAATTTATGCCCTAATAATCATAGATGCACGGAAAAGTGAGAAAATCTACTTTTGTAATCAGAAACTGGTACCGAAGACGATGTTGATATTACATGTTTGACTCGGAGCATAAAAATTGAATTTCTTTTTGTCAGTTTGAAATTATATATTTACTGTACTCTTTTATATTATATTATCAGTAATTATGATAGCTACAAAATTACAGCATATCTTAGATAATTTAAAATATTTTTGTTATATTGGGGTATTACAGCCTATAGTTTTATTGAAGTGGTCTAATGCACACTTAAGATTTTTATTGCAATAGATACAATATAAAGAGTATATAATTCCATGAAATTATGCAGCGAGCATGTGCAAATGAGCTTGACGTAACTGATTACATGTATGTGATAATTTATCACCAGTGTGTATTTATTTAATAATAGTTTATCTTCTTTAATTTACATTTATTTTATATTTATTTTATATTTTTTCAATAAAAAAATTATTCAAATGCATATGCTAAAATATAATACGATAAACAAGATCATATTTAAATATATAGCATATGAGTGATAAGCTGATTTAATACTATATCTTTGTAATAAAAATAAAATATTTGAAATTTTATTTTAACATTATGGTTTTATACAATTAAGAAATAAATGCAAGAATTCTCAGAAATTGTTGTATCTCTGATAAGTTTTGTTCGTATATTCTTCCTTAAACAATGGATGAACTTTTGTAATTACCAAACTATTTTAATTTTAAAACATCAAAAAATAAAGTATTATATTTTATATAATTATACGTGATGATATTTAATTATACAACTTTTGATAATACATTCATATCAAATAATTATAAGAAAAAATTATCCAATACAGTTATTGATCATAAATTTAATTATAATTATGTAAGTATTTGCAGAGGTAAAAACTAAATATGATTTAATATGATAACATATGTTCATATGACATCCATGTTAAATAATATCTTCTTTTATAATTGGGAAATAGTAGTACTCTAAAAAAATACAAATTCACGAATTAACAAATTTTTACTACTTTGTTTAAAATTATCTTCTGATACTACATGAAAAATTAGGTATTTTATTTCAATATAATTAGTTTAACGTCTGGTAGGAAAAAAATTTAAGATAAAAATTTTATTATAGTTTCATAATGCTAGATTAAATACCATAATGAAGGGTAAATAAGAAATAGCGAATGGGAATTTTTTAAAAACAAATAATATAATATATGAAAAAGAATAAATAATAAAACAAAGATTAGTTGCGTCTTTTTTTACTTTATTATTCGAAAACTGAAAATGTCAATATTTCCTTCCAATCAAATTAATGAAAAATACCATTAATTAGACTGTGAGACAAGTAGATATACTAGGATCATAATTACAAAGAGATAATGCTTATTAACGTAGAGTCCATTTCAATAGTAAAAATGATTTCTTCGTGCAGTTTAAAATGATGAAAAGCTTTGCGTTTTCATTTAAAATAATCGATGCATAATGCAGAGCTATCATTGCATTTACAATTTGCATTCGTTAAAATTTCAAATCTTATCAACTAATTTGCGAAATTATGAGTACTTATAATTATCATAGCTCATTAGAATAAACTAAGAAACATTTTTATATTAAATGAAAATCAATACATGAAAATATTTTACTTAATTACTAAGAATAAAATTACTTATATAATAAATCAAAACGTATTATAACAAGATAACCTGAATATACATCCCTGATAATTTTAAAATCTATATAATTTATAATTTATATCTCTTTTCATGATAATGAAAAGGTTGGTAGTAGTATAAATATATGATAAAATATAGCTGAATATGATGGAGACGAAAAAATATAAATTAATGTAGGTTGATGCGCGCCGAGGCCGATCGGGCCCGTCTGACCGGACTATTCCAGTGGTCCGGATTAGCCAACCATAAACTGCCCGATACGGCCCGAAGCCAAGCGGTATTCCGATTGTAACGGATTAGACCGACTTTCGTCGGCCGTGAGACAGTCAGGGTGCTTGATTCGAATTGCTCGATTCGGCGAAATCAAACTACCAGTTCGAACGCGCCGATCGGGAAATTCGAGGAAATGCGCTCGACTGTTTCCACCCGCCGGAAAGCGCCCGGATTGGTGCGGCCGTGCTGAGCAAACTGATTGGCTGGCCCGCGCACCAGTCGGTAGCGCTCGACTTTTCCCTCGCCGGGGATAAAAGCCGGGCCCGCCGAGGTAGGAAGACAGATCTCCTCGGGAAGACGAAGGGATGAAGGAGATACCGACGGCGTCCGCTCCTGCCGATATCACAAGGAACAAACATCGATTTTCCTTTATTTCCGAACTCTTGCGTCCATCCGCCCTTCTAAGGGCGATCCTCGAACGCCGCGCTCGCCACCTGGGCGTTCGCCCTGGAACGCTGCGCTCCATTCCGGGGTGAGCGTTCCCGAACACTCCCGCCGCGGGAGATTTCGGGCTGGGGGAATATTTCTCCCGCCCGCGGCGAGACGCCGAGCCGCCCAGGACCGCTCGGGGCTACGTCAAGGTTATGACTATTTTTTCTGATATGCCTTCTTCTATCCATTACAGCATTCACTAACGTTTACAATATATGAATTAATAAATTAAATAATAAATAATGATTTATATTTAACTAGTGAAAGTAATTAATAAGTAAATAATAAGTAAAGAAAAATAATTATAAAATTTTGGTGGTACATCTTTTCTTATGTTAACAACTAAAAATATTTTCATATTAGTAGTTTATTAATAATATTTATAATATATGTATAATATAATTAAGTTGAAAATTAATTATCATTTACAATTATGAATTATCAAAGTTTGCGTTACAATATTCAAGTACTACATCAAACAAAATCATTATCAAAATCAATTTGTATTGAAATTGAGTATTTACAATAGAAAATCGATAATATAATCGCATATTAATTATTTCAGAATAAAATTTTCCAATATAACTTCAATCAAAAGTATAATAATATATTTATTTTATTTATCATTATATGACAATTATATAAATTATATAAATTTATATATTAATTTATATATTATTTATAAATTTAAACATTTTTATATGATTAAAAAACAAATTTACTCTTACAAATTTTTTTTGATTCATTAATTCAATTTCATAGTGTTATGAAATTTCCAATCACTTATTTTTTCAAAGGATGTACATAACATTAATTTAATTTTTTAATTCTGTAATACAATAAAGAGTATCTATTTCTTAGATTACATAAAATATAAACTTCGCATAAAGACAGGTAAATCTATAATTACTAGCTATTAACTAACAATTGAATAACAATGTAGTGCTATATTGTTTTAAAAATACGATTTTCACGCTATTATTAAAAATGTAAAGAATTACAATTTTTTTCAATTTTAAGTAGCGAATAATTTTGGATAGAAATTCAAAATATTTTTTTTATAACAAAAATATTATTTATTCAAATATGTTGAGTCTAATAATATATTTTATATTCTCAATTTAAGTAGTGACATGTGAGGACCGTCAGCGACTAGGCAGCGCACGGAAAACTAAACAAATTTCTTTGATCGCACGCGCACGTAATCGAGTAGTGGTTTACTTGAATTACAATTAAACGGTAGTTGAGGGCTCAGAGAAAGTACCTAAAGGCTGTTACGGATTCCTGTATAAAGTTGTGTAAGCACAAATAAAAAGTAGCAGAAACTTGTGAAAAATGAAGCTCACCGACGGGAGGTTGCCCTCGACGTCCTGATGGAAACGTCTCCATGGGGAAAGACGCTCAACCTGGGAGTAGAAATAATATATATACTCGGTGTCCGTCGTATTACGCTTATAACCCTTTTCCTCTTTGTTTTTGTTGCTAATTTGCTAACTTATCTCGCATATCTAGTAGTCTGAATCTAATAATCAAAAACTCCCTTTGATGTGGCGTAAAGAATGGAGTGACAAAATATTGCTATAATTGTTTATCGCTATAACTCGACTTTTTTGCTTGCCTATTTGAGCTGGAGCGGTCGCTTTCCGTAATACAGAGGTTCGCAGCGTTGGCCTAACCTGCCCGTCCCACGGAATCGTTTGCTGAGACCTTTCTATTGCCAATAATATTATTTTCAAATAATGCCATACTATGGAGCGTTACTTTATATTTATGAAAGTAATCAATAAAATGTCAAATTCTGTAGTTGCTTCGTAAATTACTCTTTATCCTAAACAGCTATTAAAGGAGAGGTATTTTCAAACTTCGTGAATCCATTATTACTCATGAAGCATTGCTAATGAAATTAATAGTTTGCATTTTTTATATCGTTTTATAAAAAATACTTTTTATATCTTAAATTAAAGATAAATTTAACGATTGAATAGAATATATTTGAATCCATTATAGACCTTTATGAAAAGCTTAATAAGAATGCGAAAAGCAACGAAAGTTGACTTTAATTGTGGTAATAATGATCCTGTGTGGAATTATAAATAAATGATGCTCTTTATTTCTAACAAATGCATAAAAGCTGAACTCAGTTGACGTATATATATATACACGAAGGGGAGGATGTTCTTGGCTAGGTTAGCAACACAATCTACGGTAACTGGCAGGAGAGATTAGTTTATATCACGCTGTGAGTCACTGTAGTTAGGATTGCCAGCAGTCGGAGTATTATGTCTGTTCGCAATATTATAACAGTGTCGACAGTGAGCTACACTACAGCAACAATGCACATATTATGAGAGTATGTAGCTTTATACGAAGGCATATCAGGTTTACCTATCGCATAACGAAAATGGTACGTATGGATACACGTGTACATTGCCTGTACAAGCATACCGAAAGCAAATTATGATCATGACCATTACTGTAAAATCATTTTTTTCATTTCAACGAATAAAAATGTTATTACTCTTTTGCTTAAAGTGGATCTTTATAAACTTTTTCAAGTATCCTTAAAATCGCAAGCTCTAGTAAAAGTTCAAATGCACTGACAATCGTTCTCGGAAATTATGAAAGAATTAAATAACAATTCGAACAATATTGAGTCCAAATTAAAATAAAAAAATTTGTCCTTTTGTTAACTTTGATCGCAACATCATTAATATATACATAGTTTGGTGATTTAATAATGCTAAAATAAAATATTTTCAATTTCTTTTCTAAAGTACTTACGTAAGAAATATATTAATGGATATAATAGTATCTTGCATATCATTATATACAACTTAAAAATTCTCAATTGTATAAAAGAACTTGAAACAATAAATACTATAATCATAGACAAACTTTAAAATAGTTAGTAGAAATCATATTATGTGTTTTATTATTATTATTATATTATAGTGTTTTTTTAAATAATATGTCAGAAGTGTATTAATAAAAAATAGTTAAGGAGTCAGGACGTATAGGTTTCTTTAATAACTTCTTTCACTTTATTTCAATTATTTATTAAACTTTAATTATTAAACTTTTATGTTTACAAATATTATTGGTTGTTTACAATATTTTACACTTATTGTTACTCAAAAATAGTAGAATCGTAATTATAATTATTTATGATATTAGTCATTTGTCGGTGTAAAAAAATTAGTTTAATATAGAATGACAGTAGCTATGAAAAAGTTTGGAAGGTCTCTCAAAATAATCTCGAAAGTAGAGAAGCTTTTATATGCTCGAATTTACAATAATTTACTAGTGATTAACTTTCGATGAAATAAAAATTTTCGGTTCACAAGTTGATAAATAGTCATTTTTAGACGGATGAGAAAATTAAAAGGGAAATGCTATAAAATAGTACTTAGATAAGTTTTTCCATTTAGTGATTAATCGATAAATAGGAAACTAATGCAAGAGTTTTTTCGGTGAGATAAATAAGACCAAATTTGGGCACATGGTTAATAATATTGCGAGCTGCGACATAATTGGTACGTTTATGAATTTTCCGGATGGGTAGCTCATCACGTACAGAGATTACAAGTAAAAGAGCGATTGCCTGTTAGACGGATGCACGCAACAGAGTAGATTGCGTATTTATTTTTTGTGGAAGTGACGTAAAAGTATTTTAGTACGTTACAATAGTTCAAACTTTATTAATTCACTAATAGTCTTAAGTACTTACAACATTTTTCCACAAGAAAAAAAAATTAATTTCTACTTTATAACTTATAATAAGCATAAAAATATTTGCAATTATTATCTTTCTTTTTATAAGAGTTAAAATATCAGTAAAATAAAAGACAGACAAGTTTTTATTTTATTTTATCCTGCAATAATATAAAATCTTTCCTTTGCATGAAAAAGATATAAATCTGAAATATAGATATTATAATAAGAATAAGATAAAACAACGCTTAAACATGTTTAAAAAAATAAAAATAAAAAAATTTATTTATAATAAAAAATTGGAAATTTGAAATGTGTAGTTACGTTACGTATCTACAGAATATATAATAGTGCACAAATGAAAATTATCTATGCTTGATCTTTAATTCTATTATTTCGTATATATTAAAGCAGACATTTCGTGGGCGTCAATTATTTATCAATCTGTATTCGCAAAACGTCATATTACTATTATTTTCCAATTAAATAATAAATACATATTATAATTTATATTTCTTTAATTACTTTTGAGAATATTTTATTTAAGAAGTATAATATACTTTTATAAAATTTAATTCATAATTATCCAGTTATAATTATTTTGCATACTTTTAAATTTACGCATACCGTCTGAAGTATTGGCTCTTCTTTAATTTTGAATTACTTTGTAATGAAATAAAGAAGCATTGAAAAATAAATTTTTATTATTTGTTTTAATTCATCTATAATTTTATTTTTATGAATATCTACGATAGTTGAAGTTAAAAATTTTAAATTAAATCTTAAATTTGATAAATATATGAATGAATGAAAATATTCAGAAATATTAAAAGTATTAGAAAGGTAATAATCAGAGATCGATGGAAAAAGTAAAGAAAAAATGTATGTAGAGCTGCACCGAAAGGTATTTCTGAACACCCTGTTGCTTTACTTGATCGGTGTAAATGAACATATGTATAGATATTAGGGAATTCGTGGACTTTTAGGTATGCATCTACATATACATGAATACATAAAATATTGATTTGATGGCATGTGCTATCGCCTGGAATATCAAAAACGACTTTTCCAACTATCGTAATGGTCAGTTTAATTCAATATTCTTTGTAATAATAGATATTTAATATTTAATATTGCTGTTATTATTACTGATTTTTTAAAAAATAGCGAAATTTTAAAGTTTTTGAAATATACACCAAAATAATTAAACGTATTTTATGGAACTACACATAAACCATCACTGTTTCTCTATATAAACGTAAACGCTTTAATTTAATTCATTTTAATTATTTTAAATATATCTTTTTAAATATTTAGTAACTTCAATATACGCGACGTTCGTGGAAAATTTATTAATAATAACCATAAATTATATTAAATATACACTTTTACGTATATAAATTAATTTCAAATTAATCTATCGTAAACATTGTGATTTTTTTTTAATTTACTTCAAATTAAACTAAAATTAATATTTTCTTTTCTTTTTTTAAGAATTAAATAAAATAATATAAAAACATCAATTAAGTTTTGACTAAATTTATTTATTTTATGAAAATTTTTTAAAAAAAGAATGTATAATTTAAAAGTAATACATTGGTAATCAATGTTAAATGTATGAAGTGCAAATAAAAATATTTATCGATACTTTTTCAAAAAAAATAATTAAAATTTGAATAATTAACTGAATTTTATGGAATAAAAAGCTCCTGTTTAAGTTCAATAATTATATGTATATTTGCTTCTCAAAATTTTAAATAAAAATTAATAAATATATTAAAATAAATTAGGAAAAATTTTTAATAAAAAAACATCTACTTATAATAACTAAATAAATTAAATTTAATTTATTTATTACTTATTATTTGAACTTAATTTATATTTAAATTTTACATAAAAATATAAATAACATTGAACGACACGTATAAAAATGATAATGTAAAAGAAGTAGCATTTAATTGTTAAATTAAAAAAATCTATTAAAAATCTTTTGTAATGAACAGACTGTTCCAGTTATATTCTCTAAGGTAATGAAAAAGCGAATCCAGAGATTTTTCGATTTCCTAGAGTAATTAGAAAGTGGCCAATATCTTTGGATACAATGTCCAAAGGGACAGAAGAACAGATAATCATTAAACGCAATTATACATCAATATTAATAGAATGTAACAAGATTTAAAAATTTTTTAATTATATAAATCTGCATAATAATGCAATTCTAGAATACTAAATTATTTTTCCGATAAGAACAAATCTTAGATTATTCTTGTATACTTTATGATTTAAGAGAGAAAGTTTTTTTATTCCCTTCATGATTATTTTATGTGTACTACAATTTTTTATATTATTTTTGATATCTAATAAAATAATTTTGACGCAAAGATGTATGCATGTTTTTTAAATGATTCAAAATTCGTCATATTTTGGTGTAAATCAAATTAGATTAATGTATGAATATAAAAATCTACGAGTAGTATTTAATTACTATTTGTAGCAATTTTAAAAGACGTGACGTATAGTGTGAATCTGTACATAATTTTTATCACTTGTTAACGAAGAAAATATTTAAAATTTAAAATACAATTCACGTGCAGTATGAAACTAGTTTTATTATTGAAAATATATAAAAAAAACTAATATATTCATTATTACATAATTTTTTAATCGAAGTGCAAATAATTAAAATTATTATTATAAATTACCAACTTTTTACTTAACTTTTCTTAATAAGATGACTATTACTTTAAATTAACGGTATTTTTGAATTTGCTATAAAAATATCATTTACAGATATAGATTTTTCTGAGAACCAAACTCTAATATATCAAAAAAATTCTTTTTTTTACATTTAAAATATGATTCATTTTTTAAATTAATACTACAAAATTTTTAAATTACACTAAAGATAGAAATAATAAATCTAAAAAATCTTTAAATATGTTTTAATATATAAGTCTTTATTTTACAATAATTCTGTTATGTAATTGTTATAAATAATAAAAGCTACTTTTCCCATAATTAATTATTCGAAAAAAGTTTTTCTGAATTTATTCCTATGTTATACATTGTCAATTAATATAAAAATTACTTAAAAAATATAAAACTATTTAAAAGTACATTTTAATATATTATTATTTTAATAGTGCTTGTAATTGCGATATATTTTTCTTTCTTTATTATCACTTCATAATTATATTATATTTGTTTTTTATATTAAAATACTTGTGAGTAAATATTTAGTTTCTATTTCATTATTTTTATGAATTCTGAAATATTGTGAAATATTGTGAATATATAGATATTGATACCTATTACAACAATACGATATAAAATTAATGTTTTTCTGTAATTTATTAAACATGACAAAAAGTACTTCAAAGGGCACTTTCAATATTATTACTGTATATTGAAAAAAATTAAAGTACAAATTAATAATATCAAAGTTTTATCGGTACAATTTTTTATCGGTCCATACGAATGCTTGAAAATTTTCAAGCATATTTGAAAATAAACAAATTTTTTTACAGATGAAAAAAAAATTTATTAAATGCTTTTTGTAATTATTTAATCATAATAGTATTATATTACATAATACAATTAAAATCAAGTATAATAAAATTAAAGTTGAAATAATTAAAATAAACACATTATAAAATTTTACAAAAATTTCTATTTTAAGAAAAAAGTAGACTACAAGTATAGTAAGAGGTGTAGTTATAACTGATTCTCATACGTAAAAAATATTACCTGTAGACGATGATCGCTTCGCGTAATATTATGAAGTTTTGAGGTCTAAAGTGTAAAAAATAAAATATGTTGAATTTGCTCAAAAACTTTTTAATAAAAGTATAAGTGTTACAATCAATCTGACTCGATGCACGTATCGAGCAGAAAAGCTGTCCGATCGCCTCGAGACGCTATATTTATTTGTTTTGTTTTATAATTCTCCTAAACTCATCCTAATAAATTATCTGACCATCGTCATGTTCGATATGCATTTCTTTGCAAAGAACGAAGCTAGACAATTACGTTCGAATTCGGTACGCGTTTATTAGAATTTCGGCTAAGTAATCTTGAAATGCGTTTCCACGAACATTCAAATAACAAACGCGCGTAACGTTTAACGAGTCCCTGAGCCTGAAAAATACCTCCGCTGAGCTTGACGGAGGAAAAAGGCTCTTACAAAGTATCGCATCGAGCGGAACTTTGTCGAAACGCTTTTTTCAAAAATAGAAAAATATTAAATATACTGTTCGCACCAGATCGGGCCGAGCTTATGATTTTATCCCCCCGAGACCGCCTGCCATCATTGATGTTCGACTAACTATCCTGTGGGGGGCTGGCGACACGTCCACGAGGCCGTCCCATTCACGCCACGGCACGACTAGCGGTGTCCCGCTTCGCAGGTCCCATTTCTCTCATACAGGCAAGGTGAAAGGTGGAAAATGTAATAAACATGAATGCGATTGATGAGATGAATGGAAAGCCTCTCTGAGGACGTTAGTGAGATTTAAACGCGCGAAATACATGCAGTCGCGACGGGCAATCGTGTTTTTAATCTTCTCCCCTTAATTCGCGATTTATTTTTTAGCGCGCGAAAGTTGTATCGCGGGATGATCGGGCTAAGTATTAAAACGACGAGAGTATGAGAGACGGAGAGAGAGAGAGAGGTAGAGAGCCGAGTCATGGTATAAGGTGCATTAATGTATGAGGACGAGAAGGAGGGAGAGAGAGAGAGTAGAGCGCGCGAGAGCGAGACAGAAAGAGCGAATGTTATATAGATAGAGCATGCGAGTGTGAGAGCAAGAGGGAGGGTGAGAGTAACGCCTGAGAGTGAGAGAAATAGAGCAAAAACTAGGCAGAGAGAGGGATCTAGCGAGCGAGTGTATAAGAGTGAGAGTGGCGAGTAAATGACAAGAAGAGGGGATACGGCTGCTCGCTCATACTCGAGACCGTGGCTATGCCACAAGGCATGGGTCTGCTTTGGCGCACCCGTGCTATCCTGCACGGGTTGCCATTTTCTGTCGCCGAACTATTCTCTAATAGAAAATACGTTCGACGACCAAGTTACCGATTTTTTATATCAGCTAATGTTTTGCCTATCTCGGATGTGTCCGCCTGCCCCTCATATGTTTTCTTAGTTTTCGGCGCTTGTTTCTACAGGTAGGCAAGCGCATCGGTTACATTATCAATCTATATATTTACGTATAATATTTTAATCTATTGTATAGTCTTCCTCTACTTTTTTTCTTATCCACATGTTAAATACACAACGAAAATATTGTTGAAATGATTGAATTTATATTTGAATGAATAAACTCGGCAATACTGTTTCGATGATTGATGTAGCGCATCAAAAACCTCACCTTTTCCACCAAACGATATCTGTCAACGCTCCACCTATACTTATTTTTAACTATGCAGTCAAGAATGTACGCATATGTATAAATTATATAACCATGCATTTTATTTATATTAATAAAAATATATTGCCAAATAGCGCAGAATATTCTCGTTTATTTTCTTTTGTACTTAAAAGTGTAAACTGTTTTTATTACATATATAGTAGTGATAATTTAACGTGA
The DNA here is from genome assembly GCA_018907185.1 of Platyscapa corneri. Classification (NCBI taxonomy): domain Eukaryota; kingdom Metazoa; phylum Arthropoda; class Insecta; order Hymenoptera; family Agaonidae; genus Platyscapa; species Platyscapa corneri. The sequence continues at coordinate 2,874,120 of JACCHW010000004.1, forward strand.
CTTGATGATTAATGCGTCTGACCTCGTAAATCGTGTAACTTGTAATCATATTAATTTATATACACGTAGCGCCATCAGTTATGAAAAAAATTAAATTATTTATAAATTTTACTTGAAAGTATTATATAATATAAATATTCTTTTTTCATGAAAATATTGAATTTAAGAAATTTTAAACGTTTTCATAACCAACTTCGTGTAATATATTTAAGTTAACTCAATACTGCAAAAATTCAGTTATATAAAAATATAGAAAATTTCTAAAACCTGACTTCACTTGAAGTTTGAAGCAAGTAGTATTTTTTACAATGAGATAAGAAATATATAGAGAAAATAAATTTGAAATTAAAATTTTAAATTTGAAGACAATGTGAACGCAGCCGTCAAAATAAAAAAGGTTGTCTCCAATTTAACCTACACTAAAAATTTAATTAAAATCTGTGTACATATATATTGATAATTTTAATTTACATCTACGAGTAGACCTAAACTAACCTTTTCATTGATTTATATTACTGAAATGGCCATTAATCATTAATCACTTAAATTTTTTCATCTCACTTGCAATCGAGTAATAAATAAAGTTGACTGCAAATTTGAAGGTAACCGAAACAACTTTCAAGAAAAAATGCTCAAACCATTGACGTGAAATTGAGAGGGTAAATGACCAAAAGACTCAACTTCATCAATATCGACTATGACCTGCTAACAATTGAACAAATAAGTACGGGGAATGGATACATGAGTGTAAAGAAAATAAAGCGTCAGAGGTTGCTTGTCACTATCGACTCGGGATAGCGGTTTATTGGATCCCAAAGCATCTAGAAACGGGCAAAAAGAAACGGAAGCAAAAGAAAGTGGTTGCACTGCATCGCCTTCGAGCGCGTACAAAAAGAAACGAACGTGAAATGACTCAATGAGAGAACTAGTATACTGCCGTCCAAATCAGGAAGGAATATGAATCAAGTCGGGGACAATTTCATGCAAGCTATGCATTTTTAATGATAAATTTAATTCTGACAACCTTGTTTAAAATGAAATAGTCGTCTTATGAAAACATAAAGAACTGATGTTCTTGTGCATAACTTCACCTACTTCATATTTTTTAAACTGAAGAAATATCCTATGAATAAAATTCTTTAAACTTTAGCCCTACTTTATAAATAATCTATCCACCCAAAAAATTTATTTAAAAAAGACTTCGATCAACATTTTACCTTTAAAATCAGTGTGCATACATGTTATTCATTAACTATCCTTTATATAATATTATTTACGCCCTCTCCATTAAAATTAAAATATTCGAGAATACTGCGAGACATGTAAAGTACATGAAAGGTACGACGCAGGATTTCTCACTTTTAAGCCAGTAGTATAATCCATCATTGGTGCGGAAAAAGCAAGGAGTGTCTGGGCGTTCCACGCCTTTCATTCTTTAGGATCGTTTACGGTCTCGTGGAGCTACGCGACAAAACTATTCCGATGAGAAATTACCTATCTGTAGTATGCAAAAAGATTTTCCAGCTGTCGATCTCATATTTGTGCTTTTACAAATATACTCTTGCTGGTGTCAGATATTCGTATTCAAATTTTGTTTTAAATTACATTCCGAATCTATATTACATTTTTTAATATGTAACTATAAAAAAGATATGATTTTTACTAGATTTTTACATCATTTAACTATATTTTAATTTCTTTTTATTAATTTTTTAACATTTTTAACAAACATTCATTCTTGAAGACGTGTAAATTCATTCAATCAGTATTAATATTATATAAACATAACTACGTAAGTAACTACTTAATTTAAGTTACTAAATTTAATCTATTATACATACATCTAATTATTTTTCAACAATAATTATAATAAAATCAAATAAAAATATAATCTTTATTAAATATATTATTTTAAAATAGTTCACTATTTTTTATTTACGATTAATTATAATAGTGAAACAATTATAATTCATGTTATAAATTTAGCCTCAATATACAACAAAGTTTTTGATATTTAGTTCAATTAATTGATTAAAAATATATATAAAGTTATTTTTTTTTTTTAATCTAATTATTTACAAATATAATTATTTCTTACTTATTTACATTAAAAAAATAAAATGATTTTTTATATTTACAAAAACTATCAATTCCAATATATGTTATACAGAATAGTCTTATTTTGTAATTTTCTTCTTTGGAAATTTTATATTTATCATGAATAATCAATATTTAATTTTAAATGAATGAAATTTCTGATTACGTATATTCACTGTGTTTATATGTATATTTAAAAAAAAATCCATAATCTCTTTCTATTATCTATTTTTAGCTCACTACTTGTTATTTAAGTAATGATGCTGTTTTTAATTAAATTATACTGTAATTAAACTAAAATAAAATTAAAAAAATTAGAGAAAATATTTCAAAATATTTTCATGATCAATTCAAAGAAAATGATGGAATTAAGATTATTAAATCTGTAAAAAAATATGTAAATTATATGCAAAGAATCTTTTGTATACATGGTTATCAAACGTTTTATCAAAAATTCACAAAAATTTATTTCCATTTGGATAAATTTCTTGAAAAATTAATATTTATAACGTCAAATATATTTCATACAAATATATTTCATTTATTCAGATGAAAATACATTTAACTCAGAAAAAAGAAAGCAAGCGATCCATATGTAATTTCGATCTACTTGTGCGAAAAATTATTAATCAACAATAACAAGGTAATTTTTAAATGTATAAACTTAGAAAAATTGTTTTTCATAATTTCTTGAATTTTCGAAAAAAAACTATAAATTAGTGCATATTATATTAATATTTTATTTCTTTTTTAATTTAATTTATTTCTTAATATAAAAAAATAAGAATAGAGATAAAAATATGATGAGAAAGAGTGCAAGAGAGATGTAAAAATATAAAAATAGAATAAAAATGAAAAATTTAATTTATTTTACGAATGTAAAATTGAGAGAAAAATTGGGAGATAAAGTATGAGAAAAGAACAATTGCCGACAAATATTACAGTTAAAGGCATGCAATTTTTAACGTTTGCTCAATGCAAAATCTGACAGCAATAGCAGCAGTTGCTGTCGACATGGAGCAACAAGTTTATCGACCAGCCATTCTATACACACAGTTATCTGGAACTCTATTTGCTACTAACGTGAATCGAATAACCATGTACTGGAGAGAAACGTAAGGCACTGAAAGCTTTAAATTACCTATAGATTACTTTTATATACCTTTATATAGCGCGGTTTTTTTATAAAATACTGTTTTAACAAGTTCATCAAATTTTTTTATATGATCAAGAACATAACTACTGAAGCAACTATAAAAGTTCTTTTAAATTTATGACCGTTATATAGAGCTACAGAATATAATTTATTTATATATAAAGATATATAATATCATATCCTACTAACCCAAACATTTGATTTTGTAAAAGAATATATTTGCTTCTTTATTGCACGAATAAAAAATTTTTATTCATTATCCCAATCCATATTTTATACATAAATCGTACAAACATTATATACATATTAAAAAAATAATAAAATTATAATAAAAAAATGTACTTTCAGAAAATCTTTTTATAAAAATGACTGCAAGCTTTACTATAATCATAGTGCGTCGAGATTCATGTCAACAGATGCTTTAAAAAGAGGATCAAAGATAATTTAATTCATAGTAAAACTTCAAACTCAATTTACTGCGAATAAGAGACTCCTCATTTGAAATTAAAATAATTTATAGAATTTTTGAAAAATAGAAATTTCTAAATTTTTTAAAATTTATCCCAATAATAATTATTATTTAAAAAATATTAATAATTTTTAAGAAAGTAATAAAATCTATATTAAATAAATATAAAGCAAAATTTTTTGTTGTACTCTAATTTTTTATATTTACAGTTTTACGGTAAAACTATACGTTTCAATTATAAAGGTGAAATTAAAAATAATTATAAGTGTCTTTTTCCATCAAAAATCATTTGATTTAATATGAACTCTTTCATTGTTTGCTTTTTTCATTTTTTTTAATATACTGTAATAATGCTTACTTTTAATTGAATAATTAAAAAATAATATTGTATTTTGTGTAATTCTAATAATTACTCATTTTATGATTCACAGTGATACGTATTAAAACCAAATATACGCTCGCTTATTGTGTGACTTCTCAAGGAATAATTTCATACAAAAGCGTCTATTGATAATACATTCCAATCCGAAAAAAGTACAAGCATTACTCCATCACCACGTTTTCTGCATATTTCCGATGTATTCAGATGTTATAAAGTTATTGTTCTGAATTGGAAAAATATACACATGTATCATATATTTATGTACAGAAATTGATATATAAATATATTTACTTCTCTTTTATGCTTTCAAATAAATACGATCGAAGCATTTAATTCTCTAAATCTTATTTAATATAAGTACCTTATTTTTTAACCCTTTATATTTATCTCTAAATCACATCTTATCAAATAAAATTTGAATACAACGAATAAAAATAAATATAATTGTAATTTATTTTCCTATCTCTCTATCTCTATCTTTATCTTTCATACAGTAAATTCCTTACTTCATTAAATTGTGATTCTCGCCTCACTCATACTCTGACTTACCATCTTCATCATATATATGTATATAGAAAAGCTGTACATCCATAGTTACGATTATGAAAGAAGGGATGAGTTTGAAACTAAAAAGGATGCAAAGATGCAAAACCCTTCAGAATTGAAAATCGATCGAGGCCTTTCTCCGGGCGTAGATTAGAGAAAATGATGAACCTCCTGTCACCACCGTAAATATCTACTAATATTCTCTTTTTCATCCTTTCTTTATTCCTCCATCTCTTTATGTCTCCTTATTTTCCATTTTCTTTATATATTTATTCCACTCCTCGCTTTCATACTTCTTCTTTCTTTCTACTTATCTATCTGTCTTACTTCCTATCTCCTTGTCTTGCTCTTTCATATTTTACTGCTTCTCTTCGCCTCTTACTTCTTTCTCCTAGTCTTTATTTTTCTTTCTTTCTTAGTCCTTCTCTTTTCCTCTATATTTCTCACTTTATGTGCTTTATTATAGATCTTGATTTCGACGATACTAAATTTTACTTAATTTCATTTCACTTTAAATACGAATTTTTAAAACTTAGTATTAGTATGATGGCTGCTCTAATATTATTTCAATAATAGAAACAACATTTAATCCAAGAAAAAAATTTATGAAAAAATATAATTTTTTTGTATTCAGTCAAAAATTAGCGTGCATTGGTACAATATACCTTCTGTAATTTTATGAAGTAAAGGAATAAAAAACTTTTTGTTGGCTGTTTTTTTTGACATTATATTTAGTTACGTTTAAAATAAATTACACAAATGTTTACAATTTTATTACAATATACAAGTATAAATAATGTATGAATGCATTTTTATACAAACATACACATTAGATTATAATTAAAATATTTTGTTGTTTTAAAATTATAGCATAAATACTTACTTTTAAATAGTACGTAATTACCCTCATTCTTATTTTTGCAGTCATCTTATTAATAGTACATCATTTTAATATTTTAATTACAGTCAATGAATGAGGAAATGTGGAAGAAGGAGTTAGGGGACTGTAAGTGGCGATTATGATTATAGCAATAAAAATAAGAGTGATCTTTTATTAACAACTATGAGAAATGGTTATCGAAAAGTTTATATTATAGCTTATATTATAATTGTAATAAAGTCATTAAATATTTACATCTAACTTCTTTGTTATTATATTTTAATATTATAATTTTACTATTGGCACGTATATTATGTAGCAAAAAATTTCAAAATTCATGTTACATTTTATATATTAGGAGTATATTGTAGTAATACAAAGAATAAAACGCATCAAAATAGGTAACCCAATTGATAAAGTATCTGTCTCAAAAGTGGATAATAATAAGGGTAATATTGCAATGATAAAAATACATACAGTTTAAAAATTTTTTAAATATTAAAAATTCGCTAATATGAGAGAAAATATTCCTGAATACTTCTACGTGTAATATAACATAAAAATATTATAAAAATAAATTTCAGCAAAACGTAAAAATAATAAAACTCAGTGTTTTATAGGTTGGAGTAAAGTAAATTGTAATTTTTATGTGTTAAAATCTCATCGTCGTCGATACTACATTTTTATATGTTTTATTTTCTTTTTTTATTTACCTTCTCTTATTGCATGTCCAAATAAAAAATCGAATTTGAAAAAAATTCTTTTGCTTTACTTTAGTTATATATGAGTCTATGGATCTGAAAATATAATCGATTTTTCCATGGGAAAAGTTTCCAATTCCATTTTTTATATTTTATAAAAAAAAATAAATAAATTATACTCCAATAAATTCATATTCTGTTAAAAATAACTTGAATTATACTAAAGATTTTCAAGAATACCTAAATTAATGTATACATATGAATTTACATTCAAACATATATACATAAGATTATTGTAAATAATAGTACTGATACATTAATGTGAGATTATAAATTGTTACTACATGGATGATAAGTTTGAATAATGGATTTTCTTATTAGAAAAGCGTTTTTTAAAAAAAGGAGAATAAATATTTAGGACAAAAATATTTGTACTTAATATGCTTATTATGGTTTAACATCGTTCGTGGAAAATTCTAATTTACAAGTTTTACTCAATTTCCAAAGTAGTTAAAAATCTTTTAGTTTAAACATAAAGCACGCATGAAATTTTTCGTTGCAAAATAAAATGTTTGTGTGCAATAACATAATTATAAGTTATTACTTAAAAAAATTTTGTTTATGCAGATCGATTATTTATATTTACAAATAGATATACTAAGAAAAGAAAGGTAATTTTTATACGTGATTGACATACTTAAAATATACTAAATAATTGGTAGAAACTTATCTTAAAAGTTTTATAAATTTCAGATGTTTATTAATAACTATTTTCTGCAAATTATAGCTATTTAAAATTATAGTAATAACAGAAATAATTTTTTATAGCAATAGTATTTATTTAATAATTGTATTAAAATTTATTAATTCCATAATTTAAATAAAAATAAAATAAATATATCATTTAAAGAAGTATTCAAAATAGAAACTTTCACTTGTCGACTTTAAATATTTTTTACTTTAAATTATTTTTAAATTAAAAGATTTAATTTTTAAAACTTTTTTAATGGCATATAAAAATATTTTACGAATAATTTACAATATACATACATTTTTAAAAAAATGGCAGTAACTTCATTCAACACATGTATAATAGCTTTTCAACATATAGATACCAGTTGCAATCGAAAAGTCTCATTCTGAACACAGAATCATAAACCTATTTTTTTAAAACATGGTGTCTTCATTTTCGGATCCTTATCTATACTCACAATAACTCCGTTATCCCGAGTTCTGAGCGAACTGATGAAGAACTTCATAAGAAACAATATTTATATATATAATTCCATACTTTAATAAAAATAGTTAAAAGAAAGTTAAAATAGTTTTCATAAAAAAAAGTAAAATAAAAATAGCAGAGATGAAATTTCAAATATATTTTAAAATATACATATATACATAGAAATTTGTAATAAAAATTGGATGAGTCTTCGATCAAAGTTACATAAATAATATGCACTGTATATGCATATAGACGAACTTTTTGGTTAAATTTATATTTGAATAAATCTTATGCATTTCCATTGAATAAATATAGATATTGTCTTATTAATTGTAATAGCTAAAGTATTTTGAGTTAATATTTTCCAACCTTCTACTCGCCTATTTCTTTACATTACAGATATGTGTAGTTTTTTATTAAAATTTTTTTTAAATTATTATATTTCACTTTAATGATATTATTAAATGCTTAAAAATTTTATCTTTTTTATTAAATTTATTACATTACATTTTATTTAATATTAAATAAATTAATTTTTTAAGTTTATTAATCTGCAAATTACTTTTTCAAATTCATAATGTTTTCATTGTTGAAAATTAAGAACAGTTATAAGGAGCGTGTATATGTTGAAGGTTTTACATAAAATAATCTATAAAAAAATCTTTACGTAGACGTTGTTTAATGATTTAAAGTTTTACAATAAACTTAATTTTCGAGTTTCGATCAAGAGTAGTTGAATAGATATTTGAGAAGTAATGGAAGTATCGTGGTAAAAGAATAAGTAATGTGAATCGATTAAGAGTGTAGTAAGTTTGTTATTTCATTCGAGAATGGCCCATTTGTCGTCGATTACTTTTATATAATTCGAACGTTCGGGTGTTCTCATAAAATTTGTTTATTTGATGTTCTAGATAAAACGCAACGTGTATATTATTTAGCTGATTAGACCTTTTTATTTCGAAATTCAATAAGTCGCAGGTAATGTATAAATTGACAATTTGCTAGCAAGTGTGGCAATATGTCGATTTTGTGATGTTCTGACAATTTCGAATGCTGTCGTGTTACTTGAGAATGTGTAGAGTGTGCATAATTGTCATGTACGTATTAGTACATTACACAGTTATCAATTATAAAACTTGATATAATAAATAAATAACTGAAAAAACATTGTAATAAGAATATAATAAATAAAAATTTTAATTGATACACTATAAAAGCGAAATTGACATTAAAGGAATTTAACATAAAAAATTGACATTAAAATTGACATTGAAAGTAGTTATAATGTGCCACGTATAAGATAAATAATATACTCTTTTAACATAAAATAATATAGATAAAAATTAAAAAACAATAATAATTTTATGAGAAAAATGAATAATGGAGAATTCGTATACTATACTTTAGTGACCAAAAGAAATATATGTACATATTGAAAAAAAAAGAAATAGTGAATAGCACCGAGAATATGCGTAACCGATTTGCAACAGGTGGGTTCTGACAGAATAGAAATATCCCGTAATTGATATACCAATATATTTACTTATATTTAACAATAATATATTTGTTCTTGTGCAAGTGCCTCCAAATAAATTCCAATTACTTATTATATAAGTGCCATTGATAGATGCAGACACCTTAAAAAATAAATTTCAAAATTACAATTCAAACGCAAGAACACGTATACTTCCTTTTATATATTATTCCATATTATATAGGAATCAATTTATTTATAGTAATAAGTATTAAGTAAAAGATATATTAAGTATTAATAATCCTTAAATAAATTCTCAATCCTTTTAGTAATATTTTTCAATTTTTTTCGATAAAAGGGTAAACTATTATAAAAACAGTTAGTTACATAATATTATTATGTGATTCATGAGAACATAAATTTAAAAAAACTTTTTTTTAATTTATGTTACAATTTATTTTAAAATATGAAAATTTTCATTTATCAATACATACTATATTAATAATACAGATAAATAAAATGAAATACTTTGAAAATATTTATACTATTTTAACTATATTATTTAGGTTATAGCTACTTTCATGAAATCTTTAGTTAAAGTGAAGTTTCGGATTTGATGTAAATATGAATATCGTGGTTATTAAATAAATAAAAATAAAATAGATGATCTTAATTATACATTTAAAACTAATTTTAATTTTTTTAATTATTTAATTTTACGGAATAATATCAGTGCATCTACTAAATAAATAATTTGTTATAGTAATTATCTTGCTACGCAATTAGCTGAAACTTATTATATTATATAATATTATAAATAATTATTATATACTTATGATAGCTTAACATATTTTAAAATAGAAATATTTCAGAATAATTTGATATTATATAAAATATTATTATAATAGAAAAATTGGAATAAAGATTCATTATCAAAGTGGTACTTAAATATTATTAAAATTAAAATATAATTATATTCGAAAATAAATTTATTTATTTCTGCAGGAAATATCACTGTTTATTATATTATTGCTAATTAAATAAATTATAATTTTTAAGCAGAATAATATAATAAGAACCGTTCAGCTGTTAAAATATTTATTTATCAAAAATTTCTTAGCTCATCTATCTTATTTATCTAAAACTTCGATTAATAATATAACGACTGAACATTTTTCTACGTTTCTTATTGCAACGATATTATTGACAATTGAACGCCGATAATAATGTGAACGACATAATTTCTATTTGACTTACATTAATTTTAGAAAATCACTTAAAAATAAAAAAATAATTATACATAGATTTTATAAAAATTGTATTGAAATTATTAACGATTATTTAAATAAATGATATTTACTAAAAATTATACTTTTACTTAATTATTAATTCTAAATGCTACAATATAATGAATAGATTAAATAAGACTATTTTTTAAATATTTTCTGTTAATTTTACGGTTACATAAATGAGCACATAATTTTATTTTTCATTTATTTATAATTTTTCAATTTATTTCCTTCTTTATATATAATTTCGATGATTATTATTTTTTAATTTAATAAATACATTAATCTAAATGCATTAGAAATATTAAATTTACTTTGAATATATTAAACTAAATATAAAAAAAAAAAATAAAAAAAAATAAAAAAAAATAAAAAAATATATATATTATTTTATTATTATAAAATAATATATATTTTTTTTTCTATTCACTATTTCTTTTTTAATTTATATTTAATTTATAAATTTTTTATTAATTTATTTATTAATATACATTCATAATATTTAGAAAAAATTTTTAAATTATTCTAAAAGTAAAAATCTTAAAATTGCCTTGTAAATATGTTTTTGTTTTAAATAATATGAGTATTTATTATACAACTTTTGTTTTAAAATTAATAATTTTAATGATATCTGAGATTAAAATAAATTATTTTTTAAGATGGAGTCCAATTTAAGATTTTTCTAAAAATTGAAACTCGGTGCGTATCATATGCTCTTAATCATGCATAGTTTTTTTGCCTTGGTCATCCTAGTCATTTTATTAGTTTTTCAGCAACAAAACTTTTCAATTCTTTCTTTATCTCTAAATATCAATCTCAATTTATCTTTTATGTCTACCAATGTGAGTTACTTTTCGAGTTACTATCGAACTTTCTTTTACGGAAAAATATTTAAGCTCTGTCTATTGGCAGCCTGTAGCAATTCATTTTAACGCGATATCTCTTATTTATTATTTGTATGTATTCAATAAAATATCACATACCGATAGTGGTTAATTCTAATTTGCTTCGATTACTCTTCCGATGTATTACTTTTTTCAAATAAATACAAAAAAGAAAAAGAATGAGCGACTTTTTGTCAACAGAAATATCAAACTTCCTTTTAGGGTGAGATACCACACTTGTACTAAAAATATATATCACACTGTCATAGACTCTCAATCAAGTTATATTTTACCCTCACTTGTTATCCTTATCTTTTCATTAGCACATTTTTTTCTACGTATCAATCTCAATTTATTCTATTATATCCATTAAACTTTTATAAAAGAACTAAATTTAAAAAAAGGCTTTAATAACTGATTTTTCAAATAGATTATACAAAATATTTTACAGATATATATATATATATATATATATATATATATACACATATATGTAAAAAATTATTGATTTTAAAGAATTAAATAAAATACTTAACTCTAGTGTGTTCTTTATACCTAAGTATGTATTTTCATACTTTTTTATGTGTTTTAATAAATCTGAACTGGGCGTAATAAAATTTATACTTAACGTTGTTTAAATATAGATTAAATATTCTTACAGTAAATAATACAATTTTTATTATTCTAGTTATTTGACATGTAGAACTACAATTCTCGTAATATAGTTTTTAACTTCAAATTTATTTATTGCAGGTAAATTCAGAATATTCATCATGAAATTTTCATGGTTTAATATGCACAAAAAGCTCTCTTATGTCACAAGAGCACTAAGATTTTTTCGTCTTCATAGAGAGTTACAAAAAACGTCTTCCATATTATTTTTATATCTACATAGAAAAACTATAATTGTATAAATAAAATTTATATAGTTATATGCAAAAATTAATTTATTGTTCGATAAAATACAATTGCTTAATATTCAATTTTATATTATTACTATGGTTATAAAATTTTATATTTATTTCATAATTAAATAGTAAATAATTTAAAAGTTCTTTTTCGCTGGTAAGTAACTAAATCGCCTATTTCAAATAGAAAAGTTACTTGTAAAGATCAAATAATCGATGATAAGGGGCAGGATATGAGTAAAAGGCATATTTAGTATTCCGTTATGAACTTTTATTATCTATGAAAAAGTTTTCTTGCACCCGTATACACAAACGAACTTCTTCTAGAATATTTTATTAACTTGTAGGACAGCAATTTCAGGACAATAGAGATGAAGCAGATTTCAAAAAAAGAATTTTACACTGATATTTCACAATCGATGTTTTCATATCCTTTTTTAGGCCTAGTAATTGTCTTGAAAAAAATATGCTCTGTCGATTTGATTCAATAATTTTTCCCTAATAAAATAAAAAAATTAAAAGTATTAAAAAATTATTGAAAAAATATGAAAATTATGTAATGCAGCAGAGCGTTAATAATATTTGTGCAGATAAATTTAGTTTAATATAAATAATATAAATATATATTTTAATTATAAAACAATATATTTTATATTATATAATATAATAATCTTAACACTTAATTATTAAATATAATACCCCGATTAATATAATAATAATATATTATATAAGTTAATTGTATTATTGCATAAAAGCAAATAACTAAAAAATGACAAAATACAGTTTTATAAAATAAAAAATGAATTGACAATAAAAAATATCAAGTAGTATAACTAACTTTATAAAGTACATACTACAACTGATACTTTTGAAACGTGCAGTTTATATATATATTTTAACGAAATAACTATTTTAATGCCTACATTAAGTAATTATATTAAGTAAATATATTATATTAAATATATTAAGTAAATCAATCTCGTAACATAAAGAATAACATTATAACTTAAAAGTACAAGATATAAAAAGATAGTCTCATATCGTAAATAATATTCTATTCTAATTCTTTTTCAATTTATAAAAGTTACTAAATCACCTAAACTTACAATAAAATAACTTATCAGTAAACTGAAGTATTTTCTACAAAAAACGAGCTTAAACTAAATTTAGATTGAATTTAAAAAATTATGTATGACTGACATTATTTTAGCGTGTAAAAATGACAAATAGTGGGCTTCCAGAAGAAATAAAATAAAGAAAGGAAAATGAGATAGATAGAGAGAGAGAGAGATAGAGAGAGAGAGAGAGAGAAATGATAAGATGAAATAAAAACTGGGAGTACGATAGAAAAAAAGTTGCAACAATAATAACGACTAGTATTGGGAAAGCCTTAGATAATATCTAGATAATTAAGGGCTGAAGATTATTTGATGACGTACAACATATTTTAATACCACTACAGTGCCGTTCCAGTATATGAGAAAAATTTTTTCATCCTAGTACTAAAGTAACAAAGATGAGAATTAAAAGATTATGGAAGTATACTCACTAAACAATGTCTCGCTTTCGTGAGCAAAATTTATTGTCTTACTTAACCCTCTCAGCTAACTAAAAGAGTATATATCCATCAGACGTATATTTTAATGCATAATCTAAAAAGTATTATCAAAGTCTAAAACTTCACGCGTAATTATAAAAATTTTTTAAATTTTTTAACAATAGTTTCTTTAAAGCAATGCAACACTTATAATTTTCAAAACAATTTGTATTTTACCTTATTTTACTAAAATAATGAATAAAAAAATTTAATTAATAATTTCTAATTCATGAGATACAAATATAGCGAATGAAAGTTTTGTGTCAGCTCTATTTACATTTTTGCTATAAAGATTTCTTGCGGTCCCTATATTTCCCTCGTATATTATGAAAAATACGTATGAAAAATTATATAAACATTATTCAATCACTCGGAGAAAATATATTGTCGAATTATCCAAATAAAAATCGTATTAATTCGAATTTATGAATAAAATTTTCATTAAAAAAATCATTCTCATGACATATAAAAAATAAATTTTATAATTAAGTCTTAGAACAATTACAGTAAGTATTAGGAATACATTTTTTTACTTAAGATCGATTAATATTACATGATATGTTTATTATTTTATTTAAAAAATTTCTCCCAATACATTTATAATTATATTTTATATAACATAAATACCTTTTATATACATTATTAAAATTTCTTTATACACTTCTTAATAAACATAGTAAATTATTAAATTATTTAATGATATTTGAAAAAGCAATTATTATGAATTATTATGTTTTTTATTAAGTTCTTTTATTATTAAGCTAAAAATATTTAAAACACAAAGTTCTAAAGACACCATCAAATCTGGAAGTTTTATAATTTAATTTATTCAATTCGGAGTTCAAGTTAAATCACTAGCTAAAAATTAAGTAACTTATTTAAAAAATAATTTTTACAAAATAAAGCGAAAAAACTAAAGCTAGTGCAGCGCTAGTTAACGATGAAATAAAAGAAATTACGAGAGCATTATGACCGTTGAAACATTGTTGAACGTAATTTAAAGCAAGCGGAAAATATAGTGATGAGACTAGAGTTTAGTTCTAAGCTGGCAATTTGTATGGTGGCATCTGCAGTATCCAATCTGAGTTTTGTACTTACATAAACTAAAGTGGACCCTGAAACCAAGGAATAGCTTTGTCTAAAGAATATTTATATATGTGTTGGACGTGCACGTATAAAAGTCCTTTGAGCACGTACGAACATACACGTCCCACACCCACTTCTTAGAATATCAAGAGTATGATGCAAGTGTAAGAGTTCCTCACATAATCCTCTCAAAAGAGTCTATGTAAAGGAATGGATAGCAGTGCTTTAGATGCGGAAAGCAATATAAATCATTATTTTTACAAAAATACAGCTGTGAAGAATTTTCCTTTTAAAATGCTGAGAAAAGTCAGTGGATGTACGCGCTCACCTTATTAAGGATAGTGTAATGTTTCGACTTGTTAGTGGTGCTGGAATACATTTAGTTGCGTTAGCCGTACAAATTTTCTATTCTTGAGCGAAAATTAAAAAGTTCTTTATATAATTTAATATTTTCCACTTCACAGATTCAGTTTTCAATTTTAATTTAAAACTTGTATTTAATTCTTAATTTACTTTAAAATCTATTCAATTTTTATGTTTTTTCATCCAAGATTTATTAATAAATATTTACTTAGTAATTATTTCCTATTATTTTTATTCATAAAAGTTTTATAAATGTTTAATAAATATATATAAAACTTTAGTTTCTAGATATTTGGTGAATATTATTATAAATATTTTAGATATTACCACGTAATTACAGTAAGAATTATATAATTTATAATTAGTATCGAATATGATAATTTGTTATTGAATATAACCATTTACAATTCAATATGTTTGTACTATTCATTTTTCAATTACAGGATAATGATACAATAAGTAATACAGAATAAAATATCATATAATAAAATATCAAAATTTTCATCGTAGCTCTTAATTTATATTTAATAATTTGTAATTTAAAATTTTAATTTTATAAAATTTAACTTTAAAACTGTCCTATAAAATGTATAATTTACCTTAAAATTTAAGTGAAAGATATTAATTTCAGGAGTAAAAATATTCCTAAGAAATTTAAATATACAAAAATAGAAAATAATTGTCTTAAATATTGTGAAAACATATACAATTTAATATTAATCCAAAAAGAATTTTGTGTACTCTTCATAAAGAAACATACAGAATCGACAATGATCACATTTTTTAAAAATTATAATTTAATATGAAAAGTAAATTGGATGCCATTTTAAATAAATAGTATAACATAATTAAAAATTAACCAAAAAAAAGCAATAAAAAATTTCATCTAGGAATAAACTCGACAGATTAAATTATTTTCAATCATGGTCCTATCAAATTTAGTATATATGAACTTGGCTCACTTAAATAAAAAATTAAAAAAAATTATAAGGGTATTTGGTAGATTTTTAGGTGATTTAGGTTATCTATTTTATCAGAATCTACTTAAGGATGATTAATAAACAAGAAATTAAGACAAACAACTAATACGAAACTATCCTGAATCGATTATGCCATAATGTATTACATTAGAAATAATCCTTTTTTTCAACATTATAGGCAATTCAAGATCATTTTTTCTAAAATTAAACAAATCCTTAGGAAAGAAAAGCATTTACGAGTATCATTACAATTTAATATATTGTACAATAAATCAACTAACTATAATGTTCATCTTTCTTAAAACTCTATTTAATAAATAACAAAATGGTGTATGGATTTTATTTCACGATTATTCTAAAAAACTATAATTTAAATAGATATTTCTTATTTTTTCTACGTTTTTTATGTTTCTATAAAATATATTAGAAAATACTTTTATGCATGTATTATTTATAATTATTTATATATCATAATCACTATACATGGTTACAAAGGTTTTAATTAAATTAATTATGTAGTTTCGAATACGTTACTCTTGAATATTGCATTACAATATATTACTATTTCATCAATAGCGAAATAAAACGTTCCCTATATATTTAACTACGTATTCTGTATTACTCATTGCATTATTATGATGCAATTGGAAAATGAATAGTGTACAATATTGAATTATAAATAGTAATATTCAATTATTAATACAAATTTATATAACTCCAGATAAATAATCGATATAATTAACTATAGACAAGAAAGTACGCTTTAAAAAATTAATTAAAATTTTTATACGCGTAAAATTTTTAAGAAAAAATTTTAAATAAATAAAGAATAGCGATCTTGTATTCAATTTTAATAGATGTATGTAAAAAAATTTAAGTGGAACATTTATAACTTTTATTAAAAACAATAAAAATCATAAAAAATACGAGAAATATATTTAAATCAATTTTATCAAATTTAAATTAACCGTACAATAATGTAGAAGTATCATTTTGCATTATTAAGTTTAATTATTTAAAATCTGAACTTTTTCCAAATACTCCAGATACAAGTCAAAGAACTACAAAAGCAGAGTTAAAAATATATATAACCAGAATTATAATTTTTGTAATAAAAGAGAAACTATTGAAAGAATTAATCTTGACAAAATTAAAACCTAATGTATTTAATTACTAGAACTTTAAGAATAGAAAATCCTGCACCTATATTCTATATTAATAAAATGAAAGAAATGAGAAATTTAAAGTACAAGCCGGCAATTAGGATTTGGCGGAATTAAAATGCCACATTCAAATTAAAAGATTTATATTCAGAATAAAAGTGTGTACTATAGAAGTTTTAAAAATTTTTTCAACAACTCTTGCATTTGTTTTAAAAAATATTAAAAATAATAAATAAATTATGATATGTGTATAAAAGATAACTAACCAATTATAAATATAAATAATTATAAATTATTATTATCTTTAAGGGGCAAAAATAATATCCACGAAGAAAATGTTTGTTTAATAATAATGAAACTATTAGTTTAATATTTTATATTTAAAGGTGTATTAAGTATTGTGTAAAAAATGAATTAAATATTGTTAAAATCAGTATCATAATCTAATAACATCTATCACAAAACTTCGATCATACCGTGGCAGAGTTTTTATGAAACAAAAAGTTATAAAAGAATTAAAAACCTAAGATAGATGAAATGTTTAAAATTTTAACGTTACAATATTGAAAAAATATTTCTAAGGGAACATTAAATTCTGCCAAAAATTTTGCAATATTGTTTTGATTCTATAAACCTAAATCCTTTTATAACTGGACTTGAGTCTAAAATTAAGTGAGAATAAACTAAAATGCATTTTTATATGAAATACATTATTAGATTATTTAAAATTGTATTAGTTTTAGTGTTCTATTTGGATGTATTAGATTCAATCGCAACAAATAACGAAATTGGATAATCAATCATTTTATGATGACGATAAATTGATGTATCATATCTAAACTCGAAACCCGAAATTCACTCCGATGGCATGTTGCAACGATCAACTAGTCCGAAAGGATAATTAACCATCTAAAAGTTATCAGAGGATCAGCTTCTCCTAATAATATCATCTTAATTATTCAAGCTGTTTCATCGGTTGTTTCTCAGACATGAAAATTCTTCTAAAACAATGCGAGCGAGGTCGAGTCCGGTTGTCCTGACACTTAAAAAGATCGATATTCCTGGGTGCGTTACCTATACGTTACATGTATATGTATTTATAAGTGTCCATGAATACGTGAAAGTCTTAGAATATCTCCTGCAATTTCTTTGTTATTTCGATTTTATATATTTATCTAGATTTATCTCTGCATCAAAAATATCTAATAATGGAGGAAAAAATCAAGAAACAATCACAGAGATTTTTCATATTTTATTTGTACATTACGATATCTTATCGACCTTTATAAATTGATTTTTCACCACAGATTGGAATTATTCGCATACACTATCTGTATATACTACAATTCTTTTATAAAAATACTTTATAACACGCTATTTTTTATGGAAGTTTCAACGTATAAATAATAGTATAAATGCGATAAAGTAAAATCTAATTGTACGGTGCCCTATTTTAATATTTATAAATTATGAAATATCTTTAAAAATATTTAATAATTATACATATATAAGTAATTAAGTCATAAATTTTATTTTTATTTTCATTTTCTGAAATGACATTTAAATATATTTTTGTAATTCTTAACAAGTTAAAACAATATTACCATAAAAATAATGTGTTAATAGTATTTTTGATAAATTCTTATTAGTTTAAAATACAGTAAATATAAAACTGTATACATCGTTAATAAAAATATGAATAATCTATTACTTTTACTTTTATTAATCGAGGATTGTTTTTCGACAGCTTGTATAAAAAGTAACAACGTACTATTTCTTAATCTATTTATTTTTCTTGGAGATAAAATTATGACTGCAATTTCACTAAAATTGATTTAATTAGCAATTTTGAATAAAGTGAATGTATAACTTGAATATAAATATCGTAATATTTTTATTAGAATGTCTAAGAAAAAATAAATCAGTATAAAAGTTAAAATTTAGAAAAGTCTTGAATTAAATACTTTTCGATGTATAACATCTTCAATGTTTTCATGTACTTTACACAATTAAATCAGTTATTTCTTTTTAAAAAGTTTATTTATTAGAATTTTTGAAACAATGAACTAAAATTTAAGAAGCCTTAATAATATTAGAAAGAAATATTAAAAAATTGCATAAATAATTAATTATAAAAACATTTTTCTAATTAAGTATTTCGACCGTTTTTAATTTAAATTAATTTTTATAATTGCATAAGAATGAAATTTTTTGTAAAAAAAAAATTAAGATTGCAATAATGCACACTATCTCCAATGAATAAAAGACCGTATTTGTCTGAAATAAACTTTGTGATTCAATGTTTAAATTCATTGCATTTCTAGCAAGCGATTAGCACACGCATTTGAACAAGTCAGGTAAGAGAAAGAGCGAAAAAGAGAAAAAGTAGGAAAGTTTCCCGATAAGAGAATCAAGAAATGCGTACCTTATCTACAACTAACTTAATTACAGTCCTTGGCAGATACGGTACGTATACAACGAACTTAGAGTTACACACGATACTACAGCACACCTCCGATAATACAATAGTTAGTCTAACGTGGCTTCACTCATCCATTCTGTTTAGTTGAACTATTACTCTGAATTAGTAAGCTGTCGCTTACCTAATCGATTTTGGTGTCATATAAAAACAAATGATTATTTTATAGCTTTTTATTATTATAAAGTGTAAAATATTTATGTATACATATTTCTGTAACAAAAGTGTAAGATATCGTAAAGATGTTATTTTTGACCTAATTATAATATCTATTTCCGATTCAACTACTAATGTACTTATCGCGTGGCTAAGCACCAGTTGAGTTTATAAGTGCTAATGGTAGATGCATCAAAAGGGCCAAATTCAATTCTGGGTTAGCAATACAAGGCCTAGTACAATATAACCAAAATTATTTTTATTTTTATTAATTTTCCATTCAATAAAATAAATTAATTGTATATAATGAACTCTGAAAAGAATGTTTAACCCTTTTAAGAACTAATTTTTTCAAGTAATAAAATTTTATAAAATTGCAATGTGATATAACAATTGAGAGCATTATTTAACAAACCGTATATTTTTAAAATAATAGCATTTCATTTCGAACCATACCTTTTGAAGATATAAATCTGATGATCGTATTACACATGAATAAATCAAAATCATAGTATACCGTTCCATCAATACATTTGTACATACTATTTTAAAATAATTAATATTATTTATTTTTTCATAATAAAATTTATATAAGTCGCATTATCTTCATTATCTCCCTTCCTACGAAGAAATATTTTTTTTTTAATTTTATTTTAAATCATTATTTATTTTGAATTACTTCTTTTTATTTAAAATATAGTAAAAATATCGCAAAATATCTTTGCCAACTTTAAAAATATCAAATATCGTTTAGTCCAATATCGAATTATCTTCATTCCTTAATTTAAATTAACATGTTAAGTCACTAGATATCAAACTTTATTAATAAAGTATAATCGAGTATAAAATATAAAATGAACAAAGTATTTAATTCTTATAATAGTAAAGATTCTTCTTTTATTTTTCAAATTTATTATTATAAGTTTGTAAATATAAATTAAAAAATTAGATATGATTTCTTTAATTATACTTAATTTTATTTTATTGATAACATTGGAAAACCTAACTTATATATATTATATATATATATACTGAAGTTGCACCTAGAACTAAATACGAGGAAACATTGAAAAAGAGTTCAACGCAAATTATCAGTGCATAATCAACGAATCGATCGCGAAAACAACAATTCGTTTCCGAAGCTTCGAGAAATTCCTCTAATGACGCTTATAAAACTTGGATGTACTCAAGATGAGGGAAGATAAATTAGAAAGTATAATAAATTAAAAAATAAAGACCATCTCGAGCGTTAAGCCAGTATTGCACACACTCGGACGCAATGTTTTTCTGCTACGTAAACAAGTGCACCCACTGTTGAGCTGTTAAAGATTCACAAAGCAAAGGATCGCCAAACATAAAACAGTTATATGCAGATTTTAACTGTACAGGAACTTCAAGAACATTCGCAACAGCATGTGTGTCATTTTCTGGCTCAATCAAAGAGGTACCAGAAAAAAATATCACCTCCCTGGGCTTGACTTGAGAGCCGCAAATTCACGCGGTTCTATTCGAGCAAAAGTTTATTATTTACTAAAACAATTATCGAATATTCATGAATTCTTAAAAAAAATTAAATTACATAATACATCATTTAATGCCGTACCTCACATAATAGTAATTTAGAATTAAAAATGAATCTTTTCGATTCACGAAATAGATTTAAATAAATTACTTTAATTTATCTAAATTTTGTATAAATCTGTTAAATATTTATAATAAATTCATTATGTTAAAAATAGAAGATAAGAAGATAATTATAGTGTAAAAATTTATATACATTAGTTACTTGTTTATTTAAGGCATTTAAATTAATTTTGCGAACTACTGAAACAACATATTGTCTATAGTTCAAGTTTGTTACGAAATAAATATAAAAAATTTATAAAAGTTATTGTAAAACACTAAAAAAGCTTCCTGTTAATTACATATAATTAATTAATATTTAATATAGTAAAAAGGATTATATTTTTAACTTTATTTAATGTACTATTTGATTAAAAAATATATCAAGTTATTTAACTATTTGCCTTTTTTAAGAAAAATATGTTTATGATAAAAATTAATTCTTAGTACACATTAAAGAAATTTTCAAACTTTTTCAAATAAATTTTATGTTTTATTAATTTATCATTTAAGTAACTTATTTTATTCAAAAATAATATTTTTAAATAAAATGTACGTCAAAATAAAAATAATAATAATGCGTCGTAATAAACTCTACAAAATAAAAATAAGAAAATATTCCTTGATTTCTTCTTTAAATTATTTCGTATGGAGTTCATTACAGATGTAACATATGCGACGAATAAGCCGTTAATAAGCGTTTCCTTTTATTAAAACTTAATTAGATGCATTATTAAAATGTATCGATGAAGTTTTAAAAAGGAAGTTGCTCGATAAAATATAGGAGATAGTTTCCTACAAAATCTTGTAAAAAGTGGAATCAAACATTCGAAATAAAATTGCACAATACTCAATGTATGCGATTTATGGAAAGATAGGTTCGATTACTGCTATGAATCAACAGCGCAACATCTAGTAAGCTATACAACGGTGTAAGGGTAGTGTTCATCTACTTGTATATTTGCTCTTTCGCATGTCAAAGACTTGATTACAGAGTGGCTTTGAATATGCGGTTGTGTTCAAAAAGGCAACATTGTCAAAAGCAAATTCCTCTCAACTCCAAAATATCGGAGTGCGATCAGAATTTGATACTACGGAATTTTAAATTACATTTCGTGTAATTTTTAATTGACTCTGAAAGGTTATAAAGAAAAACTATTTATTTTACAGAAAGAAGTTGTTATCGCCGAAAAATTTACTCAATGTGTCTTCATTTGTTAAATTAACACAATAAAAATTATATAAAAAATTAATCGCCAAACAAAAAACTGTTTTTTTTTAAACTAAAGTCTAAATTTAAGTTTATGTCACTTATTCGACAACACAATAGTAATTATGAATATGTTAGTAGTATTTTACAATTTACTCAATTTTTATTCGATTTTTATAGATTCTACAATAAATACTTTTCATAAATTGACAATAATGTATTAACAATAGCAAAATATGTTATAATTTCAAGAAATTGAATTTTGAGTAATAAAATGATTCAAAATATAAAAAACTTATATACTTTAAATATCAAAGATAAAATTAAAAAAATTTTTATTCAATTAATCATTATTATACTATTCAAAGTTTTTAAATTATTTTTTTATCCTGAAAGATTAATTTTAATTTAAACTAAAAATTATTGCGTTAATAAGCACACAATATTTCTATGATAAATATTATTTTTCAAAGCGTAAACTTTCTAGAAATTTTTTTAAAATCTCAAAACATTCCAGTTATAAGTAAACTTCGTCCCCGGAACTCAGTAACTAAAATTTATCGGATCAACAACTTTTCATTTAACTAGAATTAGATTATATTTTTTTCAGTTTAACAGCATTTATTTTTTAAAAACTATTAAAAATTAATATTCCATTATATTTCTAGAATATTTTTAGAAAACTCTATGAATAGCATTTCAAAAGGAAAAACATCGATCAACAAATATTTTTACATAACCAATCAAGCGACGATATACAAAAGGTTATTAATATTAAATTATTAACTTCCAAATAAATTTTTAAGAAATTATATTTTTAAAGTCATATCTGCATTAAGCTGAATAAAATGTTTTAAAATACGGAGAAAATTTGCAATAATTTGAACAATGAACTTTTAAGAAATAATATAACACCATATATATAAGTTATTATTGACTTGTATATATTAATGATTCTTTTTAATCTCAAATAAATCAGAATATGACCTTATGTCGGTGAACTTCGAATCTGTGACCTTTTTTGTTTATATTAGACATTGTTCAATATGATCTACCGAGAGTTTTTGTTTTCTTTCAAATTATATCATAGTATTACATCATTAACTTGCATTTTTTTTAAAAGCAATAACCTTCAATTTTTAAAAATTTTGTTATGTTCGTGAAATTTTAGGTATTGTTATTCTAAACTTTTAGTATTCTAGAATAGGTAACGAAACTTCTAAAAATATTTAAAAAAAAAAAAATTAATTAACAAATGATTTATATAATCTAAAAAAGATATTACTTTTTACTTTAGAAATCTAATATTCTGAAAAAATTACTTTATAAAAAGTACAAATGTACATTTAAAGTATTTAAGTAGTATTTAACAAATAACTTTTCACTTTAAATTACTAATAAATACTAATAAAAGTTTGTAATTAGTATACAAGAATTTGATCTTCTGAATTCAGATACGAGAGGTTTTCAGATTATGTTATAACGAATATGGTATGTCATAGATTTCTAAGGATAGCATTTCCTTTTGATAAATGAATAATTTTTAAAGTACTTTTATTAAATACAAATGTTGCGCTTACAATTAATGACTATTAATTTTTTTAATCAAAAATACAACAAAAATTAACTTTAATTATTAAAATTTAACTTCTTAATTTTATTGAATAAATTTTACAGTTTTCAATTCACAATTTTTATTTATGATTTTTAGTGCTTATATTTCGAATGAGTTATATAATTATTTTAAAAGACACAACTAAATATCATAATATATATACAATATAAATATATACACATAATACTACAAAATACATTATTCTTTATTATTATATATAAAATAAATTTCTTCTCTACATACTTAGAAATAAATAATTCAGTTGAATATTTAAAAAAATCTATAAATAAATATTAAAATCAACTATTATCATAGTTTATGATACCAGTGGTGCTCATTCTGAAATATTCTTTAATTTCAACATGAAATAAACGAACCACGAGTGTTATTTTTTATTAAACTAGTAATATTAGATTATTAGACCAGATACACTGTTATATATCCTTTCTTGGAGACAAAAAAATAAAATTATAGGAATATTTTAGAAAATTATTACATGTGATATGGTACACGTAGACGAGCAAAGTCAGCTCGGTGTAAATGAACTTGGGAAGGATCACTAGAACTAACCAGAACCGAGCGTCGAAAAAGGGATTGTCAGGGTCCATAATCAAAATGAACGGAAATCTGTAATATTTTCAATGCGAAAAATATTAATTAAAACGAAATATCTGCTCAGCTAGAAAAGGTTGGATACACTTGGGGTCCATATGCATGCACGTAAGTCTACTTTCTCTCTTTTCCTCATTCCCGCTTCTCACTCTCTATCTTCTCTCTCGCCCCTATTTAGCGCTCTAGCTCTATTTCTCCGTCTCTTTCTCTGGCCTATCCTTCTCCCTTGCTCTCTCGCTCTATATGGCACGCGCTCTCTCTCTCTCTCTCTCTGTTCTATCTGTTTTGTTTATCTCTCACGTTTTCCTCATATGAAAGGCGTATTGTCCATTAAGTCTCTCGCTCGCACCATCATACTATATGGTATTCTCCCTCTCTTTCTTTTTCTCTCTTGGTCTATTTCATTAGCTCCTCTTTCTTCCCCAATTTGCTGCATGATCTCGTATACCACAAAGCTTCGCGGATTGCAATGCAATAGGACTCCAAAATTACGGTCTGTCGGTAGGTAACCCAACGAGAAATTTGGACTGGATGGACGTGATTGCTGTAATCTGGGATCAACAAGACTTCAAGGAGGATATGTTGCGTACTGTGGCCTTGTATGCGTTGATGCACATTTGGATGCCGGACCTGGTGAGTGATGTCACTGTGTTCCAAATCACTCAAGCCTTTGCAGGAGAAGTTACTCCCTAGGGTCTTGTATGCATTTGGAGTCGTGGAAGAAACATCCTTTTCATTTAGACTATGAGAAATTCCTCGAATCAGGAACTTGAAGTGGGTTTATTAACACGTTTTTAAAATATTCGGCATACCGAAGCTATTGCTGAAAAAATTTTTTTAAAGAGAAATTACGAGAAGAAAAAAGAAAAAGTTGTACATAACGATCCGTTATATGGTTGGATTTTAGAAAACTACGGTAAGTAAATGCAGTTTTTTGGCGTAAATATTGCAATGAAAAACATATTCTAGCCAAAAAGAGAATCAGATCAGTCGAACACTTATTAAATCATATCTATTACATAGAAGACTTTTTGTTTATTATTATTGTGAAAAAAGAGGAGGCGAACGAAGAGAAAGGGAACAGCTTATAAAAGCTTGAAAAAAGGTGAGTGGCAGTTTTTATTCACTCGAAACAGTTAGTTTTTCTGTCGGAATCGTATTTTTTTTTTAATTGAAGCGTCATTTTAATTTTAGAGTTCCTCTTTTTCTTTCGCGTAGCATGATCTGTCCACTTTTCGTCAATAAG
This sequence comes from Platyscapa corneri, assembly GCA_018907185.1. Lineage (NCBI taxonomy): Eukaryota > Metazoa > Arthropoda > Insecta > Hymenoptera > Agaonidae > Platyscapa > Platyscapa corneri. The sequence goes on from JACCHW010000004.1 coordinate 2,900,258, forward strand.
CGTGCAGTGGTATCAGCAAATAGAATAAAGTAAAAGAAAGAATAAAACGATTGAATTATCATTCTGCTGCTTCACCCGTTTTCCGATTCTCACATTGCAACTGCAGTGCATCAACTTTGGATCAGCAACATTCTTGTTTATTCAATTAGAATTATGAATTGATTAGAATAGAGTTGCTCATTTACTCTTTATCTTGTTAATTAACAGAATTGACTATGTATTCTAATTTAAATATAAATTTTTTATTTATACTTAGTATTTATTGTCATCAATGTTCAATTATTTTTCTAAAGAATATAAAAAGCAAGGGCAAAATTACGAAATCCTTATCGACATTAATCTAAATTAAGTTTTTTTAACTTACGTTTGACTCTGCAAACTTAATCGATTGACTATGTTTGATTTACAATTTGTTTTAGATGAACTCATTATTTCTGTCCCATTTTTATTTTACTTCAGGATTATCTGAATACATTAAGAACATCTGTAGTTTAAAAAATATTTCCAGTTTTAATACATGTTATCTAAAGATATTTTACATTGTTTAAAACTAAATAAATAAATTTTTTTATTTTGAAATTATGTATGCAATGATTTTTCGTATTCAACACAGATCAAAATAGTAATAATAATTCAATAATCAATAATTAAAAAGATGATTGATCACCTTTATTTTAAAATAGTAATAGTTAATCGTTAATTAAATAGAGTGAAAATAAGTATCTCTGTAGCCGATGCGGCCGCCCGTCAACCAGCGAAAAGATTAGGTAGATTGTCGAGGACTGCTAACGAGCAGGTAGGCGAAAAGGGGGGAGGAGGTACGAACTCTGCACCGGGCTGGTGGGTGGTAAGAAGCAGCGCGCGTTCCCTGAAATAGCTGAAAATTCGGTAATTAAAAATAAAAAGCAGCGCGATAAGATTCGTACGGGTTATCTAGGCACGCACTCGACGGATAACCAATACCTACTCCTCTCTCTCTCTCTCTCTCTCTGGCTCCTATACGCTTACGTGCTAGACGTGCTCGGCCTGCCGCACCGTCCCTTCTCTCTCGCTCGCACTAGAGAAATCTGCCTAAGGTTCAGAGTCATGCGATGACGTAAGCGAAAGAAGCGCGACTCCGAAATGACCAACACCTAGTTGGGGGAGCTGCTGCGGACTGTAGAGAGCCCGGAAAATATGCATGTTGTCACCACGGCCGCGCAAGAAATTGGTCAAAAGAAAATTAAAACGGCAATTAGGGCGGCCACGCGGAGTCGTCCCGCTCGAAACATGGTAAAATGTGAGGACCTTTTTCTCCCGGTGGTTCAACGGGGATTTTTTCAGGTCCAGGGTAGCGAGCCTCAATTTTAACGAGCAGACCGACGGCAACAGCGCAAGCGGACGGAGCTAGGACATGGGTATTGCGAACATGCGCGTGAACTTAGCTAGTAAACAAATGAAACATCATTATTGTAACCGTGTTCGTGCGTTGTAAGAGTGAATACGGTTTAGTCGGTAATGCTTCTTATTATGATTAGCAATAAATGAGTAGTAGGTATAAAGGTTTGTGGAAAGAAGAAAAGAAAAAAAAAAAAATTTGCGAATTTTATGCGAATGCGTCGGACGCATGTTCTTAAATTGTATGGCATAAATTAGAAGTGCCGGCATCCGAAATTATTTTATTACAGTTAATAGATTTACGACGAATGAATACATCTGCTCGGTAAGAGTCCTTAAATACGGAAGCCTGAAAGGAACGAGCAGCTTTGCTATCCCGACCGCCGTATCGTGATAGACGCATTTTGTATCGCCGTTCTGTAGTTGCATTACCTTAAAAAACATTTGAGCCTGAAAAACTATCTAATTTAATAAATTTTCTTACCTCCTTTGTCTGGTAAGAAAAGCCGATGTGAGGCGATCGGTTACAATCTCTATTGTAATAAGTTGTGTCGATAATTAATTTCATTAATCAATAAAACGATGAAAATGAACTGATATAGGACAGAGAATCACTCAATGTTTTTATTATATGTTAAATTACGTATTATATTGTAAAAAGACAATTAAAAAATATAGTTTATTGTTCTATATCATAATGCATTATATTATCATTTATCTTCAATCGATTTATGTTTGAAAATAATATTTAGAAGATATAGAGTTTTGATACACAAAATAATTTTGGCATCAATCTATGTAATAAATTATTTTTTTTTTTAAGAAAACTTATTGAAACTGAATGTTTGAACAAAAAAATTTAGTTAGTTTATCCAGCAATCTTACTTAAATTGTACGATTTTTTACAATAAAATCTCTTTAGTTGAAAATAATGGATTTAATCAAAATTATTAAATTATTTAAATGTAACAAAAATTTAGATGTATAATGTAATAATAACAGACAATTTTTCTTAGTTTATTTATATTTTTTCGTTAGATAAATGAGAAGTACAGTAAAGCAGTAACTTTATAAAGTTAAAATAATAATTATCAAACATTTTTTTAATTAAAATTAGTTATTTAGATCAATAAATAAAACCAATAAATAAATGAAAAATTTAATATGTCCTTATTAAAATTTTAAACAGGACTTAAACAAGCACTACTGTCACGTACTAATGACTGGCGGAGAAACAATCTTAAAGAAAAATTTCTAGTGCCAATAATATCTCATCAGATTAAACCTAGAAAAAAAAAACTCTAGTTAAATAATGTGCTTGTACCTACTTTACAAAATAAATTAAGCCACAATATACAGACAGCCAAAAGCAAACGGTATAGCATATCTTCTTACTATTTTATGTATTCATTAGTTTTACTCGCACTTTTAAATCGAACAAATTATTCGTATTTGGTATATTAATTTTATTTTAGATTAATAATCAGTCAAATTTATCCATATTTTTATAGTGATAAGCATTTAAAATAATTTTATGATATTCACATCGTATATTGTTTTTATTGACATAAAAATTTGTTTAAATCTTAAAACATAAACATAAACAATAATATATTTATGTTTTTAAAGTATGTACTTGTAACCGATCGCGTCGCGTAAACGTTGCAGTTAGGAAAGAGAGGGAGTAAGTTAAACAATTTTAGCAGTACAATGTATTTTACCAACTTAGTTTTATTTCAAATTTTTATTATATTATTTGTAACAAATAAGTGATAAAATTGGCGCAAAATTTCAGTTCTGTCACGATACGAGTTTCAGGACAAAAAGCTCCTCGATCACCTCGAGCTTCCCTTTTATCCCTTTCGATTTTCCGTGCACACTGTGTGCACTTCAACAGTTATAAACTTTCTTTTTTGCACCAACCATGAAATATCTAACTTTGCGCCTGTAATCTAATATATATAATACGTACTTTTACATTACGTTTTCACTAATACAATACGCTGCTTCACGATTTGACTATGTTAACGTGATACGTACTTTACACTTTAACTAAACTGATCCGATATGTTTTATATACAATTCGCATCTACTATTAACTGAGCGCATTCTATCGAGATAATTATTAACACAATGCGTTCGCTGTTTCCGCTATTTTTCCGCTCCGCTCGTAACATAAATTATTATTGTCGCGTTCCTGGACCTGAAAAAACCCCCGCTGAGCTGTCGGAGGAAAAAAGTCCTTACAGGCTATTATTCTGCGAACGGAACTTCGTCGCATGTTTATATTGTTTTATTTCTTTCTTTATTTATTATTTTTTGCTCGGCTGAGGTGTTGCTTTTCTCTCCGATCTCGAGTAGTCCGCTTCTCCGCGGCCGCCCCCCTCCTATTCCTGATTTTAGGTATTGGGTAGCTTGCGTTTTTCCGTGCTGCCCCCGCCTCTCCTGCTCGTTTGTTGGAGCCGCGACATCTCCGCGACGTTCGGCCTTCCTCCCCGGGGAGCTTCGACACGTTAACAGGGCCCGACTCCAACCCCGGACACACTTCTCGTGTGCGAACGGGAGGTGCGGATAGAAGGAGGGGAGGAGGGAGAGGTCTCTCTAGATTGGGTCATATTCAACGTCGCTTGGGCGCGATTGGAAGACGCGAGCGCGGATTTTAATCCTAGCCCGTCGCGACGGGCTGATGAGTTCCACCCCCTTCTGGTAATCGCGATTATTTTATTCTGTAAACCGGGAAAAAGGGGTTTGTCTGACGTGGATGAGAGAGAGAGAGAGAACGCGTACGCTAGGCAGAGAGCGCCTAACGCGTAAGTGTATAAGAGAAAGAGAGAGGTAGAGACAATCGTGGGGAGTTAGTGTGGTACGAGAGAGAGAGAGATAGATAGAGAGAGAGGACGAATAAGGCCTGGTATGAAAGTTGGGTTATGCTGCAGCTGTTTCGCACATCGAGTACCGTGCCTCGCACGCTATGGGCCTGCAAATTTCCAAAAATATTCGCCACCTAGAATATTTCTCTCTACGAGTATTGATTTTTCTTAGTGTGTCGAGATTTTCGGCTTATATTGAAGAGGCATAACGCCTCTTTCTCCGCTTACCTGCTTAGTCATATGTTACCTTTTTCGCACTTACTCGATTCCTCTTATTATATACTTACTCGTTTTACCAAATGCCTTTCCCAGACTTTATATTCTTTGACGGTCGAGTGTTTGACCTAGTGCACAAATATCGCACTTCATTATATGATTGGCTCTTTTATTTGGTGAATACGCGGAATTGTAGATTGACTTTTACAATTCAATAAATAAATATGCTTTATGTGCCGTCTATATTACGCTCGCATTGCATTCTACTTTTCTTTATAAATACTTATATCTATGCATGCTCTTCATTTAGAGTTTTAAATATACAATTTAATATTTATATTAGTAAGAGGTAATTTTGACAAATATAATTTTTTAAGACGGAAATAATTGACAAATTTACTTGATACATAAATATAAATCAAAACAATAATTACAATACACCACATCGTAAGCGGAGCGTTCCAACTAATATTATTTATGACCAGAAAATTTAAAGAAAGGTAAGAACGATATGCCTCAGATTTTACACGCACCCTGTGTATCGTTTACAGTACTCAAGTAATGAAATTTTTTTTTATAATTACTATGAAAGATGTGCTTTACAAATATTTTTTGTTGTGTTTATTATCAGATGTTTTAAAAACTAAAACGCACTAAATTTAAATTCAAGATATTAAAAAATGCAAGTATTGCCATTTTCTTAAGGAGTTAATAATATTAATAAGGTTAAATATACAAATATATTACTCTTATGAAATGAATCATATTTATATGTTCAAACTGAAAGTTTTCCTTTTTAAATATGGCAAACAGAATCTCAAAAATTAAAAGAAAAGCGACGATAACCACCCTAGATACTGAATGACATTCGTTTTATATGCTTAAAAAAGTAAAGTATCGCTTATTTCAACCGACAAAAAGTTCTCTTGGTATTTCATGCATTTATACATATTAATGTACTTTCTTATGTTTATATACGTAAAAAGGGACTAAAAGAAAGTTATTTGATTCTCACTCTTGAGAATGTAGAACGCCGTCATAGGTCGATTACGTCCTACAGATTGCTAAAGATTGCCACGTCAAGATTAGTTTAATTAAAGCGAAGATGATAAATAACCTGGTGAACTGCAATACTCAGACGTATACCGAACTACAGTATGGAATCCCTAATTCATACTTGTGGTCGGTTAAAAAAGAAAAAAATTTGAGTAAATGTATATATGGGCATGTATTTCTGTACGTGTGTTTATTCAGAAATCTAACAGGGTAAGAGAAAATAGACAGACGGTACAATATAAAGAGAGAATAAGAGAGAAACGGGGAGACACGTATAATCGGACTGTTATAATCACGAAATTGGTGACTCGTTTTGCTATCGTCAAACCAAATCTCGCCAACGAAATTTGTAAAACTTACACATGCATTGAGTGAATAGAATTAAAAATTAAATACTTGAAAATAAACACTAAAATAATTAAATTTCTAAACTTATATAAATATAAAGAACGATTTTGATACATAAAATTCGTATAGATGACGTACTTAATTTAAGAATTCAGTAATTGAAAGCAAATTTTTATTGCAAATTTTAATAAAAATTGAATTTATAATTTTTTATTTTCTATTATCTGCTATTTATGCTATTTGTAATTTTAAAATGTTCTTACTGTATTAATATCAATATTTTACATAATTTTAGAAATATTAAAAAAATAATTATGAGCATACGTACAAAATAAAAAATATAAACAAAGATAAAATATCATGTCATAAATAAATGTTTTTATATGGTTTTATTCAATTTAAACTACCCTATTTTTCTTTGGATATGAAAATTTTATACTGCTTTTATACTAATTAAATAGAAATATAGATATAATAACAAATGCTTTTAAAATTATTAAAAAAGATTCTGTAAATCTGAGAGTATTTTTAAATTTTGTTTGTGTTGATATTATTTATCAGATTCAAGGATTGCAAAACATATATGGAAATGTGAATATGAAAATTTATTATTTAGAAATAAGACAAAATCAAATATTAAAGCTACCAGGCTTTTAAGTCGACGTTAGATTGTATTTTGAAATTTCAAAAAATATTTGAAAAGTATTTTTTTCAATTGTTAAGTCGATTTAATTGTAAATTTTTAAAGTGCATTCGAATACAAAGTCTATTTTCACTTCGAAAGTTATCATTAAATTTATAACATTGGAAAGTATCTAAATTTTTTTCACTTGTTAAGCAATTTTTTATTAATTCCGAACAATTTAATTTAAATCTGCGTAACCTTAATAGTTCTAAAAGATATCTATATGAAAATTTTTGTATTCAAATAAAAAATTAATAAATATTATTAATAAATATTGTATGTAATTAAAAATTTATATGTTGTATTGACATATAAATATATATAATTACAGAACAATTTTTACTATTTCTTTTTTAAAAAATTTAAAAAATGTAAATAGTACATTAAAAAAAACGTGTTAATGAGTTTTATTTAAATTCATAATAAGTTATTGCTGTTCTGTACGTTTCAATACTTCTATATCATTTACAGAAAAATGAAGGGTATTAAAAAGAAGATATACCTTGTCTAATCATGTACAGATGACATGAAACCAACTCAATATATAATAGAGAAAATTTAAGCTAAACCAGATCCTATTGAATATATCGCCATGCTTTTAAATTATATAAAAGCATTTTTTTATACAGATAACATGAGTCATACTACCTTAATATGTGGTAAATTATATAAAATTTTCATATAGTTTATTAAATATCGAAAATCAAATTTTTTTACATGAAATATTTTTTTATTGATCATAGTAATTTTTCACATATCAATATTATAAATACATAATCAAAAATCTGCAGAAAAATAATGAACAAATATATTAGAAAATAAATATATACTAAATGTAATAAATAATAAATATTCAACAATATAGTAAAATTGATAATTAGAATTAATTGTAAAACACAAAAACATAAAATATTTATTGATAAAAATTGTTTTATATATATATATATATTAATTTCTTCTATATTCTCTTTTATTTTAATATTTTATAATTGATATAAATATAAATCAAAAGAACAAATACAAAAAATTAAAAAATGCTTGGCAATCTTTCCAAACTTATTTCGTCATAGAGTATAAAAATTGTATATAAGTAACAAAATGAAATACTAACTAAAATAATAGTATTACTTAGAACAAATATGTGTATTAATTTTCTATGACTGCGTTGATTATTTTTATGTATAGACATAAATATATTTTGTCTTAATATAATATTTAATGAGAAAAGGGAACAGAGAGAAAAAAAAGAGTAATAAAATAATCGTGTTGAATAACTAATAAAATCTCTTTGTTACAATAAACTTTGCAGTGCATGAGTTAAAATCTATTTGAAACTTTTTATATCCAATTCTTAAATCTATAACTTTAAAAAAATATTTCGGATCTTTTAGTATTTCTTCGTATCGAATGTCATTGCCGCAGTATATTAAACATTTTCAAGAATTATGAAAAACTACTGTCCACATAATTATATTTTAAAACACTAATAATAAAAATAACGTCCTTAATAATTCATAAATTTTATTTATTTCTTACTTTTTAATATTGTTAAATATTTTTATTGTCAATTAGTTTTTAAATTAGTTACTATTTTTATTTATATCAAATGAAAGGTGCTAATAATGACGAACGAAATTTAACACAATATCTTTTAAGTTGAAAATAATATTGCTCTTTTTAAAAGTATCTTATTAAATAATCCTTAATTAACCTGTAATAATATTCCATAACCTTTTCCCAAAATAATTAAAACTATTGCTATATTTAAACATATAATATTACACGTTAATATAGATTTCAATTTAAATTTCATTATTAAATAAATTCTCTGCTTTAAATTAAAAAATTCTAATTTAAAATTGAAATTTATATTGTTAACCGGTAATATTTCGTTAATAGATATTCAATGAAAAATAAATAACTATATAAAATTCGGAAAGTAATTGTCTGTATAATTCTTTTAAATAAATGAATACATTATAAATTATTGATATTAGAAATTATAATCTTGCTAATAAAGTATCATGTATTCAAAAAATATTTAAATCTGCTTTATAAGTATAATTCTGCTCACTATAAGAAAGTTTTTAACTATATTTACCTGAACATTAAAGTGCCATGCAACAGTTATACTTATATATTATGTATGCAAAACATCGACTCTATCTTCTCTTAGGCTGTTACTATAGTAACAAAATGAATTCAATGTTAAAACTTGTTGCATATCTAATTGTGCGTCCTAGGAAAATTTCGTAGCTATGAGTTATGGTACATTATACCCGCCTTATAAGGTCTCCGATAATGGACTTCAAATGTAATGCATCTAACCTAAAGGTAATTAATTAAAATTTACTACAATTTAATCGACGAATACCCATTTTATCAAAAGAACGTACACATTTTATATAAGGAAACAATAAGTATATGAACATTCGTAATATACATTAAAATCCTTACTATTAAAGAGAAAGAATTCAAAATTTGTTTGATGCGTTTTTTTGGTTCCTTGTCTTTATACAGTATTATTTGATATTTATAACATAAATATTTTCAAAAATTCTCAAAGATTTTTAATTTCATTCAATAATATCAGGGTCGATAACATGCCAACAATAAATAATGATTTTCAAATTATCAGAATGTTCTGAAAACTCAAATATTATTTCAAACTTTGTCTTACATTTTTTTATACGTATTTTTTATAAGATTATTTCATTATTGGTAAGTGACTTAAAATTTCAATATTCAATTTAAATTCAAGTTCAGAATTTTCTCATAAATTCCTAAATTCTTTGAAACTTTTAAATATACTAAGAAAGCAATGTCATAAAATAAAGAGAATAAAATTTATAAAAAGGAAATAATGTATAATTAAATTTAATTTCTCGACATTAAAGTAATATCCTGGTTAAGAAAATCCGAGAAATGAAACTTTTTTAGCTTTAATCAATTACTGAACTACTATTACAAACTATTACAAAATTATATAAAAATTCTCAAGGCAAATTAATAAATTTTGTAAAAGAAAGAAACTTTTATTGTGATTTAATTGCATAAATAGATTTTTGATCTTTCGTTGTAGAATAATGTTCATTATTTATTTTATTTTGCCTTTGTAATGCAGTATTCAATTAAGAAAAATCTATAAAATGTATTTAAAAATATGAATTACGATTACCTTTATTAAAAAAGTATTAGGCTAGTAAAAAATTATTTATTTAATACTAACATTTTTAATTAATTGTTCCATAATTTAAATAATTAAATAATTTTAAAATATTTTAAATTATCATAAGTGTTGAAAAATAAGGGCTTACTATAAATATATATTTATCATGCAAATAATTTTTTAGTTTCCAAATTTATATTGAAACTAAATTAATAAAGACTAATAGGTAATTACTAAAGTGATAAAATTTCAATTACTAACTAGTAATGTAAAGTATTTACCGAACTATATGATACGTATTTAGTCTTTCTATAAAACTATAGAACTGTTTATATCATCTAATCATAACTGATTCGCATTGCAATTTTTATTAATTAATATGATATTTGATCAACAACCTCACAGTTTATTTTCGTGTAATTTTAATTTTATTTTTTAAATTTAATAAAAGTTATGTTACAAAAATCTTGTAAACATTAACAGACATATAAAATCCTCTAAAGTATTAAAACATTAATTGTAAATGGATTAAAATTATTTTCAAAAAATCTTTATGAATAATTTTTTTAAGACATAAATTTTTCATTTAATTTGTAATTTATAAATTCATTTATATTAATTTATGAATATATTTTGAATTTTTTATATTTATTAAATATATAAACTCTATTCATGGGAAATTCAAATTAAAAAATACCTACATACTTTAAATCTACCATATTACGAATATTTTGTTATAAAAGAAGTTTATTAAGGTAATTGTTGAAAAAACAATATAAAACAAATAAATAAAACAAAAAAATCTGAAATAATACGCGTAAAGCGTTTTAAAAGGTTAATTATAAAAAAATGTTTCTGGTATTTTACTATCAAAAAAGATACTTTTTTATTTAAATGAAATTTTCATTATTTACTTTGACGAATAATATATATTAATTTTTTTTCAAATCTTAAGTAATAATGTTTTTTTGTATTGATTATATAATTGTTATCCTACAATCAACAAACACTAGTTATATTATTAAAAAATATGTATATATAATTTATATGAATATGAAAATAATATATAAATACTATAAATTATGATATCACAGAATTGTTTAACTTTTATTTTATTCTGAAATTCAAAATACTGAATTTCTTAATCATACTAATCAATCACCAATAATAAAAATTTTTTTTACAGAAATGGTAAAATTCCACTTAACTTAATTAAAAATATTTAAAATTTGTCAATATATTAATTAGAATATAAATGTACTTTACTTAAAAAGCTATTAAAAAGAAGATTATTATAGTATAAAAAGATATAAAAATTAAGGACATGGGCAAAATTTAAATTCAGCACAAAATAAAAGAACAAAATAATTTACTTTTTTGGCAAGATGACATAAATAAATTAAAACCAGTTTTTTTATAATAAAAAAGTATAAATAAATATTTCAAGCTATTATAGATTAAGTATTATATAATAATAAGTCATTTTAAAAAAATAATAATTTCAGAAAACAATATATTCTAATTTAAAGTATGTTTTTCTCTCGAAATATTGCAAATAAATTGAAATTATCGATGTAATTAATTTAAAAAAACTATAGTGTCAATGCCTATTTTTAAATATTAACTTTTATTTCATAACTAATTTTCTACTTTATCAATCATTGAATTATCGGTAATAAAATTTTTAAATATCTATATCTTTAAACTTTATATTTTGTTCAAATTAAGTTAATTATATTGTAGTTTGAAAATTATGTGAATTTATAATAATTATTATTTAAATAAATAAAAATTTTTTTAAGTTGATAAAACATAATTTAAGAAACTTGGTCTTTTGTTTTTCATATTAAAACTTTAGTACAAGTTATGGAAACTTAATTAAATTTAATATAATTAAAATTAAAAAAAATTTTTTTTAAAAGAATATTACACTAAATTTAATTATTGTGAAATCATGATTACAATTGAAATAAGATTCCGATAATTTTAATTGTAAAATATTCTGCATCTGATGCTTCTGATACTTTCTAAAAATTATAAAAAACAATAGAGTAATTTATTAAAGTAATAATAAAAGCTAATATAGAAAAAATAATATACAATAATAACCATTTATTTTATTAAATTTACTTATAAATTAAAATAGATAAGTACCTATAAAAATAATGTTTTTATCACATTATTAATTTAAACTTGTTGAAATCAAATCAAATATCTTAAACTAACCTTTTTAAAAAATTTTTTACATCTTATTTCATAAAATTTTATAATTAAAAGATGCAGGATAATGTATGTTGTAAATGAAAAAATTTTATGTACTATTTTTTTAATCATATACTTTTAATTAAGATTATTCAATTTCTAAAGTGAATTAGAATTATTTACATAATGAATTTCTAAAATAAAAAATTTTCTAAAGTAAATTCTAATATAAATTTTATTTTTACTACTTGGAATTTTTTACTAGTATATTTACAAGACAATTTCATAATCCATTTATAATTTATAATTCCTTATAAGATTTATTATTAAATATTATAAGTTTTGGTTTCGGAATGTGATTTAATGAAAATAATAAAATTTCATAAAAAATAGTTATATGTAAATTTGGATATAGGAAATTAATTCAAATACATACATTAAGTTTTATGGATTCTCAATTTAATTAAAATTAATGTAATCACTTCTTAAGGATAATAAAATTTATTGAATATCTGTTAACTGTTTTTAACATATTAAATTTTATAAATTAAATAAATACATATTGTTTTGAAAACATAAACTGTAAACAATCTTATAATTTTTCATGGTCTATTTATATATAATAATAAAGTAAATGTTACTTTTCATAAGACTTATAAGCCAATTAAAACAAGAAATTAACTTTTTCACTCACTTTTTCTCTATTTAAAAATGAAAACTAAAATTAATTAAGCAAACAATTAACCTTTTGTTCTTCCTTACCCTGTTAAGTTTTATTTTAATGAGCAATATAAAATATAAAAGTAATTTTTAATAATATACTTATTATTTTATTTTCATATTATTTAAAAAAAAAATCAAAAAATATTTTAAACAAAAGAAGTACTTGTGTGACAAATCTCTTTTAAATAATCTTATATAAATATTTTCTCAATTTTAATTTTAAGTTGTATTCAATTTTTAATGTATGAACTTTAAGAAATTTTACATAATATTTCTTTAATAATGCTAATAAAAGTAGAATATTGAATAAAACTTTTCTGTAATTTAATTTTTGTATTATTTTCTTGGTATTATTTTAGATATTTCTTACATCAATCAGTATTTATTTATAATATAATGATCGAAAAAATGTGCACCATTACATATTATATTACTAGTAGCACATTCCTCATTAAAATAATAAATTGTACATATCTAAACTATTGTAATATATTTCTAAAAATATTATAATTATTTTTTAACTAAATAATTAGAAACTAAATTTGTTTAAACTATAAAAACATAAATAAAAAATCTGCGTATATTCTTTTCATGATACTTAAGTTATACCTTATAATTAAAGTAATATTTTACGCAATTTCGTTTAATAAGCAAAGCTTCATTAATTATATTTATATATATATAATTATATTTAAAAATTAATTATACAAATATTTTATGTATATATTTTATATATTTATATCACATATTTATAAAATATATCAACTACACTGTACATAATTTATAACTTTTTAATTTTTATAATTTAATTACACGCAAATCTTATTAATATAAAAAAAAATATAGTAATAATGAATAACGTAATAGTTATCATTAATTTAAAAAATTTGAAGAAAATTAGAATAATTATGCATTTGAGAATTATAATTTGAGATTATTAATACAGATAAGACTATTATAATACATTCACTATTTCTATTACGTCAAATTAATAATAAAATACAAATATATACTTACAAATTTATAATGAATTAATAATATTAATATTATGAAAAAGGAAAAAATTTCAAAATGTAATGATATTTATTTGTTATTATATTACCAAAGAATTTTCCATATTATCTCTAAAATATTCTTTTATATATATATAATATGTTGGATAAATAAGTAAGATATATGTGAATATAAATAAAGTTGCCATACAAAATAGAATGTGCGCATTTATTTTAATAGAAAAAACCTAATATGGCGTGAATATTGTAATATATATACTGCACTTCTCAGTTTCTCGTAAAATCCGCGTCCTGTTTTGAATTTGAAGTGATACATTGGTACTTTCAGATTAAACATAAAAAGTGAGCAGAGTATCCAAAATATATAAAACAAAACTATTAAACAGTATTACAGGAACTAATATAGCAACAGCAAAAATGTTCATTAAGATCAGCTTAATGAAGAAATTAATAAACTGTGAGCGAGTATTTTATTTTTTATGGCTTTTATACATGGGAATTTAATAGATTTAATACATGGAAACATAATAGAAACTAAAAAGGAATCTCGTTATAACTTATCAATAACCATAAAAAAAAATTGAAAATATTTAGTTTTCCATAGCGCTTAGCATTATATATTCTATTGAATAAATCCCTATAAAATAGAAGTAATACAGACAATAATTATTTTGAAACTGCATTATTATTTTTCTAAATACAGCTAAGACGGTTATGTTACAATAACGTTTTCAGCCCCATGGAGCATTTGTATACTCTGAGAGTGAATCCAATAATCCACAGGACAATTCTCACTGAGAGCTAAAAGTAATCGATGCAGCTGTTCCAACAGGTTGGACAGGCCAAAAGTTGAGTCGAGCGAAATCGCGCGTCTCTCGATATCACTAACGTCGATCCTCCACGGTATTAAATTATAGAATGAAAATGAAATAAATTTGGTGTGCAAATTATACTCTAGAAAATATATTGTTAGCTAATTTTTGTCTCGTGGTATGATAAATATATTTTTATTGGTAGTGTACGAATGCCACGGAGAACGATTGAAGTCTATCCTCCGTCGTATTAAATTAAATAATGAAAAAAAAAATAAAGTTGAAGTTCAACTTAAACCCGAGAAAATATATTGTTAGCTAATTTGTATTTCGTGTTGTGAAAACTATATATTTTTTGGTAGTATGCAAACATTATAATTTCAATACCAAAAACAAGAATATTATTTTAAGGATCAAAAATTATATATATTGAATATAAAAACATGTGTTGATTACAGGTAAAATAAAATTGTTGAAAATTTTTAGATAATAGCTAGTGTTGTCTAAATATATAATTCTGCGTAATTTAATAACCATTAATACATATGATAAAATATTAATAAACTTAAAATAGTTGTACGAAATAATAAAAAAATAAATTGTGATTGTAAATAATTTAATTTACTTCATAAATAAATTTTGTATGATGTCAAAAATTAAAACATTTTATGTATAATTTCATTTAAAATTTTTGAAAATTTTTTAGTACTTGACATTATTTATATGTATATGACTAAATTTTAATGTGCTCTTTACTATTATCCCGTGTTATATATATACAGTTTCAAACATACATGCGTATTTTTTGTTTTTATCCATACAATACATGCGTATAACACGTTGATATATTTAATATTAATTTAATTGACCCATACTTGATGAAATAGCAATTAGACTCTTATTATTTACTTTTATTAATCAGTAATTTAAGATGAAATTTTTAATCTTAAAAATTTAAAAAATTATAAATCTTATCATATATTTAATGAATAATTTTTAGCTGTTACTGTGTTTCACAATAAAGTTTATTAATTATATATGTGGAATTAAATTCCATTTATTAATCTTATTATAGAAAAAAATCCCCTTGGTTTATTATAAAATTTAAAAAAAGTAAAATTAAATAAAAGACGCTTGTAAAATCAAATTATTTAATATATCAACAGTCTTTTTCAGCATGTTAATGATCAACACAAAGGAAGATAACTTGCAGGGCATTATATCAAATACATAAAAAACATCAAAATAAATAAACCGCAAAAAAGCAGTTATTGGTTATTTACCTGCGATCTCAAGGCTACCGATCGCGTTAATGTATCCGTCACCTAATAGCCATCCTTGTTTTTATTTTCTCCTCGTAGGAGAAATGCGTCGTCAAAAAACCAAAACCGGTCAGTACTTATCGCATTTCACGCACAAGCCCGCGAATCCCATTCTCGAATAATTTAATTTACCATGAGGATTTCAGTTGCAATTGAAGAAAATACGAAATAACCGAAATATAACGACCGAATTAATAAATAAGTAGAATAAGCGTAGAAGTGATGAGCCAAAAATATCAGCGACGTACTTGTTCTGAATAATTGGGCTCAACGTAGTTACGCATAACAACTTTCGGAGACAATCGCTGTCATGCACTTACTTCCACGCTCTCACTACACTAACTGACGCTTGTAGCACTGACTCTCCCTCGCTTTCTCTTTTTCTCTATCTTCCTCTCTCTTTCTCTCTCACCCCAATAAATTTCAAACGCGCGCCGCATAGCCGGCCAATGTTAAAGTTGCTTTATCTTCCTTCAATGCGCAAGCGCCTGCAGGTTTTCGAAGCTTGACTGTCAGAACTTTAGAGAAAAAGAAGCGAGTTGAATTTGCTCGTGACTGCATGTTATTAAAATAACAAACATTACTTAATAACTCATATATAATACATTATTATGGTAACTTGCAATAAGACTAAAATTTATAATACCAAGATTAATCAATGGTAAAAATTATAATTAGGAATCAAATTGCACTATATGAAACTTTTGATGAAAGTAATTATACTTTTAAAAAATTACTCGTAGATAAATTACAATAATAATTACTTACAAAATGAATTATTGAAAAAATCACAATTTAAAATATAATACCTAAGTCTTTAACATTTATATATTCATAAAAATAAATATATCGTTATTATAAGCTCAATCTAAAAGAAATTAGACAATTTTTATTAAAAATAAATAAAAAATTGTCTCAATAACTACGATTCTGTCGAATATAATATTTAATCCAGTCTTAATCATAAAGAGCTTTCGTAAGTTATATTTTTGGAAATAAGAAACTTTATTTAACTTTGTAAAATATTGATTTTCTATTTATTAATCATTAATGTAATATTTTCATTCAAAAACATATTAAAATTAAAAATTTCAATTTTATTTATTAATTATTAAAGTGTTTTAAGTGATCTCGTAGTCTATTTTAAGTACTAATTTATATCTATAATATTACTTAAAGAACTACTAAAGAAATTTTAAATAAATAATTTCTTTAAAATATATAATTTTAATCTCAATCTATGTAAAAAATAATTTCTTTTTAGGTAAGCTATGACACCTTTATTAATAAATGAATTTGAATTCACAACGTAAGCTCACTAATATAAACACATTCATATTTATATATAAATATTCAAATACACTTTTTACAACAAATATTTTCATGTTTTTTTATAAAACACAGCTACTTTAAAAATGTATTTTTAAGAATTTAATAATTTTATTGTTGATATCAAACTTAAGTTTGCAAAAAACGATAAAAACTGTATTATTAATTTGATTTTATATATATTTCTCGTAGATTAAATTTCAATTTAGTTTAATCAAAATGAATCATAATCTTCTTCAAACTTTTCAAAAATATACTAATCGAAACATGCGCATCTTTTACACCGGCTATAGATTATATAAGGGCAATGCTCTCAAATACTTGTTGAATTTTTTTTTTCATCTAGAAAATGTTTTATGATACGGCTCTTTGACTTGAGTATTGATTAAAAATACAAGATATAAAGATGAATTTTGATAAACAATTAATAATACACAGAATTTATTTGTTTGATACTTTCAAATTGCCTAAGAAGTCACTTTGAGGCTTAATCATCCTAACCATAATAATCGTATTAAAAAATTGTGCAACTAAACATTTTTCATAAATTAAAAAAAGCATATTTAATCAGAATCTTTCTCATCCTCATGAATATATTTTACCAGCCTATAAAAAATAAAAAATAAAAGAGATAAGACACGCGCGCGTGAGGACACAAACATGAATATTTGCTATAACTAATTGTTGTTCAGGTGCAATAAAATTCAACTATGGACTTATCGCATGTTGTATGAAATAAATAAAAAAAAATTCCCATTTTGCTCTAACAGTACTGGATCTTTCATTGTCTATAACAGACTCGGAAAGGCCAACTTAGAACTCGTCCTGAAAATGAGGAATTTTTGGTAGTGCCCCGAAGGTATATGACTTAAGTTACATTGAAATCTGCATGGTAGCTGCGTAAAATTCAATTAGTAGTATTGGTCAGTCTATAGCAGCTAACGTAGGTACCAATATTGTAGACGTGTACATTGTCAGCGAGAAGTTGACACTTAAAGTAACGATGTTTTTGTGCACGATGCTAAATTGCAACTGTTTCTGAGCGTTTCAGCCAATCCTCTTAATAGAGATGCGAGGAAACGTTGCCATTTCAATTATCCTACAGTATTTCGTAATGGTCTATCTGTGCATTCCCATCGTAAGTAGATTCAGTGTTATTAAGTATTTCTAAATCTGTCTAGTTATCCGCGTTTGTAACGGGAGAACGCGTCCAGAATTTTCTGATATTTTAAAAATAAATTTTTCCAGCAAGCCATTCCATGTTACCTTAACTAATGTCTATTATTGCAGTCTAATCATTTTATATTTTCCTAGATGAAGTAATTTGTAGCATTAACTGACATTTACTGTTTATTTCCAATTTTTGTTCGTCATCTTTAATTTTATCATCTCATTATTATAAAATTTGATTTAAATAAATCCTTATGTATTGAAAGCATTTTAATCTTTTAATTCTAGAAATAAAATTAAAATTAATCTAGAAAATTTTGAGAGTTTTACTCAAAAAGATTTTGCTAATCAGATTTACATAATAAGATATTATATGCAGACTTTAATAGAAACAAACATTATCACTTTTAATAATTCAATAAATCTTCAGTAGAATGCATTTCGACTGACTTATTGTATTTATTTGTTCTTATTTTACAAAAAACATTTAATTTTATAAGGTTATTACATATATAATTCATTTTAAGTCACTACGAATATTCTTAAATAATTAACAAATATTTTGTTTATTTATAATTTAATTAAATTAACTACGTGCTCAAACCATCTTACTCTATAAATAAAATAACTTAATTTTTAAATTAATGCAAATTTTGTTTGTAAAAATCAAAATAAAGAAAATGGTTCATTTTCTTTTTATATTTAGTGGAAACTCCAGAACTATCGAGCTGTTACTGTTTGCTAATTTCTTCTGAAAAATTATAAGCTATAATGTATGTATCTAAAAGAGTTTTAAGCGTGTTCATCGTGTTAATACTTTGAAAAAAAATTAAATTTTTAAGATAACTGAAAACGGGTATAAAAAGCTTAGGCAAAACTTTACTTAACTCCAACTATTCTGAAATAGTATTACTAATTTTTTTATTATGATTAGAAAATCGTGGTTTTTATTTTGAATTAAAGTAATTAGACCCAAAATAAATAATTAGAATTAATTAGTTATTTTTGGAAGGATCCAAAAAATAAATTAAATTTTATATAGACAAAGGTATGTGCTATCATATACTCTAAATTTAAGCTTATAGTTTCTCCGACTTCTTATTTCTTCTTTTTCATTCACCAACTTCCGGCTCTTTTTTACAAAACTTTTATTTACTATTTAACTTTAAGGATGTAACGTAATTATGATTTTGTAGATGTTTAATCATTTGTAAGAACTTGACGTATAAAATTATTTTTAAATTTGTAATTGTACTCCATTCGAACATCAAATCTTATTGGTATTTTCAACTTTTTTAGATTTATAATCATATTAAATTTCATTCTTTTTGTCTCAATTTAAATAGTAAAAGAGCTGAAAAACAAGCTATAACTGTTAGAAAAAGTGGACATTGTATAATTCAAAAAGCAAAATAATAAAGATAATAAAATGTAACCAAATATTATCTATTTTTTGAGACTAATAAAATAAAAATTAGTGACTTAAAAATATTTGTGATGTAATTGAAGTACAAGAAGTATTGTTTGAAACTTACAATTCCATAATTTCATCTAATCTGGATGAAAATCAACGGTGGTTGAAATAATTAAAAGTCAGTGATAAAAAGTATACGAAATAAAAAAAAGATAGATTATTGTATTCGAGGGAGAACTAAGTTTCGTTATACGTAAGAGAAAATGGTGTCGCTTTCCCCCAAGATTGAGAATCAGTTGAGGGTGAGCGCCCTTCGAAAGCAGTGTAGTATTTGATAATAGAGATTAATAGTTTCAATAATATATTTGTTATGGTTTTTATTTCCCTTGTCCTTAAAAAAGTATTAATATACTAACACTATGTAGTCTTCTTGCTTAAACTACATTAATTAGTCACATTGAGGTGTAAAATTATCATTTATCAGTTAGCAAATAAAATTAAATATTACAGTATATTGGGTATAAAGGAAAAAATTCCTATTTTCCTCATTTTGAACGCTATTTTAAAATTATTTAATTAAATTATTTCTGTTTTTCTAGTTACAATGTGCCAACTATAAAATGAAGCTGTTCTTTGTATGGAAATGAAAAAATGTTTTTAATGAAAAAATAACAAAAATCAACAATGAAAGACAGTAAAATATACAATTGTTCAATGTATTAATGAAAATTAAAATTTTTACCAAGTTTTTATGAAGTTTTATTTAAATATTAATGAACTCATTGTTTAATGTTTTATAAATATAAAAAGTTTATTAAACATCACGTGAATTCAAATCCAAATCTCATAAAATTTGTATTTTACTCTTTATATTTATATTAAAAAATTTAATAGACATCTTTTTAAAAAAATTTCAAGATCATTAAAAAAAGTGTATTGTTGAAAAAGTATAGAAAATTATAAATTGACAAAAATCTTATAATTTACTTCAAGAAAAGTAAAATAAATTTACTCGATGCAAGTTATTTAATTTAATTATTTTCTATCGACAATTATTTTAACATAACGATTAAAATATTAGCAAACTTCATAAACCAAATAACTTTTTCAAATTATTTCAATATTATTTGTAATTTTTTAATTCTAAAAAACTTCGCACATGTGTTTATTAATTCTGGGGACATTTTTTTCATATAAGCGTACGCTATACACGTGTATGTTTGCATTAAACTAAAACAAAAAAGTATCGATTATATTAAAGCCATTAAATAAAAATATTCCCTGACACATAATAAATAATGGAGAAATTTTTGTTAGAATATTATCAAAAATTAAGAATATTATAGGTCATATTTTGATACATGTGTGATATTGAAATTTTTCTTTTACTTTTTTAATAATTTACTTAAAACATAAAATACATTTTCTATTTAAATTTTTTTAAATTTGCACATAATTTGAAGAAAATTGAATATTTATTAGATTTAAAAAATTATCATTACATGTAAATTTTTATTTCTAAATCTTCTAAAATTTTTAATAAATATAATTTTATTTATATTATGCTTAAAAATATTTTTTAATTTTTTTAATTTACAGAATATAATTTTAACATTACTTCGTATTATTTTCATAATTAGACATAATTCATAATTTTCATAATTAAAGACAAATATTATCTTAAATAATTATACAATTTATTTCTATAAATTGGACTCGATATTTTAAAAAGTTATACCAGTTAAAAATTATAAAATCTGCTATGAACTTGAAAAGCAGTTTTTAGTATGTTTAGACTTATAAGCAAATGAATAAAATATGAGATAGAACATATCTAATTAAATCGTTAAATGTGAAACTTGAAAATATTCTTCTATAAGTATAATTTCCTCAGAAAAACTGCGAAATGGAAAGTAACCTTTAAGAAATAAAAATATATTGTTGTTATAGATAGACATGAAGATATGAAAATAAAATAAAATTCTTGATCACCTAAGATATCATTTTAACCGAGACAATTTTACTTACATAAGTATCGTGTTTCTACGGTTACATCAATGCTTTTTTCATTTCATGTAAATTTACTCTTCGAGAAATAAAAAACCTTTTTTGTGTATGAAATTTTAATTCTTGTACACTGATGTTCCAATTTATAATCTAAATTATATAATCCGATTTATAAGTTTTGAAAATTCATCGATTTGAAACACACAATATTTTAAAATTTAATATTTCAAAATAAACACATTTATTTAAAAAAATTTATTAATATCTGTTAAGGGCGATAATGAAAACTATTTACATGACTTATATAGTATATGTGAAACTCAATATCATCTAAGATAAGATTGAAATTTTAAATTAATTTTTTTGGACCTGTAGAAAATTTGTATTTAATATACTATTGTTTAATATTGAATAATATATATACATTTAAAAAAAGAATTTATTACTATACCCAATAATAATAAAAAAGGTAAAGAATATTTTTGTAAATTAATCAATAAATTTATTTTATATAAAGTTTTAGATTCTTTTATTTATATTTTGCATAAATATATTAAATTACAAATCTTGAAGTTTGTATAAATTAAAATAATTGATGACGAACATATAAATTAATTTTTAAATTGATTATAACAATAATTTAAAGAAAACACGATTAAATTTTCTGTAATATATAAAGTGATGTTAATACAAAAAATTTTGTAAATAATATTTATAAATAATAATTAAATTATTACAAGTTAGTTATAGTTTACAAATCACCAATTTATCTGGATCAATTATCATGGATGTTACTTAGGATAAATTGAGAAAATATTGATAGTATTTAAAATTTTATTGTTAAAAAGAATTATTGGTTAGTAATTATCATACTTAAAAAGTAAATGTTAATTATTTGTAAATTTGTATTCGATTATAATTACAATAAATAGAATGAATTCACATAAATTTTTTTATCCTAAAATCAAAAATACAAATTTTATAATATGAATGGTTCGTTGTATTGTTAAAGTATCGTCCAAACCGTTATTGATGTGGGGATTCTTCACCAACGCGAAAGTTTAACTGATAAATGATTATTAAGCACTTGCACGAACATAAAATATCTAAATATATCTTGTACGTTATAATCTTAAATACTATTAAAAATAAAATATAAAAAGAAAAATTATTTTTTATTTATAAAAAATAATTTAGTGTTCAAACAAACACTTCTGGATGAAAAAAATATTAAACTGTCTATCTATCTTTGGATAGATATGTATATAAATATTTAGATATTTAGAAATTTTTAGATTTTCTTATAAAATAAAATTAAAATATTAAATTTATAAGGATTAAGAAATTATATTTTTTAAACAAATCAATATTAAAATTATTATTTACATAATCATTAGCTTCTAAATACAAGTTTATTTACATTTTTTAATACGTAAGCAATTATATTATTTATTAATGTTAACTACTATTACTGATTAATTAATTATTTAATAAATCCTATAACTATTAAAATAAAAAAATTTATATTTCTTATACAGTAAAATCAGTTTAAAATTTTTAATTGTAGCATAATGATATTTTTAAATCATCAATTGATATAGAAATGACTTATATTTTATACTGAATGAAGCTTAAATAATATTAAATTTTAAATTTACATTTTTTCTAACGTATAATGTTATTTTCAATTAAATAACGTAATTTATAAATAAAAACAAAATACACAAAATGTGAAATTTCAATTTTTAAGTTTTTCAATTGCATATTTACATTAATTTTTAAAATCATTTTAATAAATATGCAACTACTTAGGGGTTTAAAAATATTAAAATATACATATTTTTAATTCAGCTTTTATTCAGAAATCGTACAGATAATTATAATAACTGATGTTCAAAGTTCTTTTAAACACCCGTTTGTGCCAGCGAGTGGGCCATAAATTGGCTATATATTGAACATCCTATATAATATGATACATCTCAAACCGAAGTATATCGCTAATATAAAACCATTCCTATACATAACATACAGCTTAATTTAATACTTCATTTCAACTTTAACGTTTCATCACAATATCAGAATCCGTTTCTCACTGATCATTACAAACAGTCGCTTCTATTATTTCATTTTTCTATATATATCACGATATAAGTTTCATTCAAAAACTCGTGTATTTCATGCTGTTTCTTTTTCTAGTTTCAGGATTTCATTCTAAAGCTTTCCTTACTATTTGTTTTATACACTTCGATCTCCTATCTCGAACTTTTAGCGACAAGCATCCATATCTTAGAAAATTCATATTCAACTTTGAGAGTAATAAATAGTACAAGAGTAAATAATGATTTTACGTTATTTACGCATATCAATAACATATTTTTAAAATCTTCGTTTTATTTTTTCTTTAATTTTTTGTTTTTTTTTCTTTGCTTATTACACAAAAAGTTCAAATCTAAAAATGAATCTTAATGTTTTTATATTTTGCTTGACAGACAAAATATCTAATCTAAAAATTAAATATTTTATTATTTACACCTCTACACACGATCCAACAGGACAAAAAATGACAACATATGATAACAAAATGTTTGAATGTATTATATAATTTAATTTTCTGCAATATTTAATGAAAGTCAACTTCTAAAAATTTACTCTTGTAATTATATTTTTCAGAAGGCTTCGCCAAAAAGTTGTTCAAAAGAATTTTTCTAAAATGCTGTCAAGTAAATTTTTTTTCGAGTAAGCCAAGGATATTATAAAGAGCAATTTAATCTAATTATTTACAATGAATGCATACCGCTTCTATAATAATCATAAAATAAAAATTTATATAACTAAGTCTGAATGCTATCGAAAATAATTCAATTTATTTTCTTATTATTTTTACGAAAAAATTAATTTTTTTTTATTCCCATCAAATATCACTTTAGCATTTTCATTTGCCTATACAATATATCCAGAAAAATTATCAAATAACTATAAATTGTATAATTATCCTACGTAATAAAAGAAAATAACAGTTTTCAAATGGGGCATATTTGTTTAATTCCTATTCAGTTTATGGTAAACTATACAAATATATGATTTTTTGGTTTTAGTAGTAAATTAATTTAAAATCAATAATAATATTCATGTAGAAAGTATATGATTAATCATGAATAACATAAATCCCGAATGAATTTTATTTACCTAACAATTTTACACAAGCAGCTTTCCAATTTTATATTACAACTTACATCATTTCAAAAACCATTTTCAGTTAAACAACAATAAAATTAACAGATTTTATTTTTAATAATATTTACTGCAAATATGATGTCAACTTTTTTGATTTTCAAATCAACTGAATTTTGATTAAGTAAAAGATTTTTATAATTATATATTACTGAATGATAAACTCTTAAGAAATGTTCGTTTGTTACATACATAGTTCAGTTGAAAATTTTAATTATCTCTACTTTATGAAAATAATCTAAAATACTATAAAATTTTAAGCAACTACTGTTTGTAAAATACGACTTCTCACTAATATTAAGAAAACATTCTTCATAGCGCTCTAATTTTTTCAATGTGATTAAATAATTGTTATTCGCTGCAGGGTAATCAAACTAAGAAATTCAGAAATAGCATATAAAAATTAATCTGTTTAAACAACTAATTGATATTCGATAATTGAAAAGAATAATATTGTAAATCTTATTTTGTTAAGCTAATTCGCAAAGATTTTCAATTACATTTTTTCATCGATACATATAAAATCAGACTTACGCTTACAAAACGTAACCAAGCAATTCTGTATTATATGTAACAATTTAGTAAATCATCTTAATAATGTAGCCCACATGATAAAAATTTAATTTGGTTCATAGTTCTTATCATTCTTATTATCAATATTCTATCTAATTATAATGATATCGCCATGTCACGTCTTACTTCAAAATTATTTTCGAGTTCTTGAGGAAAGTCGTCGAAAACGAGTGCTAAATCATGCATTTAATAACGTACGTTTGTGCACGTATTACCGGCATTTCGAATAACAAAACTTGTACTTTTGGTTAACAGGAATGGAAAGTGAAAAGAAAAATAATAAATATGAACTTAAGAGAAAAAACAAATAAACAATTCAAAATCACAAACACGATTTGCTTTGTCGTATTATACACAAATATGGAAACTGCAAGATATAAAGAATATATAATGAAATATCTTTCCTTCTTTTTCCCATTAACAAATAACAACCCAACAAAATATTTGCCGTTGTAATTGTAGTTATAAAGTTTATGAACTTTGCTTACAATACATGGATTTATTATCTCATATTTTCCTTCTTTCATTTTATCTGTCTATAATTAATCTTTACTTTTTTCTAAAATATCGTTGCTCCTACGTAAAACTATCTCCTCATATGGTTATACGCAGTTATTGCATTGCACATTATGCATTCATATACATTTAATTATTTCTATCGTTGGTGATGGATAATGGATACAACTCTGAACTGACAAGCTATTTCGCACTGTCGAATGAGTCATTTTATTTTGCCTCAATTAACGAACTTAATTTTAAATTAATCGATATCGCAGAGCTTTATGTGTGCTGCATTCAAAATTCCTTTCCACTTGTTCTTCTTACGGAATTGAATAATAGACTTGTCTTCTTTCTTATCGCGGTGGATATCTGCTACGAGTATGATTTTTCTGTGATCGATCCTTCATATCCACTGGATTATACATCATTGGTCCCTGAATACAATTGAAACAAATGCATATTGTTAAATTAAAGACAGTTGCAAACAATTCGTAAATCAATTTCATATGTAAGTAAATTTGTCGAATTTCCTTCATTAATATGTATTTATCTTATATTATTTATTATTCTTATTCTTATCCTGATTACTCAAATTATTCTGAATATTAGTTTAAGTAATATACAATACTGGTTTTCTGTCACAATAATATAAAACTATTTCAATTACACGTGCAAAAGTGCTACCAATTTCATTATAAGTAAAAAATGTTTTCATTTTAATTCATGAATATATATATGAAAGTATTTTTTAAATATATAATATTTCGTTTAATTAATTTTTTTAAGCAAAAAATTTACATTTTCATGTGACGTTAAAATATAGTTTAGATTTTTTATATTACGTCAATAAGTATTTAAAATATGATATTACTTTTTTGATTATTTTAATTAAGCTTGAAGATCAATTTTTGGTCATATTACTTTCTAGATTTCATTTATAAAGCAAAAATACTATTTTTATTAAAATTTGATACATTGATCACTCTTAAACAATTAACTGAAGAGCATTACATTATATATTTAAAAATACATACATACTAGATTATTTGATTCGGCATAGTTGTCGATTCGCATTATATTTTTATAGAAGCGCGTGCATATTAAAAATGAATGCAAATAATATAAAATTATTAAGAAATGCTATAAATTATATACAAGTGCTGCAATAATTCGCTAAAATATCGTAAACTCAATAAAAGCATATTTATATATAAATCATGAAGATTTCTCATTACATTATAAAATATTTTATAGATGAATAATAAAATGAAGTTCTTTTAAAAGCAGATTATTATTGTCGCTATAATTTGTATGTTAAAATGAATAAATTCATTATTCAATTAATAAAACACAATGTTGTGATCATAACAAATATTCAATAAAAAATTCTAGTTAAAAGGGCATTATTATTGTATTCGTTTAGTAAACGTTACCCAAATAGAAAATTATTTCAGTTGGTCTGTGTAGGTAAGTCTACTATATTTCAATTTAATGAAATGGGGATTATAATATAATTCTTTTACCTTGTACCGTTGAAGAAGTCGCGAATCCCTCATTGTGTAGCTCTGAACCTCTCGAGATAATGAACTAGTCGAGCTCCAGCGCGAGAGCTGTGATATTCATATATACAAAATACAACAATCTCACTGATCGTAGCTTTTTAATATTTTTTCACTGCATACTTTTATAATAAAATTATGAAATATGGTCAACTACCGTTATTTTTCGGAAAAATTTTATATTCTCATTTTATATACTTGCAAAACATGATTAATAGTTTAATACTTAGAGTTTCATTGCATTTATAATATTTAAATATAATAATTCGGTTTTAGTGTTCTAATTCATCGAATAAAACTTTTTCCATCACTTAAGTTTTTAAAGAAATCCATATTTTTATAACTAAAATACATATTTTTCTAAAACTCTAAATTTCAAAATCAATTTAAATTTTATAGTATTCCATCATTAAATTGATTATTTTCCATAAATATTTACTATTTTTCAACGTTACCCTTTATAAAATAAGCTGTTAATATTATATAGTAACAATAAAAAAATATGCATAAAAGAAATCTTTTCCTATTTCAACTAATGCGCATTTAGAAAAGATTTTTTAATTTTTAATTTTATCAGATAAAAATATAATCAACGTCTTCATAAAATTTTAAAATATAATGTATTAATAAGTTTAAATTAAGATAAATAATAAATTTTCATTATTTTTTTAATGGACAATAATTGAAACAGTGTATATATATATATATTTCTAAGCAACATTTATTTATAAAAATTTTTTAAAACATTATGTAAGAGAATATAAAAGAGCCACAAAGTGCTATTAAAATATTGGACCTTTTATGTATAATTTTGCGATTAAAAAAAAATTATTTAAAAAATTACCTAAAAATGTGTTTTTTATTGAGTTTTCTATGCCTATTTATTTAATTATTTTTCAATATTTCTATTACTAAAAATCCTTCTACATATTTATATACACATAATAAATAATTGTTTAGTAATATTTATTAAAATAAGTATTGAAAATAACGAATGATTTAGTGATTTAAAATTGATTAAGGATTTTCAAAATCATAATTATTGGAAGCAATTTCAACGAATATTTAAGTTAATAAATATTATATGTATCGAACAAATTTATTTAAATAATTTCAATTTTAAGACATTGATTACTGTTGATAAATGTACATATTATTAAATTTATTACACATTGAAATTTACTACATTTTTCACCAAAATTAAGAAATTTTTATAATAATTTTCAAAATATTGTGGTGTGAGATAGAGAGAGAGAGAGAGAAAGCAATATTATGTTAATGAATGAATGTATGTGAGATAGAAATGCGTGCGCAGCAGTTAACCGACGGCGAATGACGTAACGCCTCCAAGTTAGCTGACCCCCGACGGGCCCAGCAATCTAGGGGGGAGGCCTCTCTGACTTGAACATCGATTAAGATTAATTAATAATACATCATTTTTAGAATAAACTCGTATAATCAGTCATATAACGTGTTTTCTCTCTACTACTATCCTTCCCTACCCGTCTTCTATCCCACAATATTTAATCTAAATCAAAGAAAAAAAATCTTCAGAAGTTAAAATTAATTATTTTCATTTTTTATACAGACTGTATATTCTTTTTCTTTATATTAAAAGAAGAATTCTAATAATTTTTACCAATTCAAGAATTCTAACCATTTTTTATATTAAAAATATCTACAAATATATATGGAATAGATACAAACGAGATGTAATTTAATAAAGTGTATAAATAAGGAAGAATTTTCAAAAGCAGAAATATACTGAAAAATATTCATCCAACGAATTTTTTATTTTTAATTGTAACATAGATTTCATATCATTTCATTTTGTAAATTGATAATAATTTTATAATATAAATTAAAAGTTATTGCTTAAACATTTTTTTTCAATTTCTAATTTTTAATCTGATAAATTGTTAATGACAATCGTTTAACTAAAATTCTACATGTATATAGTATATGGTTAAGGTTAAGGGTATTATTATTATTTATTATGAAATTAGTGTAAGTATTTGCATGCAAGAAAATTCGAAAACACAATAACACAATGATAAAAACCGAGAAACCAGACAGTCAAATTTCCATTCCTTACATTAAAGCTACACCTAGATTAAATTCGAATTTTGTAAATATTGATTATTTAATTCTATTTTTATTTATTATTATATGAACAAAATTTATGTAGCGGGGAATAAAAGAAAAATTTTTTTTTAATTGGAGTTTTTACAACTTTATATTTTAATAACATTTGATATTAAATAAATAATAAAATGTAATTGAAATGTAGATAGAGTATAAATTAATAAATAAAAGTAGATTTAAAAAATTGAAAATATTCAATTAACCTAAATTTCAAAAAATAACTATTTTTTTTTTCTTCATAAAATTAAATTCATAGCTTATAACATTATTGTTTATTTTTTTACTGTTCCACATATTTTCTTTATAAAAAAATGTATTTGAAATAGTATATAATAGCAATGAAATAGTATTTAATATATTACTTAAACAACAAATAATATATGAAGCTTAAAACTAGCACAAACAACGATCGCTTAAATAAAATTTAATGTTTCAATAAAAGAAAATATTAAAATAAATATATTGAAAAAGATGTAAAAGAACAAAAACATTACAGATTTAAGATGCGGAAATTCAAAAGCATCACGGAAATACAATAAATTATAGAGCTACGTGTGACGTTTTTAGTACTTTAAAAGAATCCTAGTTTAAAAGAAAAGATGACTTACATTTTACTCATTACAAAAGATAATTTAAGCTTTAATACTAATAGCTCACCAATATATTTAAAAATGAACAATAAATATGTTTTGCTCTTACGATTCGTAATAATTGTTATTTGGCTAGGTCATTCAGCTTCCCCAACTGCTTAAAAATAAAACACAAAAAAGTATTACATTTTTAAATTGATTATAAGCTTTAATTAAATTATTTTTTGTTATCACTTTATTTATTGTTGAAAAAAAATGAATTGTTGTTAGATTTTTTCTTATTATTAAAATAAAGTAGTTAATAAAAAAATGAAATAAAATATAATAAAAAATTTTATTTTTTAATTAGTTTGAATAATTATTTAATATAATTTTTAATATTTTTATTTTTAAAACCAATTTAAAAGAATTATTTTATTATATTCATGTTCAGAATAATATGGCAATCAATCATGCAAGAATAATTTCAACTAATATAATAGTTTTTTAAATATTACATAAAAGAAAACGTATTCTTCAATTTTCATCGCACTATTCTAATTTAATTAATAAATACTATACATAAAAGAGATTGATAGATAAACAAAAACAATGCACACATAAAAAAATAAAATAAAAATAAAGAAATACAAAAACTGAATTAAAATGCTGTAAAAACTCTATTAGTAGTCTATCTACTACCTTTTACATTCGCACCAACATAAAAATGAAACAAAAATAATTGATGACAATGGTAACAATAATATAAATAATTATAATAGACTTGAATAAAAGCATTTCGTAAATATAAAATATAAAAATGAATAATATATACGCTAAATATATTTTCCGAAATAATAACTAAAATAATTTCGTGCATGCGCAAATGTTTTTGCGCATTTTTTCGTGAGTAATAAAATTGTGTATAAATAATTTGCTATAACTATAAGAATATCTGTAATTTTATAAAAAACTTACCGATTGAGTGTTTTCATTTGGCTGCGCAGCAAGGGTTGATATTGGAGTTAAAAAATCGACGGGTGCATTAAGATCATTAACTATAATAATAATAATAATAATAATAATAATAATAATAATAATAATAATAATAATAATAATAATAATAATAATAATAATAATAATAATAATAATAATAATAATAATAATAATAATAATAATAATAATAATAATAAATAATAATAATAATAATAATAACAACAACAAAATTAACAATAATAATAACAATAATAGTAATAACAACAATAATGATAATAATGATGTTATAATCTTATTTCTGTATAAGTTCCGAAGAACATTTATTTTAAAAAATTTCACGGTAATTACCAGGTGCAGGCATAAAAAGTTGTGGTGAAGAAGCAGCGATTGGCGTTGCTGGCGATCCTGCGGGCGTTGGTACAGTCAAGGCCGACACAGAACCACTATTGGCCTTGGTAGCACCAGAATTCATAACATCAACATAATTGGCACGCATATTCCGATTTCTTGAAAGTTTGTATATATTACCACTACCGGTTATTAACTTCGTACCGTTTAGGCCGAGGGTTTCGTCTGGATGATTTGCAACAGAAGCAACGGGAGCAGATGAAAGAGTAAGGCTTTGATGACTTGTGACAGTTGGCTGCTTCAAACTCGATATGTCTGATAACTTGGGAGGAGGTGCTAACGGCGCTGATCCACCGCCATCATCCTCCTCCTTGTTCATCCACTTTTTCGCAACTGGATCCCAAACAATCTGAGTGGAAAATAAGATTTTTATTTAAATAACCATAGTACGACTTTATATAAAAAAAAATGATAAAGTCAAAATGATAATGTATACATTTATGAAAATAAATGCATAGTTAGAGCTAAAATTTTATTTATACATGTTTATAACATTATATTTCGTTACAATAATAATAACGTAAGGAAATTTACCGCGGGATTACTATCATCCGGTAGTATCATTTGATTTTTAGGCTTCGGCGCAAGTTTGCTAAACAATCCACCAAACCACGAACTCCCACTATTAGCCGTCTTCTTTTCAGTCCCCTTTTCCATCTGTTTCTTATTGTCGGAGGCGGATTTAACTGTCGACGTTCTTGATGGTTCCAATGATTCGAGTTCCTCTAGTGGATCATATTGTTTCCCGCCGCTTGGACCCATAGAGATGTTTGGCTGATATTGTTGTTGCTCCATCTGTTGCTGTTGCTGTTACAAGATAAAGAAAATATTGATCATCTTAAATTTGTTTCGGCAAAGTTTATCCTTGATCGCTGTTTGAAAGCGGAGTCTAAAAGGTGCAAGGATTTATTACTGTATAAATAAAACAAAAGGTAAAAGCAGTAATCAAGGAAATTCTTTGCATGCTTCAAGCTAAGTTTTTTGTTTACGAACATGTATTAACAAACGTTTCGTATACACTATCACTAAATTTTTTATCCGTTTTAGTAATTTAAATGGATTACGAGTTAATTGTCGGTTTCTTTCAGAGCCAAAGTAAAAGTCATCTTTTCAGTAATACATATTTTATTTTGTAAAATAAGATCAATATCACAATTTAACATCGTGAGATTCGTTTACATAAAAACAATTCATTAAAGATAAAATAACATAATACAATTCAATGTTGGCATATTCATTTAAAACTTAAACGCGAAATCACAATGTAATTCAATAAATGGAGAAATTTAGTGACTCAATCAATGCATAGTTTAAAAAAGTGTAAGTGCGATCTTTATAAAATTTTATAACGATATAATAATCCTATTCGTAAAATTTCTGAACAAAGTCGCGAGTATGTAATATTTTGAATAACAACGCAGCAAAACGTGGAATACATAGTAAATTTGTTAATTTTAATAGCATGCAGATATTGTTTTTTATTCCGTAATAAAAGTAGAACCGCTTATTCCAAACTCGTCGGCGCGTCAATGTCAAAAGTCTTTGAGATGCATCGCCCGGATGTCACCTTCTTGTCGCGCTCACTCGCGATACCGTTATTTCCCAAGGGCGCGTCGATCGGGTACGTGCCGCCAAATATTAGCGGCCTGTACCTCGACTTCCCTGGGAGATTAATGTCACCCCGAAAACTCCATGCGTCTACAGTTTCGCATATAACGTCTTTTCTCCGTATATGCGGAGCTACTCTCACGACCTTCTTTTCCTCGAAGTTGCAATACTGCACCAGAGCTTGACTTCCTCCACTTTTGTATGTGTCATCCGACTTGACATTCGAAGAAACTAGATTATTGAATTTCATCTGCTGAAACTGGATATCCAAATCTGTAGTCGGTTGGCTTTTATAGAAGTTCTTTTCGTGGTCCAATCCACCCTCCTCAACATCTTCAACTTCGTCACCTGCTGCGTTATCCTGGAAAGTGTCCTGATTCTTCACAGAACACTTAAGAAAAACTGGTGTCTGAAAACTGGACGATCTAGAGGGTGGAATTAGGGTCTTCCTCGAGTTCGAATCTTCTTCGGAACATAACTCATTACTTGGTCTCACTCGAGCATACTTGAATCTCTGGCCATTCTCCGCAACCCAAGGGTTAACGATAGAGGTGAAGTCTTCATCACTGTGTATCAGGGATGCTTTGGTAGCAGAGGCCAGAGTTTTATTAGTACAGCGACGTCGTCGCAGTGATTGCGAATCG
Source organism: Platyscapa corneri (assembly GCA_018907185.1). Lineage (NCBI taxonomy): Eukaryota > Metazoa > Arthropoda > Insecta > Hymenoptera > Agaonidae > Platyscapa > Platyscapa corneri. The sequence goes on from JACCHW010000004.1 coordinate 2,934,205, forward strand.
CGTGCCTCCGAAAGGTAAGCAAGCTTTGGGGTATTAATTAGGTGGCAGGTGGGACTACTTACTTCAGCAGCACTTGCTTTCTCCTCTGGTTTCTCTTCCGACTTTTCCGATTGGCCGGGCACAGTAGGAGAGAGCGTTAAAGAAAGAGGCGTCATGTCATTAATAGCGTTAGTCCCAAATCCTCGTACATTAATGATGATTGATTCATAAAAAGGATTTCTTTAACTTCTAATTCCTGAATTCATATTGAACTCCTGTCTATGATTTTCAATATCCGAAAGAGGGATCGAGAATCTATTAAGTTGATATAGCAAACAATGTTTGATAAACTAGGTTTTTATCTTTGAGCTTTCTTTCATATTCAATAACATCAGATTCGTTAGTAATCGTAAATATTCCATAAAATAATTTTAATTACAAAATGGTAAAGTAATAGATGAATTATGCAAATGCAAAATGCTAGATAGTTTAGTTACGTGTGACTTACTATTTTAACAAAATTCACAAGAAATATATATAGAAACACTCATTTCTATAATACCCACTAGATTTTTAATTAAGATCGTATAATAATTTTATACAATATAAATTTAAATTCTTAATATCTATAAATTTTTCTTCAAACAACCTTAAACAACTTATTTTCTTCATAAAGGCCCATTTCTAACTGAAAAACAAATCCAATGTCGATTTTTTCTTTGCTCCAGATATGAAATTATTAATAAAATTAAATAATAATTTTTTAATAAATAAATTTATTAATAAATTAATTAATTAATAAAATTAAATAATAGTTTTTTAATAAATAAATACTTTTATTCTACTCATTAAAATACAATGACCTGTAATTAAAATATAACCTTATAACATTTTGAGAATTCAAAAAACTTTCAGTAGTTCAATCAGAATTCAGAATAAAGAAATCAGAGAAGCAGTTCCTTCTTATTGTATTAAACAATATAGTTAAAGAATATTTTATTTCGCTTATCCAAAAATATTTAAAATCGACCTTTAAATTCAATCACAGCTAATACCTGTAATGTTACAAGCAAAAAAAAAGTTTTATTGACTTACCTCATGAGCCCATTTATTCTGAAGCTCTAAATGCTCTGTTCCTCGTTGGTCTGACTTATATTGAACATTTGAAGATTCATGCCACTCTGCCTGCGTATATTCTTTATTTGTATAATCCTGCTGTTCGTATGTCTGCTGCTGTGATTGTTGTTGCTGTTGTTGGGATGTCCAATAATCTTGCTGATATGACTGAAAATGCTGCTGCTGATGCATCTCATTAATAGTTTCATGGTGAAACTGAGTGTCACGATCAGTGCTAAGACTATAAAAATCTTGAACATTGCTCATCGAAGGCTTAGGCCACGCGGTATGTGAATCTCCTTCTGAGATTCTCGTCATGGAATGGCTATTATCACCATTATAGGTAGTTTGAGCTGTATTCCATTTCTGGTGTTGCAATTGTATATCATTAGATTCCGTATTCATATCGGTCCCCACGGAGAGTGATCCGCAATGATTATTCTCTTGAACAATTTCGCCCTTTTCATATCTACCCACAATCTCAGCGAGATTATTCAACCATGGAAGATTCGCTGCATCTTCGTGAGAGTCTTTGCAAATTGGATCGTGATATTTAAGTCGATCTCCAAGAGTATAAACTTTGTTGATAAAGGATTGGTTGTAGTTTTCGGGCTCGCTCACTATATTAAGCGCCACTTGTTCGATATATAATAGAGCCTTATCAATAAGACCATAATCAACCATTTTCATTGCTACATTGAACTTGAAAGTCTGAAGCTCAACTAAAGTAAACGGTTCACTTAATTTACGCGCGTATTCGTAAATCTCTGTAAGCATGATTGATTCCGTACTAATAAATTCATTAAAAGGTTTATGATGATTAGCACCGATTAAAACAAGCTTTATGTTGTTGGCACCGTATGATCCAAAATCAACTTGAGAGAGGATGTAGCAAAAGTGCGCAGCATAAATATCACCTCGAGCACACAATGTATCGCCAAGACTTGAGATAGAACGACGGTTAATATCAGGATTCGCTGAAGTATTGGATATAATCATTGCTAGGTGTGGCCTCCAATCATCCCATTTCGCATCAGAAATGCACTAAAATGCAAAAATTATTTTATTAAACTTTAAAAAATAGAATTTCAAAGTGTAGTCACGAATAAAATCGTTTGCAATAAAAATATAAATTTGAATGAAGTTGTATATATCTTTATGAGAAACAAGTATTATGCATTATATTTAATTCCAAAATATAAAACTGTTCTTAATCAGTTATCTTTAATTTTTTATGTAATTATAATTAATTTGAAAAAACTATATTCTCTATATTAAATACACAATAATTGATAATATTTTGTGTAAGCTATTCTTATCGCTCAAATTAAATTATTATAAAATTTTGTATCAATTATATTTAATTAGCTACACCTTTAATTTATAATTCTAATTTACACCTAATCAATTAGAATTTCAGATATTTTTAATTAATCTCTAATTATATTTCCTAATTATATTATAAATCATCGATTTAATTCGTAATATTCACAACATTTTAAAATTAAAAAAATATTTAAAACTAAAAATAACTTACTGTTACACTTGCAGGAATCCGACCAGAATGAAGCTGATATAAAGTTTGTAAAGGATCTTGTGGGGATAAACTATTAGCAAAACGGGTCATTACGGACGCATGGGTCCGTTTATCTAATTTACTTGCTAAGAAAAGAGCATGTCCCCAAAGACCCTCGACCATTGCAAATTCTATTTAATAATATTTTTTGTATTAACAAAAAATTTGTATATACTATATTTTTAATCTTTACGAGATTTTAACATACCTAAAGCTTCTTGCACTAAACCGTATAGCAAAGTATTTCTAAATTCATCGGTTAATTGTTCCATGGTTTTTCCAGGCTTACTATAATCCTCTTTTTCGCATGACTGTGCGACATCAGCAATGTTTCTTTCACTGCCAGAAGTAGTCGATCGCTGAGATATTGTACATTCTGTAAGAATATGTGTTCTAGGAGGTTTGTTTACTTCATATGGATAACTCTCTTTATTTCTTAATAATAAAGAAGCAATGTCAACACCAACAACATTCTAAAACATTTTTTATAATTTATGTATTATGGAAATTCAATTTATTAAAATTAGTTTTATCGATATTAAACTTTATTTTACCCCATTTTGTTGAATCAACATAATCATCAGCTGATATAAAAGAACATATGATGAAACTTCAAAAATATCGTCATTTGAAGAAGCTTTCTTTATTTTATTTTCACAGTATTCAATAATAGTCTTCTTATGAGTGACACCTCTAAAATAAACAAATAAATTTATGAAATTACTTAAAAATTATTTTTTAAATATTAAATTTCTTCTAAGAAAATATTATGTACTTTATTAAAGGACCCGGATAACTGCGAAGTTCACGCAATATTAGATCATGTGGTAAAAGATAGTCCATTTTTAACACATCAATTTTAGCCCGTTCTCCTTCACTCGGATAACTTGCATGCACGTGTAATAATGCACCAATTAAAAATGTACCTAAAATCATATGGAATTAAAATACTTATTATAAAGTCACTTAACCTCGTATTAAAAATATACCTTTTGCATGAGCTGTGGAAAACTTCGTTGGTGTCAATCTGGAAGAAGTAGTTGTATGATCTTCTAATAAAGACATATCTGTCAAATTTCGTTTATCATTAGAATTCCTGTAAATGAATATTCTATTTATAATATACAACTTCAAAAATTTAAAGATACATATGATTGATTTAAAAACTGTATTTAATTTAGTAAAAAATTTCAAAATAACAAAATTCTATGATGTAATTAAATTATAAATATAGAATCGATGCGATAATAAAAAATATAATTTATCAACACATTAGTAAAAAAATTGCTAAAAATCAATGAATAAAGAATTTTCTTTAGCAAACTATTTTTTAACTTTGAAGTCACCTAATTAAATTTTCAGAAAAAATATTTCGTCTTCGTAAAAAACTTCTATCCCATTCAGGACAGTCCAAACATGAGTCATAGGACACTTTATTAAACGAGAGGAAGAAAATTTTTTCATCTACAAGCACTCTGTCATGCAAATGAAATAGGTAAATACATTATTAGTTAATATTAAACATATTGAATGTTGTATAAAACTAAAACTTAATAAATTAAAAGCCAATAATATTTAACCAATATGTCAAATCAAGAGCTTCAGTATATGTACCTGTCATCGCAAGAACTTCGCCCAGAATGAACACTTGCTCTATCCTCTGAATAATTCGTCGTAACTCCTCTTGTTATTTGTTGATGATGTTGATAATATTTATGGTACCACTCAGCATATGCTGCAGGATCAGTTCTACGCAAATTTTCAAGATATGCGTAATAATTACTATTATAGTTCGATCCATACTCATATCCTTGATAATCTAGTATTAACAAAAAGAATATTATCATCTGTTGTAATAAAGCACACCGTTCAAATTATACACTCATTTTAATACACACTATTGTAACCGTACGAAGAATATGGATCTCTGGATCGTACATAGTAATCCCTTTCTCTATCATTATAAGACGATCTACTAGATGGCCTAGAACTATATTAAAAAAATTATTAAAATACATATTTTTGTAGAATAAATGAGATACTGCATCTTATCGTAAATGTAAATCAAATTACAATTAAGAGTAATGTTCTCTAAATAAATAAAAAGGGATATAAAATTTACATTGTGCAGTTATAAAAAAATACACATGTGTATATACATACACACACCCACACACACATATATATATATATTTATTTATTTATTTATTTACTTGCGTCCGTAAGAATCATCGTAATATTCTCTTCTATAACTGTCTCGCGAGTCACGTGGATCAAATTCAGGATACCTTCTAGACCGCCTATCATCACGTCTTCTATCTCTTTCACGATCTACGAAATCTCGATCTCTTGCATATCTTGGATCAAATTCCCTGCTCTCTCTATCTAAACGTCTAGGATCAGCCGATCGATCACGTCTGCGCTCGTCTATCCTCCTTCTTCCATCTCGGTCATCAATTTCATCCTTCATCTTAGGTCTTCTATCCAAATCCTCGCGTGAATGACGATCTCGATCAAGATCATCTCGACTAGCATGGCGCCGATCATCTTCCCTGTAGGAAACGTCTCGTCTATCCAAATCCTCTCGAGAATTAAAAGTTCGATCAAATTCTGATCGTCGGTAATAATAGTCATCGTCATAATCGCGCTCTCTATCATAACTAAAATAAAAAAACGAAAATTTTTATTTTAAAATGAAAGCTGTATCACATCAATGAATAAATAAATATTTTTGATTAAATTGATTATTGAATAAAATATAAAAATTTAATTTAAAAAGCTCAATAGCTATGAATATAAGTTAAAATTCTTAATTAAAATATAACCTAAATTCAAATTATCAATTAAAATAAAAACCGCTAATTACTTAAAAAACAAGAAAAAAATAAAACAAAACTAAAACTACTTGATTATGTATGCATTATTATGAAATCAATAGCTTTAATATTTTTGTTTTAATGAAATCAATTTTAAGTACTGTTATTACGAAATCTTTTTAAATGAATTTCTTTATTATATATGAAAGCACTTGAATAATTAATATTAAAAAATTAGTTTTCTTCATATTATTTTACTGTATAATGTTTTTTATGAAACTTTACAAATAAATTTGCACATAATTTGTAAAATATTTCAATCACGATAACTAGTTCATTTAAATTGACATATGATCGAAAAAATTTTTATAATATTTACAGCCTTATTAATTTTTTCCTATCTGAAATATAAATAAATATAGCAACGATCAATAATAGAAACAAATACATATTTATTTTTCATTTAAGACTTACTATGAAGGTTTTCTGTTGTAATCATACCGGGATAATCTTGGTTTAGGACTTGATTCTCTATGCCTGTCTCTACTTCCTTCTCTACTATTACCAGAACCTTCATCATCACCGTCCTCATATGAGTCTCTGCGATTTGGCAAACCAGAACCTGTTTGATTTTCAACAACTGAAGCGCCTACAGCTTCTTCCCTTTTACTACGATTATCATTCGATGAATCTTGAGTTGTATTTAGAGCTAAAAGAATATCAAAGTTTGATTATAAAAATAGAAACAAATAAGAATAAAATACAATAAAAAAAATATTAATTTATTTAAATTTTCATTGATGCATGATTTTTCAGTATAATTAATATAGTTAAAAGAAAAAAAAACATAATGTAAAAAACAAAATCGCCTGATTAAAACGTAAAATACTTAAATACGCTAAATTTACGATCATTAATTAAAATCATTATAAAATAGAAATGTTATTGATTAATTAAAAAATACTTTTTTATGTTCTGATATTAATTATAAAAATTGCTGCTTTATAAAGGCTTCTTGTATAATACAGTTTTATTAAAAAAGAATTGCACGTTATGCGTTAATCACACACTTACACTTCACTCATTAAAAAATTTATTTATTTAAATAATTTTAATATACGAATTTTTTAACTATGAATTTAGTTAACATTAACAAAATAACATTATTTCAGTGAATTCAATGAATTCAGTGAAAGTTCTTACAAGCTCAGATATCAGTATCAGTGATATTGATATCACTGATCAATAATCGGTATAATGACGCAAAAGTGCATTTTTATGAATTTTACAACATAAATAAAACTGCTTGTATAGATCTCTTAGAAAAAAATTAATAAAATTCCATTAAATTATAATTATTTATTTTGTGTTATTATTTATATTGAAGAATATTTTATTCAATTGAAAATAAAATTTGCATCGAACTCAAATTATTGAATAGCAGTTTTCGAATTTCATGCGACTTCTATTTGAAAACGATTGATTCAAAATGACAACTACCAGAAAGGTATTAGAAAATCCGAACTATTACGGATTAAATTTCGACCCTAAACCTACATGTTATACTGCTAACTTGTTGGGACCCCGTGACAACTCGAGCACCGGTGGTTATACTTGTCCTCTCATCGGGCATAATCTGCACGGATTCATTGGAGGATGCGCCACCGGGTATTTGCCTTACGGTACTATCTGACTGTTGAATCGTCTCCTCAAGCTCATTACCCCTCCCCGGTATTTTTCTGACGATTGCAGATTCGAGCTGAGCCACCAGGGCACTCGCCGGAACTATCCGCTGCTCTTGTCCCGAAGGTTCATTACGTGACTGCTGGAGTGGGGGCAAAGGTGGAGGCAAAGAGCGTTCGCGTCCCGATGGATCGTTACGCCGCTCAACACTTTCTACTTCATTGCTACGCAGCTGATGCTGTTGCTGCTGTTGTTGTTGCTGCTGCTGCTGTTGCTGTTGCGGCTGCGGCTGAACTAAAGGGTTCGCCCTTTCTTGTCCTGAAAACGAAACGCGTAACATTTTTTGCTGTAAAAATATAGAATATGTTTTATATGTATTTATGTTAGAGTAGTTAACCACAATTATGGAAGAACTAATATAAAAATTAAATTATACTATTTGTTAACTTTGTAAAAATTAGGATTGAGGTGAAAATGATATATACGTGTACTTTAAACACAAGTATATTTACGGAAACCATTGCATTATTTACTTAAAGATATTCAATGATCAATGATTATATTACATAGTATAAATAGCTAGTACGTTTTTCTAAGTGTAAGAGCAAATTATTTTCAATTTCGTTACATATACAAACATTTTTAATGATTTATAATATTTAAAATCAAATTAATGACATTAATAAACAAGTTAAAAAACGCGTATTTAAAAATATTTCTTGCATTTTAAGATTTTTTAATGCTGAATGTAAATTATTATATTTATCGATCTATTCGTTTAAATATTCGGTCTATATAATTATAAAAGAATATCAAAACGTAATTCATTTTATATGACACACTCGACTTATTTTTGATAACACCGAGCACATTATTATCGTTTCAACTTCTATTAAATTAAAAATATGATACGCAACAAATCTTCACTGGCTGTAAATAGCTGCTAAAGAGAATAATTATTTTTTGTTTAAATTCTAAATGATATTTAATAATAAAATATGCGTTTTCTATAAAAACGAAAGCGTTTGTCAAATATTCATTAAAATTTTACTGTTTATATTGTAATTATATCTTTGCATTACCACATAACATTATTTATCTATTCTTAAAATCTTTTCTCTTCGTTTAATTTGACCTTTGTATACATTTTTCATTATTTAAAAACTTTATAAGAAATTTTGTCAGCTAGAATAATTATTTACGTTTCTTGAAATTTTTTTTAATATTGTTACATAAATACAAAGAAATAAATCGCTGCAAAGTATAAATCATAATCATGATGTATAGTTTTAATGATATTGTTGTAAAAACAATTTTAATGCAATTTTTTTTATAAAAATATTAATTTAAGTTATGATGATACTTATAGAAGTGTTTAATAATAGAACAAATGTACACGGACTGATTATTAACGAAATTAAATTTACCTTATATAATTCACTATATTAAATGTTATCAACAAAATTATGGACGAAGCAACTACAGTTATCTACGTTTGTTTTATTGTTAGGCAAAATTTCTTAGTCATATAATCGTGATTTTTCTTAAAATGGAAAAGAATAATAATGACAAAAACTTTTAAAATACATTATTATCCGATTCAGATGACGTACTGGGTAAAACCATATTCACATAATTTTTATAAATTTTCTTCACTACTCGTGCAAAATATTTAACTGTAATAAAAATTGCTTATTGTAAATATCTGAATAATGCACATTAAAAAAAACTTCAGAATATAATAATAATTCACACTTATTTTAGATTTAAAAAAAATCGTATTTATTGGTTAAATTTTTATTTTACCTTAAATCAATATTTTACATTTCATGTAAAAAAGCCAATGTTCTATTCACAAAAATTAGGATTTTTACTATAAGAAACTGCCATTTTGTTTGAAATTTATTTTATTCTAAAACGAGTATTTTAGTACACAATAGATAACAAAATAAACTTGTTAAAATTTATTAAAACCATCTTATTAAATTCAGAAAATTATTTAATATAGTAATTATACATTTTATTGTAGATAATTTATTATTCATTACTATTATTTTATTTTATATATATAGTTATCATATATCACGATGATATTTCATTTTTAATCATATTAATTTTGTAATATATAATATTGAATTGCAAGTCAAAGAATTTTATTTTTAAAATAATGGAAATGCGTAAAATTAAAAACATAAATTTGCTTACCTAATATACTGACTCGACTCTGAGGTACATGTTGTTGCTGCTCCTGACCGGATGGATCATTCCTTCGAGGATCAGATAATCGAGGACTGACCCCGTTGCCAACTCCTTGGGTATACTGCTCCTGTCCAGTGGGATCGTTACGACGTAGATCAACGTTACTCGATTGGCCAGGTACTTCACGCAAAAATGGTATATCATTTGGTACTTCATCATTTTCATCATCCTGACTCGGTGCAATAGGCTCATGTTCCTGTGAGTGTGTATCTGTGAGCTCTCCGGTTTCAAGAAATGTATTTCTGTCGTTTGACGCGAATTCATAATTATCTGGTGCCTAATATAAACGAAGTTTGTCATACATTTTTTGTTAACATTACTTATATGTACAGAAAGTAAATATATTTATATTTTTTAATACAAAAAATAATAATTTTTAATGAAATTTTATAAACGGTAATACCATTATAATTAAAGTAGCAATTATCAAAGTAATACCATTACTTATCCTCAAGACCTTTAACATAAATATATTAAGTATACCAAAAATGTGTATTAATCATACTTAATTTCATTTATTAAATTAAATTTTAATCAATATTATCCTACCATTTCTTAGAACTGTTATAGTCACATTATATTTTTTACTCTTATATTACTTCTTATATTATATTATATTACTTAATGGACTAATTAACTTTTAATAAAACGATATAATAGTTCTTCATATTTTAATTAATTTAATTAATCAAAACATGTTATATCTTAACATAAAGAATTTTTTGCTGATACCAAAATATATTATAAATACTTCATGAACTTTATAAAATTTAATAAATCTTCAATGTACTTACCTTATTTTACATGGAAAAGACTATTGTCGTATTTAAAAAACTAATTTTTTATATTTGTATCGTTTTTATTTAAAAGAAAATATTCTTACCTGCTCGGTTTGAATTGGTTGTTGAATTTGCTGAACTATAGGTACTTCAACATTATTAACTTCTTGTTTAAAATCGCGCAAAGCAGTTTCTTTTGGTGAATTTGCTTTTCGAAGTATTTGATCATTATCCAAAGTTTCTTTGTTAATTGAATCATGAGAGCCATATATATCTCTTTCTTGTAGCTCAGGTGCAACGACTTCTAGATTAACGAATTCTGAAGGTTGCTGAATATTTTCATAATTTTCCACATTTTGCTCAGATGGCCACTGTTTTACAGATTGAGCTCGATCGCTGCTAAAAACCTCGTTATTTAGCTGCGTGCAAACATTTTGCTTGTACCATTGATCATAATTAGTTTGAGAAATGCTTTCCATAGATTTTGAACTTTTTGAATGAAATGTGTCAAACTGTTCTTGCGAAGTTACAGCTGGAGTTTCTATACTATTCTGCATGATAAAAAATTTTAACAAGTATAACATTTGTGAACTTCTTTTTTGAAAAATTAATAAATTTGTAATATTATATAACTTACATGTTTAGACTCTGAAATTGGTACATTTTCCAGAGTACTTTCGTTAATCACAGATTTCGATCCTGATGCCATTTGAAGACCCCAATCATTGCCAGAATGAATGATTGACTCATCATCTTTACAAGAAGAAGTATTTTCTACATGCTGATTAAATTTATGAGTTATGGTCATATTGCTGACACTACAAGATAATTCACTTATGGTATTTTTATCATCTTCATTCCAATCAAGATCTAAATTATTTCTATTTGTAAAACTGTCTGTATTAGGTGCAACATTACTCTCTGCATTAATTTGGTTAGCATTACAAGTCTAAAAAATAAAATTAATTTGTATTATAGCTTAATAATTTACTTTTTTTAAAAAAATTTTAAATGAAAAAATTTATAGAAATACAATATCATTAAAATATAATAAGGTGCATATTTTTGCATAAATTCAAATTTTTAAATAATACTGAATTTATCGATTAATATCTTAAAGATTAATTACTTGTGTTTGAAATTCATTTAATGATGTACAACTTGTAGTTGGAGTTAAAGATCTTTTTCTATCTTCTAATTGTTCTGTGCTACTTGACATATTTGCTAATGAACCTGAAGTAGTCGATGTAGTTGATGAATTAAAATGAGATGGCAGTACATGAATTTGTTGCCACTCATTCTTATTATTTTCCGACAATGCTGACTCTTCAAGAGAACCACCTGATTGAAGTTTTGGTTGTCTCCATTGACTATTTGGAATATTATTTGACATACTAACTTGTTGCCAAGATGATAATGAATTAGATTCTTCTGCTTGAGACCACGTATTAGAAGGCAGCGATTGCTGTCGAGGTAAAACATTTGTAACATTTTCAGAAATATGATTTTGCCATTGATTACATATCAAAGTATTTTGTGGAAGCCAATTTTTAGCGGGTATGTTTTCTTGTAACGATTCATGAGAATTATAATTATAACTTTTAGGTTTATCAATATTAGTAGTATTTGTGGATACATAAGCATCAGGATTTTTCTGCTGAGATTGATGGGATACTTGTTCACTCTATTAACAAAATACAGATGAATACTTAGCAAGTAAAATTAAGGTATGCAAAATTATTACACATTTTTTTAATGTGTATTTTTAATTTATATAATAAATAATTTTTACTTATATAAATAAAAAGTGACGTGTGTAAAAGAAGTTTTAATGTTTCAATTAAAAATTTAGAATTATATTTTTAATACAATTATTTCATTTTGTTATATTAAATTTTAAACCTTTTTAATAAAACATATAAATAAATACTAATTGCATAAAGATATTTATGATAGAAAAAAATTAAAAAGTATATAAATAATGTTTAAGATATAAATTTCTTAACTTATAATTATACTTTTAATTTTATAAAAAAATTTACTTGTAATATTTTTCAAATTTTTAAAACTTATGGTTAGTTATATAATGAAAAATCTTTATAAATGCATGTACCTTATGTGGCCAAGGATCATTTATATTTTCAGAAATCTGATCCTGCTTGGTAAGATTAGGTTGCTGCCAATAACTAGATGTAGGAATTTCAGTTCGACTTGGCCAACTATGTAAAGGAACATTCTGTTGATCTACATTACCCCAATTATAGCTATTTACAGTAGGAGGAGATGGTAGAGGAGTTTGATGTGATTGATGTTTTTGATTAAGTATTTCATGTGATGATATATATGGCAAGCTCTGGTTGTGTTGTTCATTAGACCATTGAGGATGATCAGTAGATTCAGAGTATGATGAATTTGAATTAGATCGAGGAGGTGCAGAGAATTGTTGATTATGACTATAATCTTGATACTGTTGAAAAGAATTTGGCTGTTTTAAAGTTAATTCTCTAACTGGAAGAGCAGTTCTTGTAGGTTCTATCGTTGAAGAACTATTTTGATTGGGAGGTACACTAACTCTATTATTCCCATTTAAATTCTTATAATAAGTTTCTTTACTGGGAGAAGGAATAGACTGATTATGGCTAGTATACGGTGGATTGAATAGAGTTTGTAATGGTTGTTGCTGTTGCTGTTGTTGTTGATGCAACTTAGGTTCTGACTGTTCAATACTCCAATTCCAAGAATCATTTCCATTATTACCATTATCTATGTTCCAATCCCAGGAGTCATCTGTCAATTTTGATTGATTTGTAAGAGGAGGAGCAGGAGGAGGAGGAGGAGGCGGAGGAGGAGGAAGAGGAGGTTCAAAAGATGCATTTGATTCATTGTTTGGTGGTCTTTGAGCTGGATTCCAGGATTTATGACTATGAATTCCATACCCAGTAAAATTTGAATCAACTCTTGATCTAGTTGGTCGCACTCGATAAGGATTCTAAAATAAAAAAATTGATTATATTAATAAATAAAATTATTGGCTAATAATTCCATTAAATTACATTAATACTTACACTCATAATAATGTAAAAGTAGCACCTCTATTAAGAAATGTTTTGTACAAAATCTGAAAACATATAGTGTATATAATTGAACAAGAGTGACTTTTAATTAAAATAATTCTAGATTTTATCTCTAATTATTAAAAACATAATAGTATGATGTATACAATTCTACTTTATGCAAATAAAAATATAAAAGTTAAAAATTTACAAGTGGTAAATCGTGTTTTGTAATAATTTCATAATAAAATGAGTAGGAAAAATTCTACAGAAAATATAAAACAATATATAACAACAAAAGATAAAAAGTTTTCATAAATAAAATTAAACTATAAAAACGCATAATTTCAGTTTTCCGCAAATTATGTAATACAAAAGTGTGAGAAGGCATTTTTGCCTGAAAATTTTTCATAGTTAAAGTTATCACAACTGCTGAAAAAATACTATTGAAATCTAAAGAGTTAAAACTTTATACCAGCTGTGAAGCCTTATCTCACTTTGCTTTTCGCGACGTTCAAACGTATACACACACTGTGTATTAAAATATTCACCCAACACTATTCATAAGAATTGTGAATGCATATTATTCTTCTCGGCACTATCCCTCGTTGTATACTTAATTATTGTGACTTTTCCTTTTTTCACAGCTACTTGACCACAAAACGCCAAAACGTGAGCGTACTAAAACTCACTAGAATCAAGGAAAATTACGGGAGAGCGCGGACATTGTACAGGGAAAGGAATCGTGGGTACGTCACAAATTTTTCACTATTCGAAAGTCGAATGCCGTGTAACACACGTCCGTATGAACGAAATATATGTGTATAATTTGTATGTAGAGTTTGAAAATGTGTATGTATAGTGTGCGTGAACTGAAATTTCTGAAGATTACCGAAAGAGGCGCACCAATGTGATGAAGGTAAAGGTTTAACATGGCTCCGTTAGTCCATTTTTTTAAAAACTTATTTACTAAATTTTTGTTTAAGTACCGTCAATTTTAAATTATATGTACCAATAGTGGATATCCGATCCAAATTATTATAAATTCTTACGAATTCATATACTACTTGTTATTTCATTAAATTACATTTAAAATTACAATTTATTTGTAAAATTAGAGATAAGTAGACTATGAAGTTAACTTACAGTCGAACTCACTAGTTCTATCGCAAATTAAAATATTTTAAAATAGTTTTTAATTTCATTTAAAAATATTAATTCAAAAACTAAAATCTATTGCTATAAAATACATATAAATTCTTAAATAACAAAATTGAAATTACATAACAATATGTTTAGTATTCTTTTTTTTTGTTTTTGAAAAACGTAGTTTTATAATTGACCTATAAATTAATTTGAACCAAAATACATAAATTATAATTTTAAAAAATAGATAAAGACTGTTTTCATAATTACAAATATACTTTAACATTTGTTACGTGTTATTATTATTAGTTTTATTCTTATATTTCTATTTTTAATCATTAACATAATGTATCAAGAATTATTTTCCAAGGTTTCATTTTTCGTTTGCATGGAACATTTAATAAATGAAATAAATTTTTATCAAGAAATTCGTATACATGCTTTTTCGAAAAATATGATTATTCACATTTATATAATTATACAATTACAACCAATGATTTCAAAAATGCAGTCGATCATATGGAAAGCTGAATATTTACTGACGTGGAATCTTCATATTGGTGTAACTGCAAGTGTGTGGAGAGAGCGCCACACTTTAGAAATTATATGTGATTCTACAATCTACAAAAAGTGGCCACTTGTGCACCTTTTTGATAAGTGTCGATTGACAAGTTATAAAAATTTCCTTGACTTTACTGTTAAGTCAATTCAGTGTTCAAATGATAGACGAAATTCATAACTATTAAGCCTTAAAAAATTAAGTTTGTTAGAGAAAAAGATAAAAATGATTTTATTAACAATGATTGCACGTATAAGTGATGGTTTACCATTGGCAGCTGCGATGCAGAAAGACGAACAGGTTAGAAATTATCTCTAAAAAATCATTATATCGATAGTTTTTTTTTACAATATGATGATGATTTTTATATTACTGACTTAAGAATACTACGTCATAAAGAAATTGAATTAAATATTTTAAATAATTAATGAAATAAATCACGAAGTTTCATAATACAATATATTTTTTTATTTTAACTTTTTAAATTTGAATCTTGTATGATATCAATTATAGCATTTTTAATTTAATAAACTTAATATTTTTAATCAAATTTAAACAAAAATTATACTTTAATAATTTTATTTTATTTTAATACACTATAATATAATCTAAATATAATTTTATATCTTTCTATATTTGATATAAAATATAATTTTATATATTTAAAATTTTTTAATTTTGTATCAACAGCATTACAACCTTGATAGTGTTATTTTACAAATTATTAAAGTCGTGTATTTATTTACAGACTGGAAGGAATATTTTAGAATATCAGAATCAAGCAAAATTGTTATTTAGGAAACTTGATAGACAGTCTCCATCTAGATGCACAATTGAAACAGGACCATTTTATTTTCAGTGAGAAAATCTATTAATTGTTACTCTATTGAACATTGTCAAGCTTAATAAAAATTTTTATTGATCATTTTATATATTATTAATTATATAAGTATGTTTTTCAACATATTCACAATATAAAAAATAAATTAAACATTATTTCAGTTACCTCATTGAAAATGATGTATGTTACCTAATTTTATGTGAACGACATTATAGTAAACGTACATCATATAATTATTTAGAAGATATTGCTCAAGAGTTCCATAATCAATATGGCAAAAGTGTTAATTCAGTTACTAGGCCATACCCATTTATTGAATTTGGTATGTTTTTATAAAAATAAATTATTGCATTATTTAAAAATTTTTTTATTAAGTTAAATATTATTCTCTTCTTTACGATTTTTTTCAGATACTTATTTACAAAAGGCAAAGAAAATGTTTTCTGATGGTAGATCTCGACGTAATATGAATGCTTTAAATAATCAACTTCAAGATGTTCAAAGAATTATGGTACAAAATATTGATGATGTGTTACAAAGAGGAACAGTGCTTTCAGGTAAAAAATTAAGAAATTTGAAAAATAATATTAGAATATAAATATAATTATTCATGATTATTATTAATTATTTATAGAATTAGATACAAAAACACAAAATTTATCAATGTTATCTCAAAAATATAGAAAAGATGCAGCTCTTTTAAACAGTAAATCTATGTATATTAAAGCAGTTGCTGGGTTAGTAGCATTTTCAGTATTTGTATTATATTTCTTCATTCTTTAGTTAAAAAGCTACTAAATTATTGTTATTTTGTGAAGGGCTATTTTTTAATTACTAGATTTTAATATATAATTTATAAATTTTTTTTGAATATACAATAATTTGTTAAAAATGTTTACCTTGTCGATTGTATTTTCTAACCAATTAAAATATTTTTAATCTATTTAATTATATTTTACACTGGTATTATAGAAATAAAGTTCATTAATGTTATTATAGTAGTGTAATTTTACTTTATATTATTGTATCATATTTGAATTTTTTTTAAATAAATGTTTTATTTATCATTAAGTGGGAAAATAACATACTATGTAAAATAACTTATTGATGTTAATATATTTATAAAACGTTTGATTTTGCAACTATGAAAAGTAATGTATTTACAATAAAAATTCATATACAATATTTATAATACATTTTTCATTCATACTTAATATTCCATTTTCACAAGCTCATTATAATGTGGTATATATAATTCCTTATTTTTTATTTTATCGCAACTTGTAGCTAGTGTATCTTCATTTTCAGAATCAGAAAGCTCTGAATTAAAAAAATAATTAAAAGAGGAATCTCTTTCTCCTTTAATGTCATTTCTTCCATTTTTTAAATTTCCCTTACTACTTTTCCAAGATATTGGAACTTTAGGTTTCACTTCTTCATCATCTAAAACATTCATTATTTTGTAACCTATATATTAAAGATAGAAAAAAAAGTACACAAATTTTATACCACTGTCTATAATTTCAAACATATCAGAATGATCTTTGAATATAATATATATAATTGGGAATTCAATAATAGTTTTGTTTTTTAAATTTTCTTGCAATGATAATGTTAAATCCAATTCATAAAATCTATAACAAAGAAAAAATGATTAGTTGTAGAATTATACAATATATTTCAAGACTTACCTAGAATTAGATTTTTTAACCTTTTCAGCTTTTAGTAAAGCTGTTAATCCGCTTAATCCATGTGCTCGATAATACTTCAATTTATTCTGAAGTGTTGATAGTTCGTTAAATGATTCATTTTTTCTAAATTTTAATAAATCAGTAGGATTAAATATTTCTTCTAATAAATTTGATAATTTTGTAGAATCCAATACTCTAAAAATTAATTTTATTTTATATAAATGTTTATTATATACTATATTTGAATTGAATATTAAATTAAATCTTACCTTTCTAAAATCCACTTTGTGTTTTCTGCTTGGGAAAAAATTAATTCTACTCTCCAAAAAAATTCTTTACTTTTCCAGTTAAAGAAAGTTGTATTTTCCTTATGTTTACTAAAATTTTGAGGTAGAAATTCCAAATATATACTTTTATTATGTGCAACACTTTTCAACCTATTTAAGTGCTTGAAAAAATAATAAATATATATAAATGTATTTATATTAATTTTGTCTATATTTGATTATTAATACATACCAATGGTAAAATTTTTTGTCGCGTATATTTTTTTTCTGGATTCTGTTTAAAATTTTCCACAGATCTTCCAATATCTTCCAGCAAACGATAATCTACATTAAAATTAAATAAAAATTATTTTTTTAATTAAATAAACTGTAAATTATAGCATTTTTAAAATATTAGTTTTTAAAATAATTACCACATAATAAATCTAAATCTGTAAATGAGTTTAATGATATAAATTTTGTTTTATCGCGTATTCCATCACAATTTAATTCTTTTTTATGAATATTTAGACATGGAATACCACATGTTCTAACCTCACATTTTGGGCAAGTATATTTAGCTTTATTTGCGGCACATACTTCACATATTTTCAATCTAAAATTTTAGTAAATTTAATTTTTATTAAAAATTAAATATAATAATAAATTTATTTTATAAATTTAATTTAATATAATTAAATATAAATAAAATATTGTCAACAAACTTATCACTGATCGCCGCCATTGTATACACTAATAATAACGTTGAATGGAGATGGGAGAAATAATAGTTTTTATTAATGAAATGAATGCTATTTTTTTTCGAGTTCTCTAATATTATTATTAATGTGTAACCAATTTATTAAAAAATTAAAGTAACTTAAATGCTTAAACTTTTAATTTAAATATAAAATGGGTATATCATATAATAAAATAAATTAATAATTTCCAAAAGTGTGTTAAATGTGATTTTTATACCTTACTTTATTTAATAGATTAGTATGTACATAAACGATTTTAAATAAGATTTTATGGAAAATAATATACAGATTTTAAAAATCAGTTAATTTTGCTTTAAACTTTCGTTGATTTTGTTCTGCTGATATATTTTTTTCTGAAGCTTTCAGTTTTGTAATTTGTTTTTGTGTTTCATTATATTTGGAAATAATGTTATTATATTGAACACTTCCTTTATTAAAATGTGATAAATTATTTTGAAGTATTAATGATTCTTTTTCTAATTTTGAAATAGTTTCTCCAATTTGAAAACTGGCTATACTTAAATTTTTATTAGATTCTTTCTTTAGTTCTTTATGAGTTTTTGAACTACCTGGTCCAGATTTCAAAGCTAAACAATGTAAATACAATCAAATGTTATATTATAATTTATAAATAACATTTAAAAACTGCAAATAGTTTATAATTAACTTACATCTATTTCCTAATGTTGCATTCATAAAATTAAATACATTATTTTTTTCTTGTTGCTTTTCTCTCAAATATTCTTTCTGTCGTTGTTGTTCCAATTTTCTTTTTTGTTTTTTCATTTTTCTTTCAACACTAAATAGATCTTTATCTCCTCCAGCATTTTCTCTTAATTGCATACAATGATCTAAATTAATTTATAATGAAAAAAATTAAAAGATTAGTACTCATGTAAATATTATCGAGCAAAAAAAAGTTAACTATATCAACCTAGTGATTTTCCAGCTGGCAGAATAGTAGCTTCAACTGGATTTACTCTGCCATCAGCTCTTTTACCTAAACCTGTCCCAGTTATATAACCCATTTGAGCCATTAATTTACTACCTATACCACGTGTATGATCTTCCCAACCACCAAGACGCACATTAGAATTAACACTTAAAAGTGCTGTATGTACAATTGCTTCATTTTCACAAGTCATCATCTCCTGATCATAGTCACTATCATCAGATGAATCTGACATTTCCAAACCAGCATCATCTAATTATAAAATAAAAATTTATTTTAGTTACTCTTTTTTGTATAAAATAATATATCTATTTTTTATTATAATTTATGAATGCATTTTAATGTATAAATATTTCAACTATTTATGAATCGATTAAAAAATATTTAATCAACCATTGTTCAAATTTAAACATTTTTTGAACATATTATGTAAATTATATTGTTCCGACTCAAATAATTTTAGTTCTTTCGTAAATTAATTAATCATATCATTGCTAATTGTGGTTACTTATGTACTTAAATCAATTAATAATTTTTAAAATTAAATTTTTTATTAACATTTTCTAAAATGAAATATAAATAATTATTAATAATATATTACCAAGTGGTAATAGATCATCTATTCCAAGTTCCATTATATTACCACTAGCTTCAAATTTAACTTCATATTGATCATTTTTATCATCAGGAGTTCTTAAAACAACACTTCTATGCCATAATTTATTTTTTTGCTTAGCTAAAACTCTGCTTCCCATTTTTATACTTGAAAAATCTGGTTCTCTAAAAAAAAAAATTTATATTCTCTGCAATTATTATTAAATATAAATATTGTAAAATAAAAATTTCATACTTATATTCTTGAATAGTTGTAAATGGTACAAGTGCTCCATGAGAAAAATGACATTGTTCTTCAGAAAATTTACAAGAACCATCCAAAAAATAAGGACATGGAAGCATTTCTTTATGTGTTGGATTAATGAAGAATACTCTAACCTAAATGTTCAGTCATAAGATATTAAAAAGTAATAACTTATTTCAAAATTATTCTCAGCCAATACCATTATATCATTTAAACTTGAAAAATGGTCATCATTTTTGTAAACAGAGCAAACCATAGCATTATGATATCCAGTACCACCCCAACTGCTGCCATGTGGAGCTCGACATTTGGTACCTTCAATAGCCTTTAATTCATCCTACAGTATAAAACTGTCTTAGAATTAATCTTTTATAAAATATGATATACATCGATATACTGACTTCAAAATTACTTGATGATTGAACAACAGATTCTGAACTTTCATTGTTTGTTGATTCATCTAACTTTGCCAATTCAGCCTTTAAATAAAATAAAATATTAATTTTATAATGGATTGAAAAATATTTATGTAATTTTCAAATTTATACTTTAAATAAGTCATATTCATCATCCAAATGATTTTTGGGCTCTTCATCCGAATTAACTGATCCATATTTTACATCATCTGTACTTTCAACATTTTCTTTTGTAAGTTGGATTAATTCTTTAAGATCAGATTGCAAACTTAACAAGTTTTCTCTGTCTGATTCAGTAGCATTAATTAATGCTTGTTCTACTTGATACAACTTTATGTAATAAAAAAATGGTAAATATCTTGATTATGATTTTCTATATAATATACAAAAGAATAATAAATTCAATTATAAATTAAAGTACAAACTTGTTTTTCATATTGATTAATAGCTTGTTTTAAATCTTCCATATTTTACTTAATAAATTTAATTATGAAATAATAACAATTACATTGAAGAAATATAAAATTTCTTTTAAAAAATCAAAGTGAAGCGGAATACAACGAACTGACTAAATACAAAAATACCTAGTAACAATTTTTATTTTAGATAATATCTGAAAATTATCTATATCTAGATATTTTATCTTAAAGGATTCTATAAATTTGAATACATCATCAAAATCGGCCATTTTCTTGGTTGGCGTCACTATGGTAAGATCTAATTTTTAATCCGTAATTATTTTATACATCATTGTAATAAATAAATTGTAACTTAAATTTAAATCACTTATAATAGTATATTTAAACAATTTACGATATATTTTATAAAATAGAATAAAATTTTTCGATAATTTACGTAATAAATGTCGAGGTGTTTGTATTACGTTTTTTGCCATGCTTATACGTTTATTCCATAAGCAATCATTATATATTTTATATTAAGATTTAAACAATTTTATTAAAAGATAGAGATTTAATATTATATATCATATTTATCTTAAAAGAAATAAAATAAAAGTTAGTCTATACTTGTTTAGTGTAATAATTTTCTTAGTAATTTAGTAATTTTTTTTTCATATCAATTCAAAAATTTTTCAATGATGATTTAGATTTATTATGTTTATGGTTTTTAACTGAATAAACTATGTAGAAAATTTTCTAGGGCGGTCTGAGTTAAAATATTTTTATAGGTTATAGAACCCACGTGTTTACTTTAAAGCTCAAATTCCTTTTATTTCTTGAATTGTAGTCGCATAGAAAATTTAGTGCCCCAAGGCACGGGTCTATGGGATTCTATCCCAAAAAAAGATCCCAACGCCATCGAGGTAAAGTAAAGGCTTTCCCTAAAGATGATCCGACTAAGCCCGTTCATTTAACTGCATTCATTGGATACAAGGCCGGTATGACTCATGTTGTTCGTGAAGCCGATCGTCCGGGTTCAAGTAAGTACATAAATTGACAAGGATTTATTTTTTCATTCATTTATTCTAAAAATTGTATTCTTTAATTAATACAAGTAATAATTAGATTTTGTCAAAATTAATTTTTTTTATAATAAAATATTTATATTAAAAGTGTTTGGTAATTTTTTTTATTAAAAAAATTTTAAATATTTTTCGATGTTCCTCGATTCACAAGAATGCAGAAATGTATTTCTAGTGAATTGTAAGCAGTTCAGGAGCTGTTTAATCAATGCAGTATATTCCAAACTGCACATCGTAAACTAACTTAGCCCCCTACTTGTAGGAGTGTGCAAAGATCCTGTATATTCCATAATCTTGATGTAGTCCATGGGACTGAGACAGATAGACAAACCATACAGGATACAGATTTTAAAACTTTTTTTTATTTTATTATTTTATTTAACGAAAAATTAATGAAATTATTTCTATAGAGGTGAATAAAAAGGAAATTGTTGAGGCTGTGACTGTCCTTGAAACACCCCCCATGGTTATTGTTGGGGTAGTTGGATACATTGAAACTCCTCATGGACTTCGAGCTTTAACAACAGTCTGGGCTGAACATCTTTCTGAAGACTGTCGAAGACGATTTTATAAGAATTGGTGAGATTTTTAAAATTATGCTTTATAAAAAGTGTTATCCTTTGAATTTTTTATTTTAAAAATCTAAATCTTATAAAAAAATATTAAATTTGATCCCTTTCAACCCTCCGCTCTAAGGATGAGGGTTTTTATTTGACGGTGTTAGCTTTTGAGCTTTTTAATTAAGGCATATTCTTGAGGCTAATCCGGCAATTATGTTTGAACTCCGCTCAAATATGATGAGATCAGCATATTTGCAGATCAGGAATTTTCCTGCATAGAAAAGACATCTGCTTTTTCATAGGTATAAGAGCAAGAAGAAGGCTTTTACTAAGGCTTCTAAAAAATGGCAAGATGATTTAGGACGTGCTTCGATTGAAAAAGACTTTAAGAAAATCATGAAATACTGTAAAGTTGTGCGTGTAATTGCACACACTCAAGTAAGTATATTTATTTAAACTTGGTAAATTTTAGTATTTTAATATTACTAATTTAAACTTTTATTGTAGATGAAACTTTTGAGACAACGTCAAAAAAAGGCTCATATTATGGAAATTCAAATAAATGGTGGTACCATAGAAGATAAAGTTAAATGGGCCAGAGAACATCTTGAAAAACCTGTACCTGTTGCAAATGTATTTGCTACAGATGAGATGATTGATGTTATTGGTGTAACAAAAGGAAAAGGATATAAAGGTAATTTTAACATATTTTTAAAATATAAAAATCATAATTAATTATTAAATCTTTTATTATCAAAATAAAACTAGTTTGTAATTTATATGATGAAAGAACATGATGTAGAAAATCAGACTTTCTCTGTTGAAAACATCATGCTGCCTTCCTACTGAAATATAAAATTTATTGTATATCTTTTTCAGTACTTCATATTTTTATTAACATGTAATATATTTTAGGTGTTACTTCACGTTGGCACACAAAAAAATTGCCTCGAAAAACTCACAAAGGTCTTCGAAAGGTTGCTTGTATTGGTGCTTGGCATCCTAGCAGAGTTTCTTTTACTGTTGCACGAGCAGGTCAAAAGGGTTATCATCATCGTACTGAAATGAATAAGAAGATCTATCGTATTGGACAAGAAATTCATACCAAGGATGGAAAGGTTGGATATTTGAAAATAAAATATAATCTGCCTTATATGTTTTGTTTCATAAACTTATATTTTTCAAACAAGTTTACATATTATAAGGCTAAATTAATGCTGTGTCATAGTTCTCTACTATTTTTATAACATAATAGAGATTCCCAATCAAGCTACATAAAAAATATTTACAAATTAAATAAAAATAACAAATATTTTATGTTTTTAGATTGTAAAAAACAATGCATCAACTGAGTATGATTTAACCGAGAAGAGCATTACACCTATGGGAGGTTTTCCTCATTATGGAGAAGTTAACAACGACTTCGTCATGATCAAAGGTTGCTGTATGGGTCCTAAGAAACGAGTTATTACTTTGAGAAAGGTTTATAATTTGAATTAAATTTTTATTAACTTTTAATACATAATTTTATTGTGATGAATTTTTTAAGAGCCAAAAGGATTATGAATATTAAGTGATTCTAAATGATAGGACTGATGATAAACATTTTAAATATTGATATTTATAATTTTATGTAATACGTGCTAAAAAAATAATTTATATTGCAGTCACTTCTCGTTCATACAAAACGTGCAGCTCTGGAGAAAATTAACCTCAAATTTATTGATACAAGCTCCAAATTTGGTCATGGACGTTTCCAGACTGCGGCTGATAAAGCTTCGTTCATGGGTCAATTGAAAAAGGATAGAATTCGAGAAGAATTGGCTCAAGCTACAGCTGCTGCTAACGCAACTGCAGCTACGGCTACAACTTAATAAACTACAAATTTTTAATGTCGTTTATTAATAAAAACATTTTAAAATTAAAAAACATTTTTTTACGTTTAAGTCCTACCTCTAGTCCACTTTTTTCATATTTTTATATTAAATTTTAAAATATTTAATTTAAAACCTATTTATTTAATGGAGTTATAAATAAATGAATTACAAAAAAGATTATGTATTTAATACTTTATGATCATTTGCTTTATACTGATTAGTTTTTAAATATATTTTACATTTCGGAAATTACTACATACTTGATAAACATTTTGTTGGTTATACATTTAAATTTACTAAATATTTTTATAATTAAAAGATTTCGACATTAACATTAGTTATTTTTGAAATGCATAAATGAATTTGTAAATTATACTTCGAAAAATATAAAAGAATTGCATTAATAAGTTACAGAATAATTATCAGGTTAAAATTTATAATTTAATAATACAAATTCAATGAAAGAAGTTAAATTTAAAAAGAAAACGATGATATATATTGATCGTTATCGATATGCTATTTTAAAAAATATTAAATTTCATTTACTAATTTGTAAAGAAACTATATCTAAAATAATATAAATATTTTAAAATTTGGTACTGTAAAATAATGGGGGAAACATTTCTGAATACGTAGAAAAAATTTTAAAAAAGCACGAAATACATAACATTATTAATTTGTTCGATCTAATTTAGGCTCTCAAACTTTAATTCTGATTTTATCAGAGATAAAAAAATGTTTGTATTTGTACATGCATAAATTCAAGTGACTGGTAGAAAAATTCATAATTTGATGTTGAGCGCGGCTAAGTACGGTCGACGTTCAACGAAACTTGCGAAGAATGGCTTTAGGCGCTAATACGGTGGTGACACAGAAGAGAGAAAGCCAGCGGAGCGATGACATTATGCAAAATTAGCATTGGCGCACTCAAAACGAGGCAAGGGCTGAGCGGATGTGATGGTCGACAGTCGAGTCCCACTCAAAATTGAAATGTACAAGTTAAAACGAGTCGTGAATTGTTTGGTGCCCTTTAGCGATGGTGCAATTTGCAAACAAACAGACCATTAAACTCAAACCGGCAACCGCGTGCTTGCAGTCAGACTATCTAATGCCTTAGACGTGTTGAACAAGAGTTACGGTACTCTTCCAGACAAGGAGTACCACAATGCGAACTCATGAATCTTTCGATCGTTTTTCTTTATTATCTTCCTCCTCGAATACGTATAATCTTAAGTTTTGCTAGATATTGAAAGGTAGGAACTACGGCACAATATAACTTATGAAAACTAATTTTGCACTGCTTATTCCTTTATACAACTACAAGCGTCTTAATACCAATGTAAACTTATTTTTATATGCAGTTTTTTCGAATTTTTTATGCAAGTAGAAGTTGATAGTTCACAAAAGTATGATAGCCGATAAGTCGAATAGATATTGAATACAAAAATAACTATCAAATCTGACAGTATAATACGACTTCAGTAATTATTTTATATAATAAAAGGATGACTTTCTATTTGTATGATAATTTTTATTGAGAATAGCCTTTAGTACTATTTTATTGGCATAATAAAATATATAAAGTGTGTGTGTGTGTGTGTGTGTGTATATATATAACTTACGAATTTTCACTTACTCGTATAAGTTTTTGTACATTGCAATGATTACTTAATCATTATAAACTATTTTTTATATATAGATTTTCTTCCAACAATTTTATAGTTACATTGTAAATTAAAATATTTAGTTATTTTTATATGCACATCTAGAACACATTATAAAATCAAATGTTTGTATGAAAAAAATTATTAAGTACAATTATTTAATTACTAGTATTCACTTCAGTAAAATTATAATTAAAGTAAATATATTGCAATACAAAATAATAAATTATTATGAGTTTATACATTTTTATAAATCTGTTATTGTTTATTAGATTGCTTCTACAGAAACGCGATATAAAATTATCAAGTCGTTTCAGACTTTACGTTTATTCAGGTAAGTTTTAATTTACGATTTATTCTAAGTAGTGAATAAATAAATAAAAGTAATTAATAAAAGTAATCTAAAATTAATTATAAATGCCGATTGTAGTTTAATCAACACGTATTATAATCAGCGATACACTTGAATCAATTCTAAACAAGTTGATAAGTACTATCGGTGCAGCGTAATCTACAATCAACAGAAATAATTTAATCACAACATATAGAATGTTCTCAAAGATAAAATGAATATTCAGTGTTTATTGTACCTTCAAATCACACATTTTCATAATAACAAGTCAAAATTCGTAAATTGATTTGCACATAAGTTTACCTCCCTTGTTGATAGTCAGGGAGGAATAGATAGGGGTGGTTGGATGGAGAGAAGGAAAGAAGGAAAGAGAGAGAGAGAGAGAGAGAGAGAGAGAGAGAGAGGAGGATAAGGGGCGGCGTGTTGTGTTTCATTCAAGCAGTATCATCATACCATATTGAGAACTTCAAACCTGCGCGCGCGCGCGCGCGATATGAAAAGGTATTCCGCTTTCCTGAATATATCCCAATTAAAAAGTGGGAGCTTCGTTACACTCTAGCATTTTACTTTCTCGGTCTCCGCCCCGTAGTCTCTCCTTTTCTGTTTTCCACTTCCCCTTTCCTCTACATCTTCAATGCTACGTGGATATATAAGCATCCCCTTATTTCTGGCTCTTTACTCTTCCGCTCTCTATTTTTCTTCGGTCCCCACGCCTGTCGCCAACTATCTATACTTATCTACTCGTCAAAACTGCAAAGCAACGACGAAAAAGAAAACGTAGTTCTCTACAGTAATTACTCCTGCACCGCTTTCGCAAAGATTTTAAGTTTTTAAGACCGCGTCCACCAGCCACAACGGGCCTGCGCTTTTCCTAGCAGTTTGTGGAATAACGACGTGTCGTGAAACGATAATTCGCTCTGAACGGAAAAACGTTACCCGCCCACCCTCGCTACATCCAAGTCAGGACACGAAAGCAGGCGCGTGCCCAAGTGTCAAACATCGACGGGGCACAACGTGCACGCACGTACGAGCATAGTGGCAGCGCATACAATGACCGAACACGTGCAGCTCTTAGTCCCCACCCCACCGATGTGACTTTAACGCGGGAAACCCCACAGAGATATATTTGCTTGCGATCGTCTGAATTCCCGCAATGCTTGACGAGCGCCCGTTAAGTCTGTACGAAAAGAACTGCTCAGCAGGCTTCTTCGGAGCTGCCACTGCAATCAGTCTGCTCGCTCAAACAAAATGAGTTGATTTTAACTGCACTGCTTCTTTATTGATTAGTGAATGTGGGATTTCACTTATTGGTAGCTAAATTTTTTTCAGGAATCACGCAACTTTAGCGAAATGTGTAGAAATAGCGACGTTTACTTTTATAAATGACATCTTGAAGCTGGAATATGGACTTTGGCAGGTAAAATTCCCATTAGTTGCTACGCTTTCACAAAGAGTTGAACTGTTCTCATTTTGTTGGGTTGTTTAATGCCGAAGAAATGACTAATATCTTGTATTTTATAGAGGCACAAATATTATCTTTTTCACTTGTCTTTTGTTCAGAAATTGTTTTTATGATTTTTGTAGATTATTTATAACTGTCGAGTATCTTTCTTGTTTTTGATCGGGAAATTCCAATTTCGCTGAATAATATCACTGATTAATAATCAAAGTAAAGCAAGCTCACAGTAACATTAACAACTCAATTGCTCATACTGAAAATAAACATTATTTTCAGAACAACAACCTTACTTGCAACTGCATTACTTTGAAACTAATATTGAGCATGGAAGCACTGACTTTACACTTCATAATATAGTTTTCCAATCGACTTATTACAAAAATAGTACTCACCCAAAAAAATTAAAACTGATAATTTGCTGCACAAAAATTTAAAATATGACATAAAGTTTAAACTCTTCTTTCATAAATGTATACAAGGGTACACACAAAATTTTTGATTAATCCAGAAGATACCATTATGATTGATACAATGATATCTTGAGAAGTAGATTGATTCATCAGAGTCTAAGCCATGTTTTTTACATGATATCATCATATCGATTTCAGTTAATTAAGTCTGAAGAGAACACAAATTATCTACTCTACTATAGGCACGTGTCTATTGTATTGTATATGTATATCATTTGAAACTAAAGATCAGTCAAGTATGTACACCCTGTGTCGAGTATCCGTGTGAGTGGAGAGGTTACGCACAATTTAATTCAAAATCACTTTGTACTCATTTTTTATAAGTTGATTCTTAATTTATTTATTTTCTATACAAGGGTAAATGTTTACACAAATTTATTTGCATTATATAAAACATGCCAATTTAAAGGTCGTGTTTATATTATTGTAGATATTAAATTTTAATTATAATTATTTACTATGAAAATTAATAATTGTATATTATGAGTACGTAGATACAATAACTGGCATCTTTAAGCAATTGACATTGCACATTTTACATCATGAAACATTTTCAAAAAACTGTAGTTCAATATAGTGTTTACATGTGTCGACTAATTAATACCTAAGTATAAATATTTATTTGTGGAGTGCTTTTATAATATTTGTGTAAAGCAATGTTCTGTTATAAAAATATGCACAATTTTTTATACATACACGCGCGCGCGTGTGTGTTTATATTTTTCTCACAGTGTCTGAAATAAATAGTGTTCCATAAAAAATCAAATCAAATTCAAACTAATATGAAGTACTAGTTTTTACCAACAAGTCTTATTTAAATTTTCTTTGATTATATTCATTACGTAATTAATTTTTTTTATAATACATTTTAAATTAAATTAGAGAATAAAATATTTCCAATACAAATAAAAATGTAATACATACTTTATAAGATAATTCTCTCTTATAATAAAATGTATACTATTTCTCGTAATTCTAGCTTATTTTTTACCACAATTCATATTGAATAATTACATATTTACACCGATTGTTCGTAAAATGTAGAATAATTTAATAAAGTATATCTAATCGCGTTGAGATACGTAACAATAATAACGTTCGTTGCAAACTGTCGCAATAAATATTATTCTTTTTTATGCATCTTACTAAAATGCATCTTGTACACCCTTACACCTCAAAATTCATTTTCGGTGATTGAAATAATCTATATTGCATATCATGTGCATTGTACACTAATAACAATGCTGCGAGCTTATATTACACAGAAAAACATGATTTTATAACATTCAAAATTTTTCTTCCACATATTTATGATAAAATATAATAAGTTCATATTAAAAAAGAATTAATGGCTTTTATTCGAAATCCTCGATATCACTAACTTATTATTTCTATCATTAAATTATAAAAAAAATGATTTTTAAAACTTTGTTATAACTAAAAATATAATTTTTAATAATATACTTTTGTAAAATATTTTCTAAAATCAAATATCCTTAACAAATCGAAAATTTCTTTTAGAAGAGAAATTGTGAATTACTATCGCATTTACTTTATTAAAAACGTTTTAAAGGTAATTATTAAAAAGTTAATTACTTAAGTTTCCCTTTTAAATAAACTCTTAATTAATTAAATAATAGATTTTAAGTGTTTGTTCACTGTTTAAAATAAAGTTTAAAAAATTAAAATTCTAGTTTTAAATTCTAATGTATTTAGAATATTTTTTAGGAAATTAATTTTCGAAAATAATTTTTTATTAAAATTAATTTAAATTTAATTAAATTTTATCTGAAATATAAAAACTCTCAATCTTTAAATAATAATTTATCTTTAATTCAAATAAAATATTTTTATCGTAATTATATTTACCAAAATTCTAACAGATATAGACAATGAACTTAATCTGATTAAAAGTATTAATATTTTTCCAAAATTTAATTTTTTAGATGAATATTCGATTGTAAAATTAATAATATATTTTTTAATCTGAAGAATATGTAACTTGAATACACAATTATTCATAAAAAGTAAGAGAAATGTTTTTCTAATATGAAAATAAATAAAACGACATTTTTAATAGAATCATACATTAATTAATGTTCATTAGCACTAGAATAAATAGTAAGAGAATAAATATCCATAGATATAGAACAAAACAAGTATTATACTCTTATAAAAGAAAATTAAATTGAATTGATTATCCGAGATAAAATTTCTCTCGCAGTATTTTAAAAGATTAAGTATTTTAATAGATTAAAAATTCTAAAAACCGTCGAATGAGTCGATCTGCGGAGGAGCTTATGTCGTGATTCCCAAAATCGATATAAGACAGGCTACAAGTAGCCTTGCTCCTCGGGGATGGGTTAGAGCGGACAACCGTGCACGTAGGTAACGTTGCGAAATAAGGCAGCCGCTGTAGAAAGAAAGGCTGCTGTGGATGCAGTCGTGGGCACTGGAGGTGGCGGCGGTGGCTGGGCCGACGACTGCTGATTCTGGGAGTACGGCGTAGTCGAGCAGTAGGCCTCGATTCCTCCGTGATGCAGTCCAACGCCCCGTACCAGGAGCTCCTTCTCCACCGTTGCCTGGTGGCGAAGCTGCTCCAATCGCAACTGGTTTTGCCGTTTCCACTTGGTCCTAAATTTTGCTACCTTCTTACTGTTTCTTTTACTTATCAAAATTTTTGCTTTTGTTTATCTTCGATAAAGCTAAATTTGGCCAAAATATGTTGTGAACTAAATTTATACTTTCATGTAAATGACGTTTTTTACATTTTAAATTAATTATTAATTAATCGTTTAAAAATAACCACTCTATTAAAAATCAAAGAATCTGAATTTATTTTTATAAAACTATTTTAGTTGCTTCGCGGTATCAATGGAAACATATTTCTGTCGTATTTAGTTATTGGAAATGAATATTTAATAATATTATGTCGTTAGTTTATTTTTTAAATTTAAAATATTAACTTTATTCGGTCACATTCGTTAATAATATTACTTATTATTAAATAAAAGCGTGTAATAACTAATAGTAACTTCAGAATTCAATATAGAAAAATATTAACAGTATAAATAATCTTATGTAAAAATGAGAAAACAATACAATAATATTTCTTCCTCCAGTTTTTATGAAAATTTTATTTTTAAATAACAAATATGTTTTTCCATATAAGTTAATTTACCGTTTGGAAATATTTGTTTTCTTTTAAATCTTGAATGTCCACTTAAATACTACTGGATAATTGTACTCCCACAAATGTAAATAAAAAATACAATAGTATTAAAATTAATAAAGCCTTTAAAAATATTGTTTTTAATCTTAAGCGTCATCTTAATGAAAAAACATTTGAGTAATATTTGTTCTTTAATATTTCGATCAATTGTAGAAAATAAAATAAAAAATTTTGTTCGAATGCTATCCAAACTTTATCTGCAATTCTTTGACCAATCCAAGGGTAAGTAAGTAACCGACCAAGCCTATCAACTCTTCTCAGAAGTCTTTTAGAAATTAGCAAACAGAAATGCATGAAAAAATACTAAGCAAAAGCCGAGAGGCTGGGCATACCTTCGATTCTGATACCACGTTTTCACCTGCGTCTCTGAGAGCGAGAGCGCGTCGGCCACGTCACTCCTGTCGGCCACGCTCAGGTACTTCTGGCAGCGGAACTTCCTCTCGAGGTAGGCAAGTTGGGCGTGCGTGAAGGCGGTTCGCCTCCTGCGAGGTTTTCTACTACCGTTGCTTGCGCCGGTCACGGAGACACAAGACTTTCCGCCACCGCCAGAAGTCGCCGAGCCCGGGGATGGGCTGCTAAGCCGCGTACACGGACTACTGCCAGGATCGATCGTGTCCTCCGAATCCGAGTGTACGGCCGAGTCATCCTCCGATTCATCTAAAGTATTGAGCAAGCAAACGAGTGTTTCAGTTATTTTTTGGCCATTCGTCGATACTGTCGATATTAATCGATTTATCTCGAATTATCAATTTTACTTAAATTGTTCTCTTGTATAGATGTATTATTTCGTATTTAGTATATTTATTTTGTAAAAGAAACTATCAATTTCCAAAAAAGTCAATGAAATTTGTCGACTCATCGAATAATTATATTTAAATACATATCATCTGACACATATTTTCATTAGAAGTGTGTTATTAATAAAATGAATAAAAAAAAACAAAAATACACATTGTAATAAATCAATTACATCAATGATTTATAGAGTGTGTTTTAATTTTTTGCGCTTTAAATAATAATACTTAATCACAACAATTTTTAAATTGAAATCAGTACTAAATCAACACTATGAAGTAATATTTTTATATAAGTTCAGAATCCCTAATTAAAATATTTAGTATTGCTTATAATTATAAAAAGCTATTAAATTTTTAATGAAAAACAATACATGAATTGAAATTATACCGAAAAGCATTTTAAGGAAACATAATTTTTCTACCACATGAAAATCGTAAATCTTGCAAACAAGGATTCTTATTTCTTACTTAGACAATTTTGTAAGTCAATTAGTAATGATAAACAAATTTATATTATGGTAAAACCTGTTAAACGTGGTTGTGGATTCGAGTAATAACTGCTTTATTTTTATCCATCTATAAATTAAAGCAAGATTGAAAAAATTAATAATTTATTAATCGTTGGTTTATGATTTTAACAAGATTGAACATTTAAGAATTGATCTTTCTACACAATCAGTTAAGTTAATGTTCCAAAAGATCATATGCTTACACTATCATTTCCGTTTATTAATTAAGTAAATTAAACTACTGACAATCTAACATTAAAGCGATATAACGATTATTATCTAAAAATGTATGGATAAAATAAAAAATTGCACGTGTAAAAAAATGTCACACGGGCGACTAAGCAAAGTAAATCGATCGATCGACTTAAATTGCTCACAACTCTGTTAAAATCGTGCGAAAGTCTACTTCGGTTTTTGAGAAACTCGAAGTAGAACTCGAGCGATTAGTCACAGACGATTGGCACAGAAAAACATACAAATCGTTGAATGCGTGTGACAACTGTTCTAAAGTATTGTCCGGTCTTTCGGAAAAACTGTTCTAAGCCCAAATAAATCCCCTCGCGAAAATTGGCTTTTCGCACATAATGTGTAAACGCTTGTCGTTTGGGCTTCTGTCCCAGTGGGTGGCAGTCATCCCTTTCTACAAATCGAGTGACTAACGAGCGCCACTGTCGAATAATCCGCGAGCCATCTGTCTTTCCGCGACGCGGCGTACCGACGACTTACCCCCAAGGGCTTAACGTGCGCGTGGCTCGCCTAACGAGGATATCCCGTGGTTGTCGGGTGCGTCGCTCCCAACCCCTGGTACATTTGTTCACTCCTACGAACTTAAGCGCTATATTTAATATATTTGTCGATTGTGCGAGCGTTAAGCATGATTATAAGAACCATAATTAGCTGGCACGTTGAAAAAACAGGAAGACAGGTGCGAATTTCGGACGTGTGCACAGCTCGCACCTCATGTACCTATTACGTGCGTAATACTGCTTATAACCTTCTCTTTAAAACTAGAACTCTTTCTTTTTCTCTTTTGCTCTGATTAACTCGCTAAACTGTTCATCCGAATCATTACTTTATATTTCAATTTAAATATACAGCTTATGCTCAATCCTGCAAGAGTTTTACGCATAACCAAGTTTTAAATTTAAATATACACAATTTTTCAAAGCTTATCTTTGATCTACGCATCCCAAGTGCTGAAACCGTGAATTGGGTTTAAACGGAATCACACTTTTATATCGATTATCTCTCCGGAGATCGACTCCGTTCATTTATAAAAATTAACAACGAAAATCTATCTATGATATTTAACAATAACGTCATGGTTCTGTTTTACATTCGTGCAGTTCTTTAATCATTATTATGATTGGTATTAGTGTGCATGAAATTTAAATAAATTCAACCGCATATTCGTATGACAATACACACTTAAAAATAATATACCAACACTCGTTAAATACAATTTATCAATAAATTATATAATGTTGTTATCATCAAGTTCTAAAAATGCAGTATTTTTTTTATATTTATGCATTTTGACGTAACGTTTGACATATATTAGTGATTTCCTATAGGAACACATCACACGTTGCATCGACGCACATGTGTAATTACACCCAATAGCCCGCGCGCGCACACACTCGCACATATATACACGCATATATATGAAAAAATGCAAGTAATTTTTATGGCATTTTTCTAAAAATTAAATCGTTACCTTATCAGCAAACCAACCAGAAATGATAAATTTAAATTATCGCAGGGTGTCGGTGCTGTATACCATTCATTATCGATAACTCAACGCAACAACCAGTCGAGCTGTCAAAACGCCTAAGAGATCATTTATTTACCTCGAACATGATGATCCAACACATCGCCAAGTAGATCTCGAATGAGAAAGGATTTGTGCTCCTGCATCATGTTTGTGGTTATGGTGTTGAGCCACGAAAAGCAAGCCACGGTAGCACTCCTTGGCGAGTGATCCTGCGCGCGTCGGTAACGTTACTCTTATTTCCTTCGGTTCTCAGCCTTTCTCAGAAAGTCCTGCGCAGCTCAGAACAGCCGCGTGCAATACCGCGCTTGCAGTTACGGAGGATACAGTCCAGCTATTCAACTATCCGCTCTTAATTAGGTTATTCGATCGAAACATCACAGCCCACCCAAAATAAAACTCTCGAGCTCGAGCCCACCCTGAGATCTCGAGTGAACGTCCCTCCCGTTGACATTGTACTAACGTGCTGACGACCGGCGCCGATCTGATGAAAAACGTTACGCTTTCGGATAGGAGTCGTATCAGAGCCTCGCGTTCGCATCGCACCCTCGACCTAATCCCCTTCTCCCTCTCGATGGTCTGGATTAATCCGCCTGTTTATTCCGGAACCTAAGGCAGCCGCGACTCGGGTTTGCGCAGCCATTTTGGGGGTGGGAGCACGCGCTCATTGGTCCCCACCCGTACCACTGATACCGTGCGACTCCACCTCCCTTTCGACGGTCGGACGATTTACGCTCGCTCATGACGCTTCGCCCTCCCTTCTTACTTGCTCGAAGAACGAGTGAAAGAGCGATAAAACGCCGTGGCTGCACGAATCGAAGCAGCGATGAGATACGCGCTATGGTGCCCCACGTTATCGCGGCGCAAGTCACTGTCGGTCGATTATCGCGATAACGAGTCGAGAACAAATTGAATGTGTAATGATGATGACGATGGAGTAGAAGGATCGAGTGCTCGCTTATTTTTCCTCCACTCTTATTTTTACCTTTTGTGCTCGCTTCCGTTTTCCCTTTAAAGATTCTCTTTCGCCCCTAATTAGTTTGTGTCTTTTTATATGGGTCGATTCATTGCGAGTTTAAGGCGCTCCTTCGTCATTTTATGCATCTTCGTCGTAGCATTCAACGAAAGCAAAATGAAACGCTCGTTATATCTGTTACGTCTACTTTCTAGCTTCAGCTTAATCGCTATAGTCGCGCCCATACAAATTATTACTTAAAATTTGTTGAATTTATTTATTTCGTTGAAAGCTTTTGACTAATTAACTTCATTTTCGAATATTGCGGACTTCCACTATTAACGAATACCATAAACTATAACAAGTGTTCATCATCGTATCACCGATTTGTGGTATTATTGATTATCTCGAGAAATTAATTTTAGCGATAATTAATTTTAGAAACAATTACAATGAATGAAAACGTTTTATATTCATATACCATTCGGTTAATTGCATTGAATTTATAAGAAGTTAACTGATTTACGTTATTTTAAAGCAACATTCACGTTTGCTCAAAACTGGCATTGTGTAAGTTCCGCAAGCGTATTTGGTCGCCTTCAACATTTTAAGTTATAAAAATCTTAAGTTATAAATGTATAGCGTCAACGAATAATTATTATATAAAACCGCTGTAATTTAATTGAATTGATTAATACAGATTATGTAAGTGTCAGAGTCGCGAATTCAACCACCGGAATTTTCTATGCGGTTTATATTTATCGTTTGTATATAATATTTAATTTTAATAATTACCAATAACGTTTCCTTGCAAATGAGTGAACTCTCTCCCAGTTACATAAAATTTATATTGTACATTGGTAGAGAACTTTAAACAAAGTATCGTAGATTTATCTGATGTAATCCATATAATAATTATATGGAGAGCGATCGCTAATTTATTAACGCCGTAATGCACATGGGAGCCTCTACCCTCTAATTGAGGGGTGTATACGTAGCTCCCAACTGCGAAAATAAAACTTCATAAAGGATTTTGTGAAATAATTGGTACTCGACTTCATCAAATTCTCTTCTCTTTTTTACATTGCACACGCACACCAAGTCTTGAGCGATAACTCGGTACCTGCGTTCTAACCTATCAATAAACATTAAGCCTTTCAATAACCAAACTTATAGAATGAAAATTCATTTTTATATGTTCTCATGTTTATATTTTATTGATTCCGAATGCAAATGAAATATATAATTAGGCCAATCATTTATTCATAAATAAGTATTTCTATATTTCTGATTTTTAGAGAAAACTTATTGCAATAAAAATAGAATCCTAAAAGTTGAAGCTATTGAGTTTTCGAATGAAACCGAGAAGATAACAATCTCGTTCAAGTCTGAAGAAATTGAATTATAAGAAAAATATGATAGAACATTAGCAGCTGTAGAATAATGTTTCCAAATACCTCTTTAAAATTTACTTACCCTCTTGTCAGTTTATAAAGTTTTTCAATAAAATATGACATAATGATTATACTTTCAGTTTTTTAGCCATTAATTATAAAACAAAATGATATTAAGTTCAAGTGAGCATGCGAAAGTTAATAAGATTAAGGAATGTTTAAAGCAACCTGACTGATGACAAATTGAGTTGCTCCCAGATTAAATCCACTTCGTAAAAAAAAGACAGAAAGTGCGAAGTTTAGTAGATAGATTCGTAAGTACCAGAAAAATTGAAGCTTTGTGTACCCAT
The DNA here is from genome assembly GCA_018907185.1 of Platyscapa corneri. Taxonomy (NCBI): domain Eukaryota; kingdom Metazoa; phylum Arthropoda; class Insecta; order Hymenoptera; family Agaonidae; genus Platyscapa; species Platyscapa corneri. The sequence continues at coordinate 2,971,830 of JACCHW010000004.1, forward strand.
AAGTAACTGATAGAAAACATGCGTAGGAATAACAAAATCTGTTTAACAAGCGACTGCGCAACCATCTGTGCACGTATTTGAGCAAAAAAGTTGAAAAATTCAGCAAAGCTCGTGGTGGCGCATAAGAAAAAGAATCGGGCCGGCGCTTTATGCATCGAAGCGCAAGCCACTTGTACACGTAGCCTAACATCGGCATCGGCAGTGGGCTGACAATACTTTTTTATCTTTTTTTTCTTTTTTTCTTTTGTCAGCCAAAGCGCAACGCCCGAACTAATGAGAGTCATTGTCGAGTATTCGTGTCAGAGCCCTTAGAATTTATTAGAGTCTATGTATATACCGGACATTAAGTCAAGGGGCTGGCAAAGCGACTAGGCGTCTTCGCGAATAAACGCGAAGCGCACAACTGCGCAAAATGGAATATTTTTGAATGTTAACGAGGCGGATCTCGCTGTAGCCCCCACTCTCGCTTTGCAATACGCTTTCGCGACTTACTCGGCGGGAGTACATTACGTACTTTTTGGAAATATTAAAAATACTTTAATTATTTTAAAACATTAAACTGTACTTTATTAGTAGATTACTTTAATGAATTTACATTTTCTTTTTATTTTTGGATATTGGAATTAGCTGTTATTTGAATTTTAAATATTCATTCCTTAGGTATGCATTAAACATCACTTTAATGTCATTGATATTTCTATATTTGCAAGTGTTTTAACTTTATATAATAGATGTAATAGCATAATTATTCGATTGTCGTACGTGAATAAAATAATGAAAAAAAAGAAAGAAAAATCAAAGATATAAGAATAAAATTCAACTATTCGTAATATATATGCATTGGTTTAAAAACTGGAGTACGAAATCATAGTCGATTTCCATGAATTTTGAAACAGTTACAGTATCTATTGCTCTGTATGCCTATACGTTTAAATGAAAGCCAGAGTATATGACGAAGGAAATCGAAATCAATGAACAAAGCGTCAATATGATTCATTGACACCCCCGACTAATACGCTGAATAAGAGCCTCTCGTTAGGAAGAAAGATAGACAGTAAATTATACAGATATACATACATGTGCGCGCGCAAACACGCTCATACAAATATATATACAAAGCGAAACAGAAAGAGAAATCGGAATAAGATTACTCTAATTTTCGGTTTTACTCAAGGGGACAAATGTACTCGTACATGTATACAAATATATAAAAGTCTGTTAAAGGATCGGGGCTTGTTGAAGCCTAAAGCGAGAAAGAGAGAGGAAAATACGAAAAAGAAATAGAAAGAGATAGAGAGCAAATCGAGGGAAAAATTGTAGATAACAATCACGACACACACGGGGGATAAATGGCACAAATCAAAAACGTCTAATTTATCTATTCCCCTATATAGTGTATATATACGTATAATACCCATTTACAATTTTTATTTCTATCATTGCAAATTACAACCTTAACGTTTGTTTTTCGCAATCATGATGAACGAAGAATTTTGATTCTTCGCTCCTAAACAAAGAGTAAATTTTGGCAGACTCTATATTCATGAGATTGGAAAAGTACGTTTACAAACACAAACAAAATTTACATAAAATTGTAAATGCTTAAAATTGCAAATAATTATTTAATAATAAGAGTTCGTTAGTTGAAAGTATAATTGCATTTTTTTAAGCTTAATTTATAATATAAAAACTAAAAATGTGTTTGCACAATTTAAATATATACAACTACATACAACTATATACTTTAATCTAATATATAAAATAATAAATGATATTATATTTTTTCAATATTTATTCATTTAGGTCGAACATTTTTTAATAACATTAATTAATTAAATAATTTTTAATAAAATTTTATTAGAAATAGATTTTTAGAATAATTTGCTTTCCATTTAAATTTAAATATAATTTCTAGAATTGATACAATTAACTAATATAAATATCTACAATAACGTTCTTCTCTTTGTACAAATTTATGAATTGAATGTATATTGTTTGCTTGATATAGTATTATCTCGTTCATTCAGTATTTTTTCATAATTATAAATTTATATTTACAAAATAATTTTGTATAAAATTTCAAATTAAAATTCTAATTTAAAAAACGAATATAATTAGAAAAAAAATAATAAATATATAATAAATAAAATAATAAAAATAATATATTTAGAAAAAAAAGTTTGAAAATTATTATGTATGTTTCAATGTATACTTTTACGCAAAATTTAATTAATTAATTAAATAAATAAATTACAAAATAAATTAAATCTTTAATTAATTAATAAATATATTTTTGAAAACACAATACTTAAAATACGTAAAAAAAAGAAAAGAATATTTTAACAAATCAGTATAATCTTAACAAACTGTGCTATATATTTTTTAATGATAATTTTTTAGAAAATCTTACATCTTTATATTTTTACTTTCTTATTTAAAATACTGTTGATAATATTTATTTATATAAATACTATAAATATTTTTATAAATATAAATTATATAACCGAATATGTTAATGGCTGAATATTGTTCAGTATGTTTTAATAAACTTAAGAAAAATAATTATATAATTTATTGTAAATATCGTACACTTCAATAATATAATAAGAAAGTAAAAAATCTTTCTTTTTACGTGGTAATTGTATTTATCAAGGAACAGATGTGCAATACTGTATTCTCCATAATGGGCTGTTGTATAATCAACATTTGCTCTTGTTTCTCTTTTGTTAGCGTTAAACGAATTCTTATTACAAATTATTAATTTTATAACATTAATATATTAATAAACATCTAGAAAAATAAATGTTTAAATTTCAACGAATATGATTACAAATAGACATTTTTTACAAGAATAAAAAATTTATTCTGTCCAATTTTTCTTGATAATTAAATTGTAAATATATATATATATATATATTCATATTTTTTGCAGAAATCCTGTGAAATTAATTTTTTATGATGCACCGTACATTTAAAAGAAAAATTTAAATAAAATTATCGTCGTTTTAACAAGTCGTTGACAAACAATGAAATATTAATTCCAAGTATAAAATTTATGATATTTAAATACTTTATTAATTTTTTATTTAATTTTTTAGATTTTTTATTATTTAATTGCTTTATTTAAGTACAAAACACGTAACACACTTTGATAAAACTATATCTAACATTGTATGCTTTGACAAAGAATCACAAATTTTTATCAGAGTGGTTTAACTCCAATGAAAAGTATATATTTATACATGTTTTAGTAGCCATAAATAAAACGAATAAATAAAAAACTGTAGCTTCTGAAGAAAAAAAAGTTTAGAAATACAAGGGAACGGGTTAAACTTGCGCAAACGTTCGCCGTGACTGACGCGTACGTGACTGCAGGCGGCGCGCTTACGCTGTACAGGCACTTCAATTACCGCGAAAGGAGTCGCAAAAGAATTCGAGCGTTTGTCTACGTAATCGCTCGACGTGTGGGCTACCATGTACGGGTGAGTAATTGTATTCCTGATGTATGCCCTTTGTCAGAGGACCGAAGAAAAGAAGGACGAAGAGCGTTTCCTTTTCTACTTTCGAGGGAAACTTTCGTCTTATAATTGGAACCACAGGAACCTGACCAAAATCCGTGTTCAAGCACACTTTTCATGTAACCATCGTTCTTCGAGATGTCACTTGACCGCAAGAGTCAAGAAACCGCAAGTCAGAAAAAGTTTCTCTGGAGATTATGAAATTTCATTTTTACTCAAGATGACTTTTATGGGCTTCTTTATGGACTCGTTAATTAATCGCTTATTTTACGTATAGCATAATTACGTAATTGTGGCGAATACGTTCATGTATATCCTTGAAAATCTCATAAATTTGATAGTAAAAGAGTATTAATTGTATCGGAGTTAAGCTAAAGTTATTAAGTTTGTTAAATTACTCCATCGACTGATCTTTTATTTTATAAACAAAAAAAAATTAATATTTTAAGTGTTTTCTTAAAAAAATTAAAATAAATAATTTTTCGTTTAAACCTGCGACAGTCTTTATTTTTACGTTGGGTTTTTAAAAAATACTGCATATTTATCTTGGGTTTTTCCTTATATTTATTATGAGAATTGTTAGCAGCACATTTTAATTTTATATTCATGCTTGGGCACTAATTATTATTAAGAAAAACTTTCACGAAACTTAATAGCCGTACATTAATTTACCATCCAATTTTAAATGAAATCGATATTTATTAAGTTCAAAAATATTAAGACTATTTAATGTTTTTCTAGCAAATTTGAACTATATTTTTAATATTGAATAAAGCTCAAAATTATAAAAATGTTCTTTCTAATAATTTAATTATGATTAACATAAAACACTTCAATATGTGATTAGAATTGAAATATATTATAAAATTAGCAAGTTTTGTTGTAACTCCGTTGAAAAAGATTTGCAAAAAATCAGGTAAGAATAAAAACTTTGCTCGTTTACTGAATGGGCGAACTTAATTTTTAAATCGAAAATAATTTCATTTTCACGATATTTTAATCGCCTTTAAAAAATACCTTATCGGAAAATAATAATTAAAGACCAATCTCGTAGTTGTTCGGTCATTTATGTACACCATATAAGAGAGACAGCTAATGTATGTTATTTGTCACAACAAGGGATGAGTAATATAATGCCAGAATTTGATGTCGTGCTCTCAATAACCGCAGTCCCGAATAAATTGGTAAATACGAATAAAAGACGCGGAAGAGTGGATTGCATAGTACGGTAGACCGATTTAGAACAGCGTAATGGCATAGAACCAATCCCAGCTATCGACCGGACGAGGACGACACGGGGAGAGAACGAGAGAGACAAAAGTTGAAGGAGTTGGAAATCGCTAACAATCGCGGAAATGCGGATCCATTGGGGAGCGACCGCGCGTGTGAATATAACTGCTATGAAGTAATTCATAGCAAAAACTCGGTATGGTTCGCTGAATGAAAAGCGTGCTGAAACGACAGCCGAGGGCAAAGAGCAAGACTGCAAAAGAAAATATTGCAAAGAGCTGGAGAGTGACACGTAGAGCTCGTTCTTCTTTTTAACATTTCTTCCCGTCTCCTCCTGTCCCCCTCTTTTGCTCTCACTTCTCTTATTACACCTGATTCCGTAATCCCTCTTATACTTTTCATAGCCGAGCTTTCATCGAATCACTCTGGTATCACGCGCCATCTTTTTCGCTTTATTGATACGTGAATGCGCTTAGAATCTCTTTATAACGTTCTGTAGTGTAGATTCAATACTTTGTTTTATTCTCGTTGGCAATCCGTGAATCGAACGCACGTCGAAAAAGCATCCGATTAAAAGAAAAAATTGCATCTCTGATATGTTTCTTTTAATGAAGATATTTTTTATTTCAGGTTTTTTAGATATTCTTAAAGTTTATGCAGATTTGTGACAGAGTTGTCACAAATAAATGTCATTATGACTATTACGAAAAAAATTATATCCACAAGTAAGATTTTACAATTTCGCAATTGAAATACTTTAAATAAATTTGTTTAAATTGCATGCTACACACGAATAATGTTTTATTATTTATTTTTTAATACAAAAAATTTGCATGTATGAAATATACACATTTGCATCTAATAAGAAAGGAACGCATTCTTCACTATGCAATAGTCAGGATATTGTTAAAAACTACCAACAAATTATAATTTATTAAGCAATTATTATATATGCTTATAACTTTATGTAACATTATAAATTTAATAGAGAAATTTTCATAAAAAACCTTAACTAAGAAGAATTTTCTAAATTTCTTTTCTTAAAACGTTGGATGTTTTGATAATATAAGACAACGAAGAATATACTCAGCATTATATTTCATATGTTTTAATATATTTGATATAAATTAATATATAAAATTATATATATATATCAAATAGATCTGTATTATTAAAATAAACAAATCAAGCAACAAGAATCTACATTATAATAATACCTCGAGGAAGACTTTACATTACATTACAGTACATTATTTGGCACTTACTTAATATTTAAATAGAAATATGTGAAATAATGTAAACATCACTTACTTCGCGTATTTAAAAATGTTTATTGAAATATTTAGTGCATTAATTGAATAATAATAATATGTAATTTTTAATTATATAATATTTTAGACTTTAAAAAGTTTATTCTAATCGATACAGTTATTAAAAATTTGTGATTTAATAATTCAAAATTAAATATATAAAATTTAAAAAGTATGATATTTTAAATAATTACGTAAAATATGAAAATCTCGTGTAAATTTTATAAAATAGTGACTAAAAATAGAATCTGAATTTAGAATAAATTATTCAATGCAGCTTTTCACGAAAACAGTTCTGTTTTCATTTTTGTATAAAAAAAATTTCGTTTATCATCTACAATTTTCATGTGCCATATTTACTAAAAAAATTACAGAGATTGCTCTTTCTGTTTTTATTTTAACAGCGGAATAATCAAGGTATGATTGCTACTACAAAGCTGCTTGATTGGCTCACTCATGTTGCTTTAAAGCTTCAGAAAAATGCAAAAACGAGAGAGCGTTCCACTCGACAAGATTCTCAATCACGGATAAAATTTTGAATCCCGGTGAAAACTCTCTACTTGTTTTACTTTAAATAAATAAAATGATTTGAATCCATTCATTTTTATAAGAATTGTAGTCTTTACCTTATTTTCTTACTACTAATATTATTTGCACGAACATGTAGAAAATATAAGGTGCAAGAATAATTTAGGAAATTCGTCCTCTTTGTATTAGCTAATATTAAGGCTTTCTCTGAGTTCATACATTATCTGATTTCAAAAAAATGTAATGGTCGGATATATTTAATTAGTTTTCGCAAATTAAGTTTCTTTTGAATAATTATGAAGAATAAATAATTCATCAGAAAACTAATTTCTTAAAACTTGAATTTCAAATAACAGTATTAATTTTTCAAAAATTTGATATTGTTTTTTCAAGAAAATTAAATTTCCGTACGATCTTTGAAGAATTTAGAAGTATTTTGAAGAATTTATATTAAACATAATGGATTTTTAGAAAACTTCGTCAAATATTTGTTTTTTTTTTAATAATGAAATCGTAAGTAGCCCTAAAATTTATATTATTTGATGCTTAAGCATTAAATGTTTTTGTGGAGAAAATATAAAATTTTAAACAATTAAAGTGCAAGATTATTTATTATATCATAAAAGTGTATTACGTAACTGTTTCGATTTATCCCAAGATAAAAATAAGGATGTACCAACAACTGTAGAGCTCAGCTTATAGCTCAGGCTATAAAAGGGAATTTGCTACTGGCGTCCACCAACGTCGAGAACGCACCCAGAACGGGTTAATAACAGTTTGGTGCTGCTCCTTCTCTACAAACGCCATCTGATTTGACAAAGCGCCAGGGTGCCTTGTTGCCCATTAGCATTCCTGAGATAAGGACAGAGGAGAGGGATACGTTGCATCAAGCTACGCACGGCTTGTTATCCACTCATTGAAGTTAACCACAGGGCTAAGTGGGCGCGCGGTCGTTTTGAGTCAGCCGCTGGTTTTTCGGTGGACGGAGGCGAGCAAGCCACCATGGGTGGGTGGAATGCGAGCTTCGAGACAGCCAATCGCAGGCCAGATCGTTGCCGAGGTAACCGTCTACCCCATCGCGGCGCGGGCGAGAGTATGTACACGTACGCGAATGCTGAAAGACGTGGAGCTTACGTAAGGCAAGTTCTTAGAGGCTTTGAAGCATATTTAGAGGGCCGCTCATGAACTTCTTTCATAAGGTTTGTTCGAGATTGACTTGAAGAATTCTTACGACATTGTCTCTTGGGCATTTTTGTCTGGGCAACGAAGGATTTTTACATGAATCCAATAGATGCAATGCATGTATTTTTTAGGTTTTCTAAAAATGCGTGCGATTATTAAAATAGATTCCTTAAATATTATACTATCGATAGGATAGGTACTTTTGTTGCAAAACTTGCAAAAGCACGCCCCTAACGCTAGTTTCAGGTTAATTTTAGACTTTGAACTATTGCGTACATACACGTGTACGAATGATTATTAGTTTCTCTATTTCCATAATTGCACCACACATTTTTCTGAAATTTGTCCTACATAAAAATTATTTTCTCTTTCTAATAATAATATAATTATATTATACTACAAAGAGGTCATCTTTAAATTGCATTATAACAAATCAATAGTTGAATTTCATTAAAAATATGCATTCACCAAGTGTAATTCATTGTCCTTTTAAATAACGAATAGTAATATTTCTATTATTTACTTTTATATTTTGAAGAACATCTTCTTTGATTATATTAGAAGAAAATAAATTATATGATTTAAAAGTGCCTAAATGTTTTCATAAAATTTTTTTCTTTTCTCCCCATGGAGATAAATAATTGTAATATAGAATATTAATTTATAACCATTTGAGATTTTTTAACAATTACTTGATGGATATTGTTAAAAAATAATGAAAAAAATTGCAATACTTTTTAATAATCATAAAAGAATTATGTGCTTAAGTTGCAGCTATATTATTTTAAATCGAAATTAGATTTTTGTTAGATTTTTCACACCTATAATTGATTGTTGCCCGTTAAATATAACAACCGGTATAAATATTGATAGGTGAAACAAAATCCTTACTTCATTAGTAAAATTATATACATAAATAATATCAAAAATATAATGAATTTGTTTATTAGTATTCGTTTTCGACTGTACATATTCGTACTCTCTTCGTGTATTTTTTATCTAAATAATTTAATAAATCTATTATTTTTTGTATTTGACTTACAACGTGGTAATAGCAGATTATTTAATATCATTGTTTGTTGATTGAAGAACGTTTGTCAGTTAAAACCAAATAGAAATCCGGTGAAATTGGTCGTGCGCGGTGTTGATTAAACCTCGTGTCGTGTAATTTTTTTACTTTATTTCGGTGGATATTTGGGTACCTATTTTAGAGGAACAGCTTTAATGCATGTTGAGCCTCACTCGTGGAATAAAAGAATCGTGGGATAAGAGAACAGATATACGCAGTGATATTGCATGAAAAACTCGGGTGCAGGCGTGCGTACAAAGCTGGGAGTTCTGAATAAGCGCAGCAGGAAATCTAGTGCCGAGCACGCGTGAGAGAAGAGCTGCGGGAAAGCTCCAAGGTGGGTCAAGCAGAAGTGGAAATGTTTATTTCTACTTGCAACTACCTGGCTACATGTCTTTACTTAATACTGAATTTTCAAATCATTCTTAAGTTACTTGACACGTGTATAATTAAATCTCACGCAGCCAGCAGCTTATGATTTTGCAACTCGCTGTCACAATCTTATTCTTATTAATAAATTAATAAAAGAAGCCTAGTTCTTTATTTTAAAACGAAACAAACGAAAGAATTATAAATAGTCCTTTTAATTTGTATATTAAAAACCCGTTAATTTGTATAAGATTATAATTAAATATATATATATTTCAAAAATGATTCTCGCAAGTACTTGTAAATTTACTAGAGAAACATTAGCGTACGCATGAAAAGCTTAAAAAGTAGATTAATTTCAGCTACCATGTAAAAAAGAAACTAATTGAGGTTAATCGATGTGGAAAAGTAAATTAATGACTACCTGTATATTTTCTAATTACAGTCAGTTATAAATAGAATTAATTATAATATAAATAGAACTAATGTACGTGTATTGTAATGAACATTATATGTTTAGAATTAGGTCAAATATAAATTATGAAATAGAATTAATGAAGGTGTTATATAATGAATAGTATGTGTTTAGAATTAAGTCAAACTCGAAATAGAGAATAGAACTAATGTATGTATACATCATATGCACTATAGCAATGAACATATTGTTTAATAAAGAAACTAAAATAAACGAAACTAAATTAAACAAAACTAAAGTAAACTATGCTTTAATTAAGTAATAATTACAATTCTAGTAATTCTACTTGAAAAAAGTGAGACTTGAAAAGTTAAATCATGTGCGTAATCTATTTTTAGAGTATGCATTTTCCACTTTATTATTTCACCTAAATATTATTCAATCGTTCAATTTATATCTCTTTTTTCTTACAAAATATTCATCTTTACAAAATATTAATTATTATCAATACCTTTAAAAAATCGTTTGTTCAAATTTAACTTTTTAAGATAATTAGATTCCAGTAAAATTAGAAATATCTTAAATTAATATGATAAGTAAATTTATATTGAAAACTTCGTTCGTGACTTCACTGATTCTGCATTTAAAGTTATATTTAGTTAGGTGAATGTCATCTACAATTAATAAAGCAGCTAATATTTATAATACGATTTTATGAAATATCTTTGTTTTATACAATGTAAAATAATAATTCAGTTACCAGTAGGCAATCTTGTATAAGTTGCTTGCTTAATTGTTTGATACTAGAGAAGATGATATAAAATTCAGCGAGTAGAGACATGATACAACAATGGTATTTCTTTGAAGATGCTGTTAAAGTATACTCCATTGCCGTCAACAACAACGTCACACACGTTATTATTCATCTGCAAGCTGTACACACGTGTACGTTGTATATAAGCTTTTCTCAGAGAAATGAAAGAAACAAAGAAGATAGCACGCGAGTTGAATTTTTAATGTTTGTTGCATGGTAGATTGAGCGCTGCTACTCACAATCATGCATTCATTGTTCTCGCTATTGTTTTCGGTAACTCTCTCTTCGCGGTAACGAGGAGTAACCTCAATTAGAACGCTTTAAGGACTTGAAAGCCTAGAGGCTAAGTTCTACGAGTTTAAAAAAATTTGACTATATCTTTTCCAAACATAAAATATATGCATTTATTTTTGTTGCAGGTTACTACTTATTTGCTTCGGTGAAATGATAATGTGAATTCATTTATGTTGAACTTAACTTTTAACTTTCAAATATTTATCCTATTTATGTATGAAATAATTTTTATGATGTTTTAAGGAACATTTATCTAAGAAGCATTTTCTTTCATTATATTCAAAATAAATTTATACTTTGTAATTACGAATTTAATAATTTAGATAAATTCGAGATTTTTATAAATTTCTAAATATTTTTATACTTGTTAACTTTTGAGAAAAAAGAATTACTATGACTTTATAAAAATCTTTTTATAAAAATAATTAAAAAATAATAGTTTCAAATAGCGTTTTTTCATTATTAGAAAAATAAAATTTTTAAAATACGAAAAATTATTCATAAATATCCGTATTTGAAGAAAGGTAGTTTTGATGAGGGAAATTGATATTATGATCATAACATATTAACATGGTTAAAAAAAATTTCATATTAATTTATAAAGTAGTTTCTATTTGATAACCGTTTATATCAAACGTATTTAATGGTATTTGAAACAAAGCACGAACACAGCGGAGTACAAACAGAATACTTCGAAAAATAAAAAAAGATTTTTATGTAATATTAGAATCTGTGATCTTAACACGGTCACTTATGTATTTACCCTCATAAATTTTGTATTTTAGAATTATGAAATTATAATTTATAAAAATTTTGAATTTTATAAAATTTGAAAAATTTTATGTATTTCAATAACTTTTAAGAAAATGAGTGACATTTGTCTTCTAACATTAAATTTTTTTTAACAATAATTTGTAAAGAAATCAATTAAAAAAGTATACAATATTATATTTATATATAAAATATTAAAATCATTTTTATTATTAGTAATCAAATTATTTTAATTTATATATTTTTATGAAGAATTGTACAAATTTGATATTAATTTTATTTCGCTTAGACATTTCCTTGTAAAAAATATATATTTATAATAAAGTTAAATGAATTAATAAAATAAACATATTATTCATTAAAAAATATAATTAAAAAATGTATAAATAAAATACTAAAAGTATTATTGGTTAAATTTTTACAATATACGTTAAATATCCTGGCTATAGGCTGACGAAATACTCACCAACATCACTTAACAAGTCTTCTGTTTGTACATACTTAAAAATCATTAATATTTCCGATTCTTTACTAAAAAAAACTTTCATCTAAAGTTTTAGAATATCTTATACATTAAAAAAAATAAAATAGTTTTTTAACCATCTAAGATTTTTATATTTATAAGTTTCTTTAAACGTAACATGACATGTAAAATATTTTTTTAAATCATTGTATTGGCAGAAAAATTAAATATAATATTAAAAATTTTTCGAATTATATAAATGTAAATAAATTTGATTTAATTTATATGATATATTTAAAAATAAGGAAAAATAATATTTAACATATGAAGCTTAGTTATAAAATACACATTTTTATTTCAATTTTAACAAATTTAGAAATATTTGGTTATTCAACAGAATATATATTTTTTGAAATACTTTTCATTAAAAAACGTCAAATAAAAAATGAATTTTTTTACGTATACACATGACTGAAATACGTATGAATCATAAAATATATTTGACAAATCAAAAATCTTGAAAATAATTCTGAAAAGACATAAACGAATTTTTTTGATAGTTATAACGATTTAAAATATTATTTTTAATTACTCTGATTCTTTTATATGTGCATGAGATTCGTTAGAATATGTTTTTAACGTTTGGCTAGATTTTCAATGGCACATGGACAATCGCATTTTGCGCAGGCGCACCCCCTTTTCCTTCTCCTCGTGCATAAGACACCCAAATCCTCGTTCTGCTCTCCTGGCGGCATACCGTTTGAATCGTCTTCAAGCTTCTCTTAAGCGTCCAACCGCCATTATCGTATTGTAACAAATCTCTTCTGGCTATTTAAAGGCCTTGCAAGCTTGCAAGATTTCATCCGGGCTTGCTTTCACTGGATTCTCTCTTTATGAAGAGCTCGTATATATGCGCGTTCTATATATTTCTAAGGACATTAAGTGCAACTTACTCAATTCTTGCGTGTTAGTAATACAGGGAAAAGGAAGGGATTAACTTTTAACTCCAATAATATTATACCTCCCTGTTATAAAAACAACTCGGTGCTTTGAAGCTCGATTCGAGGTCAATCCTGTTACCTCTGATGACGTTGGGGATTATAAACATAGATGACCACAAACTTTGTTGCGGTGGAAATGTACTACTCAAAGATAAAACACGCGCGCGCGCGCGTGCCCGCACACATGCACGTATACATTTTAACTTTCCTTTGAATACGCCAGCAGGCCACCTGTATTTGTTACAATTATTATTATCGGGTTAAGATCTTTCTTTATGTCATAGAATGTCAAAAATGTATAAAGTTTGGATAAGGAATTTATAATAAAGAATTTTTAAATGCCTAAGCCTTTTTGCATTTAAAAATCTTTGAGAGAATATACGTCCTATACAAGGCTTAAAATTTCAAGAACTTAATTTCCAGAACTTCAATTCAACATTATAATAGATGAATATTTATTATATAAATATTTATATTGTATATAAATAAATACAACGTATTTTTAACTTTTTTTTTCTCGTATTTTATTTATTGATTAAAATGGTTGATGATATTACAAAATCAATCACAATCTAAAAAATTATTACTTATGGATAAGTAAATTCGTATTAAAATTGTACGTTGAAATAACACAGATAGAAATTTTTACACAAATTCCAATATATAATTTACAAAGGAAGAGATCCTGCTACCCTGTACCATGAGGGATCCAGCTTTCTTCCTTCCTTCTTGCCAGCTCAGTTATTTTTATATAATAAAAGCTGAACAAAGAAACTTCTTTCTTCATTGAGATTCAGCTGCACAAAAATAAGCCAGTTCTCATGATTCGAGCCTGAAAATTATGGCTTCCTGGTTGCGGGAATGCTTGTGGCACTGTTATTTTGACGTTTGATGCAACGTTGACATACTCATCTCCTCTTGATAGTCGAATTCACTCGGAGTTCAAGCCTTCGCACGAGCTTCCTTCGTCCTACCACCCTAATCAAATAGATGTTCCTCATATCGGTGAGCTTGACTCTGCCTCTTCCTACCTTGAAAGAGTTTTGAAACCTCGCGCATGACATCCTGATCAAGAGAATATGTGGAAAGGTAAATATGCGAATAGAGCGGGTCGAGCATCAATATTATATCGAAACACCTGCGTATGTCAATGCTGTCTTCATGATTTTTGGTGTCCGTGAATCCAGGAAAGAATGGCATTAACCAATTAACTAATAAAGTAGCTGTAGTGACCTACGGATGGAGTAAATTGAACTAGAATGTACCCTCTGAGACTAGGTGAGCAGAAAGGGTTGAAATTCGTATTTTAGGCTTAATCCTGTTGTCCTGGCAGCGCCTCGCGCCATTCTACGTGTTACCTAGTCTGCTTCGACACTCTAACTTACAGCGATCGCGTCAGCTCATGTTATCCCCGTGACAAGCACTACTTCCGGGTGTTGTTTGGCTGGAATTCGAGAAACACCTAACGCAGCAAACCTCCCACACGGTCTAGTGTCCTAAGCTGACACTTCCCATTCATATCCGGTAAGGTCGGTTGTACAAGATGACAATGTAGAAATGTCGATTTCCTTTCCCATGAAAATAATCTTTATACAATTCGGCTTTTTTCTTTTATGCGTCTAGGCTTTCGACAATTATTTTATCATTATTCGATGATTACGTGTACAGATTATTTACTTTGCCTAACCTCTCAATTCTCGTTACCTCTTATAGATCTACAACTTTATTGAATCTTTTGGCTTTGTATATTAGTTTTGATTTATATTTTAACTACTGCTTAACGATTGTTAATTTTATTATCATTGTGTAGGAGTAATCTAAAGCAAATATAAAATTATAAATTTCATAACATGTTTCGTGAACTCCTGATTTCTCTCTTTTTTTAAATAAATCAACAAATTTAGATGTACAATTTAATGTATGTAAAAATATAGAAAAAATAAATTTTTATTTTGACAAAAGATATTTAAATATTTATATTTATCTATTTATCTGCAATTGATTTAGAACCACATATTATAAAGTATGCTTAATGAATTAATGGTTTCAGAATAATATAAAGTCAATCAAAATCTCATAATATAACAAAAACTAAATACTACTAAAAAGTAGAAAAATAATTTAAATCCAATAAAAATAAATTAAATTGAAGATCTTAAAATATAAATATAAAAATCATCGAAATTATTTAACATTATTTTAAATGGTGTATAATTAATTTGTAATTACGTACTAGAATTGAACCTCAACTTAAATCAACAACTATAACGATATGTTATATTTCTTATACCTTGTTACGATTTTTTAAACAAATTTCAAACTCAAGTTAATATAATTCTTTTCTAAACATTTTTTAAATGTTACTTAAAAAATATTATTATTTTTTTATTTAGAAATAATTTTAAAAGTTCAATTTTTATTTATAAATCTCTTTTATGCTTAAAAAATATATGCAAAAATATAATACAATTATAAATTAAAATTATTAAATATTGTATTTATTTTTAAGAATTATTGCATTCAAATTTATTTTTAAAGTTTGAAAAGATATCTTATTTAAAAAAGTATTTAATTGAGTAGATTGCTAACTAACTTAAATATTAAGAATAAAGAAATTTAATTATAATTTAGAGTTAAAAATATTGCTTGAAATTAGTAAATAATTACAGTGCCTAACAATATATAATACATTTATAAATCATTTTTTATGACAAAATACAAGAAAAATTTGTTAAATTATTTATTAGCATGAAAAAGTGATATGAACTTTAAAAAATTATAAGTAATCAAAAAATAAATGTGATGAATTTAAATATTTTGAAATTTATTAATTAAAT
Source organism: Platyscapa corneri (assembly GCA_018907185.1). Lineage (NCBI taxonomy): Eukaryota > Metazoa > Arthropoda > Insecta > Hymenoptera > Agaonidae > Platyscapa > Platyscapa corneri. The sequence goes on from JACCHW010000004.1 coordinate 2,987,631, forward strand.
TTAATAATATATGGTCATCTTATAAATAAAATTTTAATTAAAAATATTCGTATAATTTTCATAGTAAAATAATAATACATAATTTTATTATTGTAATTTTTATTCCAAAATATAAAATTTTAAAAAGTGCAATAATGAAAAAATTTATTCTTTAATACGATTCTAGTAGATTTGTATGAAGTAATATAATATAAATTATAGGTTGGATAATAAGCTACATTTTCATTTAATAATAATTTAAGTTTTTATACAAATATATTTTATTATGTTTACTGAGATAAGCTCACATGTAGATTATAATTTTAGCAAGATATTATTTTGAATAATTTTTTTACCAATAAACTGAAAATTAAGAAACGCAATTAGTTATATTAGTAAAAATACAGTCTATTAATATTTTTCTTTCAGAAGAAAATTTAAAAATTTGAACAATTACGTTCATAATGCACAGTATTATTGATTTTAGTTAATACGTGTTAAATTAAAATTCGATTCTTAATGATTTCGAGAGAGAAACGAATAAATAATAAAAGTTTTTAAATAGGGCTTATTGACGCCGACTTATTTTAATGGTATGTACACTGCTCTAATTTGCAAAAATTTCTTTTCACGAGTTTCATCTATCAGTCAAGTGTCAAAGGGGTGTAAAGGTTCTTTAAAAGTATGACCCTAGTTAACAGCTTTATTAGTGTATTACGTATTTATTTATCCACGCTCTAGTATATAATAAATGGAATACAAAGTGGTTACGATGTTCCGTAGAAATGAGTACAGTCTCCAATATATTATAAATTTAAATTGAAAATTTGAGTTGCAGAATAGAAAATTAATCGCATGTTAAGTTTTTTTTAAATATTATTTTAAATTTAATATTAAACGCTTAATCTTTTACATTAAAAATTACACAGTATACAGAATATTCAATAAACATTATTTTACTCCAATAAATGAATAAAATTGTTGAATTATCTTAAGATAAGTTCAATTATAGGTGTAATTTTAAAAATAAAAAATGAAGAAATGTATAATTTTATCAATCTTTATCTTTAAACAATTATTTAAAGTATATATGATACAATAGCTTTCTTGAATACATAAGGAAATTTAATAATTTAAAAATAATTAAAAAATAATTAAAAAATAATAAGGTAACAAAGATTTAAAAAAGAAAATCCAATTTTGATGCCAGATATTTACTTTTAATCGCAAATCGTTAATTTAGAAAATTTAGTATCTCAATAATTAAATATGAATTTAGCATATTATTATGAATACGTTTGAAATATATAATATCTGTAAAATTACCAATAAAAATGAATGTTTAAGTATCATACAAGAGAGGTCTAAAGTGTTTTACTCTATAAAATTTTAGTGAACCTCATTTTCATAAAGTCTTTACGAGGAAAATATAAAGATGACGAAATATTGTACATTCGTAAATTCACATCATAATATAAATGTAATACAATAAGACATAAACAGATAATGAATATGTTATTAAAATTGAATAGTCGAGGTCTATTCAAAAGTAGACGTCAGAAAGGGCTGTACAGAGCAAAACCGCTGCTACTCTCTTTGGAATTTTAAGAGTGCAACACCCGAATAGAGATTAAATTTATAATTTTTAATTAAGAACGTGCTCGAAAAAAGTGAAAGTATAGCTTTGCGGAGCTTCTGACACCCTATTAGCAAAGGGGCGTAAAGGTGTCTTTGGGGCGTCACGTAGACTATGTGCTCTCCGACTCGGTGCCAACGGGGTCGCGCGAGCCTAGTCACTGGAGGGCGCAACGCACAGGCTTCCATCCCCTGTTAACAGGTCCTACGCTATTGCACTCCCCTTTTTCAGCCACCTCCAGTCAAGTCTGCGTCCTGGGTTGCGAAATATTCTCTGCGTTTGAGGCAATTATGTACATTAGCTCAAGCGTCACTATTGCTTTAATTAAATTTCTCTATTTCCCTTTTACTCTCTGGGCTTGCTTTTGAAACGTTCCAATAGACTTCAGTTATTTGATCTTTGTCCATATCTCTGAGGGAACTAACTGGCTCTGATTTTAGTTTGCGAATTGAATTTCGAAATGCCGTAACTTGCAAGTGTAGTTAATTGCGGCTTTGATATTTTAGGAAAATCAGTTTTAACGTAGAGAATGCATTTGTTAAAAATTTTTTTTTTTAAATATGATAATATTAATCAAGCATGGCTTGCTAATCATGGAATTTGTATAACTTATTAATGAGGAGCGTACAACACTTTATAATACGATTATAATAAATTTAAAATATTTTATATATTTAACGTCACAGATAAATACGACAGTCTTATATAAAGTAAAGGGGAAAGATATACGTGTGGGTTAAAATCATAAAATCGTAAAATTAATAAATCATCGTAGAAGAAAGATTATAATAAATTTAATGTTGGTTCTGGTTGACGAATATTATTGAATATATCAGTAGTTGGCTCATCGTCGGGATCGAATTCAATATCTTCAAATTTTATCATTGATGAATGTCGTGGCATCCTTGGGGGCACACACGGAGGTGGTGCCATCAAAATAATTTCAATTTTTTCTTTAATTACTTTTAAGTCGTCATAGTCCGTGATGATATTAGCGCTTTCTCTCGCATACGTTATTATATCTCGAAGAATCTCATTAGAAATAAATACCTAATTAAATATTAATATAAAAATAGGAACAAACAATTAATTAAAACAAAAATAATATTAATAGATTTAACTGTTTATAATTATAAACTAGTTATATTGTGGGAAAAGGGAAATACTATTTAATGCATCAAAAAATGAAGGATTTATATTTTAAATTGATAATAATATATATCTAGAATACAGTTGTGAGTTTTTTAAATTAAATTAAAAATAATTTATGATATTTTCAGAAAATCTTGCGAATATCAGATGTACTATTTATGCATTAAAAGGGCTGCCTTTACAATATGAATATTTGACCAATAATTTTGCGAAAAATATCAGAAACGACAAAAATTTTAATTATTCGAAGATATTAAAAAGTAAAATCGATGAGAGTGAAAAATTTCAATTTTTTACTAGTTTAAAGGTCTAGAATAAATAAATTTTAATTAATAAAATTTTATAAAAATTTTTATGTCAAAACAGTAGATGAATATACGGCAATTTATAATTTCAGTCATGAAACATTAAAACTCAACAGTATAATATAACGTTTCTTTCAATATTTAAAACAATTTTAATTCTTTTTTTTCAAAAATATTAAAAAACAGATAGTTTTTTGCATGCGAAATAGTATTCCACCATTAAAAAAAATTAGTATTTTCTGACTAAGTTTTCTAGAAGTTTTATTGTTAAGTAAAATTAACTGCAACTCACCTGTTTTTCTTCAGAATTGGAATCTATTTTTTTTATTTTATCAGGGCATTCAGTATTTGACATCAAATTATCAGAGTCTTTTTGATAATTCTTCGGTACTATTATGAGAACTCTAAAATTATATATATATTGAATTTGAAAAAATTAAACACATTAATAATCAAGTATAAATTTAATTCACCTATTTGGTGAAGTATCTGTCATATCAAGTTCCTTAAAATCTTGAACGGTAGTAATAAATTCAGTCAAGACCCATCCATTTTTTAAGCATTCTGATGTCAGTATAAAGTGCTATGAATAGATACAAGGAAAATAATTAAATAATTATTTTATTAATAATTTTATTAATAATTTAATTAATAAAGTTGCTATAAATTACATGAAATATCATTATTACTCATTTATGTGATTAAGTATAAATATAATTTCAAATAATATTAAGTTCATTTAATATCTTTTACTCCTCTCATTATATTTTAAAACATTTAATTGATATAATTTTTATTTAAATAATATTTTTTACTACGAAAGTTAAATGAAAGTAGTTAAAAAATTAAAAAAATATATTTACCACAAAAAATTAATTATAAGATGAAAATATTTTGATTTAAAATATAATAACCGTTAAATTTATAATAAAGTTCCCATTAATAACTTACTCATTCATTTTTTGTATAATGTATACTATTATAAATTACTTAAGATACTTTACAAATATATAATTAGAAGTGAATTGCTACATTTATTTTTCGTGTTTAAGTTGTTTTTTACGTAAATTTAATGTATATTTCATAGGCATCAAAATATACCGTTACTGTTATACATAAATATATTCAAATGAATTTCTTATTAGTAATGAAATTTTATTTAATAACTAACAACATTTTATACCTCGAAAATTTGAATTTTTATTTTAGCTGGTAAATCCTTCAAATTTGTCTCTTTTTTTAATTTCCGTAATTTGTCACCCAACTCCGTATCACATAAAGAAACTTTTTCCAAAACTTCATGAAAATCAACTAAAGACCATCATAGAAAGTTATTTATTATTTTTTAAAAATAGTTTTTTATTCAATAATAACTTACTATGTATTATATTAAATATCTTAGAAATATACTGTCCCAAACATTTACATCTTTTCGAATCTATAGAATCTATTAATAATATACGAAATTTTATTTTACCACGAAAATAATTTCGTTGTTTAACTACATTCAAGCATTCTTCAGCAATATCTTCGATTTTTTTCTTTCCAACATTTATTTTCTATTATAATATAAGTAAATTAGAATATAAAATAGTTGATATAAGGAGCAAAATTGCAATTTTAAATTTCTATACAACCATTATAAAATTCGAAAAAGTGCATCGCAAAGCTTGTATTTCCTTATAGTAATCGATGTTTATTGTATTATTCATTGATTTTGATGATTTAGATCTTGTATCTTAAAAAAAACACATTTGTAATTGTCATCTTTAGATATTTAATTTATAAATTTATTTTCAAATATTTCACCTGATGAAATGATATCTATAACATGGGTTGGAATTATTCCACTACGTTGAAGACTTCGAGCATCTTTATCTGTTCTAGGAAAATCTGAAATTACCATAAATTTCTATATTATTTTATTCTCTTATTTTTATTTAGTATCCTACTTAAATATATCCATCCATCGCAGTTGTTTTTCATATAATTTATCAAAATCATCCTCAATTTTTCAACAATTACATTTGAATCTATTGTAGATACCTAAAAATATGTTATAATTGAAATAAAAGCCTTGAATAATTAAAGAATCGAATATAGTTACCAATCTTACGTCATCAATATTATCAATAATATCACTTAACGTTATTGTAGGAATATTCAATTTGTTCTCCAAGATTTTTGCCAACTCTAGGATATCTATTAAACATACTTATATCAAAATGATAATAAAATTTAAAGTTACTATTAAGTTACTATTAATAATACCAATTATTAATAATAAGTATTGATGTAACTATTACCAAATTCTGGTGATGCGAAAATAATAATTCTCGGTACATCAAGTCTTCGAGCTGCGTGACATAAACTTTGTTTTAAAAAAAGTATATGATCCTCCGGCCTTTTTATAAGCAACATTGTAGAAAGTTCCTATTTTTTTAAATATCTTATTAAAAATTGGAAAATATATTTTATTTTTAATATTTAATTTTTGTAGCATATAATTCATTAAAATATATTAATATGATTGATCTACAATAAAAAAAATAAATATATAGATCAAATGCAAAATATATGTGCTCAAATACAATCTAAAAAATTCTTAGTGAAAAATAAAGATAATAATAGAAAAAATAAAATAAAAAATGACGATATGGTAACCTATTTTATTTTTAATTATTATTAGCAATAAAAATATAAGAGAATTTAAAAAATTCTTGTTGTTTACAAGAATTAATAAACAATTATTCATTGTGTACATTTTATGTAACCTTAAGTATTCGATGTTTATATAATTTAATAATTTTTTTTTTATTTGACGTTTCAATGCACTTTATTAAATTAAAAAACTTTTGTGAAAATATTGAAATAAAAACAAATTTTTACATAATTTTTTTATTAAATATTTATCTAAATATTTTTATTAAATATATATCTTAAAAATTTTTTATTTAACAACATAAAATTAGATTCCTACATCAATTGTAAAATATAGAAATATTCTTATCTAAATTTTTACTACGTAAAATACAATAAAATAATAAATGTTAATTTAAATGTTGATTATTAATATATTTTAAACGGAATTTACTAATTAAACTCAACTATATTTCTGTTAGTGATAAAATAAAATAATAAAAGACAATTTAGAATCCGACTAATCGCTTGAATCCATAAATTGTCAAAAATCCATAAATGTATTCCTTTACTTTATTATATTTTAATTGCAGTGTATAATTGAAGATTAAATGGAAGATACAATATTTTATGGAATTAAAAAATATTCTCAGTTTCACTGAAAGGTAAACTAAATTTGAGATATGTATTAATAAAAATAATGTTATTACAATGTTTAAATTAAGATTATAATTATTTTTATATATAAGTGTCTGATAAAGAATTGAAATAATCGATGTACTTTTAAAGATGCAACGATCAACTACTATAAAAAAAATAAATAAATTATTAAGAAAGGAATGCATTATATATGTGATGAAAAAATTCACTTTTTAATATTTTATACATTAAAACTAATTCAACTTTTTTTAATTTAAAGTAAAATTAATTCTCATAATAAATTAAATAAATGATTCTTAATTTGTTTAATTTAAATTTTTTTTAATTCACGTTGGATAAGATTATTAAATATTGTGTTTTAACTTTTTGATTTTACATTTTATAATAACTTTTATAAAATTGTTAAATAACTAATTGACAAAATACTTTATCATTTTCGTTATTATATTAAACTCGTAGAATAAAAAAAAAATTATAACTTGATCTCTTAAAAATAAAAAAATTCATATAAGGATTATAAAATAATTGATTTTTGCTTTTCATAACAGCAAACGGAATTTATAAATTTTATTTCTATTTGTATAAAAAATTATATTAATTTTATGATTTATAATTTTATACATACTATTTATTATTAATAATTTTCTCAAAATAAAGAGTAGATATAAATACAATATATTGAATGAATTATATATATTGCAAATTTGTATGCTTATGGATATTTTATATTTTTAATAATTTGTTGATAATTATTTACCATAATTTAACTAAAGAACAAATGTTTTAAATTTATAATTTGTACATTTTTTAATGGTACAGTAACCTATAAATTAAAATAAAACATTTAATAATGATGATTTACACTTTGTATTTAAAAACAATTAACAATTATTTTACAAATTTACATTTGTATTATACAAAGTAATTTTTTTTATCAAATTTGAATGTATTGTGTAAATTTTATTTATAAGTACCTGAAATAATTCAAAAATTCGATGTTTTTCGAGGTAAGATGTAAATTGTTGTGAAAGTTTAATCATTTTCGTTGTACTCAATCTTTTAGCTTCTGTCATTTTTAATTACCTATTTTAACTAATGCCGTTAAAAAAAGTGTAGCCATATAAGTTATGCCTCAAAAAATATGTAAAATTCTTTCAATAATATATTTTTAGGTTTATGAAAATTGTGATTCCACTGTTTGAAATTATAAATAAAACAAATTTAATTTGATGAAATCTATTTTTAAAATTTTATATAGTACTTATTATTTCTAAATTATCTCTTTTTATTTTAAATATAAGACTATTATCATTATTAATCATATTATTTTTTAAAAAGTTTATGTTTTATGATAAATTATCACTTGAAAAACCAAAATCTACAAACATTAAAATAATAAGAATTAATGAACATATTTTTTATAATAAAATATTTTTAAATTACTATAATGAAAGTTATGATTATTGTCATTATTGTGTAATAATAATAATAAGAATAATAACAACAATAATAATTAAATAATATTTATTAAAATTGTATTATTTAAATTTGTGATGATAATAAACTTATTTAACTATATCTACTTAATTATTCGGGCCAAAAAGCAATGATTATAGATTATTATCGAAAAAATAGTTTTAGCATAGATGGTGTTACATCTTTTATACAATTATATAAATACATTACGTTATAAAGTATTAACTGACTTTATCATATTCAGTCGCAGTCATTCGCTTCAATAAGGGCAAGAAGCATCAGCTGTATTTCTATTCTTATCTTTCCCGCATGTTTCTTCAAAATGGCAACGAAGTACCTAAAACTCTTATTTAAGAACACTAACCAAGAACAGTTTTGCCATGCCGGGATTGCAGGCACTCGCTCGAGCAGCTGTTTTAAATTTTTAATTGTGCTTTATTGCAGACTACTTTTTGTGTCTAATTTGTATTTTTTATTGGCTCGTGGCACTCGAAACCGCAAGCTTAGGTTAATTTTTAGTATCAAAATAAAAATCTTAAAATATGTCGGATTTAGAGCAGAATATTGCAGATTTGGAAATTCAGGAAACGGGTAAAAAGAAATTAACTCATAAAGAAAAAAAAAAATTAAAAAAACAGCAAGAGTATGAAAAAACTATTGAAATGTTAACCAAAACGGGAAGTCAAGGACATAGTGAATTAGAATCAAATTTCACAGTTTCTCAAAGTGAAACACAAAAAAGTGGCCAACAATTAGAAAATGCTGTAGATATTAAAGTTGAAAATTTCAGTATCGCAGCAAAAGGTAAAGAACTATTCACTAATGCTACTCTTCTCATTGCACAAGGCAGACGATATGGTCTAGTGGGTCCAAATGGGTAAATAGTTTTACTTAAATTATTATTTTTTTTATTTATCTGCTTATAAAGATTAAATTTAATATTGCATTCTCTTTGTACTTAGACATGGAAAAACTACTTTATTACGTCATATTTCAAACAGAGCATTTAATATTCCACCAAATATCGATGTTCTTTATTGTGAACAAGAAGTTATAGCTGATAATACACCAGCAGTGGAAGTAGTTTTAAAAGCTGATGTTAAATGTAATGGATTATTACAAGAATGTAAAGAATTAGAAGAGAAAGTAGAACAAGGTGATGCTACAGTTGAGAGCAGATTATATAAAGTAAGATAATATTTTTATTTAAAGATATCATTTATATAATAATTATAAATTATTTATTTATAAATTATCTTTTAGGTTTATGAGGAATTAGAAGCTATAGAAGCTTATTCTGCAGAACCTAAAGCACGTAGAATCCTGGCTGGTTTAGGATTTAGTAAAGAGATGCAAGACAGAGCAACAAAGAACTTTTCTGGTGGTTGGCGTATGCGTGTTTCTTTAGCAAGAGCTTTATTTTTAGAACCTACTTTATTATTATTAGATGAACCAACCAATCATTTAGATTTAAATGCTGTTATTTGGTTGGATAATTATTTGCAAGGATGGAAAAAAACATTATTGGTTGTTTCTCACGATCAAAGTTTTTTAGACAATGTGTGCACAGATATTATACATTTAGATCAACAAAAATTATTTTATTACAAGGGTAATTATAGTATGTTCAAAAAAATGTATAATCAAAAATGCAAAGAAATGGTAAAAGCTTATGAACAACAAGAGAAACGCTTAAAAAGCTTAAAATCTCAAGGTCAGAGTAAGAAACAAGCAGAAAAAAAGCAAAAGGAGGCTTTGACACGAAAACAAGAGAAAAATAAGACAAAAATTCAAAAACAAGAAGATACTGGACCAACAGAATTATTACAAAAACCAAGAGAATATGTTGTTAAATTTAGTTTTCCAGATCCACCACCACTTCAACCTCCTATTTTGGGACTTCATAGTAATTTTAATACTTTTAATTATATTATACAGTATTTTCATTATAAATTAATTAAATTTACTTATAGATGTAACATTTGCTTATGAGGGTCAAAAACCTCTTTTAATTGATGCTGATTTTGGAATAGATTTAAATTCACGTATTGCTATTGTTGGTCCTAACGGTGTTGGTAAAACTACATTTTTGAAGTTATTAGTTGGTGAATTAACCCCAACAAAAGGAGAACTTATTAAGAATCATAGATTGGTAAGTTAAATTATAATTAAGTAGTAAAATTAAAAATTAATAATTTTTTATTATTCAGAGGATAGGAAGGTTTGATCAACATTCTGGAGAACATCTTACAGCTGAAGAAAGTCCAACTGAGTATTTAGTTCGCTTATTCGATCTTCCATATGAAAAAGCAAGAAAACAATTAGGAACTTTTGGTTTAAGCTCCCATGCACATACCATTAAGATGAAAGATCTTTCTGGAGGTCAAAAAGCAAGAGTTGCCATGGCTGAACTTTGCCTCAATGCACCTGATGTACTTGTTTTAGATGAACCTACAAATAATTTAGATATCGAATCTATTGATGCCTTAGGTGAAGCAATAACCAGATATAAAGGTGGTGTTGTTATAGTTTCTCACGACGAACGCCTTATTAGAAACACTGAGTGTTGTTTATATGTGATGGAATGCCAAACAATTTATGAATTTGATGTTGATTTTGATAAGTACAGAAAAGAATTACTGGAAAGTTTAGGAGAATGTATTAATAATCCAAGTATAGCAGCTAATGCTGCTATTGTTCAGTAATTTGTAAATGGAAAATATCTGTATTTATACATGAACTAAAACCAACTTTTGTCACATTGATTACACATTGGAAAAATTCACAATACAAAAAATTTTATATAAAATAATTTAATCTATATTTATAACAATAAATTTAAATGTAATATACAAACAATAATAATTTTCCATTGCAAATATTTATTTATTAATTTTAAATTAATAAATTAATGAAGAAATAAAAACAACCATGAAAATTTGAATTTCCATTTAAGAAAAAATATTTTTATATAAAACAAGAACTGAGAATTCAAATTTAACATATTTATAACTAAATAAAAATTAAATTTTTATCGAAATATAAATTATAATGTTTATTTACCCCTATTAAATCTTTTCAATTATAACTTTATTTATAAAAAAATTTCTTTAATTACAATTACAAGAGCAAAAAATGATGCATATATTTCATTGTTAAATAATATAATATTAGACAAAGTATAACATTCGCATATTGTAGAAGTAAAAGTAATATATTAAAATATTTTAAAAATACTCAAATTACTAGCAAAAAATATGCATAATTAAGCGAATGATATAAATGATTCAAATAAGACCCACATGTATGTACTACAGCGTTTTATGCTGAGAAAAATAGGGGAAAAAAAGAAGAGAATAGAATAAGAAGCAATTTTTAAAGCGATACAGTACTGATTATATTTTACAAATTGAGCTACTGATAATATTGTCCGCTATCGACAAATAGAATTCCCTCTTTCTCTCTCTCTCTCTCTCTCTCTCTCTCTCTCTTTCACTATCTGCCTATACATATTTATATATCTTTTCCTCTTCCCCCTCTCTATACAAGCTTTCTCTTTCTCCCTCAGCGCGCGCGCTGCCAAAAAGGGCAGATAAGTGATGCGAAAATTGTCAAGTTGCGCCAACCGCGAGCTGCTGTCGCCGTCGTTGTCGTTCTGTGCCGTTTTTGTTGTCGCTTTAGTGATGTCGAGTACGCTGGAGAACCAGATTTTAAATCTTCAGGAACGACTCAGAGCGGAGAATCAGCTGAGAGATAAAGACAAACAACAGGGCAATGAGATGCATCAACAACAGCCACAACAGCAACAACAATTACTTATGGCTAAACCTGCTGCAAATCCCTGTTTAAGCCCCGCTCTTACGAGACCCAAGCAACGTAAGTTTCTAAATATAGTCTCCACTAGTTGCAGTATTCACAAACTTTGTAGTGCAATAGGAAAGTTATTGCAAATTATGTACAGGTTATGTTGATCAATTTGTATATTTTAATACTGTCCACCCCCTCTCTTGTATGCACACGTACGTACTCACGATTAACTACCTATTACATAAAGTATCCATACTTGAATTTCCGGAAATTCTTAAACGTGCCCGGATGTCAAACATAGTTTAGGACGGTTTTTAGAATCTAATTCATGTGCTGAAATAGTAGATTTGACAAATTTTCGTAGAATTACTAATGTGAGTATTTTAGTTTAACTCGATATAATATTAAAATATGCATTTGTGAAGAAGCTACTAAAATTCTTGGTTTTTCTTTTGTAAAACAGTTGGTGATATGGGAACTCCCACGAGACCAAGAAGGCAGCTGGATCTGCCAGTTTCCCATATGATGCCATTCAAAAGACATGATGGTGAAGTTGAATCTAAATTGCAGGAAATTATGAAAATGAATGGTATCCTCAATATCAATGGCCAGAAATATCAAACAGATATGAAAGATCTGGAGCATTTAGGAGAACTTGGTAATGGTACTTGTGGACATGTTGTCAAAATGAGGCATAAGCCTAGTGGAGTTGTCATTGCTGTAAAACAAATGCGTCGATCAGGAAATGCAGATGAAAATAAAAGAATAATTATGGATTTAGATGTAGTTTTGAAATCACATGATTGCCCATATATTGTGCAATGCCTTGGATGTTTTATTACAGAATCTGATGTGTGGATTTGTATGGAATTGATGGTAACATGTTTAGATAAACTTTTGAAACGGAGCAGACAAGCAATACCTGAAGATTTTTTAGGGAAAGTGACAGTAGCAGTAAGTTCTGATTATTGATTATTATTTGACTTTGCTTACTAATATTTTTATATAATTAAATTTTTTTGTTTATAGTTTTAATATTAATTCTAAAAATAATATTGAAGAACAATTCTTAGTTATTTATTTTATTAAAACAGTAAGCAAGGTTTTGATATAGTTTAAATATGTATTATACGTTTGTAGCTAATTTAAGTCTTAATTTATCACAATAGACAGTAAAAGCTTTATCATATCTAAAAGAAAAACATGGAGTGATCCACAGAGATGTCAAACCCAGTAATATTCTTTTGGATGAAACTGGTGGAGTTAAACTGTGTGATTTTGGAATATCTGGTCGTTTAGTTGATAGTAAAGCAAAAACAAGAAGTGCTGGGTGTGCTGCATATATGGCGGTGCATAATTTATAATTATTATACTGTTCAAAAATATAATTTGATATTTCAACATTAAATTTTATTTTAGCCTGAAAGAATAGACCCACCAGATCCTACAAAACCTGATTATGATATTAGAGCAGATGTTTGGAGTCTAGGTATTACATTAGTAGAATTAGCCACTGGAGTATTTCCATACCGAGACTGCAAGACTGACTTTGAGGTAAATTCAGGATATCATTAAAACTATTTATTTTTCAAACTCATTATGAAGTATTTTATATATGTTGTTCATTATGTTTATTTATTATATTCCAACGAATGAATTTTTAATTAAAAATAACTTTCATCGTTTATTTTTATCCAGGTATTGAGTAGGGTGGTACAAGATGATCCTCCTTCTCTACCTTCTGATGCCCTATTTTCACCAGAATTTCAAAGTTTTGTAAGTTGTTGCCTTACAAAGAATTACAAACAGCGGCCAAAATATAATAAATTAATAGAACACCCATTTATTCGAAAATATGAAGCTCAACAAGATACAAACTCTTCAATTCTAACTTCTGGTTGCCAATGGTTTTATAGAGTCATGCAACAGCTTGAACCGAGGTGAGTAAAACAGAAATATTAAATAATATGTATTTTAAAAAGCTATGTTATGTAGAATTATTCCTTACATGCACGTATATAAACATACTTACATATGTATGTATATATGCATGCATGTGTACACGAATAGACAAATAAACGTATGTACGTATGTGTGTATGTCTTTTAAGTGTGCATTTATAGAAACATATTATCTCAAGTCTTTTAATTAAAAGCGTAAATTTTTCGAAAGTTCTATATTGACATTTTTTACATTTAATTGATTGTAAGCATTTAAAATAGTTAAGAATTATTAAATACATGGCATGATTGATCCCTGACTAATGTAGTAACGTTTGGTTTGGTCTGACTGTAATTCGGTATCACGTAACGTTATGCTAGTCATAATTAAAATTTTTAACGCATCAATTTATTATCTTTAGTCTTTGTTAGTGTTATAATAATTGTTTCTGTTTTTCATTTTTATATCTATATATAAACGTACATTTTTTCATATAAACTTCATTATTCATTATTACCAGGAATAGATAAACCCTTCAAATATTTTTACAATTTCCAATGCTACTGAACTCATTAGTATAATTCCAATTAAACGTTAGTGTGCGTATTAAATTGTGTTACAGCGTTGAGCTTGAGGGAGGCAGCGCGGCGTAGCATCCTCACTCCCTCCACCCTTGTTCTTCCCACTTACCATCACCAAAACCATTATCCCTCTGCAAAAACTGTCTCTAAAAATCCTGAAAAAATATTAAAGAAAACAACGAACAAAAAAAGAGAAACGTAGCAAAACACAAAAAGAGAAAGTACACCTCAAAAACGTCCAAAAAACTGTCCACTTTTCATTTCGAGTTATTTGGTTTGTGCACGCGCCTGTTACACACCCCACCCTCAACCCTCATTTATGGTAAGCATTCTTTTTTATTTATTTCAATATTCGTTTTTTACGTTTATCAGCATATTTGCAACGCATTAATATAAATATAAATAAAATATTGCGTCGTTTTTGTAGACTACTGATTCTTCCTAGATATGCATAAATCCTATATTTGCCGATATGAGGCTCTAGTTTTTGTGTATAGAAATTGTTATATTTTGATTGTTTGAACTCTCAGCATGACTTGTTTATTTATTATTACATGTATATTGTCATATAATTGCGCTACAGGATCTTCTTTCTTACTTCTACTGGTGTTGCATGATATTTAAAGCTAACATTTTAATTTCTAATAGTACTAATAATAACTATTGTCTATTAGTGTTACAGCATTAATTTTTCTGCTTTTAGCAGAAGTGTCAACCATAAAGTATTCAGGGCTAGACTATATTTTATACTTATGTTTATAAATAACATAAGTTCTATTTTACTTATCATTCTGGAAAATGACAATTATTTGAAAATATAATTTACCTTTTACTTTTTATGTTACATTACATGTTATAATATTTGAAATTTAGATATATAAATATACGTTAATTTTTTATTTATAAAAAAAAAGACATTAATATTGTAAAATTATAATAATTTTGTATTCTATGTCTTAATTTGAGACAAAAATATATTTTAAACTACGTAAAATATTTATATATATATATAATATAAATTTTGATTACAAACTGTTCGAAAATTGATTAAACAAAAAACTAGTTGTTTATGTATTTAGGCAAGTTCTGCTCTATTCAATATATTATCAATCAATACAATATACAATGATACGAAATATGTTTTGTACAATTTTAAAATTGTTTTTTAACAGCCTTTGTAAAATAAAATTATACAAATTTGAGTATAATTTTATTAATTGTTAATTATTTTGCATCAATTTCTAAATTAAAATTTAAGTACTTATAAATATAACATAATACATAAGTACAAATAAAACTTATTTTATAAAATATTTGTGACAGTACTTGTACAAAAACCACGATATGTATGGTTTATATTTGAACATTTAAAAAAATAGACTGGATGCCTATCTAAATAACATATTGCTCTTTGTGCGGGAATTTTGAACGTAAAATGCATGAACGCAATATCATTACTTACAAATCAAAACAAAAGTTTTTAGCAATTAAAAAAATAATTATTTAATTTTGTAAAAAAAATGAATTTTTTATCGTCTAGTCCTGACAACAAAGCATTGCTTCATACGAATTTCTGACATTTCTGAAATTGGTCGTTCTTCCTTGAATCATAAATTGAATCAGTTTCAGACTTCCAAGGACATCTCAGCGACCGTCAGGTCACATGTCTCTTAAGCAAACTGTGCATTTACGGAGTCAAAGTAATGTTAACAGCAGCGATATACCTACTTACTTGCGAAACAACAATAGTAACAGCAGCAGTAGTAGTAGCAACTACAACATGATCAACGTCAAAGATCAGAACTATACGATCGCATCGTCCCGTAATGCCATTGAAATCGGTGTTGGTTACGTGCCATACAGTCCTTACGCCTTTCGACGAAGAGACATGATTTTAAGACCATACTCACCCTCCTATAGACACGAAATCAACCGACTTCAGCTTCAGTCGAGCAACGGTTGCAAAACGGAGGATTGCAATAATAGCAGGCCTTATTCGCCATACCGTGCAGGTCAGAATCTCACGGACGCCGAGATGAGACCTTATTCACCCTATTGTGGTAGACGGTTCGAGGAAAGGGATAAGAGCCGGGAACGTTGGCAAAATGCCCCAAGGTCGCTCAGCCCCTTCGCTAGGGACTACTCACCTTGGAGACGCGAAAATGTTGATCCACCGATTATACAATTACCAAACGTAAACGAGAGGTACTCGTCGATTGTGCAACAACGACTAGGGCAGGTTCCAGCTGTGGCTCACATTCACACACAAGCCCAGAATGCTTATGCCAGTCCTATAGTTAGTCGCAAAAGGTACAAGGCAATTTTGTTTACTGTATGTTTATAAGCGCTAAAAAATTAATATTTCATCAAAATGTAAAAATTTACCTATTTCCGTATTATATAGAATGATAGAATGATATTGTAATTATCAGAGCTTGTGAAAACAATTCGGCTATTGAATTGCTACAATGTTTTGTTTTTTTACTTGCCTGTAGTTTATAATATCTTGCAGATATATTAATTATGAACTACTGAATATTTTTCATAATGCTTTATATATATATGTATGTATACCGTCGTTTATTGCAGTCTTCGTTTACTGCGGGCACATAATATGAACAGCTTTATTAATATAATATACTAAATTTATTAATGGGTAATTAAGTAACTACTTTTACTTTTAAAATATATTTTCATTAAATACATGCAGAAAAAGTTAAATAAGATTATATAAAGACGCTGTTTGAAATTAATTAGATCATAGTAAATTAAATATAATATATTAATTTTTCCATAACGGTATTTTAATTTTAATTTTAATTTACAGTTTGATGATTTTCTTTATTCTAAACCAGTTCTTTATATAATAAGTACAACAATTGTTATTTGCATTAAATTGAAATCAAAATATGTAATAAATTGTTGAGATATTTAATTCTAGGTAAAATGTAATTTTTAAGTTTTTGAAAAATTGTAATTTTATTCATAAAAACATGTATAAATTACAGATTTCCGTCTGAACCTCCTCCAGAAGGATCACACAGTTCAACCAGCCCTCAATTACTTATATCCCGTTTTGCGCACCAATTAAAACAAGAACCTCTCTCTAACGCTTCTCAAGTACAGTTAAACAGTAAAGAATCTGCGAAAAAACGTTTTGCTTCATATGTAAGACTCAGACTAGGTAGTGATCGCGAACCCTCTCCAGAACCACCACCAAGATTCAATCGAGGAGAATCTCCACTTCTTTTAAGAAGAAATTTGGGAGAGCAGGCTTCTCCCTTTTTTCCAAGGAGGTAAGAATTGTTTACCTTCATAAAATTATTTTTACTTTTTTATAGATTTATTGTTTTGTGAAGAAAAAAATCTACTTTCATTTTTAACGATCAGATATCAGTAAAGTTATACATCTTAATAACATACGGAAAACTATATTTTTTATTTATTTATTTATTATCATTATAATATTTTAGTTATTTAAATTTGAAAAATAGTAAGATTTAGAGAATATATTAAAAAACTACAGGGATTTAGCTAAATTTAAAATTTTCAAATACACAAAATATAAGTGGCTAGTATCGAGACTCACATTATACCTTTTTAAAACCGTTCCACTGTTACTTCGTACGTATTTATAATTGGTATTAAAAACAATAAACGTTTCCTTGATACCTGTTGGCATGGCCTTATCATCTGATTGTTTATACGGAAACAACCGTAAGACCAATTTTTCGAAAATCATCTATAGTAATTATAAATATAAAAATGACAAAATATAGTTTACGTATAGTTTAATTACTAAAATATTAGACATTTTTTTATTTAATTTTACAATTTAGTCTCACAAAAGAGGATTTTTTATTATTTAAATGATATAAGTTTACAACGAACCACATTTAGTAGTATTAACAAATATATATACTTTTATATCTTTGGTGAATTTACCTTAATATAAGAGAATAATAAGAGAAAACATTAATTAATTTAAAATAATAATTTGAAATGTTTTTAATTCAGTAAAAATGTTCTAAATGAATAATTTCAATAAGGTCTTAGACAATGTGACTACAGAATTAAACATTAATAAAATTATGCATTAAGTAAAATAATTTTTATTAAATTCAAAATTGAAGCAACAAAAGAAGAAAGTTTACTATTATCAACCGATTAAATATCACTGTTCTTCAGTGGTATATTAAGTAACTTATTTCGAATACAGCATTTTCTTTTTGAGAAAACCAACATTTTATAAAATTACATTACATAATATAACCAAATTATCATTAATTGCTGAGAAGCAGGTTAGAGATACGATCTGTTTTCACCTACAGGTATGTCTCGCCATCCCCGCCGGTTCCGCCCCCACGGCGACTCTCTGAAAGTAGTTCTGTACCAGGAAGTCCGCAACATCGATACTCACGTATGCATCACTACACGCCTGAACCTCAAAGAAAACCACCGCCTCCATAACACAGTGGCATTAGCGGGGCGATCCGGTCTTTTTTTTCACCCGTGCCATACTTGACCAAGACCGTGCAGACACAATTTCTGCAAAAAGCAAATGGTCAAACATTGTTCCCATAATTAAGTATTTCAAAAAAAGCGTAAAAGAGATTAAAACAAGGCGTCGTAAAACAGAGCGGTGTTCACATTTAAAAAATACTTCAGTAAAGAAGGGATAAATAACGACTATTAGGTACACAAGATGCCTGAGTCGCAATAACACTTACGTAAAAGAAAAACTTTTTATAATAACGCCTATAGATTATATAATGTTTTTATATAGATTTGAGTAAATTTCAGAAAATAATAATAATATATGTAAATTATCCATTTTCTTGCACAAGATACTTTTACATAGCCAGAGGGTACGTCAAAACTCTTACATCGGCGAAGTATGTAGATTTTCTTTTATTATTAATATGTAATTATAATATTAAAATACAATTTGATTCTAAACTTTTATATTGAGCTTGTTATGTTAATAACAAAAATAAGAAAAAACATTATTTGAAGTATATTAAAAAATTATCTAAGTCAGCAATACGAAATTTTATTGACAAAGAATTCACGTACTGATCGCGTAAACTGTTCCTAATTTATTATTTACGCGATTTTGTGTTTTGTATGCATGTAGAGTTCCAAATAAAAATTTTAAATTAGAAACTTAAGTAATTTTTGTACTTGCAATTCAAAATTGAATATCAAATTGTATCATTGTAAATTATCAGTTACAAATTATTGTGATTATTACAGTAACTTTATTTATTATTTATACACGCCTGGATAAACGTATATATATATATATATGTGTGCGTGTATATATATATATATATATATATATATATATACACAAATAATATATGTAATTTAAAAAAATTCGAACATATTTGCTCTTTTGAAATTAAATTTCAATTTTATGATGAAAAATTCAATTGCTGTACTTGCTTTACAGTATGGAGTAATTTAATACTCCATAATGCGTAGTCAAAGATAAAATTTTATTAACAATTATTGTGATGTAATGTAATGTGATGTGATGTGTGTGTCGGGTGTATGTGTGCACGCACAAGCGCTTGCACTGTGTATATATAGATGTACTAATATGTTTTTTATACAGGTAATTTTTATTTTCAAACAAAAGTGAATACTATTTTAAATAATCATAAACAAGTTTTGCGCATTTTTACGAGAAAAAATTGAATGATACGATAATCATTATATTTAAAACGCTAATATTTGGAGAAAATTTAGCTCATAAATCCTCTATAATTTAAATACTTTGAGATTAACCATATAAGCGATCTGAAAGACACTCGTGCAACTTCTTTTCTATAGCTTCATTTCAACAATAAAATATTGCCAGAGATAAGCTCCAATCTTCAAAGAGAGCACCGATTGTGCGTTAATGTTTTGTATAGTGATTAAAGCTAATTTTACACAAAATGTGTCCCATTTTAGCATTTAAGTTTTAATAGTGCAATGATTAAAAAATAAAAAGTAAAAAGAAATCGAATGTAAATCATTATAGGATTTTTAATTGTTAATATTATTTAATTATAAATATAGAATGACTGGTGTCTTTGAAGAGGGTATAAATGTACATTTAAATTCTGATTTTAAAAAATTTGTCTATGTTGTAATATATTTCAATATCAAGAGACGCACTCAGGGCTAGAATGTTGTAATTATTTTTTTTAATTTTGTAATATTCATATATTAACTATAATCAGTCTACACATATACCTTGCTCTTATTATGTGAATAAGAGTATTTGTTGCAATGTAAATAAACTTATATTTATACAAATCAAAACAATGTATATTTTTATTTCAACTAATATTGCAAATATTTACAGCTTTTGATATAATACATACAATTACTTGTATATTAATAATGCATCTTCTCTGGTATTGAAAATAAAATTTATAAAAATGATTAAATACTTTGATCTGGTAAAATAAAATACATAATCAAAATGTGAAAATCTGAATGATACATAATATAAAATTACCTAATGTGCGGTGTTTTCATAAATTTATACAAATTCATACACGTACGGCCGCGCGTGTGAGTTTATAGATATATACATGTACTATTTATTGTAAGTCGTAAAAATCATTTATATAAAATTTAATGAATTAAAATCAATGAATATTTGTTTTATATTGTGCATAACTTATGATTAATTTACAAGTAATCAATTTTGACATAAATAAATTTGATAAAGAAATTTCAATAATGAAATAAATGTTTAGAACTTGTAACCTTTTCTTTAATAGAAAAATACTTTTTTTTATACTTATAGGTTATTAATTATAAATCATTTATAATTTTTTAAATAAATTAATATTTTATGATTAATTTATCCTGGAAATCCTTTTAATGAAATATTTTAAGAATCTACAAGAATATTAAGAATTTAATGCACTACGGTTATTACATATTATTATTTTTTTTATGAACCTAAAAATAAGCATGACAAAATATACGTGTTATATATTTTACATTACAATTTTAAACTTAAACATAAAATAATCATAATTTTCTTACAAGCTTCTTTATTCGCTAAATATTCTAAATATTCTAAAAATTTTATAAGATGAAAAGCATTTAAAACTATAAATAATTTTTTTTCGAAACTATAGTTATCCCATCGTTTATTTTTAGAAAACGCATATTATATTTAAATAACTATACTTAACCTTATTCTTTTTGTCAATAATAAAAATTGGTAAGTATTCTGATTTTTATAAAAACATTTAATAATAGTGATATTCAATACAATTTCATAAAATATTTTTATTATTTACTTTAATTTATATGAATAAAAATATAAAAATTAATAAATTTCATTATTGAAACCTAAATGCAATTTGAGAAAAAATATATCGTCAATTTTTAATTCATTATCTAATTTATTACAGGACTATAAAGTTTCAAATCATATAAAATATAAACTATAATATTTTAATTTTTTGAACACAAATTAATGTAAAATATATATGTGTGTGTGTATGCGTGTATATATATGTATGCCATATTTGACTAATAAATTTACAATAATTTTAAAAATTAAGCTAAGAGAAATTTAACTACAGTAGAAAATTTGTAAATGATCTTCAATGTCATGCTGTTACATAATATTGTTAGTATACAATAGTTCGTATTTACTGTACTCCACATATGAAATAATTTTCTAATAATCATTAATTTTTCGAATATTATAAAATCAATAGCCTTTACTAGCAAAATCTTTTACGTATATTTAAATGAAAAAATATATTCCGCTGTTTTTCATCACTATTACACTTGTGATAAATATATAATATAATAAAAATAGATTAGGATACTTGCATGCTATCTTTATTTTCTATTTTTTAAATTCATATACGCTTAAATGTACACATACTTTTATTCTTTAAATATGTTGATTTTTTGCATAGTTTTCAAACTTTTCGATAATCTCAAGTAAGAATTAAGTAGTGATCATTACACATAGCTTTATATAAAAGCTTAGTATGACATGTAAACGGTCATATCGTCTAAACTACCAAATACACCGATAACAATCAATTATAACCGTAAAGATAAAACAAACGCATGGCAATTTTAAACGGCGTTTTGTCATAAGAAAAAGTAAATAAGGTTCAATTTAAAAGGCAACGCGAGAAAGCTTAGAAGCCATAAGAGAACATCCTGCACGTATATTTAATGAGATATTCTAAAATCATAAAAAAACATTTCTATAACATATAAAATCTAATCGAGGACTTTGCGTTGTTTTAACGATATTACATTCGCGACTACATTTATATTTTATCGTCGGATATTTCAACGCCGCGGCCAAAGCACATGAGTAACTTGGATTGCGCACATTTTCAAGCATCTATATTTTCCTCGTAGCGAGTGTATCAAAGTCGAAGGGCTACAAAATAAGCATCAATCTTGCGGGGCTGTTACTCTACTATTCGCTGTACAACTGATCCAATTTTTTTGGAGAAAGGACCTCCAAGCCTTTATGAACTAAGAAAGATTTTAGTACCGGAAATTGCATTTTACTCAAAGGTATTATACACATATCGATGCAAGCTTAAATAAATCGGATGAGTATGATTGTTATGAAAGCATAAAGAAGCTCATTCTGTATACACAGCTTTTGAGGGAAGTTTGGAGGAGAGCTGTAAGACGGATCGGCCCGGTCCAGAAATCCAGTTCAGCGTATCTATGTGAGAGCGAATCGCGGGAGCAATCAATATGGCCTCCAGTCACAGTGGAGTTCACATAAGCGTAGGAGAGCCGTGGTGAAAATCGCTTAGATTGTTACACATTATTAATATCCAGAATAGCCGGCACGAGTTGAAATTTTTCTGACGACGATAACCTAGACGAGCGTTTTTAGCCTTAACCTCGATCTTTTTCTGATACTTATAATATACACTCAACTCGTGCCTTTAGTTTAGTTAACTTAGCCAAAGACTCTGAATTCTGAATTTAGAAGATCGGAAGTTGCTGGCAGGGGTGATTTACTTATCATCGTATCTTTGATTTCGATCAGAGTTCATCTGAAAACGATGATTTTTTTGGTATTTAGAATGTTTCTATATGTATATTTAGCAATAAATTTTGTGTTAATTATTAAAAGGAATTTTTATAAACTAGAACTGAAAAGTATTTGAAACAATTTAAGTAGAATGTAAATTATACCAAATAATTTATTTTTGCTGTTTTTTATATTTTCTTATTTTAAAGTAAGCTGATAATCATGTATTTACAAATAATAATTATATTATAGTGAAGGTAAAGTAAATAAAGTTTATTTACCTTTAAGGCAGTGTCTATAAACTAAACATATAAATTTAAAAATGCATGGAAGTATTTATAACAAATAAGTTCAATGAATAAATATGTAAACAATTAAAATTTACTGATTTGAATTAAATAATATTTCTCTTGATGGCAAAATTGAAAATTATATATATCAAAAGTTTTCAGTAGAATATGAAAAATCTTAATTTATAGACAATTCTTAACCTACTCATATTTTTTCTTTTATTGGTATAATAATTTTAATTAATCTTACAGCTTTTAAATATTCTCACTATTTTGTTAAGTTAAATATAACAATTTATACTTTATTATATATATAAATATAAAAAATGATAAATCTAAATTTTAACTAATTTTTAAGTTTTAGATAAAATATTTCAATATTGAACACCAAAAAATGACCTTATAAATTTTTACAGAATCTTGAAAGCAGTTGACTTATAATAAATTAAATAATTATAAAATCATGTCTAAGTCAGAAAGTATGGAAACTAACACAGTCAAAGAATCTCAAAAAGAAGACAATGAAGATGAAGATATTTCTAACAAAGATGAATTGAACATTCAGCAAATTCTTGAAAGTATGACTAATGAATTTAATAAAACTACAAAAAAAGTTATGGACACTAAAAAAACAATCAATAAATCTGAGCAGTTAGTACGTAAACAGGAAAAATCCCAGATTAAAGTTACAGAAGACAATTCAAAAATAACAAAAACACCTAATTCTTCAAATAATATTGAGGAAGAAATTAAAATTATAAAAGAAAATGTTCCTGATCAAAAGTCTGAGAAGTCAACAAAAGATGAAATGTCCAAACAAGAAACTGCTAATAAAAAAGATAATAATATTCCAAGAATTGTATTGACATTTAGAACTATTGATGAAAATACAGACAATGGTAAAAAAACTAAGATTTCTAGTTGCGCATCAAATTTATCTTTAGTACCAGATGAACTTGTTAAATGTGATCAAATTGGTGGAGTGTCTGTGAAAATTGACGAGGTTTGTGATGAAACGAATAAATCAGATACTTGTAAGACACAAAATACTATAAAACCCAACAAATTATCAGACACAAATGTAGAAAGCAATATACAACAAAATGGTGAGGAAAAGAACTTACAAACCAAAAAATCTTCTCAAGAAAGTGTAGAAACAAAATTAGATCCGGATTCTAAAAACCCGAAAAAAAGTAATAGTTCACTTGTTAATAATTCTTCAGAAAAATTGGAATCATCAGTATCTGATACTAAAAAAAATAAACAAAAACGACTTAGAGAATTAAGGTTTTAATAAAATTATATTTTATTTGTAAAGCTAATAATCAATAATTATTAACAACTTAATTAATTTTATATAAATTTTTCTATGTTAATTGTTTTAGTGATGAAGCAGGATTGAAACGATCTGCTAGACGATTATCAAAAGAATCATTGAAAAGTACAGTTTTAGAAAGTGCAATGGCAAGAAAAGAAAAATCTAATTATACAGAAGAAAATACTAAAAGAAAATATAATAGACCTGGTCGACCTAAAAAATTGATTTCAGATAAAAAAGATACTCTACCAAAATTAAATCCTTTAGATCCCTCAAAAATAGTTTCATCAAAAAAAGATACTCTACCTAAATTAAATCCCTTGGATCCATCAAGGTTTGCTGCAGATAAAAGAGATACTCTACCTAAATTAAGTCCATTAGATCCTTCAAAAAATATAATAATAGATAATGATATAAATTGTGTAAACTTAGATGATATTCGAAAATCTAATAAATATGAAGGAATGCCAAAATTAACCCCAATAATAAAAAATTGTGAAATTCTTCAACCAAATTTTAACGAAGAAAGTAATACTAATGATTCCTTAAAAGATGAATCATTTTTGAAAAATGTAGATGAATCTTTTTTAAAACCTATTTCAATAAAATCAAAGAAAGAAAAAGGTCGACTTAAAAGCAATAGTACTGCTAGAAAAATAATAAAAGCAGGAATTTTCGAAGGTATATTTAATTCATTTTAAAAATGATTTTATCAGTTTTTATTTATAATATGTATTTTAAAATATATTTAATATAAATAAACCTAAAAACTTATTATAGTTAAGTAAAATTCAATATTAGTTTCACTAATATTTCGATATAAAATTTATTAATTTTTATAAATATTTTTGAAATTTAATTTTTAATTAATTTAACATTTATTCTTAATCTTATCTTATTTTTAGATAGCTTATCCCCTGAAACTGAATTGGAAAATTCTATGAAAGATGTCATAATAGAAGGTTTGTATAAAATGCTTAACTTTCATTGTTCATATTATAAAATTATTTAACGTTCGTTATTATTTATATTAGAAAACTTAATACCTGCAAAAAGAGCACGTAGAAGTATGATTCCTAGTCCAAACACAGCTGAAGGTCAGGCATCCAAACCTGAGTCAACAGCTATTTTAAGTAAAATGCGCAATGATAAGAGTACAACTAAGGTAAAATTAGTAAAAAAATTTTAAATCTCATAAAAAATTGTATTTTAATAGTTTAATGTTATCCAATATCTGTTAAAATAAATTAGAATAATAGAATAGTATTGAAAAATATTCTGAAATCATAATTGAAAATTAAATAATAAAATAACAGTTTATATTTATAATATTTACATACATAATAATTACAGAAGAAATATTTTTTATATTTAGAAACTAGAATCTATGCAGTGTTTGTGTGAAGTGCCATCACAATTATTTGTGACAATCACAAGTGCTGAAGCACCATTATATTGTACAGCATTAGATTCCGTTGATAATCGAATAATTGGTTGTTGCAATGAAGTTGATCACGACGATGTAGCTATGCGGCGACCTAGTACAAGAATTCCTTTCATCATATTATGTCGTATGCATAAAGAAAGATTAATTAGGCATAATTGTTGTCCGACCTGTGGATTATTTTGTTCTCAGGGTAAATTCGTACATTGTTCTAATGGTCACCAATATCATCGTGATTGTGAGATGTATTTTGCTAAAAAGCCATTATGTCCACATTGTGGTTGTTATGGTCTTTCCTTTGATGTTATTATCACTATGACTGGAAAACGAAAGTCTGTTTATGTTCCATCACGCAAGCAGTTTTCGAAGGAACCTACAGCTAAAATAAGTTTGCCTGGAACAGGTGATAACACAAAACTTGCTGAGCAGCAGCCACTTAAAAAAAAATGTAACGAACCACTTATTAGTCCAGAGATAATTAATATTCCTAAACAAACTAATACAAACCCAGAAAAGCTGGAACGTTACACTACTATGAGTTTATATAACGCAGTAAAGAATGACGATTTACAAAAATTAGTAAATGTTTTAGGTAATTGTTAATATGCTATTTTATTTATGAAATAACAAATTTTTATAAAATATTAACAATATAAAATTTAATATTTAACGAGTAAGTTATAAATACTCTAAAATCGGCTTTAATATTAATGAAATTTTGTTAAAATATTTCAATATGTATTATAAATTTAAAGCTAATTTTAAAAAAAGTTATCAATTTTTTAAATACATAAGAAAAAATCGTACATATGCAATTATTGTTTTTTTATATTAAATATTTTAAAAAAATGCTCTTACTGTTTTACAAATATATATTTTTAATTTATGTAGCCTGTGGTTTCAATGCTAATCATTCATTCCGTGAGCAAGCTCATAGAACTTGCCTACATGTAGCTGCTGCTAAAGGCTTTTTAGGATGTGTGCACGTTCTTGTGCAAGCTGGTGCTCAGTTGGATGTTTTAGATAGAAATCAACTATCTCCATTAATGTTAGCTGCAACTAACGGTAGAACCGACATAGTTAGATATTTGATGAGAATAGGGGCTGATGTGACTTTGAAAGGTGAAGATGGAATGACTGCTTTACACATGGCTGCAAAATTTGGTCATTTAGATGTTTGTAAAATGATTTTAAATGAATGTAAAGTACCTAGAACATTAGTAGGTAATTATTGACCACTGATTTATTTAAATTTATCAATTTTTTTTACTAAAAACAAAAAATACTTACATTCTTTCAAATACAATAGATTCGGTAGATGATGGTGGATGGACAAGTTTAATATGGGCATGTGAATTTTGCCATGCTGATGTAGCTCAATATTTACTTGATAATAAATGCGATCCACTTATAAGAGATGCCGAGCAAAATATAGCACTTCATTGGAGCGCTTTTAGTGGTAGTTCCGAAATTACAGAACTACTTTTAAACTTAGGTTGTGACGTTAACGCAGTGAATGTTCACGGCGATACCCCATTGTAATAAACTTATACATATTAAAAAATTATTGATTTCCATGTTTATAAATATTTTTATTATTTGTGACATGTGGTTCAAACTTACAGGCACATAGCATCGCGACAAGACCAATACAATGTTAGTATTTTATTATTATCAAGAGGTGCTAAAGTTGGAGAAGTAAACGCAATAGGAGAAACAGCTATAGATTGCTGTACTGAAAATGGAGATACAATGAATGCACTTCAATTGAATTTTAAAGTAAACCAACAATCTGAGCACATTTTAGAAAGAACAATTAAAATATTAACAAAGTAATTGTTTAATAAATAAATAAAACATTTGCTGCTTTCTTAATCTTTTGATGAAAATAAGTATTTGTTATTATTAAATTATTTTAGTGATATTTCTCGAGGAAAAGAAATGAATCCTGTCCAGTGTGTAAATGGTTTTGATGCAGAAGACAAACCTACCGATTTTGTATATGTTACAGAAAATTGTTTTACAAGTAGTATAAATGTTGATCGCACAATAACGTCCTTACAATCTTGCCGTTGTGAAGATAATTGTAGTTCAGACAAATGTCTTTGCGGTAATATAAGTTTACGTTGTTGGTATGATGATGAAGGAAAACTTGTGTCTGAATTTAATTATGCTGGTATATAATATATTTATACATATATAAATTTATTTCAGTATTAAAAAAAAATTTATATGTATATATAATATATTTAATAAACTTTCAGATCCACCAATGTTATTTGAGTGTAATCCAGCATGTGACTGTAATAAAATAACATGTAACAATCGTGTAGTACAGCACGGTTTAACACAAAGATTTCAACTTTTTAGAACAATAGGAAAAGGTTGGGGCTTGAGAACTCTTCGACACATTCTTAAGGGTACATATGTCTGTGAATATGTTGGTGAAATAATATCAGATTCTGAGGCAGATCATAGAGAAGATGATTCTTATCTTTTTGATTTAGATAATAGAGTAAGTAATAAATTTGTATTATAGACTTAGTTTAGGAATTGGATAAGAAAAAAATATGCATAATATTTTCTTGATCATTTAGGATGGCGAAACGTACTGTATCGATGCAAGACGCTATGGAAATTTAGCTCGATTTATCAATCATTCTTGTGCGCCTAATTTATTACCAGTAAGAGTTTTTATTGAACACCAAGATCTTCATTTTCCTCGAATAGCATTTTTTGCTAATAGGGATATTGATGCAGATGAAGAGTTGGGGTATGTGGTAAAGATATTTTATTTTATCTTTATTAAATATATTTTTTCATGTATATTAATCAGTACTTTAATATTTTTAATATTTTTGTAGATTTGACTATGGTGAGAAATTTTGGATAATAAAATGCAAATCTTTCACATGTACTTGTGGTGCAGAAAATTGTAGATATTCTGATAAGACAATACAAATTACATTGGACACATATCGTAAAAAAATTCAGCACGAAGAAACAATTCCAACAGTTCAAACTTCAACAGCAGAAAACAATTAGATATCGCGATTGTGTTATAGTCATACCCTGACATAGTAGACTAATTTTGTCTAAACTATTTATAATTTATTAGTGTACATTTTTATTTTGGGAAGAAACAATAGTAATATTAAAAAGTAGTTAATTTTGAAAAACTTAAATATTGTTTAAGCTGTGTTCAATGATTTTAATATTTTATTGTGAGGCTTAAAACAACTAATGTTCAAACTGATACACTGAATTAATTTTGACGTACTTGTATCTTGTATTTTTATCCTGCATTTAAGTTGTAATTATAAAACATACTTGAGGAAGTATTTTTATATGATGCTTTCTAACAAGTACATATTAAACGTCTTCGTAGTATTTATTAAAAATTTTAGTAAAAACAATTTAATATATAAAAACTATGTAAGTGTGCTATAAATTGTTACAAGAAATATAAAATTTGTACAAAATTTTCTATAAATAACTAAACCAATTCATGGCACATTAATTTTTAAATGATGAAAATCTTTAATTAAAACGTACTCTCTAATGTGCCACTTTAATATTCACTACGTAATAAAAACATGAATAGTATTTGTAACTGATTATAAGTAATTGTAATTTGATATAGGAAATGTTTTCAAATCTGTGTTCATGTTAAATTTAGAATTAAAAGTTATTTATGAAAAGAATTTTCATATAATTAAAAGGACAAACAAAAATTATTTATTAATTTATTTATTGAGAAGAAATATATTTTTATTTCACAATTTATTATTTTTAATAAAAATATATGATCTTAATAATCACAGTATATCATGCTGATGTAATTCTATATTAATATATTACTATTATTTTTGTTAGAATTATAAAAAAAATTAGGAATATGAAATATGTATGTTTATGTTTCATTAATTAAAAAAGTTTGATCCATTCACAATAATATTATCAGCTTAATATTTGATTTTATACATCATGATATTCATAAAAATGTAACGCTTACAATTGCAAAATTTTTTTGTGGTGCTAATAGTATGCAATGTATTAGGTGTTTTCTGTACAGAATTATTTTTGCTTAAATCTCACGTAATTATGAGAAAGAACCATGTATGTTTTATGTGATTGTACAGTGTTTTCAATGATTTATTTTTGACAATAATTATGTCAAAAAATGTTTTTAGTTTTAATTTATGTTTCCATTGTCTGTAGATTAAGATTATACTTTTTTCTACAAATGATAAATTTTGTATAATAAAAGTTTCAAGATTTCTTCACATTGTTTTAATAAATTATTGTTTCTAATTTTTATTTACTATTACATAAAGGTATAAAATTTGTATTAAGTGAACATATCTTCAAGTAATACATTTTTTTCATTTATCAAAATTTTAGTAACTTAATAATAAAATTTAAGGAATATAAATATGAAAAAATAAAATTTAAATTAAAAAATATTTTTTTAAAATGAAAAATTTTGTGCATACAATTTTAGAGGCAACCATAGGGAAATTATTTGGAAAGGATATTACATGTAGAGAACCAGTTCATCGATGTGACCCTTATCAACCAGGTGTATTAGTGGAATTGGGATGTACTGCCTATAGAGTACGTTTTTATAAATAATTAAACATTTAAAAATTTAAAAGATATATTTACATTGCGAATATAAGTACTATATTATCATAAATTATTATTATTATGGTTATTCCACTGAAGTTTTACCTTTTCTTTTAAAAAATCAAAGTTTTTTTGTTTTAAATTTTATTAGATTTATTTTTTATTTTATTTTTTTAAAACTGAAGTTTTGTAAATTTTAACTATACTAAACTCAATAAGTTGTGTATTTTTTCGAAATTATTATTTTAAAGTTTTTTCATATATTGATATAAATGTTTGTCAATGCAATAACTACATGTAAGTATATACGTTTATTAAATGTTATTAGATAAATGGTACAATATTTATTATTGAATCTTTGAACCGTACCTATTTCAAATAAATTTAGAAAGCAGTAGATGTCACAGATTGACAATTCCGCAGTTCATCCAAGTTTTGAAGAGGATCTAATATTACTTATAAATAATACACCCCAAATAATATTCTCTTAAATTTTAGACATGAAGTCTTATTAAATTTATTATAAATAATCTTAATTTTATCGTATTTTAAATTTATCTAACGTGAAATCTATCGTATTTCGAATTTCTATATAATGGACAGAATTAAGGTAATTTTAACCTTACAAATAATGAATGTAATTTATCTTTATTGAGTCCTAAATTTGTTATAATTAAGAAAATTCTTAAAATTTATTTATAAATATAAATTTGAACAAAATATTCTTAAATTATTATTATGACAATACCGAGTTTGTTTTTAAAGTACTTTTAAACATTATATTTAATATTTGTTTAAAAGTTGTTCAAGAAATTTTTGATGCCTTGTGGTCTTTGTGCAGCAATTCCAATAATGAAATCTAGCGAAGAAAAGCCTGTATCAGTTTCTGATGTTAGTGATAATATAAATCTTAAACAACCATCTGATATAGGTCCTTATTACAGGCCTCCAACTCGACGGTAAAGAACAAGTAATTTGTTTAATCAACATAATAAAAAAGTTTAAAATGATTTTGTTAAATATTTTTCTAATCTTAAGATAATTGTCTTATAATTTATTTTATTCATAATCAACATATTGCGTAGATTAAAAATCTTTCAAAAGAATTAAAAATAATATTTATTTTATATTAATATAAAATATCTATATATGTACAAATATAATTTTAAATTTACATTTTGTAATTTAAAATAAATGTATTTAAAGACCATATAAAAGTTATTTTAAGGAATACTTCAATTAACCTTTTAAAATAAATTAAATATCTTAGTGTTGTACAAGAAAATTCAGAGCCAAATCGATTGGAGCAACAGATATCTATTTTAAGGAGATCAATACAAGACAAAATTAAAATGGTTGCAGATTATAAAAATTCTGTGACAAATACAATTGATATTGGATATGCACACACTAAAAGTACAGCTATTATAATTTAAATATGTTTTATCTGACACAATACAATTTTTATTTAAATGTTTCATCACAGATACTTTAGACTACTTAAGAGAAGAAACAAATGTATTGCCTCGGTTTGGTGCAGTTGGAATTGGTGGCTTATCTGGATTAATATTAGGCTTAAGAGGTGGAAAATTAAAAAAAATAGTATATTCTAGTACCGGTGCACTTATTGTTACATCTATTTGTTATCCAAATGAGTCTAAAGAAGGTTTAAAATTTATAAAATATTATTTCAACATTGGATTTAACTTCTTACGCGGTGGTAAGACGTTTTCAAATTAAAAACTAAATAAAAATATAATATACTATATGTCTTTAATTTTGTTTAGATTTAAAAAAAATTATTATTATTGTTATCTTTATTATTTAGTTATTAAATAAATAAGTTTGCATGTAAAATAAAAACTTGATTATTTGTTCTTTATAGTTAAACCTGAAGAAAATGATCAAGAAGTATCTGTGTCAGAGTTACAAAATACTAGTTTTTCTAAAATACCAGATGTGGTTAGCAATTTAAGTTTTGGTACAATATTCAATAAATTGGCAAAGGCATATAATGATTTTGCAGCGGTAAGAACATTATTGCATTCTTAACAATTTTCCTTATTTTCTAAAAATATTTTCTTTGATAACATATTACTCAATTCATTATAAGAAATACACTAATATTTTAATTCAATAATACTTCAATTTTTATTGAAAAATTTGTAAAAAATAAAACTCTTAAAAATATTAATTTATTTTTCAATATAATTATCAGAATTAAAAAAAAACTTGAATTAATGACTACATTTATAGAAACTGTACAAAAGGATTTTTTTATTAGAAAAATTTTGTAAGTGTTGAGCTTTAATTATCTTAAATAATTAAAAAAAAATATTTTTCTTTTCAATTTTAATTTTTAATATTACTTTTTTTTTAACATTACTTATTAAATTTTGTTTCAATCTAGACTCCTGAACCACCTGGTGAAAAAAAGTCAAAAGAAAGTTAACAATATTAAATATCTTGCATAATAATAAAGACATTAATGCAGTTATATTACTATCATCATAATAAATAGTTTACATTTGCTTGTGTTATAAACAAATTTTAAAATGTACAAAAAATTACTAAAATGCTCAAAATAAATAAAAGAATACAAAGTATTCATGCATAATTTATTACATCCACTGTATTTATGTATATAAACAATTATTAAATTCTATTTACTATTAATATTCTTCGCTATTATCAGCAAAAATCTAAGCGAATAATAAAGTTAATATTGAAAAGCATAATTAATTATTCTTTCGATTAAACATTAAATATAGCATGGCAAATTCATTAAATGAATTTAAATACAAGTCCATATAAAGAAAATCTATAGAAAAAATTAACAAACCTAATACCTTGTAAGTCTTTAATAGATTTCATTAATTTTGAAACTTAAATATAAGTAAATGTCATTTAATATTTCAAATAAATATTGACTAAATATTTAAAATATGGATTTAAAATTAATATTAAATTTAAACTATTTATAAGTTGAAAACATTAATTAATTAAATAAATTTTTAAACTTACAGGTACAAAAAGCTTAATGATTATATGTATTTATATGTATTGTTTATATATAATAAATTTTAAAATAAATTAAATATTCCGTAATATTTTCAGAAGCTTGTAAAATAAAAAATTAATATAATATATTCAAGAAACAAATGATACAATATTCTATCAAATGTTACTTTAAGATCAATCATTTATTGTTGTAAACATCTATTTTGAACTTCCTTGAACATATATTTTTATATTCAAAAAAATGTTTTGAAATATTTATGGTTTTGATTAATTATTTTATCAATGTCAATCCGTTTATAGAATACATTTCGTCATATTTTGTAGAATAATTTTCGATATGACACTAATTGTTTCCAGATTCAATGAAAATTTATTCTTAAATAAAAACAGAATAGCTAACAATATATAATAATAATAATTTAATTAGTAAAAGAAAATTTTATATGTCAAATATAAAAATTAATTCATACCTTAATACAATTTTACCAATGCATTAATCAAGGTATTGGTCAATAATATAAAATTATTTTAAGAGATAAATAATTTTTATGTCAAATTTGACATTTTTTAAATATAATATGTATACTGTATACTCAATTTATAAAATTAATTTAATTAATAATAAAATTGATCAATGCAAAAAGTTTTTCTATCATAAAATTTTAATATAATTATAATTAATTTAAATAACTATTTATTTAGAGCAAAACTTATATTTAAGTATATATTGAACCGGAACTTATTTTTTTATCTGACAATGATTGTACCAAATATGAGAAAATTTCAAAAACTTTTTTTATATTTAATTTTTTAAATAAAAATTTTTGATTGATTTTGCAGAAATATTTATACAACATTTTGTAACAGCAGTTACACTTTATAATTTTTTATTATGAAACCATAGAGTATTTCTTTTATATTTACCTCAGGGATTTAAATTATAGTTTTTTCAATCCCTGCAGGTTAACGTATCATTTTAATTTATAAAATTAAAGTTTATTTTGATAACTTATAGAAATTATATAGTGTAGCGTTGTATTGTCAAAAAAACAAATCTCTCGTGTAACATACTTAAAACTTTTCTAAATTGTCTTTCCTTTACATTCAATCGTTAATAATTACATTATAACATTTATAAATAATATAGAATAACACAAAATAAAATTTAGAATTAAATCGGTATTTTTATTTCATTGTAAACTATAAATTAACTATTAGATATTTTTTAGATATTTTTTAAATAATAAAAATTTATGAATTTTAATTCCTGAAATTATTCTAATGTAATGCCATAATAATATAACATCGAAATATCTCAAAATTCATTTAATCTTCAAAAGTATATGTAAATATATAACCATTTGTTGAGAATTTTTTAAGTTTGAAAAATAAATGGTAGAAAAACTTTTTTTATTTTTCATTAAATAATTTTATTACAAATTAAAATGGTATAATATTCATTTTATAAATACGCGTGTTTATTTTTAAAACAAATATCTAAAATATATAAAATAAAATATAGATTGATTCCTATAGTTAAATAATTCTGTAATATACGGCCGCTTTCAATAGAAATATGTGAGTTAAAAAATACTATTAGAAAAGTTTTTAATTTATTTTTATATTTTAATGGAAATATTTCATAAAGAATTGTTTTATTATTATAAAGACTTAAAAAAATATATGATCAATTAAATTATAGTATACTAAACATAATCAAAATACTTAAATTTTATTAAATAAACTTTTTTATATTCTAAAAAATGTTTAGAATACTATATAGTTTTAGTTAATTAATATAAATGTTTATATTTTGAGAAAATTTATAAATTATTTAATTTCTTATATATTTAAATATTAAGATTAATTGACATTTCATTTCATGTGATTCAATTTATCTTAACGTGGGAGTATTTGCTTAAGAAATTATCTTTTCTAGAGTACAGTTATGGTTTCAAAAATTAATAAAATACAGGAAAGTAAATTGCAGTCTCTCCCCCTCTTTTGTCACTTTCGATTTTTTATATTTGCTTGATATGTATTAAACAAATTTTATACTTATGTAATAGTTATAAATACATTTTAACTAATGTAATAGTTATAAATACATTTATATTATATACGTTATGACAGTATTTATATTAATAAATAAAATTATTTATCGCAAATTTCATCAAAATAGAATTTTAATATATTTTACTTATATTATTGTTATATTTAAAATTATATGATATAAAAAAACTATTGATTTCAAAAACCATTTTAATTTTACTTTCGGGAAAATATTAATTAAAAAGAAGAGTTTAAATATTTTAATTTTGTATATATAAATGTGTAATGAATATAGTATGATAATTTCTGGCGAAGGTTGTACAAATTTACTTCATTTATATATATTATTTTTATTATATAGATTATTTAAGATACAATTTATAAAAATAAATTTTAGGAATTATTATAACCAACATAATTTAAGATAAATAAATTCCTAATTTTAGTTAATTGAAACACTTACAGTTAATAAAAATTAAAATTTTATTATAAATAAAATATAATTTTAATGTCAAATTAAAATAAAATAAAATTTATTTACGTTTACATAATATAAGTAAAAAAAATTGTTTTTATTTATTACTCAAATGAACATTCATTATTTAGAACCAATAAAATATGAATAAAATAGTATTATAGACTCACTCTACATGTAAGTATTTACTCCCTAAAGGCATTTGCATAAAAAGAAATAGAAACAAGGACAATGTGTACATATATAATTGATAATAACATAGATATAAGAATAGTGCATTTTACTTTAAAAAATGTGAGTTTTTATATTTCTTAATAACTATTGACTATCTACTACTTGTACATTATTCTTTGTAGCTATTTTATATATTTTCTCTGAAAATAATTAGGTTTTGGTTTTACGATAAGAGCGACGTCAAATAATTTTACATAAAGCGTGTTTTACATAATCATTTTATATCAAATTTAATCACATCATGTCATTCATATTAAAAATTCATATTACTATATAAATATTAATTATAATAGCTTATAAATTGTAAATTTTTTTCATTTAATAACAAATAAGTATTTATTATAGTTACTAATATGGATTTTTTAATTTACAGAAATAGTTCGAGTCATAATGTTAAAATAAAGTTATAAAAAATTAACAAATTTAATATTATAATAAGTTTGTTAAATTATTGTAACATTTAAAATGTAAATTGGTTAAAAAAAGAGAAGAAATGAAGTTCATTATAAATTATTTTATATTATATTAATTATTGATTTTTTTAACAAAAGAATTTTTGTCTCTAATGTATATGTACAAATATTCCAAAATTAAAAATATTCTAAAATTAGAAAAAATTGCACTTAATGACCATTTCTTATTTGTACACAATACTGTTACAAAATTTAATGTAAAATTTAATGTAAAATTAAATCTGAAAATATTTTTCTTGATATTAAAAATTATTTTTTTTGCATTAGCTTGATTATTTTCTAATCGTAGAATTATACAATCGTAGAATTAAACATTTGTCTATATTTGTATACTTTATAAGCTTTGAATACTGTTTAAGATAATTTTTAGAGTTTTATAAATGTTTTTATATTTAAAAACCATTATAGGAACCAAAGAAAATGCACTGAATGAATATTCTATTTTTATGGTGAAATATATTGTAATATTTTAATTATACGCAATCTATGATAGGTAACGAATAGTTTAAAGAAAAAAATTCAAATATCATTTTATTTTTATTAGTATTTATGTAACAGCCTATATTTTTGGCATTATCAAGTAATGATAACAAATTTAGTTAATGCAAAAGCTTCATAAAATAAAAAAGTATATACAATTGTAGAATTACTCTTATATCATTGCTTAGATTTAGGCCTAGAGCCTTCCAGCCTCGTATTCATAGACTATGTAAGTATTTCGGCCATTTTTATCCCAATGTTATAAAAGCCAATGGTTATGCAAAAGCATGCAATGCTTATTTTACTGTACAAGCTCTAGCTGTAGTTATCTCATATCTTGTTTTCTTGCATTATATTTATATATATATATATATATATATATATAAGCATTTCCTAAATCTTACATGTGCACTATACTAACCATCACACAATCGATGACAACCACCTAGTTTAAAGGATACACCAAAAATTTCGTGCAAGTGCATTCATGCTGTAACTTATTGATATTATTCATATGAAGCTGCAGATCAGCTACACGAAATATCAATTGATTGTTTGAGCGGATAATTGTACAGCTTTCTTACATTTTGTGAATTTATGCATCCGTATAAAGCCGCACGCATTTTCTTCGCGCATAATAAACGTCTAAGCAGTGCTGCCGCTCGAAGTTCATGCGCGCGCATGTATATAGCGGCATGCTAAGGATCTCTTTCTCGCTCCCATTTTAACGAGCTTGGTATCTTTGTCGGTTATATCGAAGAGCGCAAACGACGTATATTCAAAGTAAGTTAGATATGTACAGTGGTGCAAAATCAGACGTGTACGGATAAAAAGATACAAGGTCACGTGCGCGGGGCGAATTTCGATAAGGAAGCAGGGTGACGTCCGTGAAAATTCGCTGCATACAATAATAAAAGTTTTTCGCGCGCGGTAGAAAAGTAACAGTATCGCTTGTCGTGTCCCTCACTCGTTAATGTGTACACGCGTTTTCATCTACAATTCAACGTCAGGAGCAGGGGGCTACGCTTGCCGCAATGTCTACTAGCAAGAATTGCGTTTCGTAAAAGTGAGAGAACAGAGAAAAATAAGTTTTCCGCTATTGCAAGGACGCCATCTCGATTTTCTTCCCCTTCTCGAGTTCAATACTCGTCAGGGTTTGCAGTTTTCTTGGAGAACAGAGGGAATTTACAGACCCTCGAGGAAAGTCACAAGAATTTACAAGACAACGATATGACGGATCATACGAAAATGTAAGTAATGTTTGCTAATGCTTTTAAGATGGTTTTTTTCTAATAATGCAGTTTACATTAAACATGACGTAAATGAAAACAACCTTACACGTCTAAAGAGGTATTGAAGATACTCGGCGAATGAGAACTAAGTCGCCGCTGATCGATTTTTGGCTTTTCTCCCGCCCGCGTGCGAGGCATTCTTTTACATCCACGACATGTACTGCTTGTCTTTTCATCCCCCTTGTTTTATATCTTATTATGTCTTACGAAGTCGCCTAACAACTGCTCTCATCAGGGTCATTTAATAACGCATATTCGTTTTTCCTTTAGATCATTCATTCATCTATTATATACATTACGATGATTTTATCAACTCGATTGTGTACCAACACAATTTTGAAACTATGTAGGTCCAGTGGATTGTATCGAGAAACTTATTAATATCAATTTGTTCTATATGAAGAAACTTGAGAAAGCTTCTGGTCTTACAATTTCCCTTAGTGGTTATTATTAAATAATATGTCAATTAGTTTCGCGTAAAAGAGATCTACAAATTAGAAACGTATTCGACGAATCAACGTCAGTTAAATGGATATTTTCTTTTAATTACAAAGGGCTCTTGCACATAAGTAAGAAACTTGTGATTTTGAGGTTAGTTTTCTTACTATCTACATAACATACAGCTGTTCAAATAAATGTATGCACGAGCCAAATAGCGTTTTTCAATTTGTGTACTTGGTGCGTAATTTTTTTTGGCCTCTGATTTAAAAAGCTATTGATATAAAGCACTATTAATTTACACATTAATTTTTCATTAGTTTAAACTATATGGAGATAGAAAATACTATCTCCTTCTCGGTTACGGCAAACTTTTGGCCAAAGTTATTCGTACGCATTTTAATGCTCTCTTTCTGTCTTTGAATAAGAGAGAACGTCACATATATTGGTTCATATGCGTTTGATAATGTCAAGTAAGCTAGATACAATAAGC
Organism: Platyscapa corneri; assembly: GCA_018907185.1. Lineage (NCBI taxonomy): Eukaryota > Metazoa > Arthropoda > Insecta > Hymenoptera > Agaonidae > Platyscapa > Platyscapa corneri. The sequence goes on from JACCHW010000004.1 coordinate 3,027,490, forward strand.
GACTAAAAAAACGAGAGAGAGAGAGGGAGAAAGAGGAGAGGCAGAAGTAATAATTTCGTCAACGACCTTTTCAGAAATGAAAAGTAGGACGTTTGGAAAAATGTGGGAACACTAAAAAAATATTACCGTCGTATACAAAAAAATATATGAATGATTAAAATGATTACTTAAAAAAAATTCCTTTTTTTATATTAAAAATATTTCACGTTTCTTGTGGAAACTAGAAAAACTTTATAAATTTTGACAAATTGTATTTATATAGTATAGTTTTGTTTCAATTACATGCACAGCAATTTTAACTAATACTTTTTTATTTTATCAAAGCTAAATTTTAATTAGATTTCAATTTAAAGGATAAAATTTGATTGTTACTTCAATACAAAAGTAAAATCTAAAGATCTGTTAAAATTTTTAGTGTTAAATTTACATTACTTTGAATTAATTTATGTACACGCACGAAAGTTTTTTGAATTTCTTTGAAAATCTTCTATATTGTTTTCTCTTAATATGCAGTTAAAATTTTAAAATGAAAATTTTTCTAATGATATATAATGTCTAAAATATACAAAATTCATAACTTTATTTTACAAAGTTGAAAACGATGAAGTTTACCCTTTTTATAAAAAGTAAATGCGAAAATATTAGTTAGAAGTAGTTCAAATACAAATGAAAATCAATAAGTTAATTAAAAATTTAGTTAATAAATCATGTCAAAAATTGATGGAATCAACAGAATTTCCAAATGAACGTAATTAAATAATAACTCGTGGGGGATGATATAGGCCAAATATTAAATATTGATCATTTCTATGTACCACAATTATTCTCATAGAATACTGTTTTACGGAAGTAATATCAGAAAAAAAGCGAAAGGTAAAAACAAAGAAACAGTAAAAAAAAAACAAAAAACGAGATTAAGAGCGAATGGTAAGATCCCGTAAAGTCGTCTTATGGTTGATCTGCGCAGTACCACTCCTTTGAGAAAAGTATGAATAGATATTGTTTAAGTTCTAATTAGAAATATATTTATAATATAATATTTTTAATGAATATATTTTTAGAATATTCAAATGTTAATCAATTTTTTTTAAAGAGTAAAATCAATAAAAAGCGTATTGTATAATTTAAAAAGTGAACTGTTTAAAACCAATGTGGTTACTTTTTACAAAAAGAATTAACAAGATTCTTCCGCTAGTAATTTATAATTAATATATTATTAATATATACTTTGATATTAATGCTCTTTAAATGGTCAATAGCATTATTAATAAATATAAATGGATAGATATGAAATTTGAGTCAAAATATACTAATAATTTGTATTGATTTTAACTTGAAATATCTAGTACATAACGTGCATTTGAAATTATTAAAAATGTTCTCATTAAATAACGATTTCAACTTAAAGACTTATTATTAAGTTAATATTACATTACGTTTATATAATATAACGTAATATATAAATTAGTAACTTATATTATTTAACGTATTTTTCCACACACACATATATATATATATATATACTTTTATTTTTGAGTTCTAAAAAATTTTTTTATCTATTTCTTTATAGAAATCACGATAATAATTCTGTAAATAGATATTTTAAAAAATTGAAAATAATTGATGATAGATTTTTGTAATTATTTGCAACGTCTTTAGATTAATGCAAATTTATATCTATAATTAAAAATCTTAAATTAAGAGTTAGGATATATAATTAGGTTTCTTAGTAAAACTGAGCAATAAGACAGATAAATATACATTTATTAGAATGTTATTGTCTATTGCTTTTTTTTTATTATAAAAATGTATAGTTTTGTTTCTGTGTAGCCGCATTAAAGCCAAACGATGACATAGCGAAATCGATGAGATATAGTATTCATTTTTTTGCAACTTCCGTACATGCGACAATGTAAACGTTTGCCAAGAAACAACTATTCTACTTTCCTGTTGCAATTATTATTACTTTTCATACACTAAAAAAAATACGAAAAATTATTATTTTTCTATTTTAAGTTAAACTGAAAATTTAGCTTTTATTTTGTAACTTCCTATTTGAAAACGTTGAAGAACGATATAAAATAGAGCTTTTTTTCGAAATTAACAAAGTTTATTGATGAATGCATTAGAATTATCTAAAGCATTTAAAAACATCAATCTTCTATAATTAATAAAAAATTTAGTTAATACGTATTTCAACATTGAAAAACAAAAAATAAATTATTGATATTATTGATTAGTTATATGCTAGCAACTGTCTTTGTAAATAGTTATTAGTAAGACATTTGGAAATCTGCATAACAAATGTTACTTTAAATAGTATGAATTAGTGTGTGGGGAGGGAGGTGTGAGGGTGAGTAAGCGTATATGTGTAAATATATATAAAGTGAAACGAGACAGTGGTTTACAAGGTAGCAATGTATTTGAGCAAGTGGCTAAATTTTTTTTTTTATTTTTAGGTTGTCGAATTTCAGCGCTGAGTATACATAGTCTCGGCCAGCGCCGAAAATGCAAAATTTTACCATTTAGACCAATAAATTTTACATATTGTCATCATTAAAATTCTAAATAGTAAATATTTATTTAAGTTTTATAACTACTGAAAATAATTTTATTTATTTTATTATATATATATATATATATATATATATAATTCCATTTAAACACTTTTTAACTTTTATTTTCTTCCAATAGATTAAAAATAACCTTCTGATTAAATTACATTTACAGGAAATTATATGTATATATTCAATATACATTTTTGTAATTTAAAATTTAAGTACATTATTTTTTTAGAAAAATTTTAATAAATCATTTTACTATATATGATCTTTTGTTACGATCTTATTTTCTGTAATAAAAAAAAATTAATTAAATATGTTTGTCAAAAAATCATTATTTGTTAAATATATATATTTTTTTTTTAAACTATATTCGATAATACATATTATTATTATTAATCAATTTTCACAGATATCTTCTAAGCATCATAGTTAACTTAAAATATTTACAGAAATAAATTTAGTATATTACATAAAGTATTCGTATTAATTAATAAACCTAAAATAAATTAGTTATATTCATTTTTTAGTGAGTTTAAAAAAATCTTATGCATTTCAGTATATATAAATATAATGTCATAATAAATCTAAGATAATTACTTGTTTGGTCACAATATTAATTGTTTAATAAAAAGTGCATTGTTTTAAAATAAAACAATTTGATCATAATTATTGTTTCAACAATTTATACAAGTTTTTAGCAACTTAATATAAAAATTTATTGTAGAATCTTTTATTACAAATATTTTTTTCTAATTACAATAGTTGCTAATAAAATAAAATTAAAATTTATTAGAAACGATGTAATTATTTAATTGTTAAGTAATTATATATAAAAAAATTTTTTAATCGAATATTTTTTAATTGAAAAGAAAAATTATATTTAATTCATTTAAACTCTAATTCTTTTTTTTATCAATTCATTTTAGAATTAAATAAAGAAAATTACTAAATACGTATATTTTTACAAAATTTAAGAATTCATTTTAGAAAAAACTTGCATTCGAATTACATTTTATCTTTGGACATGTTTAGTTATATCTTCGTCTCGTTTGAATTGAATATAAAACTCCATAATTTAAAATTTTTCTTTCAATTTTGATGAAATTCTTTGATAAGTCAAATTCATATAATCACTTGTTGAATGAATGATACACTATAACAAATATTAGGAAACACGTGTGAAATTCTATAATTATAAATCAAGTTGTACTATTTTCTCCAATTTATAGATTAAATTTTTAAATACGTTTTTATATTATTATATACATTTTATTAAGTTTTTAATATTAAGAAAAAACATTATTCTATGTTCGTTGATTATTTCTTTAACTAACAAAAGATCAAGTAAAGTTTTATAACAGATATGATCGAATAAGGTTATGGTATACAAGTAGTGTTTAGAAAAAAAATGCATAAAAAATGTATAAATGAATGATAAAAGTGATAAAATTTGGTGAGACATAAAGAGATAGTGACCGATGCAGATAACAGTGGGAGAAAGAGAGATGTAGAATAATAGAAGGTTGTCGAAAAAGCTCTTAATGGAAGAACGAAAGCGTACTTTCGCTTTCGGTCCTGGGCGAAAAGAGCATCTAATCGATCTTGGGTCGAGCAGGGAGAACGAGTGGCACGCGGGCCATGCGAATAACTGCAGAACATGAAAATGTCGCAGGAAATCCAGGTCGGCTTTGTATCGATCCCCCTTCCGCTCGTGCAACTTCGAGGTCCGTTGAGGAATCGACTCACGTTTTTTACTCTTACGTACATTTTAAAAATCGTTATTCAACATTTGGTGAATTAAGCTAACGAAACAAAGATAGTGCCCGCTTTGATTAACTAATTTGCAACAGTATTACTTTTTAAATATCGCCTGGTCGATATTCTTCCTGCTTACTGTCGCGTTAGGATGCATTTTACTTTCTATGGTTCCTTCAGATATTTTATTTTAATATTTACTTTTGCGCGTGCAATATTATTTGTTATTTTATATCTAAGAATGACAAATAATGTTAAAAATATCGTTCAGTGATCAACTATAATTCCCGTTTTATACGTACTTTAATTGTCCGAAACTATTTAATAACGACATTCACATTTCTAATAGTTTCATTCATAAGTATTTCAAATTATCATTCTCATTCGCGATACTTGTATAACAATTTATCTAATTTTCTACGATCAATAATTTATTTGATTTTATTTTTATCGGTTTGAGGTACTTAGATATTTCTTAGTGATTAGTTATTATAAGCGTAATATTAAAAACCAACATTAATACTCTATAGCGACTTACAAAGTAAAAATACATTTACAAGTGGCTAAAATCTGTACGTTAATGATTTTTAATAACATTCCATGTACGTTTTACGAGAACTGATAAAACGCTACTTAAATAATTTATAACTGTTTGAGCATAAGCCTATTATAGATTATGCCTGCATGTAACCTCTTGTGTAAAATGAGATATATTTGTTTCGTAAGCTTTTAAATATAGTTTCATTATAATTCTAAATATTTTGTTTGTATTAACATTTTTTCAATAAAGATTTTTTAGTAAAATGCGCTTGAAAAATAAACATTATTTTTAAGCTTTAACATATGAGAAATATTTATGCTGGTTTATCTGCTAGAATACTCATAAAATATTTCAATACCTAACTTAAATTAATTAAGTTTGATAGTGATAAATATAATTAAATTAAAAAAAACTTATTAAGTTACATTTGCTCTATATAAATTTTCTTCAAAATAAACCAAAATTCATAGTTCTATTTTATATTTGAACGGTGCCGTGGAAATGAATAGAAGTACTCTCTACTTCGTATCACTATTGTTTTATTAAACTTGTTTTGTTCTATCAGTTAATGTAAGTATTTTGTGCGCCCATTGTAAATTAAAAATTTGTTATTCATCAAACCAAAGAGACTGTTCACTTAAAATACTGTTTAAATAAAAGCCTTATTCGAATAAAACTTTTTGATATATAAATAAAGATCTAATTACTATTTTGATTAAAAAATATATCATTCTTGCTGATATCTGATTTGTGTATACAGATATAAATAAATGGTCGGCAACAATTGATGCTAAATACATTTTTTCACATTAATATGCTTTCGTATATTCAAAAGTTAACAAATTTAATTATTGTATGCCCTGGCTACAAGTATGTCTAATCTATAGCATGAAATAGCATATTTATCGTCTTTTTAAATATTAAGCAAGTGTTGCACAAATTCTACAACTATTCTATCATCTTCAGTTTTTGTGGTTGCAGAGAACATTGAAATGATATATATATGTTTCTTTTCAGTTCTCTGTTTCATTAAACATTTTTTTTTATTGTTGTATTAAGCGTTAGATAATATATCAAACAGTTGGGCATTAGCTCGACCCTCCCCCCATCAAATTCCAAAATACATGCGCGTTATGTTTACATCGTGTATAGGAGTATATCGATTATAAAAGCTCCTTGTAGGTAAAGTAGAAGAATGAAGACAGAGGATAATGAGAAAACTGATTATACACACCTCGATAAATTATTGCGTGTACAAATTCGTATGGTCTTTGTTTATCCAACATAGTGTAAATTTACAGACGTTAAAGTTTCCGTATCTAATTTATATTATAAGTTACAACGAAGTAAAACAAACTTCAAGATTAAGAGAAAAAAGAGAGATTGATAAATTATGAGGAAATTTATAATTGTGAAAATTTTGTCCATTTATAATCCTGAAAAACTAATGTTTATGGAAATTGTTTATTGTTTTTAAACTTTCTACAGAACAATAGATCATAATCATTACAATGGAAGATATTTTTAATTTATGATTATACATACATATATTTCAAGATTTGAAACTTTATCGTTTTTTACTCTATGAATAAAAATTGCAGAATCTGTACAATTATTGAGCACATATCGAAACTGAAAATAATTAATGCATATCTTTTTAAAGTTCTTCCATTTAAGTTAATTTCAATAACATTATTGTACTTTAACTTAATCATTAATATGTTCACAATACGTAACTTCTGCTGAAAACAGATGTTTGATATTTCTATAGATAATCATAACTCCCATCTAATTAATTTTGAAATTTTTGCATATTCTACACAACAGTCGCGCTTATATATTAAATATTGTATTAAAATATTCACGTTTCAAACAAACAAATAGATAGATCTACTTTTCTCTATTTATTGTTAATAATTAAGTTATCATGCCGATATTCGTTAATTTAAAAAAGTTTAAGAGAAAATTTTGAAGCAAAAACCAGTACGTGTGTGAGATAGAAAATTTCAATTTCTGATTGTTAAAGGGAGAACAGATGATGCAGATGTTTCCTATGTTTAAGGAAAAAGTTAGCACGAAACCAATTATACTGTGACTATAAAATCGTGAATGTATGAAGTCGAGACTCGACTCTGTGCTAACGTTGTGCATCATTTATATGTCGTAACTAAGATTCTAGGACACGTTGGTGTATAGACTACTGGTTTATTTTATTTCTAAAATATAATTTGTACTTGCATATCTTTTTTACATTAAAAAAAGTATTGAACTCCAGAATATATTTATGTATAAAAGAATACACTGTTCTCTAGACTTGAGATGAAATCTCATATTTAAGCATTTAATTTGGTCCTTAAATACTTACGAACACTTGATTCCCCGACGTTCTTGCTTGCATCTCTCATAGCCTCTCGTGTATTGCTATTTTTTTTTGTAATGCTTGAACTGTCTTTTCATTATTGCTTTTGCTATTGCTGTTCTTATTGATTCTTCGTTTGCTGTCAATGTGTGGCATGTTTTGATCCGGTAATATTTTATTGCAAATCTCGGACTCGTATCGTTAATTATATGCAGAAATGTTTAAGTATAAACGTACTAAAACTTTTAAATACATTAAATTTTAATTTTACAGTAAGCAAATTAATCTAACAAGTTAACAAAATACTAAATTGTATTAGTTTCCGCGAATCGTACTTTACATTCCAAAATATTTTTTAAGCTTTCCAACAATTACAAATACCATTGGATTGCAAAATCTACGATTCAACATAATCAAAAATTAGCTTGAAGCATCATAAATAACTTGAGTATTAAGAAAAGAACAATGCATTCGAGAGAAAAGGAAAGTGAAAACTAGCAGAATAGCGCAAGATAACGGTGGAGCTTACGGCAGCGACTGACTGCTCCAGATTACGCGTGCTGGTAAAAAAGGCGCCTGCCACGTAAGGAATATGAATTCGCGGAACTAGTACGGAGGGCGTCTCTGAATCGTATACACATACGAACACTAACCGGCGGTCAGCAACTTTCCAGATAAGGCACGTTTCTCTTGAATTAGGCCCCAGTGATACGTTTTACCAGTCCCACATGCATACGCATGTAAGCAGTCGTGCCTCGAAATAGGAAAACACGAAGCGCGTACGAATGTAGAAATTACTTGTAGCCTGATGTTCCAGTAGTTGTGAGCAGCACCTTGCAGTGTTGATAGATACACTAGAGACGAGATTCCCTAGAAGATTGCTGCAAAGAGCCAAAGTTTCATCGTTGTGGCCTAAGGGACACAGTGTGTCGCATTTTTTCTTTAATCGGGCTGAACGATCTGCTGTCGGGCTCAAGTTGTAGAGCTCGTAAAGGAATCATAAAGGGGGTTGTGGGTAGCGTTACGTTGCACAAGGGCGTTGCACGGATCCAAGCGCTTGAGCTCTAAAGTCTTCGTTATAGACTTCGCGAATAAAGCCGCTGGTCCCGAGGGTTAAAACGTTCTGTCATAAGGCAGAGAAAAAATTGCTTTTGATTTTTAAATGCCCAGTCTTCGCTTTATCTACTTTCAAATATTAGTAACTTTTAGAGCTGGAATTGACCGAGATATTTTTTAACCATAAAACTGTTAAGACGGGAGTACCGTATTGAAATGAAAGCATTTAAATATAAATATTATATATAGTAATACGGAAAGGATGATATAAATAAGCAATACCAACAAGTGACAAAATTACAAAAATTTACTTAAAAATCTCTTAAAACTATTTGAAGACATACCCAAGAATCATATGAAAAAATAAATATAATAAATCATTGTATTTAACTATACTTATGCTTCGGATCTTCTGTTGTATTGATCATATTATCAATTTCATAAAGTTATTGAATATATTTTAGCGATTTATTGTTATACAGCAATATTATCACGACAGTTCATCAACGACTGTTTGGTGACTTGTACCTGGTAGAGCTTGTATTAGATGTAACGAATGACGCTTATAACTGAAATAGTGACCTCAATAAATATTTGAGAGTCATTAAATCATTTTCGATGTAGAATTATAATTGAATAGTAGTTATCAAATGTTATCGCCAGTGAAAGAATGAAAATCTAACGTCGTAGTATGAATAACGATGAAGTATATTACGAAAACATATTTTGGTTTAAATAACGATTGAATAAATTTAAAATGTATTGATTGTCGTTTTTTTAACGGTTGATTAATTTTTCAAACTCTTATAGTAACTTTATCCAGTGCTATCGTTAAAAATTTTTATAAGAAATATTTATTCTCCGTCGATTATATTTTTATTATAAAAACGATAATTTTTCCGAATAAAATATTTTAACACCACTGTTGGTCGAAATATATTGTTAATTTTTTACAATTACGTTAGTATTTGAAAAACTCATCGGTTGAACGCGAAAGCCAATAAAATTCAGACGAGTACTGCAGAGCTTCAATTCCATATTCTTGTCTAACCACAATGATTCATAAAAATATATTCATAGAATAATATTCCTAGTATTTACATTATTTTATTGCATATTTTCTATTTTTGTTACCACAGCATAATGTTAAAGAAGAATAGAGTGCAAAAGAAACAGTTGGGGAGAAGAGAGAAACAATTGGTTGTATATACTATACAAACAACTTAATTATTTATTACGATTGTGTAGTACACATACAAAACAATTGGCTCGATGATGCAGCGGCTACGCGTATAATGCAGGAATAAAGGCACGCAACTTGTCGCAAATGCCGAAAGGAGGAATGCGCGCTCTTGTCTGCTCGTAAAAATAGTGCGCGAGACGAAAATTTACTTACATCTTATGTTGTTTAACAATAGTGGCGATGACCAAGACGCCAGAATTTTTAATTATGTGTATTGATTCATTAGAAAAATCATGAGATGATAAATTTCTCTAAATTAATTGTTTTATTCAATTAATTCAATTCTGCATGAGTTATCATGTGGACGTTTAATAACTTACTTTCGAGCCAAAAACATATCATTTTATCTGTTGATTCTTTAAATCCGAATCTTAGGATTTGATGATTGAGACTTATATATTCTCATTATATTATTGTATGCTTAAAGTTAAATAAGTAGGGTGCAGCTTGCATATTGTTCTAAAAATGAAACGATACTATTGTTAAAATTGATAAAATATTCTTAGCGTATTCGGTACGAGGTAAATACCTTCAGGAATCTAAATAAAAATAAAAAATTTAACTAAGTAAGTAAAATTTAATTCGTGATTAATTTAAGTCATTATTCTAATGTTTATCAGAATTTCTTGAAAATAACGAATCAGAATCATTATTGAATCATATTTCAGAAAAATTTTTATACAGAATTTCTTAAAATAAGATTAAATAATTGTAACATTAAAGCTAGAGAATTGAGTCTTTAATTATATATTATAACTACCACATGCTATCTTTATTTATTTGACAAATATGTATAAAATAGCAAAATTAATGTAACTCATCGGTCTCCATAATTTTTGGAAATCGGTAAATTGTAACTAGACATTTTCAAATTTTACATACGCAAAAATATTAATTAAAATTCATGTATTATATTCTTTAATTTCAGAATTTTATTTATGGTACTATATTATATTTCTATATGTTTGAGTTTATAAATGAGATGAAATAATCACAATAGAACGAATCAATATAGTAAAATACCATTGTTACAAGCTTAAAGCATTATTATGCACGTGTAATGCTCGCACCTCATGATCTACGATTTCATGCACGTAGATGCCGATCAGACAAGCACTAAAATTAAATTTCAGTACTAAACAGCAATCAATTTGGAATTAAGATTATAGGTAAAAAAATATTGGCATACATAAATAAAAACAAACAATACATTTTATTCTAATTACATAAATTATTTTAAACATATTTTATTTTTATATAAACATGAAGAATAATAAAAAACGATCATAATCGTAGCATGGCTTGTATGCTCTTCCTTCTTCAACTAAACTAAGAATATATGTGCAACAATATATTCAACACGTATCCTAGCGCCGTCGTAATGAAAAATTTTGGTGCAATTCAACCCTTTAAATTTACCCACGTATTAGTCCTGATTATAAAGAAATTCAACCTTATTTATTATCATTATAAAGAGTATTATATAATAAAGATTTTATTTATCAATTTTATAAATATAATGATTATTAGTTTTTATTAATCCTTCTATTAAATAATTCATATCCATAATTTCAATAATTCTACATTTGTTTTCAACAATGTAATTTAATTTAAAGAAATATTTCTGCTTAAATGTAAGTATTTGATTTAATATCTTAGAGTATTTTAGAGATATTTAGAATACCCTAGGAATATTTCTTTCAAAGAATTATTTTAATTTGAGCTTTTGATAAATCGAATCGAAAATTTATAAAATCATTCAGATATGTATACTGAAAATTAAATTTTTTCAATTAAATAAATGTTGATATTTTTCGCTGTTATGTTAGTATTTATATTAGATTTATATTTAAATTTGTTACTGTAAATATTTTTATGAATAAAATAGAGCAATAATTAAAATATATTTGTTCCATATATTAATAGTGTTCCAGTATAGTGTTAATTTCGACTTATTGTATTCTAATTGGTTTAATTTAAGTACATAAATCAAAGTAATAATATTTTCGGATCGGTGGTAAATATATAACTTAAATAAAATTTGTTTTAAAACTTTATTATTATTAACTAAAGTTTATGCATTATTACTGTAATATAAAACCAATTATTTCACAAGTTATTAACTGTACGTGTAAACTTATAAAGAATTATATTTATACAGTCAATCTTCATTTCCAGACATTTGCAAAATATTTGATGTTTACGATGCACTGGTTGTAGTACTTTATAGTTTTAAAGTGTGAATTCATGAAAATATGATAAATAATACTTGCAGATATATGTACATTAACAATAATGACCTTACATTTTTTCAAATTCATTGTTGACATTACATAGCATATAATAACAATATACATTAAAGAAGTAAAATTTTAATAGTATTTTTCATATTAAAATTTTTGTACATACTTACTTTAATATTTTTTATTAAAATTAATGACGATCTGCAATTGGTACAGTGTTCTTCCTAATCTGCGCTACAAATAAAACAGTTAAAACCAGTTGAATATTCATCAATTTAATTAATTGTGCTCGTTTTCTTCTTTTTTACATTCTATTTATCACTTTTTCAGCTAAGTTACATACGAAAATTCAACAGAGCAACAATAATGTGTAGATGTAGTCTCGTTGATAGTTGAATAAAGAGATAGAAAAAGTACTCGAGTATTTTTTATTTATCATTGATACACCTTAAAATATAACAATATAGTGTTCCTTCCTCTTATTTTATACGAATGAATTACTTTACTCAATAGTTTATTTAAGTATTTATTTTATAATTACTAGTTGAGTATAATGTTTTATATATGAATCATAAATTTATTTTCAAATTGATTTTGTATCTTTGACGCAGATTTGAAATCTATGATAAATTGTCATCCAACGAAAAGACTATCGATTCAATTCTTTTCAATATTTAAAAAATTAGTTGTATATTATTTTTATACTATTTAAATATTAGAATAAATTACATTTTTGTAAAAATGAGTATTTAATTCAAGAGATAATTAGATCCGTCGATTTCGGAATTTAATCTGAATTAAATAATAAGTAGTTTAACAATACTAAATCTAATATTTAATATTTCACTCTAATTTATCTAATTATTTAAAGTAATTATTTGTGAAAAAGAATGATTCTCTTACTTTAAAAAATATTATACTCCGTTTAAGAAATATGTATAACTACTTCGTTAGCACTCGCAGCAGAAAAACTTTTGCACAGTTCGGACAGCATTTTAGAACTAAGTTGTGCTTAAGCGAAAATTCGACACATCAAGCATTTGAAGTTCTCTACATTTATGAATCAAGGTGACGAAGAATTAAAGAGAGTAAGAGCTGTTACATGTGAAGTGTTGATGTGTATTTAATTACCATAAATGTCGTTACTTAAAGAAAACACGAAAAAAATAAAAAATAAAAAAACACGAATAAATTAAAAAGTCATATTATAGAAGGGTTGAAGATTGTACAACAAGAATCTCTTGTTATTGCTGCTTATGTATTTGTATATGAAGGAAGGAACATCAAAAAGCTGGTAGGAGAAAAACGATGCCAAGGTCGTTTTTAACGAGAACTCAACAGCGATTTTCCATCAGTTTTCCGGACTGGCGAAGGTCGCGACCAAAATTCGCAAAATGAGAAGAAGCTTTTGTTTCTTTTTCAAATTTGCACTCCAACCCTTTTTCTTCCTTTTTATTTAGCTATCACCGAATCTTTACCTATATTATCATTGCTCTTTAAATAGCTACCATGTGCGGCTTCATCCAGGAAAAAAAATAATAGGAGTTAAGAAAAGGAACAACGAGCAATGTTAATTATCGTGATGAATTTGTACATAGGATCAAGTGGAATTTATCATAGACATAGTGGAGGGGGGGGGGAAATTTGACCATGGCAAAAGAGTATTTGTTGTGTTGGTAGTGTAGAAAATATCCTCTGTTGATACCACTAGGCTACTTATTATTGCGAAGCTTTAAAAAATTTTTATTTATCACTCATACTTTTTGGGTATCTTAATAGCATGAAATGTGAAATTTGCTATTAATAAATTTAAAATAATCAAAGACTGTTCGCTACATAAGACAATAATCTGAGAATGTAATTTAAGCTGACCGTTAAAAGTCTAAAAAATTTATTAAAAGCATTTATTCAAAAGCAACAAAATTTTTCATTGGGAAAAAAAAATACAATTTATGATCAGTAACGTTTTCATAACTTAGAAAATACATTCTCAGTCTTTGAAAAATTAGAAATAAAAATACAGAAAAATTATAGTGTTTTATTTAGAATAAGAAGCAACTTATATGTTAGTATTATGGTAAAATTACGTTTTAAGGTGTATGATTTGAATTTACGAGTAGTTGACGGCACAGTGTGTTATCGCAACGCTATTTACTACGTATGCTTGCATATAAGTTAGCAGCTTGTTAGAAGCTATGTATATTGTATAAGTACGTATATAGAACAATATCAGAATAAAATAGTTGACTCCTTCCAAGCTATTCACGATTTTACGAAAACAAATATACGTATTTGTTTCATCCTTGTAATACAAGACGTCATGAATAAAGTAAGGATAATTTTGATATGAAAGGTTTGTTTTACGTCGGTATCTTTAAAAATATTAATTTACGAATTGAATTAAATTTTTTATATAACTTGATATGCGCACTTATTTCTTTGTTCATATCAGGTTTTAAGTAAATATTTCACGTATTAAAATCCAGAAGGGTATTGTAAAACTATTGCAAATTTTATTGAACTTATTGAATAATAAAGATGGAATTGGAGAAATATTGTTTAAATATTTTTTTAATATTTCTTCGATTAATTGCAAGTCCAGTGAATAAGATAATATTTTTACATCTACTCTCTTCGATTTTTAAAAATAAAAAAATAAAAATCGAAAAATTCAGTCGACGATTTTCATTCGACCGTATTCCTTTAAGTAGACTTAGCACTTATCGAGTGCAGTCCCGATTATTATATTGCTATCCCGGATGCCAAATAACTGTTTTAACAGTTAACAGGCACCTTTTTAAATACAAATATATGCTATTCAGGTGCTGAAAAAAATTACTTTTTCTTTATTAGATCCCTGCAACACTACCACAGAATCCGAATTACTCGTTTTATATACTCAAATTTTCATCATTAAAGCTATGGGTGCAATTTTACATAAGGCAAACATTAAATTGGGCTTCTGTATGTGTCGGTGTGTTTTACGTATCGTGGCGCTGGCCTGTCGATATCAGACGACCTTGTAGCATCGACCAGCTCTCCGTAACTCTTAACACCCCTCCTCTCCTTCGTTCTTTCTTTCTTTCCATCTCTATCTATTCATCTATCTATATCCTTTTGCTTTCCCACCCGCTCTCTTTCCCTTTTTCTCAGTTTTTGAAAACGAATGAACAAGCATCTACAAGGCATTATTCGTTCTACCTCTTTTAGTTTTCCACTTACTATCATCTGCTTGTTTCATCATATCTCCTGTTCTTTCGTCGACTTTCATTGCATTTTTACCTAGAAGCGAAGACTCTTATTGAGTAGATTCGTTTTCTGAATAGACTTTATTCATTTTTGTCGACATCTGCGAACGCGAAACTGTATTCAAAATAATTGTTACTTAACACAAAATACGAACAAGACCAGTTCTTCGTTTTAAAATTATTGAGACAATTTAAAAAAATTTATTTATATATCTGCTTTTCCTAATCAAGATAAGTTTTTTGGTCAAATACTCATAATGAAGTTTTTATAATAGTAATTTGTTATTTAAATTTTCACTCATTTTTTTAAATGTTTTGTCTAAAAATTTCAACAACTTGAAAGTTTTTTGCATTATTTTCTGAAAATTGATTCTATTATTATGTAATATATTTGATTTTATACTGATATAAGTGGTAAATTAATTTATGATCGTACATCAGTTTTTTTTAGTAAGTAGGTAGGGACTTTTTTGTTTTTACATGCAATCTAAACTACTCTATGAAATATATTCTAATTATTTTCTAAAATTTTATAATAAACTCATTTTCTGCAAATGTATATTGTGTTTGGCATATAAACAAATAGAATTTCATAGAAATATCGTTTTTGGCAATCCACGTTAAAAATCTAGAATCTGATTTTATACCAAAAAAATTTTGAAAACACTTATAAGTCAGATTATATTGATACAAAATAAATTTAAAATAAATATATATCATTTAAGATTTTCTTATGTAATTGTACAATACATGACAAAAACGCACTTTGAGTAAAAATGAATGTAATACAACTTAGAACTTAATCAATTCTAAGAAATCGAAAGTAATTTTTTAAATGTAAATTATAAATTAAAGTGAACTACAAATATTTCTTATTAATGCAATGAGCGAAGTATGAAGCGACAATTAAATCGAACCAGCAATAAATAAAATAGTTGTTGAAATTAATCTTCGTGACAAAAAGTGTGACTGGATTTACATAAAGAACTGTGTAGCGAAATTATGTGTAAAAAACTATGAAACGAAAAATAGAAGAAGAAATCGAAATAAAGAAAATAGTTAAATACATAAATGTAGATAATGAAGAAAAAGAAAGAGAAAGTTCTTTTAGAGAATGTATAAAATAAGTGATGCAAAAGAAGAGCCGTAACTAGGAATCCGATAACGTTTTGGCAATATAACGCCACTAGCTGGCCTACTTAAAACGCTATGTTACTTGCGTAATGTCGGTAAATAGTATAAGAGCGACGCTTTAAAGGGGGGGGGGGTAGCGTCAAGGATTCCGCAGGTATTATGTTTCTATAGAACATACGGATCCCTTCTCCGCAATAGTCGGGAGGGGTGGAGTTTCACACGCTAAAAGGAAGAGGGGTTGATTGTTCTATCCCCTCTCTCATAAGCTTTAGAGCTTTCAGATTATCTTGAGAGGTTTGTGCGCTTGCGGACCGATTGGTTGTTAGATGGTAATATTCCGGTTATCCCCATTCTATACCTATGATTCGACACAGAATCTGAATTGCTTAGATGTTGTTGGTATCGAAATTGTATAATGTATTTTAAGTTCGTTCAAGGTTAAGTATATGAAAAGTTTATTCGAATTATCTTTAACTCATTAACTTGTACTAATATTTTTTTAAAGGGTGGATAAGTAAAATTTATAAACTTACAATAAATTACCAGCTTTATCATATTTATAAACACGACTTTAACAGGATTATATAACTGACAGAAAAAAGTAGAGAATATAAATTTTGAAAAAGTAATTATCTAAAAACATTTAATTCACTTCATTTTTTATAGGTTTATTATTTCATCTTTTTAAATTTTCATATTTTATAAATTAATTTTAATTAAATAACTAATTAAAACTTTGTGTTTAAATTTTTTCGTTTCTTTTTTCGCTTCATTCGAGTAGTCAGTGTTAGTTGCGTTACATATATTACATGATAGAAAAGTATCTGACTTTTCCACCATGATTATAATGAGATCTCATTATTATTCGTTGGAAGGAAAATGTACATGGACATCAGAAACTCGGTTAAAAAAATCATTGCGAAAATTAAAGGTCTGAAGGATTCGACTTCTCGACGATTTAAACCACGCCTTGCTTTTTTCCGAGTTTTCGTTCTAAACATTTTTTTTCTTAGCCACAGATAACAATTTTCGTTATTTTAACTCTTTCATATTCCTAGAAAGTCTGATTCATCTAATCTTAAATACGAATCTTAGATATTTCTAATTTTGAATTTGGCATTGCACTTATTTAAATATAATTATTCTTATATTATTTATATTATAAGTTTTTCAACATTTTACATCGGAATTTGAAATAATCATACGTGTCTAAAAACAAGTTTCAACTTAAATCTGAATATAATTTTAAACTAATTTTTTCACCTTCCATCTTATAAGTTTTACATGTTCTAATAAGGCATAATTAGTTCAAACTACAATATTTAATATTTTTTTTTTTAATTTGCTACTATTTTCGTCACCCCATACTTTACTGGATGAACTTTTTGTTATTTGTGATAACGTTTATGAGCACGTTTTAAACCAAATAATTAAGTTCTCCGACGAATCACTGAATAATGTTATGCGTAAACTGATAAGAAACATATGTGCCACTTGTATCAATCGACAGAGAAAAAGTGTTTGCTTCAGAAGAAATATAAATAACTACAATTGATTGCATGATGCCTAGACAGAAAATTACGAGTAATCAGTATTTTACAGTTTATGAAAATACTTTTTTTGAACTATAATATAATCTTTTAGAAAAATATTTTTAGTGAATGTTGAATGAAATGAAATAATGTAAGAAAAGATTTTATTAAACCGCGGTTGGTGTCATCGGGTATCGAACTCATTTAAAAAACATGTCGACTTTGATAGACACAAAAAGCTTGTAACAATCGTCACGTTTCGCGAAATATTTAATGCTTCCTTTAGATATTTCATACATTACGTTTAATACGTTAAAAATGAATCGGAGGAGCGTTGAATTGCCATTACGATATAGCTATAGGACCATCTGAGGCATGCCTTTCAGATACCACAACAAAATAAAAAATTATTTTCAGTGGACAAGGAGCTTTGGAAAATGTTCGCATTCGATCCCGTAGCAGATCGTAGCCAGGGCTAGTAACGCAGCAAAATATAGCATCCAAACCTTTTACCAGCATCGCTGAGCCTCTAATAATATAATTGGCGGTGAGAGTCGCGCAATTCAAAAATATTGTCTGCAAGTCGTGGCAACCTGCGTACTTAGTCGTACACGCACGCGCGCGTTTCAGTCGAGGACGAGGGAAGCAAGCAGCCGGTGTGGATATGCGCGAGAACTTTCACAGGTATATGTGGACGTGAGCACAGGTTAGAGCGAAACAGAGAGAGGCTGGCAGAAGGGTGACGCGCCACCCCTGGGGATAGCTCTGAGTTGCGCGTTTCCGCTGGTCGCTGGCGGTGGTGGAGTGGAGGAAAGGTAATGACAGAGAGAGAAAGAGAGATAGCGCGCGCGACTTGAGATACGCCATACTCGTCAGTTACCTCGCGACGATCATCCCGCGAGGACGGCTCTTACCACCTATCTTCCAGACCTCGTGCGCCTAACTTTGGGGGCTCTCGCGTGTCCTTGGAGGCCGTTCTCTTTGAATTTACCCCCCGCCGGCAAAGGTGGTGGCACGGGTCGACGGCCACGTGCTGCAAAACGCCTTCACGACGACGACGACACTCGTTATCCTCTTGCAACGAGCACATACTTCGAAACAGGGTAAGACATAAGGGTTGATCGCGTTAAATCTGCGCGCGTACGTGCGTGCACTGAACTGGTGTCCGAATCGTTCAGCTTGAGGGTGAGAAAAAGCTCCTGCTGTGTAGCAGCGAGAAGACAACTTTAGTCCACGCAAAATTTTGACGAAAACTTTTTAGAAAAAATTTGAAAATTATTTCATCGCAACTCAGTATACAATTTGACGTGTTCTTATGAATCACGAGTCTTTTATTTAAATATTTTACATTAATTTATCTAGAATTGATTAGAAACATCGAAATTGCAATTTTTTCGTGCATTTATTTGCTTAGTAATTTAACGAGGAACTTATTGAAGAGTATGTGAAGTTTGGGCAAAACACGCACCTTGATGTTATTTTAGTCTTAGCAAATGATAACAAATTCCAATTTCAATTCAATCGTTTTCATAATATCACTAGTATCAAATTATTTTACAAATATTAAGCTTTTACACTGAGTATTTCAAAATTTTTATATTTTAAACTATATTAAAATAATAATAATAATACAAATGATTAAAAAAAAAATTAGTGTTTTATTCTAAAAATCTCACACGCGAAAAATATCTTCACAATTTACCGTCTGTTTCGAGATAATCATTAGTTGAAAAATTTCCTATCTATTATATAAATAATACTCATGGTAATAATTATAGACACTAAACATATAAGTAAAATTATATCGAAGTGATATCTTTTCCTCTTTATTTTTATATTTAAATAAGAAATTGTGTTTTTCAAATTTTTCAATTGTGTTTGAAAAACAAGATATTTCTTTTTGTTACATATCTAGCATTTTTTTAATACAAATAAATATTGTAATTATATTAAAGTATTGAAAGTTTTTTTTTGTAAATAGTTAAAATTATTTTCATGCTTTGATTTTTTAAAAATCAAAAATAAAATGAAAATTGTGTTATGAAATAATATTTTTTTAGTAAATCTATTTAGTTATAAGATTAGTTGATCAGTAAAACAAATTAAAAACATTAAAATCATCAGGTATAAACCCTACGAAAGTAGTTTCTGTTGCATTAGCTGATTAGATTTTTAAATTACTTTTAAATTTTATTATTAATTTAAAAACAATATTCAATAATAAATCTTTAAAAAGGAAATTGCCAAGATTTATTACTCTAAACGCATTTTCATATTTTTATACATGAAGATCAAAGAAAAAATTAAAAAAATTAATATAAATAAAAAGACTATCTTATAAAAAATCATTTAAAGAAGTATATTAGTATAACATTTATGTTTCAATTTAAAAACATAAATTTATCGAATGATAAATATATGTATATAACGTAACATTATAAATTAAAATATAGACGAATTTGGTTTCACATATTTATATTACTTCTCATATCGTATAGAAAATATTTTTATTTAAATTAGTTTATTTTAATAACTATATTATTAAAATCAAATCTAATATTTAATAGTAGATTTGAAAGTATATGTTGTTGTATGAAATACGGATTTTTATTCGATTTATAGCTATATTGTATATAAACGTTAGTAATTAAAAAAAAAAGATTTCTTTTCTTAAATATTGCGTAGATATTTAATAATATAAAAATGTTTAAAATTGATATATTTTCATTATATACATAAAATAAAAATTTTAATGTAAAAATTTTAAATATATTTGGATTTCTAAGTACATAAAGGAATATTTAAAAACGCGTTAACTGATCTAAGTTTAGGTTACATATTTATTAGTTTAAAAATTAATTTCAATCCAATTATTGTATGCATATCTAATAAAGAAATATAATATGAGATATACGAGGAATTAATCATGCTTCATAGTTTTTCTATTTTTCATTTTCAAATGATAATATATAATTGTTATGTCAGTAAGTTACTTGAATTAAATTAATTAAACTTGAAAAGGAATTGTTTATGAATGTTATATTTGCTTATAATAAATTTTTGTGTAAATTACTGAAATATAATATTCAATGCTCTTTTAGACAAACGACTTTAGAAATGACGTCGATTTTAATATCTTGAATTTATGACATAAAAGCACAAGTTATGATTAAATATTACTTTATAAAAAAAATAAAAACTGGAATATAAAATATGCAATACTATAAGGAGAAAAAATAATAATATTAAATATAGTTAAATTTTGTAATACAGAGGTCTTATTAAATTATTAGGTCTTTATCAGTAAATCTAATTAAAACGTCAATCGAAATTTTATGAATCAATGATTCGTTTATATAAATTGACGCTAAGTTTTTGTGAATTAAAAAAAAAAAAAATTGCAAGTTTTATTCATTATTTAATCACTTCATTTTAAATGTATAAGAACTTCGTACGAGAAAACTCTGTTATATTGTTTTATAGTACACTAATTCTACGTTTTAATTAATAAATAAATTTAATTAATTTAATTAATAAATATAGAGTTCAAACTTTAATTTGAACTTATGTAAAGTATTTTATTGTATATAATTTTTATGACACATATTGAAGTATGGAAAACAGATTTTTATTATCTCTGGGCTTAACTTTTTTCAAAGCGCGATAGAACATTTTTGTTTTTAAATAAGTAATCCACGGAGAAAATATTATTGAGAAAACTTGTTGTTTTTTTTTTATAATGTAAGAAAAATTGAAATATGTTATCCAGTTTTATAATTTCTCTTTATAAAATTTAATTTTATAAAAACAAAAAACTTTTCTCATGTTTTTATTTTAATCATTTTTTAGAAAAAATAAATCAAGTATTTATGAAGATACATTTCCTTCAAGTTTATAAAAGACTAAATAGTCATGCTCAAATCTAAGTTCTTTGTTTTAGTAAACTATGTATACATTGACTGATTTATTAATATAAACATTCATTTCATTTATATCGGCTTGTAATAAATTCCAACAGCTCAAGCATTTGATATATTCAAAATATTAAACAAGTCAGTTTATTATTTTTATATCTAAAAAATATTTTCTTTTTTATATAGTTATATTGATATAATTAATAATATAACATTTTTTCTGGATAAATATACGACTCAATAAAAAATATAAATATAATTAAATAATTTATTTCTTTTTTAAATTTGAATTTTCATCAATATAAGCACTATCATTCTAAACGTATCACAAAAAAATAAAATTTTATGATCAACCTACGATTTTTCATCAATATTATTTAGATACAATTTTTGTCATCTAATAAGGAAAAATTAACGATTTCCAAAGCCAATTATGTACTTGTTACTATATTTAAAATAATGAAATTACGAGAAACCCACTCTAGCTTTATTTTTATTAAAATACAATTTCACTTTTCATAGTATTCATTTTAACACAATTATTTCTTAAAGTAGTAAATTATTTCTCACGATTTCTTTCGCAAATTTCTGTTATTCGTATTAAATATGATAGATTCGCAGAAGTAGTTGACACTGATAGAAGAGCGAATTTAATGCGAGACACGATTTAACACGATCAACGTCACCATAATGTTAACTGAACATGTTAATTACTTATCATGATAATTGTATTATGGTATACCTATGGCGCCAGTTGTAAGTCTTTGTATAGTATTATTCGTAAAATTTTTTTTTTGTAATCACTTAGTGAAAGATGCTAGTTACTTTCATTGCATATGGAATCAAATCTAAATTCATAAATTATATTAATTTTCAATAACATAAAATTAGAACTAGAAATATTCACAACCATTAAATTTTTCTATTTAGAAAAATTCTATTTCGAATGATTCTCTTTAGAATAAAAAAAATTGTACTTAAAAATATATTGCGCTCAATAATCTCTTCTCTATGTAGTTAAAATTTTTATTTTATAGAAATAAAATTAATTTAATCTGTAGAATAATTAATTGATTAAATAAATAAAGTATAACTTTTTGCTGTATATATATATATATATATAAGGAAGCGTAATTTTTATAAATAGGAAATCAAAATCAATAAACTTTTTACAAACTTTAATTATTTTACACTCGATAAATTGTTTCTCAAAGAAAATCAGATATAGTATCAAACATTCTAAAAGTTCATAAATATATTTCTATTTTACATGCTTGAGTTTTTTGACTTGTAAAAATATATATCAGAATATTCATTTATAAGTAGTGGTGAATAAGTGGGTTTTAAAGGAATCTATATATTATAATATTGATAATTATCTGGGCATAAAAATAATATTATATCTCAGTCATACGATATACTAATATAAATGTATGTGCTAAAGGTTTAAGGATGAATATTTCTAAGAGAGCATGAAGTATTAAGAATGAAAATTAAATTAAAAAAAATGTTCAGAAACTTTTTTGGGGTTTAATTTTAACAAAAAAATTTTTAATAATATTATGCTCCAAAGTTGAATAATAGATTTTCTAAACTTTAATAGTAGTTTTATCTAAATTGAATTGAAAAAAGTTATCTTAATATATGAAAATTAAATATTACCGAAAATTACGTAAATTATTTTCTATATCAAAGTATGAATTTATGCTAACCCTTATTGTTAACAGTGAATGATTGATTAGCTGATTGGATTAAAGGAAGCATAGCTTCAGTATGTTAATAGCAATTTGGTCGTTTTATTTCACCTACTTATTACTCGTCTCATCCAAATTCCCATGTTTTCGCGCAAATTAAAAATATATTCATATATATTCAAATGAAAATGTAATCGAAAACTTTTCAGAAAAATTTATTTGAAGTTTAACTCTCATTAATTATAATTCGAGTAACCGCAATATGCTCTTATAGGGGTTCCTTCCTAAATGATAATTTCAGAGTTGCTTGTGCCACAACTGCGATTGGTCATTCTCAAATTTCAATTCAAATTCTGACACCGACGGTTCATACCCATCACAGCGTAATAGCTTCTGAAGCTTCAGGTCCTTTTCCAATGGAAGTAGATAAGAGTAAGCATGAATTCAACAATCAATTCTTTCGCACATCTGTCTATAAGAACGTGTAGAAGATAAGAAATTAAATTCCATAGAAAAGGATCGCTTATAAATTGGAATGTAAGCAAGAGATTATAGTGGTAAATCGCATAGCATAATTTCGTGAGAAAACAGTTGAAGACTTTTGAATTTGTTAAATAATTTGTTTAGAAGTTAATACTAATTCCTAGGGGAGGCAACCATAGAAACTGTTACTGGCGCTGTGTACTTTATCGCTTTTCAATCTATGGGAAAGTGCGACTGGAAAGCTTCTCAAAAGCTCTTGGCTTTTGGATTCTTGCCAATCCCAGGATGGATGATAACCTTCACCCAGACTAGAGTCGTTGCCGTTACTTTGCATCGACACGCATCGGAATAGTTACGCGCATGCACGCGCGCGCGTGTGTGTGTGCTATATCAAGAGTTTCGTGCGATTTTTCTTCTACTGTTGCATTTGATGTATAAAGAATTTTGTGTGGCTCGAATAAATTGACTTGAGTCGACACAAAAAATTTTGATTTAACTGTACGGATCTTTCATGTCATAAACGCATAAACCTCTAATTTAATAAGATCTTAATTTTTAATTGTATTGATAAATTCAATTTAAATATTAAATAAATAATACTTCATTTTTTTCTTTATAATCTTGATATCTCAGCAAGTTTCAGATACAATAATGTCATTCATTATTCATACCTTTTTAAAACTTCTTAGTTTTTTAATAAACTATTATTCTTTAATAATCTTTTATAAAAATTTATATAATAAAAAGTGTCTGTATCTCTCTCTTTACGCACGCGCGCGTGGCCTGTGTGCGTTAGAGGTTATACACCGAGATATTTTAATACTTAGTTATCCATTCTAGTAGTTCCTGTTCTATTTAAACACGATAAACTTTTCAATAGATAATATTATATTTTACTTATATTCGTTGTATCTTCTAACAAAGAGAATAAAGATAAATTAAAGAAAAGAATAAATAAAAAATTCTCTTTAAAATGCCAGGTATCTTTCATTATTATAACAGAAAATGTTATTGTCTGTATTTTTATACTTTATGCGAACAAATTGAACTTTGATAATTTTTTAGTATACAGTTTATCAGTTATGAACAATTTATCTTAGTATTAAAAGTATATCACAAATATAATTTTTTAAATAATTTAGAACATAAGTAAGTATTAAAGAATAGGTGGTTTAACATAAGTATTAATTTTTTCGAGGTTTTATTAGAAAACTGATTTTTCATTAAAATTGCTTCTTTTACACATCTTCAAAGCTATATATATGTTTTGAGTTAAAAGAAAATCAAATTAATTTTGTAATATAATTTATAAACTAAAAATTAAACATAAGTAGCTTACAAAGTTTCAACTTTATAATCATTTCAATTATTAAATACTTTATAAATAAATATGATTTTTTGTTGTCAAAATATTTATCAGATAATTATATTAAAGATTTATTGTAAAACTAAATGTCTTTAAAAATGCTATAAAAATAAGAATGCATTCAATTAAGTAAACTAAGAAAATTATATAGTGTAGAAGATATTAACATTCTAGAAGAAAAAGTATAAAACAGTTTATTATTTAGAAAATAATATACGTAAATTTTTGTATAGATGGTAATATTTACATATAAATAAATAATTTATACGTATAAATACAAAAAAATACTAATATTAATATTAGATTAAACAATGTTTATTTACGTATATTAGGAACAGCATAAATATTTTGTAGTCATTTTAAAATGATCTATAATTAGTATTAATAATTTTTGTAATTAAACATTTTTCTTTACCCTAAAAAAGAGCGTGAGTTTTGTTTTAAATTTTTTATTTGAGGTAAAGAAAATATATATTCATTTTTTCCTTATTTTATTTATGATATATTATCTGCTTACATATGTATATTAAATCATTAATTTTAAGATTAATGAATTTTTACTTTATTTAAAATGGAAATTCTTTACTTTCCATTATTAAATGTTTAAAACAGTTACTTCTTAACAGAATGAAAAACAAAATATAAATATTAAGCAATTATAAGACAGATATTATCTCATTAAAAAAATTGGATTCATTTTAAACGAAGATTGTGGTAAAATATTTTTCCTTTTTTAAAATATTTTATTAGACAGGGAAAAGATTTTAATCGAAAATATTAATTAGAATTAGAAATGTGTTTACTGAAAGTAAATGTAGAAATTTTTCTATCAAATAAATATTATTGAAACTTGTGAAAATAAAAGTTTACAGATATAAATGTTAAATTAATAAAATTTAGGCTATGCATATTAAAATATGAATTAAAAAATCCAAAATTAAATATAAATTTAATAATCAATTTAATAGATTTAATAAATAAATTTAACACCTTACTATAATGGTGAAGTAATATTAAAAAATTGTACATTTCAAAGATTAGGATGTTCTTCAATTCCTTTTTAAGTTGGATTTGATTTCGTTAGTTTAATGGTAACATTAAAATGAGATAATATTTATTTTCAAGGATAGAGTTATAACCTATATTTTAATCTTCTTACAGAAACGTAACAAAAAATTACATACTTAAAAATGTAGTTATAATAATTATTTTAGTTTTAAAATGGTTTCTAAACTACAGTAATAAGAAGACGATAGTTATATCAATTATTATTATTATTCTTGTAATAAGCTTAAAAAATTAATTATTATAATTTGAATTCGAATTCAATCAAAAATTCAATATTATTTAATACATTGTTATAATGCATTAAAACAAGTTATTTATAAATACAATTTATTATTATTATAATTTATAAATTAAGTAGATAATGAATTTATATAAAAAATAAATTTTTAATTTTACAAGATTTTTAAAAAACTTTTAAAAAATTTTAACTTTTAGGTGTAACATAAAAGCTATAAGCAGTTAGATGGAAATGCATTTTTATCGTAAACTATTTTAACTGTATTACACCCATCTTGCTCGAACAGAACAATCTATTTGCATATTTTAACCACATTAATCAAAAGTAACGTTTTCTATTTATGAATATAGAACATTAATATCATTATAATTTATATTATACACAGGTATTATGGAAAATAAAACAGTTTAAAACTATGGCTTTTCCTAATTTTTTTCATTTGATCATTATTTAGCATTATAACATTATAAAAGTGTTAATAAAATAACTAATCTTTAATAGTTATTGAGTTTTTGCGTTATTTACATTATTCAATTTTTTTTTAGTAATATACGATTTTTTAAAATTAATATTTAAGTATCTTACAAAAAAGTAATAATTATTTTGACTAAAACGATTAATAGAACTTAAAAAATTATATTACTCAAATATAAAAATTAATTTAATTAAAAATATGTAAATTTTTGTCATTTAAAGAAATGCAGAATTTATTCAATGCAAATATAGGTTGTGTGCCACCTTCAATAGCTGAAAATATCACTGCTGTTTGATTTCTTGTTTAATAATTATTAAAAACCAGTCTAGCTGTAGTTTTTCATTTTTACTGGTACTAAATCTTTTGGTGCAGCTGTCCCTGTACTACGTATTTTACTAATGCATATTTTGTCAAATCGCTGTAATTAATGACAGTCATTAAATTGGCTAGCATTTCCGAATATTAAATGATTAATGTCATAAATGTTATTAGCATAAATACAAGAACCAATGATCTATAGGATAGAAACATTATTACTCATGCATATAACAAAATCTTTCTTTTTCTAATTTAATGTACTTTACATATTGCGATTTACTCATGTCCTGAATTGTAGTTCATTTATATTTCAGATTTTTAAATAATTTGTTATTCTTCGGTTTGTTAGCTTCCACTATTTAGTGTACGAATATTTTTATCTTTATAATATTATATCTTTATAATATTTATAATATTACTTTATAATGCGTAATTTAATATTAAATAAAAAATATTGATGAGTGAAATGAAATTGATTCAAGTCAGTTACATATCTGTAAATATTTGATATAGACTTGTATCAATTGCATCAAATAATAATCGTAACTTTTTTTATGAATTTTATCAGTTTTACATTTCTTCACTTATATGTCAATGAATTATATTCATTGAAAATTATTAAATAATATTTTGTTGTTAGTCCTGAATTAACAATACAATAAAACTAATGATGTCAACGTTTTTAATTTAAAAATTATTTTGATTTAATAAATAATAATATTAATGTCTGTTTAAATTATCACGACTAACTTATTATTATTAACGAAATTTTAATGAACGATTAATTTATAACAATTATTGCAGAATTATTTATTACATTTATTATTTATTATATATGAGTCTGAATTATCTTTCGGCATCATTAGGAAAAAGGAAAGCTAAAAATAATAAATTTTCCATAAATAAAAAAGAATGTAAATCAGCTATTTTACATATAATACATAATATTCTGGTAGACTAGAGACTTTTTTGTAATAAATGAAAAACAGTCTTAAATAATTTATTTGTCATACATAATTTTTTTTATAATTAAATTATAGCAAAAGAATGTTTTAAATATTGAATATAATACATTGTGTACATACATATTGTATATAATATTTATATATGAATATTATAAATTCAATAATTATCAGTAAACAATTAACTTATATTCTCTAAAATTAGTTCGAGATTTTAATAATTAAAACCTAATTTTATGAAATGCAGGATCTGAAATTCGAGATAAAATTTTATGTAGTATTTATTAAAACACAATATTCATAATTCTTTTATTTTCAATCTCTTTTTATTACTTCCGCTACTTTTGTTAATATACAAATAAATTTTTAAAGGTAAATACATATATCAAAAACTAAACGACCACTTATATCTTGTAATAAATTCACAAAAAACATTGTTAAAAAACTATTAGAAAATTTAAAACAATAGTTCGCAATAAAGGATTAAAATAACGATGAAATTCTGCTTTACCAATATTAATTATTACAGAACGAAGCTTTTATCTTTAACTATACAACTTTTTTGATAAAATTTATTTTTACCAGATATCGCAATAAACGTTAAAATATTGTTTTAAAAGAGTGACTTAGTCGTTTGAACCTCGTTTCTTGAATTTTTCTAGTTTTATTTAAAAATATTTGTCCAAACTTGAACAAGATTTTACCAGAGATACAAAACAAAAAATTATTAAATAAACTGTAAGTTATTGACAAATTATGATATATTCTTAATAAAATTATTGTAAAATAATATTAAAATTCTCTGCTAATTGATTTTGAACAAAATGAAACTTTCTTTTATAGGTCTTTGACCAGTGCCACTTGATTTGTAGTTATATAGTTGTTTTAATGTTGGAA
Source organism: Platyscapa corneri (assembly GCA_018907185.1). Classification (NCBI taxonomy): domain Eukaryota; kingdom Metazoa; phylum Arthropoda; class Insecta; order Hymenoptera; family Agaonidae; genus Platyscapa; species Platyscapa corneri. Next base: position 3,056,580 of record JACCHW010000004.1, read on the forward strand.
TACACTGGTTTAATCAATTAACATAAATTTCTTATTAAATTTAATAGCTACCCTCAGTTGAATCGATGCTTCCTCGCCTGAGAACAGATCAGAAACTACATTGATTATTCTTAGTAAGCAACATATGCTCTAATTTCTTGCAGCACTCACAAATAACGCAGTCGATTATTGATGTATGTACAAAGTATAGAGCGAAAAGGGTGTCGAGGAGTATTGTGTTGGCAACACACAGGGGTAAAATCATTTACCCGTGTCAACGCGCTCTAGTATTGAAGTTTTATTTACGTTCTCGGAGGTTATCTCAACCCAAGACGTTGTCCTTGCCGCTTCAACTTTGCCCAACTAAAAAGCTTACTCGATTCAAGAGTTAAATACATAGAACCGTATTAGTTCATCATAATTATTCTTATTGTTCTTGTTTTCTATATGTTCGTAGAGTGAATCCCGTTAAAACGGAAAATCAACATTTCTTAGTGTCGGGTGGCAAGCATTGGCTACATTATAATAAAATCTTAATATGTAAAAGTTTTTTATTAATGACACATTATAAGATCCCAGGTGAAGAAGCAGGTCGCGTTCCCCTATTGCACCTTGATTTTTCGCTCATTTTGATGTTTTCCATTATTTGAAAATAAAGTATTCCCCCGACGATTCATCGAACTGAATATGAAAAATTATATTCTAGATAGAAAATACAATTTTTGATTGCTCCTTATTAAAACTTTCCTCTTACAATGTAAATTATCAAAAATTATTTTACAATTATATTTGGAGGATGTATCGATAGCGGGAGATATTGCATTTGCGAATGCGTAATTTTGAATTCTGTTCACAAATGAGTAATAATAATAATTCACATGTTTCGGATCAATGCATTATTTATGAACGATTAAATAATTTCTTAAATATTCCAATAATTAGCGATAAATTATACATTAATTATAGTAAATTATAACATTATTTAAACATATTAGGAATATATTAGCAAAAAATAAACTTAATTTCAGCTACCTGTTTTATTATAGGAAAAATGAATATTATCAAAAAATATTTAAATTTAATTTACAAAAATATATATGTTTAAAAATGTTTTTTTATATTTAGAATATACATACTAGAATGAGATTCATGAAATTAAAATCATGTACACATAAACATAGAATAATCTTATTTAAATACTTTTAATTTTAAAATGTAATATACGATCTAATGCTGTTATAAAATAAATTGAATTAAGTACAAGAGCGTAACAATATATTTGCTTCATATAAATTGTTTGCTAAATGAATAATTAATAAATTCGGATTAAAGCTAATATTAATTTAATGTTACAAAATGAAATAATATTATTATCTTTGACCAGTCCTGAATATTTGTATTTAGATTTTTGATACATGTTTTAACCCGATTTGAAATCAAAATATATCAGAGTTAAGTGCTCAAAGAGAAATAGAGACGGAAACGGTGATAAATATATAAATACGTATAGAGAGAGAGAATAAAATAGCAAGAGAGAGACATAGAGAGAAAGAGAGATCTAAATAATTATTTTTTGGCATTGTAGTTTATTCTGAAAGCTATTGACTATATATTGGTCGCTGTATATTGTAGAAAATAGTATAATTTATGATTCACTGATTACTCATCTTTATTAAAAATTAACATTATTTGTTTTTTGATAGTATAATTTGTAACAGTGAAAGAAAAAGAGTTACGTCAAGTCGTAATTGAATAAACTATTTGGAGTCGATAATTTTTTTTTTTTTGCTAATGCATTATAAATTTATTATTTGAAAAGTGACTGAGTTAATAAATATAATAAATCCTTGAGTTGTTGATTTTTCTATTTCACCCCGTATTATTATTTCATATTGTTATAAAAAAACCATCGATGACTTACTTAAATAAAAATTCGGACTGCAATTATTAATGCATTATAATTAGAAGTGCTTCTATATTTAACAATATAATCTAAGTGCATATAAAAAACTTGAAGCACGAGAATCTGATGTGTACAGATGAATAATTTCCATGTTATTTCATTTATATAAAATATTTATGAATGTTTTCATTACATTCATAAATATTATAACAATTATAACAAATTAATTTATTACAATAATGATTTTAATCGCGAAAATTCATAAATAAAATCTACTAAGCTCAAAGTTATATGAACACAATGTTTATTTCTTAAACTGGGGTATCATTTACTATTAGTTGAAATAACATTATTTTTAAAAATATCTTGATTACATATAGTAATAATAGTCTGAATAAAACTCTTAATGCTAGATGCTTAAATAATAGTTTTTGATAGCAAATACTAAATAATACTCATTATAGAATAATTTATTGTTTAAAGTGATAAAGTTTTTTAGTGTTTTTTAAAATACATTTAATAATCACAAAGATTCTGTTTTATACAAAGTTATTTTCTGTAAGTAACAACAATTCTATTTCATTCAAGAAATTTTAACCGTATGGAAGAAACTGTGTTTCTATTGAAACACACTGTCTTTAGTAAGAGGATTAACTTATTAATTCTATTTATAGATTCTTCCAATTTCTTCAAAATGGATGAATGTAAACCTTCAACCGTTTCTTCAGTGACTTTCAAAACTATATGATATTTATACTGCAATTGAAATTCAATTCGTCAGATTAACGAAGAAATCAATTATTTTCCGTAACAGAGAACATTTTTCAGTAATTGTAACGGTGTTTATCAGTTGTTAGAAATATATTTGAAACCTGTACAATTTCTTAATACTCTCTCTTTTTTATTTCCCTGAGAATCCTGCGTTAAGTGATACCATGAATATTTAGTTTTTTAACTTTAATTATTTTAAAAAATCAAATACGTAGTCTTTTTATTTCATTGTCGTAAGTTATAATTATTTATTCATAAATTAAAAGTTGTCTAGTAGCTTTCATAATTTCTGAAATAAAGCTTCTTAAATATTTATAAACATTAAATTAATTTATACGATTTAAAATTAAAAAAATATATACCCCATAAATTACTTACCAATATAAATATTTACCCAAGTAGCCTAGTACTATTATGTAATTTATAGGTATGAAAATATATATTTAAAACAAATGTAGTACCAAGATATCAAAGTTAAAAAACAATATAAAACGAATAAAAAAGTCAACGTTCAAATGTCTAAGGAATATTGATTTATTCACTTTCTTTAAAGAATTAAAAATTTAATTATTTTCACTAATTATTCGCTGGATACAAATTTTGTTCTACGAAAAATAAGGTTTGAGGTTAAAGCAAAGAAAGGTAGGTACGGTCATTGAAATTACAATTAGCGAAGGACTAGAAGAACGACTGAGGTCAATAAGAAAAGGTACGAGGGCCTTGGAACGCGCTTCTTCTCTTTAGAACTGCGCGTCGTTAAGCGGATTGACTTTAATCCAATATAAGGACACGTGCATCACGATTCGTAACGGATAAGAGTTCGACGACATACTGGGTAGTAAAACATACATATGTGTGTGTGTGTGTGTGTGTATGTATGTATGTATGTATGTATGTATTGACTGTCAAGCCAGGTTGTGTAACGCGCATAAAAGGAACAGTGTGATCGACTTCATTTCCGCGGCAACGCAAACGTATCTGATACGGCTCGTATCACTTTCTTGTTGTGATGCAACACTTGCAAGTTAATAAGTAGATAGAGATAGGTTGATCAGACAAACAGTACGATTATTCTACAACGCAGATAAACTTTCTTATTTTCATGAATTATAATTTACATCTATTTTAAATAATTCATATTTTCATTGATAGAAAAGAAAATTGACTGTTCTTTTTCATTCCATCGTGTTTGTAAAAGTAAAACTAATTTAATTTTCTTAATTATGGAATATTTAAAGAATAAACAAATAATTTTATTTAGTTATCTATTTCAAAAAAAGAATAATATTCTCGAGTTGTTTAACAATGCTAAAAGCTTCTCTATACATAAGTATGAATTATTTAACGCGATTAAAATTGATGTTCTTCGTGCATTATAAAAAACTTTAATAATAAGAATTTTAATTTTATCTTTTTTAAATAACAGTAGATAAATTTGCTGAAAGTTTAGAACATATTTTTAAACGTGTTATAAAAAATATATTACGATATATTTAAAAATTTTTTTACACTTATTACTAATATGTACTTTTATATATAGCGCATTAAATTGCATTAAAAATTTATGCATTTTTAATAGATCTAAATCTGAATTTAAGTTGATTATTAATATAAATTTCGTAAGATATATTCGAATTCATTAATACAAGTCATATAAATGGTTTTAAAAATAATTTTTCTTAAGGGCAAATGCAAAAGTAATATAGTCTTCAAGAGGGAATAAATTTTCGTGTAAATTAAAATCATTGTTTAAACGATAATTGAAGAAGATGCTGAACATGATTTTCTACCAGTGTAAAGTCTACAACTGTTGTATTAGAATAAAATATTATAACGAAGCATTGAAAGGATAAAAATAAGAAAGTTCGTGCTCAAGAGAGTTAAAGAACCTGTGCGAGTTTATCGTGTCTGGCAGTTCCCTTAATGTGATTACCGTCAACTAGCGCGTCATCATCTCTCGAAGACACCCTCGCGATCAAAGTCCATGTCGAATGGGCAAATTACAAGCTCTCGAAAGACACCTCTCTTAAAGCGATTAAGGCGGGAAGTTGTAACCAAAAGGTTGGTATTCGATTAACGAGGTTAATAACAGCTTTTCGCCGTCGCTGTTCCGTACATGGACATAGATCTTCCGTACCACGCGTACCTATGCATCCGCAACTGTCATCCAGTACGAAATGCTAACCATGATGCCGCACCTCCTCTTTCGCTTTCTTTGAACTGATGCGATTATGCGCGCGCGCGCGCGTACGGAGTGCATTTTATGGTAGGTGCGTGCGCGTGGCCTAATTTGCGAAATAGTCGTCACTGCGATGAGGGACGTAACTCCTGGTTGGATTGTCGCAGAATGGAGGTCAAGGAATGAGAGGGGTGAAGAGCTCTACGGACATTCGAGCGAGACGGGTAGTGTTGTCATTGTTATCAGTGGAACGAACCGTTGAGAGCGGCCAAATAGAGATAGAGATTGCTGATATGAAGGTCACCCCGAGTTTTTTGATAATTCTTGATTTTATGCGCTGTTGTTGTCCCCACTCTTTTTCAACTTCACGAATAAGTCGCGTGAGCCGCGTTGTTTCGAGATCTTCTTTTCGAAGAAAGGAGATTTCTACATTTGTTGATGAATGCTCGCTTTGTAATCGGGTTGACGCGTGCAGTAGTGTTGAAGGGCAATAGAATGGAAGTTGATGTGCAGGAAAGAGAAAATACATTTGAAAATGGAACATTTTAAATCTATTATGTATATTTGCATTGAAAAGTTTCGTGAAATTTTTATTTTACACGTGTAGTCTATAACTTATTATGAAAACGTTAAGTATTTATATTTTTAACTGTAAATTTTAAAAAATGTCTAGTTGTCAGGTAATTTCAAAATATTTATAATATTTGACCTATATTTTCTAAGGTAATGTAAACATTTTACTTTTTTCGTGAGAATAACTTGTTTTTTCCTTAAATTTAGAAAATTGGTGAAATTAACTTGTTTCGAACTATATTTTATATGATTTTGCAGAATGTTGATTCGAATTTAAATACAATTCAATGCAATAAAGCTATCTTTCGAAAGGGCGGTAAAAAAATTATTGTATAATTTTCAACGTATGGATCATTGAAACCCAAGTATATCACCAAAAAAAGGTGTTTTAAAATGTATTTTGCATAGATCCTTTTAGAGCGTAGGAAAGTATAATATTTTGTAATTTAAATGTGCGGAAAAATGTTATAAAATATTTTATCGTTGAATATATTATCAAATATCAAAAAAGTCTTTGAACTAGAGTACAAAGGTTAATATTTCCGTTCGTGTCGTGATAAAAAAATAATACAATATTTTCATTATAATACATTATTTTCCTTAAGATATTCCAAAGTTTCTCTTTTAGTTTCAATATGATTAAAGAGTTCTCGTTTGCAAGCGAAAAACATATAGCATTTTGCATTATTTTTTATTTTCATATTCACAGCTAATGAATTCTACAGAAAATGCAATAAAATATAATAATTACGTCTCAAGAAAATTATATAAACAGTTTCTTATACCGCTAATTAACTATTAGCCTAAGAGAAGCAAAAGATTTCTAGAGAACATATAAATATATTTACAAAAAAAATTAAAGTAATTTAGAATTATGCGAATTCTTAAAATAGGTGATTTATTTTGATGTGAGAAGGCCAGGATTTTGGTATCGTATGACTTACAAGAAGTTAAAGTACAAAGACACAAAATAAATATATATATATGTATATCTAATATATCACCATGAACAAAGAGTGAATAAAAAAATGAATAAAAACAATAGTGGATGAAGTATAAACAACAATAGTGATAAGCAATGAAGCGTAGATAGCGCATAATTAGCTTAGAAGTCTTAGAAAATCGAGATCAACTTCTTTGAATAAGGAGGTGATTCTAGAATAAGGGTTTAAATTTATAAGGTCAGATAGTGCTGCTAATGGAAGCGATTTAGATTAACTAATGAAGATTTTTGTTTTTTTTTTATATTGATTTAAAGACAAAGAGTTAAAGGTTACGTCAATCCAATAAAAAGTCATTACAAATTACACCACACGAGTGATTGATATTTAAAGTAAACCTAAATAAAAAAAACGACTGATGAACAGCTTCCACGAGAACGAACAATTACATTTTGCAAACTTTGAAATAATCTATTACAAAACTGATTGTATAGAATCACAATTTTACAACATGTCACATGACTAATGCAAATGTAGTAAACATGAGAAAATTCAATAATTACGTTTCATAAAATAGAATAGACAAAGCAAATATGTAAAATCAGCATTAAAATTTTACGTAATTTTAACGAAATTTTTTCATTGCCACGCTTAATTGTATTTTAAAAAAGTACTTTTCTTTTTCATTTTGTCTTTAATCTGATCATTTATTTTGCAAAAACCAACTGCGGGTATTGTGGAGTTTCTTAATTAGTACATATGTATATGAAAACTACGCCGAACTGCAAATACAGTTTCATTATCGATAAATTATTTCTAAAACTTGAGTAGTTCGCAAGTCTAGTCGCAATTACTTCTGTCCTGAATTAAGTAATAATTGAATTAAACGGTGTACTATCAAGAAAGCGAAAGAGCAAAGAGAACATGACTCGTAATAAATATTATTTTATCAAATAATTTAAGCATTGTTTAATTAATAAATCATTTTTAAAGCATAACCGAAAAAATCAATAAAAAATGAAGTATGACACAAAACATCAAATTAAATTTAAAACTTTCCGCATTACGAGATTTACGTTGCTAGTTATATAAATGTCGTTTACTTGAAGACGGAAATAAAAACATTGCATGAGACCTCGTTAAGCTCATTCAGCACGTAAGAGGGTGACTTTTTAGCGGTTGTTGAACATTTTAATTTTTCCAAACAGTTTTGAATGTAAAATTTTTGAATAAGGAGAACGGAAGACATATATTGAATTCAACATTGAGTTTGAACCAAGTTTTTCAAAGAACAATTGTAAAAAAGTATTGTAAAAAACAGTTTGCAAAAACTTATAAATATTAATTTATGTTATAATCAGAACTAAGTTAGAATTAACTATATTAATATTTTGTTTACATTATTAGTTTAATAATTCTTCAGGTAAAATTTTCAATAACATAAATTATAATTTAATCCATTAATTAAATATAATAATCTTATCCTTAGAATATAAAAAAAAATATTGAGATAACAATAATTATTAATAATATACTAACTTATTGAATAATAAACATCATCGTTATCATTGCATAATTTAATATAACTCAAAGATCTTTAGAAATTTGCATTATCAAAAAATAATTTAAAATTAAATAATATTAATAAAGGTCCAAGAAATTTTTTCTTCTATTGTTTCTTATTATTTCTTATTTTAAAAATAATCTTATTTAATATAAATAGATGTGTGTATATGTTTGTAGGTAAATGCGTATGGATCTAGGCATGCATGTACACCAAGAAGTTTAAATTAAATTGAACAAAAAGTGAAAATATAATACATGCATGCAGGATGTCGCAGAGAAATTCGTTTATAAAATAGAGTTTCTCTTCCCGCGAGAGAACAGAAAGATGGATTCGAAATTGCTGTTTACATAAATTAGATTTTTCTCGAATAATTTAAAAATAAATTTAAAAGAAAGAGTTGATCCATCTCTTGTCTTTACAATACTGTTTTATAATCGTTGTAAAATTTCTGTAGGAAAAAAATATAATACTAAAAGTAAACTTGTTATTTTACGGCATATTTTACAATATTTCTTTATAACTTCTGTGCAATATAGAAAATAAATGAATTTCAAATTAATTTAAAAAACACAAAACACTAGGAATGACATAACAGGTCTATTTGATTATTTTAGATAAAAATTACTATAAAAATTTTCTTAATTTTCATTAGTTAACAAGCAATATTTGAACAATTATTTGAATAATCATTAGAAAATTTTTACGTTTATTTCGACTAAAATATTTAAATTTTCTTCAAATGTTTTATTTTATTATACTACAATAAAAATATATTTGAAATTAACTATAAACAAAATAAGTAGTTAAAAAATTGTTTTATTGGGTAATAAATGCTTTAGATCATAAAATATTTTAATATAATATATTTGTGTAATTATGCAATTATGTAATCTGAATTTATGAAATAATATATTTATTTGTTTGAAATAAACAAATAATCTTGAAACTATTTAATAAAATTAAACAGTTAAAAACATAAATTATTTCATAATTTATATATAATGAAACATAAATTATTTTATAACAGTGCATCTTAACAATATTGTGAAAATATTTTAATAAATTTAATCTGTACTCCAAATTTACAGTGTTTTTTTTTAAGATGAGGATTAAATTTGTATTTTATCTAATATATTTGATACTATAAATCTGATTTTAATTTTATAAAAGAAAAAAATATGTTTTCGGATTACAATTTTCAAATTTTATTCTAACATTGTGCATAGTTATATGCTTAGATAGATACGATTTAACAAATATTTCAAAATATATATAAATTTAATACGAAGTTCAATAATTTAGGAAATTTATTCGATTAGTACTTAATTTAATTTCAAGCTAAATAAGTAAATATAAACCGAATATTTATTTTGTATTCTAGATTGAAATAAAATAATTAGCTTAGAGCGCCTATAGAGACAAAATGGATCAAAAACTTTTTTTGTTTTAGAGAAGAAGATAAATAATAAATTATTGCATTAGGTTCATCATTTACTATATGTGGATTACTAATTTATAAATTAAAATAATAAATATCTTAACAATTATCGTAACGTACTTCAAATGTACTATATTAACGTACACGTATACAGATCAGATACGTCATCATACGTATAAAAACGTATAGATGAAAAAAAACGACGAAGATTGGGAGAAAAGTGATTGATGAGACAAACATTACCTTGGGTTCTGAAAATAATTCTCCTTTACTCCTTGTGATTCTCCGCTTACTTCATCAATCGTTATAATTTATTTTACTGTTTATGTATAAGGTTAGAGAATGAAACCTTAGACTGATGTGGTCCATTTATTTTTACTTGAGTTTTTCGTTCGATCAATGCATTAAGAAAATATATTCATGTTTCATGCTATATGTTTAACAAAAATTTAGTTTATAGGGATATCATTCAATACAACACAATTCATTTTACAAAGTTTGGTCGATCATTTATGACAACTTTACTTTTTACTAGAAAAGAATATTTATTCAATAAATAAAGTTAATGTTTAATAATTAAAACATTGATTATTTTACAATTTCTAGAAAATTATTAAATTGGTACAAATTTATGTAGAATTTTATTACCTAACAATTTATATGTACAATGTATATCAATTTATTTATCATAGCTATTATTATATTAAATTCTTTCTATGATAAAAATAAAATTACTTGTTTTTTCTATAATATAATTTAGAATCACTTGTTGCAGTTAACATTATTATTTTTTTCATTATTTATACATTATTTAGTTATGAAATATTTAATAAAAGAAATATTATATAATTTATAAAATCTTAGTATAACATAAATTTTTTATTTGAGAAATTAAATTCGTTGTTTTATAATAAAGTCTGTACCTCGTGTATCCTATTACGTATTATACGTATTATTGGTAATACATATTCAAATGAATATAAGATAAATATTAAACTTTGTAAGTGCACATTAATTACCTCATAACCTCGTTATTCGTTAACTTTACGTTCTCTTTCTCTCTTTTCTTAAAAATCGATCTATTATATCATGATAGTGGTCAAATAATATGGGTTGATAAAAAGGTAGTTCGATTAAAAGCATCGATCAAGGTAGCAGTCGAGTTTGCTGATATTGCATTCAGATGAATAGAAAAAAGAAAAGAAAAGAAAATTTTGACAAATGATCAATACTAAGAAAGATACATTTTGAAGAACTATTGTAATGTAAAAACTTACTTAGATATTGAAAGTATCTATTAATGTAAGTAAGAACTATTAACTTTTTTTAGCAAGTAATTTTTATAACAATTTTAATTATTTCATAAATAAAACTTAACTGATGATTTAGAAATCATTTGTATTAAATAAGAAAGGTGTTTAATTAAAGTTTTTATCGATATATTACTGTTAGCAAGTTTATTTAATTTTATAGTAATTAAATTAATTTTAACATACAGATTTAGAGTAAAATTACACTCTTAATACACCAAAATAATTTCTTTTTAGTGAATTTAAGAAAAGTATTTAATATAAGTTATACGAGCCTCATATCTTCTTAAAAATCTTGTTTTTATTTATACAAAAAAGTTTAGTATAATCGTATAAAGTTTAATTTTTATTAAGAACATGATTTTGTTAATGAACAAATAAATCTATCGTAGATTTTTTTATTAATATAGGTATATCAAAATTTTTATACACTTACTACAGATAAACGATGCGTGGGTCCCATTATTACGAATCCATTACATTTATTTTAATTTACTTTATCTTTCTTATTGTTTCTTTTACCTCTAATTAAATTTTCTTATAGTACACGATTTATCGATATAAAGACATTTTTTTATTTTATTTTCATTTATGAATTATAAAATATGCATTATTTTAAACAAATTCATTATATTGAATTGAATTTAAAAATAAATTTAAATTTTTATTTATTTATGAAAATTTAATGTCACATCTGATATGTATTAATAGTGTAAATCTAAATATTTACAAATAATCACTGAGCAAATATCAGAAAAATTTGAAATTTATAAAAATAATTTAACACGATATGTTTATGACGTATATAAATTAAAAATTGTCAATGAAAGTTATAAATGTTGATGCATTTAATAAGTAGAGAACATATTTTTTACAATAATTTTGATAAAAAATTTTAAACGTGATTTTTATTTTTTTACCTATTTTATTTTATTAAACAATGTGAATTTATTTGTAAATAAGTGATCTTAATTATACAGCAAGCACAGGCTAAGAGTTTTAATACATAATAACCAAATTAAATCCTTAAACTATGTAATAATGTTCATGATCTTTAAACTTTATCGATTATTATCTATCATAATAGATAATTTACGATTGAGTAAAGTTAAGTTTCTTCGTTATACATAATCCATATAAATTGGTTTGAAATTACTGAATTTAATATCCGAAATCATTTTTATTTCAAATACTTTAAGAATGTTATTTATGTAAAATTATAGATATATACTCTATTATTGAATCGCATTGTTTTAAAGTATATATTCGTACTGAATTTCAAAACGTAATGTTGATCGAACTGTAATTCTAAATTATAAATATATGAAGTTACTTCTTCGTTTATCTTTGAAAAATGAAAAATGTTTACCACTATCAACTTTCAATTTAACGTTAATGAAAATACTGCAAAAAATTCTTCGATAATGAATTCTATGGAATAGGACATTTGTTGCATTTTTAAAGCAATGTCAAGTGAGCCAGTATATGTATGTGTAACAAATTAAAAATTGGTAAATATTAAGGTCAATCTATTGTACTTTGACAGGAATCATGAAAGTAAATTGATATAATTTTAATCAATACTTGAAGATCAATACTTAGAGTACCTGGAATGCATTCCAGGTACTCTAAATTCTGATTGTGAAAGAGAAAGTTATGCTTTATACTTCCATATTTCCGTACATACATACTCGCGACCTTGGAAAACTATGAAACCATATCTGTTATATCGTCTGCGCTTTTGATCCGAGTCTAATTCTCGTATCATTTCTACATTCGGCACTATAACTTTTGGCTTTTACTCAAATGTAAATATCAATTTTTATCATTTTAAATTTTTCTTTACATTAGGTCTTCCGCGATTTCTAACTTAATACTGGACGTCAATAAGGATTACATTTATTTATCCCCTGGGATTTGTGTCAACTGTAAGATCTTATTGTATGTACAGAAAGAAACGGGATTTCAACCTGTCACGTTTGTAAAATCTGATTGTGAAAGATTATATTTTTGAATATTCAAATTACTAGATTTCCATTTTTCTAACTTGTATTATGTGTTTTATTCAAAACTATGAGATTTTTTTCTTGTTTTTACATAAAAATATATGTTTATACATAGATTTAGTAAACTAAATAATCAGTTCACCAAGAAATATATTTACTTACACTTATTATATTATTTATTTATTATATTTTTATTATACTCTATTATTTTTTATTGAGCTCTATTATTTGGTAAGTTTTTTAAAATACATAAATTTAAATACTTTTTAAATCTATAAATTAATTCATTTGCAATTGGGACAATCAGTAAATATAATATATTATATTATAATTAAATTATATATTAAAAATATTTTTGAAATTTAATTTATTTTGATTACAATTACATTCGATATTAAAAGAGAATATTTATAAAATTAATTTAATAAAATAAAACAATCACTCAATCTAAAGATTTTCAAGCTAAAATCATGTAGAATGTGTATATATATATATATATATATATATAATATATAAAATCAATATTATCGATAATTCAATATTAGTGAGTCCATTGTCAAAAATTGGTACTTTTCGTTAAATGAATTGTTTTATGCAAAAATAGATGCCCATACATATATGTATCCATTTTGTTCTTATTTATATTAAGCAACTATAAATTATATACTTCATTAATTAATGAACTAGTAACTATTAAAGAAATATTTTATAACAAATAAATGTGATCAGCTTAATGCAATCAGAATAAAATACATTTGAATTTGTTATATTAAACAAGATTGTTTTCTATAATGCTCAACGATGAATGGCAAGCAAAATTTGTTTATCACTAAATTTATTTATTCTCGCCTTCAGAAACTCAGATTAAACGAGTAGTAGAGGAAATCAAAATAAAAGTCACAAGTACATCGGGATTCAATACCAGCCAAGCGCCGTCTTAGTACTGTCTGTTGCAGGAAATCCGGTGTTCCGTAATCATCTGTGCCCGAGCAGTGGTTAGACGTCACCGATATGGTATTGGTCGTGTCAATGTAGGTCATACTCCCTTGGTTCATTCAAATGTGCGCTGCTGATTACGTTTCTTCGTCCTTCTTACTTAATTGCCGTATGACATTTGTAGTGTAGGTTAAAAAAGGTCACGTGAATCTTATACTAAACGAAAGGAAAGAAAATTAAGTCGAGATTCAATTCGCTAAGAGCACTTCATATACACAAATTTTTTTTCCAAATAAAAATTTGCTAAAAATTTACTCAAACACTAATCCCTCACTTACGTAAATTAATATAATTTATTATTTATATAAGTGCAATTATTTTATATTTTATTTAACGAAACCTAATTTATATTATTCATTGCATACTTTGATAGTCTAGCATAATATTATTTATCGCTAAAAACTCTTTAAATTTACAAACTCCAAAAAACATGGCGTAACATTTTACATAACATAAATCGTATTAAATAATTAGTAAATAATTCTTTTTTTAAAATGTCAAAATACTTTTTTTTTTTAAATTAAAATCTTATTTTATGAAATATGCAATTTAGAAAAGTTCGTAAATACGGTTTTACGCTGGTTTTCTTCATATACATACGTATATGGAGTTTGTACTAAGTTTATATTTGTTATTTGATTTTTCGGTTATTTTATTTTACATTGGCACTTTTCTCTAACAAATAATTCTTTACAAAAAAAATTGAAAGATTTATTTGCAATCAATTTTTTTGAATTTTATCATAAAAAAACATTATTAAATAAAATTATTTTATAATATAATGAATAATTTTAAATAGAGAATTATAATGATGATGTAAAATAATAATCTTAAAATAAATTTCACACGATCATGCTATCAAAATATTACTTTATATAGATTTATAAAATCGGTATTTAAAACATTATCCAATAAAACTTTATTACGATGAATATATTTTTAAAAAACGTTCTGGATTCATATTGACATTTATATTTTTACGTAAAATAAATAAAGATAATATTATACATTTATTTCAAAAGTACAGAAAATATTTTGTTTTAATTAGCTCATATTCAGATCAGTCAAAAAAATAAATACCTGCTTAATTTCAATATATAGTGCGATCACACGTTAATACGAAATTAAATTTTTCTTATATTTATAAAAAAGTATAGTTTTATAAAGGGCTTAGGAATAAAAAAATTTTCATTGTTATTCAACATAATCTAGGAAATAAACAGTGTGTAAGCATTTAAATTCGTCAAAATACAAAGGCATCGAGAAAATCATCCTCGCATTCAAAGATTTTACATTATTAAGCGTATCAGCAAAATATTGGCACGATCATATGCAACAAGATACACAGCCAGCCGATATGTAATTAATTAATTGCCGCACTTAATTCGCTCATTTTCGCGATTCGTTCATAAAGCTGCTCAAATTATAGATAAAGCATAAATGCAATTTGCGTTTACAAAGCTTGTCTTCCACTATTTTACGTTCCCTTTACAAAACAAATAGGAAATAATTGATGCAGTTTTACAGCTTGAATACTGAGATCGAAAATATGAGTGGCATTCGTGATAATCCCTTTTTAAAGACAATTAATTTTCTATTTTTATTTTACACCTTGCCACTTCAAAACTTTTTACTATCTTCAAGATTCGTACATATTAATTATTCTCATTAAATAGTTTTATATCTTATTACTTCGCTAATTGCATTCAAAACGAATTTCGTATGCTTAGAAGAAATTAATTGTATTGAGAGTATTCATTTCATTTCTTATAGCATATATATGCTTAAAAAATTGGCTTGAATTTGGAATTTAATAAATCTAAATTTTCTTTTTAAAGATTTTTATAGCAGTCTTAGGTTAGTTAAGTACAAAAATGTAATGCATAAAAAAAGAATTCATTTTATCTTACATATTATACTTAAACATTTCTCTAGATTCTATGCTCACAAACAAAAGAAATATTAATATTATTAAATATTATTATTTTGGCGTTGGTGAAGAATCTATTTAAATATGAAAAATTGAATTTTATGCAATAAAATTTGTGGTTTGAAGACAGTTGTTTCTTACTCACTCCTGAAAAAGCTTATCGATATGACGACCTCAAGCTGAACGATTCGATATACGAACGCGTGTGCAAAAGTTACAATCAAACTTTTGTAGGAACCGCTAAAGTAAAATATCTGTTCCTCCCTAATTAGCTTATTGAAAGGAGGGAACTCTAAGATCGAGTATGTATTTTCGGCGGCCAGAACATCTTGTATAGAATGAGGCGACAAATTACGGCTGCTGCTGTCGTCGTTCATCGGAAAGCTCTGGCGCTAAGCACGTTATCCTGAACAGAACAATAATCTGAAGCACAAATTCGGTCGCTCAGACGCAGGTATAGAGAAAAGCCGCGCCTCAATCGTACTCGCGTATCTTTGCACGTGTGTATAAGAAGAAATGGCACTATTTACTGGAGGTGCACACAGAGGTAGTTCTCCAAGCAGGTCTCAGAGTCCCGGAGCAGGTGCAGCTGGCAATTCTGCAGTTGCACCATCCAGACAGCGAAGCCTCAAGGACCGACTTCGAGACGGCATTACCGGCGGATTTAATTGGCAGTGAGTATCGTTATTTATCTAAGAATTTATGCAGTGCATTTGAGTGCACACGATATACTATATCTTCTATTGAAATAGAAGTCGTGCTCATTTTTAGTGAATGTAAGTTGTGCATCAATAATGTGAAGAAGAACAACCTAATATTATTGGTGTACCTTAAAAACAAGTTTCGGATACGTAACGACATCAAAATCAGATATTTAAATTTATTGACTTTTAATAATATTGAAAAATATGTACTTTAAGTCAATGAAATTATTCAAATATTTTAATATAATTTTCTAATTTTTTTCCATCTAACATAAGTAGCATTAATTTTTCAATTGTAATTCTAAAAAATCTACAATATAAAGTGCTTTATTTATTGTGTGTATATAATGGAACACTGGCATTCTTCAAACATAAAATGTGAGCATTTAAAACTTATAATTATATATCCTGATAAATGCGGTTCATGTTTTTCATATAATCAGTAATCATGAATTTTCTGATCTTTACGTGTTCAATTTTGAAATAATTAAATTAAATTTCAAAATGGTTGCAGATCATAGAACTTCATTTGCATGATCTTACAAATAACCAATAACATTAAATAAATTAATATATTAGACGTTTAACAGCTTGTGAATACATGGTAAAAAATTTCTAAAAAAAAGTAAATATTTTCAATTTTTATTTTAATGAAACAATAAACATTTAATTAAATTTATTGGAGCTTGTTACAGTATATTAGTTCAATATTAATTATCAAAGCCACTTAAATTATAGATATTTGAAAGTTTATATCAAATTGAATCCAATCTACATTGAAATTTGTAAATTATCATAACGGTATAAAATAAGACATCAAAGCCTTTCATAGTTTCATGAACAATTCATTTTTAAATTCTCAACCAACTTTTATAAATAATTTTTTTAACTTCGATAAAAATAATTTGACATATAAATACATAAATTATAATATTAAAATTGCAGAAGAATAGAAAATAAACTTAAATATAAATATGTAATCTCAAAGTTTACGTCATTTTTAAAAACTTCTATTAATTATTTCGGTTTAGTTTTGTATACAGATAGATTTGTAGGCTATGATTACTTTTTATGGGAGAAATTACTTTTTCATATTTCAATCTTCTTGAATCAAATAAATTATCAATAATTGTTTTACTAGTCTTCTTAAAAGTATAACTAAATTTAGCTGTAAAAATAACCTATCTCATCGAGTTGTTTTACTTCTTCTATAGCATCTTTTGTTACTTATACCATCAAAAATCTTACTCAAGATAACTATAAAAGCATTGCTATAGAGTAAGTCTCGTTTGAATTATGAATCTCGTAAATGATTAAGCAACACAGTTCTCTCTTATTAGACACGTAATTTAAAGCATCTGCATTTCCGCGAGGGCCTCTCCTTAAAATTTTGAATTTAAATAACTTCTTAATTCATCGTTATAGTTTTAGTTTAGAAACGAAAATTATCTTTATATCTATCCTTTTACTCTGTCGACCTTCGTGCTTTAAAACGTGTGATTTCGTACTTTTACAAAATCCCGATTATGCCTCGGTTGTTCTTTGACCCATCATCTTTTTTCGTTGGTTTGTCCTTATTAAAACACATGTAAGTGTGTGAATCAATGTTGCAAAAATCTGTTCAAACAATTAGTCAAGACAGTTCTCTAATGGTGCAAATGTGCACTCACTCACCAATAGATGGTAGTAACATAACGCTTCATTTGACACACCTCAACCTTCACTTTTTAAATAAAATCAAAATCCTTTTTATGTTAAAATAAAAACATCGACGTTAGAAAAAATAGTGGGTACATCGTATAAACGAAAATATGCCATAACAGTACTTTGTATTTTTAGTTATGATTTTATAGGATAGTAATATAGTTTCTGGCTTTTCCAATTGAGTTTTCGCTTTGGATTAAAAATATAGGAATGCCTAATTAGGCTATATAAAAGTAATATATACAAACTCATGTAGAATAACATAGCAAATAATTACATAATGAATACTTTGTTATAAAATAGTTTATTGATTATGCTTTTCATACATTGTAATCACATTATTGAGTGATAAATGTATACTACTTTAGCTAAATAATGCTCTCGTAAGAAAATAAGTTAATTCGTTAGTTACCTAAAATATACGTTAACATAATTTATAGCAAGCAATATAATGGTTCTATTAAAAACAGCAATAATTCGAACAATGACGATCAACAAAATTTAAAAATATATTCTTCGTTTTATAAAATCATAACTTTACTTCTTCAACTATTTATTTTTAGGTTTTATTTTTTATAATAAAATATTCTGCAATATAATAGTTTACTTCATAAATCAAATTTAAATGGTACTTTAAAATTTATGAGAATGTAAAACGAACATTTTAAAATTATTTAAAAAAATTTCTATTCAAATAAAATTTGAAAGGAATCAAATTTTAATTGTCATTCTTGATTATTTTAATCTTCAAAAATTTCTGTTAATTTCAACTTCACTTTCAATATACAATTATTATTTTCATACATTCATTACCATAGTTCTGATAATAACAATTCTCACATAAATGGTAGTTATTGTAATATATAAAAAAATACTCTATTAATAGTGAACTTTTTTATATTAATAATGTACTACCTTCCTATGCTTTTTTCTAGAAATTTATTCAGTGCGCACTATCCAGCAAATTGATGTTGAAAAGTAGAAAAACATTTTATTTCCTAAAATAAATATTTTTTCACACCTCTAAATTTTATATAAAGAAGACAAACGTACAAGCTCTTGTAAAATCAATACATTGCTGACAGATCTTATAAGGCGACGTACTCGCCTCGTATTCACGATCGAATACATTGACATATTGTGCATGCACACACGTTCCTTACCATACGCACGAATACGTATACGTACTCGCAATTGTATACTTTTTTCTGATGCTGACACTAAAAGGCACGCGTGAAAAATATTACGACCCTAAAACGAGTGAGTATATTAAAGTTGAATTTGTTTCCGTTTTACGCGCTGAAATGATTGCTTCGAATGAAACAAGGTGAATTATATTATAAGCTATACAGTGACTGTGAAAAAAGCAAAAATATTTTTTGTTCTATTTCATACCTTTATACTCGGGTACAATGTAAAAAAGAGCGAACATAGAGAATGTTTATTACTACAGAAGGTGTACATCGCCTTTAATATTCATCTTCCTCGGAGTTTAAATGAACTGCACACAGTTACGCTCACTCGCAAACGCAGAATGCATTTGGGTTTTTTTTCTCAATTTGATCACTTGTCGTACTATTTTTTGTCTCACTTACAATGCAGCTTTTACAGATGACAATGTACACGATCTACATTCACGATGAAATTGAATGTGGCTCCGAACCTTCTATACTACGAAAATCGTGTTTCACGCTCTATCTGCTTCTAATCCGTTTCATCTACTTATCGCTTGTATTGCAGTTGGATATAATTCTAATTTTACTCCTTCTCCTACAATTAAACTTCATCGAAATTACACTAATTTCATAAAAAGAGACAGTCTTTAATATCATTAACTCATCTAATCAAAAACTTTTTTATTATATTAGAGCATTAAAAGTTTTTACCAGGAACAATTTAAACGCAAGAATTTGCAAGAAACAAATTTTAATGTTTTTTAATTTATCGAACTTGTGAATAAAAATAAGTAAGTTAAAAAGGCAATGTAAACGCAATATTTATAATAAATCTTCGATTTACGAATTGTCTGCGGATTTTCATAAGGAGGAATCAAATATTATTAAAGATCATTACGTTTATTCATGCACTATTTCTATGATTTACGATTTTTCATTCAATTTAATATTACATGCGGTGATGCAATAATATTTATAAATATATATTATTACAAATGTTTACATACGGGCAAAAAAATATGAAAGTTTGATGAGTATACAAAATAAATAACTGGAGAAACGAAGCTGAATGGGATGAATCTTTTTCTCTTCTTTTAGGATTTACTTCCCCTTACTGCAGATATTAATGGATTCTGCATTCTGCTTTTCTTAAGAAGAGAAGCTGTTTATACTTAATAATTAATAATTAATTAATAAATGCTTATAATTAATAAATCAGCTAAATATTTTTAATCTTAATCTCTTTTATATTTATCTTTAATTTTGTATGTTTGTCGCTAATCAATTGTCGGTAAATATAACGCACCGAATAGTATCATTTTCACAAATTGTCTGCTAAAGTATTTAAATTAAAATAGTTTTTAAACCGTATTTAATATGTAAATAATAAGAATTTATTATTTACATATTCGATTAAGAATTGATTATTGAAGACATAATTCTTCAGAACAAGCGAATACATTTGAATAAACTTTTTAATTAATAAATATTATTCTGAAATATTGTCATTTAACCTTTTAGATTTTCTTTGATATTGATATCGTAAATAATTATGTTTATTATAATAATAAAATAGAATATAACTAATAATTAATATCAGTTTATAACATTGATTATATGGATTTAGTACAATAATTGATATGAAAACTGACGTTTAAAACTCAACAAATCAATTTTCTGTTACCCTGAATATGACATGTAATATCATATACTTTCTTTTAAAAAAGTCTTATAAAAAATAAATTGTAGCTGAAAACAAATAAAAAATTGACAAGGTAAAAAAATAATAACCTTTTTTCAATGAAACCACGTATAAAACAGCTAAAATTATCCATTTGACTTTTTAGCAATACTTTTTCTTATTAATATTACCTCTATATATTTAAATTAAAATTTTTGGTTCCTAAAGATTTTTAATATAATATATTTTTTTTTTATTTAATAGTCATTTTATAAATATTTTATAAAATAAACGATATTTTTCCCTGTTATTTGGATGAAAGTATAGTACTTCTCCTTTTATACATTGTAATATGAATCTTCTTCTGAATTTCTCTATTGCTTCAATAAGAAAATTAAGTAATTTTGTGCAAATGCTAGCTACCGAACACGCAGTCTTGGATTTTACCCTCTTCTAATATCAGTTCCGTTTCTTAACTCTTCGTTTCTAAGACATAAGTGCTACATAAATTAATTTTTAAATGTATTTTTTTTTTTTTTAATTTGATATTGAATTTTCTTATTTTCTATTATCAGTATATATGCACTACATTATTTTTTAAATTTTTAATATAAAAATGTTATTTAGTACTTAATGGCGTAACTAGTAAAAAAATATTGTAAGTAGATATATTTTAAGTATTAAATAAAAATCAAACAATATGTTTCAGAAATGTTTTCGTTGTCTCACATCGTTTAATTTATTACTGTAAACTTAGTATTAAAAGTTATTTCATAGTTAAATAGGTACTCGTGACCCTTATATCTTAAATATTTAAGCTGTAATAAATAATCTTTAAACTCATTGTATTATCATTTAGATCTAATTCGTATATGATTTATTAGTTGGATCATTCATCGCTTTCTAAATTTGTTTCTTCGACTCGCAAGGCAGAATCTGTAGCGATATTATAGCCTCAACTTGTCGAGATTAATGTGTTATTTTCAGATACAACACTTTTCTTACGCTGAAAAATTACTTAATACCTTAAGAATCATTGTGAAATATTGAGATTATAACATAATACCTTTAGTCGAGAAAAATTATAAATTGCACTTTGTTATACGATACGAATATTTTTCTTATGTGGGATCAACATCCCGCTACAATCAATTCGAAATTTTACAATATTAATTGCCTTTGAAAGGATGTTAATAATTCAATACGAGATCAAAACCTCAATACGAAATATCATCTTTGACATCGATTTATACATGATTTTTATTCCTTATTTCCATAAGGTAAATCTTGAGCCAAATATTTCTTCCTGATGCATTACTTCCGTATTGCTCTCTCCGGCAATTCATTTGAGTCACAGTTTAAATATTTATATTTTTTATTTTTCACAGTAGAAGGATGCCAAGTACATTTACATTCTTGGAATCACAAACTCAAATTTATGCTCCCTCATTTAAAAGTGATGTATCAACTGTTTTGTCTTAAATGAGACATGTTCTTGCCTCCGGAAACAATAATCCTGATGATATCAACGTGTTCAATCAAAAATGGAAATTGTCAAAAATTTTTTTGTCTAGAATACGAAATACTCTACATGTTTTAGTTCTTAAATCTGATTATTTTCTACTACTGAGGATATTCTAAATTACATCAACAAGAAAGTGGTTCTTGAAGAAATCATTGGTTATTCAAATTCTCTAAAATTCGACTCAAACGCATTCACAATGTCGGTCACTGAATTGAAAAGATTCTTTACAAGTAAATGGCAGATATATAGGATGAGACAAGTAATTCTCTGGTATTCCCGTGTCGTTATTTTTAAAATAAGATCAACAGTCAATCTACCCTTCTTAAAGTCATAAACCCTTAGATAAGCGATCTAATTGTTTGGACTATTGCTGAAAAGCGAAGTATTACGAGAATTTGTTGAATCTATCCATCAGTGTACATTAGTTTCAAAAATGAAAAAAACAGCCAATGTATTAGCTTATTTATTTTAAAATTAAAATATGGTTTAAATATTATTTATAATCAAATTATAACTTATTGATTCGTTTTATTTATAATAAATATGTAAATAAAATCTACCTTCTACTTCGTATTGCGAAATATTCTTCAAACGTTTATGATATTGAAATACTTTATTTTTTTATTTTTTTTGTTATTCTTACAATTAATATTATATATCTACTATATATATGTATATATATATTATTTTTATGTACAAATATAAAAAATTATTATAGCAATCACAGTAATCGAAGTTTTAAATTTATGTTACTGTTTTAGCCGATATACAAATAATCTAATTTTAAATGATAATTAATATAACTAATAATTTAAATTTACGACAAAATGTAAATTATTATCGATAATAATGATTATTTTAATATATTTATAATAAATATTCAAAATTTTTAAGTGCCCAAAATTTGTATTCTTCCACGATAAAATGGAGATATACTCTTCCTTCACGTTTGACATATTAAGAAAAAATAAACATTTTAAAATCCAAATAAAAGACAATAAATTTGCAGCATTATAATCATTTTTATTTTTATTTACAATATTTATAAATTATTTTTACTTATTTTGATTAAGCTCCATCATAATTTTTACCCTTAGTTCTCGAGTTCATAAGCTTTGATATATATGATAATGTTTGAATGAGTAATTTTAGTATTTCGGAAATTCTTAAAACTGTTTACAAATTTATAATTAAAAGAAGGCCAAAATTGATTAATAATGATATGTAAACTTAATTTATCATTAATTTATCATAAATTTATTTTAACATTTAAATTTTAAACGTAATTTTTACATCACTTCTTTATAAATATATTTCGTACATTAATGAATACATTATGATGGTTGAAACTTTCTGTAATTTGACTAATTTCATCACATCACGTGATATGGCCAATTAACATCTTGTTACACAATATATGAAGGAGCTTAATTAATTCAAAAATTCAATACTTGGAATTTTCTATTTTACACATAACGAAGTTTACTGACGCACGTTATCTTTTTTTAATTGATATTTTGAAGTGCAAAATATCATGATTTATATATTAAAAAATAAAGATGCATTTTTTATCGATAATATAATAAAACAACCCAAATGCTTCAAAAGTTATTGATACAATATTCGTATTTGAAGAATCTGATTAGTAAAATTATTATTCGCAAGTTTTTACAAACGCACCTGCGCCATAACTTATCGCTATAAGACTTATTAAATGCATTCGCGCTATCTCCTTACATTCTACGAAGAAATATACCGTGTCCATATTTAAGAAACATGTATAAAATAGCTTTCCTTATTGTCAACATTACACCTTGTTTCACATGGTTATAGTTAACCGTTGCGAAGATAATAACGTGTAAGAAGTTGTTTATTACTTTTATATTTATAGTCTACTAAAGCTAACTACAGAAGGATAAAGCATGAATGCAAGATCAAAGAGAATAATAAAGGCAAGCTTATAAAAAGATATTTAGCAGGATGTATTTCGTATCTAACTTTCACTGTGGAATTTTTCTAATAGAAAAAACATTCATTTTTAAGTAAAATTTGGCTTTGTATTTACTGTTTTTTATTTTAATTACAAAATTTTACAAAAAAATATTCGTTATCCTTGAGAACAGTAATTTTTCTTCAAAAGATGATTATACTCAGCATGTAATTTAACATTATTGCGTTGAAACAAAAAGATCTTTGTCTTAAAATATTATAATATTCTTTATTTGTCTACGGTCAATTGCAATTAATTTTAAATTTATTTTACCGAAACTATATTTAGAATTACGTATTAAAATCATCATTTTCTAAATAAAAGTACGTTTTTTCCTACTTTTAATTTCATATTATCAAATTTCATTCAAGATTTGATCAAAATAATTACTTGATATATTATATCTGTAATTTTTTATTGATAAATAAGTAAACAATTACTTCGAGGGAAAAGAGTTTGATTGTATCATCTAACATTATTAAAACTTTCAAACACATAATACATTTTTATACTCACAAATAAATTTGATATTTTCAATATGGAGAGAGACTTGAATGATGGCGGAGTGATAAGAGTGCCGGAGAATTTGGTGTAACTAATTAGAAGTAAAGTAATGTGTTGAATAAGGTAAAAATAAAAAACGTAATAAAACGAGGTGGTGAAAAAGTTATAGGATCCAACAGATAGAATGAAAAATATAAGAGAAATAGTGTATTGAGAGAAAAGTGAATAATAGAAAGAGTTGAAAATAGTGAGGTTAAAAAAAAAAAACACGTGGCTAGTTAATAGAAGAGAAAACGGCGCAAACGCTGCGCGTAAGAATCAGGAAAGAGAGGGAATGTATTTGCATATAGTTAGAGTGTCTGGTATTAAAGGTCGTTCACAATGAGGAGGAATGCTGATATCAGAAATGTGTTGAGAAATGAAAAAAAAAGGTAGAGACATTAAGCGGATACACTCCAGAAAAGCAATAACTATTAACAAACAAGAGATAGAAAACATATGCAAAAGAAATTTAGTAAATGAAATGAGAAAAGAATGGGAAAATGGAATAGAAGAATTAATAAAAGAAAAAGTGAAAATAGTAATAAAGGCGAATTTAAGAGAGGCATTAAACAAAAAAATTACATAAATTATGGGAAAGTACAGTAAAAAATTTAGAAGAAACAAAAAAAATGGAAAAAGAAACTGAGAAAGTAAGAGAAACAACATAAAAAAGAGAAAACACAGGAGAAATATATAAATTACAGGATAGAATCAATCTAAAAGAAAAAGAGATGAGGGAAATGAACGAAATAATAAAAAGAAATGAAGAGAAAAGGAGACAATATAAAAATAAAGTAAGTATCTTAGATAAAGAACCAGAGAAAACAAAAAAGATAAAAAAAGTAATGGAAGAAAGGGAAGTAAAAAAAACAGAGAGGGAGTAATGAAAAAGAATAACTTATAAGATAAACAAATCGAGAAAATAGAATTGTTATTAAAAGAAAGAGAGAGAGAAAAGAAAGATTAACATAGTAATAGCAGGATTCCAAAAAGGAATAAATTACAAAATAGAAGGAATAAACGATTGGCTTAAAAAAACTTAGATATTAACATATAAACAAAAAAAATATGGCAAATAGGAAAAGAAAACCGAGGATGGTGGCGAGTAGAATTGGCTAGAAAGGAAGACAAAGAGAGGATCATGAAGAAAAAAAAAATACTTAAAGGAAAACTATGTACATAAATAACGACGAAACATACTTGGAAAGGGAAACAAGGAAGAAAGTGAGAATGAAATGCAGTAATCTACGGGAAGAGGGGAAAGAATTTTTTCAGAATAAAAATAAATTAATTGGAGAAAAACAAATTTGGTCTTACAGCAAAACAAAGAAATAATGATTTCGAAAAGAAACATAGAGAGAAAGAGAAAGATAAGAAAGAAAATTCAAGAAGAAAGATGAAGAAAGTATTTAAAAAAATGAATATGGGTTGTTGAAATATAACAGGGCTTCAAAACGTAGAGAAAATGACATGAGAAGAACTGCAAAACTGGGACATGATAGGACTGGTAGAAACATGGTTAGAAGAAGAAAAAAGTGAATGGATTAGGGAAAAATTAAAATACTTCGAATACAAAATGAACTGCGCAACTAACAAATTAAAAAAAAGGAAGAGCGAGAAGATGAATATTATTAGCAATAAAAAAAATTAAAAATGTAAATATTTTAGAATTAGATAAGGTGAACGAGGAGATACTTTGGGAAAAATTAAAAATAAAGGAAATAAAGGTAAATATAGCGGTAGTGTATATAGAGAGATTCAAAAAAGAAAATTATGAATGGTTAAATTAGTTTGGTGAAAAAACAAACTAGAAGCGCGCGTGATTTGGCGAGATTTCAACGCAAGAATTGGGAAAAAAGGAGGATGGATTACATAATGGAAAAAGAGAGGGAAACGATAGTGCATATACTTTTAATAATAAGCTAGGCTCATCAGTCATAGACTATGTGATAAATGAAGAAGCAGACAATATAATAGACCAAATGAAAATACTAGACAATATAGACTTAGACCATCAACCCTTAAAAATAAAGTGGGTTAATGAAATAATAACAGAAAATAGAACAGAAGAAAAATTAATTTGGGATGAAGAGGCAATAGAGAAGTTTAAAGAAAATCTAAATGAAGTAGAAAAATTCATAAAATGATCTAAAAGAAAAACTAAGAGGCAACCACTACAAAGGAACTTTAGAAGAAAAGAATATAGAAATATAGAAAAAATAACAGGGGAGATCCATGGTGGAATGAAGAATATTGGGAGAAAAAACTAGAGACTATAGATGAATATAAAATATGGAAAAAAGAAGCAATTGAAAAAACAGAGAGAACTGTCTAAAAAAGAGAAAATAATACAGAAGTCTGATTCTAACTAAAAAAATAAAACACAAAAAAAAAGAAATTAAGGAAGCTTATAACGACAGGACTGGGAAAACCTTCTGGAAAATAATAAAAAAATGGAGAAAAAGTAAAAACGACACAAAGGAAAACATAAAAAAGTGATTGGTTAAATCATTTTAAACAACTTAATGAAGAAAATACGATAGAGGAAAATGAAGTGGAAATAGAAAGAAGGGAGCTAGAGATAGATAGAAGTGAAGAAGAAATTGAAAAATTCTCAATAACAGAAAATATAAGTATAATAATGAGTATGAAAGACAAGAAAGTCCAAGGAGAAGATGGTATAACAAGTGAAATGCGGAAACAGACAGGGGAAACTGTATTGAAAAGCCTCACGAATATATTAAACGGAATTGTAAAAGAAAAAGTAATACCGGAGGAATGGAAGAGTGGAATCATAATACCAATCCACAAAAAAGGAAAGAACGTGGAAGTAAAAAACTATCGTGGTATTACAATGATGGACACAGAATATAAAATATATACTCATCTGCTAAAAGAAAGAATAGAAAAACATATGGAAGGAAATAACCAGTACATCGACACACAATTCGGTTTCAGGAGTGGTAGGGGCACCACAGATGCAATATACACTCTGAAGATGGCGATCGATGTGCAACTGGGAAAGACAGAAGGAGAGATATGGATTTGTTTTATTGATTTAAAAATAGCCTTTGACTCGATCGACAGAATAGCTATATGGAAAAGAATGGCTCGAATTAAGTTAAAAAAATATTTAATCGAATGCTGCAAAAAACTTTATGAATATACTTACAATAAAATTAAAATAAAAGAGGTTTTAAGGAATTTAAGATCTAAAAAAGGAGTGAGACAGGGATGTCCTCTGATCTCGACTCTATTCAATGTAGGTATGTCGGACTTAGAAAAATATTTTAAAAAATCAAGAATCTTCGGTATTATAATAGGAAATGTACGAATTAGAAATATTTTATACGCGGATGATTTAGCTTTACTAGGGAAGAACAATGTTGAATTAAGAGAACTATTAAGATTGTTCAAAGAATTTTTAAAGAATAAAAAAAATAGATATAGTTAAACAATATACATATCTAGATTACATAATTTCGAATAATAATGAAGATACATTACATAAAAAAAATCTAGTGAAAAAAGCAAATTTAGTGATAGATCACTTATGGAGCATCGGCGAAAAGTACTTTAAGGACGACTTTAAAATAATAATGAAAATATTTGATGCAATGATAGAAAGTGTATTTCTTTACGGTGTGGAGATGTGGGGCTAGAAAGAATGCAAGGAAATCGGAAGAGTGCAGAAAAAATACATCAAATGGTGTTTAGGGCTAAATAAAAACACACCAGATTATGTGTTAATGTTAGAAACGAATAGAGTTAAAATCGAGTCGAAGGCGGCCAAAAGAGCAATGAGATTCGAAAGTAAAATTCTGAACAGTGAAGGTAATATTGTAGGTAGTATTGTAAAAGAATACATAAATTATAGGATTGAAAAAGGAAGATTCATGGAAAACTGTAAAATAAGAAACAAAAAAGAAAAAAACTGACAATATTGAGGTTAAAATTTTGGAATGATATTGGATAGTTGGGGACAACATGGAAAGAAAAATCTATGAATATGGAAAATCTCATAGAAGAGGCAATAGAAATACGGAATAGGCAGAATAAACCAAGATGGATTAGCCACATAGAAGGTTCTAAGTACACAAAAGAAATAAAGAATATCATTTTAGAGAATATGGAAAAGGGGTTGTATTTATGAAAAAAGAAATAATGAGAAAATAAGTTCAGGAGTAAAAATGTTGGGAAGATTCAGGATGGGCAATAAAAACTATGCAAAAAATTATTGGTTGAATGAAAAAGATAAAAGTTGTAGAGCATGTGGAAAAGAAGAAGAGTCATTAAAACATATTGTTGAAGATTGTAAGATTTTAGAAATAAAAGAAAGGAACTGGGAAGAATGCCTCAAAAACAATAAAAAAGATGTGAGCAGATTATATAAAATACATTGGAAGAGAACAAGATTGAAGAAAGAGAAAGAAGGAAACACAGAAGAAATATTATAAAGAGGATATAATTAGTAATTTAAAATATAAGTATAAAATATATAAGAAATGTAAAATTTAAAAATATTGTATTAGAGATAGTATGTTAAATGACAAAAATGTATAATTTAGAGATATAACCAATTTATATGTATTACAATGTAAATCTTTACATAACAAAATTTTTGATTCAACAAGCTATTATTTTATTAGTATTATTATTAGTATTATTATTACTTTCAATATTTTTTAAAAATCTAAAAACTATTAATTAATATAATTATATATAACTACAAAAACGAAAATAAAATACAAACAGATAAATATTTTGAAGATATTAAAAAATACGCTCTTTTATTTTAAAGTATTTTATTTCTTTTGAATTATATTATTTATTTTTACTGAGCACAACTTAATATAGTATTGATAAATCATTTTATTCTATATACATAATCATAAATACATAAAATCTGTGGATCAACTTACTACGTATTTATTCTTAAATTATAATTATATCGTGATATCAACACTATTTTTGACGATTAACATGTTGTAAAAAATGATTATGTAAGGCTTCCGTATAATTACAGGGTATTCTAATTGAGTTAACAAATTTTTGTTTGTAGAGACGACAAAGATAAGTCTATATTTAAAGGCAGGTACATTAGTAATCAATACACAGAAGCCCTATAATAAAATGTTGCTGCAGCATAAACTTTATTCTAGAAAACTGCGTAAACTGGTATTTACTTTAATAGTTAAATTGTTTGTCGCGCATTTTACCAAAAAAACTTGATCCTGCTAGAAAATTTCAAATAAACTTTGAAATTTCCATTCGAGCTTAAAATTACAACGTTGTTCCGCTTATCCTGGTCACCTACATTATTAATGACAAACTCTTGCATTTCTCGTGTTTAATTAAATTCATCACTTTTGGAGGATTGGATCCTAAGTTTGTTAAAATATACAATAAAATGGATGTTGGAAATTTTTTTCAGTAATCGGATCTTAAGCTTTTCAATAATTAATTATTTGTTTAAATTTTATTAGCGATAAGTTAGATGTATACAAGGGGTAAGAAATAATAATGTTTCTCAACTACAGTATAAAAAATTTGAAAATTACTTTTACTGATTTACCGTTTATTTAAAAAAAATTTTACAAAAAGGTTTTTACTATTTTTTTTGTTATTGAAATAGAATGAAATCAGAGTTATTATTTCGAATTAAAATGTTTAAACAGAAATATTCCAAATTTATAGGAAAATATTATTTTGAAGTTAAATTTTTTGCAAATATTTTTATTTTATAATATTTTAATTAGAGATTTGACAAATGTACATAAAATCGATGAATTTTTAAAACTCAACTAAAGTGAACAATATAATTTTAATAGTTACATATAGATATAGAAAATCTAATATAAAAACGGATATATATGCAAGTCCACATATAATTTTACAAGCGATGACATTTTAATTCTATTTCTTCAATTTAAAATAGCTTTATTAAATTTGTTTAATTAAATACTTTTGTATTTTTACTTAAATTTTTTAAAAATATTAAAATAATTTAATGTTTTTATCATAAATTAAAATTTGAAATAAAACTGATTGATTTGATTGATCTGTCAAAAATGTTTATTTACCATCTTACTTTTATCCTTTTTATCCTAAAATTTAATCCATTTTTTTTACTAAACATAATAATTTTTCTCGTGATTTATTAATCTTGTAAAGCAGAAAAATCCATGTAAAAGTGGACTGAATATTATAAGTAATAATTCTCATGTTAGTTTTTTAGAGAAAAACCAATATTATTCTGCATTCAATTGTCAAATATAGCAGTCAAATATATATAAGACATCCCACTCACAAGTAAAACAAACAATTAATAAATTTGCATTTTCTTGTTTGTATATTTGGTTCGATAATTGGAAAATACGAAAATTGTAAAATTAATCGATTATTACAATAATTATTGTGTTACGAGTTTAGTTCATCTGTGACAACCATATAGGTATTTACTTTGCAATCACTTATATTCGATTGTTCACAAACATACATTTTCCGAATTAGAGCCACGATGATAATAAATACTGTTAATTCTGCTAATTTTAAGACTGTAATATTTTTTAGAAATTTTTATGCAACTAATGAAATTTCTTTGTATTTCGTTTATCATAATATAGTTTATCCATGAATTTCTTTTTTGTAGACAATAATTACTTGGTGAAATTTTATTTGATAATTGATTAAATTTTTAAAAATTATGGAGCTTTTCGATTTAAATTTTCAATTATATGCTGAAAAGTGAAGTTTTTTATTGATAATAATATGTAATATTCTATTATCTTTGGTTTTTTAATAGTATGTTCTCGATTGAATATATTTTCCTTGTTTATTAAAAAGGAATAGTACGTTTATTTTATTAAGTATTTTATTTTTAAATATTAATTATTATATTGAGTTTGTAGTATTGAATGTATAAATAGAATAATATTTTCTATTTATAACATTTTTATAATAATAAAATGTATAAAACTTGTATATGGCTTGTGTGGGTCGTGCCTGCGTATATTCATGTAAATAATATGTCTATACATATGCATGTATATTTACGTCAATTGATTATAATCAGAAAGTATTAATTTTTCAGAATAAAATCTTGAAGTTCTGAAATTATTCGTGAAATAAACCATTGTATTAAGAAATTCATAAATAATATTTATTGATATTTACTCTGATTGATTAAAGAATCAAAAGGTAGTAATAACCCGTACAATTCGTCGCAAAAGTAGAAAAAGTTCTACTTAATAGACTTGCTATGTTTGTCAACTTTGAAAGTGATTTTGACATCTTTTCC
The DNA here is from genome assembly GCA_018907185.1 of Platyscapa corneri. NCBI lineage: Eukaryota > Metazoa > Arthropoda > Insecta > Hymenoptera > Agaonidae > Platyscapa > Platyscapa corneri. Next base: position 3,088,798 of record JACCHW010000004.1, read on the forward strand.
AGATCTAATATTACATTTTCGTCCATAATCGCCACCAATATATTTAAGAGCTTTTGTGCAATTCATTTAAAATAATCGTTTTAATACTTGTAAAAGAGTTGTAATGGGATTTTTAGGTGATAAAATTTTGAAGAATAACTAAAAGTTAAAAAATAGATAATAAAATTTACCATTGAAAAATTAGAATTTTTTTACAATATAATGTTTATTTTTCGTATAATTATGAAATATTATAAAATATATTTGATCACCATAAATTTTTTAAATTTCCAGTTATATTAGAATAAAAGTTTTTGTACACTAATTTAATATTCAAATGATATTACTTTTACTAAAATATTTGCAGTGATTTCTTATGCATATAGTACCAAAAAAAAGTATTTAAAGAAAGAATATAAATATTTAATAAAAAATATGTTTAATAACTATAATATTTCGATAATTTTTTTTTATTTCTATATATGTAACCTATTAAATAATCATAAAAAAAATATAGAAAGCTGCAAAAGTAAAGCCATGCAAAAATATAAGAAATTACTATCATCGCTTTTAAAAAACACGAAGGATAATTATAAGAAAAAATGATATTATTAGAAGAGAGAAAATAATTGGTTTTTAAAGAAATTGATATTTGATTAAATTTCTTTTATGACTACAATTTGAACAATTTTTTGAGGCCTATCAATTATTAAGTCTGAAATTATTCCCAGCATAAACATTTTTTGTGTATAATTCGAATATCATCCGAAATGATGTACGGTAAACTTTAATAAGAATTTATGAATATATCAATATATCTGGAAGTATGATTTATTGCTTTAGCCTTTGAAGAAAATGCACAAATGAATTCACGTTAGTCAAAATCGTTGTATAGAAGATCGTAGTTTGGAGTAAAATAATATTTTAAAGTTACCAGTATGCTTTTAGCGATATATCATTTTGTCGCCACATGCATCTAATAATTGACGCTGAAGTAATATTTTTATAACATTTGCATTTCTTATTTATTAATTCAATTATAATTATTAAGCATGATCAAAATAATGAGACAATATATAAAGTATGAAAAGATTTCAATATTTTAAATAAATACAACGATTGTTTTGGTCAATATGAATTTGTTTCAATGAAAATATAAAGTTCATGTAAAATAGTGATATTTAGCGGAACTATTTTAAAATTATTTTAATTTTTATTAATATAGTTTACTATTAAATATTTTAATTAGTATCTAATTAGTATTACATGCAGGAAAAAAGTATATATATTTATGACTGACTTCTTTCCGGCTTTAATCGAGATAATTTTCCAATAAAAGATTTTTCTTCAAACGACCTGTCAGGGATAATACTCTTTTGAAAAAAAAACTTTTCAGTGCAAAATTCTTAAGCCAAATATTATTCACAACTTCTATATTGTTTTTATGTAATTTCGAGTGAAACAGAACAAAAAATGCGGACATAAAGGTACGTCGTGTGATTATTAATATGATCTAATAAAATATTTTAATGGCATACGAGACTCGAGTTTTTCTTCGATTATACCTGTGTGCTTGCAACCTGATCAATAACGCACAGTACGATAACAATGAAGTGAAAAAATACGTAGATAATAGATTTAATCGCGTCTGACACATGAAAAGCCCTTATCTAAAACCGGTAATCAGATATTCGGATTATCTCTAACGTATAATATGAGTAAATTTGTACGATTATTAACCAAGAATTTACGCATTGCAAAAAGTGCGAAAGTATTGACGCGTGCTTGTTAATCGACGACTCTCATATAAGTTCACGCACAAGTTCTTAGCCACTCGTGCTTTCACACAGTAACGCCAATTTCTGCTTCCGTACCCATGCGGTTAGTACTGAAATTGCGAGAAGTCTAGTGCATGTATGGAAGATTTCAGGGGGTAATATTATAATATATAATATGCAAAGATCGCATTGCATCGTGTTTAATAAACTTCAAGGATATTCCCGATACATCAGGGTCTTTATTGGATGCATGTATAATCATCAAATATCATAATATAATAGATGCAGTTACCATACCTAAATCGCTGTACTATCCTTTAAATTGGGTTTGAATTCTCTTAAAACTATACTTACACAATTAATTAACATATTATCAAACATATTATCGACAGAAAATATAAGATTAATTATGAAATTTAAATATTTTCAAAAGATTTGAAACCTAATTAATTGCTTGATGTGATACATCATATTACTCAAATCGTTGATATTTTTAATTATATTTAATAAAAAAATTTTGATTTTTTAATTCAACTAAGAGGATTTTAAAAAAACATTTAAGAATGCAAATTTTTTTAAATAATAAAAAAAATTTATATTTCTATCGTTAGAAAGTATTTAAAAAAAAGTCGCTTAAACTTATCTTAACAGAACGGATATAGTGTCTACAGTTAATACAGAATATTCCATCTTCAATCGACTATTTATGAAAATAAAAAACCAATATTTTTATTAAATAACAAGATGTTGTTTTTTCTAATTTTGTCACAAGAATAAGTAACTTAATTGTAGCACAGTTCAACGCCCTAATTTGACAGTATTGTATATCTATTTTTTTTTCTTGATAAAGAGAAAGTAATCCTGTAGCTACAGCTATACATAGATTTGTGATCGTCATGTCCCGAAAAGAGGGATGAACCGTATATTCAAAAACTACCGGATGAGTACGAACTACAGATTATGATACTTAACTTGTTGTCGCTCACCGTGATACATTTTCATTACGTTATTTTTTGTTTTATCTGATATTGCTGTCTTGAAAGTCATCGTTACTACTACTAGTAGTAATAGTGTACAAGTTAATGGTTAACGCATGTAATAGTAATGATGTTGATTTGTTAGTAAAGTTTAAAGTGCTTTAGCTATTTTTGGAAAACCGATTATCAAAAATTTGTATTCTAACGTATTTTCCAATTATAATTTTACCAATAGTAATGTGTATTGTGCGATTTTATTATAGTGCAGAATATTTTTTTTTAATAAATTAAAATTAAAAAGCAATAATGCACTTATCATAATAATAGGTTTAATTCTATTTAATCTTTTATAAATTTTTAATTAAAAAAGTATTTATATGTATATATTCTGCTGTAACACAGTTAGCATGATCTATTCGATTTTACAAGCAGAATATATTTTTACAAAGCTACATTATGAATTAATAAGTTAGTAATTTTTCGATTCTTCAAATAAATCAAAGTAGCTTCATTTTTTGTATTCAAAAAATTCATTACTCAAAGAAAAAGGGAAAATATCTAATGATCACGATAAAATAATTATGAATTTGTAATTTTTCGTTCAATAAATCATTGATTCTGCTTTATATAAGATGTATGATATAAAATGTACTTTACTATATAATCTTCTTCTACATTAAAAATAAACTTACGAAGTTAATTCATTAAATATCTCGTATAATTTTAGTTCTATATATTTTACTTAAATTTCAGTAGTCTTGAATGGTATAAAAGTTATTACCAAAAATAGAATTGAAAATAATTACTACAAAGAAAAACACTTCCCAAAAAAATTGCGTCAAACTAAATTTATGTCTTAATATATTACAATATTATTCATATACCTGTCGCGTATCTTACATTCATAAAAAAAAATAATTATATAGTTTATGGATGTTTAGTCTTTGCGAACCATTTAAGATGAAAAATTTTTAAACAAAAGAACTTTATTGCTTCAACGTAAGATCTAGAGAAAATATATGAAACAATAGGAATTTTCGAATAACAATTGTACATATTAAATTCAATTATGTTGAATATTTTTATTGAAAGTAAATAAAATTAAGAAAACATTAATTCTTCTTGCAGAAAATTGAGCTTAAGCTTTTAAGAATATTTAGAAAATAATCATGAGCAGTACAAAAAAAATAATCGCTTTGAACTGCGAAGTATCGAGACGAAATGTAAATCCTTGTATAAATATGAAAAAAAAAAATTATAATCAAAACATTAACATTTTATTAAAAGGTATACACCGTAAATTATAACTGGCAAATGTACATTAATTGCAATAAATCTAATGGATTTTCATTTTTAAGCTACGGTCCATTACACGGTTTAATAAATATATTTATGTACAAAAAATAATAAATTATATTATTTCTAGCAGCGTAAGTAAAAATTAATGATTAGCAAGCAGTTTTTTTTATATATCGTTATTATTATTATACGTAAAAGCATTCATTCAAGAAATACTCATCATAATATAATTGGCATTCAATTATTGCAAATGCAAACTACTCTTTGCAATCTAATAGCAAGTGCTTAAATTATCGTCCTTTTCAATTATCCGAAAATAATCGAAGAAAATCTTTTAACAAGTTTGTTAGAATACAAATTTGCGAGCGCATGAGAGAATCCGAACACGATAAAAGAATTATAAAAAATTTTTTCTGTGCGTTTATCAAAGAGCGAGGCAGATAGTGCTTGTTATAAAGTAAAGTGCGAAACGTGCTCGAGTAAGTTCCTTGATTGAATTATTGGTTCTGACGAAGTGATGGGTAAAGCATGACGGGTAAGCAAGCCGGTGAAGGTCAGAAAATATGATCAACACGTAATTCGTGTACACCACCAAACGAATCAAGATGTGTGTATTTAGTGCTAATTTACTACACGTGGAAAGCCACTTCTCTTTAAACGTGATTTCTAACTGGAGTTGTGTATATTTCAATAAATATAACAACGAATAAAAAGCTGTTTCAAATAAATGTTGGGAATTCCTGCGACCTTGCTAAATGTGTTACTGATTGCATACCTAAAAATTAATAATTGAACATTGAATTCCACTTGCACGCTTCGTGTTTCATATTTTAGATTTTTAGACTTCTTTATTATTTGGCAATTCTTTTTTATTCATATTTTCTCTTTAAAATAATGCCAGCAACTTTTTTAACTGTAATCACGATTTACTATTGATCTGGCGAAAGTTTATTGGTGGTATTTGAATATTCTTATAGAAATGTATTTGAATTTAAATTAAAAGTTAATAGATCAATAGTAATGATTATTACATCTGCTGCCCGCTTATTAAAAAGCATTATTCAAAAGATTTACATTACATATAGTAATTTTTTTTGCTATAAAATAGTTGCTTAAAATTGTTAGAACCAATAAACACATAAATTTTATTTTGTTATCTTCCAGCCAAAACTAAATAACATTAAATTGCGAGATAAAAATAAATACACATAGTTCAAATAAATGTAGGGTGCAAATACTTCGAAGGACGTCACCAAAGCGTTTAATTTTTCTTTTAATTTGAGTCGAGAAAAAAGGTAAAATTATAGAAATTATAAATGAAAGTATCAACAGTTTATCAGCGTGCAAGTCTCTCCTCTTTTCCATAACTACGGAATTTTGTAAATGCATGCTCCATTTCGCTCACGCGCGTACTTATGTGCATCGATATTATACCATTGACCCATATCTTTCACGGCCAGTTTACAACAGAGACGGTACAAACAACCGTGACCTCGGGTGTTAATTTTCCAACAAAATAATGTGTTTTTTTTTTGCTTTACGTTTCCGGTAACGGATGTCATAATCTAAGACCCAAGTTGAATGTTCATGTTATCCCTTTTAGGTTCTTTTCTTTTATCTTATTCCATCTCGCGCCGTGTTTCCTCGATTTTACATTCTTTTGCAGCAAATATTGGAACTCCTATTTCCACCATTTTATTGGAAAATTCACGAATATAAAACGACAGCTGTTAATTATCGCTTCCTCTTACTGTCTTTTATTATTATTCTTGATCGTTGCTTAAGGATGCTTATCGCGCGAATAAAAATGACGGTAAAAAGTTAAACTTCATACTCAATAATTGACTAGTAAATTATTTTCCGGAAAAAGTAACTATTCCATGTATCTTTAAAGTTCTTTTTTAATAATAATTTACTCGTTTGGATTTATTTTGTCTTATTTTAATATAAAAATACTGAACGAATTCTCGTGTAAAAATTACAAATTATTAAAGAAATTTTTCGTTAAATAAAATTAATTCAAAATACATTTTGGAATTGTTATTCACAATATGACGCATATATACAATTTTTCAAATTCGGAAAAATTTCAACTCGAGTATGATAAGTCAGTGTCTGCTTTCTTTGACAAAATGAAAAATATACGTTTATGTTATGAAATATTTAAAGATCAAATGCAACAGCACGGAAACGTGATTATCGAAAAAATTTTTGACGTATAAAAAGAATTTTTATTTAAAAATATGAATACTACAATATAAAAACATTTTTATCGTAATAATTGTATAATATAAATCATCTTTTTATTTGATTACTTATCTACATGCTGTACTTAAAAATTTTGAAAATATGTTACTTATCAATTTAATACATAAATTTTTATTAAAAAATTAAAGCCTGTGTATTTATGATTTTTACTTTAACACTTGAAAAATTTCTATGTTTATCAGTTGTTATATAATATTCATAAAATTAATAATTATTTTGAGTTGGTCACAGGTTATCACAGACATGCTTTTCTAAGATATTTATATCAACCTTTTCAATGTTTATTACATATTGGCTTATGAGAATTGTTCAATATCGAATTTTACATTATACGGTTTGTATATAAAAAGTAATACTGGTCAGAGTGACGCAGATGGCACAAAGACTCTTATAAACTGTTCTGCATCAAGTTACCTGTAGGAATAAAAAAGTTTTAACGTTGTAAAAGGTGTCGCTATAAGTAAAGAAAGAAAGAAATCAGAAAAGAAATATTTGCTCGAAATGTAATATATTTTCTTGTAAAGAAATTCCTTCAATTCTCTCTTCAATCCCATCATTTTTTACATGTTCATGAATACGCTTGCGTAAGTAACCATAAGCATAAATACAGATAAATAGATATGTTTGTTTGCATCTCTTCTGCTTTTGTTTCCTCATTTCTTTTCATTGCATCTTGGGGTAGAAAAGTGGTTACAGTAGAATATACATCGTTGCTTCTATATTATATATTCTTTCCTGCCTTGTAGTTGTTTCATACATAAAATCGTAAAAAAGTAAGCGAACCCATAAGGTCCAACAAATCGTAAATTGTTAACTTCTCTCGAGTTCTGGGTAATGAATATTGATTAATTAATTTGTTTTGTAGGAACTTTATAATGCATAATTAACTTCGGTAAATTTAACGTATATACAATGGAACTTATTTTGTTCCTCAAGAAAAAGGAAAAAAGATAAATAGAAAAAAAACACAAAATTTTTATTTTTAAACTTACTTTCTTTAATTAATATCATTTAATTAAATTTAATATTTTAAACTACGCATGATTAAAAATAAACAATTTATAAAATGAAATTAATGAAATGAAACGTAATTGTATTATATTTAAAATAATTTATGTTTAACTTTATGTTTAATTTATTCAAAAATTTGTTACAAATATATAATTACAACAAAATGTATTTTTTAGTATATAGCATAAAAAATGATCATTCTACGAAGATTATCTGATGCATATTAAATTCATATAAAAAATGTCTTTATTACGAATAAATTAACTTTCAAATTTTGACTTTGAATGGAATGAGATTACATTTGGAAAAAATGAATTATAATAAATTTTTAAAATAATTAACATTCACTTTCAAAGAATTTTATTTCATATCAAACAATGTTCTTTACACCGGTAATTTTTTATTGTTAATTCAAAATTAAAATGAGTTGAAAATGAAAAATATAAAATTTTAATCGTATCTCGAAAGAAAGATTGACTGATAGTGAATCATTATGAAAAGAATTATTGGACTTTTATAATTTATACAAGAGATTTTTGCTAAATACCAATTATTAAGAATAAAAATTTAATTTTTTCATCATGTAACTCTATACACGAGTCACTTTTTATTAATAAATACTTTTCCAAACATTTAATGTTAAATTCTCACTATTAAAATATATCAAAGTCGGTATAATGAATAGCAGATAAAAAGAATAATAATTATTTTGTAGTAGCATTAACCATTTTTTAGTCATCAATATAAAAGAGTATACGATAAGAAATACATCCAAATCTGATATTCGTTCGCACCATTTCTTCAAAGTTTATTAAATCCTGTTTTTACTCCTGACATGAGAGATAAAACAGGTGGAGTTGTAATTATTATAAATTATATTTAAAATTTATAATAGTTTATAATTCTATTTCTAACAATAAAAGTATGGTACAACTTTTTTTAAATTATAAGCTTGTAAAACACTAAATTGAAAACTTGTTTTATTTTTTACACACTTATCTTACAATCACTGTTAGGTCACAAGGTCCAATGCAGACATCTAGATAACCTTAGACAAAATGTCTATATACCTGGAAAATAAACAAAAATTAACAAAATTCGAAAGGAAATTTATAATGCATCAATTTTTTTCATAAGGATGTTTTCTTATGAATGTTTTTAAGTCGTTAAAAATTTTTTAATCATTGAGCGCGAAAAGAAGAGAGAGAGAGAGAGAGAGAGAGAGAGGAAAATTCGCAGAATAAGAGCGTCGAAACGAGGCAAAGTGGCAATTCATGTATAGAAGAAAGGCTAAGATTCGAGTCACTTATGAAGACAATGTCGTGTGAATAATAACATTCAGATTGGTGCGCATAGTGGTAACGGCGGAAGGAAGGATAACCGGTTGGATAATTTGTAAGTCAATAATATATTAAGGTACCTATAGATATTCCAACACCGCGTGACCAATGGAATAATGTACGTCTACAATGAGCCAACAAGCATGTCCACTCTTTTCTTGGCAACGTCGACCACCGCGTCCTTGAACTAAATATCCTCAAATCTTCTGTCATCCTTTGAAGGCTTACAATACGTTATTTGATATGATAATAGATGTGAATCAACTTACACTTATAGAGATCGTCGACCTTTGATCGAAGACCGATTTATCGGCATTCTTTGAATGATGATAGGATGTGGCGTATTTACATTTTGAAATATATAAATTGCAAGTGTAATTATTATCCAGTAAGCATGTGTAATAATTCAATGCATGGTTAAAACTATCGTCAACAATCTTTGCGTATTGCCGAATCAATAAATGTGGATAATTTAATGAGGTAGATAAAAGGAATATATTTTATCGTTTCGATAATCATAAATTCATTTTGTTCTCAAATATCGAAGAAATGAACAAATTTATAGAAAAAATGAAACAATGTTCAATTTGTTTAAATTTTTATCAAATTATATAAATTATAACTTTTCAATTATATTATTGGTATAAATATATTACTATTTATTGAGTTTTTGAATTTTATAAAGAGAGAAAAGTGAAAAAGGCCAATAAAACTAAGATTCAGAACAGTGAAATTGAGTCTTCATGAGTCTAAGTCTAATCGATAAATTCATATAATTTATGTAGTTGCATCTGATTGTATATAATCGATAGCGCTATAAAGCACTTAATTATTCAAGTATTTTCAATAAGATAACGCGGTTATTACACAAATATATCTATTTTCTGTAACACAGAAGTAACTCATACGCGTAACAGAAATGCTAGCGAATTGTCAAGGTGGCTTTAGTCTAATGCGATTAAATGTTAGCCATCAAAAATTAACCGAGAAACTTGAGCGAATTAGAACATTCTTTTAGTTTTTAACTGTATAGAATACGTAGATAGAAGGTCAGTAGGTAAACGGGCCAAATATCAATAAAAGAAAGTAAAACTTTGTTTTTCTATTTTTTCTATTACATCATATTGAGTATTTAACGAATAACTATTGTGACCGTTCAAAAACTTCGTTTTATATTTGAAGATCTGTGAATAAAAAAGATTAACATCGATAATGTTTTTCAAATCTTTTATAAAATTCAGAAAATAGTAGAATTTATTTAAATCGAAGGACAAAATTCATTACGTATATACTATTTATGATTTTATATCCGTAATTATTTCTACAATTTAAAGTATTTTGAATTTCAAATTAATTTTAAAATATTTTACTTTCATGTTATTCCAGTGTATCTGGTGTAGTACTCCAATAAATTCTTCAATAATTCAAATTCTCTTGCATATTTTCATGTTTTGTTTATTTAAACATATTCCCACGCAGTTTACTATTATTATTTACATTTAAATATTCAAAAATTTGATCGTTACAAGTATTATAATATTTTATATTATGTATTTTATAAATGCTATAAATTACTTTTATCGAACAAAGCATAATTTTATCCAAAAGTGCTTCTAATTGATTGTAAAATTATTCACATACAAATTTTTTTTATTATTAAAAGTAAGATATTTTATGAAAACCATTAAAATACAAGAAATACCTAATTTAAAATTTGTGGTTATATCTGCAAATGTATAACAATCTTATAAAAAATAATATTATTTAAGATGAATGTTTTCCCAGATGATTAATTACTCAAGTTTTTTCATTACTCAGAAGTTTTTAATTATTAATTTAATTATACATAATTATATATACATGAATTTCTTATAAATATTTAAACATTTAATTGACAATTTAAACATTATATCGTAATTTCAATAATTATAATCTTATCAGAAAATGTTCCAAAAGTAACAATAAATGATTTAATTCAGTAAAACTAAAAATTATGAAAAAGACCAAAATCTTGTATTATACAAATACAAATTTGCAATACTATTAAATACAATTAATGGAATAAATGTTATCGTAATGCAGTTAACATCAAAATATCCAAATGTTCGTAGTAACTACTGTCTAATGTACTTTTGTTTTTCAGTGCGCCATAAAATTGATGTTGGTGTAAAAATAATAAATAGCAATTACAGAATTTGTTAAAGTTAATAATTTTTTGTAAAAAATGATAAATACGTTTTATTAAATAAAAAAGCAGGTAAGAATTTATGAACAAGAACGTCTACACAATAGGTTTTCATCAACTTAAGTCGACTTGAAAATTCAGAGGAAGAAAAAAAAACACGTTCAAAAAATCTGCACATATCGCAATGATTACGATAGAAATTATAATAATGTGTTACTGGCACAAAAAGCTTAACAACACGAATTACGCGCTAAGAAGACTACTGAATGGGTTTTAATTTCATTTTCCATTTAGAAATACTGGAAAGATTAATGAAAAACATCGCAACTATTTAAGTAATTGTTTGTAAATGAAGCATGAATTCATCGACCGTAAAAATTTTTTTAGAATTTTTTAGAAGAGTAACGAAAAATTAAACAAATTTTAAAGTGCGGTAATTCCAAAGATTACTTCTCGTCGCAAGGCTAGTATTTTAAAAGCGTTTCACCTTGCTACGAGTAATAAAATAAATTTTTTATATTACAAAATTATTTTGTTATGTACTTTTACGAGTCGTGTACTTTATTAAGAGTACGGTTATAAAAATGGGAGAAATGCTAGGGCAAAGTTTGTCGTAAGACCAAACGTCACAAAACAAGGCTCATCTTCAATAACCTCAAACGTTATTAGTCATAAATGTAAAATGGATGCATTAAAGTAATTATAAGTTTGCCATACTAATTCCCGTCTTAATGCAAAAGATTTATTTACTTGCGCTTCCTCAGTTTATGGAAATAATTTATCCCTGGGAAGCTTGCACAAGGTCAGAGCTTTCCAAACGACACAAGTACTCGACCTGTCCATAAAAATCGTTCCCACAGGATTACACTCGAGTGCGGAGTCGCTCGCTCGGTCCAATCGCGCGAGCCGATCATTTAGCCGAGGCGTAAAACGAAGGGAAAGTCTAAACAGGCACAAGGTAAAACTCGGACTGCCGAGGGTCGATCCTGCCAGAGCGAGTTATCCTCTGAATATTCAGCGCTCGTCTTGAATTTGGAGGAGGTCTCGGAGAGACCTACGACGTAGACGCGGGCTGGCCTCGGGAGGATACCTCTCGCTTTTTCACCGCTTTGCTCGAGCCATGTAATGCACCGCGCGCACCTGTACAGGGACGCACCCCCACACGCGCCCAGTGACAGAAGCCCAAATATTGATTATACCTGACCTTGGGCCAAGCGCGGACGCTCAACGACGGATTATACCGTTGCGAGCCGACGGGTAGACTGTCGCTAGAATCGCAGACCTTCAACGTTTCTGTCGGACGTTCCGAGGCCTGCCAGGGGCGCTAGTATCAACGCTTGCGAGTGCGAGGCCTTCGTGGAGGGTCGGTTTTTTAGATGACCGCGTAAGCCCACGCTCTGTTGGGATACGATTGGGCAATGTCGGATCAAGTTCTTTTTTCGGCGCAAGCACTTTTTAGGACAAGTAAATGTGAAAAGCCGTTTGATCATCCTTTGCTTCAAGAACATTTAATCGCAGATGGTTTTGAAATTCTACAAAGCTTTATTATTCTAGCTTTATGGTTTTTTATTATTTACGTAGTTGTTCTTGTTATCTTAAAGTTCGACGTTGCAAAGCCAATCCTTGCCAAACATGTTCATTATACCCCTATATTTAAAGTATGTTTTTAACACATTTATAGATTTATAATGCAAGCTTGCTAAAGTTTACTTCCTAGAGATTTAAGCCTAAAAAGGAAAAAAACTTTAATGGATATTTTTTGTTAAGATTATAAATTTCAATATTTTGTTTTCAAAAGCAGAGATATTGACATTTCGTACAAACAAGAGCAAAAGTTAAATTAACATATAAAGAGTTCCATACCGTTAGCTTATGTAGAGATCAATAGACAAATATTGATTTGCACCAAAATTTTAAATGATGCGTTAAAATCTAGAAATGCGCAATATCAAATCTGTTGGTTTAGTAAACATGTGTTTACAATGAAAATTTCTAGCGTATTTTCTATTGGAGAATTCCGCTGAACTTGAGCGAGTGCGCATATCATTATACCGGTTGCTGAAAATTTTCGACAACTTCGTTAAAATTGGAGTTGCACTATTTAATTGTCATTAATCGATAAAAATAGTCGCAATATAGTATTTTGCACGTAACATTTAATTGAATTGTGTATTATTGCCTAAACCACACATTTATTGTTTTTTATATAGTAATAAATAATACTTTATTATGATATAAAGTAATATATTAGTAGAAAAGTTAATAATAAAATTAAAATGCACTTCTGCGTTTGTGCAGAATTTTAAAGTAAATTTAATATAGTAGTTTGGTACAAAACTTTATGTTTTCATAAACTAATAACTCATGTAAAAGCACAATTTTCTCAAAATTTTATAATGAAATTTTATATACAAAAGCTCTAACGAAATTTTAATTTATAAAGTTTAACATATTTGGAAAAATTGCAGTTTCGCCATTTATAAAATATAACATTATAATTATTCTAGCCAAAACTTTGGATAGTGGACTTCCAATTGAAACAGAAAAATATTGCATGTTTTTCATACTTAATCTGCATATATTAATATATCTACGTATATTTTTAGAAGTTTTTAATTTTCAAACGCATTTAAAAATTGAATAAAGATTAATTTTCTTGTAACTGTAATCTAAGGTTTAATATAAAAATTAGTTTAATTACATTTTTAAAATTCTATTAATAATTTTCAAATCAACGCAAGAGATAATTTTCTAGAATATCGTCCTCTTAAAATTTAAAACATGTAGATACACACTTTTTTATGAGAGTACAAGTGTATCAGTTAATATTTGCCTAAAAGCATTAAATTGCTAGTTATCTATTGATCCTAATACAATTATACAAATCATTTTCACTTTAACTTTTATCACCGATCCCAAGCCGTTTTATTCCGCCTAAGACCTGACAATTTAATTTGATTTTACATTTTAACAAAATCTAATTACAACAAAAGAATAAGTCTTCTTAAAGAAATTGCCTTGTAATATCAAGTCACCCGTATCTAAGAAGGAACAAAAATCAATTAGTCGCAAATATTGATAGATAATAAAATTTAATAATAAGGAAAATTTGAGTTTAAGCAATTGAAACAAATGAAGTAAAAAGAAATCACCTTACCTTGGTATACGGACTGTGTATTCGCATACTGTCGAACGATTTTATCCGTAGCGTCAGCGCAGAATACACGACGAGGGAGACAGAGCATAGCATAATTTTCGGAGAAAATTTGATTACTATGTATCAGTCCAAAACGAATCTGTCGCCTTAAAGTGCGGTAGTCACGGAACGCGGCTGTCGACAACACGCGATAATACACCAAACACCCTAAAACGCCTATGTTACCAAATGAGCATATTACCGCTACTGAGAAGCAGGGGACTAGTACATTGCATAATGAGTGCCAGCTGGTGCTAATTAGTCGTTGTTCACATCCGTTAGCTGCGCGAATCCTTCTACCTCCCCGCTTGGATCATTTTCGCCAGATTATTTCCCCCACTACAAGCAGTTATACTTCACGAGCGACTATTCTTTGTAAAATCGCTAATCTTCGTATGCACTCTTAATTTAGTTATCTAGATGTTCTTAAAACACCTATTTTGTCCTGGGAAAAGATATACGAATTTCAAAGGGCAAATACTTGCGCACAGGAAAGATATAAAGCAACAAAAAAATATTAATCTACATCTTTCAGCGTAGAGCATTCAGCAATTTTGTACTCAAGCTGAATAACGAATGAATGGCGTTTATACAACTGCATTTACTTATTTTTTAATATTTTTATTTATTACTGTTGCTAGACAAACCTAATATCCGGTATGAAAAAATAATCATATAAAATAAAATGCAAAGTTACCGTCAAAGTTGTTCGATAGCTTTTAATCATGTCAAGTATCAGTGCTCCCTGTCACGGCAAAATATCTGTTACACATTATTACTCCACGCATAGTAAGTTTTATGATATGATTAAAGTTTCAACTGTAATCGAATAAAAGACTTAGTAGATATTTCAAGTACTGTAACCAAGAAACAGATTTAAGATAGTTTGTAATTGGTTCTTAATTAATGTCATTAAACAAGAACTTCAAAAGTTCGTTACAGCGTTAGTAGATTATGTACTGCTACCTTAAATACTGCAAATATTTTTATGTCGTTGACCCTCATATGTTTATCTGAACTTAAAAAGATTGAATAATCTCATTCATGCTGCTATTGTTCTCCAAAAGTTTTCCGCTTGTTCATTTACGACATGAAAGTGGTTAAAAATATAATTATTAGCAAATAAACTATTTTATTAATTCTAAAAGCTTTAAAAAGTCTGCAAGAAAAACATATTTTGTAACATTTTATATTCTGTGACGTAAGTAGATTTAAAATATTACTTATTAACTAATAATGCGCATTTTAAATTACAGATTTCTTTAAACTTTCGTTCCAATTTTGGCAAATATTTGCAGTTATATTTTAAGTTTAAATATGATTCGATAGCTTTTTATTACGATTTAACAAAAATAAATAATACATCTTTTATTAGTTCACTTTGTTGATTTTACGTTTTATGCAATTAATTTTCAAGCACCAACAGTTTTTCACTTTTATTTAAAAAAAACCTATATCACGTACAATTATAACTTGTTTATACTCATGAATATATAATTTAACATATAGTTTTTATGAAAAGTCATTTCGATTAAAATTTTAAATAATTTTTACCAACCTCCTTTTGCTTTTAAGAAAAAATTTGTAATTACTATTAATGCTATTAATATATAATTAAATCAACATTTATGATTCAATATATTAAACTCAATTTTATTATCTGCTTTTTTACTAAAAATTCATTTGCTTTAATATTCTTTGATATAGTTATATTAAAAGGATGTAATATTTACTGAAATATTTTAAATAAAAATAAAATGAGAAATCTCTATTTATAAAAGCGTATACAAAGCTTAATTACAAAAAGAACTCCGTAAAATTTGTTGAAATTAGTAAACTAATTTCTTTGTTTTCGTATTCTTTGTTTAATGTATACGCTTTGAGAAAAATATATTCAAAACTGTTTTAAACTTTTATGCTCTTAAAATAATTTTTCGAGTCTTTATCATCAATTAGCAGCTCTTATTTTATTTTATTTTATATGGAACTATAAAATTTTCTTTGTTCGGCTCGAATATGTACTATTATTGTCATTTATTTGATGTATAGCTATGTTAATAACAAAATATTATTGATCATTCTTCATTTTATACAAATAGAGTCGCCTTAATGATTATTTATAAAATATTAAACCGTCACAAAATCATAAATAATTCAAATACAGGTCCGATTTTATGAAGAACATTCATGTTTAAAATTCATAAGCTTTCATTTTAACTTTAAAATTTTCTGTATACTTCTTTATTAATAACGTATTTGAATTTAATGAAACTGCTAAATACTAAAAACTTATTAAATTTATATCATTCAGATTTGAAATATATTTTGATTTTTATATTTAGCTAATTATTGTTCATAGTTTTAGCCATAGTTATTTGTAAATGTTAGTGAAATAAATAAATTGTAACCAAAATTAGCCCGTAATTATTTTTGCAGAATTTAAATATATTTCTATATATTGAATTACAAATTAATTACTATTAATAATTACTCAGTTGAGAATTTGGAATTCATGGAACTAAAATTTGGAAAAACAATTAGGTTGTATATACTTTTACAACTTCATATATGGAATAAGTAATAGTATTTATCATAAGATGCTATTCAGTTAGTTTATTGTATATTTATTTGTAAAATCTGTTTATTCAGAATATTCCAGTAATAAAGAAAATGTGAGTTTAAAAACTCGGAAAAATATGTTTGCAAATTTTATATAATAAATAGGATTAATACGGATATAATTAATCTTATTAATTAAAATAATTAAAAAAGTTAAAGATTTTGAAAAGGTCATGCGGCCGATTAATGAATAAGACATATCTTATAATATTAAATAACATTGCCAATGTTTTTATTTGAGCCAAATCGTTTTATTTGATTTATCTACTTTTTAGTTAATTTTTTTAAGCTTCTTTTAACTTAATATATTTTACACATATTTTCTGTTTTAGTTAAATTAATAATACATTTTAATCTAATTAATTGTATTATTTGAATGTTAAGAACTCACTCTCTGTTAATAATATTTATTATAAAAATTAATTACACGAACAAATTAAATAATTTAATTATTGTGTTATTTAATATTTCTGTAAATATATCAGAGTTAAATTTACGGATAATTTATTTAATTTAGCAATTAACATATATATCTTAATTAAAGGAAAATAGAGTTCTTTAAAATAAAATGATGCTTTTAAGAGTGGATGTCAGACTAGTTTATTCTGATTTATTTAAGTGCAATATTTCCCACTCCCTATTTTTAAACGAGTTCTTCGCTTTTATTTCATGAGAGCTTAAATTCATTTGTGACCTATATATTTCTCTTTTATTTGTAAACGCGTATGTATGATGCATTTTCTCAACAGATAGAATATACATAAGTATAATAGATTATGTTTTTATTTTTAATTTCATATTTATCTTAAAAAGCATTGAAAATGTCATAAATATTCGTTTCCTCTCGCTTTTAATCTGTCTATTATAACAATTTTTGTATTATGTTAATTTTGTTCATACTTTAAATTTTTGTTCTTTTACACAAGTTAATTTTAAGCAACTTATTTAATAAATATCAGTTAGAAGATCATTAGTTTCACCTTTTTTAATAGATGATTTAATAATAAAATGTGTAATTTCTTATGCATTCTTCTCTTTATTAATTTATAATTTATGTCTGTAACTGCAGAAATTTTCGAATGCCAGTATAATCTATTTTTTAAATATAGAATGTTACTATTTAAATTTATATCCCTAGATAATTTTATTTCGCATTGTAGAAATTTTTATACAGTGATTCCACTGAATGTCAGTAGTTAAATTTAATTTATATTTTTACAGCTTTTAGGATATTATCTTTGTTTAAAAGTAGTTTTTAGCAATTAAGTTTGAATATTAATTATGCAACAGGCGAACTAAGAATCTGAGATAAATATTAATATATTATAAGTAGTCTTTTTTTCAAAAGGACAAGATCGATCAGCCGATAATAATTTGTCATTAAACTTGTGTATTCGATTGTGCGGCATCAGTGTGAGAAGCTAAGTTAACGGCTAAGAAATGCTTAGAGCAAACTGATTGCTTTACACTATCATGAGTTTTATAGCATCTATAAAATGTCGCAAAAAGGAAAATGTGTAGAAGCGCTTTAATATTTTTCTAGTGAGGAGGAATTCTGTTATTATATCAATACATGCCTAGAATTCTAAAATAAATTTATATCTATAACCTTTAAATTAAAAAACTTATCGGAAATAATAAACATTATAATTTTCAGGACAATATCCGTCATTTGTAATTAAAATTTTTATCCAGTTTTTTGTTATTACTTTTCGTATAATTTAAAAATCATCATCAAAATATTAAAATTTTCAGTTTATATCATATATATAAAATATATAATAATAATAATTTCTCTAAAATATGTATATTGAATTAAGGTTAAACTTATGAAAACAAGTTTTAAAATAAAAATTATTGTAATTAAAATCACATAGAATGTTTGAAAAAGTTTAAAATTTTATTAGTCAGGTTTTGAAATTTTTCAAAACTTTTTCATTCCAGCAGCTAACAACTGTTTTTCAAAAAAATACATCGTTCGATTGGAAAACGGAAACTTTTTTCTCGTAACAGCTGAAAGTGTCGAATAATTATTAAAGTGTTAATAAAAAAAAATTATCTGTCCATGCATAAGCGACTCTCCTGCAAGATGAAAGCATTTCTCCTCAAAATATCTAATCCACTGAAAAGTAGAGCGGCAGAATTTCATAAAACTCTTGGGGCGGAATCATCTGCAATTGACTTAAGCAGAGCATTGAAAGCTGCAAAACCTTGCTGCCGCAAATAACGTTATTCGTGTATCCGGTCGTTGATTCTCGCCTCGCGAATCAAGGCAGATTTACCATCATCTTACAGACACTTTTCATCTCGGCTTTTTAATATTTTAGCGCCATAAGCGTTTTGAAACGAACATACTTGTCGCACCACTGCACCGCGTCGCGAAATGTAATTCAAAGATTTACGATCGTTGGCAACAGCGAGGGCAAGAGAAGACCCATCATCTCTCTCTCTCTCTCTCTCTCTCCAATTGCTTGCGATTGCCACTTTTACAAATTCTACTAGCGCGTGATTTTGCGAGGTAACCACAATAATTAACCTGCAAGCGCCGAACGAAACGCGGAAAATCTTCACACATTCGTTTTTTCTGCTTTAATTACCTCTTGATCTCTAGCGAACGATACGAACACAACAGAGGAAAATTAAAAACAAGACAATTGAGTGATTGTCTATAATAAGCGATTTAAGCGAGGGAATTAAGAAAATTGAATTGGCTTCCATAATAATAACTATAAATACCATGTGTTATTATTACTTTTACCCGGCAGGATCATTAGTAATAATCTCATACGATACTTTAATTTAGTATGCCTATTTTGTACCCTTACATTAATTGAAAAATCAGAGAATAGCAATAGATGCGTGAGCAAATATTGAGGTCTAATTTAGTCTGGAAAGCTATTAAAAATTGAGCGCGTCGTTCTGGTAAATGATGAGATTTATTTTAAAAATATGCGAATAAAAAATGCCGAGCAAGTGTTTTATAAATAAATTATTTCTGTATTATCGTTCACTAATCACTATGTTTTCGCGAAATTTTTAAATAATACGCCGTGCCACGCTAAAAAAGTCGACTATATATGAAAAGCAGTCGAAAGTCTTTGATAAGCTGAGATAAATTCTACTGTTTATTTTCTAAGTAAATTCTACATAGAAATTTTTGCGCGTCTCGCATAAAGTTATACAATTAAAACGTCGTTTTTTAGATCTTTAGCTAAGTACATTATGTACGCTCGACGCAAGTTTCGTTCGCGCAGATTAAAGTAATAATTTATCTTAAACTGGCAAATGTTTTCGATACATTTTCAATGCTTTCATCGGTTTGCCTTGTTTGCCGAATTTCGCGACGACTTTTAACGGGCAAACATTTAGCTCTCGAAAAGAGCGATTCCGCAAAAACAAAGCAAACATTCAGTAGCGAGTGCTCGACTGCAAGTACGTGCACAGACGCAGACGTCGCAGACATCGCCCAGTGCGAGGTTACAATTTTTCATGAACTAGAAAAAGGTGTTTTCGTCCTACTCGCGGTGCGCTCTCCGTCTGGACTCGCAAACAGGATCGTGTTCTTCGATCGACTTCCGAGAACGCTATTTTTAGCCTCGCACACAGGCGCAAGATAAATGCATATTTCTCGCAGGCCAATAGCCGCGCGAAACAGGTTTCCGCTAGCGCACCAATACCTGCTCGTGTGCATCTCGTATCTCGTTGTATCCCAGGTAAATGGACGATGCGGTGGCGTGAGCTCAATTTCTCTTCGCGAGAAATTTCTCGAAATGAACGAGCTCGCAAAGCTCTCGCTGCTGTATTTTATTAGGGCGGCGGATCAAATTTGCACCTACCGCTGATGAAACGCGCCGATCGAACCAATCGGAACGCAATCTAGTTTTTGGTAATGGCACCTCGCGCACTCTGCAATCCGCTGAATCGTGCTGCGGATGACTCGATTACAAAAAGCGCCACAATTTCCTCGATCCAGTACTTGAAGTTTTAGGAGCATAAAACGACACGGGGCACTTGGCAAAAGGCGCTGCTCGTTTCCATGGCACGAGCAGATCGATGAGAAGCCTTTGTCGTAAACAAGCAAAAAAGCTCGTAGCTCTTAAGCGGACAAAGGCTACTCTCGACGCTTCCATCAAGCACCGGAGTGAAGAAAAGCAGTGAGGCGCATTGAAAGTAGTTGCAGCTGATCTCGAGACACGTATGCCATACGCAGCCCGCCATTGCGTTCGATGAGCGTACGATGGATCGAGTGACAATTAGTATGCCCGCATCGTGACATCGGCAGGCGCGTGCATGCCTATGTGTACGGATACCAAGTGCGTCATCGTACGAGCATTGAGGCATCGAGTGCGTCGGAAACTGTCTGCTTTTAGTATTCAGGCTGTTTTCGATTCAATTTTAATTATGCGTTATTGCGCCCGGACATGTACGCTCTGATTCACGATGAGTGCGAAATATGAAATTGCGATGTGTCGTTCTCCATCGCGGTCTATTGATGGTGTGCATAAATTATATTCGGTGTGTGAAATGGCTCAATGTTTCACATTTATTTGATCGATTAAATGGATGTTAGTTAATGGAATGGTAGCTCTGCTTTGCTTATTTAGCTATACGTTCGTGACATGGTTTTTAATTCTGCATTTTTCATTCAAAGCAATAAATCTTAGTGTATGTCAACCAGGCTTGGGTTCAGCTGTAATTGTGATTTTAAAAACTTTATTCTCTTTTAAGCAACAGTAACTTGCATCTCTTAAAGCATATTCATCTCTTAAAGCATAAATATATTTCCGTTTCTTTGTTTCAGGTAAGTATCTTATCGAGTCAAGTATGTTCTCAATTTAGAGCTCATTCATGCCGTTGACGGTAAGTGTTGGTATTTACTTTCCGTTGTAATTCAGATTCATAATTTATAAATATATAACTATATAAATTTAAAAATATGGACTTGTCACAATAGAAAGGCTCGAACTATACGATATATTTTTACGGAATTAAGTTTAATGACCTGTAGTAACGAGAACGCGCGTTAAATTTTTACTTTAATTAACCAAATCACGATTAAATTTATTATTTTTTGTGATTTAAAAAACTCATGTGTTTATAATATAAGAAAGTGAGAATATTTTTGTCCTCAAAAATTTGGTAATCGATTGGTAAACTAGGGTAAAGGCATTAATGGTGGATCAGTTTGAAATTTACATCGACTACTTTTATCTTTTGATTAATCAAAAAGTAGGGTAAAAGCCCTAATGGTCGACTGTCATTTAGAATATAAGTCGACCACTCTTACCATTAGGTTACAATAAACAAAAATATACAATACCTGTTACTAAAATAAAATGCTTCAATTTCGTATGAACATGTGTGTGTCTCCGCGCGTGTTATTCTAGACTTTGAATAACACTTTGATTGAGTCTTATTTATAATTTTTCTCATTTATTTGTTAAGAAAATAACTTCTTTCGTATATTATTATTATTTTTTTTTACTAAATATAATATCTCACTAAATTTTTTCAAGTTTTATAAAATTGTGCTTGATTTCATGTTGAATAATTAATTCCTTCACTTAACTCTTTCAAGTTACTGAAATTACGTTGTTCTTTAATTCTGTAGTAATAAATTGAAAAGTGACGCACAAAATTTATAATTTTGACACATTGTGAATGATTTGCAAATGGTAATCACACCTACACGATACTAAACAACCAATCATCTGAAAATGCGAGAGCTTTATTTTTATTTTAAATGCATCGGGATATTATAATATAGTTGAATATAATATTTGTTTACATTAAAATATAAATATATAAAGAAATGAAATAAAACTATTAATGTAAATATTTATAAGGGTAATTATCTACGATAAATGTGACAGTGATTTTATTTCTGTAGACCGTGTACACAAGCGGCAATAATTTAATTACAAGAAACCGTAAGTCTACAAATTTCTAAATGTGTGACTTGATACATTACATAGCTTTTATTAAAATAATGTTTTTTCTTTTTAATTATAATGTTTTATCCAGGTTTTTCTTAAACAAATAATTAATTTTTTTAACAAAATTTTGATCCTAATATTTGAATTATATTCCATACATTATAATAAACAAAGTTAAAATTATTACAATCCATAAAATTGCTGTTTATTTTTTAGCTATCAATACCTATTATATATTAAAATTAAAAAAAAATTTTAATAATTTTAACTTTCTTATTAAAATATATGGAATAAAAATAAAATGTTAAGATCAAAGAATTTATTCAAAAAATAATTTCTTTGTTTAACAAAAACGATTCCTGGATAATATATTATAATTAAAAACAAAAAAACAAATTCTTTTAAGATAAACTATTGAATGTTTTAATTATATATATTAAAAAGTACTTTAAATTAAAAATATACTTCTATTTAAATTCAATGACTTAATTGTCAGTGTAGACATCTCCAATAGTTAAAATTCATAAAAATTGTTAGCGACTTCGATAGAATTGATGTTCGCAAACAAGATAAAGTATGTTATCTATAAGCATAAAGTTTATTCATATTCTTTTTTTAACGAAGTTTGTAATATTTGAAAAATCGGCATATTCTCAGGAATTCCTATTTTGATATTACAAAAATTTCTGGATGTTTTAACAGTATCTAACTTGTATTTTATTATTTTTGTAACTTTTACGTTAAAAAAGATAAAAAAAGATAACCATGCATGTTTTTGAACTATTAAGAAATTTAGCTAAAATAATGGAACATGGACGTTCTAATAGATAACTGTAGATTTTAAAAAGGAATAGCTTCTGTAACTTTATTAAAAATGAAACAAAATATATCTAATAGAATATCCAAACATATATCTAATTAAAAAGAAAAGTAACACTAATTTATTTAGATCTTTATTTGTATATATATATATAACACAATAGTAAAATGCAAACATGGAATTTATAAATATTTCGATGTTTTTCTAAAAAAGATCATAAAAAATAAATTAAGTTATTTTGTGTATTATTGATTGAATGACGAAGAATTAGTTAAAAAAATGAAAAAAACTTAAAGTTCCTAAATATTTTGGTGTCTTTCCCAAAAAATATCACATAGAAGAAATTATGTTATTTTATATATCTATTGATTAAATAACAAAGAATAAGTTAAAAAAATTAAATATTCCTAAATATTTTTAATAGAATAATTTAAACTTTAAAAACTAACTATACACTGTTTAAAAGATACGTAGTTAATTTTTTATGTAAATTTTTTTTCAACGTTATTTCTTCAGTGATTGTTCTGTTTGTGAAGAATAAAATAAACTACCATGAATCTAACAAGCTATTCAATACTTTACAAGTGAAAAACTTAGTAAATTAAGTATGTATTATTCAGAAAGTTAACCTTTAATTATACAGGTATAATTGCTTTTTAATAATCATTTTTTGACTTAAATAAGATTCATTGTAAATTTATTCATTAATATATTCAATGTACGAGCAATTACAAATTCTATTATTAAATTTTACAAATGTAAGAAGATTATAAAAACTTAGGTTAAAAGAGTTAAAAATTACGATCCATTAAGACGTTGAAGTATAATATAGTCACAAGAGTATACAAAGTCGCGGGGTAACCGTAACACGGACATATATAAGAACACAGATGAAGTTGATTATGAATAATAGATGATATCCTAACAGTTTGATGGTTCTTTATATCTATATAAAATGGCGAAAGGAACTGCTGTCAAGCTCTGACTATTGACTGCGTAGAGCAGTTGCAATTGACATGATTCAACTGAATAATCTCGCCTGTTCGACTGATGGGCAAAAACAAGACGATCACGTAGTACTATTTTATAATAGCAAAAAATATCTCTCGAGCTGACGAGACACTCTTTCATAACTTGAGTAAAATCTTCGAGTTTATTTCTTTCTTTTCAACGAATTATAAACTATACACAGGATGAGGTACTAACTTTGAAATACATTTCATTTTATTAGGAAGTTTCTTGATTTATCAGTGCATTCTAAAACGTTTAAATGTATCGAAAAATGTTTTCTGTTAAAAAATCAACACAATTAATATTGGCATACATCTTTATAAGTTCAATTTTTACTTTACTTACAGATAACGCGTCACTTCTTCATATAAATAGTGATTATTAATATCATTCACTATATTTTTTTAGAAATAGATATAATACATTGATAATGGCGAAGTTTAAATAGATATTCAATAGTATAAATGAAAAACTGTTTCATTCCATTATTTTAAGATATTTATCTATTTAATAGATAATGTACACTCATTTAATTTGACTTAAAATTTAAGAACATTGTTTGGTCGATAGCAAAGCATTCACTAAGCACAAACTTTTACGTGGTATATTTTTCTGCATTTGTTACAAAATTATAATGTATGATAAAATTGATTAATTGAATTAACTTTAAAATAATGAAAAAGGATAAGTTTGATATTATGTTTAAATCATCTACTTCTGTTAAAAAATTTATTTCATTCAATTTTTGATAAAAATATGTTAAATACTACAATTCAATAAAATGGAATTTTCTACTTGATACTTATGAATATGAGTTATTATCAAATATTTATAATTATCATGTGCATTGTAGGTAATTAATAATTGTAAACATATAGGTAAATATTATTATTATAAAATAAAATTCTTATAATCTGTAAAATAAAATTTCTAATATTGTAAAAGCTTTATAAAGTGTATTATTGTAAAGATAATTTAGCTTTTGCGTTTTCTTATTATAAATAAAGCAATTGATACAAAAATGCAGATTTTATATGAGTAATCATTTGAGAAATATATTATATTTTTAAAAAATATTATGTATTTATATCCAAATCGTTAAATATACCAATTAGCAAACTTTGCTCTTTTAATAAAACAAAACATTTTTTTAATACACAATGTACCTTGTTAATCGAGTTAATTTTTTGTCATTGATACTATCAAAAATATTGTAACTACATATTTTTAATCAACTGCGATACTTTATTTTTGTTTCGTGAGTAGATAGGAAAAACGTTCTTCAGGGTATTTCGAGATTTTTTTTTATCACTAAAGTTCAGATCAGAAGATTTTCCTGAAATGTTAATATTAAGATGGAATTAAATACAAAAAAGCCTCTAGAATCTTACAATAGAAATTGACGACATTAATGTATTACAAGTATTAATTTATGAGTAATACAACTGTCTTTAGAAAAATTAAGATCTCGCATTCGCAATTAAGGTGGACAGATTATTTGAATAATAATAAAATATAAATTTTAACATATCCGTATATTATTATAATTTATCTTAATATGAAGGATGATCCTGAAACTTTTTTCAGAAGGACATGTAAAATGGTTGTTAATACCAAAAGATAAGCTTCACTGGCCTCCAGAAAGAAGAGTTATTTTAACGTACACATGGATGTTTATGTATAAGTAAAAAAAAAAAAATAAACAAGACAGAACAAGATAAACATTACAATTTAAATAATTTTCATGAAAATAAAAATTACCGTTATTCTTTGATCAAATCATATAGTCGCACATTGATGAATTAAAAAGTAGTTGTAAAAAAATGAAGAGAAGGGAAATGAAGGGAACGAAAAAAAGAGAGAAAAGTGATAAACCAATGATTTTCATAATATACATAGGTATGAACGTTAAATATATAGGATTCACACACGAGGTTGTGATAACTGTGAGCCTTGACCTAAAAAATCAGCCGACAACGGCCAAGCAACCATAACTTAAATTGTAACATTTGTACGCGCAACTAAGTCTTTGAGCCTCGATCAAATAATTTTTCTACGTTTTCATATTTTATCCGCAGAGCACAGCTTTTCTTATCACTTGCATTGTACTCTTTTACGTCGAAACAAAGAGCCTTGAAAAAATCGTGTACGCACCGAATTATTGTACGTCATTTTTTCTATATTTCGTTATAACAACTCTTTCCTTTCATTACTCTCTTTCATTTCAACAGGCAAAAGCTCACTTCCGCACTATGTTTTGCTTAACATATGTTTACAATCATCTCTGTTGAAAGCCGTTCAAAACAACATCAGAATTTGAGTATCGTTGAAGAAAAATACACTATTAAGTTGCCGTACAGACTCGAGAGCTTGCATATCAACAATCGTCGTCGGTTTAATGTTTGCCAAAAAGATATACTAAAGAATGACGTTTCGTCACTTTATTCTTTCCTTCGATTTGCGTTTAATATGTAGTTATAAATACGAGGCGTATAAACACTGAATTAAAGATTCTATATTTTTGGGTCTATAAACTTTTTATTAATGAGAATAGAACGCACGCATTAATTGTTATATTAATAGAAAGTATAATAACTATTGATGCGCGAAAAGAGCAATGTAAAATAAAATAGAATGAAAAACAGGAAACGGAAAGCTCGTCGCACATCGAGAAATGCCTTCGGTGTACCCAACCATTATTGAAACTATACACTGTGTTTTAATTGAAATTCCAACGAGTGTGGATTGCTTGATAAAGATAGAATACGCAGGAACAGTAGGCGAATGTAACGAGAGTATGAAAACGCGCACGCAAACAAAATAAACAAAAAACAAATATGAAGAATTGGCTATGAGAGCTTTGAATACAATGACCATTGTATTAAATTATTATGTTCATTTGGGCCTAGAACCTTCAACAAAGGTTTCTTTTAGCTTGCAGCTTCTGTGCTTCATCTAAAACAACCCCCGTATGTATATTTATATGCAATCTCGATAAAGCACTTTCTCGCACGGTGACTTGAAATAAAAATATTATCTCCGCTCTCTGTTGAACATGTGCTATATACAGCGAACTTTGTCTATATCAGAAGGAAATATATATATATATATATATATATATATATATAGGTAATCGGCTTGTGCGGTTTAACGATTATCTCACTACTGGAACGTAATTTTCTATTAGCTAAACCCCGTCGAGAATAATAACGTTAATAAGGGATATGAAAACTTGTGGAAAAAAGTTTGCAACTTGGAAAAAGTCAACTCTGTCGTATTAAGCGATATATTCATAGAGCGCAATGTGTAAGTAGAATACGTCACTATCGTGCTTGAATCTAAAGATTTATGCATTTGATTCAAAAGAAATAGCTTGCAGTAAAATCTTAAGCGTTGATTTTTCGGAAGAAAATTTCTTTTTTTTCGAGAACTATAATTCAATTGAAGTTTTTTATGTGAGAAAATTTGAAATTACTATTCTTATAACAAAAAGATATTTCTTCTAAGATTTTATTTCTTGTTACATACGTTTTTTTACTTTCAACATTCAGATTGATAAGTTTTGCTAAGGCAGCATCCTGACTCGTGTCATAGACGATTAAAAATTAAGGTATTTGTTGAATATTTAATTGAAACCTTTAAAATTATATTCTTAAAATACTTAAAAATGATTTAAAGGATCACAAGCCACGTCATTAAATCCTAAATTTTGTATTCATTTTTATTTCAACTATGCAAATTTTTATAATTATTTTTTTCTTTTTTCTTTTATGTTATCTAAATAACATAATATCGAATTATAAAATATACTGTACCATAGAGAAACATGTAATTACTTTTTTACTGTATTATAACAATTTATTAAATTATCTAATTGATAGATTATTTTTAATTGAAGCTTAAAAATTAATTATGCAATAATTTAAAACATAAAATCAATTTTTTAATGGTTAAAAAAGAAAATTGATAAATAATTTATCATCGACAAGAATATTGACAATAGTTATAAAAATTATTTCTACGATTAAAATAAAAGAAGTTAAATTAATATTATTTTCTTTAATGCTTTTAATATTATAAAGTCATATTTTCAATATTTATTAGATACTTTTAAATATTACACCGAAATAGGACGCCGGAACTGTGAAACTATAATTGAAATTTCCATTTATATAGATGCATTATATAAACAAGTCTATAATATAGATACATTTGGTGATGGTTATAAATGGATTTTAGAAATAATTGGATTATTATAATTAAATATAGTCCGCAGATATTTATCGATACAAGCAAAATAAGAGAGTTATATGTAAGGGCCTGAGGAAGAACATTAAGACGGTAGAGTAAATTTCAAAGAACGGAAATAGTCTTTCAACAAAAAGTACTCGTGTATAAATTAGGCAGTACTAATTAGCGTATCATTATTGAAGCTTATAAGTGTTTTATATTTTTTAACTTGAAAATTTTATAGTGCGTTTTCTCCAATTTATTTTTATTACTTTTTCTAATTAGTGGTCAAAATTTATTTGATTTACCATTTATAATCAGAATTTTTTATAAATTTTCGATAATAAAATATATTGACTTACAAAAATCGTAATGTAAAGAGAATGAATTTTTATTGAAAACAAAATAAAAGATAACTAATATTTACTTTAAACATTTATGCTCTTGCATTCAGTAATTAAAGTATTATTATTTAAGATAAATAATACTTTACTTAAGTTATCTCGAATAAAATATAAAAAATTAAGTACCAATATTTTTTTCGGTGTATTAAAAACAATACCTTTCTACGTCTTTAGACATCAAAAAGTTTTAATACTTCCACGAGAATCGATTATAATCTTGAATATTTTTCAATGTGCTTAATCAAACCTAAAAGCCTTTTCTTTTCATACGTAAAAGAAAAATAAATAGAGCATATCTGCTTTAACACTAACAGACTATGAGGCTATAGCGTTGCTTAATTCTAATGGCTTAATTCATTTATTCATAAAAATAGAAGCCTGCATTTGTAAAATTCCACTTTACTCCTCCATAAAACAGATGGTTGAAAACAAAATAAAAAATGGGATCAGTAGTTCGAAATTAACGCCAAAGAGACAAGCGTGATCGTAAACAACTTTAAAAATTTCCTCAACATCAAAAATCTATTTTTACTATGTACCGCTGCAATCGAATCTCATTAACTCCGTCATCAAATGTCACGGATGAAATACCCGTGCACTTTTCTCCTTTTTATTTTTTGACTTCCTAAGTACAAGCCACTAGTTGCGAAGAAGCTGTTTGAAACCAATGAGAATTTCAACAAAGAACCTCGATATCTCAAACAAGAATATTGACTTTAGTAGAAGCGTGACTCTTATTTCTTTACAACATTTAGTAGGACTTATGTTTTGTCATACGGAAGCAGTCCCAATGACTGTGTATATATACCGAACCTGATATCGTACTTTATTTCAAATTATTTAAGATTTATTCGTTTGTTCGTAGTTATATCAATCATGGAAATTTTACATCTTATGTTTAGATTATAAGTTTTTTCAAAGATAAAAAATTTATTTAATCCATTCACACTATGTGTATTGCCTCGGATATAATGTATATATATAGTTTCTTGAGTTGCACTATAATTATCAAATTAATTAAATTTTTAATGCGCATAATTATTGTTTAATTAGTCAGGTTTAGTTAGGTTTATGCAACAGTCGTTGAGAGTAGACATAAACGTAAAAAAATAAATATAAAAATTGAGCGTTTCTAATAATTTTCTGACTATAAGCCACAATAAATTAAATATTTAGAACACGCACACGGGTATAATTTGAATTTACCAAAAAAAATACTTATTGTAGACGAAAAAATGTTTAATATTAAGCTTAAATCTTTAATATCGATTAAGGGGAATTGGGAATATGCAATAATTTAATTAATGACATTCCTTGCTATCTGAATGTTGAATAATATCAATAATGCGAGAATTATTTTTGTACACAACTTACTCGCAATTTTTAAACGCAAAAAAAATGAAAAGTTCATATTTTCACGGTGTTAAGTAAAAAATGCCTCAAATACGAGGTAATTATTGAAATTATTAAAAGTTGAAATAAGCGATTCCATAATAGTTTTGCTTTGGTCTCCTCTGATCTTATCGCGAAACAGAATAATTATACGCTTGGAAAAGTACGTAAAACTTAACTGAACACGTACAAAATAGAGGCACAAATAAGCTGTCTTTCTTTTGTCTAGTTGCATTAAACGCTGTCGTTTAACAAGAGTCGGACGTACAAAATGGTGGAAACAATTTGTCAATTTATTTACAGACTCAATTAGGCCACTTACTGGAGACGAAAATACGTGAGCTTTTAATTCTATTCTGACAATTAAACAAGACAGACAGAAGCAGCTCTCTTATAACCCAGCGCATTGATAAGGACGTTTACAGTTAAGATATTTGCAATCGTCGAGTGATTCGAAGGCAATCTTTAACGATCTTCTTCGTTATTAACTTTTTTCTTCTTACTCTTTTTTTTTAAATTATTTTCTAAACGTAGGCCTAGCATTTTTATTTTAATCATTTAGAAATATTGCGTGTGATTTATTACTGTGTGCTCATTTTCTTTTAAAACATTATTACCTGATTCCGAGTATTGCTAGTGATAGTTTTAAAATTCGTATACTTTTATAAGTACACAGATTTTTTTATATATTTTTAGCGATTATATATATATCTGTTTGAATTGAAATTTTGAATTACACCGTATTTTTTAAAGTAGCAAATTATAAATGTTATCTAAAAAAATGAACGAAATTATTATCATCACATATAAAATAAATGTGATCTATTTGTTTTACTTTTTTTTTTTAAATATTATACGCATATGAATTTCAGTTTTTTATTTGAATAATAATTCGATAATATAAAAATGATTAATAATCGCAAATGAATAATTCATGACTATTAGAGTAATATAAAAAAATGTAACAATGTGTACGAAGGAGAAAATAATACATGGTAAAACTGTAATTTTATGATAAAATTTGAGCAAGCTTTGCATGTTCTTTTATAATCACTTCGTATTAAATGGCAACAATGAAAAATCGTACGAATAAAAAAAATAATGTAGATGATACGGGATAGGTGTCAGAAAATTTGCAAAGCAAAAATCGTGCGAGAGAGCGCCAGTAAAATATATCAAGTGTCGTTTCCAATTTTATTAGACGTAGATATTACAGATTGATTTATTTGATTCAAAATAGGGTCATGATCAGATAGGAAATGGCTTACAGTTTTTAAATGACGAAAATTGAATACCTTTTTATGTATTATTTTAAGAAATAATTATTATGTTTCAGGTTTTATTATTATTTAATTGAATACAGAGCATATTTATTTATCTATTATAGAGCAAGTTTCGTAAGTTTTCACATTTATTTAAAATCATGAAGATAATCTAACGAGTAGTCATATTTAATCAAAAATTAAATTGGAAATGATAAATCGAAATACTTTATCAAATTATATATAATATTTTTCTAATTTATGTGTAATCTATGTTTTAAAAAAATGAGGTTTAAAGTATGTCATCCTATAGAGAAAAAACGGTCTTATTTAAAAACGTTTAAGCTCCAAAGTATTGTATAGACAAAGTAATATTCCGACTACAATAAATAATTGTACTATTTTATTACTGTAATTTTTTATTCAATATGAAGTACTACCAAGATGCCACTTTTAAAGGCTTCTACTTGGCCATTTTTAAAGTTTTCTTGTAGCCCAACTTTTTAGTGTAAAGCTTGAGAAGTATATTCGTTAAAACACGGATGTTAACTTGGATCTTTTTTTTATAACTTAGATTCTGAGTCTTTTCATTTATACAAATCAATAGAAATTAAAAAAAAAAAAATTATTTTATGTAATAAATTCTTTGCTATATGTATTATTTATAGAACAAATTTAAAGATCTTAGTTGTTTTTCACATTTTATAATTGAAGTCGCACTCTATAGCACTTGGTATGAAAATCTGAAGATTTTGATTAAAATCATTCTGTTATATTTTTAATTCATTTTTATCAATTTACGAGTTATATTTTCAGACTTGACCAAACTGTAATCAGAATGAACATGAAAATATCCCAAGAAAAAGCTTATAATAATAAATATGATTCCATTTTTTCATAATTGTTTTGATTTCTTACAGAAACATTCTTGAGATTACCATCACGATAAAGAAAAAGATATACAACTTTGATAATACGTTACTTTTATCTAACGTTTCACATTTTTTAAGAGAAATGTCATATAATTGCCTATCATGAAATGTAATTTATGAAACCTTATTCATTTATCATTTTTGTCAATATTTTAACGGGATATCTTATTCTATCAAAATTTGAATATTTAATACTCCTTGTTGTTTATAAAAATTCTAATTTTAATATTCATATTTAAATTAGTGATATATTAATCTACTTAAAATATTTGTATTTTAAGCAACATTTAAATATAATGTAAAACTTACCGACAGTGATTATGTACCAAAAATTAAATACGAAAAAAGCAACCCATTACGAATTATTGTACTTAAATTCACTACAAGTCTTGACGGAATGTAATATAAATAAACATCTGTTTAAATTGAAGATTGATCCAAGAAAAGTTTAATTAAGATAATACTAATATAAGATACTCAACTTCTTGAATTTTGTATTTACAAAGCTTAGTACGTATTTAAATATAAAATTAATTTAAGTTTTACAAATAAATTTATTTAAAAGATACAAAAAAAATATAATTTTTTAAAAATTAATTCAAGTTATAAGATATTTCCATAATTTACTTTTTTTCATAAATATAAATAATATATGAAACTTTTAAAATTTATGCAATCAAATAATTATTGAGATAATTTATTTTGAATGAAAAAATGACAAATGTAATTTAATACTTGATGATTCAGTTATTTATAACTGTCAATATATTGACAGGTATGATTTGATAAGAGTATTATAATATCTACTTATTAAAATGAATTTGAAGAACTAATAAAATCGTTTTTTATCAATAAAAAATTCTGATGTTCTAAGATTTTCAAGTTTACATTGCCTTATCTATATTACAGATGCATTTAGTAACCTAATTATCAAATTTAAAATACCTAATCACATTAGAAAAGGAGTTTTTTAAATATATAAGTTGAAAACATGAAAAATTTCAACATATACCCTACATTTACCCTAATGTTAAAAGTGAATATACTCAATCTTGAATTGATGCATATTTTATATTAGAACCATAACTGTTGTATGAAAATTCTGTGGCATAAATTCGATGTGAAATTTAGATATCAATATATAGAATGAATGTCCGTATGCGTATGCATAGGGACTATATATATATATATATAGAGAGAGAGAGAGAGAGAGAGAGAGAGAGAGAATGGGAGATTTGTAGAAG
This sequence comes from Platyscapa corneri, assembly GCA_018907185.1. Taxonomy (NCBI): domain Eukaryota; kingdom Metazoa; phylum Arthropoda; class Insecta; order Hymenoptera; family Agaonidae; genus Platyscapa; species Platyscapa corneri. The sequence goes on from JACCHW010000004.1 coordinate 3,122,681, forward strand.
AACGAAAAGTAAATAGAGTTTATTGAGCCTGAAAGTTATGCATAAAACATTACTGACATAATGAATGCACCCAGGGCTGAATGATTATCACATCAAACCTATTATTGTGTTTTGACACATGAACGATTACATACTTGAACTATCAAATGTGTCATATATTGTCTATCGTTCCAACTATGAAATTGTAATTGGCGTTATCTATTTTGCTTGTTACTGTGAGACGATAATTTCAAACTTATGTCGATAGTAAGGAACATGATACTTTGCATCTAAAATTTACAGGCAAATATTATCCACGCAGAAGTTATTGAATTCATACTGAATTTATCTAAGCATTTTTTCGCTAATTATTATGTGTAATAATCATAAATTCAGTAATAGTACAATTTTTTTATTAAGACACGAATACTGCAATATTTCGAAAGTATCTACATAGACTTACATAAGTATCATTTAGAATTTACAGAAGAAGTAAAGATGATATGTACCGCGTAATTTTTTTAAGTATGTTTGGAGGTTATGTTTTTTAAATGTTTTGTAATTTACATATAAGTGTAAATTTTAAGATTATACCTTTGTTTAGCATGATTTTTTCTTTGAGTAATTAATATTTAATTTACATACGAAAAGAACATTTTATAATTTATAAACAAGTTCGATTTTTAAGTATAAATTAGTTTTTTTTTTAATTTTTCCACTGTTTACTATTTTACAAAATTAAAACTAAATATTTTATTATGCTTATTAAAAAAAAAATGTTATAAAATAAAAACTGTGTATTTTCTTTTGAAGTAAAATATTTTTTAATATTAAGATTTTAGTAGATCGATATTTTAGAAAATCGATATTGTTACAAACGTACTAATAAGATATCCTAATTAATGTTAACAGTGTACTATTTTAAATATAACCCAACAAGAGATAAACAAAATTTATTAAACAGAATTTAAAATAAATGTTCAAACAATACTTTTACCTTAGCACTAAATTCGTTACTCGTAATCTACTGATATCTCCGGATGAATAATTAATTAAAGTATATAAAAAAAAATTTTTTAAGCATAAGCGTTTAAAATATTAAAGAGCACAGTTTAATGTGGGACATATAGAAGACAACAAAATATTCTTGTAATAGTATGGTATGAGACAGTTAAAACCTTCAATGTTTGTTGAAATTGAAACTGAAAAATTTGTCTGAATTAGAACTAAAAAATTTATAAAAAATAAGAACACTGAATTTAATTATATATTTAGTAAGAAATTTATTTGAAAAAAATGAAACTGAAATTGAATATAATTTTTATTTTTAAAGAGATAGTTCGGTGACTTGCCTACGGTAATGTTGAAAAATACATATTCGCACATATCCACATAGTTCAGTCAGCAAGAAACTAAACATCTAATAGGTCGTAACTCGATCACTATAAATGATCACATCTAATAGTACGGAAAGGAGCGCGCACATCAAACTATTCAATGAATTATTTAAAGAACACATTAAAAAAATGAACTTTCACTTCAACAATTCGATATAGATGTTGGTGTGTCTTAAAATGTTATCAATTCTATGTGCTACTGGTAATTTTACGATGCACTAAGTACTACAGGTAGAGCAACATTTTATTATCTAAGCATTAAAAATGAAATGCCGTTAAATATATGTAAAGCATCCGGCATTACTCGAAAAATGAAGTGAAACAGTCTAATCGCGCGAAATAACTATTCATCAAACAAATTTCAAACAAATTTAAAGAAGATTGCGTGTAGTGGTAGCTAATTTATATTTCATAATAATAACATTTATTTTTGGACTTCAATGACAAATTTCCAATTTTCGAGTTTTCAATAACAACAATTGACATTTCCCAAAGAAGATGGCATTTGTAAAAGCCAAAAATACTGATAATACCAAGCGATTCGGACGACGATTCCAGATTCCATATTCGGATTGGCACAAAGAAGCAAAATAAAAACGCAGGCGTTCACAATAAACAGAGACTGGGCAAACGCTCTCAACGCCGCACACAAACCCCAGGTACCCGTTCACTCGAGGTACGGTGAGGCCCGGGGCTGAGCCTTGCGCACTTCGGAGTCCGACTACGCACCAAGAAGTCGCGGAGAGTGGGAAAAAGCCCGCGCGACTCTCGCGTTCGCCAGCGCGCGCGAGAGAGAGGGAAAATTGCCGCTCGCTGTCTCCGTATAAATACAAGTGGCTTCGACCGCTTACACTTAGTGTCGCTTGTATTATTTACTCGCGCGGCGTGAAGCGAAGCGAGTTGATCCTCGCATGCGCCCTGGTAGTGTTCGATTCGTCACGTTGCTATTAACGACCCCCGCGAGTATATGCGCCCCGACAGCAGAGAGACCCGTACGCAAGAATAGTGCAAAGACAGAAAGAAAGAAGAAGTTTTGGGCCTTGAACTCCTTTGCATCTCGCGAGTACAAGTACCCGTGAAGCGGCGTCGGCGCCGTAGGGGACCGCCGGATGCTCCGCTATCGTCCTCTACCACAAACCGCTGCGAAGACAACCTGTCGCGCTGGAAAGGAACGTAAAGAAGAAGTAGAAGTAGCAGTAGCAGCAGCAGCAGCAGCAGCAGCAGCAGCAGCAGCACCACCACCAGGAAACGAGGAGAGGAGAGTGAAAATCACAAAGCGAGAGGAAGAAAGCGAATGCCCGTGCAGGGAAACGCCGCGGCGCGACGCTCGCTCCCGGACTCGGAGCAGCGGCGAGTGGCGGGAGCAGCAGTTTCGTAATATAAAATTGAGCCGTGCGCCGTCCTTCGCGGGAATCGCAGACGCTACCGATTAATAAGAAGCCATTCCGCGTGCAACGCGGTTCAGCGAACGTCGACCGCGTAGCCAGAAGTCCCCCACTGGCTGAGCGGAAAACGGAGGAAAGGTGGTAAAGATAGTGAAAAGGGGCCGAGTGGAAAAGCGGCTGCGACTGCTTTCACCGTGTGCGCCTGCTGGTAATGCCGTCGGTACTCGGGATACGGGCGACGACTACTGCCACTCGCGAGAAACGCAACCGAGCGAAATGTTTTGACTGAGCATCGTATGCGCATGTGTTTCGACGAGTTGTTCTTCTTTATCCCCTTTTTGCTCCGTTTTCAATCGAAGCAAGGTTTTATATGCAACGAGCGGAAACAAGATTGTTTGTGAGATAATTTAGGTAAATTAATTAGTGAATATAAATCGTGCTCAGTGAGTGGAATGGAAAAAAACGTGAATTTATCAAATAATGCAATAAAATGGATGGTTTTTTGGTTCTGAAAAATTGTAATTGCCGTTTTGCCTTGCAAAGTCGCTGAAATAAGAGTTGACTCGACTTGTGTATTTTCGCTTTCAAAGAGAATTAATTTGGTCTTTCTTTTCCTAGTTACTTACTTTGTATTTCTTGCACATTCGTGGCCCGATGTTGCAGCGTTATTTGATAATTGCACGCGAAAAGCGCAGATGACGTTGTGAGACCAAAATTACTGTATTTACGAGCTCTAAACTGAATATTTTTTATCATCTATAATTTATATTATGTTATACATAACAGGCATACAATTGAAACAATTATCGCAGTTATATGTTTTTTCATTAAAATTTAAAATTAGTAACAATTAATTTGCTAATAAATGTCGGTCTCTGTGTTTTGAAAACAAGTGAAGTTAATTAAGCTTCTCGTGTTAATAAAATTGAAAATTTTATTTCGTCCATTTATCAAATATTTTAGTTATTTTATTTCTTTAATTATATACACGTATATACACGTATCGCTATTAATAATAACAAATATTTCCTTAAAAGGCACAACGAGTGTTTTTTTATTCGCGCTGTTTTCCGATGAATTAAATAAAAAAATTAATGAAAAAATATTGGCAAGGGTTTCTTCGTTATCTACTAGTTTTTATACTATTAAACGTGAACGAAACCACATTTTAAATTATAGCCTATAAAGTTCTAATCAATCAATTGTTGTTATAATTTTAATCAAGAAAAATTTGGCAATTACATTTCATAGCGTCTTCTTTTTTGTGCTAAAATTGTTTCAGATGCATTCACTCTTTTTTTAAATCACTAAATAAATATAATTTTTTTGAATAAGCGTTAAATTATGCAGGTCGTGGAAGTTGAAAATATATCTACCTATTCGGTTTAACGATTATATTCCATGATTGGCATGATTCACGACAATTTTCCTTAATTACTTTTTCCCACAAAAGTGTACAAAGAATTAAAAAACCTACTTTTACGAAAAAGTAAATCCATTTACTGGTAATTTTAACGTGCATCTCATAGTGCAAAGGCGCCATAGTATGGAAAGCAGGATGTACATTAGCGAGGCACAGAGCAACGGCTGTAGCCAGCAGCAACAGCAACAGCAACAGCAAGAGCAACAGCAGCAGCAGCAACACCACCCTTCGCCGAAATTTGCTTCGACAAACTCGATACCCTCTTTAATCGATGGCTACCCAGCAGCTTTTGATCTACCGGACTCGAAAAAGTTGTCATCCAACAATCCAATAATTGTGCGCGATCAAAAAGCTCGTCGTCACAGTGTTTTAGACGACTTAAAAGCCCGTCGCGATAGTTTCTTTCAAAAGGCTCGACGCTCCAGCTTTTTTGAAGATAAGGAGAACAAAGGGAAGCGGCGCAGTAGCGATGGGACAGGCAGACGGGGCTCCGTCTTCTACGTGTCCCAAGACTTGCTAACCGAAGAGACAAATGGTAGGAATGCCGAGAACAGCAAGGATGACGTGAAGAAGGAAAAGAATTCGGAGTGCGAATCTCAACAGACAGAGGATGAAACCGTTGCACTCGAAATAATCAAGAAGGGCAGGAGAAAGTCTTGGCATCCGCTGATGGGCAAGCCTCCCAAGATCGACAGGAAGAGGAGAAAAGGCGTGGCAACTGGTACATCGGCCAGCGAAGTGGGTAGCACCGAGGGACTTTACAACGTCAGGCAGAAAAGACCCTCTTGGTGGAACATCTTCGTTCCGGATTCGGTTAACAGGTAAATAAAAATAAAGCGATTCTAAAGTTCTCTTTGAATTTTCAAAGAGCACGAGCGGCAAGTTACCGCGCTATCTTCCGTAATAATTTCCTGTCGCGTAAGGTACTTGGATCCTATTTTTTTCATATTCTTAATCTCGTTTCTTTGGCCGTCTCTCTCCACTTTTTACATTCACTTCATTCAACATCAAATATTAAGACTTAATGATTGTAGTATACTCAAAGTTCTGTCTTATTCTCAGTGAAGAAAACAAATCAATTGTACTGTATCCATTGTGATAATTAAAGCAAACTAGATTACAATAAATTTTCTGGTATTATTTTTATAATTTGTGAGATGCAGCATCGTTTAAGAAACTGAAATGTAAACATGCGTCAGTCCAATATAGTTGTCTATTCGATATGGAATAGAAATTATAATTTAAGAAAATGTTCTCGTTATAAAAAATGGATTTTATGTAATTTCTATTGATCATAGTATCATTGGAAATGAAGCAACTAACACATGCATAAAGAACATCGCAATGGAGAAACTAATAGAATTTAGTCATTTCTGTATTTTCGTTTTACGCTTAGCCAATTTAAAGAGGTTCGATTAGGATAACATTTATTAATGAAGCTCTCAGCGATGACACACGATTTCTCATTTTTATATAAGAATTACCTGGTCGGAGTATGAAGGTAATGAGGTTGCCAATTTGTTCCGAATAGACTGAAAATTGTCTGCAAATTTTTTACTATTTTGTAGACCATCGTGGATTTAACATCGTTATCTCTCGTTTGCTCGTTTCCAGAAATGAGAGCAAATGCATCAATTCCGTCATAGCTATTATTCATTGACTTCAGAATGTAACGCTACACGCAAGCTACGTTTGCTAATATTACGCTGATGTGTGCAATGAAATAAGTGTAAGATATAATTGTGATAATTTATTGTGCGTAAGTATAAAAATGAATGAATAATAAAAGTGATCTTCTGTTTGAATATTCCTTTCAAAGTGTGCAGTATCTCGTCATTGCAAGGTAAAATTCGAGGATACGGTAACGTCTATTTCCAAGTGAGAACAGACAGGAAAGTCGTCCTTGTTGCGTCGCGACAGTGTAGTTGCACGTGCGCACGGATTCCTGGGCGACTTTCGTATTCGCTGTAGGGTACAGTTATCGCTCGTGGTTCTCAACCATGTCGTTCGATCAAATCCTACGCTGCCACGGCAACATTGACGTTGGAACGCGCGTGACAACGGGTCAGCCGCCTCGGTCGTGTCGATGCCACTGCTGGTATCTGTCTTATGGTTACCGGTGCACTTATCGCTTTGTTATCTCCAATTATCAACATTTTCTTCCTTGTTGTTCACGTAACTGTGCCATCCGGCTGCACTTTCAAATTGCTTTTAAAAAAAGCACGCATTCTTTAAAAAGTGCATCCTGAAAAATGGATCCGTTTTCCAATTCCTTATCGAAGAGTATTTGTGCGCGAATTTTCGGTCCGTGAATAATGCAAGGCAGAATTTTTTCGTCTAACTGAAAATCAATAGGAAGAAAGCTCATTATGTAAAAAATAAAGAATAATTTTTTTCTCATATTTGACAGTTAGTTTGTGTGCTATCTTCTGGGCTTACAGTCTTTAATAAAAAAAAAAAAAAATAGAAATTCTCAATGGAGAATCTATTCAATTTTACTTCCCTAGGAGTAAGAATAAACTGAAGAATAAATAATAAAAATTAATACATAAAAATAAACTGGCGTGCATGTGTACGTACATTTTCTCATACATATTGTATGAGTGCAGTACATTTGGGTTAATACACGAATGAGTACGAGTATTTATGTTGGAGAAATTATATTTTTAGTAGTTATCTGACGAATTACGATTTAAGCATCTGATTTCATTTCAATAATCTGAAATTCATGATTTTATAAAAATGTTGATTTCTGCTTAAATAAGTGAACTTTTATTTTTAACGGAAAATAATGAAAAAAGAATCGCTTCAATTTTTTAAATTAACTAATGCATTTAAAGAATTGTATTAAAATTGCAAATCTTAATATAATGGCTTTAAATGCATCTAATTCTCTTTCAAAAATTTACACGTATTACTTACTGTTATTGTATTCCTGTTAATTTAATACTTATTTATTATACTGTTATAACTATAAGTTATTACTCGTGTACTCGGTGATGTTTTTTATTATATTATAAAGTTGTCACAACAGTTTACATTTTAAAATTTTCATAAACTGAATCAATATTCTACTGTATCTGTGTACGTACCATATTTTATACAAGAAAAAAGAACAATTTATTACAAAGATCATGTACGGAGTTAAATATAAATTGATTAAATTGTTCGTCGTGAATATTCCATGCACGTGTACATATCATACAGAATTAAAAGAACAAAATTTAATAATCTTTGTGCATAGAATACAACTAATTATTTTATTTCCTATCTACGTAGCCATTAATTTATAATACGAAATAAATTAACGAATCAATAAGGAAAGATCACCTAAGACTGTAATTAATCTTGTACATATCGGTAATTGAACTGTGTATAAAAAGAATATTCTTAATGATTTTATATCGAATAGAGCTCAACGTTAAGACACTGGATGTGAAAATTTAACCCGATCTTATTCATCAGTACTAAATCTATATTTTGCCAATATATATATATATGTTGAAATCAGTTGATCTAAATTTCATTTGGTATATTACAATTTTTCTCGTTAAACTCAAATTAAAGTTAAACTGAAGTTTCGTAATCGTTTCGCATACGTATTACTATGAGTTTAAAATTTTTCTCGCATTTAACAATAGAATTTGTTTTTGATTCTAATAATTTGCGTTAAAATCTCATCATAAATGTAGATAAGATAAGAGCTTATGCACTATTACTACGGCTTCTTTTTACCTTCTGTTCAGTACAAAAAAGATTTATATCTATCTGTATCAAGATGTTGATCTCACTGTTATATAATTAAGGCTTTTCCATACAAGTATAACAAAACATAAGCACGTGTACTAAGACGAAAAATTTAGATTAGCTATACTTCGGTAAAAATTAAGTATTCTATACTATATATTTTCAATTCGATTTACAGAGAACAATAATTTATTTAGTTTCTTTTTGTATAGAGTAAATTAAGTTTAATAATGGAAAAGGGTAGTAAAAAATTAGACATAATAAATTGTTTTTATCCAATATGTAAATGAAAGAGTATTGTAACCTACGTAAATTATGTAAATTCATAAATTAATTTACAATTCTAAACGACTGAATAAATAGACCATAATTCAATTTTTTAATTGTATGAATGACTGAGTCGGAATGCTACACGAAATTTCTTTTATAAAAAGTTATGCTTTTATCGTTAGATTAAAAGATTAAAGGATTTTTTTATAAAAATCAATTCATTATGAATTGCACGATTTAATTGCGACTCATCACGAATTTGGAGCAAAAAAAAAAAATTTTTTCTACGTAACGGCGTATCAAGTTTCAAAAAAAAAAAATTATAAAAATAGTTTTCGATAACGCGATAGAATGCTTGTTAACTATTTACTATCTCATGACATCGCATTAAGAAATTGTTTACGAAATACAATCTCAAAATATTGTATTACATTAAAAATGGAATTGCTATGACAATTCAAATGTTTTATAAATTTTTACAGCTATAGTAATTTATAAACTGAACAAGAAAAATATCTTGCCTAGTTAGTTTCAACAGTGATGGTATTATTACATAAATATTTAATTTTTCTTAATTGAAAGCTGTGCAATATATCAGCTATGAATATTTAGTATTTTGCTGCATAATTTACATATCAGAATGATTATAATAATTTTATAAATACATTTACTTTTTTAAATAAATAAATTAAATTAGTCATAGAACCAAAAAATATTGGGCGAGTTATAAATCTTTTCCTTAATATGCTCATACGACATTTTAATACACGTGATTGGGGTAACCGACTTCTTATATTAAACTAAGTTAATTAGTTTAGTGTTAAAATGTATAATTTGTATACAGATGTAAGCTAAATAATTTATAGATATAACTCATCATCTTAAAACAATCAAGTCTGCTTTTTTCAATAAATTTGCATTTTTCACCATAAATATTGTATTCAGATGAATGGATGACGATATTAAAATTTTCATATAATTAGAAATGTTCATAACCAAATCTATTTCGAGCTATATCTTTGACCGGTATCTTGCATAAAATACACTTTGCTGTACTTTCCTCAAAGGCACATTGTGTAAAACAAAGATATTTAAAAAGTAAGATATGTACGGACATGGTTCTCGGAAAATTTCTTCTTCTATTTATAAATAAAAATTATTTCTTTGAATGCAACGTTCAAATAAACGGGGATTCACTTCGATCAAATAAGTGCCTATGTACCAAGTTCTTTGAAACGAACGTGCCATCGCTGAAAATCTGCTTAAGTGCTTGATCACCATAAATTAAGTTCTGCTAAAAACAATTAAAAACATAGACAGTACGTACAAGTTGGTTTTATTGGGAAATAAAAATTTGTTATTGCCTCCGCAATGTGTTGTCCGGTTGACTTGCACACACTTCCGCTATTCGAGAAGACATGATCAGAAGAGACCTGGCAAAGATTCCGGTTACGGTTATGTCGTGTTTCGAATAATAACAACGCTTTCAGATAGCAATGAAGGAAACAGATGAGCGCAGCACAACTGTATCGCTGATTTTCATAAATTTATGAAAAAATGGAATATAATTAATGTTTGCAATAAAGCTTTCTAGATTATCTGTAGATTCTCTGTAAATTCTTGTCGTATTTTTATTTGCAAACAGTCGCAACCAATACTATCATCTTATCTGTTTATTAGATAATTCATTCAAATAAAGGTTCCATTTGTTACCAAACGTGTATTTGCGCACGAAAAATTCAACCTGAATATTTTGACTCTCTGTATCGAGTCATAACTCGGGTGTCTTCTTTCTGTATAGATTTGTAATTGTCAAGGAATTCAATTACTTTGTGCTTACGGTCAGAAAAATAAATTCTTTAGGAAAGATATGGGTACGTTATAGTCAATTGCATTCGAGGACATCTTTAAAATTGATTCGACTATGCCTCGGTACAAATTACAAAATAATTAATAAATTTCCGTAGTTTGATGTTAGTTTTATAAAAGTTGTGTTTTATAGATTGACTTATTTAAAGAAATGTACATTTATATATTGTATAGTATCAAAAAAAATTTATCCTAGAACTATATCAAATTTTTAATTATTGCATTAGAGTCGTTAAATTTCCTTACCTAATCTAAGAATAGAATAACGTTTATTTAACAGAAAATATTAACTCGTAACGATAAAAAAATTAATTTTATGTATTTTTAACACATTGAGGTTATTATTATAATTAATACATTTTTTTCAGATATTAATTGATAAAAATTTTCGATTTAAGACGAAAAATTTATAATTACGACTTTGCAATTATTAAAACATCATTTTACCTTCATTGCTGGATATTTGCATTCAATTCAGAATGAATTGATTTAGTTTTCTTGATAAAGCTGAGAGTCACTGAAGAATAATTTCCGGTTATTCGTTACTTCGTCTGTATGCAGACTATGTGGCGTATCTAAATTGTTTCTAAATCAATCCCCATTAAGCTAATCAAGACTCAATTCGAGTAATGAAAATTCAAAACATTAAATTGGTTAAATCAGCCGTACAATATAGTATACTCTCATCTTATCTAATCGTTTTAAGATGCGTTATCTTTATACTTGAAAAAATGTATTTCTTTTGATGATATCAATTTTTTATATTAAAACCCGTAAAAATTTAACAATCAAAGCATGGATTACCCTTTTTATCATTCTTATGCATATTCCAATGTTAAAAACAGTGAATTCTAAAATTTTCGTCTTTATAATAAATATTTCGATTTACAAAATTTTTTTATAAAAATCACTTATTTATAGAAGAAACAAAAATAAAAAGTATGATTAAAATTTGGATTTCGTCTTAAAAAGTATGATTAAAATTTGGAAAAATTAAATAGAAATTTGTTAAAATAAATATTGATTTTAGTTTTTTTAATCTACTTTTTACGTCTATTTTTACACTGTATATGCACGTGTCCACGTATATGTTGGGAATTTGACAAATATATCTATATACAGAACTCGAAATTTCATATTTACCTTGTATAAAAATAAATATACAAGCATTAATTTTTAGCATATGCACAAATACGCTCTAATATTTATATATTTGAAGTACATGAACTAGAATATTCATACTTTACATTTTATGTGAGTCAGACAAAATGAGAAAATCAATCCCTAATTTTACAGTATACCTTTACGTCGTAAACATCTCGTAGGAAACGAAAATTGCGCGATACTTGAACTGCAAAAGATAACCGGTTACTGTGACTGTGCTTAAAATAACTGAATGTTGTTGTTGCTGCCGTTGCTCCTTTTTTCATTTTCTCATTTTCTTCTTTTTGCTTGGTAAACTCATTCTTAGTTCTTGTTACAATCTTACTTGTTCATATTTCACTGCATTCATCAATAAATGAAAAAAACTTCGATAGTTAAAAAAATTATATTTCCAGTAAATTATTGAATTTTGCATTTATTTAAAAAACGAATGGTTAGAGTTGATCTTAAATTTCAGAAAATATGCTTATCGTTTTCATGTATTGAGAGCAGGACTATTTAATTCTGTTTTTCAAATTAAAGTTTGTAAAAAAAAAAAAAACAAATATAAACTAAAGAACCATTTCCAATACTAAATGACTTATTAACATTTACACGTTTCGTCTAAATATTTTAAATTATTATTTATTATTATATATTCTTCATCAAGATCAATAAACAGAAATTTGAAATTTTTATTTACTCACTTTGTCTTGGAATTTCCTGTGTACATCTGTGTTTGCACAACTAACCTTTAAAACTATCAATGACTTTAATTATATTCTTATTTTATGACTTTATATATGTATTCTAGTTTGTAAAACATGATTATTTGTTTCTCTAAGCTTTTATTATTATTTTATTTTTTTATCTATCTGAAAATGGAAATAGACATAGGAGAACGAGAAAGAGTGAGAGAGAGAGAGAGAGAGAGTGAGTGAGTGAGAATAGGAGGGAGAGGAAGAGAACATTCTAACTGTAATAATTCCATAGTATTTATATTTTTAGTAGTAAATATCGTTAGGGTCATAAAATTGTTTCTTCGTGAAACGGAATATTAATCTCGTAAGTTTTATTTGTTTCAAATTAAATGATTTAAATTTTCAGCAATATTTGTACTATTCCAAGAAATTTTCTGGAATGTTCAATAAAAGACAAGTTTATTATTCTACAATTATTAACTCTTTAATTCTATAATAATTATTATTATGTATTGACTTATAGCTATATATAATCTGTAATTTCTTTTTATCTGTACAAATTTATAATTTGTATCCAACCTTTTGATGAATTTTTACTCTTTAATTACTTTTTTCATTAATAAATTTTATTATATATTTTTTGAAAATCCATCAAAAGATCTATTGTAAAGCGTAGATTTGTAATTATGTAACGATTCGATCTTTAATGTACAAAAATATTTAAATTGTTGCACGTTTAATTACTCGTTATAATAAAACTCAGAAGCGTTAATCTTATTTTTGATAGAGAGTAAAATGTAGGTACCAAAAATAGATCTTCAAATTATTCATACTATCTATTAATTTTGATATTTAATCCAGTATTGCACGGAAATTTTTAATTGACTTTTTTAATGATCGAAGCTGAATGATTTTTTTTATACGATATAAAACTTTCATACCTAATTTTACTTAACTATAATTAAAAAAACTTTTTTTGTTTCTTTGTACAAAAATCTTTCGATATGATTTGTAGCTATTTTAGTATTTACAAATGCAACCATAAACGCGTGCGAGCAATTTACACATCTTGATATACTACTCATAGTTATATCAATGCACCGACTTGAATTTTTTAAGCGTTTATATTGACATGTTTAGAAGTTTCTGTATTCTAAAACAAATTTAATATACACAACCAATAATCTAATAATTTTTTATACATTTAGCATATCTTTTTATTGACTTGTATTTTTTTAAATATTATTGGAACATGAGAGGAATCAGTTGCGTAAAATCATTGCAAAATTTCAATACTGATCGAAAATGGTATAAAATTTCCTGCAACTGTTATAACTTTCTTGAGAAAAGTATTATTTTTACTGTGAACTTATTTGCACAATAGTAAGGTTTATTCGTAGAGGAAGTCGTACTGACGCATTTCAAAACTTTGAGTAATATAGAAAAATAAACCGTATATAAATAAAATACTTTTTGCGCATAAGCTACCGAATTATTTAATATGACTTTCAATTAAAAAAATTTATACTCTATTGATATAATGTGGTAGATCTATTGTGATATTAATCCAACTACTTTATCAATACTTTATAAATAATGATGAAATTTATTTTTAATGGACAAATTAATCTGATTTTACTTGAAATAAGTTGAAAAAATAAAATTTTTAAGTATTCTTAATAGATGCTACAGTATTTATTATAATTTTAGCCTTTAAAATGCTACATATTCTTGTAAAAGTGAATATTTTCAGATATTTTCAGCACTTTTCATGGGTCGTAATTATTTTTTTTTTAAACTTTGGACAGCTATTTTAAATTTTAACGTTATATCATTCGAATTAATACCATGAATATTTAACTAATTTTTATTTAAAAAATTAAATTTTTAAATTATAACTGCCTGCGAACAAAAAAAAAATACCCGAGTGAAACTTTTTCCATGACAGGAGATATTTAAAAATTAAAAATCACAGGCATTTTTTGCGAGCATTACAAAAGATGAATTAATATCAGGTCTTACATACAGGTACAGTTTCCAATTTTTCTTTTCCTATTCAATTTCAATTTCACACGCTTACAATCGCCTTCTTGCGTAATAATGCATATACACATGAATAGTTACAGTATGAAGCTATTGGAAACAGCACACACTGAGTTGTTAGAAGAATATCGAATATCTGACACACGATCTGTCTGCTTCACCGTCTCCATACAGGTGGATATGTCTCTACCCATATTTTTAAAAACATGTCACGTATATATGCAGGATTCTTGGATATATGATGAGCACAGATTACACAACAATATTATATTAATATGGTTCCTTGACTTTTAATAAATTTAATGTAATAGTATTCAATTGACGTGTAAATTTGTCAATACATCTAAAAGAGGGTACCAATATTGATGAAAGGAAAATATTGTTGCTGCAAATAATTGCCAACGTACGTTTTATAAAATTGTGCTTCACAGTATGTAATTTATTACGAATTTTCAGAATTCAAATATCCTTTATTTGCATTTACTCTCGTTATGCTACGCTGAATAATTGCTTCAAAAATAGAATCTTCACTAACGCGAATAGAAAAGTAACCTATTGAAATGCGATAAATGTGTACCTACTTTCATAATCATATCCAAATAGCTATTTAAAAAGTTTGGGTCCACTCAATATGCAAATGCATAGTCTTTATTGTAAATTAAACAAAATAAATGTAAGCAAAAGCATGCAACTGATCTATGTAAAAAAAATTATGCTTTTACGCAAACATTTACGTAAAACAGAGTACTGAGTGCTTGCATAAGACTGGAAAGATGCATTCCCCTATACATGTATATAATTTACATTAAAAAACATCATTTAAAAAGCATAGTTAAGTTTGATCTTCGTTAAAGAGCTTTTTGAAGAATAAAAATCGATGAATTCTCACAAAATAAAAATATATTTTAAACTGCGTTTTTAAAAAATTTCCATAAAAGTTTTTTGATGTAAGGAACATAGAATTTTGTTAGTATATAATTTTAACCAAATTTTTTGTATGACAGACATCTATTTATGAAAATTATTGAGCTTTAATTACAAAAATTAAAATTAAAATTTCATTATTATATATTTCTTACAAACGCTTTTTCCTGTCAGCTGAAATATATAATTAACATAGTATGTATTTATGAATGTATAGGACATACATGAACATTTGCGATACCTTTTAAAAATACATACGAAAAATGCTTTAAAAAATGAAAAATATTTTAGAAACCTATATATTTAAATTCACTTAAAAGTACATAAAACATTTTCTTTAATCACAAATATTGAATATATTTCCAAGATGAAGTGTTTCCTTAAATTACCAAAATGAACATAAGAGCTTCTAAAAATATCAGAAAACCAAGTTTTAACTGAATAATGTTTTTAATTATATACAAATGTATCAATTAATTTTTAATAATAAATAACCAACAATGTGAATATACTAACTATAGTGGAAATTTATTCAAAGGAGTAAAGAAGTAAAATCTAAAATATTTATGAATCAATTTTTCATTATTTTCGTTTGTCCATTTTAACTTTTCGGCATATTATTGTAACCAAATTTACAAACACTACTTGTATATTTACCGTGCGCTTCTACGGCAGGTGGTTTAAATAAAAAGAATCTATACTTTCATCTGAAACTACTATTGTATTTTTCTTATTAAATGAGCGCGAATTCCCTACTAAAACGAACGTTATAAAAAGTAGTATGTTTTAACGTTCAACACGTAAATATTCCATTTATTACGATATCTTAAATGTGAACAATATCTATAATATACCTTCTGCTTGCTTTCAATAAAAATATTCCGTTTTTTCTCAAATTTATACTCAACTAGATTTTTCATCGTTACACGAATGAATGAACTGCAGCAGCTAATTTGATACGCTTATACTGAATCATTCGATATGATTATTATTCAAAGAGCCGGTTGGATTATTGATTAGTGATTCTTGAAACTAACGACAAAAATATCGAAGCAGTTATGTTTTTAATTTTATGTTAATAAATTATGGGTGCACTTTTAAAATTTAATATTGAGAAAGTTAGATATCGATGTGCAGTGCACATTATTTAAGTTTTCTAAATATCTATAATAATTTGTAATAAAAATAATAAATATTTTCGATGAAAAGTTATTAATCCATAGTTTCTTAGACATGAAAATAATAATTATAAAGTAAATTTTTTATAATGAAAATAATTTCACATTATAAAAACAGGTGTACCAAATGATTCATATACATTTCAGAAATTAATAATACATGTAATTTAAAAACTACAATTATAAATAAAATTATATTTAAGTATATCAAAAAATTTTCACTGCATATTCGATTATGATAAGGTTCATATATCTGTACATTATTAGTTTATCATCAAAATAATTATTACATTACTTTATTTATTAATATCATTATTAATATTCGTGACCTGAAAATATGTGTCATTTGTACAGAATAACCTACATCAGCATTTTATTTACTATTTATAATTTCTTCGATATATTAATATATAATTATTGAACATTAATAACAGTCTTTGCAAATTGCTATTATCTTATCTGATAATCAACGACTTTATTTAGCTTAAATTATTTTTCTGAAGAGCATAATACTTTATACATATTTCAATACTTACTTTATTAACTTGCGATTTCACGAGCTAAATAAATGTGTAATGTACAATAAATTTAAAATAGATATCTAGTATAAAAAAAGCATTTCTTGATTTAAATAACCTAATATAAGTATTCATCGATGCTAAAATACAAAAGTCAAATCATTTAAAAATAACATATTATTAAAGAAAAGTTTTTTAAAAATCTCATAATATAAATGTAGATTAATAGGTATTAAGATTTCATTTGTTTTAAATTATTTTACTAAACTTGTACATAAGACTTATTTATTAATTAAAATGTTAAAGATAAAGTGTAAATTGATCCAACAGTTAAAATAATCGTTTTAGTAGTTCTTAAAAAAGCAAACCGAATTTGATGTAAACATAATTGTTTCATTGGACATTATTGGATTGCACAAATCTAACTATTTAAAGATTTACAAAATTACGTGCAGCGTCATTTCAATATATATATATAACGAATGATTAGGTATGTTTTCATTGGTCTTTATATAAACAGTGCATCTCTACTAAATTCATCTTTAGGATTTCGTAGTATGCACAGTAGTTTGTAAGCATAGTTCACAACTGATTTCATTTTGGCCTGTTGCTACCACTCGTTTCTGGGTCATGAACTCGAATCAAACGAATTATTCAACGCGGCGTACGTTGTTGCCATGGTTGCATCTACCGTCTAGCTGTGCTAATGTCTGATAAACAAACAGTGAACAATGAAATAAATGCATTTTACGAATGACTCAGAGGAATGGTATTACAAGTTCTACCGATTGTTTTTCTAAAGCGGTTTGCTTCTGCTGAACAGCTGATGATTTCGTTTATTGGAGGTTATGCCTCTTCTTATCATATGTGAGCCTCTCGCAATGTTGGAACAGTAGAAACCAAATTTTAGTGATATTAATGTGATAGTTATGGGTAAAAATAGATAGATCGATAATAATAATTTCCATCGTTAATTAAAATATCAACTCAAGATATTTTCATCTTTTAATTGATTTCTGCTTGTACAAAAGTAATTTTGTAAATACGAACACGTGCGTAGGCACACTTTACAAATTATATAATTTTTTATTTAGCTTAATCAAAAAAACATTCTATTCCGCTTAAATATAAATAAAATTTCACAGAAATTATGATTAAAATGCATTGTTGCAAAGATTAAATGTATGAGTGAGTTTATAAGTTATAAATGTTTTAATTTGAAAAATAAAGTGGTATGACAAAAGTAAAGCATATAATTTACAAAAATGGCCAATTATTTATTTTCTTTACAGTTAAACTATGAAATTATCGACTTATTGATTTCCGATAAAAATAATTTTAAATCCGTAAGATGAATATGTATTATTAAATTTTTTAAATTAGAAGTAAAAATAAAATGTGTAGATAGGAAGTTGACAAAGGAATAGAAGAAAATATATAAAAGGATATTCCGTTAATATTTTTATTTATTAATTTTAATCAAATAGTAGGAAAATAAAACCATAAAACAATAAAATAAATAAAACCAATTAAAGTGAATCGATAAGAAAAAAATATGAAATCGAATTTTACTTAAGATAAATTCAGCAATATTTATAAAATAAATGAATATATATATATATAATTATAGTTTTCCATACTCTTTTATGATTCAAAAAAATAAAAAAATCTATTATGATTACTTGTACGTCATTCACACTTTACTTCACATGAAAGTTGTTTAAAATCTGTGCCGGTACATTGTGAATCCTATTGGATAAATTGTCGATATAAACATATATAAATACAGAAATCAATAAATACAATACTTATAAATTACAGATCATTTATTAAATCATATGTATAGATTTTTACTAAATTCTAAATCCACCTATCAATATCAAAGTTAAAAATCAGCTAAAATTAATTTTTCGACAATCTGGCAGACTATTATCTCTATTCGCTTAAGTAATCAAAAATTCTTGATACATTTAATTTAAATAATGCAAATGAAAAAATTAAAAATTAAAATTAAATTTATATTCCAGTAATTGATAAAAGCAAAAAAGATAAATTTTAATTAATTTAATTTGCATAAATTAAATTACTAATTATCTAAAATATATTCTGTAAAATATAACTTAACGTTAATATTTCTGGATTTAACTCCTTTAATGAAAAATAGTAATTTTTTAATTTTAAAGGATTAATTGATAAATAATTTATAATCCGATAATTTAGTAATTTACGAGTACTAGAATCAACAGACAATCACATTTGTAAGATCACGAGCTACTTCGAACAGAGAGAATTCGGTATACCAATTAATCGGTATATAGTTGAGCGGAACGGGGATAAGGGACAGAAATACTAGATTGTAGAGATACTAAAGAAATCGTTATAAAAATACGGATACTCCATATCTAAGTTATCTAATAAATAAAAAAAATTATAAATAATCTTTAAAAAGCATATTATATATAAGTTATTTTATGAAAAAAATACTTGAAATCAAATAGTATTGATATTTTAAGGTAAATAATGAATATAAATATTAAGAAAAGCAGTAAATCAACGAAAAATTATCAACAAAAAGTATAAAAAAATATATAGTAATCAGATAAAAAAAATAGCACATACTGATAAATGATTATTTAAATTCTGAAGTATAACAGAGTTTTTCGTAATTAAACATTTTTATCAGATGACATTATTAGTAATTATCATTACTCGTATTATTAATAGGATTTTTACTTGTCATTGCATATATGTTTACAAATACACTTATGTTTTAATAATGTTTTCATCGTTTCTTTCATACATACATGTATTTATATATACGTTGACTTATAAACATAGAAAACATTTTTATATAAAATGTAAAACATATAATTTTATCTACTAGTTAATAGATTTTAAACTTTAATTGTTCAATCTTTATCAACAAATTCTTGAAATACTATACAGATCTTCGCTCAGTATTAAATAATTTTATTGAATACTTTATTTAAATCTTTGAACGCAACAGTTAAATTTTTTTAGAAATTTCCAAAATGTTGGGAAGCATAAGTAATATATTATATATGTTGTAACAGAAAAATCACGATGAATTGAAATATCACTCTCAATTTTCAATTAATAATAATTTTTTATATTAATATTATACATTATGAACGAGAATGACGGTTCAATATTATTATCAAAAAAAAATCCATACAATTTTAACTTTTCAGTCAGTTGATTACGCTTGTGCTCGTAATAAAATAGTTTTTGCAATACAAGGTGACGCGTATATATTGATGATACCGTTCATATTTTATTCTATTATCTGACAAAAAGACAATATTGCCTGTTCTAATTGTATCTTGTATTAAAAGTAAGTTTTTTTATTACAAAGCCCTTTCATATTAGTCACAAAAAAATAAAGAGGAAAAAATCTTTTCTGCGCAACTTTATAATTACTAAATGTTTTATTTGGAAACATTAGAAAATTAAAAATGCATATTTAATGATTTCAGTTTAAAAATTGACTAAGGAAATCGAGAAACTTAGTTAATTATTAGCTAATATAAAAAAAAATATTAAAGATATTTGTTTATCGCTTTTAGTAACATCGCAGTCCAATTTTCAAAAGCATTAAAAAAATTTATCGTACACGACTACAGTAAACGAGCGGCTTCCATTAAAAAATTCGATTATCGTAATTTTTAAAATGCTAAATGCAGCAGCGAAAAAACAACACCTTTTAAAATTTTAATAATCTGAAATGCTCGTGTACTATAAAAAAAAAGTCCACTAACAGAAGCTTAACTAGATTTTGAAATAAACAACATTGAAACTATTTGTGTATAGTAGTGTACAAGTGCATTAGTATGAAGCCGTGAAAATCGCGCATAAAAAAAATTGCGGCTTAATATCACATAATACATTTAATAACAATTAGCTTTTTAGCGTAGAACATTAATTAAGGGCCCCCGGGTCGTGAGCAGTATGTTTTGTATACCTTTAATTTTTTCACGAATAGGATGTAAAAGCTTTCGAGCAAACAGACACAAGAGCATAGTGAACTGCAATTTATTGGATACACGCGTTTAGTTCGGCTATCACGAAGAACGGTCTATAAGTTGAATTATACACGAGTGCGTATATGTGTATTTTTTTGTGTGTAATTTGTATTTGTGCCAATAGCACTCGTTCTAGAATATTTCGTGGTTAAAGAAAAAAATAAATATTTGCTGATTAACGGTGGTGGATTAAAGGATGTGATTCATCTCTGATGCAACTTAGTTATATGTTTTGTAATTGACGAAAGACTTTTAATTGCATCAGTTTGAATACATTCTGAACTTAATAATTCTTGTCTCAGCATATATTTGTAATAATGCCTCTGTTGTGCACTTTTCCTGTTTGACAGCTTAAATTTCTGTTTTCTTTTATTTTTCTTTTTATCGAAGAAATATACTGCTTCTTGAAATCACAGATAATCAAAGCTTAATATTTTAACATGTGTAATGTATCACAGAAGAATGACTAATTATGAAAATAAATAATTTTCAATTCCAAATATTTAAATTATTTAGAATTTTATATTTCTTTGCTGAATTCAGAAGAGTAATCGATAAAAAGTTTAAAAGTTTTATTTGTTATTTTAATCGTGATACTTCACATAAATCTTTATGGTAAAATCTACGGTATCGATATGTTACCGCTAATCTAACGATATCGATATCCTCTTTGTCTTCCATTTAAAAAAGAAAAAATGACTATCCAGTATACGAGATTAGAAATCAAAATGCACATATTCATAAGGTATTCGCGAAATATTTTGTTTTGAACTCTTTGAACATTTAAATTTTTCAACACAAGTATATAGGAAATAAAAAAATTAGAATATATGTGTGATTATATTTAGTAGAGAAAGAAAAATGATTTTTGAGCTTTTCATCTATGTATTAAAAATTATAAATACAACTAAAGGAGAGTATTTAAAAAACTAGTTTTATAAATAAAAATTTTAGAATTAGTCTTTTCATAAGTATTTGTACCGTTATGTTATTGAACTAATAATATATAAAATTTAATATTAAAAATATAATTACACAAAATATACTCTTTTCATCTATAATTTATATAATTATAATAATAATAATAATAACAACAACAATAATAAATATATCTTTTTAAAAATTTAAAACCTATTTATAAAATAATTGAAGAATAAGTAAAACTAGGTTTTTGTAACAGCTGATAAAAAATAAATAAAATTGTAATTTCCATTATTTTAACGACAATCAGTTTTCTGAATTTAGTGCACAGTATGAACTAAATGTTTTCTTTTGTGTTTAATCAGTACACGTAATCCGTATTTTAATGGAATAACTATTGAAATAAGATTTTTTTTTAACAATATATAAAGAAATATTTATAATAGTTTTTAATTTCAATTTATGTAATAGCATAAAAAAGAATGGCTAATTTACTAAGAAACGATAAATAATGTAATTTATAACCATTGCGTAATTTTTAAATATAAAATATTATTCATAATTCTGACTAATCTATTTATGATTGATCAAATTCCTTAATATATATTGATGCAACAATAATAAAGATGGTACATGATATGGAAGATTGCACGATAATTTAAATTGTCATATTTGGAAAATAGAAAAAGAGTTATTTTAAATAAATAATGATTTGAAAATTGTCAATTGACATCGCGAAGTTGTCTGTTAATATTTATTCCACTGATTAAATTAATTTATTTCAAATCAAGAGTTTTTCGGACCTATTTTATAAAAACTCTTATATTCTTTATTCTTTTAATAATATAATTAATTAAATTCTTATTCTTTATATTAATAAATACAAGTTTTAAAGTTTTTAAGAGTAAATATATTATATATATACTCTAACGAGTTTTTTTTAATTTTAAAAATCTTTTATTTATATATTTAATATTTATATATTTTTAATACGTTCAAATTTTTATTTATATATTTTTAATTTGTATAGATCTTTCAATCAAAACAAATTCTCTCTCTTCGTTTTTGTCAAGGAACAGTTTCTTCTTACTCGGTGTCGTAATCCGGTGACAATAACATTTGTTTTAGCTTCTTATTCACACCCCCGAATTAAAGACAATTATTGATTTTACGTCGCTCAGTTATTTTTAATTACATTCAACTAAATAAAATCACAAATAAAAATATTTGATAAAGAACATATTATTTAAGATAGTATTTTACATAGGTATATTATCAATGTTTTCATCAAAATTGCCATTAAAATCCTAAGAGCGCTTATTAAAAAAAAATATAATTGAAAATTTCAAAAATTTAATTTATAATATTAAACACAATTATATAATTTGTATTTATCTAAGAAACTTAAAATTTATCTATAATTCATGTATGCTTTCAACTTTAGGATTTTTTTTATTCAGCTAAAAGTAAAAAAAGTATTTGCATTTATACGATAATGATATTTAATAAATTAAATTTTTATTATGAATAATTAATCTGAATAATAATAAGTCAGAAAAAATTAAAATTTTGTTAACGAATTCATTTAAGTCAAATATTTCCCAAAACCTATTTCTTACTTACTGACTCAACTTGAAAATCAATAATTTTATTATTGTATTTTTTCAATTTCATTTATTTCTTTGTAATTAAAACAAAATATTTATTATATATTAGAAATAATTCTTTTTAGAAAGTTGAAATAATTGACATGTAGTATTTTGAAACTTGATTTTATAATCTTGATGTAACTTTCTTTTTTAAAAGTAAAAATATGGATATTTAGTACATAACTTTTTCTATTTAATATCTATAATTGTAAACAATTAAAGAATTAAAATATATGTGCTTTAAAATGGTCGGTTGAAAAAATATTAATATCTCAAGCTCATGTATAAGCTGAATAATGATATCCATAAATTATAAAAAATTAAACAGTCCATATTAGTTTTAAAAAACGATATATAAAAAGTAAGAGGCTTTCATATTTAAATTATTAAAAAATATAAATATAATGATAAAAAAAGAATTAATAAAATAATGACTTCTAAATTTTTTGAATATTGACGTTCATCATTCTCTCATTCAATAAGGACTTTTAGATTTTAAGGTATTTGTAAACGACTTATACATTACTTTAGTCCTTGGTAAATAACAATATTACAATTAATCAAATATTTGATATCGATATAATAACTATTAAATGTATAAACACCTTTTAACTTAAAAAAATTTTGTCACAGTACGCACTTTTAAAACTTTTGATTATAAAACATATCTCATTAAAAAAGAATTTTCAAATTTCTAAAATAATTCTGTGGTTACAGAAAAAAATTTAACTTAATTTATTATTGAAAGTTAGATTTTATATCATTGACAGGTTAGTTTATTTTAAAAGTAGGTATCTCATAAAAAATATGAACATTATATTATAATAAACCATAAAAAATTATTTTAAATTTATTAATGTATTAGATCTATTCAAATATAGTTTATTATATATTACAAAAATAGCTTTTTTTGTACGTATTAGTATGTTAATTGTGTTTTTTCTCAATTATTAAATAAATCTTATAATTTTCTACAATTATTTATGATCCTTTACAATTTAGTAAAAATGTGAATTATTCAAAGTCTAAAATAAAAATACTATTGGATTATAATAGAAATAAATTTTTACTTCATTAAAAAGTTTATTAAATATATTTAACATATACAGCATTAAAATTATTTATTAAAAAATATAACAATTAGTCATTAAAAAAAAATTAATCAATCTCTTACTCGTTTAATCCGTTTCTAAAACACTTAAACTTGATATACATAGACATTCATATATTTAAATATTATTAACGATTATTCATTTATCTTTAGCTTCTATTAACATTCAGTTTTTATATTTTATATATTATTTTTATATATTATTTCACAATCAAAATAGTATTTATAATGATATTTTAAAAATAATAGATTCATTCTAAAGCAAAATATAGAACATGGAATTTTTGTTATTAGAATATTTAAAACTTTTTCTCCGAATTAACTAGATATACAAAATCTTGCATTGTGAAAATTGCCTAAAAATTATAATTTATATCAAATACTAAATTTATAAATAATAATAATAATTAAGTTAATCAATTATGAAAATTCAGGCATATAACAACATTTGTTAGAATACTCAATATTAGATTGAAAGAATGGATTTTATTATCAAGAATTAAAATGTATAATAATTTTGAATATTCGATGAATGCATTTACTAATTTTCGCGTATATGCGTACGTATAATAATCTTTTGATCTCTTCTTAAGGACGACTACAAAGATTTATAAGATTTGAAGATATTTTTTCTATCAGAAGCATAGCTAGAGAAGATGCTACTTTTTGTCCATCACATTCATAGGATTGATACTAAATTCGTATGATTCAATCAGAATCGATATTATGATAATTAATAATTCAACGTGACATTTTAATTAAGTAATTAATTTTAATTAAGAGCTTCATATTCATAGTAAAATATCAAACTTTTACTTATGTAAAAGTTTTTTTTAAATAATCGATTATAGTTTATTCTGCTAATTATTAAATATTATAAAAACTAATTCGTAATGATTTTTTATATTCATAAAATAAGCATTAAAAAAAAAGTTTTTTTAATAAGAAATATATCGATTAAAGGAAAATATTTGATAGACGGTAATAATAAATGAATACTAAATATTTTTTAATAGGTAAACAAAATTTAATCGCCATCGATTGTAAAAAAATCTAGGAAAATTGAATAGCTATAAAATGTTAAATACGTATATTTCAAATTCTTTCAACATAATTGGCGCAAATTACATTTTAGAAATATTACGGTTATTTATTATTATTTATTCTAATAAAATCTTGAGCTTAATATGAATATATTTCTAATTGAAATAATCAGTTAATAATTTAAATTACGTGGTTATTAGCAGGAAATTATTTACACGCGTGCATGTGTGTGTGTATGTCGCATACAGGGGCACCTGTACACATCAGCACACGTAATACGAATTTACCGGAAATAAATGTCCGAATACACAAGCAACCATATTTGTTTTTACTCTGCTAAAATTACAAGCAAATAGTGATATTTTTATGCTGATTTCTTATTCAATGGCCATATATTATTTATATATGGTCGCATATCAGAACGATCTAAATCGTATCAACAAAAGTCGTATAAAATTGAGGTGTTGCTTAAGGATTTCTTTCATTTTGCCTTATTTATTATTCTGATTATAGAGGTGGAAATCAATTCATTCTAGCACTGACCGATCATTTTTTTTTTAAAGATTAAAGTATACTGATTAAAATATATACGCATGAAATTTGGTACGTTCATTGATCGTACGAAAAAATATAAATATTTTTAATGAAGTTTTCCAATAAAAAAGTACGCGCACTATTAACCAAACAACCATTCATAAAGGTTCCTTGATCTTGACTGATCAATGCATCGGTTCACGTGAGTACTCATTGTCTTGCACAAAGAATAGAATAACACCTAAATTATATTTAAAATAATCAAATCAAGACGAGTTATAAATAGAAGTCAGTCGGTTGCCATTAGGGAAAAGCGAGGAGTGAGCAATACTCGATTTCATCGTGTATTTCGTGATTTCTACTCGCACAAGATTT
Organism: Platyscapa corneri; assembly: GCA_018907185.1. Classification (NCBI taxonomy): domain Eukaryota; kingdom Metazoa; phylum Arthropoda; class Insecta; order Hymenoptera; family Agaonidae; genus Platyscapa; species Platyscapa corneri. The sequence continues at coordinate 3,148,935 of JACCHW010000004.1, forward strand.
TTTCAATTCGTAGATAATACATTATTAATTATCCATTTCTTGAATCCCCTACTTTTTTTAATTTAGAATTCCTAAACAAATATATAATTCTATTTTTATGATTAGGACGGTTATTTGAACAGTAATAACCACTATTGAATAATTAAGATGACTGTGTCTACTTCAAACAGACAACTTCGGAACCGACACAAATGCGTGATAGAATTCGTACCTCCAGGTAAATGGTGTGTAAACAACAATGACTTGCCTTGTAGAGCATATCATAGTGTTTGCCGCTGACATAGAAATTTATTGACTTTATGCGAGTAAAACATATGCTTAAATGTTAGAAATAATTTCTCCTTTGAACGGAGTGAGTATCTCTACTTACCTATAAAACTCGCGTTAAAATAAAATATAAGTTAATTCTATTATTACTGAGTATTTGTATTATGCTATTTATTACTAATAAATTTTGTAGCTCAGAATACTAATTTAATTTCTAATTAATTAAAATTCAACTCTTTTTTATATACTATGTAAGCAAATGCATACTAACGAGTTACTTCGGATATTTTATTTGGCAAGCATTCATTACAGACATATGACTGAAAGTATATTTTTGTAATTGTACAATTTGTAAGCTAATGTCTAAATAACATTGTCTAAACAAAGCAAAGAAGAGAATAATCAATTATTAAAAGCTAGATTTATTGATATTTGTAACTTTTGATTGGCTAATTTAAGAGCTGTGTGATAAATTTTCGATATATAAGACTTTTTAAAATTTTCTTTAAAATATTTTCTCGTAATTATTGAAGGAAGCAGGAAAAAGAACATTTATTTGCTTTCAATGTTTGTTCTTGTTAATTTACAGATAATACATAACTTTGAATAATTGTTTGTCTGTGAGGTATTATTGTAAAGGAAAAGCTTCTAGTATTAAGATTATTTTTAAAAGTTTTTTTGTTTAATTTATCATACAATCTATCATGAGCTGCTTAAAAAAGAATTCATAAGTAAGTAATTTTGTTTTTTAAATGCAAGATATAAAAAATATTTTATGTATAAATTGTTTATTTCGAATCGCTTTTATTTCGATCGAAAAAAAATAAAAAATTATTTAAAATATTTTGTTTACGGGAAAAATTATTAAAAAATAATTTAATTCATTTTATAGGTTGAGATCATTTCTAAAAAAAATTTTTTAACTCAGTTTATTTATATGACATTATTTTCCTTCTATAACTGTGGTTAAAAAAAAATTAAAAGTGATACATCTCGTTTACTACTTATATTTATTGAATAGAAACTCAAATTTGATGACCGTTTATACAAGGTATCGTGACTTTTTTCTTGGTCAATAAAATTTAAAATTACAACCTCTATTCCCCTACTTAAAGCTATTAAGAATGATACATATTGTAAAAATATAAAAAAAACTTTCCAAATTTATACCATTAAAATTCTTGAACTACATAAATTAACTATAATGAAAATTATTATATGTATATTTTTAAAATAAATAAAAATAACTAATCATAAAAAGTAATCCCCATTTAACAATTGAACAATTAGTAGGTTCGCATGTGAAGTACAAATAGAAATAATACTTCAATTATAATTTAAAACTTTTAATCGATGCCTAAATAATTAATATGTAAATGAAATATATCATCTCTATCGTCTTAAAACTGCGTCGGATGAAAGTCTGATAACATATCTAAGTGTATGGATAATCGTCTATGAATTATAAAATAAAAACGTGGATAACGATAATTTCTGTGTACAATAGTATTATATTACCTATAATTATACCAAATATCTATTTCTTTATTAAATGTTTTAATATTGCGAATGCTGTGAATTATGTATTTAAAAAAATGTTAAAATATAAGTAGTCAGCTTGAATTTAAAATTATGGAAAATAATTGCTACAATCAGAATCTAATTTTTATTACATTTGTAACAAATTCATAATATATATGTTAAAATAAGTGGAAAATAAATAGGAAAGGTCTTGGAATTTATTATTTGGCATAAAATGAAAATTCATTATAAAAGCATAAACACCGTTCAAAGGAAAAATACATGAATGTAATAAAAATAAAATTTTCATAAATAAAAAAAAATATCTACTGGAAATGTACGTAATGAATTTTTAATAAAATATTAGTCTTTAATCAAGAATCTCGAAATTTAACAAGAAACTTATTTAATTTTTTGTTAATAAACATTAAAATTTTATGTATTTAGAAATAATTTTAAACGTTTTTCAAGGATTGTCGCTCATAATTGTTTATATAGTTTATCTACATTAATCAGCTTTGATTTAAATTAGTTGGTACTAGTAACTAAATTTCATTTATGTAAATAGGAGGGAAAAATGATGTTTCCTATATTATATTTGCAAAAATTATATTTCTCGACTTATACTGTATTTCAAATGTAATAATAAGCATATTTTGTGAAAACCCAAAATTTAAGTTCATTAATTTAATTCAAAATTTAATTTAAATTTAATTTAAAACGTTGATTTTTAAGGCTATAATTCAATAAATTACGTTTTAAAAAAATACATTAAATTGATAATAGGTTAAAAAAAATTAACATTAGTTTGCTCTGAAAAGTTTATTTAAATCTGATATTTATAAGATTAATGTAATTGTTTATGAAATTTTTACAACTTCAGTTGCTTAAACTGTAATTTATATCAACTTTAAATCAAATGACACTGACAAAAATATAAATTTTATATTCTTTAATAAAATTAATCCAAAAAATGTTTTTAGAATAAAATTGATATAATTGATTCACTATTCTAATAAAATTTCCTATAATGTATTAAATATAGTATATTGCTCGTAGTATTTTCATCGAGATACACCTGACTTACTATTCATAAACAGTTTTCGTTATGTTCCAACTAATAAACGCCTAAATTATGAAAAATTCATTGATTAGTTACACAATATACAAAAGAACTTTCTTTTTCATAGCTAAAACAAAAGTTTTGAAAACACACGTTATTAACAATGTCAAAAAATAAAGCGACGCCCAGTACCAAAACGCAATTGTCACGTCACGCGTTATCCAGTATCTTTTTTTAAACTCACATTGTTTCAGCAATCTTGATCTCTCTCTCTCTCTCTCTCTTGCGCACACGCTTTTCTTTCTCTCTTGCTTTCTTTACACATGCACTTGAGTGCGTGCACATGTGGATACACGTAGGCTCACTCTAATTTGTCCTTTAGATGAGACGTGTGCATGTGCTCGGATTAATGACTTTCAATTGGCTATAACTGTGTGAATCAATTCTTTTTATTTTCGCACGTATATATCATCTAAATACATAACTATATATTTAATATGCAGAATCGAGGTTTTATAGGGTCAAAGAAAGCAAAATAGAAGTTAGCGAACTAAGTTCACGATGCGATCACATGAGAAAATGATATAAAGACACTCATATATTTAATTATATAAAAATTTATTTTTGAGTGGAAAAAATATTCCAAGGAGATAGTTTTTTTATTTTGAAAAGAACTAATTAACTGCTACTTACTAAATGATTAATTATAAAAAATCTAATCAACATTAATTTTATCTTATCTCTTTTAGTCACGAGTAGATATTTTTGAAACCTTCTAAAAACTTTTTAGTGATTAGAAAAGATATTGATTAAAAATCTGTAGATAAATGTTTTGAAGAGTGAAAGCGTAATGTTGTGATCGGTAGTATTTAGCTTTAAAAAATCATTATATAAATAAATTTGTTTTTGTGTTTAATTAAACTAAAATCAAATTATCTTTAAAAAATCAGTATGCAGCGTTATAACTTACAACGACTTATTATTATTATCATTATTATTATTTTTATTAGCAGCATTAAAGTACTGTTTAGAGCATTATAACTTAAAGTAACTGAGAGAAGAGAGCCAATAAGCTTTGAACTCCAGTGCCCACAGAGTAAATTTGTTCATCCTCTAGCCACAACAACTTGTAGCAATACGTACTTAAACGATAATGTTGATACTGGGATATACGATTAAGCACTCCATCAATGTATGAGAGATAATACGTGTATCGCTCTAAATTGCAGCGTAATTTTTGGAGAAAATTGTCCGGTTACAATATTAGTTCGCATGTTCTTAGCGATGCATAAAGTTGTTATTATTAGCCCAATTGCTCAAGCGAGGTAGATACAAAGTTTGTTTTACATTCGTCACTTATAACTGTCAAATTATTTTAATTGATTGCTTGAAATTTTATTCATTTCAATAAAATATACCAAATTATTATTTTTTATATTATTCAAAAAAATTTCATCAAACTACATCCCCACTCCTATCAAAGTTTAAATATACTTTGATACATAACATCGGAAAAACAACTTAAATCTGTTAGTCCTTATGAAATTATGAAAATAATTAATGATAATGGCATTCTATTTATCTGCGAAATCTTAATATTGGTAAAATTATAGCTAATATTGTACATGCGTTGTTGTTAAAAATGTTGAAAGTATGACTGATTTAAAAAGTTATAAAATATATTATACAATGAGTTATAAAAATCTATCGCTTAAATTAAACCAACAATTATAATTTTTTCTCATCTTATAAGTTGTTTATAAAAAAAAATTTCAGTACCTAAAAACGAAGTCATTTAGAATCGCAATTTCATACATCGGTGTGCTGTTGGATATGCAAACTAAGTACATGTTTCGAACGCAGTCGAACATATGAAGGTTTAGTTATTTTCAAGCCCAGGTGTATTTTTCCTTTGATATTTCGTTTTGCTCTAGTTCGTAATTCTGTATTCATAAATCGGAAATTTATAACTTTTATCCTTACAAGCCTTATGTGAGAGAAGTACTATTTCTAAAAATATTATACGAAAAATTTCATATTAAATGAAGGAAAACCAAAATAAAGTTTTTAAAAAGATACAAAAACAATTTTTATTTCTTGCAATTCTTTTTCTTAAAATTTTTAATCAGATGTTTTATTTTTAATACAATATCAGTATCAATTTAAAAAATTTAGGATATTTATTTTTAATAAGATTTAATTTAATTAATCTGTATAAAGAAGAAAAATCTTAATAAATAGGGCCCTTTTGATTTTCACGTGGAGTTTATTTTTCGATTTTTTACAATTAAAACGTAAACAGTGAATAAATCTTTTAAATTTTAATATAAATTTTTTAAGCTCTTTGGCAGTATTTCTACGAAGCTTTTTTCTCGTATATATTTTCAATACATTATATTGATATTCATGTCAACTTATTGTAACAAGATAATTTTTATATTCTAAAATAAATAATTTTTTTAATACCTTCATTTACAAAACAATTTTACATATCTTAATACTAAATATGCTTATTTATATTTGCTTGCGATCACTTACAAAGAACTGTAAATCGTTATTTTTTAAAATAACGTTATTTTTAAAAAAAGACAATATATATGTTTTGGACACTTATAGTAAAATTATACGAAGGATTAGAAAAAAAATTTAAGAGACTTGCAAATGCAAAATGTAAAAAACACACGTGTAACCGGCAAAGTAAGAAAAATCTCGCATTTTCAAGAATAAAGTATAATACTGCATAATGTACATTTTTAGCATTTATTTATTTGATTCATTGTGCCATTTTATATTTAAAATAAACAACATTATATTTAATATTTCTATTTATCCTCCTTTTATTATATTTACACGTCTAATTTAATTTAATCCTGTAGAAATTATTATTTACGCGACAAAAATTTTAACAAGGTGCGTATGCCTAACTTTATCAAAAGTATTTGTTTCTCTTAAGTTTTTAAAAATTGAAAGGCGTTATTAACGTTAGTTCACTCCCTGTTATATGACATTCGTTTTATCTTATATTTATGCTAAAATATAGTCGAATTAGTAGTTCTAATTGTGTCTGTAAATTAAAGTATAATACACATTAATAGTGAAAAACGGAGATTAATAATGTAGTAAAAACAGAGTTACGACACTAAGGCTTAGCGACGCTACTTATCTACACGTAGGCCTACAGCACAGGAACACCGTGTAAAAGGGAGTATGAGTAATAAGGGTTTTACTCGTAGCGGCAAATCATGGGTAGATTTAAATGGCATTGGTAGCCTAGTAGTCGCTGCTTTTCCTCTTGCGTATGAGCAGGTTTTTGAGTCTCACCGGCTCGTTTTCTCAACTTCAGTTGCTCGTAACCATTAAGTTCATGCTTTATTCGTTAATATTATTGTTCTTAATGTTTGGTGAAAGAATAATAAGAAAAACAATTTAGTGTAATACACTAATTTTATTAAAATTTAAATACTTTTAATACTAATTTAAAGTTTACACAAATACGTTCACACTATTCATATAAATATGCATAATATACTCTTTGTTCGGTAATATACAACTAAGCCGCATAAGTAACGTGCAAACAAGTATTGCTCGAATGATTCGAAATTTATTAATTGTATAAAACTTATAATTATGGATAAATTTTAAACAGATTGTAAAGGAAAATTATGAATTACCCAGGCAGCACGATGCTTCATAAAGTTTTCGGTGTGTATACATTTGGAGAAATATTTATGCATTGTATGAAAATGTAGTATATTGTGAGCAGAGTTTTCACAATAATTAATGTGCATATGAAATTTAATACATTAAATCATTAAATTACCCTAATTAACCTTCAGTCAAGTATAAGACGCCACAGATATTTTATAACTTTATTCTATTTAGATATTTCTAGGTGTAGAATCTTGATGAATGCTACATTATTAGTATATATGCATATCACAACCTAAGCTTTAATAATTTATTATAAACCCAACCAGAAGAAAGTTCAGAATTAATTGCGAGGTATGAGCACTTTTTAGGTATAATCAAGACTTTTTTTAATCGACAATTTAGATTATACGATAAGCTTGATATTTTTCTCAATTCGCCATAATATTTTATAAGCAGCGTTTTACTGTACAGATACAAAAGGCGTAAATTACCACAAAAAAGTATTCACAAGATATTATATAAAATAAAAACCTGAACAAACTTTTAGTCTAATGTATTTTTCGAAATTATTTTATTAATATTATAAATATTTAAGTGAAGCAAGTATTTTAGTTTGAAATATTCTAAATATAATAAAATACATATGCAAAGAATTCAGATTAAGAAGAAAGTTTTTAATTACATCGTAAAGAGAATTCTTACCATTAAAATGAAAAAATTCTTTCGATATTAAATTTAAAGTGTTTTTCACGCGACACAATTCAATTTGCTATGAGTTTTTTGCAAATTTAAATTTATCACGAAAAAGTATTTGGACATAATTTATATACTGGTGGAATTAGGAATTAATTAGCAAGAGATTGTCGAGTTATAATACTTGTTTACCGCTTTTCAACTCCTGATAAAATCTCACATAATTTAGTCAAAGAAAAGTGACCTGTTTAGCCAGGGTTACTAATGAATGCATTCGCGCAAAATAATTAATTTAAATAATCTTCGTATATCACGTATATATACTTACGACTGGTATTATAAAAGAAGTAATCTGATAGTATTATATCAGCATCATTTTCAAAGTTTACACGTTTATTACATTGTATTGTCGGTTATTCCTAAGCTTTCATACTTATATAATGATCTTTTAAGCAACAGAAATTAATTAAAAAAATATTAATAATAAAATACAATATAATTTTAAATATTTAATAAAATTATTATAAATTTGATACGTGGATTCGTTAATGTTAGGAAAAACATTTTGTGTGCCATATTCTACTGCAGTTAAACAAGTTGAAATTTATGAAATTGTATTTCTTATCCAATACAATGATATATTTATAAAACCAAATTGATTGTTCATTAAATTTGAAAATTAATGTGTTCTCTTTTTAATCGCAGTTTCTCAGGCAGCATTACTGTACTCTGAATAGGATCGGCGACTATGTGTAAATTTTTTTAAATTACCACCTATTATCATAAAATAACTTGCAAATGTAGCTTTGGTACGTTATTTGATTTCCCAATTATAAGCAAAAATTAATGCTTGAATATTGTTACAAAGGTACTTCACTATCGTGACAATATTTAATTGATCTAAAGTTCAAAAGCAATATGTTAGATAATCTGCTTTAATGATGTCAGAAAGAGGTTGAACGACAAAAATAGATTAATATTATTGTTATCAGAGAAATTAGCAGTCACCTGAAATCTCTTGAAATTGTGGAAACTACTCATAATCGTAATCTTATAATTTTTTAATAAAGTGACATTTATTTATTGTATGTAGTGTGCATTGTCAAAAATATATGCAATGGCCTAAACACCGTCAAAAATATTTGTAAAAAACTATTATACTATCTAATTTGTTTTAAAATATGACAGAAATAAATAAGTATGGCTTGCCATACATGTGATATTGGAATCATTTCAAGTAACTGTTTTACGCTAAAATATATTTCGAAATGTACCAGATCGCTCAAGGAAATTCATACAGCATTTTTACATTTTGAGTTGCTCAAGTAGCTATATGCTGAAAACAAAAAAATAAATGAATCAGTATTTTGAACATTTCACTGCGTTTTATTAATATAATAGATTAATTCTTGAAAACCCATGCAAATTAATATTACCCATAGTTTCATGTGCGTTAATTAAAGAGAATAATTAAGTTTAGTTTTATAATTACTCGTTTAATAAACTCTTACGCACGTATTTATTTTAAATTACTTATAGTATTTTTGCAATAGATAGATAGATAGGTAGATATATTTATAACAATATATATATAACAATATATAAAATATTATTGAACAATATAAAAATTGTTATAATATTTTACATTTATCTCATATACATACTTCTCTTACATATAAATACAATTTCTTGGAATTGCGCATTATACTTCAGCTTATAATTAACAATTACATCTGATTACTTAATATACTTATTTACATGAATCTTTTTTACATATTTATATTCCAAACCTTTTATCAGCTCTTATATTTCCTATGCCTTTTTATTGCTTTAACTTTATAAAATTAATAAAAAAATAATAAAAATAATAATAAAATAATAATAATACAAAAAGTATAAAGAAAAAAGGAAAAAAAAGAAAAAATATTTTAACAATTTCAAAAACTAATTTAAATCTATGCTCCTAAAAAACAATTCAATAACAGTTTTAAATCTACTTTTTTTCTTTTTCATTTTAAACACCATTTATAATATACTATTTAATTCCGGTATCTTAAACTTATTTTTCTCTATACATATTTTCTCTATGCACTTTTATTTCTTCTTCTTCTCTCCCATTGTATGTATTTTTGTAATACGATGCTCATTTGTATCGAATTAGATATATTTTTTATTCCATTAGCGTCAGATAACGCATTGAATCCATATAAATAAAAATTTTAAATAAATATACGATATTCTAAGTATGTATATATATAGTTAGTTTTAGTATATAATAATGTTTTTTTATGAAATGTAGCGCAACAGATCTTATACAATTTAGTCAAAACACATTTTAGAATACAAATAACAAATTCTGTCTAAGTTCATTAGTTTAAGACAGTGTGTGCCTTGTATATTATTATTTATGCATATGTAAAAATTTAAATGTAAAAATTTAACTATTGGCTAAATTTATTTTATCTGTTTTCATAAGATTTTATTGAAGTGTATATTTTACGAATAAAAATTAGAATAAATGACACGAAATTAAGTTAAGAGCTTTAATTTTATTGTTATATAATTAATAATCTCATTCTTCATATATGAATATGCAAAGAATTACTAGATATATATTTGTATATTTTATATTCTAATCATGTTCAAATTTTTGCTCTATCTAATAAATAATATATCGTATTGAGCTTGTGTTTGCATTAGAAGGCTGTAAATAGATTAGCAAATTTTTTAATTTGTTTCTTTTTTTTGAGCTTGTATTAATTTTATAATTTTATTTTAGTTATTTTTATTATGTATGTATATATATAAGTTCCTGGCACGTTTGCTCGCATGTTCTCACTTTCGTCTCCTCTGTTTTTGTTTTGTTGAAAAGCAGGTTTCGACGGATGTCTCAAGATGTGACGCATACAAGATCGACGGAAAATCTCACCAGTTCTTACTTCAGGTTTGTACAAGTAAAATATAATTTTTTTTATACCCATTTTAAATGTAGGATCCAGTTCACTACATAAGTAGAATAATAATTATTTGCTCATTTTTGCATTAAATTTTTTACTTTTGCATGGTTCTTTATATTTAACGTCTTTTTAAGTTTAGCATGATGCATTGTGTGATATATTGTTACCTTTTTTATTTATATTAATTTAACATTACTTGCTTTTATTAAATACTTGCGCATATTTATGCTCCGGCTATTGTAACGATTAATTCTTTCAGTGTCAAAAAATTGGAGATTAATACACGTGTGTAAGGCTCTCGGCTAGTTATTGGTATTTAAAACTTATCTTATCTTATAATACATGAGATTTACAAGTAATTGATATCTGATTACAATCATTTTATTGTAATATTTATACGTAAATATATACACATATTGCACCTCATCTACGTATAAATAAACTGTAAATTCGTTCGATTTCTTGGGATAATCAGAAAACTTTAAACTTAACCCCTGAAATGTATATAAATATGACAAGAATACTGGATACTTTTTTTCTTTTTATAGGAGCAAGAGTCACAGCGTCGATCATGGTTTCGGTGCGCCTTTCGACTTGGATTCGCTTCGTAACAAGGTCGAAAGCCGCTTTGAGTCTATCGACAAACTCTCCAGAGGTGAGTGCTAAGAAGTATACAGCGCGAAATGTTAAGAAAAATAATCTATAAAACATAGTTTTTCTTAAAAGACATTAAAATAATCTCGCTCGCTCTTACGGGTTACAGAAAGAGAAAAAATTATGCTTTAATTTTTTAAAAGCTCGGGAGACATCGTTCTGAAATCAAAAACGTTATAAATTACTTTCCTTATAAATATCAGAGATCTTGATCTTCCTAAATTTGTAATCAAATAAAATAGATGTAGCATATGCATATATAAATGTATTCAAATTTCATTATAATTCACTATCTTTATTTAACTATAATAAAAGCCTTGATTTTACCTTTCGTCGCATTGAATTACTTTGTACATAATTTTAGAAATTTAAAAGCGATTCTTGAAGAAGTTTAGCTTACTATGCAATACATTAAAAATGAATGTAAATAAATTTTTTTATATAAAATTAAATACAGTATACAGAAAACTAAAAAATGCAAATTAAAAAATAAATATTAAAACTTTTTAAATATATTTATGCAGAAATAATGACTTTTAATTCAAATAATCGTTTATCTAAGTTTAAATATTAATATAAGGGTATAAAATTTCATGACTATATATTCTTAAAAATTTTGAAACTAAATTAACTGGATTTAATAATTATGATTAAGTTACTACTAATAATAATACCGTGTTTATCTTGCAAAGTAACTAATACTTCTGAAAAACATTTTTTTTTAATTTAAAACAGAATTTTATATAATTTTATTCCCATGTAATTGACACGAGAATATTTTATTCATAATAATTATACATTTAATATATAATATAGCAAAATTTAGATTTAGGTAGAATTTAAATAATTTTCATGCCTGTACTTTATGTTAGTAAATTTATAATTGAATCAATAAATGTGTATACATACGCAAGGTTCAAAAGTTTAAGACTAGTTTTCTCCTAAAATATTTTTCAACAATCGGAAATTCTTCTTTTTGTATTTAATATAAAATTAGATAATTTTGAAAACAAATAAAAATTAAGAACAATTGATACTTTTACACATGTCTTACTGTGTTCTGATTTTCGATCTATCTGAAGGTCTCACTCTATATAGTGTGGTTACTTTAAGATGACAGTTTCACTTAATTGCATTGCATTGACTTACTTACTTTAAACGGAACGCATAAAACATTTAATTTAAACATATGTATACATATATATACATTATCTTATCATTATAATTATTCTTGTAAAATTTTAAAATTTGTTCCTCACGTTTATGTTATGAAAATGAGAATCACTCATAAAGAAAGAAAGTTTTTACATATTTCGATCATCATTTGTAAATCAAAATCTATGAATTCTATAATACGACATGTTAGGATAATAATATTTGAATATAATATTTATTGTTTATAAATGTTTTAATTCTTCTGCGATTTCTTTTATATTTTGTACTTACAGTATTTGCTACATACATAGAATCATAATCAACATTTATTGCACGCGCTTAATTGTGTTTTCCTAATTTTATTAAAATATTCATTTTAATGTACATATATATATATATATATATATATAACGGGTTATATTTGATAATAATAATATGAATAATAATAATAAGATGAAATAATAATAATAACAGCAATATAATATTAGAATATACATACATAAAGATAGTTATATAAATGAAATATTTCTATTAAAAAATTATTAATCGTAAATAAAATTATATTTTATTTGAAAAATGTAATAAAATATTTCTAGATATTATAATTATATCTTATATTAAAAAAAATTTTAATATTTTTATTTTCATTTTTATTTTTTTATTTTAAAATTCTTCATTCAAATATAAACTGTTTTAGAAAAATGATAAATATTTAAAGAAAGAGTAATCCAAGAATATTTTATTTAAAACAATTTATTATTTCTATTAAAAATGTGATATCTAAATTATTTATATAAGTGAATAGTGGTAAATATAACGAATTTGTAATTATTAAGATATTATTAATACTGATGTTTTAAGATTATAAATATTAAATTAAATTATATAAATCATTTTATAAATGATAATATAACTCTTGTTTAATTCATTCAATTTTATTAAAAGATATATATTGTATTCATTTATAGCTATAAAGATATATTTTATATATATTTTTTTGTTTTTATTTACAATAGTATATGTTAAGTTAAATAAATATTTTTAAACCAAATATCTATGATATTTATTTATTTAGGTTAGTGAAATAGTGCAAAATAAGTGATAAAATAATGAGTGTAGCAAAAGAAATAAAAAAAAAGTTATAAAAAAGAGAGACAAAATATTGAAAAAGTTACAACATTGGATTAAAATATAATTGTAAAACATTAAAAGAGAAATGAGAGGAATGAATATAGGCAGAAAGTGCGGTTATGCGAGCACCTGACTAATTAAAAATATTAAGAACGACGCTTGCGCTAGTAAAAACTATAGAAAAGAAAAAGTGAAGAAAGATTGAACTCATTAAGAAAGAAGAAAAGAAATCGTAATGAGTAAAAAATCAGGAAATTTGGACATACGAAATTTCGGAAAGAGTAATCAAAGGACAACAAGATGTAATAATAAGAAAAAAGCAGCAACAAAAAATGGAAAGTCAACAGAAAAAACAGAATCAGAGATGAAAAACCACACAAACTTGTCACAGAAATAGTATTAGAAGAAAACCTGGAAAACATAATAAATATATGTAAAAAATTGTTTCAAGACATGCGGAAAAAAAGGGAAAGCAATATAAATGATATAATAAACGAGACGGTGAGGAATTTACTGAAGGAGAATTGGAACGAGACAATAACAGAGAAAATAAGAAGTGAAATAAGCGAGAAGTTGATTGAGACAATAAAAGAGAAAATGAATAAAGATAAAAAAATAACGGAGAGCTTATCGAAAGAATGAAAAATAATGAGAGTGATAAAAAAAAAATAAAAGAGAACACAGAAAAAAAGAGAGAGCCTATAAGAAAAATATAAAAAATTAGCAAGATAGAACTAATTTAAAAGAGAAAGAGATTTGTAAAATGAATGAAAAAATAAAAAGCAGTGAAGAAAATGAGGAGTGAGAGATTAAGAAAAAAAACAAATGCAATAGAAAACAGAGATACGGAGAAAAAGAGAGAGGGAGGTAAGAAAACGATGAATATTGAGGAAAACAAGAAAGAGAAATTAGAATGGATGTTAGAAGGAAGAGAGAAAGAAAAGTGAAAGCTATATAATTATATCAGGTTTGAAAGAAGGGATAATATATACACAAGAGGGTATAAATGAGTGGTTTAATAAAAATTTAGACATTAGTATAAAGGTTAAAAAAGTATGGCAGATAGGTAAAGAGAATAGAGAGTGATGGGGAATAGCTTTATATGGAAGTGATGAGAAAAAGAGGATTATGAGGAAACAGTCCTTGTTAAAGGGTTCGTCAAGTTACATCAACAATGACGAAACCTTTTTAGATAGAAAATCGAGAAAAATAAAGAAGAAAAATAAAAGAAAAATGTAGAGAGTTAAGGGAGGGGAGTAAAAATTATTTTTATAATATTAATAAAATAATAAAAAAAGGATGATATAGACATATAATGGAATAAAGAATCATTGATTTCGCACAGAAATGTGTAGAGAAAGAAGAACCCAATAAAGAAAGAATAAAGCACAAGAAAAAGAGAGAAAATAATAAGATGAGTTTGGGTTGTTAGAACATTGTAGGTTTACAAAATTTAAAATAAAAAAGGATGAGAGGTGATACAGTGTTAGGATATTACAAGTCTGGTGGAGACTTGGGTAGAAGAGAAAAAGAGTAAATTCATCAGGGAGAAATTAAAAAATTACGAGTATAAACTAAACTATGCGATAAAGATATAAAAAATGAAGAGGCAGAAGAGGAATTTTATTTGCAATAAAAAAAATAAGAATTTAAAAATAATAGAAGTAAACAGTGAAAATAATAAGATATTATCTGCAAAAATTAAAATTGAGGGGGAAAGTGTTAATATAGCAGTAGTATATATAGGAAGAAAAAGAAAAAAGAACTTTGAATATTTGGATAAATTCTGTAAAAAAAAATAATAAAGGGGAAGCGTATGTTATATGCAGAAATTTTAATTCTTGGAGAAAAGGGGGTGTATGGATAGATAATTGGGGTAGGGGACATAGAACCTTAATGGATAAAACGATGAACTTGGGAAGTATAAAATTAATATAAAAGATGGAATAACAAGGCTTTTTCTTTCTAAACTGGAAAAAAGGAGGGGAAGATAGTGTATACACAATTAATACTAAAATAGGATCGTCAGTTATAGATTACATGATTATATGCGAAGGGTTGAGCGACATAATTGAAAAAATGAAAATTCTAAATTCTGTAGACTCAGATAATCAACCTTTAATAATAGAATAAAATAATGGAAAAGTAATAGAGAATTCATTAGAAGAAAAAGGAATAAAATTAATTTAGGATGAAGACACAATAGAACTATAAAAGAAAAAACCTGAGTGTAAAAGAAGAAATAACAAAATGGAAAAATCTGAAAGAAACTATGAAGAGTGCAATTACATTAAAGGAGTATAACAGAACGGATTATATGGGGAACCATGGTGGGATAACGAATGCTAGAAAAATAAACTAGAGGTGGTAGGAGAATATAAAAATGGAGAAAAGGGGCAGACGAAGAGGTCAGATTTGCATACTGAAAAAAAAGGAAAGAAAAACTAGTATTGAGCTAAGATAAATGTTAATACTGTTAGAAGAATTTTTAAAGAAGAAAGACTTAAATATCAATATAGGGAAGACTAAAAAAATAAAATTTAAAAAAGCAAATGATACAAGAAACAGAATTAATGAAATTTTACATGGACGAATGAGAAAATAGAAGTAGTGAAACAATATTCTTAATTGGCATACACTATATATATAATTTTGCTAGAAAAGCAAATTTATCGGTAAAATAATTATGGAATATAGGGAAGAGATACTTTAAAAACGACTTCAAAATAAGAAAGAAGATTTTTGATACTTTGTTAGAGATGTTGTAAAGATGTATAAACGTAAATTATAATATATCATATCAAATTTTCTGTTTAAAAAAAGAATAATAATAATAAAGGTATAACTAGAAAAATAGGTATATATAAGTTAAGAATTAAATCATAAAGCAATAAATAACAAAAATGTAAAGGTATATTTTGTAAGTTTAAATTTAAGAAAATATTTTAGTTGCGAAATATAATTATATTTGTATTTAAGATATAATAAATAAGGTCTGTAAGTCATCATAACAGTGTATTATATCATTAAATAAACTAATAATTATAATAATAATAAATATAATTGGGTATATTTAATTACAAAAAATAAACAAATAAACTGTTTTTTTAATTCTAAACAATCAAAACACTGTTTATAATTTTACTAGACACGTTAAGCATTTAAATATTACAATGAAATTACATATACTTTATTTTTTTATTATTTCGAATTTATTAACATTGATGCAAAACATTCTTCGTTAGAAATTTAAACGAATTCCAATACAATAATTCAATAATTTAATAATAATTTTTTTAATTTTCTTCTGATCTTATAAATAATATAAATAACATAATATAACAGCTTATATAAATAACATTTTCTTTAAATTCAGAAAGTACATTTTTACTATTGCTAAAAATGAGGCAAACAAAAATTTTATTTTAATAAATTGCTAAATATTAGCAGTATTTTAATTTTTAGAATGGTGTACTTTATTTATTTATATATACTTGCTTTAAAAAAAGGAAGAACAGATAAAAGATTTTATCGGGACAATAACCTCAAAATATAATTTACATTGATACTAATTTAATATTACTTTAGAGTGCATTTTCATTGAAAATGACTTTTTTTATTCGCCATATTGATCATTTTCGATGTGTACATTATGAACATAAATTGATCTTCAAATCATATATTTTTTGTGTACGTTCTATTTTTATTCTATACAGGTTCGTGTATATTAATTCTTGAATATATCCTAAAGAGAGAAAGATATAAAGAGAAAATATATCCTATCTTTTTTAAATAATAAATAACTTCGAAAATATTTTTTTTCTTTGTAAATTAGCAATCATCTAATGAAATTTAAATTTTTATTTTGTCAAATATATCTAACAGAGTTAATTTCGTTTTCGTATATAATTGTAATTTGTTAAGAAATTTAGTTTAATACTCATTCTATATGTTTAAACATTCCTATATTAAAACTAAAATTGAAATTTAAAAAATTTTTTATAATATTTTATACCAATAAAGGTTTGATTGAAAAATAAATAAAAAAGGTATATAAATACTACTAAACGTGATGTTGATAAATTCTAAAGAATATAATTCAGTTGGAATGTTTAAATAATAATTCATTTCTTTTGATTAATCGAAAGTATATTTAAAATTAAAAAATGAATTTTTTAAATAATTTTTCTATGAATCTCGGAACGCATTTACGAAGATAACATGAAATACATATGAGCTTTTTTTATTACGCATAAGTTTGCATTGCATTATTTTCAGCGAAATGAAAAAAAATTTCGTTTCGGTATGTAATTTATATTATTACTACCTACATCTTTTGAATGCTATAAGAGCCTTCAAAGTACATAACTGAGCAGTGAAATTATTAATTATTAAATAATTACTATTATTCTACAATTTTTTTATTTTGCTGCCGAAATTTATAAAATCAGTTGTTTCCAGCTGTGATGTGTGTTTTTTCAACAATTTATACGTATTTGAACATCCGAGTTTTTTACTTTTTCATTTATGAATAGTTAATTTGATTTATAAAAATTAATCATTGTAATTAATTTGAGAATTTTATAAACGTACATTAGCTACTGCTTAGTGTCGTATTAATAACATGCAAAAAATAAAATTATTTTCTTTATAACTAAGCTGGAAATTATTCTATCTAAAAATTTAATAAAAAAGCGTATTTGTAATTGTAACGAGTGATTTTCATTATCAATATTTACATGCATCCTGATTCGGAACGTGGTGTAATGTTGTGAACAACTCGAGCTCAAGTAAATTAAACCGCGTATTTCGAAAGATCTTTGGGAATGCAGAAAATTTATACTGAATAGAATGAAATACTGAAATTGCCCATACGAAATGTATGAGGCGATTTATATGTTGTAAAAATACGTTATTGGTCGCTTGGTACTTGACAACCGCTAGAATGATCAGGTCTGACGCTCGACCAAGCAAAGATACTATACTTGATTTTGTGCCAATGCATATATGTTTTGTTAATTCGAAATGTATATAGTCGAGGATTTAAAATCTCTAAACAGTGAAAAAAATTTTGTATTCTCGGAAAATTATGTTTGACTTTACCTGCAAATAATAATACTCAGTATTTAATATTAATAATTCTAAAAATCTCGTGTATAATCTATACCTTTGTACAATTCACACATTGCAGCTTTAGATTATATTTACATTAAAGTAAAATAATAGATATCATTAATTAGGTTTAACAAATACGGTATATGAATGTAGTTTTAAACTAATCTTCATTCTTTACTTAACACGTATAACTTATCTAACAATTAAAAAGAAATCGGCTTATTTTTTACTATGTGAGGTATCTAATATCTCACTATCTATTATAGAGGAAGTAACTGAGCAAGTAGTAGCAAATGACCATGTATAAAGAAGAATTAGCATATTAAGTGGTGTCAAATGTTCCAAAAAACAAACATGATTATATGTAAAAGTTTTGTAGCTACAACTAGACCCTAAGATTTTGAACGTTAATTATGGATATTTTATTCATATATCAATCATTCATTTACTATTATTATCAACTATTACACGACAGATAGCAATAAAACTGTTCTTCAATATAAAAGTTAGATGCAACGTAAATTTCACAAATTTTTATTTGAAATAAACAGAGGGCCTGTTAAAATACAATAATTTGATAAATTATTATTAATTAAAATTATTTTACATTTTACACGCAACAATTTGTTAAAAATTTGTAAAGAAAAAAACGTGATCAATACGTCCTCGCCGATGTCAAAAATAAGACTGTTTTTCTTTAGTTTAAAATACCTGTAGTGTCAGACAAGAATGTGCCTCTGAGGTATTGTGAAAAGTGAAAAATACGAAAAAGGAGATGAATGCTGACTGACAAAATGTAAACGAGGTTAACTGTCCTGAATCTCGTAAAATTTATAATATTAAAAATGGTGCTAGTAATAATTTAATAAATTTTACACCCTACGTGACGTCATTATAAATATAATAATCATTTCATATATTTTATCCCGTTTGCAACGTAATTTATAAAAAGTAAAGGGAAAAAGACTTAATTTTTACTCTTTCGAGAAAAAATTTAAATTTCTAAAATTTTCTTAAGTTTTAATATGAAGCTTACAATATTTTAAAAATTTTTACGTATTAAATATTATATAGATATAAATTATTATTAAAAAAATCTAAAAATTAACGCTCTACATACACAAAAACTGCATTCTTTTTGGTTTAATTATTATATACTTGATCAAATCTTTAAATTTTTACTTAAAACTTCTAGTTCCAAAATACTCTTGACTACTTTTTTATTTCTTATTCTAGCTGCATGATTAGTCTATCTTAATCTGCATTTTTTAATTACTATTACAATATTTGGAAAAGAACAGAATTAATCTTTCATAATTATATAATTTCATATATTCAACGCTTCCGACATATATCACTCCAATTACTTTTCTACGCAGTTCAGTTTGGAATACTTAGAATGTTATTTGCATTCATAGCTATGTATGTTACATTCCTAAAAAATCCTCTTAAATTATTTTTTGTATGCGACTTGTAACGTATTTAAAAGTTAAAATCATGCAAAATCTTTAAAAAAAATAAGGAAAAAGCACATTTACCTGTGCACAGGCAATAATTAGCGAATGAATCATCATTATAATGCGTTTACTCTGCATAGCTCAGTCGCAGTTGTTATCACTGTTATCTCTGCATCATTTTATTCAAAAAGAATAATTATAAGTTATCATATTTTGTAAATTTGAATGATTTGACTCAATAAATTTAAATTAATGTTTATAAATTTGAAGATTACCTTTATAAGTGATGCTTATAAATATGTAAGATTTTTTATTAAAAAATCTGTAAACAAAAATAGATGTTATATAAAATTTAGTGCGAGTTTCGTATATAAGAAGAGAATTTTGCTATTTTATTCAGAATGAAAATATATTTCTCCTATAAAGATTTAGATAATACATCCTTTTTAAATTTATTGTAGATCTTGAATGATAAATTTTTATTTCTTAGATATAGATATCTTTTGACAATCTAGAATTATGTGGTTCGTTGTTTCTTAGAATTCTTATTTTTTGTCTAGTAAGTTATTAAACTGTAAAAAAATGCGTGAATCCATACGTATTTTTACTTATGTATTTTTATAAGTTTATAAAAAATATAATCGAAAAGTTTGATTTCAAGATAATTAATTTTAATATAATATAAATAAGCTAATTATTCGTAAATTCTATGCTTTGTTAATTTTTTTTTATTTAAACTTTAGAATATAAAATTGAGTACAATAAATTTCGTTGCATTTACTTTGAGTTTGACGTTTATCCAGATCAAAGAGCTTATTCTACATTAATATTAGGGTTTAATTTTTGGAAAAAAAATTTTTAATTGAGATTATGCATGATTGAATTATATATTTTTTATTTTAATTTTATAACTTTCCGTTTTTTTTTTTATTCTAAAACTTGACTCGTGTCTTTCCTCATCCTGCGATCTTTTATACTAATATCAGATTTAAGTTATTTATACTATATATTTTATTTTTATATTTAATATTTTTTTTTATTAATTAATATTATATCAGATATATTTTATTGTTGCAATATTGTTCTATATTTTCTAAAGACCTTTTTATGTATTTCAATAAAATATTCAATTTATGTTTTGTTTATCATAAATTGTTGATTTGATTTTTGTTATGATTATTACTAAATACTTTAAATAAGTAAATCAAATATTTATATAATAATTATTATTGGTTCAAAATTAACTTATGCGCATAAGTATATTTATATTTGAAACATGTACTTATAATGTAAATTCTTAGAAATAGCAAAATTGATTAATTTTATTTATTAATATTCAGCAAATTTTCTTATCGATTTGAACATTTTCTCTTTTTGAAGTTAATGGCAATATTAAAATTCTTCAGAAATATATGTATAATGTATATATAAATTAACCTAAATTAAATGATTCATTTCAGAAACCTTCATTTATTTTATCGCTTCAATTCATACCATAAACATCAAATAATTACTGTACTTGTGCCCATATTTGTATTAAATAATAATTAATAATAAAATTATTGAGAAACTTCAACTCTGTATTTAAGCTAAAATATTTTTTTATCTATTAAATAGGTTATCTTTCATATATTAAAAAATTCTGTTATTATAAAAAAATTATAAAATTTCTTTTATTATACAGTTTACTTCAGATTACTTAAATCTATTATACCTTATTAAATATAAGAAATTTGCTATTATATTTTTTTAGTGTATTTATAATTAAATAAATTAGTTTAACATAAAAATGTTTATTGAAATTTTTTATTTTTTAGTATTGACAGTATATTGTTTATAAAAAAAAATATATATTTATATATAATATATATATATATATTAGATGTTTATAACTTGTAGATTATGATATTATATAATATTATATAATAATTATTATATTACATAATATAAGAATATAATGAGATATTAATAATAATAATAATAATAATAATAATGTTAATAATAATAATAATAATATTTATAATGCAAGTATGGAATTACGAAACACGTTGAAATGATTATTATAAATAAGATCGATATTTTCATTATTGATATTTAATTTATTTTACAATTATGTAATATTGGATTTTCCGAATAAAATACTTTTTGCTCGGAGCTTTTATTCGAAATGCTTATAAAACGACGGATGCGTGTAATTAAACAGATAAAAATCAATAATCGTTTTTAACTGTATTCAAGTGTAAGAAAATATAAAAACTAGTTTTTTAGAGTTTTTTTTGCTCTGTTTGTTATAAATGAAAGACTATTCAAAAATATCTGTTAAATAACAACTGATATTATTCTTTTATGTTCGTTCCTATTAAAAATTAAATTTTTACAAATATTTATTTTATTTTGTAATAAAATATGTATTTAAAATGTATTTTTCGTCTTAAATTTATATAACTTTATAATAATATAAAATAGTAATAGTTTAGTAATAGTTTTACATTTTTTGTATTTAAGGAAATTTTGATGTGATTGGGCGATATATTTCTATAAAAGTGTATGTTTTGAATAATATTCAATATGATTACATGTTGAATTATATGATTGTTTAATCTTACTTGATCCTCTGGCAGAACCAAAATTTAAAACTAAATATTTAAAGTTTGTTTTTTTTTCATTAATAATGAAAATAATAGATGATTAATTTTGGTAAAAATTTAGATAGTTATACTTTATTTTACAATAAATGAAAATACATAAAAAAGAAAATTTATATCTTCTTCATTTTTGTCTGAATAGTAGTATTATTTAACTAATTGCCCACAAACGCAGTCTTAACATAAGTAGCACTAATTAAAATAAAATTTTATTAAGTATTCTTTGTTAGTAAAGTATTAAAAAAATCTTGTAACGACTAAATATTACACTGGCATATGCTAAAATCACTAAAAATATAATAAGATTTACAAATTATCAATGACATTATTTATTTAATTTTGGTTTAGAATACTTAAAATTTAACTATGATGACCTAAAAAAAATTACTCTTGAAATTATAAAATACTATAAAAAGCTTTTCCTTAATATACTAATTATTTAAACATGAAAATAAATAGTAATGCACAAAATATATTCATTTGTTTTATATTCATATAACTTCCATCGGGAAAAGCTATAAATTTTATAAATACTGTAAGATATTAATTCATATATAATTTTGGCGAAATTATTGATGTGATTATCAAATAAAATTATGATTTATCGGCTGAAGATGAGAAGAGAACGGAAGCATAATAAAATTACCGAAACAGGAGTAATTTTTGTATTACCTTTCTTTCCTTCCTCGTTGAAATTTACAAAATAAGCATCATTGAACATCGTTGCTAAAGAGAGTATCTAATATAATTGATGTATCTAATACCTTCAAGATAGAGAAAAAGGCATGAGCTCCATAGAAGTAAACACCAAAACCTCGTATCAAAGTTTGTATGAGACTAAATTCACGGAAACTCCTGTTGGGACGATTCTGACTTCAAAATTTACGAGTTGACGCGTAAGAATAAAAATGAATATATTCTATGATGTAGTAGTAAATGCAGTATTATAGACAGCGGTAATGCGTCGATGAAAAATTGAACTAGTAGAAAAGATACTAAGGAAATAAATAAAGCGTGTTTAATTTAAACAAAAACACTTCTGAATGTAAAATAATGGGGGGGGGGGGGGGAATAAATAGAATAGAAATGAAGGTAGTGAAAAGGGCAATTAAGTTACGATTAAAATCATGCCTTTTATTTAGTCTAACTTCTTCAAGTTCCTAATCGCTAAACGAATACAAACGCACTTTCATACATATGCGTGTTTAAACCGTGTTTTTTTTATCTGAGAACCGAGCCATTATTATCTAACCACCACAAAATCATTGCATTGGTCGCACTTCTTTTATTGAGATCTGCCGTTAAATCTTCTTAAAATTATCAGTTGAAACATCTCAACATTATTTAAATCTTAATATAATTGAAAATAAATCTTCATGTTTGAGTTATCCAATCCATCGTTGCTTTACGATGCTACAGGAAACAACCCTTAGCTCTTTTATCCTACGTAACATTTAATTATCGCATTTTACGATGGATAAAACGCTAACTTATTTATTGCGTAATTTAAAATGCATATTTTCCTTGCGTGTTAAAATTACTCGTATTCGTTCATACATTTTAAATGGTCCTCTGCAAACGTAGGATTTCTTGACAAGTTTTTATTCGTATCTATCAACAGCTTCAATGAAATTTTCATTGAGAGAATTAAGCTCTTTTAAATGGAATGCGTTTGAATTAACTATTTTCATTATTATGGTCCGTCATTGTTTATAAAGTACTACTTGGCGAAATCAGCTGATACGGAAGAAGTTTCAGTTCAAATTATAGTACTCTAGTGCTATAAAAATACTTTAAAAATTTTAATAACTTGCATAGAGTTTATCAAATTAAATTAGATTCGTGATCATTTACAGTCATCGTTTTATCTCCGATGTCTTATCCTAGTCTGATTTTCTCCATTTCATCGACTGCGCGAACTAAATTTGCAATTTCACTTTTAAAGTCTGCTAGGTGGGCTCTCAAGGAACGCATGGCGGTCGCAGTCATTAAAAAAAAATTGAAATATTGAAGAACAGAAAAATGAATGAAATTAGAAAAGTGACTTAAAAAAGAGTGAAAATGTTAAATTAGTAGAATAAAAGTGAAAAAAATAGAATTGCTATAACGAATAATATTAAAAAGTGATCAATCAATAAAAAAATACATTAAAAGGCAGAATGAGTAAGAACACAAGAAAAGTAAAAAAATACTTGTAGTGTAGACACCAAAAAATGGACAAGCAAGGAAAGAAAGAAAATGTCACAACAGAGCAGTGAAATAAAAAAATGCCCGAAATGAAAGGCAGTATGAAATCAGCGATAGGGATGGAGGAAGCGATTAGAAAATGAAGGAATTAAGAAAAGACAATTCTAAGATATACTAGAGGAAGTAAAAGACCTTATTGGAAATTTTATGAAAGAACAAGGAAATTATTGAGAAAATAAATGATTTAATCAACGAGGCAATAAAAAGTTATGAAAAGGAAATAATTAAAAATAAACAGTGAAATAGAAAAAGATAAAAGTGTGGTTATGTAGCCACGTGACAAAAACTAGAGAAAAAAGTTCTGTGCAAGCGCGTAGTAAAACAGTTTTAAAAAACGTGAGATAAAATCACATTAAAAGGCAAAATAGATGAAAGCACAAGAAAATTAAAATAAAATACTTATAGTATAGACATCCAGAAATCGACGAGAGAGAAAAGAAAGAAAATTTCACAACAGAACAGTGAATTAAAAAACATGTTTGAAAAGATAGACAGAAGCAAAGCAGTAATAGAGATGGAGGAAGCATTTATATCAATGAAGGAAATAAGAAGAGAAGAATAACAAGAATTAATAAAGATATTTGCCTGTGTCATGAGTCTTGAGCGAGCTTAAATGAGGAATATAGAAACGTAATAGTGGAAAATATGAAGGATGGAAAATTGGGAAATTTATGTGCGGGAATAAAGATGGATGAAAGTTAGATATTTAAAATACAAAAAAGATGAAAATCTAATTTATTAGAACAATAAATGTTTAAGAACAAAGCAGAGGCTAAGAGGCAGCAAGTCAAGTGTGAAGTTGAGTAGTATTGGAAGCAAATCTGTATTTAAGGATGTAAATTGTTACCAAGTTATAAAAAGAAGTAAAAAGTGATATAGTATAAATGAAAGAGTATATAAACTGTTCATGCGTAATTTTTAAGATTAGTTCAAATATGTTTAAACTAATGTGTTGAAAAAATGTATGAATATAAAAATGTATCACAGAATATTGTAATGTATTATAACAATTATAAAATATACAAAAAAATTTCATGAAATCTTCATAGAGGTTCTTACAAAGTATAAATAAGGGTTTTACTAAAACATATCTAAAATTCATAAAAAATTAAAGAAACTTTGATAATCGACAAATAATGGGACAAGTTCGTCCGAATTTCACACGATCAATAGATCATTTTTACATCAGTTCAAAGAACTACAGTTTTTTCAGTAGATTCTGTCACTTATTCCAATATTAAAATATCATTCGTAAAGTAACTTATTGCTTGTATGCCTGGTTCTTAAAAGCATGTATCGAAATGTGTTCCAAGAAAATAAACAAAACTACATTTTTGGTTTACCTTATTTTTTTTCAATAAAGTACTATTCATTGAAAATAAAAGTATCTTATTTATTGTTTATTGAATAATAATTAAACAACACTTCTTTTTTCTAAGAAGGCCTTAAATGGAAATAAGTAAAGAGAAATGCGTCTGTTTACGTTCACGTTTATTTAATCTAAACTTCAGAAAGACAAGGTTAAAAACAGCTAAGTGCGTATTGTAAAAACTATAAAAATTATAAATATAAAACAATACCAAATATATAAATGTAATACCATTTGCATTATATATTTTATATTGTTCATTATGAAAAAGCTTTTATTATGCTATATTTACAAGTTGAATAAAGGTCAATTTTAAGATGAAGAATAAGAGAAAAAATTATGGGACAAAGAGAATATAGTTATGATAACACATTGGACAGTATAACTATTGAGGGTAGAGAAGCTTGAAACAGCAGAAAAATATGGAAGGAGTGACAATAAAAAACAGCAATAATATCAATTGATAAATTAAAATATATAACTGAAGTAAAATCAGTATCAATAGAAATAATACATGAGAAATATGTATAAATGAAATAAAAGGAAAGAATAGAATTGAAATAATTAAAACAGAATGTAATACTGAGACTTGGAAAGATATAATGAAAGGTCAAATTGAAATATGTTGTATAATATTCATTGGAGTAGAGAGAGTAAAATATACGAAAGAGAAAGTGACTTACCTATAAAACAAAAAAGCAATATTAATAATGAAGAAGAAAAAAATAATAAAAGTGAAAATGTATGAGATTATATAAAATAATATAAAGTTATAATGTCATACAATGTAAAATAATTTAGAAATAATGTTTAAATTTTTAAATAACAATATAAATTGTTCATCAAATAATAATAATAATAATAATAATAATAAATAGCAAGTCAACGTGCGATTTTTAAAATATATAGAAATTAGATAGTATAATTTTATTCGTATATGTAGAGTATATCGTGGGATTAGGTATTAATGCACGATGTTTACGGTATGAGCCAAAATGTAAATTAGCTTATTTTATTTATATGCGAAAAAATTGATATGAAGAATACCAAAATTGATGGAAGGAGTACACGTGAGAAAAAATATTAGATTATGGGGTTATGAGGGTGTGCATATTTGAATTTGTAATTTGTTCCAGCGCTAATGAACATAACTATGAATGCATATTAAATGCGCTATTACGTTTAAAATCTTTTTACAATTACTTTAATTTTATGTTATGCGTTCACACATGTTTTCGCACTTAATCGTTCCATTGTCTGTTAGTAATATTTTTTGAAAATTCTTATAATATATGAAATAGTATTTACAAATAATTTCATGTCTTAGAAAGCAAAATGCATATTATACAATTATTTTCCATTGAAATACTGCTCTACTGTATTAACAATTTTTTCGGTAAAATCAGTAGAGTCCCTTTTGTTGTTACTAATATGTACTATAATCGATAAATAACATAAATTTAAGTAGTTATTATCAAAGAAGAAATTTAATGGGATATTTTTATCGTTAAATCGGGAAAAAGAAACTTTTTACTTGGCTTTTCTGGAAGAAGACTTCTTTGGGTTCATTTTCACCGACCGTGTAATTGTGAAAAAGCATTTGAGAAGATGCTTTTAATTGAATAAATGATTTTCTAAATAATTGAAAGAATCTTTATATCACGTACGTAAATTATTGAAGTGTTCAGAATTATCAGAAAATTTAATTAAATTGTGATTAATAAAAAAAGAAACACATTAATTATGTCATCATTAACAAAAAAGTTTATTGAAAGGATTATCATTTTCAGATAATTCAATGAAATTTTCATCTTTAATAATGAATCAACTCTCATTTGTAAAATATATCTAATATATTATAAAGATAATTATCTATCCAAGTAAACTTCAGATAAGAACTTTCTGGTCAAAAGATAATATCCGAACAAATTATTAAATTTTCTTATTTTACTTACTTGTGGGAACTCATTTTATAAAAAAGGAACGTTCCTGGAAGAAAAAGATACTTTTAAGCTAGATAGCCGACAATGTTTTTTGTTCATTGCAAGCGTTTCAAGTGGCACGTACAGTTACGACAACGTAGCTGGATACTTCAATGCTTAATACCGAGTCTTCCTTATCGTTTTTTCTCACGTGTCTCCATGCATGAGCACCGAGAAGTGCTGTTGCATCAGAGGTTCGTTCGTGCGTCGACACGTAAAAAGTTCGAACTGATAAGAGTAAGGTGAAAACGAGGAGGAACGCAAGTATCCGCGTGCAAGCTTTGGAAGGACCGAGAGCGCTGATGACGCAATGGCTTGGCGGACACCCGGTTACACAGGCGCTATAGTCGTATCAATTGCTGTCTCAGCTGCTGTGCTTGACAATATTCGCCTTCGTATGGGGGAGCCTCTTTCTCCTGCACGATGTCGGTGACTCAGTTGCGACGGACAGTTTACCTCGGTGAATCGAACGAATCGACTGCGGCGCGCAATTTTCATTTTTTTTTCGTCAGAAACAAACATTTACTGCGCTACTGTAGCTCAGTATGTAAGGTGCGGCCGTAACGAACAGCCTCTCGAATGTCGGGATAATTAATTTCAACAATTCGGTATTCTTGTTGTGCTGATTGAAGCTGCAGCGATTGCTTCGTACTTTAGGAGCCTAAAAAATTTCTAAGTTATTGACAGTCATGAGATCGTCTGAATAATGTGATCGAAATCAGTTACGCGATTAGCTTAAAATGCACTAGACTAATTACTACGTTACGCTTGAATATGTAAGTGTGTATAGTGATTGTGAAATTGCAAAGGTGAGCCTGCGTGCTGCCTTGACCTTGGCGATGACGGAGCTCTGGTATCATGGTTCTTTGCGCCCGAGTGTTCATTCACTTGTTTGTCGCGTGAGAAAGTACAAAACTGTTGAGCCAGTCACGCGTTAGGATCCAGGACTCCTTCTAGGTTAGAGTTAACCAAGTGCAAGCATAACGATCGACACGAGGCCTAACTGTTATTATAAGCGAGTATTAGACTATGACGTAATTATTAAAGCAAACATGTTACATTTCAATATTATTCGAAGACTCGATAATGTATGCTGGATATTGATAATGCATGAACTCTATAATGTATACGGACGCTGCAGGTGCGATAGGACCAAGTTTACTTGATTAGTTGTTCAAGCGCGACGTCGTTAATTGCTAATTCTTGTTTGAATATGAACCGCGCGTGACTGAACAATTGTTGTGTAATCGTTCGTTTACATGCGCTCGTTTGTTTTTCTACGTCAATCTAACCTCTTTTAAGCGAATTCGTAATTTCTCGTTCGATTAATTTAATGCGTTTTTTAAACGAATGAAAAACGGATTTTGAAAATTTAAGGTTAACAATTTAACACATAACTGATACGTATAAGTACAAAGATCAAGAGATTATTAATGCTAATTAGTTTCGCTTAGAATTTTTGATTAAGCCTTTTGGATCGTAGACTCGAAATATCGTAAAAAAAATTAAAAATAAGTAAACTACTTATCCATTAATTAAAAAAGCGATATTTTTTGAAGTCTCACATACGCACAGAAAGTATTTTGTTCAAACAGGCGGATCACGTTGATTAATTTTATTTGGCTTTAAAAAATCCGGTTTAGAGAAAATTGATACTGTCGCAATCATATCCAATAGCAGTTATACAGTCGTTTTGCACATTCGCAATCTTTCATATCTTTTTGATCAATTTTAGTGACAGTCGCGTTATCTATAGCGGCCACGTGGATAAAAGCGATAAAGAAACTCTTGGTTATGAGCCGTTGATAACATGAAGAGTGAATACAGTATTTGAAGAGGTTTTCAAAACTCAATGGTAACGATATCAAGAAAACAAGAAGAGAAGTGGATCGTTAGTAAGAAACGCAGCAGGACAACAGACTTCCCGATGGCAGCTTCCGAATGGACTTCCGAAGACGAGCAAAGCAGCGTTCAGATTTTTGAACCAAAATGGCGTGATTACGTCGTTTATTACGTAGCACGTAATAGCCTCGGTGATGATTTTGTGCCATCGTTCTTCCTACCCGCCCTCTTATGTGGTACATTTATAACTAAAATTATATTTATATCTGTATTTATTAACAATTTTCGGAAATAATAACTTTTAAGTTTTGCTCTACCATCAGTACACATGGATACCAAAATTTATTTATTTTAAAGTAAATATTTTTAGATAGAAATAAAAATGTAATAGGTTTGAATACAATTCAATTCTAAATGAATGGAGACTTAACAAATAAAAATTATAAGATATTTGATCAAGACGTAGCTTAATATTAACTGAAATCAATACTCTTTGAGATAACGTTCATCTAATTGATACGGTTTGAATTACTAAGCGCGAAATATTCCAAGGGCAATGTAGAGATGAAATATCACGATGTTACTTTTATAAAGAAATCATGGTGGTTGAGTAAATGGAATTATGAAAATATAATTCTACATTAGTTATAAATATAGCTTCAAATATTTTAGGTACAAGACTATTCAATGATTTACCTATCATATATTGAATTATTAAAAATTTTGAATTTAAAATTTGTTGTAAACGTTAAAGAACGAATACATTATTCATTAAAGAAAGAAATTTATTGGTCATAAAAACTTTTTATAACAGTGTCATCGTGAACAGCAGTTTTTTTTTTAAGAATTGATTTAAATTGAAGCAGCTTTAAGACACGAGGAAATTATTTTGCTTTAAAAATACAATAACATTGTTATAAAATTTTTTTATTTTTTCTTATAAAAACCAATGAAGTTGTTTTGTATAGTTTAACTTTTCAATTATTTAAATTATCTATGTTTCACGTATAAATATATTTTTAGTTTCTATTGACAATCGAGTAAATAACTTGCTCTATAAAATGGAAGACGGTTTTGTAATAATAATTTTTTTTCAATATTAAGAATTTATTAATTTTAATTGTATAGTAAAAAAGTGCACATTTTATTCTTAAATTACAAGTTTTATGAATATCAAAATATAAATTCAAAGGTTAACTTTCATAAATTACTATTCTGATAAAAATTAGATAATAATCATAAGAATAAGAAAACACTTATCGTACTTTTTTAAGGCTCAAATTTCATATAGTAAATACTACTATATAATTAAATTTTAGTAATTTATGATTGGTTAGATAAAAAAAAAATGTAATTGATTTTTTCTCGGCTTTACTTTTTTCATCTATAAAAGTTTGTATTAGTTTATATTTTATTTAGACACGAAAGTGTTTTCTAAAATAATCATAAACCTTTGAAATTAAGTTATTTACTTTGAAATACCTCGAGAATGTAAACGTCGATGTATTAACTGGCAATACATCGTTATACCCTAATAAATATGAGATTTTACAATTCTACGATTATTATATTTTGACTTTCCAAATTCGCATCACTCTTGCGCTCTGAGTCGTTCTCGTAAAATAATTCTTTAACTTTTAAACTCAAACTTAAAGAAAAATAGTTTAAATTGGAACGATTAATGCGAGTCCTCGTCATTCCGTATATGCTATCTAAATTTATATTCTGTAGAATCTATTTAATTGAAATGAGATAAAAAAAAGTATTTAAATTCATTACCTTTAAAGATAAACAACTATATCCCAGTATTAAAAGTAACCAAAAAATCATATTTAATAATAAATAATGTATTTTATAGTGATAAATTATTTTTTAAATATTTAATTTAGAAATTAAACGATAATTCTGATCACATAAATATTCAAGGTTCTGCCCATAACTTTGAGACTAACTGAAATATGTTTTTTCATAACTGTATCAAAAGTTACTAAATTATTGTATTGTATAGACATATGCAAAACACGAGGTTTAGATTAGATTTAAAATATTTTGTATTTAACCAATTTTCATAATTTGAGATAAAGTGTAAGAATTAGATGTAGGTGTTATCGTTATTGCATTTTATAAATTGCCAATTTTAGTACTTCATATATAACGTACTTTTATAGTATTTTACTTTGCATCTCTTATTTTCTAATACACAAAGGAAAGTTTGAAATATGTAGCAAATTTAACGTATCAAAATTTATTAAGATTATTATTCTTTTAATTCAGTTAAAATTATTTAAACAAATTTTTATTATTAGTAATTTTTTATAATCGGATTTTTATATTTTAAGTATAAAAGAATTACAGCTTGAAAGCTATTAAGATTAAAGTTAAGTCATTAATTCTTTTTGTGTTTCAAAGAGTTTAATATGTTTGAAGCTTGAAGCCATAATATTTTCAAATACAATATTTATATAATGCATTTGGATACGACGTACCAATTCATATATCTGGATAATTTTTTGTTCAAAGATTAGAAAAAAAATTTTAACCATTTTTTATTCATTTAAATTGATATTGAAATAAAAAAAATTTATTTTATAATTTAATGTCTTATGCAGTATAAAATGTTTAAATTGATTCATTTTTAATTACTTTTAATAATTAAATTTTTATATATTATATTTATATATGTTCAATGCCTTTAAATATTATTATAATTATTAAAGTCCATGTCTAATCTTTAATTAGATAATGCACAATTAAATTAATATATAAATTAAATGATAGGAATCTTAGAATGTACATTTTCTTATTGTTGCCACGACTCATTCGACTCAGTAATTTGTTAGGCTGTATCACTTTTCAACACTATTAAATCATTAACGTTTAAACCTTAAAATATATATACATGTATATATGTATAATTGCTAGAATTTTGGTGTCTCTAATATTCATATTTCTATCTGAAGGAACGCACGTGATATATGGAGATACACATACACGTACATATTTAATTTTAATTAAATACATACATTTATAATATTAATTACTTTATGGCAGCAAAAGAAAGTGATCGTGCCTGAAATAACTTACTACAGATTAACGAAGAATACAAACATTTGCCACTTGAGAATTGACATTTTCTATTTAGTGTTTGCAATTATTATCCATTATGTTATTTAAGTCTTTACTTCCAGAAATCGATCGGTAAAGAGTAATAGTTATTTTTTTAATGCCCTTTACGAAATTCTCGAGAAATACTTCCCGCGCATTGGTACGTGATCGATGCGTCGATTCCCCTCTTGTTTCTACCCATCGCTTCCTTTTGCGCTTCCCTTTTCCCATCTTTCGTTGTACGTAATGGCACCAGTCACGCACCTTAAGCAAATAAAGTAAATATCGCAAATTGGCGCCACTCCTAGCTTTGAATTTCCGTGCGCGTCAATAAGACATTGCTGAATTGATTTTTCACATCAGGCTTGTGTTGGAATTGTGTTTTTGCAGCAATACACCTATTTTCTTATGTTTCTCGAATAACTTCAAAACGGAATGCGTGGTCTTTCTCCAAAAGCGTACGCTTTTGTTTGCTATTCGGAGACTTGATTCACCGCGCATAAGCAAATCTATGTGTGCGATGCACGTACGGCCGTCGTCGTCACTGCGCAGTTTAATTTGCATTTCAATTTCAGTTCTGGAGGTACGGTAATTTAAATAAAAAAAATTTCAAAGGTACATCGTTTCTTAATTTTGCTTCATTAATTATATCTACGAAAATTACACCTTTTTGTATGCAATTTGCTGTGAATAAAATGCAATAGAACGAATATATGAAATCGTAAAATATTTTTCAATCAACTTGGATTTTATGCGATATACTGCTTTAATAATTAGGGGTTTTTGCGTGTTCATGATTAAACACTATAAAAACCTATTTAAAATTTTATGCTTTAGCGTTGATTAAACGATAATTCAGAGGATGATTTTAAAAAGATAATTTGAAAATTTATATTTCATTATATCGAGAATGAAATTGTAAAACTTATAAAATTTAAGAATTTCAGTTGAACTTTTTTGTTTTACTAGTTATTTTTAATTGTTTCAAGTAGTAGATTGATCATTCAAGAGGAATATTTTGCTCTATTCTTTATTGTCTCTTTGTATCTTCTTGAATCTACAACTATGAGTGTTGATGATTCATCAAAAGCATTTCAAAAATGGATGAGTAATTTATTGAATTGTGCATAAATATGCAATAATTTTTTTATTACATCTTTTTTCTCACGTAAAATAAGTAGAATATCTTCGGATCTGCTTACATGCAACATCACATGTAACGCTAATTTGTAATATTTGGCGTGAATCTTTAATAAAAATAAGTTGACTATTGCAATAAACTAAAAATTTTAGTTTTGTGAATTTTTAAATTTAAGGAAGTCATTTTTATAAATGAGACCTACTTAATCAAGTCTTTTTTAAATTTAAAATCTATTAATTAAATAAAAATAGTTGTAAAGTACGAAATAGTAAAATATTTTACTATATATATACCGTGCTTAGTTAATTAATTAATTATTAACTTAATTAATAATTGAGCTAATTATGAGCAATGTACGAGATCATCAGGGAAAGTTAATAAGCTGTTCTCTTAATGCACATTCTCATACCACAAATAGTTTTGCATTACATTTAATTTTAAATATTTATTCATAACAACGGAAAATCCTTACTTTGCATACGTATCATTAAATTATATTCCCCTTTCATTGCGCTTCTCTATTTAAATAGCGAGGATTTTTCAATATAAATTATGCATTTTTCGCACTTTAAAGTAAATTGTATTTATACAACGAATCTTATTTGAATTTGAGTTTGTCTTACCTAAATATAAAACAATGTACGCTAATTAAAATGAATACAAATATTATAAAATTTTTGTTGGGATTGAGGAAGATGTCTGTTTCAAATCAAAACAAACTCTTTCTTATTTATTTTGCTCCAACTAATAATGTGTTGCCTTCGACTGCTTTCCAGATTCCGATAATGAGAGCAAGGATGGATCGAGTTCGCAAGAGAAGAAATCCGGTCGACTTTCCCAAGCAATCAATACCATCGCCTACACGGTTAGTTTCTGTGCGAATGCGCATACGTAAAGTTACCGAGAATATATATTCCTATTAAGTAAGTATTATCTTCGTCACGGCCATCGCCACCAAACAAAGAGTTTCCTTACTCCTTTTATGGTTGTTCGGGTACAACAAAATCACCAACGGAACGATACCAAGATTTTGCGCGACATCGTACCTATGAGTATCTCCTTGTAAATCACGGATATCACTTTGGAATTTTTTATGTTTATTTACTGAACTGTAGTATAAATGTCTTGCTTTTCTTTCAACGAAATGGAATACTTAAATAATTTAAAAGATACGTTCTTGAATATCGAGGAATGATATTTGAATCATAAGTCAAAATTATATCAGTACTATAAATGCATCAATTTATTTGTAATAAGGCAGTTGTTTTGCCAGTGTATCCAAGTCTCTTGTCTTAATGGATATTAAAATCGACCAACAGCTACCCAGAACGAGTTATCGTAGCACAACTGTATTATGTCATGCAGTGGATTTAACTTTACAAATCTATATAATTAATTTATTTAATAAACGTGGAAGAATTGCGTATAACGATGGGTTTCAAAACTAAATTATAATCATAATATACTTTGCAACAGAATTTTATCGTGCACAAAACTTTATAATTTGCAAAGCTTAGATTAAAATTTTTTTTCTTAATTTTTATCGCGCTGCTAACTTTTAAATACGGAATTTTCAGCGTAAACCTGATGCGTTGATTGCCGTTATTAAATTGAGATACATTTTTAATGATACAGCCTCGTACACTTCATCTGTGAATGAATTTTACAAATTTCAAGACTCAAAATTCATTCGCTCAGCGACGCACATTCTGCACAGCCTACGTCTTATTTGACCTTATCCAAGTAGGAAACACGTAGAATTCTACGACTCCGAGCGCTATTCCGCTCCTTTTCACAGATAATTACATCTCGATTTCCAGTGACATTAATCAAGTATTTGTTAAGTGTCAAGGTGAGGTATATCAAGTAATCTAATCTTCGGTCGGTACTTCTTCAGGTCACATATTTGCGTCGGTCGGAAGCGCAAATATTCGATTCTTCCACGCTGCTGAAGCGTGACATTCGACGACAAACTAGACGTGTGCCTGCCTGCCTGGCACTTTGTGTTCCCGATGAGCGCGTATCGCACTACACATCGTCTGCATTTCCAATCTTCTGCACTGCACAAAGCCAAGTCGACCAAGTTGCTCAAAAAGCTTTGTCAATTTTTTTGCACCTTTCTCTTTCACTCTATTGGTGTTTCCTAATAAAAAATAGAAGAAGGAGGGTAGTGGAAAAAATAACGAGCTTTCGTTTATCTACGTCTCGAAAATTACGAGTAGAAAGTCGATAGACGCTATTTTTATTTAAAATTTTCTCTGATTGATAAATTCTGGCGTGAAGATGAAAAATCTTTAAAAGGAATATAGTTTTACGCGTTCTATTCAAATTTAAAAACTTATAAAATTTGAATTTCAAAAGATTTACTTTTAAAAGCCTTGAACGCGCTAACTTCTAAATGCAATCGATAAGCAATGGTTCTGTATTTTACACAATCGTGAATCAATTTTTATTTATAAACATTATTGTAAAAATAAATACTGTTCACGGTTTTATTTTAATTGCTTTAAACTGTTAGTCATGCTCTTTTCCAAAAAACACCCAGAAGCTTTATTTTTAGTAAAATAAATAATGTTAAAATAATTATAAACATTTAATAAAATATTTTCCGCTAACTATGGTAAAAGTCCGAGTCGCAATTTGTAATCTAATGGTAATTATTAATACAATTACTTAATTGAAAAATAATAAATATTTAAAGTCGACGTCTATTTCATTTTAAAATAGCTGTTATTCGTAAAATTCAAGATCAAGTGATATTAAAATTATTGATAATTTTTCTATATTATTAATCGAAAACTTTAATAAAATATTTAAGCATTTTCTATATTCGATGATTGTCAAAAGAATGAGAAAAAATATAACGCTTCGGTATTACTGTTGAAAAAAATACCAAAAAAAAATTCTGAAAGTAAATTTTGTTAAATTTTCATTGACATAATTAACAAAAATGAATAGAATTTCGAAATTTTCTTTTATATTCAGCTGAAGAAATATGTTGCAAGGTTAGCTTTAAAGAATTTTTGACAACTACAGAATGATTTTTCATAAAAAAAATATTTGCTAAAAGCTTTTAAATTTTAATATTAGTAAAATTACTTAATCGATTTAAGAAATTATTTTGTTTTTACGTAATATATTTAAATACAACCAATTTAACAATGGTAAAATAAACTTTTAAAAACAAATAAAACTTTCATTATAGGAAAATTTGTTTATTAACCTAATTATATTTGTAGAGTTAGTAATATATTTTTTTAAGTATTTCAAATGCACTAAATTTAAATTTGCTAAAGTTTTTTTCGAATATTTCAATAGTAAATATGCCTTTACTTAAATAATTTATCATAAAGTAGTGAGATTGATAAATGGGTAAATTTTATTGAAATTACTTGATCAGGCGCTGTTTCTGAAAAAAGGGTTAATGTTATATTTCAATATGTAGAATATTTACTGTACTTGCTATAACGAATAAATATTTACTCAACAGAGTTGCAACCTGAACAATATTATTTTTTATTTCATAAATTGGTGAGCCTTCAAATTAATTATTAAGCTATTAAACTAAAAATATTTGCTTGTTTACTATGTATATTCAAACAAGATTTCACAGATTTCCAATATTGCGCACAAGAAATTTATTACTATGCATTGAGACTAATAATATATTTATTTTGGATATTAAAATATAATTTACCGTAGTCTTGTGTGTTGAAACATAAATTTAAGTAAAAACTTGCGGGTTCGTGAAGCTTTTATGCGTATAACTTCGTTAAAGTTGTTTATTAATGTGTAAAATATTATACACATCCCAAAGGAAACTTTATATTTAATTTTGTCGAGCTTTCACAACTTAGCTTATCGAAATCGGTCATTTTTAAATTAAGACTTACTCGCAGCATGCAATGCTCGACAAGTTTTATTCATCCGAAAGTAGTAACCACTCCTTATTTTTTGGTGATCACAGTCGCCGCATAATTATTGTAAAGTCTTACTGGAGC
Source organism: Platyscapa corneri (assembly GCA_018907185.1). NCBI lineage: Eukaryota > Metazoa > Arthropoda > Insecta > Hymenoptera > Agaonidae > Platyscapa > Platyscapa corneri. Next base: position 3,186,931 of record JACCHW010000004.1, read on the forward strand.
TTATTCTAAGAGAAGTGTACCTAAACAATATCCGGCAGGAGAAACAACATAATAATCAGGGATCGACAAGACTCGAGGCATCGGTGGTAGCAGTATTTTTTAAACAACTCCGACCAGACAATATTCGGCTTCGAGCTCAGGGAGCGTCGCGCTCATTCCGTTAATAATAGTATGCGCGAATTTGCTCTTCCTCTCGAGAGACCTAAATCTCAGCTCGCGCGCGTCGCGGCGTTGCAAAGTCCGACAATAATAAATAACTAGGCATTGGTGGGTAGGCCAGACCACACGCCTTTGGCTTTTATGATCGACTGCTAGCGAAGGCTGTTGCCGAGACGAGAGAACGCGAAAACTTTATATGCCGCAATGTCGGCGGGATGCTTCTCGCGAGTCCGAAGGCAGGTGCCAAGTGCGCAAATTTCGGAATCTGAGCGTTTCGCGTAAAATTCAATCTGCTCGCCGACTTTTTTGCTTCGCTTCCGTAATTTTCAAGATTGTTCATTTTTTGCTCTGTTCAGTGTTTCATTGTGAAGAGATCTTGACGAGAGTATGCGTATTTTAGCCACAACCAGTGATTTATTCCAAAATAATCTCAAACTAGGTTCTTTCACTGGCATATTCTTTTACAAATATCCTTTTTTCTGTAAATAAAAATACAATATTTCGCTGTAAAACCTTATGCTTATGCCCTGGCAATTTATTAATATTATATTACGTAACTAAATAAAATAATTTTTAACACTTATAATGGTTTGTTTCATAATTTTTGCGAAAATTCCTATGACATATTCGTAGTTAACATTCCTTGTATAATTTAAATAACACATTACTTCATCGCTTATAAATAATTTATTATTTATTTATATATTGAAAAAATAGAGCTCGAAGGTCACAAAATAAATTTATCTTTAATCAAATAGCGTGGTTCTCATAGATGGATTTTATTTTTTGCATTTTATCTCTTTAATTCCTTTTCACTTCCTCGACATTGAGCGTTTATTATTTCATCAAATTAATAAAAAGTGACTTACTTTAAACTCGAAATAGTTGAAAATTTTAAAAATAAATAGCGTACAATCTTCAAAAACTACCAACTGAGCGAACAGCGATTTAGAGCACGGATATCTTCATTGACTAATATCTGTATAAATAGAATAACTTAAAGATTGCAGCTTTACATTTATGTACATATTTTTTAATAAATTCTAAAAATGTATCATAATTTATCAAAAAGTATGTAACTAATAAATTTTTAATAAATTTTACTTTCTATTGCTTAAAAAGTAACGAATAGTTTTAAGCTGAATTACGATCTTCAAATATTTTATTTTAAACTAAATCTCCCACTTGTCGACGATATCAAATGATAAATTAATTTTTTTCGTTTATTAAAATACTTCACTTTTACAAGAATAACACTTGGTTTTGAAATTAATCTATGGAATACTTAGATTAAATAAACTTTTATTGCAACATGTTCTTTTACAAATTATTATTATTCTCTCTTGTTTCTTTATTATAATTATAGGTAAACGCTGTTCTACAAATTACACTTTATTTTATGCACATAATAAATATTTAATGAATATTCATTTTTTATTCTTAATCATATTTTTTAATTTAAACAACAACGTGGAATCTTCTTTATACATATTGAATTATTTCGAGAGACTAATGATTAATAAAATAAAATTATTTGTTGAAGACAAAAATTTTCGTATTTAAACGTAAATATGAAGTTTGTAGTTTTAATAAAAATTACGTGGTAGTTTTCTATAAAAATTAAAAATTTAAATTAAAATCTAAGTATGTGTTTTAAATGTAAATGAAAAAAATTTAAGAAAAAAACAATATACTATAATAAGTTTTGAAAGCAAGATTATTTTTAAAATTAAAAATTTCATTTTAGTTGTATCAGTCTTTGTTAAAAAAAATTTTGATATTTGAGTTTTGACATTTTTTCTTTGAGTATTATTCCAAATGGAACGTAAAAAGCACTTAAAAAATTCATTCCCATTAATAGCTTTTAACCATTTCAAAAGCGTTGTCTTTAAGTTGAAACTATTCTATTCTGTATTTTTTTTCTCCTTAAAAAAAAAAAAAAACACAATAAATAAATAAAAGCGCAGAGGAACATATTATTTTTGTGTCAATATCCCCTTTCTGGACTTACGTAAAACCTAATTCCATTCTTAATATGACATTTCAGCTTTCTGCCGCAAAGACCAATAGAGTGGATGGAATATTATATTATGTTTCTAATGGAATTATCGGCTAATATACTTTACTCGTTATTGCATACGGGAATAGCGGCGAAAGCTCTCCCCATCTCTCTTTCTGTTCCCTCTCTCGCTCTCACAAACTTGCTCTCTTCACGGCTAATCATAATCTATTATAAATTTGATAGTGTTGCCCAATAATGCCGCACTATCGATTATCCGTATAACGGCTCATTTATGTAGATAACCAGTCCTTACGGTAGGGTGCGCAACAATATTGCTCCAAACTCTGTGGTTGTAACTGATTGGAATTTTAATTTAAATTCGATCATCGAACACTGCACTGTAGTCACTGTTCGTCCAACTATGTAATTTTGTTTTGTTTTCTATATCCGAAGAAAATAGTTGTAAAACCGGAGAAACTTTAGCGACTAATACAAGAATGTATGGGTCTGTGTCATAATTATTACATTATATTACACGCGATTTACCGTTTGATAAAAAATTGGAAAATAATTTAATAGTCATCTATATTAATTGCAACGAATAAATCATTTTTTTATTACTAAAGAACACGGCTGCGAAAAAGTATGTTTGTAGAATAAACTATACTTGATAAAGGTGAAAACAAACAACCGATATCGGAAAGAGTTAACAATGATATGTTATTACTAATTATTTAAATTTTGATGTAATGATTAATTTACAATAAATACAAAAGATTTATAGGAAAAAAAAACATCGAAGATAAGTAGGTTTGTAGAATCACTTATCATTTGACGTAACACTGATTACCGTATCATTAATCATTTAAATAACTTTGATTAATTTATATTTTTATGCTTTTATTTATAGTCGCTTATTTGAAAACAAGAATATAATTACTGGGAGTAAATGTTTGAGTTAACATCCGAAAAAAATACCTACTCTTGCGATTTTTATATTTCTTATTCAGTTTAGAGTAAAAAAGTTAGTTAACATAAGAAAAATAAACTTTAATAAAGATTCGATTGATAAATTCTATATCAATATAAAGTTAAGAAGCTGAAATCCTTGAAATTAAATATTCGAATTTGGTTTATATTGATAAATCGTATCGGTTGATATTTTCAAGCTTCGTTTAGTTCACAGTACGAAACATAGAGCAATATCACTTTTAAAAGAAAATTTTGTTTAAAATTAATTACTTTATAAAAACTAGACCGTTTTTTACTAAAATATCAAGGTGTTTCGAATATCTGAAGTAATGCTTCTGGCTCGAGTTGCTGTGCTGATAAGAGGTTTCAGGGAACAAATTCGAAAGTTGAACGAGCGAGAAGGGCTTCCGGGCACTGCCATTCACGTTTCTGTTTGCGTGACTAAACGCAAAGATGTTAGAGGGCGCGTATACGACCATAAAACGAGAAGTAATAGAATTCGCGTATCCAAATTGTAATTGGTGTTGCTGGAATAAGAAGGGAATATATTTGAAATCAGAATAATATCAAAAAATTGAGGATTAGTCTAGGCTAGACTGGAAGTCTTTTTTAATTTGTGGTTTTCCAATTAAATGATGTCGCCGTTTGGTTCTTGTTTCTAAACCATTGGATAACACACAATAGCGACGATGGTAATAAGGTTAAAACACTTACTATTTTTTTTATTTACTCGTATTTTAAAGATGTAAATTGATAAGATTCCATTTATGTTTAGATTTTGGGAAATATTTTTGTCTCTTTGCATTAATTTCATCCAGATTTTCATTATATACGCTTTTTCTGACCCTCGTTAGTAAAAAAAAAAAAATTATTGCATTATTCGAATTGGTTGTAATGTTGCATCATAATTAATTTTCCTATTGTTTGAATAATTTTAAATTATTCACTCAAACTTATTAAATGTACGATGGGGAAATGCGATAGAGCGAAATCGGAGAGAGAGAGAGATAAGGTAAGAGTATAAAGAAATTTTAAATATTCATTTCATGGTATTTGGCTTTAGATATCCGTCGTATTTTCTCTGGTTTAGTATAGCAAACTTGGGTACATTTTGAAGATGACGTTCTGGAATGAAAATTTTTTGTAGCATTTCCTTTGCGGTTTTCGATATATCAATTTTTTCTTAAAAGTTCTGGTTACCACGAAGTTGCTCTATTGGAAAGAAAATACGAGATTTACCTTGTGAGTTACACAATTTTACAATTCTTTTATTTATTTCGTTTCACTGACGTCTTTAAACAGAATAAATTGATATAATTGAGTTTTGTGTTCACTTTTTCCGCACGTCATCCTTTCATCCCTTCTAATCTTGGTTGGGTTATTTTAAAAACACTTACTTGTACTAATAATTTCAGCTTGTTAGGTCAATTACATATACGTTTACTGTATTCGTACCGTCTTATAGAACCTATCAGTAATTATCAGTCATAATCGCACTAAACTATTTTTGCAATAATTCTTTTCCATGGTTGGATTTTTTTCTTTATTTTAATGTAGTATAGTAAACTTTATTATAAAGAATATCAACTTATAGTACCGATTTCTCTTTCTTATGAAAAGCGAATATAAAATAAATCTTGCAAATAACATTTAGAGAATCTACGCTTTATCTTTGTAAGAAATATATTAATTTTTCTTAAAATATGTTATCGCTTTATTTTATTACAATCTCTTAATAATATTGATCAGTTTTTTCATTAAAAGCTAAATAAATGGTGTAGTGCAATTTATAATATAATTTAGAATAAATTCTAAATGTGTCTGTTTTATTTTCCATATTAAATAAAAATTGCAAAAGTATAATGATTAAAATCTTTAAAAAATAGATTATAATAGTTTTTTTCATTTTTAAAATTATATAAGGCTTAAAGGATGCACTAGAACAGTATTAACTTTTTGGAATTTTTTTGCTTTGTAAAATTTTTAATATGATTAATAAAATTAATAAATTCTTAAACTGTATTTATTCACCGATTGAGTTTATAGAAAACATATCAAGAAATTAGCATACAGTTCTTTCACTTTTAATTAAAAAAGAAGCCAATACACATTATTTTTATCTTTGATGAAAGAAAAAGAGTGCATACATGTATCTTTGGTGTACAATACAGGATATTGTATTTTCACTCAAGCAAGCAAAAATTAGTTACATTTTGTTAAACAGAAAATAAAACAAAAATTTCCTTTTTAAACAAATTAAAATTTTTTATATTTATACTCTTTTTATTCTCGTCTAAATTTAATTTAAATGAATTCAATTCCAACATGCACTTAACTTAGATGTATTATTATTAAATTATTTATTATTAGGTTGTAATTTTAAAGCGTATCAATAGAGGAAAAAATTTTGCAACTAATTTTATAAACTTAGTTAAAACTATTGAGAGTACATCAAGTATTTCGGCGTAAGCCATTATACTGTGTATTTATCTCATTATCTAAAGTGACACTCAGTTGCTGTATTGTTTTATAATACTGGGAAATGTACGTGACGCATGTTGAGGCTAGTTTTCCGATGGAAGAACATTTTGTCAGCCCAGTTACTACGGTTCCTAACTGCATACAAGTATAGTGAACTTCATATTGTCTGTACTCATATATTACAAGTTTACAATTTAAATATTAAAATATTATATTTTACTTTAAATATTATTAACAAGATTATTATTTATTCATAAACCACTATCTACCAAGATTCATCCTACAAAAACGAATAAAGTAATAAAAGCACAATGTTTATATTCTTTATTTTTAAAGAATTTTGAAAAAAAAATTTAAGTCACTATCTAACATATATATTAATATATAATTCCAAAAAGGTAACAACAATGAAAATGTTGTTAAACAGAAAAATAGTTAATTGAGAAACTATTACAAATTATTTAATATAAATTTTTTTAATAATTCATCGCACTAAGTATAAGTTATCTACTTGAAAACTTTTGTTTCTAAAATTACATGTTTTTGGTTTATACTAATTAAAATATGTTTGCAAATTACATTTAAAAAATATTTCTTTTACATAAAGGCAGGATTATTAAAACTATATTTATAGTCCATAAAATATTTATTATGTTTAAATGAGTCTTAAATTAACATTAAAAATAATCTGGAAAAACAAATTTTTGCTTTTCGTTTAACATATCTAAATGATAAATTATTTATTAATTATAATAAAATGACATTTAAAATGTTTTAATAAATAGTTAATAAAGACTTTTTAAAATGTTTTCTCAGTCATAAATATTTTTAAATGATTTTTACTTCAGCATCTTTCCATTCATTAACGCAACTTTTACGACTAACGTTAAAAATTCTAAAATAATGTATATTGGAAACCAAGGTTGATTTACTTCTTTAAAATACCGACATTAAAATTATAACTACAATTTTATTTATATATGGTTTCCGTTTGATGTATAGTAATATCAGTATCATATTTCTTTATGAAATCAAATAATCACAACTAATTCAATATCAAATTGAAAGTAAAAATATCCCTTCCGTTTTAACACATTTTTTTATTTGATAAATATAAAAAATGTAATAAAAAAATTTAAAGGATAGAAAGGGGATATGAAAAACGGAAATAGGACCGGAAAGAGAGAGAGAAGGTTTGGTGAGCCGGAAGGTTAGAACGGAGGAAAAGAAGAAATTTTTTCAATATACACAATTTTTAGAAGCTGTAACAATTGAACCTAGTAAGTTTTCTCCAATTTTTGTTTTCTTTTTCTTATATTTCATCTCTAATACACATTGCACTCACGGCCGGAGCATAAATAGATACAGTATACAATGTTTTCCAACCTTTTCTTCCCGTTTTGTTACCACCCTTTCATATGTCGGGGTCACCATGTAAAACTTGGGAAATAACTACCTTTCACACGAAAGTCTAATACGTATAGATGTATTTATCACGAACGAAGGATCAAGAAATTTCGTGATATTCCCTGTCAGTGCCATATATCTGGGCGAATCTCATAAATCTTATTTAATCCGGATTAGGCTCCATGTAACTTGCTTTTGCTCATCGTTCCTGTGTAGTACTGTGTGTCTGTGAATATATTTATGTTTTGTTGTTTCAGAGAATGATTCAGAAATCTATTTTATTAGATTGCGACCCTATTTTCAGCGAGTAACTTAATAATACATTCTTTAACAGTTGTTTCGTATGGCCAAAGTGATGTATAGTATTTTTGTTAATATTATTTTTCATTATTATTTTTTTTAAGACTTGTAAATATTGTTTTAAATGTCAAAGAAACATCCAATGGATACTAACCTATACCTAAAAAATTTGAAGGTACTCTATTAAACCATAAGGAATACATTTATTGGATAAATATGAAAAAGCTATCTAAATTTATTCAAAATATATTATGTAAGTAGATTATCATTATTTTATCTACAGATTTTATTTAAAAATTCTCGTAAAATAAGAGTAATAATATTTGTTCACATATAAACCCTTAAACTTCGTCAGTTTTAAAAAGTAGGTTGGAAAAATGATTGGGTTAAAACTTTTAAAACCTTTTATTTTTAAAAATTATTCATTAAATCAATATAGCTATCTATTAATTTTATTAATTTTATAACTTTCCATTCATTTCACTTTTAAATAGATAATTCTAGCACTAATATTGTTTAATATATTTTTTTGTATTCAGTACTTTGTATATTAACGGTATATTATAGGTACTTATTTCATACTGTATTAAAGATTTTATACAATAAATAATACAAATCGAATGAAGGATTTTCTTATGTTTAAACACAAAGATTCATCGTATGTTTGATAAAACTATGAAAAAAGCACTGAAATGAGGAAATAAGCCTTTAGCACAGTATGAAATTTTGTTTTTTTAGAGTTTTTGTTTTGAGAAAGAATACATTTTATAAAGGGATTAAATGTGGCCTGCGTTCTATTATTTTAATAAACGTAACGAGCAGTTCCTACAAAATAAAATATAAATTGTTAATGTTTTTTAGAATTTCACAGACAATTTTAAAAATACAATTTATGGATTTAATAAGTTGCCGTTTTCCTTTCAGGCTTTCGTTCAATATTTTTATTAATCATCAGCTTTTGCCTTTTCATGGGTTTCTTCATCCTCGTAAAGATAAAGGAATAGAAGTTGTATCTTAGTAAAGTTTGCAATTCATTGTAACTCAATTAAGATTACAAAAGCCAATGAACGTGCGCTTGCATGTCAAAAGAAGACTTTTGTTACAATCAGGCATTATAATAAATGTTTTTATCGATAATTTATCGTACTGCGTCATTGCAAACATCCTGCATATTTTTATTATTGATTTTCCGAGCCATGTTCAAAAAGTTAGTTCGTTTAAACTATTAAAACAAACAATAAAGAACTATTTGTGCAGTTCATATTATAACTTATTTTTCATATTAACTATTGTCGTTATTTAGATTATACTTTGTTTAATTCCAAGAAACAACTTAAAATTATTCAATATTAAAGTCTTCTTTTGGTTAAAAAGGGATAAGTTCTTTAAAAATTTAAGACATTTTAATACAATAAAATAATTATTATTGTAATATTGCAATAATATAAATGTTTTCAAATATTATGTTAGTTTTCAATATTACTTTTAAATTACTATTCTTATATTTTTATACTTTTAACTTGGACGATTTGTTATTATAATGAGTAATAACCAAAAATAAAATTAATGAATAAATACGTTTTATTATTGAATTCTAAAAGCACTATTACAGCTGATGTAACAGGATAGTTATGGTTTGAAAAAAGAAACTGAAGAAAGAACTTGTTGCGGTAACTAAAGTAAATTTCATAATGCAATCTAAAAGTGGGTCGGACAACTTTCTCAGTTATTCAAGAGTAATATATACAAATAGTGTAGAACTTTATAAAAGTAATGGATTGGCACTGAAAATAGTATTCGTCATTATTATTGCCTGTATAATAAATTCAATATTTTGCTATAGCAAAAGAAATAATGTTTTGAAAAACATTCGTCGCAATAAGCTTCGAGATAACACTGTTTTATTTATAAATATTAAATTATATAACATACTCTTTAAAAGACATTTTTAATTTTTTAAATATTGAATTGTGAGACTAATAAATTAATATTTAATTAAAACAGGATAAAAAACTCATCGATTTATTAAAATTAAAAAAAGTATTATGTTTGAAAGTAAAAAAAATAAATATTATATACTTTTTATTTTTTTAACTGTCGAAATAATATATATATATATATATTAAATAAAATAAATAAATATACAAGAAGAAAAAAACAGACAGAGACAGAGATAGAAGAAAAATAAACTACTTGAAACAATGTGTTCAACTATTTGGTTTTAATGTTACAAAGGAGTCACTTAGAGAGAGAAAAACGCTTTTCTTAGTTGCATTTTATCTCTCTGGCCTCTGTTCTTCCCTCTTATTTTATCGTCAAAGTTCTTCGCCATTTTCATCATACTTTAACATTCTTAACTTAATTTTTTTTTAAAAAAACATTTCCATGATGCCCCTTTTTCATACTCTCTTTAATGCGAACAATGAAACCCACTAATCGGGACAATAGCGCAACCTTCTTTATTTTTAGGTATACATTGCGTCATTATTTGCAAATATGAAAGTATCTGAGTTGAAAATCGATATTATGCGTTTCTTTTTTGTCACTGAACTAAAGCTCGGTTGCTTGGCGATTACGCACTTCCTTGATGAACATTTTTTGTGATAGATTGACGATGGTAGACTAGACTGTATACTTACTCCCCTGCGCGTTCGATATTTCCTATTACTTTCTTCAAATTGTTCAAGAATCATTCAATAGTTATTTTTAACCATTATTTAAACCATATATTTTTAATCATGATTTTTAAATTAATAATATATTTAAGTGTGACTAAAATAAATAAAATAATGTATCTATTTCATTTGATATATTAATGATCTGAGTTGCGCACACTTTTTAGAAATTAAATATTTTAAAGAATTTAGATTTGATTTGTAAAGCTGTTTTCCTGCATTTATTTAAATAAAAAATGTAGTAATAACCGAAATTCATCAACAATTTTCGATAAATTTAATCAAAATTAATATCATAGTTTTAATTATAAATTACAGTACATGAAGTATATAATAAGGAAATTAATAAAAATTAAACTGCATGTACAGCAAAATGAGTATATAATTTTAATTGTTAATTTTATAGACAATGCATGAACATATTTATTCACTGTCATGTGTTTATAAATTGTTATAACAATCAAAGTGAATTGTAACATTTAATGTTGGTTTTAAATATTTTTCAATTTCATACTTTGGATAACTTTTTTTACAAATTGAATTAAAAAAATATTTTAATACAACATAAATATAAAGATATTTATTTTTTATATTTGTAAACAATTCTTTAAAAATATATGATTTGTCCATTGACTGAAATTTTTACTTTTGTATAGTTTCAAATTTCTATAGATAATTTTGTATTATATTACTATTCCAAAATCGTATAAATGATTTTTCCATAAATTTATTATTTAAAATATTTGTTTCTCTTCACTTATACTCAAAATTATTCAGACTAAGTATACAAAATATTTTGGAAAAATTTTATAAACTTTATTAAAATTGTATCTTTTTCAGTATATATTATAAGTAGATTCACCATTATTTTATTAAGTAATTCAAATTTTAGTTATTCGTTAATATTATTTATTAAAGTTTATTCCAATAAAATAAAATTGATACTTTTGTCGTGATATTTTTATGAAATATAAGCATATACAACTTTTGCAAATAATAGTTTAGAATTTTTTATGTATATTATAAAAATAATTTTTCTAATTTGAATTAAAAAAATTAAGACAATTTCTACAAAATATTAATAGAAGTTGTATAAAGTATTTATTATAAAAAATGTATTATATTAATTTATTTTTGTAAACGATTATTACAGTTTCAACATGTTAAATCTATTTGATCTTATTTTATTTAAAAACATTTTGAATTAAATTTTTAAATGGAATAAGTTATGTCAAATAAATATAAAATATAATAATTCATACTTAATTTTATAGAAGAATAACTTTATAAATTAATTTATTAGTTAAAATAAAAACTAAAATTTTAATTGCTAAAAAAATTTTATTATTTTTTTTTTATTATCAACCTTTAATATGAAAACTAAATATAACAAAGAGTTACTTTTGATCTCGGTTAATTGTTGAATGTAATGCATTAAATTTATTAATTATTCAATTATTTTATAGTAAAAATTATGTGATAAAATATACATTCATTTTAATTTCGAAATTTTTATAATTTATATTTTCATTTTTTTTTTAAATATATTTTTTTCTATTGTTTATTAATATAATTAATTAATTAATATTTAATATATTATTCTAAATTTTAAAAGCCCTATTTTAAAATTATTTTAATATTCTTATTGAGCTATAGAAGAAATAATTATGACGATTATAAAAATTCTTATTGAAGTAAAGTTAGAGGTATTATTAATTATGTATTTTTATACGATGATAATATTTCAAACTGATATTATTGATTAAATAAAATGCTTCGAGAATATATGAAAAATTGAAAGTCGTATTTTAAATAGTTGATATTAAAGATAATATAGTAAATATAAAAAAAAATTTTTTTTAATATATTTAGAATAAATATTTTCGTGAAATATTTTACTGAAAATCTTTTTGATAAGTAAATCATTTTAATATCATTGATACAATTGGAAAGAAAGTTTGACTTTTCTTAATTAAACTAAACGTAATTCTAATTCATGATTTTTAAATTTCATAATTTTTATAACTATGCAAATAAATTTTTCTATTGGATATGCTGAATTGATTAATTTCATGGATTTATGAAAGATAATTTATTATCTAATACATTATAAATATTTGTTAAAATATTATAATAAATTTAACAATAATATTTTTAATATGAAAAAAAATAAAATTAAATATACCTGTAAATGACATTGTTTATAATTTCCAATGATAATTTATATATTTTAACTAATATTTTATTTCACATTAAATTTAGATACGTGAAATTAAAATCGTGGAATCAAATTTATGTTACTTTTATTTAAGTCTGTCCGTGTCACCAATCTTATATTATAGAATCACAATTCGTAAGTCTGTAAATCTTTAACTTTGTTGACGTTAAATTCTGAAACGAATTGAAAATATTCGCAATACTATACGTCGAAGCAGATAAACATATATATAAGAAACTTGGCTCAAAAATCTTTGCATTGCAGGTGATCCGTGAAATTACATTCGCACAATTTTCCAATGTTTGGTCTTCTTGAGAAATAATGATATTGAATCTAAATACACACCCACACCCACACCCACATACACACACACACACAGTGTGTACCGACATGCATACATATAGCCTTACGTAGATAAATAATTATTAAGCACATGTTACATTTGATGTCAGCTGAGAAGGGTAAAATATGGTTTTTGGTTAACTAAGAAAGGCATTGGAATAAATAACGGTGATTAAGGTGAATGAATTAAGCATGTAATTAATTGTAATATTATGTAAGACAATACAATAAATAATTCTATTAAGATAAGGGAAAACAATTTAAATTTGAATTAAAAATGTTACGTGTCTACAAATTATTTTATATACGAAATGATATTTTTTAATTAAATTTTTTTTGATGAAAACTTTCATTTCATCTTCCAAAAAAAATAATAACAATGGTGATATTAATAATATTTAAATAAATTAAAATTTTTTTCCTTAAAATCTTATTACAACAATTAAAAACTAAATCGACTACTATTCTTGTCGCACATGCATAGTAATTGTAAATAATTTAGACGACATTTTTTTAAAGTAAATAGCTAAAGTATAAGTGTAAACACAAGAGAGCAGTAATTATTCACTGTGTCAATGAAAAATAACATCATAAATTTGATTCGCGGTTATGAATACAAAAACTAAAAATGTTAAACCTTAGGTATGTACAAGTGTAGGCATGAGTCACTATATTAAGAATTAATGTTTATACCATTTATATTTAAAATTTCAAATGTACATACACTCGCAAGTGTATGAGATGAAAATAACCTAGAATCGCCAAGTCAACATTTGTTTTCATAATTCCCACTAATTTATTTTCGAAAAATTCTGAAATTTCTGAACAGTTTACTAAAAAAAATTTAAAATAATTGTTTTTTATAATATTTATCTATATTTTAGATTGAGTTCATAATTTTTTTAATCGATTTATTTCTTTACATAAATATGCTTTGTGAGAAAAATCAAGTAAATAAATTAACTACTCGATAATAATTAGTGATATTTACGTGACAGGAAAATACTTATGAACTAATATTTTATTCTTCTTAGAAAATTATTTTATTTCTATATAAATTTATTTGCAGCGCCATAATGTTTTTTAATTAATTTTTAAGAACAATTTTACATTATTATTTACTGCTTTTTTTTTTAAATAATGAATACAAAATCTTATTATTTTAAAAATTCACGAATGAAACTTTACCAAAGTTATTAAGTAGCACAAAAAATGACCATCGTATTTAGATATTTGTCAAAGTATTTATTTACAATTTTTACTTCTAATCGTTTAATAATAACAATAATGGTAATAGTAATCATAACAACAGCGACAATACTAAAAGTGACTCTCGAGGTTGAAAAAAGCGTGTCAAATCATGGATTAATTTCTTGCTGAGACAGCACAAGTTTCAAAACGTGTACGTGCAGAATTTTAATTAGAAAAGAAAAATGAGACTTTTTAAATTTTAATCAGAAAAGAAAATGAGACTTTTTAGATTTACACATGCAGGTAGCAATCTGAAGTTCAAAATTTTATACAAAGATAATCGATTGGAGTCGTGCTTTTATGTCCTTAGGTCGGTCAGCGAGACACGCTGACATCAGTGGCCGCGCGATTCGATACAACGCCCTCGGAACTGAACAAGCTAAACCGTCTCGGCAGCACATTCATCTACCCGGGTCAGCAATTGCGGGTACCTGCAAAGGGTGAAGGTGCGACTGGAAACGGTAAATCCGAATTGACAGGCTCCGATGGCACTCAAGATCATGAACCTCACGATGAGTTGCCGCCCGAAGAAAAAGGTAAAAGATCAACATTTTCATATTTGGATGCAAATTTTATTTTTCATCACTTAACTAGAAAAATTAAAAAGAAATTTAGAATTGGTATTTTTATTGCTGCAATACATTTTTAAATTATTCTCATGGTATTTACTTTTTTTTAATAAGTTTTTTTATCACTTGTCTTCATTATTGTTACGGAAATTGTCCATTAATAATTTTATTATTAAGTATTTTTTGGTGTTATTTTTTTATGTATTTAGTAAGCAAATTAAAATTTTTGTTGTTTCGGATAACCTTTAACATAATAAAAGCTTGAGGTTTAAATTTGGAGAAACTATGAAATTTCCTGTTATTTCTTGAATTTTATTTTTTAGTGCTCATTAAATAATTTGAATCTAATAATGAAAAAAGTCAATATCTATCTATAATAATATTTTATTTAATAACTTGAATGATTTTATTTCGTAAATGCCAATATTAATAATCCTGCTTTTGAAAAATAAAACGGCAATGTATTATATAAATCTAACAACTACGCTGCATTAATTTAACTCACTTAATTTAAGTAATTTTAATTCTTCTTTAGTTATGTGCGTGTACAAACTTTTACAATTTCTGATAAATACTATTTTATTCTTTCATAAGCGCAATGGTTACAAGTTTTATTATAAATAAATTTAAATTGCGGGCAAACTTACCTGATTAATGAAATTAATTTAAATATTATTGAATAAATATAAAGCGATTTCATTTTATTCACTTAATTTCGATTTTGATGAAAAATTTTCATTACATTCCATCATGTACTAAATATATTAGGAGATGGTAATTTTTTAATTTAATTATAAAAATGTATTATCAAACTATGAACGGTAAATTTTTAATATCTTTTATTTTATAATATATTTATAAATTTTTTTCTGTAGAAATTTATATTTTTAATCTTCATCATTTATATTTTTTCTGTTTAATTATTTTATTTCTTTATTTTTTTATTATTCATATTTTTGCTTCTCATTTAATTTTTAATATTCCACTTGTTTGCAATTACTATTAAATGGATAATAACTATTAAGGTAATACAAAAAATATTTTATTTGTAATTCAAGTTTTTAAATCTTGTCTACTAATTATTTTTGCTTCTTTCATCATGTTTTTGTTAATGGGATGAGCTTATCAGTAAGCATCTAGAGTGTAAGCGAAAATAATAGTCTCCTATTCCTCTTTCATGTATCTCTCATTCATTCGCACGTAAATATCATTCTCAAATCTAAATGTTTCTTCTTCAATTTTTTTCGATTTTATTTCTCGTTTTTTTTTTAATGCATTTTTTTCTTCAACTTTATTTTATATGAACTTTTGAATTATTTTATGTTTCTTAAAGTTCCTTTTTAAAGCTTTCTTATGTGGTATTAATTGTTTGCATAAATCGTATCGTTAGATTTTTTATTTAAAGTATAAAAAATTGATATTATACGATGATGAAAATATATAGTGTTCACGGATTCCCATTTGACTCTCCAGGTCATCAGTATTTGGCCTTGAAGTTTACCTAATTTAATTTGAGTCGAACTCTAGTCACTTAATTTTTTCACTAATTTGACTAAATAAATAAATTTATATTGGTATCTAATCACTTAAACTATATCATTACTGGATATTTTTCATTTATTTACAGAGCTACTTCATAATCTGAGACCCGTTTCACCGAAACCAGGTCATTTAGAGCGAATCAAAACTCCACTCGGAAGTGCCAATGCTATGGTTGAAGATATTCAGCCTTACAAAGAAAGATTTTTAAAAATTACAGTTCGTCATATTACTGATGGCCAGGTATATTTTGACTTAATAAAATTATCATGCATAAATAACCTATTATTTTAAATAATTATTAATTTTGCATTTTCTTCCAATAGATAAATAATTTAATAACAATATATTACAAATTCCACTGTTGCATATAAAATTCATATTGCTATACTCTATTATAATGTGTAATGTAATTAAAATCATAAAAAATTATATCATTAACTCGATTATTTTTGAAAGGTAATATATAATGTATATATTTTTAATTGAAATGACGGTGATGTTTAAAAAAAAGTGTTTTAATTTATACATTATCTTAATATAAAAATTAAAATTAATTTTTAATAATATGAAGCAAAGTTTATTGATATTAAAAGCAATTTTTCATTGAAACGTTCTAAGAGCAAGTATTTAAGTAGAAAATTTGATTAGAAGTACATTAAAGTAAGAGTTTCATTTGTTTTTCTATTGATTAAGCTAAAACAGAATACAAAATTTGAACGAACTTAATACTCTTTATTTTAATAAAAAATAAACATTTATATTTTAACGTTAAATTAAATTTCATTGAATTTAATAGTACTTAGAAACATTTTCAATGTAAAAAATTGCCGATACTTAGAATCAATAAAACAAATTGAAATATAGTTTTTCTGCGAATCAATTAGTTTATTCAAAGATTATTTACTGCATCACATTTCAAAAGTAAGCTTGTTTTTGAAAATAATGAAGGTAGCCTTTCAAATAACTTTATTAAATCAAGTTACTCGTAAAAGATAATTATACTGCAGAAAAAAAATGTTAAAATTATTTTATTCGTTATCAATTAATAAACGTACTTTAACGCATCATAAATTCATTCAACTTCATTAAATATACTCGCGAGTGGAGGAAAATAAAATTGAACAAATGTAAAAACGAATTTTAAAATGCAATTGGTTGTCCAGGGCGTCGTTGGAGGAGTCCTACTCGTAACACCTAACGCGGTGATGTTCGATCCAAACGTCTCGGATCCTCTCGTGATCGAGCACGGCCCGGAGTCTTACGGCGTTATCGCTCCGATGGAATTCATTGTGAACGCAGCGATTTACTACGATATCGCTCACATGCGCGTCGGTCACACAGAGACCGGCCAGCCGGACAAGAAGCCCGAAATCTACTATATGAAAAAGCCAGAGCCTGACACGGTACTAGAAACAACAAGGAAAAGTGCGTCACCAGGCAAGGACGAGAACTTCCCAGAGCTGACGGTCGACGATAGTGAAAGCCTTTACAGCTGCGCTGAGCGCGAGGGTGACGCCTTTCCTAAAGCCTTCGATAAGGATCTGATCACTCCAACTAACCTTTCAAGTGTACGTCTCTTTCTCGCAATATTTTAAATCGAACATTTATCTATTGATAGCTTAGCTCAATTTTAACGCTCCCTGAATAAGAACTTCCTGATTTAGTATAACAAGTGTTATAATAAGCTATTTAAACAGAGAAGTTATTATTAACTCTCGTTTAAATGATTACCGGTACTTTGGCGGATTTATCTATTCGAATATGTTGTTGTCGTAGTTTACAGTCATGGTCGTTAAGTGATTAATACGAAGAGAAAATCATGAACAGCAACACAAACAATCAAGTTTTTTAAGTTCATTATATACAGCACAAGATATTATTAAATAGTTTAAAAAGAATTTTTGGTAATCTATTAACACTTACATTTAACGTTACGGATTTGTGTAATCTAACATTAATGCAACACTTAAGTAACGATGTGTGCTTGGTATTATTTAAAATTACATAAATAAAACTTCTTAAATTTATTGTATTTACGACTTTATTTATATTGCTTATACTCATTTAAAAATAATATATACGATCTCCTCGTTTCGAACAATAAAGTTTGAGTCAATGGACGGAATATTCTTATATATTATGGTTCGAATAAAACCACATATATTACATTGGATATACGTTAAAGATTTTTATATTTTAGAAAGTTATTTAATATAAAGTTAAGATAAAATATTATTAGACATAAAACTTTTATTAAGTTTAGAATTTGCTCTATAAGATTATTTAATTAAAAAATTTATTATGGATTCCTACAGTGATTTAAATAGGAATAAAACACAGAAAATAATATCGAATGAATTTTATTCTTTGAAGCACTTATTCATTTTATAAAACACTTTAAATTGTCAAATACTAAAATATCAGTTTTTATAAACAATAATAATTAAATATGAAGATTTTTTAATTTTATTATACTGACGTATCGTAAAAATAATAAATAAATACTGATTTATTATGAAAGTATGATAAAAAATTTGTTTGTATAGGACGAAGCTTCAACCAAAGATAAAGATAAAGATAGGGAGAAAGATGATGAGTCGGTCAAAGAAGAGATTGGTGGTGGTCAATCAAGCAGGACTCTCGAAGAACGCAGGCGTTCGATGCTTGATCATCATTGGGCAGTTCCTAGCAAAGATAGATGTTCATTTTCCGCGGATGATGAACAGCAAGATTCTTTAAACTCAGAAAAAGTAATGGTTCATATCTTACAATATCTATATTTGAAAAATGTATAGCTTTATAGAATATTTTGATTGAATGGAAATATTGATTTTCTGTAGGCTGAATCTTCAAAATCAAATGTGATTCCTGAAGATGAGGAAAGTTCTCTAGTCAAACAATCATGTCATGATTCAGGAATTGACATACGCGATCCTAACCCTCCACTTCCAGTAATTCAACCGATCGTGGCAAAAAAAGTTTACTCTGATGCTGATATAGTTTTGTCTTCTGATTGGGTCCCGCCAATTACTATCGCGCCAACAAACATTACTACAAGCACTTTGGATACAGATTCTGCGATAAACGGTAGGAAAAAGGCCAGTTCAGTTTCCTTTAGTTTGGACAGTAATAACGAAGAACAAGAAAAGGAGGAAGATCACAAAGAGGATGATAAGCAAGAAACTCGTAAAAATAAGGTGTGTTTAGTTTATCAACAATCATTGGTTGATTTTGGTAATATTTTTATCTTCGATCTTTTTCATAATTATTAATAAAGAATGATTATCTTACAAACCAATAAAATAAAAAAAGAAGGTTCAATTAAAAAAACACTTGAAACTCACTTTTATTTAACGAATAAAGAAAATTGTCAAAATAAATCGCCTGAAGAGAATCTAATAAATTATTAGATACTAATGTAATTTAATATTTCATAATAACTATTTGCAGATGTTAAAGCGACTTTCGTATCCACTTTCGTGGATGGAAGGCTTAACTGGAGAATCAAAAGATGAAGACACCAAACATCCATCAGACAAAATGTCGAGCCTTCCAAATAGTGCTGATAGCCATCATTCTTCCGTGTTTAGTAAAGTTTTCTCCAGGTGAGATTTCTGCTCTTATAGAAGCGCAATTTTTATTTCTCATTCTATTTAAAATGAAATGACTTCACTCATTGTAGAATAAATGTTTATTTAAAGGTAATTTCCGATATGCTGTTGTAGAAAAAAGCTTGACTTTTTTAAAGAAAATGTTATCTACTAACATAATCTAAGTCTTATAAACCATAATTTCACTTAATTTAATATTTTAAATTAACATATAATTGAATATTAATAGGAAACAAAAAGAAATGAATTTCAGTTTAGTCGAGCATATACAATTTAATTTTGCTTTCATTTTTAATTATATTTAAGACAGCATTTGGCTTAAATTATTAGAGTAAATTATTTGCTATTATAGGAGATTAATAAGAAAAATTGTAAAATTAAAAAAATGAAAGAGAATTAATAAATCATGTCACCTTTGTATCCAACCTGTATCATATTCATTTTCGATTTAATTACTAATATATAAATGGTGGCGGTATTTACAAAAAAAGCTCTCCGATCAACTTGGTGAGTGACTTTAGTTCCGGCCTGTTTGCTAAAACTCCTAGTGAAGAGAGCGGCGGTCGAGCCGGAGGTACACCTCCGCTCACCGCTTCCTCTCTTTCGCAAGACTCGAGCAATCCGGTATTCTCTCCGGGTCCGATTGGTTTTATAGGGTGAGTTTCGACCGAGAGATCCTTCCCTCTTACATTCCTGCAATGTGCCATTATTTCCATCTACGTACATTCTATTTGACTGTTGTAACTTATAATCTAGTTTTTTTCCACCGTACTGTATACAAAAGCACAAACAAAACATGCTACTGTGTTTAAAAAATTATATTACAATTGATCTCGATTTTTTTCTCCAATAAAATTCTTTTTATTTTATTTAATCATTGGGACTGTATTAAAAATATTTCTTTTAATTCAACTAATTAACTGTTTCAACATTTAGTAAAGTAATTTAACTTCATTATTTTTCGTATTATTTTAAAGCATTTTTCAAATTAAATTTCTCAGCAAACTTACGCTGCATATTTTAAACCGTTAACAGAATACTATATTTAATAGCTAATAATTTTTAATATAATTTATAAATGGTTATAGAAAATGGTACAATGATTATATTTCTTTTTTCCAAACGAACATTCTAAATTACTTCCAATCTTAAATAGTGGAAAATTTAAAAGTAATGTCTCCTAAATCCTTAGTCTAGATTTAATGTAATATTAAAAATCACAGTTTATCTATTAGTTTAAATGTATACTGTGTGTTTATTGTTGCGTCACTTTATACATTTTTTTTACATTTAACAAATTTTTTAAATAAAATACGTCTATATTCATTATTTTATTTTTTATTGCAACTTGACACGATCAAATATTCTAAAACACTTTTAAATTTATTTAAATACGTAGTGAAATACTAACCTCATAACAGTTTTATAAAAATAAATATACATAAAAGCATATGGAACAACTACATAGAAATAATAAGATCTATAACACATCTGGCATCTCTTAATTTTGGACAACTAGTATGCAATACCTTTCCCACGTCGACTTGAATACCAGCATGGATATCATCGTCGTTAGCGGCTTGCCTATGCTTTCTACGTTTATAAAATTAAACAAAATATTATTAACATTATCACACGATACATGATACATTTAGTTTCTGTTGTATAGCCTTATACCCAATGGTTATTTATATCTTGAATGTTTAAAGCTCTTGTAATATTTTATATAATACGATATTGTCTTCGAAGCTACGACATTTTATTAAATCAGTTGATGTTCAAGGAATTTTTTAAATATAAAAGTTGGCTAATTAAACTAATAATCGTTACATGTCGTGGTATTGTAACAATTAAATCAATTATGAAATTAATACAATAATGGATCAAGCATATTACTGTTAATGCGTTAAAAAAATAAAATTGATAGTGCTACTCTTTTAAATTTAAATTAGTTTGAGATTAATAAGCACAAAACACATATAAAATATTATGTATGGTGCAAATTTTATTCTCGTTATTTGTAAAATTATATTAGGTCATGTTTAAATGCATGGTTTTTAATTTAAATAAAATAATTTTGAATACATTTCTTCATCCATCCAAGTACCATTTGAGAATGAAAATATTGATAAATAAATGAAAAATTTTTAACAAAAATTTTTTAAATACGCAATAAAAACTTTTAAATATACTATTAAAAAGATAATTCATTAAAATATAAATGTTTTTGAATTAAAAAAAAAAATTAAGGCGCAGAATATCTGTTATTACTTTAAATAATTTATTTTCGATGCGTTTCCACATGAAATAATAATAATAATAATAATAATAATACATGGAATTAAGATTTTGAATTTTTAGGGTTTAAGTGTTTATATAGAATTTAAAAGAGCTAAAGCACAAATTTGTTTCGAAAATAATTCAAAATTAAAGAAAGTTTATGAATGCCTTTAATGATATTAGTCTTATTGTTATATATATCAAAGTATTTTTAAAAACTATTACATAAACTTTTAATTTCTTAAACTTGAAAATCTGTGGAACTACAATCTCTAAAAAATATAATTTAAGCGTATAGTACTACTGCTATTGTGCAAAATTTACGTAAAAGGAAAAGAATCATTTAAAATGAGATAAAATGTTTTCGTATCTTCGAAGATCATGGATAATCTATTGCAAGATCACAGAGTAAAATTTTGATTTTTACAGACGTTCTTCGGTTGGCGCTTTTAACAGACAACAGCCGCTAAACTCATCGGGAAGTAGTAGTATCGATAGCAGCCGAGGTAGTAAGACTTCTACGGCACCACCACGTCTAGATTACCGAAGTATGGTTTCCGTTGATGATATGCCAGAACTTTTTGTCAGTTTCGATAGTAAGTATATTATTTTTCGTTTTCAACTATTGTCATATTTTCATTTTATGTTATATTTGCATATAAATATATTTATTACGTAAAGTGAGCGGAAAACATAAAGAATTAAATAAATAAAATAATATGCATTTTAAACACAAATCGTCTACGGTAGTAAAACACAGTAGTTGAAGCTACATTAAGTTATTTTTTACTTATTCAGGGATAATCTTTCGGCGAATATTATTATTGATCAGCTGACTATTGTCGGTATTGATTAATATGCAAAGTACAAATTCAATGATTAGTGCGTAGTCATGATAATTATTAATGTTTTTTAATGTATTCATTATTCATTTCAAAGTAGATCCGTCATTTGGAGTATCATACGAGTACGTTTTTTCATTAATCTAATTAAAATAATAGATTTAACGTTTCAAAATTACTTTTGACATTATGAAATCCGCTGATTAATTCCAAAATATATTTTATGTTCATTTACTTTTTCTTTGTTATATATATTAATCAATTTAAATACTGCGGAATTCCATTGTCGATTGCAATCGATCGATTTAAATATCTAATCGAGTAGCTCGATCATGTTCAACAGCTGAATTCATAATGCACAATATCACAATAAAGTTCATACTAATATATACCATCTACTTTTTGTTGTCCCTCTAGTCCAAGCACCTAATTTTCCCGAACTTGAAGGTCTCGGTAGGTTAATAATGTAATTAGCTTATTTACGAGTTTTTATTTTGTTAAAAAATTGTACATATGCTTATTTAACTGGGTTTTCTTCTAATTATTCGCCTTGTATTACATCGCGAGATTGAAATGAAAAAATATAACTCCCTCTTTTTGCTTGTGTTTCTGAAGATTATTTATCTCATACATTTTTAGTTTTTTTTTAGATATTATAATTGAAAATATCATGTTTATTCCTTATTTCTTTCAAGAAATATAATAATTAAAAGTGAAAAATTAATAATAAAAATTTCATAAATCTTTTTGCCAAGATGTTTTTATTTAAAAGAGAAAACAACAGTTTGTTGATCAACTTCTCTCTGTCTTTGAAATAACATTTTATTCAATTATTTGGCTATCAAAATGCAATGTATAACTGATGCTAATAATTTGCTTCGAATTTATATGACACGTAGTATATTTAAATGTTGGTTGGAAATAATAGTTGATTACAAAAATCATAAGGTTGCATTGTCTGTGTATCAATTAACATTTTATTGCATTGCTTATAATTACGTTTGAATTACGACGTGCTGAAAATACAGCATTTAAAATAATTTGTGTAAAAAAAATTTTGTGCACTTATTGCAATTAAAAAAGATTTATTTATTTTTTATATTTTTTAAAAGAATATTCTTATTTTATCGAATAAAAATTAATTTTAAAATTTTACAATTATAAGTTTCACTACTTAATTTTAAAATGTATCATTTCTTATCAAAGTAAATATAAAATAATTTTGAAAATAATTAAATTTCTCTTACAAATGTATTTTATTATTTTATATTTTACCCTCTTCAGGTATAAAATGAATTACAAATATATTTTCTTCCTTTTTTAAAATTAAAAATATAAAACATGTTTATTCACTGTTTATATAAATTGCTTTTAATAAACTAAAAATATTTGTGCTTAATTCTTATTTATATCACAGAGCTAATTCCACGGCCTGCACGTTCCTGTGAAGATCCACCACTATACCTGAGATTGCGAACTGGAAGACCTAAAGACAAAAAGATTCCTTGGTCGACACCAATAATGAGCTATGGGAAAAAGAAAATTCGACCTGAATATTGGTTCAGTATACCCCGTAATAGGTATGTCTTAAAACATTATTGAACTTGGAGTAAAATAACCTGATTGTAATTGATTTACATATCTTCAGAAGTAGTATTTTCCAAAATGAATTCAGACATTTTAATTTTATTTTTACGTTAGAAATTTGAATAAATATTCTCTTAAAAATATTTTTTATTTCATCAAAGTATGATTTAACAGAATTTTATATTATTTGGATATTTAAATCATTAAATTTATTAGTTGTTAAAAAATTCTAAATTTAAGTATTTTATTGAATTAATTACTTTCAATATTTTTTTTTAAGATAATTAATTTAAAGTCTGCAAACATAAATCTTAGAATTTATTTTAGAATGATATATAAAATTCACGCATTATTTTATTTTGTCCAATATTCCTTTTTTTACTTGTATATGTTACAATTCGGTAAAATGTTTTACACAATTTCAAATTAAAAATTAAGAAAAAAGATCATTGTGTTTCGGTTAAATTCTTTGTTAATTTAAGAAGTTTTAATATTATAAGAATGATAAGTTAAAGAGTTGATAATTATTGCTAGACAGATAAATCATGCCTTACTCGAGTTATGTAAAGATGAGAATTTTTTAAAGAATATTTTACATATTTATTTTTATCAGTCAGTAAAAAATTATCTTGTGTTAAATAAGAATATTCGATTTTTAAATTTCACATTTTACATAAACTATTTTAATAATTGAATTGTTTAACTTTTAACTATATAAGTTTATAATTTGAGTATTGTCTATGTATATACTAAGAAGGAATATGTAATATTTTAAAAATTATTATTTTCAAACATTGATGCTTGTTTTATAAAATATAAAAAACAATTATATCTAGTACTTATAAAATTTAAATTGATTTATTTGTAATGGTATTATTTAAAAAGTAATTTAATTTATGATAGAAATATTTTTAAATATTCATAGATAATGCAAAGTCTATTGTTTAAATGTTATAATGTTGCGTTACTCGGTAATTGTAAAACATCAGTCTTAAAATAAGCTTTGTTATATCATTTGGTTTATAAATTCATACTTTTTTGTTATTAAAGTTGTGCAAAACTTACTTTAAAAAAACTTACTTTTATTCTCTATTTGTTATTTGTGTTTGAAAAGTGCTGCTAAAATTGGTGTAGTCTTACCTTCAGTCGATTCAAATTTCATTTGTCGATAAAAGCTCATTTCTGTTTGCCGATAAAGTGCGAATCTGCAATTCTGATCGAATATGCTATTAGACAATAGTAATTAAACATAATAGATAATGAAAAATTATAGGAGAAAATAGTCTCAAAACTAATAAATATATGGTGAACTTCCATAGAATTTATATATCTTATGCAAGAGATTGAAAAAGTTTTGATTTCTTTAGTCTTGTATATTAGATAATCTCGAAATAATTTTAGAATTAATCAAGATATTGTATTGATTTATGTCGATAAAAATTTATATATATTTATATTTTCTTCATTAAAATAAACTCGATATAGAATTTAAACTTTTTCATAAGTTGATTCATATATAATATAAGTACATAAACATTTACACATATTATTTTGTATAACTTGAAAGTATAATTCCAAGCATGCACGTCATTTTGTTCCAAACCATTTATTTGTGAAAATACATAAATATCAAAACTTTCATCTTACAATTTTTGTATGCGCAACCACAATAAGGGGTAATATATAAGGGGTATATAATATATATATATATATATATTATATTTGAATATTTATATTAACTTAATTTTACTACTAAATACGAGAAAAAAGAAATTAAAAAATAAAACACTTATATTGCTTTCGAATTAAGCACTAAGCTAAGCCGAATTAAACATTGTATTGCATATATACATATTTTGTACTACTAATTAAACATAAAAGAATTAGAAGATAAAATTAGTTTTGATATTTATTTCTCATTACGAATGAATAATTTGGAATAAAAGAACTACAAAATTTACGTTCTACTTTTAAGTTATACTATAAAAGACAGTGTTTTTGAATGTTGCATTTAAATGATTATTAATATATTAAAAAAAAATACTGTGTTTAAAATTAGCGAAGGGAAATCAGCATTTTGCACGCTTGTATAAGCCAACATGAACATTGAAAGAAATTGCCACGAACGTCAAAGTATTCGTTACATTTATTGTGTAATCTAAAAGCATAATACTTATTAAGAACCAATGGGATTATTGAATATATCTTCATTTTACTCAGTATTTAAAATTTAAAAACGCAATATAATAAACGATAAATTTTAGAGTCAAGTTTTAATATTTGTACTTGATACAGTTTTGGCTATACTACTGTATATTTATAAGTTTGTATTCAATAGATTTAAAAAACATGGCGGGAAGTGTGGGAGCTTTACATACGTCGTTTATGAAACACGTGCTCACCTATTCCGTCGAAAGTTTTTACGTGAGCATTCACTCCCGCCACTGATACTACTCGTTTGTTCGCATACATCTGCGTTTCAGTATACGCCCATTAGCGCAAGAAATACCGTGTGCCGCCGTTCGTGTATAGGTTTCTATCTCGCTTTTTAAAAGTTATTGTCCGTTTCTTTCTCTATAATCGATCTCAGATAATATCTATACTTGGTCTTGTACTCCATCATTTAAAATCGGATGGAAAAAGAGCCATAGCTAATTTTGTTTACATCTCGTTTCTTCTGGTGCTTGTATGCAGAGTATATCCATTCTCAATTTTACACACAGCTGCTCGCAATAATCTGATCCAGCGGGAGCTTATTTCGAAGCGTTTATCGCTCGCTAACGTTGTCGCTTCACCATCGCTACAGTCAACATTATAGCTGACAGGTGTATTTTCCTTTTTCTTTCGAATTCGCTTAGCTTGCACTTAACGAATTCCTCGCATCGCTAAAATAAGAAACAGGCCAGCAGTGAATTTTCATGTGATCTATGTCACATTATCTGCTAGGTTTTCAATTCGAGTACTGTTCGAGTATCATTAGCCATTAAAAAATCAGTAGATGATTCGATTTCCGGGGAAATCTTGATTTTGCTTTAATATACGTGTTGTCCTTTTACAATGAATGGTATTTTCGTGAAAATGGTTCAACTTTGTAATGAATACATACCTAACGTGGCTAACTTGGCGAGACAAACAATGCCTTTCGTTTCACAGAGGTAAATAAAATTTAATTGCTCTTTTTAAAAAAATGATAAGAAATTATGTACAAGCTGTGACCTATGTAATGCCAGTAATTAATGTCACTGGCTTGTTGAAATATTGAATAATTTGCTCTTGAACGAATTCATTTCAATTTCCGTGTACTTTTTAATGAATCCGGCTCTCTCTTTCACCTAATATCAAACAAATATATTTTAACAATTTTGAAAATTAAATATAAAATATTAATTATAAATACTCCGTTTTGGCAAAATTTTTGTAAAACACCAAATTATTTACTTAAAATTAAATAATAGTAGTTAATTAATCGCCGACGATAGATAAGTCTGACTAAAGATAGTTTCTGGTATTGTTCTGGTACAATAATGGAATGCATAAATAAAGATCGAAAAAAATTCATGTGTTAAACACACTTCTAATAATAGTTCTTACATATTCAATATTTTAGTATTAGAATTTAAAGAAGATGGTTTGTAAATTTGAGCGAGATGAATTTTAAAAGGACTTGTTTCTGAAAATGAAAATAAATTTTCGATCATTAACCAATTTTTAAATAGTTTATTTAAATATTTGAATACATCTAATTATTATGATACTAACCATTTTCGAATCAATGAAAGTTAAAATAAGATACGATAAATTAAAAGGGATTTTTCTATTAGAAAATTAGTAAATTAGTTAATTTGACCGAAATGCAGCAATACTTGAATATTATTAAAACATTTGATAAACTTTGAATAGGTGTATCTGACATTGGAGATAAAATTACGCCGTAGCTTGTCAAATAACAATACATTTAAAATTTTTTGTATTTTCTTTGGCAGAGTGGATGACCTCTATAGGTTTATCCACGCATGGGTGCCGTCGTTGTACGGTGAACTGAACGAGGAGCATTGGAGGGAGCTGGGCTACATATTGTCGGACACCGACACTGATTTGTCGCCGGAACTGACGCCACGCGATACCAGCGAGGTCGGTGATGCAAATGTCGAGGAAGGCAAAGACAGCGAGGGCAAGACCGGCGAGATATCTGAGCTCACTCGCGAGTCTTGGGAGGTAAGCTTCCCTTTTCATTTTCTTCCTTAACAGATCGTTTTTTGGTATTAATAACCATGACGTAGCTAATGACGACGTCCAGTCATTCTGCGATTCCAATTTTTCTTACTACGATACGTGACTTTACCACGTGTAATTCAGTACGAGTTACTTCAAATTAGGAATTAACAATAATAGAAGGGAATATAAAATAACATGTTTTGACCTCTTTGACGGGTTTTTTAGATTTTATTTTTTCTCTTTTAGCAAGGATGCATGTTTAAATCTATGAAATACATCGAAAAAAATCAATAACTTAACAAAAAATTTATTAACGACAAATCAATTTTTAATATTCAGTTTAACATAAAAAGTACACATTTCACGAAATAAAATAAATTCATAAGATGTTAAAAAATAAATTGGAAAATATCGATTTGATCGATTATGCAATTAACTATAAATAGATAAATCAGCAAAGTAAACAAATTTTTTTATCTCTACATTATAAATATATGAATGAAGCCACGTAAATTAAAATTAAAATTAAATTTTCACGCATACAAGTGGTCTAATATTATTTCAATAATAATCAAATATGAAGATTTATAAATGGCTTTTTGAGAAACTTCATAGTTTGGGCTTTTCAACTAATATGAATAATTTTCTTGTAATACAGACAAAGTCAAATTGAGTTTATCTGAAAATAGTTCTTGGCATGACGCGCAGTTGATATTTGGCGTGGACTCCTAACTTCTTTGAAGCTCTTTTAAATCGTCAATTTAAATCAGCTTTATACTTTGAATTTTATGTAAGAAACGTCGAAAAATTGGTATAAATAAAAAATATTTCTGAACAATAAGCTATTGAATAAAAAAAATTGTTAATTTTGTCGTTTTATGTAAAACTTAATTTTGGTTTATTTTAAAATAACGATTTATATTCTTAGATTTAAAGTTATTGTAATAGGAACGTCAAACAAGTTTTTGACGGTTACCAATCGCTTATTTATTTAAATCAATAAAATATGCCAATAGAATTTTTAATTCGTTAAAAGAATTATTATTTTCATCGTCTTGTGTTAATTCTTACTTTTAATTGTAATAATTAAATTAATTCGTGTTAGTGACATACAATTTATTATTTATTTCATTCTGTTAAAACAGTGTTAAGACAGGTGGTATTAAAGTAATTTTATCTATGGAAACAAGATAATAAGTAATTAATATTTTTAAGCTTATAATTATTTATATATATAAAAAAAAGAAATACAAAAATCAATATAATTAAAAACGGTAAAATTGCAATCAAGGAAAGTAACTTTTAAAAATAAGAAAAAAACCTTTTGAAATTGGTGATGCATTGCCTTCGTTGATCACAGCTGATCAAGGCACCGTACGTAAAGCTCTACAGCATCCTGAAGACCTCAAGCACATCCGCTGACTCTGAGCAGATCCAGGATCCCGAGGTACAAATGTTGTTTCGGACACATAATGACCTAAATGAAAAAATATACAACACACACATATATATATATATATATATATATATATCTCAAGCGTTAATGTCGATGTTTCAATACTATTTCAATGTAATACCCACGATTCGTTGTCATCATAATATCACACACTGGGTCTCTTTGTTTTTAATCTCCGTATCTGCAATTACATAATGCATGATCTTGTACCATCGCACGTTTTTTACACGATAAAGAAGCCCAGCAGAAATAGTTTACTAAACTAGTATACCGATGCTTCGCTTCTTTTATCGCACAATATGTTTATACTTATGCAACAAACATCACACCCTAAACTGTAGCAGCAGCTCATGCACATTGTTTTTTGTGATCCAATATTCGTGTACCATTTCGAGAAATGGAATATCCAATATCCACATTAGAAAAATATATCGATGCACGTTTTCTTTCCTTTTTTTGAAAATGCATTTGAACATTCCTCTTTTTGTTCTTCGGTAAAAAAATCGATTCGCACTCTATGAGCATTACCACATATAAGCATACGAATACTGTCCGAAATATTCTTCTAATCAACTAGAATCTTATACAGTATACTTACACTCTGTATGCAACATCCACTGTTTATAGTTGGTTAACAACTATGCACTTACCTTTGTTTACTTTTTCACTTGCGTACAATAAGGCGAACTACATGTCACGCGTATGCTACTTTTGATATAAATATATAAATTTAACTAATAACTGAGAATCGAATTCTCTTGCTGTTTCGTAACTTTATTTTGTTCAATTTTGAAAAAGTATTACGCATTATTGTACATCACGTCTGCAACTTATTATATCAGCACCATGCACTTTACATTCTGTAAACATGTTTACTGTTATTCGAACTATATATTTTAAAGGGATTGGGTGGGTTGAACTAAAAATAAAATTTAATCTATAGATAATTGGATATACTTACAGACAAAATAATTCAAGAGTCTTATCAAATAAGTAAATAATGTCTATACTTACATGTTGATATAATTAAACACTTTTAACTGGTTAAAATAAATTATGAGAAAATTTGTTACTATAAAATCTGTAAAGAATGTAGTATACAAATTTTAGTAAATTACATAATTAATCATTTTGAAAAGATATTGCTATTGGTATTACAGCACTCTTAAATTTTTTCCTATTTTCAGTGAGGTTAGTTAACACTATACAAACAAAACGGAGTCTCTTACAACTTATTTTTAATTTTATCTTGATTGGCACTTTGGTGTAAAAAAATTCTTTTATAATTTTAATAATTAAACATAAAAGTACTTATTAATTTACATGTAACATTCATATATGTAAAGCCACGTCCTTATTACTTGGGCAATGTGCTTTATTTGTTTTACAATTGTCAGAGCAACAAGATATCGAAAATAAAATAATTTGTTGAATGTTTACATCAATTACTAATAGTTGTAAATTCGCGCGCGTACCTCGTATCGAAATCTTGAAACCATTACCGTGCACAAACATTATTAGCGCTATTACGAGCGTTCATCGTTTCTCCTCAGTAACGTGTTTTTTTCGTCGACGATGAGAGATTTTCTCTTGGATCAAATTTTAGGACGCCTAATATAATAGCTATCTGGCATAGTTATTCCGCGTTCAAAAATAGTTCGAGGGGAAGAAACGCATATATAACTAGAGACTTGTAATACTTTGCGTCTCCGCCTAACAAAAGCAACTTGCCTTTCATTCTTATGCTGTACGAATTATTTTCATTTGCTTTCTTAAACTGTAATGTATAAAGATATGTTAAGAGATGTTTAATTTTTAACGACGTTAAAAATAGTATTTTAACAAACGATTTTACATCTTGAAATCTCGAAAGCTTGAAAATTACAGTCTCATTTATTTACAGAGTAAAAAGGTTTTTTTTTCATAATTTGTTTCAGAATATTAATCGACATTAAAATAAAGCACAATAGAAATGAATATGTCAGTATTTCTAAAGTGATTTATATTTGAAAATTTTTAGTTGTTGGACTTCTTTAATATACACCGAGATAAAAAGTGGGCAAATTTCGTAAATATTTATATATAGTTATAGAAGCTTTTGAAAACATTATTTAATGCATCAGCATATAAACATTAATATAAACAAATAATAATAATAATAATAATAATAATAACCGTAACATCGATAACAATAGCAACAATTGCTACAATTTTTAGAAAATGAACGATTCGCTCAAATATCTGTTCGCATTAATGTTGAGATTAGTGTCAGTGGACACCAATGCCAAACAAGTTGAATACATAAAACTTATTATTACATATGAAATAATAGTCTAATGTATTTAGCTATTGAACCAAGTTTTTTAAACTTGGCCCGTTCTTTCATAGGTTACACAGGCATCTCTTACGTTCAGACGATTTCTTGCCTATTCGTTGTTCGTAAGCTCATGGCACGCAGCTGCACGCAAAATATATTTCTTTTTAATATTTAAAAACAATTTGGTGATCGCGTTTCAATTAAATTGAAATTACACAATTAAAGCTATTTAAGCTCATCCATCTCGTGTATTTCATTGATAGTGAATACAGAGTTTAATAAACGAAACTGCATTACCAGATAAAAAAATTCACACATCACTTTTTTTGCATATGTTTAACATAATTTTAGATTAAGTCGAAAAATACAAATCTGTTGAATTTTCAAAATTTTTGAAAATAAAAATGTAAAATATTAATGGGCAAAGATTTATTGATTATTTAAAAAAATGGATTTAATAGGTAAGTACTACCTCATAATAAAGTGCAAATATTATACACCAGATAGACTTTGTAAATTATAATGATTGTTAATACTTATCTTATATACATAGTAATTTCACGTAGCAATATTCTATTAAATGAGTATAATACAAATATTCACATAAGAAGTATAATAACATGTGTTTTTTATACGAATAAATTAATTAAACAAATTCATTAGTTCATACAGAACTACATACATTTTAAGACAAGCGCTGTTGTTATTATTACCAAATATAATTACGTCATCTCATTTGCGAGCTATTTTTTATCGACGTTCATGACTTGGTGCATTTTATAAATATGCACGCGATTTGAATTCTCCATTAATCAAGTAAAAGAAAATCGATTTGTGGGCAAAGAGAAAATTGGTACGCGTAGAGTTAAATGGTAAAATGGAGGGGATTTCATAAAAGATACTACTGCATACATTTTCTAATTAATTAATACGAATATATGATTAATCGATAATGGATAATTTTCAAATATTTTCCAAAAATAAAATACCAATGTCATCTTTATACATTTTTTTTCAAATAAAAGAAAATAAACTTACGAGAAGTTTTTTTTTTAATAAATATAGATTTGTGCCACAAAAAAATGTGCGTTAATTTATACACGAATGATTAAAACATACTCTATAAAAAGAAAGAAATTAGATAAATTTGCCTAAAATAAACGATGGTATTAAAATTTAATGGCGAAATAAGTAAAATTACCTGCTAGTTTGCATATCCCTAACTGTGACGTATAATTTAGATATTTGCACGCAACATAAAAAATTCTAGAATCTATAATTTTATGTACAAAATGGAATCTATGTTAATTTAGTTTTGCGTCAAGTACTCGTTGCAAAATTTTATTGAAAAAATTCCCCATTATTTGAAAGTGTATAATTATTTATGCTATACTATATTAAATTAAAAATAAAATTTAAATTTAAATATTTGACAAACTATTTATACAGTATATTTAATTATGTATTTATAAAATTTCATGAAATATGAAACATATAAGAAAAAATGCATACTTGAACAGCTTATTGCTTTTAATAATATTAAAAAAGATTAATTATAATTTTATCTGGTAAAAAAATGTTGATTCTTCAATGTCATGTAAAATTTTCAGCGCTAGCCTTATTCAACTATCAAATTAATATAATTTTATTTAAATAGATCTGCAGTAATCTAAATTTGCTTTTTAAAAGATAACTTTCAAATCAATTTTAGCATTCCTGATATTATTTTTAAAAATAATGTAATTTTTTAAAAATTATTATAGATTTAGCTTCGTCGAAGTCCTAAAGAAAACTCTTAAAGAAAAGAAAATATAAATGACATTTTATTTACATATTACACGAAGATATTTGATAAAAATACGAGATTTTTCTATGAAAATAAAGCTAATATAAAATTATAGTAGATCGTATAAGCAAAGGCAGATATGTGTATTATTAAAAAGTGAATGATAATAATGAGTTAACGAAAGTAGGCTTGTTATTATTTCCAGCATTTTAATAAAAGTGATTTACTCAAAAGAATTTGCATTATGCTGTTTTTCGTATAAAATATTTTTATAAATTAATATGCCTAATAAACGTAGTTGTGATTTAATTCTTAAATGCTGATACAAT
This sequence comes from Platyscapa corneri, assembly GCA_018907185.1. NCBI lineage: Eukaryota > Metazoa > Arthropoda > Insecta > Hymenoptera > Agaonidae > Platyscapa > Platyscapa corneri. The sequence goes on from JACCHW010000004.1 coordinate 3,221,272, forward strand.
TGCTAAAATACATTTACGCCAAGAAATAACAGTAAAACGATTAAGTATTAAAATAATTACCTGTAGAAATTTTTCTTATAAATTTTGGTATGCGAATAATAAACAAATTGTAAATTAAAGAAATTTATACGGAATAAAAATTTAAAACATGAAGTGATTATAATTTTTAAATTTGCATAACAATTTTAAAATATTCTCCTAGTGCAACAACTCAATGCTACTCTATATGGAACATGACGTACGTAACGAATGTCACCGTGCGGACGGAATAAATATGGCGTCATTGATCTTTGGCTGGAAACAACAATTTGTCCAGTTTTAAAGTAATACAAAAGAATAATCGAAAAGCAACTGGGGCACTGCGCTCGACTGCACCGTGTAGAATGACTGAAAGCGGCCACGAGCCCTGCGCAAAAAAAAATGCACGTTTCACGTTCACGCGTATGTCGGGCAGACGCTCCTCTCACTAGGTCATACACAGGTAATCCGTATATCGGAGAGAACACCCGATGATGTCAAACGAGCAGCTGCCGATATCAAAGCCCCGTTTACCGTCGAGTTGGTAATCGATTAATTAAACCGTCGTTGCTGGTGTGCTTTCGCGTTGTTTTCATAACTCACAGCAAACGTGCGAGCAACTTATCAATGATCACTGAGTTTTAGTAAACTTGGATTAGTTTTTAAATTCGATCACAATCGAATAACTAATATATTCAACTAAATACTTTACGCGTGCCGAGATGTTTGAGCAAAATGATCTTTGCTTGTTAGGATCTCTTTCGTATCATTAATGTTAGCACTCTGGATATTCGGATAATTGTAAAATTATTGATTAAGGTTAACTAACTTTTAGTAGCAATGCCTTTGGTGCGCACGCGTAATTAAGCTCATTAAAGCTGTTGCGACTTTTCATTTGAATCCTTGTTGAATGAGGTGATAAATATCCACTTTAATAATTGCCAAGAACAATGACTGAAACCGTTTAGAAAAGGCCTGTTTGTTAAAAATTAGGTAAAAGCTAAAAACGGTCACTATTGTGGCTCGAAGTACGAACATTCAGAGAGTGTTCCCTCGCTTCAGCGTAGATGGGGCACTAGAGCAGCAGCACGTGCTGCGCAATAAGAGCTGCGCGCTCGTCCTAATCGGGATCCGCCGTCTGCTTCAGTCTCTCCCTCCTCCTCTCCCCCCCCTCTGTCGCTCTCTCTCTCTCTCTCTCTCTCTCTCTCTCTTTCGCTGTTCGCTGCGAACAGTCCGGCGTCGAGAAAACCAACCGTACCGACAGTTTGTATATGAAACAGTGCGACTGGCCAGGGAGGTTCAGTGTGACTTTGGTCAGGCTTTTGATACATTGTGTATGGACATTTAGGCCAACTTGGTTTGATCGAAGATAACCCGAGGGATGCGATCGAATTAAAATAAACAAGAGACAGCTGTCTAGTTTTCTTTAGGCAACGGAGGTGCGAGTTCAGTTTTCGCGTTCGACGCTGGCTACATTCTAAAAAGAATTGACGCGGTGACAAACGATCGAAGCGCGACTTTGGGAAACGAGGACGTGGTGTGAGCATGTGAAGGTGCGATCTATCAGCTCCGACTCCGACGCTGGTTACGTTGTACAACCAGCACGGCATCTTCAACGACGGGAGCCGCAGCTGCGGAGCTGCCGGCTTCAAGGTCTTGCTTGAAGCGCGCGATTCATCAAACGACAGCATCCCCCACCGCAGCGACGATGCCCAAGTCCAAGGTCCCCAATCCGATCTCCAAGATCACCAAGTACCTAAAGCAGAAGACGAAGGTATGCGTACTTGCCGTGCGTTCGTCGTGCACGGGATGAGGTTTAGCGAAAGTATAGCAGCTCTTTACGCGAATATTCAGTCGATTCAACCCAGGCGTGAATCGTTGCAGGTTAATGGTCGTAAAGGCCACAGCTATTCATTAGTTTCTTTTATACGATGACTTTTTATTCAATAAGGAAGGCGTTTTCTGTATTAGAGGTGCTAAAACTTTCGTGCAATGTAGTTTTCGTCTTTCATCAAAGACCCGATAATTTGCAACTCCATCTCAGACAGTGTTCGAGTTCACTGCATCAATTAATGTCGATTTTGAAATATTTTGATTGTTTATTTTCATTTATTAAATGAAATTATTAGAAAGAGATTAATATAAAATTCAGCAACAAAATTATTAAAATTATACACAAAATAATTAAATATTCTTAATTCTAATCCATTTCGCGATTGAATTAAATTTTTGTATTGATTGACCATTTTTATATCATACGTTTGAAGAATTTGAAGAAAAAACGTGTGTCTACCGAAAGTTATTTTAATTTAAGTTTGTCTACTTCAAACTTTTAGTTTTGTACATTTGTATTTCACGAATATTTAAATTAAAATAGATTGAAAAGTAATTCTTTGGAGATTACGAATTGATGTATTTTTACAAAGTGGAAATTTTTATTTGCATTAATGTTTCTTAGCATATTGTACCAATAGTACAATATGATTAATCAGTCGATCATTAATTATGCAAAGTTCATGAAATACGCACAGTAAAGGAAAAATGTCGTTTTAGTTTAATCTACGATAATATCTATTCATATTATTATCGAATTTACTTTTTGAATGTAAAAGTTACATCACGTTAGATTTTGTGCCAATCAATTTTTCTTTGTAAAATATTTCATGTGTGATAGATATTTTTGTTAAATAATTACTTATATTAGTGAAGAAAAAATTTATAATTTGTTTTTGAATCTTTAATGGCCTCCGCGTGTAAACTTTTTGCTGCTTAGCCTTTTCTTATGGTGCTACGTATAAGAACTTGCATCATGTGACGATTTTTATTAAGTACAATTGAGACTGCGCTTGATTTCTGCATTAAAGATAATGCGCAAAAATTAGCCATAATAAAGACTGATATACGTGTCGAATACTCTTAAATATTTATTCCACTTTATGCCTTTAACTAAATTTAATGAATTTTTGTTATTCAAAAATCGTTTTGACTAATTTTAATGAGGTTTAAAATTGTTCTTACAATTAATTAAAAAATAAGTACTAAAAAAAATTTACTTTGTTTATCCTTACACTATTTTCTCGTTTAAGTCTTATAGTTATTTGTAGTGATGTAAAATACGATCGCAATTTAAATATGATAAAAATAATATGCACGCCAAAAAATTAAAATATTGATTATTTTTTTACTTTAGTAATGTAAATTTAAAATATTTTAATTTCTGAGATATTCACATTAGATATAATGAACAGTTAAATATTATGCTTCATACTAGATATAATAAATCAGAGTTGTTCCACGGAATATTTTAATCTTTCCATGTATCTTTATCAATACATGGATTGTAAACAAACAAAACATTATAAACAATAATATGGATGGAAAGTGTTAATAAATCAATGAAAGCAAAATTTTATTGATTTCACTAATTAAACTTCAAAAAATGATATAAAAATGAGTTATTTTTTTTTTAATTTTATTTATCATTAATTCATGATCGTAACACATGAAATTGTTTGAAAAAGGTTATTGGTCTTACTCGGGGGTCTTCTTTTAAATGGTCTCTAGTCACCAGTATTCCATAATTTGCTGTTTATAATTAAAAACTTATTGACCGTTGTTATCTTAGTTAATAAATATTTCTTTGTGTCAGATATAATATAAAGAAATGTTGCCAATAAGAAAAAAGATTGCATCATATTTGCCAGATTCAATTCTTTAGATATTCATATCGCTTTTTTGCTATTATTATAAGTATTAAAACTTACATCGTAATTTTTTTAAATGTTTATAATTAATATAATATATATCGCTTTATTGAGTAAGCAAAACCCCTATGCAACAACGAATATAAAATATTAAATATTATGATTTTAAATATTAAAAGGTATATTTATCTATTTTAAGAAATAACAATTAATTGCAATAAATAGGAAAAGTCTTTTACTTTTATACTCAAAATATACATTATGGTAAATTGAAATTTATTGCAGAATAGGTTGAAAAACGTATTATTCTGTTGCAATAATGAAAAAATCTGTTTTTTAAAGATTTTTTTTCTATCGTTTTTATAGAAAGGAATTTGCATCATCATATTGTGTATATTCTTATTGTAAAAAATCTAGTTATAAGATGACTAAAAAAATCGAATACTAACTTAAAAAATCATTACAAACAATGCATGATATATACATAAAAACATGTTTAATTTGATAGTTTGCATATTTAAGTAGCACCTGCATATTTAACAGCTGAATTTAAAAATTAATATTCGTTTCATCATTAGTAATTTTGTGCTAAATAATATGTTCGATTAAAATTTGATTGACTAATAGTTTGAAAACAATGTCTATTAATAGCATATTAATAGCAAGCAAGAGTATATCACTTTTAAAATGAAAAAACTGCAGAACTAAAGTAAATGTATTTTTTGTCAATAAAATCAACAAAAAAAACTGTTTATATTAATTTTAACTATAATACACATAAGTAAAATTATGCATAATACTAATAAAAATTAAAATGTCAAATGAAAAAAATTAATTATTTGAAATATAAAAAATTACCATGCTGCTAATTTGTATTGCATCATCATTCATTTTTCATCTAATAAATGTTATTAAATTATGGTTTATCTAATAAATCTTATATTCTTTATACTTTGATATAAATGCAATTTTCTAATACGCAAGGCACTTTTTCCTTATGGATTAAAGTTATTTTCATACGCTAACAGAATTTTCAAATCCGCATCTTCATAGTTACATGACATTAGACATAATACAATAATGTTATAGCAACGAAAACAAAAAACGACTTGTTCAGAAAATTGAAAAAAATTTTTATAAGTGAAAGATCAGAATTGCTTTGAAATTATCTTATTAAAATTTATACTCGTATAAAAAAGATTCATGCGATAAATAAATTAATGTTTCTTTCTATTGGATCAAATTCCTATATTTAATCAGTTTGTTTTTATTGATCTATTTGCATGAAACTATTTCGGTATTAAAACACTAAATATAATAGTACTATCATTTATAATAATTAAGAATACATTTTTATTTACTTAAAACTTTTTTCAACATTTACATATTTTGCTATTTATTTGTTCAAAACTTTATAATATTATGCCTTTACATAAAAAATAAAAATTGTATATTAAATTCAAAATAATGTTTTTTATGATTTATCAAATTAATGATATTTATTTATACAAGTATTTAGGGAATTTAATTGTAGTATATTTTCATATTTCAATAAATTTAAAAAAGTGGATAATCAATTATATCTGTTAAAGATGAAAAAAATATTAAAAAAAAGCTCAAACACTTTTAAAAAAAAATACAATAACAAAACAAAAAATATCATAATATATAAAAACTATTAAATTTTTAATAAATTTAGTATTAATTAACTGTAACTAGTGTTTGAGCGTAAAACAAAAATTCCGAATTCATATAATTTACAATATGTTTCGATTGCTAAACATAATACTAATATTTTAGAAAAACATCTTTATAATTTTAATGAGAGACATAGCCGCATTCGATTTAGTTTAAAATAATTTTCTTTATATTTAAATTGTAAAAATAGCGATTGTTTAGTTAAAAATAAAATTTCATAGATTTAATTGTGAAGGTTTAAAGTTTATGAATTGTTCATGAAAAATACGTCTTTTTACAGTTGAGAAATTAGTTACAAATATTTTAAGTATTATAAAATTTTTCGTTTCGTGAGTTAGTAAATCAACACGAAAAATTTCTTTTTAAATCAGATTATATTCAGATTATATTTAGATTATATATAGTTATATTCAGAAATAAATTTGCAAGTGGATATTTAGACTCGTTTAGACTGGTGTAGACGGGCTTGCGTAAAAATAAAATATGTAATTACTAGATTTAAAGTAGCCAAAAATATATCGAAAGAAATATAACGTGTATATTATAGTTTTTTATCACTCTTATGCTTCATAATATTAAGGATTAATATATACGAAGCAAGAATGTTTTATATCTTTGAAAACCATTTTTAATATAATAACCTTTCTTTTTCTGCTAATATTAGAAATTTGCCAAGTTTTATTTTTATCTTTTTTCCGTACTCTTATATTTTAATAATGGTATATATACATTATAAAATAATTTATGTATCTTTAAAACTCTTATTTAAAAAAAAATAATAATGAACGGCGAGACAAACTTAATTTTATAATTTTATAATTTTACTAAAAATAGCATAAAATATTTTTATTTGACCTAATTCAATTGCTTATTGAAGAGTCTGTCTATATTCATGAAAGATTTATTTAAACTTGATGCAGAAACACAGAATAGATACCACTTTTTAAAGTTAAAATATTTATAATACCATCATTCCGGTTTTTAATTATAATCTAGTAGAATATGAAAAAAATGATAAATAATTGTAAAAAAAATTGTAAACCATACCTGTCTAGTTCTTATTCTCGATAGGTTCTTAAATTACTTTGAAACTCGTGTTCCGATTCATAATTTTAATTGAGGACTGATTATTGATACAAATAAAAATTTCATCTAATTTTGAACTAGTTAATTGAATTCTGAGAAAGGGGCGAATAAGATAAAAAAGTAAGTCCTGGCGCGGTGTAACACAACCTAAAACGAGCTGACATTATAAGCGAGGTCGTAAAAGTTTCTTGATCTTGGAGAGATTTGAGATTTCACAAGGCGTTTTTATAATAGTATACGTTGACAGAAAGGAAAAGACAGATCTTTTTCGTCTGTCTTCGTGCAATGGCCACATTTTTCTGCCTCGTCTTTCAATGTAAGTCTATATAGTACGGATATAGTTAGAGGCTCATAAGCCGTAAACTTCGTTTTTCACGCGTCCATCTTGACGAGCATATTCTCGGACTTTATATCTTTTTTACGTTTCGTCAAAGAGAATAATCAATATTGCGTCAATGTGAATAAAAACGTGCAAATTTATCTAAAAATTTATCTAAAATTTACAACACGTTGGCGTACTTTGCGCATATACGATAAGTTTCAGCCCCTTTCGTCAGAAGTACAAAGAAAATGACGACCATCAAGCGTAGAATATTTAAACACGTTTTTCAGCATTCTTCGATAAAATTCTTAATTTATGTTTGTTATTACAATAATAAGTATAACTTTATACCAATAAGGGGAATAAAATTAATTTCTTACAAATTAGTAATGAATTGCGTGAATCGATATATTTCACAATTCGTTTAATTTCTTAATTTAATAAGTAATCAGTATCCAGTAATCTATTAAGAAAATCGGATAAAATATTTATAAAAAAAATCTTTTTTAAATATACTTTTGAAAATTACAAGCGCCGTATTTATCGTTTAATATCATACATTAAAACAGTTATTAAATAATAACTTCTTTTTAACAGACGAATTTTTTTTTGTTAGTTTTTATATTGATTAGAATAATTAATTATGAAATTCTATAATATTAATTAAACCATTAAAGCAATAAAGTTGTAAAATTATTTAATTAAAGGAAAGTCTTGACCGAACAGGTTATCGTATTCGTTTTTTTATTAAAGATTAACGACTTATTCATGCATCTATGACGCCTGTCATTTTATATTAAATCATACATTTCTTTTGCTACACTGAAATGTATTATCTTTAGTATCGAGAATGTAATTTAAACACGCTCGTTTATTTTACCTGTGTTGCTAATTTACTTAGTACACTCATTTGATCAAGAATGTGAACGCGTATATCTTACTAAGCTACTAATAATAGTCACCATTTCTTAATTTTGATTGACGAAAAAAGATCTTGCAACGTGAAAAGTGTTCTTACACGAAAGTACATGCTTATAAATTTTTGTTGATCTAAAAGTTATTTTTACATTTTTAGAACTTATTTTACATAGATCAATTATTCTTAAAGAAGAAATCCTAACTTGTTTAAGTGTTGATGATTCACATTAAAAATACATAAAAATTCAGGGAAATAGGATGTCATTCTTGTACGCAACGATAATTTATGTTGAAAAAGCTTTTCATTTAGATACAACACAGTTACTGCTAGTTATTTAATTTAGACGTACTTCACTGTAAGCAGTTGTAATTTACCCCCATATCGAACAGTAGGAAGAGAAATTACCTTTTGTCGTTGACAATAAAATGCTTTTAGAAATGCAGCTCAAGTTTTGCGGCACATAATTTTATTTGGAGAGTAGCGAACGTTGACTGCTCTTAACAGCTAGCAAGGATAATCGATAACATGTTTCGTTTTATGTACTCCTTTTATGCGATGCTTTATCGCGAATCTAACATTGTGTCTTATTTTGACTCAAACTAGTTTAAATTGAATTTTAATTAATAAAAACGTTTAATTAGTGGTAATTGGATTTTTAACTATCTATTAATTATTCAAAATACGTATTCCAATTAAGCATATCGAAGTAGCGTATCATTTCAATAAAAATTTTGACACTAATTCTTTGCGTTTATGTAACGTCTATTGAAGTACTGCTCGTAAAGCCAATTTTAATTATTTTGCAGAATTATAAAAATTTGTCTCAATTCATGATTTCGATTTAAGGTTGCCCTATAAGAAGCAAAGCTAATACACAGGTAAAAGAGATACGTCAAATACAAAATTCTCTGTGAAGTATTACGATTTTTTTATTTAGTAGTATTCACTGCTCGTCCTAATTTGGAGTTGTCTCGACCTTCTACATTGCTGATAAATTACATTCAGCGGTATATTTCCATGTTTCGTTGATGTTAAATTTACAAAAATAGTGCAAGGCTCGCTAACCGAATCGCTATGTAGGTGATTTTGACGACAGTCGAAATCGCTAATTCTTATTTTTTATTCTTTTTATTTTTATTCGCAATAACAAACGTCGGTGTGAAACAATCAATACAACATGCTATTCAATTTTATTTACCATGAATTTTGAATAATTTATTAATACGTGTTAAGAATTAAAAAAGCCAATGTTTATAAAGATAAATTGTATTTAAAATTTGATATATTAAGACGTATTAGCAAATATCGCACGTTAATTAGAAATACGTGTAAGAAAGTTTAAGTTACGTTTTATTAATAATGCAGACTATTATCTCGTATGAATAGAGGAATATACATCCCTTGGCATAGATAATTATCTTATCTAGTTTAATAAATATTATTTTTAAATTATTTGATTAATTGAGTACATATCTTTTCGTAATTTTATGTTACAGAGTATGTTACATTCATAAATTTTGAACTGTCGAATATATCGAGAGATTTTTAATTCTTGGCATTAGCAGCTTTTGTTTTCAAGTTTAAATCATATATCGAACTTGAATGGCTGTTGTTAAAAATACAAAAAGACTTTTATCCTTATAATTTTTCTGAACCCATGAATTTACAAAATTATCTCTCAAATTAACCAAATGTATCTTTTATCTTTGGAGGTAAAGAAGAGGAAAAATATTTCTGAAATTGGATTTCTTATGAAACATATTTTAAAGAATTTATTTAAACAGGATTATTAGCTAAATCGTTTCATTAGGATAAATAATCCAATTATAAATTTTTAATAATAATATAGTGAAGTTTTATATATTACATAAAAATTTAATAAAACAAATGGTTTTCACCTAAATAATATTCGATATTATTAATATTTTATTTTTTCATTAAAAAAAAAAAAAATAAAATCCTTTTATAAATATCGTATAAAATTAACGGCATTCATCGCTGAATCATCTTATTTCTTTTATAATTTAGATTGCTGTTGTAAATTAATTAATAATAATTATCAATCGTATCGATAAGATCTTATAACTTCTGACATTTGGTAGAAATATAGACTCCATTTATTTACCAACAAAATTCTTTTGATTATTTAATGAATATTAGGAATTTGAAGGAGTTTCGTAATTTTAGACGTTGTAGTTTTTAATTCTGTCGATGCATCTTTTATTTTACTTCTAGTTAAATAAAATACAATTATATGTTTGATTATTTTCGAACTGATTTCTAACTAGTATTTTAGACAATTAATTAGGTACATCGTCGTAAATGAACGTCACAACAACAGGCAATTTTTTGCCAAAAAAAATTTTACACAGTCTATACTTCACAGGTATTCGGTGTGTAAAAGAGCGATTTCACAGAATCGTTCAACAATACGAGAAGAGTAATTATGATATAGAAATATTAGTATAGATTGTTCTAAACTTCGAAGGTTCAAAAGCTTTGCTAAAATATTTCTTTTTAAAAATAAATTTCTAATTAATTTATGTATTTTTGTAAGATATTACTAATGTCTTTTTAAATTGTGACAATAAAATTATCATTTTAAAAGTTCAAATGATAACATTAAGAAAACAAATAAATAATTTTAAGAATCGATCTGGGACTTGAACTGATTTATAGTTTATTTATAATTGTAACATTTAAGACATGCAATAGCTCATTTGCCATTATTCACAATAAAAATCTGTTATCCTTAGGAGGTTAATAGTACCTTGCAAATGATAGAAAATGGAAAAAAATATTACGTAAAATTAGATGAGCCCAATAGTCATAAATAATTAATTTTTAATCGAAACGTATGATTTTTATAATGATTTTTTAATGCTCGTAATGAACGTAACATTAGCTTTTGGCATTAAATGAAATTCAGTATTTCTTGAATTACAATAACAAAATATAAAAAAATGAGAATAATTGCTAATTGTGGAACCCTTGCTTGATTAGTCCTCAACTATAAATATTGAGGTATAGTCCCAATAACAGAAGATGCGAAGACGAGAAATAACTCATAAAAGCCGTCACAATGGCCAATTAGACGCACTCCGAGGGAACATCCTGTTAACTTAGGTGAATAATTTAGATGATCCAGCATAACGCCCTTTTGACGGTCTCATTCTTGGCACCTTTGTGCCCAACAACTGATGACGTGCAGAATTTCCGAGGCAAACTGTGTGTCTCGTTTCGCGAAGGACGACGCAGCGGAGGCTAACCCGATTATCGGATTTCTGACATTACGAAAAGCAGAGCGTATGTGTTCTCGTAGACCGATTTCCACTTCATCCGCGATTTCTCGGTCCGCTGCGAAAACTCGCCTTGTTTATTTTTAAGCAGCATAGCGCTTATAAGCGAATTTTCACGTTTCGGGGATGAGGCATATTTGTTTCGTAAGGATAGCCTTTGGCACACTATCTTTGCATTTAATTATTCTAAAGATATTGAATTAAATTTATTAGTATTGGCAAATTAATTTGGACTTTAATGTACGACAATTTTATTAAGCGTTTGGCTATCTGAATTAATACATATAGTCTCTCCGAGTCTCTTCGTTTCTTTCATAAGATTTCATAATTTTACTCTGAAGTATTGCAAACCAAACAGATTAAATACACAAATATATAAAAAAGTATAATATGAACAAATGACCTAAAAAAATAAAGCATTTTTATTTAATGGTAATAGATCGTGCGTATAATTGTAGATTACACGAACTTACATCGTAATGATTATAACGATCGATTATGAATAATTACAGAGTATTACATTAAATATGTGATAAAAATTTATCGCGGAAAAATTAAATGATTAACGCAAATGTAAATGCAGATATGCATAGCTAACTGCTGCTAAATTGTCGATATCACTTTTAGATATTACATTCTCGAATAAAAAGAGCATTGGAAACTTTACAATAACGATCTCAATAATTAATGCAGATGCCCCTTCATAAGTAGATTACTATGACAAATATTAAGTTGCACTTGACTCAGATAATTCTTGAATAAATTCTCGCTCGGATAGCTAAGCTTAATACACTAGTAATTATCGATTGTCGTGATGCACGTGCGTTTAAAAGTTTGATTGTTTTCCCTTATTATGTAGCACTGCGTTTGTGAAAATCTGATAGACCGACGATTATTTTTACATTTATTATTTTTGGATAATGTTAACTTTAAGGTTTTTTATGGAGATGAATATGAATATTGAATATGCAAAGATTAAATAAATTAAATTTAATAATCGGTAGAAATTGAATTAGTATTTCGTCTGTTGTTTTACCAACATAAAAAAAAAACTAATACAAATAGTTATTCGCTGTCATACCAATCAATTTATGGATTAATATGTAAGATAAAATAAGGAGTTGCTTTTTAATTGTTTTAAATAGTTGATTATCCTATAAAATTATTAATCATTATATTACAGCGTTAGTTATTCATGCGTCAGGAAATACTAGTTTGTAATTAACCTTCTTTATAGGTGTGTATAATTCTGAAAAAAAATTGTTCTACTCATAATTTAAATCTTTCTATGACTAAAGCTAATTTAAGAAAACTCATGTATGTGCTTCGAAAAGATTAAATCAATAGAGCACTGTATTCGAAAATATAGAACGTAAAAAATTAAAATAAAAACCACTCGTAACAAATGTGCATCAGTATATGTCACTGATAGTGGTGTGTAGGGATTCATCGGGTACTGAAAAAACGACCTTGGTGCTTGATTTTCAATTCAGTGGCGATTAATCTCTAAATCCCTTTTCTTGCCCGTAACGCAACTAAAATAAATAAAATTGCGTTACCGTTATTAATTGCCAACAGTTCTCAAATTTTGTTGTAAATATGATACAGAAGTGAATCAAAACTACTTAATCAATTCGAATCTTGACAACATAACTTTATTTTTAGAACGAATCTCTTATTTAGAAGCATTACTAATTCTAAAAAAAGTTTTTGTTTAAATTATTCTGAATAACTGAGCTTATTTGTTTCAATAGAAATATATAAAAAATTTATCTGTTAAATTTTAATTTTCATATTTCTTAAAATAGTTTTTATTTAATTGAAAAATCTATTCGATGTTAATATAATAATAATGATGATGATGATGATGAAAAATTATTTTATGACTTATTTTTTACATATTTTCTCAGCGTAAAGTAATATTTCTTAAATTTTTCAGATATTTAAATTATTATTATTAATTGTATAAAAAAAATTTAAATAAATAGTATTTTTGAATAAAAACATCACAATAATATATTTATTTAAACGTCAAAAAGCTATTGCATTGGAATTTTTCAATTGCTTCAAATTTCATGTTATCAAAATACACGGTTTTACTTCTTCAATTATTGTAAACATTTATTAAAATATTTATTTATAATGGAAAGTTTTAAACTATAATATATGTTTTTTTTTTAATTCTGATAAAATTTTATAATTAAAACTAATTGTTTATAAAATTCTTACTATTAATAATAAAAAAACTCATTGTAGAAGAAATTGAGTTAATTTTTAAAGCACTTATAAAACTGGATAATATATATATATATGTTAAATTAAAATGAATAGATAAATTTAATGTTTAACTCAACAAAGATAAAATATGCATATTTTTTTAAACGAATAATTCTTAATTGAAATTAGAAACTAATTAAAAACAAAAGATCTATATAAATATGTATACAGATCTATATAATATAAATTGCATAATGATATTATGTACCATATTCGTATAGATCTTTTGATTTTAATTTGTTTCTGATTTTCGTCAAGAATTACATAATTAATATTATCTACTATATTAAGTAAAAAAATTTAATTATTTAACAGAGTTAATATAGAAATATTTCTTATGTAAAGTCAATTCATAAAAGGGTTACAGTTTTCACTTTTTCATCTTTTGAAAATTATTGATATTTTCAATTTTTAAAACCATTTAATATTCGTGATGTAAAGAAAATGAATACAACCAATTTGTCTTGAATATTTTTTACAAGAAATTTGTATTATTTTTATTATTATTTATTGAACAATATTTTATATTGTTATAATACATTTGGTTAATATCACTTTATAAATTATGCATATAAAATTTGTACTTCTTTTCTTAAAGAATTTTCTTATTATTAGCAATTAATAACACATTTTAACAATAATATGTATATTCACTTAATATTACATAACCTCGCACTTGACTTTTTCACTTTGATTTTATTTTAAATTCTTACTTTTCCTATGTATCAAACTTGCACAAATTATTTACTTTCGTTATCTGTCTTCTTCTTTTCTTTTCCTCTCCATCTTCTAATGCAGTTTGTACAGAAAACTTACATCATTTCTTTTATCTTTCATGCGATTTTCCCAATTGTTTACTCTGATTTCCATTTCCTAACATTCCTCCAAGATGTGTTTTAATATTTCTCTCTTTTCTTCACAAAGTCTACACTTTTTCCTCATCTGACATCCAGTGTTTGTTACAAGAAATCTGTAGCAAGTGAAGATAATGTCCATATGAATTAATAAAAAAAATATACATGTGAAAATTAATCTATCCTTAAAAGATTACAAAAATAATGAAGAAAGCAAATAATGAGAAGGAAAATGATGGTCCTTGGTAAATTAAAATGCCGTATGAACAAATGATAGCAGGTACTTTTGGTTTCAAAAATTAGAAATCGTGTAGATTTCGAATAGATGTAATACAACATTTCAAATTTCATAAATGTGCCTCAAGCGCGAATACAGAATTAATGTTTTTTCAATAGAACAACCCAATTTATATTCTCTAGTTTCATATACAAAAACTTCTCTGTATTTTTTATGACAATGTGGTATATTTTTAAATATATGCGAACTGAAACGAGAATGTATCTTATAAACCCACATTAAGTTAATTAATTTATAAAATCTACATATTTAGAAAAGAAGGAAAGGGAGATTGTTTATGTTTCGATTATAATATGCATAAGATTTTTACGCGGTACGTGGAAGTATTGAATATTAGTATTGCGTGGCCATTAATTAATTAATTATTATGGTAAGCCAAAAGTTACCTTTCTCCATTTTCGGTGTAACAATTTTAATGAGAAACAAAAAAAGTAATAATCTATGTAATTTAAATAAGTAAATTAAATATTTTTATAAAAAATTGTTGTTAACAAATACTAATTAAAAATATTTAAAACAAAAACCCAATATATTCGTTAATTCGCCTTTTATTATTAAAGTGAAAAGTATTTACAAATTATACACTTTATGTGGCACTTGATACGTGTTAGCCATATGTGCTAATTGCTTGTCATCTGTCATTAAACTTGAAAAGTACTAGGTGAAGGATAGTATTATTAATATGTACACACGTATATTAGTTAATATATATGCAGACATTATTTAATGTATTTATTTATATAAAGTTTTGTTCATAACTAACAACACGATATAAACAAACACTCCAAAAACACAAGAGTACACTGAATATATGTAGTGTTTAAATAATAATTTATTCTATAGTCCTTTCTAGTTTTAGAATTTAGTCACCATTTAGAGATTTGTAAATTTTTCACTTATCAAATTAATGTAGAGAACACAAAAACCCTCGAACAATTTCCCGTAGAAAAAACCAAAATGCACTTAAATGCAAACGTCTATGTTAGTCATGGCAATAAGTGAAAAAAACACACGAATTTAGATTTAAAGCAGTTGTAAAAATAATAAGAAAAGTAAACTACTCTTTTTAATAAGTTTTCATGAAATATCTTAGGCAACACATCTAATAAATTTATTTTATAAATAATGATGTTGCGATTATTGTAAAGTAAAAAATAAATTAAGATGAAATAATTTCATATTTGACTTAATTTCATTACTCATTCACGAGTTAATTCTTGATAATACCGAACTTTAATTGGGAAACTTGAAATTGCACTTTTCTCAAATGAGCTTGGTTGTATAAAGCAAATTGTGCCTTACTCATTGTACACTAACATAAATGTTTACCAAATCTTTAGAAAAGTTAGCAGTGTAAATTAGTTTCCTTGAAACTGACTGATCGAGATTTGAGAATAAAATCAGAAAGCGAATTTTTAAATTTGAACTAACAATCGTGGAACAAATTTATCAAGTTTTCCTATACTAGATTGTACGTTACTAAAAAAATAATCATAAAATAATTTAATAAGCACTAGAATACATTTAACTAAGTTTCAAATGACACTACCTACAATTGTCTTGTTTAATCTCTCTTTAAATTGGTAATATACAACTACATATTGCATATTTCTACTAATTATTCTGCTTATTCGGTATATTAATTAATAGTAGGCATTATGAGAAAAAATGCATTACAAAAATAAACCCCAAAGCTCTTGAATCTCGACGGCTGACTCTTGGGGACGAATGGTCGGTCAGCCTATTATTTAGGAACGCGCCAATTAAAACCTGTTGATTTTACAGGTACTGTCTATGAGTGAAGAGTTAAGGCGGGCCTTATATGCTAATAGCACTATTTCCTTGGACACGGAAATAATAGTGCCGGATCTCGTGGGCACGACCGAGATACTAAGCGATGATCACAGAGAGCAATTGTGCCGACATCTGCCTGCGAGAGCAGAAGGTTACCTCTGGACTCTGGTCTTCAGTACGAGTCAGCATGGTTTCAGCCTTAACAGCATGTATAGAAAGATGGCAAAAATCGAGAGTCCCATACTCCTTGTTATCGAGGACACAGAGGGCAACGTAAGTATTCTAAATTGCGTCGTACGTGCAATTTACATTCATCAAACAATACTGAACGATATGAATTAAAGAATTAAATTGTTCGTAAGAAATTCACCTTTAAAATGTTTTGATTAAAATAAAATCTTAGCTACAAATAAGTGTTTCCTGGATTCAGGCAACCGAATATTTTTTAGTGGTTCGGAAAAATAGAGACGTTATATTATTTAACGATTTTTGTTATTCTCTTCATTATTAACGATAAAGTTTAATGATTTTACTTCAAAACATACAAATACGATTTTATTACATTACATTGTAAAAAGTTGTGTAGTTAAGAATTCGGGAATTGATTTATGAGGTTATTTTCACATGAAAATCGTGATTGTAAAAGTATTTCCGAACTTGTTTTTATACATTAATTTTAATTTATTTGACGAAAATATTTAAAACATATATGAATTGCTTTAAATGCTAAAATCAATTAAAATAATAATAATAATATTAATATTAAATGGCATATTTTAATTTATTCCATTACTTTGTTCAATGTTTTTTCTTTAATATCATAATTTGAATACGTTGCGTGAAATTTGTCTAAATTTTTGCTCTCAACTCAACTATTCTAATATTATTATTATTTAATAAATTAATATTTACAAATTTTACTTTAATTAAGCTAATTAAAGCCTAAACATATAATAAAAAGTAATTAAGTAAAAAAATTTGCAAAATATTAAGGTGAAAATAGGTTCTAATGGTTTCTTAACTTACGGTCAGAAATAAGTTTGAATTTTAATGTAACTAGTTGGATGCAGCAATAAATCGAAATGTATCGTTTATAAAGTAAGCGCAAAGGTTATTACGAACATACGATGATAAAATCGTCGAACGTAACCATTAATTTGTGTTAATTGTTGCTCTAGTTTCTTGCAGTCAGAGGAAACGATTAATGCTGATTTAATGATTGCAGGTGTTTGGAGCTTTAACCTCGTGTTCGCTGCGAGTCAGCGATCACTTCTATGGCACAGGAGAATCTCTGCTGTTTAGGTTCACGCCGAGGTTCCAAGCTTTTAATTGGACCGGCGATAATCTCTACTTTATCAAGGGAAATAACGAAAGCCTCGCCATTGGCGCGGGAGAGTAAGTTTCAATTATCATATAATTAATAAAAAATGTTCCTATTGAAAATAAAACTATGAGAAGCATGCAAAACAAATTTTTTAAATTTTATAAAAATTTTTGGATTTTTACAAAAAAAATATAGAGAAAATATAAAACACATTTTATTTTAAGAAATTAAAAAAAAAACTAATAAATTTTCTCGCAATATAGTAAATGTCTGTAAATAGCTAGTGTATTTCATTAATTATAGTTTTGCACTTTAACGGTAATTTAAATTGTATAAAAACTTCTATTAATTTTATATTAAGTTATTAAACATTTTAAATTAAAAATAAAATTTTAATACTTTTTTTTCAAACGTAATATATTATTTATATTCGTAATATTAATAAACTAATATTACGAGAAAGGTTATGCTCTGTTAATGCAGCACTATTAAAGCTACTATTATAAAAAATTGATTTTTTATCCAATATATCAATTGAATATTTATTTTTGAAAAAATTAAAAAACAACCATCGATTAAAAATTTAAAAAAATGATTTACATTTAAAATAAAGAAGCTTAATAGTTATGAATAAAAAAAATATGTATATAAAAAATGTGTATGCACGTGTCATAAGTTAATAATTCTAAAATAAAAAGCAATAAAGTTAATGTAAAAAGATACAGGAGCCTATAGAATAGAATATAATTTTCAATACAGATGCAATTTAAAAATTTAAGTGTCGTTGGTACAGTTCTATAAGATTGTTGATGGAAATTTCCAGGAACTTGTAATAAATGAAATATATATATATATATATATATAAGAAAAGAAAAGAACTTAGTTGCAAAATGAATCGGAGGTACTAATATTTATAACGTAATAATATATTTACGTATGGCAGAGATAAATTGTTGTCGATAAATTTTACATAGCCTAAAAAATTTGCCAATGCCTTGTTTTATTCTTATTAGTTATTCTAGATTTATTCAATACTAAAAATTATAAAAGAGTAACGATCTAAAATATTTTTTAATGTTTTCGGTAAATGTTAGTTTTTATAGATTTTCCAAGAACACGACTGCTAATTTTTGCTTCGCATAAAAAATACATTATATAATTATAATTCGTTGAGAAAAATTGTAGATATTCGGAGTGTTACAAATAATGTATGCAAACGGAAGTGTTTTTCAAGATTAATACCTATTTACTTATCTTATAGATATTCGCTCAATTTTTAATGTAAAATTTAGATTAATAAAGAAATAAAAATTTTCAATAAATAATTGATTCTAAGTAATAATAACATTATAATAGACAAATGGCTTTCGCGATGATGATTTTATGAATTTTATACAAAACATTGATATCTACTTATCTTTTGTCACTATCCCTATTTTCATCTATTTATTCAAGTGATAAAAATATTACTGATTAATATAATATAATTCGGATAGTTCATTAAGTAAATTCATTTGTTTGTTTTATTTTTTTGAAAAACGTAAAAACATTTTTAAAGTCAACTAACAAATTTAAAATGTCTGGTTTAATATATCAAGGCCATTAGAATCGATTGCATAAGTGATAATTATTATTTTAATAATAAAAGCAGAATCAAAATCTGTTTAGACAAGCAAAAATAGGATACAGATGCAGCGATTAAAAGTCAGACAGACCGTTACGTCAATGATCAAGATAAAATGTTTCTAATAGTCATCACATATGCGTTTTGGTCGGATTATCTAAATAAATTCCAATCCGTATCTAATCAAATTTATTTATTTTTTGCACTAGTCTTATCGTATAATGTTTAAGTTACAAAAAAATCGCTTACTATCTATGACTTCTAGAATATTAACATAAAAAAATTATTTCAACTTCACGTGTAAAACTGTGATAACAAGTTTGATTTAAGTGTCTCGCTCAATTATTTATCTAATGTTTTACCATATAATTTATTTAATTTTTATATTTGTATGACTTTTATCAAGCTAGTTTAAAAAAAAATTTATATTTAAAGAAAAATATTTGATAAAATACATCTTGTGTGTATACAAGGTTCTAAGAATATCTATTAGCAATCAAACATCATTACTTGAGCTGATTATTGATTGGGTGTATGCAATTTATATATATATATTCAGATCGTAAGAGTGAAGTGTATTATGATGGAGCATAAAAATGTTGTTGGAGAAATCTCTTGCTAATCATTTTGCATAAAGATCGAACGTGCATTTCTTAATTGCATTTTCACTAGTGATTGAAAATTAACCATTGGTGGTAATATTTGAACGATAAATCAGAGATCGTATAAGGGATGAAAAAATGACCATTCGCTTCAAATTTCACCGTTCGACAATTCATTTAAATGCTACCATTAAAACCTTATTTTTTCTTTACTATCTTATATTTTCTTATCGGCAGATCTTAAAAAATAATTCGAATGTATTTGATAATATTTTGACTCGTTATAATAATATTTACGAGAATCAGCCAATAACGAGACCAATTTGAACAAGGCAGCGATTGAAAAGAGGATTTTGTGGTGAATAAAAATGATTAAAGTGTAAAATTTGTTTCTGTTTCATAGCGGTAAGTTCGGTCTTTGGCTGGACGGCGATCTGTATCAGGGCAGGACCCAGTCGTGCAGCACGTACGGTAATGAGCCCCTCGCGCCACACGAAGACTTCGTCGTGAAGACATTGGAGTGCTGGGCGTTTATATAGGACACGGCTTCGTTCCAGCAACCATCAGTCACGACGTTACCGCAGCCCAATTTGACCTGAAGGGGCCTTTGCGTTTGAACATACCGACGGTCCCGACCGATTCGAGCGAATTGCCGTTGTCATGAATTTACCAGGAGAGAAAATGGAGGAAGACTAAAATCGTCGTTGCGGCGCCGCGAGCGCGTGGTTAATTACTGCTGAGACTCGAGAGCTTGGCAAATGAATTTTAATTCAAAAACTAAAACAATCCAAAGCTTACACGCGAGCTGATACTGTTTGAGCAACGAGTTCATGTGAAAGCATTACGTACACCCTGTTTTTTGTGCTTCTCTTGTCGGCAGGAGTGTGGGTCACGGGGGTTTTGTATGTAAGAGCGCACTGAGGAAGAAAATGTATAACGCATGATGTAGGTTCAATAAATAATAATGATGCTGATGATACTCTAAAATCGCCTCGCGGAGTGATGCCTCGACTCATAGACTTCTTTTTTCCAAATATTGATTATTTGTTAATTTTTGAAACCTTTTTTAAATTTAGGATATTTATTTTATTATATTATTTTATATACATTTATTGCGTTACTGTGAAAAATGCTTTGTCCCGGCCTGTGGTGACGTTGGTTCATTATAATGATATTATTGTTATTAAGATTGATTATAATGATTGTGATGGTGGTGATGGTTATGATGGAACCATCATTTCCAACCATTGGGAGGAAAGGAGGCTTTCTTCTTGCGATTATTTTTTACCTAAATATGATTGTTCTTTTGATTGGTAAATAGTGAAATAAATAAAGAAACACAAGCGCGAAACACAAAGAATTTAAAAAGTTTAATATCAAACGTTTAGGACCTCGGATGCAAACATCATTGTGATGTATGGAGTTAATCAAATTTTACGAGGCGGATAAGAATTATTAAAAGAAATTGGCCGGGAAGTACGCTCTGTACGCTTTTGAGACATGCAGAAAAAACGCAAAACTAACCGTTTGTTAATGTGTAGATATGTAGATAGTAAATGTAAATATATACATATATAATAATATTACAACCATGTTACAGTGATTAATTCTGAGCGCCATGCATATGGGTATAAAACATTGTTTACATCTACAAAAACAGTAAAAATTAAACGTACATGAAAAACATTCACACATGCGCAAACACGTAAATAATTATATGTATGCGTTCAAAGCACTAATGTTCGTGCATTTGACCACAGTGTAAAATCTGAAAAAGAAAATCAAGTTGTCTTATCATTAATTCAAAGCGTTTATTATTGAAAAATGATTTCGCAATCAAAATGGTAATGCAATTAAAGTAATTATAATTTCCATTTTATTATTTTTAAATTACCACTACTTCACTTGAACTTCAGCAAACAGCTGTTTCTTGAATAATATTGTAATTATTACGTTTCATTCTATTTGAAGTATATACGTATATACTGTCGACTTTTACTGACTTTGAAAAGCAATTTGTGCCCTAACATCGGGACTCGCGGGTATATTGTTAGTACTATACTTTAACAAAATCACCGAAAAACTATCATAAAACTGATTGTAAATCATTGCGTGAATCGCTCAGACAAAATGTGACACTCATTTGAGAAAACAATTAATTTAAAACACGTTAGAAAGCTTAATATAAGTAAAATTTTATTAAAATAGTGCTATTCAATATTTTCCTTTTTTTCCTAAAAAAAAAAGTATATTCTAAACAAAACCGTACAATTATAAAAGAATAATTATCAATGGCGGAACGTATATAAACAAAATCAATTGTATTCGAGAAAATGCTGATTGTATGATATTGACTTTCTTTACTTAATCAAAGCGTTTTACTTGCATGTAGAGACTCGTATTCTACGTATGGCCGTACATTAGTCTTCAAGTAAATGGATCGTTGCGCTAATTCCAATTGGCCCAGTAAGAACATATCCTCGCTAAATTTATAATCGTAATGCGAATAGCTTTTTTGACATAAGAACTTTTAATCTTGGGACTCTTTGATGAGTTAAACGATTCTTAAATTTTTCGAAGCGATTTTTCTAAATGAGCGCAAAAAACATTTTAAATAAAAAAAATTAATTAAATTCATGATTAAAATACGCACATGACGATAAATCACGTGTAATCTTATGAGATATATATATATATATTGTAGTCGGTAAAGTTTGAACATAAAAAAAACATGTTGTAAGAGATATTAACGACGAACTTCATTTAATCGTGAGAAAACACAGCGTATGATAGATGACAATTTAATAAATTGAATAAATATAATAGATTTGAAAAAAGAGAAAAACTCTTTCAATATATGTCATAGACTCGTGCACAGTCAAGGTTTTAACAGCGACTTTTATTTGAATTATAAAAATAAACTAGACCGTTTTTGTAATAGCGAATTCGGCTGCTTGCTAGTCATAGTATGGATGAACATGCGTCGTGGCACATAAATAAAAATTGATACAATTAATTTTGTCTAGAAGCGAATGCTTAGATGATCTAGACATGATCTTGTGATACTAAGCTGCTCCCCGATGCTTTATCGTGCTGCTTTTGAATCTTTTGAAAATCGGAGAACAGGTAAAAGAAACGCGTATTCGTGACTTGAAATAGCCAGCCTGTATATTATATATTAAAGTCTATGTAATAAGTTATTTCATATTTTCCAAAGAAAAGAACATCTTTTTAAAAAAACTCTTTCGAGAGGTTTTATAAAATTGGCGTACAATGCAGCGTTTCTATAATGATCTGGGAGCACGTATATACTTGCATCGTAAAACTTCACGAGATAAAAATAAAAAAATTACAAAAAAAAAAACATAATATCGTGTTACTGCCTCTAAGCTCTGTACACTGTAGCTCATATAATGTGAATCGACTATAAATATACGGTTCAGTCTCTGAATCGACTAAAATTATAGAAATATTCACTAATACTTAATGCCTGAATGTGTGAGTTATATTTGAATTATATTTGAAAATTATTGTCACGTTAAAAAAATAAACACAAATTCTTACACAATACAAATTTAAAGCAATTTTTTGTGCCATTAATAAAGTCAATATTTAAAAAGAAATAAAATACTATACTATGATTTCATTCATTTTTAAAAGAAAAACAATATGATAAAGTTTTAAATCAATTATTGTTCAACGATAAAAATAATCCAAAATTTTGATGATTATATTTTGAAATAGATTATTATCAAGTACCCCAATTTTATAAAATAATACATATTAGAACATAAAAAATATTTGATATAAGTTTCAAATAAAAGTATTTTAAACCATAGCAATTTAAAAATGAAAATTAAATATTTTTATCCTTAAAGTAGTTATTATTAAATAATTGAATTACAATAAATTATCGGAAAATTTTCTTTATTAATACACATTTAAGAAAAAAAGATGAATAAGTTATAAAAGATATTAAAATCACATTTTAAATGATATTATTGATTTTATTTGCAGGACAATAATTTAAATAGAATACGAGCGTAACTCATTGCATTCAAACTCCAATTAGAGAACTTGAAGCCAGATCACTAAGATCCATGAAAAATAGTGTTCCATTGATTCATAGTTTCGTTTTTTATGAAATTAGATAGAGAGAGTTTGGTTAATTTGGATTAAGCAAATAATCTGCTATTAATATATTCGCTTTACAAATTCATAGTTGAATTAATGTTTAAAGATTGGTTTTTTTTTTTTTTTAAAGAAAATTAAAAATATTGCGGAAATTAAATGTAAAGCATGAACTGAAAGATATGCATATCTGTTAAGAATCCTATAATAAAGTTATTGGATTGATGGACAACGATTAATGTTTAATCAATGTAATGTTAATGTTCGATGTTACTGAGGTGCTAAAAAAAGAAAGGGTATATAGTATTAATTAAAAAATTTTTAAAATAATTTTATGTCATTGATCTTTGAAAGAAATATAATCAAAAATTAAATTTTAGTTTCTTATTCTCAATGCTAGACCACGAAAGAAATGGCAAGTGATAAAAAATGAAGTTTACAGGTGATGCTGATATTGTCAATGTTATGATCGAAGTAATGTATGTTATTGAGTAGATATTTATTGTTAATGCGAATAAATTGATGTTTATATTACTCACAAATGATGAAATTAAGTAAAAGTTACTTGTTCTTTATACAAGGCATAGTTTACTTAGTTGTAAAATGTATGAGTTTTTAAATAATTATAATTTAAATAAGTCAACAAAAAGGGTAAAATTTAGTAAAAAATGAGAATTATTTCTAATGAAAAGATAGAAAAAAATTTTTCGACGGTGTAGTTGGAGCCCGCATAGTTAAATCACAGCGAAGAGAATCTCTCGTACATTGTCAATTAGATTCAGACTGACTGCAGGGATTGAACACGCATAAAATGATACACTCGATGTTTCGGTGTTTTAGGTATATAGTCGTTTTGTCTTGTTGTATCTGAGTGTAGTAAACAATTCGATACACACAACACACACGAGCAAATACTCTAGTACTGCATATTTTATTATACATTTTTATGTATATGAAAATTAGGAATAAAAAAAATATACATTCGCAACATAATAAATCCTAAATGATCTACGATTAGACTCTCCAACTTATTTAGTAGAAGGATGGAAAAAGTCGGATATCTCGTCAAGTATATAATCAACAATCATCCCTTACATAAATTAAGTCAAAATTCTTGCGGAAGTGGACTATTTATGTAACTTGTAGATTGTTGGCTAAAGTCTCTGTTCATTCAATAAAAATTATTAAATATCAGTAGTTCCGGCAAATTATAGTTAAAAGGAATAAAACCAAACCTTGAAAAAAAGATCACATAAAATAATATTTACAATTTTTTTAAGCTGAGAAAAATTCAAAAAATTTTAATGCTATTCGGTGGCAGTCAAACTATAGTTGTTTGATGGTGGACAATGTCAATGCAGAAAACTGCTCTAATAACGCATGATATTGTATTAATCTTGTATCATTAAATTTTACATTTTTTGTACAAATCCGTAAAAAATTTTGGTATATTTTACATTAACTAATAATTTTTAATGTTTTGCGCGAAAGAATATTTTTTATCTGAAATTCGAATAATTTTTATTTATTTCCTCAGAAGCCATAGTACTAACATTCAAAAGATATAAACATTATTTGATAGTACTGTGTACCTATACAAATAATATTTCATGAATACAATATATACATATAACCATTTTCTATTTAACATAAAATAACTTATTGAATTTCTCTTGTATATACAATGTAAAATAAATTATAAAAGATATTAAAATTGAATACCTTCAGCAGTGTTTATTAACTTAGGCTCATAAAACGTAAGTAATTATTTAATCATTCATTTCTTGAATTAACATTATTTCTCAATTAAAATTGATGAGTATTTCAAATATTATTTATCCATACGACCCTGACATATACAAAGCAATGAATTAAAAAAGAATCACAAAGAGAGCTTGTTAAAACAGAGAGTGGCTCAAACATGCGCACATTACGGTATGCGTGCATTGCGTAACTTTGAAATCGCAATCTAGAATCTTAATAAATCGAAAATAAGATACTGAAATTTTTACAGTTTATCGGAATCTTTACATATCATTTGACAATAAAAATAAGGATCGCTAATATTGGCAAAAACGGTCGTCCGTAATTTTACATTGCTTGATCGTGGCGTTTGCACTCAAGATAAGACAAATCTAAATGCACGGATTTCATTTACCAGATCGTGTGTGAGAGCCGCTTTCACCAACTTGATTATAATATGCCACGAGAACATCTTCTCTGGACCAATAAAAAGAATTTTACACTTCTATAAAAAAAAGAAACGAACAAACAACTCTACTTTGACTAAAATTAAAAAAAGAACGCCACTCTTGTAGTAGCGCACATTTCTCTACCTCTGGACATTAAAACGCACTCTCGCAATAGAGAAAAAACTTATAAAAAAAGAGAAACACTATTTGTGTAAGTGTTAGACTAATGATATAGAATTATTGCGTATTGTTATTTTAAAGTAAATATATATAAGTTTGAGAGCGTTGCGGCGAGGAAGTTTGCAGCGTGTATTGTCTCGAATCTACGTAAAGAATGTCATTATATATAAACATATATACATGTATAAATATGTTTGAGAAAATCGTTAATTTTTTTAAAAAAAAACACGAAATAGTTATACTAGAATAAATGTTGATACGTCGTTGGAATATAATTTTTAATGCTTTTCTCATAAGTGATGATACACAAGGAAAATTTGAATAAAATACTAATATGTTTAATTCATGATTATTTAGTTTTTTAAATTAAATTGATACGAGTTTAAATAGTTTACACTTAATAATTTAATAGTTATGATACTTTTATTGTTTTAACATTTGTAAAGAAAAGCAGCAATATCAAATTAAGTAATAATTCGCCGCCTCTTTCGCTGAAATTTTATCTATAATTATACAATTCAATTTACTTATCACGAATGAAGTAGAAAAGTATTAAAATATCCAACGTCGTATGAGTACCTTTATCAGTACAAGACAAAGCTGTACTATTGACCTGGATACGAGAACGCTAACGCGTCTTGATGCCCATTCAATAGAATCTAGACGTTTAAAAAAATCTTCAATGTAAGCCAGTTTTAACATCTATTCAACTCTGCGTCGTAGTAATTGAATTTCCATTAATTTCAAAAATCTTTTTCAGGGAGCATTTCTCTGGACAATAAACAAAATAAAATAAAAGTAAATATATTACCTATATATTGTTTACAAATCATATATTTAAAAATCTATTCTTTAAAAAAATTGTAAATCAAATAAAATTATTTAAAGTTTTAGTGAATTGTAGAAGATATTCGATCGACTTTCGAAACGTTAAAGAAATATTAATAAAATGTACAGATTGTGATAAAAGAATTCTTGAGAATATATATAGATATACATACATGCATATATACGTGTATAAGATATATATATAATATTATATATATATATATATGTATATTTAGATATTTGAAGATGTGTAAAGTGCAAAATATATAGGTAGATGAAAAAATGAAGCGCGGAAGGGAGTTCGGAGGGAAGAAAAATATATTATTCCGGCTGTTTAGAAAGTCGATTTAAACCAATAATTGTACACAAAGAATATTCCAAATTAGATTTTTCAAAAAAATAATCACACCTTTGCATAACTTGGGAGAATAGAATAGTATTTTATTCGTGATAAGCCCAAATAAAGCGTTTGTTAATGAACCGCAGCGCTATGATATTGATAAGATTCGAGTTTTATGGATGGAAGTAAAACAATTTTGTGTACAAAAAATAAAAAATCAAGTGTATGTATGAATGTACACAAACGCATGTATATGATTAAATAGTTAAATGCATGTGCGTACGTGCATGGTACACGTTTTTACATATATGCGTATACAGGTGTATTTATATGTATATGTATACGTATTTATAAATATATATATGTATACGCGTGTGTGTATACATATAATAACAATATAAATTGGTAGGCATAAGTAGAACAAAATATACTGGATATGTGTATTGCATTGGCGTGTGCAAGCACGAGAGAAAAATAAAATAAGGGACTTGCAAGCAACTGTCTAAAAACGTAATAATATTATACGTACCTTAAAGATTAAAATGTTCTTGTACACAGAGCAACATATTTATTAGAAAGGTGAAATACAAGGATAAAAATGGAAAACATGTGCTGTGAAAACTGTTCTCTAGAAAGGTGTTAAAACCATATGCGTTCTTTGCCAATTTTATGCGCTAGAACACGTACAAGTGTTTTTATTTTAAAAAATACAGACAAAAAGAACAGTCAATATATCGAATATATTCGTCTAAAATATTCAAGAGTTGTTACACACACGCTTATAGAGAGACAAAATTGTTGATTATTGACCAAGTGCAGTCAGGAGAGAGATACAGATAAATATATAAAACAGATTTTAATAAATGGAATATAGAGGTGATAAAAAACAGGAACGGAAAGAGTTTAGTAATGAGATTTATTCAAATACAGATACGATATCCTATTCTATGAAATGGTTATATTTGAAAAAACGGGCAATGATGTTCGTTCTCTACATATGTACTGTATATGAAACGAAGAAAAAAAAAATATATATATATATATATACACGCATAATATATATAAAACTATGTTATATTTTAAGTGTTTTTAATTATGTTAATTTTAAATTGTTATATTTTTTGACCTTATTTAATTTTTAATCAGCAAAAAATTATTTAGTTGTTTTTTATTTATAATTTGCTTAATTTTTATATGCTGCGATAACTAAATGTGGCTTTATTTATTATTAATTCATAACTTTATTTTTTAATTGAATTGAACGGGACTTCTTTATGTAAAAATATTATTTATTTCGATTTTTTCATATATAGCATCGTTGGACTACAGTTGTGTTTTGAAGTGATAGAAAGGTAGTACGTGTATAAAATGCAGAAAACTTTTATTTCCTATTTTTCTTAAATTTGAATGTTTGACTATGTAATTTTGAAAGCTTACGAGTAAATTATTTAATTTTTTTTATCGAAATATTGACTTATTCTCTTTAATACCGATATATCCATTAAATTCAGATTAATAACAAGCAATTGTTGACGAAAACTTTTCATGATTTATGTTAAAAATGAATCTCTAAATCCATAAAGTTAATAATTACATTGAAATTCTTAAATTATTACCTGTTTCGCTTTTTTATAGCGAATTTAATAAATTTATAATTATAAGTTCCTTTATAAAAGGAAGTGTTTTATTATACTAAGTTTATCTTATTTTTATTACTAATTAAGTGATAATACAGTATTGAACTATATATTTAATTTTAAAATAATGATAAATATTGAGATATATATATAGAAAGATTTTTAATTTCTTTCTTAAGCTATAAATTAAGATTAAATTTTTAAATTATTTTTTCCTTAAAAAATTACATCTTTTATCTACGTCAGTATTTTCGCTTCGACAATCTTATTTTCAATATTTGATAATATTTTAAAATATAAAATCTTTAATTGATAATTAGTTTTTAATTTTTCTAAATAAAACTACATTTTTTATCGATTCGATTATTTAGTAGACTTAAAATTATCATAAATTATCTATCTATCTACAAAAATTATATTTTAAACTGTATATACGTTTATTCTTTTATTTTAATTTTGATATGGATAATAATAATAATAAATTTTTTAAAACTTACACTACATAACTTACTAATTTCTTAAAGGTAAGTATTTTTTAAGATTAAAAAATTTTACTTTAGAATATTTGTTATTTTAAGTTATAAATTAATGTTCATAAAAAACAAAATTTTCTTTGATACCTTTTTCGGGATAATCTAACGCGGCACAACCAAGAGCGTAAGTGAGAAATATAATCGTGCACGCATAGAATGAATTGGTGTGCACTAGAGTTGTTCGGGGTGTCATTGTTGAATTTGACATGTTAGAGAAGGAGAGATAGATTTCGACTTATTAATTTTTCTTTATCGTGGGTAAATCTACTCATCGCACCATAAGCAGTAAGAATCAAAGTTACTTTTTACCTAGTACTTTTAAATACATTTTGTGGTCAATTAATTTTAAACTTCCATTAAATTACTATTCATAGATAAGAAAAATTGTGACTTGAAACTATTATTTTAATAAAATGAATCACTTATAAGTAAATACATACCTGTACTCTATTCACAAATTAACGAAAATATTAACCTATACGAATATTGAAAATTAAAATTAATATCTTTCTACAATTATTTATGAATTAACGTTATTGTGAGACGTAAAACATTTGAAAGAAAGTTTCACTTTACAATGTACTGAAATGTTTCAGTGTTGTTGTTCCTCAGTATAGAAGGATTACATTCGATTAATGTTAGACGAGTTAGAGTCAACCCCTTACTATTGCGTCGAATACGTTCGTCACATGCGTCTTGAGAACAAAACAGAAAACTGTTACCCTTTTATCAGCGAGTATTTTCATTTTTGATTGCTCAACTGTACACTATACTAGATAGAATTCATAGAAAAGACTGTATTCGTAAATAAAATGGAAAGTATAAATTCACAAAAATACAAGCTTAACTATATACTATATAAAAACAATGAGTTAAATGATAATAGCAACGTGGAACTAAGTTCAATTGACCCTTACATTTTTCGAGCGTTCTGTAGAGGATAAAGTGAACGTGCTTTCAAGATCAATGTTTCACCTCTTTATAATAGAAATATCCTGAGCTTTTTCCAATTGTAACGTCTGCGATGAGTACTTGAAATGAATACTTTCCACTCTGGAAATAGGTTTCGTTGTACGAACAAGTGTTTTTAATAATAATATATGAAATTACATTTGCATATGTGCAAAAACTTTCGGTTCGGTTGATCTCTTATTGCATCACATGTATGTAGAAGCAGGGCTTTGAATAACGCCGATCCAGTGATTCGAACTCGCAAAGATTTAAAAAACCGTTCTGCTGTATTCATTAATATATGCAAAAATGAAATAGCACCATGTTATGGCGTGAAAATTAAAAAATTAAAAGTTATGAACAACACACTAGTTAATACATAAATATAATATCATTTTATCGGAACTATGAATTAATATTGAAAATATAATTAACATATCTTAATATAAAAATAATGCAGAAAAAAATCCAATTAAAAATTTTTGCTTTTCATAAGATTCACAATTTTATTTATCATTGTTGGTTATTTAATAAATTTTCTTTATTTATTATGAGCGAGTAAAGTTTCGCACACAATAAAAGTCAGAATATTTAATGAATTTTTTAAGAAATGCAAAAGGTAAATTGAACACGTTGACGTGTGCCTGGAAATTTATTAATTAAATTTTTCGCCTAAATAATTCATCCAATTGAATTGCCTTGTACCTAACTGTATCGTATGGATTAATGCAGATACAATCATTCGCTTATGGAATAGTGGATCATCCCTCAGGTAGACTAAAGTAGACTTGGTAACATCAATATACACATATTAATACAGCTTTGGGGAAGCACGTCATTGAATGGTGCAGTCCGATTAGTGCGCCAGTGCTTCTCCAAAGCGAATAAAAAAGGGGATATAAACTGCCTCCAGCAACAGACTGATACACTTTACCCTAAAAGCTTTTATTCTCAAAACTCACTCTCATCTTCGCAGCAAGAAAGAATTCTATCAAATAGTCGAGTCCCGATCAAGTCAGACTTTTCTTCCTTCGTCTGGAAAGTTGCTTTTATTAAAGTGCCGAATTCGCCATCGACATTCTCCTATTAATTGCACAGACGACAAGAATACCGACACGGGGATTGCGGGTAAGGAAGAAGTCTCCTCCCTCCAACATCCTAGCGATCGCACTAATGTTTTTTAAAATATGTAAATATTAAAATAAGTGAGAACAAGTCAATTTTATCTTTGATAAAACTCCTCGTTAATTCAGTAACATATTTCAAATACTTATTTATTAAAAAGAACAACAAACAGTTATATAAATAATGTTTCATTGCGGATTTTTAATATAGAGAGACGTAATTTAAAACAGTCTAATAAATAATTGCAAAATATTGACCAAAAGTACAATATACAAAAAATTTGTAAGCCAATACAAAATTATAATTCTTTAATGGAGTGTAATATCAAAACGCTTATAAATTTTAACAATAAATTAATATTAATAGTAAAAAGTAGATTATAAAGTCTACATTTATTATTTATTTTAATTAATATCGAAGTTGTTAAAAAAACATATATTAGAAACATGCAGTTCCACAGATGGTACAAAATATGCAACGGAAGAAGGTTTATGGAATATACTACATTGAGTTTAAAATATGAATCGAATATTTACAAATTACATTTATAAGGTTCATAAATTGTCTTACAAAAGACAACGATTTAAAAAAAATTTGTTTCTAAACAAGTGATTAATGTAAATAAAAAGGTGTTTCACTTATGTAAAAAATAAGCACTATGAATCTTCTATAATTATTTATGAATAATATGTTGTAAGTAAATTAACTATAAATGGTCCAGAATACTGAGCTTACACTGTTGTATTTTGTCGTTGAATCTAACATTCGTAAATTTTTAGTTTGAATGAAATGTATGTACTAAGAGTATATTTGCATACACTCACCGATGGTAAATGTTATAAATTATCTCTTTCATCTGCTAATATATCAAATAATAATCTCATTGAAGATTAAGCAACGATAGCCAAATTTGTAGCATACGATACAAATCTAAGATTGTACGTGTGGAATATGAGGACTAAGCTATATGCGCGTCCCAACGTAAACCGACAATGTATTGATTACATACAGTGCCTCAAAAAAATTTTAACTCTGCTATATTATCTATTAAGAAAAAAAAACTTTTATTATTACGCGGCTTATTAAAATACAAAATATTAACGTCGATTAGATATAAAAAGAATAAAATTTCACATTTTAATAATAAATACAGCGATAATTAATAATGCATTTAGTACATATACCAGTAAATTTTAGCAGTTTTCCAGGACTGCT
Source organism: Platyscapa corneri (assembly GCA_018907185.1). Lineage (NCBI taxonomy): Eukaryota > Metazoa > Arthropoda > Insecta > Hymenoptera > Agaonidae > Platyscapa > Platyscapa corneri. The sequence goes on from JACCHW010000004.1 coordinate 3,254,223, forward strand.
AAACAATAATAATATAAACTGGATTCATTAAAAATAAACAATATATTTAACAGGTAAGTTAATAATTAAAACGTTATTTTGATCCGTCGCAGAGAAACTTTTAATAATATTTTTTTGGAACTGTGTTGATAAAACGATCATAGTCATTTTGAAATAAAATCTTCTAAGAGAATGTATTAGACTTTAATATTGTGAAAATAAAAAACAGAGAGTTATAAATGATGTACGAAAAATGTAGAGAGGTGAAAAAAGAGATAGAAGAAGTCACGCGTGAAGATAGAGAAAGTAATGATGGTTTTATGTTTGTGTTTACGTTTAGGTTTGTGAACGAAAGACAGACATGGGGAAGTGTGAAAGGAAGAAGTCACGCGTGAAGATAGAGAGAAATGTATAAAACTAAAAAATAAGAAACAAAGATAAGTAAGTAAATAGATAAATGGGAGATAAACTCTTACACAATAAGAACTGTTAGCGGGCCGCATGGTTTTCCAACCTTTATTACATTATCTATGTAGAATGAGTTTAGTCATTCTTTTTTTATTGAGTCGTGTCCTTTTTAAATTATAAATATATCTGACATTATTCTCATTATTTTATTACTCGTTATTTATTCTATAAATATTCAATAAATAAAAATGTCAACGGTAATCTTTTAATGCTTGCAATTTACAAAATCTTATTGAAGATTATATGTATTATATTACACGTACCAAAAATCAATGCGTTTTTATTACCTGTTTACAATTATATCACTAAAAAAAAAAAAAATAAAAATAAATTGAATTTCATACAATTACTTGAAATTGAAATAAAAAATAAAAAATAAATAAATGTAAAGGCATAAGTGAAAAAATGAAAATTAACTGAAAACCAGAAGCGCAGTGGCGACTCAACAATAATTTATGGTTCGGGTGACCAGACCCGTTCCTGCCCTAGTAATTTCAGTCTCGAGATTTACAACCAGACCTGGAAAAGCCTTATTTTCCAAACTGCGAAAGAGCATGGATAGAGAATGGAAAGGGGCGGACAGCTTCACCTTTCCGGAGGATTTGCTTGTGTCTACAGAACGAATCAATCTCCGGTATACTCGCCTCAAATAATTTTGGAGAAGTTTAAAAAAACTTCATATTTTTATTCTGCGTGTTTTATTTTACTGCTCATACTTCTACATAGATTCTTATATTTTTTGTTAATTTATAATATAATAAAAATATATTTTAAAAAATACGAAATGGTAAATAAATTTATTAATAATAATAATGTAAATTTTTATATTCGGTGGTACTTAATTTACTTGGAGTAACAGATACACTTTGCATTAATCAACACTCGTTTATTTGCTGTATACAGTCACTCGGAAAGGGAAACGCGATGACTTATATTAAGTTTTAGTCTTGTGCTCAATGCTCCTAATTACTGTTGTAACTTGTGTTACATCCCATTGCTAAAAGCAAGTAAAACCACATGCTTTCTCTAATCTTGGACACTCTTTTGATGTTGATCGATCAACCTAGTTTCCTTCGACCATCACAATTTCGCCATACTCGTACCCCTATTGCTGGTTTATTTGCGAATCGATCAAGCCTTCTCCTTTAAAGGCCTATAGATAATTGCCGGCTTGTTAGTTTTCCAATGCCTATTCTAATCAACGATTGTTGGGGTTCATTCTTTCGATAGATTTCTGTGAGTTCGTTACTTTAGGAAGGCGATGCTTTGTTTACCGTTTCAACTTCCTGTAGTGTCGATGAGAATGATAGTTAGGGTGAAAACGACTAAATCCATATTATGGTCTTAACAGACTTTTATTTATATCTTCTTCGTATGATGAGTTCATCTCTTTTCGATGGTTGTTCTCAGTTGATCTGCCGTACGTCCTAACATTATTTCTACAATATTCACTCTGTGAAAACTAGTAATAGAATAATATAATAATAATAATAATAATAATACATTCTTAACGACGAAATATATCATATAACGTTGTAATGATTATTTTAAATTATACTGCACCGATTGTTTAAAAATATGTCCTCGTGTTTGTTTAAACTTGGGTTGTGCTACTATTTCTACATATATTCGTTATGAATGTTAAATAACAGGCAACAAGATTATATATATTATTTTATCATTATAGAGTAAATACTGTTTTATGAAATATAATAATAAAAATATAATATTATCACGGTATATGGCAAATTCACCATAAACAGTTTAATACATTTTGTTAACAGCAATAAATTATTTTTAGAAAAATGACAATTTTGTTCGAGAGTTTAAAGTGCACGAAATTGTGCTATCCTAGCGCTAAATATTAATTTAAAAAACTGCAAGAAAAAATGTGAAAAAAAAAACAATGTACTTTAGTACAAATTAAAATTGTTAATGTAAGAGGAGAAGCTTGTGGTAAGAAGCAAAAAACGGAAGTGTGGCGACCGGCCAGACCACGATTTATGGCTCGAGTGATTCGACATCCTGTGAAGCTCGAAGCGAGAAAGCATAGGGGAAAGAGAAAGAATTTCCGTTGTCTAAACGTTTTACCGAGGATTGAGAACTAACAGACTAGTAAAAATCGAACAGCATAAAAACGTATCGAAAGATTTTAAAACTAAAGTTATTCGGCTAAAATTGATTGTGTAATTGGTTTCAATTTCTCTTACCACCTTGTTTTAATTATCAAAATTTATCAAAAGAATTAATGCTCGTACATTCAAAAGAAGACTTTTTTTAAAGGGGATTATTTTACCTACACACAAGGACCTTTGTTATACATCGAAAATATTTAACATGATTGGGCTGCGACGAAAAATTCTAGTCATTTTTGCCAGTATAAACTGTGAGGGATTTCGAATTAGATTTAAGAACGATTCGTTGTTATGGAATTGGGACTCGCGACTGCGCGAGAAGTATCCACGAAAATTGATATGAATAATCTTTAACTGAGGAGAGTCTATTATAAGAAATAACGCAGGAGAGCTTCAAAAGCAACGGCAAGTTATATAAGTATTCACGACTTGAAATCACTCCTGTATAAAATTTTTCTACCAGTTGTATTTCAATATCTATTACAAAAGTTGCAGTCTAATGATTTAAGAATCGTTTATTACCCCGACCATTTTCGCGTATATAGTTGTTATCTCGGCGATAAGATTATATTTGATGAAGTAGTTACAGGTTGGAAAAACTAGTTAATTTACTAGTAATAGAAAAACTAATTAACTAGTCTGTGATATTTTCTGATAACTATCAATGCAGCGCATTCACATATTTTTTGGTCGCGCATTATTAAGGTGGTGATATTATATTTCTCTCGGATGAAGACATTTTGATGGCATGCGTTACAAAATAAATCAATACTGAATTTAACGTTTCAGATTTAAGAAAATGTTCATACAGTCATTTTTATTCTTTTTATTTCTACCAAAATAAAAACATTTATCAAAAAATGAAAGATAATGTTGAATTTATAAAATTAATTATCTGTATTTTAACTTAATCATACTTATGAATCATTATTTCATGAATTAGTTTAGAAAATACTTTAGATTATAAATAAGTATAGAAAGAAAATTCGATAATCAAAATTTTCTCTGAAATATACTACGATTTATTAAGCAGATTAGAAATAATAAAACACTCCAAATAAAAAGATTAAAACAGAAATAACATATTATTTGTTTATTTTATATCAGAATTTTATATCTATATATAAAATATAAAAAAAAAAATTATTTTTGCAATGATTTGAATATAACCCTTTATTGATTATCAGTAATTATATAATTTTTTAAATACTTACTCGTTTGTTAATTAAAAAGTTTTCCCTTCTGAAATGACTTCTTAACTATCCTTTAATATATCAGGAAAAAACTAAAATGTTTATAAAATTAGACATATACAGATTGTTTCTTTATTGAACAATATATAATAAATATATAATTAAATAAATATAATACATTTTAATATATTACTATATACAATTTACATTCTTAATATTATGTGGTATTTCAGGTATTTCGAATTTGAATATATTTCTTTATGTTTCCCTTCTCTTCTACAAAAATAAACTATTTGCATATCCTTCTATCTTACTTTTTCTACTCCAATGCTCCAATAAATACTACACATATCATTGATATTTTTCAGTTTACCTCTAACAACTCCCATCCAATTTTATTCTTTAATTTTTATTTTGTTTACATTTTTCCATACAATGTTTTATCCTTTCTTTTCATTTTCTCTTTAAATCTGTATGTATTTTCTTCATTACTTTTCCGAAATATAATTCTTCTGGATTCGTTTCTTATTCTAGAATACAGATATCTTTTTCCATTTTAAAAATTTCTACTTTTGTAGTTTCAGCTATACATTTTTCTAAGAACGTATACATACTTCTCTTTTGTTTTGTCTATTACTATTCCATTGGTTTTATTTGCGTCTCTTCAAACTTTCTTGAAATTTTTTTATATGTTGATTTTTTATCTTCTTTACTCTTCTCTAAAATTTTTTCCTCTAGTATGCTTATTTCCAGTATTGGTATCATCATTCAATATTTCCCCGAAAATTACAAAGCTCATTATTTTATAAGTATATACATATATATATATATTAATATTAAAAACATTTAATAATTAATTTTTATCATATCATATTTCTTAAGCTTATTTGTAAATTAAATTTTTTGAATATTACTATTTTTATCAAATTATTTTAAAATAAATTGTTGTATCGAAAATCAAAATATACTATAAAAGTAACAGAATTTTATTTTAGATTGATTGTTGTAAAAGATAATCTATAAGAAGACTAATACAATTTAAACATTTTTATTATTGTAGCACCTGATTCAAATGGATATAGATAAACGACAATAAGCTTATAATATATCATGAAATTCATTAATCAAGAAATGAATCGTAAGACTTTTAAAATACAAGTAAAGTATAATTTATTTCAATTAATACAGATACTTGATATTCGTTTATTTAATAAAACATAAGTTATGGGTATCATTAATGCAATATAAAAGATGTCAAACTATATATATTTTTGAATTTTCTTATATTGAATCAATCAGAAATTAGAATTATATTTTATTTTTTAAATACAAATAAAAAGGCTCTATCGACAAAAAATCAAGCATGCGATAATATACAGAAATTCTCGATCTGAACATGTTGATTACAATTATTTTTTCATATTTGAGAGTATGTTATGTGTTATATGATACCCTTCGAATAAATTTTACCAAAATTAGAGTTAATGGATAGCGAAATTTTACGAAATAATGTACAAATAAAATAAATTTTAAGACAAATATTATGTATTAAATATATTATTTATTTATAAATGTTTATTAATTTATATTTATAAATAAAAGCGGACACAGAATTTATACTTTTTTATATTTTTTGAATACAGTTATTATAGAAATTGCTTGTGTATTACAGAAGCTATGTATTTTTATTAATTCTAAATATGCTCAATTAGAATAGTACAGGTGCCCCTGTGGGAAAAAATCTTATAACTAATCTTAAACTTATATAAAATAAAAAAGGAATGCAATGATATGATGATATTAATATTTATTAATTAATTATATGAATTTTACGTTTGCATATTGTATGATAGATGAAATAATTTAGAGAATGTATGAATCCAGTTATGAAAGCATAACTATTTATGTACACATCTGTGAAGCAAAATTTACCAATGCGTCGTTATCATTATATATTATATTTTATTTTTTTTTTTATTTCAAATAATAACTATTTCTTTCGTTTTATCTAGCTTGAAGATTAAAATTTGTTTTAGTTATAATAATTCTATAGTATTACGTGAAATACAACACGCTGTGTATTTTAAAATAGCACATTGTTTAATAAATTTGTAAAAATTATGAAATTAAATTTTATTATTTATAAATTGGAAATATTCTGTTTTATGCAAATTATAATTTGAAATGCGTTCAAATGAATATAAAAATACTCGGGTATACAAGAATATTATTTTTGAATTAATAATTTAATTACGTTTTTCTTTTTCAGATACTTAATGTAACAAAAGATATAATGAAAAAATGTCATACAACCAATCAATAAATGTAAAATTACGTATAGACACATATAAGAGATATGCTTATAATTTGTAGTTAGCTTACATTCATTTTCTTATGTTATTATATTTTCTGGAACTATAGCAAATTTGGGCACTTCTAGATTTAAAATCTAGACGGTAATGTACTTTTGTTACATGTTTTCCTTGTTTTTCTCAGTCATTCTTGTTTTTATAACATCATATAATTAATGTACAGATATTTTGTAAAAAAATAAAATAAAAGTGTACTTAATCTCTTCAACAATAATAAATTATTTTATCGCTATTATGTATTTGTTTATTATTCTATTTACTATTATAGACTCCATTAAAAAAATTTGTGCTCTATTTAAATGCAGTTTTATTATTCATCATAATATATAATCTGTTTAATTTAATGGTAAAATAAAGCCTTCTGTTTATAATTAATTAATTTTCATATATTCTACGTTGTATTATTTATTCAGTTATGCAATTATGAAATGAGAAAATTTAATTACGATCTATGGTTTATTTTCCAATTAAAATGTAATATTATCACTATAATTAAATATAATATAGCTGTATATAATTATAATTTTCAATTATAATGTTTTTCTAGACAAATATTTATTCTTGTATAATTCACTTATTACCATTATACCTACATAAAATTTTGGACTCCAGGACATCAACTTAGATCAGAATAATTTGATAAACTAATTACTTATATTTCTTTTCATATATTGCACGGTATTCTTCGATATTATTCACCAAGTTATCTATAATATTTTCATTGTACTCTAATAGAAACTTTAAAAAATTTGGTCCTATAGAAGAGTTTAAAAAAGATACTCAATTTCTATTTCAGTAATGTTATCAATAAAATCATTGATTTTTTAATAAATAAGATTTCTATAAAAAAATTATCGGCAAATATGCGCATGACTTCAATTCTTTACTAATCAACTTACTAAACAGGTAATAATAATAATAATAATAATAAGCTTGACAATTAACTAATATTTTATTTGACTACCTAAATAATACTATAAAAAATTATAAATAAAAATTAATTAAGATTATAATAATATTTAAAAATAATAAAATAATTTTTAGATATACACTATTTACAATAATATTTTATACGCTTAATGAACTAATATAATTTTGTATACTTATATTAATAAAATGGGATTCTATTGCTAAAATAAATTATATAAACCATCTTTTACGTGGTGGACAATAAATTAGAAATAATTATATAACAACAATAAAATCTGAATTTTTTAACAATTACATTATAGTATGAGTATATAAAAAAAATATATAAAATCAAGTAAAATAAAAAATAGTTTAATTTTATAATTTTGTTTCTCATTATGTATTTTTGTTTGAATAAAATTATACTAATTTCAATAAATGACTAGTGCAATAATAAAAATTTAAATTCGACGAATTTTGGAAAAGACAATAAAAATTTATATCTATATTATTTTTTCTACAATATAAAGTAACGATATATTTATTATTCTGTTTGGTATTTTCATTTAATGTAAAACCTTAGAAATCTATTAATTAGATGTGTAATAAATGACTATAAAAAATATTACAACAATATAGTAAGAAGTTTTCTATCTTTTGCAAAATTGGTTTTATAATGTAGTAGCTTCAAATAAACGAGTCTAATAATAATAATATTTTTATTAATAAATACGACTTAAATCTTCACTAATATGTCGTAAACCATTAGAAAAAGTAATGACTTTTTTTCCAAACATTTATTGTAACAAATTAAATAAAGCCTTAACTATTATTCATTGAAAATATTATTTTTGTAAATTAAGAATTAAGATGTATTAAAATAATTTTAACAAAAAGAATTATCGTACATATTTTGATTTATTAGTAACATTTAATAAATTAAGTATCGACGCTATCAAAATATTATATGCTCTATATGTAATAAATACATATAAAAAATAAAATAAAAAAATCTAGAAGGCACAAATTCTTCGTTTTATTTTCATTTCTCAAAATTTTCGTTAATTTTTCAAATTATTATTGCAAATTACATAATTGTTAAATAGTTTTATACAAATAAATTAATTTAATAAGAATGAGATTCTAAAATTTTTTATAATAGTTTAATCATTTTATAAAAATCATGAAATCTTACAAGAATTATCATAAATAACGGTTTTTATAAAAATCAAATTTTCATCCCATAATTTAATATATAGCATTGCATATTTCCTGTATTATATTTCATTAATGACTAAAATCACAGTTTGATATTAAGTAACACAAATATAAATCTGCGTGTATGGAATTTCAACGTGCCTCGATAAAATTCAATACTTAATCAGCAATATTTGAGCTAATTATTGATTAAATATGATAATCTATTACAGATCAATACAAAAAATTAGGTAAAAAATAACCTAACAGAATATTTGTTTACATAAATTGCACTTATTTAACTAATAGTAATATCAATGAATTCATGTGTTTTTTTAATTCGCTTAAATGTAATACGATTACACAATTTTTAAGCTTCATTTGATGACTAGATTAAGTTAAAGTCACAAATTATTGTTGATGTAAACTGATCAAAATTGATGATCTAGAGTCCTTGTTTAATCGATGCCACTGAAATGAAAAACTTTGACTATTTATTGAAAAATCTGTATTTTGTATGAAAAATAACTATAATATGTTGGCATAATTTACTTTTATTCAATGACTGATTTGTAGGCATACTATCTTAATCTGTATTCATTGTACTTACATCTTTGTCACTGACGCTACAAGCACGAGACTAGAGAATATATTATGTATAATATAACACGTGTAAAGGAATGCAGGCAAAACAAAAAAAATTAATCTTTTACTTAAGACTACAAATAAACAGAGTACACAGTTCATTGGTGTGTACGTCGGGAACAGTGTACTGAAATTACTTTGTATGCTTGAAGTACTTGTGGCTAGTCTGTACAAGTTTATTCAAGAAAAGTAAACCTGAAAAAAGTGTGTCAACGAAACGACCATCAACGCGCTTGCATGAAATTCACATAGACAAGAGAGGCAAGTTTCGTTGCTTTTCCTGGACAATAATGATATTCATTTAAGAGTTCAATTCTTTTTTGGGATTCCTATGCCTCTGAATGGTCTTTTGCCACTGCATGTTATGTTTCAAGCGCATGTGTCGACGTAGATCGGTTCTACGACTGAGCGTTGTGTGACACAAGATGCAGGTCGTCTGGTTGCGGTGCACCTCTAGGTGCTGAGTCAGCGAAGCAAGGTGCTTGTAAACGCTCCCACAGAGACTGCATGAAAAACGCCCCGGACCCTGCATCACCACTTGACCACCAGTTGTATCGCTGACATGCTTCCGTTTCCGTCCCACCACCCCCCCTGAAACACATTGAATACCCACGTGACCGCGTTTTTCCTCATGCGTAATATGTTCCTACTTCCTTCTCTATTAGCCAAAATAATGATTTCTAATTGCACACGCATTATCATACCGCTATACACTACACTTTCTCGTGTGCTATCGATCCTTTCGATTTTTCATGCGTACACTGCCGCCACAGGCCAGTGCTAGTCTACACTTTCATCAGTGGTCCTGACTAAAGTTTTCTCATTCATTGATTTGCGTGTTAAACGGGCAATGTACGTCTGAAAAATAGTAGCACAGTACACACACATTGCAGACTCGACGAAAATAGATGGTTAATCATTGCATTTTGCAATAAATTCTAGGATCAATGCAATAGTAGAACTTCATCGAAAATTCTGATACCGTTTATGTAACGTTAATGCAAACTTCGTTGCGTAAGTAATAATTAAACGAACGATCTATTTTCGTCGATACAGCGTGTCGAACGTTTCGGTACGTGTAAGAATAGTAAGCTTTTTTTTTAATTTTGTCAACTATTCTGATAATTATTCAAATTAGGCACTGCAAAAACTCAATTTGTTTTTATACCTTAATTGACTTCAATCTGATTTAAAGTGTGACAGTTAGATCTCTTAAATACTACTTGAATTATTTTGATATGATTTGTTCTTAGCTTGTTGCGCTTAATAATAAATAAAGTTAATAACACTATTGATAATACGCTGTGATGTCACTGCATTCGTGACATGAGATTCGAAGACTGCAAATTCTATTTTTCTTGATTTAAAGTTCACCGACGACTGAAAAGAATTGTTTAGTTAATGGAAACACTGTTTCAATTCAACCAACAGAAATTTAAGTGTACATCTGCTTCTGTATGTTTGCACATATAAATGTACACAATTTCGTTAAATTGGAATTTTTTCTAAATGAAGACATGAAACAAACATACTTGATACCTAATTTAAAAATTTTAAATAAAAATTTAAAGCTTATAATATTACAGAAGTATTATATTTTATATTCTTCGAATTAATCAGATAATTTAAACTGCTGTGGTTATAAGATAATAATGATTGCATGGGGAAAAAATTTAATTGCTGTAAAGTGATATTTTAAAACTTTATTCACACATATCTTTTACTTACATAGTTTAGTAAGCCAAACGTAAATTTACTTAATTTATTTATAATATTTTTATTCTTAATCAATTATACATACACACGTTTGCACGCTTGCGTGTGGGTGTATGTTTAATTAAAATTATATCGATTTCTTTGTTTACTTAGCAAAATAATAATTGGCAATCTTGTACTTAACGTTATTGTGACTTATGAGGAATGTGCATGTTCATTTTTTTTTATACAAATTAACATAGAAAACACTTTATTTATGGATTTTTTGGTTTATATTTGGTTAGGCGTAAAGCATATGGGCCACGTAAAAATAATTTTTTATAATATATAAATCATACATAAATATATATATAAGCATTTTTTCTTAAATATTCCTATAGGTAAGAAGTAACTAAAATTATTAAATCATACTTTTTGAAAAAAGTATAAGTTTTAACTTCTACTCTTGATTTTTTATCAATGAAATACTAAAAACTACTGAACGAAAAGTACTCAAAAGTACTAAATAATAAATGACTGTTAATAATGAACACTGACTTAGTTTTATTTCAATATAATACACAATCGGAAAAAAAAATTATTATAATCTAAATCATAATTTAAATTGCACTTATTATTTATCTTGTTGTATCTAAATATTATACTGTAATATTGTCAAAAAAGTAATTGAAATTGTATTTCTACTTTTAAATAATTGCATTACTATAAATTAAATTTCAAAGATATAATATTTATTTTATAATCTGATATAGTATATTAATATTTCACTATGTACGAACTACTTATTTCTTTCATTATAATTTAATTATAAATAGAATAAAAAGTATATAAGAATTCAAATTTATGGCATAGTAACAGTTAAATTTGGTGCTGCATAAATATTGTAATTCGTTTATTTATTTTTAATTTTTTCAGCTATAATTCATTATCTTATTATAAGTTTATGTGCAACTAAATTTTTGTATTCAATAATAAAAAGATAAAAAATGTTTAACTAAAAAAAAACTTCAACGTATATTATTAATATGTGATATTCGACTTAACTATTCTAATAAAAATATGAGTCTTAAAATGCAATTTATCCTTTACTTTTCTTTTTCACTAACTCATTTTAACTTTTAACATTCTTTCGTTTCTCTTTCGACCGCATTCAAGCAGAGATCACACGAAAATATTACTTAGTGCATACAATAACTTCAAATTATTTGCAAGACTAGTATGTTATTTTTATCAATATTTACACATAAAAGACTTTATGACTTACCACTATCTTCACGATATAAATTTAAATGAATATTTCACATATCGTACACAATCAAAGCCAACATTTTTTACACAAAAATTATTTAATATTATGGCCAGTTGTCTTTCAAAGAAAGTGGCAAGTTATAAATTAAGCCTTTATAATTAAGTAATAGTAATGACAACGACTAATTAAAGGAAATAATTAGAAGCAGCGTATTATTTTTAACATAAATGATTCACTTGATCACTAAGAAAATGCACATTCCTCCTTAATATATACTATTTAAGTACTGAAAAATCATTTGACTAGATAAAATTATTTGTTTTCTTTTGCTTTTGTCTATTTAATTCTTTGGTTATAAAATAGATTTACACCGCGTGTAATAGTAATTTTTGTATCTTTAGACACTGGTACAAATAAAGTTACAATAAATGGCAAAGGAGCATATTGAAGAAGAGGAAAAAAAGACGAGAATTCCTCATAAGATTGTTGTTAACCTGAGAAATTCATGTCTCGATCTTTTAAATACACTAAAATAAATTTCAACACAAGTTATACAACAATCTTGTCTAAAAAAACAGAAAATGTTTTTTGGCCGTGTGTGTACGTGGATCCGTATACCGAGGGTATTACAGTGTGCGCGCGTGCATTGTACGTTGTATAGAGCCATATATTCATTTATGTATTCGCATATTTGTGTCGCTGTATGAAGTTGGTTGGTAGGTAGGTATGTGTGTTACTTGATGTGTGTATATAATTGGTATATATGTGTATATATGTGTGTGTGTGTGTGTGCGCGCTTGTGTATGCGTTTGTATGTTGCAGAGAATTGGAAAACCACGAATACGTGTCTTAGCATAAGTTGTAATACATATACCCAGATACAGCATCAGTTATATACACGCATCGCGGAGGCGCGTATCAACGTATACGACCATACTCACACATTTACATACAAGCGCGCGCGCGCGCGCGCATGTATATTGTGCATTATTGTAAATACACAATGAAACATATACAATACGCGCAAACAATTATATATATTTTATATAAATGACTAGAGCGCGAATCTGTAAAGACAGGCATCGTGTCCATCGTGCAACTCCATATGATGGATGTTACCGTCGTCGTCGACGTCGTCCTCTTCATCATTGTATTGCCACTATTACACTAAGGAATTGGACTAGAAGTGATTCTCTCGACGCTGCTCTCTCTGATTCGTATAGTCGTAAAGGTTGTGGCACTAGAATCGAGGTTCGCTGATGAGCTGCTCTGCGAAGCAGTTGTTGTTGTACCGGAGCGCATGGTTGTTGCTGCTGATGCCGCATCTGTGGTCGATCCTATTCCCAGCCAACCGTGGCGATTTTTTAAGTGACGCTTCATGTGCGTCGTGCGGCTGAGGACTTTGTGGCACACAGGACACTGGGTCGTTCCTTTATGCATATTCATGTGCTTATACATGGAATCTCGGTTCCAAAAAGATTTACCACAAAGTTTGCAAGAATGCGACGGATGTTCGATGACCACTGTACGAGAATCTAAATCAAATAAATGTTTATACTGCAGAACGTCTGTCCCCATGTACAGTACAATCTGGCTGTGTTTGTGAATTATTTCAATAAAACAATCAAGAATGAAAAAAGTATGTATATTTATCTCACTCGACTCATCCCTCGAAAATTTAAACAATGCAATCATTTTCTTGCCTCCTTTGTGAATTGACCTCACATTTTACTCTTTCAAAGTTCTAAGTATGTAAAGACTCTGATTTTCTCACAAACATTTATGGTAACACTCGATGAAATGCACATCAACCAAATAAAACTCAGATTAAATTCATTCTCTCAAATGAAAATCATGCTACACTGTGACTTCTACCTATTATATAAATAAATAAATAAATAAATAAATAAATTAAATTAAAAAAAATGATAGAATAAAGAATAATATAGATAAGTACTAGTATTGCACATTTTAAATGTCTACGAGAATCGAACGATCAACTAATTGTTTTCAGTATGATTGTTGAATAATAAAATGTTAATGATACGTTAAAATTGTGATCATAACCTTGTGATGGAGCCATTTCAAATTTACCGCGTTTATATTTTAAATATATTCTTTTTTAGATCAGTGACATTGGCGAGTTTAATTTTTTCGTATACTCATGCTGACGTTACGTGCACGAATACTTTAATGATTAAAAACAAAGTAATTCGTTTATTCTATTTTGAACATACGAAACTACCGATTCATGGTCAATAAACTTCTTTCGATTACGTTCTTACTAGTCCCATAACTTAGCTGTGCTCATACTGGTACTGTTAAATTAAAATTCAAAATAATTATAACATTAACATGTAAAGGGTTGAAAAATATTTGAATGCATGCATATAAAGAATATTGTTTGAGAATACTAATTTTAATAAAAAATAAAATAAAAAATAGATAAAAAACGCAGTTACAAAAATAAGCGAGATTGAATACAAATTATCAATAGATAGCGAACAACAATATTCATTTGTACGTTTAAATAATCTGTGATAGTTCGACAATCATGTTCCTTCCATTATATCATTACTGTATTATAAAATAAGGGCTTACCACTTCGGAGCTAATGACGTTTCAGTAGTACATAGTAAAAACAAATTCAATATCATTCGCCACTTTTGGATGGAAACGATACAGTATATTGAGAAAATTAAAATACTTAAACTCAAAAAGTATTTTATGTACTTTTATTCACAGATATATCTTTTTTAAATGCAGCACTTGTTCTTTTATAAGTACCGGTATAATTATTTATAAATACGATTATATTTGTTTTAAATTTTATCGATATTTTTCTCATTAGCTACTATTACTATTACTACTACTACTACGACATAAAAAAAATTTAATAAAACAGAGTTGGTTTCGTTATTGAATACGCATTTGTTCTTATACTTACGTATAAGTAAAATACAACTACTTTACAAATATCAGTCGCAATGAATCGAAGCACATTTAGTCACTGGAATAACTTATATAAATATAATTATCACATTAGTCTCACTTTTTGAATTAATTAAAAAATTGCATATTTCGTAAGTGCCGTAATTATGTGCAAACAGCATATTTTACTTTATTTAAGCATCCAACCAAGTAAAAAAAAATATTTTAATTTCTATCACTGGATAAAAATTTATATTTTTTTTACTCGAGATCAAGATCGAATAAAAAATTATATTCTTTACAGTGGTATAAATTTTACAAATAAGCTTATTTATGTACTTTGAGAAAAAAACACTTTTTTAAGCTTACATCGTGTGGGATAATTACACAGAAGCTGTAGCCAAGAAAATATATAAAAAAATCAGGTGTAGCCTAATATGTAAATATAGGAATGAATGCGTGGGTCGTTATGAAACATTAGGACTGTGTGATGTCAGGAAAGATTTTATATTGTGTATCTCTAAAAGTAAAATAGTCTTTAAACCCTTAGTAAGAAAAACATTCCTTAATAAATACAACTAAACTTGCCTATGTAACAGAAATACATATTTCAACATTCTATGCATATGCGTACATAAACACTATAACTTCAGTCTCCTTTATCGAATTTCATAATCATCGACAAAGTTCTGCGCTTACATTACAGTGGATTCGCGCTGTGCTGATGTACTCGTTGAATGAAAAGGGAAAAGCTGCGCAATCACCGTAATCTGTATACGATACAAGTGGAAAACAAAAAACAAAAAACAAAAAACAAAAAGAAAGGATGACGTCTCCTGTCCGATGGAAGAGAAGAAAATAAATTACGTCTTTATTTCGACTCCGTGAACGTTTACCAAATGACACCGCATAGTGTACTTGCGCGTGAAGACAGCCTGACAAATCGGACAGATCGTGTCACCTCTGTGTATACTGCGATGGTGGGCAAGGGAGTCCCCCCGATTGTAGATTTTACCGCAAACGTCACAAACCCACCGACCATTCTCATCGTGAAGTGGCCGTGTGCGCCGCCTGACCTCAACGGTGTTGTTGATGCTGCCAGTTGTGCTGGTGCTCATACTGCTCGGTTGAAGCCGATTCCGACCAATTGGTGACGATTCGTGCGTTGGTTCTGCGCACACAATCCAAAGTGTTTCCCATTCACACACATTGCTTCATTTAATTGGCTTGCTTTTTACCTGTACTAACACCTCTTTTTCCCTCTAGCTTAAGGGTAGTAGCTAGTAATTTTTTATAACCGTGTTACATTTCTACTAACTGTTAGGGTCGCGCATTTGGAATACCAATACGTGTTTCTGACTAACTTTTAATGATAATCGTGCTTTTCGCTAAACGAATCGAAGCAGCGTCATGTTTTATACACGCAGTAATATCCCGGTAGGCGCTCAAATTTTTAATGTGCATGTGGTATATATGTTTAATTTACTATTACTAAGCCCGATTTGTCGTCAATATTACCCACAAGCATGATTTAACAATTAACCTTTCACCAAATTAGAAGATAATTTATCCGTGAACTCAAAAAGCTTGTTAATCGTATATAGATTCAACAGTGAATTTAGATTTCATGTACATTGTTGTCCTCGATTTAAAAAGTTTTAAAAATATTTTTTATGTCTTTGAAGCTCATTTTTTGAAGCTGAACACGCACAATATATTATACGTGAATAATTCCAGTTTGGTTCTATCTGCGAAATTTTCATCTAGCGAATTCGTAACAGTTCATTATCAGTACGTAATATCTACAACAAATTAAATTATGTATAGAAAACAATTTGGTATATTAGTAACTTACAATTTATTTTTAATTTGTATGAAAACTTTATTATAAAATTGTGAACTATATTCGTATGTGTCGAGAGTTTACACATTAAAATTGTGATATCCGAGGTAAAAATATATTTATAATCTTAGCAGCATTTAATACGCTATTTGCTAACACGCGCACGTAAGCAGCCACACTCACGCAAGTCGCCTTTATCGCAATAATCTCGTATACTTATCAGGTAATGTACTTATCTGGTAGTAACGTATATACAATTGGAAGAGAAATTTCTAAATCGTCTTATCAGATTGTTCAAGTATTATAACTAGAAGCATATACTGATCAGAATGAGTAAAAATAATTAGTTGTATCGTATTTAAACAAATTTATTTTCACAAAAATGTAGATGTTTGAAAATTCTTCGTGCGAATTTAATGTCATAAGCTTTTGAAAAAAATTATCGCGTGACAAATAATTTTAATTCATTTTGAATACTTTTTATTAATATATTCATAATATATTTTAGACTCTTGGATTCGAATATTTTAATGCGTTTACTTATAACGATAAAAATACAAATATATATATATATATATATATATATATATATATATATATGCACATGTATATATATACAATTTTTTTGCATTATACTTAGTTTTTCGCGACTTACGACTCGCCATCAACTACATAAACATCTCTCACATGAAAGTAATACCGCACTTTTAAAAATAGAAGCTTAATCTATCGTACATTATTTGATAATTTCTTAATATCTAGGAACTTTTTACGCGTGGATTTGAAAGCGAAAATTAATCTTCTAATCGCATAATTAATCTATCCAATTTCGATAAATTTTTATTTAAACAAGTAACATAAATACTAGCATCTCCTATAGAAAATAAAAACACCGGTTTAATGGATTATTCCCGCAGAGCTTATACGATCGAACCACAATTTAAACATTATTGTTTTTTTGAATATGGCACAGTTTTTTTACGCAGTTCTTATATTTACAAAAGAAAGAGTAGTAAAGCTGTCGTATAGTTGTCGTTAAGAAGTGTTTCCTGACATATGAAAAAAAAAACAGCGCATTCGTGCTGATTAGCTCCATTCATTTTTTTTTATTTCTCTGTGAGCTAAATTTTGCATTGACATTCCACAAAGTGGGCTTGTGTATTCGCAAAAGGTGCACCCTCATGTCGTAACTTCGACTAAAGATGCGTTGACATATGGGGCACCTGGTCTGACCAGTATGCAAATCCTTATGAAGCGTCAAGGATATCGGGTGCTTGAAACCCTTCCAACATATTCTACATCGAAATAATAATTCGGAATCCGAGCTCTGTTCGTTATCGTCATCGACATACGCGCCCAAATCGGGATTTGGGCCAGAATTACCATCTGTGTCTCCTGGCTGTTCTATAAATAAACACATGAAACACATCACCTGGATAATTGTAACGCGAACATTGTTTTTTAAGGTTCTTAAAGTATGTATACGTACAGATGTATATATATATATATATAACTGAAAACGTTGGTTTTAATTATATATAAATATATATGTACACACACATATGTGTATAAGATCAGTGGCGTGTATAAAAGCAGAAGCTAGGATAAAAGCCTGATTAGACGGTAGAACACATTCAAGATTTAATAAGCATCAATCCCAAATTCCCAACAAAATGGATGCAATTTCTCTTGTAGTTTATTGACAAACACATTTATATACGTATATACTTAAATATATACGCGCGCGCGCGCGCGCACGCACGCACACACACATATATAAACACACGTGTGTGCGTGTGCGTAGATATACTTAATTACTAATTTATTTAATTATACGTATATGATACATACATATAAAATGCGATGGAATGTCGATGTGCTTTATAACAAGCAGTAAACCTATTTTTGACCTTTTACCGGTTTACGAAATGAATTTTATTCCTTCTTAAACTCGTATTGTTCATGTTGAATTTACATTTGCTTATATAGCACAAGTAATAATAGTACTAGTTAATATAACTAACTCTGTTTTTTTATAATTAAAGTCAAGTACATAATACATTAAGAAAAAATCTCATAAGCTCACTCGAGATGAATGATTTTTTATCAGTCTATTCTTCGATTTTTTTCGTTTACCACAAAAAGAATCTATTGCTTATTCTCTATTGATATCATTATCAACCCGTGTTATGTATGTTCTATTAATTTTACAGTCAGCTATGAATTTGTACTTGCATTGAATGATATTATAAATCTACCTTTAGACTTATGCAGTAGAAGTTATATTTTCTCTAGTTTAAGTATCTATAAAATTGAAAAAATTGAAACTCTAAATCCAGAATTAATTTTTACTTATCTGCTTTATTTTGATTTTATGTAAGATTTTCAAATACGAGTCCTAGCGCAAACTACCGCGAACCGGGATAAATGGTAAAATCATGTAAATACCGAATGAATCCGCAATGACACGACGTCCAAATAGTAAATATTCACTGTAATAAAAACGTTGGTGTACCTAAATATTATTACCTTAATTTATAAGTTATGTACAAAATGGATGACTAATAAATACAATAAAATATACAGAGCTAATGCACCGATTATTTGTACAAAGGATAATAAAGATGCATGCGGTAAGCTAAAGTTAAAGTTACGTTGAAACAATTTGGAATGTGAATTTCTCGCATTGCCATTCGATAACGAAAATTAATAATAGTCATTTGTTCGTATTAATATTTTAAAATGTTACAAGCTTTCTTATTAAAGTAGTTAATTATTTTTATAAAAAGTTAAATAGTTATTTTAAATAAAAATCGTCTTTATTTATTACTAAAATTATAATTGCTGCAGGTGCTGATTTAAAAATGAAATATGGATAACTAATATGTTACCTTAGGCATACTAAAAAGCAAAGCATTCTATAATGTACTAATTTTCTTTAATGCAGGTTATTGTAAAAAATAATATAAATTAAAACAAACTTATAAAATTCGAATTTTTTATTATATAAAAATCCTAATGTCAAATTTTTAAAAGCTTCTTTGAGTTTTTTCATTAAGAAATTTATGAAATTCACAGATTTTAAAAAGATCTAGTACGATATATCTATACCAGATAAAAGTAATGGAAATAAAATGCCACGAAGATTTCTCTAACCTGTCAACGTATTAATACAAATAAATTAGTTCAATTTTTCGAAAATTCCAATCAGGCGATTAAAATGAAATAAAATTTAGAGGATTCAAATTTACAGCATCTCAAGATGCATTCATTAAAATAAGAAATCGAGAAACAAAGGGAACAGCGGAATTTGTAAAGTATTAAAAAATAAACTATTGCATAAAATTATCTTAATAATATTGAGCATTGAATTTGCAGATCTTAATTTAAAGTCGTCATTAATATATATGTTCGTATGATCGACTTAGTTGTCCTTAAAGTAAATGAAAAAACACACTGTCAGCACCATTTGCCACAATTTGGAAGGAAGTGGCAAGCACGCACCCTGATTTCCGAATGCTAATACTTTAAACGTACTAAACTAATAAGTAGCGTAACAGAGGATTTCCATCACGAATGTATGCATTAAATTAAGCTGCTTAACTAGCAATGTTCATTTACCCTATCGGTTAACTGATTGTATTAAGTCATTGTGCGCAACGTGTGAAATAATTACTAAAGTATGCGTGACTATGAAATGTACATTTTATTCGTATTGCATTCGAAGCAGCAATAAGAAAAATGAATAACTTTTTGAATGATCTAAAAGTATAAAGGTTAATTTACGAACGATTTTTATCCAGAGCATGCATTGATGTAGCCATCTTATGACACTGATTGTCTCTTTAACGCATTACATGGAGCCAAAGAGACAATGTTTCGAGATGATTGAATATCTGTATAGTGGGGGGGGGGGGGCATGAGAAAAGTGGTTGCGTGAATTCACATGATATTCATAGCGTGTCTACCTTGTGGGTATTAGTCGTTTAAAATGTCGATACAAAGAGAAAGCGATTATAAACAGTCAATGATCGATTAATCTCAACAGTAGTACGGTAGTAGTAGTAGTAGTAAGGCGCAAAGAGTCAGGTTGGTGCTATGGAGGTGGAATGTGGGGAATCGTGCGCAACTCGTGGAATTCCGCAAAACATGGCCAGCGGCACAAGCAGGCATTGCAGGCCCAGCATTTGAAGCGCGTCTGCCGGAGTTTTCCACGCGACGTGAGCACTCCGCGGCTTTTGCAGTGCACGCACACTTTTCCGTGACCGTTCGCTTTGCTGAGACTATGCGGCTGACCGGACACGTACGTTACCCCTCCTGGAGAAAATATAGTGGGCCAATATTCTTCTGTTAGTGTTTTTGTTTTTAAAATTTTATTTCTTTTCATTTTTAGAGATATTCTGTGTAGCTGTACACCATGCAGCAACCGTTAGTAAATGCCCCTCACCTCATCCACCCAGCACCAACCAATATAGCCGTAGAAAAGCCAATTTACATTATGTTTAGATTATAGATATTAGTCACCAATACCCACAATTTAGCATTGCCAGGTGCTAGCTCAATGTGTTGCTTTTCTGTTGTCTTTCAAAAGCTTTTCAAGTTGTTCAAGCTCCCTTGAAAGTTCCACATTTCCAACAATTTTTCTTTCCTTGTTTTCCATTATCCGCACATTTTTGTAGATTTTACGTTGAGCAAAGAGCGCGAGTCTTCGTAAAGTTTTTGAATTCAAGAACTTCTGCCTACAATTGGAGACTGATTTTTTCTAAGCTAAAAATTATAGAAATAACTTTTAAGCACATATGTTAGTTCTCTATTGTCCCGTAGTATAATACACCTACGCAGCGCATTTTGATACATTTGCGGACGATTATTTGTATGTCTGTAACATGTTCGTATTAATACGTACACACACATTAATTACTATTTTATAAATCAAGTACAGTTTTGTGACAACTTTTTGAAGAGTTATTATAAAGTATATACAAGGAAAAGTTGAATAAATATATTCCCAGATAAATAAATGATGCTTAGAGCTTCCTAATTATAGACGCAATAAATATGATTCGATACTTAATCATCAAAAGGCAAAATGATCGTATAAGATTTTTTATTGTATTTATAACTTGAAGAGCAAAAATTGTTTAGCATATTTTTCTATCTGGGTCATTACAAAAAGTAATTATATTTCTAAACTATAACAGACCTAAAAGTGCAATAATCCATTGCCATTATTAGATACTCAGATATTCTAATATTATTTCACTTCGACTTATGTTTGTATCTCGTTGAAATATCAAAACTAACTTAAAAATATAAAAATTTATCTGCAATGATGTAGCTATTTAGTATATATTATAATTTTTCAATTCAATTTATACCGTATATTTCACTTAAAACTTTTAATTTTAATTTATTTCTAGAAATTCACCTCTTATTCGATAAAAATTTTTCAATATTTTCGAAAGTATTCAAAGCAAGCAACAATAAAAAAATAGTAAGACATAATTGATAATCCTGCAATTAAATTTTTTCATCAATAAATAAAGATAATTTAATAAAAATAACAATAAAAGTTTATAAATTTTTTTACTATATTTATTTAATATTACATTCATTTTATTTGAGATTTGTTATTTATATTGCTCAGTTTAAATATTTATTTATAATAAATATATTTAAAAAATCTATTTTTAACAGATTTTATTATAATCACTAAATATAAATGAATATTTTTACAAAAGTAAAATATTTAACTATTAAAATACAAATAGTAAAACTAGTAATATCCGTGAATCATAAAAAAACTATTAAAAATTTAAATATTATTGAATCGTAAAATTGATTGGACAAAAAATGTATTTGACACGTGATTACAAGTCTATAAAGTATATATTTATTTAAGTACATAAAATATTGAATACAATATTTTCAAATATAGTGTTTTAACTAATGTACTTATCTGATATTAGTATTGGTCTAAATACGTGAAAAATCTATTATATGAAAAGTTACACGTGCACATGTTTCGATCTTTTTTCATAAAAATTCAGTATGTTGTAACATAAGTAGTTCAATATGTTGTACTTAATGCCTGCACTATAATTTTGGATATTAACTTAAATTTTATCCGCGTGAAATATTATTAGGTGAATTTCAATAAAATTTCGACTGGTCGATTTTATGTCAAAAATAATGAATAAATATAATTATTTTCAAATTTTATGATTTGCTGAAAGCATCAATCAGATTTTATTTATGTATTATTAGTATTTATTACTTTATTCTTTACTACTTGACTCGTAAATAGTTACACATAAATTTTAACGGATATTAAGTGTTAATGTAACCACAGATATTATGTAAATACCTTATGCGCGCGCGTTTTTATTCATCTGTTATCTCACGTAGTATTAAGTTTTTTATACATTAATTTATCAAATGAATTTATCACTTAACTTGTAAAATTCTTTTAAAGAAATTCCTTTTTTATTAATTAATATTTGAAAAATTATTTTCATAAAAAATATTTTATAAATTTTATTTACAAACATTTAGATTGTAATAAACTACTATGTATTACATAATTTAGCTTAATTATAAGAAGTAATTTCTCTCAATATAAATAAATCTGTAAATCTGTTCTATATTTTTATATATGATCATTTCACGTTAATTAGATTAATAAATAATAGCAAATTATTGAATTTTTTTGTTATTTTATAATAGAAAGAAAATTTGCACTTTTAGGTCAGACATTAATTGTATTAATTAGCATTTTTCTCCTCTATCATGTCTTTTGACCATTACAATAAAATATAATAACATTACAATATTTATTTAATGTGCTATTTAATTAATGTCATAGTATTATCGATGATATATAAAATGTAATTTAATATGATGTGATAAGCTACTGTTTGTCAAATTTCAAATTAAAGACAAGCTTTTTGATACTTCATTTTACAAAAGCTTTTAAAGAAGTTCCATGCCAAATTGTTACTAGGTCAATATTATACTTACCTAATATATTCATATTAATTATCAATTTTCTAATAAGAAATAAAGAAAGTTTCTAAATATAATTTACCTGAAAGGGGAAAAATCACCTATAATAATAAACGCACGCATGTCACTCTCACCTTTTACCACCACCAATGCAATTGCCATTGTATAATATGAAAAGTTGTTGCAAGTAAAGTTATATAATAAATGTGCTGATATGCCTAAGGGATAAAGGCCACTGCGTAAATTGAATGCTAAAGTATAACGCACTTCTTTAATCGAACAACAAAGTATATAACATAACATAAGATCATATTTTATCTGAGCATATACTGCACAATGACCTAATGTTTATTTAAATTTTACCCACCTTAAAATATTATAAAAATTCATACATAATTAGTGCGTTTTCTAAATGCATATATTAAAACCTTTACCTTATCTTATCTTTAAAACATCTTTTTAAAATTATCTTTATTTATTTATAAAACCTTTATGTTATCTTAAAATCTTTGTAGTCGTGTTTTGATGTCTATGAAAATATATTCATAATCAAAGTTGATTTATTGCGATCGCGAATGTAATGCTTGACTTAATGTTCTATGAGAAATTAAATACCCGAGTACACACAAATTAAATTTCGGATAATAGATCCTCTTTTCATTTAATAATATTGAAATTCTTACGATTACTAACTGCTTTGTTGTGATTACTTTTCACCGGTCATAATACATTAATTTTCATTAAAAAAGGAGTATTTACTATTATTGACATTTATAAATAATTAATCTGAACATAATAAGAGTAATGAAAAGAATAGCTGCTATATTTATTTAAATCCCGCACAATTGTGAATACCGCACTAATTATTTTGGTTAAATCAATTATTTTAGTATTATAATAATGCTTAAGGAAACAGTGGTGGCCTCATTTGAAAGTTATATAGAAGGAACATTAGTGATTGTCGGCACACATACAGCACTTGGCAATGCTTACTAATAACTACAAATCAACCTACACCCGATTATCTTCACCACACAAGTTTTACATTCAAAAATTCATGCACTCTGTACACACTATAAGAATTAATTGATTGAAAGTCAACGAAAGTAGAAGAGCTTGCATTAGACAAATGTCACTTACTAATCGCCATACAATTAACCACATATTTTTTGTATTATAAATTCATTATATGGAAGGCTTGTGAACCTGATTAACGTTTTTAAGTACTGTAATTAAATAAACAACTAGAAAAATAAAAAAATTTAATATAACATTGTTGGATTTTAAATAAAAACTTTCAGGAAATAAATTTTTAATGTTGATCTACAATATTAGTTGATATAAGCAAATTTATAGTCACCAATGAATTCTTTTATTTCACTAGAGTCATTCATTTATCCGTAAATAAAAGTTTAATAAAAATTGTATTACAAATTGAAATAATAAAACATCGAATGAACATTTTTATACTAAAATTTTAAATGAATAAAATAAAACTAAAAGCATTTTATATTTTATTATATTATATTACCACTAAGAAATTGTTTTCAAATTAATATTTTAAAGGTAATTTTATACATATTAAAAAATAAGTAAAATCAGGTCCACAGAATTTGGTATATGTTATAAATATATCTTAGAGACTATGAAAGATTTTGTGCACTTTGAAACAATAATAAAGAAATGAAAGTCAATTTTTATTATTATTTCCATTTTCACCCAAGATTTTTTGTACCAGATTCATCCGTATGCAAGTATGATAATGCAAAGCTGCAAAGGCTGTTAAGCCATTGTATTTAATTTTTAATGAGTGAGGTTTATTAGCTAACTACCCCTTTCTAATACAATAGATAAATATTAACCTTATGATACATTTCCATTAAATGTTAAATGATTCACAAATCCATATTCCATAGAAAAAGATCAGTAATAGAAATAAAAATATTGTTTAAGAAATTAGTTACTTTCTATAGACTATGGAGTCTTAGGAATGTATTGTACTAATTTTGCATCATAAATTATTTAAAAAAGATATTTATCATTAAAATTAATTTTTATTAATGCAATAATAGTACAAAAACAGCATTTACAGTAGTTGCCATACAGTAGTTGTATAGAATGCTTATTAACTTGAAATCATAAAATTATAGTTAATAAAATTATGATTAAAATGAAAATCATTTAATTAAAATAAATTATTTTACTCAAAGTAAACAGGTAAATGGCATCTAGAGCAAATAATACGATTATTTCAAGTTTAACTGACTCACCTTGAATTGATTCATGTAATATCCTTTCTCCAAAACTTGTGCCAGGTTTGGACAGTAAATAACCTATGTAAAAATATTACACTGATCAATAAATTACTATAAACATATACTTTTCAATAGAATTGAATAGGAATATAATTAACCTATATCTGATGACTTAGATGCATCTAAAGTATCTGTTGAGGATTGGTTAGAGTAAAATGTTTGAGTAATATCTGGTTTCTGCTCATTTTCTAATATGTCTGGATTATCATCTAATTTATTAGAATTATCGCCTGTAGCTTGTTCTTCATAACTACAACTGCTCCCATCTTGTTCTAAATATTCAGGCATTTCTGATTTTAAATTTGGCATTAGAGGAATTATTTCTACAGGATCAGATACTGTTTGACTATCTGCTTTCATGTTTTCTGAATTTTTAGGTGAAATAGTATGCCTATTTGATTTTTCAGAGTGTGTATTTAAATTTTCTCGACATTTTCTTCTTTTATTTGGTGGTGCTTCAGATTTTTGTGAATCTATTGAATGATATGGTAATGGTGAACACGGTGACTTATTACCCCTATTATTTGTTATCACTCTTCCAGCTACATTCCTTAATTGTACTTCTGGTTCACTGGGAATTTCTACATCATCCTATGAATTAAAAATTTCATTAAATTGAATTAAAAATCAATATTTTTTATAATTTTTAATTGAATCATTGAAATACAAACATCTGCTAAATTGTCTTCTTTTCTGGAACCATCTGTAAGACCTTGCACTGCTAATAGTTCAGCTGTTGTCATAAAACTATCTAATTGTTCTTGTACAACATTAACTTCTCCTTGATAGATAAAGTCAACTAATGCAGCTAAATCATCAAATTTTACATTTCTAAATATAATAACAGGATGCTGACAAGGATTTTCCTAATTGCAAACATAATATGAAAATTAAATATGATTACAAAATATTACAGTCATGAAAAACTTTTTCAAGATTTTTTTTCATACCTTAAACAGATCCCGAAAATATGTACTGCATGCAGATAACAGCATTTTGTGTGCTCTGATTCTTTTTCCCTCACAGCTTAATGTTACATCTACAAGATCTTCATCCGAACGTAATGTGTCAAATGCAGATGTAATATGTTTGAGATAGTTATTCCATCTGAGGGAAAATTGCTGACTGGAGCCCATAGTGCCTGCCTATAACATACACATGCATTAATATACGTACACTACACACATATAAACCAATGAATTTTTTTAATTTAGCTCTATTTACTTTGATTTTATTGGAGTTTACTCGGAACTATAAAAAAATTTTAAACAAAAATATGCATATTAAGGTTGATAAACAACTGAATAACTAGACATATGTAAAACTTCATATGCATGTATTGAAATGGGGGAGCCCATTGAAAAACGAAGCCGATATAAATGGAAGAAGCAACGAATGCTGTAGTCGAAGGGAGAAAAAACTTGCCGATGCAGAGGGTAAAAATTCGAGGTAAATCGAGCACCGAAATTGTTTCCTTGCCTCGTGTGTTCACTCGTGCAGCGCGTAAAACAAAAAAAGGGGCCGTCGAGAGGGAGACCGAGGAGGGAGGGGGAGTATAAGAGACTGGGGCGAGACTGAAAACGATGGAGGGCGCACGGCCCTAAAGCCTCGTTTTTCGCTTGTGTGTCACCGTGAGCAACGCAACGAAAACTATTGATCACCCGCCCGCCACGCACGCCTGCACAAGCGCAAGGGAACGACTCTGGGCCCACACGAATATCGCTCGAAGAAAACTGACAAGTGCCTAGGCTGTATATAGAGCAAATGGAGGGGAGAGGGGGGATAGATGGATTCTCGTTTGGGGAATACAGAATGCGCGTCCGCGATACTTGGCTACTTTTTAGCTCTCGGCGATGCTTGTAAATATAAATTAGTTGTCAAGTGTTTTCCCTGTTCAAACATGGCACTGATATTATTTCGAATGCATGATGCTGAAAGATTATTCTTTCACGTGTAACGTTTCTCACTTTCGTTTGCTGCGCGTCGTCGTTCCGTTTTGCTTCTTTCTTCAATCTTCCTTCCTCTGCTACACTGCTTTCGGTTGTCTCGAGCGGATTCTTGCTCTGACTGCTGCGCTCGCGCTCTTCCCAATCGCTGTTTTCTGCCGTCACTCTCTCACTTTTACGCTTGCTCTCTCTCTCTCTCTCTCTCTCACTCGTGTTTTCTCTTTCTCTTACTTACACTCTTTCACCACGGCTACATAAGAATGGTTTCGTTTCCTTCGGAAAAATGATAATTCGACACTATAGCCGAGCGTTGTTCTTAAGAGTGCATATTATGTAATGCTGTAGTTTGTTTTTCTTATACGCGCACCAGATATGTTCGGAGGTTTTCGGTAACACTTTAAAGCAAACTATTCTTGCTGTTTGCTTGATGACAGATGGTAGCCATTTTCTTTTAGGGGAAAAAATGCATGTGTGTGCGTCAGCTTTCAGCACCGCGCTACAGCAATCCAATCCTTCACTCAACTCAGCTTCAACTGGCGATCAGCCACCACCACTCACCAATGTAACATAGCTATATAAGCTTTAGCCCTCTATAGTGTAAAACACTTCCATCTTTTGTTATTTTTTTGTACTATTATTTTAACTGGAGATCCTAAACAAAGTAGATTCATAATAGTGAAATATGTTGTTTTTTTGTTATTGAAAGATTCAATCTGTAAATCTGATTACAGCAGTAGCATTTATATGCATTAATTGACTAAAATATTAAAAAAAAAGATAATGAAGAAAACTCCAATAATATTAACAAAAAAATTCTTAAATAATTAATTTAATTTAATTATTTCTTCCAATCTATAGTGTTAACTTTTCATAGGCCATTTAATTACGATTTACGTATGCAAGTTTGTAAGGGTTACCGCAAATAGGAAAAGAATATGATTAGAAATAAGGAACAATATGTATGGTGTGCTGTATGCACAAATAATATTAACAGGGTACAAATATTTTTATAGAATTATTAAAAAAATTAAGCAAACATTCATTATGTACTAATGCAAAAATGTCAAAAGAATATATTGAACTACATAACATTTGATATAATGTTAAGTATAGAATAAATTAGTTGCATTCTACTGATCTAATTCACAACAAAGATATTATTTAATATATTAAGACCGACCTGCTAGTTATAAAAATCTAATAAATAAATACTTGAGAATCAAGACATCTAAAATAAAGCAAAAAATATATATTTTAAAGACAAAATAACGATAGTTGTGTAATGCAATTGCAAAGCAGATCGATATCAATCTTCTAATTAATTACGATTTTATACTATATCTGAAATTCGTATTTTTAAACTAAATTTTCGTTATTAAGTTTCTGAAGAAGGTATATTTGTTTGATATTATTTTAATCAATCCGTTTAAATTAATTTGCACTATACAAATGCGTAATTTGTTATGCGAATAACTTATTCTAATAATTTATAATGGTAAGAAAAAAGATTTAATTAATTATAATTATTAACATTTTTGCAAATAATTTTTTTAAACGCATTTTGTTTTATGTTTATTAATAAAAAATATAAACTTAATTATAATATGAATCACACGTTTAAAATTTACAGAAACTTAAATAAATATTTTATAAACTTGTATATTTCGTTTTATTTTAAGTCGATTTAAATTATTGATTCGATATTTTTTATTTCATATAAAATTATCTTTTTAAAATGAATTATACAAGTACAAAAAAATTATATAAAAATTTTGATTAGTGTCAATTTGAAAATTTCTAGTTTCTAATTTTCAAAATTAGAGTTCAGGAAAAACAATATTATTACTGATTCTTTGTAAATGCAAATGCTTATTATTATAATATATACAAAAAAAAAAAATAAAGAATTAGATCACAAGTTCAGAAAAATATTTTAAATATAACACACCAAAAAAGATCAAATAAAATAAAGCATAACTTAATTAAAGGAATTTCATACATTTGGTATAGTATAGAAATAAAATTATATGTAAAGTGTTGAATTAAAGTAAAAAATAAAATATTTATTTTACAATATTATTATTTTTTTAAATAAAATTGTATTTAATCAATAAAAGTTTAATACTTTTATAAATTGATAGCATAATTGTCTGGAAATAATCTTAAAAATATAAATTTATATGAATAAAATCTTTTTCCAGTATAAATTTAAAAATACATATTTATATACATATATAATTAATACTATAAATTATTTATATTTTCCAGCAATTTTCTAAATGCTAATTTTATACATAATTTTACACTTTTACGTAAAATTAGAATGTTAAAATATAAATAATATTTTTAATCTTTAGGTTTTAAAAACTTGGGTTTTTTTCTTTTAGGTTCATTTTCTTCTCTGATGCTAATATTATTTACATTGATTTTAGTTGTAGATTTCCACCTTTTTAAGCCATCTGAGCATCAGATATATCAGCATCATTTTCTTTTGTACTTGGTTTTTTTCTTTCTTTTTGTTCTACTTCCATTAACATTTCGATTTCAGGATTTTCTCCTTGAAAACTGAATCGTCCATCGAGTAATTGTTCGCAGAATGTATAACTTGATTCAGTAATATATTGTCCACTAAAAACAATAGTCAAAATTATTCGAATTGTAATTTATTAAAAAATAACTAAAGGAAAAGCGTACTAACGATAATTTTGGCAAGCCTTGTTTACTAAAATATTCTTCACCTTCTTGTTGATATGCTTCTTTATCTACTTTATCTTTTGTTCTTTTCATAAACTAGATAATGTAAAGTTTTTAATAATAACTATAAATTTGGATAAATTTAATTCAATAAGCCATATTTTTTAAACTTACTTTCATTTCTAAAACTGATTTGGATAAAGCAATCCTGTTTGATTTTTCCCATGCCATGTTGCTAGAATTATAAATTTTTTGATAATATTTTAAAATAAATAATCTTAAAAAGATAATGCTTATCTATTAATTACTTATAAATATATCATACTTGATAAATAATTTTTTATTGTTAAAAAGTTAATATAATCAATCTTACCAGGTTAAATAATTAACCTTTAGGTTAAGTAATTATTCTCAATTCATATAAATGCCAGAAGTGATAAACGTAGGTACTTAAATTTGGGGGAAATTTTATTTCTATTTAGAGATATTATAAATATAATTAATAAAACTATTGTTTAATAACCATATTTTCTTTACCTTATAAATACTTATCAAAGTTTCATTGAGTTCTTTTTACTTACAAATATATTGTAAAAATAATGAATGAATAGTTTTAGAACAAATAATTTAATTATTTATTAGTAAATTTAATTTTCATATATAAAATTAAAGATAAATTTAAGCAACTTGTATGTATTTAATTTTTTGTAATATTAATTAAAAAAAATTGTTTATTAGATGCCTGAATAGTATTTTAATTAAAAATATATATTTTTCAGCAATTACATTTTAGTAAAATTGAAGCGCCTCTCGTGTACGAATCTTGCATCCAGTTTATAAACATGTGTATTAAATTAGTGTTAGTGTGATCTATCGCATATAGAATAGTACCTAGTTTGACAATTTGTCTAACATGGCCGTGTATCCAGTGTAAATGGAATCTCTTTTTTATAAAGCTTAGTATTTTTTAAGACATTTGATTAACATAAATCATGGAAGCTAGTGCGAATACAGGAACTCGTACGACGCGATTTATGATGGAAGGTGTAGGTGCCAGAGTAATTCGTGGTCCTGAATGGAAATGGGGGAAGCAGGTTAGTTAATATAAGGTTATAGCTTACATTTAGAAAAATATATATATATTTTTTTTTTAAATTGTTGTATGATTATAATAGTTATATATTTAAACATAAGTAAAAAAATATTATATTTAATCCATAAATTTTTTGTTTACAGCCTGTTATTTTAATAAAATTTAAAAACATATTTTTGATTTTTTTTAGGATGGTGGAGAAGGACACGTGGGGACAGTTCGGAATTTTGAATCACCAGAAGAAGTGGTTGTTGTTTGGGACAATGGTACAGCAGCTAATTATCGATGCTCTGGAGCTTTTGATTTACGTATTTTAGATTCAGCCCCAACAGGTGTAAAACATGATGGTACTATGTGTGATACTTGTAGACAACAACCAATCTTTGGAATTAGATGGAAATGTGCTGAATGTAATAATTATGATTTGTGTTCAATTTGTTATCATGGAGATAAACATCATTTACGACACAGATTTTATAGAATTGCCACACCAGGAAGTGAAAGAGTTCTTTTAGAACCAAGAAGAAAAAGTAAAAAAGTAAATATAACAAAATTTATTGTGAGCATTGAATCATTATATTGAAGATTAAATGTTTATTTTTTACTTTAAAGATTGCAATACGTGGTATTTTTCCTGGAGCTAGAGTTGTCAGAGGTGTTGATTGGCAATGGGAAGATCAAGATGGAGGAAATGGTCGTAGAGGAAAAGTTAATGAAATCCAAGATTGGTCTGCTGCTAGTCCTAGATCAGCTGCTTATGTTATTTGGGATAATAGTGCCAAAAATTTGTATCGTGTCGGTTTTGAAGGAATGGTTAGTATTGTTAATAATTTTATACTTAAATTACTTCATTCTATTTAAATTTTTCTCTCCATCAAATTTGGTTTTTTTTTATTAGGCCGATTTAAAAGTAGTGAATGATGCAAAAGGTCAAACAGTTTATAGAGATCATCTACCACTTCTTGGAGAGCAAGGTCCAGGACGTGCTGGACCTCATGGTCTTCAAATAGGTGATCAGGTATTGTAAAAAAATAAATGAATTTGATGAAGTTAAAATTTTCTATAGTATTTTAAAATTTTTTAATTTCATTTCTCTTAATTACTATTTCTTTTTTTACAAGGTTAATGTTGACTTGGAATACGAAATAGTTGATTCACTTCAGCAAGGACATGGTGGATGGACAGATGGCATGTTTGAATGCCTTAGTGCTACTGGAACTGTTGTTGGTATAGATGAAGATCATGATATTGTAGTTTCTTATCCCAGTGGAAATCGTTGGACATTCAATCCTGCTGTTTTAACAAAAGTTCAAATATCAGTGCCAGTTATAAATTCAATTTCTGATAATCCTTCATTTGCTGTTGGAGATTTAGTACAAATCTGTAATGATTTAGATAAAATAAAATTATTACAACGTGGTCATGGAGAATGGGCTGAAGCAATGGCACCGGTATATTTATATTTTATGTTTGAAGAAGATAAATGAATACTACTTGTGAATCAATACCATTAAAATTATCTTTTTTATTGTAGACTTTAGGAAAAATTGGGAGAGTGCAACAGATTTATCATGATGGAGATTTAAAAGTGGAAGTTTGTAGTACATCTTGGACGTATAATCCACAGGCGGTAACAAAAGTGGCAAGCAGTGATGGTAGTGTGACAGGAAATAGCA
Organism: Platyscapa corneri; assembly: GCA_018907185.1. Classification (NCBI taxonomy): domain Eukaryota; kingdom Metazoa; phylum Arthropoda; class Insecta; order Hymenoptera; family Agaonidae; genus Platyscapa; species Platyscapa corneri. The sequence continues at coordinate 3,287,589 of JACCHW010000004.1, forward strand.
GTGGTGGTTTGTATACTCATGTCTAAATTTTTATTATTTATTGATAAATTATTTTATTAAGTATTATAATTAGTGAATTTAAATTATTTTTTATTTATCATGTAAAGTAGAATAGTTTTATAATTAGTTTAAAAGTAAGTTGTTAATTAGTTTAATTATAATTTATATAAAATTTAATTAGTTTCTACAATAATTGGATAATAAAAATTACAACAGATAAAAAGTTTTCATATATTATTTAATATTAAATTGAAAGTGTACTCCATGTGTTAGTAAAGATCAAGCATATATTAATGCCATTTTTATTTTAGAAATAAATAAATAATTTATTAATGAGAAAATACGTAAACTATACGACTGTTTTTACAAGAGATTAATGATTTTTGTATATAAATTATAAATGAAGTGGAATAAAACTTAACGATCACTTAATATTGAATTTTATAAATGTATCAGTATTCGTTTTCTGATAAAGATTGTACAATTGAATGTATATATAATTACAATTGTTATATATTTTTTTTTTGTTTTAGAACGACTCTCGGCACTTTTGAAAAAGCTATTTGAAACCCATGTATCGGGTGACGTTAATGAAGAACTCGTAAAAACTGCTGCTAATGGTGACACCGCAAAGTGCGAGGAATGCTTGAAGCGTCCTGAAGCTGATGTCAACGGTATTTTTGCTGGTCACACTGCATTACAAGCAGCAAGTCAAAATGGTCATTTAGATATAATTAAAATTCTTCTTCGATATAAAGCGGATGTGGAGATTGAGGTATATAAATATGTAAACCATGAATACATTTTCAGATACAGAATTAATCGAATAATGAATGAATATACTTTTAAGATTAATCGAAACATAACAATATACAATTTTAAACAGATATGTGTATGTAAAAAATATGATTCCTGTTTAAATTTATGTTAAACTTTTAGGACAAAGATGGTGATAGAGCAGTCCATCATGCTGCATTTGGCGATGAACCAGGTGTGATGGCTTTATTGGCTGGAGCCGGCGCAGATCTAAATGCCCGAAATAAACGACGTCAAACTGCATTACATATTGCAATTAATAAAGGACACGCAGGAGTTGTTCGTACTCTTTTAGAACTTGGCTGCCATCCTAGCCTTCAGGTAAATACTCTTATTTATCTAATTAATGAAATTTAAATCCTATGACATTAATTTTTAATATAAATTCATTTAAATAGCTATAATTATATTCAAATATTGACAACCATTCAAACTATTGCTAGAATAAATATAATTATAGGTACTTACAATTAAAAATTGTTTATATTTTTAAATAATAGTATTATAAATTAATATTCTTAAAAAAAAATAATGAATTTTTTGGTTTACGTTTTCTTATTTTGATTTATTAAATAGGAAAGAAAATTAGACAATTAATATTTTGTATAGCGGCATTAGAATTTTAAGATTAAAAAATTTTATTTATGCAGTTTGAAAAAAATATTTATGCAATTTGAATTTAAAATATGATATATTTTTAATTTGGACTTTGTAAAATGATATTTAATAATAAACAAAATTTATTTTAACAACTTTTAAAAATGATATGATTAGTTAATTATTTTAATATCTCTTTTTTTAAATTAATTTTATTAATTTAATTATCATTAATCGTCGATTTGTAATCTTGTAAAAAAGGTAAATTATTATAGAATTTATTTAATTAAAACTTTTTTATATTTATGTTTATACCGTGCGGGCGTAAAATGCATGAAAGCAATTGTAGATCATACGCTTGTTTTTAAAATACAAGCGTATGATCTACTTATAATCGAAAAATGAATTTTCACGTACATATTGATTTCAAAAAATATAATATACATTTTTTAAAAAAGATAATTAATAAAAATAATGAATTCAATTAGTATATTGAATATGTACAAAATAAAAAAAAAAGTTTATCTTTTAAAAATGAAAAAACTATGTTAATAATGTTACATTTCAAAGGTCAAGATATACGTTGCACGTAACATAAAAGCATTAAATTAACGGTTTTTTAATAATATTTCTTTATTATTTCTTTATTATTACAAATCAGTAAATTAATAAATAATATTTTTATAATACAATTCAATTTATATATTAAATTTAATACATATAAGTTTATTTCGAATTTTTTATATTTTCATGGGTAAAATTTAAACTTTATTTGTATTAACTTAATTGATCTTAATATTTTCTTTTAATTTTTTCTTGTTTTGATTTTTTAATTTAATTTTAGAAATATTACCAAAATCTTAATATTTGATTTAAAAATGTCATAATTAAGATGAAATCTATGTTGCATTATAGTAGTACTCATCGAGACTTAAGTTTTTATTTTTAATTATAAATGTAAAACAAAATAATGTTTTATGATTTAATTATAATAAATTAATACGAACTTAAAAACAATAAAGTTTAAAAAAATTTTTATACACAACCTTTATTAAGAACTTTTTTAATAGTTACTTGAGTTATTACGGGTTCAACAAATTATTTGTAGTCTGTATAGGTCTGCTTCTTATTTGAAATGAGAGTAAAAGTTAAATACTTAAATAGGAGCCACTTAAGCTAATCCTGGGCTGGCTGACAGCAATCTGTGTACTATGATACGAGCCGTTTAGGTTAACTTTACGGAAACATGAGGGTTGTAAATAATGTGAATCGGGTGAGGAGTTATCGGAAAACCTCTTGTGTTAATGCTTAGCTTTTATTAGAATAAGACATATAGCTTCCGGCGATCTCCATGTTCATCCGAAAGATGTTGTCAAATTTAGTTTGATCTTTATACTTGAGATTCGGGAATTTGAAATGTTAGAAAATTTTAATCATAATGAATATTAGCTGAGTGTTTGCACAGTAAGTTTCCGGGGAAAGTTTGTAAGCAATACTCTCGAATATTAGCATACTTACATACCTACAGACTTCAGCAATTATCAATTTACTTTGGTTACTCAAAATTTATATACTATCATAAAAATTTTATAGTTTTACACGCATAAAAAATTACATAATACTTACAACCATGAATTTAATTTTTGAAAACAAGTCGTGAATAGTTTTTGCATTTGCAGAGTTATTGATACCAAAAATTCACGTTATAGTTTGTGTTTAAAAGTAAAAAATGGTAATAATTGAAGAACATCTACATCGTAGCTTACAGTGATAATATATTTGATAATAACATTCATGAAAAAGTAAATAAATAAATACCCCTCTTATTTTGAAATTGCATTTGACAAATTATACATAATTATGATTATTTGGAAAAAGAATTTTTTGTAGATATTCTTTTAATAGAAAAAAATTAATTTAATTGTTATACTTTTGCATATTTTACAGTTCATTTATGTACGGTGTGGTGACGTAAGTTGAAGCAATGCTGATGATTCTAAAGAAAATTGCATATTTTGTTTAACTTATATTTTAATATTAGTATATATATAGTTATTAATGGTTTTTATACATAATATTTTAAAATCTGAAAAAAAACTTGTAGTTGTAGTTGTAGTTCCAAAAAAAGTGTAGTTCGAAAAATTAATGCCTATTTCTTAATTTATTTATAATACATTTTAATTTTACTCATTTAAATTTTTATCTTGCAAACTTTTATCAATGTATTAAATTAATTATATTAATTTGTAAATTATCATCGCGATTTCAAATTGCCGGTTCGTTAAAAGAATTGAGCTGATAACTAATTATTTTAATTGTTTACAACTTATCTCTGTATCAGCAAACAATCAATTTCATAATTTCATAATAATAATTTAACACCATTAAATTTCATAAAGTTAAATACACGAATGATGATGTATTAAGAAAACCGAGAAAACTATCTGCAGTGTATGGTGGATTATCTTAAGTCTAGAAAAATAAATAATGCAAATCCTGTTGTAATTAAGAAGTTGCGATTTCAGTATTTATATTTCTAAACATTTTAATTGAAAATATATTTTAAGCTTGAAATTACTAATAATTCAGAATATTTTAATATTCAAATTATTAATTAACTAGAATTAATGTAGCTTGTAAATCCTACGTAGATGAGAGATTTACGCAATGAACTGTCCGAAAATTGGACCGGCGTCCGTTAGAGAATGGACAATGTAAAGTACGTCCATAATATTTCACGTTGAATTTAAACAACAAAAGTTATGCGAGCATAAAAATTTCTTCACAAGTCTACCTTATTCCTCTTAGATCTTTTTATTTTCTTTCGTCACACTCAGCTATCTATTCCTCTTCCACTTTTCCGGTGACGAGCATTTCGCCTGATAACGGCTCCACCAAATCCTCTTAATCCAAAGCAGCCATTTTTTACGGCATTCTAAGCTCAAGCGTGGTTTTATTTCCTCTTCGGATTTCCCTACGTAGAGCTACCTCGTTAAATCTCATTGCAAGACGGTCATGCAAGATGCATTATCATGAATAATGACGAGAGATATTTTTGTACACGCTAAGCATATTTAGTTGTTAAAATGCGTAGCCTCCACGCGTGATCTGCCCTTTTGTAGGTTATTACTTACGTTTTATATTAATTAAATACAATTATATTAAAAATTATATATGCGTTAAGGATTTGAACGGCTTACCTCATATTTTGAATGTGAGCCAGAAGTGCGATAAATATTCGCTTCACAAGCACGCAATATTTCACATCTTTACACTCAAGAAACTTGATAAAATGCTCTGTCCACACAAGCAGCCCAACAGAGTAATTTATTACGACTGCGAATAAAATGTTGATTAAAAATATTTTTATCTTTTTGTATGGACAGAATAAAGTTACGTTCGAATTATTATTGTGCGTAAATTAGCCTTGGTACTTATTTGGTTGTACTTACATATTCAGGCGTTAATGCGACTCCTTAATGCGAAAGAACAATGAGCGTTATAAGAAACGTTGAAAAAAGTTTTGTTGCGGAAGTATGACATTTGTTATTTTCTCGAGACACATAACAAAGAGCATGAAAACTTACTTTATTTGTTACAAAGATTTTTGTAACTCACTTAACTTTTTATAATCATTCGCGTTAATTTTTAAGCATGTATACGATAATTTTTTGGCTTGACTTATGTGCAAATAAAATAAAAATCCAGTTCACGCATTTTGGGTACGAATACATTGTTTTTTAATAATCTTATTCCTCGGAAAGATACATCTTTTAGCGTATTACATATTATACACGTTTTTATTCTTTTTTTCGTAAAAGTTTCGTGCAGAAAATCTTACGCCTTGTTCGCGAAAAGTGGAAAAGAGAGGAGGAAAGTTGAAAAGAATTCGTGGAGACTTTGGAAAGTCTGTAGACTTACAGGCAACTCCACTCCACACTTAGAGGCGTGCATCGGAACACACCCGCGCGCGCATAAATACACGCTCGAGTACATAGCAAAGAGGTATAAGGTTTTCGCGGCAGCGGTTAAATACTTTAATCTTGATAACACCGCGCGCTAGTTTTTTTCTTTTCCTTTTCTTCACAGTCGTGTGTCTCGGTCGACCAATGCGAGCTTTTTTCGGAATAGCGAGCGCCCACGTGTAGCGGATTTTCTTTTTCGCGCGCGCTTTTTATTCTCTTGCTAGTTGTGAAGAAGAATCTTGGGAGATGTTTAGGAGAGCGACAAAGAGAGTGAGAGTGAGCAAACTTGTTACGTCGGAGGAACTCGGGAAGGATAGAAGTAGAGAGAAAGGGCGAGAGCGGCAGAAGCGGAGGTTTCTAGCGCAGCGGCACAAGAGTCCAGACTCGATAAAAGTAAGCTCATAAGCCTTAGTTCTTAACTGGTCCGAGAATGAGGCTTTTGCCTGGGAAAATCCTTGAGGGCGAAGTATCACGTCGATTCGGCCTCGTGCACGGTAACTTAAATGCCCAAGCCGTATATACACGTACACGTGCATATACGTACGCTTATATGCATAGGTAAGGGCTCCGGAAATTAGTTTATTTTTACGGAATGTTTTTAATTAAAATTAGCGAGTTTGTAATATTCCTTTGCTCGATATAAAAACGTACAAATGTTAAATAATTGTGTATAAGCTTTAAAAAAAAATTTGTTCGTAAAACTTTTCTGATTTTAATGAGCTTCTTTTAGGTATAAATTCATGAAGAAGGATTACGAGATGCCATAATAAATATTACCCCTTAATTAAGAAACAATGAATTACAATTCTTTATACGCTTGCATTTTTATTCTATATTTTGTCAAATGAAAACAAAAATAATACTTTTATAATGCCTTGAAGGGCTTCCGCCGTCCTTCTTAATTATTTACTCGTACAATTAAATTGGTTTGTGCTTAAACTCTTTTGAAACTTTGTTTATCTACATTCTAAATATTCTATTTAATTTAATTATTATTTTTTAATATTTGCAATGGTTATTTAAGGTATAAATACTAAAATTGTCAGAATCGTTTCTGCATACATTACGTACATATAATATTTATAGAGATAATAATATACTCGAGTATAAACTTAAATTGATATAGAAATTAAATCAATATTAAACCTTTCGCTACCGTTAAAAACAACCATAACAACAATAATAAATAATAATTATTTTTTGTACACTTATGATTATAAATTATTAATAAAAAAAACATGATAATATTTCGCTAATAGCTTCAGTGAAATATGGTGATAAATGTAGTATCAATGTTTATAGAGTTAGATTAAAAAATTTTGTTAGATAAAGTTTTCAGCTTTCAACATACATTTCTTTATAGATTATTTCAATTAAATGTAAATAAAAATATTTGTTTGTTATACTGCGGTGTATTATTATACTACAAAGGTCGTTCAATTTTGAGTTTACACGAATAGAATTATTGATGTAACATAAATGCAAGTTATAATATTATTAAAGTCGATATTTTATAATTTATTAAATAAAAATAAATATTCAGAAAAATTTATTAAAATTTTCTAATGGTATTGATTACAATTATCCATTAAAGCTAATTGCACATGACAGTTAAATGATTTGTGAAATTTACATCGATTAAAAATTTTCAAAAATTTTTTGATGACACAACTTTATTATATTTATCATAACATATTTCTTATGTAGAAAAACATTGAAAATTGTTAATTTCATTTTGTAACATTAATTAGAATATATTAAAATTAAATATGTTAATATTTCTTAAATTTTGACGAGCATTTTTTATTTATTCTCTACTTATTGCTTAAAATTTGTTGATTAGTATGAAAATTATGTTCACATTTACTAATGTCATTTAAAAGTGTAATATATCGTGTTAATTTTTGAAACTAAAATGTGATTTCATTGATAATAATGTCATTTAACGTTGTCAAAGTGTCCTTCATATACTTCTCGCGTGGAATTCTGTAATTGGAAAAATACTTTATTGATATTTTAAGACTATTATTGTCAGGGAATTCCAGAATTAAGTAGAATTAAGTGTATAAACAATATCTTACCAAAAACGTAGGTAGTATATTTTGATAACACTAATTAGAACGACAAGTATATATTACAAAAAATTGTCTTACATGTTAATAAGTTCGTTATATTATAAAAATTGATTTAGTTCTAATTGAAATAAAGCAACATGCTCGCAACCAATAAGAACATTTTTCATTGGTGATTTTTCGTTTATCAAAGGATTCAGAAGGAGACACACCACTTCACGATGCCATTTCCAAGAAACGCGATGACATGTTGGCTTTGTTGTTAGACCACGCAGCTGATATAACTCTCACCAACAACAATGGCTTCAATGCTCTGCATCATGCTGCACTTCGCGGAAATCCAAGGTAAGGGGATATATATTTTTATAACATATTTTGCATATTAGAAAATATAAATTTACGATAAAACTTTTATTATTATTTTTAAATTTATGAATGTTGGGAAAAGTTGTAAAATATTTAAAAAGGTAAAATGATATGGGGTATGTGTTTTCGATACCTTCGCATATAAGTTTAAGTTCGTTATATGAAAAACTATTTATGTAATATTATTCACGCATTTTTCAAAATGTGATTTAAATACCAAATGTAAAATTTTCAACGTTATCTTAAAATACATTATTTTATTAATTTAAATTGACTTTATTTTTTAAATTTCAATTTGTAAAAGAATTAAAGAATATGTGGTTTTGTTGATTTACAATTCTAATTAATGAAAATATAGTTTATTCCATTTTGTACTTTCCACTGCTTTCCAATTTTTATTCTTAATGGTTTTATTTTGTCGGTTAAGATATTTATTTCTGTATTTTCTTTGTCCATAGTGTACGAAGAGACATTTTTATTTAAAATAATATGACTTTACCTTATTCGGTTCTCCAATAAAGTAAGACTTACCTAGCCCTTGGTATTTCTCACGCACTTTATAAATTAAATCACACATAGTCGAGCTTGCAGTTTCTACAATATTGAAATTCTAGCCAAATCTACATTAAATCAATACTTGTTTATAATAAAAGTTTAGAGGCCGACCAACTTAGCACCGAGTTTCGATTGAAAAGAAATGCCAGTCACCGTTTTGTCTACGCTTCCTATTTTGTTCGGCTTATCCAGTGCACGAAGAAAACAAGGGCAGGGACACGTCGCGCATGCCAGGCACGATTAAAATTTTGTCGAGCATGTCCTGCATTTGGTACTCAGGGGGATTCGCGACACGTACTAGGGCGGATACTATGAACCGCGCTTCTCAGTGCCGTTTCACTCTTCCCTTCCCCTTTCCCAAATCCTTTACTCCGGCGCCATGGGGTGAGTTCAAAAAGCGAGGACGCGCCTGAAATATTGGCAAGACGCTCGCCTGACAAAAGACGAAACTATAAATTCTTTGAACGATTTGAGGAACTACGTTTACGTACGACGTAGCACAGACGAGCTCGTAAAGTTCGTTGGCCGAAAAATAGAAGATCTTTTGCATTGTATTTGTATAATTAGCAGCGCATTTCAGAAAAGATAATGATGCTGCTTAACACATTAGATGATCCAGGGTTATCCATTAAGATTTGATAGCGACTTAAAATATTCTTAGGCAAATATTTATAAGGGTGCGATATATTTCGCCGCCTCATATTAAATAAACATATTGTAAGTTAAAATCAAAGGATTTAAATTTTAAGGCTATTTTAAATACAAATTTTCGGCTTGAGACCTTTTAATAGATGACTTCTTACTTGGTGAGACGAATACAGCTAGTAGAAACGAGTTACGACAGTAACGTTCTACCACTAAAAAGTCTTCGAGGTAATTATCTTTAACACTAATAGTTACAAAATTAATATTTTTTTTCTAAAGCGAAGTTCGTTTATATTTTTTTGTTAATTTTAATTATTTTCAAATTTAAATAAAATGTGGTATAAACAATTATTAAACTATTTTATTATAGATATCAAGGTGTGTTTGTTTCAGTTGCACTGTCTTATTTTTATATCTATGTATTTATTAAGTATCTAAATTGTTTGACAAAACTAGTTTGATTATTTGAGATACGAAATGGTTAGCTACTATGTAATTATAATACTAGACTTAGGGAATGTGTTCGTTAAGTGTAGTTTCATTAGTGCGCTTACTGCTTGTGAATTCTAAATCATATAATCGTCTTACTATTTTCATCTTATTAAAATTATACGAAAATGTGATGAGAAGAAACTCCAATTTTTAACTTTATATTAAAAATTATAATTGCTCTGGATAAATATATATTTTACGCAAGATGCTACCTTAACACCTATTATGTACTATTTTTTATATTGCACTTAGTTACCTGATTGTATTTTATTGATAATAATTAAGTTTTTCTTATATTTATATTTCAAAGAACAATTTTATTGATTTTTTTATTAATTAATTTGATTATTAATAATATAATATAATAATAATTTTTTACAGATTCACTTGCAAAATTTCTTCGTTTAATCTAATATTTCTATTTATTTAAGCAAATAATTAGATTTTAAAGTACGTGTTATTTGTTAAAACAATTAATAATTAAACGAAAAAAGAGTAAAATTATTGTCGGGTCTTATGATGTATTAGACAGTCAAAACGAAACAAAATCATTTATTTAGCAAAAATGATAAATAACTTTAATTACTATAAATTATGAGCGTTTAAGTGAAAACAGTTAGCTCATTGCACTTTTTCCAATCAATAGCAAAGTTAAAACTGCCATGTTTTACAGTAAATTTTGCAATACTTAGCATCGTATTCTACTTTAAGCCTGCATTTTACTATTATCGACACACGTTTTAAAATGTGTGTTGAACCGAAGAAAATATTACTTTATGACAATACACATAATGCGTATGAAATTCAATATATTATTGGTTGCTTTGTATAATACATATAAATATAATTACCAAAATTTCCATGAAATGATCGTTATAATGTCAACTAATTTCTTTATTTTCTTCGCAACTAACAAATAATTTTTTAAATTGGCTATATACAGTAAAACTTTTTTAACTTTTCTCTCGACTTTAAAATAATTATTTTTGTTCACTTAGATGTGTACAATTAGATTACTTTGAAAATACTTAGAAAATATTACTATAGAAGAATCTTTAAATGATTTTTAGATAGATCGATCGATTGCTTCTTAGAATATTTTTATTATATATTTAATAATTTACAAAGATGTAAGAATAAGAACGCTATTCTTATACATAATTTATTTTTTATATTTATAATTTTTTATTTAAATTTGTAAAGTAATTTAATTAAAATACATATTCGGTAAATATTACTATGATTGTACTTTGTAATAACGTATAGACAAACTTTTATTGTTATAGTATTATAAAAAATAATTTGTTTACTTAAATATTTTCTTAAAATGTCTTTGGTTCTTGATTCAAATGATTTATATTTACTGAAATAATTCGGTATAATGTTATATATACAACAATATAAATATAAAATAATGATATAAATTCAATATAAAATAATGTATACAATTCATGCGTCTATAAGATTTTCTGTTAGTTTTGTCATACAAGGATATTTTTCAATTTCTATTTAGATTTTCTGTTTAATTGGATATATCATTTTTTACACGATTGCAATATTTATTTCATAAATATTTTTAAAAATTTCAAATTTAAATAATCAAAATAATTGTCAGCAATCGTTAATACACAATAAACTTTCATTTATGATGATCAAAGTTATTAACGAAGCTTGTGCACAGCATTAAAAAGTTTTATCATAAAAAAATGTTTACCGGATATGATTTGAACTTTAACTTGCTACTCTCAATTTTTTACAATTCTTAATGTTTACAATTTTCAGTCAATACTGTCACGTTATAATAGAAAAAAATTTTCAATATAAATTATTAAATTATTAAAGATTTTGTATCAATAAAACTTAAAAATGAATTAAGAGTCATGTTGCGGCAACGTTATGTAACTATTTCAACACAATTGATTTTAGATTGAGTCCTATACATAATTAATAATTTCTAAGTGAAACATACACAGATATTGTTACAATAAAAATGAGAGTTTTAGGGAAAAAGTTATTAGCAAGTTCGAGGCATTAACGCACTAAAAAAAAACTCGTCTTTGACGAATTTATAGGACAAATTAAAGCGTTACAGTGTTTTCCCGATAAGCTATAAATAAAGGAAAATTTATTCGAGAGAAGAATAGCGGGATGAGAGAGTAGCAATAGTCCGCATAATGCGTTAAGCACATAGACTAAAGGAAAGAACTGTTGGAGAGGAGATGAAAAAGAGGATTTCGAACGATGAAAACCACTTTTGGATATTGCGTCAAACTCTCGCTTTCCTCTATCGTTGCGACAGCAACCGTTCCTTCCCCCTTTTCCTCTCTTGGTTAGGCAAGCGTTGCAAGAGATACACCACCGCGAGAGCGTTACCGTGCCGCAGAAGGGAAAAAAAGCATCGGGGAAGTGACAAGGAAAACAGTGCATAGCACAAGGAAAAGAGAGCTGGAAGGCGTTACAGAGAGTACGATATACGTCGAATAAGAAATGTCCATTGAATGCCATTACTTCCAAGCGAAGGAGCCGAGAGCATTTAGGTATCGTAAAATTCACAGATGCCATCGTATTCGACGGGATTACGAGTTTTCCGCATACAGGCTGATGCACGCACGACTGCCCGAACTCCGAAATCACGATTTTCTGTCGGTGTAGAGCAAATGGCTTCGGTTATGTTCGATCGTTAAGAGGATTTCTCTTATTCATTATTCGCTCTTAGGAAGCTTTTCCGTTTTCTTTTTCCTTGATATAAGTTGCATCGGTGGTTCAGCAGCAACCTTCACGGATTGTCTCTGGTTACATATTAAGAGTACGTACGGCGAGAATGGTTCGACAGTTTTACCCACTGCTATTGGTATTACAGTGTGACTATAACCACGCGTTTCAGCTATTCGTTTGACTTTAACCATCAAAAAATCGGATGGCTTTCTCGATAGCCAATATTAATTTTTTAAGCTTTCTATTGCCATTCAGATTTATAATATAAATTCACCGATTGGACTCGACGCGTGTTCCAACATGTTTCCAGATAAATAAATAAATGAAAATTATAAATACATCATCTATACTTATATTTTCGGTAAAATTACTATATCACTCTTTTATATACGGTTTTTTCACTCCTTACTGTTCACTAAAGCTCTCTTATATACCAGCACCAAATAAAGTTGTTTTAACTTATATAAAATTATAGCTGCAATATTTTTCGTTATTTCAAAAAGTCCTTAAATTTAGTACATCGTTTGATTTACTGTTTATAATTTATTTAAGAAATAATACAGATATCTTACCGAGTGTTCAGTAAATTAAAATTTTTAATTAACAAAAATTATGAAGATACGTTAATCTATATTAATTTGTAGATAAAGAAAAGTGTTAAGATTTATTATTATTTGAATAACAAATAAACATAGAAAATTGAAATAAAAAAGATTCGACAATATTCGTAATATTTAATTGTATTTTATATACATTATTCTGTAAAAATATAACGCTCGTAGCTTTAATATTACTGTTTTAATCCTAAAATATTGTAAATTCTGAAGTAAATAACTTGGTATAGTATTAAAATAAATTAATAATACTGGAAAGTCGATAGATTTTATGTTTAAACTAAACTGTAAAATATTGTAAATAATTTATATATGAGCTGATATATAAAAAAGAGAAAGAAAAATAAGCTCAAAAGTTATCATCTTTATTTCATGGCAATAAATTTAACATAAAAATTATTAAATTAAAATAATAATTATTATTTTCAGAAAATTTTTTGTACAATAGAAATTCATATTATTTCATGGAGAATCGATCGCAATTAAAATCATGTAAGTAGTTATTTCACTTTTAAAAGATCTAAATGTAGACTGACAAATACTAGAATATGGCTTTATTATTTTTGAATAATTAAACTTTGAAATATTTTAGATAAAAATAAGTAATCTATATAAATTTACGAGATCTAATTTCATGAATTTAATTGCACAAGATAACGGAGTATATAGTAATCCGAGTATGATAATTATTAATTAAATTACAAATATTTTGTAAGGAGAGGAAAATGAAATAACTCCTATTTTAGTTATTTTCTAATTTGTACTCATTGAGGGATTTAAATTTATTTAATCGAGCACTTATAAATAGTTTTCAGAATAAACGATTTGACTCGAATATTAATTAAAAAAAATTAAGTCAAATTATTAAATGTAAAAAAATGAAATCATTTATAATTTTTGTTATGATTTTTATTTAATTACATATTAAATTGCATTAGTTTTACATATTAAAATCAAAATCGAGTAGAAGTAAATTTTTGAAGTTATTTATAGTTCTTGGAGATAATTGTAGATTATTCATATTGCAAGCTTTAAAATATAATCAAAATTCGTAAAAGCAGCGAAAATTTTCAAAATAAAAAATATTTTCCTAAAATTATTTTTTTTTATTTCAATGCGTTTTTATTAAAAATAGTTGTCATAAATATTGTACTCATTTAAAGATATATTTATGAGATTTTACCCCTAATCGTCCCAAGTCTTGAGTATCGTGAATTAAAATTATCATATTTAAAGCTTACGAGACTTTGGTCAAAGTTTTTTAAAGTCAATATGTTTAAATTATAATACTAATCTCATTTTCTTTTAAATTTACTCAACAATTAGTACAGTGTACGTAACAAGAATTTAGTTAATTAATTTTATCAACTTTTATTCTGTAAATGAAGACTTTTGGGGGTTGGTTTTTCCTTCATAAATTTATGAAGTATATGTAAATTGGAACGCTATGTAACTATTTTATTCATAACAAAATTTTTATTTTTAATTTGTTTTCTTTTTTGACATGGGAATATTCCACTCTCACTAGATTGGCTGACAAAATTTAAAATACTATTATTTGGTTTTCAAATCAATACATTTTTCACATGAATAATTTGGATACATTCATCATGGCATTTATGCGGAATGCTTTATCTGAATTGTTTGAAGCGTGACACACAACTCAAGTACACCCCTCATGTCGTTATGAGCGGATTACTTAAAGTACATTTGCTCTTTAACATTACACTTATCGTAATTTCAAAACTTTTTATTGCAATCTCTTAAATTAATTCTCTCTCTCTCTCTCTCTCTCTCTCTCTTTCCACCCTCTCTCCCTCTCTATCTCTGTTTGTTATACGTCATCATCTTTCTTTACGGAGATTATGTCCGCGTCGATACGCAAGAATCGAGAGTCGAAAAGATAGCCACGAGCATAAATTAGGTGTTGTGGTTATAGAGAGACAATAGCGTAGCCGGTGGTTTGAGGGCAATTAAGAGGACGGCTGATTATACAACGTTACGCTTGATGCCAGGGCTGCGCGTTGTAGTGCCTCCCTAGCCTGCGAAGCGATCGCGAGAGGCAGAATCGCACATCAAGTACTCGGGCGCTTATATATACTTGGCGCTAGCGAGCCATTCGGCGAGAACACTGGGCCAATCTACATACATTTACATCGCGGGGGTTTTAAAGCCCCCTTTGTTACGCGGTAGCCACTTCCGCTACATTCTTCTCCATCTGCTCGTTCGCTACTCGTTCGCTACTTCACTTTTCCCCCGTTTCGCTTAGTTTTTGCCTGGAATGTATTTTACTTCCCTTCCCGAAAAAAGTTTACCCAACGCCCTGCATACCTCCTATGCACTTTCTTTAATAAATCCTAAATACTTTATCTTATACGCCAACAGGAGTGCAAAGTTCCGCTTTAAGGAGCCCTGTAGCTATGCATATTATCACACATACATAGGCCTGCCACGAAATAAGTACAAGGGCGTACAAGTAGATGTACGGAAAAACCAAATTGAAGATAATCTCTGTAGGATGTTAAACTTTGTTATTAGTACCCTTTAAATTTAATATCTACTATCTAGTCGGCTGTGTTGCCAAAAATCCCATTATTTAACGTGAAATATGTTTTAATAACTATAAATTATAAACGAATGTCGGTTTAATTTAGTTTCGCGTGCCAGCATTTCTAATTACTATTTTTTACAATAAGCAACAAAAACTGTAACTAATCGTGATTTCGACACGAACTACGAATTATCGCAAATGGTGAATGATACAGTTTTTGCAGTATTTAAAATCGAATAAGGCATGCCATAATCCTTCGGCACATTCTATCTTTGACCTTTCTTGCGTCTCAGATCGAGGATGTATTAAAAAGCTATGAAGCGATATGAATATACCTTTTGAGGGAGAGGCACGGAGAAGAGATTTAAGATTAAAGAGTAAGACGGAAAAAGACCTCGCTTCGCAAAAGCTACTGAAGAGTGCTCGAAAGAAAACGATCGTTGGATGACGCCCAAAGCGTAACGAGAGGCCCGCAACCCGCGTCTTTTTTTCTCCGCTCATAAGTTACATTACTATATTTCCTTCTTTCGTCTCGCTTACTATGGCGAGCGAGTTGCCGGCGATAGGGAAAGAAAGACTGTAATGGGCGCGCGCGCGCGTGTTCATGCGCGCACGTAGTGAGAGCCAAAATGTGGACGAGAAGAGGAAGAGAAAGACGGATAACGAGAGAAAGTAAGAAAATGCAAAAAAGAGTCGTGTTTCGCTGACTGAATTGCACAGCGATAGCTTCTTTTTGTAGGAGCCGTGTCCGATAAAAGTTGCGAACACCTTATGCAACTCCGTCTTTGCTTGAACATTACCGTACTTGTAAGCACGCATGCAAAATAAGCCCACGTATATTTTACTGTCGTGCATTAGTCTTTGTACAGAAACTCCTCGATACGTAAGGTTTTCATCAGCTTGAGAAACTTCAACTGCAACATATTTTTACAAAAATAAAAGCAATGATTGAAATAATGTCAAAAATATGGTGTAAAAAAGAAAGACGAAGATTAAATTATTAAACTTTTCAGAAGCGTGCTATGTTAAATTAAAAAAATTTATAATACATTTACTTCAAGGCTTATAATTTTTTAATAACTTATAAATTAATCGGTACTTTAAGTCCTTTGCTTCCACATATTTCAAGTAAGACGAATTGATTTAAAATTGCTCGCATTTAAACATTATGTCAACTATTAATAAAATGAAAGCTTTATATGTTGTTTAAAAACGTGTGTATCTATTACTGTATTAATTAAGTTCGACATATGTTGCGAAAGTCAAATATATGGAGAGTTAGCATTGTAAATATTAATGCATCTTTTTCATTCGTATTGAATGAAATATTTAATGATTTCGTGAACGCGCCTCGGAATACATTTCTGCCCGATATTCTGTGTAAATAATAATAATATTCCATGACGTTTCTGCAGATAGCAAAAAATGATATAGATGGTAGGAACAATGTGAGATACGCAGACATCTATATCTTACTCACGTCTGCACGTAATAAATAGAAAAGCTCGCGTAAAGAAAGGACCGATTCTAAATCAAGCAGCAGTAGTTATGTCAATAGGAAAAAGAAAAATGGCAAAGCTCACGATCGCTACGTCAGTATTGATTCTGAAACTTTTTGCGAATTTTTTTCCTTTTTTGACACTTGTGAGCAACTGCCGAAATGGCATTAATAGCGCGTGCAATAATCAGACTCCTGGATATACATTAAGCGCATTCGCGTGAGCAGGAAGCTCGCGTTACCTTGCAAATGGAGTGATAGCCGGTGTGCGCGTCGCCCTCCGCGTCTTAACTTTTGGGCAGTAACTACGTGAGAGTAGCCAACAATGTGGCGCGATAGCAATACACGGAAACTGCAACTTACAGTACACGTTCTCCGAGCTTGCGAGTAGGTGTGCGCGTTTTCGTAATAGGAGGTACGAGGAGCAACGGCGGCCAGCTCTGGCTCAAGAGCGGAGGCAGATGAAGATGCTTACGCAAACAAGCAGAAATACTCATAAGTAGATCGATCGACTGATACTCGGAGAGAGAGAGAGAGAGAGAGAGAGAGAGTGTTGTGTGCTTTTGTAAATTGGCGAATGAAATGCGAGGTGAAAAGTTGCGTTAGCTGGATTTTAATTCCTGCTGAGCCAGTTGGTAAGTCAAGTAAAGCTGTGCATAACTCTTCATTTGCAAGGATAGCAAACATAACTGTAACTTAGTCTTGGCTGCAACTTTATAACGAGTGCAGCTCACGTTCCGCAAGCTGTATATGCGTCCTATTTCTCTCTCGCTCTCTCCCCATCACCCGCAGATACCTATATACACATTCTTTGATTCTCTCGTGTCCCTTTTTTACCCCGCAGTCAGTTTGTAGCCCTTACGGCCGCTCGAGAGAGGGAACAAAAACAGTTTGAAAAAAGAGAAAGAACGTAAATTCGGGAGGACTATTCTTAGTAATTCTTGGCGTGAATAAACGCTACTCTGGCTAGAAAATAAACCGAGTTAAGCGCTCATCTTACTTTTAAATTTTTTTTCATTTTCTTTTGATGTTGATACGGCTATTATCGCTGCCTTATTTTATTATTTTGAACATCTTTCGAACTCGTGCATTAAATATCATTACGTGTCACGCGATTTTCTTACGACGGTAACTCTACCTAGAGGATTGGCGAATTAAACGAAAAGAAGGGCGTAGTCGGATAATCTAGTCTAGTTGTAAACTAAAGTAAAGAGCGAGCAATATTATCAGGGAGTGAGAAAGATATAGGGTGGGTTGGAAGGGGTCAGAGAGGACAGGGGGGTAGATTACTTGGGCACACGTGTATGCTTACCGCGTCCATAAATCAAGTAGGAATCGTGCCTTCCAGTCTGTACAATAAGGCATTGTCCTATAACAGCGGTAGCACTGAAAGCTCAGTCTCTTCGCTCTCGGGAATGGGAAACAAAGCTTCTAACTGTAAGCGTTGCAGGCTTTACCCACCTGCAGTCCTATTCTTGACTACTTGGATCACGCGAGCTTGACACCAATAATGACGACAATATAGACGGCGCTCTTCTATCAAATGAGTTTCACGACTCTAACTTGTATACACATTTTTCATTCTTCCAAAAACATGACAAAACTATGTACAAAGTTTGGAGTTTTACTCGGCCGTATACGCCGAGCTGTGACGCTTAGTTCCTTTTTGTGCTTGTCGTAAAAAAGTTTTGAAATGGTAGGAATTTTTGAACTGTCACAGTTGCACTGCACAGTATATCGATGTGGCTCTACATCATTTCATTTAGAATCAGAATTATTCGTGAAAATGTTAAAATCGTATTACGTATAATTTTGGTAATTTTGGCAAATCGTATTTAAAGTTAAACTTAATCCTTCTGTTGGCTCGTTTGGATTTTTAAATTATTATTAAAGGCTAGAAATTATTCGATTAGTTTAATTTAAAAGGAACAGTAAGATGGAATTTGTATTATATTTCAAAGTAAATTCGTTTAAAGAATAAAATAGACCCCTCAGCTATATTAATCGATGTTTAGATATTTGAGTTAAGTCGATCGGTTGACACTCGGCAACTGCTCGTCACATCAATTAATATTTCGTCTCTGTTTCTTTTACCAACCATTCGATATAAAACTAATTAATGTATAATCTGTTCATACCCATTTATACTTAAATACAACTCCTATTGGAGAATTAAATTTATTAAAAAGTTAAGTGACTGTTAAAAAATGGCTTAATTTTCTCTATACTTACGAATAAATAAAAAATTAATGGCAATTCTGTTCGAATGATTATTTGGTGAATATTATTGGACACTCATTATCCTAGCAGATAAGTTACGTACACTCGTGTGC
The DNA here is from genome assembly GCA_018907185.1 of Platyscapa corneri. Lineage (NCBI taxonomy): Eukaryota > Metazoa > Arthropoda > Insecta > Hymenoptera > Agaonidae > Platyscapa > Platyscapa corneri. The sequence continues at coordinate 3,306,808 of JACCHW010000004.1, forward strand.
GTTCCTGTTCTCTCCATAGTTCTTTCCTTTTCTCTCTTTAACTTTCGCTCTTTGGATCTGTCTCTGTGAGCACATTTGGAATGTAGTCTCGTCGCAGCGGAGTAACGAGAACAGCCTAGCGGGAATAGTTCGCGTCCCTGGAGGGAACCGACACCACGACTTTATTGCGGCAATAAGAGTTATCACCCGGTGATAACTGCCCCTATAACTTCTCTTACGATGAATAAACTCTTTGTCTCTCACTCTTTTTACTACTTGCTGTCTCTCTCATTCTTTCTCATCAGTCTCTCTCTCTCTCTCTCTCTCTCTCTCTCTCTCTCTCTCCATTCTACTGCAATGGTCTCGTATTGTATTACACTCTGTTTTTTACAAATTTATTACAAAATAAACATTGTTTGTTACACTGGTAATGATTCAATTTCTTTATCGTACATGAAAAGGAAATTAAAAATAACGGAAAAAGAGTGTATCGGTGCAAAAAAGATATTGTCCATTGCAAATCTTAACTGATATATAAATATTTATATATATATATATATATATTACACGAATGTTTTTTATAGTATTATTAAAGTTTATAGTTTCAGTTATCACGTCTTTTAAAAATATTTTTCCTCGTATTTGCAAATTCATTTCTTACATTCAAATATAATTTCAATTTGAATTTAAAAGAATTTCTTTAAAACCTTACGAAACAAGAATAAACAAAATTTTTTTCTACTTTATTTAAAAATTAAGACGGCATTGTTCTTGATAAAAGAATTCAGTTTTATAATAGTACACTGCAACCTGAAAGTGTTCAGCAAATAAAAAGTTGTAAAAGTAAAGTTCAAGTTTTTTTGATTTATAAGAGAAAGATCATTCATTTTAAACTTGCGAATAAATGCAGAAATTTAATATTTAATATCTAAAGTTTTAACGTATTATTAAAAGAAAGTAGTTTCAGTAATATCAGAATTATTAGTTACTGTTTAATGTTAACGGAATTAAAAATGAAATTATAGAATTGGTAATCACAGTATGGTAAAATATATTATATCGTATCTAAATGTAAATTATTATTATCACATCTATAACTGTAACAAGTTAAATTATATATTCTTTGTTAAAATTATTAATGTTTAATGATTCTCCCCCTATTAATTTATTTAATTTAAAGCATTACAACCTTAATATGTTATTTTTCATTTCTTCATCTATATAAAAACTTTTCTCATCTTGAACGATCTCTATATGAGGTTAATTCGCTATCACAAGAGAATGAACGAGAAAAAGCATTTTAAAGCTTAAAAAGTTTTTTTTGGAACGAATTCATGGAATGAAAAGTCAGGAAATTAATAGCAGAGATAAATATGACAGGAGTTTAAAAAATGCACTCTAGCTAATTCTTGTAAAAGATTAAACATATTTTTGTGGTTTGTATTCCTTAACAAAATGTTTTATTTATCAATTATTATTGAAAAATCTTTTCAGCGTGTATTTATATTTTTTAAATGACAAGTCTCTGATAAATAAAGCAAAAATAATATTTTGGAGAATATTTTTACAAAGTTATAATCTTTCTAATTGCAGAGCAATTTTTCAATGTAAAAAATTCTCTGCCATCAATTTTTATCTCTTCAATAATCGCTATATTTTCTATTTATAGTAACTAATTCTCACATAATTATATTATAAAAATGTTAATTTAAATATTTGTATAAAAATAAATTATTTTAATTAATTGAAAAATATTTAAATTACCATAAAATCTAACATTAAAAGGTAATTAATTGATGATTAAAAAAAAGTTATTTTTGTAATATATTTTTTGTTTTAAAATAATTAAATGAAGGAAAAACGTAGAAAAATATTTATATAAAATCATTATTAATAAAGGTATTTATTTTAATAAAGATAATTTCACGTATTTTAATTAATTTGTAACATGATAGTTATTCAATGTGAACCCATATTTATAAAATTTAATATAAAAAACTGAAACGAATGTAAAAATCAAAAACAATTTAAGAAGTTACTTTTAATCCCATGTTTTTATGTCTTAAATTAAGTAAATTTAAAAAATTTTACATTCATACCTACCGTATAATCAATGTTGACCACAGATTGTGAAGCTGTATTAAAGAAACTAATGAGGTACATATTTTGATCAAATTTTCGGAAATTAATTAATTATATTTATCTTTTATAATGCATACAACACTTTTAATTTTATCTTGATTCCTGATCTCGCTAATTGCTATTAAATTTACATAGAAAAAATTATGATCTGTTTGTAGAATAAAATGTACTATTAAAAATTTCAGATTTAATTTAAAGTTAATAATAATTGATTATAAAATTTATATTAAATATTAAATAAAAAAAGTTGTATACTATGTTTATGGTTTTATGTCAATATGTATATTAAATTGTTTTTAAGATGATTCTAGACATAACATCATATATTCATGTGCAAAAAATAATTTATTACTGATTTAAAATTTTATTAACTAATTTTAAATTTTATTCAATTTGGTAATTAAGTTATAAAAAACATATAACAAATATAGCTTGTAAAAAACACAAGCAACTTCTAAATTGCAAAATATTTACTTAATTTTAGCTACTATCAAAATTACAATTAAAAATAGGAAGTATTAATTGATAATTAAAGATTAAAACATTGCAGTGTTATCCAATTTAATGTATTAAATACACATCATTATTTAGATTAAATATATATATTTTATTAAAAAACGTATAAATTTATTTATGTTTCGTAGATATGAAATGTTAAATATTCATTAAGATAAATATATGTGTTTAAAAGTGAGAACTTGAATAAACTAATAATTTTTGTTATTTTACTGTCATTTATGAAATGAAATTCATGTTAATTAAACCAGGATAACCAATACTGTAATTAGTTATTGCGTTATGTAAAGTAAATATGAAATATGAAATTGAATTTGATTAAACTTCAATTAATAATTTTATTAATAATACAAATTGCAAACAATTATATAGCATAATCCGTTTTTGTTTTATCCTCCTTACGAGACTTTTTTATACATACTTGTACAAATCGTATGCAATAATCATTCTTACGAAAATACAATATCTTTATGAATTTTTTTTGTAAAATAATATAAGTATATAATTTTGTCAATAACAAATTTCAATATGATAACGTAAGTTTAAGCTTTTAAAAGAATTACTCGGGTGATTGTGATTATAACTTGATTTTAAAATAAGAAAGAAGCTATACAGAACTATATTTTATCAATTTCATCAATTGGATATTAATTGACTTATTTAAGGCATTTAAAAATTAATTATACGGGTAAAAATATTTAAGATGACTAGAGTTATGCTTTTAATTTTGTCATTAATCAACAAAAAATTTTAAATATACTAAACTTTCAAATGATTTTATTTTGTTTATAATCTTTGTAGAAGGTAAATAGTATTATTTCACATAAATAAAAGACCTAAGTTAAGTATAATTAAGATTTCATAAAAAAACACGGCTAATTGCTTTAATTAATCATTTCATTAATATTTTAGCTAGCAACAATTCATAGTCGCTAACTAACATAACTATATTTATTAACCATTGTTTAATAGAGTATATATATCGACATTAAATGAGTAAACTCAAAAGCAATTTCCTATTTTATTATACATGTAATTCTTTGAACCATCTTTATGATTATAATTGTTTTCTATGTAGTTAAAACTTTAATAAGTATTATAATTTAATCTAAACGTGAATTACCATCTCAACCAGCGTTTAATCTTATTCTTTTCAAATAATAACTACATTAAGAATTACATTAGTTTTATTTCAAATAAAATTTATTCGACAAAGTAATTCAACTATATCCTTATGCTTTAAAGTTTTTAACGTATTATTTCACTTAAATGGCAGTAAGACTTTACTCATTACAGGAGCTTATTTATCCACTTTAATTAAATTGAATTCTCACTCTAATCTAGAGTGACTGTAATTTTAAATAACGTGCTTCATACACCTAACTTTTAACATTATCAAATCTTTAATAAAAAAATATAGCGTAGTTGCGAATTATTATCAAATAGAAAGTAATAATATACCAATGTTTATTATTGAGATCATTAAATTATTATATAATTTATAAACTTTAATTTCTTAATATTTAAATATTTATAATTTATTTATGATCGATATGTACATTTTATTGCTGAGAATATTAATTAATCATATAAGCATTTCATTTCATGTAATATTTGAAAAAGCAATGCAAAATATTTAGAATAATCATTAAAAATAACAAAATATATCGTCTTAGAATAAAATAATAATTTAGTAACCTTAAACAAAGTAATATATTATTACATAAAATATATTTTTCTTAAAATTTATATTCTTTTATCAAACTATTACTAGTTTTCAATGTCACATAAATAATTTTGTTATAGAATTCGTAATTGGATATAAATTTAAAATGAAACTTTAATCGAAAGATTAACTAAAAAAATATTTCAACTCTTAATGTACGTAATTTAAAATTTTTTCGTATATTAAAATTTATAATACAGATCTAAATTGGTCATTTTTTCTTTAATAATAAAGTTTTTTTCACTAAAAAATATCAACAATATATTCTAATCGTGTATTTTATAGAAAATATAATTTTTAATAAAAATTAAGTATACTTCTGTTGTTAAATGTTGATTTAGTATACACTGTTAAAAAACTTATATGTACACGAATAATCTGTATTTAAGAACCATGTGGTAATTATTTTTTAGGATTATTAATTTTTTATTTAAAAATTTGTAATTGAAGCAGATTATTTAAAAATACATTTATATTACCTTTTGTAACTTTAGAAAAATTGAGATATGTGCGTGTATACATACAGTGGGAATTGTTGTTTAAGAATCATTAAATAATACAACTCAACTGTGAATTAAAAGAATTATGTGAATAATATATTTTTATAACATTTTTATATCCATATTTTTACACATTCACGTGTAAATATGTGATGGACAAATCACAATTTTAAATCTATTCAAATTGAACTTATAGGTTTCATTCTTCAATCAAGTAGTAATAGGCTGCGTTGGTCATCCAAGCTAGGAACAGAGTGTAATGCATTAAGCGAAGTGGGAAAAGAGAGCGTAACGTTACTGATATGTGTGAGTGTGTGCATGCGCGTGTGTATTCTAATTTAAAACTATTACAAAGTTTATAATATTAAATTGAGCCGAGTTAATAAATAGAGTATTTATTGAGTTATCGAAATCATATAAGTGAAGGCATGAAGGAATTCGATTAAAATCACAACTTAAAATCAAGAGAAAGGAATCTGAGAATAGGAAATGTCATTTTTTATCCACTCGGCTTTAATTCCATTTCATTAAATTACTATTTTAGTAACAATAGGTGCAAACGAGCGAACAATGCCGGTCTAGGATACTGGCTGAACAGAGCCTAGGGAAGAGTGAAGAATCCAGAAGTCAAAGAGAAAATGTAGCAAATCCTAAAGGCTCAGAGCAAAAGATCGCAAGATAGCAGGACGGGTAGAGGGAGGGGGAAGTTCTAGTATGGAAGAGAGTTCGCTTTGCTCTGGCAATTGAATGCAAGCCTAGGCAAGAGGTGGAGAGCAAATAGGGGGATGAGAAGTTGCGGCCTGGACTAGCCAGAAACAGCAGCAGTAGCTACGGCAGAAATCGGGTGCCGGCGTGGCGCACCGGCAACGTTGCCGGCGTTGCCGGCAACGGCTTTACTACGATTTTCCGGCAGAAAGAGAAGGAAGGAGTTTGCGGGGGCTGCTCGGAGGTGGGGGTGGTGTGAGACAGCAGGGGTGGCAGGGACCCCCCGAGCCAGAGCAAGTGCTTGCTGCATTATTGATCCCAGTGTGAGCGTGGTGCGAGTAGCGGGGCTGAGCAAAAAGAGAGGAAGCCTCTGGCTCCTCGTCGCTCGAGGCTACACAGAGACGCAAGCGCGGATCCAAAGTCTAACTATCTTTCGGCCCCGACCTCGCCAGACAGATATTAGAAATGCGTTCACCTTATCCCTACTCCCACTATGGCTCTGCTCTACCCTACCCCACCCTAAATCCCGTAACCCCCTAACCCCCTTCCCCGCCTCCTGAGCCCCATCCCCCGTCACCCATCAGCCTCCACCACCCCACGGGACGCCCCTTTTGCACACTACTCGCACACGTCAAAATCCAAGCAGACTCTTTTTTTTGACCGGGCGTCTTCCTTGAACCTTTGACTTCTTCAAGGCTTTGGCTTTGAAAAACGACACCGATTAACGTCCTTAACAAATACGGGGCTGTGTTATTGTAAGTGAAAATAAATTGATGAATCCTTCAAATGTATGAAAATATCAAAATTGTATGATACTTATATCCTACCAAAGGAGAAAATAAATATCAGATTTTGCTATAATTGGAGCTTATTTACAATTTTACATTGTTTCATTTTAACATATTTACTTTGAAATGCATGATAGGTACTGAAATAAATAAATTTGCATAACCATGTCACAGTGTCGCAAGGTGATTCATATTTACGTTTAAAACATTTTTATGATTTCCTCAGTCTTCTTATTTATTAAATAAATTTTAATGTTATTTAATTAAATAGGATATAATGTCATGGAAATTCAACTATTTATCTTATCTAAAATTCGACGTAAGAATATTATTTTTAAGAATCTCATTGGTATTATTATTTTTAAAAAGATAAAAAATCAGCAGATCCGTGATCAATAGATAAATAAAATTCTAGCTAATATTTACATTTATTTTCAAATTTATTTTAGACTTTCGTAAAATAACAAAAGTAAAAGATTAGTTTTATTTCAATTCAGTAAACGATGATTTAAAACTAATTTTAATAAGTAATTTTAATTTCTTTTAGAACTCAATGTAGGTACAGTATTATGTGCCTTGTATTTATTTTATTTCTTTCATCAATATTTTTACTTAATCATTTTATAATAAAGATTGATACCGGATAATTTTTAAAAATATTAACACATTTTAACAGTTGTTATTTCAATTTTGTTAAAAAAGAAAGTTTATGTTATAAAATTATGAGAACTTTTTTTATAAAAAAAGAAGTGGAGAATGAAAATTAAGAAATAAAATGATTCTTTTTAGTAATAGCATTATGTGTATTATAATTTATTATAATTTATTAGCTGGTTTATCACAAGATCGATTGATTATTTATCGAAATATAATAATATCGAATAATCAAAGGCCGTACTTTTTATCTGAAAAACACTCATTATTTAAAAACTGTATGAATATTATAAATATAATAAATTTCGATTTACCTGGGAAAGCTTTTAGAGTTTTATGTTATTTGATTAAAATATAAACATTATCGTTCTGTATTTAGAACATTAATGGATGCAAAAGTTTTGAAAATAAATCCATACTTTTGATTTTTGAGGCTTGCGAAATGCTTATTAAATTTCAGCACAAAATCAGTTTCTCAGATAGATAAAATTGATTTTTTATGCTTTAACATAATATTCTCGCATTCAAATTACATAATAAAAAAAATCTTCATGTGAAATAAAAATATTTTAATGACGAATAATATTACAATACGTAATTCAGTCATAATCATTTGGCAGACAAGTGTAATTTCATTTAAATTTTACCTAGAATTTTCACAAAATTAGTAACCAAATAATTAACTTTGGTTACATTTTTTAATGTTAATATTTTACCATTAAGATGATAAAATTTCACGTCATTTTACTTTTAGTGAAGCCACAGTTACTTTTATGCCAAAACATATCTGTAATTTCTTTGAACATTTCATTTTAATGCGAATGAGTTTGGCTTGTTTGTCCCGCGGCACATTTATATTGACTATTTTTAGTTTAATACTGGTTTGAAATGACACCGCACACGAAGTTAATACATGTAGCCTTCAGATAAATTCTTTGAATATTGAGTTAGCTTTCAGATCAAACGTCGAAATTGAGAAAGAGGCGGCGAGACATCTAGAAGGGTGCAAGGAAAACACAAGTTCGGGCTAGATGATTCTAAAAGGAAGAGAAGTAGAATTTGAGTTTCATTTAGATTTACATAACCGCGGAAAGTTTATTACTTCATGCATTGGTATTGTTCCGTTAATTGCGTTATTGGTACTTGTAATGAACATAAAACAAGCTCTCTTATGCTAGTACACATTAGTTTTTTGCATTTCTGTATTTTTCAACACACACACACACACACACGCGCACATGTAAAAACAAAAATTACAAAGCAAGAAAGGTATTTGTATTCTTATTGTACCATAAAAAAAGCATTATTCTAAATTAAGGTAAATAGCTGAAGCAGCTCCCACAAAACTTGGAGGGATGTAGTTAAAATAGGTAACGCCTACTGTCTCTTGCACCCTCAAACATTAAGTAAGTGGCGCTTGGAGTTCTATCTTTCGACAATGTTTATTTTGCCTATGTAAATATAACTTTATCCACTTGTACTGATTATAAAATCTTTTCTGAAAGTTTTTTATTTACGATTAATTTTATCGTTTCAATATTAATATCAAAATAATAAACGATAAAAGGTACGACGATAAACGTTTAAGATATTCAATGATAAAGTACAAAGCGTTGGGAAAAAACGAGTAGTAATATTGGTGTGCTATAATAATATTATACGATTTTGAACTAATTTGAACATAATAATATTTTTATTCATTCACTATTTATATTATATTTGATATTTTTCATAAATCAATAATTATTATTTACAATATTTAGGAAAATATTTTGTATTATTTAATAGTATTATATTTTTTTCTAGGTAAGTAAGAATTATCTTGAAACATCTTGATCCTATGAAAAATTCTTAAGTAGAAAAATACATTTAAAATTGAATTTTATTATGTAGTAAAATGCGTTACAAAAAATTTGGAATTTAAAAAAAATTAGTTAATTAAAAAAAACATTCGATAGAAATAAAGTTGTATGAAGTTATGTAAAGCTTAATTGTACGTAGTATAATTAAGATTATCGAAATAGCTATGAATTATTATCTTATAATTTTCAACTTTAGCGCGCGGGATGTATTCCTTACGAGATGTAAACATACTTTTGAAATCTATTTCTAGTTAAATCTATTAAATATCCTTTAATATCTAATTATGTTTGATGAATGTTCAAATTTGATATTAAAGATATATTAGATACGTTGTTTTGAAAACGCGAAAGCAACCTCTAAATTAAATATATAATTATTTAATAAAATATACATATAAAATATAATATTTATTGAATCCTTTTATGCATTTGTTACTTTTTACTTACTTATTCTTACTTACTTACTATTTCAATTATTTTTCTGTATGCAAGCCTTAAAATAATATATCTATGTCTTACAGGATATGACTAAAAATAGAACTTTTGTAGAATAAGATATTTCTTTTTTATGAAATAGTAAATAATTAAAAAATATACATGTTCAGATAATAAAAAAAATTAATCAACTATTATCAATAAAAATATTTAATATTAAAATTAATTATTTATTAGATTTTGTACTAAAACAAATACGGAAAATAAATTTCTGAAATTTCTAAATATAAAAAATATTATAAATAATTTGAAATTAATAATTCTAAATTATTTATAAATATTATTGAAATTACACGTAGAAAAAAATGTTCATTTTTCATAATTAGATGTAAAAAGTGATAAATAATATTTTCTTTGGGACTCTTTATAAATTTCAATATAGTTTAATTTATTTTGCAATACAAGTAGATGAATATACACATAAAATATTATATTAGTTGTAAAAATAATTGTAGATATAATAGAGAATAAGAATATAGAATTTGAAATACTTAAGAATTCTAACAATATATAGATACACATACATAAAATGAATTTCAAAACTATATTTTATAGACATTATTTTTAGAACTAAACAATTATGTAACAAGGGTTTTTAAATATTTCTTAATAATGGGAAACTTAAAAAATAGCGTTATATTGTGACCATATTAAGTGAAATATCAACAATACGTGAAACTTATATTCCTATATCAATCAGTATGTTTATAATGAAAATTTTAGAAACATAGCAATTTTTATAACAATTTTTTAATAGCATTTAAAATCATTTTATATATTCAGAGACTATTTTTGATTAGAAAAAAATTAATCGTCGATTTATGAATGTAGTTTACATTAAAAAAACCCCTGTTACAATTAGTATAAGCTCTGAAATAATTAAAAAATTCTAAAGTTACATTAGTCTAAAACTCATAAGTCAATAGTTATGCATACAATAATTATAATTCATTTATAATCAAATACATTTATTGATTTTTATATTGTATAATTAAACTGATATTTATAAGTTAAGATATGTATGCGCTAAAGTGCTATATTAAATTATTATTGTTTATTTTTGTAATATCAAGAGTTGGATACTCTTATGCATATGCCTTTTATTTATTTTATATAATAGATTATTTATATTTATCTCTATATGTACAAAAATAATTTTCTATATCTCAATTGCAGTTTATACAATAATATATAGATAAAACAGATCGATCGTTTTTTAATTTATCTATAAGTTAGTTTTAAGAAGTAATTTTTTATTTTTTTAAATATTTTTTTTTAATAAGGTAGAATATAATTATTTAAAATTATTTAATATCGAAGTAAGTATCGAATTTTTATATTCATGAAAATCTTTATTAAAAGAGACAATTGATTTATGAATAATATTAATTGAATAGTATTAATTGAATACTATGTGCTCGAGAGTTTGTATTTTCACATAGAGTTTTGTTTATTATTGAATATACTAAAACTAGGATATTATTACGAGAAAAGTCTTCTTTACGAAATTTCTGAAGTTATTTTCTTAGTCATAATCTTTCGAAGATTATGAACAATTTTATTTTTAAAGAATTAGTGTTTAAAGCAAACAACCAGATTTTTATACATAATTTTCTTAAAATTGTTTTTGCTTAATTATTTTAAACATTTGAAAGATATTGACTTAAAATTTTTTTCAAGATAAAATTATACTAAAATATTATTTTGATTAAGCACGTACATTTTTTAAAATAAAGAATGTTTAACAAATTCACTTAAATTTATAGAAACTGTGTACTTGAAGTTAAAAAGTAGATAAAGATAATGTTTTTTAACGAGAAATGTTCCATAAGTTTATTTCAAAATGTAGAAGAGTAAAACAGAGTAGTGAGGAAAAATAACTATTTTAGTGTCTGTAGAAGTGTCGAACCTTATATAGTCAGGCTTCACCTATTTTAAACGACTCGAAATATCTAATATCAAATTCGAAATCTAACATCACTTATATATATGTATGCGTATGTGTTTTTAATATGCGACTAATAAATAAATTTGTAACAACTTGTTAAATTATTTAATTCGAAAGAAAATTAGCTCAGATTATATTTTTTGAAAAAATTCTGGATTACTATTTTTTTATGCAAGTATATCAAACTGAAATATAATGAATCTGTAAAACATAATTTTTAAAGAATTTATCAAATCATTTTATATTTAAATCTATTTTTTGTATTGCTATAAAACTATCATTGCAACATAATATATAAATAATGTTTTAATATTTTATTTTTGTTCATATTTAGTATAATTTTTTTTGTAGGTTTTTAAATATAAAATTTTTATGTAATTATATATATGGAAAAAATAAATAAATTTTCAATTTTTTATGAAAATACGTATGTGAGTGTTAAACTTAAATAAACTGACTTCATCCGAGAAGAACAAACCAGATTCTATTTAAGAAAGTCTTTAATAAATATTTTAATATATTGTTATATTATTATAAATTATAAATTTTATCTAAAAAAATATTATTGCACTTTTATTTTAGTCTTTCAATATTTCTTAAGTACAGTTATTAAATAAGAATTTTTAATATTAAGTTTTCAAACTTACAATAAAATCTTTGTAAGTAAATATCATTTTTTTATGAAATATTTAAGTTAAATAATACTTGTTTTTCAAGTTTTTTTATCTTTCATTTGCTAAAATATATTTCTTCAAATATATAGTAGATAATGTTAGTTTATTAATAAAATGATAGGACTTTTTCTCATTATTTTTAATTTTTATAAATTATTTGTCATTATTAAGCAATTGCTAGTCATAATATCGTGATACATTAATCAATTTTTTTTTATTTGTGTCCTTTTATTAAATAATAATAGTTATATTTGAATATTTTTTAATATATTCTAGTATTAATGTCGTATAATGAATTGTCGATATAAATATTAATTTGTCTGTATAATTAATAAATACTCTATCTAATTCAACATATATTAAAACTTATTTTACACCACAAATTTCTTATGTAATTTTATTATATAAAAAATTATATAAAATATATATATAAAAATTTTTTTAGCTTTAATTATAAATATATTGATAACCATGATAATAAAAATTTTAATGTTTAAAAAAATTTGTAGATAATTTTAAAAATATATATTTTAAAGATTTTAAATTATTATAGTAGTGCTATGAGCTCACTAATTTATGTTGCAACTGTTACTGTTGAAAACAGATACTTTCTATATGATATAATGATATAAAGATATCAGTATTAATTAAGGATCAACAACTAATTAGAAACTAATATAAAAGTAACAACCTTATATTTTAATCACTACTGTAAAAAATGCATAAATTTTTCTTAAATTCACAGTATAGAATTAACTTAGTTTCAAACTTCATATAAATTAAAACTTAAGAATTATATTTCTTTTTTACTTTACAATATGCATTTAGAATATTTAATTTAAACTAAATTTTAGTATATATTTTGCAACTACGTAGTTTAACGTAATTTATCTATATTTAAGAAATTAGAATATATAAGATTAGATTGCTCGGATAATGGCTTTAGACTTTGTTAAGAAAAAGGATATTTTGGCTTCGAAAGTATGAATATTCTTTAATGCTCATAAAAGCATATTAAACTTATGTTGTTATTTGCAATAATTAATGCTTCATAAATAATATAAATAGTGTTATATGATGATGTCACATCTTAGCAGGATTGATAAAATAGTGAGCATAACAAAATAAAATAATTTATATAAAAATTTATAAAGCAAATAAAAGTTCTAAAATAATATATTTATTGGTTATGAAAGTTATGTAAAGTTATTATAATATTATCTAATTTCAAATCCTAAATAAATAGATTTTATTTAATCATATTTATATAAAACGGAGAAAACAAAAATTTATCTTATAATTTTATCGGTTTTATAATATTAAACATTACAAAAGAACTGAAAAAAAATTTTTCTACTAATTATAAAAAGTTACTAACTTTGTATTTTTCTGCAGTTACAACAATTATATATTTTGTCAAACAATCAAAAACTTTATAATTTATTAATTTGAATTAAGTTACTATATTATTTCTTAGAGCAATTTTTAAGATTTTTCTTCTTATTAAAAACCTCAGGAGTTCTGTGAGTAATAAAGAATTGTTTTTAAGGTGTTGCAGGAAAAATGCTTTATTAAGCAAAGATATTATTTATTAATTTAAAATTTTCATTATTATTTAATATTAAAAAGAGGTTAATATAATTTATTCAAATTAAAAAATTAAATAGTGAAATAATTATTTAAACAATAAAAAAAAAACTTTCGTTTTGCTATGTGAAAAAATTAAATTAATGATTTTCCTTGAATCAACATTTTTATTTAAAATAATTATCATTGTAAATTGTAATGTTGTCTTTTAAATGCGTAAGATATTTAAATATGAAAAATATCCGTCATTTTTTAATATAAAGTTTTGTGGGAAATTGGTTTTCTTATATTTTTTTGTATAAAACAGATTTGTATAAAACTTGCATAAAATAATTAACTTATTTTCTACTATACTACAAATTTATGATATTTGTTAAATTTTTAATTATTCCATTGGCTCGTAATGTTCGCATTTCAACTTGATTTAATCTTTTAAAGATTAAATTAATTGCTTATATATTTAACTAGAGACGAATTTATATGTAAAAGTAAGACATTAGTGTAATCATTTGTTAAACTTAAACTAAAATAATCACTACTAATTTTATCTCGGTCACGTTTTATTTGTAAATAAGATAATGAACCGTAATAGTAGTAAAAAATTAATTTTCATTAGTCATCATTTTAAATATATTTTCTAATAATTTCGTTATAATAACCTTTCAAAAACTTTATATATATATTTAAAAAAAATTATTGTTCCAAAAAGTGAATGGTCAATTAACACATTTTTTCTAATACAACCATCTTTTGTACCTCAGGCACTTATTTATAAAAATTCCGCAAGTTTTATTAATTATGTTATTGAACAATTTTGGTTGGAGTTTTCCATTCTTTTAGTGTAATACGTAGAAATAGTATTCATATTAGAATTTAAAGAATATTGATATATCATTTATGATAATTATATTGTCAAAATTTGAAATCAATAGGTTCATTTTCAATTTATTTATTATATTTTGGTTATTATTAAGATTATTTTTTAAAATTTGAATTAATATTAAGAAGTTTATTAAATTTGAGAAAATAATTGTTTATAAATATTTATTATAATTCAAAACTACAAATATAATATGTATATATATATATATAAATTATTGATGTTTCATAGTGAAGTTTCAATTTAAGAATATCAATTTTCTGCAGAAAAATTTTATTTCGTAATAAAAAATATAAAAAATTTATAATTAAAATATCTACAAATTATAAACTTTAGACGTATATTTTTTAATTGTACAATTAAATCTTCAAAACTTTATTAAAACCTGCTTTGAATAGATACATAAATAAAATCTTTAATTATTATCTTATTAATTAATTAATTTTATTTTAAGAATATAAGACTGAAGTATGAATTTTCTGAAGCTATTGTTATTGAATTCAGTTTCTTTATCATTAATGTATTAGTTTACGTTTATATTTGTTTATTTTAAATTTGAAAATACAAAACTTAAGAATCGTTTTAAAATTTAGTATCCAATTAATTATTCGTATTCAGAAAGAAAAATGAAATATATAAAAATTGTTAAACATTTATTTGATACAT
Source organism: Platyscapa corneri (assembly GCA_018907185.1). Lineage (NCBI taxonomy): Eukaryota > Metazoa > Arthropoda > Insecta > Hymenoptera > Agaonidae > Platyscapa > Platyscapa corneri. The sequence continues at coordinate 3,321,930 of JACCHW010000004.1, forward strand.
TATGAATAAAATTAGATAAGTTTCTCTATTCTTATTTATTGTAAAAAAAATTGATTTATTATCGTTTTTTGATTATTTAAATGAAAAATTGATTTATTATTAATAAAATTATTATAAATAATATGATTTTAAATAATCTATAATAAGACTATTTTCAGTTATTACATATATAATACTATTATTATTATTATTATTATTACATTTATTTTAATAGACAATATAAAAATATAACTATTTTCAAAATATGGGAATGAAACAAAAACAACATATTTAAAATTTTTTTAATAATATTTACTTACAATTATCAAATGTTTTTTTAATGAAAATTTTATTAAATTCCTTTGAAGTATTTATAGAAAATTTATTTTGTTTTTTAATATTAGAAAAATATAAAAATAATTTTAGTGTAATCGTATTGAAAACATGTTCGTAATAATTTTTACATTAAGTTTTCCGAATCAATTAATACAATTATAATATTATAGAAAATTATAGTAGAAAAGTGTGACTTGTTCTTTAAGGTATTAATTGATTAAAATCGTTTTTGAATAATAGATAAGATAAATAAAGTTTGAAATACGATACGTTTAAAATAGATATCATAATAACAATAATTGTAATATAATATAATATTATTGTTAAATATTAATCGGAATAATTAAGTAGTATTAAATATTAATATTAAATTTGAAGATAATTAACATAATATAAAATTTAAATTAAACATAATATAATAAAAATTACTTTATTTACGTTATTATAAAGACTATACCTTTGTAATAATTATAATGATTCATAACATTTAGAAGATATGCGAAACTTTCGAGTCTGTTGTATTCTATCCGTTTGTAAATAGGAAATTAACTTTTTTCCAACAGCTGAGCAAGAATTTTATATCATTTTTTATAAAAGATATATATTTTTCATGCTTTATTAACAATTGTGTATTATTAAAATCTTTTAAAATACTACATTTGTAAATAATAATTATTGATTAATCAAAGATACACTATTGTCTATCTTATGTTAAATTCATTTTTTAATTAATTAATTATTTTATTAGTTAATAATTTATTTTATAATTAAATTTTATAAATGCCTCCACCCATATACTAAACAACTGATATATATTTTAATTTTTTTCAAAAATTTTTTTATATTTAGATTTGAAAAGATGATTTTATATTATGACATGTGCTGATTAAGTTATATTTTAATGCATAAATTTTAGTTACTAAAGAATGGTAGTATTCTTACAAAATTTTCAAGTGAATGGAATAATAAATATAAATGATGTAAAATAATTGTAATTATTCGCGTAATTTAGAAATTTCACTATAGTATATTTTACTTAAAAATTAATTAATTTGTTTTTAAGTATTTCATCATATATCGTAAACTAAGATATGAAATTTTATTAGATAAACTTAAGAATATTAAATTTAATTTGCTGTTTAGTTTTAATATTGTAAATTACTGTTTTTTTTAATAATATATTATGTATGATTAAGATTAAGTGTTCTATAATTACTAATTATGAAATATAAATAATGTAGAATTATTGTATTAAATTTAAACATTTAGATTCTATAAGAAAATACATCATACAACTAATTTTGAATCCTTTTCAATTATTATTATTTAATATTTTAGCAACAAAATGCTAATTATGTTATTATTTTTACCATTTAAATGATAATTAAAAAATATATCAAGATTTACTGTACAAGAAATTTAAAAGATAAATAATTATACATTTTAACGAAATTGTTTATAAATTATGTAAAAAATGGAATAAATAGTAATTATATTATAATAACATATTATATCTATGCTCTTACATAACTATTTAATTGATGAATTGATGAATTTATTACCATATATAACTATCCATTTCAAGTGATTATGAATATAATTATTAATATGTAGACATTAATTTATATTGAAAATTAGAGATTCGATTGAAAGATCATAGTTATGTCCAAATAAAAGTGTTAAAAATGGACTTGGAAAACAATTTAAGCTTTATAAAAAATAAATTAAGTAATTCAGTGTTTAAAAGTTAAATATAAATTTTATACTTGCCAGTGGAATAAATAATAAATGAGATAGTGTCTGTTTATATTTAATTATTTGCATAGTTTGTAGGTATTGAATCAATTATAAATTCTATTAATTGAATAATATCGCGATTTATAATTGATGTACTCTATTTTTATTCATTTGAAAATACAATTTTTAATTTTAATTTAAAACTATATTCAGTATCTAATCGTAAATATAATATGAAAATTTCAAAATAAAGTTGAATACATAATTTCAGATATAGACTTCACTAAAGTTCCTAGAAAAAATTCACTTTATAATAGATATTTTGAAATTTTGAAAAAAATGTATACAAAATGTAAGATGTGCGTTGATCTTTTATGTGAACATTGGAATAGTTTAGTAGTACGAATGAATATTCTAAGAGATATTTGATAGTACGAACTCTATGTGAATTATTTTATATTCGATTTGCGTTCTACCCTCATAGAATTCACAGAATTCATGAAATTTTTACCACGTATCTATACTTCACACGATCTTTATATTTACAAGTGACTAATTTATTATATTTTACGTCCATACACAGAATTTTTAAATATGATCTATGTATGTCCCTCTCAAAAGCTGTAAACTATTGCTCATGTGCGTGTAACCATTACAATCGAATATATACACTCGGTGAGTATACATAAGTGTGCTTGGATCCGTCATTCTTGAAAAAGATAGGAAACAGTGCCTGAGGCGAACAACTGAAGAGCCTCTCCTCTCGTCTTTTAGTGCTATTGTCGCGACAAATTTTCTCCTTTTCATGTGCGCGGGCAGGAGCGCCGATGAACGACAATTAAAACTTAAAGTATCTATCTTAATCATAATTTCAAAAGCCGCAGCGGAGATCATGATAGCATTATCCCTCGTTTTATTTCACTAATATTACCTATATTTTTGTCCTTTTTTAACTTTGTAAGATAAAACAATATCTGCTTACGTAAGTTTATAGAGCTATAGTTAGTTGATACTAAAAAGCTTACACACTGCTGTCGTAAATATAAATTATTTTACCAATTAAAGTCTTGTGCTTAGGTTCCATAGAACTTGTAAAAATATGAATTTAAATAAAAATCTTCAAATTACGGGGGGGGTGGGGGGGGGGGGGGGGGATTATTATGTAAACAAGAGTATCAAGATATTTTGGAAAATTATGTGAAATCAGAATATAGCAAGGAGCTTCGAGAACCTTGGCTTTTGAACTTAATTTTATATCAGCATTGCCTTTAATTTTTAAGAAAAGGTAATTAGAGGTTGGACGAGTCACATTTTACAAATTTCCAGAAATCTAGCATCAATTCACAACCACAAGTCCACTTTTTTCCGAAGTAAATTTAAGAAACTATAATTAATTGATCACCTTAAACTAATGAATTGCATTATTAGTCATACGATGAACTGTCGATGATTGCTTTCTTGAGGAGATATATCTGTAGCCGGTAGGGTTGAAGATTAATGTCAACTACAGCTGGTTGAAGGGGACCAAATTCGTCAATTGTGCAGTATATTTGACCCGTGTTCAACCAGCTAAGCTTAACATTACGTTTGTGCGTTTTTCAAGCGATCCTCTTCTTTGATGGCTGAGCGCGTATACAATCTCATGTACACTTGTCAATAATCGGTGAAGTACAATGTGTATGAACAAGGATTACACGATGACTTGGATTAGAGCACGCACACCATAAAACAAATCGACCGGTGCAGTGTACATCGCACAATACACACATGTATTGATAATCACGGAGTGCACAGACGAAATCGATGTATTTGCGAGGCACATGCAATGGAAGGTGCACGAGGCATGAATACACACGCTTACATACACATTAAGTCAGAGAAGAAGTAATGAGAGGGACAGAGAGAGAGAGAGAGAGAGAGAGAGAGCGAGAGAGAGAGAGAGAGAGAGTGAGTGAGCGAGGATGGGAGCTCGGGAGGAAGAGAGGGAGAGAGAGACGAAAATAGTGAGATAGAGCCGAAAAAGCGAACGATTCGCGCGACCACGAGGCACCATGGCAAACTCTCGTTGCAGCGATATTATCCACGAGGAACGAAGAGGCGGAACAGCTCAGTTCAGGAGCTGCGATGAGTCGCTTCTCTTTCCTTCTCCTCTCCTCTCGTGCTCACTATTTTCAGCCTCGGCAACATACGCGAGTAACACGAGACGCTAGTGTTAAATATATCCGACCGTCCAAAGTACCCGAATCTATTGCTCGCGTCTTGTCTCCTATCTTTGACTCGCTGGCGTCTATCATCTCTCTCTCCCTCTCTCGCGTGCATACCCTCAAACATAGAAATACACGCGGGCGTGTACACTCTCGTACATGCGCGCACTCACGCACGCATACGCATTTTTCACACGCTCTCTTCACACTTCGCCTTTTACGGATTTTCTTTCATTGTCTTGCAGTGGGGTATGCAGAATAATAATTCTTTTTTTTCTGTACATGCATCTCATACCTTATATTCATCCAACATCTCCGAGGAAACGGTGGCAGGCGTTCGCTTGCGTGTTCTTCACCAGTGGCGGCTACATGCGCGCGTGCTTCACTCCGTTCAGGCGAACGGCTGCTTCTCTCCTCGTCGCTGCCTCTTACGTACAAAGTCAAAATCATCTCACTGTATAGTCAGCGTAAGCTCGTGTTTTCCGGTCGCGGCTATTTTCGTACACTTGGCACACCAAAAATTTCATGTGCAATATGTATATAAATCGAATGGTAACTTGCTTGCTCACTCGCGTTCTTTTCGCCTTTAACTGTCTACGTTTCTTTTCTCTAATTCCCCCCCTCTGTTCGATTATCAACAAAGGAAAAACTGTAAGAACATTTGTCTGTATGAATTGCGTTTATTTTAATCTTTAATTTTTATATACTTTCTAATACTTGCTAACTTTACGTAATTAGGGATTTGGCAAGTGTGAACTTTGTCGTTCTGGCGTAAAATGCTTCCGCACCACTTGTCTCGTTTGTTGAATCATTTTTATCCTTGATCTCTCGATCCTTATTCCATTTTTTGTCTTTCGCTTTCTTTTCTATTTCTTCCTTTTCCTTCTGTCATCACAGTTCTACTTTTTAATTATACAGGCAAACTTCGAATTATTTACATCTACTAAAACTGATTTAACACACGACTTTCAATTAAGAAAATCACGTGATAATTTCAATCTTGCGAGATATCATAAAAGATTCTACAGTTGTTCATTTTTCACACATTTTACGATTTCTCGTTCATAAAAATCACTACGGTCATTGTCTGCAATTAAAATTAACATAGAGTATAAGCGTAATAATTAATTGAGCCAAAAATGATTAGATTAAGGAAAACAATTATTGTAACGAGAAACAATTGCAACTAAAATAAAAAACTTTAATTATTAAGAATACAATTTAACTATGCAATATATTACCTTCTGCCAGAGATGTATGATTTTAGAAATATTTCGAACTCTGTACGGCATGATTGCCAGCATTAAAATAGGTAGTTTTCGTGCAGTTTATCGCTCCTGAAGATCAATCGCAAATTCTAGCTATACACGAATACTCTGAATTCAAGAAAGAGAGAAATATAGTAATAGTACTATGTATAAAAGGTTGTATAGGGTCGAGATAGAGATAAAGAGAGAGAGAGAGAGAGAGAGTGAGAGAAAGACGGAGAGTGGAATGTAGTGTATCAAATTTTAAATTCAACACTGTTTAGTTAAGTTTTTCAACAATTGTCTCTATTGCCTAAAATTGTTTATTTTCTTCCGTAGGTGTGGAAAAATTCGTTCCGATCTACTTTTCAATATATCAAATATTCTTGAATTATTTATTACATTATTTTTTTCGATAAAGTGAAAGTTCGACATCCGCGGTAGTGTATAATAAGATAGAGCTTTTTAAGCACAGGCTATTGTTAGTTAGGACAATGGGCTGCGCCCTTCCTTTGCGACTGCTCGCACTATATCTGACACTTTCGAGATTCCAGTCGCTTATTTTATTTATCTCTCTCTCTTTCTCTCTCTCTCTCTCTCTTCCCACTTTTTCGCACCTCTCTCTCATTCTTGGTGTATATACCTATGTGCACAAATTACATGTATGTACGTGTGTAGGTATGTAAGTAAACATATATGTCTCCGTTTATACGATAAATTTAAACGGATTTTTTTTATGAGCATATTGTACTTTGACTTTTAGCAGTGATACAAGTGTGAATGTCAAGACGATCGGTGAAGAACAATACGAGTTTTAAAAGCTGCGAGACACATTAAAATGATTCTGTAGTTCATCGTGCTACGCAACCACCATGTTTTCTGTTTTTACCAGAACGTGTGAAGTCAGCAAGATACCACGACAGAGAAACGAAGGGGAAGGTTGAGAGATAAAGATTGAGAAAAGAAGAAAGCACAGGACAACATTTATTCCCTCTTCCCGTCTCTGTTCATTTCTTCAATGTTCTTGGTCCTAATACTGATTATTGTTATAACTATATTATAACGTTAGTTTTTTACTTCTCAGATATTCTTCCATTTCTTAATCTTCTATTTCTTGAAAACTTTCGTCCTGAGAAATGGCTATCAACGTAGGCCATAGGTTGGGCAGACATGAACGGCTGTAAGCTGTGATAGTCACGACAGACTGACGAAAACTCAAAGATACAAAGTGAAAGAAAAATAATAGTACTAGAAAAATGTAATATCGAGTCTCGACCTTATCAGCTTCAAACGTAAGCCGCAACTGTCTCGTCTAGCGGGAGGTCCGTTGCAGCAACAACGCCGGCAGTAGCGGCGACATCAGCACCAATACCAGCAGTAGCAGTAGTAGTAACAGCAGCAGCACAGCCCTGTCGTCGCCCCCTTTTGTGTCTCGTTCGTGTATGTCCTATTCTGAGGGAGCGAGAGCACAAGCCAGACAGTCAAGGAATAGAAAAGAATGAAGGAAGGAAGGAAGGAAGAAAGGTAGCAGCGGCGACGACGATGGTGGTGGCGCGGGTACTGAAAGACGATCGTAGATGAGGCGGAGGAGAAAGAGAAGGAGAGGAAGGGGTCGCAGCCATCAGGGGCTCACAATCGGGCTGGCTCTGCAGGACTTTCGGAGGGGAAAGAAGGGAGTCAAAGAGCTAAAGAGAGAGAGAGAGAGAGACAGAGAGAAAGAGATGGACAGACGGACAGACAGAGAGATAGAGAAAGAGAGAAAAGCCAAGAGAAGAGCTGTGCCAGTGAGAAATGTTGTCTGGCCAAAACGCGAGCGTACTACTGGATGGCCGTCCAGGCCCGCACTGTGCACGAGAATCCGTCGCATTCGCATCCCCGCCCGAATAGCAAACAGCCCTCTCTCTCTCTCTCTCTCTCTCTTTCTCTCTCTTTCTCTCACGCGGTTGTGGAGGCGGGGTGACTATGCCACTACTGTTGGTGGTGGAGAAGAGGCGCCGCTACTGCCGCCGGCGATAGCTACGCCACCTGCGAACGACCCTCGCTGCGTGTGTATACGTGTGCGGACGGGATCGAGGGAGGTAACCCCGATCCTGCCCTACTCCGCAGCGTTCCGCTACCGCCTCTGCTGCCTCTCTCTCGCTCTCGTTCTCCCTCCTACCGAGTCTCTCTCTCCGTACTTCAACCCTGTCATCGTCCTTATAGTGAAGCCCGGGCCGCGCTACCACCCGCCGTCATGCCGACACCCCTGCGCGCCGGCTGTACCACGCCGCCGATGGCTGTGTCGAGACCCGTGCGAAATCGCCGCCACTACCGCCGCCGTCGAGCACTCCTGCAAAATATGAATTCAGGTCAGATTGCCGCCGCCGTCACCACTGCTGCCTGCCCTAATGAACCTTTAGCACGACCCATTTCCTTCTCTTGATCTCTTGTCAATTTTGACGGTGATTCCATGCTGCAGCTGCAACATCGTCTCATTTCGGCTTGTAAACATAAGTCACCCAGCAGATTATAAAATCAGAACTCTGTATGGTTTGATTTCTTATTTTACAGCTCAACTGCTATTGTGTTTAATTTCCCAGTTTTGTCCACTCGTTTTGGAACTTTTTATACGTTTATTACGCAAATATGAAGTTGTACATAATAGTCTTTTATTTATTCATTTATTCTGCTTGAGACGATGATCTCGATCGCATTTTTTAAATTAGTTTTCAACTTTCGGCAGATCTGTTTTGAATTTTAATTGATTCAGAAATGAATCAATAACACAATCTAGTTGTTTTTAGCGTGTACGAGTTTCTTTGTAATATATACGAATGAATAAATTATTAGCATTTGAAACGAGCAGCGATGTGATCTTATAAGGAATTAGCTAGATTGACCGGCAGTTAGTTGTATAATGAATTCCCTTTTCGAAGATGTGCTTACCAAGCTCTTCTGTATAAGCTTTTATGCATAAACAGTGCCAGTATTTAAACTATATTAATATAAATAGTTTTAAATAACTATGCATAGGGTCTGAAAAATTATTTATAATTTTTATAAAACATCGTATTAATATTTACACAATTCTACACGAGGGTTTTACACGGGGCTCTAAAAAAATGATATGTACAGGTATATATAAGAATTAAGTAGTAATGTTCAAGCTATGTAAGACGTTTTATTTTACGCGCCTTCGCCTTTACACACGCGTGTATTTTCATTTCTTTCTTTGGATGTTAAAGATAGTACTAATATTTTTCCACGGATGAATTTAAAAATTTGCAAAGCCAGTGTAGCAGAGGCCTTTCGTTTATTTCACATCTTAATTCAATATATTCGCGATAAGTGATCGAAGTCGAAACAATAATAAAGTTGACAATAACAACGACGACGACGACGAGGACGACGACGACGACGACGACGACGAAAGCGATATTCTAAAGAGAATGGCAATCTTTAAAACTTTCCAAGCAAATCTAATTGCACTGTAGTATTAGGATTTGAGAATTGAGGAAAAGAAGGGCATGCAGCTACTATTATAGCCGGCGATTAAGTGCTTTAATCGCGTGACCGGCCGCTCCGTGTCGGCGTGTATTCAGTTCGACGCAACGCTCGCAGGCGAGTCTCGGGGCAGCGAACGATAAAGCTCGATAGCCACGCCTAGAGAAGCGAGGCATGCCCGGTTAGCTGTGTGGTAAGCAAACATTCTCACGAGAACACGTGAGTATTTGCCCTCGACATTCCCAGATGTCCTTGCTTATCTGACTTTTAGATCGCGTTCGATGGCAGCGGCAAGGACTTGTGCTTATGCTTGCATACACACTTGACGTTGGCCGGCCTTTGCAACGCTTCGCAACCAGCGATTCTTTTAATCTTGCACTCGGAGCACAATAATAAATAAAGCGTAACAACATATGCTGTATCGAAGGCGAGCGCTAGTGATACTCGGTGCTGTGCTCTCTTAACTCGCTGCTTTTGAAACGAATAAAGAACTTTGCTCTTACAACCATGAACTCAGCCAAATTTTACAGCCGCTATTATCTTGGCGGTTTGGCTTAGAAAGGAAAAATTGGCTGTGCTAGCAAAATTTTACGGTACCCGTGTTGTGAAAACTCTTTAAAGGTTATCCAATAATTCAGCCGAAGCATTTATTGGATTTAGTGTTTATGAATAGGAATACATTTTGCGAAATGAAAAAAGTTTTATATTCTTTAGTTTTTTCAGTAGCATTTCTTTCGAATAGTAGTAGTAAAAGCTTACTCTCACGAGCAGAGTCGAAAATTTAATTTCCTATTGTGTATGCTATCTACATTGTTTTTAGAGAAACTATTCGAGTCTTTGATATATTTAAAAATTATTATTAATATTAAATTCCTTTACACTGAATCACTAAAACTTTTTTTACTAGGTCTATCTTTCTTTACTTTTTTTTAAAATTATGTTTTGATAGTCGTTATTATTCACACAAGTAATTAAGTAAATTTTCTCTAGTTTCTTAAAAAAAATTATTAATAAAAAATAATAATTTAAACAAAACTAATATATAATATAATACAAAATATACTTAATATATTAATACTATATTTTTCTTTTCATTGAATATTATCGACATTTGTATTACAAAATATTATGTGTAATAACTCGGATAAATTGCTTATTTTGCGATCAATTTGCAGGTTATTGTAAATATGTCTTTAAATGCCATGCAGAATTTATAAACACAACTATGCGTAACGATTCAACATTTTTAGCTAGATGCAATATTACGTAAATCTAAAATAATTGAAATTATTTTGTTTTATAATGATTTTAGTTGTTATCAGTAATTTAATTTCTGAAAAAATAGAATTGATCAGTATGATTATTCATTGTGAACGTTTATTCTTATTTTTCACTTCAATTACAAAGTCTTTCAGAAACCTATTACGTATGTATATTACATCCTCCGATCGTATCGATCCTTGTTATGTATTTATGAAAGAATTTTTCTGAAATTTGTAAACATGATTTTTTATTGAAAAATGTCTCGTAAAATTGTCGAAAAAGTACTGTTTATGTCCTGTTGTGGATGCAAAATAATAAAAATTCTTTTTAAAACATAGTAAATAATTAATTGTACAGGATTTGTTCGACACACCCCGCATTGTTTTCGTATAGAGATGGCATAGTTGAAATTTTACGAGAATGAAAATAGTACGAGCGAGTACGCCAAAGAACAAAAAGCGAGAATACAATGATTTGCGCCGAGGACTGTACGAATTGACTTTTCAATGACATCGTCAGACATTTAAGCCGTCACTTGCTCAGTCATGAAGGGGCGAATCATAGTCGGGCAAGGGGGAAAGAATAACATAAAAACATTGGCCGTGCTCCAAAGAGGTTGCCAACTTTCAAACTACTACTAAATCAAAATATCCGACGTACCTACCACCTAGTTCAAATTTATTCCAAATCCCTTTATCGCCAAATCTATTTTTCTGAAAAACATAAATCTTAGTAAAACCGTTTCTCTCACCTTCATTTGCTAACACTTATCGTTTCTCTGATCTTCCATAGGATTAAAAAAAGTTTGATCCTTTTTTGATTTTTTAACAATCTCTGTAAAGTATGAGACAATGATATATATTGGAAGTCATGTACGTTGTGCGCTTATTCTTGATGGCCGTACGAATAATTGTTTGACCAAATTGTAGAAAAAATAAAGTGACCATCGAGTAGTAATCTTCGAAGATTACTTCCGATAAATCCACCAAGATAACAGCGTTGATATTTCTAATCTAAATGGATGCTCGTTTAAGTTCCGAGCAGTAGTGCTTGATTCGATTGAAGTTTGCAATCTCTATTACCAAAGGATTTACGTGATACGTTACCGAATTAAAGTTAACGAATCCTCAAATCCTCATTCCCTCTTGTACTCTCTTGGACAATTAATGTTCTATGATAACATTACATTTTCCACGAATTAACCATTCCCGTTCGCAGACCAAAAATTAAATATTTTCTTTCAAATAACCCTTTAGAACGACATTATTTTATGTGACTCGGAACAAATTTATTTACAAGTATTTCAGGGTACAGCTGCAAATTATACAAGTTAATACACATTTTCATGTACGCGCCAGAATTTGTAGGTTCAGTAGATTCAATTTTGAAATTGGCACTTGCCCTCTCTTGGAAAAGCCAAACTTCGTACGTAAGCATAATAGTCAAATATGAAGGTTCAGGAATAAACGGACTGTATATTGCTTCTCCAAAGAGTAAAGTATCTCGATTATGCCTTCCATCGTTAAAGGCATGACTGATCAGTCTCCATGTTTTTGTTACGTACTACTTAATGGAATTAACGCCAACTCGTCTTCGCATGGACAAACTTGAAATCTCTTCTTTCTCCCTCTCTCTCTCTCTCTCTAACTTTCTTTTGCTTTCTTTTCAGCCTCGCTTTGTCTCTTTTGATTTTTTATAAATCGTTTATTTAACTTGGTTCCTCGCACTTTTACAACTTCGCTTTGTTGACAGAGAGTTTAAATTATATTAAGTACCTTTATAGAGCCTAAAAATTTAGTAAACTTATCTGTGGATAAAAAAAAAAACAGAAGGTATAAAATTAGTTGCCTTAATTTGTTTCAAACTAGTTTATGTTTGTGAAAAGGCTTCACTTTCGAGTCTGAACGCATTTAAAAAAGTTTACGCTGAGCTTTAATAATATTATTCTATATTTAGCTTTCAAATTACACGCAGCAATTTATAGATTTTAAAACCTAAATTATATCTGATATTGCATAGATTTCAATCCAGATTGATAATATTATTTAATATAATAAATTAAATTTATCTTGAATTTTTAATTTTTTGTGTGATGTTTCCCCGAAAAACATATATAAATAGTTACTTTCACTGATATCTTGAAATAGTGTTGCATAACCAGTAAATGCTGTGGTATTTAATAAATATATATTTTATGACAATTTATAATAATCGGACAATTTTCTATTGTTTCCGAGTTAGTAATATTAAATTATTAACAATAATTGCAGAAATTCTGACCATTTAACGATACAAGCTATTTATCTTGTTTGATAGTCAAATATGAGAGTTTAGATTACCATAGCGTAATCAATAAGTGAAATAGCTCCTTTCCTTAGGTTCGCGTACACTTCGTCTCTTTTTCCATTTCTACGGAATCACACGCCCCCAGCTATGGCCAACAGCGAACTCCAATCCTCACATAAGTGAGCGCCGCGTAGTCGGAAAAATCCCTCTTCCTTTTCGCGATCCTTTTATATGATAATTACGAGAGTATTGACCGAGTCTGCGTATAAACAGACTTAAACTCCCAGCCCTTTCGGAATTAATCTAAATGCATCCTATTGTATAGCTTACGGCAAAGATCTTCTAATCAAAATTCGTGTGCTTTGTATTTATCGTATACTTTATCGACTATGATAATTTTTAGACTATATTGCCGACGTTTTTCATAATGTAAAATATTTTTACATTTATTGTTATTATTACTTAATTAAAGCATAGATCAATTATTAAAGATTCGATGTCACTTTTATAATAATATTAATATAATATACGTCATATATAAACATTTCTGCGCTCCACCTTATTTTATTATTTATATTAAAATTGAATGGCATACATGTTTATACTTGCAGGCTAATTTACAACAAACAATAATATTCGTCTAACTTTTACTGCACACAGTTTTGGTTATAAGATCATCGATCCGCAAATCTGATTTATACGCTTACCGGAAAACTTATTCCAATTAGATATTTTGATAAATTGCAATACTTTATCAACTAATCAAAACTTTTCAAGACGTTCGACACTAAAATAAGCATCGCGTGTATTTATAACTATATAAATGTGAGATAATTCTTACGATTATGCGAACAAGTGTGATAAGCGCCAACAAAGCATTTGCAGTATATCACTTGAATGGGATTGATGATTTGGAATCGAATTGATTAAAGGTTCGTAAACTTCATTTGATACATTTGATGGGGCTTCTAAAGCAGTCGGAGCATTCGCAAATAGACAGATATATTTCAATGGAAATACAAGCTTCAAATCGGGCATAAATCTGAATCTTTACTCGTAATTAGCGGCGGTTGGACAACACTCGTAAATCGAAAAGCATTGATTCACCTCTCCATCGCTCTGCTGCTAAACCCACGGCTTTACTCCCCTCCCTCTCGGCTATTCCATTAGAAATTCTTTTATTCGTCCGTTACATTTTTACGATCTTCAGCCTCTCGGCAATATTCTTTACATGCACCTGACGCTGGTGCACGGGCGCATTCAGTACCGCAGATGATGCACTACGCACACACGTCTACCTATTTCTTTTCGCTCGCTTATTCTCGGCTGCTATCCCAATACGTCTTTTTCGAGCATGTATACCGACAAAACATTGATTCGCTAAACTCATGATGTAATACGTCCATTCGAAATGAACTTGGCCAAAAGCCAAAATCCTCATCGCAAAACATTGTGTAGGCAGCTCGCAAACAGCTTGATAAAGAAAATAGGTCCGCCATCGGGACCGGAGTTTCATTTGGCGATCGATATGCCACGCTTTTGGAAAGGCACTCGTTGAACGCCCCCAAGTCTTCCACTTGCTCCTCTTTTTACATTTTCCCCATCGATGTTTCCTACGCACCTACATTCCGCGTTTTTCAATAAGCTTATACCTTTTTATCTCGTCATCGACCCTCGCGAGACAATGCAGGCAAGCCTTTAGATTTCAACCTTGCAATCAATCATTTTTATGCGCGCGTAGATTAAACGATGATCAGAGCTTAGTTTTATCGTCGTTTTCCACAAGCCGCCGTCCCACAGAACTCGGCGACTCCTTGCTAATTGTAAGGCGAGTCCGAGCGGCCAAGAGTTTAAATTGCGGAAAAGAGTTTTAGGATGGGGTGACTGTGTCTGATAAAGAGAATGAAATCGCGCATTTGAGCGATAAGATGCGTGTGCAATGCGCTAGTCCCATGCGCTGCTCTGCGTGCGCGCACCGGTGCACGGCATATCATATTGATTCCTGGGCATGGGCTAGTGTTCGGTGCGACGGTGGCTCCGCGTGGACGATGCGCGACGACAACCGTACCGGCTATTCTGCTCGATCGGAGAGTTAACAAATCGACGAATTGACATTGATTTGAAAAGGACAATCACCTTACTTCAAAATACGGTCATTGCTTTGTAATCTCCATTCGTCGATGCTTCGGATTTCCAGTGCATCCGAGCACATCGATAAGAACGTCGCCATGCTACGATACGTTTCTCTCTTATTCTTCTCTCTATTTCCTTAGGCGGCAGGAAAATTTTTAATTTAATGTCCCTGGTAAATGATTAAAAACTTTAAAAAAACCACCGTGGAAAGGTAAAGTGTAAATTAATTCGCTCACTTTTTTTGTTTTCTTCGATGGCTTAATTATTTCTTTTACTATTACTGAAGATCTCACAAGGAAATTAGATTAAATCGTATCATTTAAGTCTAGGCTACGGTTGAGAAAAACAAAGAACAAAAAGTATTTTATAAAATTACCCCTGTACAAAGTTTCAAATTAAGCGCATAAAACTTTTCTTTTCCTTACTTTTTAAAAATTGTGTCTAAATTTTAATTAAATTATTAAGTCCTGCAACTACACGCACACACGCACGCGCGCATAACATTAAATTCCCAATCTTGAAATTTATATTCCTTAACTTTCGAACATCAGCTGGATTAAGTTAAATTAATTTATACAGTAGCGAACAATAAAATTTAAATTATTGCATTTACCTATTATATTTTAATTTTATTATTTACAAAAATTAATAATTATTATCCTATTAATTGTAATTAAAGCGCTTTAAAATAATATAACATTAATTATATAAATTATATAAACATTTAATTTTATAAATCACATTTGAATGTTCGAAAAATTTTAGATAAATTTCTGAATATGCATAAACGGTTATTTATAAAAAATTGGTAAATTAATTAGCTTAAAACTATAAAAAGTATAAAATTCCTCATACGTTATAATTCCTTTAGAATATCATAAATCTTTGCATAATTTTAATTTTAGCGCTCTCATTTTCTAGTTTAATTCTAATTAATACGGGACTACGTATTATTTATAATTTGGAAAATTACCGCTATCACCGTTTACATTATTTCTAATACAAGTTGACCTGCAAGCCTGTAACAGGAAAACACAAACAACGTGTATTTTTAATATTTATCACTGAAAAAATTAAACTATTCACAACAAAGCATAAAAATATTTAAAAAATTTACGAACCAAGAGAAACTTTTATTCAGGTTTAATTTATAAGGCGTTCGTACATACCCATAAAACTACTAGGCTTACGTAAGCTTGCATTTATTCTAAAATTTTAACCTTTTTTCTGTTTTTTTCACAATTATCAGGCTTCCATATCCTTATTTTCATGCGTTTTTCTTAATTTTTTTTAAAATAAATTTTCTTTAAATATCGGCTTTTCGTTTTAAATACATTACATTTTAATAATACTCCATATAATGTTCACATAGTATAATATGAAGTTTGCACGACAATGAGATTTTGATGACAGAGCAATAGTTAATAGTTCAAATCGTCATTCATTTTTTTCCTCTCAAGAAAATTTAATTTCGATGCAGATTTTGATCGATATTAAAGTAGTTTTTAAAGAAAATAATACGAAATATTCAAATTATCCTATCATTTCAGATTACCTTGTGTTTTAATAGTAGAATATTCAATTGTTGAAATTTTAAGATAAAAAGTAGTTACCAAAATAATCACTACGTATTTTCAATTTGAAAAAATTGACTTTATGTATTGAATAATCTTAAATAAACGGTAGTTATCTATTATATATAAAAATTAGTAATTAGAGGAAATAAGGGAAGTGTACTTTGTATCGGCTAAGCTCTTAGTGTTCAATCGGCACCAGCATAGTATCAACATAACCATTTTAATTTCATGTTTATTTTACAATACCGGATATTAGGTTAGTTTCACATATATAATGTACATAAATGTTCAAACGACATTAAAATAAATCATCATCAAGTTAGTGCATGACTGCAATAAAATTAATTAGCTTTTATTTTAAAAGTATGTTTTTCGGGAAAGTCGCAAAAACAGTAATTGTAAGCTGATTCGTCATCCTTTAATAAAAACAAGTTTTTCTCCATCGAGCATTTTTTGATCAAATTGACATTGAAATTAAATGTGAAGTTTTAGCGATTAAGATTGCTTCTTTGCAATTTAGAATTAAAAAATGGTACGAAAACCGAGTTACAAAATCTATTTATGTAATACTATTCTTTAGTTAGGTAGTTAATAATTTTAATAAATTTGAACTAAGTTTATTTTTCTAAGAAAATGGGCTTACATTTTTATATTTTTAATAATATGCCATTATAATTAAAATATGTACTTCTTTACTTTTTATTTAATCTATGTTCGAATTCAATCATGTTGCAATTGTTCAATGTTAAAAAAAATTCAAATGATCAATGTTAAAAAAAAGTAAAAAAGACACTGAAGACGATTTTACTTACAATCATATTGCGGTATCTTGCGATGTAATAATGTTACTCTTGAGATTTAAAGTTGGAATCGAATAATAACCACAAAATATAGTGCTAAAAGTCGACACCAAAAATATAATCTAATCTACGAATGCATAAGAAGAATCTTTTCGTATTCATTTTTTTAGATTGCACGCGTGCAAGCCTAAAATATCTTTAATTTTCTTACATGAAAAATGATTAATTTAAAGAAATAATTGCTAATAAAACACTAAATT
Organism: Platyscapa corneri; assembly: GCA_018907185.1. NCBI lineage: Eukaryota > Metazoa > Arthropoda > Insecta > Hymenoptera > Agaonidae > Platyscapa > Platyscapa corneri. The sequence goes on from JACCHW010000004.1 coordinate 3,339,235, forward strand.
TCTTATTATAAAGTTTTATAGTATTTTCTTTAGAATAATTTTTTTCATTTTTCTTAAAAATAATATTTTATAAAATATTTACATATAATTAAACATTTAATAATCTTAATTTGAATTTATATTAATTTTATTATTTTATATTTTTTAATTTTTGAATAAACTAATATTTATTAATATTTATTTACAATGTTTTCAACAATTTATCACGAGTAGTACAAAGATATTATAAATTGAATATGTGGACATTTATGTTTTATGTAAGCTTGATTATTATGAAACATGATTAATTAAAATTTAATAACATCTAAAAATATCGAAATAATTACTCTTATAAATAGCTTATTATAAACAATTATCTAGATTTTATTATTTTTATTTTTAACATACATTAATTATATTTAAGGCATTGTAGTTCTATTTTAAAACTTGTAAAATACAAATTGAAAATTTTTAAGTTGCCATATTTTAAATTTAATTATTTATTATTGCTATTAATTTATATTACTATATTTATTATTAATTGTTGATAACTGATGATAAAATTCTTTAATTAAACGACCAAAGATTTTGTAAAAAGATTTTTAATTCTATTATATGGAGTCTAATAAATAGCTTATCTATTTTTACTATTCTTTCCCATAATTCTATCATGTTTACTTTTATTCTTCATTTTAAATATTTTTCTAATTATTAAAAGTGAGATTCGTTATAAGTAAAAACTTTTAAATATAAATTAGGCACTTTTCTAAAATTTATATTGTTATATATCAGTACAATAATTGAATTTTTTAATATAATATTTTTTTTTTACATTTACAACTAAATAATCTTCCTATTGGTACATATTTAATTCCTAGATATGTGATTAAAACTAAATATAAATATAAAGCAATAATTTTAGTACAACTCTTTTATTCATATAATTATGTTTATAAATTGTTCGAATTAGTAACACCTTTCGGTTACCCGGAGTAAAGACAACATATATAACATAAAAGATTTAAATAAATCTACTTTATTAAAATAGAAATACATATTTTCATTAAAGTATTTCAACATTAACGCATTTCGAAATATTCACCTTTTTAAAAAAACTTTATTTCAATTATTAATATCACATTAGAATTCAAATATTGATATTTTATTTTTTCAAGTTATATACAAGATGTACAACAAAATTGGAAGAATTTTTTTACTTTTTAATAAACTTCGGTTATATATATATATATACTTTTACAATAAATAATCATTAGTTATAGTATTAATATTCATATTATATATAAAAAAATGATATTTCAAAAGAAATTAACTCATGAATTTTTTGAAAAACCATGACAGAATTTTACATGTAAAAATTTCTAATGAAAAATAAAGATTTTTATTTTTTTTTTAATTAATTAAAAACTGGACTTTATTACGTCTCATTTTGAATCTTGCCATGTATAAAATTATGATCATTTTGGATTTTTATAAAACCTACATACATTGTATTCTTTTATATTTGTTAAAAAAACGAATTTAATAAAATTTTTAATAAAATCTAAGTTTTATTAAAATCTACGATTGTGTAAAAAATATTAAAGATATTTTAGTATTTTAGATGAAAAAGATTCTTCTTTGGTATTAAAAACTTATGATTATTTTTATAAATCATTATGTTTTATTTTTCTCGAAAGAAATTCTACAACGTTAAATAGAATTGTAGACATATAGTTGTTGAATCATATTTCGTGATATAAGATATTAAGATTTACATTCCTGGAAAAATTGTCGCACATGTATATATTTACGTAAGCACTTGAAATTTAAAAATAAATTGGATGTACCATAATATAGTTTACTAGATTGTTTTTTATATTATTTATTGATGTTTTTCATTAATGTTTTTTAGTATTAACTTTTTTCTCATATCTGAATGCCAATTTCAAGGCGTTATATATGATAATTTTTTGATTTACTGAAATTTTATAAAGCTTATATTTTTTTATTATATACAAATTGAAAACAAATATAATTAAACCTATTATTCTGAGTATATTGATAGAAATTAGGATTTCAATTAATTATAAATGAATTATAAGAAAACATTCAGAATAGAGCAAACGGAATAATTTGAAGAATTCATTTTTGTAATCAAATTTTTATTTCTAAATCTAATAAAAATTTTATAATTATTGAATTACTTGTTTAATTTAAAACACTGTGCGTCTTTGAAATTTGTACAGGAAAATGGCTTAGAGAATTAATAATTAAATACATGTATTCAAAGCTCAAATTAAACGCAAATTTATGAAATTACTTAATTACATTTTAGTATTATCTTTATAATTAATAATCTTAAAAATATTTAAAATAAAAAACTGATGATAACTGTATTCCTGGTTTTATTTGATCGATATATTAATTTATATACTGAATATATACTTTAAATCTACTGTTTGCTCTTTTTTCTTTAATGTTATATTACAAAATTGTAGCTTTTGTATTTTATTTTAAGTGATTGTAACAATAAAGTAAGCTATCTAGCGTTAATTAATGAACAAAATAAATTAAATTAAATTTATAAATATGAAATTTTCATAGCTGTTCATGAAATCGATAGAGTTAATTTTAATAACGTATCATTACCATGGCTAAAATATTAAGATTTTTATTTTATTTATCATGTATTAAACTTATAATTTTTATGAATAAAACCTTCGTGCTTTATTATATAGTACTTAATTTTTATTGTGATTTAATATAGATGTAATGATTGGTTAGTAACTGATTAATTCTTTAAACTTAACTTCTACGCACATAACCATGATTTTGTTAGGAATATAACATCTTTTAACTAATTATAATGTAAATACAAATATTAATATTAAATATTAATTATAAAAATAGTATAGATTTTATTTTTTATTTAAAAGAATTGATGTAAATATAATTTTGACTAACATTGTGACGCTTAGGATAATAGTTTTTGTAAATAATGTATATTTATTCGTGAATTTATATATTTGTGAAAATTATTTAGATCAATGAAATCAAATTTATTCAATACATCAAATAAGATGTTGGCGTTAAAATTAAAAAATAGAAGGTCTCGTACTTCTGAGAGAAGAACAGTATAAAAATTTAATATGTGATATATTTAGTTTAAAAATATTTCATTTTTAAGATTATAAGTGTGTTTAAAATACCTTTCATTAAAAATTAGCTTATTATTGATTAAGAAGTTCGAGGTATATAAAATATGAAATAACATTACTGTCTTATAATAAAATAGTTCAATTAACTAGTTAATTTTTCAGACTCAAAATTTATGAACTTCATTCCTCAAAAGTTTGCTAATTTTATGAAATAAATTTTGAAATTCTCGTTTAAGACTTCCTGATTGTCGCACTCTCTTCAACTTGTTTCACTGAGCGTGGATCAGGGAATAAGCGTGAAAAAAGAGATTTTGGTGCCCTCGTGGTGCAGTCCACGAAATGAAATTATACATTCAACGTGAGAGTTAGATGGCAGAACGGCGCGTCCGGGTGCTGAAGGTTGGGCGCCAAGAGAAGGGGTTGAAATCGAGTTCGCGCGCGAGCTCTTGCACATCCACCGTGATGTACGTCGGCGTTCCGTTTGTTTTGTTGATTTATGAAACATGGCGGGGACAGAAAATACAGCGATTCCTACCCTCTCGTGCTAACGCTCTTTCACTACCTCACACACACCCACATCCGCGCTCACGTTTTCTGTCTCCTTGGTCCCGCTTCTTTTTCTTGCTCTTTGTCGAGCTTTGCCGGAGCTTAACAAATAGAACAACGAACCCTGACGTCAATGTAACCACGCCTCTGGGCCAGCGGCGACTTGGCAGCGCGTCTCACTGACGCCCACCCATGGGCATGCACGCGCACATGTACACGACACGACCCAAAGTGCATCGCTCTGTTCACCTTCTGCACTTTTAAGCATATTCACTTACCAGACTCCGAGTCTGAGTCCGGCGTCTCAGTTTCACCCAGTATCGTCTACACCCACTCTACCGACCATTAACATGCATAATTTCACTTCTTCAGCTATATTTAACCGATAAACTTAACGTTTTCCTCGTAAATTATGCATAGTATGGAACAAGAGCACGGGTCCGATTGTCAATCAAGGGCTTGCCCCCTTTAATTTTTCGTACGCACAGGTAGAGATATATATATATATATATATATTACGTATCAACTTTCGAAATGCCTTAATTTATGATAACATTGAAGTATTTATTAAGTTTTTATAAATTTACGATGAAACTTTTGCAATAAAAATTATCCATAATAAATGCCACTTACATTTAGTTATAGATTTTGATAAACTAAAATCTCATTTGATTGTAAAAATTGTTTTCCTTTTCTTTAAAAACTTCGAAATAAACGAGATTGAGTATATTTTGTTTTAAACAATACTAACTAATACAAGCTGCTATCAAATAATTTTATCTTATAAATTTAATATTAATAATTAACTTCAATAATAATAGATTTTATGCAGAACTTCTTGAAGACTATAAATTTTTAATTATTTTGCCAGTTTTGTTTGAGCGTTAACATAAATTCGGTCAAAATATATACGAATAAATTCCTTTTTCTTAATAATCATATTTGCAATCGAATATGTTTTCAAGAATTATTCCGAAATCATATTAAGCACGTTAAAATTTATAAGTGAAATCCACTTTTATCTGACCTGATTAAAACAAAATTTATCTTAATAAATATCTGTAATTTTTGCGATTGTTTGAAAAAAATTTAATATAAAATAAATGTGCCCAATTTTGTATATAACACAATGCTTTATGATACATAAAAAAATAAATTAACTTTATAATAATTTTTAATAAATATCTGACGGATCATTTAACAATACTTTAAAATTTAGCAAACTAACTGAATAATTAATAAATACCTGGAATAATTTAATCTGATTTCTTCAGGAATAATTAAACACATTCCTAGTATAGGATATAGGAAACTTTATTTTATTCAGTTGTAAGGTCGTGTAAAAACAATAGAACACAATGAAATTTCGTATCAATTTAACGACAACTTGTATTAGAAATAACATCCTGTTTTCGGAGATTTGTGTAATTATATTCTATTGTTTATTTTTACTTCTATCTATTAAATGACCATATAAAATATTTATTATTTTCATTTAAAAATTTAAAATAGCTCGCATTAAAGTTATTATTAAATAAATTTGATTATATTTCGTAAAGATCATGATGTTGTTCAAAATCTTAGTGGACGCTTATTAGTATTTTGTAATATTGTAATATTTATATAACGTAATAAGATAATTTTATTGTATATTTCTTAATTACATCTACACAAAATCATTTTATAATAAATTACATTTTCATGCGTAAATAAAAAATGTTAGTGTGATATAGAAAAAATACGGAATATTATATTATTCATATTATATTATTACACTAATGTTAATTTATGATTTATACGTAAGAGAATTATTTCAACATGGTATTGTAAAATTGTACCTGAAATTAAGCGAATAAAAACGTAAATTATAAAAGTTAAGTCGATAATTAATATGATAATAGTAATAAAGTTTTTAAAAATTATTATAATAATGCAATTACTTATTCATTTTCTAATAACAAATAAATATATATGAAAGTTTTATTATACCTGTATCATTTTAAGTGGAATATATTTTTAAAGTTATTTCGCAAGAATAATTTTATACTGCTATGCTTGAAGAAATTCGGTGTAATAAATTATCATATCGTACAGTAATTTCAGAATCTAGTGGTTTAACTTTGAAAATTACTATTCAGATAGTAAAATTTTTTGTAGCTAAAGAAAATATGTTTCATCGGGGATTCAAACTCCTGACCACAAATTCAAAGTCTTACACATTAACCACTTCGAGTTGTAGGTTGGCAAGAACATCATAGAAAATCACGTTACTCCGTCATACGTTGCCCGTGTGCGCTAATCAATCTCATAGCTTTGGCTCCAAGGTTTACACTATGTGTGTTCTGTTGGAAGATTATCCAAAAATATTTTTATGTGATATTAATTTATACATGCATATGTGAACATCATCACTTTCTACAAATACATAGTTTCGCCTACAAATAACTTCATGATTGCTCGATAAAAGTTTATATGTATCTATTTTCCGAGGAACGAAAATGGATCAGTTTTCATACATATGGAAAGCAATGCAGAGATTATTTTGGTGTAAAAATACTTTGGTTTTAAATTACAATTAAAAAGCTTATTAGAAGTTTATCAAATACATAAAGTAATTTACACGACAGCGGTACAGAATTATGTTAATTTTTTTTGCTTATACAAATATAATATATTACATGTTACTCACACAATGTTTTTAAGCAAGAAATAAAATAAAAAGTTTTTAATGGTAAGTTTATAATATCTAAATATAACGATAATTAAATAGAAATTGAAAACAGTTTATTATTAGCTATTTTCATTTAATTTTGATGAAATTTTGCATTTATTTTTAGTACAAAAATTCGAATATGTAGCGTATTTTAATGTTGTACGAATCAATTAATTAATTAATCATTCATAAAATTACATGGAAAATATTATTATTGCATTTACTTATCACAACATATGTAAAATAAAATCAACACATGCAGAATTTTTAAGGATTTTTATATTATATTTTAATAAAAACTTTTTTTTATGTTTTATGAGTTAATTTTGACTGTTTTCCATTTTATTGCATATTTAAATTAAATTTTATCTTGTTAAATGATGAAATTCAAATAAATTAAGCAATATTTATAATGCGATAAATAATATAACCATAATCTTTCGTGTGTCTATGTTAGTATATTTAAATATATTAATTTAATATTTCCTTTTTTTCTGGTATATACAATTAAAAATAAATTTATAATGAACTGAATATTCATCTGTTAAAAATATTTTCTAATTATTATGCTCGAAAGATACTATTCAAATATTAATTTACGCTACTGCAACTCTTGATTGGTTAGTCAACTGGTAATAATATGGGACTGACTAAAAATAATCGAACATAGTAGACTATTAAATTATCGTAGTTTAGTTGTGGAAATTAGTTGGTTTTGCATTTGATATAAAATGAACACACTTTTAAGGAACGATTTATATTTGTTATAATTGAAATTTAATTCAAGTTGAAATGAAATACGAAAATTCCCAAAAACAAGAGGAAAAAAATTCTATCAATTGCAGCTCGAGTGCCAATGCAGAATTTATGTAAGGCATTAAAAACGAAGAAAGTTAATTGAAAACCGACTAATTTTAATTTGAAAAGTACAAAAATCATGTGTTTTATCGCAAGTAGAAACGAGATTATGAAAAAGTCAGCTCTTAAGCAAATTCCTTGACTGGGGCGTAATTTTAGCGGATTGCTGTGTTTTCTCGTTTTATTTATCGCTGATTTGCATCGGGGACTAGTTTTTGCTAGATTAATTAGAGTGACTGGTATCGATTATTCGATTTTCGCCGTAAAATTTTCTCGCGAAAGAAATTGTTTCACTTGGTTAAGTTTTGGTGTTCGAAAGAAAGGAGCGTAGCTATCTGGCACGAGTGCTACCGATTGAGGATCGCTGGCAGCCGCGCAGGAGGGACTGGAAACGTCTGCCTCTGTGCGACAATGCGCCAGGATCCCGAGTAATCGCGAGTGCGCTGCGTCGCTGTACCGCTAATTGATTTAATTGATTTTGCGCGCACTGCGTCATTATTGATGCGCAATGAGCGGCGACGCGCTCGCCTGGCCGTCCAGTCCTTTGTCGCAGTGGAGCGCGGCTGTGCGGTGACGCGGCGGCGGCGGCGGCGGCGGCGGCGGCGGCGGCGGCAACCGGCGCGACACATTAAAATCAACGGACCAGCAATCGAATTGCCGCCCAATGGCGCGAAATATCGAAAGGGCCGGAGACAGTCGCGGCCGCACCACAATTCGTTGCAACGCCTATGTCACAGCGTCTCTTTAACGATGCGCGGCCGACCCCTCCACCTCTCCACGCCTGTGCATAAGGGGGGGCTTGCTTACGCGATTGTATAGAGATGAGCGATGAATGCAATCGTACCTCCCGGTCCTTTCGTTTGCTTACTTCGCTCATATCGCAATGGACTTTTACGCGTACTCGCTCGCCGCCAGTACTTCGATTGGACTGAATTATTTGAGGCAAATATCCGGTACCGGTTCTTTATACGCTATTCTGGTTTAACCTTTTTCAGCTGCTCGTCCTGTAAAAAATGCTGACGTAAATGGAAAAACTATTAAGGGGACAATGTCCCACCCGAACTCTTAGTCAAAGCTCTATTTTTTCCGAAAACCAGAAATGAACTTAAAATTAATTAGATTCTGGGGTGAGCTTAGAAAATCGCATACCGCAAATGAAAGTCTCGATTGAGTCCAAAAATTTTTAATTAAAAAATTGATAAATTATTGATAAAGTATTACGAGCGATACGGAAAATCAGATGATTTATTTTCATCGCTGAAATAAGCCAAGTGCTATCTACTTATACTCGAAATAAATACGAATTACGAAGGAAGAGTAATTAAATCTTGATACCTGGAGAGGAAATTTGACCTCCTCTCCCTCTATTATGTGTTATACAATTCCAGGCGAATTCTTCGGCACGTATGCAGTACAAAATAAGGTCCGTCCGCGTGTATTCTTCAATTTTTCATTAAACTTGACTCGCTGTCCATGAAATATAGTAGAAAAATTTACATGGCCACAGGGAAATCCAACTGCGAGAATAAATTTTCGTGGCCGTAATAAAAATTTGAGGAGCACGATACGATATAGGGGGCTCAGGACACTGATATAAAAATAGAAGAAAAGCCAAGGAAGAAGAAAAGAGAAACAAGATGAATAAATGGGCTTTAACAATGACTTTCGCAAGGATCCGATAAGTCGGATCGAAGATTTTTCAATCGAGCAGTAGCTGCCTCCTAGCCATTACCAGGGTGTAAGCGTGTGCGGCTGTAACCGCGCGAGAGAGTGTGCACACGTATTGTAAGCGCCACTCCCCGATCGAGCGCTAAATCCAAAATGTATGTGTGGAGAGGAGCGGGAGCGAGAGAGAGAGAGGCGGCGAGGGAGCTGCTGCAGATCCCCAGGCCCGCGGCGCCGCGCAAGCCTCGTTGGAGCAACTGTACGCGCGCGCTCCGCAGCTGCCGCCGTTGAATCGACCGACGCCAGGACTACGACGACTACGACTATTAGATGGCTTGGAGCCAAAAGCTTCTTACTGTCCAGTGAACCTCTTTGAGCCCGCCGCAGCTCGCGTGCATACGTGCATACGCTTGCCGGTATTGGTGCATGGGTATCCAATATGTGTGGGTGCGTTTGTACAGGTCTCCAAAATCCTGAAGTTCAGCTTGTGTGTAGGTGCGCAGCGGCAGCCGCAGCCCCGCCGGCTTCATCTTCTTCTTTCGCTTCTCCTTCGCTTTCCTCTTCTTTTCCTTCCGCTTCTCTTCTACTTCCCGAGCTGCACCGCGATACGTGCACTTATTTCCATCTGCATTCCTTCTTACAACGCATTTTCCGTTCAGCGCAACTTTTAGAACAACTCGCCCTCCTTCACGCGCGAATTAACCGGCAAGCATAATACCTTTATCGTCTATTTTCTGTCTTTCCTCTTTTTATCCTTTATTTCTGTACTCGCAAAGTCGAAACTATTCCAGGAAGCTGATAATGTACAAGTAAAATAAATTTACTTAAAAAAAAAAAAAAAATAAAAAATCTATTTGATGGCTTTATGACTGAACAAAAGCTTTCTTGTGAACTCAGTGCGTATGCGAAATTTTACGTTAATTAAAGCGACACCGCTCACGATTTGCTTCAATGAAATTGTATTCAAAAGCCATGCTTATTCATCGCTGTCAAGCCCCCGTTGAAATTTAATTTTTTTTAATTAGATCTAGGGTTAACCGGCCAATGAAAATGCGATAAACTGGATTTCGTGCTTCCCATCTGGAATAATTCTCAATTTTCATGCTTCTCACCTAAAGTAAATTGCAAAATACACAAAATCACTTAAGATCGCGAATAAAAATAAGAAATTTACTTTTATTGCCAAGCTACCGTGGCTTAAAAATTTAGATAAATTTTGAGGCTCGTCTAGGGTGAACCAATCTTTTAAAATTCAAGCTACAAACTTTGCAACAACAAAATTCGGAAAATAGCAGACTCCAATTTTTAAACTCTAACATCCCAATTGAATATTTTAGTCTCGTTAGTACTTTTTTCAATACTTGCAAGCTTTTCGTTCCTCGAACGTCTAAAGTTCGAAAAATTATATTTCAATTTAAAAAATAATATTCGATATATTTGAACGTCATCTCTATTTATCACTAAAGATTTTCAAATGAGACACAAATTCGATAAAAACAATTTTCTATATAAAACGAATTTAAATATTTTTCGCATCAAAAAATTATTTATTTCATTTATTTGACGCTACACGAGTATTTATTTATGCAATCGATGTAACTTTCCGGTTTTAAATTTAAAGTACAAGACATATTTAATAAAATTATTTTTATATTATGCCAATGTGTATCTCATTATGAAAACAAATTAATTTCCATACGTATTGTTGACAGAAAAATGAATTTAAATCACATGGGAAAGATGCACATGTTCCAAAACGACAGTTTTATTTAGATTGGTATTTAATCTCGTTCGTACAATTTGAATATCTAATAAAATAATGTACAAATGAATGAATCATGAATATAAATTTTTCTAGTAATACTGTGATAACTGTTTATCAATCGAATTTGACGATATAATGACTATTTTATTGCTTTTTATATTTAATTACAATATTTAATAATTTTTAATACCACCCATAAATAACTATTGTTTAAGTTAATCATGATATTTAAATAATGATATTTTGGTAGTAGAGCTTAAATACAACAGTGCACAGTCTTAAAAAATTGATAGTGTAGAGAATGGGTGACTTGTAAAAGTGTAACAATATAAAGTTTAAAATAACTGATAACTTGCAAAGGTAAAAAATATTTGTAAAAGCGTTTGTTATTAAATTAGAATGATTGCAATATTATTTTAAAACTTATAAAATTTTAGTATCACAATTAATATTTAGAATTATTATTTTGTAAATAATGATTCCTTTCATTCTTTGCTAATGTGTTTTAATAATGTTTTTGTAGTTTGAAAATTGTGCTACGAATTAGCCATAGTTTTTAAAATGTATACATTCGTTTTTATTTATATTACTTTAAGTAATTGCTAAAAATAGCGTGACATTTATATATAATACACATAACGACTGTTTAAAAGTCTACAGATGCAAAATGAAGTCTTCAATAACAATTTCAAAAGGCTCTATTGCTTTACTTTCGTCGGTCGATGAATTTATTATTAAACTAAAGCGAACCGATTTTTACTTACGAATACGATTATAAGCATCAAAACCTCGGTAAAATCGAACCATAAAAGCAAGGTTTACCGGAGCTGCAAATGCTAAAAAAGTAGTCCGATACGAGGGTGGCTAACGGCGGCGAGGCTTCCGAATAAAAAAGTGTCAGGAGCTAGTTTTCACGTATGCCGCATAGTTCTCGCGTAAACACACCCTGGCATTCGAAATTCCAGTAATTTTACCCAAGTTTGCATCGGCTCCCAAACTCGAATTCGCACTACGCCACCGCCCCGGCGGCCTCCCTTATTTTTTGCCTCGCTACAAGCTCCCGCTAGGCGAACTATTCTCGGCCCGTCACGAGTGCGGAGGGATGCACTTGCAGAGAAGAAAGACATCAGCAATGATTCAATAAGTTCGACGAAGTGTGGATTTTTCTGATTAGCCGGCGCAAAGTTGGACGTCGGCTGGCGCGTGATCCTCCTGCTGAATGAACTTCCGGGATGGGGCAGACCTTTGTCTTATTTCCTTAAAAGTCGAGGGCAAAGTGACTCAAAGTCTCAGACAGTTACCGATCAGTACATGTACGCAGGAGCAGCCATGCCACGGGGGAGGAGGGTCTCGGAGTTTACAGCCGCACGTACACACGTATACATACGTCACTCCGAAACGCGGTTTATAGCGTACCCAGGTCGGGCCATCCAGTGCCCGAGATATGTCGAGAAATGCACTCGGCACTTTCGATTTTCCTCTTTTCCGTCCTTCCTGATTCTTTGGCTGCCGCCGCGAAGTTATATTCGGCTTAAAACCGCTTTCTTCTTCTCCTGTTCTCCTCCTTTTCTTTCTGTTCTCTTGGGCAATTGTGGCAATGAGCAACATCGTCTAGAGTTTCCGTCGCCCGGAGGCTTAGATTACCGTAACCGTATTCGCCAGGACCCGAGGAAGCAAAAAAATCCCGCTCGCGAACTCGCGCATATGTCGTCAGGAGAGTATCCGAGCAATTAAGTAGAATCGGAACGAAATGAAAAGAGAATGAGCGCGCGATAACGACGTATGCCCGGCCGTGCATTTAACTGGGCGGGCGCACGAGTGCCGGTGTCGGGGTGCGCGCGCGCCTGTACAGTTTAGATCAGTCATGTAGTGCCGCGGGCCGGAGAAAAGCTGACGTTTCGCTTACGTGCGAAAACTGCCGAGTGGCATACAGAGGAGTCGCTCCGAGGCTGCCAGTGCCCGCGGACCGAGCTGCTATTCTCCGGATGGATTTATCGAGCCGCAGCGGCCTGGAACTTTATTCTTTTTATCACGCTATGACCCGTCTCAAAGATTCCACACGGACAATTTCTATAGAGGTGTGGAATTTATTCCGGCGACGCTCGTTGCCTCTTAATTAATTTTTTCCTCCTTCTTGCTCGATTTAATGTACTAGCCGGCGTTGGCGGGGAAATTGCTTGCAGTTAGAGGAGAGCGCGAGGTGAACCGAAGAGTTGGAACTTGGGCGAGGCGCATCGGAAATAGCCCTTGTAACCGGAGAACCCGTATCTGCAATCCCGTGCCAGGCCGCCCTATTTTTGACTCGCCAATACTGCGAAAGGCTGCGAAATGCTGCGAAATTCCAGTTTCCTCTCGGTTTTCGTTTCTCTCTGTTTCGTCCACCTATAATTATAAAATCTCGACACATTCTACAGTCCCAGCTCCCACTTATTTTTCGAATCTCCAACTCACCATCTTCCTCGCCGATTAATCTGTAAAATGTTAGCCGTGAAGTCACATAGATTTTTTGATTATTTGACATTATACAAATATATTTAGAGAGAGAGAGAGAGAGAGAGAGAGAGAGCGAGAACACAGATATAAAGGGTATAGCCAAACCGAAACTGCTTTACCTAATGTAGCGACATTCTGAATGAATGCTCTTCGGACAATCAAAGTGGATGAATGTAGAAGGACCTAAGCGCGGCTCCATACTTCTTTACATTCCATACGTCACGTACACTATGGGAAGTAAGGAAGCACGGAACAGACGCCTGGTAGTGCTTAAGATCTCGCGATTTCAGATCAGCGATCGAGCAAACTAACTTTTAATCGCCGCCAACTCCTGGAGTGTCTTGCTGTTGTTATTCACCACGATCGGTGCTTCCACTAGTGCTGCTCTTACAGCTACCTTCGCGCAAATCGGTTGCGAGAGAGAGAGAGAGAGAGAGAGAGATAATGTGTGAGATGGAGAGAAGGGAGAGTGAGCGAGAAAGAAATAAAGACAGGGAAAGTGAAAGAGAGAGAGAGAGAGAGAGAGAGAGAGAGATCGAAGATCGGATAAAATCGAAACAGGCCGAGACCGAGACGAAAGGTGGCGAGAGTGGAGAGTAAGAAAAGAGTCTCCTCATCCTCCTCGAACGATCGCCTCGAACTGAATGCCGTGTCTGGGCTACTACGTACAGGCTACTTACGACGTCTTGAAGCCGCTGCTGCTCTGTGAGCCCTCTAAAAATGGCCGCACACTGCACGGGGGGTGTGCTACTGTTTCCTGCGATATCCTTCTCTCTCTCTTAAATCGTATGTGCTCCGGCATGTAAGCTTACACTTGACTAAGAAGAAGCAGAAGAAGCAGAAGAAGAAGAAGAAGAAGAAGAAGAAGAAGAAGAAGAAGAAGAAGAAGAAGCAGCAGCAGAAGCAGAAGGAGACCCAAGCGGGAGAGCAGCAGCGGCTTCGCGGGTTCTCCCTCGTAGAGTCGTCTCGCGCCAAATTTGTCTTTATCCTAAAATAGACGGCCGATGCTGAGCGTCTTACGACTGCCATCACGCGTAACTATTCCTGGCCATGCTTCACTCACTCCCTCCCTCCCTCTCTCTCTCTCTCTCTCTCTGTCTGTCTGTCTCTCTCTCTCTCTCTCTCTCTCTCCTACGAGTTCATTCTGTATATTTGAAAGGCCTCACTCCTCTCTTCTGCAATGAGAGTGAAAACGACTCAGTAGTAGGTGTACCAAGAATATTCCTTTCTTCTAATCTTACACGAATGTTAAAGCTCGTATTATACGGCATCAAAAGTGTGGACAATTTCGAGCTTTTCATGGAGCTTTTTATCCGTGTTTCTTCGCGTTCGCACAGCTTTCAAATTGATCAAATTGAAATTACTAAATGTATATCAACATTCTCTGATCGTGATATAAAATTAGTTAATTTTCGTACGCGTAATATAATAACCATTTATATTTAAAAAAATTCAATTAGTATTATGTTATAAAAAAATCGAAATGCTCAAAATTTAATGAAAAACGATGTTTACTTCTGCGAATAGGCAAAACACATGAAATTACTGTTATGTGTGAAATGCTGTTGAATATGCTTTTAATGTCAGAAGTAAAATAATCAATTTTTTTTATACTAAAAATCCATTAATAAATCAGCAAGTCACTTACGTTTTTCTAAAACATGTTGAAATATATTTATATTAAATTCATAATCTATTTTCTTAAATTATAAAATATTATGCTATAAAGATCATTTGAACGACGTTTCTTTAATTAGTTTTCTTTATTTGTTAGTACTTTTTTTTTTTAAGAGAGTTGTTAATATTTTAGTTTCATTAACGTGCGTGAAATTACTGCTTCATGAGTCACTGAACCTTAAAATTTATTGCTTTTTCAAAAAAAGAAGATAAAATTTTTTTTAGCTCCGATTCTAGATGTATGCTTTACGACTTCAATATCTCGAATATGCACTTTACGTCTTATCGGAATCTACCAGAGTATATAACTGTTTTTACTTGTGTACGTAAATTTGAATGTATCTTTGGAATTTCGGCAAATATCAACATAAAATTATACATGTAAATTAGTATATTACAAATAACAAGAAGTTTCAATTTCCTTTACAATTGATTCATTTGTTTTACTCGTTTCATTTCAATATTGTTTATAGATTACAATACATAAACACACAATAAAACATCAATAATTTATTTAAAGTACTTTTTAAAGATTTACAATTAAACTGTTATAATTAATATATTATTACAATAAACTTTGTAGTAAAAACCTTACCATTAAAAGTTCTAAATTAAAATTATATACGAATCATTTGAAAAACATTCATCCTGTTCTACGTGTTTTAACTAATTATGGAAGAAATTAGATTCAAACCTTATCTTCACTTTTTCTAAATTAATTATTTTTAAATTTATTAACTTTTTAAGTCAATTAATTAAATTAGTATTAGCATTATTTATGTTTAACGATTAATATTGCAGTGGAATAAAATTTGAATACTCTGAAAATGTTTTTATTATTAGGACTGCACATCTACAAAATAAATAGCTGCTATGCAGTTTTTTTATATCTGATTTTATAACGTGACAATTTTTAGCATGTACTTTTATATTTTTCATGTATTTATCGATTTTTTAAGTTGTTCTAATATAAAGTTTTAACAGAGCTTTAATATTCGTTTAAACTATTTTTATTATTCTTTATCACAATAATTTACAAAAAAAGTAATATTTTGTATTATTATCATTACTTTAATAGTGAAATCAAATTTTCTCTTGAAAATGCATTGTGTTCATTACCAGGATATACCAAGTTCCAGCTTTTGATAATCTTTGTACAAATTTAACTCTTACAATTCGAAAAAATGTCACTTCAAGACATATCTAGTTCCGGGTAACAGGTAAAAACATAGTATATTTGAGACCGAAATTGGAACTCCGTTTCCAATACTTGGGAGAATAGCTCAAAAGGAAAATTTTTTTTATAAACATGCAGTAAGAGTAATTTTCTTCTTAACGTCAGTGTTTTAGTCGTAGCATTTAAACTCCACTTAATTAAATTTAAAGTAATATATTAATTCAAGCTACTTCAGCAATTTTTAATTGAATTATTTTCAACTTAGTAGTAGTCTAGTGCAATGTTAATTTAGTTGGTTATTTAATGTTTCACAATAATTATTATTTTTAAAATACTTTGCTTCATAGCATTTAAGTATTCTAATTAACTGAGAACATTTGATTAAACTAAAATATATATTTTGAAATAAATAAAGTTTCTAATTATTGATAGACGAACAAATAATAATTTATTTGTGTTATATAATAGAGTATATTTTTTTCATCGAATAATTTAGTTATATAATTAGAATTTTATTTTAATTAGATATTTAATGAAGATTTTCAAATTGCTTTTTAAAAATGGCAAATTAATTACAAAGTTCTTATTTATTGCGATACTTTTACAATACTTTAACGTGTGAAAAATAGATTATATTTTGAAATAATTGATAGACTATAAACAATTTATTTTAATTGTTTATTTAATTATAAAAAAGCGAGTAGTGAATGTTATTAAATTAAAAATGCAGTCCTTTTAGAAATGAAATATAAAGAAAATCATGTAGATATTTAAATATAAGCAATTACTTCTTCATTCATTCTTTGATCAAAAAAGTTTTAAGCATTGACAAAAGAAAACTCTATTTTCGTTATATTTACACATTATGTATTCATATTTTTAGTTATGCTCGACTTTTGATGTTCCAGTTTCTTACAGCTTTAAATATAGATTTGCAATTTTTACATTTACTTATTACTATTAAATAGTACCTTAGTGAAAGATTAAGATTTTTTCCGATATTTTTGTTTTTTTTTTAAATAGTAAGAGAAAAATTAATTGTCAAAGAAAATGAATCCCATTAGAGTACAATGTTCAGTTAAAGATCTTTTTGTCGTTAGTAAGTATCTACTTTAAACTTAAATTAAGCCAAACTTGTAAGTTTTTTATATATGCAGTTGAAAATTATCTACATTTTTTTTTTATTAAAAAGTATTTCTACAAGTAAATTTTATAATATATTGTTGAAATTAGGTATTCATTTTTATTTATTAATTATAAAATAGTCGATATATTTGTTGACATTTTATTTTAGGTTACCTTTATATTTAGAAAGTACAAAGCTTAAACAATTACAATTGTAAGGATAGATATAAGTTTAAATGCATAAACCGAAAAAACTAGTGTTTTCTTTAATTTTGGACGAAGTTAGTTTTTATATAAAAGGAAAATTCACTGGTGTTAGTTTCCGCCCTGACAGTGAGAAAGAAAAACTGAGGCGCACGTGCTTCGTCTCAGTCATTTCCGGTGGTGAAATCGTATTTAGTAACGGCTCTTGTTGCAGATGTGTTTTAAGCTTATACGTTTCTGTATGATATGAGAATTTTATTTTATCGCTCAAGTTAGAATCACTAGTGCTATAATTATGATACGCTTATGGCACGACTGCATTAATTAATGAACATATTTTTATAAATGCAGATACGCTTGTCATTAATTGATTGGATATATTTTATTTTATTTTATCTTACTAGCTTGAACATTTTTTTTTAATTTAAAATTAAAAAACGAATGAACTTATTACTATTTTTAACTAACGATACATTATTTAACGTTATGTTGTACCAAAAGTGTGAAATATATTTCAATCAGTTGTAAATATTGTGTCTTGTTAATCGTGAAAAATGGTTAAAAAATAGTTGTGACTCTGGCGGTACAGTAAGGACAATTAAAATAACAGTATGTGCTTGATAAGTAGATAATAATCATAAATCAAATACAGATACGACTATCTCGAAACAAAAGCCATGCGTAGTAAAGAATTAGAAAAATTGTTAAACAGAATTCTAACTATTATTCGTGAATTAACACACTGCATAATACCATTTAGTCTGACATTGAAATTGTAAAGAAATCATAAAAAATTAGAGGAGCGTGAGTATAGTTTTAATCGAAAAGTCTATTCTGCAGATTTACATTCATCTTGATAGTTGCCTTTTAAAATAAAGATAGCTACGAACTAGTGGAAAAGAGAGCGATATATCGAACACAGAAGCAAGAAATTGAGATATTTGAAATTCAAGTTGTTCGCGTGCTGCGCGACAATTACTCGCACCGAATTTTTTTCATTTTCACTTTTAAGCGCGCAGTAGAAGCATCCATACAACTGACGAGCGATGCTTGTAAACAGTTGATTGTGCCGGGTCATCGTAACGATTCAGGAAGCGCCCAAGAAGATAATACTCGGGCGTGTGCATGAGTCGAGAGTTGCGTCGCTGTGAATGTACCCAAAGCACTTGGTGTTTTCTTTCTCGGCGCGACTTTCGAGGCGCGTGAGTACAGCCAGTAAGTGCCAGTAAAACGCCGTGATAAGGAGTCGGTTAAGCAAAAAGTGATAGGAGAACGAAAGATCGCTTACCTTAGGTTGGGGAGCTGCGCTTGCTGGACGCTCGTTGCCGTCCCCTTCGCGGTCGCCGTCACCATCAGCCTGTCGGCCTGCTGCCATTGCGTCTCTGCGGCCGCGAGCGCGGAAAGGAGTGCCGATAATCGAGCCGGAAATAGCGTCACGCATACGAGAGCGCGAAAATATACAGGGGCAAGGGCTCTTCTCTCTCTTTCTCTCTGTAGTATAATGCTCGATGGAGCGCGGCCAAAAGAATTAAGACTCTAGCTTATGCAAAAAGCAGCTCGGACTCTGTTGTTTTTCTTTATAAATAAATACAGGAGGAGTGGGGGGAGAGTGAGAGACAGGTCGTAGAGGGGAATGGGTGGTGATGGAGGAGGAGGGGCAGAGGCAGGATTTTCGTTATGTGTACGCACGCGTGTAGGAAAGGAAGCGGCGCGAACGCAGCTTCTTGAAATTCCGGGCTAGCGGCCACGGCGCGCAGCACATGCTCCTCCGGGCCCCAAACACGTGCCGGTTAATGTGCGGGAGCATCTGGGGCCTCCCGCTGTTCCGAGCTCCCGCACACCCGCGCCTCACTTCCCTTCGTCTGCTCCTTGTTCTCGCTCGAGCCCTTTGCTTATGCCGAGTCTTATTATTGCAGCGCGATGCGCGTCCTGCTATCGAAGCTGCCACGACCTTGGATCGTCGACGAAAAGAAGGACGACGGATACACGGCCCTCCATCTCGCCGCACTCAACAACCACGTGGAGGTGGCTGAACAATTGGCCAGAGCCGGGAAGGCCGATCTCGACCTGCAGAACGTCAATTTGCAGACGGCCCTGCATCTCGCGGTCGAGCGCCAGCACACGCAGATCGTCAGGGTGAGTGCGACGACGTTCGTTCTGAACTTGAGGCATCTCTCTCTCTCTCTCTCTCGCGTGCGCGCGCGAGCTACGACTGATGCTGGAAACCCTCGAAATACTCTATTTTGTGCGTCAAGGCGCGTATAATACTAATACCTTTCGTCACTCTGTTTAAGCCACCTCAACTTTCTTATTGAAGCCAATTTCGAATCATATTTCGAATTATTTTGCCGAGCTTTCCGAAAGCTGCATTTCTGCTTTTATCCGGTTACAATGTAATTTTATTTCGACATTCTTGCTTTCAATGTCGTATCAAATATCGGTTGATATTTTTATAATCTTAATAATCTTCTTTAAAGTATGGAAATTAATTTTATCAAATTTCCACTGTTGGAAAAATTCATCATTCTTTGAAAAATTGGTCTGTGAGTTTAAACTTAACTTTTTCCATTAATCTTTGTTATTCATTATAAATTATTAATCCCCTAGATTTAGAAGTTCCAGAACAGAAATTTTTGATAATTTCTAGAATATTAATTTAAATAACGTATTTAACTTAAATATTTTCATAAAATTACAATTTGTCATAACTTAATTAACTGTCAATTTATCAATAGTATTTAATTTAAGCGTTGTTTTATTAATCATTTTACCAATCAGCTTTTTAAAATTGTGCTAATGAGCTGTTTTTATGAACGCCTGCTTTCGATGAATTAACTATTAAATTTGATATGGAAGTTAAACATAAAACTGGAAATGTTTGATTAATTTACCGTTCGCAAAATGATAAAAAGTTACTGTATTTTAAAGAACATTTAACTTTCAATGCCGAACATAATACTAACAAGCATTCAAATGTACGAGTTTATAACACAGTTTGAGTGAAAAATATATGAATTACGAAATAATTAGTCACAAATTTAGTTTAAGTAAATATGAATCAACTAACTTATTAAAAATACATATTTGAAAGCCTCTAAGAAGTTCATTATTACATGGAAAAAACTTTGTTGGTATAATATTAACTTTTATTTAAAACTTTTACAAATTTGAATTAAGTTCAAATAAATTCGATTATTAATTCTTGCCACTTAATTAGCATTATTTACAACGTCTATTTCGTGACCGGTGCGACCCATAAAATAGATGCTAAATCTTAAAGCGATCGCTAGCTTTTATTAAAAATTCAAAAAAATAAAAGTAAAATATTGAGCGTTTGTTAATGCGATATGCAGCTACTGGTGCGAGAAGGCGCAAACCTTAACGTGGCTGACAAGGACGGGGACACGCCTTTGCACGAAGCTCTCCGACATCACACGCTCTCTCAACTACGACAGCTTCAGGACGTTCAGGATGTTGGTCGTTTACTAATGGGTCTGGGCGCTCAAGGCCAGGATAAGAAGAGCAGCTCGTTTATCGCCTGTTTTCTGGCCGCTCATGGTGCTGACCTCGAGCTTAAAAATAAGAAGGGCCACACACCCCTTGACCTGTGCCCCGATCCAAATCTTTGTAAGACTCTCACAACTTGTCACAAGGATAAGGACGAGTAAGTATAATACGGGTATAGAAATTACTAGACAATATATTGAATTTACTGCCGTTAATTTTTTTCGAAATATTCGAATATGTACCTGAAAATATGAAATTGTTCCCTTACACGTAACCAGAATCAGTTGCACATTTTCTTTTTTTTATAATAAATAGAAATGTATGTATATTAGGTATTATATATTTTTCTCTCATTATCGTCGTAATTTTTTCAATTATAAATTCCCTGCGTTTTTCACTTTAGAACTTTTTAATTTTGTAGTCGACAAATAAAAATGTATGTACATACCTACGAATTTATATAGCTAAATAAAATCCTGAGATAAAATGATACTTAAATCTTAATTAAAATCAGTATTGTAAAAGAGTAAGCTTGATTTTCCTTTTTACAACTTTAATTTAGTAGTTAATCTTACCAACCGCTCAACAATCTAATTTTAACTTTTAACATCTAATTTCTCAAGACGATAATTCTATATCCACTTGCAAGCTTATAAAATATATAACAGACAACTTTGAGTTTTGCATAAATCACAACATTTTCGAAACTAAAGAAAACCTTTGATATACAGTATGTGCATGTCAAAGCGGACGATTAAACCGTATATTAATTTTCTACACGGAGAATCCAATCTTAAAGTTGCTTATTTTTCAAAAACAAGAAACATAAAAATAAAACTGGATGAATTCTTTATATTCGATGAGCTAACAAACCGACCAGAGTCCTCCATCCCACCGAGACATACATATACATATTTTACTTGTCCGCAGCCACGACATCGAGAGCACAGCTGCATCCACGAGTATTGACGAATGTCTCGTGTGTTCGGATGCCAAACGCGAGGTTCTCTTCGGCCCCTGCGGTCACGTCACCTGCTGCAATGCCTGCGCCCCACGAGTTAAAAAGTGCCTACTGTGTCGTGAGAGTGTCAACAATCGGACCAAGGTAAAAACGAGACAGCGATGATTACTTTTTAACATATTTCGACTGAAAACGAAAAATTAGAGACTTCTATTTCGGAATGATTTCTAAATTAATCATTCACCTATGCATGTTTTTATTAAAGAAAAATTTGTTAGTTCACTACCAGCCAACTAGTTTAAAAGTATATTTTTTAGTCTCTTATCAAATAACTCAATATACAGTTAATATCTAATTAAGTCTTTTAATTAATCAGCTCTATACTTTTTATAGAGTTAAGAATCATTGATTCGATGTTTTTATTATATAGTAAATACACATAAATTAAACGAGGCTTTTTAATCTGACAGTTGCGCGTTTATTATACATTTTCTTTACAGTTTTTATGGTGACTTACAACTTTTAAATGGAACTCAGTTCGTATGATGAAAATTTAGAAAATGGCACAAATTAAG
The DNA here is from genome assembly GCA_018907185.1 of Platyscapa corneri. Classification (NCBI taxonomy): domain Eukaryota; kingdom Metazoa; phylum Arthropoda; class Insecta; order Hymenoptera; family Agaonidae; genus Platyscapa; species Platyscapa corneri. The sequence goes on from JACCHW010000004.1 coordinate 3,361,638, forward strand.
ATATTATTCTCAATCTCTTGCAACCCACTTGCAAGAATCAAAACGTGTACTTTATAACCTTTTAAAATCTCCTTAAATTTAATCTGATTTAATCATTTTTGATTAATTATCATATAATATTAAGCAATAATATTACGTTAGAATTATCACAGGGACAAATTAGTGGAAAAGTCCAAAAGATTTAATTTTTCAATTAATTTTGTGTATTAAATTCGAATACGTAGATAAGCGGGTGCTTAAAATATGAGCGAATATGCTTACGAAATACTTCAATAAGTTTCCTATAATCTCATTAAGTATGGGATCTACATAATATTAAAGTACAAAGTTAATTTTTCACGTTTACTATTAAAATAACGCGTTAATTATATTTTTGCGCATTTGTATTTCGAACTTTGTGTATCACTTTTGAATGTCTATTTAAATTTTCCTCGATTAAATATAATAAAATTTTAATATGCATGGAATAGTGATTTAATGAGCACCTTTAAAGGATTTCAATAAAAAATAGACAAGTTGTCAAGTATCGATTAGTGAAAGTAAAACGAAGTGTCGAGGTTACCGAGGGAATAAAAAAGGGCGAATCGAAGGTAGTGACCTCGAGAATGCCAATCGCTGATAAAGGGGTCACAAAGAAAGATGCACGTGCGTTATAATTGCAGATCGAGGAGTGCGTGGTGTGCTCAGACCGTAAAGCGTCGGTGCTGTTCCGACCCTGCGGTCACATGTCAGCCTGTGATAGCTGTGCCGCACTCATGAAGAAGTGCGTCCAGTGCCGAGCTCAGATAATTCACATGTTGCCGCTGTCCATGTGCTGCGGGGGTGGCGGCGACGTGACCTACGTTAAGGGCTGCAACGCGACCGCTGGTAACGCGCCGCTTCATCGGCGCCCTCTCGCCCCGGGCGCCACGAGCTCCATTAACAATGACAGCCCACGCACCGACAGCTTGAACGCCGATTACGAGAAAGTGAAAATTACGGCGGTGGCGACGGTCGCGCTCGCTGAGCTTAAGGGTGCGGACGCCAACGAAGAGCAGCTCAACACCAATAACAGTGTGCCTCAGATCGCACCCTCGGCCGAGGGCACGCTCATGAACAACGGCAGTCGCGACACCTCCCACAGTGATATACAGAAACTGCAACAGCAGTTGCAGGACATCAAGGAACAGGTACGCAATTACGACTGCCCGGTTAGGTTCTAGCTCGACCGGTACTATTAATCACACTCGAACCTTCCTTACCGATTGCCAACCAGCAATTTGGATCGCGGCAACCGTGGGATTATATGGTTTTACGCTAACCAAATTACACGATCTTATAAATCGAACCTTGAAAATCCAAAAGTGAAACTTGTATTATTTTAACGAATAATCGTTATAACTTGATAACAATACTCGTGATACACATTTTTTGCAGTAAAATCAAGATTGCGAAGATTTCATTCTTGTCTTTTCACTACATCTTCATATTATAAAAATTTTCGAGCTAAGCTTTGCTATTATAGTTATACTGAAAACTTTATGAATTAACAATTGTCTATCTCATTCATTAATCATCGTATCACTTTACTGTAATATATCATAAACGTTGAACTTTTATTTTAAAAATTGATATTTTAATAATTACGATAAAAGATCAGAATATAAAAATCATGTCGAGAAATTGATTAAATTCCGGGGAAAATTAGAATTTTATAAAGGATTATAAATTGCTTTATTACGTAGATCGTTGAAAGTCTTTGTAATTAAAATTTCTACGTTTTAAAATTTATATTTCATATAAAATTCAGTATATTGTTGCTGAATTAATATTAAAAAAACATGATAAAGCGTTGTTATGTTTAAAGTTGACAATGTTTATATTTTATTACAAATACAACAATGCAACAAGTTATTTTAATACAATTAATAAATCCTTGGATGCCCATTCTAATGCTTGTGCACTTTGTCACTTTTCAAGGAGGTAGTGTTACTTTGATAATGTGTTTCCTTTCATTTTAGACAATGTGTCCAGTGTGTTTGGACCGCCTGAAAAATATGATCTTCCTTTGTGGACATGGTACGTGCCAAATGTGCGGCGACCGAATGTCCGAATGCCCGATCTGTCGCAAAGCCGTAGACAAGCGAATTCTGCTCTACTAAATCAAGACTGCTGATTACTTCCTGTTACATATGAAAATATTGTATAAAAGCGTTGAAACTTATTAAAGAGAGAGCTTCTGAGACTGTATCTGTTATAAGCCTCTGAGAAATTCAAAAAAGAAGTTTCGGAGAAAAAGAGAAATCTCTTTCAGGTTATGAATAACTGAAATTATGATGTTCAATTGCTTGAAGAGAAAATAATTGAAAAGCAATTTCTTCCTTTCATGAATCTTTTTCCAAGATATTTTAACAATCTATACTTTAAAGCTTAAATTTTTGAGTTACCTGTTGTTTTTTTTACTCAATTTCTAACAAAACATAACTAGAAGTGATCATGATATTTTTCGCTTATAACCGCTACTTCTGATTTTATATAAGAAAAGAATTTTTCTCGCGTCATAACAAAATTTATATTTATTTCATAGTATTCGTTTTAAATACTATATATAAACGTATAAAGAAATTTGATTTAATCTTATGAATGTTCATTCATGTACGTTTCACTAAAAATAATAGTGTTATAAGTTAATTATTTGCTGCTTATTTACAAAGTTATACGGAATATTTTTTAAATAATTCTACGAGCTTTTCAAATGAATTATATGTTTATACAAGAATATCTTTTTTAGATTTTATAGATAAATAGATGATCGTAAAAGTTACTTGTACTTTTTGATCACTGCTTGTAATAAAAGCAAATTATAATTTGCTAGATTTTTTTTTCACTTAAATATTTTGTTAATTTAAACATATTATATGATTATATGATATTTTTATATAAATAATCAAAAATAAATATAAATATTGTTACGACTTAACATACCAGCCGCTTTGAATGCCTCGCATTCAATTATATACATTTTTGTGATTCAATTAATTATGTATCTTTACAATATTTTGTAAATATTCTAGAATTATAAAATACTATGTTATAAAATATTTAAACTTATAAAAGTTTAATAACACTTAGTAAAAGGAATAAGAAAATAATTATGATGTTAAAGATCATAGTAATGCGGGTATATTGACTAGTACTAGTGAAATTTTTTTTATAGAAATAGTTTTTCTTTTCTTTCTATGCTCGACTTGTGCCTGTTTTACAGTCATAATGCGCACAAGGTTTTTGTTCTCTGATATAAACTAAAATGCAAATTAGTTTCCAGTATATGCAAAAAATGTCCTTTTTGACAAGCCTACTGATTTTATAATTATTTACTGATTATATAATGCATATTATTTGCTTCATGTATAAGATTTATTTGATAATTCTTGAAATAAGGTTTTTATACATTTACACAACAATAATTTATCAGTAGGTATATTTTTTAGATTGCACTACGGAATGCGCATTGATAATGATTATCAGAAAGTGAATACGAGTGAAGTGATATGGCAAAAATTATTCATAACAGAAGATACAGAAGTTAATAGGCATATATAAAAGATTTATATAATTATAATAATATGAATGTTAAGCTATTCATAAATAATGAATTAGCTTTGAAAAAGTATAAGCAATGTTTAAAATATTTTACACTGAGTTTTCATAAACTTTCAAAGTATAGTACATTCACAGTTAAAGATTTATTTCAACATGGGCTTTGTTATTATTTCCAATAATATATAATAAATTTATTTGTATTTATACTATTTTATTTTTTATTTGTGTAAAGTTAGTGGAAATATTCTAGTACAAATTTTTGCATCTACAAATGACAAAAAGTAATTTTTTAAAACAGACTTCTGTAATTAAATTTTTAATTAGTTTAAATATTGATTTGCATTTTTTTTAAATATTAGAAATTAATATGTTACAAGTCCATTTTCTTTAGAAAAATTAAAAATATATTTGAAATAAAAATAATTTTATATTTGAAAATATGAAATTTAACCCATTAAATTTAGTGACAGTTTTTCGCAACAAGTTCAACATTTATGCATAATAAAATTTAATTTCTTTAAAATTAAACACAATATTTTCCTAATATTCTTAACATAAATAAGCCAATTGTTGCATATGATCGTTTTAGATTAATAAAATATGATTTTTTGTAAATAAATTAATCTCAAAACTTTATGAATCAAAGATAGACGTTAAATAACTAGACTTTATATTTATTGTCATAAATCAACATTGATACTTTAATAACTTTTATTTTAAATAAATTTTATTATAGCTATAATAAATATGATATAACTATGATTCTTAAAATCATTGAATATTCTTCACGTTATTTATTTTTGAATTTTTCATTTATGTTGAGTTTTAAATATTGTGTTATAAAATCATTAATTTCGGTAATTTTATAGTTGTATAATATTAAAAAATTAAAATTTCTTTGTACTAATTAGAATTTATTTTGGCCTAATATTTAATTTATAATTTCGGTTGATAGTTGTGAATTATAGCTGCCACAGCATTTAATTTACAGGTTAAAAATTTTTATTGAATTACTGTAACAAATCATTTTCTAAAATTTATTCACATTATAACTGTTTACTTTTTAATAAACTATCAAAATATAGTCCAAAATTATAATCATTTATTGATACAAGTAACATTTAAAGAAATAATGAGTTTGTCGTTAAAATATGCATTACATATAAAGCCCCAAATAGTAAAAATATCCTTTTTTATCACTGAGAAATACAATATACTGTAGCATTCATTTTATTATAAATTACAAATACTTTGTTTGTTGTGCCTTTATTTTGATACTCATGTTATAAATTTTAATGTGATTTTTAATTCCGTTTTACGGATGTCTTTCAAATTAAAAAAAAAATTTATTTACTATACGAATTGTAAATATTACTAATAATAATTATACAAGGGTAAAGAAACATTTTTTATTTGAACATAACGTTTCTGACGTGCAATCTCTTTGCCTAAATACATTAAAATACATATCTTAAAATTTTAATAGGGAGTTATTCCATTGTATAAATAAATATTAAATCACTTGAATTTACATTGTATTTTAGTAGTTTTCTTTCTTTATAAATAATCGATGAAGATATAGTATTGAATTTGTGAAATTTGTGATAGATTATAAAGTTCTTAATTAAAATATCACTTTTAGAAAGTTTCTTAAAGTCTAGATTGTTTAATTACATACTGCAATTATATATAATTTAATATCAATATAACATATATCAATGGATAATTGAGAATAATAGATAATATATCTGTTAGGAATACATTAATTTTGAATAAGTTGAACTATTAAAAAAAAACTGCCAAAAAATATTATTTTATATTTAATTTTTATGTCTACGTCCGTATTTTAGATCTCAATTTCAATAGAAACAAGCGCTGTAATACTATAACTTCTGTTCTTTTGTGATTGGTAGAAAAAATTAACTTGCATACAAATATTAATCATTAGATTTGCTTTATATCTTTGCGATGAAAAATTTAAGTGATTTTTATGGAAATACTATACTTTAGTTGCATAGTTAAGCATCTTTTTTTACTATTAAGCTATTTAGTAAATGAAATTTATATTGATACAAAAATGTTCTTTCATAACTTTTGTTAAGCAATCAACGTCTTTGATACCTGAAAATTCTAATTTCTCTACTGTAATTCAATAAACTATTAGTCAATTAAATTTTTTTTATATATTGTTTTTAACTTTTAATATTTTCCAAAGTGTTGAAAAAAGTGGAAAAAATTAATAATTAATATTGTTAGTGCAATATTTAGAATAAATTAATAAATTATATAGTAAATTTATAAATGTTATAATTATTTTTATTTTACTTGTATAAAAATAAATATTAGGTAATTGTCATCATCAATGAATTCATATTTTAAAAATATTAATATATATTTGCATTTTTTCTTTTAATATTTTTAATATAATATAGTTGCTTTTAATATATATTCAAATAGGAATAATTTGGGGATTTTTTTATGAAACTTATTTTAGTACATTCGAATTATTTAATGTTTTATTTTAATTTTTGCCTAATACATCATAAAATACAATTTTATTCTAAGGTATTAATATAGTAAATTATAGTTGTTGTATTATTTTTTAGTTAGCGTATAATTCAATATAATTTTCCTATGAACGCTAAACATTCATGTACAAGAAATTTTAATATTTCATTATAAAAATGCATTAAACGTAACAAAAGGTATTAATATAACAAAAGGAAGGTTTTGACTTATAGTAATAAAGCATTACTTCATTGTTATTAAATCAATTTGAAATTGATTTCAATAATAGATTATAACAATCTATTAATTATTTCCAATACTTAAGCCCTATATTATTCCAGTGCATTGAGCTCTCTTGAAACAATGATCGTTTATTTATTATCGAATATTATCTTTTCGACAAACATATCTAAATTATATTTTTTTTAAATAAATGTTGAAAAAATAAAATAAATAAGTTTTTCTAATATAATTAATATCTTTGATACTATTATGGGTATGAAAAAAGGGGAAAAAATACCTAGCGGAACAAAAGAAATTGTTCGCATTTGTTCTTCTGTTTGGAGATTTAGTACATTATTGGAAGTTTGTTTATACCCGTCATAAAATGTGTTTTTAGGACAGTCTTAAGAGTTCTCGGCGAATATTGAAATGAGAAAATATCCGGCTGTTGCTTGCAATGAATAAGCAAGAGTGATGTAAACCGAACCGAATTTCTTTATTAGATTTATCTTTGTTGTTAATGTAATTACATTTTAAAAATAAATATAAAATTTAACTTGATTGTTTTATTTCTTTATATGTTACCTACATCTCATCGAAAACGATGTTAACACAATATAATCCCATTAGAAAAATCATGTTCGTAAATCAAAAAAAATTTTGTACTCAATGTTAAAATATTTTTTTTTAAATTCTTTAATTTTTTATTAATTATGATAAAAATGAAGAAATATTCAACAAAAAAAGTATAAAAATATAATAAAAATAAAACATTATGTAACTTTATGCATAATCAAAATTAAAAAGAGTGTATCTGTCTATAAATATTTCGTGAAAAATTATTTTTGTACTAATTTGTTAAAACATATTTTTGCTATAAATAAAGGTTTAAGAATAGAAATATTATTAAATTAAATATATAAAAATTAATCAAGTTAAAATGATAAAATAGAAAGTAAACAATATATAATAATAAAAATAAATAAAGTATTTAAAAAAAAATATATTAATAAATTAGTTTATCTAAATAGTAATAAACAATTAATAAAATAGGGAAAAGAGTTGTTCGATGTGTTATGTTTTTAGAGCAATTATCATAGATAAAAGTGTAAAAAATATACCTTTTATAAATTCGATACGTTAAGTTTAAGAAAAAAATAGTAAAATAATTTATCTTTAGTTCTCATATTTTTAAATTATAAGTGTATAATGCAAATATTTGGATTTTTGACTCATAAATACAAATTAAAATTTCGAAGTAATTTTATAGCAAATGATTTTTGTATCATTGTTATTAATATGCTTATGCATATTTCTTTAATATCAAGAATATATTATAAGCGTAGATTTTTAAAATACGACTTGTCTTTAATTGTACTATTTGTACCATGATAATCGTATTACCATATTGAATAGTACACTGGTATATAGTAAGTAAGATTAATAACCAATTGTACGGAAAACGCTTCAAATTGATTGCATAATATTTTCTAGTAATACGATAAAGAAAAAACATGTATGATCAATATTGAAGTTTTAATTTATTACCAATAGCACGTATTGGAAAAGTAGTCACCTAGTCTATTGTGAGGCAAATTTTCTGCAATTTGTTGAAATTCAGGTACCAATTTAACATCAAAATTTATGCGGATAGATATTTTTTATTGCAAATACCTTTTTACAAAAACATAAATTTTAATCGGCATGACACCGGTAACATATCTGGATTAAATATATTATGAAAGTTTCATTATAATTATTTAAATCTGTCGTTGCTGCGCCGATTATGTATTATCTACATAAAATCGTTGATTTTACTATTCTTATAACTGGTAACAGAATGACTTAATTTTAATACAATATATTATTTATAATTATATTTTATTGTATAATAAATATCCCAAATGTACTATTTTATCATTTCAGTATTAAATTGATGAGCATTGGGTGGGCCATCAGTCTCTTAAGTGACATTATTAAATATATCAGTAGCGAAATTCTAAATAAGTTATTTTTTCACTGTTCTAAATATTTTTTTAATTCTCAACAGTTTATAGTTATAAATGAAATTTAAACTTTAGTAACATTATTTGAATTTAACTGCCAAATATTTCGTTGTCTTTATAGCAGAAAAATTCTAATTTTTTTGTTTGATAAGATCTTTTTTTTAATAATATCGAATCCAACTATTTCAACGCAGTTTTATGTATTGTCACCATAATAGGAATACACAAGCATATTGTTACCAAGTTTTTGGCTACTCGACACTGCCAGCGCCGCTTCGTACGTGTTATCTATGACGTGCACATTCCACACTTTTCAACATAACGTGAAATCTTTAGCACTACGATCTGGATAATGTACTCGCGGATCTTAGATAGCGAATTAATATGGAACGCTGACATCAAAGATTAAACAGGAAACTGTGAAAATACCCGCAAATTTAAAGGAGTAGTAAAACGTAAAATGCTGATACGGTGCTGAGAATTAATGAATGACATTCGCGATTTCTAATAAGCGATATTTTATAAGAGGATATAATAATGCATTTCATGACTCCATCGGGGATAGCGATTACTCCATCACTTCGAAGCCTCTTAAGCTTCCGAAGTTCAACGGTCATTCTATCAACTTCAATTTGGACATCACGAATTCATTACACTAGAATACGAAATTACCTTCCGACCCTCATTCATACTTCGGACATTATCACCAAAGCTCGGGTCTAACGAAAAAACGAACTTACGGATATGACCCTCGTTCACACGCTAAAGTATGATGCACATTCATTCGTAACAATATTTTGTGAATAAAATTTAATGTAATAATTTTTTAAAAAATATAAAATAAATTCAATTCGTTAATTAAATTATAAACATTCAAATACCGTGGAAGTTATTAATTTTTCAGATAAGAAAATTTTTAATGGCATAATGTTAATAAATTATTTGTCTGATTCATATATATTAAAAATCTTTTATTTTTATTTCATAAATAGCAATAAAAATACCATAAGATATTGAAAAAGGTTTAAGGTCTATTACAAACTTATAGGATATATTTTAAAAAGTTATCGTTTTATTAGCGACTTTAATTGCACAATATCTATTGCAACAAATCATATATCAAGTTACATATTTGATTGTATACATACATGTATTTAATTTCAAGTAATTAATTTATTGGAACATAAAGATATAAATTCAGTTTTATAAACATCATTAAAAACAACTTTAACTATTACGGAAAATATTTTTAATATGTAAAAAAATTATATATTTATTATTAGTATTTATTAGCAATTTCTTTTGTATTTTAACATATTAATTCGAATATTTTAATATTTTAATTAATTAATAGATTTTTTGTAATGAAAATGTAATTACAACCATACAAAGAAAGTTTGTAGATTGAGATATATCAAGATATATAATAACATTCGTGAAATTTATTTTTGTAATAAAATTATTAACTATGCTGATTCGGCAATGTATATTAATCTATACTTTACGTAAAAAATATTTATTATGAATTATGCGTTTATCAGATTTACTTTCTGTTATTTTTTTAATTCTTTGTTATTCTTATTTTTTTATTACTAGAGTATCTTGTACAAATTATTATTACAAAAAGAACTGCTTAGAGTAACTTGATTATAACTATTGATGCAAAAATAATACCTCCTTTACATTGATGAGAAATTTTCGGTCATTCAAAGATAGACCAACAGAACAAAACTACTATTTATAATCCATTTGCATGCAAAAATTTTTTTCAAAACTTTTATAAGATAAATATTTGATCGATCTATTGCAAATTATTCGACAAATATGTATGCAAAAATTAACTGCTTAACTTACTTAGCACATTTATTTCTTAGGCTTAAATTAGGAAACAATTATTGTCAAGATATATTCGAAGAATGTCAAACTAAAAGTTTGTTGAACAATTTGATATTAATGTGTTTATAAGCCCTGTATTATGTTTAAACTTGCTTAATTCATATAATGAAAAAAATAAATAAATTATAAATATTAGTAAAATTGTATACGACAATTAATGACATGATTCGCTATCGACATTATAACTTGACTGTTAGAAACAATGACTTGACAATCATAATATAACTGACAGTTTCTGTTTCATTTAGTAGAATCTCAGTATTTGTTCGTTTTCACTTTCAAGATTCAGTCGAGCTGTCTAAATCCATGGAGGAAACTTTTTGTTTCGTTTTTGTTATACGATCAAGTTCCGCTGCTGCATCATTTCGCATTGCGGCTTTATCTACAGTTCCAGGGTCTAAATATAAGTAAAAAGCAGATGTACAAAGTAGAACAGAAAATTACGAATGGAAACATATATTACCTTATTCGTGAAAAATTGTCGCAAGTGACATTTTTTTATTATAAAACTTCATATAATATGAATTATACCAAATTTTGTTGATATAAAAATATTGTCATACACTGCTTTTAAAATAAAATTTTTCAAAATATAGAAATTAAATTTGTATAAATAATTTAATTAAAAATACGGTTAAGATTTTTATCGGGCGAAAATTAATTTTTATAACAAAAATATTGTGTAACGTTCATTATAAATAAAAAATTTTTTGTACACGAATTGACCTATTTTAGTTAATTATAATGGTATACTTCATATTTATCGAGCAAATATATAATTTAAATAGAAGATGTAAACAAATCACTATTTATCTTAAATAACAATATTTATTAAAACATAATTTATTTATAAAAAGTAAATTTTTTAAATAAATTTTTGATACCAATAAAGTTACTTTCAATATTTGTTCTTTGATAAATTTTATAATTTTTTATCATTACTTGTTAAGCAAATTGATATTTTTATTTAGCAAAGAGTTATATTTTTGGAAATCACTTTTGAAATTTTCAACAAATGCGACAATATTTTAAATAAATAAAATGAATACACAATTACCACTTTTGATGGGACTTAATCCAACGCCGCCGGGTGAACCGGGACTACTTGGAAAGCCTGTTTTTTTGTGCAAAAGCGAATTAAAGAAATTCGCGAGTACACCTTCGCCGGAAGCTGTCGTACCAGTAGCTTTTGGATCCAACTTCTTATTTGGCGATGCAACCTACATTCAAATCTTTCAATGCGTGCTTGATAATAATTATTAATACGGTATATAGTTGTATCAGATCGCTCCATGTGATGAATTGTAACATGCTTTCAACAAATTTTTTATTTTATCAATTTCAAAGTCCGGTTTGTTGACATTATAAATATTTTGTATTAGATGCATTAATTTTAATTTCATTAATATTATCAATGATTCAAGCTTAACAACGAACATTCAAATGCAAGTTTATCATTGTAACAACAAATTATACATGCTGATATATTTTTCTATTTTAAATGTTATTTTTAGTGTAAAAAAAATTTCTAAGTAACTTTTTTTTACATAAATTAACTACAAATATATATTTTTAATAAATATTTATTATTTTTTTATATTTTTAAAAACTTATATACGATCAATCATTGTTATACAGTTCATTCTTTTAAATGTTTGCAGAGCATTTTTAATTTATGTTTCAATATATACTTAATTTATATTCAGTTTTATAAAAATATTTTATAAATATTTTCTTTTAATCAGAAAGTTTTTAAAAATAAAGGTATACTTTGTAAACTAATACATTGTAATTCCAACTCTTAAAAAATATTAATTTTCCTAATTTCCAATAGTATTAAAATATCAGTAGTTACAAAAAATATTTCTTTATTAACAATAGTAAGAATGAATTTTTCAAATTTATTTTTTTTAGTTTATGCTGAATTTCATTAAATTATATTTATTATGTTGAATTACATCCTTATGATTTTTCAAAATAATAAAAACGAAACATACGGTAATTAAATAATATAACAAACTTTCTTTATTATTAAAAATTTAAATGTATACATTTATGCATTAAACAACTTTCTTACTTTTCAAAGTAGAATTATTTTTTAATTAATTTAAAAATTAAACTCTTCATAAAAAAGTAAAATAGAAAACACATTAACTTTTATAGATTATTAAACGTCATTTTCATTTCTTAAATTTTTACATTTACATCATATTTCATGTGTATAAAATTTAAATTATTGGTGGTAAATTAAAATAAATTATTTTAATTACTCATTAAAATCTTTTGTATATATAACAGCATTATTTTATAATTTTATAAAAAAGAATTATGAAAGTTATCCGTTGTATTTTTTGTTTGAATTATACACTTTGCAACTTTATGAATTTTTCAAAAACTTATATCAATAATAAAATATTTATAATTTAATAAGTAATTACAAGTTAATTTAAATATTTTTTTAAAACAGTCGATTATTATAATGAATTAATAAAAAGAACTCATTAATTGACAATTAATGAAATGAAAAAGAAATTTTGTTCAATCCCTTTATTTTTTAGTAATAACATTAAGCTGCGTTTAATCGAATATAATTAAATATTATTTTCAGAACTTAATTTATATTTTCCCATTTTTACCAATTGAAGAAATTTGTAACAAATTATGAATTTTGTATATGAAAAATATTAAGACAGTCAGTAAAAAAAAACGTAGTATGTATGTTAGTTAATATATTTGTTGTTAATTAAGTTAAATTAATGTTATCAGTTTTGAATATTATTTTAATGCACATTAAGCACCAATGACACTGAAAGCATGCTAAAACTAAAATGGAATAGACCTGAATAACTGGGCCCATGCTTGCCTGATTCCTTGTTGATGGTGAACGAGATGGATCTTTCAATCCCATTAAAGTTTCTTGTTGCCTAGCCAGAAAAACTTGCTCATCTTCTGCTTGAATTTCACTTCGACGTGTCACACTCTAGGATTATAATTAAATTGCAATTAATATTTGTATTAAAAAATTTAATATTTTAGTAATTATAATTTTATTTAATTTTTTATTTTTATTGAAAAAATGTTTGTTGACGATATTCAATAATACAATTTACCTTTCTATTTGTAGTGGGTTGAATAATTACATCTCGATAATAATCATCAGGTTTCATCGATTGTAAATTTTCATGAAGAATACTAATTTTTTTAATATTATCCCAACCTGCTGGACTAAAATTAATTAATATAGAAAAAATTTTATACATTTAAAAAATTCAAAATTTAAGAATTTAAAATGAACATACATAAGAACAGCATCTTTTTCTACAACTAAAGCAGGTGTTCTAAAATGTAAACTATAAATTCTGTGTGTTAAATATTTGTATAGTAGATCACAATTTTTATCTTCTTTAACAGAAGTATAAAAAAGACCTGCACCATATTGTAGACAAAATCTTCTAATCCACTGTTGCATAAAATCAAAGTGTTCATCCCTAATAATTTTCATTAAAAAAATTAACTTTAAGTTAAATATATGAGAATAAAAATTATTAGAAATGATCTAAAAAGACCTGTAATCATGTTCTTTTTCTAAGGTTGTCATATAATCCGTTTTTGTAATTACAACAACAATATCAAGTCCCAAATTTGTTTTTAATACTCCATCAGGCAAAGGTAAATTATCAACTGTTTCATCATCCAAATTACGACTAGTTCTCCTTAATGGACTTCCTGGATCAAGATCATCACCAGGTTCTGTGTACTCTTGCCATTTTTTTGTAACTGAATAAAAAACCAACATTAATTATGAAGGATGAATATGATTCACGTTGATGATATGTAATTCAGTTGAAATTCTTCAGTAAAAATATAATATAAAAAATTTACTTTTTGTCCGACACTCCTGCCAAATTTGCTTAAAGGAGTCATTTTCAGTTGCCAGTTTATCAATATGTTCTCCTAGAACTCTAGACCAAAATTTTAATTGATCTAACATGGCCCATGGTGTTGTCATAGCAGCAACTAGCACTACAAGAGTATTTGGAAACCTTTCTACATTTAAAGCAAATTTTAAGAGATTGGAATGTCCTGGGTCTCCATCTAGTACCCATACTGATAGTCTTGTTTGATCTAAATATATTTATCATATAATATAATGAATACTAATATTCATTGTTAATTTTTTATTATTAATTATTAGGCATATTTATAATATTATTTTATTATAAGCTACTAACCATCTCTATATTCATCTCGAACATCTATATAAGCATACTCTAAGCCAGATCCTTTCTTCGGGTCTTCCACACCCTGAAGTTTTGCTATAAGCGTAGTTTTTCCACTTTCATTATCACCTAAAAAATACATATGTGTGTGGTTAAATTTTGGAAAAAAATACTTTATTCGGTTATTTCATTCTTACCCAAAACTAGTACATTTTTATTTGTTGGTAATTTGTTATTACTACTATTTTGTACTTGTGCTAGGATACTAGACCTGTAATTTAAGACACAAAAAAAGGTTAACAAGATGTTAACAATATATAACAAGCATATTGTAACATGTAGTACGTATAAAATACTTTATAATAAAATATATTCTAGCATCTGTATTATTTTTTATATTTACCATAAATTATCTTTGTTATCCAATGATTCCTCTTTTTTTTTACTTTTGAAATCATTGCTTAATAATCCCACATCAAATGCTGTAGTTGCCATTTCTTGTTCATTTAGATAAAGGTAAAATTAAGTGAACCGTTGTCGTAAAATTTAAATTACGAAATTAAGATTTGGAAAATTTGTTTTACTTTCTAGTCATGTACAAATTTCTAACGTTTAACCCCTTCCTACCTTATTTAAAAGACTTGAAGGTGTTCACTATGCCTATCGTCACGTTGAGGTTACATTACTGAGTCAACCAATAGCCATTCAATCGCATTTTTTCATTTAATTCATAAACTAATGAGTATGTGCGCAGTTGTAACAAAGCTATAGAGAAAAAACAGAAATGAGTTCCACTGAAATTTACTCATGTAAACTTTAATTTTAAATACAATAATTCGTAATGAATAAGCTATTTGTATTTTTAAAGACGCCTTGGCTTTCACTACGTTCAACTGTTGTCTTTAATTTTAGTACATACGTATTAGAATAAGCTTGTATGTTTCATAATTATAATTCTTGTTGTCATAATATAATCAATATAGACTATTAAATGAAATGTAGAAGTGTAATAAACTGATAATATTTTTGCCATTTCATAAAATTATGTCTGATTTCTTTGCATTGGTTTATCTTGTAAGACCTATTGTTTTTATTGTTCTTAGGTATCAAAAGTGCAGTTATATTTCTAAATCTTAACAATTACTACGAATTAATTTAAAAGTTGAATTGAATCGAAATTTCTATTCGATTTGTTTTCAGCCAAGTTTAGAAAGATCAAGACTATTATTTAAACCATACTTTTATGAAGAGATATGCATATCAAATATTAAATAAATCTTATAATACGCATTATAAAATATTAAATAATAATAAATTATTGTTAAATTCTTTAGAATTCAAAAAATTTTTTTTTTAAAGTTTTAAATATATAAAGTTATAAATAAATTTCCAATTTACATTAATATATTAAGCTTATTATATTCTAAGCTGATTTTATAAGTTTATTAGAAAAGATAAATAATTTTAAAAATAAATTAAATTTACAATAGTTTCAAAAATCCTATTAGATATTCATAGATTGATTATAATTATGTAATTAATTTTGAAAAGAGAAATAAATTTAGATCTATATAACAATTTTAATACTACAGTTTTTGTAAATTATTAAAGAATAATCATAATTTATGATAGTTTATTGATTTAACCAAAAAACAATAAGGCTATTGAATTTAAAAAGTAAAATAATTACAAAATTATAATAGACTTTCTTATTAAAAAATTTGTTTATAACATTAAAATTATAGGAGATATTTTAAAAAAATTTATTAATTTTACATTAAAATTATTTTGTAACTATATATTTTTAAATAAAGCGATATCATACTAACGCAGTTAGAATGAAATAATTGAATACAAAATATTCTAAGCTACGGTATAAATGCTAAGAGTTTTTCCAAATTTTTTATGACATCAATTGTTTTAAATACTAACGCTCAACTATATTTCAATGGCAAATAAGTAATTTAAACCATAGCTGTTTTGTTAGAATGTAGATTGACATTATCTTATTGTAAATATGAAATAGTCGCTTAACTCACTATACAGAGATAAAACTGCAATATTTGATTGGCAAAAAATGAGACACAAATTAATTTCGTTTATTGTTTACAATAAAATTTATTAGAATATTTTTTCTTTTATGCTTTGATAATAGGAACTGAAGTTTAAAGTATATTTTGTACATAAGGATAACATATAAAATATAAAGTATTCTTTACAATATTTTAAATAATTTACATATTTTTTGTTTATTTTTACTCATTTGTTAATCTGTACAAACTATATATTAGATAAAAAAAAGTACTTTTTAAATTATTTTTTAAAGATTGAAAACTGTCAATGGAAGATACTATATTTTCATACTCTATATTCACTGTAAAATTATTTCCAGAGAAATGCCAAATTTTTGCACACGCAAAAAAAATGACAAGAGATTATTCTTGTAGGTGTATTCCACCTGAATACTTACATACTGATCGAATTCTTCGTTAATTAACTCGCTTTAATTGTGATTTTACAATAAACGTTTATTATTTATATACACTACTTTATGATAGTTCATTAACCCTGAACTACGTTACTCTTAAAATATGTGAACGTATCGTATGTCTGGAATAATTTTTTTTATACAATATACGTACATTAATTTTTCGTTTTTCCACATTATTTATTTTTGTACTTTCTTTTCTGATACCTTTGTTATACCAAGTATAAAAAATGCTTATAACAAAAAAACATGCATAGCAGAGGTATAATCTTTCATTTATAACGATTTGAGTATTTTCTAACTTTTTAATTATCTCCATCATTGAATTGTATTTAATTTTTTTTATAATACTTGTCTACATACTCGACTTCATTTAACGTTTATTTCTATAAAATATTTTTACGCAATGATAATTTAATATGTAATCATATACTAGCTTTCACAATAAATAGAGCAAAGTTGCTAGAACATTACCAAGTACGAAACAATGTTTCCAATAATTTGTTTAAATAACCTATTGTCTTCAAAAACATTAGAAATTAAAATTAGAAACGAATTATTAAAAAGGTAACAAATTTTATTACATATATTACATACTCAAATTCATTTATCAGACATTCAAAAAATTATTTCTATTTTTTTTCTATTATACAGTTGGCGTATTAATAAAAAGTACAAGTTAAAAGTTATTAAGTTTTTTTCACTCATTTTAAAAGATTGTTTGAAAATTAGATAAACTTTTAATAGTCTATAATATTAAAATATTATTAAGAAAACAGTATTTAATTTAGAATTTATCTATTTTTCTTTTAGCTAATTCACTTTAAAAAGCTTATAGCACATAGGAAGAAAATGTATAATGTGATGTCGTACAATAACGTTACATATTGCTTTCGAGTATCGTCATAATATAAGTGAAATTTGAAATTTATTTATCACATATTTTCTTCTTCAAAGAGAAAATAATTATTTAATGAAATATTTTAAAACACTAGAATATTTATAAAATAATGTTTATATTGTACATTTTATACTTTCTTCTATTATAAGAAGCTTATCGTAATAATTTATATATAATAATAATTTTGATAGAGTCTTTATTAACATAACATGTATTTAATAATTTTAAACTACTTTTTATGGAAGATAAGTTATAAAAGCCGTAGAATAAATGAAAATTTTAGACTTATAAAATTCCTTTGTTTTATAAATATCTAATACGAAAATATATTAATTTTTGTTGCAATGATTAATTACAGGTATCAATATTTTTATATAAAATAATATTATCAAATAAAATGTTCTTAAAAAATAATAAAGAATATTAGATTGTTTTACTTTGTTCAGCATATGAATATGATTAATTTATATTATTAATAATTTATTCATAAAATTTAAAGAATGTTTGGGTATTTCTTCATAATTAATTGTAACTTTTATATGTTGATATCAAAATATATATTCATGTTTCAATATAAGGTAATTCTAAATACCTTTTTTATCTTTGCCATATATATAAGTAAGATGAAGGTACAAATTATGTCATGTTTCATTAATAAATAAAATTTATAAAGTATTAAATAAATATTTTCTTTAAAATCTTATATTGAATGAATAAGTTGAAAGAGATTGTATTTTTCGTCCAATGTAAAAGTCCAGCTTTCAATAGTTTACTGCATTTTAATATTTTAAATTTTCATGTCTTAATAAAGTTATATTTTAATAATACTCAAAGGACAAATAATGTCATGTACTTACATAATTATCAATTCAAGGAAAATAAACAATTTGTAAAAATTAAATTGTAAATTATAGTTTTTAAAGTGTATTTAAAGTATATATTAAATATAAATTGTTATAAATTATAGCAATAGTAGAAATATAAAAAAATCTATATATTGTTTTAGTTTTAATTTTTCCTGTTGTATATCTTCCTTGAATTTAACACTTACAGAAACATATTTACATACACATTAACAATATTAATCATTTTTTTTTTTTATATTTACAAATTTTCTAAAAATTATATTATAAACCCATATATTGCGGTGATGATGAATACGTATTTCTACCCGAATTATTTCTTTTAGCCTCTATCATTATTTGGAAGATCACTATTGAAAATATAATGAAATTAATATTTTTTATACATATTAATTTTATAATTACCTTTTATTTTTATTAAATATAATTATTTTTCTCACCCGAAAAAAGGCATTAATGAAATAAGAGTTTGTTTGCTTGGGTGAGAAGAAAATGCGGGTGAACAATGAGAAAGCCTATTAACGATTCGTCTTAACCATTGTTGTAATTTTTGTCTCCTTTCCTCCACAAATTTTGCATCCTTTGTAAAATTTTAATTATAAATATTACAATGTTCAAATTTCAAAAGATTAATTAAGATATTAATTTATAAATTACCTTATTTCCAATAGTTTTTTTAGGAGGAAATTCAAACGATGTAACAATTGCATCATGTTTTCTTAATTCTCTATAGAGTGAATAAAATTGTGCATATCTTCTATATATGTTCCATTCAGTATCCCTGATACGAATATATATCTGAGTAAAATAATGGAAAATATTTTATGTGTTAAATTATATGTAAATTATAAAATTGAAAACTATATTAATTTCTCACTTGATAAACGTGATGAATGTCTGACGGTTGACCAGTAAGAAATGCTGAAGGTATCCAAATATGAATTAGGCAAGGAGTTTCTGAAAGTATATTATCTTCATTTATTGGACCTCTAAGGCATTCCAATTCTGCTTGGAGTAATTTGACTAATTTTTCCCTTTTGAATTATTAAATGATTTTTATTATTAAAATAATGAACAGTTAATATTAATATAAATTATAAATGTATAAGGTACTTGATTGTCAGTTGTACTGTTAATCTAGCATTAAATTCCATAAGCTCAGCATGCATCTCTGCAACTTGAACTAATTTACTTTGATATTCTTCAGATTCTCTATGGTAATCTAACGATGAATCCTCTTCTGTGACATTATTTGCATCTGAATCCTTCCTAAGCATTTGTACTGCAGTAACATATTTTCGCAATTGTTGTCTTAATAACTCATTTTCTCTAAAAAAGAAAAAAAAAACAATATATATATATTTTATAAAATCTTAATTAAACAAATTAATTAAATATTCTTTTAATAATTTTGATCATATCAATTTAGTTACAAATTAAGTTTTAATATAATTAAATGTAATAAAATACCTATTAAGTGTTTGAATTTGCAATTCATGTTTTTCAGGTATTTGAGGTTTTCCTTTGAAAACGAGTCAGTTGATGTTTACTTGTGATTGCATCTTCGCCGTTTTTTTCTAACATTCATTTTAGAGCTAAAAGTCTCACACGCAGACCTTCTACGTCCAGCGTATCATTTTCGACGTGTGAATCAATAAGTGGCTCAGTTGCTTCAATTGCTGCCTTCAGTTGTCTCATATTTCAAATTATAAAAATATATTATTAAAAAAATGTTATACGCTCAATATTTTGCAACAAATAAAATATAAATGAAATTTATTTATAATATTTAAAATAAATAAAAAATTTATTAATATGAATAAATATAAAACGATTTATTTCTTATTTTGTGATCATGTCACTAGTACAATTACTAATACAAATAATTTAGCTTGTACTTACATCTAAATAACTTGGTAAACTAACTAACGTATCATCAAGAACATTGTCTAATGGTGATACTGGTACTAAAGCACCCATATTTTCCGTGTCGGTGAGTGGAGTTAAAAGTCTCTCTTCTTCAAACGTCTCTCTGTTAAAAATAATTATAATATTTAATATTAATTTAGTATAATTTATATAATAAAATTAAAAAAATTATATGCCTTTCGTTCCAATTTAATGGTTTCACGTCCAAAACGACATCGTTATTTTCGGAATAAGGCTGTAAACGAGATGAAGATAAGGATGGAGATGATAAAGTTTCTTTGATTGATGCAGCACTTGGTGAATTTAAACATGTTGGTGGTGCACTCAATGATACTGAATTACATGTTAATTCATTGCCTATCTCATCATCATCAAAAGATATTATATGGGTTTGCACTTTTTTTTTTGTTCTTAAATTAGACATGGAAGGATCTATGAATAATTAATAACAGATTTTAATTTTATTATAACTACTGATATTATATTGATATAAATGTCAACGATATCAATGTAAAAAATTACAAGTAAATACCTGCCACAACTGATGTAATTATAGGTTCTGAGTAAGAGCTTTTACAATGTGAAATTTTACTTTCCTCCAAAGTATAATTAAGATCTTCATTATCTATTCTAATGGCAAAGAGTATTGTTGCAAGACCTAGATGATATAATGATTATTATAAATATAATAATCAAAATAAACGTTAAAAATACTAATTTTAATACTTACCAGCAGCAATATTTGGTAGCATGCAAGATTTTTCTTGATCAAAAAGGAAAGCCCAGTCTTCATAATAGGGCTCAAGTGCCTCTGGACTAATGATGGAATGGAGATGTCTTTCAAGAGAACGCTCATTTAAAGCTGCACGTAGCCAAGCTCGACCTCGACCTTGGTCTGTTTGTACTTTTCGTAACACACTAAAACGTTCCTGCTCATGCCAAGTCAATTGCTCTCGAATACATGGCCAAAATGTTTCCGACTCTGTACTTCGCAAATAACCTCCAGACTTTACCAATTCTGATACCTGTCTAATTTTAAGAAATACATATTTATAATAAAATAAATAATTAATTAAATTTTATTAATATTGAATATAACTTTATTTACAAAATATTTAATTACTTTTTATATTTTACAAAATAGATTTATAACTTTCATAAATGTAGTTGTTAATTAAAAAAAGTATATAAATACCTAAGAGTTGAGTTTAGTTTTTCATTATAGCTAGTCTTCAAGCCATGATTAAAAATTTGTTCAAAAGCATAACAGAGTTCGGTAACACATGCATCAGACTCGGTTGCTAATTCTGCTTTGTCGCCAAATCTAATATGACATTGCTTTGCAGCAGATAACAAATCTTCCTGGAGTTTGAGCCTGTTAGCTACATGATCGACTATATGTAAATTATCACTGATATTGTTTGTGCTTGGCACTATAGCTGACATCATACGCAGAGCCTGAAAAGTTTTTTTTTAAATTTTATAAAATTATCTACTTAATAATGATTTTAAAATGATTTTTTTAAAACTATTCATTTTAATTTCTTTTATCTTATAAATTTTTATCTGTGAGAAATATTTTTACATTTACACACATTAATATAATTATATCTTATCAAAAATTTTATAATTAATAGTATCATTAAATATTACTATATTATAAATAAATTAAAATACATTAATAATATAAGAATATTAAAATCTAACCAATATATCGTTACACTAATATCCGACAAGAATTTAAAAATAATATATAACAAATTTAGATTTTACAGAGTTATTAATGTTGTACAAAAAAAAAATTTGAATTAAAATAAATACAATCTATCATTACTTATTATAATCAATAAATATTTTTTTTTAATTTAAATGGATGAATCAGCTACTTATTTATTTGAAATATTCTTATATAATACGTATTTATAATTTTTATTTTAATATTTTTAAAATAAAGTTCCCAAATTTGCTTTATATTTTTTACAAAAATTTTATTTTTATTAATATATTTATTCATATTAATATTATTAAACATCAAAATTTAATGTTAACTTGAATTAATAATAATTTATAATTAATTTTAATTTACACATAAAATTCTTTATTTTAAAATATATAAAAATAAAATGTTAACATAGATGCATTTTGATTTTGTTTAAACTTATACAAATAATTTATTTCGGATAAAAAAGCATTTTTCTATTTACAAATTTTATAAAGGTTATATTTTGCTATTATATTAATTAATTACACTATTATAATATAAAATTTATCAATAAAATGACAGCAAGGTATTTAAACAAAACATTGAATATCAATATTTCGATAAATATTATCATATCAAAAACAATAATGACAAAATAAGTAAAACTTTGATTAAATAAATATGATACGAATGCAATAAATATTAGAAAAACAACAAGAAAATAAATATAGAAAAATTATGGTAACATTACGGTGAAATGAAAGCGAATATTTAATATAAAACAAGGAAAATTACAACAAAACGAACCATCGAGCCAGTCTGGCGCGTGCAGCCTTTGTACACAAAAAGTTATCAAGAGTGGGCAGGAAGATAGATTGCTATTAAAGTTAAAAAACTCGATGAATAACAAAATTGACTGAATCTGACCGAACTAATACGAATAAAAAAAGAGATGGACGATATTATTACTTGCTTCCAAGGTTCTCTTTTTGTTTTTGTTACGTGAAGAGTAGCATTTTGGACTATTTTACGGTAATGATATCTTTAAACAATCACTTTGCGCAGTTTGTCTTGTCATTTGTTCTCTGCAAGGTACTTTCATCTCGGTCCAAGAGTCAAGTGTACCAATATTTTAATCATTATCACGAAAAAGTCGTTACATACAAAAAACATATGACTTTAGTGTAGATTAGTATACTACTATATAACACATCTGACTTAACAAAGCAGCACTGTTTTGTGCTGTTTTATTTCCGAATGATCTCTTCTGTGTCATTTATATCTCGACAACCTTGCTTTGCTAGTCAACACTCACTCTGCTAGCTATTGTTACTGTGAAATAGTAACGCAATGTAGAACCACACACTTATATAATATAATGTCCTATGTTTTTGTAACTTTCTAACATTAGCATTTCTTTACAAGAGATAGCTAAAACTAATATATTTCACATTTGAATACCAGGAAAACAAAATTATAATAGTTTTTAATTATTTAGAAAAAAAAGTCAAGATACTAAATCAAATTTAAATGTTATTTTGTTAAAACTTATAAACGTCTTTGTTTGAGATGACTGAAAGTTTTCGCTTAATAAAATATACAAAAAAACAAATTGTTTAATAGTTGAATTATAAATAATACTTAAAATACAAATTAATAATAATTATTACCTTCTATGAACATGTAAGAACATTACTGTTCAATGAAAGTAATTATATACTAGCTTGGCAAACTAATGTGTTCGTATATCATCGCTAATTACCATTGAATGTCTTCTGGAAGAGGGCGCTAATTTTAAACTTAGAATATCAAAATGAATAATTTATTTTTATTTTTCGATATTTAAGAAAAGTAAATAAAACAAATAGTAAATACAAAAGAATTAAAAAATTAATTAATGCATGTTCATTAAATAAAATAAATAAATAATACAAAAGAATTACGAATATTCCTACTTTTAAAATATTATAATAGAAATATAATTATAACATTAAAATTTAATATTTTTAAAAGGAAATTATTAGCAATAAAAATTCTATAATCTACAAGACAATAAATATTTAAATTTTGAAACTGAACTATTTTCTATGAAAAATTAAAGTTATAAAAAATAAAAGTTATTTATAAATACATTTAAAAAAAAGTATTTTGATTTTGTAAAATTTAAAATACATTCGCACATTATAGTTAGTTATTACAAAAAAACAAACAAGAAAAAATTGGATGCATTGATTAATAAAGAAACGAATTTGAATGCGAACAATATGTAGATGTGCGGGAAAAAATGCAAATTAAAGAAATCTGATGTTTGTATATATTACTGCGCAAGAACGAGCTTATGTCAATCTGTTATTGAGAGCTTTGCAAAATTTACAGGATACAAAATAAAAATTTCAAAAACACAATCAAAACGTTGTATTGTTTTAAATTAGATTCAGAGAAGAATAAAATTATAGAAGATTTCGTGAGTATCGTTTGAAAAGTAGTTAACATAATGATAAACATGCAAATACATTATACATTTATACTGTTCATACATTTTTAAGCTCAGATTCATTATTTCTAAGATGAAGATGGTAAGTGTTTCTTTGGTATCATGTAATTTTCCAATTAGTTTTCATAAATCCTATGGTCAAAAGATTTTATCAATTTTTCTATTATTATGAGAATCAGTTTTATAGAGTTAAGTATCTGAATTAAAATATTTGAGTTTTATGGTTTCTGATATTCATTTGCCTTTAATAAATATTTATTATTTTTAATTAATAATGAGAATAAATTTTTTAATTTCTACAGATAAAGTGGATAGATGGTGGATAAATCTTTTGTAAATAGTATTAAATTAAAATTCTTACACTTTATTAAAATTATCTAAAAAAAGTGATTTTTATCTTTGTTTTATGGTTATTTTTCATAATTTATAGAAAATACTGATTTTGTATACAAATAAAGTAGATTTCTTATTTTTTGGTTGAACAAAATAAAAAACTCTGATCATTTTGTTAAACAAATACTATTTTACTAACTTAATTATAAACAAAGTTTGTTATAAATCAATTAAAGATGCACGAGTTTAGGCAAAACATTTTTTCACAAAAATACAAAGAATATGTGAGAGCAAAACTTTTGCAATTTTATAAAATATATTTATTCCAGAACAAAAATCTAAAAGGAGCGAAAATGTTGACTTACACCTATAAATAAATAATATCAATCTTTGATAAATTTATCAAGATATAAAGAACAAATCAATCTTTTGTACGTGTATATCTATTATTAAAGATGTTTTATTAAATTTCCTGTAAATAAAAGGGAAAAATTTATTTATTGATTAAATTAATTAATGATATATAAACATTAAAATTATTTCAAGTTACATTGTTTCATGCTTGTACATGATTTATGTTCAATTTTGTTCGGTAATAATTATTAAAATTATTGCTAAAAATATTTAATTTTTAATTACATATTTAAAAATCAATCATATTATTAAAATAATATATGCTAAATGACATAAATTTATTTACATCGTTTAAGTATAACAATATGAAAAATTAATTACGTTAGTCATTCATTTTCAAACGAATTCCAAATATTATTGAAGAACGAATAATTATGAAATGCCTCTTAGATTGAATTTGGAATAAAAATTACGAAATACATAGTTTTATTTTAATAATATACAATATTAAAATAGCATTCATCATTAAAATAATTAATACAAGGTTTTTAACTTTTTAGTATTAAAATTGATGCTGCAATTATGCAAAGCTTTCAACAGGAATACTACTTGGAATGGGGTATTTAATCGTTACAAAAAATATTTTGTAGATTTAATTTTCACTGTCACAATGAAATTGCAAATATATTATTAATTTAAACTAGAAAAATACATATTGTGTACAATTCTTAATATTGAAACAATTTACATTTTAATTTAGTATTGAGCAAAAGTCTTACATTACGATAGAATTGTACAATTGACAATTGAAAATAAGTAATAAATTTTTATTACTTTATTGTCATTTTATTTATACATTTAAAAAAAATATTAAAGTAATCTCAAACTTTCCGCTATTAAAATTTTCATGCAAAATCACTTTAATTAACAGGAAGATATTTATTTGTCTTTTAGATTGTTGTGCCATGTGTAATGTGAAGTTTTTAAATCAATTTTTATTAAGATATTGTAAAATGTAAATTCGTATTTTTTTAATACTATTCTACTTTTTATCCATAATTTATCCTAAGGAATAAAGAATATATATAAAAATATATCATATTAATTATGATAATCGATGATTTATTTTAATATTTTTTAATCTATGAAAAATATGTTCGTTTTGTTAATAATTTTATTTATTAAACAAAAGAACGAATGAAAGAAGCAATTTTTTATTAATCTTTACTTTTGAGTAATATGAAGATATGAGTTTCATTGTAATTACATAAAGTAACAAATATAAAGTTTTCATTTTACTGATTGATGCATTTTTTATAATATTCTCTTTTATTTTTAATTTTTTTTTATTTTTGTGGGTGTGTAAGTGGTGTTGCGATGTGGTTGCGTGTAGTGTATATGCCCGAGTGTTATAGCTGTGTATAGAATGTGAGAGAGACAGAGTGAGAGCGCGTGCCCAATGAGCGGCATTGATGAGCGGCGGGCAAGTGAAGGGACGCCCCAGCAGACTGACCACCAGCGGGCCCATTAGTTCAGGGGAAGCCTCCCTAACTCTCGCACGTTACTAATTACATAGAATAAACCTGTGTAATCGATTTGTGTAATTAAGATCATAATATTACTGTACTAATTGTATTCGCTTAAGTTTTCTTCAACCATTTACCCTCACACGATCCCACATTAGTGTGGCGTAATAAACATTTTTTAAATCTTATTAGATGTCGTTTTTACTATTATTTCAAACTTTGCAGAATAATTTTTATTAAGTATGTCTTTATAAAAAAATGTTTTAAGTTCTATTTTTTTTTTACATACTTATATAAGACTATATAAAACCATAAATTACTTAATTGTTGTAACATGTAAGTAAATTCAAATTTTTTATTGAATAAATGATTTATGTAATTATGTTTAAAAAAATTATTTTTATTTAGTAATATTAAAAATAAAAATATATTTATATCATAAATAAAATTTAATTAAATATCAATTTAATAAATATGTGTACAAAATATATATAAATTTAAAAATTTGGTATTAGGGTACATAGTTGTCGATTATTCATTATTTTAAAGAACTGAAGATATTTATTCTTGCATATAAAATTTTCAATCATAGGAAGAAACAATGTATGAATAACATGACAAACTACATTTATCTTGTTTTTGTATAAAAAATTACAATTATTCCTTTTTTTTTTTTAATTTTAGTTGCACTTCAACTCACATGATGGCGCAGTGTTGTCTAGTTTATATGGCTGTAATTTATTATAGGAAGTATGTAAACTGTACAATATTTTATAATAAATAAATATTTAAACTTGAAGTACTTAAAATTCTTGAACTACAACTTTTAAAAACTATCATCTTTACGATACGCTTAAATATATGCATAGAATACATATACATATTATAATTATTTGTATTAATAATTGAGCCTTAATTACAATGCATATTACTTTAATGTTTTTTTTCTAATCTGGTGTTGATCAAAAACAGGCGTGATTGTAATTTAACCTTAGTATTAAATTCGCGAATAAAAAAAAACAATTATATTAGTGTTTTTAAATGTTTTATAAAATACCAAATCAATACTTTTAAGTCGACAAAACATAAAATTTTGTAAATATTCGTATATTCTAAAGGAATGGGATCATTAACTAGCCGACAAAATGCAGGTGTTGAAGAAGTTGATATTGTTTCAAATCATGCATACAAATATCCACCTCGATCGGGTAAATATTGTTATCTCTCACGTGTATTTATTCATAACATTATTTAATATCGTACATATTGTGAATCAAAAACTGAATATAAAATTATATTATATTTATATGTAATATATCGATTAGTAATGAATTATATTTGTTGATTTTAATTATAAAATTATCTCTTTTCTTTATAAAAGGAGGCTATTTTGGAAGTCATTTTATTATGGGTGGAGAAAGATTTGATACTCCTCAACCAGAAGCCTACCTTTTTGGAGAAAATACAGACTTGAATTTTTTAGGGAGTCGACCAACTCCAGTAAGTATTTAAATTAAAATTTTATAACAAGATTTTAATTTTGCATAAAATCTTCTTGTTAAGTTTCCATATCCACCACCTCAAGCGAATGATCCAACTAAAACACTCAAAAGTTTAGTGAATATTAGAAAAGAATCTCTTCGCTTAGTTCGAAATGTTGAAAAATCTCCAACAACACAACAAGCAGGTTTAAAACATTTTAGTGATGGAGATTCTGATAAAAAACCAATGAACTTTAATATTGAATTCACTTTTGATTGTGATGTAAGGTGTTCAATTACTCTATATTATTTTTGTACAGAAGAGGTTACATCAAAAGGAGTAACGTAAGAGACTACTCATAAAATTTTACTTTAAAATTTATAAAAATTTGACATTATATTTACAGATATATACCAAGAGATCCATCAATGAATTCAGAAACATATTACTATAAAAAGGGAGCTAATCAGCTGTTCAGTCAATCATCACATATTTTTGATCCTACTCCTTATAGTGAAGCAGAATTATCTTATAATACCGATCGTGAAGTATGTAATTTTAAGATTTAATGATGTATATTGATTATTAATCTTACAAATTTCATTTATAGATCATTCCTATTGCAATTCATTGTGTAGCAGAGGAGGGTTCAGATGAACCAAAACAATCTCATACAACCATAGCTGTAATTGAAAAACATTCTGATGGATCGTATGTATTAAAAGCACTTAAACAAAAGTTATATGTTGACGGACTGTGTTATTTACTTCAAGAAATATATGGTATTGAAAATAAAAATGCAGAAAATTCTAAGGTAATAATTTTATTTATAATTTTATTTATATTTTAATGAAATTAAATATATTCAATGCATATTTAATTACATTTAAATCTGATTATATTTTATAACTAGCAGCAAGGAAGCGACGAAGATACAGAAGACAATGGAGCAGAATGTGTTATTTGTATGTGTGATGTACGGGATACTTTAATTTTACCTTGTAGGCATTTATGCCTATGCAACGGTTGTGCTGATTCATTGAGATATCAAGCTAATAATTGTCCAATTTGCCGAGCTCCATTTAGAGCTTTACTGCAAATTAAAGCTTTACAAAAAACAGCTGGGTCTATGATAACTAATCCTCCCTTGCCAGAGGTAAAATAATTATAATGATAATGATGATAATAATAATAATAACAATAGTAATGGTAATCGTAATAATATTAATATTAACTGCAATGATTTTATTTAATTATTTTTAAGTAATTTTAGGAAAGTTTTTATAGAAATTTAATTTTAGGGAAGTTGTGAAAATATACCAACAGGATATGAAGCTGTTTCCTTGATTGAGGCATTAAATGGTCCATATACTCCAAGAGCAACTGCTCTTCCTCCAGAATCTCCAGATACTCCTGACACAGATACTGCTAGTGCTACCCAAGCTGCTGAAGTGCTTAACAGGTTTTTAGGAAATTATATATTTATTTAATTAGTTATTGTATAAAACTCAATAGGAATCAAAGAATTAAAATTATTAAATAATTTTGAAAACTTAATAAAAATTAAAATAGCTTGAAGAAATGAATTCATTCCTATCATTGAATTACTTGTTTACAAATATTAATTTATTTATAAATAAATATTGTACAAAACCATTCGAAAACAATATTTCCTAAATAATTAATAAATTTGTAATATTAAAAATGAATTCATTTTAGATCGGCAGAACGAATACCAGTTTCAAAACATATCTTATCAAAAGACTGTGATTCATTACCAAGAACTAGTAATACACCCTGTCAAACTCCAGAATTTCGAATGTCTGTTTTACTTGCTAAAGGAGAGAATTTAAATTCTCAAAAAGATCATAATCGTTCGCCATCTGCAAGAATTAAATCTAATAACCATTCACGTGATAAATCGAATCTTAGAGCCAGAGATGCTTTGAGACTTGTTAATGAAAAGCAACCTGCATTACTATATGAGGTCAGCACAATAGTATTATAATAAGTAATACTAAATAGATAAATAATAGTATTATAATAATAATAAATATTTATAAAAATAATAATATTATTTTTAGGGACAGAATCAAGATGAAGATAGCGAAGCTGAAAAGTTATCTCCTCTTTTGGATGCTACAACTAGTACGGAGGCCTTGGATACTCCAACTCATAGAATATGTGACATGGACATAGATGATGAATTACCAAATAATGAAAGTAATAATCAAGTCAACATCTCATGTCATTCTCATTAGGTTTAGTGTATATAAATTTGAGCTGGAAGATCTTTTTTATCACAAATTTTATTGTAAATTATTTTGTAATTGTATTAATGCTGATTTTAAGTAAAAAATCAGCAATGTAATATAAAATGAATGTAGATAACAAATATTTTAATGTTGATGGTTTAGGGTAAATTTTTAAGAATTATATGCATAATTGTGTATTATTTTTAATGTAATCGTAGAAAATATTAAATTTTTAATAAGTATAAAATAGATTAAATTTTAAAACAGAAAATAAGATCCATCTACTTATATATTTTTCATTCAGTTAAAGAAGGAATAATTTTTTAGATAATTTTAAAAAATTTTATACTCTTTTTTTTTATTAGCTTTAATCTACAAAATAAAATTATACACGATTAAATATAATTATAGTCATTAATATTAGTTCAAATTAAAATGTATTAGCTTAATTATTTAAAATTAGAAAATGATTTATATATTTATAATATTATAATTTTTTTATAATTATAAAATTTTTTATATATTTATAATAAAATATGCATTAGTCATGATTTTAATCATTAAAAAATTCGATTTTATTATAAATAATATACGACTAAAAGAGTAATTTTCATATTTAACTTAGTTTTAATAATTTTATCATAATTTGACTAAATATTTAAAATAATTTTTTATTTTAGTTTTTTAATAACTATGAAATTATTAAATAAATTTAAATGTTTTATATAATTGTATTTCGTAAATCTTATTAAAAAAATTTTTTAAAAGTACAATCCGGTGAATTCTACAAATTGTTTTAGCAATGTTTTGATGCTTATACAATAATTCAACATCTTCAAATTAGATTCAATAATTAAAAAATGTTTTAAACATTTATATTTTATTAAAGAAGTTCCAGAAACATACGTTAAAAATTAAATACAATGTTATTTTCTATTATTTAAATCGTTGTCTTTGACATTATGTATTTTAAGAATTAGTATATATATACACATATTTTAATGCTGTACATAATTTATAAAACATAATTATAGTATTAATGTAGCATAAATTGAAGACTGCTAAATTAACTAAATAAAAGCACATAAGGTTAAATATAATAAAAGCATGTTTTTTTATTTAAATATCAGTTGGTTTATAGCATATCTTACTATTATTTAAATAAATAGAGCAATTTAAAAATAAGTATTCTATATTTTATTTCTTATATATTAAAAATATTTTATATATTTAAATTAAATAATTTTGCAAGTATTGAATAATATAGTGTGATTCTTTTTAATGTTTGATATCAATTTTAATAAAAAACATTAAAGCATTTTAAAAACGTTACATTTATAAAATTATGAAAATATGTTAAGAACAAAAATTTTGTAAATTTAATAAAATTTTATTGAAACTTGAATACATTTGTATAAGTTATTTATGAAGCCACAGCTAAAGTTTCTCTGAATTTTTTCCATTGATCAAGAGGCCCATGTTCTGGTAAATACTTGACATTACATCCATCTGGAGCAAGACGTCCAGCGAGCTTAAGAGATTCGTACACAGCACGATCATATTTTGTAAAACCCCACTTTTTAGAAACATAAATTTTCTGACGACCAGGGAACTTAAATTTAGCACGTCGAAGAGCTTCAATAACTGCAGCTTTATGACGGTCAGATGACCTGATGCTCATAATTGGTTGTCCAATATGTACACGAGCTACAGTTCCCTGTGGTTTACCAAAAGCTCCACGCATTCCAGTTTGGAGTCTAAAAAATATTTAATAAACAATAAATTATATATTTTTTTAAGGTTAATAAGTTTGAAATATACATCTTTGATTAAATAGTATTCTTAATCTTAACAATTTTAAAATTAAAAAAAGTAATATAAGAACTTTTATTGTAATGAAAAAAATTTTTTAATTATAAATGATAAATGCTATTATTAATATTTTAAAAAATAGATTACAATTATTACCTATCAGCTCCAGCACATGATAACATTTTGTTAATTCTGATTACATGAAATGGATGAAGTCTCATTCTAATGTGAAACTGATCTTTACCAGCATTTTTTACCATGTATTTATTTGCACAAATACGTCCTGCTTCTAATGCTTCAGAACTAAGTTGTTCATATTCATCTGAAACCAGATGTACACATAAAGGAAAATCTTCTACCGAAGCTTTTTTTTTTCCTAAATCAAAAATACGAATTTTCGGATCTGGTACACCACGGCAGAAACGAGACTTTGGATACGGTTTATTCTTACAATATCTGTAACTGAAAATAAAAATACATATTTTTCGTAAGCTATAACAACGAATTAATAATGAAATTATTAAAATCTATTATTTATTGATGTATATTTTAGATACTCATTCGAGTATTAATATTTTATAACTAGCTCACCCTAAATAAGAAACGAATTAGAAAGGAACTGTACAAATACTGTACTGTTACAAAATATGTAGAAAACTACCTTAAAAAATACTTACCATCTCGCAGGTCGACGGCCCATTTTAACCTAAAACAATTAAAAAGTTCATTAATTAAATTTAAAAATATTAATCTATACATGTTGTCTAAAATTAATTAATCAAATAGAACATTTTTACTATTAAAGATTAAGTATGATGCTATTAAATTATTTAGAATAAAATCTAGCTAACTTACTGGCTCGTGCGAACTCTGCGATAAAAGAAGACTTACAAATTATAAGCAGAATGACGTGACCAGTCGATTCTGCGCAAAAGAAGTTTACACTGATTGGTTGTTTATGTGCTCCTTTCAACTACAGAAAAATACCGGGTTAAATAAAAACTTAACATATACAGGATCAAATCTGAAAAACCATATTTTTCATTTTAAAGGTATATCAAGTAAATGTAGATGTATATTGCATTTAGTTTTTATTTAAAAAATCTTAATTTTAATGTTCCGTTTTATGTGTACTCCTTATTTCAGTCTTATCGCACTACTGTAATTAAACAAAATTAGTGCCAATATAATGACCACCTCTGTAAAATTGAGTATTCAACGATAAATAACTAACTACATTGCCTACTTTATAATTTTGTGATTCAAACACAAAATATAATAACATTCAATTAATTTTCTAGACAATATTTGTTTTTAGATTTTATAAACAATAATGGTATAATATTTTGTAAAATATTAATTAGATTCTATTATAGTTAGAATATAATACTTTAATTTCAATTATTATTATTATTATTATTATTATTATTATTATTATTATTATTATTATTATTATATTATTATTATTTCGAATTGTATTCTATAAAATAAAATAATGTTTTATTTAAATAAATTTTTGAATTTTAGTATTTAATATTCACATTTTACATTAAATTTTGTGCTTTGTTATATTATATTTTATTCATGAAACCACATGTTAATTATTAGTTTTTTAAATCAAATTCAATAAGACAAAAATAATAATATTAAATGTTAATAGTTATTTGCCAAGCTATCTTATTCATACCCGACAAATAAAAGAAATTTAATTTTTGTAAATTTATTCGAAAATAAATTTTTTGTATGATTTATATATATACGAATATACAATTGTGAAAGATCAAGGATGTAATAAAGAAGAATTCTTCCAGATAATACAAAAAACATTATAATAAAAGAATTCAGAATAACAATGTTAAACAATTTTTAAATTCTTTCGTGCGCTTCTGATTTATTTTGATCTTAGAAAAATATATTTTTATCGTTTACTTATCTAATATTATGTAAAATTACATAATGCCATGGTATTACATTTAGATATATTCTCTTTAGACGAAAATTGAGGTTTGATTAGTATATTAACAATAATACCATCATTGTTTAATTTTATTTTAACAGATTTTAAAGAATTTTAAATCCTACTTGGCTATGTTGAAAAATTTTTTAATTGACTTAATAGATTGATGTATATTTATCTTTTTTTAGAATAATAATGATTACTTTATTTATAATTCAAAGAAAATTATAATTTTTATAAGTATACAATTATATACTAACACTTTAACGAAGTAAATTTAAACGATAAGAAATGTAATGTGAAATCAAATAAAAGTAACAAGCTTGATTTTGGTTTTTACTTATTTCTTATAATTGCAATTCTAATAATTATTCTGGAATTTGGATAAATACAGTGACGATGAATATGAAGAGGTTTTTTTTGTATGATTACTATTTAGGTACCATTTACCGAGACTTGAATAACTTAAAATTTCGATGAACGTAATAACTAGAATGGATTGTACATGCTCGTAGTTCGTTTATCTCTGCCTTCTTCTTAATAAGTTTAATTTTTATTTGTTGTCACATTTTTGCCGTTTTATATTTTTAATATTCAAGCCTCTTATGCCTTGCTCGATTTGGATTACAGTTTCTTCCTAAGTAATTCATAAATAATGAAATATTTAAGTATGAAAAATTAATATATATAAGTCATGCGTATCATCAAAATAAATTAAAAAATTAGTAATTATGATAGCCAGCATTTTATAAAACTGTGTGTACTATAATACAAAACTTTTTTTTGCAGAAAGAATCAATATTTTCTTGAAACCAGTTACTTTCGTTAAAAATAAAATTATCTATTCTTTTTTTATTATAATTTACACCGATTAATTGGGGAAATTTTTTTGTAATGGCATCTTTAAACTGAATCAATTAAATTTGTTATTTACAAAAAAAATTTTATTTCTTATATATCAAAAATCATACCAATAAAAATTCTAAATATTTGTTTGGCGTTTTGTAATTATAGATATGTCTTTCCTGAATGAATGCTAGTCATGGAAACATAATTTGATTTCTTTTTACTATTCATTATGATTGATATTATGCATACTGGACTAATTAATTATAAATTTATCAACAGTAGCTTTAATTCTTGCATGGTGAAGATGTCTTCCATCAGAAAATTATGACTTTTATCGTCTTCGACTTCATTGTAATTGTTGTCTGCAATGTTTGTACAATATCAAAACTTAACGGTGATTCTCCTTACTGAAATTGATACATTATTACAGTATTAGATTTTATTAATAATTGTTTACAAATTATATTTTGTATTAAAATAATTTATATTGATTAGTATCTATATTATTATAATCTTTAATTTTATATGATCCACTAATTTTATTTGTTGCTGCAAGACTATGGAGAAATTATTATCACACTTGTAACTTCTTCAGTTTTTCTGTTTTTTGCTTTTATATTATTTAGCAATTACACATATTTTAATTCTTATATGAACTATACTACTATATTTTTGCAAAATAATTTGATGCCCATTTGGTCACAGAAATACAGGTGAATTTTTACACAAATCTTATTAATTTGTAACTTACAAATGAAAACATATTATATACAAAAAAATGTTGTTCATTAACATATATTGTTATAATTAAAATTGCATATCATACTATAAAAAAAACTAATTTGAAAAAATATTTTTTCAGTTTTTTAATAAGTTTTATATTACAAATATTAATATATACGTTTTGTTTAATTATTTTAATAAATTCTTGCAATTAAAATATATAATTAAGAGAACCACTTTATATGGAATGAGAATTTCATTTTAAATTATTAAATTTTTTCACTCTATTTGTAAAAATCGTAACAGTGAACGAAACTAATGTTTTTATTAAAAAATATCTATTCATATGAATGGTAAGACTCACTCAAACATCAAACAATAGATCTACCCACGTTTGTAATAAATTTTTAAATGTTTAAACATCCACCTTGAAAAAAATAATTATATATAAATTTTTTAATGATTATGTAGAACAAAAATATAAAATCATGTGTATAATATCTACTTTAGGATGTGTAAATAATTGATTTATTAAAAAGTTTTTATAACAAATAGTTTTTTTTTTAATATATATGTATTTTTGAATGCAAAAATCTAGCTTTCAAATGAATAAGAATAATAAAATTATTTTTTATCCTTTTATATTTTTAAATTCGCGCCTTTTTTATCAATGGAATAACCAAGCTTGATTAGAAAACTAACTCAAATATCCTTTATTGATTATTATTCTATTGATTTTGATTATTTATTAATCAATCATATTAAAATATACAGGCGTTTTATTAATTTTATGAAGTAAAACATTCTAATTCGTTAAGAAAACGTGAAATTTTTTTATTGACATTTGATGATTTTTTCGGTACTCCAATTTGTTTTTAAAAATATTTAAAAAATTTTTTTGTACTATTTTAAATGTGAAAACTTTTTATTTATTTTATATAAATTTTGCAATCGACATAAATAGAGTAATAAGGTTATGAAATTATTAATAATGATCTATGGTGTTGCCTCTTACGGAATGTAACAAAAGCTAATCTATGCATACGATGTTTTGAACAGCCGGAAGGTACATGGCTGGGTAGACGAAGAAAAAACAAATATATACGTAATTTATAGCTAAGAAAACAAAATAATTTTTAAAATCTCTGAAGTTTAAGGTAAAACAAATTTATAGAATTAACATAAACTTAATAAAGAATTCACCAATGGAACGAAGATTTTTCGAATAAACAGTCACATATAACAAAGTATGTTTATTTATTTTGAAGTATTTTTTAACGTAATTAACTTCGAAAAAAATACTCTGGAATTTATTTAATAAAATGGATTGTTTTTATTTTATTTATGTTTAAAATATTGAAGAAATTTCATTTTCACTTGAACAAGAGTTAATATATGTATTTATTTTAAACATAACTTATACGCAATTGATTCTGTCACTATAGTAGATAAAGTATGTAGATTAGTTGCTTTGGAACGATACCTTTAATTTAATAAGGATATTAATGTAGAACTCTTATCATTTCTTATAGAATGTTAATTTCAAGAGCATTTATGCATTTAATTCATCGAAGATATTTATTGTCCTATGCTATGCCAATAATATCATCAAAGACTATACTATGTGTTCCATATTCTACATCGCAGTCCCTTCATTTAAGTAAACAGGCTTTAACTAAATCAGAGAAAGATGAATCAAATAATAAGTTACAAGTTGACTACGTAGAAGTAGGTAAATTCAGTATATTATTTATTTTTTAATTTATTTTATTATGATAATGTAATTATATCAATTTGATTAATATATTTCAGTTAAAGATAAAACAAAATTTGCTTGGCAATTGATGGTTTTTGGTGTTGGTCTTAGTAGTGTTGGAGTTATGTTTTATTATGTTTTTAAAGAATTATTGTCTAGTAACAGTCCGAATTCTGTATATAGTCAGGCATTTAAAATTATTAAAAATGATAGAAGGGTTATTGAAATGTATGGATTACCTATCAAAGCTTATGGAGAAGAAACAACAAGAGGAAGAAGACGTCATATTCGGTATAATTAAAATTTAATTAACAATAGAATATTAACTACATTATGATAATAAATAAAATTATTTTAGACATGTAACTTATGAAAAAAATGGAGTTGAACACATGAAAATAAAATTTCATATCCAAGGAGTGCATAGAAAGGGTACTGTACAATTAGAAGTAAAAAAGGTAAAATTTTTATTTATTAGTTTTAATTTAATTAGTGTGACTCGTCAACATTAATATTATTGAAATATAAATTATTTTTTACAGAATTCTGATGGAAAATGGATTTATAGATATATGTTTGTGCAATTAAAAGAGAGACCTAGATCTGTAATTGTATTAGAAGATAACAGAGATATTGAAAATAAGATTTTCGATGGTTCAAAAGATTCAGAAGAACTTATGCCTCTTGTATAAACAATTAGCTGAGTGAATGAAGTCATTTGATTTTTTATGAAATGTGTTTATATTTTATGTACATCAAACTTTTCAATTTTAGATATTTTGATGTTTACTTTTTTTAATGAAATAATAACAATGAATGAATAAGCGTCTAATATTTTATTTAATCACTTTAATCCTTTAAATACGTATATTAATGGTGATTATAGTAACTGCTTACTATTATTTTATAATCATTATAATAATTCAATATATTAAATATATTATTCAGCATATTTAAAAAAAAGAATTTGTAATAAATTCATATTAGAATTGTTTATATTTGTTATTAATCAAAATTCCTTTTAAAAGAAATTTAATTTACTGTAAATCTAATTTAGGTATAATAAATATATATGTAAATTCACATAAAAAATAGTATTTTATGCTACTGTAAAATAATTTTTTAAAGTATAAATTTTATATAATCAATTAATAAGTATTTTAAAAAATAATTTTTGGAAATAAATTAAGAATATGAATTTATTATAAATTCAATACTTTATGAATAAATACTTGCATCAAATTATAGATTTTTTTATTATTTTCAAACTATCGGTAGCTCTTTTTTAATCATAAAGATTATTATATTTAATAACCACATGAAAATATTATTTTAATATTTAAAATGAATCGACTTTGTATTATCACATTTATAACTATTCAATTATTTATGATCTCAAGTAGTAATAGATAATTAAAATGAAGTTGATTGTTAGTATTAAAAAGGTTAATTTGAGTCAGATATACCCACGTGACACTTAATAAAAAAATTATATTCTTTTTCTACTATACAAACGTATAAATTACATTGATAGAAAATATTTCAAGATTAGACAAAATTGAATGTAATTGAAGATTCGTTTGTGCTATATTCTATAATAAATTAAAACACTTTCATTTATAATTATTTATATTATAACACTTACTCTTATGAATTAAATTTTAATAAATTATATAAATTCTATGTACAATAATTATAAGAAAAAATATATAAATCATACAGACAGTATAGAATATTATAAATTATAAGAATTCATTTTCTAATTTTTATAATTTTTAGAAATAATTATGAAATTACGTGATTGAGAAAATTTTATATAAATGAGAATTTAAAATATTCATCAATTTATCATGCTAATGTTGGATACATTTTAAAAATTATTAATGTATATTTGAGTACTATAAAATAAATAAATATTATTAAGTTTATCTATATATTAACTTGTAGAATTAGATCAATATTGCATATTAATAAATGGATCACAAATTATAGTGAAAAATTTTGTTGTATATCTCTTCAACAAAAATTGTTAACGATTATAACTATCACGGGAGGATTTCCCGCTCTATTGTACCGTTGATCGCGTAATTTTTAATTATTATTTTTAGTCCAAAAATATCGTTTTATTTATCATTGTATAATATTTGTGAATGTAATATTAGACTATTATAAAAATTGCAACAAATAGAAGATTAATTGCCTATGATTATACTTGATATTTTTAGTTCATAGCAATTGTCTCGTACCAGTTTCTTCTATTGCGCGCATCCGGTGCAAATATGCATTTGATCACTGAATATGTGCTACAATTTTAAGAAAATTGAATTAATTGACAATCGTTGTATGATGCTTGGCCGTACCAAGATTGATTGTAAAAGTGAGGTCAGAGTTCAATGACAAAAACTTTAATAATGAGATTTATATCAATGTCATTTTAAATTCGTGTTTTCGAAAAATTCGGCGGAAATAAATGCAAGTATTTTTAAAACATGCCTTGAGACTTTATTTTTAATTTTTACATATTCCTGGAAATATCTAATTTTATATAGTACTTTTGGTAATTTCCAATAGGATTGTTATTATGCATTTTTTATGAAAAATAAAAAATTAAGTATTAACTAGTTTTCGTCGCCGAGACCTAAAATTTTTAATTATTTTAAAAGACATTAGTTTATTCACATTTATCATTCAGTTCATTTGTGTGGATCTATTTACGTAGCTTGATTTCAAAAAGATTGTAATAATTTTATTCCACTGTTTAAATTTTTAATATTTAACAAAATGTTTAAAATACTTTTGTTATCGTTTAGTAATTTTCATTGTGTATAATATAATGCATTACTATTTAATGCATATATTTAAATATAATTCTAATGTTATTTTTATTCTTAAAATTTATAATAAATACGAAAACATACATGTCTACATCATACATTTAAATAAATTTAAAATAAATTTTTTATTACCTTTCAAATTAACGCTGTAATAGGGACTTTTTATTTTCATGTGAAATTTATATAACAAGTCGTCGAAAAAATCTTAATATCAATATTTCATATTTTACGTAGCATTTTTTAAAATTAATTTTATATAAGTATATATATTTAATATTTCACTATTGGCAACAACATATGTAGCTTGTGCATTTTCACTTTCAATAATGTCGTTTATATTCTGCAAGAAAAATGTCGTGTAAAGACACTAAATGTCAGAGTATTCGTACCACATCACATTTTTCATTCGCGTTTAGAAATGTAAAAAAGTATTGGCACTTTAGAGATAAAATAAAATACGCTGCAAAACAATGAAAAATCAGCTAAGATAAAATTAGTAGGAAAAAAGACGAAGCTTCTAAATTGCAATTTTTCTAGTCATTTAAAAATTTCTGGCTAGAGAAGCCACGGATATAAAAATATGAACAGTAAGAGAGGAGATTTCGTAGAAGAGTCAAACTAAGGAGCTGTTGAAATTTTTGCAACACGATTTCGCACGATCGGAGCGCGATAACACGATTATCCATAAATTATGCGACTTAAGAACGAGGAAACTGAATGCATCGCGAGCTCGTGCCTCGCATAAAGCAGAAGGAAAAGAATCATCGCGTGCTTGTGTTTTAATTGCATCTGCGGCGAGCGCTTGCCTCGCCAGTGGGCAATCGATGTAAGGCGCAGTCGTTACGCCAAATAAGATGTTGGGTGGATACATCGGCTGGCGCTACGTCAGCTGACATATCAAGAGCCAGTCGCTCGGCTACCGGCGAGTCTAGTCGACTCACTGACCCAGACGTCGAAGCTGCGCAGATGTTGTCTTCCGTATTCTCAGCAGCAATCGGAGCGCGGCCGCGAGCGTCCAACGCACCCAGAGCTTGATCGCCGCCCCCAGGACTCGCGATGGGCAACAAGTGCTGTTCCTGCTGCCCGCGACCCAAGACGCGTCGCAGGAACATCGTGACCACGTGCAGAAAGCCGCAGTGCTTGCCAAAGCCGCCAGAACTGACTATTTATGGTGAGTAGATTCTCGGCGTTTAAAAAGTGATGCAATGCGCGCGCGTTGCAATGCCCGAAGCTCTGTATCATGCCGATGTGTCGAGATTTGATTTCATTAGAGAAAGTTTTTCCTATGCACGTATCTATCCCCTTGTGCCTCCAACTTTGTCGGACCTAAGGTCTTTTCTGTTTGTGAAGGAACGTGCATTGACAATCCAACGTAAACAACGTGCGATGTCTAATTTTCAATAATTCTTACGTTTTATTATTAATAAAAATTATTAATAAAAGGCCTTCCAAGATGATTTCTTATGGTTTATTCGTTTTTATTGAACATCGATCGACGGAGACATTGTCTCTTCCAATTGATGTACTAGATTAGATTGAAGAAACGTTAAAGGCACTTACATTGAATTAGCATCTCAGCACTAATGCACTTGATACATGATCACATCTCGATGTTTTATTATTTTAAATATTCAGTTAATGCAAAATTTCAAGCGCGTCTTTTTTCGTACAAAGTTTCTTTTAATTATGATTCGAATAATTTGTACTCTGGCATCTCTCCAATAATAATACAGTTAGATGAGTCGCTGTGATTCAAATTTGTACGTGATAGATTTTTCGATGATAAAATTAATAAAAATAATCTAATTTCATGAAACTCTTGAGTTTTAATAGAAAGAATATTATAACAGAGGTTTTATTGTCTTATCGCAGGCGGATTGCAAATTTATTTCAAAATTTAAAAAATATATAGCTCCTAAGTTCTTTTTTTACTACGAAACTATCAAATACAACTGTCACTCCTTTAAAAATAATTACAGCAATTATCATCAAGGTGAATTCAAATGAGATTTACAGCTTAGACAGTATAGTAGATGTATTGTCATTGTAAATTCTTATCCCTTAAATTTAACACATTGTTTATGGCGTGTGCTACGCGCAGGTGTGTGTATTTGAGTGAGTGTATATGTGCTCGCGTAAAATGCATACGTAATATATATTTATCTATATAAATATACCTAACTGTGACCATTGTAAGACAAATATTAGAGTTAGATGTTTACCATGACACGATATTAATGATTTAGTGAAAATTAAAAAAAAATTGCTTGCATACACTATTTGAGCTTTTAATCTGTTTAATTATCAAACTTTGAAAATGCATACAAAACGTGAAAAAAAACGTAGACACACACTTGTGTGTATATATAACTGTCATTATCAGTGACGTTAATGAACAAATGATGTCATTTTTGCATATAAAATAAAATTTAAAAAATCTGTCAGGTTTAAAAGTATTGAACAAAATTTTATGAATATTTTCTTAATTAATCACAGTATGAATATTACTTTCATTTAAAATGCTAATTTTTATTCTGATTAAAATTGCTTACAACAGCTATTTTTTAAGAATTATAAATAAATAAATAGACAAATGTTTGTGTCTACGTGCGCGCGCAGACGATTTGCTTTGATCCTTTTATATTACACTATTAAAAATAAGCAAAATATGAAAAATAGCATTAATTATTTTTCAAGTTATGTCAATTTAATTTATTCATAAATTATGATGTAATTGCAATAAGATATAAAATAGTTATTGTAACCGATTTAAATTTTTAAATAAAGTATTTCACTTATTTTTCGTATGAAATAGTTAAGACATGTTTGATGTTTACTGTTTAATCAATAAAATATCAAACCAAAGAAAAAATTTTTCTAATATTTTTATGAAACTAGGAAAATTTTTATTAAAATTTTTTATTTTAAAATCATGAATTTTTTATATTTTTTTTTTATATACAGGTATTTATTTTTATTTACAATAAAAAAATAAATTATACATAAAAACTAATCAAAAAAGCTATTATCGCATTTATTGTGATTACAATTTTTTCAATCAAGTTAAATATGTTTTAAATGCCGTCAATATGAGTAACCAATTTTGAATGACTAATATTTATCATATTCCAAAAAATTATCATAAAATTATTAATGTAATTAATGGATTGAAATAGAAAATGTGAGAATTAGTGCACTTGATCTTTTACCTATCGTGGTTTTATTAATGGATAAAATAAATTAATCGAATCCATTATTGTTAACTCCTACTTTGTACACTTTAAAAAGATATGTGTACTAATCTTTCAACACGTGGTTAATTGATGAATAAATACAAGAGTAAATCCAGTTTCAATTAAAAGCACAGATGCTGCATGAAAAGGAGCTCATACTTATAGCCTATAATTAAACGTGTATTATTAGATTGAAAAAAACTGAGATTTTTAGTTCCGTAAGTTTATAAACTATTACTTGAGCTAAAAATAAAGTAAGTGTTTCTCTACGTAAATAACACAAAATCATTTGGCCAGCCTTATGGAAATGTTTTATTTTCCGTTGAAAATAACACTACGTGCAAAAAATCTAATTAAATGGTGATGCTTAGATTTTTATGCTACTATTAATCCAGTATTACGAAAGAGCGTTAATTATTAATAAGAGGTACTTCTAAGAAGGCGCAAAAATTTTCATCAATCTATTTATAATGAAGGTTATCAAATGCCAAAAAATAAATCATATTTATTTATTCAAAAACTAATTAAGGAAATCCCATATTTTATCTTGGTATTTAATTGTGGCAAAATTCTTAATTTCATTAGTTTTTGATTAGCTAAGAAAAAACATTAAAAAATATAAATATTTTAATTAGGCTACAATAAGTATTTGTAATAAAATATTTATAGTAAATACGTGCATTCATAAATGTGTTAAAAATATTTGAGAACTAGATCTGCATTCACGTAAGAAGGCACGGCCGATGAAAATATTTCAGGTTTGCTTCCGTAGCGTTATTGCCTATGTCGTAGTGTGCAGAGGACCTTGACTTGGTTATGAAGGCGCAGCGTCAGTGATGCAAAACTATACGAATACTCATTTTTCTTTCTAAGTGTAGAAGTGCGTACGTACATATCTTTAGAAACTAGTAATTAGCTATACTGCGAATGAATCTTTCGTTGCGCAATATAGTGGTCGAGGTGTGAGGGAGTGCACCAACTGAAAATTAATTTGAAGTTGCGAACGTGAAATTGCAGCTGAAATCAATTTCTG
Organism: Platyscapa corneri; assembly: GCA_018907185.1. Lineage (NCBI taxonomy): Eukaryota > Metazoa > Arthropoda > Insecta > Hymenoptera > Agaonidae > Platyscapa > Platyscapa corneri. The sequence continues at coordinate 3,406,596 of JACCHW010000004.1, forward strand.
AATGTTATAAATCGTAGTTTTATTATTTTATTAGCAGTTGAATATTAACAAATTGAATCGCAAATCTATAACACAGATTATGAAATGGAATTTTAATCTCTCGGAGTAAATGCAATTGTTCTTATTTTCAAATTAACAAAATCGAACGTAAAATGAAAATGTTTTCTCACATCGTATCTAAGAGATAAGTTTGAAATCAATAATAATTTTTTCATTATTTTTATCTATTATTTTTTTAATAAAACATCACAAGATATCATCTGTTCATCATCTAATGAAAAAAACTTCTTCATTTCTTTTGGAGGATAAGTCATATAATAAACCTGACGATTATAATTATTACAATAATTTTTAAGTTATATTTTAAATGAAATTATGATATGATTTCTATGGCATATTAAATCTTATATACATGTTTATTTGTTTATATAATTATTATGATTTATGAAAAGATGAAAAAGAATCAATAACTTACTCTATAATTATATAAAGAAATTAAATATTAAAAAAAATAATAGATATAAATAGAAAATGTATACAATGTAAATATATAAAGTTTATTATATTATCCTATAGTTTAATGATATTATTTCAATAAAGTTTAATCTTAATTTTAAAAAATTGCTTTTATTACAAATTTAATAAATTCTAAATAATAATAATAATTCTAATTTTAAAATTTTGCTCTTTAAAGTTTTAATTTATTTATCACAAAAATTTATTCCAAAATATCTAATGAAATCGAACTGTTATTTTTTATTTAAATTAATAGATATTTTTTAGGTATTATTGATTATTAAATGAAACATTTTTTTTTTATATTTATAGAAATTAATTATAATTTATATTAAAAAATCCATTCATACGTGTTGTTTTCAGAAATTTTTAAGAAAAAATTTAAGAAAATCTTGCAAATTCTTTTTTTTTTTATTTCAAAATAACTTAAATAGTTAATAACATTATTTTTACCCAATAAAATTTTCTGGGACTACTATTGTTTAAAAAATGTTAAATAATCTCAAGGGTAGGGTTTTTAATATTTCATTTATATTTATATGATTTTTTAATAGAATTTTAAATATTGATTATACTTGTAAGAGATTATTATATGGTTTAGTCCTTGATGCGTTTAATAATTCATCATAAACATAGTTGTTCCTTATTCATGAGTCTTTCAATTATTTTATATCCTATTTAAATACAGTTTGTGAAGTAATTAGGTATTCTTTCATAATTTTATGATTCTAGAAATAAAATGAGTTGTCGCTGAAAACAATAAAATTTTGTATTTTGACATTTGTTAATTAGGTAATTTTATTATTATTCAAAATATAATTAATAGCAGTTTCAATTTTATGATTTTTCAAGTAACACAAGTAAAGAGTATCGTTTTTTTGTCCACTGTTTTTAATTTTTCTTTTAGCCTACTACTTAAATTACAATAAAAATGAAAAAAAAAATAATTTTAATGTACGAAAATCAAGTGATGAAAATAATTGACGGTATCGATTAATTACATTACTTTGTGCGATACTTCACTATTGTTACATTAAAAAAAATTTATTCTAACAAAAGTAATGCATGAACTCAGAGAGTCATTTTAAGTCTTATAAAAATGAAAAATACGTGCAATTATTGGTTGATAGTGAATAAGTAGGTATATTTTACATTTAATAATTTCAAATATAAGTCGACATGTATCAATTTTCCTAATTACATTGCACCTGAGGCTAAACAATTTTATTAAAGTTAAATCTAGGTTTACTGATCTTTATAACAATTTACAATTAAATTTTGTGAAATCTAATCTATCATTGGATATTACTCCGACAAATTATAGTTTCTAACTAGCAGGATTTTTCCATAAATATAACTTGCTTATTATTTAGTCATTCAAACTTTTCCACAAGTATTATTGTGCGACTGAATGCAAAGGAATATTCGAAACCGTGAATTTTTAAAAGTTTAAAAATTCATATTAATATTGTTCAAGAAATATTTCCCCATATAATTTCCCCACATTTACTTTAATTCAATGAAATTTCAAAGTTAAAAATGTTTATTGTGAAAGTATAATTATTGTCGTTCAATAATTATCGATTCAAAACATAATTTACAAATGCAAAATACACAACATTTTCAAAATTTAACAATAATTTAAATTAATTTGAAGCATTTAATACGAGCACAGATATATTTTCGTTCTCTGAAGGGAATCGCCTTAATAAAGATCGTTTACAAGTGCATAAAGTTATGCAAATTAAAAAATATTGATCGGAAATCTCGGTCAATCTTCATCAATAATACATATAGCATTGTACCAGATCTGTCTCATTACTTTTAGTACTCGTTAAAATTCTCGTGTTAAGCGATATTTAATGATGTGATACCACGCACTTGCATTTTTAACCTGTAAAGAGGTTAATAATAAAAGTAAAACATTTAGTTAATTCCACATTGAAGCGGTAGTTTTCAGATGAAATTTACATCGTCTTTTCTTACGCGTACTTATCGAATATCTATCGTAACCATGTATTTTTAATGAATTCTTGCAATAATTATGATAATGCATACAATGTGTCAGTCTTTGAATAAATCGGCGACGGCTCGTCAAAGGAAGCATTCAATGTAATAGTAAGTAGAATGCGGAACACGTTAGAATCGAGAACGAGCGACATTATTTCCTTAAGCTTTTCAGAGCAACACCATATTACCGCACAATAAGTGCATTTGTATGCTCATCAGCCAGTCAATCATCGAACGGGCAAAAATAACTCAAAAGACTTCTGCCTCCGAGATCTTTGTCGTTCGGATTTGCATAGAACGTTTCCTGTAGCTCGCGACCCCGCGGAAAAGTGCGCGTGCTGGGGCGTCGGTGCAGCGCTGAAAAGTCGTTACCCAAGAACGCCACGCATCTCGGGAGTCGAACCACGGCGGCATCGAGCAAAGTCGAGAGAGGGGCGACCGGAGCGCTGCCGAGGATCGTCCAAGTGATTTAATCTTCGCCGCGAAGTGGGTGACACAGGTGTTCCCACTCTCTTCGCGGTGCGCCTCTGATTGACCTACGCACGGGAACCATGTATGGTTCCATCAGCCGGATCAAGAGCCTTGAGCTCTCGGAGCTCTCGGATCCCGCATATATTTGTTGCTGCCGGCGCGCGACCCGCTCTTCTCCTTCCCGAACCTCTCACCGCCCCCTCGTGCGACGGAAAACAGCGGCGAGAGTCGCGCGCCTAGCTTTTGCTTTCCCGGATCGGGGTACGGGACGTTCAAAAGGCGGGAGAAGTTCGCGACGAAGCGCAGTAGAGGAGTGCGCACACGTGCCGCGAATTTCGAATCGTTCACCTCGGGGGCTGTTCTTATCGAGGAGCGAGACACCATGTATTACAGATTTTACGATCGTTATCGAGTGTTTAACAATCGCAGGCGCAACCCTTTTCCCTACAAATTTTACTGTGAGTGCGGACGCTATTTTTCGTTTGTTCTTTTTTTTTTTAAACCGAGACGTATTTTTGCAACAATTTAATAGAGTAATTTCGATTAATTCGTCGAAGGCAGGAATTACTGCAGTGGATAATTGAGTGCATTTTTTCATTCACCGTTACGCTTGCACTGCCCATTAATAGAAGCTTGATTTTTCTTTTATTTACGATCCATCCTCAATGTTTAAATAATACTTTTAAATTTTCATCTTAAACGCATTATGTTACAGTCTTACTAACCAAAATCACCGAGGGTTAGATTTATTATTAATGACTCAAATTTTCATTAAATAGTTTTAATCGATGCAGAGCTAATTGTCAAATGAATCTGTACTTACAAATGTTTAATCTTGTAAATAAATATTAAATCTTGCTCGTAATAATAATTTGACCACTGTAAATGCATTAAGGACCGAGTGACACGAATGATGATAGTACCTTCCCGCATGAAACATTGCAATAAATTTTCTCAGTCAACTAGGCAGTTGATGAATAATTTATTACCCGCAAACATAGCAAGAAGGTGTGTAACTTTATACGAAAAAGAATTCTTAGGCCTTTCGTTTCAGAAAAATATCTCCATGGTGTAGCTGTTTCAATCTTTGTTTTAAAATAATGATTTGCAATTAATTTAAGCGAATGATTCACAAATGTGGTTCACTTGCTCAAGCTCAACATCCAAATCAATTAATTCAATAATAAATACTAAAAAACACATTTTGATTCATCGATACTTGAGAATATTACCCTTTCGCCACTAGGATAAAAATCTTAATTATGAAATCCACGAAGGTGTTCGAACGTTTATCTTTTCAAAAATATTCATTTAATCAAATAGCCGTTTCTTGTACTCACCAAAAGCAAGATCCGATTAATAAAAATGCTCGACGTATTTGAACGAGTGCACGTTTTACAATCCGAGCTGCATTGATTTACTTGACGATGACATTCAAGGAGAGTGCATCATGAAAAATGTATAGGAATAGTTTATAGCAGGCTAAAAAACGATTATTCCGTAACGAGGCTTTCAAAAGCCAACAAGAGTCAACGCCAAGAATTAACGTAGGTCTTTCTTTACCTCCTCCAAGGGGAGAATTATACGAGCTCGGTGCTAGCGATCGTCCACGTGGACTATTGCCTGGACGACAATGGCGACGAGCACCGGACCTCGCGCTATGAGCTTATGAACCGAGAGCCGAACGAGGCGAGGCTCGTAGTGCGTCGAGGTCAGCCCTTCGTTCTCGACTTCCATCTGTCACGCAACTATGATCCAGCGATCGATGGAATATCCATCGTGTTCACACTCGAGGGTGTGCAGAAGCCGCAGTACGGACACGGTACCCTCGTCGCCTCCCCGGTTCTGCATCCTGGGGAGGTATCTGACGGAGCCTGGCAGACGGTCATTGAGGCATACGCCGATAATTCTCTAAGGATTAAGGTTAGAAATGTTTTATTTTGCGAATAACGAAGGAAATCCGAATTATTGAAAATCGATTGTTTGACAAATGAATAGCTGGACTTTTTTGAGACAATACTCAACTAGATAACTTATTTTGATACGTTCAAATAGGGATAAGTGTGTTTTGGAAGGCGTATAATATTTATATTTGATTAAAAATCCAAAACAATACACTTAAGAAACGATGAAAAAATATAAACTGAATTTCGATTGACTTTTTAAACACAAAAATACAAAGAATACGTATATATAATATATATAATATTAAAATTATATCTAGATAATCAGACTTGGAATTTGAAAATAAAAATTTTGATTTTTGGCTCATAATCATCCATACCAAAGTAAAATAATGTATTGACTTCTTTCACTTAACACGGTGATTTTTTCGTTAAAAAAATTTAATGTTTTATTTAATAAGAATTAACTCTAATAATATTATATACACATAACAGTATTTAGTGATAAATTTTATTTTTCACGCAATTATTATTATTTACAAGAATCACATTAAATTTTCCGCTAAAATCCATCATATGTTTAAAGTATGTTTTAGGTGAAAATTGAATTAATTTTTTAGACGTGGAAAGTAAAAGTTCATTTTTAATGATTTGATTTCGTCATTTGAAGAGTATTTAATAATAAAACTTTATAAATATTTATGCTAAAGTAGTATTTGAATTCCATAGTTAATAAATTTAGAATTGAGATCTTACGTTAAAAAATATAATGGAAATTAGATGTTAATATTGATGAATTTTCGAATTTTTTAAATAATTATAAAATATGATCAAGTTGTATTTCAGTATTTTTTCTATAATTATACAATAAAGTATAATTATAACAATTATAATTTACAAAGTATATTTCAAATAATTTATTCAATACTTATAAGTTTTTAATTCATATATTTATATATATATATAATTTATAAAGTCATACATCTATCTTGAACAAAATTCCACAACTTCAGTTCTCTGAAAAGTTAATTTTTTTTATCTAAACATTTTATTTGATATGAATAAGATTAATTATCATTCTAGTAGCATATTTTTATTTAAACTGCAATAATACATAATTATGAATAATTAGATAATAAACAAATTTCGCCTGTTCATTCATTCATCACATGCAGTGGATACTTTCATCTTTTATATTTAATATTAAAATTTCATTTGATGACATTAAAGTTTTTATATATTTTTTATTTGAAAAGGGTAATTTAATAGTATTGTAATAAAAAAATTATTTTATTACTTTATGGATTATAATTATACATAGATTACTTTTAATAAAATTATAAAATTTAAATTGTTGAATATTATATTAATTAAAAACATTAAAATTTATTAAACTCATTATTATAATTATTTAGTAGTATAGTTTTATAGTTTTTCATTGTAATTTATGAACTTTAAAGTTGATATTTTATATTAATTTTTAAACGTTAGTGAAAAAATATTTTTTTACATTTAGTGAGTTTTCAATTTTAATGTCTTCCAAGTTATCATTAATATATTACTGTTTCAAATAATTAATATATTAATATATTACTGTTTTATAAATGATAAATTCTTCTACTATATAGGATAAGCAAATTAAGTAAATATTTATATAAATGAAAAATGAATTTTTTGATCGTAACATTTATCAATTTCAATAAATTATTGGTTTAGAGGTTATTATTGTAGAGGTAACTACTTCCACTTTTAAAAAATACTCAACATCTTTTTATGAGCTAAAAAATTTATAGATATCTATACTCAAATATCTGTAACGCTAATGAGTTAGCGAGAGAAAAATTAATTGATCACAGTAGAAATTAAATTTTACTGGAGTATGTAAAAGCTCGTTAGCAAGTATTTTTATGAATCATTAGCAATTCGTTATATTGCCTTGAATTTGGTAATATTTATGCATCTCATAAAATTTTCTTAACGAGACAGTTTACAGTTTTTCTTATAAAACGAACTCAGTTTTAAATTATCTTAAAAATATTTTTATTTTAATGCATGTATAGATTGAATTCAATTTTAGTGGGTTGCGACTGCGACATATGTACGCACTTGTGTGATTGTATTAATTATTAAAGGTTATCCCGGCTGCAGATGCTATTGTTGGAAAGTGGAAGATGGATATCGATACAAAAAGAAGAGACTCTGAAGGTGCTGTCAGTTTTACAGTAGACAATCCGTTTTATTTGATATTGAATCCATGGTGTCGAGGTACGCCGCAAAGAAAATTTTACAATAGTTTTACAATAATTTTAAGATTATTAAAGATAATTTTATTTTCAAGATGTAAAATAAGTTAGTTTAAATATTTAGGGAACTATTGTCCAGAAGCATTTTAAAACACATTTTTTAAATACAAATAAATGTAATCAGTCGTAATTTATTTAATAATTGTCTCGTTAAAATAAGATGGGAAGGTATGACTTAATGGCATAACTGCTGATACTATCGTGAATTTATTACAATATTCTAATGTGGAGAAATTCTTCGTTTGTAACTCACCATAAACACGTCAACTTATTTCATCTCCAGAAATAAAATTATTGCTATGACTCGGTTTATATTACACACATTATTCTAAATATGGATCAATACAATGTTCAAGCGTAACTAATCTCGGATTATGCAAATAAAACTTATTGTGTAGTTTAGAATACTTTGTTCGATATTAAATTAATCCTGTTGAATTATAAATGATATAACGAGTAAAAATTTGCAAATATGTTGACATAAGAATAATATTATACAATGATTCACTTAATGTGCACGCATCCGAGGGGGGATTTGAGAAATTTTTATAATACTCAGACGGATTGATCCAAGTTATCGAAATTAAAAATCTTTTAGAGGACACTGTTTACTTGGAAGATGAAGAAAAACGCCAAGAGTACGTATTGGCTGATTCAGGGTTGATATGGCGAGGTACGTGCAATCGCATGAGACCATCAGTTTGGAAATTCGCTCAATTCGAGCAAGACATTTTGGACTGCGCCTTGTACATAATGACCGACGTTGGAAAAGTCCGAGTGTCTGCTCGCAATGATCCTGTCGTTATATCTCGCGTTTTGTCGGCAGCTGTAAGTTTAAATTTTAACTTTCATTCCAATTTTTTCTTCTAATTATTAATTCTCGGAGACTCGTTTTATATTCGATGAAATTTTACTTAGCCTGTTATTGAGAATTAATTCATCGTGTAAAACCGTAAAAAACTAGCAATTTTAACTTTCAAACTATTCGTTAAATTAAAATCCAATCATCGTGGATTTTTTCTCTTTTTATATATGCTTGTACAATAATGATAATAATAATAATAAAAAAATAATAATACTAATAATATTTGGTGATACATTCGTATCGAATTGTTTGAAAAATTGGAAAGGTCAACTCGCCAGATGATTACGGTGTTGTGATGGGTAACTGGTCGGAGGATTTCGGGGGTGGTACACCTCCGTCTCGATGGTTAGGCTCCCAAAAGATTCTCCAACAATACTACGAAACCAGGAAACCTGTGAAATACGGTCAGTGCTGGGTATTTGCGGGTGTTCTCGCAACCGTCTGTCGAGCTATTGGCCTGCCCTGTCGGGTCGTCACAAATTACTCTAGTGCGCACGATACACAGAATAGTTTAACGGTCGATTACTTTGTGGACGATGACGGCAAATTGATGGAGGAGCTCAATAGCGATTCTATATGGTATGATACGTTAGTTTCACATTATAAACGCAGGCATTATTTTAATTTTCTGTATTTATGTAAGCACTAACATAAAATTTTATTTTATGCTCTCAAAGCTAATAATTTTTATACCACAACGAAATAATGTTTCCTACTTGAGTTAATACTAAGTTAAATAGCATCAAAAAGTCTTACTCGTTCATTAAATGATCTAATACCTTTGCACAAAAAATTAATTATTAATGTTTAAGTGTTATGTTGGAGAAACAAGTAAATATAAAATTATTTTAAGAAAAATTTAAATTTGGTTTTTAAATTGTTTAATCATTATGATCGTGTAATATTGAAAGTGAGACGGAGAAAAAGGTTCCAAGATTTTATTTTTTAATAATATCAAATGAGTATCATTATTATTATATGTATAGTATTACGACAAATTTAACAGATATATGCATATAGAACAATACACAGCGTTTTGAACTATGATTTTGTCCAATAATTTCTCTACCAAATGTCCCTTGCAAAATCTCATTTTTCGAAGTAAGGCGAAGCAGTTAAATATTTAAAGAATAATGATAGCTTTGATCGTAGCATTGAAATTCGTACAGATGTAGAAAATTGAATGCTAATATTTGGCATCAGCACAAGACAGGAAATGAAAAAAGAAAAATGACGAATAGAGAAATAAATTGTTATTAACACAAATGCATTGTGTGATTCACTGGTAATGGAATAATGGAGCTATACTCGTAGGAACTTCCACGTTTGGAACGAAGTGTGGATGAAGAGATTGGATCTGGCAGCTGATTGTCACGGGTGGCAGGTTATCGATTCAACGCCGCAGGAATTGAGCGAAAACGCTTATCGTTGTGGGCCCGCTTCCGTGGCCGCTGTAAAAAGGGCCGAGCTTCAACGGCCTTACGATAATAATTTTGTTTTCGCGGAAGTCAATGCTGATAAAGTCTTCTGGAGATACAATGGGCCTTCGCAACCCTTGAAACTAGTGAGGAAAGACATTTACGGGTAAGCGTTTTTCTTATGCGCGTTCTTAAGCGAGACAATTGAAATGCTCGTAGCATGACTGTAAGTTTCGACGTCATTTGTCAGAAACGTTAGGCTGATGCGCAAAGTTAGATTGTGCATAAAAAGACAATAAATAACAAACGAAATTAGAAGCAATTAATTAGTCTTCTTGATTGATGAGACTTATAAAACAAACGTGGGTGTAGACAATATAAAATACTCAAATGTTAATGAGAATCGTTCGTACGTTACTATTAATTATTACATAATAAACTTTCGTGTAATGTTTCATAACGATCTTTTTTTAACTTTCGCTTGCATTGATAAATCAATTTCTTCTTATTTCATTAGCATACTAAATAATAGCTACTTTATTATAATAAATTAATTTAATTGTATCTCTTACTTTTCAATTATCATAAATATTGTTAATTACTACTTTATAAAATCAAAATATTCAGTGAAATATTTTAAAAGAAGTACTTGATATTCATAGTACGAATTTAAAAACACCAATATTTTTAGCGATAAAAATATTTATGTGTATTTTTTACAAATGTAGAATTGGCCAAAATATTAGTACAAAAGCAGTTGGATCATGGGATCGCGAAGATATTACTCATACTTATAAATATCCAGAAAGTAAGTAAAAAAAGTACAAATGTTTGTTACATAAATATTTATAGAACTCAAGAGCCTGAAAAATACTTCCTTAACTTTACGTAGAGTCAGACGAAGAACGGGCTGCCATGTTGAAGGCGCTGCGGCAGAGTGAATCCCTCTTTAGTAGATATTATCTGAACGATGAATTTAATGATATATTATTTAATTTCGAGATGAGAGATGACATCATTATCGGTCAACCATTTAGGTAAAATTTTTTATTAACTTTACATTGATTTTTAGTTCATTGTTTAAAAATAATGTGACAAAATTTGATACTATTTATTCAAAAATACATATATTTTTGTTGCCATTTAAAATATTATTTTAAGTGAGAAGTCAATAAAAACAGTAATACATATAATATGATAAAAATGGTAAAATTAAATAAAAAATACATAATAATAAGTACATTTATATAATAAAAATTATTAATAAAATTCTTTTTGTACAAATTAAAAGCTTCATTGATATAAAAAATGTTTTTAAAAGTTTTAACGTAATGTTATGTTCAATATTAATAAACGCTTAAAAAGATGAAATATGATTCTTATCTCGAAAAAAATAAGAATAAATAAAATTGCAGTATATTTGTTTAATTGATCGATCGATCCGTTTGTTGCGTAAACTTTGCCTTTAAAATTTATTTACATCAAGTTTAATCTTCTCGCGTGTACTTAAAGAAACATTTAACTAACTCATTAGATTTCATTATCAATTGAAAATGATATAAAGTATAATAAATGTATATTTAAAATGTACAAAAATAGGTATCCAGTAGTAGAAGACTGAAATTTTATCTTGTAAATATAAACAGCAATAAAAAATTTCTTTTTTAATTTTAAGGTATTATCACTGGGGTTTTAAGAATAATGCGAAGTAGATTAGAGCTATAAGCCAAAATAATGAAAAACTTTCATCTTTCCAGTGTCGTACTGACGATCACCAATCAGAGTCGCGTAGAGATGCACCAGGTATCCGTGATTTTGCGCGTGGAGACAGTGACGTACACGGGCCGCACGGGTGATTCAGTTAAGAGATCAGAGAACGAGCGCTTCGTAAAGCCAGGAACAACCGAAGAGGTGAGCCTCGAGGTGATATGGGACGAATATGGACCAAAGCTGCTTGATCAGTCGGCATTCAATATCTCCTGTCTCGCAACCGTCAAGGATACCGATTTCGAGTACTTTGCCCAGGATGATTTTCGCGTGCGTAAGCCCGACATAAAAATCGAGGTATGGAAATAAGTCGATGTAAAAATCGAGAAAATAATACGAGTCTGCATACTAATGGGGTTTTGGATTTCCAGTTGGACAGTCAACCGTTGATGGGTGAACTGCTGGAGGGAACGGCGAGGTTTGCGAACCCTCTGCCCATACCCCTGAAGCGAGGCAGGTTCGTGGTTGACGGTCCAGGACTAAAGGAACAGATGAAACTCAAGCTCACAGAAGACGTCGAGGTGGGATCTGACGCGATCTGCCGGTTTTCCATGACACCAGAAATCGCGGGCAGAGCGACCATTGCCGTTAAATTCTACTCCAAAGAACTCGACGATGTTGACGGCTTCATCTACTTTTTTGTCAAGCATAGATCTTATTAAAAATCACTAAATTACTAAAAAGTCTGCTGTTTACATTAAAACAGTGGCTCGTACTTAAATACTGCCAAATTCTGGTATATCACGTGCTTTTGCCGACGAAAATTTTTTATATTTTATTTATTGCTGCTCTTCTTTTATACGTCAATCCCTAAGTATTAAAGTATTTGGGCCATTTTCATACATTACGAAACGCTGAAAGTGTGATTTTTCATTGTAAATATGATTTACAAGTTAAATTCGGGGCGTACAAAGATTTGTTCATCGGCAATTAATTATTGAGATTACATAATCTACGCTTTGATTTATACGTAATAGCTGCATGGTTGAGTTCAAATATTCATTGCGATAATTTGGTAAGTTCATATGTTCATTCGATTCAAATCGCTGGTATCGATTCGTGAAAAATTTGCAAATACTCTTTAATCCAGTGGATTCTTATAAATTCAGTTTGCTCGCTCTTAATATTAAGTGATAAGGAATTCTTTGGAAAGGTAACGATTACTCACCCGAACAATTTAAAATCACAATTTTATCATTTCTTAAATGAAGCATTTTTCGATGCGCTACACATGGATACCTGCAATATGTAATGCATTAGATGAGAATAAAAAGTTTTAGCTTAAAGTTTATTCGTTTAATACCTTGTAATTTTTAAAAATCCTTAAAACTAAAATTATTTAATACGACAAATAAAACTAACTCTCTTAAATCTGAAAAGTATTAGTATAGGAAAATATTTATAAATATTACCGTTAATAAATTTAACGTTACAGTTATTGGTCAGTGGAGCTTTTAGTTTTAACGAGGTAAAGTAAAATTCGATGCGAGCAAAATATTTGCAGAAATTATATATTTTAAATGGATAAGTAAATTGAATTAGTGTAGTTTATTTTTGTACGAAACACATGTAGAAAATACGCAAAGTTTTTTTCCGAAGATAGAAACATTAGTCAAGTTTTGATCGAAGATGTATTTTATTTTTTATATTTTAGAGTACGTTTACAAGTGACTTAAATGTTATCTCTATTATCACTTGATTCAACTAAAAAAATCTAAAAGTTAAATTTTCTAAAAAAACATAACTATTTTGTCATTATTAATATCGTTAATGTAAATTTATTAGATGTTTTAGTAGTATAATTTCTAGCATAATATTATCATTGTACATGTGTTTGTTATGGTAAATACAATTTATACGAGAATTTTCGACATAATTAAAAGTTGTTAAATTCAGATAAAATAGATTTGAAACCCTATTAAACGAAAAAGACGTAGATTTGTTTTCGACAACGCTTATGTCATACCACAATATTCGAGGTGCGGTGTAAATGAAAAATACTAGAAATACTCTCAAAATTGATAAAATATTGTAATACTTTATACTATTGTCGTTTTATCTTACATAGTTTATTGCGTGCACAATTTATCAACAGTATTATAATGACACAAGGTATTATTTAATTAATGTACGAACTGTTCCACGCTATCTTTCTGTAAGAATAAATATTTTTATAGATAAATAATTATTAGAATAATAAATCACATTATTCTGTACATCTGTAAACATCCAATCTATTTAATCATAAAAATGAAAAGAGGCGTGCGTGCGAGCATGCGCACATAACCTAAAAATACAAGGTAAAGAGCCGGTCATTATCGAGAGCGACCTAATTGACTCATGAATAAAGTTCATTACAACGCATCAATTGCTTGGGATAAATCAGCAATTTGCCCATCTCAAGTGGGAGACCATTAATTTCGATAAGCCTACAGGACAAGCGACACTTAAAGTCCGAGTAAACCTCGCGCATTGCCTACGAACGTTAGCACATTGCATCGCGTATAAAGATTAAATCCAGAGATCTACTATGGAAGCGCAAAATACTCACACCTCGACAATTAGCGCGTGTAATATTAAATATAGGCAAACGAAACCAAAAAATAGGCTCGCATTTACAGTTACCTAACTGTGATCGTACATAAATGCGCGCGTTTATAAGTGACACGTATGGACAGTCGTTGACGTAAACAAAGTAGGCGAAAAGGGTAAGAAAAGGGAGAAGAACCTCGCACACATACGCATACAGAGCCGATTAACCGTGAAAGAGCTCGCTGATTAATGCTCGACTTCTCATTCGCAATAGAAAAATACATCACTCGTCGTACGGTATTCAGTTGAAATAGTTGTGCGAGACGGAATTGTGGAACCCCGTGTGTCGATTACTCAAAGGATACGCACATGCGGACGATGATGGGACCGCTCGCTGATACACGCCATGTATCATCATCATCAGCATCTCCGCGTTCGCTCACTCGACACGCGTATGTGTGCGCCCGCGATACACCAACTCCTTGCGGCAATGGCGTATACCAGGGACAAAGAACAAGACGCAGTGGGGTCGGGCAGTTCTTCTGTCGCTTCTCGCCATCGGGATGCACCACTAAACTGCATTTATCGATCTCGCAGTCTGGCGCTGCGAATTCTTCGATGTAATCTAGCCGGGAAGGAACTGAATGATGTCACACTCGAACGACTGGACGATAATTACAATGGAGGATCCGCACTGCTTTTTCAACTAACTCTTACCGTTCCCCGGACACTTTTTCCGGTGCTTCTCTAAAATTTGTTTAAGGCTGCTTAGCGCTCATGGATTTGGATCAAGGTCAATTGATCGTGATTTATCGACTCATAAATAAATATTGAAGTAATAAATCGCTTTTGCACAATGTGCGCGTTCCCGTCGATCGCGATTTTGATTATTTCGGACGTTAAGACACTCCGATCTTTAATCCCCTTTCACGAATGTTGAAGCGATAGAACTTTAATTGACGTCTGATTTGAATTCCTTTCCCATCTGAAAAATCTGATTAAGCGAGAGAGCGATAGGATCTAGCCACCCACCCACCGCAGTACACTCAAAAGTCTCCACAAATTAATCTCAAAATTCGAAATTAAAATCACCGAAGAACTGTACATAAAAAAAATTAAAATGAATAAGCATCCTCCTGGAGATTGAAATATGTCTTTCGTCTAGAGATAAAATAGGTATACGCGGACAATAAATAAGAAGAAAAAATAGACAGGGAGAACAGAGGAGCTTGTGAAAAGAAATAGAAAAACGAGAAGCAGAAAGGGGCGCGCGCGCACGCACGCATACTTGCGCTCTTGAAGATCCTCATCGAAGAAGAAGAGAAATGAGGATACAAGGAGGATACGTCTAAATACATAAAACCATGACGCGTGATGGACGCGTAGCGGTCCGGAGGATGTCTACGGGGGTCCCCGGACTACGAAATATTCCCCCGCCCTTCGCGCGTATACGCACGCAGCGAGCGAGATGGGCAGACAGACGGACAGACAGACGGACAGACAGACAGACAGACAGATATATAGAGAAACAGAGAGAGAGAGAGAGAGAGAGAGAGAGGGAGAGTGAGACAGGGAGTGGGGAAAGTTGGCAGTGGCACCCCGCTACGCGCTATGCATCAACACCCGACGAGCCATCCCATTATACCTCATCGAAAATAACAAACAGCGCTGGGTCTGCATCCAGCAAAACCAACATTCTTATTGTCGAGAGGGGCCCCGCGTACACAGCCGCATATACAGGGAATGATCCGGTATTCATCAAAATTATCGCTCTCTAGTTATACTGACCTTTTGCCTCGCATCTCTCCTCTCCTTTGGAGAACACACACGCGTATTTAATAGAAATTCCCGGGGCGTTTATGGGCGAGTTCGTGTATTGTTGGCGTGTACACGATTCGGGGAAATGGGCGACGCGTCGCCCCATTTTCCATTACCGGTGCGCCGCTATAGGTGACTACAGGCCGTGTGACTCTTCGCTACCTGCTGCGCAAGTGTGTGTGGCTCCTTCGACCTGGGGAGGCGCCTCCGCCGGTCGCGACAATGGATCGTTTAGGTTTCGTATTTAACGAATTTTCACGTAAACGCCTGAATTGACTCACGCACTTCCTTTAAGCGCCATTAACTTCCTCAACGTACAGTCACCATTCCCATTACAATGTCAGGTTTTGCTTAGTTCTAAGCAAAACCCTAAGGGTTCATCCTAAATATTTCTTTGTCAGCCAGATAAAGCGACCAATGGAATTCTTTTTTTCTCCGAGTAAACAGTGTTTTATTTTGTTTTTCTCCTATCCACTAGTTTATTGCACAGTAGTACCAACATGTGTAAGGATCTTTTTCGTTCTGTTAATGTGTACCTTGTGCAATTTTTAACAACTCTTGGACACGTAACCTAAGTTTTTTTTATTTAATCTAATTACATTTGCTTGTTCTTCATTATTATTAAACGTACACTCCTATACCGGCAGAGAGAAGGCCTATAATGGAAAGAAACTCATTGATTTCAACAGATGGCGTAAGCACATCTTATTTCTACAAACGTGTGCACGCCGTTTTTCTATCACAAGATTTATGTTCTTTTCTTCTCTCTTTCGCATTGCCTTTCAATTCGCCTCCATTCTTTATTACTGTTGCTGTAAAAAATCTTTACCCAATTCTACGAAATCAACAACTTTCCTGTCTTATTATTATAAATAAACTAAAAATTATTGCCGGTTTTTTAAAAGATGATTTTTTACTTAAATTTTTTATTATTCCGATGTTTTTATTTATAATTAAAATATTTTACGCGACAAACAAGATATTATATACACTATTAATGAAATTATGTACATAAATACATTTATTATAATTGTAATAATTGTATCGATAATTATTGACTGTATTACTAAGTTTTTTATTTTTATTTCTTTCTTACTTTAATCTAATAATTGTAACTTTTCAAATTCATTGAGCCTCTTCTAACATTTTGAAAATCTTATTAAATATTTCTTAAATTACATAATTCACATCATATTCTTGCAGTTATTCAATTATAATTTAGTTGAAAAAACCATATTCTAAATAATATGACAAAATATTATTTCAATACGAACAGCTACTTTAAAAACAAGCAATATTTTATTATTAAAAAATATAAGGTTTACCATAGAAATGTTATATATTTCTATGATATTTCGCAAATATTTTTATAAAACGTACAAAATATTTGATTCTAATTAAAAAAAGTTTTACCTTCTTATTTTTACTAAAAAATTCAGTGGATATAAAAGTTATTTTTAATTGTTAAAAACATGAATAGTCATTATGATAATAATGATATGGTACTTTTATTTTATCTTGATGTTATCATATCTTTAAAATATTTTTATAACTGTATTAATTATTACCTATTTTTAAGATTCAATGTGATAATACAAATTATTAATAAATACGTCCACTTCATTGCATCTAGAAAAATTGCAAACACAACTATAAAAAGTGTTTTGTAGCATTTTAATTTAATTTTAATCAATTAAAATTTCTTTATAGTTGTCATTTCAGTTATATTCTTGGTAATTGACTTTGTGTCTGTATGATGAATTTTTCATATCACCACTACATGTTTAGGTTCTATTTGTCAGTGACTTCAACCACGTTATATATTATATTGCATTATTCTGTTATATTGTTTATTAATTACTGCAATTGTTTCGTATCAGACACGTATTTACTGCAGCCATGCAAAAACTACACTTTTTACAATTAATTTTTTTGATTAATTAATTTATCGAATCTAATAGTTACCGATTGTTGCAATACATTTTGAAATTTGTTATATGATTTTGATTTATGAACTTAAAATATCTGATCTGTTTGATACAAATTATTATACAGCATAATTTCAGTTATAATAAAGAAAAATTTATTTATCAATTAAAGAGTATAAATATTGATTGTACGGATGTGATTTCCTGACAGATGTTAACTGGACGTGTTATTTTCAGTCTAGCTATTATGTATGTTGTACTGAAATTTTCTAATTTGTTTGGGTTGCCAATATTACGAAATAAGTACGAATATTGAATACTTTTCATTTATGATATTTTCTTTAACTATATAATTGATGGAATAGTTTCTTTATCGTATTGCTAATTGTAATCAAGTTACATATAATGATAAAATTAATTATAGAATATCTTATGCTATAACATTTTAAGAATCTTTTGCTTTAACATCAATAATTTTTTTTAAATTTAAATTAATAATAAATTCAATTTATTATTAATCAATAACATTCTTTAAAATCAATAATAACAACAATATTTTCAAGAACTTAGTAGTAAATAAAAATTGTAAATAATTTTTTTTAAATTATGTATCACCGATTATTTGAACTTGTACTTTTAAAATAATTTTAAAAAATGTAAAGTCGTATTTTTTATATTTAATTTAAACACATCTTTACTTTTTATTTGACTTCGGTGCCAGTTGTTTTACCGTATTTCAAACCTAATATCTGAGTGTGTTTGTGTACAAAAATTTTGTTTAAAACTAGTTTACGTCCAGATAATTTAAACAGAGGCTAGTATAATTTCTAATCAAAATTGTTCGGCCAACTAGGATTTAATTAGAATCACACATTACTTTTATTTATTTTAGTACAAGTCATCTATTAAAAAATTAGCAGAAATTAGCTTTTTATTGTATTTGTTATGCAAATAATGTTTTTTTGAATATTTTATATTTTGCACTTTCAGTGTGCGGTCTGAATAGGATCATATTATGGACCACATTTTAATCTGTTATAATTCTAAGAGCTTGGCATGTCCTACCATGCGCGATTGCACGATATAATATGCCGAACATTGCTGGTGTTGTTATCTAGAAACGATGAGTACGGATTCTCGATTAAAATCATTTCGCTATCACATTAATCTTGATATCAAACGTGAACAATATAGCTTCTATATTCAAATGTATTTATATAGATTATACGAATACCGAACATTAATTGTTTATGAACAATAATAATTTCGAATACATAGATTTGTAAATGTGTGTATACGTGGGTACGTAGATGTGCTGAAAAATTACAAAGGGATATTCAGCGGCTTGTTACATGAAATTTATTACACGTAACAAGGAAAGGGAAGGCAAGGATTATTAGGTCGATCAGTAAGATCGAGAAAAATAGACTACATATTTTTAAAACGTTAGCCCAGTCATTTTCTCACATTCATCTACGTCTAGAGTAAATTGTAATTACTGATAAATTACTTAGCAGGCAGTGTTTTTTTTCTTATTTTCAATTTAATAAGCTTTATCAAACTTAATAAGCTTTATCAATTATCGTACTGTACTTTACTCGAGAATATAAAACCGGAGGTGCGTATTATTTATACGCTTAAATGGAAGTTGGAAAATACATTCTTGAAGGCTGTGCGATTTTTTCTTAAATTCACAAGTAAACAAAAATTACGTACAACTTTTCTTAATTTAACGATAATTCACATTGTGATTGAGTATTAAATGATTCTTTAGTAAAATTCGCTGTAAATTAATTAAACTGTCTCCGTTAATAAATAATTTGTGCAAATCTTTCGAGTCATGTAATGGTGAATGCAATTATTGATAAACTACAATCGTTTAACAGATATAAGAGATATAACCCGAAGAACATACTCATATATAACAATATATATCCGAGAATCAAGAATCAATTAATTATCGATTCTTGAGTAAAATAAAAACGTTGGCAATAATTCTTCACCCCGATATCTTGAATCTTTCGCCTGCGTCCACCGAAATCGAGCGAAACTCGTCGTTCGCAAAGCCAAAGACAAATAACAAATAGATTAATAACAGGCCTGCGGGATGTCATATATTACAGCGTGGGTCCCGACACGAAAGAAGCAGCTTGACGGGCTATAAGCGTCAGCCCTTTCATCCGTGTTTTACACCCCCGCCGAAGTACGAAATACCGTCGAGCTGACTAATCGGATTACCGGCACTTCCGTGGCGCACGCGTGCGCGGCGCTCGCGATGTAATGCAGCTGCGGTTATGCTAATCAGGCGGGAAAGAAAAGCAAACTATCAATAAAGGATCCCCGTTCGTCGAAGTGTCGCGCGTCGCTGCTGTACGCGCCCGGATTAAGAGTTATTTACGCGGGGAATCCCAGTTAGTCCCCTCGGTGACTCTGGGTGACAGTTTGTCCAAACAGTTTCGCAAAGTCGATCTGCGCGGTTGTTTGCGCGTGTTGACCGAGGGGACATCTCTACGCGTCTCTGGATATTCAAGTACGAGACGAGCCACCAACATTGAGAGAGAGAGAGAGTTCTGCACAAACGTGCGGATTTTCCGGCTCTCGGAGAGAAGAGAAGAATAAAAAATAGGGAGAGAATTAAATACCGAAACTGTATAAGATGAAGACGAGAATAGCTGTACGTTGAGAGAATATTTAGTACCGAATTTACTATTTTTGATTCGATTTGGATTATTTCTTGTTCTTAATATTTCCGTTCAACAATAATAATTTTTAATTCTCGTTTTGTTAGCAATAATATATTATTTTTGCAATGAAAGAAAATTTCATCCGTCATATGCCACAGAGGATTTAAATTTTAGAACAAATTTGCATTTTACCCTTTACATTGTTTTATTCGGTTGGTCAAAGAAATAAAATATCTATACGACATGCTGTTAAAAACGGTTAATGCATTCATAAACAGCTTTCGGAAAATCAATAAAAAATAATGCAATGAACTTCAACAAATACGGGGCGCAAGTGTTATTATAAAAGAATAATTTTTCACTTAAGGTTGTATTTATTTAATAAAATTCAGATCAGTTTTTATTTTATATTGTTGATAAAAATAATCTTTGCAATTTAGTAAAATTCTTGTTGAAATGCATAAGAAACTCATGAAAGCACAAAGAAGTTCTAATAATGGCAATTAACGTACAAGAATTTACATCTTCGTGTAAAATTCTTTTATTTTAAAGAAAAATCTATGAAAAATATTCACGCATATTTTTCATCGATAAGATTTTTAATACTTCTCATTTTAATACGTCAAAGTAGAAAAATGAGTACAATACAATTATACCTGGATCAATTTTTTGTACCTGCACGTTAAATTGATCGATGAAATTACGCGTATTTTGTAATGATCTTTATCATCGGATGTTTTCGATCATATTTAAGTTTTATTATATGTCTTAACTGTGGATATATTTTTCTAATATTTTTCGAACACCCCGTACATGGTTCGCTAAAGTTTTTTATGAACCATTTAGTAAACGTATATACCACTTTGCCACAAACTGTCTCTCCCTTCTTGTTTACATAAAAAAGACATCGAGATAAGTAGTGCAAGCGACAGCCGTGGGGATACGGGGTCAGTCCGTGTATCTATTTGCGTAAATGAAAGAGAGAAAGAGTATATTTGATATTTCAAGGGATGATTCGCGGAAAGGACAGACAAGGAACGGTACTGGCTCTCGTTACGCATGCACCCCCCTTCAACGGACTCTAACTGACTGACTTAGTGAGTGACACGCTTAATGCACACCAAGCTCTCGCTTGCTGGCAAATATGTATATCAATCCATTGTGAGGAGGCTGACTGTTCTCGCGCATCACGTTCGTGTGGGTATTCTTTGCGTGTCGTCCATGTCTTCCGCCCCGACCTTGGAATTCACTCCTCCCATTTTTGCTTGAGTTAACGTTCCGTTCCATCCCTCCATGTTTTTGGTATCTCTATCACTCCTTGCAGCACTCAAGCTTCTTGTGCTCGAGACTCTGCGCTCTACTGACAGAAGTTCGAATTTCGCGGATGCACGATAAAAGGCATGGAAAAGAGGATTGTAACCACGTTGATTGTTCTGAATTGATAATTTACTTTGGGTTACGCATGCCGTTCACAGGATGAGAAAAAAAGGGATTAGTTCGCACCTCCTTTCACTTTGAAAATAATATAAATTAAATCATAACCTTAAGCATGCCCTTGATTAACATAATTCGCTTCTGTTATTCGATGGGAAAATACTTTAATACGTACACGGATAATGAAAAAAAAAAAATGAAAAAAAACTGTATAAGAATATATAATAATTTTGACTAAAATTATTTTCTCTAACGTCGAATAAAATTTATGTGCAGTAATTAATAATGCGAATAAAAAAAAAATAGCTTAAAATAATTTAAATGATAAATTTTTAAATTTAATTTTATCATTGCGAGTCTTTTGATGAGAAGGATAGTAATATTTATTAGAATGTGCAAACAAACGAAATTAAAAAGACGAAATTATAACTGTTACTTTTCTGAACGGATTCTCCTAGCCTGCTAATCGAATTATTTATTAGAAATTTAAAAGTGTATAGTCGATAATCAATCATTTCGTTGTAAAGAATTATTTTTCTATTAGAACAATTTATGCACCTATTAAAGCTTATTTATACTTCTATTAAAGCTTTGTTTGATTTTTTGTTCTTAACTGACATTATTCTAAACTAATTTTAATTCTTTTACGATAATTTTATATTCAAAAATATTAATTTTCAACTTGAAACCTGATAATTCAATTTCAATTTCTAAATAATATTGGCAAAGCTGTCTGACGATTGTTCTGTAATAAAAAACTATGGGTATTTGCTATTTATTCAATTCAAATAAAGAAAAACGAAATGTTCTTCATCTCTTCTTGATTATTAGGTGTAAGACCTCAAATTTAGCTAAAATATTTCTACTGTTAGTATAGTATTTTAACCTTGAATCGAAACCCATAATCGATTTTCAAATAAATGATCCGTATGTATGCAGAGATCAACGTGAAAATTGATGAAATATTTACTCGATAATCGGAGCAATTCATGCGATACATACCATGGAATTACAAGAGCCACTGTCTCTTTCTTTGAAAAAATCCACTAATCTTTTTACGATATAATTTATCTTTACCAACATTTCCTCGTGCATTGTACGTAATAATAAAACTGTAAGTGTACAACATCAACCATTTTTCTCTTTTTTTTAAACGTATCCTTACGTATTCTGTCGGATGCTAGGCCGACTTTCGTCCCGCGGGGCTAAAGTAAGAGCAAGAGGAACGCCGATAAAGAAGGAGCGAGAGAGCTGCTGAACCCGCCCCTCGTGTAAACCCACCCTAATTGCGACAACCCCTGGCTGCAGCCAGTCACTTTAGTCGTAATCTTGCAAAGTAATGGGCTCGGGGAGAGCTGGTTTGCTACGCTCTCTCTAGTTTATCTCTCCCTCTTTCTCTCTTGACTTTCGCAGATTTTCACGCTCGAGGCGAGGCCTAATCTACCATCGCATCTCTCGGATGATGCTTGCGCCGTCGACATCATCGTCCTTGTCTACTTCACGTTTGTTCTTCATTCTATTTTTATTAGGACGAAGTGTATGATATCGCGATTAGGTGCGTAAGAGGCGTTTCATCGGTAAGTATTCATTCGTAATATGAGAACTGAACAGAGGAGGAGGAACGTGGATACATAACGAAGGAGAGCGGGAGTAAGGGTTCACGGCTTTGGAGACTTTTGCATTTCATATTTGCACGTTTTGCAGAAAATCTCTTTGTAATACGGTGGAGCAACGCTGGCGCAGACTATTGCAATTCTAACTGATAGATCAATGAGAAAATACTTTTTGTTTGTTTAGGTGTACGGGCGTGCGCGAGCGCGTGGATAGCTGAGGGTGTTTTATTATGCACGCGCGTAACGAAGCGCCTCGCGAGTGATGCTACGGCAGATCTTTCGTCTGAATAAATTATGCGCTATCTCTGGTTGAAAAATTTGCACATATTCGCTGCAAACGACTGCGTTGCAGATAATGAGTAAACGTAGTGTGAGTAAAGCCAGGGTAGGACGAGTAAATAAGGATGAATTTGTTTTATCGACTAAGCATTACGCTGATAATATTAAACGGACTCGGACGGAAGCGCAAAAAGAGATGCTATTACTGAAACGATACCTCAGCAGATTTGTAACCACGCACAAAATTCATAATTGCAGTGTTTGATAAGCATTTGGCAATTTTAGTCGAGCGAAAATTCGCTATTCGACAACAGCCGTTGAAGACGGTTGCCCGTTTATTCATAACGAGCTAATCAACTTGCTGAATCGATAGTTGCAAGCAGCCGAATAAAAAACAACGAAAGCCACCCGTTTAAAGCGCAATTAAGAAAACAAAACAATTTCAAGCTGCGGAAGCGTCAAGCTACACGTACGTTTTTAATTAAAGCCACAGAAAGTGTCCCTCGGCTCGTCAAGGATTAATCACCGAATAAATGCCGGAACCAGTCCGGTAGCTGTACCCTCTCCAAGAACCGTGCGAATACATAAATCGTCGCCGTAGCCCGCGAGCATCCCGATAGAATAAGAAATTAGGAGAGGCGCCTATCGTCGTATTTTTATGTAGCCGGTACGCAGACACCGAGACGCTACACGGGGTCGCTCGACCGCACTCCCAAGGGGAAACTTCGCAGCGCGACTTGCTCGACATCGAAATCCCGTGACGTATCTAATTGGAAACACTTTCTGGCGGGGGTAGAGGAGACGAGCAAGGAACGGCGTCGTTGAGAGGGGATAAGCCGAGAGTAGGACTGCAAGAGATCAGTCGGGGATTATGGGAGAGAAAGCGCTCTTCTCTTCCAAGGCCAAGTCGGCTTGTAATGAACGGCCCAGCCGAAGCAAGTGCTTTAATTATTTTATAAATTGCCGAATTTTTCGAGCTGCTCGGTTTTACGGAACAAGCCGCATTGCTTCTAGGAGCTACGCGCGCGCTAAACGGACTAGAGTTACATTCGAAAATTAGTCACACGAAAAGATAGGGAAGCGCGCCTTTTGCAAATTACGTGGCATTAAAATTTGTAACTTTCCTTTAGCTTGGCTAGCTGAATAATTTTCAGCGATCTGTCTCTCCTACGATTATTAATATTATTCATTACTTAATTATGCCTAGTTTTAGTGCTGATTTTGAGAAGCATTTCTCTGTGCAAACGCGTTTCACTAGTTTCGTTAAAATTAATAAAAAAAGTACATGCTTTTTTTTGCTCCGTTTTTGCAGGTCTACAGTTAAAGCTCGTAAAGTCTTAGAAAAAAAGAGTAAAAAATTTTTAAATTATATTACTTGTTTTGTAGAATTATTTATTGTACAGCTATTTTGTATTTAACTTACCTAATACGAAGTAAAGGGAAATAAAATTGACTTACGTGCGAATCAACGAACCTCGCGTGATATTTGGTAAATCAAATAAATAAAAGAGATCTACGTTATTATTATTAAATATATATTTAAATCGATTTATTAGTTTTATAGAAGTTTCAATTTAAAGAATTCAGTTAATGTTCTAACATTCTAAAAATTAAATGAAAAAAACTGGCATTTTTCCTTGACTATAAATGTATCGTGAAATTTTGATGTTAAATTTAAATCTATTAACTGATATTTCATCGAAATCATTATGTTCACGATCAACTCAATGAAAAGATTAAAATATATATTTTGTGGGTTCACATTGAATGTGCTAAAACAGTAGAGCATTTCGTCACCACCTGACATAGCAAAATAAATAAATGTCACGTACGTAAGTATACAAACATTTCCTCGTAAAATTGTTTATCAAATCTAATATTTGCTCGTTAAACATTCACAAGCAGTTTTCTATTTTTTATCGTTGAGATTCGAACAAAACTGTTCAGGTAAAAGTTAAAAGTGTTTTTAAAATGGTCGGTTCATTTACAATGCGGTATGCATTTAATAAATTTTTTTGCGTCGAAAACTTAAACTTGTTACATATTAGACCACAAAAAATAATTTAAAGAGAGAGAGAGAGAGAGAGAGGTCATTGGGCTGTGTAAATGTGTACAAATGTGGGCGCACGTGTACACCCAAGCATACACATTTACAGCGAATCCCCGGGGTTGAAATCTCCTGCTCGAGTGAATCTGGCGTAAATAATGTCGATTATCCCCCCGGCAATTGTTTTATCGACCGAACAAGCAAGGGATGGTTGCTTATATAAAGACAGCGGACGAAAACTCGAAGTTGAGAAGAACATAGAGAAAGACGGAGTCATCGGAGAAAAGAAGGAAGGGCTCATGGAAGCTCCCGTTTAGCCACCCCCTCAATGTAGCGACCAGCGGCCAAAACGAAGAAGATACCGCAGACGCGCACCATCTTATATACTGTACGTGCCTTTGTTCGACCATTTCCAACCGAGACCGTGGGCTGATCTCTTTTTATAGCTACGCAATATCCGGGACTGTAATTTCGACGGATTTTGAGCTTTTATTTAAGATTCGCAATTCTCCGGCGAACCAAATGCTGCTGATGTTGTCTGCGTTGAGAAAGAGGATGTATTTTAGTTGCAAAGCCGTTAACTTAGTACTAAACAAATATTTCAACTGCATTAATAAACGAATATTCCGAAATTCCGAAACTCGCTCGATTCGCTTAAATACATCGGAAGCGGGCGAACATTCATTATTTAGAATCGATGAATTGTGGATTTAAAAAATATTCATTGAAAACTTGTTTCCGATAAACAAGAAAATAAAAAAATAACTCTCTTGGATTGACGCGTTGGCGTTTTTAAGGAATAATATAATTGAAACTTACACGAACTAGTATCTTAATATTTTAAAAGCTAACCCAGAAAAATATAATGCATAAAAATAACTTTGACGCATCATCGGATGAATATTACACGAAGAATTGACTAAAAGTTCATGCATCCTGTAACGCTTTGCTTCAAATTATTTATTTACGGCTCCTGGATATTTGGAACGTTTACTCAAAAGGGTATATTAAACTGTTATTTAGTTTCGAAAAAACATCGCGTTGTCTTTCCCCCGTCAAATTTTTAATGGTAAATCTGCTCTCTCAGCGAAATCATCCATGAACATTTTTTACTCTGAAATAAAAAATTCACGTTTTAAATAGAATTGTTCAGTGCAATAAAGTTAATTTTTTAAGTTTCATATTTCTAGCGTGGCTTTTACAATTGAAATTCACAAGATCTATAAATTTGATAATTCTGTTAGCTCGGTAATATTTTTTTGTTTACTCATTTAATCGTCGAGGATTCTGCAGCGTAGAATCGATTCGAGCCCAGCAATTTCTAATATTGTTTGAAGGAGTCTCTCGCTGTTCCGCTAATAACTCATTAAATTTCGAGCAACATAAAACGGGGAGGCAGTGTGAGTGAAACTCGACGAGTTTCCCAACGATTTGAGCGTTCAATGATAAAATCCTGCAAGGCCGATTCGCAGATCCTTACCATCCGTAAAAGTCTGGACTCGTACTTTCACGGTATTTTAATAGCTTGCAAATTGCAGCTGCGCAACGTTACGGGAAAAAGGCCTGCATTTTGCAGACACTCGCAAAATAAAAAGAGCGCGCACAGAATTTATTTGTCCGTCGCGGCAGCCTTTGATTTCTGGCTAAGATTAATTCCTCAGTTTTTCCCGTATCGGCGTCGTTTCTTGTGACGCGCGATAATCGCGGGATCATCCGGTCTCGTTCAACCTCCGAGGGAATATTCTAGTGCGAATTACGTCCCGGCGGCATCTCCTCACCGTTTATTATGGCTGCGCACTTTCCGCCTCCGTAGTTGCGGAGTTTGAGCCTCGAGTCATTGCGGCGCTGGTAGATGTTGTCTCTCCCCCCCCCTCCTTGTCGAGAAAAAAACGTTGCGTAAAAGCCGTGATGGTGCGCAATTAAGGGAGGCTTTTAAACAGTTCTTCTATCGCGCTAAATACCTCATACCCTTAACGAACTAAAAAAGTTAATTTATTTTTGCAAAAATTTTCTCTTCTCGAGCATTGAGCGCCCGTAGAAAAGCCAAGTCCTTGTAAACGACTAAAGCTGAGCTACTGCTTTCGTCTTTTTTTATTTATTTAATATGTCTACGCTATGAATTATGTATTTTATAATTCGCACTGTACATACGAGTCTCATCATTCGCATTCGAATACGAAAGTGTTTTAAAAAAATCTTGATATTTTTGAATAAAATAAAATAGGTGTTGTAGAGCTAAGATTTATATTCCAAAGGATTAGGCATTACATAGAGGTATGCTAATAATAAAAAATGTTTTTTCGGCGCAAAACTTGAGGAGGATTATACTTTTAAAAATTGTTAAAGAATTTTTACGAATTTATTGACGTTATAGATTATTTATTCATAAAGTTAATAATAGTGATACAAAAAAGTTTGTCTCGAGTTTTAAAACGTTATAATGCGAACTACGAACACTTGCCTCTCTTAGCGTGGATTTTGCTTACTATTATTTATTAATTTTTAATAACTAAACTTTACGCGATTTTCTATTATATTTATAATAGATTAAACGAAAAGTTAACTTTAAAGAATTTTGAGGAAAACGAATTTTTTATTATTTCAACGTTACAAATGTTGTTTATTAAATTAAGTAAAGTTTAATTACTTTTGTGCATCGCTTTCTTACATCAAGCATAACCTTTTTTACCCTTCTTTAATTCAATTAAAATTTATTTAATATAAAATTTTTCTAGCGGTTAAAATAAACTTTTATATTTACAATTATTTTAAAAATAAATAATATTTTTAAATGTTTATGCATTACCTTAATTCTTTTCATTGTATAATTGATATTTTTAATTTGTAATTTAGGATAATTATCATCTGATTAAATTATGAGAGTACTAATAAATATAAATAATAAATGCATATTTTTTTGCTATATTTATTTAAATTATTTAAAAAATTTTAAACGATTAATCTATAAAGTAATGTCGGAATATGAATTCATTCAAAATTCTTTCGCTCAATCTCTCTCTCTCTCTCTCTCTCTTTTCCTTTCTAACTCTCTCGCTATCTCTCTGTCTATCTGCCTGTTTATCTATCTAGATATTTATTTATAGATATTAAACTTAAATCAAAAACAAATGCATTATGTTTACGTTGAAAAATGCTTTCCATAATATAATTTTTATTAATACTTTGTGTAATTTGTGTATAAATAATTATACTCATATGTGCCTAAAAAGTGAAAGTTTTATTTCTTTATTTTAATTGTGTCTTTTTTAGAAGATGTACTTTTTTAAAGAAGCACTATTACCGTGGCTTTCATGTTTTAATAAACAAAAATTTTAAATTCATTAGATTTATAGTTATTAAAATAGTAAGTGTCTATCGTAAGTGAAATCAGTTCCTGGAATTTTCTTGCAAGATGCATATTTTTTACGATAAGGAGAAATAATTTCATAGTTTAGTTACCTTGAAATGTGTAATATGATATTTAACTTTATAAAGGTTTCTCAATATTACGATATAATTCACATCTACAAGATTTGAGCGAAATATTATTACACGATACGTGCATTCAATAATAAAACATATGATAAATAGAGAATTTAACGATTGCCTTTGAATTTATAAAATTAGTTAAATATTTTGAATGATTTGTTAAAACTTCACAGGTAAAGAATAAGCATTACTTGGAAGAGACAAATGAGTTTCTCTAGCGGATACATTTCTTAAACCGCTTTTACTTTTCAGTCAGTAATATTATAATCTCATTGTATATGCTCTCTTCGACGTTTGTGGCATTCATTTAGATATTTTGGATTATCGCCGATGACTTACTGTGCATTTATGTGCTCCTGTTACTTTTATTGTTTTGTTCGGTTTTGCCAAACTGCGAAAGAAATATCCACCCAGATTTGTATCGGTCTGTCTATGAGCACTTAAAGACACTATCTATTTATGTCTTGTCACTTTGCAATAATAGTATTTTTTCTTTTTCTACCACATATATATTCTGGTGAAAATTATTTTTTATTTATTTTAAAAAAATTTATTGTTACCCATGACCGTTTATGGATGCGTCATTCCTCCGTATTGTATTTGTTGTTTAAAGAAATCCAAACTGATCATCAGCTGGAACTTTTAAAATGCTGCACAGTGCGCGTGTTTATAGTGTAATTCACATTATTTGATGTCTTTATAATAGCAGGTATATAAATGTATAGTTAGATATTAACCGGTTAATTCAATTATTTGTTGTAAAAGTTCGGTTATATCGTTTGTATTATTATTAGAATATGTAAGCGGTGTTGTGAATAGTAACCAAAAAAAGAAAGCAAGGTGTGAAATAATTCCTTCGACATGAAGTATTTTTTTTATTTTCTATAAAACGAGCTATCATAATTTTTTTGTAATAAATTATTGAGATTATGTATTAAATTTTAAAAAAATTATTAAAAAGAAAAAAGTAATTGAAAATAAAATGAGAAATTATGAAATGAGAATGCAATCGTTGAGAAATTAAACAAAATCAGGCTGTTGCAAAGGTTAATGACAATGAATGTAAAAATACCTTGACAATTCAATTTACAAAAACAAGAGAAGGATAAATGCAGTTGGTACACTGGTGTGAAGTCTTGGAAATTTCACTTAGGACCGATTAACAGCAATGAAGGTATTTGGTTTATGAATTAAGGTCCAAGTATGTCCATGAGTTTAAAGCAGAAATACTTTAGTTCCCTTGAATTTCTGACAGTTAAATCAAAGTAATTTTGAAATCACAAATGACAGGATTTTAGCCACAGTTGACATTGAGGATATTTCGTTCATTGAATAAGCGATTAAGTAAACAAAATTGTTTTTAGTATTATCAGTGAAACACAAACACTAATTTAAGCTTTTTTTGCTAAAAATAAAATCAAAATTAGTAATTGTTATACAAAATGAATATTAGTCGTATGTGAGACGGAAAGTTACTTTTAATTATGATAATTGTAATAATATTATGGGTAAATAAAACAATACAAAGTTCTGACATGATCAGTGGAGCGTGTAAGTGTTCGTTCACATTTTAAGTGATGAAAAGTATGTGAGAGAAAGGGACATTTTAATTTTTATCGCAAATGCAGTAGTTATTATAAGATAAGGTCATTTAAAAGGTAGAAGAAAAGGTTATCGTAAACTAACACAATTTAGCGAACACTGATGCTTTTTGCGGGGCTTGAAATATCTTCTACTTTTCGAGGAAGAATATATCAACTATGTATGTATATTTCAATTTAAAACTATATTACAGACATTCGTGTGCATGCAGATATAATTATATGTATTTAGAATACAATTAAAATAATAGTATTTGATACTTATATAACAAGATTATAAATTACGAATAAAGGTAAAATATAAATCTTAGATCTGGATGCCGATTCTGTATAAGAAGAAGATAACAGAAGCATCCAGGACCAAGCATTGCAGTTTACAAAAATTCTACTAATAAAGTCAATTCTATTTGACAATAAAAGATGCAAATGAGGAATTAAAATGAAATATGATTTTAGAAGCTCGTACTTAAAAATATTTAATTGTGTTACACACATAAGAATTTTAGTAGTTTTCGTATGAATGCTACGAAACTGTTAAGTGTTACTTCTGAATTAATTTCTATTATCAATAGTGCAGAGAATAAAATAAAGAACGATAAAAGCGAACACAACATTGCACAGCTATGTAAACTTATTATTAAGCGCCCGAGAATTTATCGTTCAAACATTGAAAATACAATAAATTGTGCGAGTTTGAGTTTGGAATCCTTCGATCTAGAAAATTGGTAAATCGTGAAAAAAATTTTCACATTAAAAAGTTCATTAAAAAGTTAATCAGCATTCATAATTTCAGTACCGTGTTAGAAAATCATATGCTGGTTTTAGTAAAATTGTCTGTTATATTTATTACTGTTAATTTACAGTTAATAATATCTTCATTAACAATTAAATTAAAATCATCGTGTCCACGAATATGAATGAACAATCTGTTTGGTCGAATAACATACAACTAAGAGGTTGTGCCAGCTGGTTGAAATATTTAACAATAATAAATGCGCAGTTAAATAATAATTTTAAGAATTCAAATGTGACAACAGATCTAACTATCTTGATGTTTGATTTTTTTGTTCAGAAATATTTTAAACAAAAACCACTAAAATTTAATTAAATTGCAAAATCGCGTTAAATAAATGGGTGTATCGACGATATCGCTATCAAAATAGTATTTTTTATTTGACGATTATTTCATATTAGTTGTAAAAATTGATGACCAAGTTATTTCCTGTCAGGTACTTTTAAAGAATATCCATTATACCGAGAAGGCAAATGGGTTTCTCCAGCGGACACATTTCTTGAAGTGGTTTCCAATGGTAATACTACTGTATTCTTATGATATTTAAACTTTTAGCCTTTTTCCGTGTACCTTTAAAGATTTTGGATTATCGCCGATGACTTGCTGTGCATTTATGTGCTCCTGATACTTTTATTGTTTTGTTAGGTTTTGCCAAACTGCGAAACATGTATCCATGCCCGTTTTGCAGTAATTTGGCTATGACCAATTATAGAAACGATAAATATCGAGTCGTTGGCGTATCAAACGCAACAGCTAGTTGTGGAGTTTTTTTAGTAAAAATGCAATTGGTACGTTTTTACACTAAGTCAAGACCTAGCCATGTATAATCCTTTGCGTTCTTATATCAATCATATGCGTGATTGATGTTGCACGAATTTCTGATTTTTAAAACGTGTATTTAAAAGTTTGGTGCATATAAGATTAAAGTGCAAACAGTGTACCTCATCTTTTCATTTCTTTGTATAAGTATAAAACACGACATTATAAGCAACTTTTATAAGTAACTGTGGCTAAGTTTTCTCCCTTGTGTATAAAAAAATATGAGCTTATAAATTAAAAGAAGAAAGTTGTACGAGTAGTGAATAATCGCCAGAAAGAAGAGCAAACTGAGAACATAGAAACGAGAGCTGAATGTCCTGGGAGTCAAATATTTTAATTATTTAAAGAAGGTTTCCTTTTTCCGCAAAAGGTCATATTTCTGTTAAGCCCCGAGTTGGAAGAACTCGTGCTAAGCAATTCTCCTCCGCGGTTCCTCGGACCTCGTTCGAATAAAGGGGAAATTAGCCCCGAGACGGCAAAGCGTCCTCGGGATTTCCAGTCGATTCCTTAATGAGCCAATCATCGTTACGAGAACGGGGTTCGCCTCCACGTCTCTTCCCATTCGTTCATCGGCTAGTCGGATCGCGTACAATGGCCAGGCAGAAGAGAGAGAGGGTGCGTAAAAAAGGAAGACTCCGGCGCAGATGGCTCACGTACGTGTACCTGTGCACGCGGATCCTAACCGGAGCGTCGAGGCGCGGCGCTAGTATCCGCCGCCTAACGACTAAATAAGTCTACCCCCAATTAAAAAACTAATTTCGATTAGATTCCAGGCGTGCGCTGTAAGTACACCGGAAGATGGCGAGGCGGCGCGTGGGGTGTGCGTCGGGGATCACGGCTGGAGGAGTGGGAGAAGCCACCCGCGCGCGAGTAGAGGGCGGACGAGTCTGGTTATCGACTTCCGCTCTGGGCCTTTTCTGCGTCTCACTTTTTCTCCGCAGGGTGTGGGTACCACCCCGGCACTTTCTTTCCCAGGGTTGCTCTGCTGTTATTCCGGAGGAGCTTCGGATATTTACTCGACTTTGCGGGCTGGTACGAGAAGATGCGCGCGCGTGTGCACGAGCCCGCGCATCTCTGTAAATGGAATGGGCATTCGTCGGCGAAGAGAGATTTATGCTTCAGATTTCAAAATTAGTCTATTTTACTCAACGGTCCTAAACCATAGATTGAAGGTAAATTAGAAGTCTTTAAAAGAAGATTAATTTTGCTTTGAAAACTGTCGGTACTACTTTGATGATTAAGAAATATTTCTCTGAGTTTTGCTATGTTAAATTATAAGGTGGAAATTCTAATACAAAAATTTATAATAATAGTTGGCGAATAGGGTTTAATTTACGTTATGAAGTCGAATAACATTAAATAATTTTTTAAATTTCAACGATTTTCATTTTTTCCCGAAAGTTTGATCGGTAAAAAAGCTCCGTCAGTTTTAGTTGTAAAATTTTTTATGCTTTGGAAGCTTTACCTTGATTAGCCATTGACTTACATTTTTAATATAATTAATTCAAGTGAATTCCACGAATGTAGTTATTGACGAAAAAAATTGATATCTAATCAATTACAAGTTGATAGAGTATTGGAAATTTTTTTAAATTCAAAATTCACTCCCTATTTTAGTAAAAATATGTAAAAACGATTAGATTAATAGAGATGGTAAAACAATTCCTTGCTTTATAATTTAAATATACCTTGGACTTTGAGAAATATTCTCAGAGGTATTTTTCAATAATTGTAAATGATTTATTAATTTATGAAAAATTAATTCTATGAAATCAGGAATCATTGAATAGAACTGTGAATAAAGTTGAAGTTAGTGCAGACGTAAGTATCAGACGCGTAAAAACATTCAAGACCGTCAAGATAACATCGTTGATTTTTGCTTATTTTATTTACAAGCGTATTCTATAGTATGTGTATGGACGACTATAAATAATTCGACGAAAATATATTAATGTGAAGTCGATGTAATGTCCCGTATCTAGTTCTAAATAAGCAAAAGTAAATAAAGTATAGAAATATTAATTAGTACGTGTGTGCGTATATATTTTATCGCCACACATATATTTTAATTACTTTCTTTTATTAATAAAAATAAAAGGATACTCAAATTTCTTATGTTTTTGATTAAGTCCATTTAATGAGCAATTATAAAGAGTTAAAAGAATTATGAAAATTCACTTTTTAATAAATATTTACAATACAAAGGTATAATTTTGTTATTTATTTTGATGAAAGCATACGTGAAAATGGGAAAAATGGATTCTGATGAATTGTCTTAAGAATTGAATAAGAGTTATTTTATTTGTATTTTAAAACCGTATTTTCTACACCTAAAATTTTTTAATTAGATATAACTAATTTCTCAGTATTCTTTAATAAAAATATATCCGTGAAATTGCTTTTTGTTATTGGCTATACAAATATACTTGTAGTGATATAATCTTTGGAAGTAAAACGAAGTTTAAGAATTCTCGTTATTATAGACTTGAAGCTCAGTGATGATTTTTTTAATTATGACCTTTGGTCTCCGTTGCAGCTTATTTTTATCACTATTATGAATTTATATAGAAAATAAATTTTAAATAAACTTTTTTTGATTAAAAACAGAAATAAACGGGAACATTTAAAATACTTTCTTATATTTTTACAATAAAAATTTTATGCTGGTGATCGGGAAAGTTCTCGAACGATTGAAGTTAATACGAGTTAAATTTTCAAAGGGAAAAATGTTCGAAACTAATAAATTCTTCACTCGATAAGAAACGCTGTAAAAGTTGGGAGTATAGGAAGGCATAAGATACCTTTTCAATGTAGATAGTGATTAATGACCAAACTGTAATTATCTATCGAATCGGCAATTTTAAAGTTTGCTGTAAGCTAAAGTCAATAATCTCGAATCTTGAAAACTAGCTGGCAACAAGTTCAATAGTAAAAATAAATTCGAGGTACGAGGTGGAAATAGTTTGCCGGCTCGCGGATGTGTGCAATAGTCGCAAGTGTAATAAGACTGTCGAACATGGAGGTGCTTTAAAGAATTTGCGCGACGGGCATTTATTAAGTCAACAAAAAAGTTCGCATAATTATAAAGTAAGACGTCCCGAAATAAATCAGCTCACCCACATACTAAATTACAGGCTCGTATGCTTGCGGGAAAAATATGAAATCCCGAGGAGCTAACAAACCCCCCCCCCGTCCCGTCCCGTGCGACATCGTCATAAAACGTGGCTCCCGATGATAAATGACGCGCAGGAGGAAGAGAGGTATCGCGGCTCTATCTAAAATCGAAAGCTTAATAAAACACAAGGACTTCTGCTACAGCGAACGCGCATGTATAGCTAGAAAATCGCAATAAAGACGTTAAGCCAGCGCGAACGAGGCATGATAAATTTCGCGAGGATGCCTCGTTGTTTTTCGGTCCCTGCTCAGCGAAATAAAAACAAGAGGCGGCCATGTCCGTCACCTCCCTCTTTAATTTTAAGGCGAGTCCTTTATCCTGCTGCGGGAGGACGACGAGGCGAGGTCGGCGGTGGGGGGCCTCTATTATGCCACCGCAAGGGTAATGCTGCTGCCGAGAAACCGGGAGTATTGGACTGCCTCGGCTTGTCTTTTGTGTTCTTGCGTAATTTCACTGCTTGACCGGCGCCTTTTTCGACCAACGGCGAACTGCATTAAGCGTCGTTTGATATTTGCCAAGAGTTTTCTTGTGATCGAGACGTGAACAACAAACTTCGGCGCGCAGTTTTTCTTCATGGATTTAAAACTCTTTTCTTCTGCTGACTCAATTATTTTGCGTTGATGCACCTAAATCACACAAAGATAATTATTGCTTTATACCATTAACAATAGTATAATAATAAAAGTGTTGACAACGATCGATGAATATAATTTAAAGCTTATAAATATGCGGAGGTTGTTAAAGCAATTTTAATGTTCGGTATCGCCTATTCCATATATACTTCTGCATACATACCTTTTTATAATTTTAACTGCGCAATTCAAATTATTTCCGAATATAATAATTTTATGATCAATAAAATTTTTATTGAGTTTATCTGCTTATATAAGATTCGTGTTTTCTCTCTTATTAATACATACATCCGAGCAAAAAGCTTTAAACAGAATTTTTCGAGGATGGGACAATAGTATAAATATCGCATTCGTAAACAACAATTTTTATTTTTCAATTCGCTTATTAGACGTGTTAAACGTTCAAATCTATATTGTATATAGATATAGCCCTGTAAGATTTTTCGGTTAGTTTTTTTTTTAGAAAATTGATACTCTCTTGCGTTGATTTTTATTTGTTTGTTGAAACAAATTGAGTCTTGCAGATGCATCCTAAATAATAGAAATTGCGAAGAAAAAAGAAAATATAATATTTTCAAAAATTCTCCTGCATATCATAATTCAATCTACGTAAGCATTAAGTCGTTATGATCTAATATTATTTTTTAATCATCACTTTTTACATAAAGACTATGAAAGCGTGCATTCGTATAAATAAATTTATTATTGACTACTAAATTTTCTGCAAAATGCTAACTTTGTAAGTAATTTAAAATAAAGTGTTCTTTTATTTTATTACATAACCTATATTCTAAACCGACGAGGATTTTTAAATGCACTTTCGTACCAACGATTTTAAGAAGTAGTATTTTATTTACAACTTCTGATATGAAAATCATAACTCTCTGCAATTTTCCGCAATATATTCTCTGTTTGCTTCACTTAATCATTTTACGACTATCAAATAACGCGGAGCGAAGAAAAATGTTGGTACCTCTAGTTGTTAAAAAAAGTTGTAAAAATGCAGACATTAAATTAGTTCTTAACGGTAATCAGTATTGTATAAAGTTATTGAACTTAATTTGTGAAATATTAATAATTAAAAGTCGTTGCAGCAGGGGTTAAGAGACCTCGGTTAATGTCTAATTCTTTTAGCAACGGAATTTCCACGCTACTTTTTCATTCCCTGATCTATAAAATCCTACCAATACAGATTACAATTCCACTGCCACTTATAACGAGATTAGCAATTACAAAGAAAAGATGAGTTGCGCGAGAGCCCGAACCCCGAGAAAAACCAAAGAGCTAAAGAGAAGGAGCACTGCGAATTATGCTTCCCTCGTACATTAATGATCGAGCAGATCGATAGATCCGCTAAGTGCGAGCCTCTGGCGCGCCGCCACTCGCAGCCGTTAAACGCGCACTCGAAATTCGAGGGAATTTCGGGCAGCGCCTCAGGGACTCACGGTGCGTTTCACACTTCGCGTCGGCTGGGCCGCGCCCACGCCCAGACAAATACACAAGGCGACATTAAAATAACAAATAGGGGCCGGTGCGCGAGCCGCGGGGAGCCCATCCTCCCGTGCGTGTACCCACGCGCGCCCACCTCCGAGGATGTGGGGTCCGCAAGGCGTGTGGGAAGGTGCGCGACTGGCCCGGCAGCGCCGCGGATTATATATGTCCCAATTAGCGAGGACACCTCCTCCCTCTGCCCCTTGCATTTTGGGCTGGTGATGTTCCGGTGGGTCGTATGTGTGGGCCGCGGCTGCGAGACAAATTGAATGCGAATAATTGGAGATGATGAATATTCTTCAATTGATTTTTTTTGCCAGGACCGAGCTCCAGACTACTTTTTTACCAAGGCGGGACGTGTTTTCGGCCGATTTTGTTTCGTTTGGTGTAAGTGGAATCTCGCAGCGCGAGCTCAGCTTCGTTCGTACGAGGAATTTCGTTTCATTCAAATTTTCTTCCCGAGGTTGCTTCGAGGGCGATTCGAGGCGAAGCCCCGATAGAGGAAAAGACCGCCGTCTCACCGAGAGTTTTAAAAGTTTATTTCGTGCGTTATTAGATTCACTGTGCGTTAATCTTGCGACTCGTGCAATCTACGGCTTTTTCAGTCATCGTATTTCGCAGTTATACATGCCTTATGTAAAATATTTCACGCAAACCTAAGAGTATTTAGCGTTTTACAAAGTGCGTTGATAATTATTCACTTTCTTTCGTGTCACAAATATTTTGTTAAATTCTACACACTAAAAAATAATAAATACAAATAAATTGTATTTTAATATAGTGTGGCATAAATTTTTTTCTTTTTTAAATGCCTTTATCATTGCTTGATTTATTATTTTACCAACTGTGAGATTCGCACAAAATTTTTGCATTTAATAAGCATCTAAAGGTAAATTAAATCAAATCTCTTCTATTTAATACATGTTATTTAAATTATTTAAAATATATATTTATAAATATTTAAAAATACCATATATTTTTACATCTGTACGAATATTTTTTTAAAACTATTTCACTGTTATCCTGATAAATAATTTTTTTCTGTTAAAGTATGTTTGATCGAATAGAGGGTGAAAAATTTGAATTACACACGTTGGATTATATGCATTGTGAAATGCGCTTAAGAAAAAAGATAAAAAAATCAATTTTAAATTGCATTTTTCAGATAATAAATTTTTCACATATATAATTCCATTGAGTTCGTATCGAAGTTTTTTATGTGACAACAGAGACGGTGAAGTAATGTTTGGTTTCAACCAATTGTAAAACAAACTTTTAACACATCTTTCTCAAACATTTTCTCTTCTTTATTTAACTTAGATAAATTTTTAAAACTCACGTAGAATAAAATATATAAAAATAAATTATTTCCAATTAAACTTATATTTTTATGGGTTCGCATATAAAGCAAAAATTTATAAAAGAACCCAGCGCGTAATATTTCCAAAAATATTAAACCAAAAATATTCCTAATTTTTTTCATCATATAATTATTATATATGCAGATAAATACTATTTTAAACATGTATAAGATATCAATAAAATTAGGTGACGAGGCACGCAGATTTGTTTGATATTTTTAGAATTACATGTAGACTGAAAATGGTCTTTATAAAAATTATTACACATTAACTTTGAAAATGATCTTCGATAATTTCAACTTTCGTCTATGAACCACGAGATAAAAACATTTTAACTATCATGATTTTTCATTTAATACAATTATACAAAAAGTCTGAATCTTTTGAGGTTTAATAATCTAATTAATAATTTTAATTAAAAAAAAAAAATAATATTCTACTAATCAAAAAATGTTTTATGACATCTTCTTATCTTTCAGTTTTTGTTAAAAACGAATATTGAGTTTAAAATTAAAAAATAATTGTTACAAAAATTTACTACCAATAATGTGTCTACATATATTATTTTATGTACTATAATACGTCCATTGATGATTGGCTTAATTATTTATAATATCAACATTTGATTAGGGGCAGAATATCCCATTTTTACGACACAAAGGCATAAAAAAACTATAAAAACATTGAAGCTCTTCAAAACATGAGAAAAATGTTTTCAAATGCGCATACATTGTAGGAAGATGTTACGCTTAAATTCGAAAGTGACAACAGAATTTACATTCGAGTTTTCAAAGTGATAACAGAATATCAATAATTCAAGAGAAGTTCAAACGACCTTTTACCGCATTGCCACGAAACTTCAGAAGTATATTAAAGCACATAATGAGCTCGATAGAAGAAAGAAGGGCAGTAGCTCTGTTGAGACTCAAAAATTATCTCTGAAAAAGTGAAGAACACAAGGAGTGTA
This sequence comes from Platyscapa corneri, assembly GCA_018907185.1. NCBI lineage: Eukaryota > Metazoa > Arthropoda > Insecta > Hymenoptera > Agaonidae > Platyscapa > Platyscapa corneri. Next base: position 3,446,513 of record JACCHW010000004.1, read on the forward strand.
ACACGGGAGAAAGTGGATATGAAGACGTGGAAAAATAAAGAGGGAAACCAGATACATACTTTACGCGGCTTCTGGTGTTATGTGACTATTAGAGCCCGAAGAGTCAAGAGTTCGTTGGCGCCACTCAAGAATTTCAAGCTGGATATACTCGTGTGTATGATGCATGGGAGAGAGAAATAATTAAAAAATGTTAAAATTGACTTCTCTAAAAGTATGTTGCATGTGAATGTATAAACACAGGAAATTGAGCTGGAAATTTTAAACCGAGGTTCAATTAACTCGAACCAGTCGCACAACACAGCTACACCAAACTCCCTGAATAAATAAGAAGCATAACCTACCTCGGACGAAGGAGTCGGCGTTGCATCTCTGAAATTTCAATATGATCTAAACTCTAACTGTTTCAAGCAGCCGTGCACGAAAAAGCGCAAGGAAACAGAATATCGCGAAAAAATCTGAACGAAATTAGTAAAATATCGCAGAAATCGAGAAATTGCGAAAAAAGTTGAGAAATGGAAAAACTCTAGAGCAGGTAATCCCGGCTAATAAATCAGTCGAGATCGTCGCGCAATTTTACGTTTTACATATTTCGAGTATCGCAATCCGCAGCTGCTGTTAAAAAATTGCAAAGGTTGAGAAAAAACGGCGAACGTCCTTAAAGCTTCTCAAAATAATATCGAGCGTTACAAGACCCGAGGAGGTTCCATCAAAATGCCCACCAGGAGTGAAGATTTTTCGAGAGAGATACGAAGACGAAGGAGAGAAGCTGCTACTAGAGGTGGTCGGGTGAAGACGCGAGCCTCTCCTCCCGACGGCCGATGTAAACGCGGAATAGGAGTTGCACCGAGACCGACGCTGGGCTTCCGAGCCGAGGTTACGTAAGAATGTTATCGCGCCCGAGCTACCGGGGGAGCGGCTTCATTGTTCGGCCGTCAAGGCATTTTACGCATTCCTCCAGGAGGTTACGGGCAGGCTTTCGGGATTTGACTTTAATGACTTGTTAGATCGCTCTCTGCGCCCCGGGCAATCGTAAGAATGTTTCGTGAATCTCCGATCAGTATGCTTATCTCCGGATCGTACGGAGCCAAAGAATTTGTGCCCGAAGTGTTATTTAGGCTCCCGACGATGATGCGAGTGTTTGCTTCGTTTGATATTTATAAATCTCTTTGTCAGCGTGAACGTACTTAACCTGAGATTATATCGTTTTCTATACGCGTATTCAAAACGGGGCACTCGCTGCCGCAGGAGCGTTACGGTGCGCGAGCTCTTGCCTCCTCTCCCCCGATGTGGCGTTATTGTTATTCTTATTTGGTACTGGCCTGGATTATCGGAATGGAATCGAGCGAGAAATCTGACGTTTCGGAAAGCTCGCGCAAAGTGTCGCTTCTACATAAACGCGTGTAAACATGCTCGTAATTGTTCCCTCGCCTTTTCACTCGGAAACGTTAATAAAGGAAAATTAACGACGCGGCCGAAATTAAGATCGCCTTCCTAAATTTCCGTAATTTTATTCGGCACCATAAATACCGCTTCGTTCTGTTATTGAATGGATATTGAAATATTAAGGAAGGCAACAAAATATTGTATAAGTATTGTATACTGATTTCGCGGAGCAATTTATGTCCTCGAATGCTGCTCGAGTACGTCATGCGCAATTGCAAGCGTTTTCCCCGCAGATACTTGACACTTATTACTGAAAGCCGCGGCAATTCGAAATTTTTATTTGATTTTTTATCGCTACGTCAATACGCCATTAAAATAAAAGCGAAACGAAGCGAAATCGAACGTTAAGTGATTGCAGGCATCGCGAGATATTTCAAATTCAGATCAGATACCTACATTATTATGAGTCGTAAAAAAAGCGCAGCACCTTGGCCAATACTTCGCCGAGTTCTTTTTTTACTATTCGACTCTCTCGCTCTTCCTTCTACTCTTTCTCTCCCCGGCGAAATAGGCACGGAGTGAAAGAAAAACTGCTGAGCCATAGCGTTCTCTCCACTTCCTTTCTCCACACTCCTAATATTTATTTATATCGATGCTCGTATAATCGAACCGAGTCGACAATGCGCCGTTCGCTTCTGGATCAGCATAATTTATAAATCCGCCTTTACGTGCTCGATGTAGCCCAGAGGATTATACAGTCGCACATTTTGCAATGTGTATAATACCGAGTGCGTTCGCGCACGCACACGCACGGAATCTGCTTGGACGGCTGCACTTGTTGTATCCAAGAAACTCGTACACAAGGCGAATCCGCCGATGGGATTTTTATTTGTCTTCCTCCTTCTCGTTATCGTTCTCTTTATTCATTTTCTCCCATTTTTCCTTTTTCCTCCTCTTTCTCTCTTTTTTCGCATTCGCTCGGAAGGGTGTCGGATAATGGAATTGTTTAAGTGGAAACGGGTTCTCGTCAATTTTTCACCCTAGAGGTGCTTACGAGTGGCAACGGCTACAGGCGAATTCCCGATTTAACGAGCATTCGACTGTTTTTTTAAGGTGTCGATGTTAAATAGTGAGCGCCAGAATGTAAATCCAGTGCTTAACGCGCCAACTCCTCTGATAGTTCCCAATGTAATTGCCGCGCGCTTTATACGCATCGGACGCTTGGTGCGAATGAGCTCCCGAAAACTGGTTGCTTTTGATATATACATTGTTTATGCCGCTGTTCTCTGTTCTCGCTTATTTCCATATGAACTTACAAAGAACGTCGTAAAGAATATAAATGCTTCTTTGAATTTGCCATAAAAGAATTTTGTGAATTTTTATCAAGCACATCTGCTTGCCCATACGAATCACGAAATAAAGACCTTTGTTGAATATTTGTTAATAACTCAAAAAGTTATGTTATAAGAATGTTGTCAAGGGGTCTATCGTGGCTTAGAATTATCGAAACGCGTAAACGAATGGTTTATTAAATTAAAAACATATAAGTTTCGACAGTTTAAAAATGGTGCTTACGGGTTGCGCGTTTACCTCAAATATGTGACTAAATGCTTCTTCGACCATTTATCTGTATTATGAAGTACAAAGTTAAAATAAGCATCATTTTCACTTAAAACTCAAGATAATACAAATAATCGTAATGGAATACAAAACAGATGAACTAACTTTTCATATCTAATACTTGTATTGGCTTTTCTAAGAAGATGAAAAATTCATTTATAATTTATTTTGAAAAATGTGTCGCGCGATGTATTACTTCCATTTACTTCGAGTTATAGGATTTTACTCCGCCAAGTTTGCACAAAAAAGTGTTGCAAACTTATATTATGTAAAAACAGAAGCGCATTTCTCAAGTGTTAAAATGAATTATTTTTTTTATTCGCATATTTATTAATGATACATGACTAGGTAACTTCTGTTAGTTTGTTTTTCTAGAAAAAATTGTTAGACACACAGACACAATCTTTTAGAGATAATTTAAATGGTTAATTTTATAGACTTCGAAGCGATGAATATAAAATAAGTTGTGTCATTCACAACAAAGTAATTTTTAGTTATCGTGTACAGTTGAAAAATTAGTTATACGTACATTAATTTCTAAGATATAATTGATTAAGCTTTATATAAATAGTCAAGCGAAATCTAATCAGTGTTCTTGTTATCGTTAAGTACACGAAGTCAAATTCGAAAATTTAACAGTAATATATAATTTAAGACTTTACACATTATTTATGAAAATTATGTACAATTACATAAATTTATTTCTAAATAATTAAATATTTAATTATAGATAAGTTTTACTATGTATCAATAAGCATTTGCACAGAATTATCTATTCGAAAAATTATAAAAACATTAATTAATCTAAATATTTTGAATAGTAAATTCAGATCTTTCATTTTTCGTATACTAAACTTCCTTCTAGAACATAATATAAAAAAATAATTTTCTTCGTCTAGATAATGTTTAAAACTACGAGTCAGTCTATTTTATCGATGCGTACATTATTGACAAGAGGCAAACATCGGGGTAGACACAGCAATAGAAAAAAAACGCATAATTTAGAACAGCAAGTGTGCGTGTGCGTGTGCGTGTGCGTGTGCGTGTGCGTGTGCGTGCGACAATAGTAAATCTTTTCACGCAATCGGTGTAATTCAATAAATGTTCCAAGCCGGTTCGGTTAGTGAAATAATGCCGATTTAGAATCTGGGAATGGGTAGCAAATGAATGGTATCGTACGTTCCTAATAAATTAGTCGGAACGAAAAACAAACTCATTGTCGTTGTTTCTGCTGTTTTATTCAAGCTTCCCCTCCAGTCCCTTCTCTTTATTTGTGCTCGCGGGAGGCTGCGGTCTACGAATATCGCATATCGCGAATTGAAATTCTCGCGCTCACGTGTATACAGGCGCCACAAATTCTTTGTCAACGAGCAGCAAAGGAGTCGAGCTCGCATAAATTACGGTCGCGCCACTCCGCACATATTGCGGACCTCGAATGTTAAGTAAGCTGGACGAGAGAATAAATTTTCCGTCGGGCTAACTCTCGAAAATTGTAACTGCCCTCCAAAAATTATTTTAATACCTTTTTTGTCTCTCAATGGCAATTGCACTTTAATTTATTTTAATGATCTATTTGGTCACGTCAGGGCATTAGTCTTCGCTAGTGTAGGTTCGAAAATTTATGTTGCTTATTTCTTGCGTTTAATCATCTGTTAATATTTCAACGAATTCCGAAAAACAGACTTATTTCTTTTTCTTAATGCACATAATTTTATAAAACCGCAAGACTTGCACAGTATCCAAACGAATAATTCATCAAATGCACGACTTTTATTCTATTCACATTCGGCAATATTTGCGTAAAGTTATTGTAGATTGAAAAAGATTGACTATACTTCAATTTTAAACTGATATTAAAATTTGTCTACAACTGTAAATCAAATATTGACTCAAGTTTTAAGGACTGACGATTATTAAAATGAATACTTCACCGTTTTCTAAAATAATAAAAACAAGCCGCGTTCTAATAATTGCGTTGTAATATGTGTGAAAAAGTTTTAATCGGCAAAATAAAGTAATAAAAGTGGCTTTAGAAAAAGCATAAAATCACCGTTACTCCACAATTTTCAATTAGAAAATAAAAATTACAATTTAGACCTCAACTTTTTTATAGTAAATAGTTTTTAATTTAATAAAATTTTTAACGATATTTTCCTCTTGAATTTTTCATTCATCGCGTATTCGTTAAAAGTGATGATAAGCTAAAATAATGAATAATACCTTGATACTAGAATGTAGTCGGATAAGCAATTAAAATGTTTGAACGAGGACAATCTAAGCGCACAATAAATACTGTTTGGGTAATTTTTGTAAAAATAATAAGTGTACACGCGTTTAAGGAAAAAGGTAAAAATGAGCCAAAGTTGACACTCGACGCACAAGATGCAGCAAAAGTCGAGTCTCGCCGTGATTAATACGACGGCAGTTTAGCTTCATTAGGGACTATTTCTCTTTGCTCTTTTTCATGTCGAATTCTGTCATAAACGATACAAGGAAAGAGGAACACATGCTACCAGTGTAGTGCACGCAGGGCTTGGAGAATTGAGAATTAAAACTGCGTCGCGAGCAAGCGACCGACACCGGAAGGGGCGAGTAAAAGTAATATGTCACCAGACACTCCAGCCGCACATGCGACCACCCGTGAATCGGCTTATGGAACTTCTACGACGATGATCCTTCCGATTTCAAGGCATCAATTATTGCTCAATCCTCCATTATTTACATAATAAAGTCGTTTACAAGGTAATCTTATGTTACCTTAAAGAAAAAAGGAAATGTTTTTACATCATTCCGCCGGTGCGGATGCGAGGATATGCCGCTCGAACGAAAATAATAGGCCTCGACTAATGAACAGATTGGATACACGCGATGTCACGGAGCTATCAACAAGAACGCAGGCTGACTGTCCCCAACCAGCCGGGCTGATTAATTTTACCTGCGACTATCTCGGAAGGAGTTCACCCGCGTGGAATGTGCCGATTAGCAGTGTACAGTCGCGGCGGTTCGAGGAGCAAATATTTTGATATCCCTTTTCCAGAGTGAAAACTTGGCAAGCATTTGTTGTCGGAACACAAAATATTTAACAAGAAGCAAAGAAAACGAGAGGAAGCGGCCGAGGCACCGCAACCAAAGCCGAAATACCCGTGGATATATTTGCGTCCTTAAGGCGGCTGCGCCCAGAGTTTCGCGAAGAAAAATGCGAGCACAAAATCTAGAACTTAAAACATTGAAATCAATTCACAAACAGGTTAATACTAGGACCGGGGGAGGGGGGACGAGTCTTACAGAAGTGCAACGCCGTGGAATACGAACCACATCTATTTTCGAAAAGCGCCAGCCGCCATTCCTCTTCTCTCAGTATTGTTCTGCCTCGCGAATCCGCGCGCGCGCGCATCCGAGCCTAAGCAAACAGCCGCCCGTCTTTTTTCTGGTTACCTCGCCAGCGCTGCTCGGAACGTGTAATTTAATCATCGGCGATCCCTCACTCTCCAATCCCTTTGTCCGACGCGACGAGCCGCTCTCTCATTCCCTTACGCACAGAAGAAAATAGTCCCTCTGTCTTTCTTTTCCAGGAGCCCGACGACAGGTTGCGCGGATCGCCTTTCCCTCTGATTTTTCATCGGGTGCGCGCGAATTTGCATTTGCGCATTTATACGACGCTCGAGAGAGAGAGAGAGAGAGAGAGCATTATTGTGGTACGTGCGTACAAGTTCGCGGCAGTAACCGATCTCGAACATTCCGCGTGGGTGGCCTACGAGTCTGCGCCATCTCTTTCCATAACCAATCTCTCTTTCTTTCCTTTTCCACCTCCACCCGATGCGGGCGACCGCTCACTTGGCTCTTTTCGTCTCTGTCTACTTCTGAGATGATGAATGGGCCGCTGCTATGTCGTTCCTTTTTCTCCTCTCTCCTCCTTCTTTCACACTGTTGCTGCTGCTGTTGCTGCTGCTGCTGCTGCTGCTGCTAATGCTGCTGCTCCCGCCACTGATGCTCCTCTTACGGTATATACGACATGTATGGTAACCTCCCAGTTTATTATTACATCTACCATCTTATACCACTACTTTTCTTCCTCTCTTCTCTCTTCCGCGTTCCTTGAGTACACGCTTTTTATAAGACTATGCTTGTTTTTCTTTCATTTCCCTAAGAGGAAAGAAAATACAGCCTTTTGAGTTCCCCGTCTCTATCTGTTGTCTTTTTCTCCCAGAAGATTTAGTGACGTTATACCTTTTTGCTTATTTTTTTAACTTTTTTTCGCATTTCTACATCTTTCACTCTCGGTCTCTTACTTAATTTGAATCTACTTATCTATATTTAAAAGTAAATGATTTAATCTCAACGTCCTATGATTAATGCCCGACTAACTATATTTTCCTTTCTTCTTTGTCTCGAAGCATTCATTTTTCTAAATACATAATATACAAATACCTTATACTAGTTTAATTTGCATGTGTAGCAAGGATTAAAAATATTTTATCGATATTATTTATTATAATTATTCGTTATAATTAATTATAATGAGAAGTATGCACAACTCATTGAATGTAACTGTAAAATATACTGTTGATCATTAATCATTTGTATATTTGCAAAATTAACTACTTGCCATCTTGATTTTTCTCTCGAAATATCACTTGCTGTTTTGCCAATAGCCGATGAGCGCATTATTAAATGCTGATTTTTTTTAATCGAATACAGTATTACTTTCTCCGTCAACAAATAAGTTTAGTTTTCATTGCTTTAACAAATGTAAATATTGAATTTATTTTGAACATAGGTACATAGTGTATGACATAAAAATACATACTTTATAGTAAACATTAAATTTTATAAAAACTAATAAATATTGCAACTATGACTTAATTTAATTTTTTACTATTTTGTGCTTGTATTACTGTGACAACTGGTACCATTTTTCCATACTTTTTTTTATTTTCTTATTTATAGACTATTTCAGTGCTGCTTCTATCTCCCCTATTTATTGAAGCGGATATTTAATCAGTATTAATTGAAATCACCAACTTTTCAATAATTTTATGAAAATGTTACAAGTAGCTTTTAAAAAGTAAGATTTTGTAATGTAAAACGAATGACTGAATGTGTTATAATTTTAACTAAAAGTCGAAACGAGATTTTTTGTAATATGTAAAGGTATTGTAATGATTTATTCTATCTGTTCGTTAAAATGTGAGAAAGCAGTGATCGTGTAAACGTTTTTTCCATCGCCATTCGTTAAATAGAAAATAGAAGGATCGGCTTTTATGCTTGAAAGAATTTTAAAAGTATAAATTCATTGCCCTAAAACGTGGACTGCTAAAGACCACAACAAATTTATTTGTCAATTTATATATTATTGCACAAGCATGAATAATTCAAAAAATTCAATTGCCAAAAAAATTAAATAGAATTTATAAATGTTATCGTGGATATATTTTATTTTATTATCGCCGTCATCTCTTGCACACATTTTTCTATAGTTTTTCGGTGCACATCGCTTCCTGCACCATAATTTTTTTACATTCAATTAGTTTTACAGGCTTCCTTGCCTGTTCACTCTGCGCTGTCTACATTCGTTTTCTCTCCTGGTCCTTAACTCTATCTCTCTCTCTCTCTCTCTTCCGTCGTACCTTATCTCTTCGTGCAAACGACAGACTGACACAACTCTCCTTCCTGCATGTCCATTCATCTCTTTCTCTTTCACTGCTCCTGCTCTTGGCGCGCGACAGATAATTCGCATCTTCTCTCTCTCTCTCTCTCTCTCTCTCTCTCTCTTGATTTCGCGTCGCTCGAGTGCATCACTGTTCGGCCGCCGTGGAGGAGCTACCCGCTGAGTCACACAGCTTTGCTCACGGCCGAGAATGCATGCGCACCTTCTGGTTACTCCTAACCTACTCCCAAACTTTCACCGCTGGTTCTCGGTTGATGATTTTTCGCTGCATTGGGGATCGCCGCGTGCGACGGGCCTAAAATGGGGCCGCTTTTTCAACGTCTGTTTGCGTCCATGGATTTTAATTTTCGGGGTGGATCTACGTTAAGAGTCAATATAAGCGACGACTCTGGCGAGACTGGACTCATTGATTTATTAGGTCTCGATGGGGAAAGAAAGATACACTTTGGCATTGTTTAGGGAATGTAGTGCTTACGTTTAATGCTGGCTCAACTGGTGCCATGATATTTATAAACGATAATCTTGGAACGTACCTTTGTTTCGTCAACTTATTATCGGTTTCTCGACACGAAAGTCCAATACCTGCCCCAACAATATCGTGTAGCAGTGAGAGGATTTCGATATCGACGAGCTTGTTAATTTTGAATCCTCGTCAGTTTAACGATGTGCAAGTTAAATGTACATCGAACAATGTCCTATTTTTTAATTTGCTTGTTTTAGAATTGATAAATATCTAAACTTGAGTTTTTGACGATCACATACTCGAATCAAACTTGATGTGGTTAATAAAATTATCTATTTTATTGAATACTACAATTGTCAATTCGCACATAAATTTAAGCATTCGCAAGTCAATCGGTGATTATTTGCTAAGTGAAATACAATGAATTTGTGCAGCTATACACAATGTCAAAATTGTATTTATGAAAATTCCATAAAAATAGCGAAAAGAAAGCAAAAACAGAATTTTGTATTTACAACGCACGCGAATAAAAGTTTTAAACTTTTTATCCAATTGTTAGAAAATGCCGTGGTTGCAATTTAAATAAATATAAAGATTTTCACAATTGGCTATTGATTAACAATAGAAAGAGAGAGAGAGAGAGAAGTGGGGAGAGAGATGCAGACAAAGAAAGAGAAAAATGGTTGACAGATAGAGAGCAGGGGAGGTTTTAACTTGTATCCTCGAAGAAATATGTAGTTAGATGCACGTTGAAGGAAAACTGTACAATAAGTAAATATTTTTTTAAAGTTAAAATGGCTTTTAAAGAAGACAACTAACAATTACGTCCCGTAGATCTAGTTAGTGCTATATCAATCTAAACAAGATAGAACTCGGACTCTATTCAATAAGAGAAAGCAAGGAATACGATACAGCATAGAAAGAGAAATGAATGCTGCGGTAGTCCAAACTGTAAATCTTTTTTTAAACTAGAAAAGAGAGATTTTCTGTTTTTGCGGATAACGAAGAGTTTCAGCGGTAGCCCTAGTTTTTCCGAGAGTTTCCAGTTTTTCCAAGTAACGGCTGTTGAAACAACTGCGGTGAATTTTGACATCTGATTTAGAGGTACTTTAACTTTTTGTCTCCGATCCTTTTCTTGAAAAATTTATGGATTTCGACTGCCACTTTCGTTAATGTTAGTAGAAATTTATAATGGTTTTAATGGATCTTTGAAAGGTGTTACGTGAAAATCTTTACTCTTACCTTTATACCGGTAGATGAGTTCAAAGAGGATTTTATAATCATCCTATATCAATCAAACGGTTAAGTGATGTTACAAACATTTCAATTGAACCACAGAAATATGAAAAGAAATGCAAGATTATTTTATTGAAAGTATACAAGCAAATGATTGGTAAAATTTTGTTTTCAAAGTACTTCTTATGCAGCTACAAATTTACTGCTAATAAATATTTTTAATTTCTCGTTTTACGATCGTCCTAATAAGTTTTTCAAAATATAATAAGAGGTCACTTAGAAAATGGAACCGTCGAAAATACCGAATGCACAAGTCCGTTAAAAATTGAGAACAAACAGTGAAAAATATCCTTAACAATATTTAGACGAGAATGAAAATTATCGTTGTACATTGTTTATTGATTAAAAAAAAAATTATGTAAAAAGTACTTAAAAAATATTATTTTACGAACGTGTGTACAGTTTTTTATTTACCTCTTAAAATTCATATTATCCTTAATATATTCTTTAAGACGGTCGTAGAAGATATTATTGAGAGATTCCTTCAGATTATTAAATACTTTCTCAAAAACGTTAGGTTTTATGTCGACGCTAGATACTTTCAAAACAAATAAGAATCAAGTAATAAAAGAAGAAATATTCTTTAAAGACATCGTATCAAATATCAACTTGTTTTTTAGGTGAAAGCATAAGAGCATAAAGTATTAAAAAGTAACCACGCTTATTCTTTAAATCTGTCTGCCGGTAGTAATTGAAAAATGCTGGCTCTCAAGTCTAATTAGCTTTTAATGCGGAGGCGAAGCGAAGGCTATTCGCTCGGAGCTCATTTTGTAAAGCAGGTGGGCCGAGATCCGAGTCCATTGTCGAGCGTGAATGTCCGAAAAGCTCGCAGGTCGCGCGTAAGACGCGAAAAATGGACGATCTCCGGTTAAAGTTCACCCTCTACATCTGTTCTCCGGACCGCGTACGGGCGCTCGCTCCTTCTTCTCCGGCGACCGCGATTTGACACAACATGAGGGCTATACCTGCAGCGAAGAAAGAGAGATGCGGGAAAGCAGCACCACTGCGCTCCTTCGTATATTTCATAAAAATCGAGCGACCCTTTATACGCTCGACTACCGGGGCACCCGGTGTGTCCAATAGAATTCCGCTGCTCCGCTGCCGAGCGGAAAAGAAAGCAGGGGTCCAGGCGGGAAATCCGCATGTGGTTGTCTCTTTTACCGCAGTGCGCGTGATGCTATCAAAAGAAGGAGAGAAAGTCATGTCGTCGTGTATTTTGACGTACCCTAAAGAAATTAGTATAATAAAGGGAGGCAAGTAGTGGGGAGCAGAGCAGCAGAGCCCCAAGTGCCTAAACACACGCTGTAAATCTCCCGAGGACCTCCGAGGGTTCTTAAACGTTACCTAAACTACCGGCTGACTCTCGCTCTACATATACGCGCATCGTTCTCCTTTTTCCCTTCTTTGCTCTATTTATCTCTCTTTCCTTCTCATAAATTCTTGATAAGGATGCTTTTTAACGGATATTATTGCCCTCGTTATTCGGTGGCTTTATTCATTTTCCACTGTTTGAGCTTACACCCACTACGTAAGGCTCGGGATTAATTCATAATGAGAAAATTAATTGCCTGTTTTAAGCAGCGTTGTAGCAGTGATAAATAGTAATAGCGAGGTATTCTATAGATTTTACCTCGAATCGCAACTGAGCGATAATGCAGCAGCAACCGTTCTCGACAACTTTTAAATAAATTTAAGAGTGCAGAAACGAGAAGAGCGAACCACCGTTCAACTATTTGTCAACTGAAAATACAAAAACCATGCTTGTGTAAATCATAAATTCAATACTTGCGGAAAAAATTGTTTTACTTATTTGCATGAAATACTAAGAGGTTGATGCAATCAATCGTCTCGGTATATCGAACGCGAAGAATTTTATTCCAGTTTTTCAAGTATTTTATTGCTTTGTTTATTTTTTCCGGTTTCAGTAAATATTCCTTTATTCGAAACAAGCTTCGATTGTCCTTTCGTATTTTCTTATTCGTTATAAGAACTAAATTTTGAGAAAAAATATAGAACACCCGTAAAATGTGTGTGTGTGTGTGTGTGTGTGTGGGTATATTTGGCATCCTCGCAGAAAAGTAACAATCGACGGTTACCCCGCTCGTTTCGAAATAATAACAATTCTGAGATTCTAAAGCGCCATCATTATAATGAATAAGTATTACAAATACAGAGGAAATGTTTTGTTCGATCAATAATGTTTTTAATGTACTTGCAGCCATACCTTTATTCGCTATTGAAATGCGTTTCGCTTACACTTTGTTAGTTTAAATAAGCGATACTGCGATTTAAAAATATTACTTTAACTTCCTTCGTGCTTTATCTGTTGGGTCGAAAAATGTATTTGTAACTTAAACAATATTTACTCGGAGACGTTGCAGAAAATTACACGAATACGGCTATTTTCTCGTGCTCACACATTCACGGTAGATAGCCGTCGTAAAAGTGTACGAGCTCTTCGTTCGTATTTAGTCAAATTCGACAACGGCCAAGAGATTCACCGCATATTTTTTATTTTGTCTTCGGCGGACGTGGCGATGACGTACCCACATATGTAGCTACTTGAAATCCTATGCTAGAATCTAAGCTTCATTTGTGCGTGTCGTTTATCGTACCTTTTATACGTTTTATCCTAGTTGTTATTTTTCTTTTGGAACGCTGATGCTTTTCCCGAGTGCGGGCGTTAAGTTTTGGATTCGTAAAGGAAGTGGGCAGCTTTTTAAGGAGTATTTATAAGTTGGTGGGAAAAGTGGAGTTACTACGAAGGTTATCGCGAGTGGATATACTTTGCCGCTGGTGCTTGGTTTTTGGGAATCTCGCGTCCGCTTGAATAACTCCGCGAATTACTTATTTTTACAAAAGTATTTCGACTGGCTCGAATGCGTACGTTTATTGTAAGTTAGTTGATCTACACATTTTAGTTGTCTTCCAGCCAACGCAAGTAAACAATTTATTGCGAACGGAAGAATTAATTTTGCCATTAAACTGTAATACGGCGAGGACTCTATGAGGTAGTCGCTGGTCTCCGACAATATTAGTTTGATTTCTACAGCGATTTAGATAATAAAAAATCAATTCGCTTTTACGAAACAAGCACATTAAATTCACGAAAACACGGAGGCAACAGTTCGGGGCCCTTTTTTACATCTTGTTTCCAATCAACGGAATTCCACGGGCTCTTTTATTTGACCCAGTAGATCAAAACTGAACACCCGTCGATAGGACACGACATTACCGAGATGCAATCGCCGAGGAGCCCCGCCCGGCCAACCAGTTTCCAAGAGCCTGGTGTATTTACAGCGCGATGATATCAACTTTACGACAGTCGATAATTTTTTGGTCGCCGCGTTATATAAGGCCCGCAATAAACCTACAAACACCATCCCATTGGTCGTTCGCAGCCGAGGATTCGCCCGAAATTTATAATCCGCAGCCACAGCCACCGCAACTGCCGAAAGCTCGGCGATGATCGTCAGGGAAATGAGAGGGCCCTCCGGTCTCTTGAGTCGCCGTGGCCCTCCGCTGAATTATGTACGCGACAGGGTCAGCGGGACGCGCGGGTCCCCACCCTTGTGCTGGAGTCCGCGGGGGGTGTACGGCACTGACCCAAAAGACAGAGGCTACCTGTCTTCCCGACGGCGAGACCGTAAAACGGATTATTCACGCTCCGAGTCCGCAGACTCGGCTGAAAGCGAATGCTGCTGCGTCCAAAATATTTGGGTTTCCACGGCAACAAAACGAGGACCGAGGATCACATGCTTACCGCCACTTTCGACTGGTTACTCGGTTAATCCAATTAACGTGGACGTCATTTCTGACACGCTAATCCACTTCTCGCTCTCTCAATGCACCAAATTCGAGGCTGCGGGTGCGAGTCCCGCCGCTGGAGTTTGACAAATGAACCTTTAAATTGGCCGTGAACAATAATCGAATCCCAGTTTTGGTTCGTGCCTGCGCCTCTGCGCGTAATGTGTTTAGCATATTGCCCAGAATCCTTGCCCAGCTTTCTGACAAATTCGGAGTCGACAAAAGCGAACAACGACATCCTGTTTCAAGCGCCACTCCGATGCAATTCCTTTAAAAAAGAAGGATTGCTTTTCATAGAATTGTCACAAAATCAAACTGCACCTCCACTCGTAATCAATCTTTCCGAAACAAAGGTCCTTAAACGAGGCTCGATATTTTGAGGGATCGTCGTTCGCTCGAACATTTTGGGCTTTACTGAATTCCAATTTCTCAAATACCGCAGAGGTATTCTGCTCGATCCATTGTACAAATTACGACTCGTTGAGCCTTTTCAGGTCGATAGTATTTTATTACGCATTAGTTGGGACAAAAGTCTAAGCATTATTGTTAACAGGCATTAGTTTATGCGGAGAGTTTACTTGTTTATTGATTTCGGTACTGTCTTATCACACAAATATCAGGATCCAGCCATAGTCTGCACAGTTGGGTAAAAACGATATTTTGTGCGTATGTAGTATGAGCTAAAGTACTTCCCAAACTAAACTAAGCTGCGCAGATATCAAAATTGAAATTTCCGCTATTCATTAATCACGATTATTAGTTAAATTTTATATTTTATAAAGCCATGAGTGTAAAATTGATGCCGAGCCAATATTTCATCACTGTACTTTCAACCGAGAATTTCCAATAGCATCGATGCGATGATAAATTTTACTTCAACAACGTCGCATCAACCAACCGATAAACCATTATAAATAAAGAGTTATATAAACTTTTTAAATGGCGAACGGGAATTTCTATGGAATTTTTTAAAACATATATTTACATTAGATGATCGAAGCATTGTTACGTCATTGCGAATGCATAACAGGAATGGTAATAATGCCGTTTTCGTTGCTTTAACGCTTTCTTTTTTAATTATATTGAATAACTCAAAAATGTACATACTATAAAGAAGTTAATAATTTATTGCGTCTTTGCGAGCGTAAATCGCTAAATACTATAAAAGTCAAAAGTTTCATAGATGCCAGCTGAGAAGATTTCGAAAAGGGTATTCTCGAATGGCAGAACAAAACGTCCTTTATTGCGGATTGAAAAATGCACTGTTGCATTCGTCCGATGAAAAGATTCCGCAAAAGAAGAATTCCTTTTTTAATATTCAGACAACGGATTCGGAACATCGCTATAGCAAAGATGAAAAAAGGAACGGCATTTTTTATTGGTTTAGTCGTTGGTTCTTCTCCGTGATTCTTGTGGAGTGAGTATTTGTGCGAACGCGGACTAATCCGTGCCATTAAATTCAACGAAGGGTGGCGGCAAAATGGTAAAGCTCGTTGAAGTGTCGAAGCTTATCCATCAACCATATCCGAGACCCGTAACCATTAGCGCGCCCAGAGAACCGATGAGTTCAGCTTCTCGGACGCTCAACCTTTCGTGTTACCACAAAACTTATGCGCAAATTTTAGCTCTTAGTTTTTTCGTACGAAAATGAAAAATCTCCCCGTGACTTGAAAATAATTACAATTTCGAGCGTGAACTTGGCTTAATCTTGCACTCGAAATTCCCGCTTAATTTTCTTTCGTTTCCACCTCTCGCGTTAGTATTCCTAACGCCCTTTTCTCTGACATCTTTCTCCGCTCATCCTCGCTCTCCGCCCCGGAGAAGTTTATTTTTCGTTCTCTGTATGACACCTCTTCGGAAGCCCCGGACGCTCTCCCTAACACCAGTACTGCCGGGGAGGCAGCTTTTGTTTTGCTCCTTTTCCTTCCTTTTCTCTCGGTAGGCGAGCCCTTCATTCCTCTCTGTTCTCCCCTCTGTCTTCTTCGCTCTGTCCTTTTCGAGCTTCCGCGCGGAGTTATAGCGGTAGCGACGGGCTTGTACGCGTACATTGCCAGCCACGAGTGGCCGATCGATCTCTTTCGCCGCGGCTCATACACAAGCGAGACGGTGCGCGTTCCACACCTCTCCTCACTCGCGCACGCCGTCTCGCTCTCTCGCTCGTCGCGACGACGTGCCGGCGACGCGCGGACGTCGACTCACGCACACCAGGGCTTGGGCCGCGCGACTCGATAAGCCGGCAGCAGCGTCGGCCGGCCCTCCGGCGCCCCTGCGCGAATGGCCTCGTCTCGGCGAGCACGTGCCCCCAATCGGTAGGAGGCGACCGAGTCCCGCCCCTCGTCGACGCGCCGGGAGCCGAGCCACGCCCATCGACGCGCGGCACTCGTTCGACGGAGGCGTGGTCACGGGTGGCCGGGGCTGCGCGCGCACCTCCTTATCGCAGCCGTGCCCCCGACGCCAGCGAGACCGAGAGAGAGCGCGAGCCCGCCGGAGTGGGGGGAGGCCGATCGTGGGAGGATGAGGAGTAGGAGGCCAGTGGAGTTCGGGAAGTCGGGCAGCGCAGACGCGTTGTGTGTTGCTGCTGGTTTGCAGCCCTATATATCGCGGCGCTCAGCGACGTCCGGTGCGCACCTTCCTTCCTTCTTACACTGGTTCGCAGGCAGCGCGCGACGCACACTCCATTTTTGCCATTTGCCATCTCCGAGAGCCAGTCGCGTCGCACAGCAGTAGCTGCTCTCGCCCGGTTGCGTAAAGGGTCACCGCAAGGGATCATACATGCGATTGCGACTCGAGTGTTGTCGAGTGCGCGGGTGTGGAGCTTCCGCGAGCAGCCGCTGAAGGCATCGAGCGCCAGGTAGAGTCCGGGTCCTCGCCGTTGTCCATCGCCGTGTCTACTCAATCGCCTTGGAATGCCGACGAAAGGGGAGCGCAGTAACAAGGTGACGGATTTCAGCATCGCGGCCATCATGGCGCCCAAGGGTCCGTCCTTCGAGCAGTACCACCTGCAGGGCCTGGCCGCGGCCGCCGGCAATGCGTCGGCCAACATCGCTCTGGAATGCGGTAACAGAGTTGCTTTCGTTGCGAGCAGTCCGACGCTCGACCATCGTAAGTTTCATTTACACATACGCGCGAGTCTATCCGCTTTTTGTCCATTTCTTCAACACCCCGCGACTGTCAGCCGACCTTCGGACCTTACGCACGAGCACTGCTCCAACAGCCACGCACTATTGCTGCAATTGTAATTGTAATTGTGGCTTGCTCCGTAATGGGTCCGTGTCGTTGTACACCTGCGCCGATAACATAGCGATTAATATTTAAAAATTAAGGAGATACTTGAAAAGTTTCGTTTGTCAGATTTGAAATTCGATCCATAACTCGCTTGACATATCTATTACAACAACAACAACAACAACAACAACAACAACAACAATAATAATAATTATTATTATTATTATTTTTATTATTATTATTATTGTCATCAAACGTACAACCAGTTTTCCTTATTGCATAATTTTCTTTTAAAGCCGTCGAACAAAAAAAAGTTTGAATAAATGTCATAAGAGACGGTACGCGCGTGTTTCCGCGAATAAATTGTTCTATAATATTCTTTAAAACTTTCAGTCAACCTTTAATTGATTTTTCTTCCGATTTCAATTATAGATGATTTTTTCAAATAATAACTAGAAAATACATTAAGTGCAATGGAAGTAAATGTCAACAATAAACAGAATCTTAAAATCATAATTTTTTAATTGACAGATTTAAAACTTCATAAAGCAGGGTATTAATATAATTGTTATAACTTTGCATGTGTTTTACACTTTATTACTGCTTTAGTAACTCTCTTTAATACGAACTTGACTGTCACCATTTTAGCTAATAAACTGACGATAAATTGTAATTGTTAATTCGAAGTGTAATCGTATTGAATTGTAGAGAATAAAATGAATTTACATTTACTTTCTATTATTTTATCATTGTGTCTTGTTACAAGATTTCGAAAACATCACAGTATTGACTACTTTATCCGTCTAATGTACGGACTACGCGCATATGTAAACATTACACATTAAATATATTAATATAGAATTGCAGAAGTTTATTTTTAAATTCTATTTAATTTCAGAAACAATTAATAATTCCAACGTTTGTATTATATCAAAATTAGTAATTGAAATAGCGTTTAAAAAAAATGGTATTTGTAAATTGCTGATAACTTGTGTGTTCCCATGTTTAGTATTACAAAATTAATGAATAAATACCGATGATGTAGGAAGATCAATCATGACGAGCAAGTAGCCGTCGGCTTGAAGCTAATTGTGACTCAGTGACCGGTACAATGAAAACGTGCGCATTACTAGATATTGAAATCGTCATGTGTCTTTTTCACGAAATTCATTTTCCATAAACTTTAAGGATGCATTAAAAATCGAATTATTGTGAAAAATTTGATTGATTAGTGACTCTGTACGTATGACATTTGTATTGTTATAATTGGAATAATTTTAATGTAAATAGCATTAAATTTCCCAAAAAAAAGTCACTGCACACATAAAAATCTAAACGAATTCTTTATTAAAGTCTTATAAAAGATTTGTTTTAATAAGTTGGTAGGAAAAGTTCGTTTCGCGAATTGGGAACGAAATAGCTGTGTAAAGCTATACTTGTTATCTCTTTGCACAGCCGCGTTTGGCGAGCTTTGCTTCTCCGAGCCACTTTGTCGCAGCATTTATTTATGCAGTTTGGCGTGCGGCGGGGAACAATTATAATTGTTCGTTAAAAGTGAATAAACCAAAACAAACGAGCGTCGATGCTCTGTGAAAATACGGGCATAAATTATGGGTTCGACTGTCTCATTAAGAGGACTATTTGGAGTGAAAAATGAAGAAGAAAAGAAGGGCACGGACAGACTCTGTGTTTAATGGCCTCGCAGACCGGAAATAAGATCATTTCCGTGTGAAAAACACTGGAGGCAGGAGAAAATAAGGAGCGCACAACGGGAAAAACGAAAAGAATTTAACGGTCTATTAAGCGCCCGTCTGGTCCACCTCGCCCTTTTTATCGCGCGCTCTTAAGCTTGAAAAAGCGCCCGCAAGACTGTTTATCCGGAAAAGCGCTTCGCCCTCGGAGGAGGAAAGTCGTAGAAGGGCAAGCGGCTGGCGGCGGCTCTTGGGCAAATCGGCGTTAACGGGGGCGATAAACGAGCGCCCGTCCACGGTAACGCCTCCACTCCTCGAGAATCCGCGGGCGCGACTGCCGTCCTCAGCCAATGGTCTCGGGCAAGCCCGCTTTTCCCAGTGCCATTGTCTCTAGCCGATGAAGCCATTAACGTGCGCCGCCCGTGCGCTTTCCACCGCACTAGGTAGATCGTAAATTCGCGAGGCTGCTGCTCGAGACTCCTGCAGCGGCCATTAGCTCTATAATAGAGGCTGCGTGGACGATTGGCTTTCGTCGCTTTTGCATAATTCCGTTTGCGCGCAGGAATAGCCGCGCGTCCTATCGCCGGGATTTCTTGCATCGGTGCCGAGCGATTACGCGCGAGTGGCTAATTCCGCGCTTTAACTGCATTCCCTCGCGGAATTAAGGCGACTTCAATGCAAACACGATTTTTACTATTTAATAGGCTCACTCGTAAAATCAGTCGCTTTACAATTTTACCAGTTAGAAGCGCCAACTGGCTCCGTCTAAGGACACCGAGCGGACCAGCAGTTTCATTCCGACGCGAGCTCAATCGCTTGGGTCGATCGGGGGAACATTATTATCTAGCGACGATAGGAATAACGAAAGAAGCGGTTGCCGGCGCGCAACTCGCACAACTAACTCACCACTAATTGCCTTGGCCCGAGTCGTCCTTAAAGTCCCGAGGATTGCTGGTGCCCGAGTGGAATATTAAAAAATCCCCTCATAAATAGTTGCCGTATTGGCGATCGACAAGGTCGCAGCAGCAGTTCGAGCGCGGGGACGACGATCGGTCTGGAGGACGCGGATCCGACGCGACGATAAAAAGCCGCGCATCCGGGCCGACGCGACGACTGCGGCGACGCGACGACGGCGGCGACGACGGGGTGGTCCCTCGTTCGCAGCACGCTCCCGTTTCCGACTCGATAAGAAATACGACCTGCGAGCGCGAGAGCGGCTCCTGCGAGGACGCGCGACCACCCAGAACATCCTGTCACCAGCCGCGAGGCTCGTCGGCGGCAGGACCGGGCCCCGCAATTTGTTACCCACGAGCTTTGGGGCTCCCTCGGCTCCGGCTTGCCTTTTTCCCTCCTCTTCTTCATTGCGTCTTCCTACTTTTTAGGCTTACGAGAGAAAGAAAGGTCGTAGCTTCGGATGGGAGACGCGAGTAAAACGAAGGTCCTCGAATATTTTGACAGTTCGTTGAAAAAAAGTTATCCGACTCACTCGCCCAGTCTTGTTCCATGCCTTTTTTCCTTCTCGGTAAATGCATTTTGGTTGCGAGTGTTTTGACGTCGCTTAAAGATCCTTGTCGCTTGCAAGATGTACATATTTGTACACAAACTCTTGAACGTCGCTTAAAGGCTTCGCAACTTCGTCTTGTATTGTCTCAGCCTTTTCTCTGAGAAATATTTTAACCGCCTCCAGATTGCGCATGAAAACTCTTGCAGCTTGTATTACTTTTGAACAATGACATTTTTACCTTCTCGTATTTATTGGGTATTTTGTTTATAAAATTACCAATGCTTTTACATAATTTCTGTTCGAACGTTTATTAAAATACATTTTAACAAAAATTATGCATCGGACAAAAGTGAATCAGCTTCGTTGAGACTGGATAGATTCCAATCGAAAATAGCCAAATCTTTAAATGAAACAACTGCGTAGAAAGTTTAACGCCAGAAAACTTTTGAAGGGTGCGTGAAAATGCCAATTCCATTTTTATTTTTCCAGATTTTTCACAATGTCTTATTGAGATCTTCGAAGTTGTACAGAATTTGAAAAAATAAGATTTTTCGAGAATCTGTTATTTTATCTGTTTATTTTATCAGCGTGAAAAAAGTTACGTGGGTTAATTGATTAATCGATTTGAATCGAGTAACTTTTCGCAGACGCATGATAATATCAGAGATCAAAAATCGCTTTCTGTTTTTTGTATTTAGCTGCGACCATGCGCGTGTGGTTCTGCCAGTTTAAACTCTTTGTCCGTAGATCGCACGCACGCGGTCCTCAGCCCTGTAAATCAGACAATTGAAATATATTCTGGATGTAAATGATCTACTCTCATAAAAATTCGTGATTAAAATTCTGTACTAGTTTTGCCGGTGCATGTTCTGAAAAAAGGTTTCTAAGTGCTTAACTATGAACGCATCTGCACTTTTTACTACTAAAAACGTCGGCAAGAGGATGCACGCACTCGTGTCCGAACTGCAATTTCAATTTTAAGTAATTTTTCCGTGCGCGGTCACAGCAGATTAGCGGTATTAACTGCAGCGGAGGTAATCGTCGCCTGATTTTCTCCTTCCTCTTCTTCTTCTTCTTCTTCTTCTACTGATCCAGGCTGCGCCAGAGGATGAACGTGTGCATTACATGTGCCGCGACACGCGAGGCTCCAACAAAGTTAGTAGTCACGCAGGATCGGCATCTGTCGATGTTCGATTCTCTTTTAACTTTTGCCGGACGATGCGCTCGTACACGCATGAGAATTTCTGAAAAGGCTTATTTCGAGGTTCGGAAACCGGCGGTTGTCCGTATAAGTAGTTCGGATTTATATTTAGTGCCTCTTTCGCTTATATGAGTCATTAGTAATCCGAGCCCAATTGTCTAGTCGATCGTTAAATGATTCACGCTATTAATATCGACGCAATTATCACTGTAACTTTGTACACTCCTGTTCCCAGTCCATTGATTCGTTATAATAATTATTCGGATGTCCGTTTTTATGCCTCCAGCAGTAAAGAGTAAAGCGCTTATTAGTTGCCTCGCGTTTCCAATGATTAAAAGTTTACGGAAATAAAATTCAATTGCTTGGAAGTTTTGGAGTCCTTACGATTAAGCTAGACATTTAAGAGTCTCATAATATCAGTTTTTGCAGGGAACTTATAACTGCCAGGCTTTCTTGGACCTTCTTATAAATACACTCCCTAATAAATTCTAAATGCCCAGTGATGACCTCATCGGTAATCAGAAAACTAAAGGCAAATAATAAAAGTTTGATAGTCCTCTAAAAGGCCGGACTTTTATTAACGAAACAAAGACACGCGCAATGAATTAATTTCGAGAAAAGTCTATAATTAAATTATTTTTGCCAAAAATTCAATAGTCATAACGGGGATATCAGGGTTAGGTCTTCGAGCGCGTGCCTGCGATCGTGCAAGCAGCCAACTTCCGGCACGTCGATCGACCCCAGGCACGTTCCGGCTACTCGTGGGCGAATTCGTGCCGAGTTTTCGATTCGAGCCCCTGCGCTCTGCCTGTTATTGCGATTTTTCCTTTATCGAGCGGCGGGAGGGTGTGTGTGGGGGAGATTTAATAGTAAGACGATTGCTAGTCGCGCGACTCTATTTTCGGAGCCGAGCGATTGAGACGTTTCGCGTCGTATCGCGAGAATTAGCGCGATCGAATCGGCTTGTGATTTCCCCTGCACACGGCCGCATATTTTTGCTCGGCATTTTATCGCGAGAAAATGGTCCGTAAATAGTTTACCGATTGCTTACTGTTCTTTCGTTATAACGTGGCTCTCTCACCGAATTGCGTTTATGTATTAAAATATCGATCCCGGATGTTCGATCGGAGCATAGAAAGGGTACTTCGGACTCTTATTTCCTTTGGAGAAAAGAAATTATTCAGATAATAGCCTTCGTTGAATTACTAATGGGATCGACTAGTGTTAATAGAATATTTAAAAAGGCTCCATGTTTTGGAGAAGTTAATAAAATTCTCAAGTATTCGAGGCAAATGGACCAGCTGCTTTTATATTTCATATGCTAATAGCAATTCATTTTTCGGTAAATCTCTGCAGGTTCCTACTTGTTGCTCAACCAATTTCATTGCTTAATATTATTTATTCGTGAATTTTTTTTACGAAATTTAACTGGACTTAGGAATGGAAATTAGTTAACTTTATTCTGATAAATTATATTTTTAAATAGAAACACAATTATTGATTAAAATTATTAAGACTTCCGGCATTAAAAGTAATTGTTCGAATTAACTTACAACTTATTACTGTAAAATAACATATTAAGGATCCATCTTGGTGATCATTCTTGGAATGAACAATAGAAAGTTAAGACTCGTTCGCAATGTTATTCAAAATTATTTTTCGATTATACAGTCCATATATTTTATAATCAGATCGTAGAAGTGAATAAAGTAATTTTGATAATAATAAAGAAATTTCGATAATTTAATAATAAAGAATCAGTTGCTAAGATATCTTGAAATAATTTGGTTTTTTCAAAATTATAAAATCAATCTCAATTCAATGTTAGTGCCTGTAACAGCCTGTAATAATCGTAAAAACCCATTCCCTTTATGGACTTTAATTAATATCAAGATGAAAATGATAATAATTAATCGTTAAAAGATCCATCTAAATCTGAAGTAAGAGAGTATTAAGCTATTTTATTTAACTCTGCGGAAGGAAGTTCCGAGCACGTGCCGATTTTTTTATTTAATACGGCTTGTCGATTTCTCGCGAGCACTTTGACAAATATTTTCTGTTAATCGCGCCGCGAAATGAAAAAAATTGCAGGCGCTCGATTAGGGAACGGCGCGAACGATCAATATAGTATACACAATTTAAGTAAAAAATATTAAAATTTCTTTCATTTTACATTTGCAATACTTGCGTGATAAATAATATACATTATATTGACACCGATTGTTTCTAATTTAAAAAAATGTAGAAGTGAAATTAAATCTTAGCATGCTAATTATAAACTCTAACAATTTATTATGGCGTTCGTCCAATTTACTAGAAGACGACCAATGGCGTTTAATCCATCTTTTAACCATCATAAATAGCATTTTAAATGATAAATACCTTTAGAAATTGATCAGTTGAGTATAAAATTTTTCTGAACGACTAAGTAGACCAATTTCGCTACTTATAATCTATGTTTATGTGTTTTATACGATCTTCCTACCGTAGCTCTACAATAACACTACTTTCGAGTTTAAAATCATTACAACCGCGACATTCCACCTACTCGCGCAGATCAATCGTAGTTTTTCTTCGCGCATATGACTTGCGCATCTTAACCTCTTCACCGCTTCAAACAACCCGGTTATTAATACGAAGGATTAATCGCCGTGTGTGCATAATACGCTGATAGCGATTTTCTTCAAGGAAAATGATTGCGACAAGGCCTCGCGCGCCCGCAAGGAGTTACAAATCGCTACAATATCCCGTTTAACGAATCCGGAGCTGCAGTCGAACGGCGGATCACTGCTCAGCTTATGAGTTACGTGCATCGACGCTCTATGTAGTTGTAATCGACTGCGGTGTGCAAGTATACGAAAGGCCCCGATAGACACGGACATAAAAAGGTCCCATAGAGGCTTGCCGAGGAGAATAGAACGTGTGACTATAGTTTATTCGAAAATGATGGCGAAATCAATCATTGCGCAAAATGTGGCTTCGGCTACATTAACTCAAATTCGTATCCGAGGAATGGGCCTTTTAATGTACTTTCATAAATATATTTATGTGGTGGTGCGATCGAGTACACGGGAATCTTGCATAGATTCAGAAAAAATTGTGCTCGTTGTTCCAGAAACAGTTTTATCAATACAATTTGCTTTTTCCCTTTTTCGTTGCCTCGGCATAATAACCAACATAAATTATGAATTTATTAATTCGTGGACTTTCCGGAGCAGACATTAGTTTACGTTACTCTTATACGAAGGCGCATTTTCCCACTCGCAGTTGCCTCGGTTATGTTAAAATTATAATATTACCGTTGTATCAGAACTGCTGATTCGCGCGAATTAATTGACGGCGCGTGCAAAATTGTAAGAGCATCTAATAAACATTGGTCTTTGGCGAATGCATAATCTATAAGGTCAGCTTTAGGTGTTTCGAGACCGTGTTTTCGATGTTAATGCTAAAGAGAACAACAGCCAGAACGTTGGCTAAGTACCAATGCTTGTTCAAACTAATTCCCTCAATTGAATATCGCAGCGACTACTTAATTTATTCGCGCTCGGCTTGGCTTCCCTCTTCTCGCGTCCTCCACCTCCTCCTCTTGAACGAGAGAGTAGCAAAGCGCGTCTCGCGCCCGAATCTAAATTTATGAATCGCTCGCTCGCGCTTCCGGCCCGAGGCGAAACGCCGAGCCCCGCACACAATCGCGAGCAGGTACATTAACACCGGCGCGTTAATACACGCTACCGCATAATCCTCCGATAATTCCAGCGCTGTGTCTCTCGGGGCTCAATACGGCCGCGCTGCTTCTTCGCAAACAGGTTTCGCGCGCTCCGTCAATTAATATCAACTAGCCGATCCGGTGCCTCCCTTTCTTCGTATCCTCAAAACGAGAGGATAGCGCTGCTGCCCCGCCGCGGCTCTGCCCATGAGCTTTTTATTTTGAAGTTTCTGTTAGCGACGATTTTTCTTGACTCGGTTTCAACTCCGTACCTCGCTCTGCGCGCTACATCGGCGTAATATCTCGAACTTGCATCTGTGTAGGAGAGTGAGTATCGTGTTACGCGAGAGCCGAGGTGTCGAGAGATAAATCGCCGTCAATCGATAACTCAATGGACTGAGAAAAATAACTTTATTTGCCTGCAATCGAATACGGTAAATGATGCAGCAGGAGGGGGTGGGGGAGAAAGGGACCTGCCACATGCCTAAACGAAGGCTTGGATACGACGGGATGTTTGCATAACCTTCGATTGAATTTACTAGTTTTCTCGTATCTGTCGCATTTTATCTACGTTTCAGTATATGTTACTTATATTTTATAGTCATTTTAGGAATCAATAATGCCGGATGATTTTAATGTTAATATTGTCTATGAAAAAGTTCTCAAGTTTCATAAATAATTTGTACTTATCTCAGATTAAGTGGTTCAATATCCAAAGTCTTATGAGAAATTAAATGTTTGCAGACAGTATTTATTAAAGAGGAATTTGAGTTTTCTATCGAGTCGAATATATATATATATATACGTGCGAGTTGTCCAAAGTTGTAAACATTTATGAACTTTAATTTACATTCTGAAAAAACATTCATTAGATAAGGAATTACACTGCAAGATATTTAGAGCTAAATTTAGCAACGTGAGCGACTCGTGATTTTCCGGAATCGAATAACCAGGACTGAATTACGAGCTACTTCGATGTGAATTAATTAGCTTTTTTATTCCAGCTAATACCTTTTTAAGTATTTTCATTGCACAAAAGCCAAACTCCAGCTATAATAAAAATTAAATTTAAATATGCAAAGTTCAATATTTAAATAAATATTCTTTATATCATTTTTCGGTTATAAAGATTTAAGGTTTGAATTAATTTTTTCTCGCCTTCGTTCATTCATTCATTCGCTCGTTCGATTTTTCCTTTCTCGTTCTCTCTCTCCACTCCGCGGCTCCCCCCTCTCTCCTTGTCTCTGTATCTTTTCCTAATCATTACCAATTTAGCCATATCCGAATTTCAAAATTCGCCTCGGCAATACGAATACGGATTAAAAAGTGCGTATAATTTAGCATGCTATATAAGCTTTTTTTTAATGAATGAATATTCAACGCGCGTGCCGAAGTGTCGAATACCGGTTGCCTTCCTCCGCCGGTCATATAAACATTTGTAGTCGCTGATTCACCGCGTACAGGGAAGGCGTGAATTATCGAATTTATGCTAGCGACGAGAGGACACATTATAGCTGTGCTGCTTATTCGTGTCTTGACGCATACTAGAAATATGTGTTAGTGACTTCCTAGTTAGATTACGTAACGTACAATGATGAGATGCACGATTTACATCTCATTTTTCGGGAAAACTCTTGTCGATCTAGTTAAAACTACGCTATACTTCCGACGGCGAAGAAAATCAAGAGATATAAGACCATAAATTTCGGAATGATAATAAATAAATTTCTAATGAATCTATAATCGCGGTTGCAAAGTTTATTTTTAGAAATGTTTTTTACGAATTTTTTATAAAAAATAATATTTCATTAGAACATTGAATGGAAATATTGTATAGTTTGGTTATTTACTTCAATTTATGTGCTACGTTTACAAAAATAGAATTCCGAAAATTAAGAGTCGTTAAACGAAACATTTAGATTATTTTAAACATAATAAATCATAATTTATTTTACTCAATGCACATTTACATTAGACGTAAGTAGCACCTATTAATTATAAACGGTTTGAGAACACGAGAGTAATAGTTTTTTAATTAATGCCTAATTCTAAAAAAATATAAAAGATGTTTTGCGTTTGTTTACGAAAGCTGAGAAAGTTATACAAATTATTTTTAATTTCAAGATCAAATATTTTTTTAAGATTTTTTTGAAAGCAAAATGTAGATGTTTACAATTTTATCGTACATTTTGATTTTTTCAACTTTTCCATTTGAGCAAACTGAAAGAAAATAATATTGAATAATTGACTATACAATGAGAATAAGGAAAACATAATTTTTTATTTAGGAAAACATTATCAGTGTAAGGTTGAAATAAATGTTTATGTTTCATTCTGATTACCATATAAAGTACATTATTTTCTTATATTTCAAGAAAGTTGAATTATATTTGAATTTTTTGCACTGAATTATTTTTTTAAAAAACTTTTTCATCACAAAGAACTTTATAATTTGCAAATTTCAGAATTTGAAAATTCAGAATACATTAATGATTTTACATAATTATATTTTGGATTGTTTAGATCTTGATAATTTTTTAAACGAATATTTATTTTATTTTGCTTGAGCCTAAATTTTAATGATTTATTAATATGAGTGTAATAGTTGCTAATAATTATATTCGAGAATTGAAATTATTTTTTCTAGTATCAATGCAATGTTGAGGATAACGTAAACATTAATCTTAATTAAAAATTATTTAGAATTATAAATATTCGTAATAAAGTAATGTACAATAAATGAGGAACTTTTTAATGTTTAAATAAAATTTTTAACTTTAATTAAATAGTGAAAATATAATTTTGATAATAATAAATCACATTTAATTTTTCTATTCAACGCTCACTTTTTAATTGTTTTTTAGATTAAAATAGAATTTTTCCGAATAAAAATTGTAATTTTATATTTATTAAGCATAATAAATAAAACTGTTAATTACATTTGATATTTAACAGTATTAACCACAAATACAACATAATTATCTTTTTAGATGCGATAAAATGCTTTTTCAACGAATGGAATTACTTGAAATTTGTATTTCCTTGAGAACTTATAGTCTTTTGAAAATATACTGTATCCGTTGTAGGAATATTATTCATTCTTTTTTGAGAAAAAATATTTTAGCTACTTTAATTAGCTACTTAGTTTAACACTGAAAACTAAATTAATTCCGATTAGCATAATCCATTCTTACGATTTCCTGTTTAAAATCTCCACTCTTCCTGAACTTTCACACAAAGAGAGAAAAAATATCTTAAAAATAAGAGTAAAGCCGTGATTTGCTTCATTTTCTCAATTTACGCGATGAGGAAAAAATCCATCAAAACAGAAGGAATATAATGCAAAAAATGTAAGCGCATGCGCGTGCGCGCAAAACATTTATTGCATCTGCTGACAACGCGTCGGCCACTGTTCGCTACACATCATAGAATATCGCGATGCACCACCTCAGTTTATTGTTCTTATTATTATTCTACGTCCGCTTTCTGGCTCGCGTACGTATAATAACATAAAGCTTTCAAAAAGAATATAAGTGCGAGCCAAGAAAGACTCGCGCGCACACACTCGTATACGCACGCACACACACACACAGCCAATGTCAGGATAATTAATTGATCTCAGGCAAGGCCGATCTAGCCGATCTACATCCAGAGAAAAGCCTAATTAAATCAAGATGGATTTCAAGTTTGTGTTTAGCGTTAATTACAGCGCAAGGGGAGATAAACATTTCAAGCGCATGCGCGTCTACGCGGGATGCGCCGTAATTACAAATTGGATTTGCGGGGCCGCGCGCATTACGCAATGACGAAAAGTTTACCCTCTACCAGGCAAATTTATTGATCTTCGGTGCACTTTTCAACTCCCCCCTTTTAGCCTTTACAAATCATTTGCGTTTAGCTTCGAGTCGATTCTCATCGCACGTAAGTTTTTTAAATGGCTGATCTCTGAATTTTCTAATTACTGCTGCAGATGACTTTGTTGCACTAGAGTCATGTTAGAACGCGTACAGAAACTTATTTAATGTAATAAATTATATTCAGTTGTTGGTCTTGTCGAAAATTTTTTTCCAACTGCCACTGTCGAGCAAGAAAAAAAATTTATTTAATTTCAATCCTTCGAAAAAGTAACGCTTCCTTCATTGATTTTAATATTATAATTGTCTGAGAGATACATTTTAATTTTAAACTGTTAGCAGGTGGAAATATCTTCAGTTCATCGTGATTAATTACTTTTTGTACAGATAACATCCCATCAACACTATATTTGTCTAAGCTATGTAATTTGAAAAAGTAATTAAATATTTATTCAAAAATTATTATTTACTTTATAGAATAAATATTTATCTGTAGCTATAATCTTGACATTTATAACATTTATTTTATATTTTCCACCGTATGATTATATATTAATACAATGTTTGGTACAATTACGATTTTATCTATTAAACAAAGATAAATGTTAGTCAATAATATTGGTGCAAGCAGAATATTCACATTAAAACACATACACACACAAAAGGAAAATTATTGAAATTTAAATGAAAAAATATTAAAAATATAATTATATTACTAAATTAATCATGATTATGTCAAAAGACAATTGCATAAAACATTATAAGTGAAGTTTTAAAACAAGAATCGCTATAATCGTCCGGAAGTTACATTGCTGTAACGTAGAATTTTTCAAATGAAAACTTTTAAATATTAAAATAATAATAATTTTTATTTTGCTACAGTAATAACGTATTTTTAAATTATAAATATATTTAAATGTAACTTAGATATCATCATTTAATTAATAGGCTTTCCAAGGAGACAAACATATACTACTTGTACTATTGAATCATTTGCACTTTCTTATATCCTCTGAAATAAATCTTCGGATTAAAAAACTTTTTCTAGCCGCACTTAAAACTTTTTGTACTTTTTTTTTTTTAAATTTACATAATTATCAGTATATATATATATATATATATATGTTTACGTATTAACATTTTAATTATTATATTAACACTATTTCTGTATTTATACAGTATTACTTACATTAATGATAAATTTAATTAATATATCAACAGAAAAATTATTATTAAATTACTTTCTTGTTTTTATTTATTATTGGATTTCGTTAAAAGTATTAGTTTAAATATCCAATAAAGTAGCAAACGAATAATAATTATCCTAAAGGATCAATTGCAACAAAAATATCCAAATACTCTGATTGGAATTATTAAAAATTAAAATATTCATTAATTAACATATATATATATGTTAAATTTGTACAGTAGAATGAAAATTTATTGCTCCTTTAAATTAACAACTTGTATGAAATAATAACAATTCGTCAAATTTTATTGACACGCGATACGTAGGAGTGAGTTCTAAATAAATCGTCAAATCTTTTTGATAAAAACTTGGCGTAGTTTAGTAAGTAGAAATAAAAATAAAAACTGAAAAGAAAAATTGTTTTTGTAAAATTCCAGGATTACAATCCTCGCCCGTAAATATCATGGCAACGGCTACAGTAGTGACGGACGAGGCTCTCCTCGAGGACGACGAGATCGAGGAGGCCGTGGGCGTTGGGATCGATGTCGAGAGCGTTGCAACAGACAAATCTGTAAACGACGTGGACGACGAGGAGGTCGACGTGGACGTGGAGGAATGCAGTAGCGTCGACGAAGCTCCGCTCAGTCTGACCAGTCCGGACAAAGCACTGCTAAAGCGGCGTAGGTCCAGCTTGGAGGACCAGGAGCCGGACGAAGCCGTCATCAGTGGCAGGAAGAAGCGACGCCAGGCGCCGCCGCTCTGCAATTCAGAGGAGTTGCAAGACGTCCAGTGCCACTTAGAGACTAAGGAATTGTGGGATAAGTTTAACGATCTCGGTACCGAAATGATCATCACCAAGACCGGCAGGTGAGGCGAGATTTGCGTTGTCGCTCATTCTCCTTTCTTTCAGCGTAGCCAGGTAAATCGTGTGCGTGCGCGCTCACACACCCACCCCTAACTTTGAGATAGGAAATGAGAGGAATGATTAATGTGGGAGCAGCACGCGATCAATCGGCGGTTCTCAAAGTCTTGCTCACTTGCCCTTTAACTACTGTGGCCTTTTGCAACGTTTGACCTTAAAGACCGACAGCCAATTTAGGCTTTTGACATCAAGTTTGCTAGTCAGTCTACCTTGTTTCGGACGTAAAAATTGCCTCTCGGTGACTTACGGCAACTAAAATCGCAACAACTTTGAGTTTTTCTCTTTCAAATACACCGCCAAACGCAAATGCACTTAATCGCGGTTCTCGTTCAATTTGTATGTTATACAAGTAGCTGAGAGCGATTGGACGCTCGTACCGAGGACCGATGAATATTTGTCGAAATAATCTTCGTCCGGACGTCGAACGAGCTTTTAGTTCCCGCGCGCTTCGAAGTATTGAGCCGTCGAAGAATCGAAAGCGGGCATTGCGAAAGGGGTTAAAAATACCGATCGCTGCAGAGATATCAGACGCAGGATATTTACCGAGCTCTTCTCAGAGTCCCTTCGCGCGTGTACTCGCTTGATAAACTGCGTTTGGACCGAACTCACGCAGGGAAAACGAGAAATAGAAACGTAACTGTTTGTCTATAAAGCGAGAGGTGAGTTGGCGCGGTGAGCGCAAGCAGGCGAGCTGCGAGTAATAACACGCGCCCGAGCGTAAGGTGGAAATTACCGCGGGGAGAAACAGTCGAAAGCTACTTGGGCAACGCCCCCTTTTCAGTCTTGATAAATGACTGCTGCGTACAATTAAAACCCTATAGCCAGTGCCTTCTTTCCTCTCTTTCTCCCTTTTATTTCCGTCGTCTATGCGCATTGCCTCTGCTCCCCGCCTCCACAACTTCGTCGCCGTTTCGTTCGCGCTTTACGAGATATTTAAGATCGCGAGTCCTAGATATAATTTATGGTTTCCCATTATATGCCCATGTGGGTATATCGCGTCCATTTTTATAGGTATGCTAATAAAGTTCGAGCGCGCGCTTGGCGCAGCTGCGACGAGAGCTACGGTATGCGTGACCATGTCAGAATTATGAGAGATATATTCGTGCGCGGGATGTAAATATAATCGGCCGTAAGCGCGTGCTACGCATGACATACGAAGGAGGAGCAAGGAGAGAGGGAGATAGGGAGAGCGAGTGCGTAAGCGCGCAGAAGGGGGGGGAAGCCTTGACAATATAAAGGAAGAGAAAAAGGAAGGGAGGAAAGCAGGACCGTCCTGTGCGGGGACTTTCACCGGCGGCGGAAACGGCTGCTACACCTCTCTCTCTCTCTCTCTCTCTCTCTCTCCTCTCCTTGGCCGCTGTTCCCGTTCCTCCTTTTCTCATTCGATCACTTTCGATTTAATAGAGCGCCGATTAACATATGCCGCACGTCAGGGGAAATCCGACGTTATCGCCGGATTGAGATGCGGTCATTCTCTGGATTAACGGTTTCGAAACGCGCTCCAATGATTCCGTTGCGGTTATTACGGAGCCGGTAATGTCGGGTGCACTTTTTCATTGCGAAATCGCTCGTCCGGATCGTAATTTAGCGCAAGAGCGGGGGGGGGCGCTTCGCTTTCCAGGACGCGAGCTGCGCGATGACGTCGTTGCAATTTAGCGTTTTGTCGAATATAAATAAGATCGCCGCGAGGGCTTTCCTCCTCATTTATTGCGCTAAAGCTTAAATATTTTTATCGCGTGATTTATTACGTTAAAAGTTTTTATGAGCTGTTGAACGCCGGAAAAAAAGAGTGCCTTAACGGCCTCGTACGACTAATTTATTTGCTATCCCGAAAAACGTACGAGTATCGAAGGAAGGCCGAAAAAAGGACTCGCCTTATTTTTACAACTGCGTTTTACAACGAAGAAATTAGCCGAACGAGGAGCCGCTAACCGCGGTGACAGAAGCATTAACATTTAAATAAGTGGTCGACTGATTCTCGTGGCGCCTCTCTCGCCAAAATTTGCGCTCATTCCTGGAAGGACCCACCTCGGAGCCGAGCTAAAATGTCGTATTGTTTCCGTGAAGGAGCGAAGAACGAGGAGAAGGAGGAGAAGTGGGAGAAGCAGGAGAGCTCGGGGACAGAGGAAGCGAACGATAAATGGAATAAAAAAATAATCCGTGCTAGGCTAATATGCCTCGTCCAATGACTTTCACGTTTAATATTTCATTTGTATTCCATTTAGCGTCGCGTCAACTCGACGGACAAAAAGGATAAAAGAAGCTCCGCTCGCAGTGGCACGGTCAATCAGAGTGATAATTAACTTGGCCGCTCTCTCTCCCTCCCTCCCTCCCTCCAGCACACACACTCCTCGGGAGCCAATCACAATGATTAATTACCGGGAGAGCCGGTCGCGCGCTAATGAAATTTTCCGGTTGCCTCGCGAGTTACATGCGGACGCTGGCATCGGTACAACGAAAACAAGACTCTCGACGAGGATGCATTTTTCGCTTGTCGTTGTTGCGCTCCTCCGAGACCACCGAGGGGAACATATCAATTTGCAGCCGAACGCCTGCGCTCCTTCTCTCCTTTTCGCTCTCCCTTTCAAGGCTCGTCCGTACGACTCCGCGGGAGCCGCGTGAAATCTCGTACGATCACCGCCGATGGCTATCTTACCTTCTGCCACATCGATTCTTCGAACTGACGACGACGACTTTGTCACTTTTTACCTTCTTTTTACGAACGCTGCTCTGGACCACGGCGAGGATCGGGGATTCGACGACGAGAGGAAATTGTTGCAGGTTATAAAGTTACCTCGACAATGCGGATTTCGAAGACCAATCAGGTGGAATTGTCGTGCCGTTCCACGGGGGGTCAGCTTATAACCCGAAACCCGGTTCTGACCCTCTCCTTCTCCCCTGCCGTTCTTACTCTAGTCCCTGCTTGACCATGAAGCCAGGCTCACATTCGTTTCGCGTTCGTTTCGCGCCTCCAAACAGTCCTTTATCTCAGTCCTTTTATATTTTTTTGGTTTTTTATAGACGTTTCTCACGTTTGTGCGAAATTCCATGCTCGGTTCTAGTCTATATTTATTAAAGAAGAATTCCTGCGCTTCTCCACGATTTCACCAATTTTTAGGCTCTTATACTTGGCTAATTTTTTGATATACATAACGAATTGTGAAATTGATCGCGGTGGTTGAAATCGTCGACCCGAGAGATTAACTTTCTTAATGTATTTAAACGAGAAAATTCGTTTATTCGCCAATATGCAACGTAATTAAAAAACGCGTGTAAAGTTACGGCAGCCGACAATTTTATTACAACTTAATCTACAAATTATTCTCAAGTATAAATATTAAGATTCTTAAATTCTTGGCCGGAAACAAGAGTTTAAGCTGAGACGAGTCCGTGAAAAAATAGTCGTTTTACATTCTTAAATATACTAGATTAAGAAAATACGATAACATTATAGACAGTATTATATCTAAATAAACAAAGCACTCGCTCCAGTGGTGATTTTTTACAGAATTGCTCAGTCGGCATAGTATCACTATCATTACGAATAAGTAGGTTAATAAGGCTTTGTCATCTGCTTATTTCTTTTCATTTATTTTTGAAACTTTTTTCTTAATCTCTCTCTCTCTCTCAACAATAAAGACATCATTCTGTTATTACCATCATTATCGACAATATACGCCCTTCGGTGTTACATACGTCGTTCTATGTTATGATGGTTTTATTAGTTGCGCGCATGCATATCGAAACTCATTCCTGTAAAAGCATAAAAATCGAGTTAATAAAATTCTTAATTTAAAAGGTTATGCTGATATCGATAATGTCATCGATAATATACGATATGCTTGTGTCCTTCATATAAGTATTTGATAAATTTATTTACTTTTTTTGAACTTTCGGTAAATCTGGCTCAATGTCAGTGTGAAAATTCTTTAAAAAATCATGTAATTTTTATATTAACGTTAAAATTTAAGGTGTTGAAATGTTTAGCACCTAATATAATATGTTTAATTTAAGTATTACGTTATTAAATGATTGAAAATCAAAAGAGATTATTTTTTATTGATATAAATTACATATTTTTAATATTTTCTTTGTTTATATGAACTATGCTTATAGAAAAATAATCACTGTAATCATTGTAAATTTTTTATTAAACTGTATTGATTGGAAAGAATAGTTCGTGAAGAATATTAAAGCAATTTTATTTTTAATAAGCTTAATTATTAAAAAATGAATAAAATTTTGAAAGATATAATGTAATTTTTATTTAATTTCACAATACTTAGTTTTTAATGTACGAACAAAAATATAATATAAAAGGGGCATTTGCCGAGTTTATGCTACTCGTAGCAAATTTGAAGTTATAAAAATATTTTAGTGACAAACTCTAATTACAAACTTGTATGAAAAAATTCAATTCTTTAATTATGCACAGAAACACACAGATAAACACTGTGATAGTAAAAGATAAATGAGACAAAGTTGGGGATAGAGAAAAGGAGATAGATAGATAGATCGATAGAGAGAGAGAGAGAGAGAGAGAGAGAGAGAATGGAAAGAGAAATGTATGCTAAAGGCAAACTCGTTGGCGCTCCACGTCACGCGAACCCTTCATCAGCGTGCGTCAACCTACATCCTACATTCACTGAAACTAAATTCACACGTGTCTCTCACACTTTATATTCCTGCGTATAAGGACACATGCGATGCATGCCTTAGCAACATTCTACAATGCTTAACAGTTTTTGCTGTATTTCCAGTTAATTTTTTCCTTTGTTTGCTTCTTATTTTTTTACGGACTTTCTTAAAAAATGGCTTCTATAATAAAGTATAATGTGCTTTGAGTTAACTACACGTAAGTTGATGAAAGCAGGACTGATTATAAAAGGTGAAAAAATCCTCTGCTGTGTTCATTAACATAAAGAAATGCGACTCGAAGGAATAAAATACGTATTTGATCGAAATGTATTTTAGACTTACCATGATAATATTCAGCTGTAGATGTCGATGATCTGCTCCAAATGGTCACATACTGCTGTGTGGGAATTGAAATTCAATAAAAAATAATTAATTACTCTTCGTATATAAACATAATATGATACAGGAAAGCACGAATTGTAACAAATATGTGAAAAATGTTTTTACTATGAATCGCTTCTCGATTGCATATTGATATAAGTTTTTGCGCGATTTAAAAGACTGTAATTGAACAATATAACGTGAAAAATTATCCGAATGAAGCATGAACGTAACGTACTTACGTACTTACGTGTTCTCATGCGAGCCTCGGATTGTAATAATAATAATAATAATAATAATAATAATAATATAATAATAATAATAACAATAATGATAATGATAATGATAATGATAATGATAATGATAATGATAACGATAATGATAATGATAATGATAACACCTGGTGACGAAAACGACGAATAAACGAAATAGTTAATATTAGTCGAGTAAACTCGATACTGTGGCTTTCTATTAAATATCGTTATCGCCCACATTAATTGTTTGTAATTCATACATTATGGATGCATCTTTATGTCATATCATCTAATTAATCGATGCTTTTCGTTGAACTATTTCAATTACGGTATTAATTGATCCAATGAGCGAGTGATTCGATTACAAGGTACAAATTAAAATTTATTTCTATGATTCGCCGAGGAAATTTCCACGATTAACCTATTTGAACCTAGAATATTGATATTTTTTCACTCATTGCATTGCAATAGATATCTAAAATTTACTAAATTTCAAAATCAGATGCTAGTATTCAATCATAGGTCTGGTAAAAAGTGTCGCGTTAAATTACTAAGTTTATAATTGCAATTTATATTGGTAGACGAGTAAATAAAAAGATAGGTTATTTTTTTGCACACCAACACAATTTTATCTATAAATATGTATTAATGTAGATTTAGTAATAAAAAACTGTCTTTCTAAAATCACTTTAATGAAAACATATAAATGCAATATTAAATAACGATTTACACTTACGCAACATACATCACAAATCAAATGAAAAACATATTATAGTAAACATTATTATTAACATTTAGAGCGCCAGAACATGATTGTGATAAATCCGCAAAACTGAGTAGCTAGGAATGTCTGATACTGCTGATAATTGTTGATAAAAGCTGCCATGCAGCTATAGAACAGGAAGAATACCAGAAATATTAAAAATTTATATAGTACGGTATGCCGATTTGGCAACTGTTCCTTTTTTCGGTCCTGGATTCGCTGCTTCAATTCGTTGATGAATTTACGGTCATCGTTGGTCAGACCTGTGGAGTTCGGTCTTTTCTGTTCCTCAACGGTTTGAGTTCTTTTGCACAACAGAGTAAACTTGGTCTTGTTGAAGTTGTTGCGATTATGTTGGTCTTGATGCTGGGCCCATGAATTGTTGCAATTAAACACTGCAAAATCATGCTTTTCACTAAGATTGCTTTCATCTGGAGAAACTCCTGAGAAGTTAGTGCCCAGGCATCCTTCCATTTTAGTGTTACTTTTCGGCTTCTATTTTAACCTCTAAATTGCTTATATTTCAAATTGTCGAATTGCAGCGAGAAAAGACAAAAATTTAATTTACGAGTAATAGTAGAAATGATACATATCTCGTACTTTTAGGACATGTAATCATACCGTAATTACTTTAACTATAATTTTTGCAATTTTTTGAATTTCTCATTTTATCGATGAATTTAGTCAAACTATAAATTTTTTATTATTATACGAATTGAACTTATCTGCAGACGTGTAACGATGACGTTACACTCTTTAAATGCTTAGTTCCTCGATATATAACGAACTATATTATAGATTATGTTCTTTCCAGTTTACAGAATGATAAACGCGTTAAGTAAATAAGGATGCCACGTAATAATTAAAGAATTAAAAATTGCGAAACAATATAATATCGATTGCGCTGTTGTAAATTGTACGGATGCCATCTACGTACTAACAAATAAATTTAAAGTAGGAGTACCGCTAATTGAAAAATACTTATTCATTAAATTATGTATCACCAGTGCATCTATACTATGTGAATGCTGATAAGTGTTCATACGAAGACTTTCATTTAAGCTGTACAATGTATCCCCACATAAAGTAAGAATAATCCATGTTAGAAAATTTTGTTTGTGTTTGTCAGACGTATGTTTCCAACGTGTCGCGTGTCGTTCAGTGGTTTGAAGAACGACAGCCTGTACGCGGTGCTGATGGATATCGTACCGGTGGACAACAAACGTTACCGCTACGCCTATCACAAAAGTTCATGGCTCGTCGCGGGTAAAGCCGATCCTCCGGCGCCGGCGAGGCTCTACGTGCATCCGGACTCGCCTTTCCAGGGCGAGCAGCTGCGCAAGCAGGTCGTGTCCTTCGAGAAGGTCAAGCTCACCAACAACGACATGGACAAGCACGGGCAGGTAAGTTGTCGTTTGACTGTTTAGTACACTAACTTGGTTCAGAAGAAGTAAAGTTCCATTGTATCCGGGTTAGGGTGGAATTGGTTTAGTGGATGACTGTTTCAAAGATTTCGATTTTGGATGGTTCAGAAAGTACTGATTTGATCAGATTCAATTTTATATTATATATATTTATAGACAAATATCTTTCTTCAGCTTTAGGTATGAACAAAATTTTTTAAATTTGTACAATATTTCTAATTCTCTGGATAATTTGATAATAATCGATACTTTAATACAAAGAATTCACTTTTATTTTTAACAGAAGAGCATTGATCAGCTCGTTTTATCCCGATTTGCACGATTTAAAGATTTTTTTCGGAAATCTTAAAAACAGCTTTGTCATTGGCTAATGTAGTTTTTAACTATGACTTAAGTAAAAGATCTTGACACAGATTAGATTGGCTTCGACAATAACGTTTTAGTTTTAATTATGCATTTTATTTTTTTTTTTTTACACTTCTTATGTTTGTCTATGATAAATAAAAAGATATTTTATAAGAGTATAATTAAAATTAAACACATTATTAAAGAAAAATCTGACTTTTAAAATTTCAGAATAACATGTAACACCTGTTGCTTTAGTACATAAATTATGCAAATACTGAAATCTATTACATGTATTTATTAATTTTCCTTACCGTCTTCATTTTATCTGCCTCCTAACATATTTTTAAAACGAGGCAGAGTGTAATTATGACTTTAAGTAGGTGAGAGAGTAAGAGTCGCTAAAAATATTTTCACCAAAGTCAAACCAGCTTTCGTAAAAGTTTTCCAACAAAAGATAATAAGCATTAAAACTGTAAGAAAAGTGGACGAAAATTAAGGGCCTTTTTTGGAAATAGATATAAACAGTCTCGGGCTATTCAAGGTTGCGTTACGTTTGGTTCTTCTCAGTGGGTGAGCCGTAGCGAAGGCACGCGTTGTGATGGGCGTCGGACTTTTGACTAAGTGACCGGGTAAAGGTACAACAAGTAGACCTTGCGAGTAGCATGAAAATCGGATTTTTCACGGCAGAACAACAGTGGAGTCAAAAGCCCAAGGAAAAGCGATCTCATTCTTATTGTGTTGCTCACGCGAAGAGTAAATGTAGAGTCAATAGTTTTGGGTATACGTGACGGATAATACTCGCACGGTATGAGCTTAAAGTCGAAGTTTGTTTGGTGCTCTTAGAGGATCTTTGGCATTATATAGGCCGTTATTGTATTTTGATTACTGGTTATATATCTTAGATTTTTGTGTTTGATTTGCCTTAGCCCGTGGTAGAGTTTTATAATGTATGCTTCGGAAATAAAAATATCGAGTATCGTAAAATGAGCAAAGAAATCAGGCAATCCGTTGAATAAAACATTCACATCTAGTAGAAAGTCGCGGGGAAATAAATTTGATTGCTTTAAACCTAAATACTTTGTAAAAGTAAATCCTTTGAAAAGACGCCTTGCTGACTTCACAATAAATAAAAGGTTCGTAAAAGATAAAAGACACAAAGTTGCTTGATAGCTCGAACGTGCTTTACGTCGCTTAAATACACTATTATCACAGGGAACGCCTGACGAAAAAGCACTGCCTAGAGAAGGAGTAAATTATAATTCAAAAATTAATACGAAAATAAATCTTCGGCAGTCGCAGGCATGACAAATTGCGATGAGATAAGCTGAATGTAAAAGGGAAAAGAGCAAAGGCTACTTAAACTGGATCGATGACGAGGTAATCTGTTAACGCACGAGGAGAGCGAAGATAGTCTCGAGCGCGTGCAACTTAAGCGTTGTTAGCACCCACATACGTATAGTCGCTCAAACGCAAATTAAATAAACGCGAACAGACGTGTCAGCGTTACAGCCATTAATGGCTTCCTCGTATATTATTCCTTTCCTATTTCGATTCAATGCTACCGATAACTGCGTGCTTAATTATAAATACTTGCTCTCCTTTTGCCTCTTATCCAGGAATCTCATCAGCTTTTCTCAACGTCGATATCGCGGGTACAGCGTCGAATTTCGAGCCTCGACAACTGGTTTCTGCATCGACCCGAGTAGTCGTAAGGGCTTCAGTCCGAGATTTTGCTATATTTTTGACACGTGATGAATTCGAATTAAGGGCTTTCCAGTTTTCAAATTAGGAATTTTGAAGGTCAAACCGAAGAACAACCACGAGTGCTCAGGAAAGGCAACAAGCAGTTTTCCCCGCGGAAGAAAATTCGACTGTACGTAGTAAGACTATAAGTGATTATGCCCCGTTCTCTTGCTTCCGGTATTTCTCGCACCGAGGATGCGACAAAGAGCGACTCATCTTAGCAGAAATGCTATTATTGGTTGCCCTCTTGCTTAAGTATTTCATCGATTCAATCGCGCTCCTGGACACATCAAGACTCCACCCTTTAAAGACCCAAAGACGAGCTACAAGCGGCCTGGAACACGCGCCCAAGTGCACAGAAGCCAGCGAATACAGCAAGAATTAAAAGGAAAAGTCGCGGTGAAATAGTGTTCGTGGCGGATCGAACGAACGACAACGGTATTCAAATAACGTCGTCGGAGTGTGCGCAGATCGCCGCGAGCCTGGAGTGTCGCAAGCGTAACGCGACTGAGTAAGAGTTCGAGTTTCGTTTCTGTTTTTCTTCTTGCAAGCGGGACGCGATGATGTCCTAGGGGCTGCTCCAGGAGCCTCGCGATATCCATTGTGCGCAGGGCACACCCGCGGCGTGTGGTTACATGCAGGGACAGCCTGGAGCCTCGGCGCATCGTTACGACAAAGATCCCCGACGAAAATACGTCCAATTTATTAGTTTGTAGGAGTGTGTCCGACACCTACGGGCCCACATGCGATGGGAAACCGTCGAGCGGGACCTACCGCTTAGACCGAGACGACTTTGCTCGCGTACCCGTACACGTTCTCCAAGTCCACTTTATTATAGAGTCGACGCTAGATAAAGCGTAGGTTTTCGTTGGTTCTTTTTCTGTTTTTTTTTGTCTCTCGCTTTTTCAGGAATTTCGCAACAATTGTGAAACCATATTAGCGAGGTATTGGTAATTCGACTATCGTTAAGGTTTTAACGCAGCAAAGCCGGGAACTGTTCATGCGACGGGTGTAATTCGCATTTATCGTGCGCGAAATATATGGCCATGGATAATCGTAATTGGGAATTCGAGTAAAATTCGTTTTATTGCTTGTTTTGGAAAAGTAATGCTGTGTGTGGCTGCAACGTAAAAATTTAACTCGTAAATTTGCTGCTAATCCGTTCTACGTGCAAAAAAGAAATAGCGTTGTTACTATTTTTCCTCCGCTTTTCTTGAACTTTTATTATTTCTTGGCTGTTTGCTTATTGCGTGTGAGAATAAAATCGCTCATTAATAGGCGTTCGATAAAATTATTAAGCCTAGATAATAAATCTCTGACAACTTGTTTTTTATCAATTTAATTTATATCTAAAGAATAAGCACCAGTGTGCGTAATATAAATTTATCTTCGTATACACCCGTAGCTTTTATATGCTTCATAAATACAAATCTAAGGAGGCATTTAAAGTATCGAGGGAAAAAATTTAATCAAATTTAAAGTAGTTTACGTTTGCTTTAATGTCATTTATTTTATCATAGGTAGCGAACGAGGGTTACAATAATTCAAAAGCTTAACGCATTTAAAGAAGTGACAAAACAGTTTGTGAAAGAATGAGTTATCGAGGCAAGCATTAACACACGAAAAGTGGAACATGTGTATATACGTTTGTGTTTGCACGCACGCTCACGCTTATACGCATGCGTGTGTATGTGAAACAGAAAGAGTGAGCAAAGGAGAAAAAATTAATAGTTCCAATGAAAACGGGCGCGAACGGCAGAGAAAAAAGGAACGATCGCGCTCGTATCGTACGGGTGTAATTTCGAAGCGACGGTATGATTTAAGAAATTCTCCTCTCTCCTTTCTCTTCTCGATCGATTCAGGTTTACTCTCTCTTTATCTGTTTCTCTCTCTCCCTCATTCTCTCCCTATCTCTCTTCCAATACATAATGTCGATTCTTTTCGAGACTACATCCACCAGGGAGCACGAATTATACGCTGTCGAAAATTTTTTGAAACTATTAGTTGGGACGTAACATGTGGCCTTACTTTTTAAAAATATCATCGCTATAAGATGTTTAAAAAGTGGAATCAAATTAGCTTAAAATCTTGATGAACTTAAATGAAAGTAAAATCCTGGATTTTTTTATCCCCGTTGTAAACATCGTTTCGAACGAGAGGTCTTGTACAATTTCGCAACGTTCAATCGATGGCTCATTATACATTATACTTCGCATACATTAAATGTAGTAAACAGCATAAAAGTCATTATGTATTTTTAATCCGAAGGTGATGAAGTTACTTATTAGAGTTGGGAAACGATCGGTCGACGTATGGAAATCGCATTCGCGCGAATACGAGCCGAAATCGATGAAAAAGTTCTCCGGAGACGACAACTCGATAATTCTCGTATTTTCCAATGAAAAAACAAGTGCAGCATATCGAATAAGTAAGACGAATTCAAGGCTACCTACCTACCAGCAGACGCCCATCGAGCGCTCGCTTGCTCTCGCACCAAATTGAAAGCTACCCGACCAAAGTCCCCGCGTCACCAGTGCAATCGCTCACTCCGGAGAGCCGCTTAAGAGGCTTCCTGTCCTTCAAAAGTAAACTACCTGTACAGTAGTGCATCTGTACAGATAGGCGCCCCTCTTCTGCTTGGCGCTGTCAGAGCGCATTTTTGCGCGTTTAACACGAGGGTCGTCGCGACGCTCGCACGGTGGTCTCGACTCACGGCTACGTCGACGTCGGAGGGCGACAGCGCCGATGCGAAATCAATTAAGAAGACGGTGTCAAGGAGGAGTGCACGCGCCGTCCGCGCAGCTGAAACCTCGGCCCGAGGAGTAATTTCGTAAGCTCGAGAGGCTTCGCTGCGAACCTCAAGACTTTTTCTCCGCCAATCACTTTCTAAAGCCATCGTCGAGGCGGCCGACACCGCGTACTCCGGAATTAGAATTCGCACGAAGGTTCTTCCAAACGGCCGGGGAGATGACTAATGGCGCGAGCGCTTAACGAGAAGAGCCACACCACACACCACACACCACAGTGGTCGGCTTTCGTAACGTATTTCCCTCGCGTATTAATTTCCTTCGTCGCGCTTCCTCCTCTCGCGCGCGCGCGCGTACGCACATTTCCTCGCCGGTGCGTGCAAATAGAAAAAGCGCGCGCTTATGCCCGTGCGAGTGTCGTGTTACGCTGGGTGACTTAATGAAATTAGGTGTATGGGAGCTCGCTAGAGCCGCTTTCTCTCTCCCTCTCGGCGAGTCGAGCAATCGCGGACGCGCGAAACACGTTCTCACGACCTCCTGGGGAATGTCCCTTATTTCGCAGGAGTGTGTCGTGCTGGGCCGCACGAGGGAGAGTCGCAACGTGAAATCGAGTCGGCCAGAGAAACGAAGAGAAAGAAAAAAGAAAAAGAGAAAAGGGAAAAACGCTCTCCCGGCTAGTCCGCGCGCATGCTAATTTTCGGTGCGAGAGCTGCGCGGAGAAAAATAAAGAGTTTGCGTCGAAGGTCGGGCCGCAGGCTGCGCGCCAATGAGAAGAATGGAGCTGCGACTCGGCTGCGGCGCTATCAGCTGTTTGCGTACGAGCTCCGGTGATACTCTTTGGAACGCGGCGCGCGTTTAGTCACATCGGACTTTGTGAAATTCGAAATGCAGCGG
Organism: Platyscapa corneri; assembly: GCA_018907185.1. Taxonomy (NCBI): domain Eukaryota; kingdom Metazoa; phylum Arthropoda; class Insecta; order Hymenoptera; family Agaonidae; genus Platyscapa; species Platyscapa corneri. The sequence continues at coordinate 3,491,234 of JACCHW010000004.1, forward strand.
CGCGCGTATAAAGTTTCTCCTCTTAGAAAATGCAAAAACGGGCGCTATTAACATATCGCGAGCGACGCTTTAAATGCAAGAATAACTTTTTTCTCCTCCTCTGCGCGGCACTGCGAGCGCTTCGAAATCGCAGTCGGATAAATTTTAACACACCCTTGAAGAGGTAACGCGATTCTGTGGCTTCTACTCCTGTCGCTCAAAAAACGAGAATTCTCTTTTAAACGTTATTCCGTCCGGGAATGCGTGGACTTACTTGGCTATTTGCAGCGCCAGCGCCAGCGCGTTCCAATGTCGCTAATTAATGGCTCGCGTTCATAGGGGTGCTTTTATAATGGATGCCAGAAATAACGATTTTGTTGGCTTTGATACATTCTCAGATATTATTATGATTGGTAAAATAATATGTCACTCGCATATGCGTGCATGAATTTTAAGTATTTTTAAATCGCTCCGACTTGCTCCGTTTCCCTCTGCCCCCCCCCCCCAACCCAACCCAACCCTGCAGCCGTAAACTCGAGCGTCTATAAGGAAGAGAAAGCAATCGATTCTTCGGGAATTATTCCTTTTCCGTTTCGTTTTCTCCCGCCTAGAGAATTTCGGGTATTGTTTCAAATGCAATCTACAGGCAGGAATAAATTTCCCCGAATATCTATTCGACAGCCACTTCCGGGTGCTCAAACTCATCTCTCTGCGTTCCCTCGCCGTCTTGAACCTTTCTTCTCTAATTCTCCTTTTCTTGCTGCGGGTGCCATAATGTAGAGTCGTCGTCCGCGGAAACGCGTCTGCCCGTTATCTTCAAACACACGTCGTTAAGATATGTTTATTAAAGTTGCTTGTTTAGAAACAGAAATTCGAACGGTCGCACATTTCTAAGTGGTTCGTGCGTGACACGCGGGATATAAAGTATATGGAAACACGCCCGGCCATTTTAACACTCCCTTAATATACTAGCATTGCCTTTCAGCGTCCATTCCTTACCCAGACGACGAGTGATAAGTGTCTGGTTCCATCTCTATCTGGCATGGTCTCTTCGACATGTCGTACTTTTCATAATTTTCGAGGATTAAAATAGAGATTCACAATCGTCACTCGGCTTTTTTCCACCTCTTTCTCCCCAACGCCGTTTCTTAGCGCATATTTACATATGCAAAATCTATAAGTTATAAATTGCACGCTAATTTACGCGGATTTTTTTTATGGGCAATATACATCGGTATATACGTTATACGAGCTGCTAAAATTGGCGTAAACCATCATCTTTCAATAAAATTTTAGAGGCTAAACATTCTGTCATTATGCTTTTGATAAATTATAGGTAATAGAAAGATAGCAATCGTCTGCGCTTCGAATCATTTTGATATTTTCAACGTAAGTATAAAATTTAAATAAAATGTCAAGATGATGAATCATATTAAAGGCACACAAGGATGTTTATATTCATTGAAATTACTCAGCTATGCTGTGTAATTATTGTATGTAAAAAAACCGCAGATACGTAGCGAAAATTGTATATAGATTTAATGGCAATATTACATTAGCATTTCCCTCTTTGTCTCGTGTCTCCTATGCCTCTTTTCTTAATTTTCTTTCTGTCTCTCTCTCTCTCTCTCTCTCTCTCTCTCTCTTTCTGCCTGCTCGGTTGTACAGCTTCGCTAATCCAGCGGATCTTCGCGTCTCGATATTAGAAAATTATGCAGATGGCGTCGCGGCAAGGCGTAAGGTTACTACCGATAAATAGCAAGCCTATATGCGCGATAAATAATTACGATTGGGACGCTTACAAGTATGTGTTCGCATGTACGTGGAAGGTGAGCGAAGGCGGAAGATGGAAAAAAAGGACTTGGCTGCTTATGCGTGATATATTCATCTTTATTATTAGTTTTCGGTCGCATTTGAGCGCCGCTGGCAAGCGATTTTACACCGCGATGAGATGAAATAACAGTTCTCGCGTTAATCCACCGCGATAAATTCGTGGATTTCTTCTTCTTTCTTGCTTTCTATTATCTCTCCGTATTTTTCATTTTTTTTTTTTCAATAAGCGCGTAGAATGCCCAACTCGTAGGATTCGTCAAGTATCGCTTTATGTATTGTATCGTTTTTTACGCGCAAGATCTTATCCGAAAGAAATTTTTCTTCACACCGTAGTTACATCGTCCATTTAATCGTTAGTTTTATCATGCACTCGGAAAAATATAACTAATTATTAATTATTGCCTGAATAGCTTAGAAGCTATATTCGTGAAAATTATGTTACAGCGGCACACTTAGCTCAGGTGGCATTATGTTTTTAAACGCGGTCTCGTTCTTTTATGCTAGAAAAAAATTCGCCAAAAAATTCGAGAAAAAATTTGCCAAAACATTTGCGAACATTACTCATTCTTATTAATAACTTTGTCGAGGTTGCACCAAACTCGATAAAAATTCCATTCACAATTATATACTTTAAAAACAAGATAAAACAGAAAAACGCTTGATGTTTCAATAATCCTTTTTGAGCTATTCATTTTAATGAAATATGTTTATTGGATGAGATATTATTTAATTCACAAAATCGCTTTTGAAATCTAATAAATATTAATAAGTCTCGAGTACGGAGAGAGCATCAACGCAAACTATGGATATAACCGTTTCAAATAATAATTTAAACGTAAATTTTTGTTCTATACCTGAAAGGTGAAAAAATTCGTCCGTTCGTTTTTCCGATTTTCAGCAATTATCAATGGAGATTGCGGTGGCGATTAAAGATTTACTCGCTCTGTCACGAGTCTAAGCAAATCTGCGCAAACTCTTGGTTCGCTTGCAAATGCGCACGTCAAGGCCTGGATCGAATCGATATGTCATCCGGGAAAATTGGCTTAAATTTGTCGTAGACGCTGGGGCAAAGAAATAGCAACGTCCGCACCGCGAAGTCTCGCTCAATTGGGTGTGCGCGAGGCGGCTTAATTAGCGCTATCGGCCTGGGCATACATTGCGTAATTGGCGTGATTATTGGACGGCGAGCGGCGCGTAAACGTGTCGCCGATAAACGAGGGTAACGCTTTAATAAGCGCTCGCGCTGTTTTTGCAAAAAAAGCGAGAGAAAAATGCGAGGGAAAGGAGGAGAGGAACAAGAGGAATGGTCGAGGTGTACAGCACGCTTGGAGTGTATTAAGCTTCGAGGAGTCGCCGCGCCGTTGAGAAAAGACATTCCTCGGGCCGCGCGTTTGTGCGTGCGCGTAACGCCGGCGAGCTGCAAAATCACGAGCGCCTGTTTTATGCGCACTTACGAACTATTATGTGCCTCCGTTATAACGCGAGCGCGAGCCCGAGTCGCAAAAAAACGCATAAATCGGCCGTTTAATGCCGCTATCAACGTGTATTACATGGCTGGCGCGTTGTTTGATAAATCGCCACATGCAAATCGTTGAGCTCACGCTCTCTCCCTCTCTCTCTCTTTCTGTCTCGCGCGCGCGCGCGCACTCGCGCATGCGAGCGTACGCGTCTACGTACATGCGAACACACGCGCAAGAAAGTACGCACGTCAGTCGGAAAGCAATCACAGCTCGCACCTCGCTACTACGAGTTAGACGTGCACCAGTCAGCTTCTTCTTCGCGTCGTCTTCTTTATCTGTCGTTTTTATCTCTCGAGAGTGCGTGTCAGGCTCGTGCTCGTGACCACATACGTCTGTTTGCGATACGTTTAGCGACAGAAGGAAAAAAAGTGAGCACGAGAGAGAGAGAGAGAGAGAGAGAGAGAGAGAAATAAGTATTTTTTCACTGCTGCGGTCCTTGTGCAGTGTTACGCAATAATTTTTGCGTACGTCTGGTCAATACTTGTTCGGAGTGCCTGGACTTTTTAACTCATTTTCTTATCGCGAATTCGTCCACTGTTATAACTAACTTTTCCAGAATACTTTATGCAGATGCGACAAATCTCCTCTTTTCCCTAAAACTTACGTAATATATTTGCATAATGTAAATCGCTCTACGATAAATGTGCGATATCGATGAAGTACATTTTGACAAATTAAGTGAAAATATTTCCTACCGATGCGTGTAGAAATTTATAATTTACATACTTATGAGAAACTTGAGTGTTTTGAATTTTTTTTTTATATTGTTGTTAGATCGCTTGTAACAATAATTAAATGTGATCCTGTTGTTATTACCATTATTTGTGGATATTAGCGCAATTGCATTTACTCGTATGCCATTGCAACGTTAAAAGTTTCAATTATTTAGTTCCTATTTTAATGCAATAATATATTTATTGCGTAGAGAAACGATTTCATAATTTGCGTAATAAATGCACTTAATGATCACTCTCAAAGTTTTTAATTACTTTTATTTGAGTAGTCATTAATTTTATTCTAAAGAAAAACATTAATCAAAAAAATATTATAATTTTATTCGTATACACGACACAAACACTCGTGAACCAGCGTTTTAGCATAAGATGGAGATGTGGATTATCCGTAATTTATGTAAGCGTCCGATTCTGTTTAATTACTTACATCCAACACCTTATCGGCCAACATAGAATTTATAAAAAAATCTTTTATACACAGAGCCATAAAAAAGAAAAACAATTTAAATTTCAGTACGAAACGGGGAGCTGTCGCCGTCTAAGAAATAACAACAATCAAAAGTATTTATGCGTGTGGGACATGTACGGCGGGTACTCGAGCGTTGAAACCAATGCCGAGATATTAACGATCGATCGGCGAAGAAAAATGTTGTTAAAGGTTAAAAGGAAAAAGTGCTAACGGCAGGCCGCGCCACTCAATAATCGCGCAATCACCGCGAGCAATCAACCGCTCCAAATCTCGATAATTGTCGGACGCGACCCATACAAATCCGAGCATCGGAAAAATGCAAATTGGCCTGCTTTTCACCGACTTTTCGGCATCGGAAGGCGAGTGAGTTATCCGAACTCGAGAAGCCTGACAGGTTTATCAGATTAACGCCGGCTGCGCACCTTCTATTTTGCTTTTTCTTCTTTGCGTGAGAAAAAATGAAGAGAGAGAGAGAGAGAGCGCGCGCAAATGCACTCGGCACCTGCAGCGGCCAACGCGCGTTGTCCCCGAGAGCCGCGCTTCAAGGGGTTGTCCCTTTTTACGTGCGCAAGGGTGCGTATTGCCCTCGCGTGTAGAGAAGCGATTTCTTACTCGGTTTATCGCCGGCACCCCTCCCCGCCCGCCGTTATTTTCATTAATACTCAAATTCGTAGCGCACACGACGTGCAGCCCGAAATTTTCTAATTATAGCAAACGAGCGAACGGTCGAAAGAATTATTTAATGGCGCGGCGACCCGAGGAGCCGCGCTGCAGACAGGAAGGTGTTATTACGAAATTATTGAGAGGAAGTGTGAGTGGGCAATACAACGTCGATTTACGTTTAATAGGATTTTATAATTTTGCCTTCTTCGGTTATTATTAATAGGTGTTAGTGCTGGTCGAGGAAGTCTCGATCCTGTCCCACCTTTGCCAATCCAATGGAATCAACAGTTTACATATAATCAACAATGGCGCTCCTTGCGAATTCCTTCCAGCGCGTTTGGTCGCTCGCCAACTGAACTTATCCTCGATGAACATTCGAGTTTATTCGCAATAATTTAGCTTGGTTCGGTCTAAAAGCGGAGAAATTGTGGAGTGTTAATTATGCGTCTCGAGCCGTCTTGTTTAAACGATAACGGTTGATCGAGTGGGAAAAGCTCCGAGAAAGTGCGAACCAATTGGAGCGTCGCTGCGCTCTGCCCTGCCCGCAGTCTAATGTCGAGTAGTTACGCGTGTAGTTGATAAACGAGAAACGAGCGTCGGCGGATCAAGAGATGACAAGTGTAATAACCCGTCTCTTGGCTTTCCCGTTTGCCCAATCGACGGCTGCTGGGCTCGTGCGTTTCCTTCTCGCGGCGTCGCGTCTAATTACGTTACTCGTCGCTCCTGCGAGTCCTTTTCCTGGAGAAAACAGCTCTCTCCCCGCGAGCTCGGGAAAGTCGTCGGTAGTTACGAGCGATAGCTAGTCGCGGACCTCCTCTTCTGCCTCTCCTTGTCGCTCGCAATTATCCTTGGTAGCCGACTGTTTCACGTACGCGCGCGTGTATGCACACGGCCGTCCCTTGGGCATCCACACGCAGGCTCTTATTACCATAAATTCGAAATGAACTTGAAACCCGCGTCGAGTTTTATGCGCGTCGCGCATACGTATGTGGTACAGAAGAAGTCGAAAGACCAAGTCGAACTTCTTCTTTTTCCACTTCTTATTTCTTTCCTCCGTTAACGCGTGCTCCTCATTGTGCCGGGCGCGCGTGGACGCAAAAAGCGAAAAGCGCGAGAGTGAGTCCGTAGTTGTGCTGTTGCACGAAGGACTCTTCGCACTCCTTCACACCTACCCGCTAATTATGTGCTGACGATGCATCCTTCGAAATAATGGGAAAAGGGTAAACGTCTCAGTTTACACTTCTAACTATCTTATAATGCACGCGCGCATAGATATTAGGTTAGAGTCAACGAAAATTCCAGGCTCGTGGAACGAACAGTATTTCTTCGAAATGTAAAAACCACGCGCTTGGATGAAATTTTTTGATTATCAAGGAATTTCAGTTGCTCGGAGGCAATATTTTTGAAAGCTGATTCAATAAATGTTTGTGCAGAATGCCGTTAAAAAATTTGTTTCATTACGCATTCGTTCGGATTTCGATTGCACTTTCTGCGTAGAAAAAGCTGCACGCTGGCACTTGAATAAAGTTTTTATAGAATATGTTCTTTTCCGTTGATAGTTAACAACGCATATTTCCTTTTATTCCTTTTAGAACATTATACTCTAGAAACTTCTACCAAACGTATTTGCAAAGATTATGCAAAAAAGTTACACTTAATATTTATACTCCACATTTGTTTTGTTTATGTGGAAAACTATTTTTTAAATGACTTGACATTTGTTGCGTAAAATATAACGAAATTTTATAGCGCTACATAGATATAATTATTAAAGAAAATATTTTGTTCACAATGATATTATATACGTGCATATAAAAATATCTACTAGAAGATAAAAAAGTTATTCACGTTATTAAGTTGTATACGTTTTTTAGTGTGCGAACAAATTTTAATCGACTTTTCATATTTTCTTCAAACCGTGCCAGTTTGATTTATTAATATCTAACTGGCGTAAGTTTATTGCTGTAATAAACCGTCGAGTTTTTTTTCATTTATATACTGTCATTACATTTATTTATGAAGTTATGGGCATTGAGCCAATATTGACACTGGACGTTAGGATTGGTTGACTACCAGAACTTGTTTTACAGAATTTCTTGTTATTTCGGCGCAAAATTTATAGCATTAAGATCGTTTTTTTATTGTAAAACATAATTATATATTAACATCGATACTAAATCATTATACAGATTCATTTATAATGGCTAGTTCTAGTAATCACATTTTCAATTATGCATTTCTTTATTTTTAAATATCATATCTTTATGAGATGACAATTATAAAATACGAGTATTTCTTAATGACATTAAGAATATAATTTAGTTTAGATTAATTTAATTTGCAAACTTGACATGCGGCTGCAAGCAAAAACAGAAATAAGTCTAAACGCGTATTATTAGTAGCATGGTATTTTATTTGGATATCGAAGCACGGAAACGAGTACGGGGAATGCGAAAAAGGAAGTCTCCCGTGTAAATCGATAAATACGCAATAAAAAAAAAAAATAATAAGAATCGCACAGTGGCCGTTTTCTTGGAATTTCCGTACATTCTATTTTTATTTTTATTTAACAGGTCGGTTGTTTTGCTTATGTTTTACAGATTATACTAAACTCGATGCATCGATACCAACCGCGGATACACTTGGTGAGGTGCAGAAACAACGGAAAAGCGCAAATTACGGATCTCGAGAAGGAGGAGCATAAGACCTTCATCTTTCCCGAGGCAATTTTTACGGCAGTCACAGCTTACCAAAATCAACTGGTCAGTAGTTTAACCTATTATTTTACCATTTTACCGTAAATTGCATACACGAGATTTAAGATAATTTCGACTTAAGACATTCAGGTTTATCTTAATATCGACGATATTGCGGGAAACAAGAAATACGCGACTTTTAAATATTGTATGAAATTTTAAATTCTTTCACGTTTGAAATAAATTAGCTTTAAAAAGTTTTTATATTAATGTAAATATGACTGTATGCGTAACTACTTTTATCGCGTGTACACGTATGTTTATTATTTTCCACTTTTTATTCGATTGTTTTTCGGCAATAAATTATTTCAATACTTCAAAGTAAATCTGAAACAAGTAATATACAATGAGAAAAGCTCGCAACGTTTACTGTTGTGCACAACGACATTGTGGAACTAAATAATAAAGTAATTTATTTATTTTTTAAGAGTGCACTTAATAAATTTGTCAAATCAAAGGCAGTAGCCTAGTAATCCTTTCAATCAAATGCATACTCGTTATAACGTTTCATTGTGCTTGATAAAAAAAGAGAAATCATTAAGTTTCGAATTTGTACGAATGGCTTTCAGATTACGAGGCTGAAAATCGATAGCAATCCATTTGCCAAAGGTTTCAGGGATTCTTCGCGGCTAACGGAGTTCGACCGGTGAGTTTTACCTACCTGCAAATATAAACACGCACACACGCACACGCACACAGCCTGGGGGAGGGTCCAACTTCGTATTTCCAGTTGACGCTGCTATACATGCAGTAATTCCGGATAACGGGCTTCGACAAAATCCTTAAAATAACTTCATACGGGCCTCTTTTGCGCTCGCGCTCGCGCAAGAACGAATTGCACGTATATAAAGTTGTATGAAGCGCGCGGCCGCGTATGTGCATCCGAGCCTTGGAGGAGGCATCTACTAAATTATGCACGATTAAATCGCATTCTCGTAAGCAAGCAGTTTGTACAAGATGTTTAATGGGTACGCGCGACTCAATACCGATTATACGACGAGTTGGCGCACCACCGTTCGGTGCATTATGTGCGAAATCGAGGGAGCAGCTGCTCATTTTTTTTCGCGACGACGCATCTCGACTGCTTATCTGCCGCGTCGCAACGATATTACGCCGAGGAACGGAAATGCGAGAAACGTTATCTCTCGGACCCGGAGGCATTTCGAGCCTTTGCACCCCGTGGAGTTTAGCTAATTAGCGGTTAATTGATGGAGAGTTTGTCGGGGAGCGATTCGACGTTCGGCGTCCCGGTCGGTCTTTCCTTCCTCCTTCGACGCGCGTGCAGATGCACAAAATGTGCGACTCCACTCCCCGGATAATTTGCTGCCACGTTGTTTTTTCGGTAGATGACCAGAGATCTTAATGAAAAAAATTAGCAAAAGTACATTCTTGCGCAACACTAAAAATTAAGATTCCGCCGACGAGTCTCGTCGTGCATTCTCGATAATAATCTTGTATTTATTAAGCCGTCCGAGAGCGTATTCCTACTTAAGCGTTCGTATCTTCAAAATTTATATAAATGATAATCTTTTGCGCGCGATAATCTGAGACGCATTACACGAGAGAAAATAAGCACAAAAATAATGCTTTGACAAAGAGTTTCGATAATTGTAAATCGTAAAACACTTTTATTGCCGCATCGACTACTAGTTTCACCAAATAAGAGACTAAATGATTGTAGTATAACGTCGAGCTAAATTAGTAAAAAGACATTAAATGCGGTTTCAACTCGAGAACAAATTCCGTTGGAATTATTCATAATCAGAAATTAACAGTTACTGTAATTTATTACATTTAGCTATTTCAATAATACAGTTTACTTTAGTTGAATATATATATATTTGCCTTGAGAACAAATGATTAAGCGCGGATATAGTTCAAAGATTAAAAATGCTATTTTCAAATTTTTTTCACGTCACGTTAAAAGTTTGTAGCATTTCATCATCAATTAAGTTTCTTTAGTCATTTGAAATTAAAGAAAGGCTAAATCGAACATTGATTCGGGTAAATTTACTTTTTTATGGTATATAATGTTCTGTAGCCGTAAAATAAATCGTAAGTACTATTGAAAAAAGTAATGAGATTATGGTCAGTTTCATTCGGATTTTCCTATTAATATAGATTGGATCGTAAGATTTTTACTCGGGGGAACTTAGAAACTGAATCTTCGATTAAAAACTCCGTATTTTTTGCAACAGTTTTATAAATACAATTCCGACAACTAAAAGTGCAGTCGGCCAACGCGGCGAAGGAAAAAAGTGCCGAGATTGTAGCTTTGGATGATACAAACATGATTCGAAGCGTTAAAAAATTCTGCATGAAGCAATTTGCTACGAATAGCGTTTAATTTGTAAATTGAAGCGAAAACTCGTTTTCTACGAGCAACAGGAGTGCGCGCGATCGAGAGGAAAAGGCAGGTCTGCGAAAGTTGCAGAGCCGAAATTTCAGTAATGAAGACGTCGAGGTGTCGAGGAGTCGGAGCGACGACGAATAAAAAAACTCAAGCGTCGAAACAGCAGCTGGCGCTCGCGATGTAGCGACCAACGGAACACGGCACATTATCCGAAACTTCCCGACGAACGGATCCGCTTTCTCACGCGACGCGCTTGCACTTGGTGCGCGGACGTCCCACTCGCGCAGCTTTCCTCGTCCGGCTGACGGTAAAATCGATGCGACTCCATAACCGCGGCCAAAATCGCGCACGTGTGCCGCGAAATTGCGAAACACGACACCTTCGATTTGCCTTTGCTCTCGCTCTCTCATATCGGTTTTCGCGCTTTGTTATTTCTCGGGCCCGCGTTTCGTTTTTTTCGCTCGACGAAGCTGCCACAGGAACGCGACCCCGTACAAATTGAGCACCCGAGTTTCTTTCTCTCGTTCGTCTGCTCCTTTCCTTTTCGGTCCGTGCCTCTCCTCGCAACTTTTCTCCTTCTTTCTTTTTTCTTCTTTTTTCATCGCAGGACTAATGCGCGCGCTCCTTCTATTTCCAAGATTCATAAAGGCCGAGAGGAGAGCGTGCAAAGTGCCATTCGATCCGGCTCGTTTGAATTACACCATCGACAGTTTGTATCGTTTTTCGACGCCTTCGTCTTCGCTTTATTCTTGTTTTCGCCCGCGCCGTTCATGAGAATCGCATTAAATGTACTATTAAAATGCAATCAATTTTTTGACTCTTTTCCTTTTTCTTATTACTAGCTCGTTGGAGAGAAAATTAATTTTCTCGCTACACGCGCTCGTGGAGTCCTTAAACGAGAAGTGTAATAAGGTATCTTATACGTGTCGTTGAGCGGGCGAAAAGAAAGATAATTAATTGCAATGAAAGTATTATTATTGCGGCCAATTTTGTTTATCGTTGTCAATGAGGATGATAAAAAGTTAAGTAAAAATCGACTCGATCCGGCTCTCGTGCTTCGCGTTCGATGCCACTGCATTAGCTACGTTATTTACAATTATATAAACGGATTCCCTGATCGGCCCGTTGAGCCAAGAACTCCGAGTGGCACACCGAGCACTGCTGCGAAACAGTTGCTGCTGTCGTGGGCCGAAAGCTGCGGCGAAAGACGTGTTTTGACGCGCTTACCGAACGCGTCTAATCTCGAGGACACATCTAATCATGAATATTTGACGCGGATAAGCGCAAAGAAAATAGAGAGGTGGCGATCCAGGAGAGGCGAAAATCCTAAAGACGTCCGACATCCGTATCTGTACATCTATAGTACACGTGTACGCTCGTCTAGCGCTTAAACTTTTCTCACAGACTCATGTTTCGACGTTTTGATTTTCGAAGGCACGCGCTCGCAGGGCCCATCTCAAATCAACACCTGCTCCACGTATCCGACACGACACGAGTGGAGAATAGCGCCGAGTCACTCACGTCGTTAACGTTACTTTTCACTTAGGAAAAGCTCCGAGTCGCGCGCGAGATAGCGTCTGTGCGCGCATAATCTGTCGTTTCATTTTTGCTTTTTTCCTTGGACCTCGGCACTCCTCCCCTCTTAAAACCTTTTGACTGTTAAGTCCACGTTTACACGAGGCTTTTTTTGCGATTGTATCAAGCGCACATAATGAATGCGCTCGTAGATGAGGTTGTTAACGTGCGGATACACTCGAGGCAATAACAGCGGTAGGTGGGGGATCCGGTTGATTTTGAATTTCGCTTCGATTCGAGATAAGAAACGAAGGAATTCCCGAGTATTTCCGAGCGGCCGAGGTATTCGACGAGTGCAAATGTGATTTATCGATCGAGGAATAGATTCGTCGTACGGCTGGAAAAGGATGATCCGTAAGCGCGGCACTAAAATCAGATCACAAGGCGCCTCGCGGTGAGTCTTGTCCGACGAATTTCGAGTTCTCTTGCACTACTCGCGTTGTGTCGCGCACGAGCTGCGAATCCACGGATCTGCAAAAAATGCATTTCGGTAATCGCGTCTGCCGAGCCCGATTTCTCGATTAATCGAGTTGAAAGCGACGCGAGCGATCGAGAGGATGGCCAACACCTCCGACTGCTACGGCGGCACCGTACAGGACGGGTAGCGTCGAAATTATCGGGAGGTCTTGGAGGCACATTAAAGCCTTACACCTCGCATTTATGCTTGCGCCGGAGCCTCCTTCAGACACACGTCAGGAGGCATCTTCGGCTAATGCAACTTCGCCAATAACGCGGCTCAGACACGCGGTGCGCCATCCTTTCTATCTCGGTCGCTCTTCCTTTTTCTCTCATACTTTCTGCACCTCTCCCAGCCGAGACTCGGGCATTCGCGCGACTACGGCGGCGGCGCGCCGAGTTAATGAGAGAGCGGCACTTACCGGGGCAATACGGCGCGCATGCGCAACGCCCACTTCGCACCAGCGCTGATAGATAGATGCTCCTCGCCGCCAGTCTTTTCCTTTCACCCTCTTTGGGAGGGACGTGGTAGTACATCCCTTTTTGCTCTTTTTTTCGGGGCTCTTTCCCCATCGCTCTCCGCCGAGGTGCGTATATAGAAGCTTTTTTGCAGCCAACTGCTGCGCGCACCTTCTCTATCCGACTTGTTCTTCCTTCTCCCACCCCTTCCACTGAGCCGTGGACTCTTTCGCTGCCCTCTTTTTCGCTCATATTCGCTAGTCCTTGGTTCTGCTGGCTAAGATGAGAAGGAGAAGGAGGAGGAGGAGGAGGAGGAGGAGGAGGAGGAGGGCAGGGCATTCATCTATATTAGCTTCGAGAGCGGGCGGTCTGTCATTACCGCTGCCGCTCTTTCGAGTTCTCTCTCACTCTCTTCCTCTCACCCCCCGCGTGTTAGCTCCTATACGCTCTTCTCATCCTCTGTTTTTCTTCGCTTCGTATATAACACCTTTCGCTCAGCTTCCCCCGTTCGCATCAGCTTCCGTCTTTTTTCACCGGGCTAATCAACTCCCTCTGCCTCTCGCGCGTTCTCCTTCGCTTATGGCTGGCTTTCCTCCCGGCTGGATTCGGTCCTTTTCTTTTTTCGTGCTTGGATCGAGTTTCGTGTCGCGCTTTTTTCCTATCTCTTGCTCGCTATGAATTCTTGCGGAAAATTCCAAAGATCAGGGCGGCTTCAGCTAGTGCTATTACTCACACTCAACCTTTTAATGTACTCGAATATTTATCATCCTTACTTTTATTTTATGGCTCGCTACGGCACACTTCATTAATGATGAATGAGCTTTTAAAATTTTTCCTTCAACTTGTTAAAAAAACGCACCAGCATTTTTTATATTGTAAAAAAGCAACGTTCCTAGCGCTGCGAAAAATCTTAATCTCGTATCAAAGGTAAGCTTTTGTAATTAATCCAGAATTTTTTATTTTTAAAGAGCAAATTCTTTCCTGTATATGAAATTATTTATCGTGTTCAACCTCATTTGTCGAATACAGTGGAATGAAAATTAGGTTAACCGCTTTTTTATATTTTTATTCATGTAAATCAACGATTTACATCAGCACATAATTAATTACACAAGCGTGCATATTTTAAAGAACAAATTCTAGCCACTTTGCACGCATACAGGCGCGCGCTCGAGACTATTGCACTACTGCACCAACACTTGGAAACGCAACGATAAATCAGAATCTAGTATAAAAGCCGGGAAACTAGCTTCATCGGAAAAGTGTTCACTCTCACGTACGCGTTTTACGGGCTATCAATTTCGAGCGAATAAAAAAGCATCGATAGGATAGATCTGGCGTAAGTGCAAGGGGAAAAAGAGAATGTGGAGTAAAATGAAAGTGTAATTTCTGTGTCGCGAATGATGGATTTTCAAATCCTTGGGACATTATGTGCATATCCCTCTCTGGCTTCAAATCCATCCGCTTGTTCGTTCGACTCATTCTTTTTCTTTTGCTCTTTCTTGTTCTTCTCGTTCTTCAATTGCTGCTCCTCTCCTTATATTCTGCGCCGCTTTTTCTCGCGGCCCCATTAGCGGGACGCATTATCGTGCATACGGGTGAGTTCTCGAACGTGCGGTGCGAGTCTCGTCGGCAGAACAAGAATAAGAAGAAGGAGACGGGGAAGAAGTGAGGAACGAGAAAGATCAGAGGCAGAAGGAAGGGGAGGGATGGCAAAAGAGAGATGAGAGCTAATAACTGCCGTTTAAAACGCAAAAACAAAGGCCTTGCCGCCGCCGCAGCCTCGCGCCTCCAGTCGAAGGAGGTGCAGGAGGAGGAGAATCGGAGGCTTCAATATTGGCGAGAGAGCAAGAGAAGCGTCAGGGTCATTACCGGATCATTACCTACCATATACCCAACCGTGCGACGACGGCGACGACGACGAGGACCATTATGATGGGCCTCGGGACTGGAGCTCCTCTCGACGCGTGTTCAGCCTCGTATGTGTGCGTGGCACGGGGAGCGCGAGTGGCAATCGACGCTTTCCTTGCGTCTGCCAACGGTGCCAATTCCTCGCTAATTATTTAGCTGAAAGCTTTCCGAGAACCTGGGGACGGCGAAAATTGCATTTATCGCGGGCATCGACGCTCATTCAATAATGATGGTTTATTACGGTAAATACGAGGTAATTCTACCGTCGGAAAAAATTTATTGTTCCGAGGCTGCATTTCCTTACCTGGGCACCGGTGCGTTCATTTGCATCACTGCCGCGAATCGATAGCAGTCGAAAGTTCTCCGCTCGGCGAGCGACCCGCGGTGCGCTTCCCAGTCACGGAATTATCAATTGAAATACTTCAAAAGCGCATCGCGCCGCCACGGCCCAACTTCAGAGAAATAGGTTATCCGCGCGATTACGGCGTGCACGCATACAGTGTCGACGTAGCCGTCCGTGAGTGCATCCGAGGCTACGTGCTCGCACAGGTACGCAGGAGGCGCGCAATGCCGGAGGAATACGAGGACGAAGGACAAGTCGAAGGCAGGAGGTGATGGAAGAAAGGAGAAGGAGCACACACGGTGTCGGTGGTGGCGGCAGCCGGGTAAATTACAGGCTCGGCCGCGCGGGGTATTTTGTTGTTTTGTTGTTTTTCAACGCGCCGAAAGGAAATGAGCGAGCAAACGCGTCACGCCACCCCGAACCTGCTAATTTCTATTCATATTTTATGGCTATTAATTTCTTTGCTGTTACACTCGCGTCTTTTCTTCTCCTCCTTCCCACCTCGTTCTTTTCGCTCTACCTATCTCAACTCTGTCCTCTTCTTTGTTGCGCCTTTTATTTCTCGCGTGCGCGCGTGAGCATCTTCCTTCCCCTTCTTCCCGACGCTTTAGTGTCCGTCTTCGTCTCCGGGCCTAGTCGCAGTTACCTGCTTTACCGACTTTCTAATTTTCTTCCCAGAGGAACCGAGGAATTCCGACCCAGCCGGAACAAGTCCAAATACGTAAATTTTCTGATCGCTTGATTTCGAGTTAAATATTAAACTGGACTTTACCGTTACTTCAAAGCCATTTTAATACTCCTCCTGGCATTGCATTTTACATTTAATCACTTAAATGAATTTATGATCCATTTGAAAAAATGAGGATACAAACTCACCCGGGCGTGCTACGGTGTACTTTCAACAAATGAACGTGCGCACAAATATTTTCTGCAAATCTTATTTCTCGTATAAAATCTCAACAGATATTGGTAACTTTGCAAGCTTGTAGTAATCCGAAGTTTGGCAAACTTAACACCACAATCAATGAAGTTAGCGTTATAAAGTACCAACCTAAATAAAATAATAAATATTGTAATTCTGAGTTATAAAATGCCGCAATGAAAAATATAAAAGAAAAGTGCTTTTTTCATGCGAAAATTAAAAGGCAGGAATGACGTTCTTTGTCGGCGGGTAACGGAAAAAATAATGATAATACTAGTGCAAAGATTAAACGGTCTTCTTCAAAGTTCGTGCTTTTATGTTTTTCTCTTCATTACTATACATTTAAACACATTATGAGAATTTTGTTCGATATTCCCTTGTCTCAATTAGAAAACTTTTTCCGAAGATTCGCGTGGTTTTCCTATAAGAAGGCCTGCGAAAACGATTACGAGCGCCGCATATAAAAGCACCATCACGCAAATATTATTTTTTGCGAGGAAGCCAACACCTCCTGCTCTTCGTCATCATTATTATCGTCATTACGCCTCATCGATACTGAACGTGAGATTTTCATTCTCCGTAAGATTCAGAGAAACGCTCTAAAATGGCGCACACATCGACACAAAATGCGATGATTTGTGTATGCAGAGTTAAAAGTTGCGAATGCGGCTCTTGCAGCAAATTTTAGAGTTTCAAGGCAGATTACCTTCGTTGCGAATAAAAACGTCTTTCTTCGATTTTTTTCGCCACGTAATAATATTCATCATCCCATTACAATTCCTCGTTACGAACTCACCGACAAAGTAACTATTTTCCGTTCTGCCTCTACATTCGTTGTCTGTCTCTTTCTCAGTCTGCAAAGACGCCACGGTATTCACGCATGTCATTCACATTATGTTGTCTCTCAAAGAGAACGTCAAATATAACCTTTCGAACTGTTACAAATAGCAAGCGGGACGAAAGAAATGTTACCAAATAACCTCTATACTTTTCAATAAATAAATTATTTATTCCTTTGTCTCTATCATCCGTAGTTAATATTAATAACTAATGGTACCCATAAAATACCTCGGCGATTACGAAATGAGTAATTTAAGGAAATTTTCAATTTATAAAGCGAAATTTATTGGGATTGACATTTTTATAAAATATTCAATTAATTATTTAACAATTAACGTAGTTAAAAATGAACATTCTTAATTATTCTTTTGCAATATAAAATAACGCGATAGACGTAGTTATAATATCATTATAATTTCGATTCATCAATTGAAATATATTTTTTATGTAAATATGGATGTACTACTAAAAATATCTACAAATTATTCGGAAAGATAAACTTACTAATAAAAATATCATTAACGAGGCAAGTAACTACTATTTCAAATATATTTCGCATTACTGAAATAATTAGACGTAAAGATTCGCGAAGGTGAAGTCTTTACCACTAGGTTTTGCAATAAAATGCATTTATTGCAAATGTAGCATTGAGTTTTGAAACGTTTCGCTTCCACTTGTTGTCGTGAATTTTGAAGCACGTTATGGAATAATGATAAATACGTTATGAAACAAGGTCTAGACGATTTCGGCATTCGCCTTTATATCATCGTAGCGATCCAAATAAAATATTAAAAACTGCACTCAGCCTTTACCGCGCAAAGCTAATGAAAAGCGTGCAGGTGGTGACCGCAAGTCTTGCAAGGTTACAATGTAATCATGGCGGTGAATTTGGGTCTTTCCGTTGCTCGCGCATCGGGTGCAGCCGATTGCGGAGAGAAAGAGCGAGACAGTGAGAGGGAGATAGAGGGAGAAAGAGAGGATGCTGTTAGATTTGGTGGACTAGCGATTTTCGAGAATAAAGAAGAGAATCGTAGAAGAGCGGCGAAAGGGCAAGGAGGGCGGGGGGGGGTGCCGAAGGGTAAAGGAACACGCGTGTTCGACGGAGACTACCTTCGCCCATCAGCGGGGTGTAACTTATCATTATCCAGCACTTACCCAATGGTCCGCGCGTCAGCCCCGAAGGGTTGAAAGCCCGGCCCGCGGAGATAGCTCTTGGATAATGGAGCGCACGCTCCCCTCCCTCGAGGACGGCTTCACGCGCTCGATCGCACGCTATTAAAAGCGTGCGGACTTTCGGCACGAGGCCCCGCGCGAGCCTCGCTCGTATTAATCGGGGGCCCGGGGCCGCGCGCAACAGGCTCCGGACAAAGAGCGCATCGATTATCCAAACCTCTTATTTTTCGAGGAGCTGATCCTCCCGGGAACGCGAATGTGTAGTCCGGCAGGTGCACGCGTCCGTACATGTATAACGAGAGTCGCGCGGTCAGGCGGTTAGTTTCCGTGCGCCCTTGTTGATCCGCTGCTCTCTCCTTTTCCGTTATTGTTATCGAGTGAGAGCGAATTGCATGGTTATTTAGAGTCTCGGATCCGTTTTTTGACAAGCATGTCTAATTTCGGGTTTCGGGATGCTTCTCACGGAACGCCACTTATCGGTATTAACGCGCATTTAAATCGGGGCCGGGCCTGTGCGGTCACGGGGAGCGTCTGCATTTTAAAAAGGAGTATACAGGCGGATTTTATATTAAAGCTCCACTGATTTGCGGGTTTTTGCAGTTTTCCGGTAAAGAGCCGTTAAGACGCGTTGAAAAGTTATTATGCATTTGCAGGGACTTGTATTTATGCGCTTCATTTTTTAGATTGATTAGCTTAATTTGCACGTAAACCTATTATTTAACCCACTTCTCGACCAAAGATAAGCATGCAAAACAAGGACTATTTTTAGAGGCTTTAAAAGCGAACGACGAATCGCATCGAATTAAAGCGCAATTTATAAAATTTTCATAAACGAGGCGATACGTTATGTTTTATTGCACTTGACGCAGCGCGCAGTATGAATTAATTTACGGTCTGGTTTCATTGCGCATACCGTGTTGGTCTTCAGATCTTCTTTTACAATCAAAGTTTAAAATTCCTCGGGATTTACCGCTACTAGCGTTGGCATACACTCCTATTTCGAGCTTTCTCTTTTCTTAACAAATGTTTATACTTAAGAGCGCGGGAATACAAATAAATCCCGGAGTCAAGTCTGAAAACACCAGCTGTGGCGTTCAATTAAAAATACGATCGGCATCGCTGTTTCGCACAATACGCGAGATGATGGCACGAAAAGCGAAGCAGAAGATTGAATCGATAAATGCACACACGCTCATCACGCGTTACCAAACATCGAAGACATTGCATCCAACTGGAAAACAACGAACTGCCGTAGCGCAGAAACTACACATGCAGCGCGCGAGTAATTCTTGTATTTTCGAGAAATCGGCCGAGCGGAAAAGGGGCGCCCGCAGCGAGGAGTGGAAACGCCACGATTTTCTCTCACTGGAGTGTGGCGAAGACGCGGGAGGATGTTGAGGCATCGCGTGAGAATCGGCCGAACCACGAATAAGAAGAGGTTCAGCGAAAAGAGCCAGGAGAGATGCGAGTTCCGCGTAAATTAGCCGCGGCAGAACGAGCGAACGGCGATTTTGTTGTCGCAGACGCCTTCGAGCTTAAGGGTATGTGTGCGAGTGCACGCTCGCCAATGACGGGCGCATGCGCGAGTTTTTATCGCGAACGGCGATAAAAGAGCGGAGGATAGACGCGCGGACGTTCGAGGAACGAGAAATTCCTGCCTTTCTGCGGCAGCTCGATTATACTCCGCGCCAGGGACTTCGCGTGCTACGAGAGTTCCAGATAATTTCACGACACGAAACAAGACGAGGAGGCATTGGTGGAGAGACCCGCGAATTAATGTTGATATAACGGTTACGGGAAGTGCTTCCTTGTTTGCTTGCTTTTCCTATTCGCGCGTGATTTAGACACTTTTCGCTCGATTTCGCATCCGCCCAAGACATTGTGGGGAAGCGTGTCTTTCGCTAAACTGACCGTGCGAAAGAGCATTTTTATTAAGCAATTGAGATAAAGACTTACTCGTTTGTGCCTTGCTTGGAAAGCCCCGGGTTTTGCGATCCTTGCAGCCGATGTGATCCGAGCCTGCTGACTTTACGTCAGGATATTTGTCGACAAGTGCTCTGGACGTGCGAGGGTTATCGGGCGCAAATCTAAGCGAAATACAATCTGCGAATTCTTCCGTGAATACGCGATTATTTACTGCACGCAGGCCAAGTTTCCCGAGCGCGCAATTGATTTAGGTTCCAATGCTAATACCCGAATAAAAAGCCTCGTTATTAATAAGCGAACGACAAGAATGAGTAGTCTCGTTAATTGTACGCACACAGGAGTCAATGAAAAACCAATGCCCTGCGTGTCGAGCGTCTACAAAAAGTTGCAGCTTGAAATGGACGTGAAAATTTGGTGCCGCTCGAAGAATCAGCCCGATCCCGTAGACGTCGTAGATAATTAAGAGCCAGCTCGTGTACGCGTTAAGAGCATAAACAAAAATAGCACCAGAGCGGACGCTATAAAAATTAGCCTCGAATGGCACGCATCCTCCGACGCGACCAATTAGAACGGGCGCTGGAATATTTATTGCGACATAAGGATGGAAAGCGTGCAACAGCAGAAGCCAAATGTCATTGTGCATGTATACGATTGCGGCGTCTACAGCTCGCGTCTGTCGCTTTTCTGCCAAAAATATTTGCGCAACGCAGCTCAACTTTCTCTTCGAACGCGCGTCCTCCTCCCCCTTGATCCTCCTTTTATCATCGCTTGTTCGTGAGTCCCCTTATCTGTGGGCGCGCGGTTCCTCAATTGCTCACCCAGTCATTTCCGGCGGGCCGCACAGGTGCATTATTGCGCAGCGAAAGCCTTCCGCGCGAACGCATACGTGTAATTTAATTCGATGGATTTCGTTCACGTCACGATAAAGCAATTTTCGGGTGCGAGCGGCACGGCTGGCAAACGGAACCAGACGACACGCGTTGGTAGGCCCAACTGGAAGGAGGCCCGAGAAAATTTTACCAACGCTCTTATGCACCGTACCAGCGCGTTTTTATTTTTTACTCGTTTATTTTTATTTATTTTTTATTTACTTTCGAGGTATTCAATTTCGTCCCTTTGAATAAAAGCACGAGAGAAGATATGCGCGAAATTCCAGTCTGTTATTTTCGCGGCTCGATGAAAAATTGATTTCGAATTGTTTCGCGCCCACGGAGACAAGTACTTTTGTGCAATTTCCTTGTTCTTCGATAATGCAATGCTAAATTAGTTCGCGTGACTTGGTTCTACGAGCTTATTCACTGTAAAAATTAGAAATTACTCGAAATAAGAATTTGGAAAAGATACGGCAGGAAAAATCGTATCGGCGTTGAAAGATAAATCTTCCTGCAATCTCGTAATTAGCTGCGTAATTATTACACAAGAAGGCATTTATCGTGCATTTGTATAAAATTTTCTCAAGCCAGTTCACATTGAGATAATCATTAATAATGAACTTGTAGCACGCAGCATTGAATCTCTCCGTAATTACTATACTTTACTATAATTTTTTGACGATTGCTGGAGTGCGATCGGTGCGTAACGCTCAATCAAGCAGTTAATGCGCAAAAAGAGAGCGTGAAGTTACGCAAAACCGGCAGAGACGCCATCTCTTTAATTTATCGAGCAAAGGAAATCCTGAATCCCTGATTCCTTTCATCGCGTTCGATTGCAAAATCGTTCCTTTTCTCGCCTTCTTGGAAATGAAAAAGAGAAAGAAGCGAGACAACGTCGGGCCCGAGGCTGGCGGACGATAATGCGTGCACTCGCGTTCCCACCCTTTGCTTCGCAGTAAAAAATAAAAGAAAAACGAAAATAAAAAAGGCCGAGCGTACAGTTACCTCGGTAATACACCGCAAAAGCGCTAAAAGCGATAATATTCGCAAATGATGGCGCGGGGCACTCACTCGCAGGCGTGCGCGCTCACGCACGTACACACGCACGCACACGCGCGCACCTAAAGATGCCCAAACACGAATGCCGCGACGGCGTAATGCCGGCGCAATTACGTGCGCGGCGGCGTTTCTGTGTCACGCGTCGATTTGCGTGCGCAAGTGCGCGCGCGCGCGCGTCCCATCCTTCAAGATGACGAGAGAAAAAGAAAGCGCCGAGAGAGAAAGAGGGACGCAAAGGAGGCGCAGAAACGCGAGCGGAACCGTTGAAAGAAAAACCGCTCATTTGGCAGTCGTCGGTGCCGAAGCGAAAATTAATCCGTCGCATCTGGAGAAAAGACGCGGAGGTACGGAAAGGCTCCGCTCCTCGCGTGATACGCCTCGGTGCATGCGTCGACTGCCAAACACGTTATCCGCTGGCTTTTTATTTTCGAGAGGAGCTACGTCGCGGATCGGAGCCGATACTTAACTACCCCCGAGCTTCGTGCTTTCGTGCGATACGCGCGCGAATGCCTCGTATTGATTATAGAGCCGCGGCTAAAAATAAGGAGGGAGAGTTTGAGTTTTTTAATTCTGACAAGTGCTCTCGGGAAAAAACACCTCTCGGCGCCGCGCGTTGTTTTGTCAAAAGAGTATTTATTATTAGTCGCGCGAGCAATGAGGAACAGGCGAGCTGGTCGAAATATTTATGATTTACGAAGCACACGAAGCACTCGTGTTTTTTGTCTAGCGCCGTGCGTTCTGCTTAAAAATAAATGCTGTGCGCAGGCGCGCGCCCGATCGGAATTGAGACATTAATTTCACTCGACAATGCTGCTGCGGGAATATATTTAGATCAAGTTGAGCGAATTGATAGGAAAGCGCGCGAAATTAGGTTGCGTTGTCGATGCCTTAAGTCAAATCGGAGGGGGAGGCGCGAGCGCTGTTAGAGATTAACGTTCCGCGCGCAATTACTCGACGTGCTTTTCCGCGAAGTCCACTTCAGCTCGTCCGCTCTGACGTTAAATAAACGACCACTCCTAGGAAATGCTCGATGCACTCGACGGGTGTCCGAAGTGCTAGGAAGATCTCGCGAGAATTGGGGAAAGAGACGGTGAGCGCCTCCTGGCTTTCGTCGAGCCTCGGTGCCGTGGAGGAGCAGTAGCCTCCGTGAGGTCTGACGCGTGCTGGGCCGGACCCCAGTTGCGGCTACATAATCGCCGGCAGCCTAGGGAAACACGTTCCGCGCCTACGCTCTTAGTGGAAGGACTTGTACTGACCTAGTACAAGGACTTATCGCGAGCGGAGGTTCCTCGCATGTTTCCGAGCCCTTGCGATCCGCTATCCTCTTCTATTGAGACTCTTTTAGAGCTTATAATTTAGTTATTTAACTGCACTTACTCGCTTTAGCTGGAATTTTTCATACTCTTGATGCAACGCCGCACTTAGTTATTTGGTAATGGTACTTGTTCGTTGTCTTCCTTTCAAGCGCCTTTATTTGGTAAATTTGTATGGAGACTTTGTGCAGCAGGCAAGTGGTGCTTTTCTTTAGATTTCTGTTGTAAATTTTTTTACTTACTATTAAATATTAAAATTTCGTTTGTTTATTATAAGATGTTAAAATACATTGCAGCTGTAGGTTTTATTAGAAGGGAAAAGTCATTGGTTATGGTTGGTGGAGTTAAAAAAGAAAGTTCGATTCGGTAAATCGTAAAAAATGATTAATGTGAAGTTTGACGTAATCCCATAAAAAGTACATCAATCAATTTAATTCTAGTTAGTTACACTTGTAGATTCAGAGTGAGTTCTTTGCTCAAAACATTTAGAAATCAAATAAAAGTTTAGTTTTCAATAAATAGAAAAAAAATCCCAAACAAAATACGTTAAAGTAGTACAAAAATTATGACAAGTAAACTAATGATTAAGATAGATTTATAATTTATATTATGAAAATATTATTTTACACGAACGTTTTCCGGAAAAAATGTTTAAAAAATATGGCATTGTAGTTAGAAAATGATTATCTTAAATCTGTAAAAAAAATTTTGTATTTTAAAAAAAAAATTTAAAAGCGAATGTTTTTAAAAACAATTTTATTATTTAATTTATCAATACTGATTATCTAACGAGAAATCACAACTAATTAAAAAAAAATTATATTTCCTTAATACTTTTTTTTAGTATGTGCATTGGATTAAGCATTTTTCATGATATTAGTACAATCTACTTTTCAAATTAGAAATTAATGAAAATAATAAAATAAAAGTCTTGTAAAAAGTTCTCCTTTTTCCTAATTAAGATTAAAGGATTTGATGCCTCTTCTACTAGAATAATTGGAATCACGCGGTACGAGGATTAGAAGCTTATTAGAATGGATAGAAAATTAGATAGAGAGAGTAAGAGAGGCAAAGGTATCAAAGGATTCGTGCTTACATGTATAGCTTGTGTAATACCCCACTGGGCACATCTCGTGTTACGTACTAAGCAGAATAAAGGAGTATAATACGCCTTGTTGAAGGAGTTCCGTGAATACTGCACACCGTATTCATTGTGTTCCCCTATCGGACTTGTTCAGGTTTTTTTTTATTTATACATTTTAGGTCGTTTTTATCGCAAAACTTGTGCAAACATGCAAATTAGATTTGATAATTTTTTATGTGAATATTGGTTCCTGACTCTACTTCCGTACGTGACAAATGTATTTCTAAGTAAAGATCCCTATGCATTTAGTCGTTTCTTTGCACAGCACTTTTCTCTTTTCTCTGTATAAAACCCCAATTGAATTGTAGCAGAAATGTCGAATTAAATTAAAATGGTGAAAGTATTATCTTTGAAAGCAAGTACCTTCCTTACGGAAATAAAAATTTTATACAATATGCAGGCATCAGTTTAAATTTGAAAAGACTGTATTAAGTTTTTTACTTAAGCCAAACTTTCATGCTATCCTTCTTAACGCTACAATGCATATTGCATAATTTTCTTGCTTCTTCTTGATATTGTACATCATGAAAGAAGAAAAATTTTTTTGTAATTTAAATTAATTTTTTCGATGATTTTCATTTTAACATCGAATTACTTTCGGCTTATTTTTTATTTAAGCATTAATATATTTATTGAGAATAAACGTAGGGAGATTATAAAAAAATCTCTACGTTGTATACAAAACTAGTTTTTAATAGTGCTCAAATAGATAAAATTTAAAAATATGTGTCGATATTGTTTAAGCTTAACAAAATGAATAATTCCTTGCTCTTTTTAGTTGAGAGTGAGAATGAAAAAATGTAAGCGGAAAAATTTTAGTTCGCGTCTTATTTAGGACCCAATAAAATATTATTATCCATGTAAAAATTCAGAATATAGTATAAGAAAATTTGATTCACAAAAATACTAAATCGTTAGGCTTACACACATGAGTATTTTAGATTAAAGGAAAATACTCTGATCTTATTATCTTTCTTTATAATTTTATTTTAATAATTTTTAGGCGCATAATTTTATATCATAATATTAGAATCTATTGCTTCAACGATCTTTTCAACCAATTAATGCATATCATAAAAAGGAATTAAGGAATGTTATGTTTAAGTCGGCTTTTCTCGTATTATTCATTATTACTAATATACATATTAGTCGCCTGCATTTATTGTAAAAGAATATAAAATTTTCAAATAATTAAAACATTTAATATAAGTTCTAAGTATAATTAAGTAGTAAAAACATAATCCTTTGCAAATTAGAAATATATTTCATTATATTGTTATACTCTGCTTACTTTTTTTTTCGTTTCATTTCAATCTCTTATCTCTCTATACAAGAAGACTATGTAATTCTTTTCCTATCTTGAGACCAACGATTAACTAGATTCTTTTCCAGTAAAATAGAAATTCGCTTGATATTTTCCGCTACTAAGTAATTAGTTGCAAGATTGGCGATGTAATTAACCGTACTTTCTGATGATACGCACATGATAACATAACTGGGATTGAACTGTACAACGATCATTACAAACAAGTTCTCTGAATTGTAGCACATTATCTTATTTTCATAATTTTTTTTTTTATAATAGTTTCCCCCTGCATTAAACGCTTGAGATTAAATAAGCACGATCGGCTTATTTATTCGCGGTCTAATATCGTATTACGCTGGAATAAACTATTAAATTAGTTTGTTTTTCACGGAAGCTAACGGCTATAAACTTTGACACCATACAATGATACTCGTTCTTAACTTAACATTATAGAAATGATAAAAGTATTTTCGTATTGTAGCCGCTGCGATCAATAAATTTTTCCTACCGTTTCGCAAATTTAAGATCAAGTTTAATCCCTGCTTGAAGCTATTTACGTTTTTATAATTAGAAAATAAATAATTACGCTTATTGTTTCGACGATCCATGATAAATAATAATTACAAATGTACTATCGCGTTATTTCGTGTATGTACAAGTAAAGAGTTCAAATTGAAAAAAACAGTCGCCTCGTAATTTCATTTCTACTGCTTCTCTCCTCCAGTCGCAAATACATGCATCCAAAACAAATTAACAAGCATACGAATATTTATCTGTGTCAAGGGGAGACATTCACTTAAAAGTATAACCAGAAAAAGTTCCTCTTGTCACAGCAGATATACTTTCAAACCGTACTAACTTACAAGCCCGTGACGAGGAAACGTTGCTCGTTACTCCCGCCATGAGCGCACCTCGTCGCTCGTAACCGCGGAGGAGAGACAAGTAACGGAGCCAGTGATTCGTCTTCTCTGTATTCTCACCACACGATTCTCCTTTTATGTTCACAGGGACCCGATGGAGTTAATGGAGCAGCAACTGGTGCGTTGCGGAGTTCCTCCCGTGCGTCTCTACGAGCACTTGGCTTTGAGCTCGTCCTCGGCCCTCCAGCAGCAGCAGCAGCAGCAGCAGCAGCAGCACCAGCAGCACCAGCAACAGCAGCAGCAACAACAGCAACAGCAGCAACAGTCCTGGCTTGCACCCTCTGCAGCTTTGCTGTACGCGGCGGCGGCACGAGGCGCGGCAGCCGCCCCTCCGACACCGGGCGCGGGCGGCCCCTTCCCCGGCAGCTACCCCTACCCCGGAGCCGCGGCGTGGCCCTGGCAACCGGCCCCCGTTCGCGATTATCGGCTCGCCCCGGCGAGCCTCGCCGCCGAGTGTCACCGGGCTCAGGTTCGCACTCCTACCCGAGCCCACGAGGCTCCACGTCGCCGGTGGCGGGTTCGCTGAGGTCCGCCACCCCCAATTAGCGGCCCGCCCAGTCGAGCCCCTAGGTGGGAGAGATCGCTTCGCTCGAACTTTTTTCGAGCCCCCGTTCTGGTCTGTCTTCGATCGGACGAGCTTTTTTCCCTTTGCCCGCCAGATGGACTGGGCATCCGCGAGACATCGATCGGTCTCCGTAACGACCTCCCCGTTTGAACTGCACTTTGCGTTATTTCACACGTCCGAGAGAGAGAGACGTTTCCCGTTTTCCACGGATTTATTCTTTGGCTTTGTTGACAAGAATTTGAGGGGCAAGCTCTTGCGAGGCGGGACGGAAAGAGTCACTCAATCTCTTATTGCCGGCTAATTTTCTGTCTCGATAAATTCTCCTTTCGGGCGAGCAGCTTCGATTCGACTCTTTTGTTATTGTAAATGTTAATTAATAATATCGCGAGCAATTGCTTTGAGAAATAACCTGGAAATTTATGTACACTCTGTATAGTTATAAAATAGAGCTGATATTTATCTTAGCCGTGCAGACTCTCGGGATGCGACGCTGTCGTCGTCATTGTACTTATTATATTTCCTTACCTTCTGCACTTATATTCAAAGAGAAAACTGATTTGCTCAACTTAGGCTTATGCGTTGATGCAAGAGGCTATGCAAAGCATCTCTTTCTTAATTTTATTTCATAATTTACGATTTGTGAAGATGAACGTGAAATTGCTACGAACACCCGAACGATGTCAGATGTTGTTCACCGAGTGATTTTTTGAGCGAGATCTTTTTGATTGTACGCAAACCACAATAAAGCGCACCTAGCATTATATTTATTTATAGATGTGACGATTGCACGAGGCCAAAAAATTGCTGAACGGTCGGTCGCAGTATTTGGAACTGAAAATTAGCAAGAGTAAAAGGTTAATACGCGTTTTAAATATAGTACAAAAGAAATATCCTCGACGTCTTCTCTTGATTGCGATCGCACGTTTAAAAACGGGCGATTACTCGAGACACAGTCGGAGAACTAAATTGTGCATTGGCATTGCTTTTTCCAGTTGCGATCACATCGGCGATCATCGATAAATATCCTACACGGAACCAAAGAAAGCATCACCCCTCCCTCCTTCCGTCCCGCCAAACAGACGGTAATCCCTCGTCCCAGCGGCGGATCCCGCGTCCCGGTCCAGCTGTATTTATAAGTAGGAAAAAGGTCGAAAAGATAGAGGGAGCAATAAGTGTGCGGTGCGCGAATTCGAGTGCAACGTGGCCGGCGAAGGTTAACGGCACGAAGGAACGCGCAGAAGACGATGAAAAGGATAAAGTAAGAAAATGTAAATCTTCGTAGATTCGTCCAGTATTTATAATATGCACCGCGCGTTTGTCGGGAGCCAAGTTATTCGATATTACTCGCTCGTCCGTTAGAACGGTAGAGGGGAAAGTCGAGTGCGCGCCACTCGAGTCGATGACTCGTGGAAAAGGCCGCGCGCCCGCACATTTTGAAAACCGGGCGCGCGCTCGGCGTTATACATACGGCACTCGAGATTGAGAGGAAGGTTTCGACTAATGTAACGCGGAGAATAGAGTTGGAAGAAAGAATCTCTTTGTCCGAGTAAAGGAATCTTCTTAAAATATCAACTCTTTATCGCCGGTGATGAGTTTTATTTGGAAACTCTTCGGGCTTGTTATGCACTTCTTCCGTTCGTTATGGATAATTTTTCCTCGAATTCTTTCTTGTTGTCGTAACAGCGAGTCAACGGGTCGGGAAACAAAATTACTGCTCAGAATTCGAATTCAGAGATTCAGTCTTCGAACTTTATCTTCTATCTTTGTTTTTATTATATTTTCGTTGTAAATACTACGAAAGCCTTGTTTTTGTCGTGAGTACTGGCGCCCAGTTATTGTATAGTGACGTGTTCGCAAGCACATCGCAAGATTTGGTTTGTACGATCGCAAAACAATGTATGATACGTGTTATATATATATAAACATTGTTAATGTTCTTAGTATGCAATTGCTGAGTGTAGTGTGAGAGTGTGGCGTGTGCGTAAGTGAGAAGAGAGAAAGAGAAAAGAGCGAAGAGTTGTGATAGCTGTACCATACCGTAATAGTATTATTCCAGCTTCTTGCAGGAGGTGCTGCGAAATTTGTATATAACATTGAAATAATATCGTCGTAAAAAGTCGTGTAGATTTAAAAAACAAATTACTCTGCGTGTAGCACCAGGGAAAAATAAATGGATTTTCAACAATTAAATTGGTTTATTTTTTATCTTGTTCTCCTATTTTATTATTGCAGAAGTGATACTAATTCTAGAAAAATAGAAGTAGTAAAATTAATAGATTTTTAAGGACAACACAGTAATTACACTTACTGATAAATTTTCGACCAACTTTTTATACTTATTATTATTATTATTATTATTATTAAAGTTTTATTTAATTACGTAAATATATACTTAATAAAATATTTATCATTTGCTTTATTACCATTTGTCTTCGACAGTGCGAGGAGTCTACTATGCAGAATATTTTTATTTATAAATTAAAAGACCATAGGATACAAAAACATTATGTACCTAATGACTTCGTACAGAAGTTACGGTATTCAGAGTAGGTATTCCAATATAAAAATATTTACATTATTTACTTTCATTTACTGCATTATAATACATTATTAATCTAAATCAATATTTTTAATTTCTGATTAAGTAAAATAAAAAATTTTTCTTTTCGAAAATCTTGATCGTAGTTCTTTAAATTTTTTTTATCACTAATTACACCGGACAAATATATCCTAATAAAATCAAAGCATAATCTATTATTTCATTTTTCATAATGTATGCACGTTTTCGTTTAATCTCGGAAACATTTTCATCGAAGCCTTTTGTTACTTTAGCACATTTTTTAACAAATCTTTTCTTTTAAAGAAAAATAAAACTCCAAATAAAAATATTGATGGTATTAAAATAATTTAAAATAAACAAAGTGAGTTTCATATTTCAATATATTTATTTATCTCATATTTCATTATTATACTAAAATACTAAATTTGCTTGATATTTTTATTAATTAAGTGTTAAAATTGCATTTTAATTGTCTGAATTAGTGGTAAAAATGTTATTTTCTCTCGTGTACCGTTGATAAGACCAAATGAAGAGAAAGACCACCAATTCAGAATCATTTTCTGTTAAAACTAAAAGAACATAAACTGTTAAATTAGAAAAATGAACGTAAAAGATCGGAAAATTTTAAACGAGAAAGACGATAATTATCCAGGACTTGAGTGTTTATGTAAATATTGTAAATGTCATTTGTCTGCTGGATGGTTTTGCCTGTACATTACCATAGCTATAATTTCGAAGTTATTTTATCGATAAATGCGAAGGCTATTTTTTAAAACTCAGATTCACGCGCACATTATAAATAGAATGTTTTATCATATAAATGAAACGTTTATCGACTATTACAAGATCTATTTATAGGACGTATTAGCGCAACAAGTAGATCATTAAACATTACACATAACATTCTCAAGAAGAAAGTTATTAGAGTTCTAGGCAGAGGTTCTATTAACTTTCATCCATCATGGTTAAGATCTAACCAATCTTTTCACCGTGGATTATTGCAAACACTTTAGGCAACGCACGAAAATACCTTTTTATTTTAAGTTTCTCGATTACGGTGAAACCATTACGAGGTCGTTACATCATCAGCGTTTCTGAGCTTGAGAAGTCGGTAGCGCACTCGCCGCGGAACGACGTTAGTCAGAACAAAAAGTAGAATAACGAAGCGAACGTAAGATAACGAAATAAGGAGTAAAATAAGGAGTGATAGGTAGGAAAACAATAAAGAAAATGAAACTGCAAACGGAAGAACGAAATGGACCGTGACAAATCTCTTTAATTACTCAGAAGTCGTGCGCATGCACCGTTTCTTCTTATTCATTCTCCCTCTCGCACGAGCATCGCATCTTTAAGGCCCCAACTGCCGTGTAATTCTGTTATACCTATCTGAAATTAAATAAATTCATTTCACACCTTGTCAGCGCGCAATTATTTTCAGATGCGGCCATTTTAAAAGCGCCGTTTGTAGCATGACTAACTTCGCCCTTCCCTCTCCACGGGTTTTCGAGCTCGGAGCCCCTGAGGTGCCGAAACAGCCTCCGCTTGGTGCCAGAAGCAGCGGCTCCGGAATAGATGGACGTTCATCGCCTGCGAGCGAAATTGAACGATCGCTCCCTCCTCTTCCTCCTCCTCCTCTCGTTCTCACTGGGGCTCGCGGATATTGCCGGCGCACGGCGGCGGTACACCTACCGCAGATCAAACGTTCCGTGCAAGCGCTCAATTTTTGAACGGACGGCGCGTTTATCTGCCGACGGGTCATTAGCGATCCTCGCGCGACGACGTGCCTCGTGAAATACGTGCACATATGCGTTTCGCCTCGGCGATGACGCAAGTTGAGCTTTTCTTCCGCTCCACCTGCGCACCGCATCGCGGGGTAATTACTCTTTCCGTACTTCCTCCCTGTACTTGACATTTGTGTTTCTCTCTCCTTTGCAGATTTTATTCCTCTGCTCGAATTCTCGCTAACGGCATGGCATTCGTCGCCTATCCGTTATATAGTTGAGTGTTCGTTTATTTATTCAATTTTCTGTTTCCATTACGAAGATTAATAAGAACCGATGCAATAAACAACTTTTTGATAATAATCACGATTTAATAATCAATTATTCTGTTAGTCACTTTTAATGAAATAAATTTTTTAATGGATAACCCGATTAGACGCCGATTATGTAAAAGTATTTTTCACCGAAATATAATTTTCATTGGAAGATTCTTGATAAATAAGGATCGATGATAGTCATCTTATACATTTTGAAAAATTAATCAATACAATTCACTTTGAAGGAACAAATTACTAATCAATGTGCAAATGATTTTTTCTATTATTTGAACAGACATTACATTATTTGAGATGCAAGTTTATTGTATCTTTAATTATCCTAAAATCGACATATTATTTATTTTGTTCTATAGTTGATTAAAGTTAGATTGTGATAAAATTTTTTGCGAAATATGTTTACAACAAATTCGGGATTACTAAAATAAATCGTTGCAGTTTTAGCTAAAATGAATAAAAAAGGTTTTAAAATTATATGCTATTGAGGGTTAGATTAAATAATTATCTGCTCAATGAATATAATTCTTGGATTATATTTTCAAGAACAATTATAAAATTGGATTGCTATCAAGAAAAATGTTTACGTGGTTAATATATTTTTTAAATATACATCAATACTTAAATTTTAAAAATTTTGCCAGAACTTTTTAACATTGGTTTTTAATATTTTGATTTTTGATTTTGCAAATGATTCAACTAAAATAGTAATGATATTTGAAAAACTAACGCATGTTCAAAAATAATTAGTAAGTAAAGTATAACTGAATACATTAATTTTATAAAAAATTTTTAGGAGTGATACTGACCATTTATACGGTAAACCTTGTTTTAAAAGATTTATATTTAATATATAAGAAACATTGAATACGTGTCGGCTTTATATTAATACCTACTACTCCGCCGTAAGTATAAAGTCTATATTCGTTAAGATACCCAGAAAAGCGCAGTTAAAAAGTATATTTTATAGCGATAAGGTTAAAAAGAAAAGGATGAGAATACATAAGTTTTCGCGTCGTCAAGTCAGCGTTTCCTCGCGACGATTCCAGCGCACACGTATGAGACTGATATTTTTATCCGGAGCCCGTTTTTTTCTTATTCGAATCTGTATATAGGAAACGTTTGAGAACAGCGGATGCATAACGTGCAGAAGCAAGCGGCGAAAATAAGAAGGCATCAAAAAATGAAAAAAAATTTGTGATGGAAGAAAACAAGCTAAGAAAGAAAAGAAAAGGAGCTAGGTGGAGACGAAGAAGTCGACGTTAATCTTGAGGGCCAAGGTTCACGTTCGGTTTCTTTCCTCTTCATAATTTTCTGAGCGACGTCTTTCGACACGAGAGCCGACGGATGTCCGATTTCCATGCTCCGCTACTGTTGATGGCTGTACCCAGTTGCGCCAGCGTTGTTGAAAGCTACGGAGCGAGAGAGAAAGGATCTGCGTAGTCGCACACGTCGTATCCTGCAGCTTCTCTCTATCTCCAATTCCCCTCCCCCTCTTCCCTCCCCAACGCCACCGCCCGCTCTCTCCCGATTCTACGGTCTTACTCTGTCGCTAGTTCGGTGACTGTCTTCTCTACGGAAATCAATTTAGATAATAACATACGCGCTGCTGAAAAAGGTTTACTGTATCTCGCCAAGAATGCGTTTCATGAGATTATGCCTCGCCTTTTATATTCGTTGTATCTTTTTTCTTTTCTCCCTGTCGAGCTACAGACTCGTGAACAACCGATACGCCTATCTCGTAATTAAATTACAAATTTCCAATCTGCGTTGAGAAGAAATGTGTTCCACAGATGGGAACGGAGAGACACCCGAGCTTGGCTTTGTTATCGAGTTATTTAAATATTTTGATGGACTTAGTGGCCTTTAAATTCTCACTTTTCGCTCTCTTCGACTGCGATTCTTTCGGCCACGATGTCTTAAAAAATTGATATTCCACACCCATATGCTTTAGTTTTTTTCGACTAAATTATTCGATGTCTTATATGATAATGTCATTCCTTTTGAAAAAATTTTTATTTCAATCGAATAATTACAAAGTCAAACTCAATTTCTTCTTCAAAAATTGAAGTAATCTACTTTTCTCGAGATCTTGTGTTAATCTGTTTTGGTGATAAAAACATTAAACCATTGCCATCTACTGTTTTCATATTATTCCTTGAATTATAATTGGGTTTCTTCCATCAATTATTTGACGAACCTTGTTTTCATTTAAAATTACGTCTCCATAAATTTGACCTTTATCATACTTTATATGTACAATTTTAAAATGATTTTTTATTAAAATAAAATTTTATCGCTAAAATTGAAATATACAGCAAAAGAATATTTTCAAGTTGATGCATCGTTTTGAAAAATCTTGTGCAAACTTTATTGGGATAACGTTATTCTCAGAAATAAACTATAAAATATATTCAAATACTTTTAAAATTACACAAACAATATTTTTACAAAATAGTGTACACGATCATTTTTTATTACCGGTATTTCAATTCACGCGAGAAAATCTTCATTTGATCATACATTTTAATTTGTTCGCTTTTTCGTGTATAAATTCTGGATCTTTAATTTTAAAGATTTCTCTTAATAAAGGTCTATTTCTTTTTTACAAACGATTTAATAATGCACAGACAGTTGTAATAATTTTCAACCAATAACCATAAACTTATTTATTATTTATTATCTATTAACTTCTATCTTACCACGTTAAGGAATAATTTTAGGAATCGATATTATATAATATTCATAAAACAGACGTTACCCTGATCAACCCCATTCATAGTGCTTCGAAAACAAGCTATCGGAGCTCAATTAAATAGGAAAGGTATTGATTCGGTAAGATCTCAATACATGTACTAGTCTTAGACGTATCGCTCACCTCAGGCGTTTATAATTTTGAATGTAAGGCTAACAATTTTACGCTGCGGGCTCGTGGTGTAGAAGATAACTAAACTGGGAGGCTGAGATTTGAAAAATTGGCATCGAGCTTTCCGGAAGACAGATTGAAAATCAGCAGACATAGTCGAGGCAAGAATCCACGTTTAAAACAAAAGCACTCGTGGCTGCTCTCGATCTTCCTCTGCTCATTCGAATAATACATCCATGCCGGCACGGTTCAAAGCATCGGCGAATTGTGTCGGGTGCACATCAGACGCGAAGCCATGGTGGCTACGCGCGGTCAGGGATGCGGGCGGGGGGAGGCAAGATTCGATTCTCGAAGCTTCGTACACGCAGACACATATATAGACTCGCGGGAGAGTACCTCTTCTTCTACCTCTTCTTGCTTGGCGCAACTTTAAGCACGAGAGAGCGGCGACGAGATTGTCGGCGCGCGAGAGAAACCGGGCGAGCGAGAGCGAGGGTGAGCGGAGCGAGGAAGAGTATAAGAAAAAGCCGACAACGACGGCGGGAGAGAGAGAGAGAGAGAGAGAGAGATGATATGGCTTCGGGAGAGAGCGAGAGAGCGCGTGCGCCGAGGGGGAGCGGGGAAAGGATAGAGCTTGTGTGATGTTGTGATGGGTGGAGCGAGGTGAGAGAAACAGAGAGGCGGCTTCCGAGCTTGTAATTATGTTGATACGAATGATCTGCGGCTCGCCGCAGAGAGCGAACGAGAGAGAGAGAGAGAGAGGGAGGAAGAGAGCAGTGCCTCCAGCGGTGCTCACCGGCCCCGGTGCGTGAGAGCTGTTTCGGGCCCTTTCACGGCGAGGTGCGCGCGCTTTCGCTCGGTCCTTTAGCAAGACCGTGGCGAAACCAGTTTAAGTGGTTAAGCGTAGATGTAATTGATTTCCATTTTACGAGGGACCCTCTCTCTCTCTCTCTCTCTCTCACGCTCGCTCGCTCACCCGCACGACTCCGCCATACACGTCACGAGTGCGAGCTGCAGCAGCGGCCGAGATGCACTACCTGTCCCATCACGCCCCCTTTCGCTCCCAACCTTAGCGCGATTTTCAAGGGAACACGGACGAATCCCATAGAGCTGGACGCAAATTAATGCGCGTTAAACGCGGAGGGCCGGCGATTATGCCGCTCGAGAATCGAGCCGCGCCTCTGGGCAGTCAAGGACGTGCAGGAGACGTCGATGACAAAGGGGACAGGCCCATTACGATCGCGCCTCCGATGCGCTTTCGGACTTTCCTCTGCGTTTATCCTGCGTACCCGAGGTTGAAGCGAATGCGGTGTCAAGTAGGTTCGAGTTGTTTGGGCCGCTCAACTCGGGATTTCCCTAAGAGCGATTCTATCTTTTCTCCAACCCCTTTGCGAAGTCTTACAAGTTTTTCCGGCGAGGCACTAACAAGCCCCGATCCATAATCCTATCAGCATTTTCTTTTACGCCGCTTCCTCGCACAAAGCACCGCTCATTTTTGAATTTACAAAAAATCATATTGCTGCGGATGTTACAGAAAATTTACAAAATGTTACGTTGACTGAAAATTGCAGTTGCTCAAAGGCTTGACCGTTTTCATATTGCACGCGTGACCTTTCCAGTTTACTTCGATTTTATCGAATCACACGCATAGGTCTATAGTCGAAACGAGATTGGACCTCGTCAATAAAATAATGCATTTTTATAGCCAATTTTTATTTAAATCATTCGTTATCGCATATCACGATGTAATATCGAACGGAAAACTAAGAAATAATTAATTCGTGTTCAAGTTATCAATTTCAGCCGCAAAAATAAATTTCATTTTATTGTTACGAGTAAATCAAGGCATTAATAAATACAAAATTTAAATTATTGTAAATACATTGTTGCCATGTTATTGCTACTGCGACAAAGAAAAATATATTTTTTCAAAGGGGAAGAGAACAGCCTATTTAACGAGAAATCTTTCTTTTTCACAAAACAAACAGCGTTTCAATTAAAATAGCAAAAAAAGCATTTTTTATTACTTTTCGTGTAAAAGTGAGCCTACAATAATGTATAATATTCTTCAATATTTATAATATAGCGTGTTCGCTTTCATGCTGATTATTATTATTATTTCCATTAATTACGTTCATTCTGTAGCAGAAATTTTTAATCATTATTGAATTCTCAGACGCAAGATACAGTGTATGTGCACGTAAACATCGATAAATCAAGATCACTCGTTAGATTAAAACGTTTAGGCACATGAAGGTAAAAGAGCACATAACACAGTGAGATAAAAAAAAGAGCCATAAAAATTGTGAAAAATCTGCTCGAAAGCAGTTATCGATTTATCGTTAAATTTGGCGATTTTAATTGAGAAACACTCATCTTGATTTTTTTCATTAGCAGGGGTCGAGAAATAAGAGCGAAGGTTAAAACGTTGTTAAAACTGCCGATTCCTCATGCCTCGTTTTGAGAGCCTTTCGTTGAAAACTGGCCTCCCGATGACTCGTCGGGACTACGAAGCAGGGCAGGTACACCTACAAGATTGTAAGCGCGTACCAGCGTACGTTTGTAATCGTCTACGGGAAGGAACAGCTTGGCATTGATAGATTCCTGAACGATTTTTATGCTCTCTATATGCTTCGCGATTAAAGAAAACAGCGTTGTACTATTAAATCAACTTCTGAGTGAGAATACGTTTTTTTTTTTTTATATTTTGACGAGCTCCTTTTCCAAACTAGAATTTTTAGGATAATTGCATCTTTTTTATTGTAGATTCTTGCTAGTAAAAGTAAAATAAAACGAAAAATAAAAAAAAAAAAAATGACTAAAGTTATGAAAATATAAAATAAGCAAAGTTTTGATTCTTGATAAATTATGTATTCGTTAATTTTTTATTTTTCTGCGACTGTGTTGCATAAAGTTTTGACATTTTAATGCTAGTATATTTAATAGTTGCAAGGCTTTATAAATCAAATTAGCAAATTTAACGATGTTAAGGAATATCTGATTTGAGTAATTACACATTTGAATATACAATTAAATAATTATGTAGCGATAGTTTAAAAAAAATTTTGAATTGATTTTTATGCTTTTTAATTAGTTTTAAGTAGTTAATTTAATATTCATTATTTAAAAAATTAAAAAAAAATTTTTTTAAGTTTATGAAAAATTTTGTCGCGATTTTTCTTCCGAAAATGTTACTTAAAAATTTATGTAAAGATCGAGAAAATATATAAATACATAGTTATTATATTAAGAAAAATAATATGTCAAGTTTAAGATAAAAAAGAGAAGGTTCGATAGGAAGGAACGATGTAGTCGTAAAATTGGTTTTTATTATCATTGATATTCGATATGACATTTTTCAATACGATTCCCCTTGCGTTTTTAATAGAAAAACATTGTGCAAAGATGAAAAAATTAACATTAAAAACAGTCGTGTACGTATTGATTAATAATTAAGTT
This sequence comes from Platyscapa corneri, assembly GCA_018907185.1. Classification (NCBI taxonomy): domain Eukaryota; kingdom Metazoa; phylum Arthropoda; class Insecta; order Hymenoptera; family Agaonidae; genus Platyscapa; species Platyscapa corneri. The sequence continues at coordinate 3,529,263 of JACCHW010000004.1, forward strand.
TATTCGCTAAAAGTGTTTTTCTACGGACATACTGTATATAAATAATAAAATTTAAAATAACCGTGTATTTCATATAATATTATAAATAAGTACGGAAAAATACTGTAAAATATGAAAGCCCTTTCTTCATTACCTAACAAAAAAAGTAAAGTCGTTAAATTATTAGTTATTATTTAACTAAACTTCGTAAATAACAGAAATTTTTAAAATATGTCATACTTCGGAATATGTTTGTAGACATAGAACAAATACTTTTCCACCGGTAAAATACAAAGGCTGTTGACCTCTCATCATCATGACTTTTATTAGTTTTTGAGATCTCGTTGATAAATTGTACCAGTTACACGAGTAACTAAACACATATAGTTGATAATTAATCATTGAATAATAATAGACAAAAATTTTTACACGTCAGAAGATTTTATATATTACCATTGTTTAACAATTCCGAAGCTATAATCAATAATTTTTTGACCGCATAAAAACATGAAATATATATGAAAGAGTCCAAATGATAAGAGCATTCCATACCTATATAATTCCACAGGATTTGTTAATTTTAAAAAAACCTACGTAATTCAGAAATATATTTAATACGGTCAATAAATATGTTATATAAGTTGAATATTGTTAATAAAATATAAATATTTTAGTTACGACAAAAAGTCCACCTCCAATTGCGGCTGTACTCAAAATAAGCGTAAAAAACCAATTTATATTATTTAATTCTTCAAGAGCTTTAATATATCTGTTGTTTAAATATTAATTTTTACATTGCATTAAGGAACAAAAGTAAATTTTCATTTACTTCAGTATTTTGAAATATTTTTCTTACTCATTGATTAACTGATGAAGATTAATTGATTGGATGATACAGTGGTACGTACTATACTCGGAAGTTATAATGTGCTTAGATTTTTTTATCCTCCTACTCATTTCCTCAACTTTTTCTAAACGTAAGCTGTACAAACAATATTTTAAATTAATACAATCATATATTTTTAATTTAATTATTTAATCAAATATGGATTGTGTATTAAAATAACTAGATTAATGTTATATTCATCAGTACTAGTGTTTTTATTACAAATAACGGAATATGCAATAGTTGATTTAAAAATACGCGAGGAGGTCTATAAGCAGATTCTTTAAGAAAATTAAAAAACAATTATTCAAAAGACTAATTTACCAGTGCATTAACATCATTTTATTTAAAGGCTACATTGCAAACAATTCAGTATTTCTTATTAAGAATACAGAACCAAGTAATATATATTTATAGCTTATAATAATCATAATTTAAAGATAATTCCATCTTTTTTATCTTTAAAAATTGTATTCGTAATAATAAAGAAAGCTATCCAAAATATACTTTTAACTGTTATTTGAAATATTTTATTCACGAGACTCATGTATTGTATATTAGTGTAGATGAAAATTTGAAGATGAAATATTTCCTAGATGAAGCAGAAACAGTAATCATTTTTGTTAAATGTTGTTTTAAACATTGTAAATATTAAACTGATTATGAAGAAAAAGAAAATTTTTTCACATATTAATATTGGGTTACCGAGTATTAAATTACATTTTCATTTTAATGTAATGCACGATTTCAGTGTTAAAAATAGAAAGTTTGATTATACTGATAATGGAAAATTTTACTATTTGCTTAAAATTAATTGATTATTATAGCTAAAGAATATTAATATTGAAAATAGAAAATCAAATAATGTTGTAAAATTATTATCACAAGTTTATTTTTTTATTACTTTACCTAATTTCATAAATATGTATGTATTTACATCTTTCTTGTCTATTTTAAAATTATTGTTAATAGTAATGTTTTTACTTTTTTCGTAATAAACGTGTAATAAAATAATAATTATTCTGATTTAACCACATAATTTGAGCATATATAAACGTACATATATACGGATAACCTTTTTTTAACACTTCTTTTTAGAGATTTTAGAGTACTTTTTATAAAATAATAGTTCGGAAAAAACTCGATAACAGCTGTTATTTAAAACATTATATGAAATTTTGTTGTTGCAGGTAAAAATAATAAAATAAGGAAATTTAACAAATATTTTATTTTTACCTTAATAGAACCGGGTGTTGTCAGTTTTTTTTATTCTAATAAGCACAATTGATGTGATTATTTTGCAAATCCTACATATTTGTTAGTTAGTTATTACTATTTGTATAATGCCAAGAATTACTTTATAAATAAAATTATTTTACACTAAAAAATTAGTTTCTTGATTTTGGTAAGCTGATACTTAATCGATCGAATTAGAAAGTGTCTAAAACTATTAAATTAATTTTTTTTTTAATGTACGTATATTATAGATTTTAATTATTCGTAATAAATAATCTGTATGTACAGATTAAATTTATTATAATATAAGAACGCTCGCGGTTAAATAATATTGTCTCTTGTAAAAAGGATTAAGTAATAAGAAAAATGTATTTATTATGAATTTAAAAAATTCAAATATTTATTTGAATACTAATTAAATTAAGGAAAATATAAATGAATAAATTTATATTTATTTGTTGTTGTAAAAAAAATTTGTATTAAAAAATAACAAAGATTTTATTGATTCGATTCAGCTGCAGTGAATGTAATGGCTTAGAATAGTTTGTTTAAGGTTAGCTCATTTTTATATACTAAAAAATTTTTCAATCTAATACCTAATGACAGATTAAATCAGAGTAATTAATAACAATATTTGTGACTGTAGAAACAAATAAATCCTTAACAAGCAAATTTGTCCTTACTTACGAATATGTATTAAATAAATTAAACAAAAATACTTTATCAATTGCATTATTATTTTTCGAATACTTACATCACTATTTGAAATAGGCTGTAAACGTGGCATACACTCATTATCAATGCTGTATCATAGGCAAGAATGATTGTTGCAGTAAGTAAAAAACTCAAAGCTATTAAAACCATTAATGGAATATAATATTTTTGCTTATCAACATAATATTGAGCAGTAAATGGTAATGGCAAGGGTTTAGTTGTATTTTCTAACGCTGCTAAGTAATTAACAAATGTATCAATTAATGGCACAAAAAAAAAGCTTACACCGACGCTGAAACAAATAACTATTTATTTTATGCTATAAAATATAAATTGGTAATAGGTATACTTTTAAATATAAATTTAAAGTTAGGTTTCTAAACAAATAAATGTTATAGTGTATACATTTATAAAATTGTCCTAAATAACTTTTCTAAAAGTGAAAATACTTATTTTATATAAATATAATTTTGTGTAATATATTTTTATTGCGTATAATATAAGTGAAATTTAATATGTATACAATATAAAAGAAGATTGCTGAAATCACTTGAAATTTAATAAGTATAATAATGCTTTTCAATGACGTTTTTAGGATATGTACATTTTATTCATACTCAAATGCTGCTCTATAAATTTCCATTATAGTTCTTGTCTTTCAAGAGTTAATTGAATGTTTGTATCCTAATTTAAACAAGTTTTTATTTTGATTTAAAAGAAAAGTTTTCGAAATGAATAAATATTGTCTTTAGAAAGAACGAATCTTCCAGAATAATGATGTTACATATTATTATTTTATTTTGAATAAATCATATATATAATAAATATTCATTTAAAAATGAATATTTAAATAATATAAATACAAATATAAATATAAAATAGTCAATTTTATGATTAGCAGTATGAAAATTAATTTATAAATTAAATAAAATGGAATTTCTTCATGTGTTCATGTTGTCTATTTTCATAAAAATATTATATATCTCTCCGTAACAATTTATTTTTTTTAAATGATTTTTATTTATTTTGTAAATTATTTGCAATAAAATATATTAATTCATTTTTATTAGACTCATATATTTTTTGTCATTATTTTATTTTATTTTATTATATAAAATTATTCGAAAAAATGTAAATAATATTTTTGTGAAAATTAAGAATTTTTTTAAAATGATAAAAAATAATTACTTTGATCTAAGATATTATTTTCGATAATATTGGTATTATATTTAACAAAAAGAATATTTATTTCTATCGCATTTAATATACAGCATTTTTATTAAAATTTTTATATTTTCAATATCTACAGCTAATTTGGTTGTAATTTTCCCAAACACATGGAATCGAGTAAAATTATTAAAGTTATTTCTTTCTAAATGAGAAAATTAAAAAATTAATCACGAGCCCGATGTGGCTTGTATTTTTGTATTTTTAAAAATAATAAATTATATCAAATTTTTTTATACAGAAGAAACACGAAAAAGATTTATTATAAATTAAAAAAATCATTAATTTATTTCTTGTAAGAATAACTGTTAGAATATAAAATTGAATGTAATCAGCGTGATTGTATATTTTACTATTGCTTTAGAAGTTAAAAAATTTTTTTAAAAAGTTAAAGCATCTAATTACCTCTAAGTTTTATATTATACTTACGATATATTATTTAAAAATAAATTTTATAGTTTAACTTGATGTATTTTAATTTAATCTGAATGTTAATTAAGGTCTTACCTTTTATATAAGTTTTTATAAATATATATTCTAATAACTTTAGTCACAAAACATCAAGAAAATTGTTTAAGCTACTATCATTAGTCGTTGGAAAAAATAAATTTCCACGATTACTTTCCATTTTAATGAAATTCTAATGTCTATTATCTTGAATTAACCATGTATATACAGGCTTACCTGAATATCTTATCGATAGTTTTCGGCCATACATTGCTTCTTTTCTCATGATGCATAATTCATTTTTATTAGTTGTAATTTTCCAATCCCTCTGTATCACTCTATACACCCTTCTATGCTAAAATGTGATTAGAAAAGGGGAGGTTTAAAAACATTATTTTACGGCAGATAAAATTGAGATGTAAAATAATGTTTTCATTAACTTTTTCGAGAAATGATAATGATTAATAATAAAAGTTATTAAATTAATATTTTTATGAGCTTAACAAAGTACGATCTAAGTTACCTAGAATTATTAGAAATATGATAATTACCTTAGTTTTATTCATCATACATAAAACGTATTTCGTCAATACGCTAAAAAGAAAAAATTCACCAATTGAATTCTCCAAGACAATATCTGTACGAACGCCATATTCTTCAACAATACTAATTCCCTGCAAAAAAATACCTTCGATTTTCCATCCTTCAATATTACAATTAAATGCGTCGATTAATTCTTAAAATATTTTAATAATAATTATATCACTCACTAGGGGTATAATTTGAACTTGCAAGCCAATAAACACCAAGAAGCGCAAATATTTATCGTAAAATTTAGTAGAGTGGGGCCAGACACCAATAATATTTTGTGTAAATTTTGTTATTATCCAGTAAACGCTGTCCGTAATATCCATCTTCTTGAAGGGTTAACTAGGGTTAACTTAACAAGAATCAGTATTAAAGCGAACTGTTCTCAATCCTCGCCTCTGGTGTACTAACTGGAAGCGAAAACGCGAGTCATCGGGAGAAGTCATGCTCAACTTTATACTTGTCCTCGAATTCGTACTATGGGTTATCAATCGGTATTGATGTTGGATGTGTGTATTGAAATTAAATATAAAAACCTTTATTATGCATGAATGTTTGAGCATCGACTATAGGCTTTCAAGTAAAGACGATCCGAAGCCTCAATAATTTTAAATTTTCATAAATGTACCCTACGTTCACATTATTATTTTATTATTTGTAATGTGAACTTTAACTTCTGTAAACGAATTTATAGATGTCAATGGAAAATTATATATTTAATATAATCTTTGAACATATTTATTGTAGATGTACCTTCTACAATATTGTTTCTTAATTTTTGTACATATTCAATGAAAAAATTTCCTTTTATCATTGTAAAACATATATTCTCAGTTTAAGCACGGGTAAGAATTTTTAGTTCGTTTCTGACTAAGTTTCAAGAAATTGCTAGAAAGCTACCAGTTTTTAATGCGTTATTACGTCTTTTTTACACACTACAAATTTTAAATTGATACATTTGTATTTTTAGGCATGAGAAATTTGCGAAATTTTATGTTTTTAAAAGTTTCGGTCCCTTGTAAGAATATAAAAAATTACCAATAGATGTGTTGTCATAAAAATAATTCACCTTTACGTGAAACTCAATGCTTTTACTCATAACATTATACGTTGATTTTTAACTTTTGCACACTAGAATTGCATATAATGATAATTCCGTATGAAGTTCTAGCAGATGCATATATTTAAATAAGAAAACGATACTTTAATGAAATGAATTTACTTGAAAAGTGCGATAAGTAATTTTTTAAAAAAAAGTTAGCATCGGTAAGCCATAGGCATAAAAAGCAGCTATATTAACAAACGCGAATATTTAATCTTCTCTCAATAAATATGTGCATATTAAGCAAACGTAATCTGCGTGCTGTAAATTTAAAAAAAGTAGGAGAAAAAGCACAAAACTTACTCGAAATCTCAAAGTGCGCGCTCACTTTCTTTATGAAAGCAAAACTGCGAAGCAATAAAAATTAGCACCTGCGGAAGGTAATAAATATGAAAGGATGCGCAGAAGGCCACTGTGTGCCATAATCAAATTATGCACGCCTGCGACGCCCATCTTGGGCGAGAACTTCTCTCTCTCTCTCTCTCTCTCTCTCTCTCTGTCTCTATCTCTTTTCCCGTGCATACATATACCTGCACAAGTATACCGAGGAACGTTGGCACAGCGCATTGAATGGATGTGTAAGGGAGCTGTGCCACGGATTATTACTATAAGGATATTCGGAACAAATGAACGAATGTGTAACGAAGAGAGACAAGTGGAGATCGCACCGTGGCTAAAAAAGTCAATAACCCTTTAAAATGTTTGCTTTTTCCAAATCCTCACGAGACCCACCAACGGTCGTCACTTTTTCTCTCGTGTTAACTTTTATGTTAGCCAATTGTTCGATTCCGCCCGCATGTAAAGATTCCCAACTTTTTGATTTGTGCCACGTAAGCAAAATAGTGTTCGGATAAGTCTCTGACTTTTAGTAAACTTCTGTATTATTATAGAGAACGGTAAAAATAACAAGATACTTTCAAGTATTTTCTTTTAATTTTAAAAATAGCAATTGAATGTTCTGCCCCCTGAAGATGCGTGATTACTGAACTTCAATACAATATTACGCAAAGTAAACCGTTAATAATTAAAAATTTGTTGTCCTCATTAAATGCCAATAATAGTTTCATTATTTTCTTGAAATTGCGTAATTTGACACTTCTTCTATTTTGTGCAGTGGATGCTTTGAAAACCAATTTTAAAGCATATAAAATGGAAAGAAACGTTGAATAAAAACAACTAACCATAAAAGCATTTGATTAAAAGGTATATCTAATTAGATTCATTTTCATCTGAACGAATACGATTCGTTTTTTGACTTAAAGTTCTATTCCTATCCATTTTGTCTTGCACTCTGAGGATCATATACTCGTAAAATATTGGCTGGGTACTATTATAAAGAATGTCAAATTATCGATTAACTTTCTAATCTTTATTCGAGAAACATGTGTGACTATATTACAAGTAGCCTTTGTTCGAGTAGCAAAACAGCGTATGAGCGTATGAAAACAGCTAAATTAGATTCAGTTGTTTCAAGACATAAAGACAAGAGGCCCTCCATTAATTCTCAAGATTCGTCCAACTATATTGACAAAAGCGGAAATCGATGTTGCGATCATAACTAATTTATAAATTTTATGTATCCTCTTTCTTTCCTCTTTCTTACATTCTGTTTTAATATCATTATTAACTTAGAATACGAGAAAAAAGAGTGCGAAACGATGTTAAATAAAATAAATATTGTAATCGGATAGTAATTTCATAACGAAAATTATATGCACGTAGGGTATGTTGTGCTAATACCTACAGAATCAAAGCTAAATTATAAATTTAAATATTTAAATTTAGTAATTAATAATAGTACTATTGTTATTTCTGTATTTATAATTTGAAATTTTTTTCATAAATTATAAAAATCTAAAATATTCTATTTAAAAATTGAAAAAGATTCTATTTTATTATTTAAGCTCTACTGATTGAAGTCGCATTTACTGTTTAATATCTACTGAAATTTTAATCATAGATTATTGACTTGTACTATACATAAATTGTGCGTACTTTAAAATATTTATTCTATATATAAATTATATTGGAAAGGACAGAAAAATAAATGCTTTAAATAATATATATATTTACATCATCAAAAGATGATCAATAATACTTGTAATTTTAGAGATGTAATATTAAAAAAATTAGATTTAAAATAACTTATAAGGAATTTTAATTATTTTTCTTCTTATTATTTGACATGTATTTTTGAGACTAAAATATTTAATTTTGAATTTATTGTATTAATTTATTTTAATTATCGAATATATTAAATATATATTAAAAAAACTAATTATATATATATTAATTATCTTATTAGATCAAAATAAAATATAAAATTTCGAAATATGATTTTGTTTATGTATAATGTGGAATATATTTTTCATTTAAAAACTTTTAGTGTACAATTAAAAAGAAAAAAAAATATTACAATCTTACGCACTGAAAATTAATTTTTTAGATTTAAAAAGATCGAATTTTTTTTTTATGTTTCTGTACAATTGAATTTCATTTTTTTATTATTGAAAAGCCGTGCTATGCTAAATTATAGTTTCAATGAAAATGGATATGAATTAATTATAAAAGTTTATTGCCTTCGAATGTCAACATATTTAATTGGCAATGATTTTATTTGCAAAGTAGTATACAGTATATTGTACAGTATGTATACATGAAATAATTATCTTAAATATCGATTATTTTGTAACAGAATAAATATTCCTGTAAGCTTATCAGTATTACACGCAACATTATATTAAGAAATAAAAATTATTCAAATTTTTTATAATCATTTTTAAATATTTAATTATATACTTAAGAATATTCATATTATGAAAATAAAATAATTTTTAAAAAAGATTTAAAAACTGAACGCGATTCGACACGTTCTTACCCTACAAAATTATTTTCTTAACCAAGTAGTTAAATAGAAAACTAGATTAGTTCGTCTCGTTTCAAGTCAATCCAAATAAATAACGGTTGTTAAATATGTCACCCACATCAAGTACATAATTTTAATATACTTATTTTTTCATTGGTCTAAAAATATTATTTATATAAGTGTTACTATAGTTACTGCTTCATAACTCATTAAAAGTTTCTATAATTTTTATAATATATTGTTATTTCATATCGAACGAGAAAATGAGTGCTAAATTGTAGACGAGTAGATGCACGAGTTGAACACAGAATTAATTCACATTAGTTATAAGAAAGAATCTGAAAGAACGTTATCCTTAAAATGCAAAAGGATATTAGAAGCGCGTGGCTCTGTTAGCAGGAAATATTTAAAAAAGAATGAGGAAGATCTTTACAGGACGTTACAGGAAAGAGGAACAATGGAATGAATCGCATTTTGGAGAAGAGTCGGAATCGCTGTGGGCCGTTTTGGCTGATTTTCGGCTGCTGCCAATAGCTCGCGCTCAATTTGGCGTCTTCGGGATCGACTCCATTTATCCTTAAGAGCGAATCGGGCCCTTTGCGAGATGGAAGGTTGAGCCCAATAATTCAAAGCGTTTCTTCCTCACCTCAAGGAGTGTATGGCTCAGACGATAAGGAGCAGTAGAAGGAGAGGAGCGTGGGCCAACGCAAAAGCCATAGAAAAGTTGCGAGAGAGAGAGAGAGAGAGAGAGAGAGAGAGAGAGCGCGAGAGAATGGAGCTCCGAGAATGCGAGTGCGCATGTGTGCAGGAGCGCGAGGAGCGGAATATGTAAATTAGAAACTCCGTGTGAATGCGGAGATTTATGACGGCTCATGCGCATTTCTAGGCGCAATAAATATCAGTAAGTAGCGACGCGCGCACGCCTTGCCCGTGAAACCTACACGCAGGCAGGATGAGGACGCGAAAACCGCAGAGGACGCGAGCGAAGATCGAGGCGAAGACGAGAGGCGGAATAAAGTGGTAATACGAGGGAAAGAGAGAGAGAGGGAGAGAGGAGAACGTAAGCGCGCGCGAGTCCGCGTCTCGCGGGGAGGGTTAAAAGGAGCGGGACGAAACGAAAGGAAACGGGACGCCGCACCGTGGGTGGCTGCTGCCGCCGCACTGCCGGGAACTCACCGAGCGCTCCTCCGTGGCCCTGGCTTTTTGCCACCTTATTTTCCCCGGCAAGCCTCCGGCTGGTCGAGTCCCGAGGCCTTATCAAGAAATTTCGTATATAAATCCCAATTATGCTTCTTGTCGTTTTCCAAAATAAAGTCACCGCGACAGCTCCCGCGCTCTTTCTTATCCCTCTTCACTTCCGTCACAATTATTTATCTTTAACGCACGAGACTTTTTGCGTGGACGCACGACTTACTCCTCGTGCTTTTGGCTTCTCCGCTTTCTCGGCGGTCGGTGGACGGTTGCCTCTCGGCAAAATTGTCCGCGCTGCTCTCGCTGGAGGCCGCACTATTATTTCTGTAACTCAAGGAAGATCAAAATCACTCGAAGCAGTTTTATCATTAAGATCCTTTAATTAGGAGAAAAAATTGAGCTGACGAAACATTACTCAAGGGCATAAATATCGGATGTAATTGAAATTATCGTCTCAACGACACGCAAAAACCGTATTAATTAATTTTCAATTTGAAAAAGTCCTGGGCGTCGAAGATTTAAATTAAAATTTTTTTACACGACATGATTGACTTTTCTTTCTCACCCCACATCCTCTTACTCGAAAATGTGCAAGTACTAAGATCGTACAATAAGGAAGGAACTTTCACGTCCTACTGATCGATCAAAATCAATTACTAACCGGACACTAATTACGACTAATAAAGGCTTAGTCCGAGCAGTTGGACGTTCGGCTCCGATTAAGCGACGGCTCGACTGTTCACTCTTCGAATATAATGGTGTCTGGCATCGCAACAGCACCGTTTCGAATCGACTTATTATTTATACTAGCTCACACAGAGACGCGCGAGCCCACTCCGAGAGAGAGAGAGAGAGAAGAGGGAGGTAATTACTTGCGCGTCAGGACGCACGGCTCTCCGTGGCATTCGCAGTCCAGCGCCGAGCTTTTCCTTCGCACTCCTCAACTGGATCATTTTCGGCACCTGCTCGGGCCGATATAAAATTGCCGAAATCGTACATTAAATGCAGATGCCTCCGAGTGCGCCATGTATCCTCTAAATATTCTCCGTAAGATCGCTCCGCGACTCGATGCCGAGCAACCTGGGTTTTTGCGCATTTCGCGAATTTCGATTAACCGCTCGATTTGCGCTCATTGCTTATGCTCTCAAATTTTAATGTCTTTCTTCTACTTCGTCGCAACTTAAAGCGTATTCTCCGTGTTTTCACTGGCACGCAGTAAACGTTTCCACATTTTAGTGCTTCTTACAGTTAACTCTTTCATTAATTCTTTAAATTTACGCAGTGCTCGAATGATATCTTTATTTTTAATGATTTTTTACTAATTCCCACCTTGAAAAATAATAATTTCTGAAATAAACAAATTGGTTTCTATCTTTTACTAGCTTCTCGTTAAAAGCTTTCTAATATGGAGTTGCAACGAATCTGAAATCCTTAAAATTTCTCATCCTTTAAATATGTATAATATTAATCTCTGTATCTTTTATTTGAATAGTGAATGAAAAAATATATACCTTAATTAAAGAATATATTAATATTATTTTCGAAGAATTTTAATACCACAAGTAAAAGTCTATTTTACGTTTATCAAAGCTTTGTTTACAAAATTTTTAATGGTAAAGAAAGTAGGTACAATATTCATATAAATTCTGATATCGATTTATTGTAATATTGTTTAAGTGTAGAGAAATTTATTATGTGCCCTTATATCTATTTATATTTACGTTTTTAAAGTTTATGTACAATTTAAAAATACAGACTTTTGTAATTGGTAACAATAACGTTATCAAAATTTTACCTAAGAATATAAAAGTTTCTGTAACACTATTAAAAATATTGATTTCTATGAACAAATATGATAATTATTAACAGTGCAATGATTTTTACGACTAAATATTAAAAAAAGAAATTCTAGTTAAATAACAAGCTGTCAAATATATTCGTATTTACTTGTGATAAACTTTCGTTTAGTTGAAAAATATTCTTTATTTCACTTGGAATGACTTATATCATCTTTATTTTGAAATTCAATTCAACAAAATGCATTTAATGGGAAATTAAAAACTTGATCGTCAATTAATTAATAAAAAATAGTACAGCAAATTATATTAAACGGAGAAACTTGCAAGCAGCATTATTTACACAACTTTTAAGTTGTAAAATATACTGCGTGTAGAGATTTTGTATTTAATCTTACGTTAAATACAATATATTATGTTTTTCTCAAGTAAACTTTTTACATTTGCTGTGTTTTTAGTAAAGATTACTTTTGTCTTTCAAATCGAAACTACATTATTTATGTATATATAAAAAATAACAATTATGGTGCATCGCGCTGAAAATAATCAAATCAATTTTTGATAGCTATTTGTAAGCTGCAGACGGAAGCGGCTTTTAGAATAATAAAAATTACTATAGTGCATCACTGTATAATTTACTGCAATTCGGAATATCGATGAAATTCCGTAAAATGATTGAGTTTGCATTATAGGACGCTTAAAAAACTTTCTAAATATTTTTGAATCTCAGTGAATTTCGTACTAAACTTTATCATCGGATTCTCTTCAGTAGCTGTTAGTATAATTATTAATTTAGATAAATTATACCTGCATTTTTCTTGATTTAATTTTTAATTTAATATTTATTGTAGACAGAGAAATAAGTATTAAATTATATGATAAATCACGCGTATGTGCTTTGTCTTTAAGCACGATTTTATCATGAAAGAATCTTTGTTCGTTTAAAACTTAAGCTTTATCCTTACAAATTGTATTTTTACTTTAAAAACATTAAAAAGGTTAAAAGGTTGAAATGAATATTATAAATGGTATTCACATTTCCAGTATCATCAACGTCGAATCTTCAGTAGATATTTTTTGTGCCTGCTCAAGAATCTTAAATCTACTTTGCTTATGTTCAATTGCTGTTTATTTTCCGTATTTCGACAGGAAGTGATTACATATTAAAAAATTGTCAACGTAAGGCCCTTTATTCACGAAGTGAGTATTACTGAAATATTTGATGTTTCGAGATTCCTGAAGAGGATCGTCGAACGCTGCTGACTGAAAGGAATCAATGAATGAACGTAAGAGCGTCAAGGTTCGATCTTAACTCCGTCCCCGGTACCGTTCCCATGTTCATCGCGGTGGGCTCACGCATGACTTTTTTCCCGGCACTCCTCGGGGAGCGCAAGAACGCAATCGCGACACAATCAAGGTACCCGCGTACGTACGAAATAATGCGATTAGTGTGATAGACAGATTTATTGCTGCTTATGTGATTTAAACTCAACAGGTTGCGCAAAGATCGCGTTGGGGGCTTCTTCTCCGCAGGCGCATTTTTTCGTTCCTTCTCCCTCTTTTTCTATTCTTGCTCGTTCGAATCTCGATTGTGAGAAGTCGTCGGACAAAGGATGTTTGGATATCTCGGAATATATCTGTAGGCGGGCAGGTAGCACAGGTGAGAAAAAGACACACGTGAAAATCGGTTATACTCGAGGATTTTTTCTTCCTTGAGGATGATCTATGATTCTATATTTGTCTTTTCGGGAAATAAGAAAGCTTCGGCGTGTCCTCAAATATTTACCGAGGATATATGATACGATGGAAAGGTGTAAAATGCATTAAAAATGTGAAAAGAAGATTTTGAGAAAATAATGAATTATTTATGGGGCGTTTATACTTACAGAGATATTTTTTAATTTCCTGCGAAGGCTCCGTTAAATTTATGTTTTTGTAATACGAAGCATTAATGTTTCTAACTACTTCTTCAATGACTCATTTTGTAATTATTTTAGCAGAGCACGCAACTGTTAATATAATTTACATTTACACTTGAAGCCAAATTAAAATTTTTTGGAATTTCATGTGATAATTTTTACGATGATTCGTGATTTTTAATTGCATCCTCATAACTAATGTCGAATTCAGAGCAGAACATAGAGAGTCTTACAAGAAGTCTCATAAAAGATTAGCAACTTTAAGGCATAGGTCAAGAGCCTTATTTATTGTTTAAAAAAACTATAGCAGGCATAAGAAGAGGTGTAATATTTGAAAATAATCTATCAGATTTATTGGGAGAAGGCTAGTAGTGGAAAGAAAATTGTAAAAGAAACTTAAACAAAAATATCGTGATAAATGATAGCAGTTACGTGCGGAAATAATATTTCTAAAGACAGAAATTGTTTGCGTACTTTGCAGAAAGAATGGGAAGATACAGAAAATCAGATAATCACATCACAAAACAGTGAATTCAAAGTTAAGCAAAAAGAACGGACTCTGAACAAGAAAAAGGTGAAAGAGAAGAAGCAGTAGGAGTCACGAGTGGGAGTTGGTGCAAGAAGATTCTCTAGTCGTGCTTCCACCCACTTCTTTATTATTTACAACGCATGCAGTCTCGCACAAGGCGTGTCACAAAAGTCTTGCGGGTTTCCTCTTGAATGTCGGACAATGCCTCCGGGATTTACGACCGAAACTTTCAACAAAACTGTCAATGCCACGCCACCCTCGCTTGAGCTCGTTTTTGCGCACGCCTAGCTAGATAAACGTGTCTGTCGTTGTGCCCCCCCTCCCCTCCTCCAAGTGCTGTGTATAACTCTCTATTTATCTATTTATCCGTCTGTTACTCTCTTTGGTATTGAATCTTCGTGTTCTTGCCGCTTCTTCCTCATATCCTCTCACGGCCGTGGCACAAATATTTTCACCCGTAAATTGGGACTTTTTATCCCTCGAGTCTAGAGACCTACAGATGAGCGAGGTTTATTTACAGTCTTCGTGACCTAATCCACACCCCCGTGGTGGTGTGTCCGTTTGCTTTACGCAGCATTCGATGGAGGTATGCCTGAGAGCATCACTAACACAGTACCTGATCGACAGACTGTCGACTGTCTTTTGGAATCGTAGGCTCCAGAAAAGTGGAACGAATTTTATTTTCCCTCGAGCCCCTTTTTCTCTTTTTTACTACACGAATGGTGCAACCCTTTTTATCTTTTATAACTTTCGACTCTCGTAAAGTAGTAGGTGTTTGTTGTCCGGGATGCTTTGTCAACTTTTGCGTTATTGTCGCCCTAATGCTTTTGTTTAGAGACACTTTGCGTAGAAGTATCTATAAAAGATGTTTTGTTTTTTTATTTTACCTTATTCTTCTTTTCTTTTTGATTATGCTTACTTTGAAATGCGAAATAACAAAGTTTACTGAAAAATGAGGTTCTTATGGCCTCGGAAAAAATCAGCCTTTTTATGTTTATATCGAGTATTAATGAATAATTATTCATTCAATGTACAAAAGTTAACCATGATATTGGAATATAAATAAATAACTGTATACAATTTAATAGAAAAGAAAATAAATAGAATTTATGCAGAAATGATTGAAATTAATGAAAAAAGGTAATTTAGCAATGAAACAAAGTCATTATAAAATAAATGTCTTTAATTCTTAAATGTGCACAAATAGCAATATAACGCATGTTTAATACTCCTTTTGTAATTTATAATAAAAAGTAAATTAAATTTTAACGTTAAATTCTGAGATAAATAAGATATTTGTTTTTTGCTGATAATGCAAATTTTTTCCTCAAATTAGAGTAATTGCAAGAAAAAAATTACTTAATGAAACCAAGAAACACATGAACACCTAATGAAAAGTAATCATCCGAACTAAGTATCGATACTTACACCGACTTACCTTGACTTGAACTCATTAAAGTGCAATAAATAACGACAATTACTTTGTAGGCATAGTGAACTTTAATCCTAAAGAAAATGATCTCTTTCTAAGTCAGTGTTTAATTCGTCTGAACAGACAAAAATTTCGCAATTTTACTGTAGTTTAAAGTATTTTAACGCCATCGGAATGAGGGATAATCCAAGAATTTCAAAGCTGCCCATCTCACAGTCGACTAATGTATACACACCTATACAAAAACGAACCCATGGGGACCACCTGAGACAAACTGTTTCTTTCCTTCTCTTCATCTCGCTTATGTCTCTTCCTGTGCAGCACCTCGGGGGACTGACTCTTCGAGTCAAGCGCATTATTGAAAAGAAGCTGAGAGAAGAGTCGAGGCGCCTGCTGAGAAGGAAATGTTGACTGGTGGGTCCTGCGGTTGGGACAAAAACCACCCCTCGATTCGTCATGCACCCCTAAAAGACTGCAGGTCGATCTGTACGAAAGAGCTGTACTTCCAGTACTTTGGCATTTTCCTTTTTGCTTTTGCTTTCAGTGGCACAGAAACATAGAAAAGAGTCATTGCGTATGAGTGTGAGAGAGAGAGAGAGAGGGGGGGGGGGAAGTCACCGAGGTCAAACAATCTTTTCAATATATAAATAATACTAGTTCCATTCAGTAACCAACCGTTAACTCGACGTTAAATAGAGAGGAAGGACATGTGCAGGGGACACGATGCCGACAGCGTGCGATCGATTTTTCGATGTTGCGGCGTGTCGCGATTTTTATGTATACCAGCTTGGCGTTTCCCGCTTCGTCGCTTAGACGTTTGACTATTTTTGAGGCGTAATCTCTTTTTTGCAAGGTAGGAAAGGGGATTGGTGGAGGTGACACGACATATTTACTTCCCTCGAGATATTTATGATTTATTGTTACGGTTTCGCGCTCAACGAGAATTCCTTTCATCTTTGTAATGGCACACGTGATTAGTGTTGGATGCCACGTTTGTATAGTTTTTTATTTAAATACACTCCGAGTAAAGGAGTAACACTATTTGACTTATATTTTTCAAATTTTTTTTTGCTATTCACTTGAAAAAAAAAGAAACTGCTTCAAAATACTAACGACGATTGTTCCATATTAACTACGCATCACTACCGAATGAATTTATTTGCTCATTTGTTTGTTAGAAAGTTAATTAAAGGCTTATTTTTTCTAATCATTTGAGCAGCTTCTTACATAGTGACTAAAAACGTACAAGAAAATTGATGAAATACGATTATGCTTGCATTTCATATATTGTGTTAGAGTTAGTTTATTAAAAAATATATGCATTGTTATAATATATCAACATACATTTGCTTCTTACGAATATATTTTAGATGTAGATTAGCAATTACATTCTGTTAGAGTATGATTGGTATAATTATATCCGAAAAAATAAGTACTTAATGAATATTAAGTTGAATAAAATTCGATATTTTATTAAAAATTAAAATGCATTTATCTTTTAAAATTTTATCTTTAAGCCCATGTTCTAATTAGGTTTGAAGTACTATAATAATATTTTTAATACATACCATTCTAATGAAAGATTGATTGAAATAAAGTAATAATTTGTAAAGTCACACAAAATTAAATAAAAATAGCATTATGCTCAATAAAAATTATAAATTACAACATATTGGTCCAGTAAGCAGCTACGCAACTTTTCTTCCGCACAATTGTAACATTTATAATCTATACTGCACAACATATGTACGTCATTAGAATTTTACTAAAACAATAATAAAAAAGGCTAATTTAATCAATAATCAACTAATAAAACAATAAGACAAAGAGAATCTCAAATGAGCATATTTCTATAAAATAGATAATAATTGTGAGAGAATGACGAGTCAGGAAGACATATTTTTGGTATGTTCATTTTTAGTTTATGAATTGAATATCGTCACCTATTCAGATGCAGCCTTTTTATTGTGACCTTTATACGTCTCAGGAAGAGGATTTTCGTTTTATTTTCTTTGCTTACATAAACAATTTCTTAAGGAAACCTTCCCCGAAGTAAAACAGTCGACAATACCACAAGGAGCTTTCCCAAATTGTGTTAATTGGTCGCTGAGCGTTGTGTCGACGTGGAGGAAATTCCGAGAAGATAAATTTTTCCGAACGGACCTCCTACTCGCGAAGGCAAAGAAGATGCTGAGGAAGAAAATGGCCCTTTCACGGCCAACTTCACGGCACGTTAAGCGCGCATCTGAACTCACACTGTTTCATACACACACAGGATACGCTTCGTATTTCTACGGCTCTCCCTATTCTCAGAGTCCGTACTCTATTCCTCCTTCGTTTTCCTTCGTCTTTTCTTTAAACTCTTGACTGCGACGGGGAGCGAGAGAGAGAGAGAGGTGATAGGAGAAGGGGCGAGGTCACACCTCGTCGGGTCGACAACAGGTAAGAGATACAGTCAACAATCTTACCGAGCTAGATGGGCGTGTCGTCCTCGTTTTCCGCCGATTCTACGGCGAATCATGACCGCGGTGAAAAGAAAAAAGTCACCGAGGGAGATGATTCTCCCTTCTTCGTTCTTCGACGGCCTCCTCGTGAATACGCGAAGGCTACGCGTCGCAGAAAGAGGCAGAGGAGACGGACCTCTTTGCATTTCTCTCACAGTGTGCACAAGGGCTCACTTTTTAGTGCGTGAAAAATTAACGCTGCGATTATGAAGGAGGCATAAACAGACTCAGTTGGGGTTTCGATCAGCCGAAATATGTTGGCCGATCTATTAACGAGTGCACCAAAATAACGAATAAACCGAGTTAATATATGAAAATAAAAGGTTATCTCTATTGTGTATTCATAAAATTATATTTGTATGCTTCTTGTTTTATATAACATATTTCATTGTTTCATGTGCAAGTTAAAACGGATAGTTGTAGTTTACGTGGAGGATCGATTGAAAAGAACCGCTATTTTACTGCAAGATTTTTCTTTTTCCTTATTTTACAGTGAAATTATATTTTTAGTTGGGGAGCAAAAAGTGTCATCACAGAAGTAATTTCAGAAAATTATATAAGAAAACTTTCAATTTGTGGTTCGAATGTAGTTCGAAAATAAGTATAAAAATAGCTTTATATTCAAATTTTCTAAAAAATTATTAGCGACTCATTTTTACATTCCAATTAAAAGAATACTGTTTTTTATATTATAATAAATAAATGTATTAAAGTTTACATAGTTATAATTATCAAAGATATAAGTTTTTCTCAAAATTCGTTTCGTGTACAAAAATATAGCACTTAATTCATTTTGGTTTATTGTACATATTATTTTTAAAATTTAAATGTTTAAAATACATTTTAAACATTTAAATCTTTATATCCAATAAATTAATTAATATTTACTTTATGTATCATTATTTAATTATAATTAGATAAAAAGTAGAATGGAAATAAATGCACTGATATATATATATATATATATAATACATCGACGGAATTTTTAGAACAAAAAATACTAAATACTTAAAAAAATTTTTTTAAATATATTTAATACATCGAATATTAAGAAATTGATTGATTTTAGTTTGATTGAAAGATAATAACATAAAAGGGCGTCTTAATGAAAAATAGGTTTTTATATTCAATTCTGGAGTTCCCACTTGAAAATAAATATTTAACATATATTGCGTGACTAAGAAATGTGGTTATTTATGGCGATATATTTATTCATTTTTTTATTCACAGACATACCTACATTAAGTTCAAAGATTTTCTCTTACACGTTCTTTTAATCTTGATGAATAAAATACATATTAGATGTTAATATATTTTAGTATTTTCAAAATATACACGAACTAGTTCAGTTTTCCAAAATCTAATTAAATGGGAATAAAAAGTAAAAGTTCAATACGCTCGAATAACATTATTTGCACAAGTAAAATAAAGTATTCGACGTTGATAAATAATACTAGAAATTCGTCACTATAGAAAAATAACGAAATATAATAAAAATAAATAATAGAATGAATATTTTCAACGCGGAATGCGTAAATCATAATTGTAGTTGTTTTATCTGTTTATTTTTAGTGCTGGTTGCAAAAGAATAGGATTATTAATATCACATAATGCAATCACACCTAAGCTCTCAGAGATCGACGAGTAGCATTTTTCGCTTGCATTATCGATGTGAATCTAATGACGAACACTATATCTTGAATTTCGACAATAATAAGAAATCACCTCGTGAAAATTAAACGCGGCTGGCGCAAATGGCGACGATCGCGCATTTACTCGTGAAGTTTTTATTCAACTAAATAGTGACATTCATATGCTTTTTATCACGATTGTGGTAAATTTCGCTATGCATTTTAAAGTAACGTAAATTACTGCAACTCTAAGAAAAGCTGGAAACTATTTGAAACTTTAGGGGTCAAACGCACAAAGGCTGGATCCTGGCTGACAAAGTCATTATTTCTCATTCATGATGAAACGATGAAATAATTATTAAACAGAATATTTAAAGAGAAAGTGACTGCGGTGTAATTTTTAGACAAATGGAAATATACTTCTCTTGCCAATTGGACGTGTCTGGAAACATGAACTTGCTTATTGTAAAGCTTTTCAAGCATTAGAGTTTGTGTGAAAAGGGTTTGGCTGTTTTTGAAAATAAACTCGGTTTCCTTATGATTTATAAAAATGCAGTGAAATGGTTGAAGAACAAACACAAACTATATTGCCCTTGAAACGCGACTATTCACAATTTTATCATACTCTGGATTATTTTTTTTAGTAATGTTTGGATGTACGTTCCGAATGTAAGGTGATTATTAAAAAATTTCACGGTAATTAACAATACATTCGTATACTTTTTAATCAACGAACAATGCAAAAAGCTGTTTCGAGATATAAATAAAATATAATTGGTCAGACAGCGACGAATAAGTAATACGATAAAGAAAATGAAAAAAGGCATTATATATTATTCAACTTTACTGAATCAGTAAGGGAGTCGTGCAATATATAATGCCCATTCAAAATTCAATTTTATTTAAACAACAAACCAGAAATTTAATAATTTCTGTATATCAATTTTCATTTCGAGCAAAGGAATATCGCCTTCCTAGGTAAATAAGCGCTCGTTTTTCATTGCCTTCATTTTGTGTGTTTGTATACTGTTCCCATCGTTAAAAATTAAAAATAAAATTTATAGAAACTGGGCAGATCAACATTGACGGAAAATGTACTTCTGCCAACGAGCCAAACGCGTACTCAGCTCATAACATGTAAGTTTTTTAGCTAGAATGTAACAAACACCAGGTTAACCTGCAATACTAAAATTCATCCATCGCAAAAGCGAGAAAAAAATAGAGACCGAAAAAGTTTGGATTCTCTCCAATTCAATTAGCATTTAACAGGAGGTCGCGCGTTTCCCGGCGCCATGAAATTTCCACTTAGCTTAAAGTCATTTGAGCCGCACACTTGCCAATTTTTACATTCTCGTACCGCCTTATCTTATCTTAGTTTAAAAGGGACTTCGCCCTAGTGCTCCATCTGCGGCGAATTTATAAGCGTGGATACTAAGCCCAAGTCTCTCCCCGAGAAGAGTCTCCCCTTCCCACTTCGCGCGCTACCTTTCTCTTTAAAAGCCGTCCAATTTTGCGCGAGGGCTTTCCGAGAGCGAAATATGTATACAAGGGCAGGCATCTTGCTAAGAGCGACTCTGGAATCCAAATGTTCGATGCTCTTGTGTGCGTGTGTGCACGCGCATGAGGAGTATGTGAGGGGCTCCTTGTCGGATGGTAAAGAATTACGTAAGTTTTTTTGTACAGACTCTATATGCCGTATCGTGAATTATAAAAGAAGCGTGTCGCGATACGATCGGCATAATTCAAATTGCGACTTTTGATACAAAAATATGTATTTAGCGTTCGGGCATTACCCATCGTGCGAAATATTGCACGGGAACCGTGTTTCCTTTTTCATTCGGAGCGACTCAACGAGCAAAGCGTAAATGGCATCTGATACCCTATCTGATTATGACTATTCGGTTTTACAGTTTGCTATTATGTAGGACAAGAAAACTGTAAAGGGAACTAATGATATCGATTGCAGCAGACGAGGAACGATCGAGTATAAATCAGTTTGGAAAATCGTGCAGATTATTATTCTCTAAAAACATTCGTTAATTGCATTTGTTGGTTCTTCAAAATATCTTTAGCCGCTTAAAAATTAATCTCTTCCGTCAATCTTTACGTTCCAATGGTTATTATCGGGAGCTTTTCGAGGATTTTAAAAACGAATTCATTCGCAATATTCGAACGATAAATTATTGAAATTATTTCGGTTCGGGCACATTGAGCGGTAAACCAATGATAGCACTAAAAATGGCTCATCTTGAGCCAGATGTTTAAAAGGCAAAAATATGTAAGGCTGATCCAGAGCTCAAATATTGAACCCAATTTAGTTTTATTTAAGACGCGAATCCAATATAGGAACACCTCGAACGAATTTGCAGTAGGAACATGCACGAATTTAGAAATTAAAGATTTAATAATCAATGTTCTCATCTGGCTTGTACAATGGACAGTTAAAAATTTGGTCGAAGTCGACACTTAGAGTTTTTAAATTACAATGGACGGTGCGTGTAATGCCTTTGCACAGATTCGTTCGGTCAACTACTCGATTACGCACAAAAAGCAAGGAGTTTCTTTATATTCACTTGAATCAGAGATTAATTTCAATCGCAAACTCAAATAAGTGAAATAACACAAGGATATGATAGCAGAGGTTTGCGAGAATATTTTAATAATGATACAATAATGATTTGAAAATTGAAAAATTTCTAATTAATTAATGTAGTGTTGTGGAAGAAGAACTTCGCATGATCGAAAAATTATGTAAGGACTGCATAAAACTCTTGCATATCGAAATAAACAAGCAATACTATAAATTTGCAGCTCCTATGTCATGGCATGACGAAAATGTAAAGGAAAAGGGGTCATTCATATTGCAATAAAAACATTGCGCGAAATGTATAAAATTTTCGTTTAACAAGTTGTTGCCCTTTTCTGTTTATTTTTTTATCAAAGCAAAAATACATTCTTTTTATCATTCAAGTGTTTAGAATCAGAAATCTGGAATTACAAAAGAAATTTTGACCTTTTCATCGTATGTAAGTGAATTAAAAAAATATTTAAATTTTGTTTACAATTTTTATAATTAACACCGTTTATTCTATAAAGTTAGTGAATTAAAACAACCAACCTCTGCTTAGATAAAATGAAAACAATATGTTCTAATTCGATAATTAAAACGAAATTAATGATCAACTGTATTACTATTATTAAGGTACATTTTTATACAAAATTTAATTGATTAAACTACGCAATAAAAAAAAATGATAATATGCTATAAAATACATATAATAAATTAAAGGAAAAATAAAAGTTTTTATCTGATAATTTTAATAATTTAATTCGTTATTAATGTGTTTTCTGATAACGAAGTAGTAAAATTAGTATTATTTATTATACATTGCTGTATTTTTATTTTATTATGGAGCATATGATAAATAAATTTTTGTTCCTAATACATATATACGTGAAAGATATCGAGAAATTTCCAGACACAATTTTTTATAAAAAGGACTTACATTAAGCAACTTTGGACAGTTAACTTATTTGTTATGAAATATATATGGTGAAAATTTGTTACATGCGACAAATTTTGTAAAAACACAGAGAATATTTTATAAATAAATTTATGCAAAATATTAAATAAAACTTTCTAAAAATCGACACAAACTATTAAAATTTGACAGCTTGATACTCGTATTATATTAATAAAACATGTTTTTGATAGAAAAATATTTTACATCTTATTGTACGAAATAATCAGAAAGTGAAATTTACATTTAGTTTCAAATGTTGGCGACGCTCAACTACTTTTCAGATTTAATTTTGTTTTGTTTTTTCCCCTTTATTGGCTAACGTAGGATCTTCCAGTCTTTAGTGGCGTCAGTTATGGAACTCTGCGCAGTCTTCACGCAACGATTGCTCGCTTCGACGCAAAAATTGTACCAATACTCAATTGTAGTCGACTCCAAAATCTACTTGATTTTCATTAAGTTTATTTTATACTGTTGAAAATCGGAAATTCGAGGCATTATTACATACGTATATTAACATGCTTTACAATGGGCCCGTATTCCATGTCGTGGTTTCTTAAATTAATAAAATTCAAAAATTCCAAACTAAATTTTATATTGTTTTTATTATACTTATCTAATATTATATGTATTATTACTATTAATATTAATCTGTAAAAACCAAAAATATATGGTATTGCGAACTTTGCTTTATAGAACATTACACGAATACTATAATACTATTGATTATAAAATATCATCACCCGTGTTCAGGTTTTCAATATTTTTCCTAGCGAATACGTGTGTATATTTAAAGTTAAATTATAATATATTACAAATACATCAATCATATTTCAATTTTAGTATCAATACAACTTATAGTTTCCTGGTGTTCGGTAAGCATTTTGTCTATGAGCATTTGATGCGTACGTTTTTTTCGACATGGTATTATTTTAGGAGTAGATGATTACGTAAAATATCTAACTATTTAGTTTAGTTTTATAAAATTTTTATTATATTGCTATAACGACGGTCAAATCGTTAATTTAATAAATTCGAATTTAATCAAATTGATACTAGTGGTATAAAATTACCGTTGTTAATGTTTTTTATTGAAATTAGTTTACAAGCAGTTCAGCACTTAAAAACATCCATATAAATAAAAGAAAAAATTTTACAAACCTCACAGCTAACATACTATCTTTAAAGTTTGAAAATTCGTCCTGTTATGAGCATTGATTAAATATTTAAAAATGTATTTAAAAATGAATTTAAGTCAACGTAATAAATCTACAAAAATAACATATTTTATTTTTACTAGAGCTAATCAGAAATCAATTTTTAACTCGATTTTTTAAATACTCTTGATATTCTTTTGTTATTACTCTTTTATTATTTTATTTACAAAAAATATTTATTGTCGCTTATAAATATAATAATTATACGCATATGTGTAAGCACAGAAAAACCTCGTTTGTCCACTCTTTTACTCTCACTCAACTCTTTAAATAAACATTTGTAGAACTCGAGAATAGTCGTGGATATATTTATGATTTTTAACAATTATAAAGAAAAAATCCATTATGTTAAAATAATATATATAACTTATATTTTACTAGGAAAATATATAATTTATTTGTTATTTCTGCAAAGTTAATTAATACTTGACTAATTAACAGGCATTTCTAAAAATATATATGAAGTCAAAAGAATAAACCTAATATCCCCATAACCAACTAAAATTATTATTATTATTAATGCAAACATTACAGATTTTAATAAATAAAAAATGAAAAAAGAAAACTGTCAACTTTCAAACTTTATTTTATAAATAAAAAATGAAATAAATAATAGGCTCAAATATTTTCCATTAAAATTTTATATTTTTCTTTGTCTCTCAAATTATTATTTTAATTGTATTATTTTACAGAATAAAGACGTTCAATCTATTTTAAAACAATAATAATTAGTTTAGAATTAAGCTAGTCAAACTTAATTAATTCTCTATTTAATTAATTAATTTTTTTATAAAATTTTCGAAAAAATAGGGAACTATTTGAATTCTGTTTCTTTATTTTATAGCCGAAAAAATCAATAAAATTTCCATGTACCTCCATTGTTTGGAATTCGTTAAATCCTTTGGTTAAGAATTCTTTTTTTAGATTCATGATTTTTTTCAGATAATAATCAAACGTAATTTTATCGAGTTTGTGGGAATAAAAAAAAAATTCTTGTCTGTACTAAAAGCAGTAAATCCGGTTAAATAGACTTCCATGTCTAACGTATCTTTTCAACTTATCTCTTACAGAGTTAGGCGTATTTTTCCTGAGAAATGTTGCGCAAAAATTCTATTCAGCTTTGACATTAGAGTCATTAAAATGATGAAATAGGTCAAGAAGATTCTTTTATTTTTGTATTGAAACGTTACACCAGCAAAAAAGCAGAATATTTTCTCAACCTTGTCAATATAGTAGTTCTTTGAAAGCCCAGTAATCAATCTCTTTTGGAATAGGTTAACAGTTTCTATACTGCGTTCACTGCATGCCCAAACGAGAATATACATTACAACTTTTAAGTTACTGTTGTTATCTTACTTTAGGCAATATATCACAAAAACTCAAATCGTTGTTTGATAATGCATCAATGGTGAGTCTATGCGATATTTTGGTTTAAACAACTCTCATAATAGTTGTCAATTTCATTGAGCTCCTTATATTTTAAATTGTATTAAAGAGTCGAAAAAAACCTTCTTAGGCCTCAGTTATAAAACCATATACTTACAGGAAAGTTATTTTCTTATTTAATATGTTAATGAATATTTAGTACTTCAATTACGTATTTGTCAGGATCTTCTTTGCCTTTATCTATTTCGCGAATTAACTTGATAAAGACATGATTAGATAAAAATCACTTACATTTGCAATCCATTTTTGGTTTACCGCGAAATAGTTTATATAGCATTTCTTTGTTTAAAGTTATAGATTCAATAAAATATAATTATCAAATCATTGCATATTAGTTTATAATTTGAATTTAATTTAAAAAAATGTAAATAGTATAAATTCATTAGTGTTAGCAAAGGCTAACATATTTGGGATTCGATAAGCAGGTTTACTAATTTAACGTTTAATTAAAAAATTTGCAATTTAAAAAATAACGTACATGTTTCATACTTTTCAGAAATTTATATGAAATTTGTTCTTCAGTTTCGATGCGATCGAGCTTATAGATTTTTCAGCTAACCAATATATTTTGTCTTTAAAATTAGTTAAAGTTTAGACTTGTAATAACCAAAAGTGTCAATTCAATTTGTCTAACGGCTACTGCATTGTTTAAATTAGATTAATTTAGGGCAAACAGCAAATTCTTCGGAAATTAAAGATTTCTAAAAAAATACGAACTAAGATTGGAAGCTGTGTAGGCAGATAATAATTGCCCTCGGTTATACTGCCTGGCATCTCACCATCATGGACTTACAGGAAGTATAAATGAAGTTCTTGAGTTATAAAAAGCTATATTTTCAGGGTTTGCTCTGGTAGATGTATTTTTTGTAATCAAAGAATGTTGGTGTAAGTTGAGTTCCAACAGATTTTCTTTGTCGGCGAGATATGATCCAATAGCACCGGGAAATACGGATATTTTGTCGAATCGAGCGGTAACCGATTTTGATACTATATTTTTACACCGAGTAATAAGCAGCACGTACTAATAATTCATCTTATTCGCTGGATTCGGTACAGACGTCGCGCAACGGCCTCCTCATCACCAGCCATGCAGTGCACGAAATTGCTATTGTGCTGTAACGCGTCCGACACGCAGTGTTTTTTCAAATATTTCAAACTCTGAAAGAACGAGCTCAGATGTTCTTAAAAATCAGTTTATTCTTTGTTAATTAGAGACTTTCGCCTTTTATAATGATTTAAAAAAATAGTTGTAAAAGCTTGTCTGGCGTTTAATCGCATTTATTAGGAAAATTAGAGCTAGTTTTACATGTAGAGCCGATTCCGTATTAATTCGTCAAAATTTATAAAAAAAATGGAGAAAAATAATTTTTGCGCGAACAATAATCTAAATTTTACGTTATTTTGTTCTACAGTATTATATAACTAAATTTATCTATTTAATAATTAATTTAATATTTACTTTTCAACATAGTTCATCTATTTGATTCAAGTGATTTACATAATATAAGAGTTATTACAAGCCGATTAAAGAACAAAATTCATATTCATAGTATAGGAAATATTTCATCTGCAAACACAAAAAGTCTTCCACGAAATCGACTAAAGTTGCTTAATGGTGTACCGAGGAAACGTATATCCAACGTACTGTGACGATCAAAATCATCAAAAAACCCACATATGATGTCAGGATGTTTTAAAGCCGTGTTAGATGTTATAAAAATTTCTTCCCCGTAAATTATTATGATTTTAATGTAAACAAAATACTATAAAAAATTGCTTAAAAAACAATATAATTAATAATTACTTTTTCTTCGGTGTAATACTGGGGGGAGTTTAAAACTTGAGTTTTTAAATTTTATTTGCCTTTCTCTTTGAATAAAATTTTTGGTGCCTGTATTTTGTTGAATTTCGAAAAGTATTCAAGACTAGCAATTAGTGTGATAACAGCATTATAAAAGTCAGCAAAATCTTCCACGCATTGATTACTTTTGATATTTATCCCTCTATTTTTATAAAGCGTGAAAGTTCTTTATGTAACATTGATGAAAAAATAGTGTTTTACCGTAAAATATGGTCTCCAGAGATAAAGATTTTGATTATTTATTGTCATTCCTGGCTAGGGCTATTGATAGAAATGAATATTACTCTATCGTAGTAATAAAATTTATTAGAATATTTAAAAGAATTTTGATTTCAAATATATTTTTAAACATTCTATCGCGAAGTAATACGAGATTACGATGGCTGATTAAAGTTGATTCAACGACGATTCAACTGTGTTTGTTTCAAAATAAAATTTAACATTAGGAAATTTACACTTTGAAAGATTAAAAACAAAGTAAGGGCTATTTAATTTTATAATGTTATAACTTTTGTAACACCGTAGCTGCATTTGCTTTACCGCGTTAATTTTTATAATTTAAATATTACAAAATTATACGACGCACGTGATCTCTATCGAGCATAAATTTATGAATATTCTCCGAAAGTGAGAGACCATGTATTAATTGTATTTATAATCATACGTGATGCATACACAGACGAGTGTGCACGACGTAATTGGCATAGCAAGTAACTGCTTCCGTCGCGTTATTTGCGGCTAATTATGCACGAATTTCGCTTTAAAAAAATTTTATAGGCAACGTGACACCATAAATAAAACTCGGGAGCGAAAAACTGTCAATTATTATGCTCGCGGTCGAGTTCGATCGCATAGGCTACCGCCAAAAGCAAATAAATGGAAAACAACTTGCCTTTGCTCAACGTACATTGTTTCGCAGACGAAGGTGCGCGAGGGAACGTATAATCTTGATTCTTCATTTGAATATCGAATCATGGCCGAAATCGCAAGGAAGCAAAGAAGGAGTTACGACGAAACGATTGCGCGGATAATTTGCCCGGTAAATTAAACAGTTGGCGAATGCTGCTGGCAATCGGCCGGAGGAGCGGACGCGGCAAAAGCGCCGAGCGCAGAATGCAGGATCGTGCAAAGGCGGGTCCCGTCGAAAAAAAACGCAATTCAATCATTGCGGAAGTAATGATCGGGCGCTCGGTTCGATTCGCGGACTCATCGGTATGCGAATCCCCTAATATTGTGGTGCGAGCGGCTCCCTCAAAAGGACGAGCCCGTGCTTATGGCAATTGCGCGTGGCCCATGGACATGCGCGCGCGCGTACACTCGCGGTAGTTTCATGCGGATAGCCTTAAGAGGACCGAAGGGAGAGAGAAAGATGAGAAGAATGTGCGCTCACAGGAGTATCCTGTGCTCGCCGACAAAGCCGGAGATTTCCCGGCTAATTACCGGGAGACTAATTGAATGCTGTCCCCCTCCCCGGCCCTGCCGCCGACTTCGTATTTTATCCTCGAGAACGTCCCCGTCCTCGTCTTCGCGCCTCCTCTCACTCCGTCTTGTCTCATTCATATTCATGCAGTGGTAATAGTCTTGCCGTCGCGCCGCAGGCATTACTACACTTCTTGTTCGCGTTCGCACTACGCTTGCGCCATCACGGCAGCCCTTCCTATCGGACTCGCTCCCTTCTTCCCTTCTTCATTCTCTCGACTCGCAGTGAGCTTCTGTCTTTTGAAATACTCGGCCCGCTTGCTTAAATCTATGTCTTGAGATTTATACACCTTAAACGAGACGCGAATAAGCGCTCTATTTTTCAAGATATACTTTACGGTCTTTTAATATCGCAGGAATCTATGTTTTCTCCATTTTTCACAAGCAATGCAACTTTTTCGGTAAAAAAAGGTTCCTGCCTATTAGACGGAGAGATCGCAAACAGATCCCGATGATAGATGATGAATTCAAAATCTACGAGCCACGATGGTCTTTCGCGATGAAAACTCGAAAAATAATCAAAAAGGTCTTTCTTGTCTGGAAAATTGAAGGATTTCTCTTTGTTGCCAAACCGTGAGAATACAGAGTTGGAGATGAAAATTTTCTCCGTAAGTGGACTTCCGTTTTTAAATAATTATTTAATCATGGATTGATCTCTTTTCCCGTCCTTTACTATTTTATTTTGTGTCATAATGTGTCTCTCAGCAATCGCTCTTCCGTGATTGTTTATAATTAGTTCTTGTTCTCTTGATACGAAACTTATTTAATTTACATTAATAGCTCGTAATTAAATCAATACTTCCTTTCGACTGTTAATTTTATTTTAATATTATAATTCGCTAGTCGATTCTGTCATCAAAATTGCAACTAATTTCAACATCTGCACCAGAAGTCGCGTATTTCAAAATTTTAATAAGATTGTAATACGTCTTTATTACGAGTGAATTACGAATGCGAATAATCAAACAAATTTTTTGATAAACGGATCGTGCATTAACAAAATATAAAGTAAGATATTCTTGTATATAAAATGCGAAGACTCAAAACTGTAACAGGAAGCGGATTAGTTTTATCTCCTTCTTGTGCACCTTTTCGTTGTCGTAAATCCGAAGCATCTGTTCCAAACCTGTTTATAATAATTTCAAATGCATACGAAGCTCAACTGCACTTAATGATTCTCTATAATTTTCCTGAAAGAAAACTTGTCTTTTAATCGCTAATTATTTCACAATTTTCTCCAAGTCTGTTACACAAAAGAGGAGTAAACTCATTTTGCAAAACAAATAGAATACATTATGTTCGCTTATTAATTCGAGTAGAATTATTATAAAATCTCTGTAAAAAATTATTTCAATTCTCGAATATATCAACTACACAACAACAGTAAAAAATATTGATATTTGTCTTATTCATTTAAATAAAATATATGTCTAACAGTCTTCAGATATTCAGATGAGTATCATTATTTATCACAATTAAAAGGCTTAAGATCGAATATTATCAAAGAGCCAATCTAATTTACAAGTTATGTTGTAACATTAAAAAAAATTGAATTTAGTATGTTCGCTTATTACGTTATGTTGATATTTATAAAAATTAATCCCACGAATATTATGATGCTTTTAAAAATTATACTTTAAGTATTAAGTTTGATTGAAGTGTCCATATTTTAGTTTTTGTTGGTTTCATACATTTTAAGTATTTAATTAAATGAATTAGAACGTGAATTTCAAAAACATTTTGTGCATTGATTATATTGTTAAAATTTTTTGGTATTATATTCCTTAACTTTTTGTTCTTAATAATACAGATTGAACTTTGCATTTGTCTTATAAATATTAAAAATAAAGTTGCTATAATTACATTCATATATATATTTTGAGATTTTATATAATTTGTACTATATTAAGCAAAATATCTGCAAAAAATTTAAATATCTGTACTTCTGTTTTTTTAAAAGGTCATATTACACATGTTCTAAATTAAATATAAAATGTTAGTATATGTGTATATATATGTACAACTATTAATTTACATTTTAGCGGCGGTATTTATATACTAATGATGTAAAAAGTTAAGGAATATTATTTTAAAGCAGCGGAATGTGAGTTTATTTACGAGTTAGAAATCCTGTAACTTTTTCTCTTCGTTTACAAGTTAAAAAAAAAACTTTTTGTATGTGTACAAAAATATATCTGTTTTTAAATTATTTTTTAGTAACAAACAAGAACTATCGATAAAAGTGATTTTTATTTACTGAAATTATACTAACATTAATATTTCCACAGAATAATTGTTATTAAATAATAAACAAAATGTATTTAAAAATATCTTTTTGCAATATCTGCTAACAAAAATCTAATCAACGAAAAAAGTTGATAATTGAAAAATGTATAAATTAATGGAATCAGATACGTTAAAGTTGATTCAACTGATATATATCCTTAACAATCGAATTATTTATTAAAATTAATTTATCGATTAAATAGATATTTTATTTTAATTACAAGGCTATTATTCCGTCAAAACTTTATTAATGTTTAATTACTGTTTTTCCAAATAATCAGATGAATTTTGTTTAACAATCTTTTAGACGCTCTGAATTTTATCTATAATTATCCCTGTAATTAAATAGTAAGTTTTTTTTTGGATATAATTACTGAATGACGATAAGTATTGAGGTTATAAAAGGATCAACACAAATTTACGCTATTTTAAAAAAGTATTGAATGACTGATTAATTGATTTTATGGTGAGAAGAGCATTTTCACACTCACTTATCAATTTTAATATTATGACAGCTGTGATATTTAATAAAAAGGATTAAAAGCTTCACAGCCGAGTGAAGATTATACGACGAGAATAATTGTTGGACTTGATACGTAAAAAGAGCGTCATCAATAATATTATTTTGAAGTCGATTAACTTCATAAAAATAATGCATTCAACGGGTCAGCTTTCAAAACCTGCGTAAAAAACTAACGAAGAAATTTGCGTCCCCCTTTCAAAACAACTTAATACACGTTAAACTGTATCTAACTTTTCTCCGTATAACAAGAGCATAAACTTCGTATTTCACGTACACTGTGCTCATAACGGCATTCCCGAGGAAATTCAGCGTATAATATTTTTTCCACTCGATCTTCCCTATAAACGCAGACGTGCATTCAAACCGGGTGATTGGCCTTGTATTAACGCGTCATTTAACACGCCACGTCTCCCTCTCTCTCGCTCTCCATTTCTCTCTCCAAAATCGTATATAAATCGCTCATTAATGCAAGCTGCAAGCCAAAATTCTCCTTCAAAAATCCCATAGAAGACTGCAATAAAGAGGAAAGGATAAAAAAAGTAGTGTAAAAGAGTCTGAGGGTGGTCTACCCTCGCACGAAAAGAGAAGGAAAGAAAGAGTTTGTGTGTAACGTGGGTGGGCCACAGCTACTCACGTCGTTCCGTTTTTTCGCCGCCCCAATATATGGAGTAATTCCGTAAGCAGCTTCGGTGACACACACGCACACACGTCCTCGATTTCACTCTGACACACTTTGCTTGGATGTGTGTGCGAGTACCATGCAGGAAGAGTGCGCGTGAATATACAGGACGCGGAGCACGACAAGCACGCAACGAAACCGCGTGCTTGTTCACCCCTGCATTCCCTTCTCGCTCATTCCTTTCTCCTCCACTTCCTCTCTCTCTCTCTCTCTCTCTCTCTCTCTCTCTTTCTCGCAGCTACTCGAGCTTCCCTCGAATCTCTACGAGGCATTAAATCACGGCTAAGGGCTGCTAAATAGCGACGCATTGTTGCCCACGCATACGTGCTCGTTCACATTAATTATCTTATCTTGTATTTTGATCGTAACAATAAGATTAGTTTTATTTCATACGAACGTTAATGCTTTTTGTAACTTTTACAGTTCGAAAAAGACTCTACGCAGGTTTACCAACGATTTTATTGTTTATGAAACAAAATTAAATGCAGCTACGGCCACTTTCTTGTGTTTTAAAGAATACACGAGAATATTTTTCCATCTTATTAAAGAGGGAAAAATATAACGAAAATATTACAGATGCAATGAAAAAGAAACAAAGCCTTTCGAAAAAACTTTTTATACGCAAAGATTTTATATAAATCTTGGTAACAAAGGAATTAAATACCCTTAGTTAATTAAGGCTATGACATGTTGCGAAGCGTAGGTGTTAGAAGAAATGTAAAAAGTGCAACTTTAAAAAATAACAATATTATTTTTGCATATACTATAACTCACGCATATTGAGTGTGTAAATAACGACGAAATTTAACCAATGGATAAAGGTGTAATTTATTACGTTTCATTTACGATTATGTAAAAACCATTATATTCATCGCGATTTCAGTGACAAAAGTTAGCGCATTTAGTTGATTTTATGCTAAAAATATTTCAATTCAATTTTTTTTTAATGATAAAAGTACTGTTAAAATTTTTTTGTTTTAAGCGTTAATTGCCACTGTGTGACACTGTACTTTTAAAAATCTTTCTATTACCCCAAGTAGTGCGCGATCCAGATCCACTCCAAAGTAAATAACACCTCTCGATTTTACACCGTTCAAGACGAATTTTTAGTTATTTCAACATTTTTAAAGCAGAGTTTTGGGTTTGGTTCGCGATTTTTAATTTACTCAACAGAAAAAGCGCTTTAACAGAAAAACGCCTGAGATCTTAATTGCAGCTGTGTGAAAAGGACATTATTTATCGCTCGGCGATCATGATCTACACACTACAGAGTCAGTGCACCGGTGCAGCCGTAAGGCGTGTCAGTGCGCGTGTATTCCGGCCCGAACTCCCTCGATGATTTGGACACGTCGACATGCCTCGAGGGAGGCGCGCGCGAACCAAACCCGGCTGCCACTGCCAGTCTCCGCCCGCGTTTTCTTGTTTATTTCTCGCCTTTCATGCCCCGCACAAAGTCGGGCCCTATTTCTTCTTCTCCACGCGCTGATTCTCCGTCGATCGATGAAACAGCCGAAGCTGTGCGGACTACCCAACGCGCTGGTATTATTATTGGAACTCCTGCAGCACGCGGTCGGCAAACACAGGATTCACGGAGTCGCTAGAGCGATGTACGACATACCGAGCCGACCATGTCCATGAATGGGATGCGCTACTTTTTCCTCTTGCGTCGCGGGCATGCTGTTCTTTTCAAGCTCTGTCGTTTCGTTTATGTATTTGGCGCGCTGATAGACTACGCAGACTACACGGGCTCGAGGCAGTCCCAAAGTTCTTCTCTCGGTGGCATGGGAAGGAGCAGGCCCTCGGGGTTTCAAGGAATTTCCAAACGAGCAGAGATTTTCTTAATGTTATGCGCTGCTTTTGTTGAGTATAGTCAAGTAACCGAGAATAATGCAACCTTTCTTTTATCGAGCCCAACTGCGCATGCGGATGGGTAAGCGTTACATTATATTGCGGAGCTATTGTATCGATTCGAGGATTTCCTCTTGTTTTCTTAAGCAATTCATTACGTTAAGCATTAAGTGCTATTTCGATTGTGCTGGAAAATATGCTGTCTAGTCGTTAACTTCTCCGACGACAATTCTACTCTCGCTTGTCTTTTTAAACTATTGTTGGCGAAATATCAACCTCTTTATTTATCATAATTTTTATTTCACTGAATTACTTTCCATTAAAAGAGACATTAGAATTTAGGCAAGACTCGCGTTTATGTGCTCCGCAGCTTTATTTAGTTCTAATTTACAAACTTTGATGCATACTTTTTTTAAAGAAACGCGAAAAGTCAAATCTGTAAATATTTTGATTTACTTAATGTCGAGCGCGTAATTCGCTAAAAATTTCCAAGCAGCATCCAAATGAGATACATCGCGCGCCATTGTTCAAAAGTTTGTCGTTCTACACTGTCATCACAATATTAGCTGATATTTTTGGAAGAGCATTACTTCCAGTTCGGCCTCGGGGATGATTGTATCTACTCTAAAAGCATCGAGGCTACTCGTGACATTCTGAGTTATGAATAGCCGCAAAACGCAATAAAATCGAAAACTAATGTCCTCCCCGCATCGACGTGTCGTAATACAATGAATCAACTACTCGACGAAGACGCGCTTGAGTTCCTGGGCCGGAAAATCGAGATCCCGCACGCGCCGCCTTATTAACGAGCCGTGCACACGTCGCAGATGCGCGGCCCGAGCAATTTACAATGATTATTGACGCCTGCCTACCGAGCAGCTCCCCGTTCCCATGGCTTTGGATTACGGAAAAAGGCGAATGCGGCCGGCAATTTCCCGATTTCTGTGCAACCTGATACTCATGCGAAGGGTCGTGAAATCAAGATGTATGTGCTGGAGTAGCGTACAGGAGCCGGCCGGGGGTCGGCCGAGCCGAGCCTGCGTACGCGCGTCCTCCACGTTAACGCGGCACATCCCCTTGTTACTTCTCGTCTATCTGCTTTACGCGTTGTTACGCTAATTACGCACTGGCCGCTCTCGCTTGACCCGAAGCTTTACCACGCGTTAAGGAGGATGCATGGAGATTTCCGGAAAAGCTGACTTGGCTACTGCTCCATTATTTACTGCGTGTTCTTTCATATGAAACAGCCAATCTCTTATTTTTATCGCTAAGGCTAACACGAGCCTCCTTGAATGTTTGAATTATTTAAAATATATCGAGAATGACCGAAAATTGTATTCCGTTCATCGTAAGCAGCAAAAACTCCTTTCAAACGAACAAAAGCATTTGTTTCCTCATGCTTAAGTATGTCGCGTCACTCGATCTCGCTTTCGTACATTATAATTTTAACTTCAATCAGTATCCCAAGTTTTACAAGGTTTTGATTTTGATTTTTCTCAATAAACAAAGAGCTTTCCCGATCGATCTTCTTCTTTTTGATGTGCTTTGTTTTTCACCTTTCAAGCAAATACAAAAAATGAACGTTCAATCTGTACCAATGCACACAAGTGCACACATTTATGCGTTGATGTGTGTATTATAATTGCAAAGTCAAAATTTTAAGAGTTCTCAAATGCTCGTGTTAGGTTCTGTTTCATGACTTAACAACTTAATAACAAAATACTATTGTGTTTATGTGCAATTTTAATGGTCACTTACACAAGTATAAAATACTTCTGTATTAATGATGAATGTTACTCTACCACTTCTCTTGGTAATTTTTATTGGGAAATTTATCGATTACTACAGCATCGAGTATTTTCTCATACATAACCGTTTCATGCAGAATAGCGGAATGTTTGTCTAAAAAAACTAAACATCAGAGCGAATTAGGAATTTATGCAGCCTCTCGAGTACAGCGGAATCAGCGGAAGACTGTTACCCAAACATTTGATTCGTTTCCAGATGCGAATGTCCATAAAGCTAATGTCACAGGTCGTCACATAAATGTATCTAGTACTGAAAAAAGTTTCAAGAGTGTGAAAGAAATGATTGATGAACACTTGATTGTGGTTGAAGCACTTTTTTATCCGTGGTCAGTGAAAATGGAACTGAAGACGGTGGCGTTTTCGTGGTGCTCCTACGACTCCCAGTGGAATTCGTCAAAATTACAATTGAAGCGATCGACATCGTATATCCTTGCGTTCCTACTGATCTTCCCGAGTGAATTTCCACGTGTTTGGCAAGAATAAACGACTAGTCCATTTGCTTTGGCGGGGAAAAAATTGCTTTTCCCGAGAGTCGGCGTTACGTGATCTTGGGGGGTAACGTGGGATTATGAAATTGAAAATGATCTGACAATACCCACCGCAACACCAGCATTCATTGCTGATATACCCGAGAGTCAATTATACGCGATATGTATTATAATTTTAAGAAATGCGTTATTTATGGTTTCTGCAAGTCATGTTTTCCTTTTGGATAGAAACGCCCAATCTGCGGAGAAACCATTTATATACATTTCCAATGCCAAAAACTCAATATTACTGTTAAAGCGATATTACTCGTGAGTAAGCCATCAACCTGATACATGAATAAGTCATTATCATATTCTCAATAACACTTGATTTATGATATGTCATTAAATTAACAAGTTATAAGTTATTTATAATTATTAAATTGTCTGTGCCTTTGAAAAAATAATTTAAAAAACTAATATCATAAGTATTGTGATAAATAAGCTTAAATATTTAATTTTAGTTTTACATAAATATTTTATAAACTGTACATATAAACATAAACGTGTACGAATTGAAAATATAAAAATGAAAAAATTATCTTTGATAATTCATATGTATAAATAAAATATCGTGTTTTATATAATTACAATAAAAATTAGTTAATAGTTAAAATTTCTTAAATCAAACTTGAGACCTAAGTTTAATGGAATTTTCATAATTTTACGAGGCAGAATATTGCCATTACATCTAAGATTGTAAAATATTTATTATATTTTACATAATTAAAAATTTTCTTTAATAAATCACGTTGAATACAAATTTTTTTACCGTTTCATTCATGAAAATCTACACATAAGCGAATTTACAATATTTTATATCCGCTAAAATAATTAGAGTCGCAGAGAATGAATATCTTAAACAATTTTCTTATTTTTTTTTATTAATTATTATTGGTTAATCACTTGATACAATTGACAATTTTTATTTATGAACATTAAAAAATGCCTAATTTTTCATAATCCAGAGTTTAATTATTGTCAAAATTTTTTCTCGTTTTGCTAGCTTCAAATATTTTTAAATAATCATTTGTAAAAATATCTTTATTTAAAAAAATAAAAAAATACTATTAATTTCTATCTTCCTATTCGATTCAATTTTCATTTTAAGGCAAAGCGCCACTAATCCACATTGAATTATTTGCATCATATTCGTAATTTATTGATTTCACGGAATATTCATAAAAATATTATTATTTTTGCTTTGAGCTTATGAAATTTACTTTTATTAAGAACTTTAAGCTAAATTATATTAAAGCGTAAGAAAACGTAGAGATATATTTTTTTTAAATTTTTTCGTATACCTTGCGACACATTATATTTTTATCATACTAATGGTATATAATGAGCTTTGAACGGTATTTAAAACAAAACTAGACATTATTATGAATTTTATTAATAACATATGGAGTAATTACCATCTAGAGCAACTTCAGCTCCATAAAATATTTAACATATGTTGATTGATTCGATGTTTATGCTATACTATAAAATTAGTGAAAGTTAACTTTTGAACTTGCACGTTATTAAATTACAGCGAATGTGTCAGCGCTTACTACATTTTGATGTACATCATTTTACCGATTAATTTTCCATTTCGTGGCGGTAAAAATATAAATATATTAGTAAAACTTGCATTAAAGTTAGTTCCCTTTTAATTTATTTTATAATATTTTTCCACATCCGTAATATATTTACGTTGCATAAATTTTCAGGTGAAATTTATTTTTTGGTTGTTAGTTATTAATTCAATCAATCAAAAACGAAGTATCTCTTTAACAATTGATACTTTCTTGGCCACAATAATCTTGTTACCGCAATACTACATGGAACTCTTTGAATGTTTTACATTCTTTCTTATAAACTTTTTGCGAAGCGCAAGTTTTCATGGTCAATTATTTTCCCCATAACAGTTAATAATTCCCGAACGGAAATAATTAAATTTTTATTATAGAATCAAAGCAATTTTCTGCATATCCTATTAAATTTGTGATAATTAATACTTGCATTGAATTGAAACTAGATTCTACTTGAAATGAAAAATTCTGCTTGCGTCTTCTATTTACAGAATATATTTTTACTATCGCTATAATTGTTTATCAAATCTGTAATCGTTCTTTATCTCTAATCTCTCTAATACATTCTTTTTTTCTAGGTGATATTACGTGAGCAGCACTTGCACAAAAATTTGCCAATGAACTTAATTTTTGTTTCCTAAGTACACACTCTTATATTCGTTTAAGTTTGATACCTTCACTTATAGCAGAACTTTCAAGGTTACTAAAATTATTTATTGCTCTCTTACTCTATTTTTTTCCAAAATGTGCATCAAACAGGTCTAGTGTTTAGTTCAAAGATGAAGGCCATCATTAATAATTCTTACGTACACGAGATCTATTAAAATTTATTTAACGAAATTCTATAAAAAAAAAAATTGAAAACAGTTACTATTTCAGTTCTTTACGCGATAGTATTACTTTAATCTTTAAATCAATACGTATAACTATTTTTTATTTTATACTGCTTATAATAGTGAATGGAAAAACTATGGTATAATATAATATAATAAAAATGTACTTGCTGCCGTTTAAGTTGCATAGTTGCATAATTGTTTCGAGTACAAGCACTCAAAGTTTTATTCACACATATATTGCGATTTTTGATTCCTTCTATCTTACATTTTAATCCCAGTTTTAAATATTTTTGCGATGGAAAGTCAAAGATTATCGAAATGCATTTTCATCCCTAATCGTTTAAGAGCGCACAATATATACCCACAAAAAATGTCTCAATTACGAAATCGCAACGATTTACTATCCTTAAAAATTAGTGGTAAGTAGTAAAAAAAAGCATAATCGTTGCAATCATTTTTCCATGTTTTAATTTACAATATTTAAAAGATCATGATTTTATAAAAAATAAGCGTGGAAATATGATTACGTATCGCAAATTCTCGAATCGAATTTAAGACTGGACGATTCTTAAATTAGAAAAGTCACGAGTGAACGAAAGAACGGCTCGTGTTTGTTCATTTCTACTTTTGAAGTAGCACTTACCAACAAATTAACTAACAAATTAGGTTTGACGTAAAAATAGAAAAAAGTATTTTCCACCGACAATTAACGATATCTCGGTTTTATCGAAAAGTAGGATCGGAGCTCGTGAGAGGATAAAAAGAGGACGGAAACCAGGATAGGCGAATCCGCAAGGGAAACCAAGGAGAATTTGATTGAGACGCATGCGCGTGATAAGCAGCGCGATATGTAAAAGATAACGAAACGTAAAAGAGTGCGAGGAAAGAAAAAAGTTGCCTTATGTGGCATAACGCGCCGTGAAGAACGGACAGATGGCCCTCGCGCGCCAGACGCCGCGGCGCATTACGAGACGTTTGAGAAGAAAGGAGCAGCCGCGCATTGCGTACGCACGCATATACCTATAGGTAGGCGTGCACCTTTGATTTGTGGTCGGGCATTTTTCAAGCCATTTGGTCGCTCGTCTATAGTTTCAGGCGTCGTTGCGAGCAGTCAGTCGCGCGCGCGTTTTCCACGCTGCCTTCTGTTTATTTTTCTTAACGACCGGAATAATAAGTCGCCGAACCCTCGCACTGTGGCGGAAATTAAGTGGCCCCACTGCCTCGGGCAAGGATACGTGGGCTTTCCTCTTTTAGAAAAGCACTGACGGCTACTGGTTTACGTGCGCTTAGGAGGTCTAAATTAGAAGGACAAATTTCCTCCGCCCCTCCCTTCGGGAGACGTAGCTTGTTTTTTTAGGACCTACGAGAATTAGTGGCGAGAGCGTATCGCGAGATACATTACACTATTTGAAGCTCTTTTTAAGCGTTTTATGTTGATGCTGACCTCCCAAGCAGCTTGCCTACTTCCCATTCACACTTCAAAAACACGAGTTTCGTGCGTAGCACTGCCTTTTCTTTGCTCGAGAAATTACTCGTTTTATTTTTTTTAATTATCGCCTTTTACATCTAATGAGATTTGTTCTTTATTAGCTTTAAAATTCCACAATTCGCACTTATTCTTGCAACATCTTTGCGCAAAAATTCAAATATTATCATTCGAAATTTAACAAGGCAACTCTTAGCGGCAACTCTCGTACAAAACATCAGTTAATTATAGCGCGATAAAAAGTAATAGTTTTCAATAATATATCTTCATATTGCAATTATATTTAAATTCTGTTTTTTAACATTAATTTAATTTCAAGTTTTTGAGGTATTAATGATTATATAAATTATGATGGTGGATGTGAATATATCGGTAGGAAAAATAGTTCTTACATATTTGCGGATACGAATACAGTAGATACCTACGGAGTATTTGACCGAGCAACTGCCTTATCTAGTACATTTTGTATTTAGTTCATATAATACTTATATTTGACGAATTTAGTTTACTTTTAATATTATTACGAAACTTTATTATTAATATTATTTATAAATAATCGATTGTACAATCACTAATCAATTGAAATTAACATATCTATAAAATTAGTAGGTTAAAAGAAAGAATGTAGGTTACATTGTTTAATGACGTTTCGTGTTATCCAGCAATAAATCTCTTCGTTACAAATATAACATCGATCAATCCATATAAATTAAATACAAATATTTTATTTTGCTGTAATTATTTAGCATTGAGTTCTTTTTCGTATTTCACTCGTAAAATTTAAAAATTTTTAGCTTTTCTTATTGAGTAATAATCGAATTCAAATATACGAAAGAATTTGTACAAAATCAAATTATGATATATCCGTTCTTTTAAAATTATTATATCGATAGTATTTGTGGGATCAGATGAGGAAGGAACGGATTTAAGCTCGCTTACAATTAACCTTACAATCGGTTAACGCAATTACAATACAGTCGCCAGCAACTACGCACGCTTGTGTCAGGGAGGCCACCCATAGACTGCTGGGCCCGCCAGGGGTCAGTCAGCTAGGAGGACGTCCCTTCACACGCCACCACCCGCATGGCACGCACGCATATTCACACTCTCACTTACTCACTCTCTCGCAATTGTATTCCCACTCTCAATCCGACTCCTACATATATCTAGTGACAAGAAACTATACTAACTACAAAAAAGCGAAATATCGGTTGAATTTTCTGTGAAATACTTTTTAAATACATATTTTTTCCGTTTCAAACATATAATTTTAAATAGGTTTACAACATAAAATCTAAGTTTCTGGATTATGCATTTATTTGAAGTTTCAAGTAACTTAAACGTTTTATTCATTTAGAATGATAAATATTACAGGAATGGTACTTTCGTCGATGATTCCTTTTAAGCAACGCAAATTATTTCATAAACTCAATAAACTGTACTTAATTACTTGATTGCTATATTTGAAATAAATGAAAATGTAAATTGCGAAGTAAATTCTTTTGGAATTCAAGTTGCACTCTGCTCGAGTGTGAAATAGATTCGTCTTCACTTTGCTAATCGTAACATTCCCAGAAAAGTGTATCAACGCACAAGTCAGAATCATGCAGAAAAGAGCAGCAACCTTTTAAATAATAGCGTCTGTCGCAGCTATCCCAGATTTGATAATAATCCTCTTAATTCGCCATTTGAAGAGGGCGCAAAGTCCGCGTGAAGCTATAATTTTAACGAGACGAGGATATCCGAAGGAGCCTCTCACGTTACAAACGAGCTGAGCGAGCGGATGAGCTTACCAGGGGCGCAAAAAAGAAGTGGTGCACAAGTGCCATCGAGAGCGCGGCCACCAAAATTGCAGCTGTCAAAATTACCGCCTCTTCATGATCTTCTCAATTCTCGAAGACGCGTCGGCATGCACGAGAGGATCGCGGGACCTTTGAGAGCTAGCCGAAAGCGTCGGTCATTAGCCAACAATGAAGCACGCGAATGGCTGCCTCTATCGCCTCGTACAATATAGTGCGGATCGGCCTCGTAATAAAAGGGCGCGACGCCAGCTAATTTCGGCGCGTGGCTCGCGGCCACAAGTCACATCGTTGTTTCCGCCTAAGACTTGGGCCGCCATTGTGCGGCACGTCCGCCGCGTGGTGGGGCCCTTGCGAATCCGCCTCTCGAGAGACAGCTGGACCAACTTCCTCGGGTAACGTGCACTTAGCAGCTCGTGGCGAGATCCGCGGCACCCGTAAGGCCCTTGAGTGTCGGTATCGTCGGCCAGTCTTACACAGCCGCCTGCGAGAGCAAAAGGGGCAGGAAAATCGTCCCTGTATCTCCTCCCGCCCGTGAGTCAAGTGCCATTCGTTATTCGAGGCCCCGTACGCGTGTCTGCTAATGCGCACTCGATCCAGGATTAGTAGTCGAGCGGCGTTGATGCTCTATGCGAGAGGAGGGGGAGAAGAAACGACATTGATATCGTGTCAAGCGAAAAGCCTAACGACTCATTGGCTGCATTTGTTTCGGTGATGAGGATGTTTATGCGACGAGAGCCGACTTGATATGTGCAGACTTTCGTAGTGCGTATAAATAATAAACTTTGCTGGAGTTCTTTTTATATTACGTCTCCATGACTTGATCTCGATAACAAGTTTCGTTTACAAAAGTACAGTTGAAATGTCCATTCGTATTGTTCTAATGTCTGCTTTTTAAAGGGTCGATTTGAATTGATCAAGGCTGCTAATAAAGCTATTTTATCTGTGCTCGTTAAAGCTTCTATATTGTAAAATTAAACATTTCTTTATATTTCAAAGCAATAATTTGAGTTTTGAGAAACATATTTTTAAAGATTATTAATATATTCATTTGTTATTAATAATAATCGATACACGTTCGATTTATAGTTTACAAAATTCATACACGATTAGTTAATAACATTATTTAATTTGTATTAGAATGTGCACTTACTTTGAGCGCTAATATAAAGCATTTTTTAATTTTTGGTGGGTAATTTTTAATAATCTTAATTCATATGTACTACATC
Organism: Platyscapa corneri; assembly: GCA_018907185.1. Taxonomy (NCBI): domain Eukaryota; kingdom Metazoa; phylum Arthropoda; class Insecta; order Hymenoptera; family Agaonidae; genus Platyscapa; species Platyscapa corneri. The sequence continues at coordinate 3,573,432 of JACCHW010000004.1, forward strand.
CTTTTATTTTAAAATCTTTTTTGCAAACAAAATTACTTAAATTAATTCGTAACATTTTATCACACATGTGTCTAATTTTCTAATATACTTTCAATAAATTCTAATGCAGCCTAAAATAATATATTACAAAATGTGATATAGGTATTATAATTAATCAGTAGTTAATAAAACCTTTTGATTAAATTTAAATTTTAGATTTTTCTGGAAATAAAGAGTTTCTCTTGATTAACTCTAAATTTTTACAGAACAATGTTAATTGCGCACTAATCCAAATAACTAGAATGAAATTTAGCCAAGACATTATAAAAAAAACATTGGAAAAACTCGTTTTTTAATGTCATCACTTATATTTGCGTATTTGTAATTTTCAAAGTTTTCTCAAGGCCTTTATCAGCTATTCCAGTCACATCTTGTCAATGCTAAAAAAAAATTCAAAAATTACAACATTTTCGCTTCTGCTATATATAATATTGAAAATAATTACGTTGTCGCACGTACGGGAAATTATATCGAGATTACGACTACTAAAAATTAATTAAAACTTGACGCATCCCTTTGTATAACAAAAGCCGAGCCACAGAGCGCAAAATCGATGTGTCGAAACCTAGAAAAAAGAGGCAAAAAAATACAAGAGACAAATCGAATCCAAGCACTTCATCTTCCAAGAGGCGAGATGCGTTCAGTTCATTATTCGGGTCCTAATGAGGGAATAGAGAGAGGTCTGTCAGGTCTAGAGGGAGAGTCAGTCCACTAAGGTAGTTACATCTCCAGTGGGTGTAAGAAGGGCGTGCGAGCGAGTGATTTAGGTTCCATCCCACTAACAGCATTTACCTACCGCACAAAGTCTCGTCCGGTATGTGCGCAGAAAAGTGAAGCGGAGGCAAGTGTCGAGGAAAATCGGGCAGTTACGGTGTCTGAATTGATGCAGAAGATAATCACCAGTTAGCCTGTCACTCTTTTTCAGGCATATAAATACAAAAATCAGGGACAAGGGGAGAGCCTCGATTTTTCAACCCTGGAAATCATAGTTAATGATAGTCTCGGCTATGCTTCAATAGTTTAATAATACATCCTTTGTTCGCTTGTCAAAATATGTTTGTGATCCTCTTTATGTTTACGATATTTTCATTCCTCTGCGACTTAATTTTAATTTTCATATTTTATTACAAAAGAATTATAACAATTCTAGATTTTTTAAATCTTTGCATTAAATTCTTGCACCGTTGCTCCTAGAAAGATTAACATTTTCGCTAGATTAAACAGAATCAACCATGCAAACAATTTCTCTTTTGAAATAAATGTCGAAGATTATAATTATTAAATAAAAATCTGTAACATTCTTTATAATATTTTACATTCATCTTATTAAATTAAAAAAAATGCTTATGCAAATTAAAACAAGTGAAGGATATGCATATAAGGTAATTATTTTGCCGAAAATATGAAATTTAATTTATCAATTTAATAATTGCTTGTAAAAGTATTTAAATTGCATTTAATTAGTAATATCAGATGAAGTTAGATATCAAAACTTGGCAACAACTTTGAATTTTTTCTTGCTTAAATAGGGTAAAAAACTTTGAAAATATTGAAAATATTTTTATGTTCTTTTAAATTTATAGTTCTTAGCTACAGTTACAATTAGAAAAATATCTGAAGCGTAGGTAAATTTTTATTAAATAAAATATTTGTATTCTCTTGAATCTTTCGCAAACTTCAATTCGAAATAAATGTTTCTGCATAATAAAATTTTCTCGTATAAGTTTGCACTTAAATTGACATCTAATTTCCAATGAAGCGATTTAAAAACACATTTTACATTTTTCTCATTCTTTAAAATTATTCTAGGATATTAAAAATATCAGCGATGTAAAGAATGTCAATCTTGATTAATACAGTTTTATCTGATAAGGCGGAGCAAGCAGAGACAAATTTAGAGAAATATTCATTCTCCCCTAACTCAAAAGCTTCACCAGCATCAGATAAATCTTATGAAATCAACATAACGACACACAAACGTACAGGAGATGAGAATTTAACTGAACACGTTGACGCGTAACGTTAAGAGAGGGACAGTCAATAAAGAAAAGAGAGCGTCGCATGCGAAGCGAGAACTCGTGCGTCAACGCCACTTTGTGTCCCGTAACAATCGTTTTGGTCTCATCTTATAAAAAATTATCAATCCTCTGTCCCCCTCCCCGCGATACACTGCAGTGAGAAGGGCACGTCAGCTGGAAAATGATTTAAGTCATACGCGGAGCCGTGCGAGTCGCGTGGCACCGCAACGCCACGTTAATGACGTTAAACCTATCTTTCGCGTTTGCGCAATAAAAAAGAGGCGAGCGAAAACACCCCGACGTGTGTATACATCATAAGACGAGCTATAGAATTAGGAAAGAAGGGGGACGGTGGAAAGAAGAGTGAGAGATAGACAGATAGAGCGAACGATATTTTGCTGGTATCCCCCTCCTCCAGAGTGACATAACAACTCGGTAAAGAGATTGCGATTGCCTCGCACGTGGGGGTGGAAGAGAGACGCGCGCAAGGGTGACAAGCCAGCGAGCATTTCAACTTTCTCTCTCTCTCTCTCTCTCTCTCTCTCTCTCTCTCTCTCTCTCTCTCTCTCTTGAACAAATTGTTTGGGCCGAGAGTTAGTTAGTCGCGCCACAATGGAGTGGCACTTGCAGCGCGACGCCTCCCTCGTTACATTACATTACATTTATCTCCGAATAGTTATCTCGGGCGACGAGACCCCGACGCGACCCTCTTTTCTCGCTCTCCATCTCTATGGCAACGCGCGCCTCCACCGGCGCAGGTTCTCCCTGTCTCCATGTTTTATGGCCGGGACCGTTTGTATTGTGCGCCCGGAGAGAAAAATAGACGGATCCTTAGCCCGGGATCGAAAACGAGACGACACGCGACGACTGATTCGCAATACCCTGCGTGACTTCCGAGCGCCGAGGGAATTGTATAGTATTGTAACGAAAAGACGCCTTACCAAATACGCCACTATTTTGTTCCACAGATTTATGTGTGCATGCCTGTGTCTGTAGGCTCGCAGCGGCCGGGACGTGTCGGCGGTCCTGGAGCACGGAAAAATGGAAGCAAGATGAAAAGACGATTGTGCCGTATCCGACGTCGACGTGGAAGTCTTTTTCAATTGGAACTTCATTATGTCCTTCGATCATAAGACGAATATTTTGTCGCTGGGAAAGAATAAAAAGTTCGCTCTCGTAATATTATTCCTTTATTATTGGGTAAGAACGGAAAGTTGCAGGAAGTATTCCAAAAAGGCATGAATAGGCTGCGATAAATCGTCTGTGAAGCCTGAAAAAATCAGTTATTAATTGACGTATAAGCATTTTTAAATGTCCCTTCAATAGAAAAGCTTGCTTTCACAGAAAAACTCGCATTCTACATTCTACGAGATACGTCTATGGACTTGACAACGTGAAAACGTTCTCGAGCAGTGAGTCTTGTGACCGCGTCGATGTTGACTTCTGTATAATTTTTTAAGCAACACCGAGTTGCTTCGCGTTATTGAACGCGATCGTTGTTCTTGGTGGCTTTGCTCTCCACTAAAGAATTTTCTCGATTAGTCGTAACCGAGGAGTGGTGCTTTAACGGTCGCCGAAAGCAAAATATATATTAATCGCATTCGAATATTAAAGTGGAAAAGCAGAAAAATTGATGGCGATAATTTTCGTTAATCGATAAGAGGAGTATTAATGCGAAACGCGATTCAAACGCGATTAGTCAACGTCCGCATCAGTAGAGCACGTGCAGCCACACATCTCGCTCTCGCCCTATCGAAATTAATTTAATCCGCGCAACAACGCCTCTACTGCTTTCAGTTTCCACGATAAAAAAAGCATCGGTTCGCAGTTTGGCTCCGCTCTTAATTAGCCGACCTTCTGAAAACAGGCCATTTAACGGTCATTTACGATCAGCGATCGATAAGGGAAATATCGTAATTGAAAACCTTAACATTCGCGGAAGGTAAACACGCGCGTGAGCGCAAAAATCCGATAAAGGCGCGTGCGCATAGAAGTCGAGAAAATTAAAAAGAAGGCGTACAGCCGCGGAGTCGCCAATTATGCCGCGTGCGTATAATTCCCTCTCGTGCGCGCAAAGCAATCGCAGCCGCGCGCGCGCGCGTGCAATTACTGTTAATCTCTTTCAATTACCGCGAAAATTGAAAGCAATCGACGCTCGCAGTCACCGCGAAAGAAGCATAAAAAAGAGCGAAATACGAAAAAATAATTGAAAATGGCAGTCGACGTAAGATGTGCCTTTCGTCTTCTGTCTCTCTTCTTAGCGCCGACACCTGTCACTATCTGTCTGCTTCTCTCGCGCTTGGCTCCTTTATGACCCGCCAACATGCGAGACCGAGCCTTCGAGCCCTCCTTCCCTTCTGCTACTCCTTTTTCCTCTCTTCCGGAGAAAATAGAAAGCATGAAAATATATGGTGTGCCAGCTGCTTTTATAGACGCCGATATCCAACTATTAAATTGGTAGCGCATTTTAATGCTTTTCACGCCCGGTGTTCCTAATTGAGATCTTGGACTTGACCCAAGAGTTGATTCTTTTCTCCATGGTGTGCTTATTACAAATGTATAAAAGGCCAATTACCGTAGTATCGGATGAACACTTACGTCGGATCCCCTTTGGTAATAGTCGACTTTTTTTCGACGCTTCCGCCGCGTACGTGAACGCCTGCGTCATGAAACAGGCACGTATACTGTGAAGTTTCGATCGTATGATGTTCGCAAAATGTTGATAAAGTTAGAGTGACGCTTAATGCACAGGCTGACATACATTTCTCAAAACGAATGCAAAAGGTGCCTTATGTCGAAGGCGGGATTTTGGAAAAAGGTAATGGAATTTCACTTTTGAGAATTTCCTTGGTGCACGTGTCGTTTATTAGTTATTTAATTTACAAACCGTATTAGTAAATTTCTTATGGAGGCACAGACTTTCCAAAAACTTTGATTTCTACATTATTGCAAGCTGTATTTCACGGCGAATACAATTATACATAAATTATCCGGTAATAAAGAGTCTTAATTAAATTTAATTTTTGATTAAATTTAATAACGATTAATATAATACTTGTTACTTGAAATGAGTATATTCGCACGATTTTCCTTAAATTTTTTTTTTCACCAGAATTAATTTATAAACTTTCTGATTCGGTGAGATGCAATATCGTTCAAACTAATAGTTTCAAAAATTCAAAATATAATATTATGAAATTCTGATGATTAGATTACCGAAGAGAAACACAATGTAAATTTAAATTTACTTTACAGAATAATTTGTCGATTAATTTTCGTAATTTTCGTATGAATTAAATAAATAATAACTTTTAAGGATTTTCATAAATATATATAAATATATATAAATAAGTTGAGTAAAGTAATATTCAAAACATGTATGGGTATAATTTAAACATGAATATATTGTACACGTGTTCGGTCTACAATTAAAAATCGCTTAAGACTGGCCACATCATTAATAATAAACCTGCAAATTACCAGGTATAAATTGCTTTGAAAAAATGAAAAGGAATGTTTAGAAACCAAATTTTGCAAAGAAACAAGTGGAGCACACAACTTTCCGATATACTGAGAAATAAAACTCTAGTTGCTTCAAGTTGTACAATTTGATTTTGGAATATAAATAGTCAGTGACAGTTGAGCTTTAAAAACTAGCAGCATCACCGAAAACTACTTGTTTAATTCAATTTATTTATCTATCTCTTTACGAAGTTGAAAAACTCACTTCGCCCTTGAACAAATTCCGACAAAAGGTGATTATTCGTGCCCAAAGAAGCGTTTCCCAAAAAATTAGCCTAGTTGATTAAAGGAAAAGAGCAGTTAGACCGTCCAGTGCTAACGTAACGATACACGAGAAGCCGCAAACATACGGAGAAAGAGAATCTTGAGAGATAGAGAGAGAAAAGAGAAGAAGTGCTGAACCTACTCGACATCCGTAGTCATGGAAACGTCCTGTCAGACGTAGCAAATAGATTATACAAGAGGTGAACAACTTTCTCGTTTAGATGTAAGAACCGATGGTAGCGGCACTTGTAAAACCAGCCGAAAGAACACGATCTCGGACAAACCACTCCCTCGATGTTCCTTAGCCGTGTGTGGGTGTCGTAGCTTTGGGCTACGACTGCTGCGGGGACTTGTTGCCGGGAGATTAGGACCCAGCGAACCTCCAGAATGCAACGTGTCCTTTTCTGCGCTCGTGTAACAAGCGGAGTAAGAGGGAAGGGAGGACGATTGGTCGCGCACTACGTATACAACAAGAGATCTCCGATGTTGGATAAGGAACTCCAATGACTTTCCCACTTGTCAGGCCTAATCGAGAATGCCGAGGGCTCTTGGAGATCTTATACTCGTGTATTAACTTGCCTATCGCTGCGCTGATGTACATGTATAAACTGCAGGCCCTCTTTCCCTTTTTCAATCCCTCTTTCTCACACGTGCTCTGTCTCTCTCAGCCTGCTCTTCTCTATCTCTCCGCTCCGTCTATTTCTTTTTCTCGCGCGTGCACGGCCAATGCACGATTTCCTAAATCGTTATCGGCGTCATTAGCTAAAATACCCTGATAGGCATCTCTATAAGGATTTTTACCTCGCTTACTTTCGAAGGTGTTACGCCATTCATATCTCTGTCTTACCTGAGCATTTTTAAGCTTTTTTGTCTCGTGGGATTAAAATTGTTGTTGCGATAAAGCCTTATTACTATTATCCCGATTATTATTACGTTAAGGTAAATCTTGTGTGTTACAAGTAAATTTTAATTGCACGGGTGCACATAGTACATTATGAACTGTGTTAAATGCTTAAGATAAGCATCATATTTAATTTTTAATTATATTTAATGCTTCGTAAACATGGAAATAGCTTGATTCTCGTCAGATACTAAGAACATGCTTTACTAATTCATTGAAAAATTAATTTTTTGCAAGAAAATATTTTACTTAAGACTTTGTCTTTTTCGGATAATAGCAGCGTTGTGTTATGGCTTGACAGGCATTTTATTAATTTTCAGATAATTTTAATAGCAAAAATTTTAATGGTGAGGTATCATTAGACAATAATATATTGAAATTTTGCGGTCAGTATGAATTCTATTAAAATTGAACAACAAAATCTATTATATAAAAAAAATTGAACAAAGTAAAAATTACATTATTACTGTACAACTTTTTATAAACTAGAAGCAAATTCAAAAGTAATACTTTTACGATTAAAAAACAGTGAAGTTTTATATTTTAATACTTCATAATTAAATGAATTTCACAGTTATCAATTAATTTATATAAGATATTTGGATATTATTTTTAAATCCGTTTAATAAAAATGAATTTTGCGTTAAAAAAAAATCTATTTATTGCTCGATATCCAATATTCATTTATTGAATAGTTATAATAAGAGCAAAAAACGTAAAAATTCAATAAAAATCAATTTGACAAACGTTATTTTTATACATATGTATAAAAAATTAATTGAAATTCTATTAATTCTAAAATAAATTAAGAATAAAATGGCAAATTTGTAATAGGAAGCTAAAACAGTTGTTGATTTTAAGAAAACAATAGTTATTACATATACTTGCAGCGAAGAAACTTGAAGAAAGTCAGAGGAAAAGTTTTAGTATTCTTTTTATAGTACCAATTGATTTTTATTATTTTTATTATTAAAACTGTATTTACTGAATTTTAATTTATCAGAGTATGAACAAATTTCATAACATTTTACCTTGTTATTTTTTATAAATTTATATTGTTTAATATTTGCATTAACTTCTCTACTATTTTTAATTCAACTTTATTTTACAAATTAAATGTCTTTAAAAATTTAATAAGGGAAATAAAAATTTATCAATAATATCGTGGATGATGAATCTGATAATTTTTTTCGAATATTATTCATTAGCTCTAGAAATACATTTAGTTTCAAGATTTATTTTTTTATCTCAATTAAAAATTGAAGTTTTAAAATTATCAATCTAATGCTAGTTAAAAGGAACGAAGAATATATTAATGCAATCGGTTAGACATTATTTGAAAATTTATTTAATTTTTATTCTTGATTTTTATTTACGATGTTACATAAAATAATTACAAGATCAAAAAAATCATTTTTTGTAATTTTCGTTTTAGATTTGATACAATTATTATTACTATATTGACATGAAATTACAACTAAAAATATCTATTAATATTTCATATTCATATTTATATTTATATTTTAATTACAAGCAATAAAGATTAGCATCTTTAACCAAAAACATTTTTTGGTACCAACAATTATTTGAATCCAAATAATCTAAAACAGATATAAAAAATTTAGACTTCATATATAATTAACAATAATTTAACCGTTGTTATTAGAAAAAACTTAATTTAGAAGAAAATCGTAGTTTTAAAATAATATTGCGATTTTTCTGTAAAAAATTATATAATTTTATTAGAAAATAAAATAGATCATTCAAATTAATATTTGAGGTTATCAATCTAAAATAAAAGCGTGAAATTGCAGATCTATTAGTTGATGCATTAATAAATAATTGGTTGAATCAATTTTGAAGATGTAGTTTTAGGAAAAAGATATTTGAAGTATTAAGTGACGTTTAACTAAAAGTAGTATGTATTTCAACCTGTAAAGATTTTTTATTTTAAATACACATAGCAAGCCTTCGTATTCTGTTTTTGCATCCTTTAAAACATTAATTTATTACGAACGACGAAACATTTTGCCTTCCTGCAACGTCTATTGTGCGCACGTGTTACCCGTTTTATTTTGATAGCATATAAAATATTTAATGATTGTATTCCTTCCTTAAAAATGCTTTTACAAGAACGCGACTATTTTTACAATAATTTCAATACTTAGTATCGTTTATTATTTCGCTTTATAAATATGTTCACGAAACTGCGAAGATGCGAATAACGTAACAGTTTATTAATAGTTTATGCACTACACACGAACACTTTTTAAATTTTTACGCGAATTTTAATTATTTAGAATAATCAGCGTTCACTATAATTCGCAATGGGTTTTTCGTATAACGATGAAACTTGTTAAAAATGTGTATCCGTGCTCTTTCTACGAAACGTATAGAGTAGTTTTTCGAACAATCGTAGCAGTAGTTTCCAATCTTACAAACTGGCCTTTCGTCTGCCCTATTTAGAAAGTTACCAATTGGTCAAAAAATTGAAAATAATTTTTTTGAGATAATGTACTTTTCGTAAATAGGTAAAAAGAATTAGTATTTTTGCAAATCCTAACTAGAGTTAACCCCTTAGGCCATCAGGAGGAAGAAAAGTATTGTGTAAGGCTAATACATAGACTATTTCCGTCGGTCAGAGCCAAAGCATTGTTCGTATAATTGCAATAGTTTAGTTGGCCAGTTCGAAAAGAGAGCGAAAAGTCAAAGAAAGCCCTAAGAGATAAATAAGGAGCGTCTAGTGGAGGGCCTGTTAGTCCCCAGTTGTCGGGATCACGTGCGGGCTTTGCTATCCCATGGTCATTGTTGTGCCGACACCAACTTGGCTGTTCTCCAAAAGCATTTGGCAGCCGTTTTAGCCTAAGTGCCGTAGCATTAAGTCCGCTACCGCATACGCGACCGCGACCGCAGCGGCGCCCGCGGCTTCAAGAAGAAACCGCGCCCTAGACGCTTGACCCGCGACGTACAAAGAGACGCGCCGCCGATGACCGGTTGCCGGACAAAGATTCGCGCGTGCAAGCTGCGCTTCGGGGAAACATAATGAGATTTCGCTTTTTACGCTCTCGCACGACCCACGTTTTTCTTTTGCTTTTTGTGCCAGCCAAGTAAAGGAAGGCGGCGGTCGATCAGGAAACGAGGCTTGATATTTGCCGCGCTAGAAGCTGCGCGTGTAATTACGCCGAGAAAAGAAAGTGTTTGAGCCGAGCTAAGGGCGCGCTAACTGCTCTCCTCCGGGACTTAATGCGGCCAAATTATTTCTCTATTATTAATAAATGGCGGTTCGATTTTATTTCTGATCGGTCGCGTTGGAGTGAATCCGCGCGCACGGAAATATTCCTCGATACTTGTTAAATCTCCCTTTTGATGAAATAATTTTTACACGTCGAATGTATAATTGGAACGAGTGTATTATTTCTTGAGCAGCAAAGCGTGTATTGGTGTACCGCAGCGTAATTCGTTGATAGAGGCATGGCTTCGTTATACAATACATAATTTATCCCCGAGATGCCAATCGATCCAAAATGAATTTTAACTTTATCTTCCTATATTTAATCAGTTTATTATTTCTTTTAAATCCGTCTCTTGCTTTTACAAATATTTTATGGTTGAAATTGTAAATCATAACTTTCGTGTTTGGCTGGTTTATTTGGTTATAGTAATGTAAAAGTGGGTGATAGTATATCGCACGGATGAAATTCATCATAATCTTTCAATATATGATAGATCGAAGCCTTAAAAATTTTGAACTATAACTTGACAATCACCTAATTTATACCGAATTTATTTTCACTTAAATTTATCAAGAGTCAATTGTCAATAAATAATAGCATTCCTTGAAAAATTTCACAAAAATATGTCAACAATTCTTTTAAAAATTGTCAATAATTTTGTAAAACCTTTTATAAAAATAAATCAAGTCCTTTGAATCAGAAAAAGATTTCTTTATTACGAGAATAATAGTTTTCTAAGATTATAAAATCCTCTTGTTATATAAATGTATTAAATAGCTTTAAATACTAATATACTATTGCGCTATATTATTAATCAATGAAATAAATTATTTAATCATAGTTTAACATGAATTCAATGCTTTTATTATAAATGTAAAAAATTTTTACAAATCGCATACAGAAAAATATCATTTTTGCTAGTTGCTTATATTTTGTATGTTAAAGTAAAAGAAATTATAAATTATACAAAGATAATATATATAATAGTACACAAGTTTTTTCAATATATTTTAAATTTCAGATACTATAAATAATTGCTATAAATAACTCGTAATTTAAAACAGTCAAACTCATGTACTTATAGTTTTAATAAAGAAAGAATTAATTAGTTTACCAATGCAAAAATGTATTTATCAAACAAGAAATCGATAATAGCAAACTATAAAAATTTTAATCAACAAAATTTATACAAAAAAAAAAAAACAAATAAACATATATTTATCATTTGAAAAATTTTTTTGTTTAATACTTGTATTTAACTATTTACAATCGACAAATTATATAAGGAATTTTTAACAAGAATACCACTTATTTAAAACTTCATAACTACTTTTAGAGATTAGTAAATATTAAAACTTTCAACTTTCGTGGAATAACAGATTTTGAAATCCAATAGCTCAAGTATCTGAAACTGATGATTTAATTTCCTCCAAAATAGAAGTTCGAACCGCTTTACATTATAAAAGATCGGACTCTCGGCACAAAGAAAATCTTTCCGTCGAAGAACTATCCGTTGCAGAGCGATGCTTGTCTCCCTACGAGCAAATTCCGCTCGCGACGAAAGGATCAGCGTTCACAACCATCATCGCTGCATAGCTCTAGCGATCTTCATTGTTCTCCAATGATAGCTTGCGAAGAGTGGGGAAGCAGCGAGTCAATGAAAAATCGCCGTGTAATCTCGAATCCATTATGCGCGCGCTATTTTTACGAACGAGATCGATCTGCGCGCCCGCTTCTACAAGAGCTTCGCTGACCTTGATAATTGCCGCGGAAATGGACTTGAAGACATCGGGTTTAAGGACGAAAACATCAACGAAAAAATCGCGCGAAAGTGAAGCAGCCATTTAGAAGATAATCGGCACTGCGACACTCGCCTTGCATTCTCTACAGGGCAAATCGCACTATCTCTCACAGCTCTCTGTTAGTTTGCACGAATTTTATCGTTGCTCTCATATTTTACGCAACGCAACGCACTGAATATCATAAAGTCCCGAAGTGTTGTAAAAATTGCCTTGAAACAATTGTAGCTCATTAGTCTCAATTTGACTTCAGGAATAACATTGACAACTATAAAAAGAATTCGCTGACTCGTATCATCTTGTGTCCATAACAAATTTACAAATGTTTGAATATTTATTTTAAAGACAACAAGGGGTAAAAATCGTCGAAATTTCAACCACTATTCAATAAAATGTAGCGTTAGTTATAAAACGGCGTTGTCTCTGCAAACAAAGGAATTTTTGCTCCGTTTAAGTTTTAAATTCGAATCCCGGTTCGCATGCATCCGCAGCGCTAGATACATTGTCCGATAACAAGGCGAAAGAGACGGAGAGAGAGAGCGAGCGAGAGATGAGGAGAAAGAAAGGGACAGTGTTGTGCGCGACGTCGAAGAAGAGTGGGGAATGCGTCTGTATCGGCTCAACGATGCTTACGTACCGTATCCGATGTTCCGCTATCGGGAGAATCAACGCGCATCACGCAACGCTAATTTGTCTTCGATTGCCCTGGCGGCGTTCCTGGCGTGGGAGATAGCCCCGGCCTCCCCAGGACTTCTCCACCCCACCGTCAATTCTTTCCCACCGCTGCTTCTCTTTTTATGCTTCTCGTCCCCGCCGTTCCAGATCTTCGCGACAGTTGTACGCGCGCCATTTTCGCTGTTTAACTCTCGATTCCGGAGCGCGTGGTTGCCGCTTGCGTTCGCTTCACCGTCCAATGTATTGGCTGACGGCTTACCACTGATATCCATCGCGCTCTCCCAATCGACCGTATTTACTTAACAAAACGTGAAGCCCTTGATCGATGATTCCTGGTTGAGCCCGGAGGCTTTTTCACCAACTTTCAGTCATTTTATCGAAGCTCCGTGAATATTGCCGTGAACAAGGTATCGCGAGTGAAAACGGTCAAACCCAAAAACGAAAATTTTCCCGCGCCTAAAATTTTACAGATGCACTGTATAATGCAGGCCTTATTCGAAGCTCAAAAATGTTCTTTCACGGATGATAAATTACAGCAAAATCATATAAGTATACCTATAAAATGTCATTTCTCATTGACTCCCAGTATGCAGGACAAAATTTCTCAACACAAAGCTTTAGTGTGCGGGCTTCTCGAATAATCGATAATTCATGGAGTCGCAATGGGAAATTGCTCGCTTAATTAACGATCCATGCGCGACTTTCTCCGACTACGGGCTCGTCTGCGAAGGGTCGATCGAGAAGAGCGCGGGTCATCACCAGGCGGAAATAGGCTCGCTTAGTAATGACCGGGCGCCTCGTAAATAATATTTATTCCAATCTCAATCTGCACCGTGGCTCAGATCTAATAACCGAACGCGAATGCTATCGTGGTGGGGGGTGCTTAGCGGTCCAGCGCGTTACTTCGTCTGCGCTAAACTACGTGTACGGAAAGCACGGAAAGCCTTGTACGGCCATGATTATGCCAAGGCTAATTGGCTGTGTTTAGAATAATTTCTAATTTCTCAGACAAGTTAATGGCTTATTTTTTATCCTACTGTTCACGATTCCTACTCTGGAATCTGATAATTCCATTGATATTAGACATTTACACGAATGATATTTTTTAATAGATCGTCGTTATAACGAATCTAATTCTGCTGTTTGAATCATAAACTTAATTTGAATTTTTTTAATTAAGTCGAATTTCAGGCGTGCAGATACGAAGGCAAGACTCTTTTAAAGATGAAATTAATTTTATTTGTAAAAATACCCTCGCAATTATTTGTTGGGTACAGAATCGACTTGTGAAACATTAATCTCCTGCAAACAATAGTTTGAAAACAAAATTTGGTTCGAACATGTATAATTCCTTTTGGGCTTCATGCCGCCATTGTAAGGAGAATATAATTAACTCATCTGTACGGTTACTCGCTGTGTGAACCGATGCATCGCGTAAGCTCCGGCTGCTTGTTATTTGATCGTTTTAATTTATTAAAATAAACAATCACACATACACGCTTAGCTACTTGTAGTATAGTATAGTCCGATGTTGTATTTATAGAGCAAACATTAGTTTTAGAATGCGGAGGATAACTCAATGAGAAACTGTTGCTGGAACGTGATTAAATACACTCCTCAGGCTCGAATCTCATTAGTAATGTTAGATCGCGACATTATCGTTGCTTGATTTTATCAGTTTCACCTTCAGCAACGCCTGAAGTTTGATCGTATAAATGTTGCTCATTTGAATATATATTGTACAAATATATTCCATGAAAATTGTATGGGAATATAAATTATAATTAATCGAAGGCAAATATGCAATTTTATTTGCGAGTTTTCTTGTCGAAATTCTCCCATAATTACGTAATATCGATAAGTAATTTTTTTATTTTCCAAAATTCTTTCTTTAATAAACTTTTAGCGTTGTTTTCAGCTGCAAAATGACGAAAGCCTTAGAACATCGTACGAGCGAAATTGTTAAAATAATAAGCGCTATTTAAATTTACACACAGTTACTATCGCAAAGCTATTTACATCGTTTTTAATTAAAAATAATTCAAGTTTCAATGTAAGATCTAGTGATATACTTCACGTATAAGCATTATAATAAATATAGATAAGTTAACAAGTAAATTTATGTTTCGATGTAAAAGTTATGTCTGTAAGTCCGGATAATTTCACGCAAATTAATGTACTTTTATAATTTATGCCTTGCCCGAGTTAATTCTAGTCACCATTTTTATTGTAACTAAGTTCTGTCGAGGTAATCAACCACCGGCAGCTTTTCACTCACACAAGTGACAGAACACTTTCAAGGAATACCAGAATTATAGAATAGACTGGACGGCGCATACAGAACGTCTGTATGCGGACTGTTGCGTTGTTCGGGTACAAAGCGAAGTCTAGTTAGAAACAGTTTAAAAGTCAAGAGACGGTAAGTCCATGCGGTGCCTCCTAATCGGAAAGCAGCGCTCACGTCATCAAAGGTCAGGATAACGCACCAAAGAAGCGAGCGCGCCGCCAAAAGAAAGAGAAGCGAGAAGAAAGAAACGCGGTGAGCGAAGGGAAGAATTACGGAGAGTCGCTCTCTTATTGTTCCTGCCGCGCTCTCGTGACTCGTGACTCTTGCAACCGACGACCCGACTGACCCCGGGCCTCAATTACCTCGGACACATCCGCCCCGCGCTCGCCGCCTGCCTCCCCCTTCGCGCGCTTTTCACGACGGCGGCAGCTTCGGCGTCTCGGGCTTGTGTACACGTATACACGGCCTCGATCTCGGACACACGCCGATGCCTATCACAGGGATATATCATCGCTCTCGCGCGAAATGCCGAAGATCGAGCCGATCGGACCTGTCGTCTTTTAAGCCCTTTCTTACCGCGCCGACTATTTACGAGCCGGTGCTCCGTCCATTTGTTATGCTCCTCGATTGGCATGAATTGTTCTGGATAAATTAACTGCCTCTTTTTTAGAAAGTACCATTTTTCTGTATTTATGAACTTTAACTTCTTGCAAATTATAAGATGCATTATCGACGCGAACAAGCTCGATTGTGTTATTGACGCTTGTGCAACGGCGGCTCGATTCAAACACTAGCCGTGCCCGCGGTTAATTCTATAAAAATATTTTGCGTTGTAAATATTAATGCGAAGCATATGTTTTTAGATCAAGTTTTCGATCCTGTGACGCGCGCTCGAACTTTCGAAAAATTAAGTTCTCGTTTCGTTTAATAATACAATTCGACCGGTGCGATTGTAAAAGTAATGCAATTACAATTTGTAAGAAAAATGTTATCGAATATTTACGGTTGTAAAAGTATGGGTTGTTCATTAGCAAATTTTGATAATTGCGATACTTCTTTGTGAGAAAATTATAATTGCAGAAAAAAGTTATTTCTACAAAGTATTTAAAACAGTTGAGAGCATTGTCTATTATTTTTACGATGAAATTTATAAGGTAACACGAGCGATAAGTTTCGAGGAGAAAAAATCAAATGAGATAGTATCGACCGCAGCTCGAGAGGGAGGCTTTTAAGTCGAAGGAATTGGGGCATTTCTTTAAGTTAATTGCCAAGAGCGCACCGAGTTTCTTACCTGTAATTTACGTACCGGTTCACGTACCTTTCGTTTTGTCGGAAACATTTCACCTCGAGTTCAACGCCTAATTAAGCATTCTCGAGAAAAAGCTAAGATCTTCGGACAACTTACTTTTATGTCGTCGTATACAACTTTCAGAATATTTAATGGAAATCTGGAGCTGAATCATTAGCTTTTTCAAAATGACTTCATGGATACGATCAAAAATAAACGTTCTGCAAATTGTCCTTGTAACGCGAAAAAATATTCTCTGCATTTATAATCTCTGAATTATATGAAAATTTTAATATTCTTAAATCGCATTTATGTGCAACTTGGAGAGGGGAATAATGATCGGTTTAAATAATGCATAAGAAAATTAAAAAAACAATTTTCTCAAGTTATTGAAGGAATTAGAGGAAATTTTTATGAAACTAATTAGTTTCTCGGATAAAACTACTATTATATTTATTAAAATTCTTGTTTAAAATCAATTATAAACGAGCATGTGAATTACTTTCGAAAAAATAATTACCTCCTTATTAATATTAATCTTGAGTGATCGAGATATTATTTAAACTATTCATAACAGCAACTTATAAATGCAATTTAATTATCTAGCGATAGTAAACACATTTTCATACATTTATGTTTTATAATGTAATACAATATGTTACGCTATATTTAACGTTAATGTGGAAACAAATAATTGATCCTGAATTATTGTCTTATAGTTTGTCCTAAATATTTCAACAGCGTTGATTTTGCGATTAAAGTAAAGGAACCCTTTATCGATCAGGCGAAGCGCATTGACATTTTCCAACAATAAATGCCTATATTTAATTGTGCTAAAAAATATCCCTTATCAATGCAATTTCGGCACCAGAGCCAGTCGTTTTACATCGCCTCTAAAAATTATATCCAGAAAACTAAATGACCGCCAACTTAAGCCACTTATGAAAGCTGTAGAATCCATTCTAATGATTAAGTTTATTTACACGTCCCTCTCATCTGCAGAAAGAATTATCCGGAGCGAGTAAACAGCACGGACTCTTAACGGACCGGACGTGCAAAAGGAAGCAACGGATCTGCACCACGTGACGGCACTACGCACGAGGAGTCGTGTAACGAAATCAATTACCGCAGTGAACCAATACTTTTGTCGGGACAAAAAAAGGCTCGGAATGGATCAGGTGGTACGTGGGGCACCGGGAACGCACAGTCCACGTTGTCTCCGTCCCTGTTGAGCGGCTTAGGAACTAGCGATTGCAGGCGGATGCGCGGCCGACTGTCGTGCCGGCGGCGACGTCTGACGCGGCAGCCCTCATTGTTCCTGGACATCGCGCTCGCGACAGGTCAATTGCTCGTGCTTCCTGGAAGAATCGCTCGCGTTCCCCCGGCTGCGTCTCGGGGGGTGGCTGAGCGATTGATTAATTGCCGGTTACGGGGAGCATGATCACACGACTGGGTATGGTCTTGGGCCTTTCCTGGCCTTCTTTGGGTCCCTCGCCGCGTGGGACGGCGAGCGCGGGACGAGATCGCACTCGAGGCGTTCGCTCGCGTGTGCGCGAATAACCGAGACCGCGACGTCACCGTGTTCGTGACGACTCGCTGGGCGACAACTCCAATGGATCCGAACGATCCCAGAGTCGCAGCTCTGACGAACGCTGGATCCCGCGGACGATCTCGACGTCTCCTCGGGAATGCGAATTTTTGGTTCTGCATTAGACACTTTGAATAAATTTTACACGGTGTGATTATCTGAAATTGATCATTGCGAAATACGTATTTACCCGTCTATAGCGCTGCTTTCGATGTCAGTGCGGTCGCTACTAATTCATTGGTGCTAGACGGGAAAGTATAAGGTATTTCCTGATAGTCGAAGATGAAATTATAGTTATCTGGTGCCCATTCCCATGAGTCAAATTGCAAATTGTATTTTACAAGTTACTCCAGTGGCAGTTAAAATATTCGATACAATTTGCATTAGCATAAATGCTGATTGATAATAAGCTATCCAAAACCCGTAGAAAATAATTCGACGAAGATAATATTTCATAAAGTTATTG
Source organism: Platyscapa corneri (assembly GCA_018907185.1). NCBI lineage: Eukaryota > Metazoa > Arthropoda > Insecta > Hymenoptera > Agaonidae > Platyscapa > Platyscapa corneri. The sequence continues at coordinate 3,591,512 of JACCHW010000004.1, forward strand.
GTGTATGCGAAAGTGTACCAATTTTTATTAGAGTTTGTTAAAGACTTATTAAAATATTTTATGTACTATTAAGAATTTGCGCAATTTTTTTCATAAATCTTTACGGCTATTAATTGGTAACACTAAGGCTAAAATTTCAAACAACATTCTTGATACTTAAGTAAGGCGCTTAGTTAGAAAATGTTTTCTACTATGATATGTATTTATAAATATCTTACTAACAATTATTTGAAAATGCGTTTTTAAATGCGTAGATTTTCTTGTATTGAATGTGAACATGAATTTATATGTTTATGACAAATTAGACGAGGTTGATCGAAATATTAAAATTATATTTGAAATTATTCTTTTAATGAGTAGCGGCTTAATTAATTTATTAATCAAATATTCTTGTTCGTGATAAATACAATTTCACATTCCCAAATAGTTTTTTTTATAATGTATCTAGTAATTTTTATTTCAAATATTTAATTTAAAATGTGTATTTCAAATGTATTTATTTTATTATTTACAATCGATTCTTTTATATTCTACTATAATCGTTGAATTGAAGAAATTTTTTGTTAAATACCAATACATTTTATTAAATAAATTAATGATCCTATAAATGAATCGGCAATTGAATTAAATTATAATTTTAAAAACAAAAAGATAACGTAAAATTTTTATAACACATTTAATGAATCCAAGTGTGATTAACCATGTTTATACTACTTAACGTAAAACTTTGATAGTAATTAAAAAAAACATCAATATTTAATCTGTAGCTTTAAGATATATTATTTTATTATAATGACAATAAATTTAATTCAATACAGTGAGGGTGTTTCGAAAAAGGTTGATAAATGAAAAAACAATTAAAATTTTATAAATATCGTAAAGTACATTAAAACAAAGATTTAAAACATAAATTAATATGTATTATTTAAAATAATATACTTAATAACTTACGTAATTTAGTATTTAAAAAATATTTCTCAGCTAACGTTAAACGTGACTAAATTTGTTTTAATTTAAAAACTTTTATAATCAACAACTACATTTTTAAGTAATGTATAACAATAATAGTATGCATTTAATCGTATTTTATCAATTTTCTATTAAAAAATTTAAGTTTCACTGTACACCATAAATTATAGTTATTCATAACTCAATAAAAATAATTTTTTAAAATACTTATAAATATCAACAATAAATAAATATGTATAGATATAAACAAAATTTTGAAGCGAATCTATTTTTTGCATTTCTTATTAAATATTGCCGAAACGCAATTGCTTAATAATGTAAAATCAAATCAAAATGTTTTTATAAATAACTGAAAAATATTAATACATAAATATGCTTTATTTAAAATAACATATTATTTTGGACTAAAGGTTAGATCATATTAGTTCCTGTTTTTGGTTTTAATCAACATCTAGAGATTTAATTTGTACGATGATTATCAATTATAAGAATTAGTTTTACATTGTTCTTTTGTAAAATCTAATTAGTTTTACTTTCTTTACCTTATTAACTTCAATTTATATTCTTATACAAAGTCCACCTTAAGGATTTTCTATATATGATTTCATAATTAATAACGTTCATTTTATTTACTAATATTTGTGTAACTTCTTTTTATTAGTTACGTAGATGCCATTTGTCTTTATGTTGTATTGTAAAAATTAAGCGTATTCAACATATTAATATGTTTCATGAGTATTAATTTTATTTTACATATTAGAAATCATATGTATTAATATTTAAAATTATTGTGAATTCGTGATTGACAGAATATACTACGATCACCAAATTACTATGACGAATCATGATTAATTAATAGCATACGATTTAAACGTGCAATAGTTGTTTAAGATAAACCAGATTTATGATAAAATAATATTAACAATCATTAATATGTATAATATTATTAATATTTAAAAACATGTTTGAGACATTTAAAATCATATTACTTTCATTTTCTTACACACGCCATACATACAATAATACAAACAGCTGAATCCGTTTTTTCAAAAACATATTTCTCTTTAGCTCTCCCTCTCTCTCTCTCTGCCTCTCACTCTCCGTTGAAAAAGCGGAAAAATTTAATGTAAGTTTATATTCAATAAGCTCATTTACAGTCCATTGTAATATTTTCTCCAACATTATTTCAACATGGATGGGACGCAACTTAAGGCATAACTAAGTATCTCTACGAACGAAAAAAAAAGCAAACGAAGACGTGATCAAGGATTGATTCCCGAATAAGAAACGCGTTTGACGATAGGCACAGGTCGCGCGTTAACAGACAGGGCAGGTACGAGGAAGGGGACAGGGCGCATGCGAGAAGAAAATTAATAGGGTCGCAAGCTGCTCACTACTCAGTTGCCTGGCTAATTTGCAGGGATTGCGACTGTTTAGCCCCTGCTCCGAAAACGATAATCGCAATGAGGGGTGCGTTTGTGCGTCCTCGCCGAACGGTAGCGTAACGAATTCGATTATTATACAGAGTGCGCAGCCGCCTGGCGAATACGATTAGCAATATTAAGCTCACGCTAGAGACGATCCCCTTCTGGAGGCGAGTGTGTAATGCACTCAGTAAACATTTCCCTTTTTGCACGAAGAATTAATTAGTTCTCGTGTTGAAAGAAGCTGCGCATGGGTTCGCAAAGTATATTTTCGGAGCAGAATTATTTCTGGTTCTCGAAGGAGAGAGAGAGAGAGAGAGAGAGAGAGAGAGAGAGAGAGAGAGAGAGTCCATCTTGATGCTCGAGAATATTTTTTCGTTGCCAACAACAATGAAGCGCTAGTTTTACTCCTTAAGAATTAATTGTCGAGGGCGAGTTTAATAGCGAATCTACCCTTGGGCGTTTGAAATCAATTTTGCACAAAAAGAATTCATGCGCAGCGCAGTAATGACGAAAAAATGCGTCTACTATAAATTGCAATGTAAACACGAACCATCCACTAATTTGGCAATTTGATATTCTAAACTCGAAAGTATCAATATTTGATGCTCCCCAGTCCTGCCGGCAACAACTGTGTGAAGGTGAAAATTCGACTCCTCTTCTGTCCGACAATCTCAACGGGATTTCGTTGGCTACAAAATGTCGAGACCAAGCTTTCGGCGTCGAGGAGATAAAAAAGGCTTTCTCTTTCTTTCTCGCTCGGTTTGACAGTTTCGAAGCGAACAAAAAGACTGTCTAAATATTTGCACACGCACTCGGCGTGTCGCAAGAAAAAGCTGGGCACGGCCGTGCAGACACGCGCGAGTCGATTCTGCGCATCGCAAAGGAGAGAGAGTGCGAGAAAGAGGTCGGGGCGGGGTTGAGCGTGCGTGTGGATATAGTGGCCGTGTGGCGAAACGCGCGACTGCAGGTGGCCTACAGATGCCGAGAGGATTACGGGGCTTATCCCCTAGCGGGATATTGATCCCATTGTGCGGGCGCGAGAGAGCGAGAAAGGAGGAGCGCGTCTTTTGGCACGGCGGTGGCGGCGGAGGCGAATCCTCGAGAGAATTCGACCTCATCTATGAGGTGTGGCTCGGAAACGACTCTGTACTTCTCGAGCTACGCGCCCAAGTTGTTCCTCGTAGCGAATCTGCCTGAATTTGCATATATTTCTCGATCTTTTATCGGTCCACGCATATTTTATGATAATTATACGTTCAGAAAGTGATAGGTCGATTTTTCACTCCGACTATTGTTTTTCTCTTCTTTTAGATTCAGCACTAGTGTTGCACCTGAGTACCAACGTTTTATCAAATCTGAAAACCTGGTAGGATAATATACAATGCAAATTTTAACCACATTTATGGGATCTATTAATATAAATCCATCATTCTCGAAAATGCTCATATAATTTAAGATAAATCAAGTCAAAAAGGATTTAATCGATAATATTTAAGAGTTAAAGAAATTAATTTTTTAAATACCATAATATAAATAATTTTAAATGAAATATTATCTTTAATTAATCGATTCCCAAGTAGCTATTTGATTTTTTTTTTAATTAGTTAAAAGAGGAAACTACGATTATTAAAATCACGATTAATTTGAAAAGTTTAAAGAAAAAGGATAACGTAAAAAGATTGTGTGTACATATATTTTTTTTTTTTCAAATAAAAATGCTATTATAATAATGTTAATAAATGGTAATATTCTTAACGCAGACTAAATAAGAGAACTATTTTTAAAATGATAAATATTGTACTGAGTTTGAGCACACATGATTCGACATTTTTATTAAAATATAACTAATTAATAGACATTTCTTTTTTTAGGTACATAGTACATTTTGTTTTCGAACATCTTATGTTGAAATAAAGAATTACTTGCATAAATTCTGAGTTCATTTTTTGAAGAATATAGTTTGAATTCCCATGTACAGAATTTAAAGAATTTATCGTACTAAAAAGTACCGTACAAATTGGTTATTAAAATATTAAAATTTGATAACGTACTTATAACGAATTTAAAAAATTCATTGTCTTTGTTGACTTAAAATTATTTAAAAAATTTTTCACAAAGTCTTTTTACTTTTGTAAATATTAATAGTTGAATTAAAAAAAATTTATGGTAATAAATGTTTCTACGCATTAAAACTATGATTCTTTTCACGTGTTCGAACCGTGTTTAATAAATTTAATTTTTCTGAGTATTAATTTATCTCCGACAAAGTATAATTTAAAAAAGAAACTAAAACTGAAGAACAATTTATCATTTCTCGTTCTTTGTGAACAGAGAATAAAACATTCCCATTCGCATCGGCGATGAAAAATTATAAAAGAATTAAGATCCTTTCCGCAGTGTGAGCAATCCAGTCTAGAAAAATGTCTTTTTGCAACAAGAATTATGTTAAAACACACATAATTACCATACAAAATTTGTGATTTCATTTCTAAAAAATAAAGGCCATTTATATAAGCGCGTTATACAGAATTCATAAGATGATGGAGTAATTCGGGGAAGGGATATTTTGAATTTCGTAATCCGAAAATCAAAACGTCTGGGATCTTCGTCGATAGATTACCCTATTCCCGCTGAGAGAAGCAGAGCTACTACCTGCTGCGGGCGATCGAAATTTTCAAGCTCGAGCTCTAAGACCAATCGATCAAATCCCCACCGAAAAAAGTGTTTGACAGTCGATACAAAGTGTCCACTTACGTAAATCTTCGAGCATCGATCAAAAAAGAAAAAAAATATGATTTTGAACTTTCCTCGAGAGTACTTAAACTTTTTGTGTAACACATTAGATTTTCCATTAAGTTTTCAACGAGTAGATGTATGTATAATAATGGGTGGCATCTTCTAGGAAATTTTTATTTCAATCGCTACTCAGGCCTGTGTTTTATTCACTTGGAACATTCTGCTTAATCATTAAATTTGAATAGAGAGCTTATCGACGAATTCATTTCCTTAGTGTTTTATAATTTTATTCTGTTAATCACTCCTTTAAAAGTGCCTTCTTACAAATAACAATAAAAATCAAGTAATCGTGTAATATTTATAAGAATAAAAATCAATTTTAAAAACAATAGTATCAGAGGAGAAGATGAAGTTACGTTTGCCTAAAATTTTATCCTTGCTTTAAATAGAATCAAATAAAGCACTATAAAGTTAACCATCGTGCGAGTTAAATACTAAATTTTCTATGAAACCATTTTAAGTAACCTACAAAATATGTAATCCATGACAGGGATGATTATGAGAAAGTTTATCCTTAAAGTTGATGTTAACCGCTGATCAATCACAGTGTAGAATAGACGAATAGTGAAAAAAGGGGACAACACCGTAGACCGATCCATCGGATAGCATATCTCATCAGGAAAGTGGAAAATTCGAAGCCGAAAAAATTTTAACTCCGCCCAGGTGACGAGCGGGTGTATTTATTATGTTGCCTTTCGAAAATCAAGCGTAATCCCAGTGTCGCTCACCGTGGTGGAAACGAATTAAAAATATATCCGCAGACAGCAGGAAAAACGGAAAAAACAGGCAAATAATGAAGGGACTGAAGCCGTGACAATGCGAGATCGCGTGGCTGTGAAAATATTTAGAGTCGTGACTGAATACCGGCCCATTGTCATCCCCTTGGCATCCTTGTCAAAAGTCGTGGCAGCGCATTTTGTTCCGCGCCTCATAAACCTGGTGTGGCTGCGTCTACTTGTCGACTTGATGTGACTTTTTCACGGGAAAACCGAGTCTGCTTTCCACGAATTTTTGGCGCGGCTGTGCGTCATGGACAACGCGTGACACGTCTCTCATTGATGGATCGATACCAGTGGATTTACACGCGAAAAAAATGCTGCGGTCAACTTTGATGTTGATGGATGGTGTCTCAACCGGAGCATGGATATGCTAAGGAAACCCCTAATTAAGGGCTTTTGCCTTTGCTCTTTAACACAATTTTAAGAGCGCGGCGTAAAAAGTCGAATGTTAATTCAGCGGTTAATACTCAGCCATTTTACAATATTTTTGGCGGAAATGATGGGTTTTTGGTATATGCATAAACAATATTGTATAGCTTTGATAGACTCGTGAAAATGAGATGTAATCGTTTGAGTGTATTAACGGTTAAATTTCGAAGACTTCTGCGGAAAATACTTTATTATTCATGAAATATTTTACTGCTTTAAATAATAATTACGTGTAATATTGCTCACGAAGTAAATTTCACTTTTGTAAAATAATTGCGAAAAGTAATTATGAAACTTTATCTTTTGAATAAAATCTGCTTCTCGTAAGTTAATGCTAATGTCGAATTCTAATTAAATTGCACGTTGTAATTCAGTCACATTATGCCATATTAATCATAATATAAGAAAAAATAATCTAAAGAAACGACAAAATAGACGATTTTCTGTTTAAAATATTAACTTACAATTCACTTGCATTTATACGTTTTCTTTTCTTCCACGCTATTAAAAATTGCACAAAATAAAATTACTGCAATCCTTAAATAATAATGTTAATATTTTATGGCGGTAACGTAATTAAATCAAATGGGAGAATCATAGGTTTTTTAATCCCGTGTTTTACTTCTATGAATTTTGTGATATTAAAATGTAACGTTTAATGTTGAATCGTTAATAATGATTTTTTGACTAACGGTGTTACGACCTGTGATTCGATTCGTTTTAAAGGTATGCGAACAAATATTTCATGCCTGCATACGACATCAATGGTAATCACAAAAATATTACCACACACATATTTATATCTATGTTTCTTTAGGCATTTCCATTTGTCAAAATCTTATCGATTAAGTAGAGGTATTGATTGTACACAATATTTACTATGATATTTCTTTTAAGTTAGACGTGTTAATAAAACAATATAATGGCAGGTATTTAATATAGTGGATATTTAATGTAAATAATAAATGCGTTTTGAGAAAAGTATTATTTTAAAATTATTGATTATTTGATGTTGCTATAAGGAATGATTAATAAAGAAGAATTAAAATAAATAAGTTCAACAACTTTTTAATTTCAATTTAATGAGTTATAATTTTTTATCCATTTTCTAGCAAAACTGCTAATACCCAGATAAATTATGATAAAAAACTACGACTATTGCACGAATAAGATTATGTTTTAAAGTTTATAAAAACGCACGCCATAAATTGTTATGAGTTGGACATTCCGTAATAAATTCTTTGTGTACATATATATATACGTACATGGGATTATATAATGATGAATCCAGTAGTATTTTGTATACAATTCTGCAGATATTGCGTAATCTTGTTCTCCTCTAATCAGAAGTTATAGTCAACTTAATAAATCGTGCTGCGATTATCGCGAAAATTCAAATTTAAATTCACAGATATTCGGAATAAATAAGGGCAAGAGCCTACGCGGATTAACGCAGCGCGAAGTCTATTATTTCAAAATTCGACGCAGCCTAGGAAAATAAGACCTCCAACTCGTGAATACCGCAGATAGCGTTGCGTGTTTAAAATAAGAAGAAAATGTTGTACGGGGAGAGGAAGGCAGGATCGAGGCCGTGGATCATTCCCTGAAAAGAAGAGTGTCGAGAAAGCTTTTCGCGACGAAGGGCCTCGTTAGAGCTGGTCTTACGCGATATTCGAGCCCTTGCGGTAAGGTAAGAACTGCAACACTCTCCTACGTTATCTCTCTCTCTCTCTCGGCTGGAGTATGACGTACCACCCAGCGAAGAGCCATACCACCACGATCTCATCGCGCGAACCCTTTCGAGGGGCGAAATCCGAGCCTCTCTCTCTTTCTCTCTTTCTCTCGCGGATAGGTGAGCCGCCGTTGAGCTTCTATATTCATTCACTCGCGTGCTGCCCGGCTGCGACCTACCGCGCGACGCTAATCTCGATTTATAGCCGAGAAAAATCAACTCCTCGATACGAGCCTGTGTAGCTGCGCGGGCGTGTGTGCGCGCGTGCACTACACGGGTGTCCAATCGAGCCGCCTGTCGCGCTATAATTCTCTTACACTGGGCTCTCTTCTCCTTATTCCTCGTTGAACTTGATTTGTTCTCTGTGAAATTATAATTCGGTATAATTTAGACTTATCCGCTTCTATTTATTTATCGTCCATTCTCCGAGTAATGCGCTCGCGCTCGACAATACACGAAATTTTTAATACGAATTTGGATTCGTTATTCTCGACTTGAGCTACACGAAGACATTACGCTACAAGATTTCAACGCGTAATCTTTTTTTGCGATTAAGTGAAATTGCAATGTAAAATAAAGGCACGTATGCGTTGCTCGTGCTGTAAAGCCACTCTTATAGGAAACGCTACAAGTCAATCGACAGTTATGAGCAACATTTGCTCGTATCATTGTTACAATTATCTTTATAATAAAAACGCGCGTACAGCCGTTTATTCGATTAAGTGTTATCTGCTTTAAATAGCACCGCTGACATAAAAAGGTACATTTCCATATTTGTTCTTATTTATACAGTAGCAGGGATTTTTGTCGCAAATTGAATAATAAATTGTTGGAGTACGACGAAAAATATAAAAATGACTCCTTGCGTAAAAATAAGAAATACTTATCCTTTATCGAATCTTGTTTTGAGATATGTGGATATTGGCATGTCTATGTGTTTAGGTATATTAATACCTTAATTCAAGTATTTACTTTAAAATCTATGTAAATTATAGAGAAAGAGCTGTAAATAATATAAAAAATAATAGATGATGCAGTTTAAAAAAAAATTGAAATTTATTATAGTTCTTTTGTAAAAAATGAATAATTCAGAGATTCGCGGCTAAACTTTTGCGGCTGTGCAAGATTGCTAATATTCGATTCGCGCAATAAAAAGACTGTTCGAACTCAAAAAAACTCGGGATCGTGGAAAATGGCTCGGATCCCAACGAAAAAGCAACGACCGGTGGTGAAACTCGACTGGAAAAGCGCCAACCTCGGTCGGAACTCACACACACACACACGTAGACGTGCTGCACTTTGTGCGCACCTGTGATACGTAGGGTGCACGCGAGCGTCGCCACAGTACACGTTCGCAGCAGAGAAGCTCCAATCGATACTCGACCTATCTGCGCGTTCCGCCATTTTACTTTCTTCCCCGTTCGCGCATGTGTACATTCCGAGACATCCTTTCTCTTCTCTCCCCTGCTGTTTCCTTGTATCTTTTTCTCTCAAGGAAGCGTATACGCGCGGCGAAAAATTGGGCTTTTCGTCGAGCGTGTGTCTCGGCGACGACGCGATCGTTCTGGATCGTTAATACTGGAGATGGCGAATCTTGAGGACGGTTTCAAGCTGTTTATTCCGGCTTTTATGGATGGTAAGGGTTTTATCGGTTATACGTCAGGCAATTATTTTCTTCGAACAGTTATGATTTCTTTTTATTTGCCTTTTTCGCCTCTCGGTTTGAACACTCCATAATGTCCGGAAACCGATGCTTGTAAACGGAAAACGGCGTTTAATAATTTTTAAAGCCATTTCTTTCTTCTCTGTTTGAAAAATTATTTGGCTCGTCAATAAAAAATGATTGACTTGCAATGAATGGTAAATGAATTTGGTAAATAAAACGAACAAAGCGGAATCTGCCTTTCAGGCCAATATTTTCTTACCGACCAAATAGACACATTATAGTTTGCCCTTCCTCTTAGCAGTGCCAACAACAGAGATTTCCCATTATATTGGGTGATGCTAAGCTGTGTACGTAGTCTTAAAAAGTTGGTTTCGATAATATTTTGCAATCGAACACCAGAGGGAACATTTCCGAAAAATAATATTTATCGGAAGATAAGCCAGTGCTGGCACAACAGTATCAGTCTAATCTACCGGCCGTGACAATCGAATTGTTTTCTATATAATTTTCGTATCTGTCGCTGTCGACGATAGAAAGTTTCGGCAATCGGTAATTGAACAATTAAAAATGCAAGCGCTAAGCACCGATGCTTAACGTAGTTTAAACGCATTTCGAAAAAACGAGACTCAGCATTTACCGAGGATTGCAATATATTGCCACAATGGGTTGCCCAATTTGTTGCAAAATAGCAAAACGAGGACAGAAGGGAACTCCCTCGCTGTGAACTCGGTCTTGCATCCAATTCCGTGGCCACGGGAAAAATTAGCTCTCGGTGGATAAAACGTGCCTTTGCCCTTTGCTGCGAGTGGCGGCTCCGAGCAATGCGTCTGCGCACACACGCACGTGAAATGAGGCTAGTTTGTGCTCGCGCTCTGTCGGCTTGGATTAAACAATCGATCTGTTGCCGGCTGTAAATAAGACATAATTAATGGTCTTGTTGCGCGCTGATAATACAGTTCTTTTTATCGTCCAACGACGATATAAATATGTCCGTGAATTTACGGAACTCCACATACGCGGTGATGCGATGCGAGGGTCGAGAAGCTAAAGTTCCGCTACACTCGCGTTTACATCGCGAATAATGTAACGCTATCTTCCTGTAAATCTTTGAAGTTCGCATTTCACATATTCGAGAGAGAGAGAGAGAGAGAGAGAGGGAGAGAGATGGTGAGACTTTACTAAAGTGGGTTTTGTTATACATATGTTTTGAAAAATCGTGCTAGATTAATGAACGCTATCCACTTCTATTTTCGTTCTCAACGTGACCTTAACTATCATTTTCAGCAGTTGTTCTCTCTGAAAATCGTTTTTTTAGTCTTGCACCTTTAACCGGAAACAGGATTTTTTTCAACCTCTCGACAATTGCGACTACGCACGTTCATTAATCGCTATGTGAATTCCAAACGAATACGCATCTTTCTGTCTCTCGACTTCGGCAGTTATCGTTCCTATTTTAAAGCACAAGTGTAAGGAAAGTTAGAGAGCGAGATATGATACTTTTGCACCAATTATACAAAGCAATCGGCGCGCCGGAATTCAATCGAGTGCAGATGAAGGAAGACGCGGAGGAGAAATTTAATCGCTTACACGGTTGTCGAGCGGCGGCTGAAAAGTGCTCGATAAAGGCTACTTACTAATAAGCGCACATCGCAATACATCGACGCGTGGAAATCGATCGATGTTAAAGTGCGGCTAATAAGTATCGAAAATTCCAGGCGGATTCTCTTTTAACTTTAACGACATTCTATTTTCGATAATACGCAAGAAGAGCTACCGCGATACAAGCTTTCGTCGGACTCCATACCATTAGTGCGCCGCGTGCTTCCGTAAAGTTAATAGAACTCTCGAGGGTCTAGCATCGGACGATCGCAATCGACGCGCGCCGCCGCCGCCGCCGCCAAATCCCCGTAAACTCTCTGAAACGGAGCGAGCAAAGGCCACGGACCCGTTCGGCTCATGCGATCAATTTCGTTTAACAGTGATCGCTGGCCCAAAGGGTTGGGAACAAATGATCCTCTTTTTTCTCAAAGGGCTGCCGACCGCGGTGCGTGCAGGTGAATCGAGGGCAGTGTTGCGCACGGGAAGAAAGTGAGATTCGCGAGATACAATCCGAGGAGAAGCTTAATTTTAACATGATCTTAAACTTTGCTGTGGTTTGGCCTTTAACTGCAACCACTTCGCCGGGCTAAACGAGCTGCGCGAGCTGCAAACCACCGACCGTAAGTAAGAGCGAGCGAGAGAGCTGATATCGCCGGAAGTGGGCGTTTCGCATCGACTGACGCTCCCCAACGAAAAGCTTCTTTCTCCCTCTTTATTTCTTTCTCCTTTGTCTGACTTTCCTACATCCGTGGGGATATTCGCGTTACAGCGCTTCCTTTCTATTAATTATTTAGAGAAAGAGCGACGGTCAAGCGGTGGCTCGAGTCGATGTAGTTGCAAATCAAGCGCCCTTTCTCCGATAGACGAATTCTTACAATACTTTGACGATGACTCCCCATTGATTTGTGATCCGCGCAAAATTAACAATTACACTTCGATAAGTGTGAGAAAGCGGCCATAATTGCAAAATTGTTGGCTACAACAAGTGTCTGTGATTCGACTTGGGTTGCGCAAAGTGAAACGTTAAAGAATGCAGAGGTTTGCTTTTAAGTATACCGATCGTTAAACTAAAAGAATTCTTGAAATGCTAATGAGCAACAATTAAACACTAAGACAAACGAGAATGCTTGTGAGAACAGGTGATTTTCGCTATAACAGGAAACGAAAAATCTCGCAATACAGCGCACAATAGAAATATGAATTTTTAATAAAAATTTATGACCTCGAAAATGCGAACATTTGTAGAGAATGCAATTATTGCCTAATGTATATATAATAATATCTGACCGTACGAGCCATATCCACTTTACAGCAAACTCGGCTAACATTACGTATTTGCCCACGTAAACTCTTACATTCGTATTTTCATAAATAAGCCAATTTTGTTTTTCTATTATCTATCTCGGCGAAGATAATTCTTTTTCTATTCGTGCTAATGTATAATTGTTATTAAATAATATTGAATGAATTATTAAAACGCGAAATGAAACGAATAAAGTCAAGAGCTTTTTACAACCTTGTACAGTACATTATCTTGGCTTATACATACGTATATACGTGCCAAACCGAGGAAAGGCACTATTGCTGGTGAAATATTTTTTACTAAAAAAATACTTTTACTTCTATTACATTGAAATAAGTTTTCATCAAGATTCTATGTACCCTAATGAAAAAATCTGTTTCACTGAAATGTCATAATAAAAATTTCTCTTACTTCCTCTTCCTTCTGAGATATTGTCTAAGATCGAGTGCTTTGAATTAAATATGGGATTCATTAACAGCTCTTCTGAAATTATGTTATACTTTAACGAATTAATAAAAACTTTACTAAGTTAATATTAAACTTAAATTTTATCCGCAATAGTAACTTGGAGTATCCGCGTAATAACTCGATAATATCTTACGTCATTGGCCAAGTTACCTAAGATTCGCTTGTAATTTTCAAAGTAATGTACACATTTAAACTATTCGAATTGTGTTCTTTTTAGTTTTACTATGAATATTTATCGTTGATATTTATGGTAATGTTATTTTTCACAATTAAGTTTTGTTTAAACATTTAATAGCTTCTTGTTATAATGAAGTTTCTACATGTATTCACTGTTTAAAATATGAAATTGATTTGTGCAACTTCTTGAGCATTTATACTCAAAAGTTTTTAAATTGATTTTTCAATTTCAGTTAATTTTATACAAATTTCAAATGTTTATATATAATATATATATATATACAACCTGAATATATGAATGTATGAGAACATATTTTATGAAAACGTTTACAATAAAGCAATATTTAGCACGTATTTATAAATCTTACTATAAAATTTTGGCATTTACAATAAATGTAACGGCACTTTTTCGTGTATTTAATGATATATTATATTAAGAAACAGAATAAATAGCAAATACGTTAACTCTAATAATTAATCTTTAGCGAACTTGCATTTTACGTTATTCATGGGAGATGTTTACTTTTTTTAAATTATATAATTTTATATAATATGTAAGAGCGTGCAGTTTAAAATTTTTTGAAAAAAATGAAAGATGCCAAAAATCACAACGCCATCAACTACATTCTCCCGAGAAAGTAACTTTAAACTTCTTAAAATTTCCGGATAGCCTACAATAGAAAAACAGCTAAAAACACCGACGAAGGTGACTATCGAAAGCAATAAAAACCAAATAGTTTCGGGTTGAACGTAAAGAACGACTGTGACGCGATCGAATAAAAATAATCCTGAGTTAATCGAGTTAGAATTTAAAAAATTGAAGTTGTCGCAAATTATGAATATTCGTAATTATCGTAAGTCACTAGTGATTATCCCAAACTTATCGCAACACATTAAAAGCAAACAAGCAATCGTCCTGCGTCTGTCTGTCTCTCGTAGGTCTCTCCTTTGCGCCGAGCAACGTGCTAAAATCGAATCCTTTTATTTTCTCGAGGCAGTCTTCATTTATATCCTTTTCCGGTCTCTCGTAAACTTCCACCAACTGAGCTCGCGCCGCGCCTCGGTAATTAACGATTTAACAGACGCGCCATAGTAGCACTAGGCCGCTACGACGTCGACGGCGGCGGCGGCGGCAGCACGCGTCCTAACCGACTTGTTATTAAGTTTGCCGCGATTGGGTCGAGCCGCGTGCAGTAATCCAGACGATCGTAGAAAAGCAGAATCAAGCAGCGAGTAAAGGTAAAAGAACAAAAGAAGAGGGAGAGAGAGAGAGAGAGAGAGAGGAACAAAGGGTGACGGAGGAGGAGTCAGCGAGAGGCATTAATGTTTTGTGTATTCAAATAAAGAGAGTTCCGATGCGCATTCTGCACGCGAGCCGACTTCTCTTCTGCCAGCCATGCGAGGCCTCGCGTGAGTAGGAGGCCTCTCCTTAATGACTTTATAATGCCTTCATCTGGTATTAAATCGCCACCAATTCATTACTGCCGACCGTCGCGCTCCTCTTGATCCTTTATAAAATATGGTCTTTCGCCCACCGCGAGATATGCTTAAGCACACACAGCGAATTACGCTCCTCTCACACGTCATTTCCTTTTTGCCAACTGTTTTTCCAGCTTCGCGAGCCTCGGGTTCATATTTGCACCATTCTCTTAGAGTCGACTTATTTTCAACTACTCCTTACTTGCGATTTCTTCTCCTCAGATTCGAAAAACTTTAATCACAGCATACCGAATCGTACATTGATTTAAAGTAAAAGTTCTCTGCGGACAAATTTGTTGCTTTTGTGTAGATGTATAATCGTAGGCTAATATTTCCAATATTATAATTATGAGATGAAAGCAAATAAGCGACTTTGCGGAGGATAATTGCACGAATGATCAGTTTTGCATAATTTCAAATGCAAAAGTATTGAACTTCGATCGATAAAGTTTTTTACAGCCAGGTTGAGAAATTATTAAGCTTCTGAAACTACTATGTATTTTTTGAAAATTTAATTTTGCAATCGATTTACAACAATGTATATTTATGGATTTAAAATAATGAAATTTATGATTAGACAACAATGTATTCATCTTTAAAGCAATTGTACATAATGACTGTCAGGTACGGGTGTATATTTGTATTTCTAAATTAAATATTTCAACAATGCTTCTAAAATGTTTATGGATGAAAGTGACAGAGTAAAAGCAGATTATTCATCGGTCATTGATAATGATATACTGTAATGTGATTTATGAAAAAATCAGTTTATACTCGAAAATAATAACTAAAACATTTAAAGGGAAGCGTCCAAGTTAATTTTTATCAAAGTTTTGTCAAAAAAATGTTGAAATTGTATATTAGAAATATTAGTCTTCTACAATTTCAAAGAAGAAAATTAAAATTAAATTTTTCCATATATATTGCCTCGTATTACATCTATCATTTCGCAATTGTAGAAAATAGATACAAGCAAATTATTGATAAGATTTTTAAAAGTCATATAAGGTCCCTGATAATATAATTTCACACAATTAAATATTGGAGTTATGAAACTGTGTCCGAAGCCTTTGATCGAATCAATGAAAAATTGTCGGTGTAATTACTAAACAAAAAATACACCATTGGCTATTAATCTAGCTTTTTAAAGCCAATTTAAGTGCATTATAAATATAAAAAAGATTGTAAAAGTAGTAGCTCTTATTGAAATGCACTGGTGTGAAAATTTTAACCACTAAAAGTTACGCGCCAATTCGAAAGGACCACTACGAAATATTAGAATCGCCGACACTTATGAGCTTGTAATTCTGAGAAATCGAGAAAATAAAGAAGTATCGAGCCGTAATCATCTTCGTCAGCGAGGCAGAGATGCAGGCCGCTCGATTTATACAGCATTAGGCAGCCCGAGTACGGGTCAAAAGAAAAAACAAGGGAACGCAATTTTGTCGAAATAACGAGCCGCGGGCTGCGTCGAAGGGCTGATTCACGCGTGGCATCGACGTATCGGCATTCCTTTGGCGACCCGTCGTCGGAGAAAGGCCCTCGCCGAACTTTTAACATTCTTCGGCGTTCGAAAGAAAGCGGACTCGGGGTGTGGGGGAGGAGGCGAGAGCGCGAGAGGGAGAGAGAGAGAAAGAGCGAGCGAGCGACGCGCGAAATCACGCCGGGTAACGCTCGGCTTCGATATTTATGCCGACGTTATGCTAATTCGCGCGGCAATGCCTTCATGTCGCGTTTCAACGCCGGCGAGATCGCAAACTCGCAAACGTGCGCGCTACCACTTCGGCCTCTTTTCTCTTGTGCGATGTGCGCGCTCCTGGTGATTTATGCCGAAGGGATTGAGCGGCGAGTGGGCCCGTCCGCCTCTTTTCTGGACCCAACGATGCCGAGACGCATTGTGCAATTTCGTCGCAGCCACGGGCTCGTACGCGCCTCTTTGACTTGCCACCAGGAAGGACACTTGAACGTATCATTTATCGAGAGGCATAATTGAATGTGACTTTTTTCTCCTCGCTTGTCGCCGCTGCGCGAAAATTCCTTCTTTTGCTTTGCATCCCGTGGAAAATTACAACGTCGCTCAACCGCCTTTTACTCTCTTGAGAATACGTTTTTAAAATTCTGAACCGCTCGGCTCGCAAGTGCAATGAAATTCAAGCTATACTTTTGGTATCGCATTATGGAGCTTTTACAACTAAGGCAGCAATAAGTGATTAGCCGCCAATTTGGCAATTGTACTTTTATCCGAGCAATGTGTATTCCATTTACACATTTCCCATGTCTGCAATTATTTAAACTTCTGCTCACAAGATAAGATATTAAATTTTACGAACGATAAAGTGGAGCAAATCTTTTTCAACTATCTTTTACAATTGACTGTCAAACGAGGAGATTTTTTTCTTTGTACTTAAAATATGAAATTAAAAATGTTAATTTAGATACCTACGCTATTTCTTCTATTTTAAACATTTATCACTTCAATAAATGATTACGGATTCGATAAATTCAATTAATTTATAAAAATTAAACAATTAAATATTTATCTTAATAGTGATTTCATTATATTTGAAACAAATAATTTGTTGTCGATCCAATTTCATGTGTTGGTTAAATTCAATCCTTTTTGAATGGTTCATTACAACACTTATTGAATACAGATAATTTTAACGTGTAGGAAAGTACAATAGTCATTTTGACTGTTTTAAAAGCATAATTTCGTTGTTTTTATTACGCAAAGATATTAAATGTACTTAAAAGTATAACTTCGTATTACACTTTGTACCAAAAGCACTCGTAAAAGCAAAAAAGAAATTTAATTTTCGTACAAAATAATTGTGATTCGGTCCAAATCTAAATTTATAAATTATTAACGATTTCAATTTTATAAGATATAAATTCTTAATATACTGATTAATAAAAAATATTACAAAAGTTCTAGTTGCGCTTTAGCAAATTTTTTAATTTTTACAATGGCGATCTTCACACGCTGTTTAATTAGCAAATTAGAAATTAAAAAATTAATGTTTGATTTTTAAAAAGTTAAATCTCTGAATTTAAATACTTTCAAGAGCCTTATGTAAATAACAAGAAATTTGATAAATGTGCAATAATGCTTTTATATTGCATATGAAAGGAATTTATTGAAAAGTCAATAGATGATTAAAAATATTTAAGCATCCGCAGGTAATGATCTTTGAAAAATGGAATGGAAGCAAGGTACTTTAATAATTTATTTTGTGGATCAAGCTTTAAAAAGTTTTTTGAGTCACCCTAGTGTTGTAGTATACGATTTTATTTAAAAAGTGAATTTAGAAGAAGACCTTTACAGTTCGTTAAAAATAAGTAAAGTGAGAAAAGGGAAACCAAGGCATGAAAGTGTCTTCGAACCAAATGCTTGTCACCAAATCAGGAAATTAATTTGATTAATATTTTGTTCAAAATTAACACTCTCCGAGTGCAGTATTATACAACGTGGTTACGAAAGCTATGCATAAGTTTATAATCTTTTAAAAAATTATTTATATAATACATGGTTTCAAGAGAAGCTTCTAGATTGTTCCGACTAAGCCTGACGTTATAAGATTACCGTAATAAAGAGAGGAAGATACGAGAATGTAATTGATTATTTTAAGCAGTTTGTCGGGGGGTATGAAAGTAATTTTTTGTAAAAGTCGCGCGATTTTTTCAGACCCTCCTGTATATGTGTACGAGTTTGCACTCGTGACGAATTTCTAATTAAAGTCGTAGTGAGCGCTGCAGCAGCACGCAGTGATGGTTTGCGCGGCGGCGCATCGGCATTGTTAAATCGACGGTGATTTACGGCGCGTGAGGTCATAAATGAGGAAATTTGCGAGTAAAATGATGACAATGGATGGGAAAGGATGATTTGTGGTGATTTTGCTTTTTAATTTGAAATATCTCGCGTCTGCCATATTCTCAACGGCTACATTAAAGTTTGAATAACTTTAGCGCGCGTCTTTTTTTCATCTATTAAAAATGTATAGGTTACGCTTAGATGAATGAAAAAAATTCATTGATACCAGCGAAATAAATATTTTCTGTTTTATTCATTATTCATTTAACTGCTGAATAATTTTAAATTTAATTTTTTGTAATTCTGGATAAATTATTAATACTGCTCTTGCGGGTGTGAACACCAGCAGCCGTCGTAGTTTTTAACACAATTTTTAATCATTTTCGTCAAATTTTTAGTAACGCAACGTGCATTATTAAGGCATGTATATCGACAAGGAATTTATATTGATTTATGTGATAATACGGTTATACAAAGCAATAAGATGATATAAATTTTTCTTAATTTTTTCAATCACCAAATGTAGTTGGGTGAAATTTGTCGCATCATAGTTTAAATATATGTATCTATTTCACTTTGTTCTCTTTTTCTGTAGCTCCACTATCATAAGGTAAATATTTTTTTAATATTTTAAATTGAAAAACCACCTGGAACATTTGTAAAAATAAGAAATTTATGTTAAATTATAAAAAATTACTCTACGGTATGTCATAAATAATTTCGGGTTGGACGAAAATTGCAAAATGTATTGTTCCTTCTGTTAATTTAAACAGCACTGAATAAGACAAAGGAATACGGATTATCAAAAGTAGGAATAAGCCTTGTGAACAAAAACCGCAATGTAAGTTATGCAATGCTGGTTTTCAATTGAGTTAGAGCGAGTATCTTTCTCGATAATTATCGCATAACATTAAATTGACTCGAGTCTATCGCAAAAACTCTGCTCTGACTGTAATCTAAACTTTTTTCGACTTCTCTCGTCCACTGCTCAACCAGTCTCAATTTTCCAATCGACCAACGAAATAATTACTCGGATCAGCGGAAATCTTTCACGAGATATGTGACGTTCTGGGTGTGTGTGTGTTAAATTCACATCGTATAGCGAAATAAAACCTTTGCTCGTGTCACGTCGAAAAGTTCTGTCAAAAACTACAATTTGTCCTGAAAAAGGACAGAATTTTTATAATGTATGTTTCGACAGGAAAGCAAAAACTGCTATCAAAGTCGTCCTTTTTTTATAATTCCAGCCTTAAAATATTTCGTTGCATTAAAAATTTAGCATGAAAAATTAGGTATAAACTATCGTTCCATTATCAAAAAAAGTATGTAAATAAAGTATAAACTGTAAATTAAACGTTGAAATTTATAAAGTTTCTCCACAAATTTTGAATCCTGAAAATTTCAAGCGTTTAATGTTCCTTTCGCGAAACACGGAAAAATAAGAAATTGCTTCATTCAGTGACAAACAAGAGTGAATATCTTCTTAATAATGTCTGAAAATTGGTTTTCTGTAAAAACGTATTGCTCGTGAAAATATGTGCTACTTCTTTTATTACGCCGAGTATTACTGTAACAGTTAACGTCCTGAACAAAGTAAGCTATATTTGAAGATTAAATAGGCTTAGAAACTATTTACTTGAAGAGACATAAAAGACGCTGGAAAATGCAATGTTAATTTAAATAATTAGTGACTTGAGAGAATTGGGAAGTCATGCGATGCGGACGAGGTTCAGCGTGTAAATAGCCCCCCGTAAAATGCACTTTCAAATGTTACTTTAAAATCTCGTACAGCGCTTTGACACCGACGCGATGCTGATTAATAAAAACGAAACACCGGGATACAGTTATATAAGTCAGTTTTACGCAAGTCGCAATTCCCAGCGACGAATTTAACGACTCTAATATTCCGTTCCCGGCAAAACACACTTAGAGCGGCTATATTTTCGCGCTGCCTTATTCAAGCAACCGTTTTAATTTTAATCGCCTGAATTATTAAGAAAAGCATTATTGTATTGTAATGCTAAGTGCGCGGAGCAGTTAGGTCAAAAGAGTTAGGAGGGCCGCGAGGATAGGAGAACGGCTTCATGCATCGTTGGAGCGGCCGATCGCGTTTTCGCCGGCGATTATTTACCACCGCAGCGCCGGAAATATCGAGTACTATTTGAACACCGGTCATTATGCTCTTCGTGACTGGGCTCGGGCTCTGTTTGCACAGGGACGAGCGGCGCGTGCACGTGCAATGCACGTACGAACGCGTACGGGGCTGCGGCGAGAGGGTGAGGCAGAAAAACGCAACTCGTGAAAAGTTTAGCAGCCAATTCATGCCAATTTGTACTTAAGTGGGCCTTTTTCTCCTTCCTTCCTGCCTTTGTTCGGAGAGTTTCGGAAAAGAAGGTTTACGGAAACTTCCATCGTTGATTTATCTCAACATACTGCGATTATCACCGACCCATATTCTTTGAAAAGCCGTTGTCTTTCGTTTTCTCCTCTCGTAAATTATCACTTTCGCTAATGCGCAAGACTTTTAAGCAGCTCGCGAATTTTAAGCGTTTAAAGTACGCATTTATAAGCTAATAGCAGTTGGACAATCGATATATCGGTGGATATCATTGAAATTCGCGAAATTTTATTGAAAAATAAACGTTCTTTTTAAATCGATAATGCATTAAAGAGATTGAAATCAATCGATTGTGCAATCGTCACTTTGACTTACTTGATGTAAGATTCGACGTGCAAACTGGAACATAAATTAGTGAATATATCTCGTCCTGCAAATTCTCATTAATTTATGTTTATAAAATATTCGATCGGTATATGTTTTCTAGATTATTTACTTTTCTTTATGCGAGACATAATTTGACATCGAATCGATTAATTAAATTTATCGTTATTTTTTAAAAATCTGTTTCAATATATGTCGATATGTATTTCTCACGAGTGTTAACACGAAGGAAGTACATGCTGTTAACAGTTTCGTATGAATTAAATAATAATAATATGATTGGAATTTCGCTTTGTGTCATTAGGATACAAGGACATTTTATTTATTTTACTGAAAAATTAAAATGTATAGTTTTAAAATTTTTTTTACTTATTTTATTGCTTCCATTTTTGTTTTTATAAATTAATTGTGTATAGATTATTGCACTTCAGAATTATCGTTCCACCTTTATTGAATAGAAGATGAATGATGAAAACTGCAAAGGTCAGTTGGGTTTATTTTTCTATTTTTCCAGGAAACATTTTCTTCAATTTTATTTTCATCTTCGTCTTGCTATTTCTTCCTATGTACGTCCAATTTTAGAGTTTCTTTTTCTTGTTACTCAGAACTTATTTACATAGTAGTAGCTCGCCCGGGAATCGCTACGCATTCATTTTCTTTCGATGATACAAGCATTTATTTAACAATATAATAACATCCTAAGCTAATGTAATGTGGTGATAATAATCCTTTTTCTTCTTACAGAACACAGAATAAAGATTTATTTTGAAATAAACGTCATACGATGTCACTTTATTAGGATAAATTCTCTTTCAACATTCCGGAAATTTCTCACCGTAACAACTGCGTGAGCGATTCAAAAGTATAATGAGATAACGTTTAAAATCTTAAAAAGTAATGTACAACTTTTTGTTTATCGAATTATGTCGTTACAAATAGAAACAAGCCGAATACTGAAAATAAAGCAAATCTCCCGTTTACACGTAGAGTCGAGGCAATGGCTCAGACAATGGTTTGATACCCTATCGTCTCGTTGTTTTTTTTCTTTTTTACTTTAAGAGACGAGACATACCGCAATTAGCGATCCTCTTGTTTATTTTTAACATAAATAACGATAACAATACAGTTCTTAATACGAAATATACAGCTTATGGTACAGGAAACGCGGGTACGACTACCTTTCATCGATTTTGTTATTATATACAGTATTGGGCTTGACGATGTTGACCCGAGATTTCAGCCTAACGCTTCTTGTTGCTTTTATTCTATTTTTTCTTTCACTTTATTACTAATAAGAGCTTATAAGATGCACCTTGTAATGTGGACGAGCGGTTCGGGACACCTGAGTGCGAATTGGCTTCTAACCCAAGCACCGCGGAAACACGCTCGCCACCATAAAAATCCTTCCGTCGACCCACCGAACCAATGCTCTGAGAAAATGCACATATTTACAGAACACAGAAGAACACACGCATACACCGACAGTTCCTCAAACAAGTGCGAGACACTTCGCTTTAGACATACGCGTCCACAACAATTATGTTTTACAGCGCGATACATTCGACAAAGTCTCGCGAGCTAATAAATAAATTCTTAGTACGAATCAGATGACGACGTCACTTACACAGTGCACTAATGTCCCGTTGCCTATGCAAGAATGCAGTCGGATTTCAACCGCGATAATCCAATTGTAGTAAATGCGCGCGTTACATCGGATACTGTAGTTCTTAAAGAGAGTTATGAAAAGATAAACAAATAGGAGCGTGTGTAGACAGAAAGAACCACAGAGTTTTTGCGCGAACGCGTGTTTCACCTTGTTACAATCACTGGCTCGTCGTCGCCCATAGCCTTGACTACGACGGTGACAGGTCCTGGGCTTCCCGGCAAAGGCTGTCCGTGGGCGACGGCGTCGTCCTTCTCAAGGTCGAGGGATGCGAGGAACCGATTTGCGTCGACGACTTAAGCTGCGCCCTCGAGCTCGCGTAAGGGGTGACCTGTGGTGTGAGAGGCCACTCAGGGCTGAGGGATAGACAGGCCTGGGAGCGGCTGGACCCACTCCGCCCCCTGGACTGTGTTGCTGGGCTGTGGTCGCGGCCAACTGCTGCTGCTGCTGCTGCTGCTGCTGTTGCTGCTGCTGCTGTTGGTGGTGATGGGCCGCGGCGAAGAGCGTGGGCCCCAAGGAGGAAGCCCACCACAGGTGACCCAGCTGCTGCTGCTGCTGCTGTACCTGCTGATGTTGCTGGGCTTGCTGATGGCTGGAGCTCGCGGCAGCTGCTGCTGCCACCCCCGGGTAAACCAGAGCGGGGCTCACTAGCTGGGCGTAGGGCCCAACGGCTGCGGCCGCCGCGGCGCGCAGAAGGATTTGGGAGCGAGCGGCCCACATGGCCTTCTCCTCGAGGCTGAGATTGCTGGCGGCGGCGGCCGCCGCGGCGCTCGACTGGTCGATCTCGAAGGGGAACCGATGGGGGAACCTCAGGCTCTGCTGCTCGGCGAGCATCGACTCCATCGTCTCCCTGTAAGGGTAACTGTGCTTCATTATGCGCGCTGCTCTTTCAAGTTGGGCGGTGGGGAAAATTAATGATTCGTGTTGAATGAATGAGATAGTCACGATTAATGCCATTCGGAAGCGCTGAGTGCTAAGTGTTCGTTCGCTGACGAGGTTTCGGATCCTGTGAGATGATTTTCTATTTTAACTGCAAAGCCAACATCGCGTGTCAAATATTTTGTAATCAGCGTTTACCGCGCGAACAGAAATCATTTTTCCGAGCATATTGACCAGTACTTTTTTACGCGCGAGTTACATTACTGAATAAATTTATGTATAATTTTGACAATTATTTTAATTAATGACAACTATAACGTTTCTTAAGCTTATCGAAGTTTTATTGCATACACATTTTATACTTCGATCGCTACTACTTTGTAAGACTCTACCGAAGCATTAAGCTGAAAGATCAACTCCGCACACGCGTAAAATGATTCTTTTTTATCAGAATTAATCTTATTTATGACTTAATTAAGTTTTCTAATTTATTACGAAATTCCTTGATAAGCGTCATATTTTTGTTTGAAAGAAAAATATCTCTCTTCGATTAGACTCAATTAAAGATTAAACTGAATTTGATTAGAAATGTTATCTGCATAAGCGATAGATTAGCCGACGCCATATATTAAATTACCGTTATCGGCATGAAAATTGTAAGTTAACATTTGTAAGACTACTAATTATTATTCTTAGAAAACATTTTATTAATATAAATTTCCGATTTATTATTATATTATCTACTTGCGTTAAATATGAATTCAAAACCACTGTCGAGTAGCTGCATGTCAAGTTGCGCAAAAATTTTACTATTTGGTATACAAAGGTGTGAAAAATATGTTTTCATAGAACAAAAATGGCTTTTACTACTTAATTTTATAGACACGATTAAACATTATCAAAGTACTTTGATCGATTAAATAAACGCGGAAAATCAATAAAATGTGTCAAAATAACTACGTATGGGTTCTACGTCATAAGATTTAAATGCATTCAGTGGAGTTGTTGCAATTTTTATAAATTTCGTAAATTATCGAGAAAACAAGCTAGAGTTTTCAGGCTAGAGTTTAAAAAAAGAAAATTATTCGTCTATCGAAGATTCTACAGGTGAATGGACAATGAATCAAATATCAGCGTAAGTGTAAAAAATAATTGAACCAACCTCTCGAAATCCGTGAGCCTAGAAGAGTCCCGGAAACCCTTGGCAAAAGGATTGCTGTCGATCTTGAGCTTCGTAATCTGAAACAAAGAAAGTAAAGAATTGAGTATGTTCGTGACAAAGTACCCTGCATCTATAGGGGCTGGAGAGAACTCGACTGCACAAGATATGGAACCAGCAACGGCGCACGCACGAGTTGCTCTCCCGGTGCCTGGTCGGCAATCGTCCAAATTACACGAGTTTATATCAGGGTAATTCAAGGTTAAGCTCTATTCGCATCGTCGATCCGAAGTCAACGGCTCGTAAAATTAATACGATTCGAGAGACCGGCGATGAGACTCCATAAGAGAGCCGGTGGTATCGCGAAAAGGAGGCACTTAGTCAATGCGACGCCTCGGCGAACTTTGCTCGCTCGAGGCAAAGGCGTCGCAATCTATTTTCCGTCCAGGGCAGCTTACGAGCTCTCGATGACTCTGAAACATTTGCTTTCTCGAAAACTTGAATAAAAAAACAGCCTCCAAAGGTCTTACCCTTACTTTTCCGGCTTTTGCAACTCCGTGCGTTCGTGTATCTCCGATCTCGTAGATTCTGAGTTTTAGGCGAAGCATGACGTCGAATTTTAGGGGGACTTGGTTCATACCACAAATTACGAGGGCTTATTTCCAGTTGACGAATGTCTGCACAGGCATCCCTGTGAAGCTTGTGTTTTCACCGAAGAAAGTCCAATAAAATTTTATTAACCTGAAGTCAATCCTACAAAGTCAAACTGGTTCTTTATGAATTAAGCATGAGCTGCAAACTTTCCTCCCTCGAAATTCGAACCACTAAACATGGCTCAGCCATTAAATAATGCTATAAATGAAGTCCTATTATCTATTATACTATTACTATTTGGCGAAAGAAGCAACACATTTTTAATTTTATTGTTTACACAACTTTAAATAGATTTTTATTAATTTTATTTCTATATCGGATTACAACTGCAAATAATGTTTTGCTTTATTTTAAATTATTGACGTTATCTATAAAACTCTTATTTGCAAAACCAAGTCCATTAATCGATTTATCGTTTGTTTTGAAGTTCTTATTATTTACGCATTACCTTTTACAATTTGCGAATTTTTGGATTATTAATACGCCAAATTTTTACGTTCATCTAAATGAGATAAATTGTCGAGACATCGAGTAACCAGAGAGGGATTACAAACAGGTGCGTGTGAAATAAAAGGATATTATTACCAAGTATAAATAAATTAGTTCGCCGATATTGAAAAGAAAAGTAATGAAAAGCCATAAGTTAGCGAGCGATAAGTTATATTTATATGCTTCGCGAAATTTGCGCGAGCCAAAAGAGCAGCGCTGCATAGCAGTGCACATTTTACGCCCGCCAGGATTTACGCAAAGACAACGTTGAGGGATAAAAAAAGGCGTTTAAAGTACCGAAAAATACGTATTAGCGGTGGGCGCGCGAAAATTTATCGGCCGGCAGGGTGCAATTACGCATCGAGCGTTTCTCAGAATTGATTTGGAAAATCGGGTGTCTGCGGCGAGGGCCGCGGAAAGGCCGCGTAGCCTCTCACCCTCGGCGTCGCGGCGCCGCCCACAATTACGCGGGCCGCGGTTCTCAGTCTCGGGCGGCCGTAAACCCGCGCGCGAAAAGAGTCCGCGGCGAACGGTTAATGACAAGCCTCGTGCTCGCGCGCTTTCGACTATCAATTATCGCATTTTACGTCCTCGACCATTAAACGCCGGCGCAACGCAACGCGAGAGTCGCGCGGCGCTCGCCGAGGAATGTTACAAGCCGCGCAGGGCCTCGAGCGAATGCTTCCGTAAAGCGCGCCACCTTCGATTGCTCGTATTATTTTGCCTCCCTCTCTCCCTCCCCCGCCCCCCTTCACCCACCCGCTCCCGGCCGCCTTTCGCAGGCGCTAAAGTTCCGCGGATGGCCGAGGGCGTGGTCGTCGGGTATCAGAGGCCTTGTGTGTCGGGGCCTTATCGATGCGCGTTACTAATTCGCGTTGCGCCCTCCGCTTTCGTGAAGCTCAATCTTCCAAATATACTCGATTCGACCATTTAGATGCGAGGGAAAGACTTCGAGATATGACTGCTTTCGTTTGTTAGCACATAAAATTGCGCGTATAGAGATTTAACGCGATTTTCAAGGCTAAGAGTTTTACGACATTTTTCCTTTCTTTGTTCTTTCGTTTTTCTCGATTATTTGAGATTTTGCAGTGCACGAGCAATTATCTTCGTGCGAGTCCTTAAGCGATTTACGGCTGCGCGTAATTTCACGTGAGATATTATAATTCCGAGCGCGACGCGGAAAATAATGGCATCGGACATTGTTTAAGCCTCGGCCTTGAAAATCAATCGAATGAACAAGAGTCCCGATATTCGACGCCGACGAAAATGACGCTTAAAAGCCTTCGCTGCTTTTCGCCACGGCAAAAAAGCGAGTTTAGGACGTCAATGTATGTATTCGCAGAGGCTTATCCATCCAAAATGCGCGACGATCCTCTCGCCATCGGTCCCTCGTCCCGTCGGCTTAAAGTCTCGCCCTCCCACCTACCCTCCCCCGCCGCAATGCTATCCTCAGGCTCTTGTATACGAGTTTGGCGCGTGCTAGGGACGAAGGCCACCCAGACTGAAAACGGATGCACAGGTGGCAACACAGAGAAAAGCCGTCCGGGATCGTCGCTGCCGCCGGGCCGGAGGGAGCCCGAACATCTCGGGATCGCGACCGAGGCGAGAGCCAAGACGGAAATTCAAGAGACTGGAGAGGAAGAGAAGGAGGAAGCGTATGAGCAGACCGAAAGAAAGAGAGAGGGATAAGGCCAGCCTTAAACGCTTCGCAACCGACACACCGGCGACTTCGCTTTCACAACATGACAGCTCTTGGGCTTTAATCGAATGCAACGTCGGATGGTTTTTGCATTCCCATGGCTGAGATAATTTATTTAGACACGTGGAATTGACATGGCTAGTTCAAGAACCCCCTCTACTCTGTGATTCGGGTACGATTCGCCATTGCAAATACTTATGCGGCGCATTTTTCCGTTAAAAAAAAATCTGGATCACATCGAATCGATATAAATTTATGCGTCTTTGAGGTCGTCAGTAATGCCAAATTTTCAACACAACCCAAGGTTCGAATAAAATTTCTAAATTTCGCGCCGAATCCTTAAAAATCAGTTGCCTTGGTCGCGAGGCGCTAGTTCTTATGCTTCCAGCGAGCCGATTCGGCCGAAATTTAAAAAATTTCGGGACAAAAAATCTTTAAATACCGGGCGCGAGCTGTCACACGTGACACCAGCTACTTTCGAGACTGCCGGCGTCGTTTCAAACTATATTAATCACTGTTAAGGAAAACAACCAAGCTTCAATTCCGGCCGCGCGATACAGGCGAACGTTAAAAATCGCCGAGTCTAAAAACGACTGACTATTTACGACAGCCGACTAATGAGATTGGCATTTACAGCACTTGCTGCAGTTAAGGTATCAGGCTGCCCGTCTATCATTCATTTATACGAAAAAATAAAGGAAAGATAAAGGCAGAAGCGGAGAGGCAAATTTGAGAGCGGAAGAAGTGAGTGGCAGTGGTGGAAACGGGAGGAGGAAGGCCCAGGAACACTCGGGGCAAAAACCAAAACCGAGCGCGCTTTTCCAAGTGAAAGCTCGCGAAGGCACCGAGGATCGGCCCAACGCGTACTCGTGTGCGGGCAAGTGGAGGCGCAGCTTAGCGAGACTAGAAGGTGGGAACGAATTGGCAAACAATGCGCGGTCCGGAGCTACGGGCGCCAATTAACCGCTCGCCTCCGAATGGTCAAGCGCTCACCGTAATTATCCATTTGCGGGCAAAAAAGGAAAAGGAAAGCGATCGTGCGTTTGCTTCGCGGATCGATTAACCGCTCGGGAGTATTACTGTGTATGCCGATATAAAGTCCCGATAAAAAGTCTAGAGTGGCAATTTGTGCGCTTAGGCGAATTTTCCTCGCTTCCCGCGATATTATATTCTGCATTCCCACTTCAATAACAGAACATGAGCGCTGCTATAACATTATATAAAGCTTTTGCCTTAATCATTTCTCGATATTGCGGTGTGGGTTTAATATGCAGAGCAGTTGGCATTCGCAATGTGCCAACGTTTGTTCATTACTGCGCATTACTATTTGCATATCCCCGAGCATTCATTAGAAAATGAAATCTTGCTGCATTTAAAATAATATATCTGATTTCTGTAAATAATTTCATTCAGTTTAGGATTATCTTGAGTAATCGTGCTGCGTTACTCGGACTTCGTACGTTAAATCATAGCT
The DNA here is from genome assembly GCA_018907185.1 of Platyscapa corneri. Lineage (NCBI taxonomy): Eukaryota > Metazoa > Arthropoda > Insecta > Hymenoptera > Agaonidae > Platyscapa > Platyscapa corneri. The sequence goes on from JACCHW010000004.1 coordinate 3,620,886, forward strand.
CGTAGATATTTTTTACCTCTTCTGCGCTTTAATTTATTTATACGCACTTGCCTGACTTTAATTAACTATAATTTTAGAACCACTTATGTTTCGGACTTTTACAATACCTTAATTTAAACTTTCCATTTAGCTAGTCGTGTATTGATTTCACAGTAACTTTAAAAATGCAATTTAAATTTTCATTAGGTTATTATGGAAATAATAACAGTCGTTGTTCTCTTTATACCGTAACGCTAAAGTAGTTTATAAAAGCGATGACAGCTACATTTCGCACAATTATTTTAAATGCAGTCTTCAGAAGTAACGACGATTATCTCGAATAATTAATAGGAATGCATAAATTGAACGCAGAAAAGTTTTAAATGCTTAATCTATTATTTTGAGCGCTACTTATTGCTAATAATTTTAACAAATATTTATTTAAATTTATACGGAACGAAGATCAGGCCTGTGACGAAATGCATTAAGTTTGACTTGGCGCGTATTCATTTTTACGAAAAGAATGTTTCAAATTTAATTAGAAAAATTGTTTTGGAATGCTGTAAGAAAAAATGTTGACACGAAGTTGTTAAAACTTTTGGTTGGAATCGGATAGAAACAGCAGGACTTTGCGCGCAGCACTTTACGCGGGCTTAATTCGGGTTAAAACTGCCGTGGATCTGAAAGTTTGAAGATGTATAAACGGAGTTAAAAATCCAGGGGGAGGTTGAGTTAAAGTTGAGCAGACACATCGAAGCTCGCGCGGAATAAAAATATTTTTGCCCACCGACATTCGAGCTTTCTAAGACTTTACGATTTGTAACGTTCGAAGTGTCCGGCGGAGCACGAAAAGCGCCGAATCTGGAAGCAGCGTCGGGTTGACGTACGACCGAAGCGAGTCATCATTCGAGGGTAATCGCGCGACGAAACCCGTAGCGATCAAAGGAGCCGCGACATCGGCCCCCTTTCCAGAGAGACGGCCGCGGTGTGATCGTAAACCGTTCGCGCGTCGCCGGCGTCGCAGTGCGAGCGCGAACTCTGCCTCTAGCGTGAAGGGAAGTGGCCCAGATGTTTGGCTAATGATCTCAACGGAATCGTAACTAAAGTCGAGGGAGGCAAGGAGAGAGAGAGAGAGAGAGAGAGAGAGAGGAACCACGGAGCTAAGCTTGGGTTTAGCGTAGAGGAAGAGAGAGTGTCTTATTACCCGGCACTGCTCGATGCACGTGCTGCAGCGGGAACGCGAAAACCTTGGGGTAATTGGACCACCCACTCGGTCGGTTATAGATGCGCTCCTCTACTCATTTTTCTTGACTTCCTCCCTCCGAGGCTTGTTGCCACCGCTGCTTCTGTTACCGAGCAAACAAGCTTGCAGTTGCGCGACCTCAGCTTTTCGGTGGCAAGAGAAAAAAATTTGTTACGGACGAGGAAAGGCATAAGTGTGACCTGTCACTTAAATATTGGGGATGAATCGAAGTGAACTTGGTTATTTGAGGACTCCACATTCGTGTCTCTCCATATGAATGTACATCAGAAGGCCTTTAAATCCTGTTTTTTTTTCACTATTTTTGGAGTGCAGTACAACGTCTAGTTTTTGGAAAACTCGATTCTTTTCTGCTATTAATTTTCATTACGAGTGTCTTTATGCAGCTGTTCTTATGCAAAACTTTGTACGATATTATTAGTATACTGAACAGGCTACACGGTTATATCGAAAATGAAAATCCACTGTTAAGGGATTAAAAGTTTTTTGCTTTTAGAATCCGAATTATTTAATATTTAGCTTATAATAACTACAAATTATTTTTCAAAAAATTAAATAACTATTACTGCCTTGTTTAATTCGAAAATTAGGTAAAAATGATGGACCGTTATCACGGAGTAGTTTCAATTAAGAAAATTATAATATAAAAAATTAACAATAAATTCATCGCTTTGGTAATAATCTGCTGGATAAGTTAATCCCTTCTTTTGAATGAATCTTTGGTATATAGTGCAATCATATTAAATATGATAATTAAATGTCAGTTACAAATTTTTCATAAATAATTTCTTTTATAAATGTGTGAGTATTGAATGTAACAATACGCGTTGTAATTTGTTTGAGTCACTTTACCATCTACATTATTAAGAATAATATTTGAAAAACGTTTAAGAAGTGAATAATTCGATGAAACAAAGAATGTACAAGCTTCTACAGGCAATGAAGTATTAAGCAGGCAATACAAATATTCGGACCATCTCGAACGCACTGTACGAAAACTTTTGTTTGCAGTAAAATTTAGAATACGTCAGGGTCCTTGCGTCGATCGTTGCAGAAACTTTGTATTTTATTTCGGCGAAAGACCTATACAAGTTAGACTGCACAAATTTTATCATCGAGATCATAATTTTTCTTCTCGTTGACTTTACAAATGGCAAAAGATTAACAATACGATGATAGAATAATTACTTTTGAATAAAATGGAACGCATAACGTGTAATCTAAATTTAGAATGGAAAATGCTTATAAATTGATTTATCGATAATAAATTACCTACAAAGACATTATATTTGCAGGAATATATTTCTAAAGTTACAAAGTATCAAAAATGCATTCGCCCTAATTTATATTTCTGTAATTCAATGGAAACGACGGTCGTGTTTTTTAAAAGAATGTCGTTAAACATTCAAGATTAATTAGTTTTGGTGTAACTTCGTTGCGTCGTTTAATATGACAATGCGATAAAAATAAAGAAAGTATTAGAACAACAAAATCCCAAGGTATGTTAGTCCAATTAATGAGGCGCTCCAAAAACAGAGCAGCCAATTAATCAATTTAGCCATCAGAGAGGATCCAACGAAATCCGCAGCTTGCGTTAATCATTCTATTCTGAATTGGTCGCGCAAGATCTGCGGCGCTTCGATTTGGCTGCCACTCCGATCTTACCATCGTTCGCAGCTTTTTAACAAAGTCCAGCTCGTTTTCGCCTCTTCCTCGCGACACACGTTCCCCCGCTAACGCGCAGTGCAGCCCGGACTTTTGGCCATTTTCCCAGAACGATTTGCGCGCCCTCCTGAGAAACGCAGGGATCGTTGACAGGAAAGTGGAGAGGCGTTGGCTGCTGACCGAGCGCCAGAATTTTCGCGCTCCGGAGATAAATAACGTCGGTGGATGCGCACTGCCGCGAGTCGCCGAAAATCAGGCGCTTTTCATTACATCTGCACGCACGCACGCACGCACGCACGCGCGCTCGACAGTTACTAGAATTAGATGGCCGAGGGCTCTAACTATACACGGCTTCATTAGTATCGTCCAGGATAAAAAAAAGCCCGGCTACGCTTGCCGCTGGTTTGGTGAGAGCTTGGACCAGAAGTCGACGAGAGGGTCATCCTTTTGTCGACTAATGGCGAGTCCGAGACTCCGTAACCGACAGCACCAGAGTGACGGAAAATCCATTCTTAACGTCGCTTACTCCCTTTCAATGATCAGCGTGCAAAGAGTCTCCGATGAAATGGATGTGGCGATCGATATTCGCTAAAATAAACTCATTCGTAATTAGTGTCGCGATCAGCAGACAGGCTAATCCCCGGGGATGTACGTGTGTCTGAATTTAGTAAGCTGATAACAAGTACATCCGGGCTCACGGTTATTCACCAGCTTATTAAAATGCTTTATAAACTATTTATTCACAATACGGAGATTTATTTTTAAAGTGCTGGAATGGAAAGATTTATATTTATCGTTAACGAGTGTCGATGGAAATAGGCGCGTCGTCGCAGAGAAATCGCGGACGTAGCGACATCGCGCTCGAGGGAATTCTGACCGAGTTGACGATTTGTTTCTCGTTAGCGCGTCGAGCCCACACGTGCGAACTGCAAAAGTACCGAAATTTTTCGTCGGACGTGCTCTTCGATCACTGCTACTGAAAAAGGACTCTAACACGGAGTTAGGAGTTTTTTCCATCGCTGCCAGTATTTTTTGCATCGAGTATCACATCGACGAACGGCCTTGAAAATGTTTACGAATCTTACGAAAATAATCTCTATCTATTACGGAACCTATTGACAAAATACGTGATAAATATTGTTCGTGCGCGCCAGTCGGACAACATTTGGAACCCACTAACAACCATAAAATACATTTAGCGATGCGTGAAATTGTGCGCCTCCTTGACCCTACACATCAACTGCTGCTTTCGTAAATCCAAGCGAATCATACAAACTAATGCAAATCAGATATGCATCAGCAATCTCGTTGCACAGAACGATAATTTTGTAAGACTTGTGCCTAGGGTGAAAGGGTGAAGAGCGAAAAAACCTGCAGTCCGGCAGTCGCCGAACTAAAGGGGCGGCAGAAAAAGTCACCGGCCTTCTTGGTCTCGTGCGTCGGCAGAAATAGCGAGCTAGAATAGGGTAATAAGATTCATCGAGGGCTTGCAAAGCTCCGTGATTTTTTCCTGTGGTACGATGATGGATGCCGAGAAGCCCGGTAGGATAATTGAAAGGGATGCTTTTTGGTGCGCGAAGCGTCTACACTAATAATAGCTTTAATAGAGACGCGCCCATTGAGGAGGTCGTTGCGTGCTGCAGTTGGCCTCGCGCCCCCTCTTTCGTACCGAAGGGGACTGACAAAAGTCGCGAGTAGTCCTTGTAGTTCCCCCATCCTCGCCTCCTCCTACACTCGTATTCGTCTCGATGAAATAATTACGTCGACGTGCAAACATCTTCCTCGCGCAAAGAATCGCGAGTGATTTTAGGAAGCGAAGGAGAGAGAAATTGTGCGCTGCTGCAGTTATGCAACGCACTCGTAACTAGCTGATTTATTTTTAAATTTCGGAGCCCTGCAATTAGAGATACCGATTTTATTGACGGACAAAGTTCCGCATTGACTTTTATTATTATCGTGTATTGCATAAGGAATGAAAATCAATTATTCAAACATAAGAGAATAAGGAATTACTGCACTCGAAGCAGGGGAAGCGTTAGAATTTGACAAATTATTATCAGATCGACAATTTGTTTTATCCAGCGTTCTACATCTATTGAATTAGCTTCTATTCGTGAGTAATTTATGTATTCTAAAATCTTTACAAATTCTATGGTCTGCGATAAGTATTTGAATAAATGTGAATACTAACGGCAATTTATATTTCTAAGAAAAACTACGAGTAATTTTATACAAAATGTACTCGTAGTCTATTGGAAAATGTTTAAATTTTACAAGAATAATCATCGATAAAAATTGGATCTCTTTGAAATTATAAGAATAAACATTTTATGCTTTTCTTCATAAATTGATTCCTAAAAAGTGTAGCGAGTGTAATAATCTTTCGTTCAATCTACACTTAATTGCAATGTTTTTTAGAAACACCAAAATGGCAGCTACAATTTTAACAAAATTACAAAATATGTCATTTAAATTGTTCCGAGTAACTTTCTAAAATTAGATCAAATAATATAAAGACAATTGAAGGTAAAGAAAGATTATTTTCTTATATAAAAGCTTTGATAAAATAAAGATATATGCAGCTCGACGATTATATTTTAATCCGATAAAAAATTTTGTTAGAGCGTTAAAGGAATTTAAAACAATTTGAAATGTATAAATTTAAATAATGTGAGACATTACCAACAAATAAACTTTCCAGTCGAGCATTCCAAAAAGCACAACAATGAGCAATAACTTTTGAATAATTGGCGATATATGCGACTTGGCAAAGACGTACACGAGCGTGCGCGTCTCATCGTATGCCACTCAGGGTCTCCTCATCATCGACCTTCTCGTGCGATGTGTGTGGCTTCTCTCTCTCTCCCTCTCTCTTTCTCCATCCCTCCCACCCTTCTTCTATCCCTCCCTCGCTCCCTCCTGCTATCTCTCTCGCTCCCTCTCTTGTGTGCGCTTCACTCTTGTCTCATTTGAACGCGATTATTTATGTTTTCTTTCGTATATACCGGCTCTCCGCCGCCAACGCCTGCAGCCACTAAAGCCATCGCCTCTTTCACAAGTAGCTCCCTTTTTCTCTTTTTCTTCTCTCGCTTAAATTCGATCCTCCACTTTTTTATCCCGTCCTTTTTTTCTCGTGCAATATCTTTGTGAGAGTGCCGCCGGGTGCATACCGGAAGGCGCGAACGGCAATTTCGCGATTGTCGGAGGCGCGAATTGTCGTCATTGTCGTCAGTCGGCTCAGGGTAGCTGATGGAGAAGATTGAAGAAGGCGGACATTCCCCGTAAAATAGATAGCCTTCCAACTAGCCTTCGAAATTTTGATGGTAACATTTGTTTCTTGTTTAATATTAGGCGGCAACTGTGACGGAAACTTTCGCATCAACTTTTTCCTCTTCACTTGTTGCAAAATAAATTTATTTTAAAAAGTAATTTATTGCGTCGATAATCCAAAATGTACTATTAAATTTCTTTGCTGAGAAATTATAAAGTTACAAAGTCTGCAATGTCGAACATCGCAAATACGAAGTGCTGCTGTGGTATATGTGAAATACTGCGCATGAGAATACGATTTAAAAAGATATAGACTTCGTGTAGCACGGCTATTTTCATATAAATAGTTTATTAGATATTGAAAATTCTTTACAGTCATTTAATTCAAACGAAATCGTTAAATTTACTTCGATTCGAGTTTCAATCTACATGACTCTTAAGCACTGAATGAAAATAATAAAACACATAAATTTCAACTGTTTTCCGGTCTTTTTTAAATAGGAAAAGTGTCTATTATATGCATCCCATGCGAATTTGTTACATAATTATCCAGTAGAATTTTTAATTGAACAAGTCGTCAGAAATTAGGTACGCAGAAGTGAACGTCGTTTTAAAATTAACCAAAACAGCATTATATATTTCGAAAGAGAAACTTGAATAATTTAGAAATTTTATTTTTTTCTGGATTTCGTAATTCTATAAAAAATTTGTGGATTATAATAGCGAAAAAGAAAATAAACGTCACAGCGAGAAAAGTCGTTTTCTGAAAAAGTTAAAGAGCTACAGTTTGCAAGCAATAAGAAGAGGCAAAAAATGTGCTACGCAAGTAGCTGTTGTCGCATCTTGGCTACGCTCCAACGCTTCTTCGGACTGCTTCCTCCTGATGATGAACGTAAACACGGACCCGAAACAATGTCATAGTGGGCGGAAGACGCGGAGAAGGCAGTCATTACAAGTGTCCAGAATCTCGGTAGCGTTTTGTCATCCGCGACCGCCGGCCGAGACAAAAGGATCAGCCAGACGACGACGACGACGACGACGACGACGACGACGACGCGCTACGTCGGCATCGCTTACACGGTTAGCCCGCAGCCGATGTGAAGATGAAACACGAGTCGTTGGAAATATATGCGTGCGTAAAGTGAGAATTTCGACGCACTGCAGGTAAAAAACGTGCCAGCTCGTATTTTTCGCGACGAAATAGCAGGCCGCTCGAGAGAAAGAAGCTACGGCGGAACCGAAGAAACGAAGGAAAAGCAATGAAAAGGCTATGACGATGAATAATACAATGAATTACAAAAGTCTGCTAAGATGATTGAAGGTGGAAAAAAGAGGACGTAATTAAGGACACGCGCGGATGAGTCGAGAGAGATGAAGAGGAAAGAGTAATGAGAAGCCGTGGGAGTAAAGAGCAGAAGCGCGCGAAATTATATGTTTCTACTACTGAAGCGAGTTGATCTGTCTATTCGACGAAGAGAGCAAGAGAGAGAGAGGGGGGGGGGAGGTGAACATGCGTGTGTTGGAGACTGCACATTACGGGACGTGCTACACAAGTGTTTCTTTTATTTAGGCAAGGATCGTTAATTGCCGCCAGAAGCCCGGTAATAAAGACGTGGTACGGCGTCAGCGTTAGTATAAAAAAGGGATGTAAAATGATGTCCAAAAGAGAACGTAGAGGAAGAGAAAAAGTGCGCGCGCGCGTTTGTGTGTGCGTGCGTGTGTGCGTGTGTGTGTGAAAGTGAAAGGAGGCTACCCAGCGAATATTGAGGGAAATTTGGTCGAATTTTAACGGAAAAACTGAGAATATTGACCTCCGTTAAAATATAATCGTATTTAATGATAATAAGATTCAGACGTAAATTTTATCATCTAGATATGAGCGAATGCATAAAATAATGCATAAATTTATTAAGAACCTTTAGCGAACTTGTGAACTTACAGCATTAATTTGTAACAATAGACTTATCGGTATTAATTTTAGCTTACAAAAATGGTTTATGTCAAATAAAAAATTTGCCATTATTATATTATTATAAACCTTATTTTAATTTATATTTTGTCATTTTAAGGGAGACATAATTTATTTTAAAAAGTAAGGCAAACGTTTTTTTAAAATTATATAATCGACCAATTTGAGTATTTTTTAAAATTGTCTTTGCCTCTGTCAAATATATATATTGCAGTGAAATTATCGTTTATAAACTTTGTATCCGAATGTATTCATCCGTCAAAGAGAATGTAAATTTTTGAATATTTTAAGGCTTTATAATTGATAAGTGAAATATAAAACTGCTTTTGCATTTCTCAAACTCACAAAAATGCCTAAGCGTTTTATAAACGGTTGGACAATAAAATCCAAGTATTTTGTAGTTCCATTTATCCACTATGAATACGGAGCATCGTCAGCAATAATGCTTATACAGCACCCAATTCATAGTTATAAATCAAAGCGACACTTTTCGATGCATTTCAATCAAATAAGATGGCAACGCATAAAGTCCCGGGACAATTATTAGAGAAGAGCGCAAGAAAATCAAGAAGATTATAAATCTGCTGGGCGCTATTTCAACCCTTGTTCCGTATCATTAAAATCGATTTTTCAAATTCTTCAGCACTCAATTCGAGGCAGGTCAAAGAATTCATAACTAATGTTCACTCGTTAGCGTGATCCAGCCTACTTCCAATTATCACGCATATAATTTCGGCGCAGTAATCAATGGAACTCTCGTCTTGACTCTTTTGTACGCTGGCGCACAAAAAGGCACTCACTCGCTGAAGTGGACGAATATTCGTTAGAGTCACAAAAACGGGAGAGTGGCCTATTACAGACTTATAGCGTGCAGCCGTGACGTGGAAGACGGACCGAGAGTGTGAAAAATAGTGAGAGAAGAAACGTCGTCGAGGACGATGGCGACGGAGGAGGAAGAAAGAGACGCAGCAGTTAAGTTATGAATTATGAGAAGAGGCGCGTGAAAAAGACGAATCGAGTCGCGGCTGACGTGCGTGTGAGCGAGTGTACGCGAGGAAAAAAGCTTCTCGGTAGCTCTGCAACCACGTCAGCAGCAGCTCATGAGAAAAAACGAGGCGGACAATGAGCCGCGAGCTGCTGTCGCGTGCTTAATGTAGGCGTCGAGGAGTTTGACTCGCGGCGTTCTTCGACCCTCTGAGAAAAATCATTATAATCTGATTAAGAAACGAATGCCGATCTCACTCTCTCTCTCTCTCTCTCTCTCTCCTCTCAATGTTGTAATAAGGTCCACCGCTATAAATAAAGAAGCTGCTTTGTGTCGTAGCAATTAGCAATTATTACGCGGCGCAACTTGTGAAATTCTCATCCGTTCCAGCTACTTATGTGCTTAAATTCGGACGAACAAACTTCTCCTGAACTTTCAACAAGAAATTTACAAGTTGCTAGAACTGATTAATGAAACATGGCGACTCTGCTCGTAAGTACGCGGTCTGCTTTTACGCGAACGCCATTTACAATTAAAGGGACGCGTGTAACGTTAACATTATTTAAGGAGAAAATGGAAAATAATGAACGTAAAAATTTCAACATCGATCATTAGACTTTTCAAAACTTATTTATCGACGTTTGTATGTAAATAAATCTCTTTGAACGCGTTCCCATATTTAAATTTATTCGCATTAAGTGCAAAAAGAGTTTTGAAACGCGCCGTATTCTTCTGGCGCGAGTCGATGTATAAAAAAAGCAGCGAAATAAAAAAGGGGAATCCAGCATTTGAGACGCTCGGTCGTGGCGCGGCAGGCGAGTTGTGATGAAATGTCAGTCTCGGGCTGAAAAACTGAAATTGAGAGCGATCGAAAGCGCTTAGAAAGAGACGCAGCTTCTCGGATAGAGGCGAGCATGGAGGAACACTTAGTTGGGCGAGGAGCAAGGGAAGATGCGCGCCGATCGTCGGCGGGTCAACGCGTGGCGAGAGAAAACGCATTGTCGCTGTAATTATAGACTGGCGGCATTTTCGAGGATGTTTACCGCCGGACGTGAGATTTCTAGGTAAAATGCGAAATCTCGCTCTCCTCGAACGATAAAACGCCCACGAAGCCGGAAGAACGAGGGCCGATAATGACGCGGTGAGTGGTAGAAGCGAGAAAGACATCCGCGTCGAGGTAATTGCCGGAGGGCATTTCTTCACACCTCATCATCATCATCATCGTCGTCGTCGTCGTCATCATCATCATCATCATCATCATCGCCGGGCACGTATGCGCGGCTCCATGCGCGGGAGACCACCCGCGCGTAAAAAAGGCGGGCACATCTCTTGAAAGCTGATCTGCCCGGATATGCGTGCTGAGCATCTAATCCGGTGCGTGCGCCGGAGCATCGTCACCGGTCACCGGACACTCTGAGAGGCTCAACTTTTCAAAGGCTCCGTAGGTGCGAAGAAAGAAGTTCATCTCGGTCTGCTCTTTTTATTCCTTTCAACTCCTTATTTTCTTGTCGCTTCACTTCATACAGGTTCTTCAGTGCGTGTCTTCAGTTTCAACTACTTCTGGGAGCAACGGAGGGATCGCGAAGCTTACGCAAGTCGAGTTTTTCATTATCGTTCTTTCAGCACTTTTACACGATTTCTCACGAGTGCTTAGCTTAGACCGGATCTTCTGGATTTTGGAATGATTCGTTACAGCATTAGTAATTAATAACCCACTTCTGCAGCTTGATTTATAACTACGCTTTCCGAAAAATTCACAAGGATCAAAGAATATGTTTCAATTAATTCGATTAATTCAAACTTTTTATTTTTTTATTACATTTTCAATCTCAACGTATAGCTTAGCCCCACTAGAGCATGAGAATTATACTATTTTATAAGAACGTTTTACGTTCAATACTATTTTATTTTTGAAAAGTTCCTAAAACTTTTATTTTCTCTATTAGTCTGCAATTCTATATTACTCACAGAATTCTAATTTTAAAAGTAGGTGTAATTTATTAATGATTTTTACGAAGACAGATATTACAGAAAATATAAAGTATATTTTTAAACGTATTCTTATTATAAATAACAGGTGAAAAGAAAAAAATGACGAAGAAAAATCAAACGAATTAAAGAAGCAGTGAATTATGTGGAAAAAACTTCTATTTTAAAATACAGGCATTCGAGAACTATACGTTAATGTTCGATATACGCACAGATGGTTTTCGTGGAACGTGAAGTAGAGCGGCATCATATTTAAGAGAATTACAACTTTATCCCTATGAAATTTTTCTACACCTGATACCAACAAAAAGCAAGATTCCTTAAGCGATACTGACGAATCGATAAATTAACGGCCAAAAGAAAATCTTAACCGACTTAAGGAAGAGTAAACCTCAAAAGCCTAAGGCAAGAATACGTAAAATTATGTGAAATCGAGCTCATTTCTTGAGAGTTTACCGAGGCGTTCAATAGAATATAACCTTAAATTTAAAAGTTGACGAACATACGTCAAGGATGATGAAAAGTAGAGTAAAATTGAAAGAATTCGTTAATAATAGCGACCGAAAAAGGCAGACGCTGCGAGCTGCAGCTTAAAGCTTAGCAGCCACGACAGGTTTACGACACACAGATTAAGCATTCGACGCAGCTTGATTGAAACGCTCTCTTGGTTACGCCGCTGCTGCTTCGCGATCCGGGCCGATGCGAACCCGTAGGTACCCAACAGTAGCCATTCGTCGATTGTAACAGTCGCAGTGCGAGTCAAGATGCGCTCGGCTATTTCGCCACGACGAGCAGAAGAGCGGAGAGTGAGGGGCGCCGCAGAAGTGCGGACTCGTTGGCTGGGCGCGCAACAGAAAACGAACACGTCGCGACGTCCGGAGAATGCAGCTTCGTCGTCGAGCTGACGGAAAAAGGAGAAGCGGCGCACGAAAGCAAGGGGAGTGAGAGAGACCACACATGTAGGCGTGCGCGAGAGCCCAAAATGACTGTATCGTGAAATATGATAATGCCAAGCGCTAGAAACGCTCGCGACTCTTGTCTACACAAGTGCAAATGAACGCGATCTTTTTTCTCGAGTCTTTTCCCGCGTCTCTCGTTCGCCATCTCCTTCTCTCCGACTCCCTCCCACTCTTCGAGATTTTCCCTTTATTTTTCAGCGCTCGTCGTAAATCTAGGCGTGATTTATGGTATAAAAATGCAGATTAAAAAGTCGCGTTTAACGACGCGAGACGCGAGACGCGAGAGCCGAGTAATTTATGAAAGAAAGTCATTGGGGGGTACGTGTACATACACAGTCGATGTACACGTCGCGCGCTCTCCTGGTGTCCATTTCTTTTACTTTGTTTCGCGGCTGACATCGTGCGGCTTGACAATTATTTTTAACTGCTTCGCGCTCGCGCGCGCCCGTGCGAATGTCTCATTGCCGCCGCGTCTTCATCGCGGTCTGGGCTGCCCTTCGATTTATCGCTTTTGACATCACAGGAGCGCGTTCTCGAGCAACCAGAACTTACCAGTGCTTCGAGAGTTCCGATTGCATTTGGAACCCGAACTGAGTTACGACTCTATCGCGTCGGCAAACCGGAGCTGCGCAACCTAACCTGACCACGAAACCAGTCATCGAACAAAGACGCCCATTTTTCCAAAGCTTTTCTAATGAAGTCTGTTTTGATTGTTGTGTAGCTCGCATAAATCATCGGGATGGGGCAACATCGTTTTCTTGGCAATCCTACTGCAAAAACGTTCTTGGTGTTAACAAAGGTGTCCGCTCGATGAGATTGTAGCGATCGAATCTATCGGGCGCTACTCGTGTTTTATGTGTGGGCGCGTAATCGACAAGTAGAATAATTCTGACCGGGAACTGAAAGACGCGTAGTAGCGCGAGAATAAAAAAGACGAACTTACGAGTTGATTCTGATAGGCAGTAACAGCAGTGAAAATGGCCTCGGGGAATACGAAAGTCTTGTGTGGCTCGCGCTCCAAGTCTTCTATGGGCTCGCGGTTCTCGCCATCCGGACGTTTCACTAAGTGGATGCGAGGCTGGTACTTGTGCATCGAGTTTAGGACCAACTGGAATTTAAAAAATTACATAATTATCCTCATTCCTAAATATCAGTAGATTTTAGCTGGAATATCATTTTATGAATTGACTAATCTCTGTAGAATAACCATCATGAGATTTAATTTTCGTGGAAAGTACTTTTCTCACACTCGTGTCGACTATTATAATTAAAAGTATTTAAGTCTCTTAATAAACGGATGGAAGTAAAACCGCACTCTAAAGAAGCAATAGTTTTTGAAAATAATATTCTATAAAATGAACGATAAAATATTTTCAAAACTCAGTTTTATTATATGATTTAAGCTCGATAAAAGCTCATTAATTTCTTAATTCTGATTAAGCATCAGTTCTTGAATACTAGCATTTAAAAATATTCGATTTTACGTGTAATTATTTTATTTACGTTGATTTATTAATTCGTAGATCAAATTTTTCTTCAACTTTTCGAATAAACCCGAATTAACGTATAAATGTTGAAAAGATGTATAAACTTAAAGCAAAGTTCTTATTCTTGTACTTGTTAGAATTGAATGTCAAGTGTTATAAGTATACGAGCTTTTACGAAGAAATAAATCATTTTTATACGATGGTGAGCACTAAAATAATATCAACTCTTAAAGCAGATCTTAACTTTGGGATGGTGAAAAATCTACTTAAAAAATGATAACAACGACTGTTTATGGAATGTGTCGGCAAAATTGAAAATAACTGAAATCAATTCGGCCCCTAAGCTTATCACTCGTGAAATTCATAGTTGTCTCTCTGTCGTTGCTATTAAACTGATGGCTTCAGTGTTCGTCATAACCAGTCGGCCTATTTTAAGTTCATAACCGCTAAGAAAATCGCATAATTACCGCTTTCATTATACACCCGCTGCCTAAGTTTTAAATCGTCGGGGGACTTGATCCGTCCGATCTTTTCTTACTAGTAATCGTTTCTATTTTTACACAAAATCCACCTCGCTAGACCTTACATTATCACGTTGTGGATCGAATTACGTGCCGGTAAGATGATTCATTAAACGGCCGTCTGACAACCGTCTGTCAGGATCTAATCGAATCTCTTCCATTCCTTGCGATGCGATGCGCTACGATCAGTTAAGATGTGCAGCAGCGGCTCGTGCGCATATTAATCGCATTTTATCCGTAAAAAATTCAAGAAGACTAGACTGTCACCCTTTTCCTCTTCTCTTTCTCCATCACTTTCCATAGACTTCAAAAATAAATTTCTCTTTGTTGTCCCGACTCAATCAAACGAGATTATTGATTTACAAATTTGTAATGCCTTAAATTACATTCTCAATAATTAAATACATCGATGTATGCTAAAATCCAAATTTAAATTTAAAGATTCATATGAATTGCGAATGTTCAATTTAAAAATCGTTTATTTATAAGAATGATTTATAACCATTTAAAATTCAAAATGCATTAAAAGATAGACCAATCGGTAAATTTACCATATTTTCTATTATAATTGATTATTTATCTATGGATTAGTAAAATTAAATTACATTCACTTGTCCAAATTATTTTGGAAATAGTCTACCGAAACACCGATGTGATTCACGTTGCCATCTTCGAGATTCTCTTGAATTGGTTACTCGTGAAATATAAAGTTCATCGGTTACACTCTTAACAATACTAAATGCATGATTTAATCACGTTCTATGCTGTGCATAAAAGTACATTATAGTCAAAGCATTAGAATTTTCGATTAGCAATTGTGCTACTAAGCTAGGGAATAACTTACATTGTCCTACATAAACTTGCTGCTTTGCTAAAAGAGACTTAAATAATTTTTATTACTTTTGTTTTTCTTTTGAAGAATGTGGCGCGCGAGGCAGATTATTGGATCAAATCCTAGTAGAAAGTAAACCGAGCACTGCGTAAAATGATTTACACAAACAGCATCTGCTCGGAAGTGTGAATGATTAGGGATGAGACAGATAAAGTGAACTCACATGTCCGTGCTTGTCCATGTCGTTGTTGGTGAGCTTGACCTTCTCGAAGGAGACGACCTGCTTGCGCAGCTGCTCGCCGCTGAAAGGCGAGTCCGGGTGGACATAGAGCCTCGCCGGCGCCGGAGGATCGGCTTTACCCGCGACGAGCCAACAACTCCGGTGATACGCGTAGCGATATCGCTTCTCGTCTACGGGCACGATGTCCATCAGCACCGCGTAGAAGCCCTCGGGTCTCAAACCGTTGAATGACACTCTGCAGGTGGGGAACATCCTCCTGCGGGCACACGAGAAGCGAAGATTGTTATCTGGATGGATGTGAAAATGTGAGTCGAGCTTTCTCGTTTTTGTTTACCATCCAATCCCGCTTACTCCTTCTCCTTTTCTAGAGCGTGAATTGATCTTATCGGGTCTGACGCTCGAAACGGTTTGTTGAGAACTGAATTTCTTATTTTACCCCTGGTATGATAAGTTTACCGATAATTTATAACTCGCGCGTTCGTGTAGCTATTTTTTCTAATTCGCTACGTCAATATATAACAAATATTTAGTTGCTATTCATAACTAATGGTGTTATATATTACTAATAAACAAGACTGATTTTATTAACGCGATAACTCGTTGAAATTAAATTCAAAGATAAGGAACATACTAATAACATCATTGGTGTTGCTTGTGTTCTGCTTATTATATTGAACAATATTTCAAAACACTGAATACATATATATAGAAAAAATTTTTATAATATATTATTATACTCTTTAATTTAAGAAATTTTACTTTTTTACACTTTAAGTATGTATTAAATCATTTTCTTATTAAACTCACACCTTAGAGCTTCTTAACCGAAAGTAGTACATTAACAGTGAAATTATACATTCAATCGATATATTTTAGTGATAATTTTTGTATCAATCAAAATAACAACAAAATGAAAGTAACTAAATTTTACTTTAACCTCATTTTATTTTTCAATTAAAATTAATTGTAATGCCATTATAAAATATGCTCATGTTTACAACAACTTTATTTTTATCGGCTTTACATTTACGTAGAGTATTAAAAAGTGTGGCAATAGATCCTATTTATTAGGTTCCTATGTACAGGATTCTCTCAAGGATAAGAACAAATGTTCAAATAAAATACGGGAAAAAATAATACGTATGATGAGACTTCATTACTAAACCCAACTAATCTACATAGTATACAAAATTATGACTTCGCACAGTACGTTAGGTATGCGATAGTTATGGGTAAATAAAGATAAAAATTTCAAGTTGGCCACGTAAAATATTCATGGTCTCTTCAGAAAATTCTATATTTCGATAAGTGATAAATATGGCAGATAAGTATAATCTTGACATTTTAGTAATTCGAGAAAATAAATTATTAGATAGGGAAAAGGCAGATTGGGGCAGCTACATTTTCTTTTTTAATGGAACAGAGCAACGTGTTCTGGCAAAAAAGTAGTTATAATAAACACACGATGATGTACAAAAATCAGACAAATTAAGTTTGGCAACAATGTGCTATCTTTATTTTTGTATCAACTCAGCGGTACAAATATACAGTTTATGGTGAAAATTGATTGTTTCTTGAAAAACGAAAAAATATTAAATAAATAATAAATGTTATTTATTATAAGTTTCATTAATTTGTTTTCTTTGATGAAAAATTATTTTTAAAAAACTTGAATATAAACATTCAACATGAACGATGGGACGATAATGTTATTATAATATTAGTAACAAAACATTATAAAGTTATCGGAAGGTCAAAAAATGCATGTTATAAATATGAAGACATATTGACGTGTATAATTAGTTATTTGATCCCATAGAATGCCACATACATATATTTTGAAATAAGATCCTTTAAAAGTGTATGTAAAGAGTTGCAATTATTTATTAATTACAATCAGGTAGTCAAACAGATAAAAATAAAAATTAGAGTAGAATTTCGAAAAACAGAAAACAGACATTTTAAAGTAATTGTTAAACGGTTTAAAAAAAATGATTAATATTTAAGCATTATTAATAAATATGATGTTGATAAATTAAGAGTTCGCATAAGTAATTAAAAAAAATTACCTTACTTTTATTGAAATAAAATAAAATAACTTTAAAGGATAATGAAAAAAATTATTAATTAATCTTACGTTTTAAATATAAGAAAGATATACAAAAATCTATAAAAGATCTTTGGCAAGATATCTTAAATTTAACGAGAGAATAATGAATATAAAAATGAAGCAAAGGAAAAAATAATTTTTAGAAAATCGACGATATCAAAAAAATATTGAATTTAAATTTTTAGCAGATAGTTTAAGCATTAGAATTTAGAAATCATTAATATTACCATAATGTTACGATAGTGTCCGTTGACTTGTATGCACAACTATTCATAATTGATCCCTATACGTGCAAAAATGAATTTTTTTTTGTTTTAGTTTGGCAATATACGGACCGCCCCGTACTCTTTAGATATTAAAAATTATAGTTTTTAAGCAGCAATATTTTTTATAAATATTTAAATTTAATTATAAAAATTATTTACCCATAATACCCATTACTTCAATTTAACACTTTCTGTCAGTTCCATTCGTAAGCTATTTTCTGCCACTAATATATGCACTCGCAAAAAATTAAGAAATAATTTAGCATCAAAAAGTACGCGGTAAGGGCATCGATAAAATAAAGATAAGAGTCTTGCGACGTATCGTGTATATATCATGTAAACCTTAGCGGCTCTTTGATAAGCTGCAGATTAATTGGAGGTTCTCAGCTAAAAGGGCAATCGTTTAACGATTAATCATTTCGGCCACGAAAGAACGTTACGCATTTTATCTCGCGATCTCCAGGTCCGCCGGACTGTGTATAATGACATTTAATTAGTACATTTGAGCATTATCTGTCTTAAAGAGATGATTTATTAATTATGTCTCTTATAGCTACTTTTACATAGAAGTTACAGATTACTTAATTTTTTTATTGAATCACACGCGCTCGGTTATTTTTATCTGGGCGTGAACATCGGGTGGATCCATCATCCCGTGAATATATAAAGTGCAAGAATTCCGTAAGAATTCATTAATGACACATAAAATATTAAATAGAGGCCTTTATTGGCTTGATAAATTAATATTTTATCGAGCCACTACGCATTCAGAGGGTTATTTACGCAATGCCGAGTCTTAAAATGCTCGTGCGTAAATTCTACCTAAAATTGCATAAGAACTTTGGGATGATAACAAATATATACAAGCATGCGATTGTGTATACACGCATTAGTACTCGACTCATTATACCGTAAGTTTTATGAATCTGCAAAAATTCTTGTATAGAATCGTGTAAATTTTTCTTAAATACATCATTTAAAGTGCGAAATTTAAAATAGCATTTAAACTTTTATTTGATAATTTGTATCAGTCGCTTCGTAAAAGCTGCTAACCAATATTCAAATAAATTATGAATATTTGATATCTAGTCTAGATCCAAGCTTTGAGTGCAGTCACATTGTTAATTTTGCTTCTGCAAGACGGAAAACAATCTAGTTGTTACTTTTGCAGTAAAATTTTTCAAAAGAGATCCAATTTGTAATGATCAATGTGCTACTTGTACTTGACTTCAATAGAACTCACACATAATAACGATTATCTTCATCGCACACGAATGTTTTGTTAAATAAATACAATAGTATCGTAATTATACTTTGCATTATATTGCAATGACCAAATATAGAGTTTTATCACTTAATATCTCTTGCGATTTACTTTAGCGCTGATCGTATTCTTAGAGCTTTGACTTTGTTACACGTGAGCTGATTCTTTTAATTATCCGTGTTAGTACAAAATCAATATATCGCTCTTGAATTTCATTATTATAGGCTCATTGTCGCCGCGCACCTCCGCCAAGCTCGCGTTTAATCTCCAGAAAGACACGCGTTTTAAAGCACTTGAAAGATAGCGGTAAGTTATCGCGTCGACTGAGGGCGTATCAAGGGAGTTTTTCCCTTACGGACCGGTAGTAATCGGCCTCCCGGTAGTGCAACTACTTAGTTCGCATAGGACTGCGGCGAACGATCGGTACAGTCCCCACTCTAGTCGAGCGACGCTCACGGGAATAGCGCGCGCACGCACAGCAGGGAAATACAGCTGCGGACGGCAATTCGCGTTTCTCCGAGTCGAGAGCTCGACCGTGGAAGGACACAAGGACGAGAGAGAGAGAGAGAGAGAGAGAGAGACGCGAGCTTAGCTTCGGAGGCGAGGCATTAATACCGTGTCGGACATCCCGCTGGGCCTACCACTAAAACGCGGGGACACCCGCCGATCTTATCTCATGGCTCTCCGTCTATATCTCTCATTCCTTCGTCTGGCTGTATATTCGCGTTGGGTTTGTGTGTTCCTCGCCCCCCCCCAACGCTCCTTTACCTCTGTGTGCACTGTATACGCGCGACTGAGTAATGTTTTTATTTATCAAAACGTCCTTTGTTAATGAATCGAGCCAGCGGTATGTACTGACCGCGAGCAAAAGAGATAAAGAAACAGAGAGAAGACAGACATGCACGACGACGTTTCGTTCGTGCGATCGCGTTGACTTTTGTACGAACTGATTAAGACAAATTTTTTTCTGCTCAGCAGTATCATAAGTTTCCCCTCAACTGGTCTTTCAATATGCATAGGTACTTTTGCCAAGCATCGAATAAAAATTAAAAATACAACTGCGACTGTTGGTTTTGACATTTCGACAAGGTTATTGCAATGCTCGTTATTGTAATGATCATTTTCACAATTAATCTTATTCATTTATGAGAAATACTCAATTTCTGTAAATATAATATAAATTACCGCTAAAATCAAAGAAGCTTCAACTTTGTAAGGCTTTACTACTTAAACGGAATAGCCTTGTTGCTTAAAATGACGGATTGTCAATACGTATAATTATATTTAAAAACTCTAATTTATGTAAATTCTCTGATTCTTATTAATTATCAAAAAACTTTGCTGTTCTGTAAACGACTAAAATAATTCTAAAGAACTATTGAGCGAAATTAATGCATTGAATTTTTCGGCCACGACACTGAAAACGTACATACGTGCAATTAGCGATAAAGGAACTTCTATTATAATACCGCGTTTCGCATTGTAGAAAAGAATACCTACGAGAGAGAAGCAAACAAATTACGAAATCCCTGATTAGAACGTGTAACAAAACTCAATATAGTTCTTGCGCGTGCAGTTTATTATCACATTGTTAGGGCGCACGCGCACGTCTCTACGCGAGAGATGCATGAACGGAGTGGAGGCGAAGGTCCCGACTAAGTTGACATCCAAAGGGAGCGACGACCAGCGGCTGCCGGATAGCTGTCACTCCGGATCTGATTACACGGTGGTGTCGGCGATATTCCCCCCGGGAGAAAAGTGGCCTTTGCCGGCGGCGTCGCGGCGCGTCTTTAGCGTTCGATATACTTCTGAGTCGGTGGTCTGATAGGACACGATTAGTAGTAGTAGCTTCTGTATTCATGTTTATTTTATATCCAGTGTCTAAGAACTTACTTCTCGTTTTCTCGATTTTTTTACGTTCCTCGTCCTTTAGTAAATGGGGATTCAACCGTCAGAAAATCAATATGAATACTTTCGTAATTAATTTATGGTTTCCATGTAACTTCACTTTCATTTTATTTTACTTATTTTTTAATATTTAATATAAACCTTTAACGTATAAACAGACACTTATAATTTCTCGAACGTTTTCGTTAGTAAGTGTTGGCTTTACTTTTGTGGCTGTTTATTATTTTCCTTTAAGTAATCGCATATTAACTTGTTGAAGAAATTGATTCCACCGATATTTGAGATATGATTGTACTTTTAATGGAATTTCTACGGGTTATTAATGGTTAGAATAGAAAATTATTTTATTGTGCAAAAACGAAAAGTCCGCTATAAAATCAGTAAAATATTTCGAAAAATTCAATGCACTTACCTTAACGTTTAAAAGTTTTACCAAAAATAGATATAGTAATAAGCTTTAATCGTTTCGTTAGACCTCGAAAGTTCTTAGAACAATAAGTGGCTTGCTCCCAAATTCGCGCAATATTACAGTTTTCAAATCAACCCTTGCCTAACCAATAAAAAAGCCCTAAACACTAAAGGTCATAATCGTTTAAAAAGCCGTCTCGCAACATCATCTTCATCCTTCGCGCAGTGTAAACTCTAACTCTAAAATCTGTACGCTAGGCAGGAGCTACGGGAAGCTCAGGCTGCGTCTAAAACTCGATGCGTTATTCATCATAACACCAACTTGGTTATTTTGACAGCGTTAAAATAGCGAATAATAAATTTTTGCACTCAAAAGTAATGAGCTCGGACTGCCGAATGAAGTTGTTGTCCAGACACCCCTCGTGCGACGCTTTTCGTGTTAGCTCGATAAGGGAAAGGGGAGAACGTGACCCCTTCCCTTGTGTATGCACGGATGTACCGGGTCTACTCTCATGGGTGTTGTATCACGCCGCTCGTTTACTGATTGAATTCGCGCTTCGAGACGCACGCGCGAGAATTTCCGTTTGAGCGCGAGGGACCACAAGGCGTCGTTGGGGCGTCACTTAATGAGTCAGTGAGATGTGAAACTGCAACGTATATATATATATATATATATACGTACTATATATATATATAGAGAGAGAGAGAGAGAGAGAGAACCTAGATGTGATTGCTTTAGCCCAAGTATTTATGTACTTGGCTAGATGTGTATCGGATATATACCGAGTAATGAACTCGATGCAGACTTGTAATTATTTAAACGCTCGTATTGAACCTTCACTTTAAGGTGCAATCATGCGAAACAGTTGCAGCACGCGTAGAAAACTCTTTTGCTGATCTAACAAATTAGTCTATTATACAACATTGTCATTGATTACCGTTTAAATAAAGTAAACAGCCTTTGCAAAGGTGAGACTCTTCATTGCGTTAGCTGTTTACAGACCGCCGTGTCGTACGCCATAATTTTCAAACTCTATTCGTCTCATTTGCTTTATTTTTTGCAAAAAAATATTCCCGAAAACGTTGCTTTTGAAATTAAGAATGAGAAAATGACGAGAGATAGGACAATTTATTATTCGAATAAAAGCTGCACCCTTCGAATTATTTTCCTCGTATAGCTTACATCAGCTTGAGATAGTACGATTATAAATAACAAAAAGAGCGACGAAATAAATTGAAAAGCCTTTTATCGCACACGAAGCTAGAAATATTTCGTGTATTCATTTGAATAATTTTTGGTGTGAGCAAGTATTTACGAGCAAACTGAGGGTTATCACCAGCGTTCGCGTATCACAAATTGCATAAATATAATATGACAGAACATTAACGTTATTTATTATTTTCGTTAAGGCGAACACTTTATCTGCAGAATTAGCTCGAGGCTTGAAAAATCCGAAATCATCGTATTATGCATAACACTTATCTGTGTAGTTTTACTCAAAAACGTGGCGTTCGCACCGAGCCGACTTTAAACGAAGTCAAAAGTTCTTAACAGCTGAAAGACATTATCGAAAGGAAAAAAAGAAAGGGAAAAGTCACCCTTACTCTTAGGAATATGGACTGTTTGTGATACACCGTTCGTCGCCAGACCGGGGAGACAATGATGGAGCGGCTAGTGCTGGTGTCGGTCCGCGGGGAGTTTTCCTAACCCTTCCGCGTTCGGACACAATCAGTCTGTCCTTTTTTCTCACACCCGTGCCTTGCCAACTGATTCGACGAGCTGATAAATTGGGAGATCAAGATTTTGCGAATGGGTCCTTGCGCAGCCCTGCACGCCCGACCTATGACGCGCAGCCTTGGCAATGATTTTTATTGCCTCGAGAAAATTACACCCTGGCGAGATTGAGTATTTTCCGTATTGAAAGTTAGATTAGAAAGAGAGTCCTTAAACTTTTCGTGTCAACTCTGCCTTAAATTTATGTTCCGTCTTTATTGCTAAACGCGTTTACAATACTTATTTTGTTTAAAATTTTTTTAGACACCTCAAACGTAGGAGGAAAATATTGAAGTTTTTAAAGACATTTATTTACAAGTGCTTGCTTAAACATTCAACCGACATTATATTTCTTTGACGCATTTATAAATTATATGTAATTCGAAAGCAAGAAGTAGCAAATAGTAACTTCTTTCTTGACTAGACATTTGCTAGATTTTTTACTAAAACGACTTCTACTTCATTTTATATTTTATATATTTTATATTTTCGCGTCTTGAATTTGGAAAATATTTCCCTTATAAAACCTTTCCCCGTAAGAAAGCTTGTACAATCTTCGCGATATTTCGAGAGTGACTGCCTGGAAATGTCGAAGATCTTTGTACGTGATATTGCGACGTGCGCTTAAAAAATACTGTTTTATCGTCAACGCGTTATTTTTTATAAGAACATTTTTCGGCTAAATAAGAAAGTTTCAGCGAACGCCAATAAAACCTCGTCTCGCGCTCGACATAAGCTAATGAAAAGCACAAGAGGTGGACCAACCTGCCAGTCTTGGTGATGATCATCTCCGTGCCCAGCTCGTTAAACTTGTCCCAGAGATCCTTCGTCTCGAGATGACAGACGACGTGTCTCAACTCCTCGCAGTTGGAGCGCTCCTGGAGCAAAGGGTTAAGAGGCGAGGGTGCCTTCCCGATGGTGCTGCCCGTGTCGTCGGTCTCAGGCTCGTCCTCAGTGTCGACCGACGACTCCTGGACCTGCTGCGTCGCCGCCGGCGTCGACGTCTGCGCAACCCCGGAAACGCTAGCTTCCCTCTCTGGAACAGGGAGAACGTCGGTTTACTTGCGTTTGTTTTTTCACGGTTACGGTTTGTGAATCATACAGCCGAGGGTAGCAGGCTTAATGACACTCGGGCGTTAGCCAAGAGCAGAGGAAATGGTGGAATAAACATTCGTGACGCCTTTTTTCCGGGCATCTACGTGTCAGCAGCGACGATTTTTCTTTCATTTTCAGCGAGTTCGTCGTACCCGATTACCAGAATAGTCTCAGCTAAAACTATATTTCATGGTGGTCTCGTGTTTTTCATTTTTCAAAATAGAAATGCAATTGATAATGATCGCCTTGGAATATTTCACTAAACGCATTTATTAGTAAATGAGACGAATGTTTTGCTTAAAACATTTTTTTTTTTTTTAATTTCGAGAACATGACTTACATTAAAATAAATTAGTGTTCGGCATGCAATTTTTTTACATTTTGAATAACTTTTTCAGATATTGACTGTTCATATTTTAGATATTTTTAATTTATATGTTAAATATTTTTTTATTATGATTCAAATCTAAAACTACCTACTAGTTATGAATAATTTATATTCTAAATTTCATTAAATTTAAAATTTACTTGCCAAGTCAAAACCTTACAAATATGTTCTATCCGTGATATGCAACATTGCAAATTTTTGTTTTCTACTTTAATAAACATTTTTAGCTTTTCAAACCAGTTTTTATTTTTAGTTATTTCGTTAACTTAACACAATCTTATAGTGTAAAATCAAAATTCACTTTTAATATTGTAATAAATTAAATTTTTTGGTCATTTTATTCAGAATAGTTACGTTGTATTCTTTTATAAGCGCAATTTACTAACGAAGACCTGTAGTTGAGTTTTCATTCATTCTACTAATTTTCACTAAATAAATCACTCCTGTTAATTATAAATAGGCTAAATTATTTTTATCGAATTAAATACAAAGTATTGAAATCTTTTGAAATGGTAAGATTTACGATATTTAAATGAACTAGTGTTTCTCCACGTCTCATAATCACTTTCCACTTTGTACGTAATTTTGAAAAAATACTTTAAAATGCACAATTTAATCGTGTATTAATTTACAGTGAGTCCACCATCCTTTTAATGTCACAGAATCTATAAAAAAACCCATTTAACTATTTTTAGAACCACATTTCGCTGCAAGAGATAGCTTTCAAGCTTTTCGCTAGAAAACAAAGCAGAAAGAGCCAACTGCTCCTGTTCGCGATTCGTCAGTGAGCGAGTCTTTTCCTACACTTGGCCAATGCCTCCACTCGCATTTATCTTGACTCATTACTCGCGCTCCTCGCACATGTAACGCGATGTCGCAAAGTTTAATTCAATTCGGCCGTCGTCAAAGTGCGCGCGGACGTTAATTCTTCGAGTCTCTATACGCCGCGGCACGTAATAGCGCAAAGAAAACGAACGGGCTTAATTTGAATTTATGCACCGGGCCTGGGAGTAAACAGCGCGAGCCCGAGTCCCCAATTCAGTGCGCGGCTAATTAATAAACGTCGCCTTATAATTTTCCTACTTTCACGACAATACATTGTCGCGCGTTGCCGCTCTTGCGTGACGACGAATCTCCAAGGTGAAATAAAAGACCCGCTTGATCGATGGCTAGCGTACAAAAATTTTTCGATTTTTGCCGCTAAAAGACGGAGACCGCGTGTTGGGATAGAGCTGAACCGAAGTGAACTTATAATTAAATTAATGCTCTTTAATAATCTTTTATTCAAAATAATTATGAACGTTAGTGTGTCCACTTTATCTGTCGTTGACAGATTTAGTTAATGATTTTTTTCAGAGATAATTCTTACGATCGTCTTAAGTAAATATCAGCCAAATATCGCGTGTTAACATCACGAAAAAACTATTAACGTGCTTATCCCCTGTAAATAATTAAATTATGTAATTGGAACAATGCTTGTTAAAAGTGGATGAATTAATTTTAACGAGAACTTTAGTCGCTTGATACTTAAGCTTAGTCGTCATCTGACAATCACTCCATAATTAATCGATATAAACGATTTTTTATAAATTACAATAGTTCCAGGACATTTAACCGCGCTGGAACAGCATTTGACGCGGAGATAAACGACTAAAAAATATAAAGCAAAAGCAAACAGCGTACGATTCTTGATGTAATGAAATTTATTATGCACTAGCGAGTTCCTGCGAACAAAATCAAATGTCAACGTAACAGGATATAAAGGCTAGTGAGAGAAGCGAGAACGATCGCGGATAATGGAATAGCTCCTAAATCGAAAGCAAGAAGAGAGACAAAGAGGTGAGCTGAACAAAATCAAGGTAGAGACGTATTTGCAGGTCGGCGGCCGAACTATCGCGTCGTCGAGCGATCGACATTCCTGGACAGTCGACGTGCGCCAGACGGACAATTAATTCCTCGCACGGGCGAAAAGGCATCAACGTGTGCCCGAAATTGATAGCCAGCACCTGACGCGCGCGTGCGCTCGTCGAGCAGCAAGAGCGAGAGCAAGAGTGAGAGGAGAACTTCCAAGCTTCGTAACTACCCATTACCAAGTTTATTATGGTTTCCTCATGTTACCGCCGCCATCGTCGAAACCGCCGCCGCCGACGCCGCCGCCGCCGCCACCCGAAAGATATATGTGCACACATTTACATGCGTACACGAGTGGACATGCGCGCCCGTAGAAAAAGGAGGTAACGATGTGGCCGCTTCTGTGTCCACGTATATATAGACGTCGAGGGAGATGTATAGCAGGATGCATAACTTTAAATCTAAAACAATAATCAGTTCCTTTGGTTAATGGAACACGGGTCTGTGGCGCGAGAGAAACTTCCACGGCGCTTGATTTCGTTTTCAGTGGCAGTTTGCAGCGATTGGGCACCGGTGATGAATATTTCAACCTTCTTATCGAATGGCGACTCATCGAAGCGGAGTTGAGTTTCGTTTAAATCGAAGAAACTGACCGTTTGAGCAGATCTTTGTTATTCCTAAAATTCTTAAATTTCAAATCTGAACGATGAATATCTTTTGTTTATTTATCATATCGTCATCGTATGCTTCTTGGATAATGTTTAAATAAATTTATTTTTGTGAATTTTTTCCTCACACATGTACTAGTTATTAGTGAAGTTATTCGCATCGTCCTGAATCTTTAAATTTTGAAGATTTTGAATCTATCACTGTACGATGGACAAAGAAAAAGCTGCAGTTGTTGCGACTGGTTTAATACCATCTAGTAATGAAGAGTAAATCGAGTAGTGATTTCAATAATACTATTCAACATTTTTAATCAAAATATTTAACACTCGTACTAGTGAATTGGTTATTAGGAAAAAAACTTATACAACGTGACGAAATTGAAATAAGAATCAGCAATTGCTTTATCATATGACCTGATAAATAATATGGAAATTAATAAGAGAAACACTGGGCAACAATTTGCCCCTGCAACAAATCATCAATAAGGAGTGATTACTTCCACGGCCATCAGAGTGAGAGCTGAACCTCCATAAAAAATAAAACAACGAATATTTTCATTTTTAGATTTCGCGGAGGGAAAGTATAAAGAAAAATATTGACTTCTGCTTGAAGTTGAATTCAAAATACTCGAGGTGCTTGTGTGCAAAACCTATTATACATGCATGCATTTATAGATGGGCGCTGCTCGCATCGGTGCCACATACAAATCAGTTGACGCCTGCTGAAGTGCATAACAGCGCTAGAAGTAAAAATAAAACACGTGGTGAACAATAAAACGGCGGCGACTTGCAGTGGTCCGCGAATGGGCGGATAATATTACTCGACAAGCATAAGGATCCATGGTATTCAAGACGAGTACCACTCGTACTCGGATATGATTATTAAACAAAGGCTGCGATACCTTTTTTGACATTTCTGACTACTGTTTGTTTTCCACGCGACTTTTTTCAACCTTCTGCGCGAAACGAATGTTATTGAAAAACCGATACTCGCGGAGAATTTTCATCCCTCTAGATTTGTCAGATGTTAGTCACGCGGGCTTCCCACTAACGCTGCCCGAATAGCGTGATTAAGGCTAAGTTTAAAAAATTAATTATAGCGTTTAATTAATGTAAGAGCAATAGAAATCCTGTTATGTGAGCACCGAACACGTCTTATTCATTTCTAACTGTTAATGCTTCTTTAATTCATGGATGTTTCCGCAGACATAATTTTGAGATTCTACAACAGTAGTATTTATATGTTACTGTCAAATTCGTTCCCCCTTGTACGCGTTCCTACCGCACAATAAAAACTGTCGCGAGTACTGCATTGATTCATTCATTTTCGATTCGATTATAAACGTCATCCCATTTATTTTTAAGTAATCTACAACTGCTTTTACGATATAGCAACTAAATATAAACGTAAATTTATAACTATTTATTTTGGATGCTTAAATATATTCTATTGAGAACTGTTTCACGTGGTTGCCTTTAATCTTATCCACAACGGAGAAAATATGTTCAATCATTTAGTTTACTTCGCGTGTTTATGACAAAACTTTCGGTAAATAGTAGTACGATATTTATTTAAGTTCACTTTCCTTGATAAGCTCTTATGATTTACTAAAAACGTCTGTTAACAAAACCTCAAAATTTTCTATCAGATACATAGAATTACAATGCAGTTTAAACACTTTAAAAATGCAAATCAATACGAAGCATAGCAATATGTATTGTATGTGGAGCCGGAAATTTTGCTGGAAAATTTCGAGATACGAATTTTCAAACTCGAAATTGCAAAGAAACAGAACAATAAAACAAGCTATTAGCTATTATTCATTTAGACTAGTTGACGTAGACAAATTATTATTCATTTTGTTCGTAGTACATTTTTATTCAGTTTTACATTGTAGGCTGTGCGAGTAATAAGAATATCGTGTAATAGCGAGTTATTTCTTCATTAAATAAAGCATCATTATGATTTAATTAAGTTACCGATGCTGTGCAAACATTTATTTATTAAACAAATAGAAAATAAATGTGATGCGAGTATAAAAATCTATATCCGAGTAATATATGGCTGCTAGTATAACGAAGCGCGTCGTAATATCCTAATACAATCACTGCTTTCTTTATGAGTAACAGTGAGTGCTTAAGGATCAACGCGGTCTGAAGCCAAGTCAGTCGCAGATCTAGCAAAGAGATCGAGAAGCTCACCAAGGGCCCAGAGATCCTCTCGTCGAGCTGCGTTGGCGATAACAGTCCCGCACACCGTGCGTGTATTCCAAGGACTCGACAGCAGGTTTTCTCCTACTGGTTTGCACGCACGTTCGTTAAAACAAAGTGACAAAGGGGCAGCGAATTTTCTCGGAGCCACTCGGGAGCGGATCGTCGCTAATTGGTCGCTCGCAGTGCGCGTGTGCGTGTGGTCCGCGAGGAGGTGTATTTTCTTATCGGGTATTCTCCTGCGTTCGTGGTACTGGATCGACGTTGAACGATCGCGAGTCGAGTCTTTCTTATCTGGCGAGCGAGTGTATTTTCGTAGTCTCGATCTTGAGTGCGCGATGCAGCGGCCAGGAGCCACTAGACCAAATGCGACTGTGGGACGTAGCGTATAAATGTCGCTCGTGCAGATCTTATTTAATTACCACAGTAATCGTCACTCGATTAATCTAGGCTTTTTATTTATATACACCGTTCCTCGCGACTTACTTTTATTTACGTTGGTGCAAATTGTGTTGGCATGTGCAACGAACCATCGAAACCATTTGCTATATTTGTAACGAGGAAAGAAGCTCAGCTACCCGAAATCGAGCAGAATTTCGACGCGCGACGGTACGCGTGGACTACAGATCTCGATAAAAAAGATCAAAGTGTTTATTACGGAGATGGATACTCTGCAAAATGTAACGCGAATATCTTTTTATTGATTTATCAAGTAGTAATACCTGGATTTTTCAAACATTTGGTATAATTAAAAATGCTATGTGCGGTCAGTGTCATTAGGAATGCATCTGCTTTCAATATTCAAAACTTATATTCTGCTGGTATTACGCGTGTATCGCAGTGAAAAACCTTTAGTCAGCCGCCCGATGTTTTTGCTCTGCAACTTTTCTTACATCAATGAAAATCAGGCTGTTTCAATGCCGTAAAATGACGGTCGTTTTATATTTAGCGCTCGGCACTTGGTGAAGTAAAATCTCGGTAAATGTAAAGGCTTAGGCCAAACATTGGAGAAGAGCAAGAATGAACTCAGAGAATGTGCGGCATGAATGATGGGTCGAACACAAGCGCCGCGAATGCGTGATGCGACCGAAGAGTCGCATAAAATGCAACTTATTAGGGTGGAAACTTCATTCGCAACATTCATGCGGATGTAAAGAGTCTGTTTTACTATGAGCTTTACCACAAGTTCTACTTGTTTAAATCTGGTTTTTAGTGCCAAAAAGCAATCTGGGCGCCAATGGCACGTCACCCCCGGTAGATAGTTGCGTAATATTCGCTTCCACCAGGATCAATCGTTTGTGCACAACATTGATATGCAGAATCTCCGTTCTTTTGGAGGGGGCGGGGGGGGGGCGCGAGGCTGGTAACTCGAGATCACCGAGATTGAACCAGACGGTAAAAAATGCGATAAAAGCGGAGTTCGCGGGGTTATGAAAAAATTGATAAGAAA
This sequence comes from Platyscapa corneri, assembly GCA_018907185.1. Classification (NCBI taxonomy): domain Eukaryota; kingdom Metazoa; phylum Arthropoda; class Insecta; order Hymenoptera; family Agaonidae; genus Platyscapa; species Platyscapa corneri. The sequence goes on from JACCHW010000004.1 coordinate 3,651,437, forward strand.
ACGCGCAAATAATTTCTCCAATTAATATTGCGCCTGGATTGAAAAATGGAGTATTAGTGTGGAAAGGAGTAGTTTTTTCAAGAGCGAAGAAGACAGACGCGAGAAATGGAGAAGGCTGGTTAATGTACACATCGTGAATGGAAAGAATCCGATGGGGCAGAAAGCATTGGAGCTGTTTGTATAGTGATTATATTTAAAATATAGGATAATTTTATTGAAAAATAAGCAGCCATTAAATGTTTTCGCTGAAATATTTCGCAATGTTCGGAAATACCAAAATCTACATTTTATTTAGCTATCAATTAAAGTGTCACGTCGTCTCGTTGGCTTTTTCTTGCTCGAATCGCCTTTTCGTCGCGGGATAAAATTTAATTAAAAGACGCAGCCCAAGCCTCATCTTCGACTGACTTGTCGTTCACCCGCTGTGCGCGACGCGTTTCAGTGCGAAAATTCTCGCGACAACTTTGTCGCAGGCGTCTCTTGTGCCAACTCGAGTGGCATTAGTGGGAACATTTTAGTATTCGGACATCGGCAGGTGTGCGCCTTCGATTTTTACGACTGTAACAACTATATATGTATATTTAACGCTTTGACCCCTTTCTCTTTTCTTCGTGTCGCCAATGGAATGCCAATAATATTCTCGATCGATGACCAGTCTCTCACCTGTGCCTATTAACAAGCGCGCGAACATCATGCGTCAGCTCTTCGAATACATTAATTCATTCACAAAACGAGAAAGCGACTATTCCGTGTTTTAAGAAACGACCGGATGCTCCATTCAGGTTTTACGAGTACGTACCGTTTAGAACGAGAGGATGAAATTAACGTTTTAAAGAAATGATGCTGCTCCTTAAGAGGTTAAACTTACTTTTTTTATTGTCCACGGTGATTAAAGCTTTCACGAAATTAAGCAACTGCGCGCAAGCTATCATTGCAAAATATCGCTGAATGTTACATTTTTATTATTATTGAAATAGTATGTAAATTGTTATAAAATAATATATAGTTATTGAGGCTAATCCTATTAGGATTTAAGAATTGCAAATACGCGTGTCCAGCGAATTTATTGTCATTCCTAACTCGTAGTCTTAGCAGTAGATAAGTCATTATAACACATTTCTGGTTTTAACTGTACAGAAATTACATTAGTTTAAGACATTAATTGAACGGTAAATATTTATTAAATTGATGATAATTTAGACCCATATGTTGTAAAGTATTGTTTAAGGTTTTTAAATAATCCAGGCAATGAAAATGAACGTGTTTGTGAGCTAAATATAAATTTTTTACGCTTAAAAATTAAGAATGTGCGTTTAAATTTATTAGACGCAATTTGGACACTTCCAAATATAATAACGAAACGAGTTGGACATTTATTAAACTACCATACAATTATCCAAACGCTACCATTTAACGGTAAAATTTTATTTTTAATAAAATGTTCGAGGTAATATATATTATCTATCGTTCGCAAGATTTGCGAAAATTCATTTTTATTGCTTCAAAAAAAGATAAATAAAAAATTTGAATTGTAAAATCATACGACTATATGTATAAAAATTATTTACCGGTTATTTTTTATATTTTCTTATTTTCGTCAATAATCGGCTTAACCATTAAAAGTGTGTTAATTTCTTCTTTATATTATAAAAACTGAAAAAATTTTATGGACTCACAACTAACGTATTGTGGCTTTGTTTATTGGTAGCCTTATAGTGCTTATTAATATGCAAAGATTCCTCGATGAGCTTGAAAATTGAAATAAAAATTGTTTGCAATATTTGGTAATGTTGTTGCAGGTGCGCCAATTTCCTTATATATTGAACAATTTTTTTGTAAATTAAAATTAGCTCAAAACTGAGATTGTCAATTATTTAATCAAAATATTCTGACGTGTTAAAACGAGAAATCATTAAGAATGGATAAATAAAAAAGGAAATGTCTTGTAGAGGCAGCACCAAGACGAGAAAATCATAGCATCGGTAATTAGTGGATAATTATTGCCTAATGTCATTAAAACAAAATCCATTGGGAATAAGTCTCCTTGAGGATGTACGAAACTTTTGACAAAAATAATCAAAGCGGAAGCCGCAAAGTTAAAATAAGAGCAAGAAAAGGGTGAAAGAGGTGCAACGGCCAGACCTTAGCTACTGCAGGCGGAAGCGACCACGTGGAAGTGTTGCTCGAGCGCCGAGCAGAAATATTCGATTCTACACGGGGACAGCGCTAGTTGTGCAACTTGGCCCACGCGTTACTTGGTTTCTTATCTCTGGGCGTGGATCGCGAGCGGGTCACTCAACTTGTTTACGAAACATTATGCGATTTCGTAGGAGCGATTCTCGGGGGTAAGTTGTAGCTCGCGAGAGATGAGGCGAAACCTGTTGGCAGGATGCTGATTCATCGCCGACGGCAACGACGTGCACACGCTAGTTGGAACTGCCGATAGCCGTTGTATCTTGAAATGAGGCACGATGTAAGAAAGTGTTGTTATTATTGAGACGTGAAGATTTAAGCAAATTTTCGGTGCGAGATGCAAGAATCGCCGACTACTCGGGTGAACGTTTCTTACTCTGTCGATCATTAAACAGAGATTTATTTTTATGCGGATAAGCACCTTTGCACTGTTTCTCTAATATTTCTCTTTGGTCGTCGCGCAATATGGCAAAATCCTTATAATTCGTTTATTTGGAAATATTTTACAACTCAACGAATAACGTTAATAGCTGTATTACGTTCGATGAAAACAGTTTTTACCAATGCGAAAATTGAAGCGAATCATTGATGCAATTGGCGAAAAATTTTCAGCCACTCAAGCGAATACAAGGAGCTCGAATTTAAAAACAACGTATGCTCCAAGGTGCACAAATACTGGATTATCACAATGAAGCTTCTTTGCGAAAGTGCGAGAATTTAAATAAGCGAGCAGGATCGAATGCAGAATCGAGGATACGATAAGTAAGCCCAGGATATTCCCTTGTAACGTTGCTGCAAGTACGCCTGAAAAATATCGCAGCGTGCAGGAGAGTCGGCGCAATGGCATAAATAAGCCGACCGTTAATTTATCCGGTCCAGCTAGATTCGTTTGGATTCGGTTTCAATTGCTTCTGGGCGCAACGCGCGCCGTCGTCTACAAGAATGAGTGCGCGGCCGCACCTTAGGAAGGCGACACAGCCACCGCCTGCGAGTTCGTACATGCTCCCGTACAATACGAGAGTCGCTCAACGTTTTTGCCGTTCTCCCCGACCCTACACGTTCGAATGTTTTGTTTTTCGCTTTTTTTCTGTCGCCCTTTTGTTGCGCGACGAGAATGACGGTGTACATTTTTTTATTTTTTCTTGTTTTCCCTCCGCACTTCTAATGCTTGCCTGGACGGCACTCGAGGATGTTGTCTTGGCTCGGATTATCATGTTTTAATAATACGTAAAACTTTCTTTTAAAAAAAGGCCTAACGCGCGCGATGCTTCGAGTTTAATAAACAACAGGATGATGACGCGTGGGTGTAAAAGTTTTGCTTTTCCCAAAATATTTACAGTAGTGCCGCGTTGATTCTCGCGAACAGCCAAATTTTGCCATCGCATAAGACGCGCGAATCAAGTAAAGAAATCACAAACAAATATTGATAAATAAATAAGATTGTGGGATAATATTTTAACCGTATTTTTCGTAAACGTGGGTTAAAAAAATATCGTCGCAAAACTTTTAATAATAATGGGGTATTGAGCGTTTCAACATTTAGTCAATGCCTTTATAGACTATTCTACATTCTCCAATGCACATTACGAGCATCACATTTAAAAATAATGATTAGGCTGAGCTATGATCAATCATTTATTTATGTTACCTCGTAATTCTTAATAACAACTTTGATACGTCTATATTTCAAAAATTGTTCGTAAATTAAGATTTATTACGAGTGTAGCAAAATTACGCGATGATGATTTCATACTTCTTGAGATATATTATTATTTTTACTATCAGTGCAGGAAATGACTATTAACGATATTTTCTTATACTAAAGCAATCGCTTACGCATAAAGACGTTATGTATTTCCAGGAATAGAAATTTTTCATTGAGTTATTTGCGAAAACTGGCGATTGAATGAACTTTATTTTATTAAGTATTCAGAAATTAAAACACAGAGTTAATAAGTAATAATTTGCTTTGATCGATATTTTTGAAACCTCTTTTCCTAAGCGTTCGACAGAACATATCTTCGACTATAACCGAATCGATCGAAGTCACTCAAAAAGTCCAATAAATTATCCTTCGAACATGCAAGCGCTTAAAAATAAATATCTAGCCGATCGGGGGGGGGGGGGATTGGAAAAAGCGCGCGTCCTCTTTAGCGTTCAAGGTAATAATACATTGTAGAGTGACCGCCTTTGTCTTGAAATTTAAAATCTTGAAATTCCAGGAGCATGTCGTACCACCTCGTCGTTGTCCCTAACAAGTTGCAGCAGCAGCTTCTGACTTTCATCTTCCTTTCGCTTAAGAAAGTCGCGCTACGCCCGCTATCGCTTGAACTAAGTCATTGGCTATTTATTGCGTGTCGGGGCTATACGTTAATGAAACCCAAGGCGGCCACGCAATCATTTTTATTTCGGCGACTGTCCTACGTGCAATCTAACTGAAAATTAACCAGTACGTCTCTCTCGCTTCGCCCCTCCTGCTTTTTCTCGGAGCGAAAGAACGAGTCGAGCGAGGCGAAGAAGAAAAGAAATAATAGATTACGCCAGTGAATCTTGATGAGGAGTTTACAATGGTGCTCTGTGAATAATTAATGTATTACATTCTAAATTATGCGCTTATACGGATAAGTTAATTTTTATCCGCCTAACTTAATCGCTGCTTTTTATGCAGTCCATTTCTACATTCAACGTTATGAATAATTTTTAACTCTAATTATTAATTTCTGTATTGTAGTGCTTCGAGCATCAGCGGTAGGACTGAAAAAATTCTAAAATGCCAGTAATGTGAGCGATGACTGTAACGCGACGATAATGCTGACGAAAGTTCCATATTTACTTACACAAAACTCATGGACAAAATACATTTGAACAATGCTTTCGACTAAAAAAGGACCGATGACATGTTCTAGTTCTTATTCACTCTTAAATAATTTAACGTCACGTCAAAACCCTCACAGACAAAGTGCTTGATTGAACGCTAACGCGCATAAATTTCTCGATTTTCGTACAAAGTTTATTGCCGCTAATAAATATTCGATTTATTTTCCACCTGAATGTTAATAAAAATAGTTGAGAACAGGCTCGCGAAATCCAGATGCCACACGATCAACCGTAAGTAGAAAACAAATTATACCAATGCCACTAATAAATTCTCCGTTGAATGCATACAATACGGTGTGATTTCGATTTCCGCAAGTGAAAAATGGCGCTTCGTAACATCTGGGAAAGCATTAAAAAACTTTCTATAGATAGCAATATTTTTTAGAAGGAAAATTAAGCGCAAAGAGAATTCAATAAAACTATTTGACACTCAAAAAAAGCATTAAAAAATTATTAATCACGAATTTGATTTGGTTGGATTGATATCAGTTCCTCGATACTAGCAGGAAATTTTCAGCGTTGAACAACATTCGCACACGCGCAGGACCGATTTTCAAAAAAAGCCACTCCGTCATCGAATAAAGTTGACGAGTCATTACGGCGATGAAGTTTCCTCGCCAGAGACGTGGGCGAGCCAAATGAGAAAAAGCAGATGGGAAAACCTGATTTGCAATTTTCCACGAGCGGATGCGAAGAAAAAGAGCGCGGCTTTATTATCGATTTTTCATCATTGGAAGTGATAAATTTCGCGCGTTAAGGCGCATTCCGAACGGTCGGGCGGGAAGGCAGCAATCGTAGTTGCGCGGAGGCCCCGGAGAAGCAAAGGGAAGAGCCGCGGTATCGCGTGTCAATCGCGCACCGGGAATAAAAACGAAGGGTCATCGTTTATCGATTGCCATCGCCTTTTCTATACAGAGCTGCCTTCTGCTCACCGTAGAAAGACAATCGTATGCATGTATATGCACGTACGCGCGGAGAGAAAAGGTATCTCGAGTCCTGGACTGTTATTATATACGAGCCGATCCGAGACCGGCCGCGATTTTCTTTGCTCGCTGCCGCGGAGCTCCGAGCCTACGTGCCTCTGCGCTCCTCTCTCTCCCACTCAGTGTTTGTGGACGTCCCTGAGTGGGTGTGCGTGTGCACGGTAACTCGGAGCGGCCGCAGCGGAGGTAGAGGAAGCGTCGGGAAAATACGGACACTGTAATCCGATGCCACGGTAAATCCAAAAATCAATAAAAGTTCAATTATGGGACAAAGTTGAGGGAGGATATTGATAGAGGATTTCAATGCTGATGCTTTAATTCTAATATGACGTCTCGCTCGTTTTTTTCATCTGTACTTTCGTCTATTCGAATTCGACGTTGCGTAATGCTTTACCGTTTGTACTCGTAGTTTCGTTTTTAAATATTAACGCAGCAACTGACCACGTCTTGTGTTGTATTGACGTGAACAGTTACATTTTTCACCGCATCAGCGCTGACTGCTACTTTTTTTCTCAGCAGAATAGTAGCCGATGTTATTTATGCACGAATATATTATGTTTATTTAGAAACTGTCCACGCAAGCAAATTCTTTTGACTTAAGAAAACTAAATCCTGAAAGTAAAGGTAATTTATTTACGGATTAAAAATCAAATACTCGCTAAATGTTCATCGAAATGTATGCGTTTATCGATAAATGCAGCTTTAAAAGTACACGAAGACTATCTATGCTTGTATTTTCCGGCAATTTGTATATTATTGTATTTCTTAATGTAAGTACTATATGTTTATCCAAAATTTTTCCCTTTCTTTTCCCTTAATCGTTCAATATGTAATTGTTCTCACTGGAAAAGCCAGCAAAAGATTATCTTTCGCTAATTCTTAAACAATGAGTTTTTTTTAAATTTTACTTTTATTCGGGTAATATAATTTATTTAAACATTTTGCTGTATAATGGCGGTTTTCATTAAGGAATTACTTGAATAAATTTGTATTCTTTAAAACCATCTTTGCAATATTTGAATGATTTGCTCTAGTTTTAAAATCGATAATTTTGACGAGCATTAAAAGGATAAAATGAATAACTTTAGCATCAATAAGAAACTACAACTATAACGTAATCGAAGAAAAATTTAACTGAATAGACTATTGCAAAATTTCTCAAATTATGAAAAAATGCCATTATTAAGCCTTGGACTCGGATGAATAACTTATCAGATTTGATAAATGGTACCTCTTGTGATCGCACGTAGCTGTAATAGTTACAGACATTTCCAGTTTAAGTCCGTTTAAGCCAGCGGAAATTATTTATCGTTGCCAAAAGCATTCAAGTGGCGCAAATTCGAACGTTTTATTAGTATTTAATCCGTGTTTGTTACAATGCGAATTTCGAAACAATTTTTATACAAAAAGAGCAATTAATATTAGTTTTTATAGTTAATGTCGCTTTAAATTAATTTAATTTCCTCCAGTAAGAATGTTGCCTAGTGATTACCAAGTATTTAACATTTCATTGCGTAAAAAATAAAGATTGAATAAACTACGCAAAATGTTGATCGGTAAAATTGTATACAGTACGCAACAAAACATAAATGCATCGCATTGCACTATTCAAGAATAAACAATTAACTCGTCTGCAAAAGGAATCCTGTTTTATGTATTTTATTATTTTATGATTAACTTACAACTATCCAAAGATGATATACGAAAAAGAATAACGAATATACATAATATTGTACGTTTCTTAAAAAAATGTTAAAATTGTTTATATTAAATATATTTTATAAAATTATGCGGAATTTTTAAAAATTGATTCGAGTATCGAACCACTTATCAATTTTTGATAAATCTGCTGATTTTATATAACTTTCATCAACTATTCCAATCGTAGAAAGTACATACTCTAAAATTTTTATCTCAATGAAATCAATAAAACCAGCTGTCAGGTATATTTAAAACAAAAGTAAGTTTCTCTAATCTCAATTTGCTTAAATTAACGATTCAATAAACAAGATCGGCCATTTAAATATTTTATAAATGCATCGAACACTAATTCAATTTACGATCGCTAATTTCAACTCTCGTGAATTTTACCTGTACGTAACGGGTCGTAATTGCACGAACAATCGAGGCAGTAGACCCGATAAAGTTTAGTAAAAATGTTCCACGGCGAACAAAATGAAGAGTAGAGAAACGCAACTTACCGTGCTGATGTTTTCCACCCCCGACGGTCTGCTGATCCCTACTGTGCCTCGAATGTTGATAAGTATGATAACGGTGGAGGTTCTGCGTCGACAGACTAGTTTGCTGCTGCTGCTGCTCCTGCTGCTGTTGCTGCTGCTGTTGCTGCTGCTGTTGCTGCTGTTGCTGTTGCTGCTGCTGCTGCTGCTGCTGCTTCTGCTGCTGCTGCTGCTGCTGCTGCTGCTGCTGCTGCTGCTGTCGCGAGTCCCTTGCCATTATCGCGGCGATGCTGAAGTCCGTTGCGCACTGCCTGCTCGAGTTGGAGCAGTTGTTGTTGAGGTTGTTGAGGAGGCTGCTGTTCGGCGAGGGACTCGAGCTGTCCGTCTGCTCGTCCCCAGGTGTCATCAAGGGCGTCTTGGTGGTGCCGGCGGCCACCGCTGCTGCGGACGCGGCAGCTTCGGCCGCCGCCTGCATCTTGCCGGCGAGGAGAACCCGAGACGACGACGAGTCCTCCTCGTCCTCCTCGCTCGGTGATCCAGCGCCGAACGCGGACAGGGTCAGGCCGTTACGCTTCCTACCGGCGAGGGCGCGCGACTCCAGCAACATCACACCTCGCCTGTGTCGGCTCGCCGGATTCCCGCTTCTGCTTTCTCTTGTTCCCGTAAGGCTCGTCGCTGCCTGTCCGTCTTATCGATGGGCGAGGACCCACTTTGTTCGCTGACTATTTTTACGTCATCGTTGCCGGCAAGCGGCCACGCGCGAGCTGGTCTTCCTCGCCTTATCGCTACAGCTGCACTAGCACTCACGGATCTATCATTCCGTGTGCGTGTGCGCGCGAGTGACTGTGCGAGAGAAAGATGGAAAGAGACTTGGAAGGAGGGAGGGACCGAGGGAGGGAGGGAGGGAGTACACGCGAGGAGTTGCTTTTTCGAATTGCGCTCGATAACGCGGCTCCCTTTCAGAGGACCATCCGGGAAATAAACTTGAGAGAATCGGCAGCTGGCCCGAACTCCGGAGCTCGGCCCTGCATTCGCTCCAGTCCGTCTCGCTCGTTCCTTTTCAGCTCCTTCGTTCCTCCCTCATGGACGAGGACTCGAGGCTAGCGACGCTGTAAGTAATGCTGACATCTAGACAGAGGTGGCTATCGTCAGAAAACCTCAAGGCCGCGCTCCGTGATACTCTTCTTCATCGCGCACATATATAAGGCCCACGACGTCCGTCTCGCGGTACACGAAAACTGTCTCCGTCGTGCACTCGCGCTGCTTGCGAAGGGACTCGCCGTCGACTACTAAAACTCACTTGTCGTCTGTCGTGTCTGACCGACTCGCGCAATATCCACTGGCGAAGTATTATCTCTGAGGAGAGTGCGCGAGCTCCAAAGAAAAGAGAGGAGAGAAGAAGAAGGCGGCGGCGGCGACGATTACCCCGACGATTTGAAAAATCGTGCGGGCGAGCGAGCGGGAGAGAGAAGGTGAGACCAACGGAGAAAGGTAGGGACCGAAGGGAAGAGGAGAGACAGAGCGCGAGAGGGTGGGAGAGACGGCGAGTGAGGAAGAGATCGGGAGAGAGAGAGAGAGAGAGAATCGCGGGGCGCCGTACACGCCGAGAAAAACGGCTAGATGCTGCTGCTGCTGCTGCTACTTGTATGTATAAACGACAGACCGGTTGCCTGACAGACTGACTGACCCTCGCCGCCGCTGCCTTCGCGCGGGATGGTTCTTGCTTCTGCCCTGCCTTTTCTTCCCCCACGCCGCGGGATCGCGACGCGCTCTCTCCCACTCGACATCTCTTTCTTCGGCTCGCACCGCCGTAGTCAGCGGCGAGTCCGGCGTGGCGCGCGATGTAAGAACAGAAAAAGCGAGCGGGAGCAGGCGATGAAAGAAGGAGGCCGTGCTTATGTTGGCTCCGCCCATTTGGCGACTATTGGCCGGGCCGTAGTTTCGGCGCGAGCCGAGCGCCGAGGCCACGCCCGTCGCAGCTACTGATACTACGGATAAAAGTACCTTGACGTGCAGGCTAGGAGCGCGCGAGTACGTACCATACGTCGCGGTCGCGCGAGCGAATCCGCGAGAAAAGGCAAGGGCTTTTTAGGTTCGTCGCCGCACGTACGTCCCCGTGTGTGCGCCTGTTTCTGTTTGCGCGCGTGTGCGCGTGTGCGTGAGAGAGGAGAGCAAACTGGGCAGGTGTCTACGTGTTACGCTCTCGTACGCGCCATCTACGGCGCGGCAGCTGCCATTTTTTCTCTTCTCGGGAGGGGAAGCAATTGCTGACAGGGACCACTTTCCCTTCGGTGGCCCGCAGCAGCACCCCAGCCGCACGCCAAGCATGAGTCCGAGTAGTAATTTATTGTTTTACCAGCGGGCTTTGCGGAGTGTGCTATTTGGTGGGGAAAGAAAAAAGAGAGCACCTCGCTCCATCTCTCTCTCTCTCTCTCTCTCCCGCTCCCGCTCCCGCTCCCGCCCCACCCATCTCCGTCTCTCTCTCTCTCTCTCTCTCTCTCTTGGGTGGCGATTGCACGGAGGGATAAGATGGCAGGGTAGGGAGTCGACGCGTCTTCGCTCTTTTTATTCCTTTTCATTTTGGCTTATGCACCGGCATCTCTTACTGCTCTTTTTTCCTACTTTTTCTTTTGTTCGTTTTTCTTGGTTGTACTACTGCTGCTGCTGCTGCTGCTGCTGCTGATGCTGATGCTGCTACTGCCGCGTAGTGGCCACGTTTTTCTCGTTCACGAAAAATGAGGAAAGCCCTAATACTACTACGTGAGAAGTAAGGAAGCGAGGACTGTACTTGTAATTACGTCGCCGTTGTACACGTTAACTATTTCTCTTCTCTTACAAGTGTTCTATGCATTTCTAGCTGCACAGTTATCTAGAAAACACTTTTTTTCACTACCGAGCCAAAAATTATTTTAAAACAATTAAACCTCCATAAGCAACGCAATGCATTTGAAACAATCTTTAAATTATTAGTATTTTGTAAAATACTTAATGTAATAACTACTGATCAATATTGAAAGCTAAACAATATCCTTAAAGTCTCACGGGATTTATGTGAAAGTAGCTATAAAAATCTTGCACCGAGTGTAAAACAGATCCGAATAATCAAACCTGTTCTTCTTTTCAACAGTTTATAAAAATATTCCACAAATAAGAATTCGAAAATTTTCCAGACTGAACTCCTTCCTATAAGGTTCGATTTATAAAGTAATCTTTACTTCAAAACGGTTACGCGTGAAGGTAAAAGCAATTATTTATAAGAAACTTTACATGATATAAAATACTTTAAATCGAATTTTTAAGATGTCATTCGAGTAACTATTAGTTTTTTCTGCATTTTGTAGCTACTTAGTACGAAAAATTAAAAATTAAAAAAAACTTTTTTAGTTTTTCGGGATATAACTTAATTTTCTCTTTCCATTTTTTAGAGCGTTATTTTAGTAAACGTGCGTGCTCTCCGTATAAACATTATACATACGTAGTACTCGATTTATAAAGCCAGCTGAAGATCTTTTTTTAGTCCCGGCTATGTGTGCGCCTAATAAATTATTGTTGTGTATGCATAAATTGATGGTTGAGTAAGTTGAATATAAAATTAGTCCAAATTTTCGAAAAGATCGACATCTTTTTCTAAATGGATATTTTTTAAACGGTTGCAAAAAACAAAAGACTTATTGGAATTTAAAGCTTTTATTTTAAACGCGGCTCACTAATTTTCCTATAAACGAAACTTTCAAGTTGCAAATTATAAAATTGCAGGTGCATTCGATTTCGTCATTAGCTTATTTTTTCAAAGAAAGCTCATTTTTTAAATATTTTTTATAAAATCAAGTATTAAGTTGATTGCGATATTAACTAATACCTGATGGTATTAATTCCGTTATAATCAAATATTTTTTGCAAATGCAGATTTATTAGAATAATAGGTTGTAAAATATAAACACATCGTTCTGCGAAAAAGGTTTTTATTCAAATTTCTAAACTTCTTAAACTCTTCGATATAATTACAAAACGCACTGGCCGTCAATGTATATCTTACGAGCGTTAAAAGTAATAAAATCACAAAAAAATGTATATGTATTCTTTTAAAGAATACCTGTATTTTAATAAATATGGAAAAATGACAATAGTTCGTTGAGTAAAATGAGCAATGCCCGGATTCATGAATTGCACTTTATTCACAAGCAAATATGAATATGAATTTTACTGAATTCCTGTTATTCTCATTTCTAAAAATTCTTTCACGAAAAGATATTTCCAAGCAACGCACAGATGATCTGCAATTTTTGAAGGAAATTGAAATATCATTTTCTTCGGCGTCGTTTAATGGAAATAAATAAATGAGAACATCCAATTCAATCACTCGTTATTATATTAAATGGCGTTAGTCACCTTAACGATCGTTCCACCTTCATTATCGGAATTGTTTTAGGTCAAATTAAATGAGCTATGCACTTTTATTCATCTTATTACTCGCTAATTATTTATGCACTCGGTTACGTGCTTCAACTGATATTCGTGCCACGTCTCGAAAATCAATTATTCCGCGGTGCATATTCGTTTGTTACCTCTCAACAACGCTAACGAGCCAACACCAGAAGAACAAAAAAAAAAGGATTATTTTCACGTAGATTGGATCACAAGCCCAATATAACGTATCTCTCTCTCTCTCTCTCTCTCTTCGAGTCTGATTTTTCACAATGGGTAAACCTTCCGGTATTTTTATATTACAGAAGATATTAAAAAGCGTTATACTTCAGAATTGTATAATATTTAGCTTCGAATGTCACTGACATAGATTGAAGTTGTGCAAAGAAAATAATAGAAATAGACGTTATCAATGTTTATACGTGGAAGAAAAAATTTAGAATTTCTTATGCATTTAAATTAACGATTGATATCAATTCTTTTTTTCTTTTTTTAAATCAGAATAATTTTCTTTTAAATGATTGTACGTATAACAAGTGAAGTAAAAAATCGTCTCTGAACTAAACATTCGGTGAATTTATTCAAAAATACTTAATGCATTGTAAGTATGATCCAACGTTCTGATGAATGATTTTATCCAAGCCGTAGCTACACTTTTCTTATGCAAGTAAAAAATTGATATAGTGAAACTGCTGAAGCTATAATTAAAAAATCTTATTTTTCACATTTCATTTTTATGACTATCAATTACTATTTTTGGTTTTACTTGAGTCTTGTTTTAATTAAGAAAAAGAAGCAATACTTGAATATTTTAATTAGCCAAACTTTAGCATTACAACATAATAACAGTTTGACGTGATTTTGAATTTAACGTGCATTTCATGGTAGTACTAATGGGTTATACCTAAATTGAAACGAGCTATCTTTAAAAATAATTTCGATAGTATTAATCAATATCTGCGTAAGGCGAATTTCAAATAATGTTTTGAAGAAATTATGCAACATAATCGGATTTAGATGTCTCTCGACTACTAACAATTCCGAACAATCAAAGTTATTGTAATTGCAATTAAAATTTATAAAATTCTAAATATTGCATTCTTAATTTTAATTGGAAGAAAAAAGTTCAAACGTTTAAATTGTACTTGAAATTTAAATTATAATTGTAACTTACATTATTGTATTCATACGAAAATGCACCGTATGAATGTAGTATTTTCAAAATTTTATTTTTCAAGTTTTTTCATTACGCCTTCGTAATTAAATGGCAATAAAAATTCAATTAAATTATATAATACTTTTCGTAAAATTTAAAAGATTGTAAATATTTTTAGAGTTATAAAATGATTAAAACAAATATTAATAATTATCTTATTTAAAAATGATAAATTTACCGAAAGAAACATTTTTTCAAAATTATTTTTATACACTTTTGATAAAACTAAGAAATATTATTAGTTAGTTCTATATTATTTCAAAATTAAAGATTTGTATAGTTTTTATAATTAATTACAACATACATACACGTGTAAGTATATATGTTCAGTTTTACAATAATATTTTACACGATCTCTTTTCTTTTAAATTGATAAATAAGAATTTTCACTACTTCTTATTAGGACTTTAGTTTAATGGATTTAATGCATAAATATTTGAATTTATTTGAAAAAAATTGGCATTTAAAACCCATTAATTTGTTATGTTATTGTTGAATTAATGTATTATAAATTTATTAATGTTACATATTATCCTCTAGTAATATCAGTACATTAGTACTTTACTTTTTTAAGTTTTTTCCAAGTTTTTTAATAATTTTTGTTAAATATATTTAATACGTTATAAACATTCTTTTCGTAAATTACTGTTTGGAAGATAATTACCGTGACTGATATTTACTTAAACTTTTTAATTACATAGGTTTAAATTTTTCAAATTTTAAATCCCATATTTTTAAACGGTATAATATAACGTTTAACCCTACATTTTCTGTATTTTCACATTTCCTGTATACATACTTAATAAATATAAAATAAGTAGTAAAAGCTAATAAAAATAAATTATAATAAATTCATAAAGATTCGTTTCATTTGGTAATTTAAGTTGATAATACTACTCTGAAAAACTAATATCTAGGATAAATTATTAGATATATTTAGAATAGTTGCTAAATGGGAAGTAAAATTTCAGTTTTCAAAAAAGCTTTATTCTCAATAAGAATAAAATTGTACATCAAATCTATCTAGCGAAGGGATCGATAATATCATAGTGTTCTCATTTTGCCTTAACTAAATAATGAATTAACACATTTGTTTAGTAAATGACGATCACTAAGTATTATCAGACAACGAAGATACTCAAAATCGATGCAATTCATTTTCATGAAGGATTTAGTCACTTTTTTAGCTTTAAACAGTTTCTTATTACAAAAGATAAAATATTACAAATTAAGATTTCATTTTTATGGTTCTACTTCTTTTCACAGTTATCAAAAAAAGATATAAAAAACATAATTTAAATAATTTACAGAAATTCATATTCTTATTTTTTACTTGTTCATATTATTATATGAATTATTTACTTATTCACATTATAATAATGTAAATTTGAAAGATCTAGATATTTAATTTTCAATCATACAAGCGATTATATATAAATGCTTCGAATACTATAAATGACTTGTAGACATTAAATAATTTTAAGAGTGATTATTTTTCTGTTAAATTGCAATTAGTATTTTAAAAATAATATAGTGAATTCATAATAAAATAATATTTCAAGCATGATTAATTAATTTAAGTTGATAATAAATTAGTTAAAGATATGTATTTTATATTAGTCTATTTTCCCTTAAATTATTTTATTGTATTTAATTCATTTTATTATTTAATTCAATTGATTAATTTTTGGATCAAAATGTATACATTATTTAATTGACGATATTAACTGAAATCTGCGTTTACTGTTCATTAGCTACGTTGTAATTTAATATTCACAGTATTTTCACATTCCATTTTTTATATTTTCTTTTTTCTTATATTAAATGAGAAAATATAATCATAAATTTTAATGTACTACACAATACATAAAAATATTGAGATTAAAGTTTATTTTTAATTGATGAATTTATCAAAAATCCGAATTTGTGTAAATATATAATCTTCATGATTTTAATTTAATATATATTTATAAATTAATAAGAATTTAATTTAATAATATTTATAAATTACTTTAAAATATCAGTCAAAAGTATTTGCGGATAATAATTAGTATGATGAACAAATAGAAACAAATACTTCTTTTTTATGAAAATAAGTAAAGACAATAATGTTTTAAATTTTTCTAATAATAATAATTTCCTACTTACATCTACTTAATTTTAATGTAATTCTAAAAATTTTATACAGGCAATAATTGCCATATTATATATTTGAAATTTCATTTCACAGTTTAAGCGAATACCCATAATGTTTATATTTTATGTAATATTGTTATAAAAAAGCTTATTCGAATAAAATTTCTTTGTAAATTATCATTGTTAAACTATTAGAAAAATTATGGAACTCCTACTATTTAACGGGTTGCACTAAAATTCATTGCACTTTATATTTTATAAAAATGAATAATTATCTTGTCGATAAAGAAATTTTCAACTTGTCAATGAATTATCTAGATAAATTGTATTCAAAATTAACACCTATTAATTAAAAAATACGTGATTGAGCGATTGACGTAAAGTCTAAAGTGCGGCATGTTTTTGTTGAAAGCATAAAACTATCTTGTATAAAAACCACAGTGTCATTTACTCCAGTTGTTTATTCAGGCAAGACAAAAATCAGTATCGCGTGTTTAAAGATACCTGCTTTAAGAGAAGTAACCAGTAATCCAAATATTTTTGAAATTGAAAACCTCCGAAGGGTTCGCGAGCCGAGTTTGCACGAATCGTCGTTGGTCATTCGACAAAGTACGCGCGCATGTTCTCTGCGAAGAGCAACGATAAAGCAAAATATTTTATTTTCGTTAATGGAAGAAGTCGAGTAAAAAATGCATGAATGAATTCGCCTCAAAATTACATCCTCTTCGTTTAAAATTCCTCGAATGAGTTGAAAAATTGTAGCAATCATCAAACAATCGATAGGATCGCAAAAAGAAAGTTATAATCGTGCACCGATCGAACGAGCGCAGCCTGATCTCCGGACGGGGTTTTACGCGCGCGCACACACGCGCACGTGTACATACTCTCGCGGGCTATTATCTTTTTGTATGTACAGGCGGCGTTAATATTATATAGAAGCTCGACGCAACGCGGCGCGGATGAAAGATCGGCCGAGGCGTTTAGGGGTATACACAACGAGCCGATGCCGTTGCCTCTCTTTGAAGTGGTTTTCGGGCTCCGCGCGCTGGCAACCGAACGCTAACGGGTTTATATATACCTGATCCCCCGATGTGTACTTCTGTAATGGCCGAAGCGCGCAAGAAAAATAGCGAAGGAGAGAAAGAGGGAAAATGGAATATAACGATAGTAATATGCGCGAGCTACTCGCGTACGACTGACTCGAAGGGAAAACGACCGGAAGTGGCCGGGCGGCTTCCCTTTGACAAGAGAAGTGCGAGCGGGAGCTTTTATGGAGGTGCGCTCAGCTGCCCTCGTGTGAGAGATAACGCGCCGATGAGCGGCCCCGAGTCATTAGAGACGTCCGAAGCACCGCTGGTGCGCGCGCGCGCCGCTCCGGCCTCCTGCGAAACATGCTGAAACCTCTTTTAGCAAATTGATGCTTCTTCTTTCGGATTCCTCGCGCGAGCGATCCGAGGCCTGCTCGGGGAGGACCAGCGCTTCCTCACCTTTGACCTTCATCCGCGGCCAACCGACAATTATTTCGCGGCAACGGCGCGGATCTCGAATGAGAAACGCCTGCTCTTTGTCAAACCTCGCTGTCCCTCTAAATAATTGTCTATTTCTACGCGCAGCTTCATTACTCAACGACGTTATATTCTTTTAATAATCCACGGCTCTAACTACCCAGGCTCGCGTGTTTATTACGAGCTCGTGCACACATTACCGATGGTAATGCATCGTTTTTTTCACCAACGTATATCCTACGCTTTCCTCCGTTACGTTTGAACCTCGCGTTAAAATATTGTCATGTTTTAAAATATAAATTTATTCATCTTGAAATATCGTTTAATCTATGTGTGAACTCTTTAACTGAAATCGGTCGCTCGTTATTCTATTACTGAAAATTTAATCTACATTCGGGGCTTGAATATTCTTATACAATAATGAAACTCTAAACAGGGTGTACTTTCGTAAAATTTTACTTCTTTTTATTTTATACGTGAAAGGACTCGGGCGATTTAACTAATATGATCTGTCAACGATCGTTTATTATATATCTCAAGCGAAAACAATACAGTACGCGCATTAATTAAATATAATTTTTAAACAGGTGGCAATAAATGTATTATTACTCGTAATGCATACACGGATGGAAAATATTGTCAATGTGTAATTTTACTTCTATGAGTACATAAATATTCGAATGCACTAAAGTTATAAATTTATATCGCATTTTTATGCGACCTTTTATTAAATTATTAAAACCATTGTCATTGTCATCTATATTCATTCGTGTGACTGATCTCCTGCGGAACTCCGTTTTAATTTCCAGCCAAATCAGTATGAATATCAGTTTACAAACTCATGCGGTTTCAAAGATTTAAAATTTATCAATATTTAATTTATGGTCCTTAAGGACATTTCTCCTCGTTGCGTTGAACACAACTACATTTCTAGCCCTTAAATATTGCCTCGTCACGAACGCTTTTGAATTCGAACGATCATTTTAATGCAGGTGGAGATTATTCTACCGCGTTGGGTCAACTTGACAAACTCGATAAAAAATCTGCTTTATCTCGTTCCAAGTAGAGGAAACCCTCGTTACGTATTCCTGCTCTCCGAATAAGCCTTTGATCGAAGAAGATTATCCCCGAAGACGTGAATGGTACCAAACCCATGAGAAAACAAGTGATCCCGCGAAGAGCGAATCGCTGCATCACCTAACCGAGAACGAGACCAACCGCGACGACTCCCCCTCGGATTCCTCGGGTCTCGCACAAAAGGATATTAACGCTCGTCCAGCGGAAACTCGATGACACTGTTGGCCTGGAACAATCGTATCGGCTCGCGTCAATCACATTCGCACAGACGGCCGCCTATCCCTTCTTCCTCTCCCTCTCGGAGGCAGAGGATCGCTTGATCAGTCGCCGGCATCTCTGGATATTAGTCGAGAAGTCGCTCACACGCCGAGTCCTGAGTCGAATTGCCGGGATCCCAGAGGAGTCGAGAGTCGGGCTGCCGGTGTGGCCGATCAGCCGTGGAATATACCGCGGGAGTGACGCGTCCACGTACGCGGCAACGTTGGCCCAAGCGTTAATCTGCTTATACGCTCTGACGCTGATCCGGACAAATCGCTGCGCGGTTACGCAGCACTTATACACCCATACAGGCATGACGGGGAGCCTTATCGGGCGTTAATACGTCTCTGTGTGCGGGAGCGAGGCGAGCCTGACGCGTCGCTTCCAGAATGTAATTCGGTTCGTCTCTCTCGTTTATCGACTCGTCCTTTCAGCTGTCCTGGGCGCGCGTGCGCGCGACACTCGACACGCAGATTTTCTCCATTTGTGTTCATCGGCGAAATCGGGAGCCTCGACGCGGGCGATTGTCGCTCGGTCCGCCGTCTCCCCATTAATGCAGGTGCCGCGCGAATTAATTTGACGAGGAAGCAACGAGGCTGCCTTGATTAACTCGATTTTCTTTATTACCTAGCGGACTCGCGGTTTCACTTTATGTCGATCCGCGCTCGCGTCTGCACGGGAATGTTTGAGAACTTTAATCGTTTAAACGTTACGAGTTTAATTCCTTTCTCGGTCCATGCGTATCGGGAGGAAAGTTTCGAACAATAGTTCTAGCTTGGCTCAAAAGACATATTTTCTATCGGACGAAAATTAAGAATTTGATCTCGATATTCAATGTTGTCGCGTATTTACGGCTCCTGTTCGCTCGCTATTTAATTAATCGAGCGTTCCTCGCTCGTTTTAAGTTAGACAAATCATCGAAGCGCGCGGTTATTTATTCATATCAAGTTTTAAAGAACGAATTCTTTCAACAAATCGAGTAATGTAAGCAATACTGCGCTTTAAACGAAGCTAGTATTCGGGCATTCGTATCGTCTATTAAATTTGGCAAATTACTACGTGCAGAATCAAGCTTATTACAGTATCTTCACTTCTGGCAATGTAAATTCGATCATTCTACTGTAATAAAATGAAATTAGTCTCTCCCTCTCTCTCTCTCTCTCTCTCTCTCTCTCTCTCTCTCTCTCTCTCTCTCTACCTTTGAATAAAATTAATTTCTAGCCATCTAGTAATCTTCTTTACAACTTCTTCGGATGAGAATCCATTTTAAACCATACAGTGAATTTTCTCACACGTTCGTTCGCGAATAATTTAGTAAATCAGAAAACGAAGATAATGCGAAACTATCGCATATTTTTAAGTTATAAATTTACGTGGAAACGTTGCAGAAAAATCACGTTTTTCTTTGCCGAGATTAGCTCTCATTTTTTATTCAACTTGTTCGAGGGTATTTCATTAGGATTATAAATAAACGCTTTACACGTGCGATATTTATCGCGGCAATAACGATCAATCACAAGTATTCAAAATAGATCTCCGAGAGTCGCTGTAAAAGCAGAACTACTTTTTTCGTCGCTCCCAACAGCAGTAATCGCTACCGGATACTTCCAAAGATTTTTATCGACTATGTAAAATTTGGATTTTCTCGAGAAGGGCTCTAGCTAATCGTAAAACTTAATCATCAACTCTTATTAGGCTAATTATGCATGCGAAGTTTTCGAGTTTCGAGGGCTGGAAGAGCAACTGCGCCGTGATGATGAAATCAACGGCGATGCCGAGAGGACGTCGACTAATCGTAAAGAATATACGATTGCGCCCGAATAGCCGAGGCCCCGATTCGCGGAGCACAACTTTCTTTTCTCGACGTATCGACGAGAACGTCGAGCGAGCGGTTCGCACAGGACGAAAGAAAAATGCTCAATTAAAGCCGAAGGTTGTCATTAAAGCTCCCAAGCTTTATGAAGAAAACAAAGAAGTCCTGCCACATAATCAATATTAATCTCGGCGTGTTTGAGCGCGCGATGAAGCATCGAATTTGGCGCAGCCTTTCGTCGCAGGGCGAGTGGCGAACGACTTCCGCGACGCATCCGGCGAAGCGCGTCTCGCTCGTGTATAAAATTTAAGGAATGCGCTGCGTTGACTGAGCGCGGCGAGCGCTCACACAGAGTAACGCTAATGTAAACGAATACGGCGAATTATTGTGGGAAAGCAAAGGAAGTAACGGCTTGGCAATAATCGCGCGTACTATCATTACGCGCGCATGCTCAGTCATGTCATTATAAAATTTAACTGTGCCGCGCGAGAGCTGCTCCGGGCATTTTTGTTTAACGTCGTCGGTTAGTTGTTGTATAAAGGCCGCGGGAAATGGGACATAAATTATTATGTGCGCTCGCCTATGGAGCGGCGCGCACACGTACGCTCGAGACGCCTTTGAGAAAACTCGCGAGGGCTTCAATTTCCATGCGCGATCGACAAACTGTTTGCAAAACTTACTTTTCTAATTATTTTCTTAGTTTCTTTTCTCTCCCAACGTGTGTTTTGCATATTTTAATAAAGTAGGCAGCTCGCGCTGAGCAAAAAATCGACGTCCGTGGGCTCGGGAAAATGGCTCGATCAATTATACCGGGACGAGGATAATTTCCCTTGCGCATGCATCCTGGTAATGTTTGTTTAGTCTTGTAACATGGCTTTAAATTAATTTTTGTTTATGCGCGGATAGTAGTTTTTTTCACAAGCTGCATTTATCTTTTATAGCTTTTATACTGCTTTTGGACAATGCGACATCCTGAATGGCTTTAACGAAACTCTGCAAAAAGTCCCAATTTACAAACGCTCGTTTCTAAATTGTGATTAATTTTTCCTGAAAACACCAAGGAATTTGTGCTATTTCTTCCGAGCAGATAAATTTTCAATTCTTAAAAGATTGATCACAGCGAACTTTCGGCGCAAACAATAATGAAAATATAAGCGAAACTCTTGCATTTTTTTAAATAATGCCAATGGTTTATTTTTAAGAATACCCGTAATATTAGATTTAGTTATTGAAATAATTATTTTAATACTCCTTTCATCTTCCCTGCTGCGAGTCGTCGCAATGATATATCCGAGCAATAGTAATAAAGCTGTTTTATTAAAAGGCGGTTTATTCAGAAGCTGGAATCTTGGACGCACGATAAAAGCTCATCAGTAAACAATCGTCAAGCTGGAGACCGAAATGTACGCGGATATGTCAAAAGACCAAGTATGTCGACTCTTCCACCACATCAAAGACAAGTTTGTTTATCTCTCTCTCTCTCTCTCTCTCTCTCTCTCTGTGTTTCCTTCTCTTTTTCTCTTGCTCGTACACGTAGGTGAATAGCTGCGATCATAAAGACCCTCGAAATTCACCCGTCGACTCAATTGCTTCTTGACGCTAAAACAAAACGCGCTCACGGAACCTTTAAAAGCTCCTTATTCATAAGCGCTATGTTTGACTTCAGCAGGACTTTTCAAAAGCTGTATATATACCCAAATGTATACCTATATTTATCAGTAAGAAGAAACTTGGTTTCATTAGCGTACCTATATTTAAAACTATATAAACTCATCAAATAATCGAAACGATTTTTTAAATAGAATCGTAATTAATAAAGCTGGATGATCGAGTAATGATCGTTTCGAGCTGAACTTTATGAGAAGTTTCTTTCAATTTTTCTTGCGATAATCAATTTAATTTGCGATTGCTTTTAAAATTTATTCGAATCTACCCACGTAGAATAAGTCCCATGTTAAAAATAAAATTGCTTGTGCCATTACATTTGCTAATAATATTATTATGTGCACCGAATCGACGATGAATAATTTCTTTCGTAAATAAAGTTAATATTACTATGAAGTTTCATTAATGATTATCAAAGCTCTCGTGCGCTATGAAATTCTTAAAGTATACAAGTAAAACGTATCTTTGTAATTTCATGCGTTCAATGTAACTTTAACTGCTTTAGGAATTGAGACATTGCATTTATTTTCGTACACATATTAAGCACATTTTATAATTATAAATAAAGTTTAACGTTAAATTTTAACACTTTCTGAACGAATTCGTTGCGTTATGATAAGCAACTTGTATATTCTTCAGTTGTAAGTTTTGTCACAATTCGTAGATTGATGAAACAGAGTTGCTTATTTATAAATGGAATGTAATAAAATATTAAAATTAAATTATTTCAATCAATGACGAAAGATGATCGGCCAAACAAAGATGTAAACTCTACTCGCGTTGCTCGAGCTTCGTTAAAAGATATTTCTCCAGGTTACACTTTCTCGGTTCACGATCAAACACAACTATTGTTTTTATTCGATTATTTGCTCGCAAACCAATAAAATCTTTTAACAGGCTTAAGCCCCGCGTGCAAGGCGTTTATTTACATTCGATTTTTTAAGTCGGCAAAGAGCACAGATCCGATTTATTTATAATTTACTATGTGTATGAGAGGCTACCAATAGCCGTGTCCGAAAATTGAAAATTCGCGAAAGAGACTGAATAGCAAGATGTGGAAATTCGAAACTTCAAACGAACGCCCCCAACTGCAAATCCATGCTAAAATAAAAACTTCAAAACACTTTACAATCCGAGTAGCATTAAAGATCTCGGACAATTCTTTTTCACGCTTCGAGCGCAGAAACTTTAGCAAGTTGCAGGCAAATAAAAACAAACGCGCGCATTGAACGGGCCGCAGCAACGAGTGCCACGGCATACGCAGCTTTAAGAGAAATTCAGTCAAAGAAATTGCGCAGACTTCTTAAATACGAGAGAGTATTTGGCCGGTTAGCGTAACTCGCTAATCACTTCGCATCTCGTTCGCTCGGCGTACAGATGTACACACGCCAGTCGTAGAGAGCCAAGTTTCCAGAAAATCAACTGGCTTAGCGAACCAAGAAGCAAAGGAACGCGGTGTTCCGTCAAAGGCTCTCGCTCTCATTCGCTCTGTTTTGACTTTTTGAGGGCAAAAGAGAGAAAAAATAGCTCGTCACGCGAGTCCGCCTAGCGCTTGTTTCGGGTTCCGCGTGTATGCGCGGGCGCGTTCATTGTCGACTCTTTTATAACAAATCCTCGACTCCCTTTTCCACTTTCTCTCTCTTTCGCATACGCCTCCTCCGTTCTCAAATGTTGCAGAAAATAAGACGCACACTTACGTGTAACATTTCTCAGGGGCCGGGAGAGACAGAGACGGAGAGATTTGCCGCGGCGATACAATACGGCCTCTGCGCCTCGTCTGTGTGCTTTAAAACGACGCCGAACACGGAGTCCGTCAATCATGTGCTTTTCGGAACCCGTTCCATTTTCAATGCACATGTGTGTTTTTGGCTCGCGTGTGTGAAAGAGAAGTGTAGCTGGGGACCCGAAAGACAAAGGTGGAAAGGTGATGCGATGTGGTTGGAGAAAAAGAGACGCGTCATTGTGCGGAGACGCGCCTCCGAGTTCGAGGAGAAAAATTTTCTTTAAACCAGAATATAGCAACTAAAATGGATGATTGTTGGTATAATTATGTAAGTCGAGCACGTAAGTTGCTCATTTTATAAAGAATATCTTTTGTTAGTTAAATAGAATTGAATAATACTTTGAACCCAAATTATAGCCCCCTGTGCGTAATTTATGAAGCAAAAGCTAATGGCAGGCTTTGGCTAATTGCATAACTAAATTGATGATAATATTTATTTCTTTGGTAAATATATTAGAAGATTTTTTTTATCGAAAGTTATTCATTCTGGCAAACGATACTCGCTTCGCTTCCTTCCCCCGAAAAGATAAAGAAGCGTCGGCTAATAGAAACGAATTCTTAACTAAATGTTAGTTAAACTCGACGTCGAGTCCTTTCGTTTCAATTTAGCTGGACATCGTTAACAATGTTTTTATTATATCGTCGACAAAACGCTGGACTTAGAGGCTGCGACAGCAGATACTTACTCGTCTCTTTCCAGTATAAATATAAATAGACGACCGAGGATTCTTTAAGAGCAAATAAAATAATTAACTTCTAAATTATACAATCATAAAAGAACCCTAATAATAAAGATCGCGGTCTCGGCAAAAACTGTTATTACAAAGCCATCCGAAGTTTTTTATCCTAAAATACACACGTGTATATATAGTTCGGCAGAACTGCTCTAAATATTGGTTTCAACCACAAGAAAGAAACACAGGAAGATCGTATTTCTCCCCTTGTACTTATAATCCTTCTGATTTCTTTCGATTTTTCTGGCATTTTGTCGGTTTTTGTCGGAAGTCTGGCGACGCTACTTGAAGATTATAAAGTCATGCTTCGCCCGAGACATATCCACATGAATATGCACTTTTTGCCAATTACACGTTTCAGAGTAGTTAATGAATGGTTTCTGGATCCCTATGTGCTGCAAAGGGTCGAACAATAAAAGTGTCATTTGCATTTCAAGAAACCCTTTAGAGCCTTGTCATTATACGGCTCGGAAGGGTGTATTTTTTCTTTACTTACGACCCGAGTAGTTTATTAACTTCAAATTTTCAGCCGTAATTAAATATTTGCTTATGAAAAAAGAAATAAACATTACAAATGGATTCTCGCCCAAGTCCCATCCGCAGATCGTCGGTTTTAAAATATTTGTAATCTGTTAAAGAGACGGCTAAATTAATTAATCGTCCCTTTGTATTGTGTGCAGACATCCAAAACGAAAGAAAATTTATGTCGCGCGGTTTTTCAGCTGCCCGTTGCCTCGCACAAACCGTAGCCGGCGTACTAATTAATCTTATCATCCTACGTCAGAGAGTGCGGCTTGCAAATGGATCCTGGCACAAGCGCGTTATCACGGCACCTGTCGTCTGCTCGAAGCGGTCGACTTGAAAAATGTCGTGGTTGCGTTGCGGCGTTTAAGACAGCCACGGGGATTTATTTGCGGTCGCATCCCTCGTCTTCAGCTGTGCGCAACGACTGGATCGGTGGCGCGCGCGCACGCATACCGGGATTATCGACTCGCAGGAATATTTAGCGAGTCGCCGCGACTCCGGCATTTACGACGTCGCATGAACGCTATTACGAAAAAATAACTTACTCAAATTGACCAAAGGGGTACCCGCGAGCAAAAGAAATAATAAAAGCCGCGAGGGACAGTATATTTCCGATGAAATCGAACACGCACGCGTCAATTATATTGCGCCGTCCGCTGCAAAATCGAAGTCTCCCTTTCCGCCCTTGCCCCCGTTGGCTCGCTCTTTTCTTCGATCACTACGAGCGCGCCGAGGCCAGAAACGATCGACTTACGAATCGGCCTCTGTCAAAACGCCGATGATGGATCGGCCATTAGCCGCGCGGTTTAGCGCCTTAGGCCGCGGCGTGTGTTTGGCTGTTATAAAATCGCAGTAAATCTGGGCATCGCTGCTCTCTCTCTCTCTCTCTCTCTCTCTCTCCCTCTCTCTCTCTCTTCTCTCACTTTTTTGCTCCCTGCTCTCGAAGGAATAGTGAAATAAAACTTTATTAAAATACCGTAACTTGAAATAGTGTTCGAGTCAGTCTAAAAGTATTCTACATTTAATTCGTACAAAAAGGATAAAGTTTGGCTTAGGTGGCAAAAATTTCTCTTGATAACCGATGATTGGGTTGCACTTTCTATTATCTAAATAACAATGGCCTTGTAAACGTTCGCTTGTGTTTGATCTTTTTAAAATTTCATTTTGAATGTTCACGTTTGACGCGCATGATGTAACATGCTTTATATAAAAAAAGCCTTATAGCTAATTTTTGATTGAAATTAATTCGAGTGCCCCGCAATTTCTTTGATGTTTATAACTCAAATGAATAATATCTTGTTTTAAAAAATCATTAGAGAAATATTTGTACGTTGCAATTGAAAACTGCGAGTTTCCTTGAAAATAATACTGTTCGAAATCTTTGCTCTCCAACGTTAATATTTTTATATTCGATTTTTATTGCATCGATAAAACTGCTTCTCTATCAAAATTGCATTTTTGTTACAATTCCTTATTTAAGTACAAATTGAAGTACAAGCTAGAGGTGCGAAAAAGGGATGGATTAAGTTAATAATTATCCATTCTATTGAACAAACGACACGTTAACATTGCGCCACTCTAATATTATTCTATTAAAAAATAACACATTTTATTATACACTTTTGTTATAACGTTATTATTCTCAAATATCTGCAAATTTTTTAAGTTAAGGCTCCCTCGTACGGAATCAAGTCATCTTGTGCAGATCAAGTTGGAAAATTATCGGACTATTTGACTCTGGCAAAAATTTCAATTTACATCAAAGAGCTGTTACGAAAATTCTTACGATTTATCAAAGTGGTATTTCACTTTAAACGAGAATAATATCGTTGTAGCCGATTTATAGTAAGCAACAATAAACGCAGCTGCGTGGCCTAATACTTATATGTGATAATTAAGAGACTTGGAAAATGGAAATGATGTGTGTAATTTCACCCGGGGGTCATAACATCGAAACTGCCACGCAACAATGCAATAATGTGTGCGTGGTTTTTTACCTCACGATCTTTGACACGGACGACCATAATTCCATCAACGCGTGAAACTGAAATCCATCATTGAGTTATGATACCGATACGATTTTACATTGTATGTGTCCATTCGATGCTTAATTGGCCGACTTGCGAATGCGATGGATTAGGAATGACGATTGGGAATATTGTGGATCCGTTTGGATTGATGGAACTTATAACAGTGTCACAGTACATCGGTATGCATATACATAATTCAAAAGATAGTTTATACCTTTTACGTTGCTGCGTCTAAATTATAATATTTTTACGAGCTCTGATTTGTTATTATTAATGTTAAAAGTGCAATATTCCTAATTGAAATTATTATTATTATTTTTTTTATATTTTTTATTCTATTTTATAGTTTTATCAATCAAATTTTTGATTCTGCAATAATAATTAGGAGTTATGAAATATTATAGCCCTCACATGTTAAAAAGTTCCAAATTATTATTATTATTATATAAATTTAAACTTACAAGTATTTTAATATTTCTTTGATTCCTATCAAAGTGTTATTCAAAAATATTATATATAAGATGATTACAGAAATAATTAAAATGTATAATTATTTATAAATGTATATTTTTTTTATTTCAAAAATTATATGAATAATATATAAACAATACATAATTATCGTTTTAGAAACGATATATAGTGTGCAGAATTTTACAAAAATAATTAAATATTGTAATTAATATTTATAGTTATAATAAAAGCATTTTTATCAAAAGTAATATCTTCAATGATAATATATGCCTTTATTTAATTTTGTGTATTTATAAATATCTTCGTTTTTTAATATAATTCTTATTATATTCCTAATAAATTCATTACAATAAATGAAAATTTATCAAATTATTAAATACTAATTTTTTAATTATAAATTACTCATTTTTCATTCTTTATAATAATCTCTTTCTATTAATACAATAATTTCTATTACAAAAGAAAACTTTTATTTATACTACAAATAATTCGTGCTATTGTACGCTTTTCGTGTTTTTGAAATTTTATTCATTATAAACAAAAACTAATTTATTAAAAATATAAGAAAATAACTCAACGTATTTAATAATATTTAAAAAAAATAGTACATCTTCAATTATTGAGAAATACTTAATAAGAAATCAAATTTTACATTTTCCTAGAAATCTTACATTATTTATAATACCGGATATGATTTAACTTAATATTCGATACGATTTATTTTATTTATATATATTGCACTCATTTAATAATTTAAATATAGTAACTAAACCATGAGAGAAATCAAGCTCACTTATTTCAATTATCGTAAATATCTAATTTATATTTATCAATATTTATATGTGACAATTTTGATTAGTTAATTTATATCATGCATATATTTTGAATGTATTAGAAATTAATACTTGTATATATACTTTAATAATATGTATGAATTAATTACTAAATGATAATATAATAAATTAAACTTATAGGAAAAAACTAATTATAAAAATATCAAATTTGCTATGAAAAACGTCCAATAATTAGAAAAAATAATTTTTATAAATGTTTATAAATAAATTTTGATCATTTTTTACAATTATTTTATAACTAATAAATAATATTATTAATTTTTAAGGACACAGACGCATAAGTTTCATATTTTTTCATTTAAAGGATTTGGATACTGAAAAGTTGTATTATACATTCATTAAAATTTATATGTGGCTTTTAAATATTGACACAACCATAATAACTATTGATTTGTATGTAAATATATATTAATATAATATACTTACAATCTGTTCTTTTAAATTCTTAATCTTAAAATGTAAATTTTACGAGGATAACCTATAGATGTTATTAGATTTTCTACAAGTTCTGGATAAAAAATGATTTTCATTTATATTTAAAATACAATGAAAATTAAAACTATGTACATATATCATAATACGATAAAAATAGAATATACCGCTCAAAAAATTAATACGTGGCGAATTTCAAAAAATGTTATAGTCGAGTACTTAATGCTATTTGTTATAATTTTCGAGATAACGCGAAATACGAGGAAAAAAGGCGACTCGTTTATTTTCGAACAGACATAAATCATAATTAATTAGATTTTTCATATGTAACAAGTTCTTAAAATAAACATTTCCAAACAAGAACTCACGTAACATCGACTTCCGGTCACGAGCTCAATTTTCTCGCGTAAATCTGCTCGGTGACGGTATGCCGCTATTCTGGCCAAACGGCGAAATCACCCGAAAGCACTTAATCGCCCAGCCACAGAAGTGCTACCAATTTGGTAGGGGTGGCCAAACGACGTCCATTTGAGGGATTCCCAGGAGGCTGCGCGCACAAACGCGTAGCGCACGCGATCACAGTTGGCACTCGTCCGACCAGCTAATCCTGGAGTCAATCGAGGAGAGACACGGACGCCGGAGACAATGAGCAAGGAGACAGCTATACGTGCGTGTTTCCCAAGGAAGTAGATAGTGGAGTCGAGGTATACAGGCGGTGGTAGAAGGCGAGGGTTAACTCGAGCTCGAATAACTGCCGAATCTCTTGGTCCATATCTTCTTCTACCCCCGCCGTAATCCCACCAATTACTGTAGTCGCGCGCTTCGGAGGTGGAGAATGCCTCAACCGACTCTTTTAACCCCGGAGAAGATAACAGTCTCGCCCCTGTATACGAGTCCGCACGAATGCTACGGAGGTAAAAGTGCCCTAATCTTCTATTCAACTGGGTTCTTTTCCTTTACTCCCTGCTTTGCGAGTTGTATCGCGCGTCAGTTTCAGTTTCGAGGGGCCTGGGATTGGAATACTTACGCATTGAATTCCCATTAGACGTGGTTTAACTGAGAATTACGGCGCTGGCGATACTAAGGATCAGATTTTAAACACTTATTTAATGCCTAATTAGTTTTTCTTATTTCCTTTGACGATGACGCCGGATTATTTTTAACAAATCCTGGAATAGCAAATAGCCAGCATCTCGTTGAAAACGCATACATCGAGGAATGAGTAATAGACGATGTTTAGAGTGCGTGGAGAGTTAAAAATCTCGATATTAAATTCACGCAATTCATGATCCTGTTTGCAAAAAAAATTTGAAAAAGTAATAAAATAAATTAAATAAAACGCGTTATTTTCAAAAACATCAAGTAGAACGAGTCATGTTTAGTAAGACTGATATATACATCGAAATTTGGTGGATGTCGTTTAAACTTGTAACGCTTAACGTTATCGAGGAAACTTTCTGATATTAATAATAATGTAAAACGTTTTGCACTACAAGTTTATGACAGCTAATACGAAAGTAATCCAACAATTCTCCGCTGATATCCTGAGTGGAATAAGATTCGCCGTACAATGGATCTTAGTGTTTGATTTGTAATTGTTTCAATAATAATTTTACCTACTCTCTACGAAATGAAATTCATTTTTTCTAAAATATTTATTTACGATAAATAATAGCTTTTAAATTAACCATGAAGCTGTTGACTGGATTATAATTCAATAAGACATTGATAAAAATTTGAAATCTCACCTGTTGTCTTGGATCGAAATTATACGAATAAATAGATCTAATAATTACAGGACGTTGACATGTATTAAATTAGAAAAAAGGAAAAGGTAACTGAATATTTTTGAACTTACTATATTTTGAATTTGATCAAATCGAACGATAAACGTTTGTCGAATAAGTTTTTACAGCCTAGAAGTCGAATCTAGGAATGAAGTTGAAAAGTAATTTTACTTCCATCCCCTGTGCATCAGAAAATAACGACTGAATTCAGTTTATGAAAACTTGAGTTCTCCTCTCCGTCTCCCTCGCCATCCTTCTCGGCTAATTACGCTCAAAAGCAGTTGGACTTTGGCGATAATAACCGACGCATACGCAGGGCATCAGACACATCTAAAACGCACGTATAAACTCTCGCACGGATTACTGCCTCTCGTCGTAATAATCCGCCCCGAAGACGCAGAAAAAGGGCCAAGGAAGCAATGGGAGATCAGAAAGACGCTCTGCTTTTAGAGCCACGCTCGTAATGAGGACAATAATTGCGAACGGCGGAATATAATGCATGCGCGCATAAGACCGAGAAGGAAGGTTTTTGCAGGAACGCTGGCTTCGAAAAATCGAGCAGAGCCGGGGAATGCATACATATACATCGATAGGTATCGGTGGTCGCTACGCACCTTCATTCGCACGGGGAGGCTCGGACGCAGGTACGTGCGCGCAGGTAGCGAAGGACGAGCGAGCGCAGAAATATATGGCGAGTTAGAAGCGATCTCTCGCACGCCTGTATATCTGTACGTGCCTGCAAGAGGATGAATATGATGTAAATAAATGATGAGGTGCCCTTAAGGGAGTAGATATTAGGACCGGGGGTAAGAAGTGTTATGAAACATAATTAGCGAGAGAGCGCCGCCACTGACTCGGCGATGATTACAGGGCGGTGAGACTAAAGTCGTGGCGGCGGCGGCGGCGGCGGCGGCGGCGGCGCGTCCAAGAGCCTGGGGTGAAGAGAGTGAGGAGAGAAGGATAGATCCGCTACTCCTACGGCTTAACTCCTTATAGCTTCGCGCGTCTATATACCCACGCGCTTTCTCGCCCGTATTCCGCTCGCTCACTCGCGCGCGCGCGTAATACCTTCCTAGAGTAAAAAGCTGTGCGTGCGCCTCTAGCCGCGGACAAATGTGTGCAATGATGATCGGCCGGCCGGACGCTTGATTTTGCGCAGGCGCGATCGATCGTAAAAATTATTCATTTAACTGCCAGTCGGACGTCGACGGCGGTGACGGAAAGCTCGGCGGATTTTATAACAGCACTTAGGCGCATAGGGACCTAGAATTCAATAATTGCGCACAACCCGTTGACTTGGGAAGATTATCCATTTTGATACTGATCCAAAGACAGAGAGAGAGAGAGAGAGAGAGAGAGAGGGGTCAGCTCGAGTGCTCTTGTTGTTCCTATTATTAACGGTTAGCTTTAATACAAAGATCGTTGATAACAGAAACTTAGTCATTATAACGCGAAACGCGTTGTACAACTTCAATAATATCATACGGGCACTGCTTAATTTTAAGGGCTCAAAATTTTCGTTTCTTCTATAACTATGAATGTATGTTGTACAGATGTTATACTCCAAGTGTTTATGGAAAATTATGATTTATGGAAAATAAATGTAGCGGATAATTTGTAGTCTGTAATTTTGATGTCGAAATAAAATTCAAACTTTTTTAACGTTTATGCATTCTTTGTTCTACCAAGAATCATTAAATTCTGCAAAAACAGTGCTTTAAATTACTGGAGCATGTGCAACGTTTAGCGCTAACGTGAATTATTTTATATTGAAAAAAGCATGAAAATAACTCGATGTAAAACGCCGGATAGTCGAAAGATTCAATGATATAAATATTACTTGATCAAATCAATAATTCGTTATAAATATTAAAGTAAAATAGCTTAAGAATCCAAGAATCTTTATAATTCTATCAACATAATCTTAGTGAATACATTTTCTTCTCATTTACTTGTCGACATTCTTCGTTCTTTTATAATATTCAATTATTGTATAATCCATTTAACTTTATTAACTAAGCATTATTTCATACTCAGAACAAGAAGTAAGCAACAATATTTTGGCATTCAGTATCTGTTAAAAATTTGTATTTAAAATAGTTAAAACTAGAACATTTATTTTTATCGAATATAAAATACCTGTAAATTAATACCTTTTACTCGAGCTCCAGTTGCAATTAATATTAATTTTTTAAAACTTATTGAAATTATGTTTTTATTTCTTTAAAATGTTAGCTGTTTATAAGCTCGTAAAAAATCAATTTAGAGCACGGATGAAATAATTTTTGTGTTCGTTAATAACTATTATTTCATTATTTTATTACAAAAAGTGTAATTTCCATTCGCCGATTATTTTACGTTTCACAACTGCAAAAGCCAGTCAGAAAGTTTAAAAATAAAATTTAAGATTAAAGTAGCACCACTTAGACATCATCGAGAGCGTCGGCAGCCATCGATCCATGATAATCTTAGACGATTCTCTTTAAAAAAAAGGATCATTTAGAAAGCAGAGATACTTGAAGTGCGAAGATTTTCTCTTAATACAAGAATTAATACAAGAAATTGATGAAAAGTAAGCTGTCCGTAAATAGTAAAATTTATGGAGGCATTTGCGATAGGAGGCGGAAATCATTGGGGACAATATCGATAGCGACGAGTGATTTCCATGGCTTATTTAGCGATTATTCTGTATCTAAAAATAAGAAAAGTATCGTCGAGAAAGACAGACGCGGTTATGCTTGCCGGGCCCGCCTACCAC
The DNA here is from genome assembly GCA_018907185.1 of Platyscapa corneri. Lineage (NCBI taxonomy): Eukaryota > Metazoa > Arthropoda > Insecta > Hymenoptera > Agaonidae > Platyscapa > Platyscapa corneri. The sequence goes on from JACCHW010000004.1 coordinate 3,685,136, forward strand.
GAGCACCTGGCGCAAGCGTACCGAGCCTACGTACGTTCTCCACGTCGATGATTGCACGCCTCGTAATTGCCCTCCATCCGCGGCTCACTCTTAGATGCATCTTTTAAAGAGAGAGAAAGAGAGAGAGAGAGAGATATACAGACAGGCGCACGCCTTACAGCTTCGATGGGCGGATCTTCCCTGTCGATTTTTCTCTGGCATTAATGACGGAAGTTGATGAAAGGGCGAGACGACCTCGCGCGCACGTTTACGTGCGACCGGAGATCCATCCAGGTAACCTAGGCGAGTGTGCTGTCGTCGACGGTTCTTTTTCACTTTGGACAGACCCTTTCTTTTTTAATCTTTTAATCGACAGAGCTAGAAATTATAAGTCTTTCCGAGAGATTCGTGAGATTCCCGCGCCCCGATATTATAAAATGGATAAGAATCCCAACTGTCACGTGGAAACATTTTATCGAATGAATGATCCTACGACTGAGATGCGAAGTCGAGAATTTCCAAGGATCTCGTATATTTATTACGACTTGATCATGCAGAAAAGAAAAGAAGATGTCTCGATGTGCTGTCGTATCGACCCAACTTGATACTTAAAAGATGTATCAAGTTGAAATTTACGGTGGAATATAAATGGATAAATATCTGCATATAATGCAGTCTTATTAGAGTTCGTTCATTTCATCGCACATCTGCAATTGCTCTGATTAAGCTTCGGCAACTTGCTGCGGAATTAAATTTGATACAGGTTTTCCTTTAATGGACTTTAATAAGCCAACAAGGTAATTCAAAATGATAAGTGGTGATAGCTAAAACTTGATAAATTGAATCACATTAATAAATAGATTCATAATCATTTTTAAAAATTTTCATTCCAGAGAGAAAATTTAGTTTAAAGTTTATGTAAAAACGAAAAAACTCGAATTATGTAGATTCATTGCAGATTCGCGATAATCACTATTGAAAGTAAGGTTAAAATGTTGTATTTAAAGAAAAGAGCTCTTGTTAATGTAAAAATGTTGATAACTATACAGCTAGCACTTGGGAAGGTTGGCGTCGAAATGAGAAAAAAATGTCAGCCACACGCAGGAGACCACAGAAGAAAGAAAACAACAAAAATTGCTTGAAAACGCGCACAGTAACATAGCGCGCAATATATCAGTCGGTCGCGCAGCTGCTAGAGGAAAAAAGTGCAAGAGCCCGCAATTTTTCAGTGGATACAGTCATTTCGCTTGGGTGTGTTGCGAGCGTATTCGCCTCGTGGTGGCGATAGAAGCTATATGGCGAAGGCGAGCGAGAGCATTTTCTCTCTCACGTATGTACACACACTGGCACGGTTAGAAGAGGAAGAGGCGGAGAATTGGAAAGCTTCGCGCGGGTTATATGGCAGCGCGCGCGCAAGCGGCGAACGAAAGCTGCGGAAAGGGGCATCTTTCGCCGTATGTATTACATTTACACACGAGGAAGAGTGAGAGCGCGAGACTGGTATTTATATGTACGTGCGAGAGATGCTTTTCAAGGGGATAAGCCAGAGAGATACGGGGATGTAATAAAGGGATGGAAATGGCGAAGAGAGACAGAGAGAGAGAAAGAAAGAGAGTTATATTGATACTCAAAAGAAATAAAATAAAGCGAGGAGAATGTTATAGATTGTCGTATCTGAGAGAAAAGTATAAGTGTAGAGGGAAAAAAGATTAAAGAAACTCATATACCAACTTTTTGTATCTTTTTTAACTTAATAAAAAGTAAACTTTTTCAAACGTATCGCTAAAATACTGTATTCTGCTTGAACGTTTCTATTATGAATATACTGTTGTTCTTCCAGATAAAAAGACGAGTACTTCAACTTTATTAATAAAGAATATATTTAGAGTTTGATAGGGTCAGTGGAGTTACCATACTAAAAGTAAGTCTTATAAAAACGTAAACTCTGTCTGGACATTTTCGCGCAGGAGATGAAAAGATCAATTTTACGTATTAACTCTAGGATTAATTCTAAAAATTAAGATTAAATTTCGTAAAATGGCACGTGCAACTCGTAAGTTTGATTACAACTTGAGAACATGCGAAACAAAACAGAGAAAAAATTAACGGACATATCTAAATATTCCATCCACCTCATACACCAAATCATAACCATATTTTTCTCAACTATCTACGCCTCTAGAGGATGCGAAAGTTGTTACAAAAGTGCAACAACTCAATGTGGTATCTGCTTCGTTATTTATCGGGTCCAATAATTACTGGAATTTAATCATTTGTTCACCTCCATATTCGCTATATAAAAACTTCGCTTTCACAAAGGTCTGTTTTTAAAAGGCACGACAACGTCGCTTATTCCACACATTTAATCGACGCGCACGCGAGCCCCGAAAAATAACACTTGCGAACGCTTAGCTGCATTAACGATAAATAGTTGATAAAGGCAAGCGGCAATAAGCGTGAATCTAGAAGCCAGATAATAAACGCACAAAAGGTCGACTCGTAAAAAGCCCAAGGAACGCGCGAACCCCAATTCCGCACGTTTCACTTAAAACGCAGAGCTAGTCAAATGCCTCCATCTTGCTGCACGTCCGTGCGCCCCGCCAAGAAGAGCACATACAAAGAGAGAAGGAGGCGAAAGAGGGAGAGGAGAACATTTCGTATGCCGGTCGACATGACAACATGCTGCGTTATCAGAATTATTGCCCGCCGTTGTGGCGGTGGCGGCCTGCTGCTGCCGCCGCTTCCTCCGGCTTTCCTCCTAACCAATACACCGGCGGGCTAATGCCGCACGTTAACATTCGTGAGGCGTGCGCGTGCTCTCGGCCTTCGCCGTATTGTAGCCGCAAGCTGTGACTGGACCGAACTTCCCACCCGGTTATGTTCGACTAGCGAGCAGCGACCGAAAGCTCCGATGCTCCTTCTTCGTCCTCCCTGCCCCACTCGCGCGCTCCTCGGTTTTAGCGTTGCCCGAGACTCTGCCAACTTCCTGCCGCGGTTACTTTTTTATCCTGAACTTTTGGCCCGAGTTGGTATTACAGTCGCAAGAGTTCGCAATCGTGACCTCCTAATGCGCGCGTCGCATCCTCTTTGCTTTACAAGCTCTTCGTCTCGTCTCTTCGGAGTCGCGTTCGGAAGAAGACGAGCCTCCCCTTCGGTACTCTCATATATTTTTCATATCTGTCTCCGTAGTCCTTGGAATATTTAAAATTAAAGCAATTCATATTTCAAAGGCTTACAGTCTTTACAGGATTCATCAAAGTTTCCTTCGCCACTCGTTAGCAATAAATGGGGATTTTTATCCGTGAACGACCTCCACGAAATTCCGAGCAACTTTAAATAATAAAATTCCTGTACACCGAGTTCTCAGTGCTAATGTGTCGTCTTAATATTCCTCTATTATTTAGGCTCTAATCTAATCTGCCGTTCCAAGAAGATTTAATAAATCCAACACTCGGTGGAAAAATCAGCTCTGCCCATTGCATATACGATTTTAATTTTAGCTTCATTACTTGGCGCAGATACGAACGAACGGATTATGAAAAAAGTATCGAGCCGTATGAAAATCCATTGCACTGAATAGATGAAGTATTACAAAAGATTAACAGTGTATTAACGTCTGCAGTCAATGATAAAAGAAGACGTATTTTTAATAATTCATTTATTATTCTATTACTTTGTCCGAGACGATGGAAGGGCCGAGAGCGCAAACATAAAAGCACCACCGCTATCGAAGCAGAACTTTTTGCGAAAAAAGTTTAATCCTAATAAGGACGCGCGTCGAAGTAACGACCAAATCAATGCAAACGACACTCGGCAGGCATCTTTGAATCTCAAACGGCACGTATCCGAAAGCGCCATAAAAATCTGCCGCAGAAAGCGGACGTGGGAGGCACATCACGCGCATTATTCATAAGCTGCCTAGTTGTGGCACCTCCTCCCAATAAAAGCCGAAATGCCGATGAAAAAAGTCGCGAGGCGATACCCCGTCGAAAGCGTCCGTCCGCCCGTCGACAAAAGAGTCTGTCTTGCCGCAAGGGCACGTATGCAAACTATAGCTGCGTAACACGCGGCGCGGATTCGGCAGAGCTCCAATAATATCGCCACCATCCTCTCTAGCTCTCTGTCTCTATTTCCTCCTTGATTTTGGTCGAGAAAATGGGATGTACGTGCATATGAATGAGCGAAACAGAGACGCGTACGGAGACGGCTTTTATGCTGAGTAGACGCACACGAATACGGGCTTATTGAAGGAAGGATGCTAGAGAAAGTTTTCCGCAGACATCCGACTATTTTTACTGGCTTATACACTCAACGAAAACGAAAAAAAAGCGAGCGAAAAATTTTTGTGGGTGCACTTGGGTGCTTACCGTCTGTCTCCATATACAAAAGTGCTTGTCTTGAGGAAAAATAAACGGATGCATTAGTGCATATTTCAGCTCGTACACGAAAATAGTATATCAATATGTTAAAAACGAAAAATTGAAAGAGAAAAGCTACAGCAGAATGAGAAAAATTCGAGAAGAAATGTAAATGCATTGTTTGGTAACACGACAAGTTTTATAATTAACTATTCGTCTGTTTTATAGTTTACCTTTTTTCAAATTTAAGCCTGATGTGCATATCGCGACTGCAGTAACGTGTACTTTTTAATTATTGTTATGAAACTAATACACAGTGACAGAATATAATTTTTAATGGTAGTATTACATAGGAATCTGACGCGTTCGTTACCCGGTGTTCGATGACCCGATCTTTCGGGTGGATAACGACGGGGTCATTTATAGATGAACAATAATAGGATTAAAATCATGAATATATAAAATTGATGGACAATAAATCGGGGTTCATTTTTGCATCTTCGTTCGTCCACTTCCATTTTGCTTCATTGGCTCGTACTTTTCAAACGTTCTTCCAGCGCAAGATACACCGACAATTAAGAAGTCTCTTCTCGAACGCAGCGCAATAAATCGACTTTTTAGTAAACTCACGTCATTATTTGCGGACCCTCGCTCACACTCGCAACAACTCCATTATTCCTAGTCCCTCGCGAATGAGCGAAAAACATCTTCATTTGTAACACATAGTACTTAAAGTAAATAAATTAAATAAAACAAACACAATGTTGGGATTTTTTTAAATTCAAAAACTTACCAATGAACATTAAAGATGCAACAATTTAATGGTGAACAATACAATTTTATTAAATATAAAAAATATAAATTTTCACCATTCTAATTATAAACATCTTATACCGACCTAATATATAATAAAGAAATATATCATTACCGATGTATACCAACTATTATTACTTTATTACTTAATGAAGTAAATTTATTGACACAAAATATTTATAATAATTGTTCCTTTTCTCCAATTTAAATTTATTGCTATGCCACTTTTATTTCAGTATTTCTAACTCAATTTTTTTTTAACCAAAATTATGATACATTTTTGTAATTCTAATATTCGTGATTTCTAATTTTTATAAATTTGTTAAGCTTATTCGCATTAAAAATAATAATGCTTAGGTAGTAATTTAAAATTTTATTATATATATACTCATATTTGCTTAAATATTCTGTAAAATTCTTCTGAAATAAAGTGAACTAGTGACTCTGAATCCTTTCCGCAGTATTTTCAGAACTTTATATTTTACAGATTAAATGGAATAAATTTTTAAAATAATATTAATACAATAAAAAATCATTTTTATTATGATAAAATTTTGATTTAACTATTTATCACACTCTAATACAAACGATTAATGCAATAATGACAAATGAAATAGTTGTGAAATAGTTGTGAACAAAAATTAGATCCAATTTCCTTCATCGTTTTAAAAAAAAAAAAAGAGAAAAATTAATATAAAAGGCAGTGAAGATGGTAGGAGCAGGGAAGCAAATGCGAAGAAAAAGTTAAAGAATATTATAGCCGGAGGTGATTTGCTCAAATACAGCCGGCGGACATTTCCAAAGACGCATGATTCACTTTCACGGTAATTGCCTAGCCCATCCTTAATGAGAGCTTTAAAGAGTCCGCGAGCAGAATTGACAATTTTTAAAAAGTTCCCCAGAGACCGCGATCTTGCGCGTCACCTGCGGCTGCGGATGTCTCGACCAGTAGTCAAATACTACTACTACACGAAGATTGTAAGTACCAATGCTATGGGAAGCTTAATTCCCTGTAACGCAGGTTAATTCTAAAAAAATGAGTCGGAGTTAAACTTAATTCCATTTAAGGTAAAATATCACTCGATTTTGCTAATTCTCAATTGAGGACTTTGGTGCGGCGCTTCAAAAATGGAAGACAAGCTCTAAACGTTCAGTCTATTTAATGGCGTCTGCCTTTATCGCAGGCTCATCGACAAGAAGCTTCAGGGAAAGCAGAAATTCGTGCACTCGAAAGAGGCCAGCAAGCGCCGCTCCAGCCGCGAAGCCCCGAGAAAACACGGGAGCAGCAAGGATACTCCACCTCCCGGCGGAACGAACCATGTGCACAGTTGTTTCTTCCCACTTGGCGCACGTACAGGGAGTAAACGGGCTCCCGGGGTAAGACTCGGCTGCGAATCCGCGTTAGTGCGTCTGCCGAACCCTCGGAGGCAGCTCGCGGCACTCATTATTGCGCGCGCGTTAATCCAATGTGGCGGAGTCGCGTCCGCGTGTCAATATCGAAGACGCGCGCATAAATTTATTATATCCCTCGACGAGCGCGCGCATAAATTTTCCACGGGCGAACTCCCGGACGCCTTTAATGAGCTTCGTGCAACTTTTGCAGTGTGTCATTCTTTTGTTCTTGTTCATCGGGGAGGCCTCGGCTGCGCCCCGAGACGAGGAAAACCCAAGGCCGACGGTTTATTGCACGGAAGCTCCGAGTTGATTCACGTTATTACAGTGTTTATTTCAGCCGAGCACAGCTTAGCCGCGACTTTTTCAAACAAACCTAACAGGATGCTCTTATTTTTTACCTCGGCGCATTATACTTTTTAATAGTACGGCGGGTATGGTTAATGCGTCCAGTCGAGAGACATGACCACCTAGGATGTGGGGCTGCTCGAGTGGTTGGTTACTCATCAACGGCCCAACTGCTTCACACTGGCTACGTTTGACGGTCCCCGGGTGACGATCTGATGTCGCGCTTTCTTACCTTCACGACTCGAGCAAACAGAATGCGGCGATCAAAAAGTCTTTTTCTTTGTCAATCGAAATTATGCACGAAAGAGGCAGAACGGCGAGCGAAGGCCTCGGAAAAGTTATAATTACGGTTGTGTGGGTATAAATAACGAACGTCCCACAACGTAAATACAAAAAGATGTCGAGATAACGCCGTAGAAAGATGATGATGAGAGCAAGTTCTCTGCGTTTTATTCACTGGCCAGGGCCCGTGATTGATTATTCCTCAAATACACTACTATATCATCGTAATAGTTTGTGAGTTTTGCGTCCGACCAAGAATGTTAAACGAGGCCCGTGAACATATTAAAAGGACCATTAGGGAGAAAGGAATCTCGCAGAAGAAGATCAATAATATAAAGCGAGTCATTTCCCCTTATGAGTGTTTAACTGTCGTCACGGGCCGAGAGAAAGCGAAGCCAGGAATCCCGTGAGTCGTGCGCAACTCTCCGCATAAAAGGGTTTACGCGAGGGTCCCACTAAAATGATAATAGTTATGCCAATAAATCTCAGCTCCATTGGGTCCATAGCGTGAAAAATCTCTTGTTTTGACTGATCGCACCGATCTCCGGCGTGACACCGCACCACTGCGGGATTAAACTGTTTTCGGCTTAACTCGCTCACGCCGTCCTACTCTCTCTCTCTCTCTCTCTCTCTCTCTCTCCCCGTAATCCCTGATTTACGAATGCGCGCCACTCGCTCAGTAAGAAGCTAAAGATATATATGCGTGCGCGTGAACAAACGGCGCGATCTCCGTGGAGAATCAAGCCCAATCTGTATACGCGTATAGATCGCAAGCGGGAGTCGTACGGGGGTTGTTAAAGGCTGGGAAGTGTGCGCGGGTGTAAAGTTTGTTGTGTCGGTGGAGGGCGACTTGATGCGAATCCTTCGCTTTGCTTCCTCGGAATCGCGCACAGTTTCGAATTCACGGACTCTTCGCACTTATGAGCGTGTGTACATGTTGCGTCTGCACGACCAGGTTTCTATAATTTATGCAGATCGATTTACCGCCTCGATTCAATATGACGCGTCGCTGTGATTACGTTTATACGAACTGGCGGCTATTCCGACTGCGCACAAAGATGAACTTCTGGGTGGCAATGAAACGACTATTTTTTCTTCTTCAACACTATTCTTTTGCACTTCAAAAATTATATTAGTTTATCGTAATGCTTTAAGAGCGAAAATTTACAAACGGACTCTTTGCGACAATATATCGGAAGTGTATTATTTTTCCGCTTCAAAATTTGAGGGCTCTGAGCTGCGTTACCTTTTCGATCTGAAGAATTCTGTAATGGGTTTTTCCAAATTCTAAATTTTACACGACAATAAAAGTGTAATTTTACAATCGTTTAAATGAAATTTTTTAAGTCAAGCAAATATAACTTTAAAATAAAGCATGTACATGTACATTAATAATGAAACATAAATTTAATACGTCTTCGATAATTTAACGATGCATAATTTTATATTTTGTTCGTTTATACAGTTTGTAATTATTATATCAAATTCAATTAAGTATTTGTAAGCAACTCGATAATTTTATAATTAAAACCACAGATTTTTGAGGAAAAAAATTTTTTAAATTAACATTTTAAGATAAAAAAAAATTCTATTAAAATGAATTAATAATTCATTTTTATAAATTTAGGAAAACTTATTGATAAATATCATGTTAAATTTTTTAATTAAACATGAAATCGCATAATTTTTTATATTTTTTTCCTACCTTTTATATCGTGTATTTAAAAAAATTCATAAAATCAAAGAATTTATAAATAATATTTAGTAAATAAAGTAAATAATTTCTAAAGCTTTTTAAAAAAATTAGCAAAAATATTTCTTTATAAAAAAATACTTCTTTGTATTCAAAATATTTACTAAATCACCTAATTAATACTTTTATTATTTTTTCCATCATTATCATCATTAAATACGAAATCTTAAATTATTGAGAAAACTAATTATTTAAGGAACGTTAAATCAAGATAAGCAGAAAATCTAATTAATAAATAATAAAAATTTTATTTGAATAATATTTACAAAATTTTAAGATTTATTACAAAAGTGATTATTAGTGAAGATGAAGAATGATCATAATTAAATGACTGTGAAAGTTGTACTTATTTATAAAAACTAAAATGACAAATTTAGATAATGAGAAATAAAAAACTAAATTTTAGCACAAAGATAAACATTAATAATAATTTCTAAGCTACAACTCTTTACTAATGTTTTGAATATTATTTTTTTTTAATTATCCAAAAATAATAAATACTACAAGAACATAAAATAAAATTTATAAGGTTCGAATGAATCAGAAATAAGTTATAGGGGACAATTTCTTATATTTTTTCATTGTGATTGATTTAATTCGTTAATCATGAATGATAAATCTTTTATCTGTTGCATTAGGACCCAGATATTTTATCAAAATAATAGTTAAATTTGAGTAAATATGTATGTGTCACTAAGCAAAATTCAATTCCCAGTATATTAATGAAAAATTTTAATGCTTTTTATGTACTTGTTTATTATATAGTTTAAATAAACCGACAGTTGTACAACGTTTACACAATCGATTTCAAGAATAATTTTTATCTTGATAAAATTTATCGCGTAAACTTTCAGCTTATTAATTATTTGTTCACGTTCAATTAGTTTCAAAAAAAAGTTAAATTCGCCACTTTGACGCGTAAGAGCTGATTACTCAATATAAAAATAAACTAATTATTGCATATTAGTTCATTAATTTCTCGAAACTAAAACCAGTAAATGGAAGAAATTACAATATAATTGTGTCTAAACGTATTTTAAACTGTAATCTTAAAATTTGAAATAATAAAGTCGTAAATAAAATATGTCAAAGTCGCCTTTACGAAGAAACTCGAATTGTCTAAAATCAAGATGAAGTGGGATAAATAAAAATAAGTCCAAGTGGCCAAGTAGGCGCGATGAAAAAGAGAGAGTTTAAAAATCCACACATAGCAACGCGAAAAGCGTTCACCTATCCGTCTATTTGACATTCTTCCAAAACTTTTGATAATGCTGAGTTAGGAAAAGAAAAGGAAAAGGTGTACAGCCCCGGCCGCTTTCAATTGAAACAACAAATACTGCAGTCGGTATGGAAAAGCGTTAGAAACACCGTTACATACAGTGCGTGTCTTGGAATGGACGCACTATCCGCTTAGACGCGAGCGCGATAACTTCGAGCCGCGGCCACAATAGAAAATCTGATTCACAGCAGTAAATTTCACGATCGTGGGATTTATTCGCAGTTCGCAGTGATCGTATTCGTTAGGCGGCGCGTGCGCGATTTATGCTGGACGAAAGAACCGGCGCCGCAGCCACCGCTGGTGTTACTGGGCGGCAAACGGGGAGGGGGGAACCAGAACCGTAGCGAATTTAATGAAATCACTACGCAATTTTTCAAACGCTCTATAAAACAATCCAACGTAACGCGCACGAGTTGCTAGCACGCTCATGAATTAAAAGGTTGGAGGAGGGGGCAGAGAAACTACTGTGAAAAATATTGTCGCGCATTCTCTTGCAATCGCGCCAGCTTTTACTGGATGTATATTGTTTGCGCTATTTTTCGCTTGCACTTCGTGTAGAGTACGCGTGTGCGTGCGCGTGCGCGAGCTCTGTAATTTATGTTCGTTTAGGCAAGTTGGCGGATTTTTCAAGCAACTACTGCCGAGGCTTGCGGCATAATTGCGGCAGATTTTGACCTCTTCAGTCTCTTTTCTTCGATAAATCTGCGTACAGTTCAATCACAAGGTTTCGCTAAAGTATCAAAAGAACTCCGACTCGTGATTATCTGTCTTGTATTTTTAAAAAGCCTTTCGACTCGGTCCAAAAATGTTGTCAAATTTATTCCCTGACGTATAACGTACCCAACTTGGTGCGTTAAAAATTGCATGCTCTTATGATCAACGAAACTGGAACAGAATGCTTCGTTTTAATAGGTTGGACAGCAATCAGCATTATAGTTAGTTCGATCGACCACGCGCTATCAAATAATTCCTATAAATTTCAATAAGAGGCTGCAGCGATTGCAGCGAATAATCAATCACTGGTTTCTCACTTGCAACGCTCCAGGAATACTGAAGAATTTAGATCTGCAATAATGAGAGAACTAAGGTGAAAACGAAAAACTTAACGAAAGATTTACCCTCACGCGCGTGCAAAATTGATTTATGTCGCGAAAACACTCCTCGAATAAATAGAAAAAATTCGCGCTTGCAATTCGTAATTCAAGCAAAGTGCCATTCGCATTTTTCCGACGAATTAACGAAGCGATGCGTCAGCCCGCGTATATTTTACCATGGAAATATGAAAGCCGTAAAATAGGCCGACGTCGGGGCGTCCGGGTCACACTCGGCGAATTGACGCTTTCTGACGGATCACTCGGCTCTCAGCTCCCGTTGCTGCGCGTGTCGCGGTGTAAATTCGAATGGGTGCACATCGCATTTATGGAACATACGCGCGACACCTGGAGCCCAATACCGCGGCTCGCGCACTTTAATGCACCATCGCACGTACGCCCACGTACGAGTCCGTCCATTTGCACGTGTCGCTGACTTTATTGCGCGGCCGATCGCACGTGGCATTCGCGACGCCGTTAAGCTTTTAATGCGGCCGAGCGCCGAGGACGTTTATTCTTTCGAATTGATTTCCTCTCTCGAAAAGTTAGTTCTTTTTTAAAGTTTCTTTTTCTATTTTTCATGTCACTTTCATGCTACCGATACGCCGGAACAAATCACCAAAGCCTAGTAACAGCTTTCTTTTTCTTCTTCTTTCTCAACTTCCGGCGCAGCCTAACGTGTTACTGAAAATGAACTACTTTTTTAATGAAGCGCTACCTGCGGACTGTTTGAACAGTTTTATCTAAGCAAGTGGTTTTAAGTCAAGAAAGCTGAAAGATCCTTGTTTATTTTGAATAAAACGCAATATCAGGATCTGTAATTCATTTGCACTAGAGAATCAATTAGAGTTGTTAAGGCCTGATCGCTGTATTTATTCATGGCTTATAATGAAAGTACGAGGCATTAGTCTTATTCGAATTTATACGTAATAAAAAACTCGGTATAAAAAATTTACAAGCTTATTTTTAAATAGTTTCTTTACACTAAACGCATTCCATTACAGTTGATTGATATTATTTAGAAATATAAGTTAAATTACTAATATATTTTATATTGCATTTTATAAAGTTCACTCATCATGTAATTTTTTAAATTAGTACATTGATATTTTTATAGATTATATTTATCTATCTTGATGCCTTTTACAATACTAAATTTTATAGTTTTATATATACTATTTTTTCTGCATAATTTTTTTCCATTATTTAAAAATAAAATGCACCGAAATATGCATATATATATATATATTAGATACTCTTACTAAATACAAATTGCAAATTATATTGAAAAATATATTATTAATTATTTTAAAAATTTATATTTCAAAAAATTGTTGTTTTATAAACACAACATGTTTGCACAACGTAAAATTAGTTGCGTATTTTTTTCTGTAGATGATTTAACTTATAAGAGATATCTTTTGCTAGTAATTCGATTTAAATAAGCTTTAACTGAAAAACAATATTTTAAATATTAATTTTTTTATATTAAATTTATATTTGTAACTACTTTTATAAAGACGTACAGTAATATATATTTTTTAATTAGTAAATTAAAAACATAAACTTAACGGTAATACCAATCAAAATTAAGAACTTTTTGAAATACTAAATACCAATAAAACTTAAAAAATATATTTTTTATTTTTACATTGAAATATCGCATGAAAAATCAAATACTTAGAATCACTTTTGTTTTCATCATACATCAACGTTTTCAAACACCATACAAATAATATGTAACGAATATTCTTTATTAAATAATACAGATTTTTACAATAATGAACAGAAGGATTCGATTAATTATTTATTTAATATTAAATTTTAATCTTATAGCAATCATAAAAATAAAGTATGATTTAAAAAATCTTTTATTATTCGACGACTAGACAGAACGAGAAAAGTTTATTGATACCGCATACATGTACATATATAATTAATATTAATTTACATCTACTGTAAGGAAAAAGTTTAACATCTCGACTTTGTGTATCAATTATCGCGTATTATACGAGAGACACTCTAGTTTTTGATATCACAAGTACATTGTAAACTTGCAATCACTATTATGACATCTTACGAGAAACTTTTAATTTTGTAATTTTATAGATAGTAAGATTACCGCTGATGTAAGAATATATGGTTGTATTTGACAACAGTAAAAGTTTCGGTACACCAGGCTCAATTTCGCAAAAGCTCGGCCTATACCCGTGACAAAGATATATAGCCAGACGATTAAAAAACGGAGGTTCAGTATCTTTTTAATGGCCATATGTACAAAATGTATTTTACGTAGACGCACTTTTATTCGCCAATAATTACTGTATAATCATTGCAAAGATTAACTGTATATTTACTTGTTGCTAATTCATGAAAGCGAGTTCCTTATCTCTTAAGCATTTTAACAGGTATAAATAAGAATGTTAATTGTAGCCGAGTGAATCGCAATTTTAACTACTTAATAGAAAAATTGCTATATTCTTAAATACATCATCTTAGTTCTCACGGCTATTTTAATGTACTATACACACAAACACACACACACGCGCACGCACGCACGCACGCACGCACACGCAGAGAAAAAATGGCGAGAGAGAGAAAGAAACGATTAAATTGCATATTTCAAAACAAAAAGATAATGCATTATTTTTTTAATAATTTTTCTTTTCTTTTCTTTTTATTATATAGATGATTAATTAAATAGATATACCAAGTTTTCATAACGTTGATTTTCTAGCCTTTCAGTTAATTTTCAGTTAACTTTCAGTTAATTTGCTTATTCAGCTTCGCACGTCTAACGTTTAGTTTTACGAAGTAACGCAATCTAAATTTGTTAGATACAATCAAGCAGAGAGATGGTCCATTCATCAGAGCATCGTGCTAATTATTTATCAATATCCAACGTTTTCTATAAAATATGCTTCGATTTCCTGCGGATAATAAGCGTTATAAATAAACTCGAACTTAATATCAGAAAATATAAAGATGCCGAAGCTTTGGACTACAATAAATCAAAAACCAAAATCGATTTTTCAAAATTTATTCACCAATTACCCTTTTATCTGCTGGAGGGTTTTGAGATCCGTATCGGGAGCTATTTATCGAGTGCAACAGAGAGTTTTGAAAAGTTTGTGGCACACGTTGCACGGCATCCCGATCGTCCGATGGGGGTCATGTGATAGTTAAGCACTTGGTCCATCTGCCTAATTGATCATACGTCTGCAATACTCGATCGGAGTGAGGGTATTAAAAATAAGTGGCCGACAGCCCGGAACGGGGCTCGATCGGCTAGATGTGATCGCAAATATTTGAGCAAAAAGTCGGCGGTGGAGCCGAGCAAACGGAGAAAAGCGGCGGCGGCAACACTCGGAGGCGCATGCCCAATCAGAAGCGCGGCATGCAGCACGGAAAAGCATCGTTGGACCGAGCGGAAAAAATTGCAACCGCATTAGAAACCCCGTAAAAGCCCCGACCACCTATGCTCTTACCGGCATCCTGTTGCTTCTCAATTACCGCCATCGAAGCCCACGTAGAGGCGCGCACAGGCGCACGAATGCACATGTGCATTAAACTCGCGCTAGGCTCGCGCTCGCCTACCTCAAATTGACGTGGCGAAAAATGCTAAGCCGGCTAAATGACTCAATATCGCAGCGCCGCGCGCGATTTACTTTCACACGTGATGAGAAACACACAGACGCCTCGACGTAGGAGCGATGATCGAGCGCGAGACGCCTCCGGTGCCGGCGAGCGCATATCGCTGAGAGCTCGCATAATATCGCGCCGCCTTCGCGAGGCTTAAGTATTAGGCGGCGAGCGCCGAGGTAATGAGCAGCGTCTCTAATGCTGGTTTGCGACTTGCGCCCAGAAATGGCGCGCGGCCGACTGCCGGAGACTGCGATTACACGTTATTGGGAACTAATTCGAATCAATTTGTGCGTCGAGATTAGTTCGAGTGACCGCGCAGACGCTCTGGATTGTGGCTGCGTTTACGCAACTACGGTGACTTTTAGTGCGAGCGCTGCTTCATCACGTCGCATCGTTTCGTCTCTTGAGCCCGGCACCCGTATCCTCAATCCCCAGTTATCAAAATACCATTGTTCGCTGCTCGAATAAGAATGTCTCTCGGTGTACGGTAACTAATTGTTTTAGGTGTTCGATAACCTTTAGTTCGTAACCCAAACAATTTTACCTCGCTCTTTTTCGCATTTTCAAAGTGCTTTTTTCAAATATTATTCGCATTATACTGCACGACATTTTTTTAAACGCTTTTGAAATTGCAAAACGCCGGATAATGTTTCGGTAGCAATGATGAAACTAAATTTATAATATTTTATGTACTGGAGCAAATTTTCTTTAATGCAAAAATGCAAAATTGGCATATATTTTCATTAATGCGAAAGTATCGGGAAAATATTTACATAAAATATTCTACCAGATGTTTAATAGTTTATTATATTAATTGTTACTTTCTACTAATTTAATAAGCTAACAAACTTGTCGGTGCGTTAAAATTTTTTATTATAAATTATTCATTATGCGTTAAATTTTTGTATCTTTTCGCAACTTTTCAAAAGCTCCATTGCGAAGAATTTTTTTATAGAATCGTTGATTATTAACTGCAAGGTATAACATGGTATTTATTTCTAAATTAACTTATACGTATCGCTAAATTCATTAATGTATTGTAACGATAAAAAAGATCCATTAAAATACTTTAAAATTTTATTATATTTAATATGTGAAAGATATAGATTTATTCAATGCTGAAGAATACTGGAGAATCGAGTTTGGATCGAGTTAAATAATCATAGGCACAACTGATTTTTTCAGTTATCGATAGTTGGGCTACGAATAACTCAAGGTCGCTTTCAATGACGATTCGAGACTCGAAATAAACATCATTTTTACTGCAGGATAGTATATTGTTTTTGTGTATTATCTCGCATAAACGTATAAATAGTTTGAAGAGCGTGTGAAATGCAAAGCGAAATAAAAGTTAAAGAATTAATATGACGTATAAAAATACGAATGCAAAGGAAAATAACGAGGTTAATAATTCAGGAGAAACATTTCATCAACAGCTCAAGAAAATAAAATTAATTGCAGGATGTATATTTTGAAAGTATTCCGAACTCGAATTGAAAAAGAGCATTTAATCGAATTTCGTTTAAATTCGTTAGTTGAATAAATCTGCACGGAGGCAATCTCGTGCATAATCGAAAGTGATTTCGAGCCGGAAAGCGTTTAAGCTTTATTTGGAGTGGCTCGCAAAGATTTGTTGCTGCGCAAGCGTCGAATGCTGTAAAGAGGAAAATTTACAGGTCAGCAGCATCGGAGTGCTCTTTTCGTGCCCCTGCCGGTGACGGCTTTACCATCAGCGCGTACCCACCGATACGTAAATGGTCGCGCGTACGTACGCACACATGGGCATCGATCGCTCTCCAGTGAGAGAACGTGAAAATAAGCAAGTTATTTGACGAGAATAAAAAATGAAAAATCTCTTCGGGTATTTAAAAAGCAACTCGACAAGACATATAAACAGAGCGAGAGAGAGAGAGAGAGACAGAGAGAGAGAGAGCGAGAGAGCAGAAGGCTCTTACGAATATAAAAATGACAGGGAAATATTACGAAAATTAACGTTACGACCTGCTCGGAAAACAAATATGATTTTTATTCAAAATAAAAGTAAAGTAAAGCAGACGAAGAAATGAATCATTATGCCAATAAATAACGACGACGAAAGAGGCGTTTAAGTTCCCCCGCCTGCTCGCCTCTTTTTCTCTTAACCACCAACAAAAAAGAAGAAATTTCGTCTCCCAGCGGGAAGTGGAATAAAAGTTCATCGATGCACTTAAACGCACAAACAGGCGCAAGCGCGCGCGCGCGCACACTCGAGTCGAGCACTCGGGCAGGGCAGGCACGATTAGCATACGCACAGCTTATTCTTCGACTTGATTTCTACTTCACGGGAGCTACCTGCGTCGCGCGCGCGCGCGTCTCAAGTTCTTGTCAGTGATTTTTGTTTCAGCTTCTTTTTTACAAGCAGCTTCAACCTCCTCCTCCTCCTCCTCCTCCTCCCTTGCCGCCCCTGACCCTCCCGGCTCGCCGCGATATGAATCACGCACTATGCTCTCGAGAGTAAGAACGAACCACTCGTAAATCCGCATCTTGCATTCTCCGTCCTTCTCTCCTAGCTTTATATACATTCGCAACTTTTTACGAGCGCGAGGCATGAAAAAGAGGAGGAAAAAGAAGGGAGCCAGAAACAAGTTCGTCCGAATCATATTTAAACGTCTTTTTCTCTCCTGGCTTCCTCCTTCTTTTTTATCTTGCTCACGCCTCGCGAGTGCGCTTCCTACTTCACTCCTCTATTCTTCCTCTATTTATTTCTCGAGCTCTACCACCAGGCGAGCGCGTTTCTTTTTTCCTTTTATCGATAATTGAATGTATCGGTTACTGGGTGAAAGGAAAGGGAGTCCCGAGCAGCTACTGAATTCAATAAGGAATTTTTCGCCGCGAATAGAACAAGTCGTTCCTCGGATAACATCGCCAGCACCTTTTAAGATCTTACAAATATAACAGAATGTAAAATAACTAAGCCGACCGTTCGACGTGCGCGTTCGCTCCTTTACTTCTCTTCGGCTTACGGATGATAAAAAAAACAGTTCTCTCGTTATTTCTTTTATTCCGCATTAATTAACGTCTCGTGCCCTCGATATCGAATTTCGTCTGAACGCTCAAAATTTTGTGGTCTGCGCGAGGGATGTTTGAAAATAAAGTTCGGCTCTGTTGATGATAGCTCCACTGACTCTGCCCCAAGCGGTTTAAGGGACACATGAATTCTGGATGTAACCTATTCTAACGTTGACACGCCCACCGAATCTTGCGATGTTCCAGAATTTTAAATATTCGCTATAATAACACGTATTTCCTAATTACTGCCAATTTCCATTTTATCACTCGATCATTCTTTAGATAACAATTACACAGGCGCTAAAAAGTGCTAGCGTCAATGTTTAATGAATTTTTGCGGCGCGCGCGCTTTTACAAATGACGGTAGTTGTTAAGTTGTTGTCATAGTCCTTTAATACCCCTAATGCTCTCCTAGCTGTTCGTAATCCTTACTTTGTTATAATACGTAATAAATTAATTGTGCATAAATAAACGTTCAAGTTTCATGAAAAAAAAAAAAAAATAAATAAATTAAAACCTATAGTCTCGAGTATTTATCGCTGATTAATTATTTATCCCTGTTAAATTTATACCCTGTTTAACATATCTGGATAAATGTATGGGTATACGTGTATTTGGAATACAAATTTTTTACAATTTAATGATTTTTTAGGTATTTAAATGTAATAATTTTATACATTTTTAGGGGCATTGTCTGTTTTTTAATTTTTCACGCACAATAGATTGGAAGAAAAACAAGAAGGCTTTTCGTGCGTTAAATCAAATTATTTGAGATATGTCGTTCTAAAATTGAAAGAAATCGTCACTCGAAGAGAGTACGTTAGAATAGTTATATTTAATTTTAACTTAAATAATGCATGTCCTTTCATCAAAATAATTATATCCAATTTCTAAAATATGAGTGAAATGTCTTTTCTGCTTTGATAGAAGTAAATTTTTTAAGTTTCAAACAGTGCAAGACAAAGAGATAATGAATAAGTAAATAAAGGTGCGTGAAAGATGAAGTGGAAGAAATAGAGCGAAATAAGTAGAATAATTTATTACGAAAACAATTTCGTGAATTATTCCGATGTGCTTCCTCAGTTGTAACTTATTAGAAACGTTGAAAAAGCATCGACACGAACAAGAATTGTTTGAATTTGTCATAAGTGATTGAAATATGAAATATAGCGGCGCATTGATAAAAATTAATATAAGTACACGACAATGGCTGTTATGAATAAATGCGAACATTTCTCGTTTTCATTTACATCTTCCCTCTCTGTCCATTCAGTTTTTTTAAATAATTGAGTATATCCATCATAGCACAAAGAAGATCAGATGCAAATGCCGCTCGATTAGATAACTTTTTTCATCTTCCATGCGCGAACGCGCGCTTCTCGAGTGACAACAAATAAATGGAATTTAATTTCGTTCCTTTGCTGCGCACACAGAGAAATTTGACGTATCTTAAAGAAGCAGAAAAAGAAGGCAAAGCAAAGAAGATGCCGAAGAATGAGAGGACGAAGCACCGACGGAAGAGGAGGAAAGAGGAGGGCAGAAAAAAGGAGTGGAAGGGAAAAAAGAAGAGAGTCAAGGAGTAGGTAGCAACGTGGTGATTTGCTTTCCTGAAATTCATGCCCGAAGCCCGCTGCGAGCGAGCGAGCGAGCGACAGCCTCGAGGGAATTATTAATGTTATGCAGAGTTTCTGCCTGCCACGCAGCTCATCACACAGAGTGAGAGAGAGAGAGAGAGAGAGAGAGAGAGAGAAATCCAGGCGCGCGCGACCGAGAGACCTCCGTAAGCGTGTTATATCTGATCTCTTGGCACTATGCTGATCCGTGAAACATCTTGTTAGCTTTATACAAGTGGACAAAAGGTGCCCGAGTGCGAGCTCCACCCAGCGACTAGAACACCTTCGAGCGTTTCTTTCTTTCCGCTCACGGTTACTCTTCTCTTTTGCGTTGCTTTCTGTTTTTGATACGCGCTCGGATATTATTAATTGCTTGTAAGATGATTTTCTGCCGTTATTGATATCTCCTTCTCTTTTTTCTGTCCGGACTGCTATTCTTCAAATCGTGAAACGTGCGCGCTATTGCTCCGCCGAATCGCCAAATTAATTTACAAATTTATACGGATTCGTAAGGGAGATTGCACGAATGCTACAATGTTACGGGCGGCGATATGCAGATTTATATTTCAGCGAGCCATTCGGTAGTTCAATAATTATGAAACCGAAGACGCTTGCACCGATGCTTAATTTAAGAGACGTTTATTAATGTTTCGGTTCAATTGCTTTAAAATTAGTGAACTTCGCTGCAGCTCTCGTAAATTAATGGTGTCGTCGGAATTTTTCTAAGGATCTCGAAATAAATAGGCTGATTTTATCGCGTTGTAATTAAAATCCGGTGAAAAAAACGAGCGCAACGTCATCATTCATTTTTTACGATTCACAAAACAGTGATCTCAAGCTCTGTGCTTTGAGCATTCTATGAATCAATATCTCATCCGAGATTAATACGATGCGGAGCACAAGAAATTCATGTAAATATTAAATTTGTTCTTAATCTATTTTTAAATTTTAACATTAACCTGTTTTAGTTCGATAAAAAAATCTTCAGCTTCGACTTTTATCCGAATTTTTATCGAATTACGTTTTATTTCTGCACAAATCTTTACGCGCAAATCGTTTTTAAACGTATTGAGGTAAAAGTCAAAACTTTGAAAGTAAACATTGAAAAAATATGCCGCGTGCTTAATGAATTTTAACTAATAATTCCAATATCTAGAAGTGAAATCATCAATTTTAACTCTTTCGTAATTTCATTATAAGTTAATTGAAGCGCCGACGAAGTAATGATGCAAAGATAATCGTTGCGTTACGTTTCAATAAATCTGAAATTACCGTATACGTGTATTAGATGAGAAACTACATCTAATTATAATTCCAGCAGTAGCTGTCTACTATTTCATAAATACGAAAGAATATTTTAAAAAAATATTTATGCATTTTTCTCACGGGATTCAGCCGTAAACATTTTTCTAATCTTTCGGATATCTACGAATGAAATACAATTTTTCACAAATAACCCTTTTTCCATTCCAGGCTGTCATATACTCTCAAACGCAGAAAACAATCAAACCTTCTATGAAAGCTCGGCTGAGCCTATTAGAATACATCACTCTTTTCCTCTCTTCCAACTCTCGACTTCCATCACCGGGCTTCAAAAAAATTTCCTCTTCCCATACTTTTACTTCGATCTATCAGTCGACGATCTCTCTCTCTCTCTCTCTCTCTCTCTCACTCCCACTCTGTTTTGTTCCGCGCCGACATCTGATGCACCATTCTACACGTGTCCTCCGTATCTTTTTTCCTCCATATATAAAAGAACAAGAGTAAAAGAGAAAAAATATAGAGAGAAGGAGAGTGAAGAGAGGGGAAAGAGAAAGATAGTGAGAAAGAATGAGTCGATGGGTGAGGGGCGAGTCTTGCTTTCGAGTCCGACCAATCGGCGCGGAATGGTGAGTGAACAGCGCCACTCTCCGCTATCTTTTTCGTCTGGCTGTTCGAGTGAGCAAGCAAAAAGAGAGAGAGAGAGAGGAGAGAGAGAGAGAGAGAGAGAGTAAGTGAAGGAAAGGCAGCATCAGGCGAACCTCTGTACACAGCACTTGGGGTGGGCTGACGAGTGGCAGGTCGTACACGAGATATACCCACCGCCGCGTCTCGTATAACGCGCAGTGGGGTCTTTCTCTCACTCTGTCCGGGTACATGAGAGAAAAACGGATAGAGTAGGAAGAAGAATTGTGCACGAAGAAATTCAATACAAAATGAAGAAGGTTTGAAGGATTAAATATGTGGAGAGTGGAGCTGAATAAGAATTACTGAATTCGGAAAGAAATGTCAATAAGAACGAGTGAGAAAATAGAGATGTACGAAATTGAACGTGTATGTATATTTTACAGATGAGCAAAAAAGAGATATAGTTTATTGATCAATAATTGCTATGCAATTCAACAATGCATTTTAAATGTAAATGTTAATAAAAACTAAATATATATTTATATGTCTGTGTAAGATAAGTGTGGCTCGCAGATGCACGCCTACTCACGGTCAAATATTATTTTTTTATTATTAACATAAATGTGATACGATACTTCTAAATTGAAGAAAATTTTAAAATAGATAAGATTTCAAAAGCGTAAGTAGTATTGTAAATATTAAAGTTTTTTAGCAAGACACAAAAGAAATTAAGAATGGAAGAATTGCGAGAGGAAAAAATACATTAGTTGATAAAGAAAATTAAAAAGAGCCGAGAAAAGATAATGAGAGAAAGTGAAAAGGAGAAAGAGAGAGAAAGGCACCGTAGTATTATCTGGATCTATGTAGGTAAGGGAAAAGGCTAAAAGTTGCAGTGCGTACGCACATCCGCGGGGTGTTGGAGAGCGGGAAGAGTATATCTCTTCTGTCTCCTTCCTCTCTTAAAATTCTCTCGGAGAAATCGACCGAGCAAAATTGAAGGGAGAGAAAGAGTGAAAGATAGAGATAGAGATAGAGATAAAAAAATAAAGCCGAAAGCGCGAGTAGCGATGCTGAAAAGGAAAGAAGGAGCGAGAAGAAGAAGAGGGTGCAGTAGTGGCGATGGAATGCGGTGACCGGCAGGCGCGCTGTATCTATCCGTACACCGGTGTATACGTATTTAAGTATGTATGTATGCATTTATACGTATACATATATATCTCGCTTTCGGCCTTAACAGGGGACAGTGACGCGGCCCCCCGCGGAGGCCCGCGCGTTAATTTACTCGTGACTGGGCGAGTCGTGAGCGCGCCGATCCATTGTATGTGTGCGTGTACACGAGCAGGACCAACAGCACCTGAGACACGAGTGCTTTTTAAGCTCTTTTAGCTTTCGCTGCGTCCCCGAAGTGAAAGAGCCCGCCACTCCGGAGATCATTGGAGGTTGCCGCGCGCTCTTTCACGTTGCCGAAGAAAATGCAACGTCCCTCCCATCGGTCCAGTTTTTCTTCGTACTTGCATAATTGTACACGAGAGAAATTAAAACATCTGTGGAAGCAAATTGCCTCAAACTGCGGAGGCATAAAAAATTACCGGCATTTTCAATAGTCAAGAATGCAAGCACTGATTGCGAATTACAGTTATCACAAAGCAATAACTTAATTCCGTATTCATAAGAATGTTGTTAATCAATTCGGAAAGCGATTTGTAAAACTCTCAGCCCGATCCTTATTTTATCATTAGCTTTTAAAAGAGTTATAAACTATTCGCTGAATATATTGACATTATTGATATTATTATTTATTGATGATATTCTGCCGCTATATATCATACTTATTGGAGTTTTAACACTTGTGACTCAAAGAGGTGCGAAAGTGAATAATTACTTGAGTTATGCAAAATAAAAAGTTGGTGTTCTTTGAAGCGGCATGGAATAAGTTGAATTATCACTTAAAACTTTTGTGAAAATTAATGAATTTCAACTAAATAAAGTGTAATCAATCCTTTTGGCGTAATATTTGCTCTCTTTATCAAAGCAATTTAAAAGATAATAGAATCCTTCCCCGAGGTAAGTTTTTCATAACTGGCAGTGTGGAAACCCCTTGAAGTCTTGCAGATAATTCGCTCCTACGCGAGAATCTTCTCATTTTTAAATGCGCATTTAGAATCACATAAATGGACACGTGTGGACGGCCAAGTTTGTGTATATCTCGAGTCGTATATTTATATGCCGTATTTATGGAAGCCTATAAGAAAACGGGAAAGAGACGGTCCAAGGCAGCAGTAACTGCTGTACAAGAAGCTTGTTGTCACAAAAGTGAAGAAGAGAAAAGTAAGAGAGTGGGAGGGAGAAAAGACGAGAGATAAAAGGTCGAGTGAAAAGGAAGAAAGGCAAGATGGAGAAGGGGATCTGAGCGTTTCTCTTTAGTCCACTTATTCGTCCTCACCTTCCTCAGCTGAGCTCATCGGACTGCAACATATTTTATCGCGCAACAGTTCCTTTTGCGCTAAGAATGGAGAGAAAGAGAAGGAGAGGAACACAAAGTGAAGGAGTAAAAAATCACTTTAGATATGTGCTGTACAGTCACCATACGCGCCCTAACTCATCCGTTGGTTTATGTTACGGGATTTTATGGAAAGAAGCGCGCGGGTGAGAGATGAAGAGAGAAGAAGTGTAGCGACGGTACCTATGGAGAGAAAAAAGACAATGACAAAAAGCATATTTGATAAAAGGATCGTATCCCAAATAAAATCGACCGTGCGACTCAACGAATTAACGAATATATTTATTGCAGCTTATTATTGCATGAGTTATAGCTTAATACGTGCTGGCTGTCGGTTTTTTGGGGAATCCCGTAATTAAGGCGATTTCGTGGAGGACGAGTTTTTGTATTGAAAATAAGTTTTCGAATTTTTCTTGTCTCCTTCTTTCTCAAGTTAATCCCTGTTATCGCCTTATGTATCGTCTCTCATTCCCAAATATACACACACACGCACACGTATACGCATATATATATATATATATATATAAATATTTCTTTTTAAGGAAATACGTGTTTATTGTAGAAATTTCAGATTTTACAGCATTCAATATCTTATAAATTTGACCCTGGTTACAAGGATTACCTTTCATTCTGCTTTATAATAATAATTTTTTTATATTTGGACTATTTATCAAATTAAATTATGAATATAAGATTGAAATAATGAGTAGCCCATAAATGTAATCGTAAAGATTATTATTTTCATTTAATCCATGGCCGTTTTATAAATATGTAAAGTGCCTATTAGCAAGTCTTATTACATAAATGAAAAAATTATAATTATAAGTCGCCAGTTTTATATCATCGTTCTAAAATATGCGAATAGAAGAGCAGGACTTGAAAAAGGAAGACGATACAGTAAATCGATCATATCCTATAGTAATCGTGTATTTGGAGAAGAATTGAACTACTTCGTAGCGATCAAAAATTAAAAAAAACTTATGAAACACTTTATGATTTTATCTTGGACGTCAGCATGTCTTTAGACTGTATCTAAGAGTCATCAGACTGTTTTAAAAGCAAGATTCGAAGATTCACGTTAAGACAACTTTAGCCGCACCTCGGAATTGACTATATACACGAATTGATTTTCTGATTTTATAAATTGCCAAATGATCCGATATAAATTGTCCAGAGAGGCATACCGATAGATATCTGACATTTATAACATTCAATCTTGAAAAGACTAATTTTAGAGATTGCGATTTCCTGTATTTTTATTTTTACGTTTAATAAGTGAAACTCAAACCTTTTGCTTAATTTTAATAAATAGCATTTAACGATAATATTATTAGCGTTAAATAGGAAAAAAGTCCAATCTTTATTTTACTCCTATTTTCTTCGCTGTGTATTATTATAGAAATAGAATAACTAATCTAGTTTGTTTTTGAGAGTTTAAAAAACAGCCGCTATAATGTACTTGATGCAGTCATTTTTTGGAACCATTTAGAGATTGTAAACAGACAGGCTCGTTCGACTACTTATTATTTGAAATTAATTTTATCGAACGCTATCCTTCGCATAATTACAAAACATCTTCCACCGAAACGTTAATAATGTTACAGCTGAAGCTACATAATATTTATTCGAAAACAAAGGGGTTTTCGATGGCGAAGATCAGCTGATAATTTAGAAATTCAAGCGTAGGAGTGCGTCGATGAAATTCGTAGACAAGATTCTGGAATTCTCAGACGAGTTTTTAATTCAAAAATTCAAGAAAAGCTCAGTTGGAACGACGGAAATGCGAGTCGACTCGTATCGCGCAAAAGAATCCGACCATTTGACCCGAGAACTTTTCACGCTGGATCGGCAGCATTTATCGAGCCTCGAACACCACGCATTCGGGACGTGAACTCGGCATCCATTTATAAACACAAGAGCGTCCGCGTGAGCTAGAACGCGGACAAAGAAACAGTATGAAAAAAGCTAGAGCTCGAAGGACAGGCAGAAGAGAGGAAAATGGCAGAACGGCTGCGTAGGAAAAGAGCGACAGAAGGGGCCGCGTGCAGTAGTATAATACGAGCATTATAGTTCGGAAGCCGAGAGGGGCTCGTTAAAGTTGCCGCGCAAAGGGAAAAAAGCGGAAGGTACTGGGAAGGTCAGGCGTGCGACGTGTCCGTGCGCACGGTATCGAGCAGCCAAGCTGGCAACTCGCGCTCTCCGAGATAACGAAGCCGATGACAGCAACGATGATTTAAGGTCCGGCCGAAGGCGCGGGCAGCCATTCTTTAGGATCGCTCACAACACTCGCGCGGACACGCATTCTCGGGGTCCGGACCCCCGCGGACTCGAAGCCTCTCGTCTGCTTTATGGTAGCATTTACAATTATAATCGGAGACCCCACGAGGATGGAGAACGAGGCCGAGAGGCTGAGAGGCTGCAGCGGCCTTTTTCCCTGAAGCGTTTTGTCGCTTCTTTTAAATATCGAAATAACGACTCGCGCTGTGATATTTTATTGGGGGCCGCTTGGAAACTGTCCGCGTTGTATCCTCACGGTCGTTACACCCGTGTGGGAGGGGACTTTCTCCTGTTTACACCCGCAATAATGTCGAGCTTTAAGCGTGGAGGCTAAGCTCTAAACTCGGCGAACGACGCCGCTAAAAAACTTTCCTGTCATGTGTGCCTGGCTCCGGGGCCCATACCTTTCCCCCTCATTTCTATAATCGGCTATAAGAAAATCATTGCACGCTGAATTATGCCTCGTAAAATTATCGTGTATAAATATGAGAATTTGCGGAGATGCTTTGAACTTACGGCAAGTATATTTTACTTGATTACTATCTAATCGCATTACAAACTCTTTTTTGCGTTATCCATACACCTTGCGATGCATTATGGAATATACTTTTTCCAAAACTATTGAGCTGCAGCACTGCAATTTCGCATGCGCTATTGCAGCGAAACTTTGATGTTCTTACAGATGTATCGCTAAATAATTATAAAGTTATTGAGATATAAATTTGTGTGTTTGCTTGCGCGTGCTTGCGTACGTATATACATTTGTGAATTAGATCAATTTATGTGAATAGTAATGCTGTTAATAATGCTTGTGGAAAAACTGTAAAACGTTACTTTACGTATTTTACTCGTGCTACAGTTTATTACGCAATATCATGCTCTATGCTTAAAAATAATGTTTATATTAGTTTTAAATTTATAATAGTGAGCACGTAAATACGTACACGTGCATATATTCAAATTTCTGAAATAGTGGGGTTTCCATTTGATTTCATAGATTAGAATATTTTTGTCAATTATATATTAATCGACAATATCAATATTTTTTAACAATTTACAATATCAATTTATATTTTAAATAATAATTGTCCATTCGATCAATCAAATATCAAATTTATTCTATCATGAGGTCAGTTTTAACATCTGCGATTTGTCTTCACTGTATTTGTAAGTACAACATCACAAATGCACAGTTTGTTGTAACTGAGTAAACTATGTTTGATATAAAAAAATAACTGCAAGAAAATTTCTAAATATATATAAACGAATATATATATATATATGTATATTTTTTTTATTATAGTTGCCAAATATTATTGTCGCTACTTTAAGTCAACTGCACTTTAAAATTTCTAAAAAATTATTCAATAACATAAAAAATAAATTCACTTAATGAAATCTTATCCAAAAACTATAAATAAGGAAAATAGATGAAATTCAACTTTTTACTTGGTTTTATATTTCAATTTTTATTTCAAAAATTAAAAAATTGAATTAATTTATCAACCCGAGAATGCTACAATGATAATTTTTATAAATTTTGAGTTATGGATTTTGCACTGATGTTAACGAAAATATTTTCTAATTTCAATTTTATTTTTAAAAATTAATTTTATAATTAAAGAATGTTACGTAAGTCAAGGAAATTACATTATATGTGTAACTCTTTTAACAATTCTTCGATTAAATGCAATCATTCGATGTAAATTATTCTTGAATTTTAATGTGGACCAGTCTCCATAACATTAATAATGATCAGTCTATACTCCATTATAATGTTCGCGAAGAAACTTAAGTGCGAAACCTCCTATAAATAATAAACTCCCGTGGAGAGGAGAAAAAAGTCCGAGTTAAAATTTAAATTTTTCGGGGAAAAAGAACATTCACACTTTATAAAATGAGGAAATTTACGATTCTCACGAATTTGATCGTCCAGAAGTTGATTCGTCACGCTAGGTTCTTTATTTTCTCCATACGTGCAACACGAGAATAAATTCGAAAAATAAAATTACAATAGTTTTCTTGTAATAAAGTGAATGATGAATGACTTCTATTTTCAGGATAACTTTTATAATTACGATGACTAATTTTATCGGATGGTGACTATCTTGTCTCAAAATTTGAAAAACTCTAATCTCTTCTCTTCTTGCAAAGTAAAAACAAATATTTTATACACTTATATGAAAGGACTGTGCAGTTCTTTTTTTACAAAAAGCTTCCAATAATGATTCTCGTGTCGAAAAAAGAACACGATCATGGTCGACTGTCATTTACGTGATCTCGAGCAAATTATTGAACTGCTAGCATAGCCTTGTTATGACCATAGAAATGAAGGGCCAAGACTAAAATTCATGCATATTTACACTTTGCATAATAACAATCAATTTGATTAAATGAAAGTCAAAAAAGTATTATTGCTGCTATTATAGAGTAGTGATAATTGAAATTACTTTTGGTTTTAATGATCTGAAAATTGAACAAATACAGTTAACGAAAATAATTGTCTCAGAAAATTAGGCGATTTAATATGATAAGAATAGCAATAATTTTATGTTCAAAACAATGCTATAAAGTCTTGCCTACTTAACAGTAAATAATAATGATTGTCAGCGTAAATAAAATTCGATGATCTTGAGAAAATATAATTAATAGAGAATATTTTTCTTCCTTTTCGCACATTTAATAAGTTATATATCTATAATGTATAGCGCAATTCACAATGAGGATTAATAAAACACTACACGTTTGTTGAAACTTAATTTCAACCTGCAGCCAGAGTTGATAAAAGATCCATGATTTTTTTCCTAAAACTTTTCATGCATTAAAAATTAGTCTTGTGTCTTACTTTCTAATATTTGCAATAAAAAAATAAATGGAATATAATTTTTTTAATTTTTATTATACTTTCATTTTTGCAAATTAAATTAATTCATGTAGCTGTCATTAGATTTGAATTATCCAATTAATCTTATTTATCACCTCAAATGCATCTCTTATAAATTATTTTTGTTTTCATGCGTATATTACTTGGATCATTAAATGCTCCGCTACGAGATCTTATTTTAATTCAAAAAGTAAGCTGTATTCGAAGAAAAAATAATTCATCAACGTCCGTAACATTCGATAAACGTAGTATTAACTCCAAAATGATCACTGAAATAATTTATCAAACAAATAATTGAGTAGCTAATAAATAATAGGATAAAAACGAAAGTGAAAATTGCTTGTAATTGTGCAATCAAGAAAAGGAACTAGGGAACTAAAATCTATCGAGATCTCTATAAATTAGTACCAGTATGGTATTAATGTATTTTCTTTCTCGATGTTTGTCTTCCGTATCGCATGGTCCTGAAACTAATACGCAAATACTTTTAATAATTCTGTCCAGCTTTGGTTTTGTCTCTCTCTCTCTCTCGCAAATATAATCGACCTATCCATCAGAGGCGGCCGGCGTAATGAGCAGGCGGGGGGTCACGCCGATGCAAATGCGTTAATTGAAATTCTCTTCCCATTCGCGCTTGTCCAAAAGGATATCTGGCTCGCGTTCGCCAATGCAGCGACGGCAGCAACAGCAGCAGCAGCAGCAACATCAGAAGCAGCAGTCGTTCTTCCATCCACGCGTGAAACGATGCAATGCGATGTGAGACGGCGGCATCGTGCCGCGTTCTTTCGGCCACGATGAAAAGCTGTTCCCTCGTACGGCTGCCAGCGTCTGCCGAGACTGCGGGCATTATTTTATTGCCTTTTTCGTTATCGTGGTGATGACGAATTGATTACGGCGTGTCTGGATCCTCGAGAGGCTGAAAAACTCATTCGTAGAGGAGCATTGAATTCTTGTATTTAAGTATCGAGAATCACCGCTTAGCCTTTGCTGCGCTACCCCATTGTTGTGGATACTTTGCTCTTTTATTATCAATTTCGTCCTTCTCTTTTATTATTTAAAATGTATTCAATTAGTCGTGAAAACTGGGGGAGTAAATCGACTTTTTCTCACAACAATGCGATTATGCAATTAGGGCTTTGATTATGATTGAAATTAATTGCAATATTTTTATAACGATCGACGATGCACAAAGTCGTATAAAATCAAATTCGCTATTAAAAAATTCGATCTTTTGCAGGAATATGAGGAATTTTATAACAGTCATCGTTACAGTGAAATAAAATCAGCCAACTATGGCACTAAAATTGGCATAATTTAATGCGGTTAATTTCATGCAGTTTGAGCGCTATTTATTATACAAGGACAGATATTTTGGATAATGCATGCAAAACTGAGACGTTAGAGAAAGACTCGCCTTGCTCCTTTGCCCAGTTAGTTTTTGTTTCGTTCGAAGATGACTATGCAAAATTCTTAGGCTTTATTCGCTTAAAAGAAAAGCTTTCACCTTTGTATCCTGCTTTTGTTGTCAAACTACTAGCAGCTCGCGATTGGTAGCACATGCGTCGACTCTTTTTTCGTGAACGATCTTTAAACATAATCGGTCAACTTGTGCAATTTGATACATTATTCTAACAAAGTCTGTATTGCAGATATGTATTATTGCTTTAGTCTGAAATAATTTGTTATTATTGTCTTTCTAAATAAAAAGCATGCAGAGTATTAATTCGAAATTAAAATGGCAAGCTCACCTTTATTCCAATTTTTTTCCATTTCATAAATGAAAATACAATTTATTATAAAGAGAAAATAATACCAAGAAACTAAGATACTTTTTTCATAAATTTTTCACTGACTGAAACATTTGTGTGCTTAGTTTGCAAAAAATTGAATGTACTCGTAAGTTTTTTCAGGATATCAACTAACAACACAGAAACTCGATAATTCGAATAATTTCGATTTTCAATACTGTAGAGTATTTATAGAAACGGTGCTTTATAACACAGTTATTTGATTTTTGATAAAAATACAAAATCACTGTATACTTTTCCATAGATGGTACATTTTCGAAAATTTTTCATCTTTATGTTCTGTGTAATTTTAATAATGAACTCACAAAAATTTCGTATACAAGTAGGATTTAAATTAAAAATCTCATGCTAGTTTAAGGGAATTAACTGTACAATCATCATTAATTATGCCCGGTAATAAATTGAAGTAGCTGAAGAAATACGATTTTTTTGTTCCACCTTTAATTGGCTTGACGCAAAAATTATATTTAACGGTAGAATTAAAATATTTTGATAAAACATAGTAAAAAGCCGGAAATAAAACAGACTTCAAATACAGGCCCCAGTATTTTCAATGGGGAACGTAAAATAAATAGTAGTTGTAAAAATGCAGTTTAAATATGAGAGATTAGTACCTCGAGATAAATACGCTTCACGTGGGTGCCCGAATTACGCGCTCCACTTCTGTTTATATCGCCTGCGCAATAAACGATTTCATAGATGAGCAATAAATCCAGCGACGGAGACGCAACGGAGAGACAAGGACGAGACGAGAGTAGCAAAGTCCCTCCGAGTTGCCCCAAAGTTTCGAGTAAACAAAGTACGCGCAACGAGCGCATTTCTCATATCAACGAGTTCATTAAAAGAGGAGAAAGAGGGCAGAGGCTAAATGAGCGCCTCCTCTCGCCTGCATAATCACTCTCCCCGCGTTCCGAGAATATCGCACGTTGGACGCCGCTGTGCAGCAGCAACAGCCGCCGCCTCGGAAGCGCGGATTATAATCCCAGAGATAAATAATCCAGCGGACGCTGAGTCCGGAGCAGCTTCGCAGGGTCATTTGTCGCCCCGATAATTATAAGGAGGTGTTATAGGGGCCTGCGAGCGATCGCGCAGACTTGTGCATGCGCACACAAGCCCGAACTACTGATCGAGGATCTTTATGGGTATTCTGCGGATCCATGGGGCGCCAAGGTAAACTAACCGCTGGTTAATTATTGTCCCTCTCTTTTTCTCGCTTTCTTTTACTCAGCTTCAGTATGAGACTCTAAAGTTTTATTCTTCTCTCCTATCTATTTCTCTTTTCTTCTTCTTTTTATTTCATTTTATTTCGCATTCTTGGTTGAATTGCTAAAATTTTCACTTAATTACCAGTCCCTATCTTTTTTATACATTTTTTTCCTCTAAATTTAGTTGCATGCAGCTGATATGGCAGTTTTTTCCTAAATACTCGTTCGAGCAACAAAATAAATGTCGCTATTAAATCTTTGGATATTGCTATTATAGCCGTGTGTCACATAATAAAATTTAAGGAAGAAATTGTGTATTTTGGTTTTCATTACACAGTCACGATATGTTGAAACTTTTAAAGATGGAAAAGTGCTGTTTTGATAGTTTATTATATTAAGAAAATTGATTACGGTATTATAACCTTACAACGAGGTTTCTGATTTTGATAAGCTTTTACACAATTACAAATATATGCAAATGAATACGAATTTATTAGCATACAAACATCTTACACGAATGGATATAAAACATACATATATATTAGTATAATCGATGTTCTTTATAGATTTTTTAGTACAAATTGCGCCTACACAAATCATGTTCTCCATTACAATGTAACATTTATAAAACATCCAGATCTACCACGACGTCGTTTATTTCCACGGCGATTCGAGTTCCAATTTCAGAAGCATTTTTTTCACGAGTCAAATGTGCAAAACTACTTTAATTCGTATTTAAGATTATATCTTTCAAAAATTAAAGGTTTCTTAAACTTCAAGGATTATATGTTAATAGATTTAATTTAAATATTTTTATAAAGATAAATATGTATAACTATACACATAAACATTAATTATACCAATCCTTTGTATTCTTAACCAAAATAATATTAAAAAATTTGTAAAAAATTTTTTGCACTTATATCTTATTATTTATTTGGTTTATCGTTTATCAGCAGAATATGTATTTATAATAAAATTCGCGTGTAAATTTATTTCACAAATATATGTATATTTCTTTTTATAAGTTGAAAATAAACCTCAAGTTCCCCTTTACATTTACCTTTTATAAATTTTTCCATAAAAATAATTATAGTCTGCATTAATTCATAAATATTTTGTTTATTAATTGCATTTCAACAATCTTTATGACCTCCCAGAATTCTCATGTGCAAATAAAATTCTCTCTCCTTCTTTCAGCATTCGATGATTCTTTTGCAGCTTCTTGTTTGGTCTTTTTTATATTTTCTCTCTTTAAGTTTCTTCCTCTGGTGATACGCTCAGAAAAAGAGAGAACAGAGAAGGAGAGATCGAGAACTGGAAGGGAATCCCGTGGACCCGTCAGGCACCAGAACTACCGTGGTAGCATTCAATTAGCCTCGCGGCATGTGAAATATTGCCCTGCATGGTGTGCACCTGAGCACGAACCGTGAACACGAGCATTGTGTGTGTGCCAGTCTATGAATATATGTGGCTATGTGTGAGCTAATGCACGATTTTTTAGAGATGAAAGATGAAAGGAGATCTCTCCAAGGTGGTTTAAGTGAATTCTGTTCACAATGCATCGAAATGCACTTTAAAAATAGGCTGGCAAAGCTTTGACAAAATACTTGAAATACTCGGTCTTGCGTGAATTTATAAAACATCGTGAACCTCTTGCTTTATTTTTGTACAAAAAATTATTATAATTATTCTTTTCTTTAGAGATATTTAAAACAATTTTTACGGATCGCAGTTTACGTATGCAATTTAGTTATTGATATTATATAAATAATGTACGATAAATCTTTCTCAACTATCTATTATAACGTCGCTACTTTAATAAAACTATTTTATCTTAGAGATTTTCATTCTAGTTGTTATATATTATCAGGAATAACGTTATATTGCTGATGATATTTTAATAACAAGAGTTCTTCGTCAATATATTCAAATAACACGAAACGACTTTAAGGTCAATTCTTTTGTAGAATATATATATAAATATAAAAATATAATTGAAAAATATATTTAAAAAAAAAACATAATAATTATTAGTTATGAAATATACGAATACACAGATACTTACTACAATATCGAAAGTTAATCATTGTCCAAATATTGACATTATAAAAACTTCAATAAAAAGTAATGTGAAAAATAAATATATCGGAAATATATTATTACTTTTTAAACATTCTTAATGGTTAGTGTAATAGTAAACATACTAATTGATGAAAAAAATTTGTAACCCTCTAATTAAGATTAATTAAACTTAATTATTAACGAATATCTAATAATATCTCAGAAACGACCCATGATGTTTTAATAAAATCTGTCTGCCAGATTTGAATATATCGTTAGATAAAACAACAGACTATTTTATCGTTTAAATAAGATATGAAGTAACTCATAATAAAATAATGATAAGTATATTAATAATTCCTTCTTAAAAGCTATAAAATGAAATTTATTTAATTTTTCACTGATATCTTTTTTTAAAAACTTTTTTTAAAACAATTTTTTTTATTCGAAATAAAAACATAAATAAAAACTTCAATTTAATTTAATGAAAATTACTATTTAATTTTATAATTCATACGTTATATTCTGAAAAGTTATCGAAAATGCAATCATTAAAAGAATAATATGAATATCGGTTTCACAACGAATTTTTATCAATGTATTATAATTTAATTACTCTATTTTTATTTACACTGTCAAATATCTGTGAAATATCAGCTAATTATTTTTAGGTCAGTACTTTACAAATACAAATCTAAATATTTACCATAATAGTTAAGGAATGTTACTATGTCGTGTATATCAAAGTGCATAGTTTATTATCGTTGCGTAATTATCTAAACTTGAGAATTAAAAAGAAGTCTGGAAGAAGAATAGCGAACAGCAAAAGAGTGAACCTTTGGAATATTTTTATTCATTTTTATACATCAATATCGATGTCCCTCTTTTTATATAATAGCTTCTATGTTACATAAGATTTTTGTATCAGATTTTTACGTAATCAGTTTAACGCTGTTACTTATTTCGTACACGCACCGCAAAGTTGGGCTTTGCGATTTTGCTATGGAATTTGCTTATCTGAGTTATACGTATTAGGAATTGGTGACCTTCAGTGTGCAATGTAGAGTGCAGCATATATAACAATATAAATTTTATTTAAAACTTTTATAAAGCAGAACCTTCAACATTCGTTAAAATCACGTACAGAAATGTTCGATACGATTATAATGGTCCATATAATTAAATATTAATTATTTTGTAAAATTATGTTTATTTATGTATTTATGATTTAATAACAATTCTAAACCATATGGCTCATGTTTTATATGCATACAATTCAAGGGTATATAAACATGAGATAAAGTTCTGAAATCAAACAAACCATTTTTTAATTAAACATATATATTTACAATTACTTAACTGAATGTAAGTATTTATTTATCCGTTTAATTATTATTTACACGTATAATTAAAAATATATTACATTTGCATTTCATAACAAAGTATCATTTTACGATATTAAAATTATTTAAATATAAAATATTTTCAACCTATGTTCATGGCGTAAAGACATAAAATACTGTACAATTAAAGTAATATAAAGGCTGTGAATAAAAAAATGATTATTAAATTACTTATTAAAAATTAAAAATTATTTTATTGACTATTTATCTTCAAAGTTAATTTTTAAGTGTTACAATCTCTCTTGCTACATAAAATATCATGCTTATGTTAAATAAAATTTTATTTAAACTATCACTGTTAATAATTTGAAAAAATTAAATATTTCAGAAATATTGATTATTATAGCTACTGAAATGAAAATTATTATTTCTAAATTTTTAAATAAAAAAATGTTTTTGAATTTAAAATTTTTTTTATTGCCGTTAAAAATAAATTCCAGAAAATATTTGAAACTCACTATTTCTGATACTGTGTTTATTTGTAATATATAATAGATAAATTTTGTAACAGAATTTATTCATTTCACTTTCTCAGCTTTATTATTATAAATGTATAATATAAATAAAATTTCCAATCAATAATTCAGTTAGTAAACAGATGTATTAAAAATTACGAAATATATAGATAAATATATAAATAAAAAGTTTAAAAATAATAAAGCATCTTAGATCAAACTCGTAAATTTAATATCGGATATGGTATGCTATAGAGTGAAGTTGAAGTACCATACATCATTTAATTACGAAAATTTAAAAGAAATTAATTATGAAAAATTTTCTGTAAGAATTAAAAATCGATGCGCAGAAGTAGAGCTGAACACATAATTGATATTTCCAGTGTCTAATTGAAAGGTAATTAAATAATGTTGAAGTGTCTCTTTTATTCAACTCTCTCTTGAATAATTGAACAAATTTTCTCGTTTGCTATTCGACTGAATATCAGAGAAAATTAATACCCTTACCGACGCTGCTGTCATTAATTGAGTATGTGCTCCTTCTTAGGCTACGGAGCGGATGTAAATTAAATGAGGAATCTATCTTTAATTTACATACTTAAATAATGAATATTCACCTGTGAACATTTATATGAGTGATAAAAAATCATATATTATGAATTTTGAAGTATACAATGTATGAAAATTTTGTTTTTCGATTTAAGTTGTAATATTAATTATTAGATTTATCATAATATTCAAATTAGTTCACCTAGTTATGAATTGATTTCACACTGATTTAAAAATTAAGTAGATACATTATTACATTGTAATTTTTAAAATAATTTGCTTTAATTTGAATGATATTATAATAAATTACTATTATTCTTATTATTATATGATCCAATATATATTTATCAAAAGATTATTATAATATTTTTTCAATAAAAAATACCTGATTTATACGATACTTGAACAGCTGGAAGTAAGTCAACATAAACGTATATATTCAAACTATTTTGAATATATTTATGCGATATTAGTTAGATAAATTTCTATCATATTTAATACTCAATGTTCATAAATAATTGTTTTTTCAGGAAATGCAAATAAATTTTGTGGTTTCCTATAAAATAGAAAATTTTTTAACAATATTTTATGCGTGCGCGTATTTGAAGAATACCATGAATCAATATAAAAATTAATCAAACGCTTCATTAAGAAAAAGGTTTTACGAATACCTTAAGTATCGTGGTAATATCAGTGAATCCTAACAACAAAGTTGTTAATGATGAAGGTGAAAGATCAACGAACGCGAATGACTTTAAACAGCAGAAGGCTGAAAACAACAACTTTGTAATACCAAAATTATTTCGATTGTGTGTATATATTATCTCCGTTCGTGATTACAATATTATTTGTTTTTTTATATTATTATAACAGTCTTTAGTAAAATCTATGAAAATCTTAAATCTCTCTATTTCTCTTTCTCATTCTCTAGTTCTTTCTCCCCCTTTTTATATATCTATCTATCTGAATTTATGAATTGAATATTTTTATTTACAAAATTCTTCAATTTATTTATGTATCTATATTAACTTGTACAGATTAAATGTATCCTTTAAATTTTAACTTTTAAAAATGACAAATATGAAACACGAAGACTTAAAAATCACATAAACAGCTATAAATTTATTTTATAAGCAGTTTAGCTCTTGTTACGAATAAAAAAATTAAATCGCATTTTATCACATTTTACGATTGATTTCTACGAAAATTAATTTTATGGCTCCCAACATAATTAAATTTTATTTTAACGAAATCAGATTAATTACTATGTGAACTGTTTTCGATTCCAATCAAGTATTACATTTCAATATTAATCAGCTTATTAGACTAATTAGTAAGAATGAAGAATCCGACTTCGATATAGATATTGAGAGGGAAGACAAACAACTTCGTTTTAAAATAATAATAATAAACTAAAATAATAAAACCGTGTGCTAAATTTGTACATTTCAAGAAACATGTAAACATAACAGAAAATACATAGACTTCCGATGAAGAGTCAAACCGACTCTTAAGCATTATTTATAATATTGCAATCAGTGTGTCATATATGAATCTCTACTTTACCAAGTAAATTTAAAACAACTTATTATTTTTATAGATTCATTTTTTTTAAATATTAACTAATTCTAGAAAATTAAAAAAAAATGCTAAATAAAATTTTAATTTTAAACTATATTAAATAAAATATTTTATATATATATATATATATTTGGGTTAATTTGAAATATACAAGTTATAAAAATGTTAATTTTATACAAAAGTTTTCATTACTATTTATTATACTAAACGAATTTTATTAGAAAAGGTGTTTAATCATACCTTAATACTAATTTTGTCTTCATGAAAATCTCAATGTTAATAAAACTTCCATAATTCAGTTTAACTAGTATCATTTTTAATTTCCATGTTGTTATTGACAATTATTTTTTAAAAGATAAAAGGAAATGAAAAATATATTTAAAAAATCATTAACCGTATGGAATTTATTTTCTCCATAATTTGACTTATTTTAGACAAGTATTATAAAAATGATTTTGTAACTTAAAGCAACGATAGTAGACATCGGAAGACTAATTTATAAGATACTTGAATGAAGATATGAATAATCAAATGATTCAAATTTATTGCATCAACCAACAGGAAAATATTGTACTTAATCTGTATTTATCAAGGCGAAATTTATCAAGTTTGCTCACAAACTTTTATTTTTTAAACTGTTATAATAATAATAATAAATAATGTTACTTTTATGACATTAAAAAGAGTTATAAATATTTTTTTCGTCTCATAAGAGAACGATTTTTTATTACAACACAAAATTTGTTGTGCTCTAGTGAAAGCTTAAATATCTTTAATTCTTCAAATGTAACATATTAGCAATTTTCATTAAAAACTAGATATATTGTAAAGAATGATACTAATTTAATTTATTTAAATGTTAAAAAAATTAACCATTTGAATAATACATAATAGACAAAAATTTCTGCTTTTGTATTGACTAATTAACAATTTTAATTTAGAATGTTCATTTTATTTTAACACTTGTATATTTTATATAGAATATTTATAAATTATGCAGCTTTACAATTGTAATTGCAAGTCATGTTAACCTGAATTGTAAGACAAACATTTACGTGAAAAAGATATCAAACGAAAAACAAGACCAGAAAGTAAAATACCCAATTCTCCAGGTTTTATACGCACTCTTTGTGTTTTCTACAAACAGAGGGTAGAATATGCCGGGGGAAACAACCGATTCTCCCGTCCCCCAAGAGAAACCGGGTAGAACGACAGGAAAAGCGAGAGATTTAGAAAGAGAGAGGAATACGGTGAGAAAGCTCTCGACTCTCCTTCCACGCGCGAAACCGAGTGGAGAGATAAAGAGAGACCGTTTCATCTCTGAACTACTGATGCTGTACGCGCCACTGCCGAAGGACAGAGATAGTGATGGACAAAGATAGGGAAAATATCGTTCCGATGCGAGCGAGAGCTAGAGGGAGAAATGGAAAATGCAGGGGAGGTGGAGGAGGAGGATAGCAATCGAGCGCCGAAGCGTGTAATTGAGTCCCATGCCGAGCAGCATCCCCTCTCGCCCCACCCCGCCCACGCGCGCGATCGCTACTTTATCGAACGCTCGACCCTTCCCCACCTTCAGCGCCATCCCCGGCGTTATTCTCGCGGTACCGGGCTTGCGCAGCGTCCGCCCTTGTGCACTTCTCGCTAGTAGATGCTGTGGCTGCTTCGATGCGAACTCGCGTCGAAAGCATCAGGAAGCTCATCGTCTCTGCTCTTACCCTACCCTCGCACACCAACTCTAGCCTTCCACCCGCGCACCTATACATGTATTCGAATGAAAAAACGTACTCCTCGACTCCACTCCCGAAGCTCTCGTGTACGAGCTTTCTGGCTCACTTTTACGCGTTTGTAAGTTTATTAGCAGGACTTCCCCGGTAAGCATTTCGATTCTACATGTGCAGATTATTTTCTCGGAAAATATTCAAGATGAATTATTTACTTCCCTCCCAAGAGGATCAGCGAAAGCGCAAGATATTTAAGGCAATACGTTGAAGCTTATCGATACGTACGTATCAACGTTTCCTCAACGACAAACTACTTCCGAATTCATCCAAGATTCATCCTAAATTCTTTAATAATGAGAAACTCTCTGGTCTTTATATCCGTTATCGGAACGAACTATCTTTTAAAATAGAATCACTTTCAGGATTAAAAAATTCGATTGAACTTTATCGCTCCCTGTATTATAGATACATCATCTTTGATTTGTTTTATTATGCGCTCACCGTATAAAACTCACATTTAAGAAATTCCCAAAGTTACAAAAAAAAAAAAAATAGTTCATTCTAATTTATATTATCCTCAAATATACAAGATATTTAGTTCTCTTTTTTACAGTAATTGAAATGTCGAGGGAAAATTTTACAAATACTACCTTCTAAAATAAAACATTTGAATTATTATTGGAAACATTATACAATGTACCCAGTTATATTAATGCTGACTTTATAAAGAAGATTGCTGAATCTTTTTTGTAGTTTATGATTTCATATGCGCTTACTAAAACCCCGTGTTTTGAAAAAATAAAAAAATTTTACTCCTAAATCGTTGTTTCAAAGCTGAATTCTTAATTCTTTATTTCATAATACATATATAATAATTGATATTATGTACACAAACTGTAAAAATTGTATCTGTTGGTCGGAATTTATCAAACGACATGCATATAAACTACTAGTTCTGGACTCTGTAACTTTCGCAAAAATAAAAAATTATTTAATATTATCTAGAAGATGAGTAGTGCACCTGTTAAAAAATTTATTATAATGCACATGCTCCTAAAATTATTCCCAATAAAATCGATATGTATAATAAAACCAAGAACGACTACAACTTCGGTTAAAAAATTTACAAAAATTATGCTTATTATAAGTTTTATAATGATTTCTTTTTCGTTAGTCAATTCTATAACTGTATGTATACATTACTATGCTTTTATTATTAAATTTAATTTCCGAGTAAAACAACTTGCATATCTGTTTCGAACTTTTTAATTTACCAAGCCATACGCATCTCGTTTTCTCGTATATAAGAATATAACATAATGACGAAACAAGGCGAATATTTAAAACGTTTACATGCAACGTCGTGTAGGAAATTAATTAAAATATTTATTATCGGTATTACTGCTTTTCAAAAGTCAGCATTCAGACCGCGTAGAATAATAAGAATCCCAACGTAGCCAAGTAGACGCCCGATTTGAATTGCCAAAAAAAGAAAGTCGGAAGGTAACAAAGTAGAGAGAAATTCAAGACCGCGCGTCGAGATTAAACCCCTTCGATCTCCCACTCGCCTGCCACGAGACGCAGCCGCAGCAGTAACAATCGCCCGGGCGATAGGCAGACTTGCATGCAGCAGAGGAAAGGAGCTCTTGAAGGGTGCCTGTTACTTATACCGATGCGCGTAATAGAGAAATAATTTGATTAAAATGTAAAGGAGCGCGGATCGCCGAGTGAAGAAAGAATGGGAACGGAGGCCGATAGCTGGATGGACGGGGAGAAAGAGCGAGGAAAAGGAGAGGAAGTGAGAGAAACAGCCTTCTGTTTGCACATTTCACGGTTCGCCTGTAAAAAGCCAGCGCACGCGTTAGACAGATGGTAGTCGCCCGCACTCAATGGCCTGAGAAATTGGATCGCGTTTTAACTCCCTTACGTTTCGACTCTATCTCGCTCTTCCTCGCTCCTTCCTCTTCGTACAGGCATAAACGAAGAATTTGAGAGAGTCGGGCCAAGTCGGAGAATTTAACCCCTTTTTTATCGTCCCTTTCTCGATCTCAGTACCTTTTATTCTCCTCACTTCGACGACCTTCTGACGTTCGTTTTATTATTTCCGAGGGCGGCTCTTCTTGTGTCTATATATACTTGTACTTACCTCGCCCTACGTATGAATTTATCGACCTCGAAATTTCTTCGTCTCCCAAAATCACCTCGACACTGTTTTTCTTTTCTACTTCCTACTCTTTTTGTTACTCTAACGCTCCAGTAAACTTTTCCATTTCGGTTATTCCGGGCTGAAGTAACCCAAACTAAATTTACAACTATGTGAGTACTGTTCACTTTTTCATTGTCATTTAAAAATAATGGCTATACAGTGATTATATTCAACTAATTATGGAATGTTAATATGATGTGACGTATGCGATAAGAGGCAGTTTTCACACTTCCTTATACACTTTCAGCGTAAGAAATTGACGCTTCGTTTTATATTTTGATTATATATAAATTTTACAATGATTTTTACAACGTTTTAGTCTCGTGCTCAACGAAATTAAACTCAAACAAGAACAAAAGTATGGTCAACTTTATCGCATGTGACAACTGCAATATTTAATTTTCATTCAATAAATAAAAGAAAATACTATATTTTTAAAAGTTTTTAATTTTTAACAATTTATCTTAATTTCTTCAAAAGTTTCAAGTGCAGAATTTTTATTTATCCGCAATTTACTCATGATTCAATAAGCTTGAACTAAAATTTAATAAAGTTGAATTAATCGATAAAACTTAGTATTTTTTTAAGTTAATATTCAACAGTTAAAAATAATTTATATAGTTTGTAGGTTTTAATTTGAAATAAAATTCATAATGAGAATTTAATGCGTTTTACAAAGTTATCGCAGAAATTTCTGTAATAAAATATATGTTTTAATATTATGATATGATAAACTCTAATAATAAAAAAAAATATTGATAATTCTTTACATGTGTAATAATTATTTTAGCGTATCAGACCAACTTTAACGGTTCTGCTTGAAATTACCATGAGACTTTCATTTACGTATTTGTGCAATTATTTTTATAGTTATAATTGCAAATCTTAATGACGTTTAAATCAAAAACCAGTAAAATTGTTTTTATTACGACGTGATAATGCTTTTCATTATTTAAAAAGTTTGTACAAAAAAATTGTTAATTATTAAACTATTAGTCGAAATATAATGTTTAAAATACTAAATTCAGTTTGCAACTTGTAAAAATAGCTTACATGAAAGTATTATATTTTAACTTCTTATTGATTTTATCACAAGTATAAAGGTTAAGTATAAAAGCAAATAAGAATTTTAATTACTTAGCGTAAAATATTTTTCTACCTCATCAACGATATTTGCAAACACTGTTTATATATTATATATAAGAGTAAATTGCAACAGTTCTTTAATTCGATAATATAAATTTTAAAAGTATATTTTTAAGCTCTTATAAACTGAGTATACTCAACATTGAATAGATCTTTTACTAGAAAAATGACTTTCTTACTAGTTCATAAAATGGAATTTATTAGTCAATTGGTTTTTATTATAATTCATTGTTGCGTGAGTTTCGTGGTTGATGCCTGTTCACATAAAACTCAATGTTACAGACCGAGTATTATTGAGGATTCCAAGAATGATACTGTTTAAACCTAAATTTAGTGAAATATAGATATACTGTGCAGATCAATATAAATTAATTATAATCTCTTGTGTGTTAAAAGTAGTGAATGCGCAGTAAATTTATAATACCTCTCCCCTAATGCTGTCCTGCAATTATATACCATAAAGATCGTTTTTTAAAGAACAAGAGCCTCTTATTGTCTGTTAGTCGGCCCTTAAATATATTCATTGTACATTTCCTCTTTATTGATGTTCACCGGATATTTACTCTATGGTCTTGTTTAATCTCCTGAAAGCAAAGATCATCGCCGTCATAAGTGATATGTCCAAAGCTGCGGTACGACGTTTGACTTTTCCTTGAAAAATTAATTTATACTTTTAATGGTAATTAATTATGTATGCCCGTATATGTGTATATATATATATATATATTTATGTTAATCTCAAAATCAATACAAAATTTTTATTTAGTATTTTGCTATTCACTCCCAACTAATTCATGGCTCAGGATTCTTGCAAAATAATTCGTATAATAATACAATTTTGAGCAATACCGAATTGATAAGTAGTAAAGTAAAACAATAAATTATACAATTATAAATAAATATCTTTTTTAATTATCTAACAATATTTTTATCTTTTTCGATCCCTTTTTTGTTCTTCTTCAAAAGCAAGTTTCTTCTTCTACTCAAGTTATATTAAACTACAAGCGATTGTTGATTGATTATTAATTTTATTATGTATCTTTTCTAATTTATTTTCTTTTCTATTTTATATCTAAGTTACTGTATGTCCCTTTAATATTTATTATTACGCATTGATATTGTTGTTAAAAATGCTGCTCTATTTTTTAAGAGCGATGGTACCTAACAAACTTTTTCTCAAAGTTTATGTAAAAATAATTTTCTTTTTCTTGTATATTTTTTACACGTGTGTAAATTAGTACAGAATGATTATTATAAAAGTTTTGTACGTCATACGAATC
Organism: Platyscapa corneri; assembly: GCA_018907185.1. Taxonomy (NCBI): domain Eukaryota; kingdom Metazoa; phylum Arthropoda; class Insecta; order Hymenoptera; family Agaonidae; genus Platyscapa; species Platyscapa corneri. The sequence continues at coordinate 3,729,703 of JACCHW010000004.1, forward strand.
GTTCTTTTTCGAAATCGAACACCAGCAGAGATGCTAATAATTTTTATATGTTATGTATTCGACATTTATTCATGTAAAAACTCAAAACAAAAGACTCAAATGTAATTGTGAATAATTGTGAATGATAATAGCTCGGTCAAAATTCAGTGACATTTAGATTTGTTATACAGACTGATGTACATTAATTAACAACCCTTCGCGTGTTAAAATTATTGAATCTACAACTGACTCCTTCCCAATGCTATCCTTTAATGGTGTCCCGTAAAGATGATTCATAAGAAAGAAAAACTTCCATTGTCTCTTAGTCCTTTTATACATACTTTATCTGCCTTCTCTCTAAAAATGATCTCCAGATTTTATCTATGGTCTTTTGTAATCTCTGCGATGTAGAATCCATTACCGTCATACGTGGTAATATATGTATATATAAATGTGTGTGTGCGTATGTGTGTACATATTCAAAACATTAAGTATTTAAAAAATCGGCTTCTTAATATATAAAACATTATCAGTATAAGGAATAGAAAAAAATAATTTTTATTTTCGAGTATTCAAAAAAACTTCAGGAATCAATAAGAGTAAGGATATGACTAAAAGAGCCAAATAGATAAAATTCAACGATAAAGAACGATTGGAGCGAGCAATTCTAAGTGAAAATATGTATCAGCAGATAGCACGAGCAGTAGTTTATTATGTAACATTTATTTATTTATATTATCCATAAATATCATCGGATTAATTCAAGTAGTGTAACCGTTTTTGGATTTTAAAGCAGCACATTACCTCTGATATCAGTACTCCAATCAAAAGAAATGCTTTCAAATCAGTACAACAAACAAGCCGTCAAAGCACCACCGATCGACTGGAAAGCGAAACGTTATTACAACAGAAGTTCTAATATTGGATTCTAATTCTAACATTCTAATATTGTAAAACTGAAGATAGTACACAATTATTCGTTATTGTTTCCAGAGTGCAGACACAAAGCTGATAAGTGATTGGCACGCCTGCCGTCAAGGCGGAGGAAAAAACAAACAGCCGAAACCGGAGCGCCACTTTTTCTTCTGTTAGAGCGAAAAAAGGCGTCGCTAGATGAGCAGCGTCGGCTCGACATGAGGTAAGCCCAAGAGATACGAGCCCCTCGAGATAATCGGCATTCATGGAAGACAAATGCGCCGAGTCGCTCGAGTCGAAACGCTTAATATGATCATTTATCGCCGCAAGCTTGGACTAATTTTCATATTAGACGTAACAACGGACCCCCGGAATCAGCACACCTCGGACATTGTCGTTTGTATCCGACGTTATTATCGTTGCCGTTGTTGGCCACAGTCAACGTGATTGACAGACAACACGCATGCTGTTCGTTTCATATTTTTGTCACAGGAGTCGCGCTGTGCTCAAGTCCTGATATGAATTGCACTCCCTTATGGCTACACGAAAAGACACTCGTACCAGCATTCGGTTTGTCTGGTGTTCAAGCGACTGTCCGAACACGAAAAAAATCGAATCGCGCATACTTAAAAAGAAAAGTAAATTAATCGTAAGAAGTATTGTCTTTCTGTCAGCTGCGCCTATCCAACGGCTTATCTATCGAATTCAACGTGCAGTAGAGGCATTTACGAGTCGAACAAGCTGGTAGTTTTCGAGCCCAATGTCCTTGTTGAGTTTCAAAAGTAGTTTGCTCTCCAGCAAAAATCGCCGCTCCTTGACATAAATATCCCCTCCCCCATTTCTCGCAGACACTTTTTTGAAAATGTTTCACGCGCGCGACAAAAGTTAAGCGTGACATCGATATTTTTTACCAAAACCAAGCATATTTGTATAAAACGGTGATCATATATTTCCTCCGCATAAAACAAACGACGCGTATGCATCCACGAAAATAAATACATAAATTCTCGGAGCTGCTTCTGGTAGCGAGCACACGCGAAAAAAAGACGCAGGGGCCGATATCAACTCTTTTATTGTGCGATCACAAAGCACGATCAAATTTATAGCTGCGCCAAGTTTGTGATCAAAGAACGACTAATAAAAAAAATGCAAACCAAAAGGATAGTGGGGAGACAAGCGATTCGGCTTTCGAGTATTTTCCAATGGATAATCGCAGATAACACGCGACCGCTCGGGTTCTCCTATTTTCTCAATTGGTTTCTCGACATAACGAAAATTGTCTGCTACCGTTTTGTCTGGCGTCAAGGGAGAAAAAAACGCAAATGGGTACTACGGTCACTTGGCCAAATGAGTGCGAGAATCAACCCTCCCGACTCTCATACCATTCATTAACTCGAAATCTATATGCATATTTCATACATGTATGAAAACGCACTCGTGTACGTGGATGCGTGTACTCTCACACAATTGGTAAACATAAATACCGTTCGTGCCTACGTTTAAATACGTGCCCAGGCATGTATGTGTTTGGGTTGTCTCCCCCTTCCTTCGCAGTACATTCACATATACCAGTCAGGATTGGACGATCGAACACGTTCGTGGTCAGATGATGCCAATTTGTTAATTAAACAAGCCGACTGTTTCTCATGCGCTGTGACAGTGATGTTGAATACATGGAAGTGATCGTGATCGGAAGCCATTATAACCGCTGTTGCGATTTGCTCTGCTCGTATGCCGCATCGAACGTGAACATTTAGATAATTCGCGTTTAACTACAGAACATTACTACCCTTATGAGTTTTTTGACCAACGAGTCAATTTGACTAATTTCTGATTAGGCCAAAGAATGTATACCGCTTTGTATTTAATCGCGCTTGAAAAACATGATGCATTTATAAAACAAATTTTTTTGTTTTACATGCATTAGACTCTTTTTGAATATTATACCTTTGAGTTTCTATAAAAATTCTGAAAACGATTTGTTTAGCAATTGAAATGGTAAAGTGGCGTGTAGGATTAAAATTTCTGAATACAATTTTGCAATCTACATTTTAGAGGGAAGGCTTGTGTTGACTTAAAAATTTTTCAAAATCTGTCAAACTGGAGTCTTTATACAGTTCAACTTCGATAAATCGTTAAGAATCTATGTTTTATCGTGTCAAATATACGATTCAAAAAATTTCAAACCTGTATTTTCGAAAATTAGTTTTTAACGAGATTTTGAGATGTAATTAAATGTTCATAGAAGAGAGCGTAAACCAATAACAACTTATAATTCAACTCTTTCATTTTATAAAACTGTAAGATCAAAATAAAAAACTATTTTATTCATAGTGTAACTATATGCTTATAAATATGATTTAGCAGCTAATAAGACACTTCTGTATTCGCTTTTTCTCTTTAAGAACATTTCCATTTATTATTTTGAAACAAATTACTGGCTAATCCCATAACATTTTGTTAACGATGCAGTTCTTCTGAGATAATGAAACTAATATTAGTTCACAAGTTAACAAATATTATGCCTATTATTTACATACATAATTATATTTTTTAGTTCAAAATTTTTTCCCACGTTAGCTCATGTTCGAACAAATAATCTGTTAACAGTATGTCGCGATAAAGAAAAAGCCATCTTTTAAGACGTATCATTTCTAAAGCGCATGCTACATGTAATGAATTGGTAAACGAGAAACGATCGATGTCTTTTATTTTTATAATACAAAATGCTACATGCATAAATCTACTTGAAATTTTTATTTTATGAACTTTAATAAACTAACAAAATATTTAAGCTTAGAATTAAAATAGAACGGCAACAATGGTTTGTTGTCGCTATATCTACATCTTTCTTTATTATTATTACGACATATTTATTACTAATTTATTGCATAATACAAATGCAGACGTTTCTAAATAACGTTAAAAAATGTTGATTCACGAGTATTCAAAATCCAATGAAACGAATGTATGTGCTTAAAATAAATTATAAGTACAATGCACAAAGCCATTATAGTATATTCCAGTGATGAAATATTTACAAAGGGTGAAGAAATGCCGCGTTCTCTGGAATTAGGGAAAACCTTGGGCGAAAAATAAAAAAGGACAAAGGAAAACAGAATCGATCCAGGGGCATAAAAGTGGGATCGTAAAGTTATGGTAGTAGATAGAGGCAGACTTGTCCGCTAGCGCTGCTCTCCGCGCGTAATACGGCGTGAAGTAAATTATGGTGCGCGATATATGCCAAAACTGTTTCCGATATTTTAGATTTAAAACTTTCTATCTCTCTCTCTCTCTCTCTCTCTCTCTCTCTCTCTCTCTCTTCTATTCTATCTTCCACGCATAGACATTTTCTCATCTCTCGAAATCTAATCGCGCATTGCGCTCGATATCTTCTTTGTTTTTTTATTTCAGCGCTTTCCGACTGGCCTCAGGCTTACTCAAATTTTTCTTCTCCCACAGTAATACAAATTTTATTCTGTTTGGAACAAGACATGCAATTAGGCACAATCTGATTAAAAATTTTATAACTTTTGAAAAAGTTCAGATGTAATAATGGACTCATTCGAACTAAGAAAACTGATGAAAAAATTTTAATACTATAACTCTGTCTACAATTGGCCGGATAAATGTTTGAATAGCTCTAATAAAATATTTGAATTATCACATGATATAGATTTTCATCTGAAATCATTTTTATATCTATAGGATTATTAATTAACTAATTCTAAAGTTATTCTATTCGCATATTAAATGCTTATCGTAATAGGCAGAATATTAATTTAAATTAAAAATAACCTTATTACACCTGATAATTTCAACAAAAAAAAACATCCGATATATCATACGCGTGATATTAAACAAAGAAACATTTAGATAAAAGAAAAACATAGAAATGCCTAGAACTTTCAGTTAGATTTTGATTAATTATTACAACTCGGTAAAGCATAGCTGTCGGTTGATAACAAGTAATAAATATGATTAACTATATCTTTTTAGAGGCGATACGTAATACCCTCGTAAAAAATTTTAACATATTCCAGCATTCTACTTCATAATACAAAGATATATACACAATATTTGTCGCACACGCATGTAGTGATGTGTTCAAAAGGCTAATAGTAATTGTTCATTGAATTCTGTCAGAAACCAGCATTTCTTTATTACTTTCTGAATTTTAGAGAATACAAATCTGCCTTTTTCTAAATGAAGAACAAACCTGTAGCTTTTATAACTTTTAACGTGTTCTTCTAGAATATTTTGTTGTTCATTGAAATAAGATGTCATTTCAAGCGGCATATCGAGAAAAGTAAATATACAAGTTGTACGTTTTAAGTTGAATTCAAGTGATGAGAGTACTTCGTCATTCATTTTTAAATACATAATAATATAAACACAAGTGCAATATTAATAATTAAAAAGATTTTTAATTTTGCAGAACACTATAACTGTGTTTGGGAAACAGTCAATATTTTAAAATGTAATAAGTTGTGCCTCCATCTAGTACAGTAAACTTAACGTGCCGATTATAATTTTGGGATATTTTAATAATTTGCTTTATCATTGGTTAATTATTCGCCATAGTTTATTGCGCCTATTATTAGCCTATTATTATTATAACTAGGAAGATTTTTTTTAAAGACATTTTTATATACTAAGTATAGAAAAAAATAATAGACTGCGATAGTTTGTTGTTAATCCATAAAACGCCATATTAAAAAGGGCGTAATTTATCTGTAAAATTTTGGGCCGATTTTTACATACCAAAAAATAAACTGATATTAGATCCTATCTATGTAATTTACATTAATTCAGTTCTCATACTTTATTACAGACATCATTATAGATTCTTAGCTGATTTGTAAACAGACTTAGAAATAATTTAATATATAAGTAGGTTAATCATAAATAAGTTATAAAAGTTGCATTTATAAATATTTCAGATTTCGCAATGATATATGAACAATACATATTTTTATACAACTGTATCGTCCTAGTGAATATATATATATATATTCTCTTATACTCATAACTAATTTATATATAAATATAATTAATACAATATAAATTACAAAGTTACAAAGGAATGTTTCTAAAATTCAATATAATACAATTGTGTAAAGAAATACCTAATAATCTGCATACTGGAAATAAATCTTAAATTAATTACAATGTACATGATTAATAAAATCAAATTTTTTCTAAATAATAATAACCTTTTCAAATATTAAAGAAAATAGAAAAAATAGAAATATTATCGATGTTACTATTTTAAAAATAATATATCTATATAAAAAATGTAATAACGAACACTACATTATCACTGAGGATTTTTTGCACTATAAATTTATCGATTAGAAGAAATTGGTTTATTTTTAAGGTTCAATGACTTCAAGATATTTGGTTTAAAAAGTTATTAATTTGAAATACAAAACAATTTTCCCCTTACTATGCGATAAAGTAATGATTATTTATGTTATTTAAACTATGATTTTTTAAATTTATTCTTAATAAAGCATTAATACAATATTTGAATTATACTAACGCGCGCGTGTGTGTGTGTGTGTGTGTAAATTGTTAAAAAATGTATACTTATAGAAAAAAGTCTTTTTTTTATTATTATAATTATTAATCGATTAGATAAGTGTTTTTATTAACGCATAAGCAATACATTTGAAACGATTTTATTTCGTAAGGAAAATTGAATTATTATCCCTCTAATTGTTTGACATTCTTATGGTCAAATTTAAACAAATTATTCAAAGTTCCCAAATATTTTTCATCAAATATAAAGCTCAGTAGATCTTCAAACAAAGCGTATAAGTTTTAAAAAAATACTTTTTTAAGTTGTATAATAGACAATTACATCGTGTTGAATTCGTTCCTTATTCGGTAAATAGAAATAGAACTTGCACATTCTTGAAAAGAAAAGAAAAAGAAAAAAGAAAAACTAATTATAAATAAGGAATGCGATTTAATTTATTAAGAAAAGCACCAGAAAAATATGTTTGTAAAAAAGAACAACTGTACACGAGTATATAGTGCATGAATCATAGAACACGCAGCCACAGTAGCAGCATTTGCGATCAAAAGTATAGCCAGAGAAGGTTATAGTTGGAGTATTTTCTTCTCATACATGTCATAAAATGCCTCCTCCTGATTGTTCTGCATTATACAGTTGAGCTTTTGTAACTCAAAAGTGCGACGTGAGAGTACCTTTATACGCGTCAGATATCGCGCCGTAAATGACGCTAAACGTACCACGAGAAACGCAAGCGGTAGAACAAGTGAGAATGAAAAGGGTCGATCACGGACGCACAACCGGAATAATCCGTGCGCGAACTTTCCGCGTGCACAAGCGCGCTACTGTACATTACGAGGGTCGTAAAACAGGCAGAAAGAGGCATAAAGTCCATTGTGTGACCCGTACCGAGCCGAGTTCTTTAGCGATGAACTGCGCTGAAGCGATTGTTTACCAAGCTCAAGTGCGTATCGCGCGTTTCGTCGTTACGATATCGAGAAAATATGTATAAAAGATGGCGTGTGAAGGAATTCGATATTAATGGTCAAACGAACTGGTCCAATGAGAGCTGCAGACGAGACTCAGGCTACCCATACGAGTGCTGCAAAATTCACTCGAATTGTCCGGTCGAGTCCACGAGTTAATTATACTTTCTAGATATCAACGTAAAGCCTTGCGTCAACGATCGCAAGCAGCAATTTTTAATTCCCCGTCATGCCGAGTTTCTCATTATAATGTTGCAATTTACCCGGCTTTTAATTTCAATCTGTACTTACCGCTAATTTAATAACGAACTTCAAAATAATAAGATATATCCTAATAATCCTAATACAATAATAATAACAATGATAAAGCAGAAGGAGAAGAAGGAGAAGTATAAAATAAAATCTATATTATTGCACGATAATATTATATAATTATACGTGAAATTTCTTTTCGTGACCTTTTTTTAATGCAACAAAAATTTTTGCTCGTGAAAAATTATACGTTTCATTCAGGCATGATTGTATAAAACATTCTCTGAATTGAATAATTATATCTCTGAATAAAAGAATACGATATTTTCTTTCTATTCACCAGAAAAGTATTTGGTCAATACATAATTGTGCACAAAGCATTAACCAGCGTACATAAAATACAATGATTATTAAATCGAGTTGGCGTAATGCTTTAAAATAATAAAATTTACAAATCCTAGGGAAACTATATAGTATTTGGAGTACAAAAATACACGAAGAATAATACGTAAATGATCGTTAAAAACAGAGATAAATCATGTGTAACGAGCATAATCGTGGCGTAAAGAGTTTTATCTAATTACTTATGCATGACTCTAAGTCGTTCGTTCAACCGGAAAGCTCGTTTCAATAAAACACTCTCGTAATGGATCTCGCTAGTATTGGATGCGCTAACAAACTCGAGTAAATAATCGCCGAAAAGCACCTAAATTTATTTTGCCTGCTGCTCCGTCTCGCAACCACTGACACAAGCCTCATACACACGGTAATAAAGTGCCAACCAGCCCGTTCCGTTCAACAGACCTGTTTGCCTTATGTCATACTCGTCCAAGACAAGCTCTGATGAGTGCCTTCTATACAAAGTTAAAAAAGAACGACCGACTATCGACCGTATAAGACTGTTTTCTCTTTCTCTCTCTTTTAGTCTAGAGCACGAAAGTCGTGATGTTGGGTCATCGTATTGTAATCCAATCGAATGGAATGAGAATCGAACCACGGGTAATTTATGGAAGGCCAAGTCTACAAAGAGGAAGAGAGGGAAAGAAGGAAAGATCGGTGATGCAAAAATGCAAAAATATACAAGGAATGAAAAAAATTTAAATAAAAAAGAAAACACATTGAGTAATGCAATGCAATGCAACGGCATGTAACATAAAAATAAAAATAAAATCCAAGCTTTCTCTGCCTATGTGCAATATATATATATATATATCGGCTTAACTGCGTCTATGCATTTAAGTAAAAAGCTCCTTTCTGACAGGAAAGATGGAAACAACGCTGGTCGCTTGTGCAAATATCTCAGAATGAAAAACGAGAGATAAGGAAGAAAAGGAAAAGTGTATTATGAGATTACAGTATAATAGCAGTTGTATCGAGAGAAGCGGATGCTGTAAGGCGAGATAGAGTAAAATGAAGTTGTTACGGTCTGAAGAAGTGAACTTTGAAAAAACATAGAAAGAATGAACTAGTATGCTTCGATGTACTTTAAATGATAAATTTAAAAAACCAAAGCTTATAAATTTTTTTATTTTTATATGCAGTGAAAAATGTATCTTCAATAACGCGCATTATTCTATTTATTTTGAGAAGTAAATATTATCCTATCATGCATCATTATTATTATTTCACACCGTATAATAATATTTATCTTGTAACCTTTAAATTATAGTTGTAAATTCTTTTGCAGTTAATAAATAAAAATATGTGTAGACAAAATTCAAGTAAAGCGATGAGTACGTTTTTAAATTCTACTATAAGCTTCAATTCTTTGCTACTTTTTAAGAGTAATTGAAAAAGGTTTTAAAAATTTTTAAAAATGTATTACCATATCTTTGTAAAATCGACGTTTGAATTTTATACATTGCGTTGAATTTTCTCAACAGGCTGGTAAAGAAAAATTAATAAGTTGCTAAATTAATACTACACTACGATTCGGTGGCCACGCCGTTGGTGTATTAACGCTTTAAGGTTGCCAGAATAGTATACGATTAGTATATATAGCGAGCGTCTTGTCCGTCTTCCCTCTTAGCATCTAAGAAAGGGTTGGTACATGCAGCTTTACTGATGAGTCCCAGTAGACTGAGTTGAACGAAACCCATTTACGAACAATTTTTCGAACGAAATATGTGACCACATTTTTAATACTGAAATATTACCGATTGAATTTTCAATTTTATAAATATTATTGAGTCTTTGCTGAACAATTTGTTAAAGCTCATTTCATATTATCAATAATAATCAATTCACTAATATCGCATTCGTACTTGACTCTTTTTATTTAAATTTTATTTTATCTTGCTATAATATAATAATTTTCGACGCATACTATCTTCCTGATTTTATTTCATGGTATCGTAATGTTTTTTTTGAACACTGGCACGCTATGATTTGTTTTAAACAAAAATTTAACTTAATTTAGAATAAGTAAATAGTACATTTTTTAATTTAAAAAAAAAATTTAATTTACACCTCATCTTACAAAAAAATTTATCTTAGATCAAATATGATACCATTATGAAACAAAAATTAATGCAAATAAAATATAAATTTTAAATTTCCTTTTTTTAAATAAATTATTTGAGTATCAGAAATTAACACATATTTTATAAACTTTACTAAACCTTTTTTAGTATGAGAAACTGATTAAATATAATCTTATAATATATTTTAAATACAAAAAAAAAACAGAAATGTAGAAACTAATAAGTTGAATTTTATTTGCTGCTTATTCATTCGTAAATTACGTAAAATAACTAAAAAAATTTTATGTTATTATATCACGGTATGGCGTATTTAAATTCAAACAATAACAATAATTATAGGTGGTTAATTATTTATAATTTAAAAGAAATTTAAAAAATACAAAAAGTTTATAAAATATTGTTAAACAATATTATTTATAGAAAGAGGAAAAAGTTAAAATTAATATAATTTAATTATTATAATTTTTTATAATTTAAATAATTACATATATTATGGTAAGCCAAATATTTTTCTTTTGAAGATTTGAGTTAAGAATAATAAATTTTTCTTAAACTAATTTTGTGAAATTTCTATAGTTTGGCTTTAATCTGTCCATCTAAATAAATAACGTTCAAACAAAAGCCCCGCGAAAAGCAGATGAAATTTTTACTATACCAATAAGTTAAAATGCTTTGTCAAAATTTTAAATACGCTATTATACGAAGATGTTTCTGAATATTTAAAAAATAATATTCGAAAATGATTCTAAGGTGTTGTGTCAATTTTTATATTGACAATCAGTAAGAGTAAAGAACGCGCGTCTCTCTCTCTCTGTCTGTCTGTAATACACGAGCTCGACGAGAGACACTCCCTCTCTCTTATGACGAGGGGCGGAAAGGGCGAAATATGCTGCCGGGAGGGGAGGGCTCAAGAAGGGGAGGGCACAAACGTTATAGGAGAGGCCGATCGGGCGAGGGTGGGAGGAAAGGTTTATTGGAGGCAAGTTTATACTCCTGGTGACGGTGGCGCTGTCGGATGTCGACGTGTGCGGCGATGCTGGCGCTAACCGCGCGCGCGTTTACGAGCGAGTAAAAAGAACATACAGAGGAGTACAGCTCGAGCTCGAGAACCTTTCCAAAGACCACGTGCTCGAGTACTCGAGAGCGATTGAAGAAGATCCAGCTTATACACCTACGCAAGTTCGCGAAATTTTCCCTTACAAATTATCAGGTAGTAATCTCGTCAGACTATACTGACACGATGCTAATAATGGTAACGACATCTTAGGTGCATTGCACTCTGTAGATTTTTCTATGGCTTCGCTGTCGCTAAGGGACAACTGCACAATAAGTCGAAGCTAGCTACCGTCTATGATTCGAAAGGCTCCGAAGCGTCGTTTCGCCGACTCCGACTACAAGCAAAATTTCACTTGGCATAGGCCGAGATTCAAATTAATTCAGAGATTTGATTTAAAATGCCAAGGATATGCGAATACAAATGAGAAGGAATGTAAAAATGTAAAATTATTATAACTATAAAAATAATTTTAGTAATGATTTTAAATATTCAGTATTTGTGGAATAAACATACTGTAGGTGTTCCTGCGTTGAATTGTATTGAATAAAGCAACTTCTTGCATTGGAATTATCATTAAGAATGTGGAAATTGAAATTATATCAATAATCCTTGCTTCTAGAAGCATATATTGCTACATAAAAGATATCAGGTATTAACATTTTGAGCTTCAAAATCCTAATTTTCCTTCTTAAATATATGACTTTTTATATACTTTAAAGTGTAAAATGTATTCATCAGCATTAAATACTTATGCGATGTTAAATCAAAGAATATTTTCATCTGCTGTACGGTGAATTATAAATATAATCACTAATAATAAATTCACACTATTTTAACTACGTAACAGTAAACCTAATGAGCAACACGCATATTAATTTAGCGGAGAGGTAATAAAATAGTATAAAGATATGATCCGTTCAGAAATACGATAAATATTTAAAACTTATATCTACTTATTACAATTCATCCTAGATGTAATTACTGAATTCATCAGTAAAGCTGCATGTGCCAACTATCTTAAGATAATACAGAAACATGCAAAACTCTCTTCACGTACTTGAATATCACCCATATGTATGAATCGCTACGCCCACATTATTTCTTTAAAGAGATCCGTTAGTTTCCCCGGATTGCAGTACTAGCGGAGAGTGGGCAAAAAACAACGCATACACATTTAATCCTCGACTGTTCTAAAATATTAAACATGCATATAATGCAGTACATTCTTAAGATTAGATAAACATTTATTTCCGGAGTTCAATAAAAATTACCGTTGAAATTTCCCGGACAATGCGTCATCCAGTTAACAACTGTACAATTCAATCAAATACGAAATTTATTATTAATTTTTTCTTATATATTAGGCATGAACATAGCTTGTGGTCAAATTATTACGTGCCAGTGATTTCCCGAGAGGAAATTAAGCAGGAAAAGCAAGACCGAGATTGTGTAACAATTTTAGGGCTGATTTATTGGGCTTTCACGTAGAATAATAATTGTAGAACGAGTTAAATGCAGTATTAACTTTTCCAACGGCAAGAATATTTCGTGCTTCGCCGGTTTTTTGCTGGCGATAGTGCGGCTTATTTTTTAAGAGCCAAAAGCGTAATGCAAAAATTTTAAATTTAACAAATTTTTCATTAGGTAATTCATTATCCACAAACGAACGACAAAGTCATAAAGCCCTTGTTACATTATTATCGACACCTCGAGGTCGCGCTGCCTAGTACGGGCCGATAACATGGCCGAATGCGCATAAAACAATATCGCAAAATTCGAGCGATAGTCTTTTCTCATATATGTTAAATTTAAAGTCCGACGCCCATTCGGCGATGGATGCAGGGTTGTTATCTCGCGGCTTGCAGATTAATTAAAAAGGCAACGACGCGCGCACTCATCAGATTCGCATATTTAAACTGTGAAATCGAATCGGGATTTACGAGAGCGGAGGCATTGAAACGGCAAAAACAATTTATATTGGCGCGAGCCTCGGTTATCGGCGTCGCGCTTCTTTTTTCGCAAGTTAAGCGCACGCCCCGCGTCGGAATCGATCGCGTGTGTTAACCGGGCTAATTTCGGCTGCTGTACGCGCACACGTGAACTCCTCGGGGACAGGGACGCAGCCCTTAACATGCGATCGTAAGCCGCAAAAATAAGCGTGAAGCAATAATGGCGGCCATTGTGTTGAGGAGGGATAGCAGCTCTTCGTGAACGGTATCGGTCTTTTCGGTTATTTCAACACGAACTTGCGATTTAGTCACGGAAACCGAGCCGCATTATAATCTATCGACAGGATCTTGCGCTTTTCAATTTCAATATTAAATATAATCTTCAGCTAATGCTTCGACATTATTATCAGCCTTAATAAGTATCGTAGCGTAATTAGCAATAATAGCAATGATGTACTGATTGAATTTAACGTAGGGAAAATGCGAATTTTATAAACTTAAGGCAGCCACGACTCGCTAGTTCTTTGGCACATTATTATAAATTAATATAATTGACGTTCATTTTCTACATTTTTCCCGTAATTTCAAAAATCAAATTTGCAACTACGTTAAAGTGGCTAACCATTACCGAATATAATCGCGGAAGGTAACTAAGAAAAAATATAAGAGCCCTTTAATATAAGAAAAGGAGTTAATGTTTCATAAGCAGCTAAAATAAATATTTATAAATTTTTATTCAAGTCGTAACATTCTGTTTAAGAATAAATATGAAAAATTATTTTCAAATTATTTAGAAATATAGTAATTTTTGCAGATAAATACTAGTCGATAAAATAGATTTTTCGATTTTTCTACTTAAAAAATAGGTAAATACAATCAGCGATAATTATATGAACCAGAATTTTTGAGAAAATAATTACATTTTTACCATGATCTATTTCTTTAGAGCAAATAAATAAATAAAGAGTACATTGTAATATTTTCTATTTTGTTGTTTATTATGGAAAATCAGGATTACATATACCCACTTCTATTCTGAAAGTAGTATTTAATAAATTATTGTGTGAAATATTCAATATTAACGTGTAAAACGCAGTAGCGCGACAATTGGGGAATAAAGTAAAAGTTTCAAAATATGAAAATTTTAACGTGAACTCTTTGGTCAAATTAAAACTTCGACGAATAACGGTAAAAGATACTTGCTTAGAATCCTATTCAGAACGAATGCATTCACAACTAATACGTGGAAGAAAGCAATATACAAAAGTCGAAGTCAGTCTAATGAAATATAATATCCCATAAGGGTAGTTTTCTGCAGGGCAGTTCAGTCGAGAAGCCAAATGATACAAGATGTAGATATATAACGTTCGTATCTTGAACGTGAAATATAAAAATCGTTAACCATTTCCGAAACAAATATGATTTATATCCATACATAAGTTTGGCCCGCAAGACTTTCGAAACGATAATATTTATCGGTATCATTTCAGTGGTGCTGTTATTGGTCCGGCTCGTTAATTTTGAAAGGCTGAGCAATTGTTACCCGGATTGCTCCTGCCCTCGAGCGCGATACACGACTCATTACCTTCGAAGAATTCTCGAGCTGAAAGCTCCAAGTAGCCCGCGAAGCTCGTCCGCCCGAGCAGAGCCGATTGATAAAAGCTCGGTCAGCGCTGATACGTCCTGCCGCCCAGGAATCCACTAATTGGAGAATAAGCGGACAACGAGTGAAGATGCGAGCCGCGCTTCGAATATTGCCGGTACGGGCGTCGTGACGAGGGGAATCCAGGCTACGTCAGATTGTGATCTTGATCTCTGCGGCAAGTTAAGGGGAGCGGGAGGCTGCGCGTCGCTGTCGGATCATCGTTAGCCGATAATGTTGGCGGGAGTTAGCGCGCGTAGAGCGGCTTCGGTGATCGATCATCCTCGAGGACTACGGACTGACGATACCCAGCCCACCAGAATCTGGCGAACCAAGAACTATTGTTGCCACCCACGAAGCCTCGCGGTCTCGTGTAGCTATACTCGGATAACTGGAGCTCGTGACGTATCCAGTCTGTGTCTCTGAGCTGTCGATAAGCGGACGCGCGAGACGCGTATTGAAAGCAGCTCGAGTCGATAATTCTTTTTTAACGCGCAACATTTTTCCTTACTGCCGTGTCTACTGAAGATTAGGCACTTTCTTAGCCCGGCCATGAATGTCTCGTTACGTCACAAACACATTAGCCACCATCCACGCAGCATCTTTTGAAACTGTCTTTTTTTAAGCTACTTGTTGCAAGAATGACAAGTTGTGTAAAATAGCACACTAGTTATTTAATCGTAATATTTATTTAAAAGGACGATCATCGCTCACTCAAAAAAGCACTTAATCACTTTACGTTGCAGAATTATTTTACTTTTAAATAAATTACATACTCGTGACTGTTCTCTACGGGACATTTACTTATCATGTTGAATAAGCAAATCGATGTTTCATACGTATTATTAATGTGAACCATATTGCGAAAAAGTGAGTCATTCTTTAATTTTAATTTTTCAACTCAATATTATTTCACTACTAACAATAGTTAAAAAAAGTTTAAATTAATTGTATATATCTATTTTTAAACTTTTCGCTGCATCTTTAAAGGATGGTATAACAATGGCATTTATTAAAATAAACAATACATTGTACGGCTAAATTAATTAAGATGATATATGCGGAGGATTGTAATAAGAACCTTTTTAAAATTTTAATTTATTAAGAATTTTTTTTTTAAACATATATTCATTTGATAATATTTATTTAACGTTTGCTACGACTAAAGTATTATAATTTTTATTCTGTCTATCTCAAAGGAATGCTTATAATAAATTCATTTAGAATAACAAAGTATACATAAATATTAAATATATTCTCCAAGGTCAGACTGCATTAACAAATAAGATTTTGATAATTACATTTTCTAAACTTAATTGGCAGATTAATAAATTACCAGTTGATTGGAATAATAAAATTATATTCTTATTGATTTAATACTTTATCACAAGTATTAAATTATCAAAATATTTATAAAATAAAATTATTTTACTTTTTTCTTCTTAATATATAATTAAATTATTATAAGCTTATTATTAATTATGAATCAGTGCATTGTTTACAAAGTTCTCAAATAATATTTGACGCCCAAAAATTATAGTACATTTTCATTGACATAAAAAATCTAATAATAATCTCTATAGAAATTAACATTTGTGAAACAAAATTAAACAATGTATTGTTATTTATAAGCAAATAAATACGAGTAAAATAATGACATTTTATTAACGAACGTTTATACGATTTAACCTACCCAATAACATAAAAATGTTGATCGAAATTGCAGGCGAGATGATGCAGAGAAAGATGCTTTAACATTAGATAAATAAATATTACATCAGTTTAAATTAAAAGGAAGAAACTGTCATCTAGCATCATCAATTGTAGCTATTCGCGTATGCTATGACAGATTGAAAAAAGGTGAATCTGCCTTCTGACTTTGCAGTTATGGTCTTATCAGATAAGATAGTCTTTTAAGAATAGCGATACTTTGCTATGCTAAGACGACAGTTTAGAATAAAGAATTTTCCAGCTTTTTTAAAACAGCATTTAGGTTCTCTAACAGGTTAAGAAATATAAAAAATTTGTAAAAGGAGTTCCTATAAGTATTTCCTTGAATGAACCACTTATATCTTAAAATAATTTTCTTATCCATTAATTGCGTGCAATTATTTATAGCGTCGTGTTTAATAAAATCAAATGTATGAAATAAGATAAACGAGGATATCCAAAGTATAATCGATACTCTAGTCTGTGCGAATAAGTTATAGGAAAGCATTACGTGCGCAAAAAATCATCATTACGAGGAAAGTTGATCGTTTCGTACAGCGTTTAATTAGGAGGAATAATGATAATCAATGTAGAGGTTTGGATATGTGCATTGAAATTGCTACGCGATAATTCGAAAGCTTTTGAGAGGAAGTGGAGCGACGGGCATCGCCCACACGAGGGCGGGAAAAGAAATCAAAATGGCAGCGTGTAATTCGAGGGTCACGTACATGCGCGTGCCCTTCTAAATTTAATAAACAACGGAGCCAAAGGCCAGGCAAACGACGCTCGTGCATCGTCAGCCGGGCTTAAGCGAGTGCAATTCGGCACTGGTCAAGCGAAGCCCCCCCCTCCCGTGACTGACGCCTTCGCGTACGAAAATACGTGGAAAACGCTTCCTCGGAAATAAACTCTCTCACGGCTCATCCGGAGAAAATCAGCCTGGATGCACCGAAGAAAAGTGGCGCCGTTGGTAAAAATAGAAGTGAAAAACGAGACGAAGAAAGCGAAAGGGATAGAGAGGACCGCGGATCAAAGGGCTGGCGGTATCTTAATAGATACTAACGCAACGGATAACCGGATAAGAGGGAAGAGCACGTGTCTTTCCTGTCTCTGGGTCGGCTTATCGGCGCCCGAGCTCCTTTTCCTCTTTTTCTTGACTTCTGCTATTTGCTTTGTGAACGGTGAGCCGTAGTTACTGGTGCGGTGGCAGCTTCGACCAAACAGGAGCTCCGATTTTTCGTACCTAACACGACCGACACGCTAATACCAGTCTACTCGGATCTTCGTCTCTCTGCTACTCGTCAAATAAACAGCTCCGAGACCAAGATCATGGAGAGCGGACGAGAAAAAAAATATGATTTAGATGGATCGCCTGGCTGCGGTATGATTGTGAGTGGCGATGTGGGAAGTAACGGGCGAAGTCAAGAAGTGGAAACACGTGTGATACTCTCCGTATGAATTAGCTGTTTATTTTTTAAATAGTTTTCTGCCTTTGTCGTGTTTGATCAAAGAACTCGGGCTCGGTCGAATGCTCCTTCTTTTTGTAAATTCGAGCTTAATCGTGAGAATTAATACTTTTCTCAATTGGTTAGTGAAACAACAAAAGCAGGCAAGTAGATGGAAACCAAAATAAAACAGTAAATCCTCTTAATTTTAACATTCTCAGTTTTTAAATTTGCCTTTGATCAACAGAAATTACTAGATATTGCTCTAATGATGAAATTAGAAAATCCTAATTGTGTAGTAAATACTAATAGTGCTGTGAAGTTAAAATATTTATAGGAAATGCTTGTAAATTCGTTACTCGAAAGATATCTCCTAGATTTATCGCGAGTAAGAACAATGTGTTAAATACGGTGAAAATAGATCGAGCTTTCAATTAATGGTTTTGGAGAGCCAAAAAGCATGTAGTAAAATCACTTAGCGGACTTTTATATTTATTAATTATTTTTCAGGAAAATTTACAGGTATACTATAAGTAACTACTTTCGATTACAAAATATGACTAACGGTAAAATATAATTAAGCAGTATAATGGTAGCACTTTTGATCAAAAAGAAATTTTTTTTCATAATTCGGTTTGATTTATTTATTTAAATACATGTTCAAAACACAAGATTATCGTACACACTTTTAATCTCCGATCAATGTAGATTTTTTTAAATTATAATTAAACTAAAATTAAATATACTTGCCAATTTTTTAATTCAATATATCGTGTATATCTCATTAAGAAATACGTTTATATTCCTTAACATAATTTTAAATTTTAAAAATACATCGTTGATTACAGATATTTCATGGTTTTCTTTAACTTATACTTACAACTTATCTCTTTTATATAATACCTTTTGTTTACCAAAAATTTATCAGAAAAATTGTGCAGAAATTACGTAGACTATATCTATTTTAAATAGAACAGACCGTTCTTAAAATGGGCCTGCTTAACTAGGAAAAAACCTTTGGTTAGCCAGTCTTGTGTATATCGTGCATTTTTTTTAAACACGCGTCTAACTGTATCTTTTATAAGCGAAACAACAGACTTACCTTCATCTTTTTCACCCTCGTTACTTGTATATGAGCATATTTTTCCGCCTCATAGAAGTAACTATGAAGTTAAAAACCTTACACATTCGAAGCAGCTCTCCTGAATATTTTTATTCATCATTTATCTTCCTACCCACCAGTGAATATACGACAGTACATCCACTTCTATTTAAATTAGGTTACTCTAACAGCCATCAACATTTCTCCCATTATATTTTAAAAATAAATAATTCAAATTTTAAGGTGAAGGAAAACGTGATACGCCAATGATTTCAATTGATCATAAAATTTGTTTTTCCATGAAGTAATATTGAACAATGCCATTAATTAAGAGTACACTTTAAAAGAATATTGTTTCTAAAATTAAACTGCATTATAATTTTTCTTTCATTTTTCTATTACTACTTGCTCTTAACTCGAACATGTATTTACTTAAAAATTTCAGTTGAACAAATAAAATAGAATACTTGCTTCGTAGATAAAATTATTAGTAGTTCTATTACTGAAATCCATCTCCGTCTTATAAGTGTCATAAAAATATGGAGTTTGGATATCGTAACGATTTCTTCGTATAAGTTTTTTTCTCACAACTAGTCAAACGCCTTTTCGACTAACATATCGTGGTACAGTAAAAAGCTCATCGATCAGAATAGAAAGAAGACGTGTCCTCTTTTCTTCGTGTTTATTTCTGTTTTTCAATCTTATATGGGGATAGGCATGGATTTCCTCTCCCGGGCCTTTCTTTCTGCTTCTCAACTTGCGCAACATCATCGACGTCTTCTCTCTATCTTTATCTCGTTCCCTGCATATCGCGTCATATCTCGCGAGGCAGCTATTGACAGTTGCACACCTAAGAGTGAGAAAGAGAGAGAGAGAGAGATAAAAAAGAAGAATACAGAAGGACTACGAAGAATCAAAGAAAGAAGCTACTCCATTCTTAATCCGTTACAGGACGAGGATCCGCACCCTGCCACCGCAAAGAAAACAGTGATAGAAGATGATGCAAACGTGCATACATGGCAGAAGGGATTCATGCGGAGGGGGGGGGGGCAGAGCGCGATGCCAAGACTGGATCAAATTAGCGTACTTTTTTACTTTTTTGGGACTTTCATCTTTTATCCTTTTTAATGGTTGACTATGCTTTGTCTTTAATCAAAGTATACTTCTGCCGCTGTGCGAATAAATATATAACAATGAATGAAAAATGTAATATTAATTAAGGATGAGAAATAAGAAAGACTTAATACTAAAATACGAAAGTAGTAAAAACTGATGCCGAATAAGTCAATTTTATTATTACATCATAAATATTTAATGCTTGTTTATAGTACAACTATATATGATTTTTTATAGTTTTTTAATGTGAATTGAAAAATTATTTTTGAGTTCATAAATAAAAAGAATTGCAATATAATTGTCAAAACTGACATGAATGCTAAGCTTTTTTACAAGTTTAATAAAGAAATGTCAAATAACTGTTGATATATCAAAAGTCATTTGTAGATGTTTTGATTTGTAATCAAATAAAGTTATAGCTAATATGGCTACTTCAATTACCCATTTCACTATAATCGATAGTATAATTCACAATATATTATACTATTAATACACTCAAAATTTATTATTATTGTTTTCATCCTTAATTTGACATTAATGAGGTTTGCAAAAGTTCTTATATTTAATTTAGTAAGAAATAAAATACATACAAACTTTACATTGCATCACATGCGATAAATTCAAAAGGCAGTTCAAAGTTTTATTAAGTTTTCAATTTCTAAGTAAAATTGTAGTTTAAAATTATGATTATTTTTGCAATTACATCTAATAAATATAATTTTTGTAATATTTTTAAAACTTAATTAAAGAAATTATATCGATGTTTTAAATTATAATATTTTCAAAAATTGACACGATACTTTAAGTGCTAAACATACACTCACGAATATTTTTTATTTTGTTTAAGATGAGCTAGATTTATTTACACTAATATAAGATATTACACGAGTATTATACATTGCAGTGAATATTTTTAATATTAATAATATAATGATAATTTCAATAATAATAATAAAATCCCGTGAATACTTCCATTTAAATAATAATATTTTGAAACAACAGGTTAAAAAGAAATATTCAATAAGCTCATCTTGTCTTGATGTATAATTTATTTATTTAAGCAATGATAATGATTTTTAAGTAACATTATCACAATATTTAAATTAATACAGCACTAAAATAATTACATTACTTAATTTTTACAGCTTTAGCTAAAAAGCAACTATTCTCATATGAACTTGAATCGTCGAATCTCCTTAAAAGCGCGACCTTAAAATGGTAAAGAAGAATGAGAAGAAAGAGTTCCAATATATGCTGTTCTTTAATTGTGGACTTATTTGGTATACATCGAAGGAACTTTTGTATAAAACATAGTGTACAGGTGTAAAAATAGAGATTGGAGAATAATGGATCACGGCGATGAAAAATTCTATTATCGTCTGTACACGTCGAACAAAAAGATCTGTTTTTTACAATAAATGAGTGTATTTCGCTTACCAAGATACGAAAAAAAAACAAGAATTTACGAAATTTTATGAAAGGGAAAGTAGCCATAAGCTAATAACAAACATAAAATAACTGATCCAACAAGATATTATTCATTGATTATGCAATAAAGATTCGAATTATTGTTAAATATTAAAAAGTGACTATATTTTTAAAAATATAGAAAAATGAATAAAAAGTTTACATTTTTAAATGGTTTTATTTAAGATAGATTAAGTTTTACAACACACAGAAAATCTATACCTTTAAAAATGATCATTTACCTGAATCTGGCAAACCTTTTACAAATATAATAATGTAAAAATGATTAGAATAATATCTGCAATTTTAAATGAACTGCATTCTTGGTTCGTAAAATTGACTAAGCAATATTTTTAATTTCCAATCAAATTTTATTATTTTTAAAATTAACGTAAACATTGATATGTCTAATAAAATAAAAGAAATTAATAATAGTGAGATTAAAATAAAAGAAGTTTTACATTTCTGGTAAAAAATGTAGCTACCATTCGTAGATTTTACTTGTCAATGTCTTTTAATTCGCAATATTCCCCGTTCGAAATTGAGATTCCTACAGATGGAGTTTGCGAATTTTTTAAGATCCGGTAAATTTGCGTTATATATAAATATTAAATCGCACATGCGATCAACATCGCTGTGAATCAACAAGTCTCAAGCTTAAAAAAATAACGGAATCGAGACTCTTGCATTTTCACAACGAAATAGAACTTTGGTTCCGAGTACAAAGTTCCGGATTGCGGAAATTCGACAACGCGTTAACAAACGCTACCGGGCATCAACAGATTAACGGAGTCCGTATTCCGCACTTAAGCGCGAGCAACCGTAAGTTGAAAAAATAAAACGAACGGAAAGAAAGGCAACTGGCCCACCCGCATAAGAGGCCGGCTGGTGCGCGCGCCCAGGGGGTCGCTGGTCCTCGGGGCCCGTACGTTGACACGAGTCATTTTTACGCGGTCGCGTCCCACGCACGGGAGACAGCCTGAGTAATGGCGTAAGATGTGTGCCGGCGTGAAGGGCGCCGCTGGGGGTGTTGCGCGCGCGCCTCAGATAAGAATCGCATGCGCACAGGATTTTTAGTCGCCCGTGGCGAGCGGCGCGTGAGGGCGTTTACGCGCGCAAGATATTTGTGGACGTAACTCGTACGTGCGCCTAACAGAGAGAGAGAGAGAGAGAGAGAGAGAGAGAAGAAAAAGTCGGGGGCTTCGTCGCCGTGAAAATGGAAATGACGGAGCGAGGGAAGACCGAGGCTCGTGCTTTTTATCTTTTGTCTCCGCGCTGCTTTATTGTATATAACGCCGGGAACAGTGTTAATAAATTCAGCTGAATATTGCGCACGTTTGCTGCTCTTTTCATTTCTTCCTTTATTTATTTACTTTTTTCCTCCGAAAGCACGAGTTTATGTTGGGATCTGGTGCGTTTCCCCCCTTGGTGGACGCTAAAGTTTATTTTAAATAAATTATTTCAACCACCGTTGGGGTGGTAGGAATTCTGTCCATTACTTTTACATTTAATTTTGCTACCTCGTCTCCGGGAAAGAGGCCTTATAATTGTAAAAAAACTATTTCCGAGATAACATTGTAGAAGCGTAGTTTTGAATTCCAATAACTAAATACATTTTTTGCAGTAAATCTGCGAGTGAACTCTTCTTAACAATTGAACGATCTTTAATCCAACAGCGATATTTTTCAGTTACAGGTCGAGTGAATTCAAAACGATTAATTCATGTGTAAATCAATTGAAAAACTAGGAATTATATGTTCGAAAAATGTATCCACGTAGAGTCAAAGATGACATTAATACAGATGTAATCAACCGTTGGACTGTCTCATCCATTTCAACGAAAAACTAATAAACAATGTACAGTTTGAGTCTTATCAAATTGGAGTAGACTACGAGAATTTATATTTTTCTATCCGAACATAAAAACCATGCGTCCAAATACTTACTACAAAGGCTTAGTAATTAGTTAATAACTATTGTAAGCTATTCAACTACGAAATATCCTTAATCTAATCTGACTAATAATTTAGGAAACAATTTAAATAATATTTTTCTGACGCATTAATGTTATTAATTTATTGAATTTAAGTGCAGACTTCTCATTGATGCTGCTCAAGTAAATCTAATACCTGGACTACCAAGAAGTTCATTATTGACTCATTTTTTATCATAAACAGATCTATTATGCGTATAAAAATCAACTATTTTCTCTTGAATTTGCTGAAATAAGATTTTCTGCTGCTAAGCTGCACTTAAACCATATTTATGTATACATCGGATACTTCGATCAAGCAAAGGCAACTTTGTGCTCTTTCATAAAAATATTTACAATATTGTATACATATATGTATATATTAGCTGCGTAAAATTTCTCACAAAATAAAATCAATCTATTTAATTAGTTACAAAATACTTTCTCAAAGTACACATAAAACTTACATCACATTTTGCAAAAGCGGATATTTAATTAAATAGTTTTTATGGATAAAAATGGATAAAATATAAGAAACACACGTGTTTTAAATTGGAAATACACCAAAGTCCCATGACGCATCAAGTAAAATATACTCAACCGTTTGCTTATTAATGCTAACATAAATTTCAGTTTTGAAATTAGTCAGAAAAAGTGGGTTCATTATGTATAGTCGTACAGTGTCGAATTGCAGACCTTTCACTGACACGCTATAACTGTGTGAAAATTATTAATTAACTCAACTCGTATTATTCATAATACGAATGCTAAGGGGAACTGTTATAAGCTGTGTGTATAGAACTTTCATACCTCGTTTCATAAGCGCTTGCAAATTTGATATTATTATTATAAGTAGTATCAGTAATTCGATAATGAGGGTAAATTTCAATAACTAGTCAATTTACTTAATAATAGTTACACAGATATAAAGTCTTAGCAAGACGATTACTCCATGAATATATTATGAAAGTTATGAAATATTGGTAAACATTATCCTACCAACTGCGCTACTTATATATTTTTCCATATTATGCGAAAGACTTTGTATATAAAATCATAAATTTATTGTACCTATTCTATACTTGACAAGCGTTTATTTTCTCTGTTTCATAAATACTCTTCTTAAAAGAATTTTAATGTAATTCATATACACGGAAAGGCATACCTATTAAAAGAAATTTAATAGATGAAAGTTTTCAGAAAATTATTCTAAACTAAACTTTGTTTAGAAAAATATCTTTTAAATTAAATTTATAAAAATTTAATCATTATCGTTTATATTATTTGCATTGCATTTTTATAGGGTGACTTATTGTTCGTTCCTTGCAAATTTTTTAATTTTTATCACACGTTCCACTTCTATATCCTATTTGGATATATTTTTTCATATTTTCGAGGATAAGAATATTTTCTCCGATTGTTTGCTTCGCACAGAGAACAATTTTATCCGCAAATGAAAATCATTTATACTTCTAGACATATTCTTGATTAAACATTAAAGAATGCTCGAATATTCTCAACGTTTTCGTAGATTCGAATTAAAACTACTCGCGCAGAAAGGTGTGCAACATTTGTGTATAGATCACTATTAGTTACCTTCAAATAAATAAAACTCATACCCTGCAAATACGAACAAGTGTTGCGCAGGCGTGGGTGTGCATACGACGGTATGCGTTTCGACGATTTACGGCAAACCAGGCATTTACTCGATTTATTTATTTTGCTGAGTTTGAATGCACGACGGTGTCGGTTCACATGGAGGTAGTGGAAGCCTAATGTACCCCCGGGGGTAGAGTGTTATAATTATTAGTTCAGTGGAGTTCTCGATAATTTATCCTACATTTTAATAAATCTGTAATTAGTTATAAATTCAAAAATCACAACAAGATACTTTTGAAAAGACAATAAATGTTTCAAAGGAGCTAAATACTAAGCTACGACTTTATTAAAATTTTAATAAATAAGTTCATCTCTGCTATCTAGTCATAAATCATCCTGACGAGTATAAAAGTTATTCCACAAACATAAAAGCAAAGCATAACTTAACCAATTAGAATTACTAAAAACTTGAGTCAACCTAAACTCAAATTTTTAAATATTAAGATTCAGATTTGAAAGCCCAATTACAAATTTGACATGTATTTAACAACGTTGCAATAATGAGCGCTACAAGTTTGCCATTTGTTTGGTCACTCTTGGTAGTATTGCGTCTCCAGCGGGAGGCATTACGTGCATCAACTTCTTTCCGCACTTTTATATATCCTCAAGGACTCATTAAAATATTTATATAGATTAGCAGTAAAAAATAAGCAAATAAAGTGCTCGTCTATTATTTCTATGCGGCTGGTTCTTTTACGCGTCTTATTCTCGGATTGTCAAAAAGGATTAAATAAGCTCAATTGACTCGATTACAGTCGTACGTGGTTGCCGCCACGTAAGTGTCGTTTTTGCAATTAAATCTCAAACAAAGATAGATAGAGAGAGAGAGAGAGAGAGAGAGAGAGAGAGAGAACCCGTGGTTCGGGAGCAGGACTATAATGACGCGGCGCGGTGCACCGAGAGGCGCGCATATAGACGTCGAGCTACGGTTTTCTTCTAGCTCCTTTGGTTGGCGTGCGGCCTCGTGCACAGAGTCGGCACGTGCGCACGGAAATGCTGAGGTCGGAAAATCGAAGAATCCGGGAGGCACTTCATTTCGATCATTTGATGGGATTGCTAGATCGCCGTCGCCGGCCAGCAAGAGTAAGACGGAGGGTCGAGAGAAAGGTGCCATTCCTCCGTGTTTCCTCGCACTACGTCGGCGAAGGAAGTGGCGGTCGTCGAGTGCCTTGTGGTTACTTCAATTAGGCGAGATCGTGCTCGTATCAGGACGACGGAATGCTAGAGAACTGCACTTCCCGGGGAGCCACCTCCTCTTCGCTCTTCGCCGTTGGTGTGGACAGGGAAAAGGTCCGCGCGCGGAAGGCGAATTCGCTTTCGCAATTTCAAGGGACTTCAACGCGCAGCTAAAAGGAATTGCGGAGAGCTTCGCTCGAGATCTGGGTTAAGAAAGGGTATTTTATTTGAGCCGCAGTCGAGCGCATTGAGTGGAACGTACGGACGGTAATGAACTCTCACTCTTACGACAGCTTTTCATATTTCTGCTACAATTCCCTTTCCAGTTGATCCTTCTTGCTACGTTCTGCGCTTCAAATTATGATAATTTTTATGCTTGTGTATTTCATATTTAACGACCTCATTATGCATTACATTAAATAAATTTTATTTTGCAAATAAAACGAAATTTACGGAATTTGCAAATACGTATCGCGCTCGTTGTTCGCATTTTATTGCAAAACAAAACAAATATATTTATAGACCATCCTATCGATTCTTATTTTTTAAACGAATGATCGATTTTTTGTTCGAGTCTGTGGAATGAAATGTAAGCGGGAAAATTTATAAAAAGATGACGTTTAAACGTGTTTATCAGCGTTTCTGTTATTGTTTATTGATAATTATGAATCGCTTTTTTTAATACTTTTCGGAAATACGCACATAATTTTTTGTGACTTATAAATACGTAATAAAGGAACTCGTGTTAGATAGAAAGAGAGAGCGAGAGAGAGAGAACGGGAGTTTTGGAATAATAATTATAAATTATAAACGTACGGACAAATGATTGCCTAAAAAAATACTGGAAGTAATTATCATTGATTAGATTGTGTTTATAATGTGCGAACTCTATTGAGAGTTCAACTGAAAATTTAGTCTTCGTGAAGTAGAACATCGCTTTTACCGATGTTTAGTCAGTAAACGGTCGATCGGTAAATAGTAAGTAAACTACCAACCAGTAACCGTTGTGTTTACTGCAACCCAATAACATCTACTCGAAAAACCACACACTAATCGTATCCCAACGACCATCGAATGACATTCAACTTCTATTTACACCCTAGACAACATTAATCTGCTAATCATTCACGTGGGATTTATAATAATTTGATCGTTTATTTTGTCCTTTATTAATTTAAGCACTCGATACAAAAAATGATTTTTTATTTTATCTGCTACCAGATAATGTGATTATAGTAATCAACAATGTTTAACGTAACTTAAAAATTCTATTAGCGATCTTTATTCAAAGCTCTTTACATGAGACTTTGAAAATCTAATCATTATCTTAGATAGATTTAATCGTAAAATTATACTTTTTTCTTCCTCCCTCTCTGTCTCTCTCTCTCTCTCTCTCTCTCTCTCTCTCTCAATATATATATATATATATATATATATATATATATTAATATTAATATTATATATTCTCTACATTTTTCAGCTTTCCAATCTTATACATCCATTCCGAACTTTAATGTTATATATTACGTCTCTTTTTTAATGCACGTACCTGCAATAAACACGTAGACGTCTTCTTATGTATTTTTCTTTTAAAAATCTATGAACACTTTAAAATTTGTATGGTAATAGTTTCTATCAATTTTAAGTAACGTAATCGTCTCAATTTATTATTTTTTTTTAATTCATTTTTTATTTTCATAATAATCTAACTTTAAATTTTATAAAAGACATATTAATTAACTATAGAAATTTATAATACAATATAACACCAAGAACAAAAAACTATAATTCAAGAGTTTTTTATTTATATTTTTTAAATAATGATTTAACTCGCTAAATAAATTAATTTAATCATAAGACGGTTTTCCCTTTAATTAAATTATGAATCAACACTATTAAAAAGTTTTAATCATTGTAAAAGCAGTTTTTAATAAGTATTAACTAATTTTATTAGAAACACTCTTAAATAACTACATAATTCAAAATAGATTCCTTTTGTTTTAAGAAATATTTAATTTAAGAATTTCGTTTAAAAATACACGTTTAATGCATTACATAGCATTTTATCTTCTCTTATTTTTCTATGCCTTCTACATCTATAAACACGATTTAAATAAATTATATTGTCTCTGTTGGTCATTCTCATGTTAGCAAATATTATTATAAAACTTATAAGTATTACTACAATTCTAAATTTATATGTTCAAAACATTGTTTTCCTCTGATATAAGGTTAGCAAGTTTTAACTATTATACTGATTACGTGTTAAATAAATTACGAATAAAACTCAAAGACAACAAAGTAACATGCTACTGTGGATATAGCCGTAAAATTTATAAATATAAATATATGTCAAATTTAAAAATTTTTTTCCATTTCATAATATTTTCCGAAAATCAGAAAATTGGGGCGATCTTTTTCTGTAACATCTTAATTTTTACAGCTTAAAAAAATGTAACCTGAAAGCACCCCTGGAGCATAAAAACAAGATAAATGAAAAACGGGCTATGAAAAAAGACATTTGTCTTGGGGACACTAACCACCAGCTTGTGTTTCTAACTTTTTCACTCAATTTCTTATCTCGCTAATCGACGTTGAAATAATCTGTATCGTACAGAAAACAATGTAAAATAGTGAAGGCAGATGTTTCTCTTTTCATGACTTTATTTCTAAATATATGGGCGCGCAAGAGTCATAAAAAAACGTGTTAAATAAATTGTTGGAAAGTGGTCTGTATCGCACAATCAATCATCGCACTGGCATGATTATACGGAAAAATAAGCGTTCGTTAAACGAAAATTGAAAAAGTATCGTTAAGTGATAGTCATTGATTAAAATGAACGTCGTAAGAAATCTACGCTTAGAGAACTTGGAAGATTTCTGATTGCTTTTCTTCACTTGTTGACAAAAATAATGCAAGACGATAGTACGCATTAATACGCTGGAAAATTGCTTTCTTCACAAAGTTGTCACTCGTGTGAAAATAGACTTGAATGAAATATATTTCCGATTTTAAAGGAAAACAAAGAACTAGTAAGAGCTATTTTTGCTTCTTTTCATCGCATAGAAATAATTATTATCCTTAGTTAATGGTATCTTATAATTCATTATATAATAAAAACTGTAAATTTCAACTAATTTTACGGGATTTTTACTTTTAACAATTTTCTTTAAATTTACATCGTGAGAAAAATTCAAATAAAAATTAATTATATTAGGATAAAGTTAGAAAAATAGAAACACTCAAGCTTACATAATCGAATATTTTGTATAATGCATATTATATTATAATAATATTTTTAAATAAACTTATAAATTTGATCTCAGTAAAAATATAAACCTATTTTCTATGAAATTTAAACAACAACTATTTCAACAAGTTCAAAACAAATCTCTGACATAACTAATATTAAGTTCTATATTAAAAAATGTATCTTGCACATAATAAAAATATATTTTTAACAGAGTTTTGGTAATAACAATAGATTCTTGTAATAGATCTAGTAATGAAATAGTACTTATTTATTTATGTGCAATTCTTGAATTTACTATCTTCGCATCAATAGCAAATAAATAAAACTGTATTATTAAAAAAAAATAATAAACTTAAGAAATTTACTAAGAAGTAGAATCTTAAGTTTAAAATTATAATTCATTTAACACAGCGTAATTGTCAATATTTAAGTAAATTTATTATAAATAACTATCGAAATAAAATTTTGTCAAACAATTTTTTCAGTATCCGCATTAACCCATACGTATATAAAAAGTGTAAAGAACGTGTTAAGAAATTAAATCATGTTAGGTGAAAAAGGGTGAGCATGATCGGTCCAAGGAAACTGTCATGTGTGACGCAGCAAATCATGGAAAAACTATTGACCATCATTCATGAATATTTATGAACTTGTATACGCAGAAGCTAAATTACTCGTTAAATAATCATTAAAGGTGCGTTTTTAAACGAGTATACTTTAGAAATCTAGTCAAAATAAATTAATTTATAAAGAATCTAGTGAAGATATTAAAATATCAAAATATAATAATAATAAAATAATGTAGTAATATCAAAATCAATCATAAAATAATTGAATTGATTGGATGAATGAGGCGCACAGTCTTTTGCAAAGTATAGGATACCGTTCCACGCCTCGAATTCGGCAGCTTCGGATGATGAAAAATCGCTATTTTTAAGGTTTTATTAAATTGTTAGCTGTTAAATACGTGAAATATAAGTAAATGTTACAGAGATTTCAATTAAAATTAATGGTAAGGTTCGAATTAACGTCGGAAAGTTTTAAGTCGAAAAAGACATTAATCCATTAAATTTGTCGTACAAGAATCGTCTTTGCAAAAAAATTGACAAAAGCAACAATTACCCTTGAAGTATTTATATCGCTCGAGCGTTTTTTGTTTTTCATAACTACGGGAGTATGCTGCTCTTCGAGCTCGTAAAATGCGTATTCCTTAGAGATAGCATTAACGTCGGACGTTATTCTCTCGGCACATATAAGCGCTCGGATAAAAGAAAAAGATTTCCTTAAAAATCCAGACGTACGTAGAGCATTAGCGGAACGATATAAAGGCAGCAGAAACAGACGCACGCACGTCGTTTCAGATAAAACTGAGAAATCTCGCGAGGCAGCCCAAGTAGCAAGGCTCGAACGAGGCGCAGCAACGAAAGTGTCGCGTGTAGCAAGCCAGCACACGCATCCGGGCCACTTAAGCGTCCGGTTGCTGCTCTTTAAAACCTGCCTTTCAGCCACGAGGGCGGAAGTCGACCCGCACGACTCGTGTCTGCCGCACAACCCGAAATATCGCCAGTGCAACAGCCGTGGGGAAAAAACGGTGAATTAAAGGTAAAGCATGAGCCCCGTGGGGAAACGCGTCTCCTCACGAAACCTGTGGTTGGACTGCTGACTGAAATCTCTGAGAAACTACACGGGCAGTCGCGCGATGCGCCGGGCTTCTATTTGAGCAGCCGTTTAATTTGTGTGCAGCCCGAATCGCGGAGCACCGAACTCTGTAAGGTCAATTTAGAAATTGGCTCTTCGAGCCGAGCTTCTTGACAATATTGAATATTGTTATAAACCGAGTTTGAAAAAATTATGTCTTTTCCCAGTAGAATATTTTCAAGCGCAGAACTGAGCTCCACAGTTTAATAATCGAATAATCGGAATGAATTCCCTTCTATCATCGTCGTTGGTCCTGCCATGATGAAAAACCTACCTTAGGTATTGGTCGAATGTAAACTTTGGCATCACATGCTTCGTAAGCTTTTAAAATTTGCAATTTTCGAAGGAATTTTCAACATTCATTTTCTCACGTTTTGGTCAATATTTATTATATTACAGCCCAAATATGTAATTAAAGTTAAAAATCTAGAACTAAAAATAGTAGGTAGATAATTTGTAATTACTTTGATTTTGTATTCTATTGAAAATTATTATATATTAAGTTTAATAATATACATGATTTAATAAATTAGGGATTTGCAAAAGACTTTTATTTTTAATCGTCTAAATAAAGTGAAACACATCGAATGCAAAATAATTAAGAAAACAAAAATATAATCTTATATTATAATTAACCATTTTAGATTTATAAATTATTCAAATTCAATAAGTTGAAAAGCACTTGCACTTAAAGCTTTGTCGACTAAAACTTTAATATCTACTTATATTTGGTATTGGCAATATTTTTACTTCGATTCGAATTCAAACTAGCGATAGTACCAGAGGAGAATTTTTATTGCACAATATTTATCAAAAATTTAATAAATGAATGTTTTTAAAAACGTAGTGGAATTTAAAACAAATTTAACACTAAAGTCATCTACCTAAAAGTATACATGATCTTGACAAGTGCAAGACATTAATAAACATTAGTTTAGAAACAAAATAATCATAATAAAATTAATAATTTTAAGTGCTTAAATAAGTCTCATTTCTTTTTAAATATAATAAAAATTTTTCTTTGAATGATAATTATTTGGTTATTGTAATAAATATAATATAAGCAATAACTTCGGATATAAAATTTAAAATTTATGCATTCTGTTTTGCGCTATATTGTAGATACTTTTTACTTGAAACCAACGCCTTATGATAGAATCATTACTAACTTTGAGTGGGTGTAAAAAAAATTATTTTATGTTCACTTTGTTTAAATAACAATCGCCATCATGTTGTTCTTCATGCACTACAATTAGAACGTACAAAAAATACTGACGATCTTTTCAAATCAACTTCATGAACCATAATTAAAAGATGTACATCAGAAAGAAAACCTTGATAGTCGTTTCAAAAGAAAAGTATAAAAAAATAGTGTAGGTAGTTTTTATTTTCTTATGGATAAACACCAGCTTCTTCTCTCATTCTCATTCGTAGTATAAAATATCGTCTGTTCTCTCGCTTATGTGGCAATACCTGGATACACCTCAATGTATACCAAGTATACGTATAACTTATATATATATATATAAATACTGAATGAAAAAAGCTTTTCTCACTTTTACGCATCACTGTCTCTTCACGTTTGCATGATCAGAACCACCTATGTATATACTACGAGATACTCATAAATGTCAAACCACAATTGTAGAAACTTTAAAATCATCTTTAAATAAATACTGATTCAAAGATTCGAATGAAAAGAATCTACTTTTATGTAGTATATAAGGGTACTTGTATAACAACGTGAAAAAGGAGGAAATTCTAAATTTACAAATATAATTGTAGAATTTATGTTACAAATCAAACGATAAACTTTAAATTTTACTATAACTATTGATTGATTAAGAAAAAACTACGTTTCATGCATAGGTGCTTGCATTTTCTATTTTTAATGGAATAATTTCAATAGCCATGTTTTCTAAACCTTAATAATTTATATTTATATTTTTTCAGAATGAAGATATCGAAAAGAATATACACGTTAGTGACAGATTCCAGTTTTCGAGTAAAATAAAAGTCTTATATTCACTGATCATAACGACTTTACATTCATCAAATATAAGATACATTTATTTTCGAAATCAACTTTAACTTATTTATTATTGATTTGATTAAACAAAATTGAATATATAAAAGAAAATCTTGTATTTTTAATTTTATTAATCAAAATTTGTATTGTTATTATTATTATTATTATTATTAAATAATTATAACTCTTAAATTCATGCATAGTTATGATATTGTTTACATAATTATAATTATGCTTTCCATTATACATAATTTTTAATGAATCATAATATTAAGACACGTGTATTAAAAGGAAAAATTCGAATACATACTTTTAAGAATATGTAATTATGTACAAAAATTTGTACATAATTTATGTAATAAGCCTTGTATTTTTCTTTATCTTAATTATGTTATATGAAAAATTAAAAATGAATAATTGTGATATTTATCAAATGAATCAATAAAACATATAATTGATTATTACACTGCATTTAACTTCTTAAACGTTTTTGAAAACTGTGACATGATTTCGTATGTAAATATTATTTTTATAAATTTATCAAACAAAACAATAAAAAAATTTATAATGAAAAAACTTTACAGAAAATAATATTATATTTATATTATATTAATTCGTTCAAGCAAATTTTCATGAGATTTATTAAAGTCGCATTAAAAAAAAAGAAAAAGGAAAAATATCTCTGCTACACAGTAATGTTTTGTCAAAAGAAAAATTTTTTTTGGAAAAATACATATTAATTATCAGACTTATAATAATTATAGGGTATCTTCTAAAACATCAATAAATCGTGAAGAACGTAAATATTTTGAGTGTCGTAAATAAAATACATAAAAAATAACTTTTAGGGTAGTCAGCCATAAATCAATTTAACTCTTGGGCAAAATAAAATTATACACTTGGATTTCTTAATTTTAAAATCGACAAAGAAACAAACCCTCATTTAATCTGTAATCTGACAAGCGTCCTCCGTCTGGCTTGGACTTGTCTCTCCCTCTCCCTCTCTCTCTCTCTCTCTCTCTCTCTCCTCTCTCTCTCTCTCTCTCTCTGTTTCTTTCGAATCGCCGATAAATCGAGAAAAAATATAGAGCGGTTCGATACTAAGAGGAGAAAAAAAGAAAATAAAAGTTGGTCCATGAAAGCTCGACGGGCGTTCCCAATGCCGTGTGAATCGTTAAGGTGAAATCGGTTTGCGCGATCCGAGGTGCCAAGAACTTCCCCACTGCGCAGTCCCGGGCGTCCAGTTTCTGTGGCTCGGATTCGGGGAAATGGAGAGTCGACCCGCAGACTGCGCGACTTTTCGCCGTGAACGTGGCGTCGTCTTGAAAAGGGCTACGATTCGAATGATCGATTTGAGAACGATACGTTCTTCTTCTGCCTTTGTACTCCTGGGCCATTATGTGTGGCCCGTGCGGACCTCCCAGAGAAAATGAAAACGAGTAAGTGGAAAGCGGTTTATTACAGGGATAATCTCGGGCGACGATCGCAGGTTCTTTCGGGGTGGATTATTGAACGATGCCTAATTTCAGGTGACCGGGACAATGCATTTTTTATTAACTTACGGAAATCGAGTGGAAAATAAGTGAAGAAGAGAAATCTGGGTTTAGGAAAAAAGCAGGTTTTGTCATCGTATGAATCATACTTGTATTAAAGAACACGCGTTTGTTTCTTGTTATAATTCAGCGTTTACAAAAGCCCTACGACATTTCAATCTTTTAATCAGGAAATGAAATACTGCTTTCTCTGTGTTTTTCGATGAACTTTTATTAATCATTCTTTTACTTCGCAAGCAAATCGATACGAGCTTTTTCCATAAAATGTCCTCAATACCGAGAGCGATCTTGATATTTGAAGTTGAATAAGCTTTTCCAGTAACAAATACTGGTTATCTAATTATGTTATTATTTTATTATTCTTCTCCTTATATTAAATTGTGATTTATCTTAATAACACCTGTGAAACGCTACAAACATGTTTTATAATCCCTATGTAACATTCTAATTATACTTACATCCTACTTAAATCATTTTTGTGATGTAATATTTAATTAGAATTTACGTTTATTCCTTATTGTATGAATAAAAATGTAACTTTGACTATCTCTCTGTTAATTTAACAATTAATAAATATGTAATTTATTTTTAACGATTTTGTTTTGATAACATCTCACTGATGCTAATTTCTATTCCATTTGAAGTCATATGGCTCATAATAACGCGCAAAACACTACTTTCTAATGTATAGTTGTTTACGAATAATGCAAACACCTCCCTATTCTGATTCCTCAATTTAAGATATTAATATTTATTTTTATGATTAATTGTTACTACTATATAGTTATTGAAAGTCAATGTTTTATTATCATATTGATAATACTTATATTTTAACTTATCAATTTTTTTTTAATTCATATGCGTAAAATCAATATTAAAATACTTGAATCATTATAAAAAAAAATCTAAAGACTCATTTATTAAAATTTACAAGAATAAGTATTACTGAAAAATAGAAATAATATAATCTAAATACAGTACACATTTTCTTATTTAATGGTAAATATAAAGTTCAAATTAAGATAAAATTGAAAACAAAAGTATTATATAATGCAATGTAAAAATTCATTTTAATAAGATAATTTAACATTATTCTAATCGGATGAAAAGCATTAATTAAAACAATTTTCATAATATCCATTGCTTATAAATAAATTTCTTTTTACTAAATACTTATAAAATATAATTATATTTAAATATTATTAATCCAAATTGTATATAATACACATTAAAATGTTGGAGAATACATTAAATCACAGTAAATAAATTTTAAAAAGAAAAATTCAAATTAAATTGTAATACATAATATTCAATATTAATCAAAATATAATTCTGATAAATAAAAATTAAAAAAATGTTTTAAATGTGTTTTATTTATAATAAAGTTAAAATAATAAGTGTCTTTCAATTTAACTTTTTTTGTATTTTTACTTGTACAGTATATTATGATTAAATTATTATTAAATAAATATGAAAAAGAATAATTTTCCAATTACGATATAAAATAAAAATGTACTCACTTAAAAAATTGCGTTAACTTTATTCATAGATTTAACCTTACCTTTATATATTAATTTAATAAATTAAGCTTCTGACGAAACTTGCGTTTTCACTTAAATTTCCAATATTTATTTTTATTTAATTTTAAAAATAAATTCTCTTTTTATAAATATTTATATAATTACATATATTAAACATTTTTTAAACGATTACCCTAGAATATAAAATAGACGTTATTTTTTCCATTTTATTAGTTTATGTATTTCCGAAGTAAAATAATTCATACTTGAAACATTGTATCCTTTTTTTTTAAACACGAGACTTCTAATGTTTGTGTACTTCATTAAATTTTATTTTAAATATCTTGTATAATTTAAAAATATCTTACAAATAAAAATTTAAATGTAAATGATTTTATATACTCTAGGTTTTCCATTACAAAATATTGTAAAAAACATATTACATGTTCTTTAATATTTTATAATATTTTATACAAAGTAATTTATCCTAATAATTAAAAATTTGTTTTTAATTATGCAATAATGGTAATTAAACGACTATATGGAATAATTATTGATATTTACAATAAATATTAAGTCATATTCTATAATTTTTATATATTAAATTATAAAGTTATTAATTGATAATAATGTTACTAAAAATATTATCTACATTTTGCCAAATTAAATTTTTCTAATTTTAACTATACTTCGTTAACTATAATCACTTTTTTTTATTTATTCAATTTATAGTTGAATACTTCTTAAATTTAACAAGAACTTCCTGAATATATAAACATTTTTCAATACATATATGTTTTAATTAAATCAAATATTTAATGATTTTTATAAAGAGTAGAGTTTATGGATAATTTCATATTTTAAACATTTTCAATATTTGTTAAAAATGATTACTTAAATAATTAAAATTTTAAATATATATATTATACAAATGTAATGTAATATTTATTTAAGAATATTTGATACATAACAGTGCCATATAAAGGCCGTACAAGTAATTCCTAATTCCTTTAAAGTAAATAATATAACTTGAAAAATAAAAAATCAGACATTGCATTGATATAAGAGTACATATCAACAAATATAATTTTTTCCCTTCTCAAAATTACAATTTGCACGATAACTAATTAAAATACATAATTGAATACTGTCTAAAGACTTTCATAAATAAAATCTCAATAATGGCTAGAATTAAAAATTATCGAAATGTTGACAACACTATCATTTTTACCATTCTTTTACGTGACATCATACACTATTTATTACTCATTATTACAGTTCTAGAGTAATACTTCTATCACTTTATTCAATCAGTCCATTGTGTTGGCGAATTTATATTAATTTTTTCGCCAAATATAAAAGAGAACTATATAGGATCCCAGAAATTTAATGATTCTTAATATATATTTTGTAGACTGGCAAATGATGTGAAGTACATCTTATGCTTATGAATGAGTATATACGTGTGTATTCGAAGCTTATATGGAAATCCGATAAAAGTTTATATTTGAATTATACCGAATTATGAGCTCAATTAATCTCGAAAGTTTCTACTAAATTTTTTCAAAATTACGGAATGTGTCTGTCGCTGATTTCATAATCCTTAGTTACTCAGCCGCACGAAAGACAATCACTGTTTTGTCGTCGAACACAGCGGCTATAAATGCATTCCTAAAAAATATTTTTTTGTAATGAACAGTAAAATATTTATTTCAATTATTGATATATCGACATAAAAAATGTATATATATATTTTTAACTAATCTTTTATAATTATCTGTATTATAAAAAATATAATTCTTTTAATATATTTAAAAATACTAAGACATTTTTTCTTTTTATAAAAATTAATACAACTATTTTTTAATAAATAAATAATAACCTATTCACGCATGACTGGTTGAAAAATCGACTAGTGATTTTTACAAAATAAAACACTTTCTACCCTTAGGAGGCTCTGGTGGCTCTAAGGCAGCTAAAATTGCTTCATCAAAAACGTTCTTCAACCCTTTCTAAAATTTATGATAATTATAATATAAAATTATAATGGACATTAAAATTCTAGTACATTTTATAATTTACCTGTGTTAATGCACTACATTCTACATATTTTACAGCTTTCAGTTCTTTTGCAAGTTTTTCACCTTGTTCAACTGAAATAGGTTTTTGTTTGTTTTTTGCTAATTTTTCTATTGTAGCAACGTCATCTCTTAAATCAATTTGAGTACCCACTAATAAAAATGGAGTCCTTTGACAATGATGTGTGATTTCTGGTACCCACTAAATAATTTGATTTTTGATTTTTTTTAAATTTTAATATATCAAAAATATATTTATAATATATATAATGATGAATATATACAATAAATTATAATCTTACTTTTTCTTTTACATTTTCAAATGAAGAAGGTGAAACAACTGAAAAACAAACCAAAAATACATCTGTTTGTGGATAACTCAAAGGACGAAGTCTATCATAATCTTCCTGACCTG
The DNA here is from genome assembly GCA_018907185.1 of Platyscapa corneri. Classification (NCBI taxonomy): domain Eukaryota; kingdom Metazoa; phylum Arthropoda; class Insecta; order Hymenoptera; family Agaonidae; genus Platyscapa; species Platyscapa corneri. Next base: position 3,768,681 of record JACCHW010000004.1, read on the forward strand.
TAAATAGTTTTCAAAATTAATAACAATAAAAACTGTATGCATATAAATAAATTTTAAGATATTAATATAAGAACAAAACAAATTTTTTAATACTTGTTTTTTTAATAGGAAAGCAATTTTAAAATAAAGCGATAGTTTCAATAAATTAAATTATATATTATTTGTTATATATTATATATTTATTTATTAAAAATCCAAACTCCTATTAATTAATTTTTTTATATTTTTGAAAATCATTTATATTCTATAGTTGAAAAATACTTACCAGCAGTATCAAATAATCCTAAGGTATAAGGATCACCTCCAATCATAACTGTTACTGCATAATTATCAAATACAGTTGGTACATATTCAGAAGGAAATTTGTTAGTAGTGTAGGAGATCAGCAGGCAAGTCTTACCTACTGCACCGTCTCCTACAACTACACACTTGATTGTTTGCATCTCCAATGCAGCAATTTATCTAAAAATAAATATTGAATTAATAGTTAAGATAATTATTTTTTTTATTACATAAATATTATTAATACATTCACTTATAATGCTCTTTTACTAATTAAAAAAAACTGAGATAAATTATCTTTAAAGCCTTGTAATAAACTCAAGACAAATAGTAAAACTACAAGTATAAATATTTCAATTTAACGAAGCCTTATGCCAAATGTTGTATGCACCAAAAATTAACCTAAAAATTATGAAAACTAATATCATGGAATTTCAAATTGTCTAACATAAATATAGTGAAACTTTTTGTAAGCTTCATTTGCAATAATAAAAGCTTGCAAGCTTTTTTGTAATCCAACAAATAAAAAATTAGAAATCACTGTTCAATACCTCTGCCGACTGTAAATTGCATGCAATCAAATATATTACACTATCAATTAGCGTGGGATTCAGATTTTGAGAATAGGAATATTGGAATTACGGAATGAAATGACGCACACTGAAAATTAAGGTGAACAAGTCGTATCACTGTTTGATATGTAGAGGTCACCACCTCACGATCGATTATTAGAATATGAGGTTATGATGATAAATAAAATTATCCGTAATAGATATTAGTAATTAATGTTATGTGTAAGGATCCAACAAATATATATTTTACTTAATTATAAGACTTGTCAGTAATAGCATTAGAATATGTACATCTATAATACGCATCAGGAAAGAGTTAATAAAAGAAAAAAGAAAGAGATAGTATATTCATACGTATTCTCTTTCATTTCCCCGCCTTTTCTCCTCAAATGATAAATAACTCTTATTTATTATTAATGAATAAAAATAATTTCTACTCTATTGTAAAAATTTATGTAAATTATACGTGGTCGTACTTTTATATAACTATTTTCAATTATTAGATTTTTTCTAAAAATTATATATATAGGAAACATTTAATATTTGTAATAAATATAAACTATATTTTCCTGTCAATCAAATAAAAATCTCAAAAATTAATTTATTGTAATATTTTAGAATTAAATTAAGTTAAAAATCTATTGCGTAATGAAGAGATGATTGGCTTTTATTATTTAATGTAAAAATATTAAATTATAATATAAAATAATTAATTTCTTTACTAAACTTCTTAACATTTTATATTTAAATATGTAAATAACCTTTTCAAATTTTTTTTACAAAAACTTAAAGTACTTAAAAAACTTGATAAAAAATTGTAAATATGTTGACAACTTTAATATAAAACGTAAATTAATAAAAAATAAAAAAAAAATAATTTTTAATGATAATACTAACCAGGTTACAATTAAATATACATATAGAATTTAGTAATTAAAAATATTTTTTATTTTAATACAATCCAAAATTAATTTTTAAAAAGTTTAAGCTATTAACTTTTTAATGATATAAAAAATATTAAATTCTGCCAATACTTTCCCGGTAATCTTTATCACTTTAAATATTTCGTAATGTATAATTTTATGATAATAATCTAAAAAAATTTTTTAAATATTGTTAATTCAACATGATCTGGGAAAAAAATAATTTTGACTTGTAAGGGACATATATATGTTTAAAATAAATAAAATTAGATATTATTTTTTTAAAAAATTTATACAATTTATGATTGTCAGATCATATTAGCTTAACTTACATTCCAATAGTCTTTATAAATCTATGAAGTTCTATTATAATATATTAAAAATACGATTGCCTTTTTAAAAGTAAGATTAAATTTTATCTTATTTTCAAATAAAAAAAAATTTACTATTCTTGTTGCAATAATCAAAATATTGTATTAGTAAATTACAACATTGTGACTACAAAACTTATAAAATTCCATATATAATTATATTTGTATAATAAATTTATGCACTTATTTGTTAATATTTCGAAAAGCCTATACATTTACCGCCTACTTTGTTAGGCACTAACAATTACTTATAAACTACCAAATTTCCAAATCCTTTACAGCAAAAATGAAATTAATTTATACACAGTATGTATATAAATGTTCTCATAACACTGTTCAAATTTTATTCACTTTTATTTATTGCACTTAGGTTTTATACTTAATATTATTAAATTATGACCTTTAAAATATAGTAATGTAATCTTAGTAATATTAAAAAATGTATGTAAACATTTTTTTAATAATTGCACTGTTTAATGTATAATAATAAAATATAACTAAATAATTATTTTGTTTAATATATAACAATCTCTTTTTCTGTTCTTATAAGAATAAAAACTTTTATTAACAAAAATTCAACTTAAATTGCATTAATATTATTTCCTGAGCAATACTAACACCATTTTAAAAATATTTTTCTTAAATTATATTTTAGATCGCTTACAGCGACTAATTGATCATAGTAGGATAAACCAATAACTTATTCTATGTAATTAATAATGAGTATTAATAGTCACATAATAAAAGTAATTTTTTTAATCGGTAAAATTTCGAAAGTGTAATCGCAAGCTTTAATCCATTACCGTACTTAAAATTTATGTTTTACTCATAAAATATAAAAATAGTTAGGATTTCATTTTCTTTCGATTATTTTTTTTTTGTTTCACAATGCAAGCAAGTTAATACAAAATTATTTTAATTTAAAATTTTATAAATAAAATGCATTTAAATATTTGTTATCTTGTTTCCGATTTCGAAAATGGTTGTAGAGAACCAGGTTGTACCCATGAGTATCCTGTATGTTTGTTCTCATTCCCATCCTAATTATTGTACAATAAAATAGAATCTTATTAGAAAATAAAACAAAAAATAGATCTATTTAAAATTATTGTATCTAATGATAAATTTACCTTTAATTTGTAAATTTCTTGTTTAACAGGATCATGCAATTCACTATCATAAGGACTAAATGTAATATAATGTGGATCATCTATTGTAGGTGGATCATAAACCATACTCAAACTATTTTTTACACATTTTTTTACATGTTCCTTAAAATTTTCAAAATTTGCTTCCAACCTATAATTGAAAAAATACTTATTGCTAATATAAAATTATAACTGCTGATTATTATAAAATATTATAAATAGATTACATTTCTGAAGCTTCTTCATTAATAGAAATCATCTTAGTATCAAGCTTAGTAAAGATTTTTGTTATATATTGCATCAACTGCCAAATCCTATTATTGCGATTCCATTCAGAAAAACCCCATGTAGTATTAAGCTCTCCTGTTACATAATTAATTAAAGGATGAAAAACTTTAGTTTGAAAAATTACACTCTAAAATAAAAATTTTATGTTATCAATATAACAATATAAATTATTCCAATTAATAATAAAGCAAAGTAACATACTGGACATTTTCCATCTGGAAAATTTTGAGGCAATGTTATTGTAAATCTAAAAACACCACCTTGATATATCCCTTGACGAATAAACTGTACACCAAACCAAACTAAAATATTAATTATAATTAACATTTACTATATACAAAATATGTAATAAAAATATTAATATTTATATTTACAGAAGGAATTTTGAGCTGATGGAATAACATAAATTCCTCTTAAGTCTTGACTTCTTAACATATTGCTTAAAATATATAAAAAAATAATTATAACGCATATAAGTACAAATATTTATATATATACATTAAAAATTAAATAAAGATAAATAAATTATGACAAATACTGCTTACTATTCTGCAAGAATGTTATATTCTTGAAGATATACCGAATATTCTTTACTATTTTGAGAAGCATTTGGCCGATCTATCATTTTAATAGCAGTACTAAGTTGAGAATCTCCATTATTATTAATTGGTAATAATTTTCTAAATGACCCTTGGCGTTTTAAATCATCTTCAGAATCAACTTCACTCTATTTAAAAAAAATAAATAAATAATGGAAATTATAAATGCAAACTTCTATTAAAAGTATATATGTGGATAAAATGTGATTAAATTATTACCTTAACTGCTGAAATTGAAGTATTAGCTGACATTTTTATATTTAAATAAAATTCTGGACGTTATACATTATTTTAATAGACAATATTAATTAAGAAATCTCTTTTTACAATTATTTTTAGATTAGGACGGATTATTTATCACACGTAAGGTTATGTTTTCATAAAAACATTATTATTTAGTTCATAAAAATTATAGTTTTCGACAATTCAAAGTAGAAATAATAAAAAGAAGTTATAAAAAGTTGGATATAAAAGAAAATTTGTTATAAGTTAGAAATATTTAATTAATGGAATATAACTAAAAATAGTGGTATAAAAATCTATCTAATTTACTTGTTTAAATATTATGGTTCTACATTTTTTATTAACAATTATAATATAAACTAATATATAGTTCTAAATATATTACAAATTATTATACGATTTTTTTATAAATTCACTAAATTCAATCCATGACCTCATCTGTCACTTTTTGTATTTGACTAAATAGTTTATATTTGACATAGATGATTCAAATGGCTAAGTTGGTAAAAATGTCTACTAATTTAATATTCAAAACTTTTATGTGCAATTAAATTTATATTTAGAACTATTCTTAAAGTTTAAAAAATATATTTATATTAATACAAAATTGTATTAAAAATATTTCAATATTGAATTATACAAAATAAATTTACAGTTTCATTATTTTACTAGCCTGAATAGTTAATTGAAAAAATTTTAAATACATAATATATTGTAATGTAATATAATATAATTATAAATAATAAATAATTCTTATCGATTGAGTAAATTAGAATTCCTATCTCTGTTTTATTTTAATAAAATTGCAATAGTCTATTGACATTCGTACTTTTAAAAAGATAGCTAAAAGTGACTATTTCAAATATGGAGCAATCAATTTAGTATTCTAAAACAACAACAAAATTGAGGATATTCACATTTTATACAAAAGATGTCGAAATGTTAGATCAAATTATGAATGCCATTTACTTAATAATTATGAAATTTTTTACTTGATAAATTCAATAGAATGCATTCAATAGAATATTGTTTAATTATAATTAAATTATAAATAATAATATAATAATAATAATTAAAATAATAATAATAATAATAATAATAATAATAATAATAATAATAATAATAATAAAACAACAATAACATCTGTAAAAAAAATATTTATCAAAATACTATTTTTCTGTTACTCTTTTTGGCACCTCTTTGTGCACTATCTGTAATACGCATGTTTCATTGATAATTCATTAAATATCAAATTAAAAAGTTTTGAAAAAATTATAAATTTGGATTGTATCGAAATTATAGTAATTTTGAATTATTTCAAACCCCTAAAAATTGCTTATAAATTGAAATATCAATTAAAAATATTGATAATATTTGATTATAATTGATTTCAATATTAAAGGCTTTTTATTTAATGGATTATGAAAACAATTTTTTGCTCAAAATTTGGAAAGGTAAATGCATTTGGCGTATGATTATATATATATATATATACAATTGAAATTACAAGGAATTGGAAATATATAACTTTTACAATTCAAAAAACAATATAAGCTTATTTTGTCTTTAAATAAACTAATAAAATTAATAAAAATACTTTAATCTTCCAGTTTCTGTAATAAAAATCAACAATTATTTAATATTTTTTACGACGATGTATTAATAAGAAATGATTAAAAATTTTAAATATGTCTTTTTTAAAGATGCAGATTGAGAAAGGACAAGATAAAAAAGAAAGAAAAAAGACTGTAAAAAGAAAATTCAACTACCAACTTATTGCAATTTTAAACAGCATAAGTTATTCCATAAAGTTGTAGACAGCATTTTACCATATAATATGGCTTAATTATTTATTAACACTAAAAAAATTATACATATAGTTAATGATATATATTTTCAATAAAGAATTAAAAAATACTCGATTACAAATTTTAAATTTTAACTTCTTGACGAACGATCTACAAATATAGAACATTCAAGTCTTACAAATGTATAATTATAATAACAATGTTATATTTTTTCTCTTAATGAATTTAGTTAAAAAAAAAATAAAGCGCAATTCATAACAATTACGAAGTTTTTTAATTTCAGTAATCAATTTGAAAAAATACTTTATAAGATACACTTTTTTAAATATAATAATTGGAAAATGGAAACTTAGAAGAGTTAGAAAAATTACATATAATTTTATAAAATATAATAGAATATTTACAAGCATTATTTAAAATTATATATATAATTTTTTGTATATATTAGATAGATAACTTATGTAAAAAAATTTGTCATTAACAAAAAAGTTTTATTTATGCTGAAACTACAAACTCAATAAAAACATTATTTATATGTTGAAAAGGTAAAAAAAATATAATTGCGATTTAATTTTACGAATAAATAAAATTTAACTTAATTTTTTTTAATATACTATTATTTCTTATTTTTATTAGATTTATATATTTTAAAATTAATTGCCTTTTAAAAATTTTTTATTAATAAGTATAATATGAAGTACTTAACACTCATTTCTATCAATATAACGTTCATAAATGTATTTATAGTAGTAAAAAAATGACATTCCTTTTTTAAATAATTTTTTTTAAAAGAAATACTTATATTTAAATCTATATTTTTACAAATATTTATTAATCATAATATTTCACATTCACAATAATATTCATAGTAATTTCCAATAAAAATTTTTAATATAAAAAACATTTCTTAGGTTTTCTTCTTTTATTTAATTTATATACTCAAAAAATTCGTGTTTTCAATCCGTAAAAAACGTTGAATAAAAGTTATTAAATAACTAATTATAATAAGAAAAATGAAAATATTTTTTCCTTCATTATTATATTACTTTTATTTGTATATCACTTTCTTGTTCAAACTAAATTATAAATAAAATAAAAATTTTAATGTATATCAATCTGTTGTGTGTAATACATTTTTTTATGTGAAAAATGAACGTCACAGAATTAACTCAAAAAATTTTAATCAAAATTATGCTTTAATTCTTGAACTATATTTAAATATACCAATTTTAAAATACAGTTTAAAATTTTACTATGGCTGTTTGTAAAAATTATAATAAATTTTATCTCTTAACCATTAAATCCTTAACTATTTAAATAAAATTTGAAATTTATTTTTTTACATTATTGAAAAAAATATTTATTCTGGTAGATTATTAGAACTGAATGAATAACTTTTAAACTAATCATTTGCAAAATCATTTGAAAAATAGTAATGCATATTATATCTTGTATACCTTTAAAATTATATTAATACAAAAATATTTACAGACTTCATTGGAATACAATACTTTATAATATAATATAAACTAATGTTTTGAAACTATAGTATTTAGAATTAAAGTTAATAAAATTAACATACATTTCATAATTTCATAACTGAAAAACTATGTATAATTATACTTATTAAATAAATTTATGAAATCATTGACTTAGACTGCATTAAAAGTAGTTCTGTGAATATGATGAATGATATAGTTACAACTACCTAATGATTTTATTATTTTATCAAGTTAAATATCTTAAAAATATTATATTCTGTTTTGTTTTTATTAATATTAATAACAGTAATTATTCAATTTAATTAATAAGATTAGAACTATAAAAATAAAATAGAAATAATATAGACTAAATTTTTAATTTTTATTTCTTTTGTTTTAAGTAAACTCAACAAAAAAAAAATATATATATAAATATATGTATCTGTGTTTATATTTATACATGCATTATATCAAAGCAAATAATTTTCTGCATAAATTATACTATAAATTTTAGTGTAAAATTTCTTGCTAAATCATTTTTTAATAATATAATATTCAAAATAACATTTTAATTATTATAAAAAAATACAAAAGACAAATCAATCACTTTATAATAATAGGTAAAAAAATTTTCGATAACAGTTATTAATAACGAAAATAATCGATAATTTTATTTATTGAATATTTAAATCATTAGTTAAGTTATCTTTTACACCATTTCTACAAATTTAAAAAAAATAATTAGTTAATGAAAAAAAACTAATTCTAATTAATCGTATAAAATTGATATATTACGCCATTGGACCCGATTTTACCATATCATTTGAAATGGATTAAATTCTATTGTTAATTTTATATTTCTCTTAGAGCTTTAAATATATAATTTGAAAATATTTCCAAAATTAAAATCAGAGAAAATTATAAAAATGCAATAAATACAATTTTGCAAATTTATGACTAAAACCATGTTCATAATACTATTTTCTTTACACAAAAAGGCATATTAAAAACATTTAAGTTTTATTTAATTGTAATAATTCAAATATATTTTTTAAACTAAATTTACATGCACATTTATAACTTGACAGTAAGAAAGTAATATAAAATAAATATTGTGTAATCAAAATAAATAAAATTTATGATTAAATAAATAAATGAACACACTTTTTAAATAAGTCATGTATTAATTATAGATCATATCGATTTACATTTTGTATTTGAACAAAATACGAATAATTCGCTAGTCAAAGAAGGACGTCTGCTCAAAATGAAAAATTGTTCATATACGTTACAATAAAAAATCTGTTTAAAAAAATTTTTTAGTGTTCCGTGACTCATCAATTGGAAGCCTTGCAGATTCTAAGAGAATTACTCTAAAGTTAGACTTATGATCAATAGCCTAAAATAAAAACTATCCACTGAAAATAACAATATTCCCATCTACAAAAGAAGTATACTTCCAAGAATCTGACACGGACTTGACTGTAAGAATAGAGCTTATACGACAGTAAAATACAAACTTTATCCTCTAAATTTAATAAGTCGATACAATGTAACAGGCGTGCCCTCGTCACTATCCAAAATCTGAATCTGCGAATTTATGAAACTACACAACAATTTGCTTCTGTCGCAATCCATTCATTATTTACTTGACAATTAAATTAAATTATGCATAACGAACATGATATTTCATCATTACCTTTTTTACTTTTTTTATACACCAGTAGCTTGTATACTGGACAATTGATTAGATTTGGATTTTCTAGAAAATTGTAAAGAAACTATAAAAGTAAAATAGTAAAATAAGCACAAACATTTATGAGAATATTTAATAATATAATTGTAAATTAGTAACATTTTTAATTGCATTTATTAAATTTCTTTCTATTTTTAATAATGTACATGTACTTTTGATAAGTGTCAACGGGGAATTAAAAAAGTGTAATCATGTATCAAGAATTTTCGACGATTAAAATTCATCAAAAGTAACTTGACAAAAATTTTGTATAAAAAAAAATATAACCGTAAGCGTTGTTTTCATGTTTCATGTCATATGAGATTTAGTTTATGCACATTTTACTTATTTTTATTTATTAATTTCGTTAAATTTCCCTTTTGCTACCTGCACGGTCCATGATTCTTGATAAATTTTCACATCATTAGAGAGTATTATTGAGTTTAGGAACTACTTGGCAGCAACCATAATGACGTGTGTGACTCTTACAGACAAATCTGTTCTACTTTATCTTTGCTCTTATATCCTAGCTATTATCCTAGGTGTATTTCTTCATTTCATAATCAATTTCATTTTGCTTCTTCTCATTCTTCTTTTCTTCTATGTTTAATTCTTTCCTTGAATGGATAACAATCTTTGTGTGTTGCACGCACAAATATGACTTCCGATCAAAAAAAGAAAAATTGTCTTTAGCTCGGAAATTAAAATGGTATACAACGCTCTCTTTTTTCTTTCTGACGTCAGAATTATTGAAGAGACCAGCAGAAAATGTTTGAATTATGATCCTCTTCTAACGTCTGATCAATGCCATGCAATGATGCAAGGAAAGAGATTGAGAGTGATATATAAAAAATAATATTTTTTAAATCTTAAGGACGAAATTAAGATTTGCATTTCGATTAGTGTGAAGAAGTTTTGTTTTGTTCTTTCTAAACTACTCTTAAACGATTTTAACGTTTTCCGTTGTTATAATTTAATCCTCGAATTGGTTGTTTAAATGTAGCCGCCGATTGTTGTTGAACCTGATAAGCTATCGGATGAATTTTGAATCCATATAACCTGTAATTTAAGTGGAAAACAGAATTTAAATAATATGTAATTTCTAAAAATTAAAATAGCTACATGAATTTTAGTCTTTGCCTTTCTAATTTAAAGTAGAATTTTATTTTAATGGTAAATAAAATTTTTTGTGTAATAAATACTCCTCGAAAAAGCATAATTTCTTTTATTATTTACGTTTCTAATAAATTATTTGTAGATCGAATATACAATTATTTTAAATTTAAATAAAATTAAATTCATAATTCCTTCGCTATCAAAAAACTACTATAGTAAACTTAAATCATTATTTTTTATTATCTATTTAACAATTAATTTTTTATTCAAACTAAAATTAAAAAAATAAAATATCTAAGAAATTAAATGCATATAATGATGAAAAATTTTGATATTTTAACTTGTACTTTTTTAATAGATTTTTTATTAAATAACTTTGAATTTATTTAAAATTTTATTTAATTAAAAATACTGTAATAATTAATATGATTTAATAGTTTACATAATAGAATAATTTGTTTATAAAAATATAATGTTTGTTGTAAGTGTTGTCAAAACATTTATTTATACCTTGGTACAAACTGAGTTGATGCACGTTTTGGTCTATATTCAGGATGAACCATGAATAGCATGTGTGGAAACCCCGTTCCGAAATATGCACCATCAGTGTGATGATGTCGTGAGCTTTTCGGTGTGTAAACATCCATACATTTTGGACAATAACATTTAACCATAGCTTCACCTGGTAAATCACTTAATCCGAGTGGAAGCATGGGTTCAGACTCACAGTAAACTCTAGGACAATGGCCGAAATCACCAGCTTGATATTTTTCAATCATTTGAGCAATTCCTCGATTTGTAAGAATGTAACGAGCATGAATAAGTCCATATAGCATTTCAGATGCCTGTTCTATAAGATCCGATTGATTAGGATTATCATCTAGATCCTCATCTATAAAATAAATACATCAAATATGTAATTTATTAAAACAATTTAAATTTAATGATAAACATAAAGATACATTACATAAAGTACATCTAATTTAATTTTATATTTTTTATTATAGTAATTTAAATATAAACATTGTAATTTTCATTCGATCAATATTTCTTTAAAGATAAAATTATTAATGATTTAAATTAACTTACATAAATAAATAAATTTTTTAATTAAAAATAACTTATAGATTATTTAAATAGTTCAAAAATGCTTACGTTAATTAATCATTGATTTAGTTCAAATTGAAATCAACAAAGCCATGTCTCAGTAAAGTAATTAAATTAATGAATTTACATATTATTTATATATAATTTATAAATAATTTAAAGTAACTTTTTATGATCTAATAGTTTATGATTTTCAATTATTATAACAAGTATTTTAAAGTTATATGTAAATACAGAAAACATTTAAAAGATAAATAACTTTTGAAGAAAATACATTGAATAAAAATGTTTTTTGAATAATTACTGAAATTTCATTTCATAAATCAATTGTATAATCTTCATTATTACATACCAGGCTCCAAATCTAATATCATGTCTAATGCCTGGCGATAATGTGGTACTTGTTCATTGAGTCCTGTTAAATTAAATTTATCTTGAATATAATCTTCATCAACCTGTAAAATAAAGAAATGTTTAGTACTTAAAAAATCTATCCGTATATTAAATATTATAAATGTAGTCTTAACAAGTTCAACTTTGATCAAGTTTTTACATACATTATCAAGTTATAAATATATATATATATATATATTTACATAAATAAATAAATAAATATATATATATATACATATATATACTCTAATACTTCACAAAATATAACTCCATAATATAAAATAAAACTCACCTCGCAGAAGAATTCATTGCCTTTAAGTCCACAAAACCACGAAATCCACGAGACTTCCTCCGAGCTGCTCATTTTTCTATTTGAATAACAACACAGATCTAATTATGCACTACTGCAATTTCAATTTGAATAATTGCAACCCTAACTTTGCAAAACAGACGGATTGACTATTACTAATGCTTATTGCTAACAACGTTGTGTCTACGTTACAAAAGCATTTTCGTACGAAGCAACGAGGTGTATGCGAGAAAGAGAAAGAGAGAACGCACGAGGTTGTCGCACGACGACCACGTGAACTCACTTTGCGACCAAGAAACAACTACAAAAGATCCGAAATCACATGCAACGATGTGCTGCAATAGACATTATATGTTACCTCTTCAGCTCAAGGACGTGGATATGCGTAGACGACGACGATGACAACGGCGACGTCTACACGTATGCAAGAATGCGCGCGCGACAAATAGAGAGATGGAAAAATGCCTTTCCACAAACTCGCAATCGTTTCAGCATTAATTACAATTTTGGAACCTCGAAAACAATAACATTGATAAAAGTTGGTTTGAATCTTTCGTCAATTTTAATAATTTGGCCTCATGTAAAAAGCAATGTTTATAGACCGCAAAAACGAATTGTTCAAATGGAGTTTCACGGTTAGTAGCTGAGTAGTAACTGAGTGTAAAAGGGGCAAGTGGATTGGCAGTAAACTAGACGTCTCTAGACGAGCTGAAGAAGTGAGAAACAGACATATCGAATAAAAAGAGCATAGTTTTTTCGGGCTTTTCACCGGCTCATCACCTTAGAAACGATCGCGATGTTCACTTTTTTTATTTGATCGGTACGACAGCCCCGCGCTCGCAAACGTGTGCCCCTCTATCTTGTTCCTCGCAATAGGCCGCGCAAGATGCCCGACAAGTTGCAGCAGCAGCACCGCGCACTTCACTAGAGGTGGCGGCGCCTCTTCGTCAATCCATCCGTTTGCTATTTAAGATGTAAGTTTATTACCTCGGCGACTTCTCAGGGTACACGGCACAGCACTCGATGGGGGTTTGAAAATAATAAAAAAACGGGTGCCTTGTCGGTGCACGGCTTACCTCTTGGTGCCTCGATTAGCCACGCTTGCTCACTTTCCCACTCACTCCCGTCCGGCCGAGTAATTGAGATCTAGATGGCGCTCTACTAGAATCAGCCACGGATTAAATCTCAGTGGTAGAATTGTATCAGAACCAACTATTTACATTAATAAGCACAAATATTTTGACACTACCACCTACGTGGTAAAATTCTTAAACTATTGTTTTTCACAACTTCATGGTTGATGCTGGAAGCTTAGAACATTACCCGCAAATGTGAATTTTGCAGCTTGTTTATTTTCAATAGAAATAATTTTGTATTGCTCAATTCATCATCGACAATAATAATCATTTACCAAAATAAAATTTGTTCGTATATTTTTTAACTATGATAATTATTTTGTGTAACATTTCTAATAAATGTTACGAATGAAATTCACAGTTGTTCAGTATTTGTGTTATTATATTTACCAACAATTTATATACCAACAATACTTCATTATATGAATATTACTTTACAATCCCCTTGGATTATTTCTACTACTTTTTAAAAATCTGTTTATTTGAGTGCAATTAATTAACAATAAATACTAATTGTTAACACGTTTTTGATACATGTTTATATAATTTCCTGAATATATTCTATGATTTGTATGATAGATTTATTAATGTTATATGTATGCATTCAGTTGTATGAATTCTTTTAATGAAAAAAGACACAAATATATAGGTAACAATGTGAGAAGATCAAGAAGACTGCTGCATTTTAAATAACTACTTTTATATTTTATCGACGCAATGGTTTTCATTTATGTTCATACTTCATACTTTATAATTCTTTTTTTCCTAATCAGAGCTATATAAACAAACTTATAAAAAAATAATAGGATAAAATATAATTTCATAAAACATGAATTTTACAAAACCTACGAGTTTTCATTACGTGATAATAATCCGTACTCATAATAATAATTTTCATGACACCGTAAATGATACAGACTTACTATATAGATCGGATTAATTCACATTATTTTTTTCTAATTGTATCATAAACTGTTTTTTAATTATTTCTTTCTATACTTGATAAACCAATAAATTATAAAATTGCTATAAATTTTTCTATAAAATTTCTTCTATTCTTTTTATAAAATTAAATCTTTATATTTTAAAAATTTATGAAGACATTTTTTAAAGCATAATTTTTAATTTAAAAAATGTTTTTCATTAATTTAAATGAATTCACGTGTAAATTCATATATTGAATTAATAATTAATAAATAATAATTTTATAAATGTACACAGAATTTTATTTTTAATATTTTTATAATTCTGTAAAATATTATACAGCTCAAAAAAGAATATTTTTAAATGAAAAATTAAAATAAATCTAAGCTTATTTTGTTTCTTCTGTATTATATAATATATTGTATTATTATGTATTATTATATGTGCGTGTGTGTATATATATATAAAGGGATGTATTATTATATACACTCTGTATTATAGATAAACCCATATAACGAGAAAATTTATGTCGGTCTATATCATGTACCATATCAACTTCAATATTCAATTTTCCTTTATTAAAACATAATAATCTAAATCCAATTAATATATAATCAATATATAAAACTCTTTATTTACTAGTATTTTCTTCATTTTCTAATTTATAAAAAATATTTTGACATATTATTTTACAGAATCTAATATTGATTTAAATGTAACATGAGTATGGATATTTTTGTATTAGATATCGCAAGTAAGAAGTTTGCTTTTTTATTTTAATGTATTTTATTGTTATAGATTTCAAATTTTCATTTTTATTCGATATTAAATTAAATATATATAATTTTATAGAATTTGATATATAATTAATCTACTGCTAAATTTTCATATCATTTTTAAAAATGTTTCTAAAAGTTTGAAATGATTTTTAATTTTATTTTTAATTACGCAATAAAAATTTAATTTTATAGTTTCATCTTTCTTCGTATGTATATCTTCATGAAAACTTAAGTATTTTACGCAATGATATTTTTAATAATAAGAATAATTTTACTTAGATCTTAATAATTAGTTAAATACTTTCCTTCGAATACTTTCTTTTTTAATTTGATTTAAAAAATTATTAATATTTAGTCTTTGAATTATGTTTTGTTGATAACAAGCATTTTATCAGTGACAATATTTTGGTAAAATTTCAATTCTTAATCTAAATATCAGATATTGTGTAATTAAATTTTTTTAAATTCTTGCGTTTTTATTTTTTACATTTATTACTCGATTATACTTCCTAGTTATTTTCACGTATATCCATAGTATCGAATGTCTTTAAAAAAATTTTTAATTTATAATAATGTTTAAGATGATATAGATACTTATTATTATGTTTATTATTATTTATTCACGAACAATTTATATATTGTTATTAACACTTCTGCATATTTCTTAAATTCAAATTACTTTTATACGTATTCATATTACATAATATTATATATTTTTACACTTATATTTTTATATTATTTATTTATTTCTTGTCCTTCTTTATTCTTCATTCGTGTTACTGCTTCACTATGATGTCTCTCTTTCACTCTTTTGATTTTTTCTTTTTCTGCTCCAATGAATCTTGTACAATTTATGTTTAATTACTTTTTATTAAAACATATTTAAAGAAAGAATTTCTATTTCAATTATTCAATAATCATTTTTAAATCATCAATCAAAATCAATGAATAATATTTTATCAATAAAATTTTTCAACTCTAGATAATCGTTTACATTTCTATGTTTGTTATAAGATTTTAATTCAGAAAAATTTTATTGTTGCATTAGAAATTCTAAAGAATGGATTTATTAGCGAATATCATCGAAAATCATAAGTAAATTTTTATATTGTTTAAAAATTGAAACTATTATATTTTCTTGAAAACTATTTAATGTAATTATAAGTCATTAATAACTTTTTTCAATGCTTATCAATGCTAATCTATCTATTTTTAATTAATATTTTCATTTTTAATTTATATTTACTGCCTCACAAAATATTCTACGCGATTATTACCTGCGACTTTGAATCTAATAGTGTTTTGATTACAAAAGTAATTGTTCTATTCAACTATCTAATACACATTTGATAAACCTATAATTTGGAAGATAATATTATGAAATTTCAGAAATAATTACCCTTAGTTATCAATTGTATTAATAACATTTTCAAGATAATGATTTTCCTTCCATAAGCTGCATAACTAATTTCTTAATTTAAAGTTTTCCTTGAATATAATAATATGAATTATTTCGATATGTTGAACAAAAATTGTAAAATTTAAAAAATTTTTCGTTAAACAGTTTTTATCAATTGTAAATATTTATTTATATTTAATTTTCTATGCAACAATGATTTAAACTGAGATAATGTCATAATTATCTGATAACAGAATAGATATATATTTCTAATAGAACTCCATCATAATGTATTGAATTTCATTTTATCGCTTAAAAATATTTTCTGTACTTGGCTTATAAAATGAAATTTTTCAGAATTTTTTATTTAAAATAAATTGCGATTTGTATTTATTATTATATTTTCATTATATATTGATTAAAACATTTAAAAGTATACAGTACAAGAAATTATGTACATGTAATGAATGAGTTAGATTTTTCGATAAAACATCGCAGTAAAAGAAATCGATCGATTTAAAATAGGAAATAGAAATATAAATAGGATGTAAATGATTTCTCACACAGAAATCAGTGTTTCATGTAATTATAATTTTGAGTTTTAAATAATTTAAAATTATGCAAGTTAAAAGCAGAATTTAATACCGGGATTTTTTTTAGTATACACATCATAAATGAATATTAAAAAAAGAAAAAATTTTGATACAAGTAAAGGTAAATGTCAACGTAGAGATCCCAGCATTTTCAACTGTAAGGTATAAGTTCCCTTTAAAATATCTGCTTGTTTTAAAAGTTCGTTCTTAATATTCCTACTATCCACGCTCGAATGCTTTATCATCGGTACGAATGTGATTTTAGCGCTCATTCCATATGAAAGTTGCTAAGGCCATTCGCTAGATGGCTATTGTTCTCGATATAAAGACTAACCTAAACCGAGTGAAAAACTATATTCAAGTTGTCGTTCGTCCAAATTGGAAAAGCTCGCGTAGTTTCTTCGACGAGTGAACGCAGTAGAGCTGATAAAATTTCCCCCAAGTGCGTGCGTGTGTTTTTCACGGCGGAAATTGTCACGCGGAGCCAAAGAGATAAATCAAGGCTACGATCGACCTGTAATAGTGGGATCATCTTAAATAAGGACCAATTCTTTTGCTTATCGAGGTAATGGATGTCCGCAAATGTTCGCGCAAAAACTCGCCGTCGAAGGCCTGTTATGCGACAGACCCGACAAAAGTCGCAAGTAGGAGCGAGAGGAGGAGAGCGACTGGGAATGCGGGATAGAGCAAGAAAGTGGGCGGGAGGGAGACGAGAGGTGCAGTTAACTGTGTTGAGCCAGAGTAGAGCTCGCGCGCGCGCGGTGCAGTGTCGAAGTTTTACCTTGCTCCAGCCGCGCTCGACGACAATAATAGACTTGGCTGGAACCTGCTTTTCTGTGCGCCTCGCGCGAGCCGATTAAATAAATAGGATTGGGCATCGGGGCAGAAACGAAGCACCTAACCTTTGAACGTTATTCAATGTGCGCAATTTATTTCGTCCAATATTTAAGCTCGTGTCGCTCCGTTGGTTCTTCCCTCTTCGCTTGATCGATTGTAGGTTAACACGGAAAATATGTTAACTTAATCTATTTGACGTTTGGAATGGAATATTAATGTAGGAGTAAAATTTTGTTTTTAATTTATTGAATTGAATTCGATACATTATTTAAGTTATTTTTAAGATGGGATTAATTCTTTTTATTTATTATTATAAAATTAATTTTCATTTTTTCCTTAAATGCATTGTAATCGTATAATAAATAATTTAACTCCAATAAAAAAATGCCATTATTCAACACTATAGGAATAACTAATTTTTCGTTTTTATTCATTGTCAATGATGCAATACTGTCATCAAGTTTTAATTGAAATTAAATATAATTGTAAAGACAATGATGAATTATTTTACTTTCAAATTTTAGTTCATGCTTTTCATAACAGTGTGTAATATTTATTTTCAATTTCAAGATAATGGAGGGACAACAGTTCTGTTTACGCTGGCATAACTTCCAAAATACATTACTTAGTTCATTACCAAAGCTTCTTGATGGAGGTTACTTAACTGATGTGACTCTTAGCGCCGGTGGAAGACACATTCATGCTCATCGATTGATCCTATCCGCATGTAGTTATTATTTCAAAGAACTATTCAAGGTACAAATAACGTTTTCATATGTACAATATTGGTTTATAATTTATATTTATGCAATTCATAAAAACTTATAATGCTTATAGGACTTGAATACTCTTCAACATCCTGTGATTATTTTGCCTGGAATGGAGTATGCTAATCTGTGTGCTCTTGTTACTTTCATGTACAATGGGGAAGTTAATATTTATCAAGAACAGCTACCTGCACTATTAGCAATGGCAGATACTTTGCATGTTCGTGGTTTAGCAGATATTGCTGGGGTAAATATTAATTTTATTACTCTTTCAATTACATTTTCCTAATATGATAAACATTAAAAATCCAAGTTTTTTGTTTTCTCTTTAATATTCTAAAAATTTTGTCCTCACTTAAACTGATTTTTCATATTTAAATCCAATGCATGCTGCATGTTACCAAGTTTTGAAGCCATGTTTTGTTTTATATTTACAAATATAATTTATTGTTTTTAAATGCCTTTTAAAATCTTGCTGCCCTAGTTTTTTTAACAAAATTAAAACAAACGATTGTGTTGTTGTTTTGTTCAGGTGACTTAAGCACGCACATTCAATGTCATTTGCTCATTGAACGATGATAATGAATGCTCAAACGATACCCATGAGATCAAGAATCGTTGTGTGTGTTGCAAGAAAGTGAGCAAGAACTAAACGCAAATGGATGAACCCCAAAATGGAATCCTATCCTACGAGTAGAAAATTATTCGACAGGTACAGATAATGCTGTTGTTTTACTTGATGAATTATTATTATTTTTATTAAAATTTATAAATTGATTATTGGTTAAATAAAAAATTTAAATAAGCATCACTTTAATGCAATAAAAGCTTTTTAATGAACTAAGAAATTTATATAATTTTGTTCTTGCTTTATTAGTACAAAGCTATATTTATAACTCAATTAATATTTTATTTACCATTAAAAAATATTATAATATAAATATAAATAACTATTTATATTAAGAACAATGTTAAGTAATATGTATGTAAAATTGAATGTGAATTTTAATACTTATAATGATTGTATTGAAAAAAACCATTCATTGCTATTTTAATTTTTAAATATGTAAATATTATTAACTGTAAGAAATATTTAGATTCTGATTCAAATTTTTGTTTGCATTTTCAGAAAGCATCCAGGTATGAAAATAATCAAACATTAGATCCACCACCTCCACACGAAGAGAAAAATTTTCACTTAAGCGAAAAATTCGAATCTTGCACAAAAACTGATCAAAAGGAACACGAAGAAATTTTAACACCAGAGCCTCACGAAGCAATGGAACCTATTGCTACAGACTTTCCTTCAGAAAGTGTCGAACGAAATCTCGAAAATGAATCTGAATCTAACAATGTTAGTGAACTTAATGATCTCCCATATAGTGTAAAAACAAAACCTTATTATTCTATCAATGCTAAGTTAAATCAACGAGAAAAGAAATCAAACTTTAAAATCGACAGTGGACATTCAAGCAATGTTTTAAAAGATGAGTGCCAAAGCCCTTTATTAGAAAATGTAAAACCACTATTAACCGATGCAAACTTCAAGTCTTTTCTTAGTGGTTCAACGACCAGTCGAGCCTCCCAAAGTTGTAATAAAACAAGTGTTACTTGTCTAATTTGTGGAAAACAACTGAGTAACCAATATAATTTACGAGTCCACATGGAAACACACAGCAACAGCTCATACAGCTGTGCAGCTTGCTCACATGTATCTCGCTCTCGAGATGCATTAAGGAAGCATGTATCTTATCGGCATCCTGTAAATTCTGCACAAAAAAAGGCAAGATATAATTCAACGAAACCTTAGTATATGTGAAAAGACTTTGATTGCAGTGTAAAGTATTTTCATTAGAAAAAAATCCTTTCCACTGACTTTAAAAACGTAACTTCAAAAAATTTGAAAGTTTTAAGAACAGAGGTCAATCAAAGGTCATTTTGACTGAAAATTCTCCTGGTGATAGTGAGATGACATTGCACATAAAGAAAATATAGTGAATACATCTTTACTGCAGACAAATGAAAAAGTTCATTTTGTAGAAAATTTATTGTGATGTCAATGAAGAAGTTTGAGGTTATGTTTGTAAGGAGAGGCAAACAAAAGTTCCTTGAAGACCCCCTAGTGTTCATATTGTTATTGCTTGTTTGCTCAATTGTTATCGTTAATTTTTTTAATAAGACGGATCTCGTTCTAAAAGATTATTTTAGTTGTGGATGTTTAAGAATAAATTCTAAACTTTAAATTTACTGTATTACTGTATTTTATAAAATTGATTATACAAAATTAGCCCTAATATTTAAATCAAAATTAAGGATTTACAATAATTTATAAAAAATGAAAACAAAATTTAAATTCTTCAAAAAACAATATTTAAAATAAGGATCCACACATTTTATAAATTTAATTTGAAATAATTTAATTAAAATTTTTTCCATTTTCGCTAATTAATTATTTTAATAATTGTATATGAAGTATTGTATTAAAAAATAATATACAATGAAATTGAGAACTAGGAATCAGTGAGAAATAAATAAAATGCATCCGTTGTTAATAAAGCTGTTCCTTATAAAACAGATGTTTTTTCAGCATAATCAGATTTTTTCTACACGCCATATCTTTGTGTTGCAATCTTGCCCAACGGAAATAACCGTTTCTTCGTCTAACCAAAGTAATTGAGTGATTTGACTTTGTGAATGAGCATCTAAATAAAAATTTTAGTATTAAATAAAAGTGATTAATAACTGATAAAATAAAATATTTTATTCTTATCATACTTTTGATAATTGTATGTTTTGCGGGATTAGTTACGCTCCAAATAATAATTGTTGTATCAAGACTTCCACTAGCTACCATTGAAGATGCTGGGTTCCATGCTACTGAATTAACTCTTGCATTATGAAAACCCCATTCTTTATTGTGTGCCAACTAAACACAAATAAAAATTTTTTATTATAAACATTTAATATAAATTTCTTGCATGCAAAATTATACTTTTTTTCGTGCAATATTGCAAATTAATAAAAAAACTTTTAATTTTTTATATTTGAAGTAAAATGAACTCATGCACGACTTGCTGAATTAGAACAATTTACTCACCTTCTGCAATTTGATTATTAAAAAGACAAATTAAAAAAAGATATTGTTAGTATTTTCACAATTTTATAAGAATTTTTTAGTATTTTTTAACGTGTTTAAATTATTAAAGAATGAATTACCTTATATTCTGGAACTACATAAAGAATAACCTTTCGATTTGCATCGCAGGCAACTAAATACTTGTTGTCAGGGCTGTAAGAAACATCCGTCACTGGGCCTAAGTGATCTAATTCCAATTTCGATGTAAGATTAGTTCCATCAAGCCCATAAATATATACCTATTCATAAATATGAATTTAATATCATAAAATTAATTTTCTAAATCAAAATTTTTATCTTTACTTTATTATCAGAAGTTGAGCCAACAGCAACATCGTTGTTTTGTTGATTAATAGTTACACATGACGGATCATAATTAATTGATAATCCCGAAACCTTCTTTCCACCTTTAGTAACTACAATCTTTAATCAAGTAAATTTTTATTTGATTTAAAATTATATTTTAGTATAAAAATGGAATTTTTATATTGAGATTTTGAACAAGAAAAAATTTAATTAAGAGTTTTAAAAAATAAATTAAGTATTCATACTTGTTTTACAGCAGCAATAATAACTACATCGCCACAAACATCAAGTCCTTTTGGCTGTGAACCCAGTCTCAGCACTGATGAGTTTTCATAAGAGTTTGTTGCAATATCGATTGTTCTTAAAGTATCATCGATTCCGGCAGTGTAAACTAGATCGGATGCTGCTTTCATTCCATTGATTTGATTTCCATGACCTTGGCCTTGGACGCGATCATTTTCTCCAGTGTCTGATTTCCAGTTTGTAACAAATCCATCATGGGAACCTGTATATATCGTACTTTTATCTAGACTTGTTGTTAATACTGTAATTGGTTTGTTGTGTCCCTAAAACAAAAGAGTTAAGAATATAAAATGATTTAGCCTTAAGTACATTTGACATTCAAATATTGTACAACTATAATTTATAAGATTTATTTTAATTACCTTAACTATCCTTAAAGGCTTCAATGGATTATTGATATCCAGATAGTTTATAAAGCCACTTAGTGAAACAGAAAGCACATAATTTCCTTGCCATAAACAACTTACCTAGAGTTATTAAATTTTTTTAAAACGCAAACAAAATTTTTTACTATATGATAAAAAAATATATACTTGTTGATCATCAACTGAAGTCCCCATAATAAATTCATCTACAATGGTTCTTGTTTCAACATCCCATAATTTACACGTTTTATCCCCAGATGCAGTCAAAAGTTGAGTTCCATCTGGTTTCCAAGCAAGCTAAAAAGAATTTTACATTATAAATCCTTTTAAAGTACTTTTAAAAATTTATGTGTAACAACTATTTGTACTTACTCCATAAACACCTCCTTGATGTGCAGGAGAGCCAACTTCTCCTACAAGTTCAGAACTCGTACCATTATAAATATAAACCTTACCATCAAAACCAGCTGATGCAAATAGGTTGCCAGACGGTGAATAACGAACTGCCTGTACAAAACGAGTGTGCTCTTGTTTAGTCATCCTAAAATTAAATAAAAATTCACTTTGTTATTAAGCGATTGTTTATGCTATGAATTAAAATCATTGATCAAATCATCTTTTACTTGAATTTAAATGGAGGTCCTTCAAAAATAGCAATTGTATTGTCTTCACTTCCAGTGATCAATCGAAAAGGTCTTGCTGGTCGAAAATCACAGGAATTAATTGGTTTACTTTGTCCCGAAATTTCTCCAACAGATGTACCAGTTTCAGACATAAAAACGTGTCCAAATCTTCAATAAAATTAGCAAATATTTATTTTATAATTGCTTGATATGTATGAAATAAAAAGTCTGAATAACTCTCTTCTACCTTTCCCTTCCTTCTCCAACAACGACCATTCGTTGATTATCGGGTGACCACGCGATATCTTTAATAGGACCTCCGATCGGATGGAATTCATTTTTTAAAATATGCTCCTTATTCACAGTATCCCAGATTCTAACTTTACCAGATTGATCTAAAAAAAAAAATGGATGATTTGAATTTTCATCAAATTTTTAACACTAAGCATCCAATATAAAGTAGCTACTTACCTCCGGATGCAATATAAAAACCACTTGGAGAATACTTTGCGACATTTACTGAGCATGAGTGCTCAGTATAAATATCCGACAAAGCTGGATTCTAAAAACAGAAACATAAGGTGTTTAAACCTAAATAGTGAAAATAAATATATTTAATTAGTAATTATTATTTGTATAATTACCTCGATATTCCGAATAATAACGCTATTTCCATTTGTGTACAAAAAATTCTTTCCCTTAGGATCGCCACCCAAAACTAAAGGTTGACCTCTCTGTGTGCGTGGTAAAGTCGCAAAAATGTACTCTAAAAATAATTATAAACTTATTGACGATAAAATTTTATTAATAAAAAATTGAGCAATAAAAATGTGTACGAATATTTCATTTTTTCGTAATTACGTGCAATTTTTCAATGTTATACTAATTAAAGTCTTTGTCAAATTTATGAAACATTTGAATTATGAATAACTTTTGAATATATTATAAACTCTATCCAATTTTTTACGATATTTATATTTATAAATTTTTTTATTACTTAACTTTTATCTGTTCAATGATTATTATATGTAATTTAATCCATTCTTATAGTTATATACTTGTAAAATAATCATTATAATAAACAGTATTCGATTCGCAGATAAATAAAAACTATTAACCTCATTAATATAAAACATAAAAAATGAAATTATATAAATTACTAAAAAAGTAATTAACTAAAACAAAATTTTAAGAATTAATTTCCATTTATATTTTTAAATTAGATACAAAGAATTAGTGATTATTAATTACGAAAATTAATTAAATGTATAAATACTTAAATATTTTTTTAACATTATTACATTAACGTCGGATATTTATATTTATAAAAATCAAAATAATCGCTGTCACCTTAAACAACAGGTGGTGAAAAATGGGATTTTTGTTTACGTAATTTTGGAGTAAAGATACTAGAACAGATTGTGGTTTGTTGCTTACTCGAGAGCATAAACTCGAAATATCAAAAATGAAAAACAACAACAAAATCGTAGAGTGCGGAGAAGGTTTCTTGGCACAATACCAGATTGAAATATCACAGCCTATTTTCGTAGCGCCATAAGCATCTATGATTAGGATTTTGTCATGATATTATGCACTTGCTCCATTTATTATTTTTATTTTTTAAATTTATTAAACCGTTCCGAAACAAGTAAATTACAGATTTACAAGCTTTTTTAGTGCATCAAATACGAGAGAAATTTTTCAATAAAGTTGCTGAATATGTAGTGCATGCTACAGTGTTGCATTATTCTACAGAGTTCATTGAAAATTACTTGTGCAAACAATTTTCAGGTATTCAAATTCCAGTGTTAGAAATTAATTATTGTTGTGTAAAATCGTTTTTCATTTACATCATACTATAAAATATAATTTTCAATGAATTAAAAAAGTTAATTATAGTTCGAGTAAAATAAACTTTAACAAGAATAATGAGGATTTTATGAAGTGTTTAGTTTAAAAACTTTTAAGTATATAAATAATACAATATCAGATGATAAAATGTTGATTAATATATAAATTTATGAATATCTCAAAATAACATATTTTCATTCAATACCATTTCGTTAAAGTAACTGGATTGTTGTGAATAAAAAGCGTGCACGCACGCGCGTGTGTGTACAACACAAATCGCTAATAAAAAATCCTGAATTTCCGCAAAACACTGAGTAAATAAAAACATCATCGCTCCGTAGGTAATTTAAAAAATTCACAAACACTTCAACACACTTTCTCAATTTATAATCTATCAATATTTTATTTGTATTTTAAAGATGAATTCAAGTCAAACATAAATAAACAAACCCCCATGACTCTATTTACATCCAAGTAGACCCTACTTAAAGGAAAGAAAAAAAAAGCAACATAATCAGCAAAAAAAGAAAAAATGAGAATTTGGCGACACCAGCAGGTTCTCGGGAAAAAAGCGCGTTTGCGTACGAGACGCCGAATAACAGCGGGTCGTGCGCGTACGTAAACGGCGATGCCGGTACGTACGCGTTCCTTTTTTCGTCGACCTCGTGTGTTCCTTATCGAGTGCTGCTCGGCATCTCCAGACACTTAAGCCGAGTGACTCACCACGAACTCGATAACGCTAGGAAAGGAGGCGGGGAAAGGGGTGCGGGACACGGGCGCGGTGAGGCCCAGAATCTGCCCCAGGAACTCACTGGTTTCGTACGACATCGTGCAGCGCTCCTCGTGCGGTCCACCGTTGAGGCGGGGAGTGCGAGATCAAAAAGCGAGAAAGCGCAAGGACTAACAGCAATCCCGCGAACGAAGACCGCACGACCACGTCCCGGTCAACTCCACTCGCAAAAATACCCGAGAAGAAACTGCGAAGTTCGGCAGCGGACGCGCCGGTGCCAGTCTACGATACTACGTTCAGCGGCGAGTTATCTCTCTCTCTCTCTCTCTCTTTCTTTATCTCTCTCTCTCTCTTTCTCTCTCTCTCTCTCTCTTACTCTCTCGCTCTGTTGCCGTCGTAATCCAGGGCCGTCGTGTTTACTGCCGCACCCCGAGACTCAAACTGGAGATTTAGGCCAACGGCAGAGACTTGTTACACCCACGTGTAGAGGTGTACAACTCCTCCTCGAATAGAATTGTCTGACTCAAAATAGACTAAATTCCAGGTATAAACGGTCAAGGGTTGGTCAAATTGTTGCATCCTTACCAAGGATTGACTGGATCGTGCCGATTAAATTGATCATTGGTTATGCGATGCGTTAAATAGTAAAGCCGTAAGATGAACTCTTGAGACGGTGCTTACTGGTACATGGCTTATACAAAAAATGAAATTAAAGTCTATTGATATTTCTACATTCTTAATTAAATATAATTGATATTTGTATCTGACGTCAACTTGGAATTTTCATTCAAAAAGTCGAGCAGATGAATAAATATTGCGACTAAAAACACTGTTCTGTGTTATTTCTTTAAAACATAGTTTCCAATTTAATTAAAAGAGAACAGATGAGTTTCTGAAACATTTCCGATGAACAGATACCAACGTATGAAGCTACCTGATATAAAATAGGTAAAAAATATTTGTTACTTTTTCATCTTTACTTACCAAAATTATTGTGACACATTGCTGATATTACAATTTGAGATTTTCGATATGAATTAATGATTTTTCAAAATTTAAGATATATTTAAAATTATAATTATAATTTTTTTTAGCATGTTCTCAGAAAAAAATGTATTAACACAGAAAAGTAGTCAATTATACATAATAAAATCAAGTCATCCTTAAAAATAAACTTTAAATAAAATTTCAACTCTAAAAAAATTAATTGAACTACGATTATTATCTGTTACATGTAAATGTGATTATTACTTTTTAAACCAGAAAAATTAGAAATCTTGTCCATAAATAATGATTTTTTCGTATTTAAAAGAAAAAATTAAGAAATATACGACTACTATAAATTATTCTAGTCGACCCTAATACGAAACAAAATTGTGCTACATTCTAAAATTGAATTACTTTAAAATTTAAATATTACAGAATATTTATAAGATATTTAAAGTATTAAATGTTATCAAAATATATTTTTAATATTATAACAATTATTATAATGTAATAGAAAAATTAAAATAATTATAATGATGTGTAAAATATATTTTCAATTATTATATGATGAGCGATTAAAAATATTACTTTAATTTTTTTTGTATAAACATATATTTGTATTTTGTTACTATTATAAGTGTATAATAATATTTATATAGTTGTATAAAGTATATCATTTAATAATATATTTCAATCAAGATATCAATCTTCCGTTTATATAAGCAAACATTTTATACAGTTGAGATCATAACTAAATTGAAAATAACGAATATTTTTTATTTGTCCTCTTTCCGAGTTAAAATTATGCGTTTACTTTTGAATAGTTTTTCAACTTATGAAATAAATTGAATATTGAAAAAACTAATTGTTAATAAAATTCTTAAATATGATCAAATAATATGAATAATTACAAAAATTTGAATTCTTAATGGTATTAGAATATAATGTATAATATATTTGAACATTCATAGGTAAAAAACGTAAAATGTTTACCTATCTTAAACAATATTTTCTATAAATAAATAGAATTATTCTAAATTTATCCAAAACCATGTCATTTAAAAATTTTTTAAATTAATATGCTATAAATTGAAAAATACACTATTTAATTAATAATTTTATGCTTTTAAAGTTTTTTTTATATTTAATACGGGTATAACTTTTATTTACATAGATCAATATACTAATAATCATGTTTAACGGCATCTTCTATCAATTATAAATTAATTTAATTTTACTAAACGGTGAGCCATGAAGTCATTATATTATATTTCTTGCATTTTAATTTTAAACATTTTTGGATATTAAGAACCTTTAATCAAAGTAGATTATATTCAATTTAGTGTTGAAAATATTTTGTAGTATCCATTTATTTCATCGTATTGGTTAGCGTCAAATTTTTTAATCTAATAATTATATTATTCATACCGTTTTATTATTTAAAAGAAATTGAATATTCAAAAAAAAAATTTATTACATTGTGGAAAATTCTAGATTTTATTGGGCTTATAATAATTTTTATAATGTAATAATAAATTTAAAAATAATAATTACAGAAAACATTTAACAATAATTTATCATTTCATAATAATTCTTTAAATT
This sequence comes from Platyscapa corneri, assembly GCA_018907185.1. Taxonomy (NCBI): domain Eukaryota; kingdom Metazoa; phylum Arthropoda; class Insecta; order Hymenoptera; family Agaonidae; genus Platyscapa; species Platyscapa corneri. The sequence continues at coordinate 3,797,395 of JACCHW010000004.1, forward strand.
AATCTTTTAATCAATTTTAATTTGTTAAATTACTATAAAAAATAAACATAAAAAATATTTTTCATTAACAAAACAAAGATTCTTTTTTAAAAAATATGTAATATTAATAAATATTATATATTTATAACAATCATAATTTCTTGAAATGTATTTTATCAAAACTTTTAATAGGAATGTTCATTTTTCGAAACTCTAATTCAACGATTTACGGCCCTGATTCTCTATGTCCTTCTTCCTCACTCATTTTATTTCTCTTAATCTCTTGCTGTCTTTCTTTTACTAATGCTTCGTTGATGTACATTAATTCTGCTCGCTTTTTGACATACATAGAGATCCATGTACAATGAACGAAACCCCGATGGAACAGAAAGAAACAAGAAGAAAAGGAAAATGAGAATTCGGCTTGTACTTTGAGAAAGTCGCTTGTTCTTCGCTCCACATCCTTATTAGGTAAGAGCCATAGTAATTCAGAAAAACCTAGACATATAACATATTAACAATTTAGCGACTAAACATTTTTATCGATCGAATTTTATAAATTGGAAAGGCGGGAAATTCGTACTGATAAATAAAATTTTTCGTAATTACTACATTGAATAATAATTTAAATATTTAATTATGATATTAAATTTTATTCATTATATTAATTATTATTTAATTATAATTTCATTATTGCGATTTAACAATGTATTTTACAGTGGATTACAATTCATAATAGCACTTTTTGAAATTTATAAACTGTTTATACATTTTATACACTTATATGTAGAATAAAGAGAAATGCACATATTCTAAATTTAAATTGTCGGATTACTTCATTCGCATTTTCTATCAATTATTTGTTTTCTTTTAACAACGTATTGATAATTAATTCTACTTAAAATGCAAAATTTGTTTTAAAAAAGCTTTGATTTAATTCTGCAATTAATAGTACGTAGGTACGTTCAAATATATGTCCATGTGCATATGTGACACACGATTTATAAAATACTACAAGCCTCAGAAAGCATTATAAAAATCATTATAATATTAAGTGAAAATTAAAAAAATAAGTCTAAAACTTGTAGAAATTAGAAATTGTTGAAGAATATTAAAGATTTTTATTTAAACTGCCATATAAATATGCACCCACCTGCTTACAGACGTACAACATATATTATTACAAGGGTAATAACAATAAATAATTTATAAAAATCACTAGTTTCAGGCTATAAATACTGCAATTCACAATAAATATTATTAAAAAATTCCTTAATATATTTTAATAAGAAGATATACGACAGAACCTTAGCTGTTTGTTATTTATAGTTAAAATATTTATGAATTATAATAAAATATAATAAGCTATTGACTAAAAGACAAATTCAATAAAGATATAAATAGAATATTAAGAATGTAATATGTTTTTATATTTTTTATAATGTAAAATTAAAAAGAAAATTTTACAAAGTAAGGGTTATCTTTGATTTTTTCTTTTTCGGTGTCATACTTCGTTAAAATTATTGTTTTTTCCTATAGACGTAAAATATTTTTATAATAAACTTAATTATATATAGTAAATTTATTTTTAAGCTAATCTAAAATTAGTTTTCAACATATAATTTGTTTTTAAGAATTTAAGATTTTATAATGAAAATTAATTTAAACAAACAATTAATACCCGAGTAATAAATACCATTTCAAATACAACTATTTAACTAATAAGTACAGTTATAAGGAAAAAGATATAAAAATCAGTAATAAAAAAGTACTACAGAATGAAAATTTTTGATAATCACAAAGGCAAATTTTTTAAAATCTTAAATACGTGTAAGCCATTAAACAACTTATTTTTTGAATACCAATTATGAATATTGATATTTAATACCAAGATTCAAATTTCAGGATTTTATCCGGAAATTTGTTCGTTGCGCCGCCAAGTGTTTAATATAAGTAGTAAAACAACGGATGAATGTAATCAAGATATAAAGCGCATGCGCAGATGTACCGCAATGAACAAAATTCCTTTTGTGTGGATCTGCGATAGCGAAGCTTATTCACTGCGGTATCTTCAGATTTTTTAACAAAAATGGTACGTTAATTAACGATTTTTAAAACTAAAAATATAAAAAGGATCATTTACGTAATTTCATTTTTCTTCTTTACAATTACTTCTTGACAAAAAAAGATTTATGTTTACGACGATGTTAAAAGATTTGCAAGCGATATCGAACAATGGTAGCAAAACTTAATGCACGAGGATTGACATTCTGTTTATAATCCATATGGAGCAAAGTTTAAGGTTCCTTTTGAAAATCGAGCGTTAAGTCTTTTTGATTTAATAGTAGTTAATTTATTATTTCTGCATATAATTTTCAATTTTGTATAAACAGTATTTTGTTAAGGTTAGAATTTTCTATTCAAATAGTTGTAAAAAAATTAATTTTATTAAAAATAGTAATAGAAGAAAAATAGGAATTTCAGTAACATAATTTATTACTAGTTAATTAATAACATGCATATTATATATACTTTTATAAGTAAAAAGTTATGGATAAATTTATATAGTTACTGTTATCAAATGATGATCCACTCAGCTCGCTATGATAAGCCCTGAAGAAAAAATTGTTCCCTAATTTATTAATATCTGACTATACAATTAATAAAACTGTATAATCTTTACAATTTTATAAAAATTGTTAAACTTATTTTATTTTTCATTCAGGGATTTGTTAAAGTTGTAAAGAATAAGCAGTATTTTAAAAGATACCAAGTAAAGTTCAAAAGGCGTAGAGAGGGAAAAACTGACTACTATGCTAGAAAACGACTGACAATCCAGGATAAAAATAAATATAACACTCCAAAATACAGATTAATCGTTCGTCTTTCTAATAAAGATATCACCTGCCAGGTAAAATATTAGCAGAATTAAAAATAATATTTATATTGTAATATTTAACAGAATTTTTGTCTTGCAGGTTGCATATTCTAGAATTGAAGGTGATAAAATTGTTTGTGCTGCGTACAGTCATGAACTTCCAAGATATGGCATCAAAGTTGGTCTTACCAACTATGCATCTGCTTATTGCACAGGACTTCTTCTTGCTAGAAGGGTAATTAAAATAACAATCATACATTTTTAACATTTAAAAATTATTAAATGATGATCCACTCAGCTCGCTTTGATACATAACTGAAGAAAAAATAAATGTTCCCTAATTTTATTACTATCTGAAAAACAATATTAGAAACATTTACTCTTGATTTATATTAGAAAAAAATGTTTATAAATTATAAAATGCTTTATAATAGTTGCTCAAAAATTTGGGATTGGACAAATTGTATACTGGAATGGTAGAAGCTACTGGTGATGGATACAATGTTGAAGAGTTAGATAAAGGTCCAGGAGCATTTAAATGCTACTTAGATACTGGTTTAATGCGTACTACGACAGGTGCCAGAATTTTTGGTGCTATGAAAGGAGCAGTGGATGGAGGTCTGAATATCCCACACAGGTAAATTATTTCATTTTTTATAATAAATTTGTATATTCTGTTAAAATATGATGAATTTAGACACATGCGCGTCATCTGAACCACCATAATGTCTTTTTTCTTATTTGTGTTTTACAAGTATAAAATAAGCCTTTATACTGGAATTATAAGATTAAAAAGTGTCTCTGATCTTCTAAATTCCAAAATAAAAAAACCTTAAAATTAATATAATAAAATATTTACAAATTCGTGATACTTTCAGTCTAAAAAGATTTCCTGGTTACAATAATGATACCAAAACTCTTAATGCTAATGTGCATCGTCAACACATTTTTGCTCAACATGTTGCTAACTACATGCGAATGTTAGAAGAAGAAGATGATGAAGCATTCAAACGCCAATTTTCACAATACATCAAAAACGGGATTAGTGCTGATAACGTAAGATTTAATTTTTTTTTTATAACGTCCAACTAAATTGCTGAATGACAAATTAAGTTGTACAGCGTCGCAGTTGGACAACAAAAATACGTTTACTTATAAATATTGTAGAGCTTTGGTGTTTTACAATTTTAGTTTTCGTAACATCAAAAATATTTAATTAAATTCGAAATTCTAATTATTTTATATTTTTAGATTGAAACAATGTACAAAAAAGCCCATGAGTTGATTCGTGAAAATCCAGATGCTGTAAAGGTTGAAAAGAAAGAACTAGTAAAGAAGAAGAGGCTTACTCGTATTAAACTCTCTCTCTCTGAACGCAAGAATCGTGTTGAACAAAAGAAAGCATCCTTCCTCAAAACACTCAAAGGAGTTGAAGTATAAGCATTTTCACCTGCCTCTTATTCTGTGTTCCAATTATACATCCATATATGTTAATTGTATATTTTTACACATATATTATTCAATGTGTTTTTAATATGTATATGGCTACATCAGATAAGAGAAATAAAATAAATATCAAAGACAATTTGTTATTATTTAATAATGAAATTTCATTAAATTATAAAAGTATTATAATTAAAAATATATATTGTGGTAATGAGTATAAAAAGTAGTAAACTAAAAACTTTAAGTAAACTTTGAAAAAATGATTCTTGTTATTTTCTATTAAAGTTATAGTTGAATGAAGCAATAGATTATGAAAGATTAGTTTTTGTTATAAATTAAATGGCGCTTGTTTTATTTTGTAGTAACATTCATTGCATAAAAAATAAAAAATCATAATGTCACTTACAGATAATTTAAGTATTTTAATCAATGTAAATAAATTCTAGTGAAATAATTATTTATTAAACAAATTTTTATGTTACAATTTTTTTAGCCTTTAGAAATGTTAACAACTTGTAATGACACTTTAGATTCAACGATACAAAGTACGTGTATTGTAGAGCCAAAACTATTTGATATAAAATATACTCGTACAAAAAAAGAACAAGAATATATCAATGATGTCTGGAGTGTTCAACAAGTTCCATTTGCATTTGGTAAATGTGATTGGTTTCACAATTAAAATTTTCTAAATACTTGTTTAAAATTAGGTATTTATTAATTATATTTTAGATAGTGTTTCAAAACCTTCAGCAACTATAGACAACGTATTACTTTTAAGAAAAGATGATCATGACGCAGCAATTAAGAATTTTAAAGATGAATTGGAAAATTTATATAAAGCGTGCAAAATTGATATTCAAGAATATAAAAAAAATTTACAAATAAAAATTAATACGATTCGTCTTGATATTAAAAATCAAAAAAATAAAATTTGTGAAGTAATTAGATAAAGGTAAAGGGTATTATTTAAATAAATTAAAAAATAATTTTTTTGATAGATAGCATATGTAACCAATGAAGATTATGAAGAATTAGAATGTATAGTAGAGAAGATGATTAACGAAGAAATAGCAGCCATTAATACATGTTTCAAAAACATAGCTTCTGTTGAAAGTAAACGTCAAACCGGTACAATAGAAATATTTAAAAATTATTATAAAATTTTGAAAAAAATATGTTATTTACAATCAAATGATCTTCAAAAATACATGGACAATGAAATAACAGTAAAGTTAATTATAGACACTGTTACATATTAATTTTAAATATATAACTTTTTAACGAATTATTTTCACAATTAGAAATACAATGAAAAAACATTGATAGAAAGGAAAAAATACGAAAAATTGAAATTAAAATTACAGTCGTCTACTGATAATGTAAAACAAATTTTTTGTACTTGGCTACAAGAAATTAAGAAAGATAAATTAGATAATTGTCGAAAAACTGTTATATGTGATTTTTAGTAAGTTACTAATTAATTTTATATTCAATATTAAAATTTTGCATAATTGCATACTGTTATTTAGTACTGAGATAAAAAAATTAAAAAATATTGGACTGATGTATTTGAAAAATGTAGAAGGTAAAGTTGCTTTCTGCCGTCTTAAAAGCAGAAAAAGTATAATAACAGAAACAATCGCGCAGTGGGACATAACTATTCCTTTTTCTTTAAGCCGTATTAACGATCAATCTTGTCAAATTGATTCTACAATATTATCAATTGGTAATAAACACAAATTAAATTATCGAAAATTATCTTATAATTTATAAATGTATAAACAAATTTTAGAATCAACAATTACAAATTTCAATAAGTCTTTTCAATCTTACGTATCGAAATGTTTCTGTAGCTTATTAAATAAAATAGCGAGATTAAAGGAAATTGACGAAATAAGTGAAATGACAGATGAAGATAATGAAGATAACATTAAAACTATTCAAGATATTTATGATTGTGAGAAAGAACGAATCGAGCAGTTTATCACAGACTTAGAATGTATTAAATGTTTAATTATAGATAAACTCAAAGATAAGGCTGAACAAATTTTCAAACTTTTTAAAAATTTTGGATCTCCATGGGATATTCAGTTAGCTAATTTTTTAAAATTACAGGATTCAATAATGAAAAAATTGGAAACTAAAACTGAAAAGACTAATTTAATTCATATGAATTTACAAGAACAAATTAATAATGAAATTTTTATTTTAAGAGAACAAGACAGTAAAGAGAAACTAGACAAAAAATTGGCTCAAGTGTTAGCAATATTAGATCGCAAAGAAAAAAAGTATAAATACCTTTTTTATAAGTATCATCTACAGGAAATGTGTATTTTATTTTTGTAAAATATCTATCTTATCTTTTACTATAATTTAAAATAATTAGGTATTTTGTCAAAATTTTTATTATAAAAAGAATAGCATTTAATATTAGTATCAGATAGCTTAAAATAAATTTACAGGCAGGTGTATATGTTTATGCAATGACTATTTTATACTATTAGATATAAATCCGATTATGAAGAGGATTGTAAAATAATTAAAAAGTCCGAAGAAACTGTTAAAACAGAAGTGATCGCAATCAAAAACAAAATCGATAAATTTCTTGAAATACATAAACCGTTAGAAAGTTCCGAAACTGATACATTATGCGAATCCACCGAAAACGATTGTTTTTGCGAATTGAATACAGAAGACATTATTAAACAGGAATTAAATTTCATAGAAAAACAAACTGATTCTCTCGATCATTGGAAATCAAAGTTCGTTAAGCTGCTTAACTACAAATATTTTTCATAACAAATTTTATTTTCAATTTTTTCATTTTTACTAATAATTATAAATTGAACATATGTTAAATAAATTTTAAAAAATTATGTAAGAAATATATTGCAGTGTAAAACTACATTAGAGAATAACTGACACTTTTTTAAAATATGAAAAAAATTTGTATTTCTACAAAAAATTAGAAAATTAATTTGACTTGATTCAATTTTTAGTTTCTTAAAAAACATGTCTTCATATCAACCTATTCTCGAAAAAGAAATCTTTATGGCCTTAGAGCCTTGGGAAAACGAATTATTAAATCAAACTGCTCAAAAACTTGAAGAAAATATAAAATTCGTTGAAGAACTACGGCAAAGTATTTGTAAAAATATTTACGATATTCGTGTTAAAGAATTATTAGATCACCAAAATAAATTAGAAAGACATAGAAAGGTTACATCTCAATTGAATCATGCATATATACAATTATTACAAATATAAAATAATATTTTATAGATGGTTACTGGAATGATAGAACAATCTGCACTATGCGCTGATACTTTCTTGGATTTTACCGATCTGATTGAAAATTATCAATTAAAAGCCTTTAAAATGCTTTCAGATTGTGGTCTAAAAATAAAAAACAGTAGTCAAATAATATGCTTGCAAAATATGGTATGCTGTAAACAGATATAAAGTTGAAAATACTCTGATAATTTATTTCTCATTCAACATGTATTTTAATTTTTAAAAATCTTTTAGTTAACAAATTTAAAACAAGATTATAAAAATAAAATTAATTTGAAAATTAACTGTACTTCAGACCGAATGATGAAAAAAGTTTCTTTAATGAAAACTTATAACGAATCATTTCTGAATGAAATAATGTAAAAACTATACCTAATATAACTTATATTTATTATTTATATAAATTTATCTATAATTAATTTTGTTTATATAGACTTTTCCAACACGGTGGTAACTTCACCATCGAAGAACATAATGTATTTAAAAAGGAAACTAATCAATTATTAAAAGATATTCAAAAAGATCAGTCTGAAAGTTGTCAGAAAATAAAAAAAACTGTTGATCAGATTAATTTTCAAATAGAAAATACTGACAAGTATCTACGTGAAAGGTTTATTTCAATTAAATCATTACTATAATTTAATGTAATAAATATAATTTTACTAAAAATTATTTCTACAGTTTAAATATTACAATAACAAAATTGAAAGTACAGGAAGATATTATTAACGCTATCAAAAAATGTGAATATTTTGTTGAACTAAAAATAAAGAATTTATCTGAATTGAATATTCACGCAATGAATAAAGTTCTAAATTTTATAAAAAAATGTCAAAATAAAGCATCATTGAATGAAATAACTACAACTTTAAATCAGTTGATGAAAAAAATGTGTGATCATTTTAATTTTATAAAACAACCTATCCCGAATATTGATAGTAAGGTCTTTTAGTAACCATAAAAGTAAACTACTTAAATGTTTAATTTTAAATTTAATCTTATAGTACCAACAAATTTAAAATACAATTATGCAGACGCAAAAAATAATAAAAATAAAGGAAATAAATTACAGCCAAAATCATCTACGAATGAAGAAATTAATTTTGAAAATAAGGAACAGTATAATGATAATGATGGCTCAAATAATTTTGCTTCTGTAACAAAATTCATTCAAGATACTTTAAGTATTATTAATAACAAAGCAATAGTAATATAATATATTAAAGCAATAAGTGATACTCGATCATAATTGATTAATATTATAGAAAATAATCGAATATTTCAGAATTATTACAAAACTTTAATGAATCAAGTAGAGCACCCATTAATTCCGAATACAAATACATCTTGTGAAAATGTCATAGATGAATCACTTAAACAGATACAAGATATTTATAAAAACGTTTACCATTGTTGGATAAAAGAAATAAACAGTAAGTAATGTTACAAGTTTATTTGTTTTTATTTTAATATAAGATAATAAGAATATACTTACACTTTTTGTTACAGAGCTATTAATTTTTTTTAAAGAAGTAAGGTTACCTTCGATTGAGACATATTTACTTGAAAATGATATATCTGATGAAGAAAGGAAAACTGCGATCTCTAAAGAGAATGATTCTATTCATTATATAAGCATTAAATTTAATGAGAATTTTACAAAATTTCACGTAAGATTTTTTTATAAAATAAATTCTCTCTTTTCTAATATAAAATATTTAAAATGTTTACAGAAAAAGCTTCAAACAATATTATGCTTGCTTCTGTCAAAAAATACAAACATAAATCAGGATATCAATGAAAGTGGAGAATAAAATTAGGGAACATTTTATTAAATTAAGAATAATCAATTTACTATGCATTATAAATTATAATTCAAACAACATTAAATTTAAAAATAAAAAATTTCCATAAAAAGAATTATATATATTTTTTCTTTTTAAATATAATAAAAGATTAAATATATGCTAAATGAATTGTAAAACTTTTCGTCATTGTTTTTTTTTTTACTATTGAATTCGCACAATTCAGTCATTTTTATATTTTTTTAAAAAATAACGAAACACTTTTAGAAAATTTTTTTATGTAATTAATGTGAAATTATCAGCGAAAAAGAGATAGTTTGTTTCGAGAACCCGGTACATGACCGTGTGCGTCCAAAAGACCGGCTTGGACATCTGAGATAGATGGGACATGCCTAACTTCACCTCGGGCTGCTACGCTTGGTGGTGACTTCAGTAGGCGGCGAGCAACTCTAACTACATCATCAACAGTAGTATTTTCTGAAATTTCAAAAGTCAAAATTATAATTTTTTTACAATGTAACGATACATTTTGTAACGTAAGAAAAAATCATAATTTATATTCATTCGTGAAAAATAAGATTTTCTTATTAAATTTCTAAATGATTTATTTCTTTGTATTGAAATGTTATTACATAATTAATTATAATGATTTTATATTCTATATTCTTAGATATTTAATCATTAGATTTTGTTATCAAATCAATTTGTTAATTTAATTTTAATAATGAAATTTTAATACTATTTATAACTTCTTTTGAAAAAATGTAATTAATAATACTTAATAAATTTTATATTTATTACTAACCTATTGCTTGAATATAGAATTCCGGGCGCCTTCTGAAGCCAGTTGCTAATACCTGTCTGCCAATATCTTCAAAAACTACTGGTCTCTGCTCTAAGTTCATTAACAGCATTGATTGTAGTTGTTTTTTTGCCCTCTGAAAATTAATTAATTATTTGATGACTTTTTGCAAACTTTTAATTTAATCACTTTATACATTAAAATATATTCTTTATTATAATAATACTCAACATCTGCAGTTAAATACTTACTTTTAATTCACCATCTGATAGTTTTCCTGTCATTACAACCATTTCATGAATAATAACTTCAGCCATTTCTCTAACATGAGATGGAGTAGCAGATGCATGAATACAAAAAAGGCCAGTATCTGAATATGCATGATTGTATGCTGTTGCACTGTATAACCAATGATATCTAAAAATAAAAACAGTTATTTATTTCTGATAATTATTCATTTTTCAAATTATTGTTATTTTATTAAATAACCTGTTTAAAACATTTGTGTACAATCGTGTGTACATCCCCTTTCCCGGTCCACCTGCACTAAAACTACCGCCTCCACCCATCATCATATTTAAAACACACATAGTAACAAAGTCAGGATCTTGATGTGAGCATGCCTCTAAACCTATTACAAAGTGAGATAATTCAGGTAATCCACTAGGCCCTGCATAAACTGGAACATTACATTCTTCCTATATCAGTAAAATATAAGTAATGAAAAATTAAGAATTATAAGGTTTTAATATTAAAAAAAATTTTACCAAAATATAACCTCCAGTATACTGTGCAACTGATTCATCCACGAAATTATTTGTTCTATCTGATACTATAAGATCAGAATCATTTTCCCATATTGGCTTCTCATCCACAAAATACCTTAAAATAAATATATTATTGAATGCATTTTTATTTTCTATACTTTTTTCAATAGTAAAACTATAAGTTTTTCCTTTTTTTTCTTCAAAAAAAGAAAACAATTTACAAACATTTAAAGCTCATATTTACTTTTGTACTGCATCTACTAATTTATTATGATCTACACCAACACCAGCAACAACCATTCGTTTTGGTATATAATGATGTTTCATATAAGTGAAAAGAATTTTCCTATCTATTTTATTAATATTTCCTTCTGGACAAATTTTTGGTAATCCTAACGTATTATCTCTATAAGCTGCCTGTAAATAATAAAAGAAAATAATACTATATATTAAAATGTATAAATATGAAATAAGGCCATAAAAATTAAAAACATACAGCATGAATCATGTCTAACAATAAAAGTTCCTGCTCTGGTCTTGTTAAAAGTGTTTCAAGTTCAAATTGAATGACTTGTCTCGCTGTATTTACCTAAATTTTAAATAAAATTTAATTAGATAAAAAATTAAACAATATATAAATAATTTACACTCTATTGTTATGGATTTAAAATACCTCATCTTCTGTTAATTTGGGCCTTAAAACAATATCTCCTAAAATTTCGATTACTTTTTCTAATCCATGTCGTTCTGCAGATGCAGCATATACAAAAGTATCACGAGAAGCTTGACAATCACAAATCCCTCCATGCTTTTCTAATGCCAGCATTATATCATCTTTATTTTCATACGTTTTTGTCGACTAAAAATAATAATGTATTGTTTATTATTAATAAAAAAAATTACCAAATTATAAAACTTACACTAAAAGCTAATTTTTCAAGGAAATGAGAAATTCCACTTGGATAAGCAACCTCATATCGAGAACCAGAGTCAATTAAAACTAAAAAATTTTAATTTAAATTAAATTATATATTAAAAATAATTATACTGCATACATTATCAATTTAATATTTAAAAACTTTTTTAAAGTTTACCTCCAATAGTACAAAATTGTCCAAATCGATTTTCAGATGCAACTCTCAAACCATTTGATAAAGTTGTAATTTCTGTTGATTGATTATCTTCTTTAGCATTTGAATATATTGGAGTTGGTAATCCACGAATTGGTTCTGATAGAGGAGGGAATGGAGTAACAGAAGCTGTATTTGTATTTGACCTTTTTAATAAAGTATTTAATCCAAATTTTTGTCTTAGATATTGATTCTTATTTTGCGTTACACTATAAACAAAAATAATAAATAAATATCAATAAAATAAAAGTAATGTGACAATTTTATTATTTATCTGAAAAATAGAAATGAAGAAGTTAACATGTATTTCATGTCATTTTTTAATGAAATTTAATTTTATCATAAAATTTGTTATAACAAAAGTAATTTTTCTTTACAATTAACCTTTTGAGAAAGTAAAATTAGGTTATGTTCACGAAAAAATGACATGCTTTACTTTTAAATGTTTCGTACCTATTTTTCAATGCCGCTACTAGCGGTATTTGTGAACTTCTCATTATCATTTTGAATTTTATAATATTATAGTTTTTTATTTACACAAATTTCATTTAAATTAAATTTTTGTCTGACGATCTTATGCAAAAAATTACATGGACAGGGAGAGAAAACTTTGTTATCGACTTGATAAATTTACGTATGCTTTGAAAATGCCACTTCAATTTCGTTTCGTATACTACTGATCCAGTAAGGAATAATAGTTTTAAAACACTTACACTTTTTGATTATCTATTTAATAATTTATTATTACATATAATTTCGTAATTATTTTATTTTGTTAAAATCACAGTTAAAAAACGATAAAAAATGAATTTTGTTCATCCTTGTAATTATATATTACTCTCATACGCGTGATATATATATATATATATAACTTTGTAGTATAATTAATATACACATAACAAAGCAAGTTATATTTGGTTAAATTCTAAAAGATAATTTATAAATAATTGTAAATAATTTTTCACATAATACTTTGCAATAAGGAGTAAAACGTATGTAATGCATGTAATAATTTTATATTTTTTACGAAAATTATAAATCTAAATTATCCATAAATATTTTAGTAAAACATATTTTTTGTACACAAGTTACGTAACATTCGTTGCATTTAAATTATATTATTTTAACAAGCCTTTGCATGTGAAAGTAACATTTTTTATAAAAAATTTTGTACATGAACCAATAATCTAAAGCAATATAAAATTTCTTAATTTCACGCTTTTTATGCACAATTTTTGTTTATGATGTAACATATTTCAAAATAGATGGAGCCACAGTAATTACTCCTAACAAAACACAAAAAATATAAAAGAATCAAGGAAACAAATGCATTAACTAAAATAATTATTAATTAAACAAAACTATTTTATTTTATTTTATGAATTAACACTTATAAAATAAAATGAAAGAAATTTATTATTAAAAAAATGGATTATTTTACAGTAAAATACTCTGTATAAGCAATGATAAGTAAGTCCTCTGTTAGCCGTGATCGTCTAGTGGTTAGGACCCTACGTTGTGGCCGTAGTAACCCAGGTTCGAATCCTGGTCACGGCAATGATCCTTAAGGCTCATTGTCACGGTAGAGGTATTATTTTTTGTTTCCAAAATTTAAATTATTTTTATAATATGAATATTACTAAATTTTTATGAACACTTTTAATATTTGTAAAAAAACAAATTTAAGATAAAAATTTTATATATTTGTATACATGTATATATAAATTTGTAAATTATAAAAATATAAATAAAAAGTGTATCCAATAATTCTTTGTAATATATTAATAATACCCTTTAAATTAATTAATTTTATAATAATATTAAATTAAATCGTAAAATTTTTATAATAATATATATTTTTTAGTGTAATATATGCTAATTATTTACAGTGTATATATCTCATAAATATATCTCAAGTTTTTAAATGCTGAATTTTTATTTAATTAACTATTGTGCATCTTTTTCCATGTGAATTTTATACCAATAATTTAATCAAGTCAAATAATACTTATTTAATTCTACATAGTGAATATAGAATTACGTTTGTGATTATTTTATAACCGATTTTCTACTATACTAGTAATGTACAAGATAAATTTTAAGAATCATAAATTAGTAACTCGTCTTTGTTCCTATAATATACTATAAAGAAGTTTATTGTAAAGTGCTTGTATATATATTATGATATTAATTTTTTAATAAATGTATATGATAACTAAATAATAAGTATTTATATTTATCATTTATAAGTTTATTTAGTTTTATTACATAAGTGATTTCTGATCGACTTAATAATAAGTAAAAAATTAATTTTTATATATTTTGGACTAATCTGACATTCCTATATGTGATTATTAAATTGAAATATTTCAGATATCGTCATAATCTCAAGTTATGTCTAATACAAATTTATATTCAATATAAATTTTTAAAATGTTTGAAACATCAATTATTAATACTTCATTTTTTTAAATTGATGTTTATGTTTTATGTTGTATCTGTATTTTTTTTAATTTGCAGTTTATCTATTTTATTTTGAAACAAATTTTCCATTTTAAACGAGTTATTTATTAAATATATATAAATCTTTATATTGAAATAATTTATTGTATATTTTCATGTACATTACAAAAATTAATCTACTTCATTACTTTTTCATTTGTATAGAAATAATTTTTATCATTTTTTATGGATTTTTATAATCGTATCATAGATACATTAAAATTATATATTATTAAAACAAAATTATAAGATGGAACTACGAAAGTTATTGAAATAGTACAATTGGACGATTCTTAATTTTCTTAGCTGTTGTTTGATTAGGGAATTTTATTAACAGTAATATTTTAATCTCTTAATTTAAACGTGAGTATTTAAATTAATGGATCAAAAAGATATTTAAACAAACTAAAATTTATAAAATTTCCAGTTCAAAATATTGTTATTATGTAAATGTTAAATACATATGGGGAATAAAAGAAGAACCGGACCTCCTCGCAAAGTAAAGGCGATTTATCCGCTCAGTTGCAAATAAAACGAACGGGGCCTGCGCCTCGGTGCGCGTAAAAACGAGTAAAGCACCAGCACAAAGAAAAATATCCAGCGCGCACCCACAGCAAGGGAAAATAGCTCGCAATAGCTCGACCGAACTCGGAAGAGTAGGGCATCGGTCGTGAGCAAGACAAAGATAGAGAGAGAGAAAGAGAGAAAAGGTAAAGAAGCACAACATCAACGATAGCGTTCTCCAGTTACGCGCGAGCATAAAGGTGTGCGTGCTGAACACCACCGCAACGCCACACTGTCTATACCTCATCAACGCGCCACCATCGCGCGCCGTCGCTGCCGCCGCCGCTTCAACTCGTGAAACGGACCGAGCGACCAGTTGGCGTCGCCGTCGCCGCCGTGAAGTTACGAGGTTCGATTCGGGAAAGTTGGCTAGGCCTCGCAACGCTTCGTATATACGTATACAAAAACGCCGTTGATCAGAGCGACGAGTAACAAGAATCGGGTGGCGATCGGCGCGCGCCTATGTGTAAACGCACTGTGTCGAACACCTGTGCCGGTGTCGATGAGCGAGCGAGCGGTTCACCACTTGTGCTCTAGATGTTGAGGATGCGTCGTGCCTGAGCAGCGACGCGAGCCCAGATCTCCAGGTGTCCCGAGGGGACCACCGCAAGCACCGGATCGCGTTCACGTCGTTGTCGACGCTCACCTCGGAGCGAACAGAGTAATGAAGGAAACAAGGATGCGAGTCGCGCTGCACATCGTCGCAGGTGAGTCAACGAGGCTTCGCACGTTTCTCGGTTGCGCACCTCGAAGTTTCTCCGAGCATCGCACCGATCGGTACCACCTAACGAGTCACTGCAGTTGGATTTGCAAGACTCTCAGCGGCTTGGTTCTTGGTCGGTTGCGAAACCCGAGTAACGTAACTCCGGTTCTCGGCTCATCGTTCGCTTCCGATTTAAGAAAATCACTGTCGCGTCACTCGCTACTAATCTACGGTTCGCGGACGCGGGCCTCTGCGATCAACGGCAATAGTCTAGCTGCGGTGGACATCGCGATGGCGCCTCCTTCGAGTGCATCAGTATCCTCGAGGTTGCGAGAGCATTTCCCTCCAGCCGCGACTCGCAGGCAAAAGGGCTCTCCTACTCCTTCTCCGCCTCCGTTTCTCGTGCATTTGCGTTTAGGCGGCGGGCGTTCGAAAGTTCCTAAGACCTAAGAAAGCGACCTCCCATTGGGATCATTGTCACAGCGAAGCAGCCGAGGATGACGACTAGATCTATAGATCGGCAGCGCGCATTCCTTAGGCATGTTGTTTCTCGACTGCAGGTACAGCTGTTCCATGGTGGTCTCGGGCCCCGAAACGTTTGACCGCTAGACCTCGAAAAATCGACCGACACAGGTATAGATGAGTCCCAGGGACTCTCTTAGACCTGGCGTGTCCTTTCCGGAACTGAACTCCGTCCGCCTCCATCCGCGTTTATTGACTCGCGCCTCCAAACTCCTTGTAATGCATCGGATTGCATACACCGCATAATCCTTGTAGTGAAAATATTTAATTTATTGCTTAACTACGTTAAACTTTTATGTTTTTATAAAAGCTTTATTCTATCGTTCGTAATGTGTTGGGATTTTTTTTAATTTTCGCTCCTCCAGGTGTGTTGGTAAACAGGAATTTTAATAGCGATATTAATTTGATCGCAAGTTACAGGCTCGGGTTTATTAATTGTCAATAATTAAATTCACATTGTTCATAAGTTTTTTATTGTTATACCTATCATAATTAATGAACTTTATCGTTAACTTAACAATTTAAGATATAATTTTTTCTTGAATCATTAATATAAGATTTCTATAATAATCTTTTAGATTATGTTAACAATAATTATAGAGAATTGGATGGAACTGTTTATTTTTTATTAGTTTAGAAATTATTTCATTAAAACGAATCTAGATATTTCTATCGAGATTACATAAAAATCTTTGACAGTAATTAAAATACATCTTTTTTCATCCTGGAAGTAGATGTGATCTAATTTTTATAAGCATTTCTTGGTTTTTTATCTATTGTAATATATACATTATGAATTTATATATTTTGAAATTAGTTTTTCATAAAAATTTAAAACTAAAAAATATTATTTTGCAGTAGAAACATATATGTAATAATTTCTATTGATTTATTAAATTTTATTGTTTGGTGTCGTGATGATTTGCCTTTGAAATAAAATTTTAAACATATTTTACATTTATAACAAAAATTCTTCTAATTTCTTTAGAAATGGAAATTTTGTGAATTTTGAATTTTATTTTATTTACTGTAGAATAAAATGGTTGAAATTTTTTTCTATCTGATTTTTGAATTGATATTATTTTACATTTTAATCATTATGTCGTTGATACTTTTTATTACATATTATCTACATGTACATTGTTTAACATTTTAAAAATATTATATATTGATTTCTATTATTCTTATGATTGTCAATGAATCAAAATTGTCTAAAAATGCAAACTTTTATTCCATTTGTGTTATTTAAAATTTTTCATATTTTAAGTGTATACATTTATAATTATGATAACGTCTTTATACGATGAAAATTCGCTATGATTATTAATTCTGTTATTAGTTGTATTTAAGTTTTGTGAAAAAATGAATTTTGATTTTTTATTAATAAAGAAGACAATAATAGTGAAAATATTATAAGAAATAACAAGAAGCATAATCGAAGCAATAATATAATATTAAATTTATTTATTTATATAAATTCATTTCTTAAACACACATTTAATAAAATCCATGCTGTGCATATAATAATATTATAATTATTAGACGAATAATAAAATAAAATAACAAAGTTTTGTAAATTTTATTGAATTTTATTTTTAATTAAAATATTTTATTTTTTTCTAAATAAAATAAATACGCGATTGTATTTTACTGATTTGAGAAACTTGTATAAAATAATTTCTTGAAAAACAACATTCATGTCTACTATATAATTTACAAAATTTTGCTTACTGTTTATTTAAAAAAGAAAAATTATATAAAAACTTGGACAAATCAACTGCATCGTATTACAATGTAATTATAATCTGCTTGAATTTTGGCAAGCAATAATATATATATATATTAAAATTCGATTTTATTTTGTTTTATTTAGCATAATTGTATAAATTTAAATATATAAATATCAGAACGAAAATTCAAATTTTTGTACATGATTCTTTAAATTTGGACAAATCAGTTGCACGTTATTTTTTAAAATCAGTTTTCTAGCGAAAAAGAATACCATTAATTAAATACATTTATTATTAATTTCATTATTTCAATAAGATCATATATTAAATTTTATAAGAATGTATAGAATTTTTAGAAAAGTATTATCATTTGAATATTTCACTTTGTTAATATTTTATAAAAAAATAATCAAACAATATTTGTGTATCAGGTAATTTTTTGTTTTTTTATTGGTATTAAAGTTTTCCGCAAACTTTTTTTTGTTCATAACGGTTTCGTTGTTGAATCCATCACGTTATCTTTTCATCTTACCTGGACCTAATTTAATTGAAAACAATGAATGATTATAATATTTCAATTTTTTTAATTTTCCTTATGACTGCATCAATCTTTAGAATTCGATGTAAAGAAATAGAAAGCAGAATATTAATCATTTTATTCTTATAAAATTAATTTTTTGTGAAGTATATTATTCATTCATTTATATCTATACATTAGGCTAAATGTTTATTTTGAGTCGATATAAATACGAAGGGCAAACCAAAAGAAATTTAAATTATACTATATTTACTATTTTCTAATATAATTAATTACTTCCTTCTATTTTTAATTTTTTTATTTTTGTATTTATTATTTGTATAACGTGCATGCATATACATATATATCTATATCTTAGTTGATATATAATTCATTTATATATTGCAATTATATTTAATTCATTTATTTATACAAGTTTTAAATTCTAGTTACAAAAAAAACACTGAATACTTACAGTTTTAAATTTACATAATATGGTACTATGAAAACATATTAAAAATTAGATTAAATTGTTATAAAAATTTATTCCTTTTGACCGTTTACACTTTAAATAAATTATTTTAAAATTATGAAAAACAAATTCTTTTATATTTCAGAAACAGGAAAAATAAAACAATTATAAATATTAAATCATAAATAAATCATAAATTTTCAATTTCATTATCAATGGAGTAAATATTATTATACATTTTTGCGGCAAAGATATATATTTATACTCATATTTAATTTATAATATTATTTTTATTATCCTGAGCTTATTTTATTAAAAAAAAAAAAAAATTCATTTTTTAAAATATTTTAAGCACAATTATACTGTAACTAATATCGAAGAAATAAAATTTATATAAATAATTATCGTGGCTTCGTGAAAGTTGTTAGTAAAAAAAACATTCGTTCATTATTAAAAAAATGTTATTTTAAAAACTATTTATTAAAGAAAAAAGGAACTAAAAACACTAAGAACGTATAAATTTATAAATTCGGTAATATCAGCTTAAAAAAGGAAACACTTTTGGACAGACAAAGTAAAGGAAAAATAAAAAAACTGCCTATGAAAAATGAATCCATTACGTTGATGGAAATTAGAAATGTAGAAAGCAAAGAAATCTGAATTTCAAAATGCAAAGCCCGATGACCACGTGCTAATTGCAATGCTGACTTTGTACACTCTCACTTCTTTATGCGAAATAAACTGCTCTAGACATAATTTTATTACGAAACAGTCGCATGTGTAGACAGGAGCTAGTACTGGCATATCCTCGCTAATGTACGAGTCGCCTCAGGGCGAAAGATAAAGGGGTTGCATTCTCCGCGGCTTGAACGTCCTTATATCCACGCGTGCTCGCTACAATCAGGAGTTTCGTAAAAAATTCCAGCCACGTGTTCGAAAATGATCCAAAGCATACAAATGGTGATCTTGAATTTCAAATAATTAAGAAGATAAAAGTTTAAACAGTTTGTATTGCGTGTGCAAATGTAGAAGAGCGGCCAAGACAGAGAAAGCAAAGAAGTAACGGAGACAGAGAAAGAGGGAATACTATGACGCGTGTGCGGAAGAGTGCCGTGGCCCGCGGTTTTCTGTGTGTGTGTAAGGAAGAGAGAGAGAGAAATAGGAAGAATGTAATGTCACCTTTGCGGGGTGGCTGGGCGAAGCCTATAGGAAGGAGAAGAAAGAAGGTGAGCGTGGACGGCTCGGGGAACAAAAGCGGAGGATAGTCGTGCGTAAGCGTCGCATAAGAATTTATTTGAATGTTAATTAGCGAACGGTCTCTATAAGCTGCATTAAATATTTGTAGAGCTTATAGTGACCAATTGCCATTAAGTAACTTTAGTCTGAATTCTTACTGCGACCGTCGATTGTAAGACACATCGCAGGCTGTAAGGTAACATATATATATATATATATATTGTACAAGTCGCCATATTCAACGTCGTTGGGTCTCCGAGCACCTCCGAGTTCGAAGTTCACGATGCGATTTCTAAACGGCGTGTGTCAAAGCGCTTCGGGAAGAACTAAGGAGCGGCATTACATAAAAGACTCGGCTTGTGCTCGTGGCTCCTTAGACTTGAGGCAAGATAACGTTGCCCTATGCGTCCGTACTCACTGATTTTTGCTACTATTACTTTTATTCTTTGCCCAATTGTTAACCTATTTTTTTTTCCCGTTTCGCAATACCATCGGTCGTACTTCGCTTTATCCTACCTTGACATAAGACTGAATTTTAATAAGCAAGACAAATAAAATAATACAAAAGTGAAACGAAATTAAGTGGTTTAAGTATTATGCATGTTTTTAATTAAATAATGTTGCATATAATCAATTTTTATGAAAATTTATGAGCGTTATTATAACAATATTGATCATAACTCACTTTTTAATTATCGTGCATACAATTCAATCAGACTTTAATATGAACGAATATCTGGTTAGATTTCGTATTAGGTTTCCAAATACTTAAATTATCGAATATTCAATTGTTCTTCTCACTTAAGATTTATAGTTCATGGAATAAATAATGGTTAATAACTTTCAAAGTAATATTCCATACCAATAATAGTAAATCATATTTTAAATTTCCCTCGAAATTAAACATGAAAAAGAGCTTTACAACAATTACAAGATAAGGGATAAATGCAGTTTTAAAAAATGACGCGTAAATGTATCAGCATTATCTCGAGTTCAAGAGCACGACGTTTCCTTAATAAGTAACGTGACAAATGCTTGGTTCCCTTTTACACCGCAGCTTTCTGCCCTTTGATCTTTCGGTTACTAACGGATTCCCGCGCTCATCTTCGCTCACACACACATTCATGGACTATTTTATCGCTTGGCTTCACCTTCGCGAATACATCGGCCATCACGAGCGAGGAAAATGCAGTTATGCGTCGTTATCGCAAGCTATTGCATTTGCGGTACTTGTCTTCCTCCAGATCCTCCTCCTCCTTATTCAAGCCGTTCTTCCACGAGATGACTACTGGTTTCTGCCTTATAAATACGAGCAACCATCGCAAATTCCTTTACTATTGGCTTTCTTCTTTTGTCGGTGTTTTTGCAGCAATTATAAACGCAAGGCTCTCAATTTCTTTCACAGCTTTGACTTTCTTTTGCTACGTGCGTTTTCTAAGATATGCATTGGGAATAACTCGCTGAATATATTAAGTAGATTTACTTGTTTTATGACTGCATGTCATTGTCAGTAAAATTATGTTATGTGAATATTAAGAAATAATAAACTGTTTGTTGTTAAATATAGTTATTTAGAAAAGAGAGAAATTAGCTTTGTATCGTATTTAAATATGAAAAAATTTTTGAGAAAGTCTAAACGCAAATGTTGATTTTGCACAATATGAAGCATCTTCCTATCTATTGCGTATTAATTTTTTAAAAAAATATCTACTTTAAAAATAATTATTAGACACGACGTATATAGTTTAACGAAAGCTCTATACAAATTTTGAGGTATTTTTACTAATTATATTACACAATTAATTTAATTCTAAATTAACCTTGTCATCACTAATTTATTCTGTATTTTATCCTAAACTGTATTCTTCTATCCGATCTTTTGAATCTTTAAATTGGTTGACAATGATTTGAGCCAACCCTTTCTCGCGCGCATTATAATCCAAAATAACTCGAAGCCGAATTCTTTTTTATTTTTTTAATCATCTATTATTAGCGTTCAATCATCTTGTAAGGTAACAATAGAACAACAATCTTAAATACATACAGTATTGTATCTAAGTCAACACGAAATTCTAGCTTATCGACACGAACGTTGTTTATCACTCGTGTCATGTGATATATACGTGTTGTAATAAAAATTACTAGTTGACAATACACAATATCCAATGCGTTTTTTATTGTTTAAAAGCTGATTAAGTCTTAAGCAAATTTTTTCGTGAATTAAATTGTAGTATTTTTTATTTTAATTAGTTCAAAATGTAAATGCTTACTTTATTTTTATTCACAAATTGAATTCATGTAAACTTTATATTGTTATATAACTTTATTTCCAACATTGAATATAAGCATTTCCCGTTTTATATAACATTTACGCTCATAGTAATTAGCTTGCAAATTATATTTTTTATTTTTCTTTTTATATACATGTTTACACATTGTCCCATACATGTTTGCACATTGAAATCGTGATGTTACCATATGAATAATTTAAATTTAAATTAAAATGTAAGTTTTAATTTTGACATTTATAAATAAATTTCCAATGAAATTAGAGTTAAGTTTGATTATTTAAGAAGAATCAATGGAAAAGAAACTTTTAATCATCTTGGCTCATCGATGCATAATTAGAATCAATAAATAGAAGTCGTCACGTTTATCACAGAACAAATCAAATAAATTATAATAGAAAAGTGGTGTTTTCGTGAATAAAAACTGCAACAACTGTAAATTATTACACATATCCTCTGTAATAAAAATGCAAAACGGAGGTACATATCAGAAATAAAATGAGATCGTTTGATAAACGAGGTCTCGATCTACCCGCTGAGTTCTATAAGAACTGTTGGAGCTACAGCTACTGCTTTGGATGTTGGATGAATTAGACCCATTCACCGATCCAAACGACAGCGATGGCTGTTCATGGAACCGGCTTTAGCTATATACCGTAATTCAATCGGAATGCATTTCCCTGTGCGTGGCGTGGCATAGCCGTTGCTTCCCCTTCTCCCTTTATCCTCTTGTATACATATATGCTGTATATCTCTTTATCTCTATTTCCCTCTTTCCACGCCTGCATTCGCGTCTGTCAGAAAACGAGAAAAAGATCGTGCATAGTCTCGGCAATATGACCACACACCAACTTAGGAAACCCAATGGACAAATATAGGCTAAGATGAGTTTTCCGTTCCTGTAATACGGCAACTTATTTTGGACATTTTGGGACTGATATTACGTCCCCGTTGTGCGGAATGTTGCATCCATCGATGCTCGAAATTACTTTGGAAAAAATTCCGTGTACCGTATATTCTGCATGTTCAATAGAAAGAAAAAGAGACAGCGTAGCTTTAAGCACTATAAAACATAGTACACTTCTGATAAGTTCATCATTAACAAGAAAAATTCGGAGCATAATCATGACTGGGAACCCAAACTTTTTCCAGGCCATTTCTATTCTTATATGTTGAACAAACTAAACACTGCGGGTAGTTTCGTATTAAATTATTCATACTCGTATACATATATATCTAACCAATTGAATTGAGGAAACATAAAACAAGTGGAGCAAATAAAATTAAATTACGGTTTATTAATTGAATAAAAGTTTCATTAATCTCGAATTTTAATTCGTACGATTAACTGAGTTTCTCTAAATGCTAACATTAAATCATAATAACCCCCACGCACGGTGATCCACATGAATACAGACAGGCAGTAGCGTTTATAAAAATGAAAACATCTTTCTCAATGACTATTATTATTGTAGTAAAAATTACTCTTTTCTACGCTTCGTTAATATAAAAAGAAATCATGAAAACAGACTCGATTCTCAAAAGTCCCTACAGCTTTTATTGTTTCCAACTGTTATAACTAGTGTGCGAACACCTGTGCCGGTGTCGATGAGCGAGCGAGCGGTTCACCACTTGTGCTCTAGATGTTGAGGATGCGTCGTGCCTGAGCAGCGACGCGAGCCCAGATCTCCAGGTGTCCCGAGGGGACCACCGCAAGCACCGGATCGCGTTCACGTCGTTGTCGACGCTCACCTCGGAGCGAACAGAGTAAGGAAGGAAACAAGGATGCGAGTCGCGCTGCACATCGTCGCAGGTGAGTCAACGAGGCTTCGCAACGTTTCTCGGTTGCGCACCTCGAAGTTTCTCCGAGCATCGCCACCGATCGGTACCACCTAACGAGTCACTGCAGTTGGATTTGCAAGACTCTCAGCGGCTTGGTTCTTGGTCGGTTGCGAAACCCGAGTAACGTAACTCCGGTTCTCGGCTCATCGTTCGCTTCCGATTTAGAAAATCACTGTCGCGTCACTCGCTACTAATCTACGGTTCGCGGACGCGGGCCTCTGCGATCAACGGCAATAGTCTAGCTGCGGTGGACATCGCGATGGCGCCTCCTTCGAGTGCATCAGTATCCTCGAGGTTGCGAGAGCATTTCCCTCCAGCCGCGACTCGCAGGCAAAAGGGCTCTCCTACTCCTTCTCCGCCTCCGTTTCTCGTGCATTTGCGTTTAGGCGGCGGGCGTTCGAAAGTTCCTAAGACCTAAGAAAGCGACCTCCCATTGGGATCATTGTCACAGCGAAGCAGCGCGAGGATGACGACTAGATCTATAGATCGGCAGCGCGCATTCCTTAGGCATTTGTTTTCTCGACTGCAGGTACAGCTGTTCCATGTGGTCTTCGGGCCCCGAAACGTTGCCGCTAGACCTCGAAAAATCGACCGACACAGGTATAGATGAGTCCCAGGGACTCTCTTAGACCTGCGTGTCTTTCCGGAACTGAACTCCGTCCGCCCTCCATCCGTTTATTGACTCGCGCCTCCAAACTCCTTGTAATGCAATCGGATTATGCATACACACGCATAATCCTTGTAGTGAAAATATTTAATTTATTGCTTAACTACGTTAAACTTTTATGTTTTTATAAAAGCTTTATTCTATCGTTCGTAATGTGTTGGGATTTTTTTTAATTTTCGCTCCTCCAGGTGTGTTGGTAAACAGGAATTTTAATAGCGATATTAATTTGATCGCAAGTTACAGGCTCGGGTTTATTAATTGTCAATAATTAAATTCACATTGTTCATAAGTTTTTTATACAGGAATAAAATAAAATAAATATTAATATAATGCTTTAATTGAGGGTAACTTCGAAAGTATTATTATTAATATAACAATAATAATATTAATATTAATATTAATATTATTAATTTATTATTATTATCACCATTGATACAAAAATTCACGTTCTATAAGTAATTGAGGCCGTACCAAATTGATTTGTACCAAATATTTGATGTTGTGCCAAATTTTATATGATAAAACTCATAAATAGTTTAAAATTTAACTTAAATTAACAATTTTAATACCATCGAAATTTTCTAAAACAAATTATTTTTCTTATGAATAAAATTCAAATTATGTTTTAATAACTATGAATTCGGCCTTATTTTCTATAAATATTTCTTAAAATAAAAATAAAATTTCACTTCCAGTATATACTATTATTTCTATAAAAATCTGTTATTAAGTATTGAATGAATAATTATGTATGAAAATTAAGTTTTCTTAACAATTTGATGAATAACTTTCAATTAAAGGTGGACGAAATGACAATGAGTAGATACTCTATTTTATGATATATTACCAATAAATTCTAAACACATGTTATAAATTTATAAATTCTATTGTTTCATAGATTTGTTATTTTGAATAATTTTCATATATTTTTTATTTTCATAAAATGATATGTATATGTCAAAAGTTAAAGATATAATACAACTATGATTAAGATCAAACGAATAAATTAACAAATAAAGAATTTTCCAAAATTATAAAATTTGAGAGGAATTGGAAATTTCAAAATAGTGCACACACAAATACGCATGTATCTGTGCAAATATAAGAAACTGAATAAACATTCGTGGACGATCTTATCTACTGGCTTCCGCTTTCCGTCTTCTTTATCTTCTTCTTTCTTCGACCTTTGCATTTAGTTCTCTTCACAACAGAACCAAAGAGGCGTATTCCTGCTCGAATTTTGCATGCAAAGTCTGTGACTTGTTCTCACGGAATACGCTGCTAAATGCATCAGACCGCAAGGATCCACATCATCCTTTTTATCCGTATTGTGTGTGTATATATCTGTTATTTTAAAAGCCTTGTTGTGTTTACATAAAACTTATGTGTTATAGAAAATCTTAAATTTTGTGTAAAATTATTTTACTTTATTTATTAAATGGGTGTTGGGTTAGAGTTAAAGCACTTCGCTTATCGATTTCCGGTCTATCAAAAATGTTTTTAATATATTCTACATTATAATTGTTAAGCGTTCGAAAATTTTAATTAATGTATACACGCACAAATATTAATTTAAAAAAAACATGTATTAATTATGAATTGATTAAAAAAAAATTTAAACTCCGATATTCCTCAATTCAATTTTCGTACTAGGATAATTTTGAAGATTAAGTAATGTTTAATACATTTCAATGCATGTAAAGTTAAAAATGATTTATCTTTAATGAATTTGTCTACCATTAATACATAAATAATATAAAAACTCATTTTATTCTTTAGAAGAAGAGTTATTAAAAGAAAAAATGAAATATACTATCCACTACTTCCTCGATTAATATAATATTATTCGGAACAACAGCGCTTATTCCGTTTACATCAAATTTATGCTATATGGATTATATTTGATATTTTAAAAGGATTACTTGTCGCGCATATTAATTAAAATAGAATTTATAAAAATATGTAAAATAAGTATAATACGTCTGAGAATGATGGAACTATGTTTTTTATTGCAATATCGACCACGAAAACAATTATAACCTACCTTTAAAATTCTATTTAAAATATATAATTATTTTTAACGCGCACCCAAGCGTTTATCATAACGATTCGCGTTTAAAGTAGCATGTAAGCTTTGAGTGCTGCTGCTCGTATCTGTTGCAGATGATAAGGCCCTTACCGCGTCCGCAATACCCTAAGAAATGTATTGTTCAGCAGTGCGCGCTCGAAGAAAGCTAAAACGAGAGTCGAATAATATCTCGGGCGCAAGGAAAAACCGGGTCTTTGAGTGTTTAAAAGCATACATTATCTACCTTTGGAACTGCGCATTCGCTCGCGGGGCTTCATCCCTGAAACACCACAAAGTGCTGCAAAACTACTTACTACGCAATGGCTAGTATTTTTCTTTAGCAACTATTCTTCGCAGCTATGCAATTTCAGCCTTATATTGCATACGTACAAGGCCTCGTGCGATCCCTGCAACTGACTATGCATCTCAAATCTACAAAACATTCTTGGGATATCGCTATTACATACATCATGTTTCTGTTTTGTTTAAATTGGCCGTGTAAAAGATTGTTATTAATGCTTAAAAACTTTTGAAGAGAACATTTAGCCAACGTGACAACTAATTTTAATTAACTGATGGAAGGAAATCGCTAAAGATCTCAAGTTTATCATCTCATTTAGCTTTTTCCATTGTTTGGTCGTTCTGGGTTTTCTGCTCGTTAGGATGAATCGTTAAGAGTAATGAAGAGAATAATTTTTTTGCAT
This sequence comes from Platyscapa corneri, assembly GCA_018907185.1. Taxonomy (NCBI): domain Eukaryota; kingdom Metazoa; phylum Arthropoda; class Insecta; order Hymenoptera; family Agaonidae; genus Platyscapa; species Platyscapa corneri. The sequence continues at coordinate 3,825,314 of JACCHW010000004.1, forward strand.
TACGGGTTACACGATACATTCAAGATCAATCCTTGGCCGAGCACTCTCATCTTTATTCAACCAATGTAGACTTTCCATTCACGTATAATTTTTTACAAATACCAAAGGTAACTTTCTGCGCGATAACATGTGCGTTGAATTTTCATGCGTCTATGTATAATTGCAATAAATGCACGAGCATCGGTATTTCAGCAACACGCTTTACTATCTATATCTTTAATAAATGCATATTTATCCAATACGTGCCATCGTTGAATTGATCAAAAATTTTATTTTATTTACGGGATTTTAGTTGGTTTTGGTTTTTAAATATAATTCTGTGAGTAATTGTGTGGTACGTGCATTTGTAGTCGTATCATGACAGTCGTGAGAGAACCAATACGTGACTTGACACACAACAGGCTACAAAGTTGTCCTTTCTTGTAATTTGTAGATTTTAAGTAAACCCAGGCTCTGTATCCTTTAAAACTCATGTACCAAAATGCCTGTGGTTGCGTAGAAATGGTCTCTTCTGTTAATACTTATCGATTGTAAAAGATGTTAGTTATCACAGGTAACCGACAGCGAAATCCCGACCATAACACGTAAAGTTATTGGACACAGTTTCTTCAGCCCTTTCTTTCAGATTTCTTATATTACTAATTTAGTGTGTTATAGAGTCAGAGCTACCAAAGCTAAAAGGTTAAACAATTTTGCTGGGATTACTCTTTTGGATTTTGTCGAATTACGTTAATTGCGGTAATGGGCTTCAATAGATGATTGTTATTTAATCGGAAAGTTGTATGAATTTGTTCAGCTTTCAAATTCTCTATTAATCTTCCACGAAATTAGTCCAAGATTAAATTCACTTTATTTGAATAACTTAGTTATACCCTGTCTTGATTTACGAATCTCGTTTATTGCATCTTGCCGCAGTGAACAGATTATTTACCTGCATATCTGTTTTAAAATTTTAGCAGATATGGGAAAACTCGGATTCGTTTTTTGGACAATAAGCAAGAAACGGTGTGGAGGCCGAACCGGAGGTTTTCAATTGTATAATCCTTGTTGCATAATGCTCCTGAATATTTATAATTTTTCTCGCGGATTGTCTTTTCCATGTTAACTGTTAAGACACAAGTAATTATGTAGCTCAAAATGGTGGAGCAAAGAAAAGATATGCTGCTGTATTGTTGGTCCGACGTAAGAATGTTATTTTACGAGACACCAAGCGGCAATTTTGCGGAACAAATCAAGTGCCACTCGAATTTTCATTATCGGACTTGTTTCTTTGACGAGTGCACGGCGCCGAAGATAAAATCTTGTTTCCCCGGCGTAACCTCGATTTTTGACGTTTGCCCTCTTACGTACTGCACTACACTCTTCTTGAAATTTAAGATTTTTTTAAAATTTATTACTCAATAAATTAAACGCATACGGCTCTCTGACGCTTAGAAGATACTTAGGCTCTTCTTTAAAAGGCAAAGCGACAATGAATCTGCCGGTTTCGTCATATTTTATCGTTTTCAGAAAAAATCTTCGCGTTACCTTCCATACGGTGAATATAGTGTTCTATCAAAGTTTCTTCGAACATCCAAAAATTCCGCAAATCGGTAACATTGCAAAGAACTCTTTTTCTTATCCTTTTTTGTATACAAATCTTACACAAATTTGTGTTTTCAGCGTAAAATTAATTTACGCTATGCATACGGATTCTACATTTAGTTCCAATTTTAATAGATTTTTTTATTTACGTAATAAATACGTAAAAATCCAATGTTTTACACATTCAAATTATTTGTTTTGCACATTTTTACAAATGTTTTAAACGTAATAATTTTTCCTTTATTTCTTTTACGTTTATTAAAAATTGTTTATTCATTACACGTTTAATGAAAAGTTGACCAAACAGATATCAGTAAGCCAAACTATCGGTTTACCTCTTTTATTTTCGGATAAATTACAAGTCTTTGAAATCGCTTTTTTACCCGTGACCTTGATTGCCAATACTTCCTAACCGTTGGTTAAAATCCTTGTGTATATCATGATGTGGGCATCTTGTTTTTTGTGAGTCTATTGCAGAATTGTACGACGAAGGCATCTTTAAATCATACGACGTTTGTCACAACGTTATAATTGATTACAGTTACACCGTCACGAAATTTGCTTCTAAGCACTTCTTTCATATTGTAATTCACGATTTTCCGTTTACAAAACGTATTTTCCATCACTTATAGTCCAGCTTGAAGGACCGCGCTTTGTAAATAGTGTAAGTTCATTTCCTTTTTCCGACTATAATTTCTAATTTCTGGCTAAATATAATGAAAATTTTTTATCGATGTTTAGAGAATAGAAACAAAGAGAGATATTTGTTTAGTAATCTTATTTCTAACTTGAATATTTAAAACCAAAGCGTTCCACCTGTTAAACCGATCATCGTCAATGACTGACTTCTAATTTTCATTTAACCATGAAAACTAGACGTATATTTCAGCTGCTAGGCACCCACGATCAAAACAACCGTTTTATCTTTCGTACTTTACAGTTACTATAGATTTTATTGCGAGAAAATGTATATTAGTGTATTATTATATAATACTATAATATTCTATAATATATGAGTAATATAGAATTATATTAATATATGAAAACTTGCAAACCATTTGATAGAACATGACAAGTTTCTACAATTCTTTTATTTTCTTGACGCATGCCGATTAGTTTTTATAGCTGATTGTACAATAACACAGTTTATGGCGGAGTCAATTATCATTTTTATAAATGAAAGTTATTGATGTACTATAAATTAAAGATCAATTAATAAATTTTTTTACTTTTATTCGATAAAATAATGTTGTTATTAATATTAGTTTTATTTACTTAATTCAATATAAGCATTTGTATGAAAATTAATGTATTTGAAAATTTTTTTGTAAAGAAGTAAAATTTATACAAAATTTCGGCATAATTTATTTTTATTACGTAATTGTTAAATAAATTTATCAATAACAGGTTTTTCAAAGAACATACAAATTTTTAAAAATTATATACACAATCCTTTTTTATTCATATTGATACAAAATTCAGGCACTTTATTCTTTTTAAATTCTTTATTTAATAATCGGTTTTATGAATCAAAGATTAAAGCATTATTTATATCCATTTGAGTACTTTCATTCAAAAGAATTGTTTAAATAATAAATAATTGAAGAAACATCTTAAAATGAAGTTAAGTCGTATAAAAAATTAGACACAAATACATCTTTCTATATTTCAAATTTTTTGAAATAACAGAATAAAATAAAATTCTCTGGGAAAAAAATATCCCGAAACTTTTAGCTTATAAAATATTTCATATCGCTTCGTACTTAAAAAAATAAATATAATGCTATTGGGGAATAAAAGAAGAACCGGACCTCCTCGCAAAGTAAAGGCGATTTATCCGCTCAGTTGCAAATAAAACGAACGGGGCCTGCGCCTCGGTGCGCGTAAAAACGAGTAAAGCACCAGCACAAAGAAAAATATCCAGCGCGTAGCCACGGCGACGGAAAAGAACGAAGACAGACAAGGAAAAGAGCTCGCACTAGCTCGAACAAGCGAGTGGGGCATCAGCCATGAGCGAGAGAGAGAGAGAGAGAAGAAGTAAAGAACCGCAACAGCAATAACACTGTTCTCCAGCTTCTCAACAATTGCATTTATCTTTATCAAATATTCGTCTTTCATTTATTTTCAGTTAATAGATTTAGATATTTTTTACCATATAGTCCAAGATTGTGACGTGTTCTTGGAATGTATTATCGTATGATTTTTACTTCTTTAATCATTGTAATACTGATAAGATCTATTTCCATTCCGATAATGAATTTCCGAAAAAAACCGGTAGTCACATTGGTGTAGCAATTAAGGGCTGTGACTTAAAAAAACTTTTAATTACTTTAATAATTCTTTTGTAATTTAAAATATTTTGTAATCTTTCAATGTATGTCAAAAAATACACTGAAACTACTACTATTACCATTATACCAAAAAATAATATGATTAAATTGAAAAAGTACAAGAAAATTATTAAGAAATTTAATTTAAAATTAAATTATTTAAATTACATCCAATTTAATAGCACTTACGAGCTAAATTAATAATTGCAAATAACTATATAATGTAGATATAAATTATATTTCTATTTATGATATAAGTATAGAGTTAACATTGACAATTACGATTTACATATATATATATGTATGTATATGTATTATTGATATTTTTTAAATAATAATGCGTAATAATCTTGAATTAAGGAAAATCTGAATCACCGAGTCAAGTTCTTCAATTATATTGCCTCGAATTATCAATGACCCATAACTTCGTTATCGATATTAGGTATTCGCTTGTAATCTTAACTAAATATACTTAATCAAAATAATAACTTAATCAGTTGTCAATATTACTTATATTTGATTAGAAAAACGATTGATTTTATAAATTTATAAAATTTGCACTACTGACACACTGTATGCAATCAAGCAATCATTTATTTGTATATACTTATCTACACATGAAATATACGTAAAAAGTATGTATTTCATAGTTTAAATTGAACAAGACGATAAAATTTTTAATTTATAATGAAAAAAAAAGTGTTTAAATTAAGTATATTGTTATCACTAGCAAGCGATACCTCTAATAATGAACAATTAAAGAACTTTATTATTTATTTATTAATAATATTATAATCAATATTATTATTTTATTATATAATAATACCTTTTTGAATATATAATTTATTAAACATTTATTATATAATATCCAATGACTTTAAATGCGTTTTTAATTTTCAGATATTTCATTATCAAGATTTAAAAAAACATTTTTAGAAACGTAAAGATAATTTTTTTTTTTTAATCAATTCAGCAAAAAAATATTGCGTCGTATCGAAAATCTTTAACTCGGAAAAACTTTCATTAATTTTTAGATAAATTTAATTTTGAAAACTATTTATTAAAGAAAAAAGAAACGACTGCTATTCAGGTAAACCTTTGCTACTTAAAAAATAAACAAACTGTATTCAACTTTATTCTAGTAACTTTAAAAAATATAAATAATATATATTAGTAATTAGAAATGAAGTAATAAAAAAACTTTTTTCTAATATCAATAATATGCTTTGACGAACAAGTTTTCGAAATCGCGTTGTAAACTGCGAATAAAGACGCTCTGAATCTAATCGATTCGAACATATACATATATACTTATAGATTATATCAAAATTAGATTAAGAAAAAAAATATTTTATTATAGTAATATCTAATTTAATTTAATACGTAATTTCAAACATAGTGGTAGTAGAGAATAAAGTTGATTTTAAAAAATTCCATGTACTGGCGATTGTATTTGAATAAATTGTTTTAATAACCACAATTTATTTTTCCTCGTTTAAATTTAATGCTAAAATAAAGTTTATTAAATTTTTTTTCAAAGTATGTAATTTTGGCATAAATTTTTCATATTTAAAGAACTAAATTTGTATTGCCACAATTCCCATTCAATAAAAATGTTTAATTTTTGCATCGTTTACTAAGCATTCACTTTCTTTAAAACATTATATGAAATAACGGTAGTCACGATATGCCTAAGGTGAACTAAGTTTCACTTATTTTAAAGTAGATTTTACTTCAAGAATTTAGAGCTATAAATCTAATTTTCTAAGAACAAGCAGGTGACATCTTCCCACTGTTTTATATTTTCTTAATTGCTTTTAAATGTACAAGAGAAAGTTCGCTTTGACAGTTCATGAGAACATGCGAATTCAATAAATGAATTTCGCTTATTATTTGAAATTGTTTTTAATATAAACAAGTCCTATTTATTTTAACAGTATGTTCGATATAAAATTCGTGTCTATATTAAGATTATTTTATCAGTTTTAAAAAAAAACAAGAACAAGTATAAATAGATTGAGGGATAACTACTTAATAATTGATTAATTTTCAATGCAAAGAGAATTAAATTGAAATTATAACGTGAATACATTTTTAAACTATTTTTTCTAGTTTTTGTAAATATTTTGTGTACTCGGTATCAACAAATTATCGATGCCGTCGAATGGCGATTAGCCAAACTACTAAGTTAACGTTACAGTAGGTCCATTTTTTTAAATTTAACAATCCAAATTATTATTTTATAATGAAGATGTTTTTTCTGTTTTATATCAAATATAAAATTCTTTCTAGTAATTGTTATTGGAAATATATCTTGTTGTTTTTTAGTTTCATTTAATCATTAATATTTTTGCAAGTAAGTAATATATTTAAGATTATTAATTTACACTTTGATATTGGTGATCATCTGATCGGTCGTTTTTGCTAATTTTCCTTAATAATATCTACGAATGGAATCGGTTATGAGATTAAAACAATGATTAAATTAGTAGAAATAACAAGCAGCTGATTTCACTTTAGCTCGTATAAATTGTGCTTTAAATCGTATCGAACGAAAAGTTTAAAGTTTAAAATTTAATATTATAGTTACGAAATACGCGTGATTTCTATACCAAATGAATTTCAACTTTGATTTTGAAGATCACGAATGTGCGTATTATTGGCGTCATAGGTTATTAAATATGATCGTTTTAGGTCGCACTATTTGCGTCATATTCCATCTTACAAGGCTGACCATTTTAAACGTTAACATTATTTAGCCCGATGTTATAATCTCTCATGGCACAGGGTGTACTTGAACGAGCCGTAAAAAGCGAAGAATATACGCTCGAGGGGGTTAATCATTAGAATACAGCAGCTCCTTATGCCCGGCCATAACTTTTGCCGTGGACTGTATGGCCAGAGAAACGCCAGCAGCGCTACAAAAAAAAAAAAAAAAGAAAACAGACGGAAGAACCACGGACGCCTTCTCCTTTTTACGTAGACGGTGCAGGTGGAAGGTGGGCATCAACGGACGGACTCTGCCGTATCTTTCCTTCATGCTTGGGTGCTCGGCTTAAACGGCCCTCTTGTGCGCCCGATGGCACATCCTTTGCCTCAATAAGAAAACATTTGGCGGGGGCTGTCGTACGCGGTCGTAACGCTTGACCCACTGTCCCGACCTTTCAGCCTTATTTATATGACCATATCTATATGTGCAGATGTGCATAAGGAAAAAATACCACGCTCAGCTAACGCATACACGCGCCTCAGTTCGTGATTCCTTTTTTCGAGATGCTTGGGTCGCATCAAGTTTTGGTCACTGCGCGCACTCAAAACTCACTAAACGCGATTTTGCGATTATTCACGATGGCAATCCGCTTAAGCAGTCGGTAGCGAATATAAGCGATTAAGCATCGCTACTAACGACTATTATTGTTTCGTTTTTTCCCGTTCGACCTTAATTTTACACGAGCTCTAAACAACGTCGCATGGTTTCTTCGGCGTGAGAACGATCGCTACGTTCGCATGATTCAATATTCATATGATCGAGTAGCAACGTTTTTTCTACAACATTGTAACGCAAGTATGATTCGGTGAATAAGTTTCATACATTTATTACGCAATACGCACAGTGCATAAGTGCAATCTAGGAAAGTTATTGAAAATGCATTAGAGCGTCGTTACGAGCTCACTTTATGTAATTGTTTGCAACATCCTGATTGCACGATTTGTAAACTGGAGTATTTTTTCAACGCCACTACCTCACTCGAGTAAATACGCGCATAAATTGAAGGATTGATTGATAAGCAACATACGCAAATCAACACAGCATAATTACTCACGTGAAAGAATCCGTTTCTTTGGTTTTAAAATTCCATCACCAGGAATAAAAACGCGACTCCTGATCTTCTGCGCTAAATATTAAAAAATTAGAGGCAATAGACTAGCTTCGAAGCCATTGACAGCTTATTTTTTACCCGAAATAATAATTTGCGCTTAAAAAAAAAAAATAAATAAAGCAGGAAAAGGAGCTCGACATTTTTTAAATTATTATCACAGTTGAAAATCAGGTTAACTCGCGCGTGGGTGTGAGCTGCGAGAGCTGCAACTGCCTCGCTGACTCAGGATAATGTATAAGTAGTACACGTAACAAATTTATTACCGCGTAGACGTGCATACGTGCGCCAAGGAATTTTGAAAGACGAGGCTCTTGTGTTGGATTATGCGGTTCCATGTTTTTGCCGTTGTTGGTATGGCAACCATCGTAAGCGCCGCGCACACAACACACAACTCAAGCTATGAATTCTTCGACGTTGCGCTAAACCGCGTTAAAAGGAAAAGTACTTTAATCGGAAATAAATTCGCAACGATAGATGCTTGGATGCTTATGGTTTCATTAGATCAGGGACACGCGAGCTTTACGTATTTACTAATTTAAAACTGATATTAAACGATTAATTTTTTCTTACCTGATTTCTAATACGAGGCTTATCTGATCGATGTTTGCTATTTTAATTACACTCGTACTTAATTTCATGCAATCAAACAGAATTACGAGGGCGGCACATGATTACAAGGAAAATCACATTTCTATTCTTGAAAGGAAATTTCAAAACTTTTTAATTCAGTACATGCAATTCCATAAAAATTAGTTTCATTTCTGTAATACGTAAAGGAAACTCTTGCAACTTTTATTACGTCTACAAATAATACCATTAAATAAAAGATTTATTGTATTTTCAAAGATTATTATTATACTAAAATAACTCATCCTTATATATACGTAAAATTATCGAATTATTTTCTAGAAATAGTAATCCAAAAATCTGTCTTGCTTATTAAAATTCAGTCTTATGTCAAGGTAGGATAAAGCGAAGTACGACCGATGGTATTGCGAAACGGGAAAAAAAAAATAGGTTAACAATTGGGCAAAGAATAAAAGTAATAGTAGCAAAAATCAGTGAGTACGGACGCATAGGGCAACGTTATCTTGCCTCAAGTCTAAGGAGCCACGAGCACAAGTCCAGTTTATGCAATATCACTTGTTAATTCGTCGGAAGAATTTTTATTTGTGCTATTTAGAAATCGAATATATATTACTAATAGAACTTCGAATAATTTACCTTTTTCAGTTACTTTAGGACACTTTTATTTTAATACCAAACACTCGCTAATTATTGGAACAGTTTGAATTAAAAAATTTTATACTAAATGGAATGGTTGTATTACTTGGGTAAACTTTCGCTATTTGAATAAAGTAAGTTGTGTACTTGGATGATAGGGAAAAGACAGTGATACAACTTAAAATAGAAAAATATTAATGAAAAGAGAGTGAAGTAAACAAAATCTGTATTACAATATTGATAAAACGAAAAATATCTACTGACTGCTTTCATGTTTTGAAGAAAATACTTTTTATCTACGTATACAACAAAATATGCAGACTATTCCTTTAATTTAGAATAATAAAATGAATCGATATGAATGAAAAAATGAGTAACGGTGCAAAGTGAAAATTAAGTGTTATTTTTAGAATAGACAAGCAGAGATAAACGCGTGAAACTAACTAATAATAATAAAAGTGAATCATCATTTAAAATAAATTTTCCGGTGTTAAGTATGCAGATTTATCAAATCTACTTTAGTATTTGTGGTTGACATTTTTAGAATAACGTTCTTTTTACGTGTAAAGATTACAGCTAAGCTATTGCGTGTAACGGATGAAATTGTATAAATAAACCAAGTTTCGTGCAATTAGAAAACTATTAAATAAAAGTAGTTGGCCACTTTATTAAAGTAGAATTCAATTTAATAGAATAGCGCGAGAGCTTTATCGTGCCTTTGTACTTTTTCTCACGCTCCCTCCCTCTTTTGCCTGCAATTATATTAAAGTATAATAAAGTAGAGTGCCGGTCTCGCGGAACAATTTTTTCCATCGCATCGTGACTCGTTTTTATTTTGCTCTTTTAGCAGTGATGAACTGAAGCGAGAGTAACTGTTTTCGAAAGCTATTGCGCTGAAAGTGATCGAGTGCAGATATTTGTAAAAAATTGCACAAACTGCTAGTGCTTCCGAGAGCTTTCGTCTCTAGCCATTGTCAATGAGAACGTCTAGTTCACTGTCCTCGAGCGGCCGGCACTCGTCGCAACTCTCTCAGCGATTATTTCGCGCTCTCTCGCAATAATCGCGAGAGAACGTTCACACAATGGTCGGGCGATTACGGATCTCTGCCCTGCTTTTTCACACTAGTGGTAGTCATGGCATCGCACAGTCGATCCGGAAACGCGATTTCATCAAGTACCTTTTAACCTTTTTAAAGGGGGAGAATAGCTTTATGCAATCGGGCGAAATCATCCCTGTTCGGGAGGGAGCCAGATATTCTCGTGTGCCAGGCTCAATGCACTGATCGTAATTGACGTACATATCATTTTAGAAAGCCCATTCGAAATTATAAGTGACACATATTACAGCTCGGAACCTTGGCTCTTGCTAATCCGATTATAGTCATTCAATATATTAAGGATAATTCATCTTTGTTTCGAGGTTCTACATTCTCTTGCTTACCATTGCAAATTCTTCTTTGTATAGATGTGTAAATATGAGTTTTATATTGTCAATATTGTTGATATAAATAAATTCATAACGTAATTATTTTTAGCGCGATTAGTACAAAATACAAAATATGACTTTAGTTTTATTTAGTTACCGAATTCTACGGACTTCGGACTCTTTAAAATTCCCTTCAAATTTTAATTTCATAAATATAATTGATATAAATTTGACTTCCTTCATAGTCTCATTTACTAATGCACTAGTAGATTTTGCATTAATCTCTAGAATTAGCTATATCACGAACTTGTGATAATATTCTTTTATAAATGCCATATTTTATAATGACAAGGAATTCTTCTCTTTCGTATTAAATCTATCCCGAAAGTTCCTAATTAACCTAAAATGAGAAAATATTGAAATAACGGAGTCACGTACCTTTCATAGGCGAAGCATCACTATCGAGCGAACATCAATAATGAACGACTAAGGTTCACTAGTAAACAGCATAGTAATATTATTCTATCATAGCGCTTATTCAACCATTCAAACTTCCGGTTACTCGAACCTTACATATTTACGAATAATGTAATGCAACTCTCCCACAATATTGCCGAGAACGGAATTTTCATTATTTTTCTCATCATCATTTTTCTTAATATATCTTCATATAATATATATATATATATTATTAAAAATCAAAAGTTGAATTTAAATTGGCTTTAACTTATATCAACTTCATGACTTCCGTTCTCGTCATTGAGTGCCGTATGCCAATTCGTAATAAAAAAGATTGCTCGTCTCAAAATTTTTTTATAAAATTTGCAGTTATTATAATATCAGCCAGTAATATCTTCTTAGATATTTAAACCTATATGTTCTATGTTAACGATCTTCGGTGCTGATACAGAATTTCCCGATTTACCAGCATTTCATCCATTTTTTTAAACAATAACTAATAGATTTTTAATTGTCAAAGATTCTCAATTAACATCATCTAATCACCACTGTGTTTCTAAGATTCACAAAATCTCTCTTGCACGATTTGAATGTTAGTAGATGAGTCGCTTTTATAACGGGATTTAAATCTACTCAACTGATTTCTTAATTAAGTTATATTTCAGGTAGCCGACAATTGTTACTTACATCACCAGTAATATATATTTATAAATATTTTATAATTTTACTCAAGCTTTCTCGTCACTTTCCTATAACAAAAAAAAACTTTCGCTCTTATTATCTTATATCTTTTATGGGATTTTCAAGTCCTTCATTTTTTGAGATTAAGTAATTAATAATAAAAAAATTGGTGATTTTAGTTATTTTTATTTTATGTAATTTTAAGAAAACAAAGTAATCGTGAGTAGACACCTAGAAAAAATTTTTTGGAAATAACTAGATTTTAAAAGTTTATGAATTAGAATTATAGAATAACATATAAAATTTATTGCTAATATTAGTTAATGTCAATTATAATTTACATTTCATATGTATTTAATTTCGTAATTGTATTCTAAATTTTTGTACAACTGAGAATCTTTAATAAAATCATAACTACTTATACGCCAATATCCCTTATAAAAATAAGAAAGATTTTTGGATGAATTGAATAATTTTAACAATATACGATCAGAATTATAATTTGATCATAGAGTGTAACAAAGTAAAGGTCTATCGATATAAAAATGATTTAAAAGCCTAGACTTTTTAACTACAAATACTAGTTCGTAAAATTAATGAATAAGTATATAAACTTTTTTCGTTTCATTTCATTTTAAACAAGGAATTTACCGTAAATAAGCGACTGACAAGATGCTAGCATTTATCATACACCTTGACATACCGTTCATGTCATTAACATTTCAGCTCACAATAAACGTTTATTATCCGTTAGCAACTCGCTCCACTTCCCCCTGATCCACGTTTTTCTTGGGACAACTATAAAGTTTCATGAGCTTGCAAATTGCGTACTTTATGAAACGGAGGCTTCGGCTCGCTAAATCACTGATTCCAAAGAATTTGCCCATCTCTTTTGCAGAAACGAAAACAGATTAGCGCGTGCTCGCATAGATACGTACGTGGAATAATACAAATTGTCCCACGATCTATCGATAGATCGAATGACATGCCCGCCGTATCTCTAGCTCTAAATAAAACCTTATTTACGTGAACACGAGTGCCGCGCGCGCAAAACGTTGATTTACGAGCGTACGCTTATAATGTCCATTGTGAAATACTGACGCCAAAACCCACGCGAGAATTGTTCCCGCGTGGGCGAATGTATATGCCCAGAGCGAATGTCGCGGTAAGGAGGATGGAGTCGCGGCTCGGAGACAACGAAGTAGTCCACGGAGACTTTAATGCCTCACGGATACGCAGACGTGTCTTCCTCTATCTTTGTTGCGCGCTCTTGCTCCTACTGTACCATTATACACATCTCTTTTCCTTTCTATTGACTTCTATCGACAACGATTTATTCAAGTATTTGCTACATTTTTTGCAACTTTTATAATTTTTGTTCATTGAGGTATTGAAAAGATCCCTATTGAAATAATTTCAGTAAAAGGTGCATTAATGACTTTTCACGCAACTTGCAATTTATTATGAAGTATTAATGCTAAAGAGTTGCGTTATATTTAAGATAATTGTGATGATAGTTACGCACATTTTTAAGATTCTGAATATTTTTCTTCCATCTTTGAGTTTATTATTTACATTTATTGTAAGTCTATATTATAATTTAGATTATTTGAATATCTATTTGCTTTATATTTTTGGTTTGATAAATGTGTATATTTTACAAATATTGAAATTCTATAATATCTTGTGGAAATTTAATAAAAATTCTGTGAATAGAAACCACTTAAACAATGTTTTATCGTAAGGTTATAGCTAATCAGAAATGTAAATTTATCTTTAAAAGGACGGATAACGTTTAAAAAAAGATTTTAAATGCAAAAGTTAATTTGCTTTAATATTTTTTACTCTTCAAATGAATTAAAAGAAGTCTCTTCTGATTATAATTACTTTTAATTGAGTTTTCATTCTTATACACTCTGATGTAAATCTTCTTATATACATTGCTAAAAAGTACATGTATCAGCATTGGTATTTTTTATACATTATAATTACACTCATGTTTTATTTTACAATTCATTGTCTTTTGTTTTTTCATTAAATCATATGCATTACTGCGAGTCGGGATAAGTTTCTAAGCAAAAAGTATACATCTTAATCACAAAGACCTTTGCCATTGCAGGATAAGAATCACGAGCAATGAACGAGCAAACTCATCTTCTTTTTCAAACCGTCCATAAGAACAAGTTGCATGAAAATTTCTTTTTATCTTTTCAAGTGTAACATAGTCCGTCTTCTGAAAATATACGAAATACTTTTTGCAATCTACGTGCAAAATAAAAAGTAATTTAAGAAAATAAATTTAGATTGTATTAAAAATTTATAATTATTATTTTTAACTTTAGAGAATAAAATATAATAAATTTATTACATAAAATATAATAAATAAATTTACGTTAATACACGGGAAAGGAGTTGCAGACTAATGCTTTATGTGGTCTTTCTTGTTATACTGATGTGGGACTACAAATGTACCTTGATGGTAAAAAAAAAAGCTCAACAAAGTGTAAAATTTGATCATCGTATGTACTACTGAGTTTGTGAAAATGACTCAAAAACTTTTTATGAAAGCACTCTTGAAATTATTTTTAAAAATTACAACCATTTAAAAGTAAAGTTAATAGTGGATTACCCGCTGCTCATAGTGCCATCACATTATGTAGGAAAAGTTACGATCAGTCTCCAACCAGATACTTTTTAAAAAGTATTTTTTCAAAAAATGGTTTGAAACAGGGAAAAGTAGTACTTTAATCTGTATAATTTTTATAAAGAAAGTAAAGTGGTACTGTACGTAGTTAGATTTAATTCTATTATGGAAGTAAGTGCAGGTGTCTGTAAGCAAAACAAAATCATAGATAATAACTCTTAAATTATACAGATGTTCATTATTCGTCCAAAGCTAAATGACAGCTATCACCTAATAAATAAAATTCGTGTTCTTGAGGAACACGAAGCGTGTGACGACAATGTGAAAGTGAGATCTGGTGAGGTGCTCAAAAGTTGGAATAACTCGAAAGGAGTTGTAAAACGTAATAGAGTCACGCTTACGTAGTTGTTCGGACCGAGTGGAATATAGGTGTATGAAAAGGTTAGCAGACTACCGACAATCAGTCTCGTGTCATCAGAGTTAAATTTTGCTCGGTACGAATACAGGCAAGCGATTTGAACAAAGTCTTTGTGAAATGATTGCTCGGAAACTGTGAAGATTGAAAAGGCCCTAGCCAGTAGAAAAGGAGCATGAAAGAATATAAAGAAACAAATAAGGGTCAACCTGAGGCTTCAGGATTTTAGACCTCTAGACGATATATAATTACGTTAGGAAATAAAACTGCAATGAAAGAAGTTCATTCGAATTGTGTGCACCTGAAAGAAAATTCGACTAGCATTTATACTGAAAATGTCGAGCTTTATATAAGATAAAACTTAGAGTATGAGGTGATCCTCTTCGCGATTCAGAATGCCCTAAATTTTTCAGTCTAAACACCGAGGATTAGATTAGATTTTAGATCGTCAGTGAAATTGACAAGAAACTCGGTCCTCGGGGGCAATAAAAAGGCAGGATGCATACACAATAGACGCGGTTAGTGTATATGATCGGCACATCTTAAAGCTGAGGCCACTGGATCGTATCGCGAACAAGCTATCTATATTATAATCTCTTACGCAAGTTTTCTTAGAATTATATATCTGATAAATTTATTCTGAAACAGCAGCCACAAAAGGATCTCGTTAAATTAAAGAAAAGATAAAAAAATAGATTTTGTCTTTCTGTATCAACGGATTTTCTTGAAAATGTAAACTCCGTTCTGTTCTTAATGAATATTGAAAGTTTAATTTTTACTATGCATAACTTTGAAAACAATATAGAAACGTGATAATAAAAATTTCTAAATCTAGGCATAAAATTGCTGGATTTATTAATGAAATGTGAAATTAGATAAAATATTTAAATTTTATAAAAAATTAGTGAATACGAAAATACTAATTTTGTATAAAAAATAATAAATTATCATATAACTAAAGCATAAGTTATTTTTTATTCCTTTATGTCGAATAGTAAATAAAAGGATTTCATTTATCAACAATTTTACTTCACCGCGAGTATTAAAAGTTAATCTGTAAAAATCACGTTAAACTAGCTTTTATAAATAATTAATATTTTAATCAATGTTCTGCAATGCGTTTTTATATTGCGTAAAAGTCGGCGCATTTTTCGGAAAAATTTCTCTAAAAGTATCCTGTACTGTGTAAGTGCGCATACCATACAACAATAATAATAACGGAATATTTGTCCTCTTAATTCATACCATTATGCTGAACGGAAACTGAACATCCGTCATTCTTTGGCCACCTTCGCATACCTGGGAAGCGTACGTTCATCCTTGGTACAGTCACGTATAAGAAAAAAATGAATGACTACACTGACTCTCAACTAAAATGAAGTAAGAGTCCGGTATATTATGGTTTGGTAAGGTCCCTTCTCTTTCGTTAATGAATTTACTTTTGTTCCTGGAAATTTGATGAATTTTGCATATTTTACCTCAATGCGCACGCGTATGAGCACGTGTCTGCCTTATACGAAGAGCGAATTTAATAGATTTTATCGTACGAATGAATAACTAATGGAATCATTTTTTTCACTTGTTATGCAAAGCCGAATTTCAATTTTACGTACTTATATTAAAATAGATTTTTAAACGTAAAAACTTGAGTAAAACCTTGAACAGCAATAATACGATGAACTTCTCTCTCTCTCTCTCTCTCTCTCTCTCTCTCTCTCTTTCTTTTATAAAGTTTCAAAGAATAATTCGCTGATTATAATACATCGAAATTATTTTGTTATGACCTCAAAAGTAGTTTACAGCTTTTTCGAGCATTTAAAACATATAATTCATAGAAAACTCTAAAATGTATATGCTTATTACAGATTGGAAGTTGTAATTATAAACTTGTACGTAAATATAATATAAATAAGTGTATAGTGTAATTCAACACTTGTGTTAAACGCACAGTTATCTAATCTAAAGAAATTAAATAATAAAAATTCAATAAAATGTGCTCTTGATGGGTATAAAATTCATGATTTTTTTCAAAAATTAGTTTCAGAGTGGACAATAATAACAGTAAATTTTGTTTTTGACATTTATGTAAAATAATTATGAAGTAATAATTACTTGAAATCTACATTTTATAACCGAAAAATAATTTTGCATTAACGTATAAATGTGCAAATGCATATGTAAAAAATTAGCTCTTCACAACGTACAATATATTTTATACATGGAATTCTTCGGAAAACGGAAAGAATAATTTTATTTGTCTAATTTAAATTTAAAGAAACGCACACTTTATCAATTTTTATGACACGTAATACTAATTCAGTCGGATAACTTTGGATTCCCAAATTTGTCGGAGAATCATCATCATTACTCGTGTCTCCGTATGCGCGTTTCCCAAAGCACGTAACCTACAAACCGGATGTACGCGACAGTTCTAACTACAACTTTGGCAGTGAACAGCGACGGTGATAGCAACTCATAAATAATTTATCTTTTTGTGTATGCTACGATCGATTTGTGAGTAGATATATGGCGTAGAAACGTGCAAAAACTTACCTAAGTGCCCGAACATTTATACAACGTATATTGTGCGTACGCGCATATTCATACCAGTCTATCGAGCTACTATTATATTTTACTATTTGTATAGGCGATTGTACGAAAGCAATTGAACCACAATGCATTTCAAAGCCTGACTGGAGAGGAGGGACGAGAGTAATTAATTTGAGGAGAGAAAATTGTATGGAGGAATCATCCGCTTGGAATTAACGGCAAACACAATCGAAGCAAAGTTAGCTTATACTATACTAGCTATTTTCGAGGATGTTGTGAAAAAATGGTTTACCTCTTTTTCGCGCGCGTACGTGTAGATGAGACTTGGATTGCAGATCATAGCTGCACTCCATTTTTCATACGAACTTCGTTTCCGAAAAAATGTCAATTACTGTAGCCAATTTGAATACAATTAGTACTTTCATATCTTATATTTATCTCTTTATTGAAGGATTATAATACTCTCCTCGTAATCTTCGTTCGGGTTTATTATCGCTTACATAAACAATTGTATGACACAATCACCATCCAATTAGTACATCTATCTTTTTATTATGAATTAACTGAGTTTAATAATATTGTATTGGTTTCATTCGGAATTTATGATTTTAGGATTTAATATTAATTAAGGTTATTGCTTTTGTTTTGTTACAATCGATGGTGATCAAACAAATAATAAATGGGAGGCTGGTTTTATAAAAAGTGTAAAAGTTTTACGTAAAAGTATGAATTCTTTGCCAAATTGTTGTGGTAATATATGCACTTTCCTATATTCTCGTAATATTGACCGAAAAACAAACTTACCTCCTAATACGTTACTAATTATTTGGGCAAAAAATTTATAAATATATAAAAGCATAAATTTTAGTTAATATAAAATAATTACAATAAAAATAAAATTTGTAATATATATTTGTGAAATACTTTTATATATAATTTAGTAAAAAATATTAAATAAGAAAACTTTGAAAAATTTTAAAATACAAAAAATATTTTCAACAAAATATTCAAAGTTTCGACTCGTAGCTCGATTCAATTGAACTTTTGTATTAATTCATAAGTGTTAAGAGAAATTTTAAACATTACCAATTCAAATATATATATTATTTAATAATATTTTCAATTAATACGCATATAATAATTTATGATTATAATGATCAAAAAGAAAATATTATGTCGCGACTATTTTTAAGATATGATTTTCAAAGTTACATATAATGTAATTTTAATGTTATATTTATATTAATTATGCAAACGAAAATTTCATTTATATATTATTTATGTGAAATTGGGGCACTCAGTTTTATAAGCTGTCGAAAAGAACTCGACTTTGTTTGTAAATTATAACGATGCAAACGTGTAACACGTGGATACCCAACATTCTAAAATTACTTTTCTGCCTCTAAGACTCAGTCCCTAAATTGCACTCTAAGCAATTGTAATGCTACTCGAGACAATCTGTTTACGAACTTTAGTGATAGGATGAGCTAGAATCGTAAAAGGCTCGGAGAAATACAAAGTGAAAAAATAGGATACTAAATATAAAAAACTAAAAACACATTGAGTCAATAATTATATTATTCTATTTTCCTGTACAATTATCAAATTAATTATCAAAAAAATCACGACTACTGTATATAAAATTGTAATCGCAATATTATAAATAGTAATCTCAATATTTCTGCAGGTGATATTATGACAAACTTTTTCTTAGCTTTTAACAACTTTTTCTCGAATCGAATTTTTAATAATTATAAAACATAATATATTATAGATAACAGAATTATTTGCCGATTATTTTAAAAATATTTTTAAAAAACAAACTTTAATTTAGTTACGTACAACAAAAATACATAATGATGAATAGCTTTTAATATCTACTACTAGAATCAGTTAATAGATAAAGTAATTCAAGTATCACGTGTCATAATTTTACAACATAAATATGAGAAATTTTTTATATTTATCTGGATTGGTGTCTATGATGATGAAAAGAATGTTCCGTAATTTTATGAATTTCAACTTGGCAACTTGATAAATGTTCGTGTTGTTCAATCGGACATCCTACTTACATACGTCAATTTTAAGGTCAATAATGTATCAAATATTTACCTGTGTGTAAGTATAAGGTTTAAGCAACTAACAAGAGAAAATTTGAATTCATTAAGTTACTAAACATGTTTAACGACGCACTAGAAAGTTATAGTTTTATAAGTACGAAAAAAAAATTAACCGTATTATGGACATATCATAAGCGACATGAAATAGCTATACTTTATTACTACTACTATTTTTCATCATTCAGATAGCGTTAAAATTTTTGTTGTGATTTACTGTTTAGCCAACATGTTTTTGTTTTTTTAATAACTTTTAAATAAATTACGGTTTATTATTACGATTGTATATATATATATATATAGATTATAGATTTATTTTTAATGTTTAAATGCATAAAATTATATTAAACAAGAGCCGGAATGTTTAAAAATTTTTATTACTTAATATTTACAATAAATGAACTTAAATTATTTTTTTTTTTGTAACTTTATTTTATTTGGTTATAAATTCTCCAACAAAAAATGGTTTTGGAAAGTTATTAAAGTGTAATTAAAACAGGAATTAATTGTCATAAATTAATGGCATGACATTATTCTCATGTGTAATTCGTGTGAAAAATTGAAAAGTTTGTTTTATAATAAACAAACTTAAAAAAATGTAACAATTTTTATAATTAATTTTACTAATTTTAATTTAAATATACAGAAAATTGAAATTGTATAATAACTAGTTTAAAAAATTATTAATAAATTAGGTCTAAAATATATATAATAACATAACTTAATAACAACGATATTAAAATTCATTTTTATAATATATATATATTCATATAATAATATTTTTTTTAAAGTTCCAAATCTTAGATTTAAACAAAGGAACCGATTAAGTGCTGTAATTTTATAACACGAGATATCGTATAAAGTCATCGGTATGAAGTTCAGATATGAAAGTTTGCACTTTTACAAAGCTTGGTATTATATGCGATTGTATTATACGTACATACTCTAAATTAGAGATCGCTTTATCAATAAATCTATGTAAAGATTTCAGCTTGTAGAGATAACATGTAATCGGATATCACATGCAGAATTTAAAAACTGAAATTTTCAAACTGAATTTTGTAACCAATAATCTTGCACATACAATCGTTCATTGTATGGCTCTTTAACTTTAATTTTTAATTCAAGAAGCAATCACTTCTATTTTAGTTTACTACGACGTTTTATACCTGGTAAATAAATGTATTGTTAAACATATGAAATTTAATGCAAATTCGTTTTAAAGGAAAATTACAATATATAGATATATTACGAGATTGTAATAAAAATATGAGTTTTTTTACATAAAACTGTTTATGTAGTTGAATTATTAAAAAAAAACTAAATATTTTTAAAGTACATGAAAGCAATATAGCTCACAGTAAAACAGCAATTGAAATATTTAAAAAATATTTTTAAACCACTTTATGTAAGCTGTTTTTTTATTTAAATGTTGATTAATGGAAAATAATCTGTTAGCAGAATTGTTTCAATGCAACTGAAGCATGTAATGGTAAGGACTCTGACGCAGCAAAGATTTTTCAAAGTAGAAAACCAAAGAGACGGAAAAAAATACCACGAACAAATACTTCACAATTAGATAAATTATACAGTTATATAGTTATGTATAGTCGCATTAATATAAAAATTGAATTCTAATGTTACACCTGGAATACCGTGCGAGCGTAAGATATTTCAACGAACACTCGAAAAAAACTTAATAAAAAGAAATTACTATCCGTAGGAATTTATTTGAAATTGACAAACCTATTTACGTTTTTCAACACAACTATCATTACCTGTAATTTTCCAACTCAGCTTATGAAAATTCAAGATTACGTTTAACTTATTATGTTTTACCATTCGTACGAATGGCCGAGTAATTTACTTTTTCATAGATACCATTGTTTGAACAGAAACACGCAGATGGATGTTTAAGATCTCGAGCGGCAAAGAGACAAGAGTTGGACTACCCAAGCTCTCACTATCTGAAAGCGCGCAACGCTCGTTCTTTTATCTTAATTTTTATTCAAGTCATAAGGTTTAACTTCGCGCCTTTAACGATGAAGGGTATCGAAATACTCGGATAAATTGTGAAAATAAAGTCCGTCCAACGATAGAGTTTAGGAGTAACAAGTGTTCACCTGCAACTACTCAAAAAGTCTCGAAGCTATTAAGGCTTAAAGCGTAGTTTGAGGAGCAATTAGGAGCTGGTTGGCACCTTTCTAAAAGCACGCAACAACAACGGGGCCAATTGATATTACGTCCGATGCATTCATCGGAGATGAGTGAACGTCCGTGAAGTCGGGCGCACGAGCTACTCCCTGACGAACAGCCGAACAAACGAAATCCGCGGCTTTTGCTTGGCTCCCAATAATTGCGCTCGAGCTCTGACGAATGTGGGCTTGGGTTGGCAGTCGTTGTGCAGCGCTTTCTCACGCATCCGCTGATTTAGCTGAGCTCGCTTTTCAACCGCTCACGCTATCTAGTTGTCCCCGTCTCAATGAAACACGGCACGGTTTCTCTCGCCAATGCGGATCGCCGCGCACGCAAAAAACCGGGAATGCGCCACGACCGACTCTTCGTATGGTTGTATCGACTGCTCCATTTTTTTACCTGGGAATGTAGGATACCGGCGCAAAACTTTCTTTCATTGAGCCATACTGCTTCGATGGCCTTGTCCTGCAATAACACAGTCCGGATCTATTTTGCTTTTGTTTTGGTAAAAGCGTTTTTGCTTATTGTTTAATTTTTCCTCGGTTTTATCGCAGTACCTTTTTTGTTCACGGTTCTCGCGATGAACATTTTTGTCGCTTGATGTGCTAATTACAGTCCTCGTATAATAAGCGCGCGTTCAATGTAATTGACTCTCTGTTTTATTCATTTTTTGTCTTTAAAGCAGCGCGAACACTTGGAACACTTTTTTGGAGAATATTCTCAATAATCTCCCTGTAAAATGTGCATATTGAATCGGAGACATGTGTAAACGCACAGCGAACGCTGTTCAACATTGGCAATTTCGAAGACTCGAGTAAGGCAGTAAAATTTTTTCAGTCTCTGAAATTTTGTCTTTTTGCAATAAATTAACAGAATTTAAACTCGAATGAATAAATTTTTTATGACAAAGCTCTATTATTTTTATTCATGAGCATCGCTTTACCGTTGCACGTCCTCTCAAACTCTAACAGAATTCATTTCTATTTTTCTACAGTAGTGAATGACACTATTGCGTATTCGTCCTAAAAAAACTCTCCTTTGCTATTAGTGTCGATATACTTTACCAACTGTGGGATACTCGTTTAATCGTACCGATGATTACGTCTTTTGCAAGCGCATTCTGCGTCTATCGTTTATTGGAATGTAATATAATGATACATTACACGGGTGTTTATATATAGATTTTTAATTAAATAAAATATAATTTTCTTGTTATTCGGGAAAAGCACACGTCGAAAGCGTAAAGCAGCGCTTGATTAATTTTAAAATGTTTAAAAGTCGGTAGTTTAAATTTTATAAGTAAAACGTTTTTGAATCTATGACGAAACGTAACATCTCTAAAGGACGATAAAATTCTTTAAATTACAAATTAATGTGAAATGAAGTTATTTATCATTTTTTTGTATTTTATGCCACGTTTGAAATGTTAACAAAAGCGTATTTTAAAGGTAATCAAAAATTGAATAATGTATAATACTATTGCGTAAAAATATATGTATTCCAATGAAATTTTACTCTTTATTTTAGTATCACGCAGCATAAGCGCTTTCTAGCCGAAAATAGTTCTACTAACACGAGAAACGGTAGTATTTGTTTATTTTTATTTTTTGTTTTTCATTATAGTTTTTTATTTATGAAAATGAACATAATTTTAAATAATGAAGTTATCTATACTGCGATCGTATTAATATTGAATATATTCTGTTACGCTTTGGCAATACAGCAACGATTATCATTTTTCTGGTAATTGTTACGTGTCTAAAGCGGCCAAAGCAAATGAAGAATTTGACATTCCGAGGAAGGGAAATCAGAGGTGCGTTGTCCGACGACGGGGAACTTGAGCGATTAGGTGCGTGCGCACGTGGTTTAAGAAATAGGAGAGACTAAATTTGCGCGTTGCCTTTAGGAAATAAGTGAAAGATTTAAGTGGAGCACATTGCCGTGGTTAACCTCAACGCGCCAAGCGTCATTGTTGTTGCAGGCATTGGGCCCTGTTACTACATGACTGCAATAGGCGCTGACGTTCTGTGTGTACACCGCTGTACAAGCTTCGCTCCTGCGAGAGCATACAATCTTACGGTAGAAAAATAAACGACAGGCCAGATAAGCAATTTTATAACAATCGCTCTTCTTAAATTTGTCTTTCACTTTTGTCGCCAGTTCCTTCTTACACCTCGACCTTTCCTTAAATAAAGCTTATTTTATTATCATTATTATTATTATTCCATTCAATTGAATTCTATTTTATTCAATGACTTAAAATCCACGATCGCACTGTTTTCGTAAGTTTAAATATAAATGACTGGAAATAATATAAGAAAAATCAACTCCCAAATTTACGAATAACAAATAGCTGTGGATAGTAGAAATTTCCTGCAACTTTACAAGATCTATACTTTTACTATTATCGTGAATAATAACATTTAATAAAGAACGTCGAGCTTATCGTGAAGGATGTTCGTAGGTGTAACGATTCGTAGCTACGACGCAGTGCGGCATAATGTGCGCTGGTCGACTTTAACAATTTGATGAAAGGATTATTATATGGCTTCGTGTGGTGGTCTTGAGGTCACGGATCGTGAAAATGGGCCGCTGTTCCTCTGGTTTCTTTAGTTTGCTACGGCCGTGCGAAAAATTTATAGTTCCATACTTTGCTATGTTACTTTTAAACAAAACTTCAAGATCGATGAATAATTTGCGTATCAAGTGCACTTAAATCTCACGATTTATATGATTTACAATTTGAAAAACAATGTATATTAATGAAGCAATTCAAGTGCGATCTAAATATAAGTTCCTCACGCGCTAACTTCCTGATTACAACAATAAGATATTAAATAATGCCATTTTATTAAATAGAAAAGGGGAGACAGTAAAATACAAGATGCATTTTAATT
Source organism: Platyscapa corneri (assembly GCA_018907185.1). Classification (NCBI taxonomy): domain Eukaryota; kingdom Metazoa; phylum Arthropoda; class Insecta; order Hymenoptera; family Agaonidae; genus Platyscapa; species Platyscapa corneri. The sequence continues at coordinate 3,849,718 of JACCHW010000004.1, forward strand.
CACAATCTATAGGAATTTAATAATGATTCAACATACCATTTATCATACCTTTTTGTTATTAATATTGAAATTTGAATAAAATATCAATATTCGATAGCTTCAACCTTCTTTCAAAAAGATAAATTTTCCATGTATGCATGCTCAGAATGATGAATAAATTTATATTCAGAAAAGCAATATTGATTTTTTCCAAAGACAGGTAAAAATTTAACTCTTAAATTCCTAAATTGTCTCTAAAAAAATATAATAAATAAATAATTTTGCGCATCTTAAATCATTAAAAAAAAAAGAATAAATTCAAATACTATTACAATTGTGATAAGGAAGTGACAAAAGCTTTAAAACAAAGAGTTTTAATTACCTTCACAATTTTTACAGGATAATTATGTAATTAGTACAGAAATTCATAAGTTGTTAATTAATTATCGAAGTCTTATCAAAAGCATATGAATGTGACAAGAATGAAAGATAGGATGTAATATCATGAAGAAGGAGATATAACAAAGTAAGAATTTTCATTATTCGTAAGATGACACTGTTCTCGTATCATAATTTTTTCTTTATTATATTCTTTTTTAAAAAAGATCATAACGATGAAGAAAAACTCAAAAAATACAAAACGCATTAATTTCAATGTCATTTTTACGAGTGTTTCTGCTATTTCAAAAAAGATATTACTGTCTTTAAGTTTTAGTACATCATAATACCAAAAGTGGAAATATATGATTATGTTTACTAATTGCTATGTGTAAAACAGATAGTAATTCTACACATACGTTGAACACATAAAAAATTTAATGACGAATTTATTTTAAAAACCATCTGAGTTTCATTACGATAACCAATTGTAATTTTAAATTGTTAAGATATTTAATAATTCTAATGATACATTACAGAAGATTTTTATGAGAATAATATCACTTAAAGAATATAATATTCTTTGATTGTTAATATACGTATTTGATTAAAAATTCTTACCTTCGGTTACTTCCATATCATACTTCATTTACATACTTTTCTGACTGAAGGCTATATGCGATCAATTTTGTTATTCAATTCTTTAAAACAATTTTTTTTTATTTAAAAAATTAAATTATAAACGTAAAGATTAATGCATAGTAAGTTATTTTATATTTATAACAAGTAATTAATATATGAAAAAAATGTATAGAATTACCCAAGTTAGTTTCTGACTTTTACGGATAATGTCTGCGTGTCCAAAATTTTATTTGTAAAAACTAGTTAAAACGATTTGATCAACGTCAATTAAGGAATCAAAAATTATAAATCAGGTTATTAAAAGACCTAAATTGAGCGAAATTTTACGTCTATTAATTGTTTACGATTTATGATATAGAACATGGCGTTAGTTTATTAAATGTACTAAATTATTTTTATAAAAAATAAAGGCTCTATAAAATGTACCATCAGAAATATGGTTTTTTCGAGTAACATTGTTAAAAGTAAAAGAAGTCACTTCCCAAACACTATTTTTCGTTCCACTTTTGCACAATAATTCAAAGTAATTCACTTTCTATGCTTTACTATACTTTATTTTATTTTACATAATGATATATATTATTTTTTCTGAATTTTAAATCTTTATAAGTTTTTTTTATTTTAAATGCAACAGCAAAATGTATCTGTTTATTATATTGTGCTTGCTTTTGACAATTTTTCATCGTCTTGTGTCGGTATAATAATTTAGATTACTTATAAACTTTTAAAAAAAATATGAAAAATTCACCATTACTGAAATTTCTTATTTAACTTTTTTATAAATTTTATTTTTAATTTTACTTTTAAACTGAATCTTATTTTCTATATATCTTACAATAAAATTCACGAGAAAATAAATACAAAATTTAAAGTTAATAAAATAGCAGTGAATGTTTACAAAATCACTATTAGCAAATTTATTAATATTTTACAAGAATGTACGAATTATACAGGTAGAATACTATACGTGTAATGTAGAACTTTTTTATAACAGTGCTTTTTAGAACTAATCATAATTTAAATATTTACATATAATAGCCGCTGTTACTTAGTGATAATAAAAACATAATAACTTAACAAGATATAATTATTTTAGAAAGTATTTTATAATTTTGTAAAGAAAGTTGTATCAAATTTACATTACTAACGAGTTTTAATGTTTTTTAATATTATTTGCTTCGCTCAAATGATGAATTTATTTTTGTTCAATCGAATTTCTTTTAATAATTTACGAGATATTTCTTGATGGATGTAATTACCGATGAATCACCGACCTATTGGTTTCATCCAATATTTACATCATAACGTGAAGTATCGATTTGTTTATGAAATTACGTAGTTTATACATTTTCTTACCCAATTTTTTTTAAGTGCTCGTATAAGTTGTATTTCATTCAGATAGTAACTGTATATATACAAAAGTTATTTAGTAATAATGGTAATTATTTAATCAAACGATAAGAATTCCTTATATCTAATGTTGCGTTAAAATAAAAAAACTACTTTAATTCGTAAAATAAATTTATTGATTTTGAACAAAAAAATATTCGTTCAAAACTGCCTTTAATATTTTGAGCAAGCTATAGTATTTTTCAATTAAGACTTGAAAATTATTAGAGATTAATAGAGATAAATTAATACTCTTAATAATTGAAGCACATAAAACTTTACTTTCGTTGAAAGAAAGTCTGCAAATTTCACTTCAAAAGGCTACTAATTTCACAGTCGCCCTGATTTAAAAAGTATATATTTATAAGTATGGCATTAAAAGTTATTGGCATTTGAAAAATTTCTTCTTATCTTCAACGAGTAAATATTGCCATTGGTAAATATTATTAATTTAAGCTGCAAAAGTTACGGAATATTTCGTAAAGCGAAAATATACACATTTGAAACAAAGCTCTGAAAAAGAAATTCCAATACTTGGCGAGGTAGACTGAATTTCTCGAGGGAACGCTAAGCTAACAGTATTATATTATATCCACAGATTAATCCCCTTATTAAGACCAATACAGTTATAAGAGCTCCGCGTGCAATTGAGTTTTGCGACAATCGCGAAACGGATGTACTGGATTTGCGAACAAAGGCAGCAGAGACACGCTTTTAACGTGTGGGCGTCTCGGTACTCCACAAGACGCACGTCGCATTATTGCCACGCGACCCGCACGCGCTCTATATCGATCCTCTAACGATTTCCCTTACAATAGCCGCTGGCACCGCTGCATTCTTCGTCTCTCTCAGCCAATCTTTAGAGCAGCGATGCAGCGAACGGAGACCAGGAGTGGCTTCAACGTTTGCTGGAATAAACGGGCGGCTGCTATCGTGCGCAGGCTTTGCGTCACCTCGCATACGCGCTACGGGCTTATTTATATTTATACATTAGATAATCCGCACTTGCGGACGTTTACTTCTGGGCTGTAAGCCGGCGATCAAGCCTCTCTTCGCGTTGTCGCGATCTCAGGATTTTTGCTCCTCGCGTTGCTCCTTGTAAGGATGCAGAAGCTGACTATCTTCAGAGTAACATCACCTCTTAATTGAGCACGTGAAGAGGATACCTAATCGGGGATGAAAACCCTTCGCCGGCAGTGCCTTTAATTTTTAACGTTCAATTTTAAATTTGCAAACAAAGTCGAGATCGAGGTCTTTTTCTAATTATCCGACTTGCCGTGCATCGTATTTCGCGTGGAATGTTTCTAGTTGTGCAAACACGAAGTTAAAGCGGAGTCTCTTTGACTCAGTTCCCATTTTTTGCTCCAAAGCGTGCTTAATGTCCATAACTACTAAATGTTCCTCTCAGGTCAAACTCGCGTAACCACACAGATTATTTGATACATCTATGGTTTTATTACGTCAAAAGGAACCCAGTAATCGCTCCCGAGAAATAGAACTCTGTCAAATAAATTCTTCCAGGTATTGCGTGCAATCGAGATTGCGTACTCAGTCTAAATGTAATTATTACTCGTTATCGGTGAATTTCGAAACTCGCGTTTCCGAACCGCGACCAACACCAAAAGCTTATAACATTAAAGAAGGCTATAAGAAAAGCTTGCACCATCGCCGCCCTAACTCATCCAAAACCTTTCTTCCACAGTGCTGACGATACTGTTGACAACTGAAAGTAGCCATGGGGCGCCGCAGGAGCGCTCACCGGGAGACGAGACCTCGAGCTCGTCCGCAGCCCGCGAGGCCTACTTCGACGGCTCGGCTCATCTGCGACTCAAATCCTTCGTCTCGATTCACCGGCATAGCGGTTTGAGCTTCCGCACTTGTGAGCCCGGCCGTCTGTTCGAGCAGCGCTTGGACCCGACCGAGTCCGTCAGTCTCCAGGTCGACCACGAGGGCCTCATCTTCGTCGCGCGACTCCAGCAGCGCCGGCTCGAGGCAAAGCTTAACGCCCGCCTCCTCGACAACGCCTGGCACAACGTCAACCTCTTCTTTAGACTTGGCAATCTCACCCTCAGCGCCGCTGGACACTCGCAGGTCATTATACGCTTTCATCCTTTTCTCTTGGTCTATTTTGCCTTAGATTACGCTCAAGGATTACGAAGCTCCTAGATGTGTAAATGCACGTTTTATCGCTGCGGTTATGTCGCAATACGGCGCGCGCGAATCGCGTTTAATTGCACTCGCTGAGAACACCGATGTAGAAGTAAATTTTGCACGATCATTTCGCTGTACCCTTGGTTATTGGTTTTCAAATTCTAAGATTCGAGTACAGATGTCAAATGAATAAAAATTAACAATTTGTGATAATTGCGTAACACTCGCTAACCTTGTGTAACGCGAATGTATCGTTAATTTTCCTTTTAATTTAATCGCTATTGTTGAGTGTTAAGGTTGCGCGACTTGAAAAAATCGTTTATTACTTTAATACAATATTGTTTTACAGTAAATACGTTTTAACCACGTGCAGAATTTCAGTTGCCATTTTCTTTTTTAACGATATTATTACATTTACTTTTATATCCTTTACTCGATAATTGATACTCTCGATAAAGAGAGTTTAGCTCGCACTCCTGCGCAAACTAATCGCGTTATAAACGCGGTGCAACGATTAAAAAGTCTCGGTTTTTCTCATAATTTGGCTCTTGCGAAACATTTAATCGATGATTATCGAATGAAGTAAAAGTAAAAAGTAGATATTGCGTTTCGTGTCGCGTATTTCTCACACCACGGTCACACAATCCAAGTGTGCACCGAAAGCTCTCGCAGCTGGTAGAAACACAAACAGACCACTTCGCGGGCCGTAAAGCCGTAATTCTCGCATGCCTCAGGTGGTGGCGAACGCATCCTACAACTCAGAGATTCTTACACTTCCTGATTACAACACAAACGGATCGCTGATTGTCGGTGAAGGCTTCAGAGGTTGCATACTTCAGGGGCCAGGAATTCTGTTCAACGACACCGTCAACAGCAACGCCATCTTCGGGCCATGTCCTCTCGACTCCAAAGGATGTAAGCCACCATTTCATTGCGATCGTCTGGTTTTTGATATTTTCAACGCATTAATTTCTCACTAATCCCTCTTTCCTCCTCGCATTCGTATCTGCGAGGGCCACATTCGATGTTCTTAAATCATTACTAGGTATATTTATAATAACTTTACGACTACGCGCGAGATGAAGAATAAATGAAATTTAAACGGAATAAATATTTGAAAAGAGTTTAATTTGTTGGAGAAGAGAGGATGTCGGATAAAACTTGTCCTGCAAAGATTTTTTAAGATTATTCTCGTGAGATTACAAGTATATAAATTAAACATTGCAAGTTTCGAATATGGAAATTTATCGCCTCAACATAATACAAAATATTCGTGTAATCGATTTATCTGCATTCAATTGTTTCTTATTGAACTATTTAGGAAAAACAGTACCGAGGAAATGAAAAATCAACATTTATTAAGTAATTAATATATTGATCTTATTTTTGAAAAAATTGTCGCCTTTATTTATAGAGTATTTACATTGATTAGCATTCAGTTTTAGTTTAAATCTTTTAAAGCCTTATAACGTCTCTTACTCCTTCACAAAGCATTCATTTCTCTATTTATTCTCTTGCAACGCAATTCGCCTCGACGATCCCCGTTTATTTGTCCATATCTCTTGGCCATCCCGGCTATATTTCTATTCTCTCTTTTCTTCCGGAATCCTCTCCCTTTTTTCGATGCGTGAATCCCGATAGCCTTTTGATTTTTTTCCATTGGCACTAGTTCGACCTATCCTTTCAAGGGAATAGCGCATGCGCGCATTTAAAATAGGAAGGAACTATTTTTCTCTCTTTCTCTCTTTTTCTTGCTTTATAATGGTTATATCTAGCCATGTTACTTTCTTGAAAGTCTTTTTTAAAGGAACGAGTTTTCATTCTCGGGAGAGCGTTGAGTTGTTAAACTCGAAAACGTTCGTGTGCAAAATATATTCTATAGCTTTCGACAGTGTAGTACACGTACCTTGCTTTGTTTGTACGCTGTACAGAATTTTGTTTTTTACGAGAAGAGATTTAGAATCGGACGAAGAGAAGTAAGTGAGAGCGAAAGAGAGAAAGAGAAAAAGGGATTTTTACGCGACTAGTATAATTGTACGACTTTTTCCAAAGTTTTGTATTTTTTAAGTACTTTTTAAGGCCATTGTAACGACAAGTTTGTGAAATTCCTCCAAATTTTTTGTTTATAAGTAACTTTTACAAACAGTAGAGGACTTATTGTTTATATATATATATATATCTATATATATATATATTTATACAATTGAGTTTTAGATAAACACACATGTGTGATGCACCGTTTGAGTAAGAATTTTCAGTTTTATTTTTGAATCACGCTCTTTTATAGACATTGTACCGAATCCTTGTAAATCCCAGTAAAAGTTATGAAATGATACGATAGTGCGAGTAGCTGTGGTCGAAATTGCGCTTCGCGAATCAAAGAAGAGGAGAGAAACGTACTTTCGTAAAAACGTTTTTTGTTGATAAAAAAAGTTTTGGAAAACAGTGAAAAGGGTATAAAAAAAACGAGCGGTAACTTTTTAATAAAAGGTAATGGTTGATTCTATTAATCGGTCGCATTTACAACAACGTGTGGAACGTTAAAAGGATGAGTTTGGCGGTCCGTTTCCAAATGCTAACGCCAAGGTTAAGACGCGAGCTTACGCCAGAGTTCGCGGTCGAAAGCTCGTCGCGGGTAACCTTTGCTGTCGACGAAGCGCAATCTCCACCCAGTAAATGGGAGCAGCTCGACGCGCGTGTTGACGACGGAGACTGAAGCCTGTCGATCGCAGTCCGAATTAACCGAGACGTTCGCAGGTGGAGCGAGCGGCGCGGCCCAGCCGATGACCCAACCGACGGCCGTCCAGGCGACCTCGACCACGGACTTCTGCCAGCACTCGCCCTGCATGATGCGCGGCAAGTGCGTGTCCAGGCAGGATCGTTACGAGTGCCACTGTTATGCCCGATACTCCGGCAACAACTGCCAGATCGATCATGGTAGATCAGCCACGACGCGTACGCACTTACTCACCCACCCACGCACGCCACGCCACGCACGCACGCATGCACGCAAGCAATTCCTCTCACTACTCTTAGTTTCCTTGGCGGGACGCTTCTATTGAAAAGATTCTATCCGTTCCGTTTAAATTATTCCACAGGCTAACTCGTTACTTTGCATCTGACTTGTTTGCGGCTTTGATAAAACCGGGATACTCTTGCGAAATCAATTAACGTTCTACTATTTAACTTCAATATTGCACCTCCTTCTGCTTTAGTTAACGGAGGTCGAAATAACGTTCTTAAGATTTTTCACAACACTTGTTCAGCGTTTGCTTTATTTAAAAATTCGCAGAATTGAATTCGGATAAAGATGATATGTTTATAAAACGCTAACAAAGCCTTAGCCAACCGAGCAGACGTCTTTAATATTACGGGAGGTTTATCCGAGTCCAGCTCTAGTAATCTTTATAAATAAAAATAATTGTCAAAACAATTCTCCTACAGCGCATATTTTGATGATGATATTTTTTTCAATCTGGAATAATGTAAAATTAAATCAGTGACATAAATTTCGGATTAAAGATACACGTTAATTTATTTTCGAAAATAGCTGCTGTTATTTATAAAGAACCTTATTACTGAACGATTGGTCTTAAATGATTAATAAATTGCTTTTTTCTCGTCGAAATATTTGTAATGCTTAATTTAAATCGATATTCATATTTTTCAGTCGAAGCTTTTATCTTAACGAAGCAATAAAGCAATGGATTTCTAAATAGAATTTTTTCAATAGCCAGCGTGTTTTTCAGATTCTGGAGTTTTTTAGCTGTACCACGATGTTGCCGTTCAGCCTGGGATTATATTGCTTGTTTTTATTGCATGATTAATAGCTGTATGTATTGTGATAGCTGTATGATTGTATACATTTTGAGTATATTTTTGCTTTTAATACAGTTGTGCTTCTTTCTTAAAAATTATTGTATGTATTTGTGACATATTAAGACCTAAGTTTTTTTCTACACGATGTAGAAGTTATAAATAAGTAAATAAGTATATTTAATAAACTTAAATGAATTAATTTATCAGATACCTACTCACAAATGAATATTACGAATGAATACAAGACAAACGAGGATCCAATAAAAATCGAAAAATCGTATTCGTTTTATTATTAAGTCGATGAGTAGTAAATTGTAAAAATTAAAAACGCATACTTATGCATCTCAGAGTAGCTTGACACAACGCGTAACGTTTAACAATAAAAAATAAAAATCGGCAGGGTATAAGCTACTTAGTTTATTTCGCAATTAAAAATCTGTTTTTATTCGAAATTCCTTGTAATAAATCGCGTTCTCGTATTCTCGTGGATAAGTAGCCGTGAAAACTTAAGGCTCAAATAGGAGTTAGCAGAGAATATTTAAATCGATAATTGCATCATATAAGGCCAACCATAAACAACCGGTCAGCCGTTGATTGTTTTCTTGAAACTCGATCGCTCACGTATGCAGTTTTAAATATTCGTCAAAATGACACATCGTGCGATACCCACATTCGCGCACCTTTTAAGTCCGACTTACGTACCGACGCTCAGCTCCCTTACCCCTTTCACCTTCATAAAAACTTTACACTTAAGTACGTGTACGCACCTACAAGTTCATCGCGATCGATTAGTTAAGCTACAAAAGCTTGTGTACGTGCATTGAGTATAGTCCGTTTTTATACGTTCGGTTCACTTCTGCACGTGGGAGCGATTGATCTCGACTGCAATTCTGACGAGGTTTGAGTTCAACGCCCTATAGCTGTAGAAATTCGTGGCACCTTTCGGGTACGATAGTGTTATCAGTACTGGGTGTACGTCGACCTTGTGCAATGTCTAGGCATACACTGTTTATACATACGAAGCACGACTATGTGCTTTATACATACGATGGTTTTTTCTTTTCTTTGTACTATTTGTCTGTGCCAATTATATGTATTGACTCAAAAATTATCCCAACTTAATTCTGAAATTATTATTTCTTAAATTTAGAATTTATATTTCACCATTTTATCATTATAACGTGTTGTTGCAGTGTTAACTGAATTGAATGAAAATTCATTTTAACTAAGTGTGCTTTGGCTTAATATTTCTGTCATATTATGTAAATATAATTTTTTTCATAATTATTTAAAAAAAAAATTATTTGATATAAACGCTACAATTATATTTTAATATAAGATTTTATCTTAAAGCAAAAAGGCTACTTTTCTATATTCCTATGTAAAAATTCATTCTTCTATTGTATAAATTTTAATTTATTTAAAATGTGAACTCAGTTTATAAAGTTTTGTATTAATATGATTATTTATTACTAAAATGACATTATTACAATTTTTCTATACGAAGTATAAATATATTAAAGATGATTAAAATTTCTAAATAATAATTATAAATTGCACGATTACCACTAAAATATATTATTAGTCATCTTTGTGCTTATTGTTGTAGGTATTCAATTTAGTAATTCATTTTTTCTAATTTTTCTTAAAAATTTTATAACTATATATTGTTTATAAAAATATAAAATGTTATTATTACTCTTCATACGCAATGTGGTGTTGGGAAAAAATGTTTTTAATCTACTAGTTTAGATTCTTAAATTTATTCTTTTATACGTAAATAATTTAAAAAATATTCATTCAAGAATATTTTTTTAAATAAAAAGAAATTATCAATAGAAAAATATTGTACTTTTAAATATGCTTAGATTAAACAAAATTTTCTTTTAATCGTGCAAGAATTTAAAGTTTAATCACTGGATTTTATTTAAGAAGAAATCTATAATTTCATAATCGAAATATTTTACATCTATATTATAATTTTGAATAATGTATAATTCAAGTTCAGAAGTTCAGATGTATAAATCTTATTCTGTTCATATTTTAAGAAAAATTATAATTTCCATCAGTTTTCAAATAATTTAATATCGAATAAATATTGAGCCGCATTGAGAACTTTATAATATCCTTCGAATTCTCTAAGTGCATGTACGTTTTGCGATTACTTTTTGAATATAAAAAATATCAATTTTATGTAGTTATCTGAAAATTTAAAAATTCATTGCTATTGTTAACTTATAAAAACTAAATATTTTTTAAGTTACAAAAATAATATTTATAAATTGTCACTCGTTAAAATAATAAAATCCAAAAATTTATTTATCACTATCTTAAAAAATAATATAAAGTTGTCTTATTAAGTATTTATCAGGGTAGTAAAATATTAAAATTTTTCATACAAATTCAGTGATTGAACATTTGTATTGTAACTGCTTTTTTAATTTGGAGTATAATAAAAAATAAAGATTTTATTGATTCATATATTTTATTTAAAAAAGATTTTTTTAACGAAAGATATTGTACGATAAAGATAATAAAAAGAATCAAAAATACTTTACAAAATTACAATAAATCTACGATAATTTATTGTCATTCAAATTATTCATTTTAAGTACGAGTAAAATAAATGCATCAAAGTATCATATAAATAATATAATGTCAGTGTGATATAAAATTTTTATACAAATAAATATTTATATTGTGAATTTTTTAAGTTCTTATAATTAAGACATAAGATAAAATATTCTTATCAAAAGCATTTTGGTATCATTTATTTTATTCTAAGGAATTTGAAAAGCTATATATATATATATATATATATATACATGGGATTGTAATATATATTTATAATATAATTTACTTTTAGCAGTAGATAGTTAGTGGACCGATACACCTTAAAATTTTTTAATAAAGCATATTTTGATATTTTGATAAAAAACTATCTATTATAGTATTTCATTACTTGTTATACGTTTTATTCGTGTTCAAACAAAAATAATTGTCGCAGTTTTAGGTTCTGCTGTTTTTAGAGTTCATTTGATACAAATTCAATTTTTCAAGAACTTATCTTATTGATACTACTCGTACCTATAAATTTGAAAAAGGCAAGAGTGAAACTATCACTGATACGTTAAAAAGTTCATTCTACAGAAGTTGCTTATTACTTAATTAGATTATTTAATTCAATAATAAAATGTAAAAGCTCATAATAATTGATTTGATAAAATAAAAGAATATTTAAATATTTTAATTCTTTTAAAAGATAATTTAAATTTTGTAAAGCATCGAAAACGTACTCTTTTACAACTCAAAGATACTAAGCTTTGTAATGTATGTATATAACATATATGGTTCAACTTTGATTGCTTTAAAATATTTCCATTTAGCACTTTGCCAGAAATGAGTAGAAAGTATGGAATGAGTCCTTGTCAAATAAAAACCTAACCTCAATCTCAAAACTATGTGATTACTGACATAAAAGAAGCGTACACCTGAGGATCAAAGTCTATATATTCATAATAATAAAAGAACAGAGGATAAAGAAAAATTTCGAGGTGCAGCAGGTTCCCAGACTGCAGGTGCGTACTAGCGTTAATCCTGCGTCTCTGTGCTCCTCGCCAACAGGTTCACCTTGCCTGAGTAGTCCCTGCCGGAACGGCGGCACCTGCGCCGAGGATCAACACGGGGATTTCAACTGTCAGTGTGCCCAGGGTTTCGTGGGCCAGCGCTGTGAATCTGCCGTGGGAGCGCGGCTCTGCGAAACAAGTGACCCTTGCCACAACGACGGAGTCTGCGTTGAGTTACCAGAGGGTGATTACAAGTGCAACTGCAGACCCGGGTGGTCAGGCAGGTATTGCGAGATCGACATCGACGAATGTGCTCAACACCCCTGTAAAAACAAAGGCAACTGTACGGACACCGTCAACGGTTATACCTGCAACTGCGACCGTACCGGGTAAGTGCGCTTGAGTTTTCTTCTCTTCTTATTTCTCGACAGCTCGGCTAAAATTTGATACGATCTCGCTGGATAAAAGTGTGCAGGCATTATTAGCATTCTGTTTTAAATTGCAAAAGTGCTGCAGATACTCGTTAATGGTAAAGCGAGTTGGCTAATCACAGATGTGTCATACATAATGAAAGCGCGATAACTTATAAAAGTGTTTCGATATAGTTATGCAAACACAAGTTTGACAAAAGAAATTATGTCTATGTAAATAGACGATAGTTTTTACAGTACTGCCAATCTCACTTAATTAATCTTTAAGCAATTTTTGTTTAAGCACTGTTATCAATATTTATTTATTAAATTTATTTAATACCCATGAGCATGCATTTAACACGATACATCGTTCTACGTAAATGGAAAAATATAAGAATTACGAACAAGCGCAGAGTTGAAAACTAATTGAGTTACAATCAGAAGCACAATTGCTATTATGATCAATATTTTTCACTATTATTGTCTAGGTACAAGGGCCCGAACTGCGAGGTGGACATTGACGAATGTGGAGACAATCCATGCTTGAACGAGGGAACCTGCTACAACATCTACGGTGGCTACGTGTGCGTCTGCCCCAGAGGCTTTGAAGGCCAGAACTGCGAGTTAAACATCAACGAGTGTCTGGCGCGACCCTGTCGCAACGGGGCCCAATGCCTCGACGAGGTTGGTGGATATCGTTGCAATTGCACTGGCACCGGTTACGTCGGCGAACACTGCGACCAAATATCCCGAGGCCTTAGCTGCGAAAGCCTCGTCTGTCCGCCTAACAGCTTCTGCGTCAAGGATGGTCATGGTGTCCAATGTATCTGCAAGCCCGGTTTTTTGAGTGAGCCGCCCAACTGCACCGCCAATTTTTGCACAAATGCACCCTGTGCCAATGGCGGCACTTGCAATAACCTTAGGGACAGGTTCGAGTGCATTTGCCCACCAGAATGGAAAGGTCAGTATTGTAACCCTTTAGGGTTTTCTTATCAAGTTTACGTCTCCAGAAATACTCTGACTTTTCCTCGTCGTGAACATCCCATGCCTTATGTGTTTGCTTCGATTTTCAATCTTGGAATTCTGCAACGAATCGTACTTTTAGACGACATCACGTCTCCGTATTAACTGATGATTATCATTATTCATAAGTTGAAGCTGCTTATAAAAGCCTAAATTTATTTTTAGACAAAAAACCAAGACTTCTTTAATCTTATGCGTACACATCTTTATATCTTTTAAAATACCTTTGGTTTATACTTAATTATTGAATACTTTTATTTGTGCTATACTGAGTTAATTAAATTATAAATTTACAAAAAATTGTTGCTCTAGACTTCATTAACTTGTAAAAAGTTTCCGTATCACGAAATTAAAATTTAAAAATAAATATCTTGTTCTTTTCCACAATGATTCTAACTTTTAAAATAACAGCAAAATGAATAGAATATACAAACTGCAATCAAAATTTGTTCACTTTAAAACTTAAAATGAGAACTAGAAAATACTGTTATGTACATAATATTTATAGAAGCGTAAAATAATAAAGTTATAATTTTTACTGAAATAAAAGATAATATAAAATATGTAATAGACGTATTTTATTAACTATAAAATCATAAAGAAATTGTTTAATTACGAAATAAACTAAATTTCGAACTATAGATTAATATTTATTAAAACTTTATATTTTTATCTTTTATCTAATTTTATTTCTTGTTCAGATTATCTCCTTAATTTTAATTGTATATAATCTAAAAAAGATGAATATCAAATTATTAAAAATTTTGAAATTAAAATTTCATTTCGTAATAAAATTTAATAAATTAAAAACGCTTCAATTGTTACTATTTCTCACATTTCTCGCTAAAAATGATAGTTATTATTAAAAATTCTGGAGCTTATACAATAAGTCTACCACGATGGTTTGATTTTATTACTTTATTTATCTTAAATCATTGTCAAAACTCAGCAATTTCCGAATTATTACTTGTTAATTATATATTGATATTTGTAATAGATATTAATATGAATTATTAAAAAAATATATTAAGTCTTAATAAATAAATAAAATATAATGTAATATAAAGTGTAATAAATTAGGTTTTACTAAATAATTAAAGTTATCCGTTATATACAGTAATTTAAGTAGATAAAGTTGAAACAAGACCGGCGTGAAGTTAGGGCTTGAGATATATATATATATATATATATATATATATATATATATATATATATGTATAAATGTATATTTAAAACTTATTATAAATAATTTTGAAGTTATAATATTAATGAATCGCATACTGTCAAATCTATTTAAACTACGTCATAAATCATAAATTTTTTAATCTAGTACGTAAAATATCGAGCGAAATTTTCTTATATCGGATTTTAATACTTATTTAATGTAAATTACATATTCATTTTTATATAAAATTTTAAATATAAATTTGAATATATGAATAATAACATAAGGATTATTTTACAAATAAAAAAAGTATAATAATTACAAAACCACTTTCATAATTTTGGTCTAGAAACTGGCTATTATTATGTATAGAATTGAAAGGTTTAAGGTACGTTTTGTAATGAAAAATAAAATTTTTGGAATTCACTTGGAGGAGTTAAAACTAATGTTAGGTATAAAAAATTTTATAAAGTAAAATACGAATTAGCCATGTTATAATAATGTCCTAAAATAAAAAAACAAACAGTAACTGATTAGGATGCTAAATAATAGAATAGACTTTTTGAACGATGTCCATCGCTTCAGGTAAGCAACTGCATAATTCCTCTCAATATTATTAGTACTTTTCAAATGCACAGTCTAGCATTTGTAGCCCGTAACTGAGTCACAAAAGGAAATTCGTCAAAGAATTCCAAGGTTTCGCGTACATTACGCTTGCATGCACATCATCGTACAAACAAAGCTTGCTCTTATTCTCGCCAATGTGTGTTGACGTGTGGTTGTGTGTGTGCACGCGGACGCGCATGTGTTTGGCGCATATGCGCGCGAGCATAAAAAACAAAACAAAACAAACAAAAATCCAAAAGGACCGAGCTGCCAGTCGCCTGTGTCTAACTGGTGTCCGACCTGCTACAACGGCGGCACGTGCATCGAAACCCCCCGTGGAGCTGTTTGCCAGTGTCCGCGTTTTTGGACCGGCTACCAGTGCAAGGAGCCCGTGACCTGCAGCACTCATCGACCATGCAGACGAGCCACTGAGTGTCGCGATTACGTAAGTAGCGACTACGCTAGTACTCGGTGCTCGTTTTTTACCTACAAAATCGCTTTTTAAAAAATTATTCTCTTTACCGCGCAAAAGTATGTTCCATAATATCAAGCAAATATAAATTAAGGAAAGCAGTTTTTGGTCTGAAAAAGAGAAATGGTTTTTAATATTTAGAATGGGAACTTATTTACATTTATGCTCAGAAGAAAGTCGATCGTTTCTTATTTAACTTGTTTCTTTATTCTCTGATTCATGAACATTTTTCTTATTTATCAATACAAAATTTTTAAATTACAGCAAGAACTAAAATTACATTAATATTTTTAGTACAATAAGAAAATTGGTCGAATCCCGAACTGGTTTATATGCAACTAAAATAAATTCCTTTTGTAAAAAATGAAATAACGCTATGAAGCAATGAAATGAAAAAGCTGCTTGATTTATTATAATATTTCGTGACATTTGCATATCTTATATATTCTTATTGGTAACGTGTACTATATATACTTACTCTGCCGATTAATAATTGGATTCTGCGAGCGATAATTTTATCGTCGGAATATAGCCGTTTCATATCACGATTGAATTCTCGTTGCGAATAGTAAAAATTTTTTATCTACAATCACCGTAATTTTTATCGAGGAAAATATAAGAATCCAGTATTTTCAATGATTACAAGAACAGTTTTATACAAAGTAAAATTGTGGATTGCGACCCATTTAATAAATTACTTATACGTATAATATAAAAGTACTGCATTTACTATTATACGGTAATTAAATACAGTACAGTTTGCTACGCTAACAAGTTCAAATGGGCGTTTAAGCTACGATAAAAATTCCCGATAAAATGTCGTTCTCGTGTCAATGACGTTGATGTGCCTTTACCCATAGAGCTTGTCCAGTCGCGCACAGTGTCGTCGTTGATAACGAGCGCCGTCCAATTTTTTTCTAACGATGCTTGCGTGCGTGCGTGTGTTTGTGTGAAAGGGTGCTTACTCATGGATTCGTCCATTTCACCGACAGCCGGCGGGTTACTACTGCGTTTGCGAGCCGGGCTGGACGGGGCCCGAATGCTCCATTGACGTCGACGAGTGCAACAGCGATCCGTGCCGCAACGGCGGCATCTGCATCGATCAGCTCAACGGTTACTACTGCCAGTGTTTATCCGGCTTCATCGGTAAACTCATGCATCTTCCTGCTTCGCCCTTTCATCTGCTCTTGCGAAATACTTTATTCTAAGTGCATGTGCTTTCCTTTTAATTCTTTTCTCAACACGCTAAATGCTTCATTCTATACGCTTTGTTTTTCATTTTTGTGTGACACCGTACACCTTTACTAACTGCGAATGGACAACTGAGTAAAATAGAACCAACATTTGCAATGGATATTTACTCTAGTTAAAGTCTTATTACAATGATTTGTGTTTTATACAAGTGATAGCGCTAACCAAAGCTCAACGTAGAATATTTTTTGAATATAATTGTTTTAGTCTAAAAAATATTCGCTTAATTTTCTAATACTGATCTTGATGTAGTTTTAATTTATGCATGTACACCCGTAGCGTTCACTGCTCTTAAGATAGTTATTCATTTTAATTTTGTAAATATTTTCTCAATCTTTTAAAAATTTGCATCAAATAAATATTCTTTGAAGGAAATGGCCATGGTGAATATTTTCTTTGTCTGGTCAGAATTTTAATACGCATACATTTCCTTGTGCAATTTACACGTATGACACCGAGTTGTGGCAAAATAGAAAAGGCTGTATAATCAATATAGGCTTTCCGCGTTTCACTAAAATTTAGTTCGGAATAAGTAGTTGTCGCTGTCTCTCGAGGAAACCATAGCTAGCATGCGGTTGTAGAACGTAAAAATTGAAATCAAGAATAATTGAATCCAGAAAAATGACATTCGTTAAGAACTTCTCTGATCATAAGCTTAGCTAACACGATCTGATCTCCAGGTAAGAACTGCCAAATAAACGTGGACGAGTGTCTGTCGCAGCCGTGCCAAAATGGAGGTACGTGTATCGATCGCGCGAATGGTTACACGTGCAATTGCACTCGCGACTTCACCGGTGACAACTGCGAACGCGAGTACGACGCGTGCGCATCCAAGCCCTGCGCTAACAACGGCAGCTGCACCCTCAACGCCAAGTCACGCCGCGAGTTTGTCTGCGAGTGCCCACCCGGGTTCGAGGGCAAGCTCTGCGACGTGGATGTCGACGAGTGCGCGGGCGTCGTCTGTCCAGAGGGCCGAGTTTGCGTCGACAAACTCGCCGGCTACGAGTGCAGGTGTAAAGACGGGTACAGAGAGCCTAACTGCAGTCTCGCAGTCGACCCATGCGCGAGCAAACCCTGCGGTAACCGAACCTGTATACAACTTCCTGACGACGGCTACAGGTGCGAGTGTCCCCCTGGTTACACTGGTGAGTATCGCTACCTCTTTGCAGATCATCGCGCTTTTTTCGAACCTCTGAATATTGCATGGCCACTTGCTAGATGCAAACACATTGCTGAAATATCAATGCCGTTATAATTTCATACAATACCCTTGCAATTCAATAAAAACCATTCCATTATAATTTTTATGCGTCAACGTACTAGAGATCAAAATTTAAATCTTAATAAATTACAATGCGATACTTGCAGTTCAAACATTTTTTATTGAATTTTCTGATTTCTCAATTTGTCATTTTGATGTTGCGAGATGTCGTCATGTGTATTGAAATTTTACGGGAAACATGAAAAAGTGTTTTCAGCAGAATAATCGTTACACAACTGTTAAACTTCAATTTCGACCTTTTCGTATATCAATTTAATACGCATATCGCGTTTTGACTCGCGCACACGCGCATGTTTATACTTGGCGCGTGTCATTGGTATTGAGTTTGACGTTGAGCCAAATTAAATCGTTACTCTTCGTAGGTGTGAACTGTGACGAAGACATAGACGAGTGTAAACTCGCGGGCAGTTCGCTGTGCAATAAAGGAATCTGCGTTAACAACATGGGCAGTTACGACTGCTTCTGCAGACCAGGTTTCTCCGGGGACCACTGCGATTTTGATATAAACGAATGTCTGTGTGGACCCTGTAAGAATAACGCCACTTGCATCGACAAAATAAATACGTTCGAGTGCCAGTGCCCACCAGGATACGCGGGCAAGACCTGTGATCAGGATGTTGACGAGTGCGAGAGCTCGCCCTGCAAGAATGGAGCAACGTGCATCGATGAAATCGCCAGGTGCATATTCTCTCCTTTATACGGACATTTACGTTTTGGAATAGTTCCACACTGTTTGCCTTTTTTCATTTCAATGCGAGATGAAAATCATTTTTCAAAATAAAGAATGTTGCGCACTCGCAGGGTATTTTTGGAGAAAAACTGTGTTTTTTTCTAATTTTGCTCAAATATGCATAGCATTGCATTTGTTTGAAAAATTGTAAATGTACTACATTTAATTTAAATTACGAAAATAGAAACAACAAACAAATTTCATTAGGAAACTAATAAAAGTGATTAAAGATATCTCGTATCATGACAATAATATTTGTAGTATACATTATAATCAATTATTCGTGAAATGCAAATTTGTTTCACTTTTTATCAATAACTTCAATGACTGGCAGTTATAGAAAAAAACATCACGTTATAATTTGTCTCGTTAATCTCGCTTTACAATTATAAATACACGTGCTAAGAGCTGGAACATTAACATACTTATATATTAGGAATCGAATTTATTGCAACTTAATTAATCTATTTATACCGTTAATTATGAATCACTCGTTGGAATACGTTTTTGTAGATTTCTATACATTTCATAAATAGCTGCGTTATATCGTGCGCGTGAAAATGAGTTTGTTACACTATATTATTGAGTCGCGTGGAAATAAATATCTTGCGCTTATTTTTTAACGAATGATTGGTAAAAGTAATTAAATTAAAAATCATTTATAGAATCCAAATATCATCTAAAATTCTTGACGCAGGTATATGTGTGCGTGCTCGCCCGGTTTTGCTGGTACGAATTGCGAGACCAACATTGACGACTGTGAATCTCAGCCCTGCCAAAACCACGGCAAATGCCTGGACGAGGTTAACGCCTACGCATGCGACTGCTCGAACACAGGCTTCGAGGGCGATCACTGCGAGAACAACATCGACGACTGCCTGTCGGATCCCTGCGTAAACGGAGCCGAGTGTGTGGATGAAGTTAAGGATTACAAATGCAAGTGCTTCGAAGGCTACACCGGCAAGAATTGTCAAATCGACGTTAACGAATGCGAAAGTTCGCCCTGCCAATTCAATGGCACGTGCCTCGAGAGGTCAAACGAAAACCTGTACAAGGAGGATGTCATGAACAAGCCCGCAATCTTCATGCAGGAATTTAGTTACGCCAATGCCAGCGGGTGAGTCCTTTCTCTCTCTCTCTCTCTCTCTCTCTCTCTCTCTCTTTAACAACGGTTGTTCTCGACGCTCAACAACCTAATGTTTATTTTATTATCGTTTGAGATGCAATCTCTCAATTTCACAGAAATAAATTGTCTTCGAATTAAAAAATGTTTATTATTCGTGCAAAATGAATTCAAGAGTGACGTATCTCACTCCAAGTCCTTTCGTAAAAAAGCGTGGAGTTTTATTTTTTACAGCATTAGGCATTTAAAAACTTTAATTAAATAAAGATTTTTAATCCCGTTGTAAAACGCTAGGAGAGCGTAAGCTATTAAAGAAACAAATGAACTATAAGGTTTCACTTTTATAGTGCTATCGATTAGCTTCGGTTGTAAAAAAAACATTATTTCTTACTGGAAGTTGATGAAAGCTCCGCATGCCTTAAATGCAAGTTCGCAAACATTTTAAAGCGGCTCGAATCACTCGGCATTCTAGGTACGAGTGCATCTGCGTGCAGGGCGTTACGGGCAAGAACTGCGAGACGAACATCAACGAGTGCGAAAGCAACCCTTGCTTCGAGGGAGTGTGCATGGACCGGATCGGCGGCTACACTTGCGAGTGCGACGAGGGCTTCGAGGGGGACAAGTGCGAGATCGACATCGACGAGTGCAAGCGATACGCGCCTTGCGATCACGGCGTTTGCTACGACCGCCGCGCGGATTACGTCTGCAGTTGCGAGGCGCTGTACGGAGGAAAAAATTGCTCGGTGCCACTCACCGGATGTCAAGGCAACGCCTGCATGAATAATGGCACATGCTGGCCATACCTGGTCGACGAAACCGAGCATAAATTCAACTGCACTTGTCCTAATGGCTTTCATGGCGAGATTTGCAATCACGTGAGTGTCTTTGCAAGGAGTGCACACACACGCACACACAGGCCGGTCTGGCCTTAAAAAGGCCTCCTCCACTCCGTCAAGCACTAATTTAACGAATCCGACTTCGGATCTTCGGTTTTTCTTTGCTTTTCTGTGCTTTTCTATGCTTTTATTTGCTGCTTTCGTTCGCTTTTTATTGTTTGCTTTTTATGCTGAATTGCACTTGTTAATGATCATATTTTCATTATCACTTCAAGGATGAAGCGCCTCCGGGCGTAGTAAATTAATTATTGAGTAACTAAAAATTATCACGTAATGAATTTAAAAAAGCAATAGATCAACCCAATGAATATAAAACGAATGCTTTAAATGCTGCTCGGTAAAGTGGCAAGTCACGTGCCAATTTTTTATCCAATGACTTAACTTCCTTTTTGTAATCAGCTATGCACAAGCAGACTATTACGATTTCAAATAAACTTTACGTAATGTGTATTTATTTTTATTTCAAGTGATATTTTTTACGATTTACGATATATATTTTCTATGTTTCTTAAAAAAATAAAGCGAAGATGATGTCTAGATATTATTTACAAAATTAATCTTTTGGAAAATAATCGGACACATAATAATTCATTGGAAAAACGTTGAATGCAATTATTGTGCAACAATCAAAGGTTCAAGCTTCAAATTGTTTATCGAGTTTTTTATCTTTTCGTTTAATTATTAATTTTTTTTTAATATTTGCTGCTCAAATTAACAAAAATTAATAAGCTGTACGATTTGGAAAGCTTTGTTACATAGAGTTAACCGATTGATTGGATGCAATAATAGTTTATTTATTGAGAAATGCAGTTTACAAAAGAGGCCTTACCTTTTCTAGTAGGATCAGGTATCGATTAACTTTCAATCGAAGCTTCCCAATATTGTACTAATATGTCCATTTAGCAACCAAATCAATTCGACACACACGTGAATTTTAAAATACCTATAATCAAATACACGTTTGCGATAGCACTTAACCATCTTTTTAATCGCCCGCATGCTTCCATTAATTGTGCTCTAACCACGAGGCAGGAACAGGTGGGTAGCACCAACCCTTTCCCATATCGCGCATAGACCACAAACACTGATCGCAACAATTGAGCGTAGGTGACGACAATGTCGCTGAGCGGCAGCTCCCTGGTAACGGTGAATACGAGCCGCGAGGAGGGCTACGACATACAGTTTCGGTTCCGCACAACTTTGCCTAACGGACTTCTGGCCATGGGCAAAGGCCCGACCTACTACATGCTCGAGCTCGTCGGTGGTAAGCTCAACCTCCACTCGAGTCTCCTAAACAAGTGGAACGGCGTATTCATCGGTAGCGGTTTGAACGACTCCAGCTGGCAGAAGGTCTTCGTGGCTATTAACGCGACGCACCTCGTACTCTCCGCTAACGAGGAGCAAACTATATATCCGATTAATTTAAACGAAGGCGCTAACGCGACCTACACCTCCTTCTCGACCACCTACATTGGTAGTACCGTGAGCTATCTGAGGAAATTGCCCCACGGGCCGCCCTTTTTTGTTGGCTGCACTGAAGATGTTATTATTAATGGAGAATGGGTAAGTTCAAGAGATCTCCGTTCAGTCCCTCCGTCGAATTTAGTGACTTTTAGCAATAAAAAATACTTTTTATTTACCTAATTTGATTTCTACATTCGCTAACATTTGGTTAGATTTTTACGATAGAACCGGCGGAAGCTCAAAAAGGGATCATAAACAAGCATTGAAATTTACACTTAATACAATCATATAATATAGTGATTTTTAATTTAAAATAAAACGTCGTACTTGAAATACGTTATGAGTGAGAAAACGAATTAAAAGCTTTATTTAAAGTTGATAAGAATACTAGAAATTGGATTTTCGTTATTTTCTTTAAAAATTATAATCTATTTCTAATGAATCTTTATTTCAATAATCAATAAATCTTGTATTAAAATTTGTAACCGATGTAAATTCGTGTTAAACTACTGTATAGTAAAAATTTTATTGAAACATAACGATTAGATTTTTGAAATAGTATTATGTTCTTTTGTAATGTTTCTTTCTGAATTAATTTTAGATATGTCATTCTAAAATACGATATAAGAATAAACACAAATTAAAAATCAGTACTTGACAATCTCACACGTAAACATTTAAATTCATCTTACAAGCCTGTAATTGGATTTAGAAATACAATTGCATATTAATTAAATAAACGAAACACTTAAAGGGAATAAATTTATAATTATACTATTTATCGCCGTGAAAAATTAACGCACTGTTATTTTCATTAGCATATTTCTGAATTCAGTGATTTCTATCTCTATAATTAGTTCATTCGGTAATAATTTTGAAGTTATATTTTTTAAGGAAGAAAAAGTTAACTATTAATAAATAATTAATAAAACAATAAGCTATTGATAAAAGACCTTATGCTAGAAGTAAAAAGCATACATTCGAAAACTAGTTAATTTGGTAATTAATTCGATGGTCAGATATATACGAGTACATCGTCGAAGCATGTGGAGATGCAGAACGTGGAATCCGGGTGTCCACGCGAAGCGCAATGCTCGCCAAATCCATGCAAGAACAACGGCCACTGCACAGATCGATGGCGCGACTTTTCCTGCAAGTGTGAGCGACCATACCTTGGCTACACCTGTCAGTACAACATGACCGCAGCGACCTTCGGCTACGAGAACATCACGAATGGCTACGTGAGCGTGAAGGTGACCGACACTGCGCGTCGAGCCGTCCGCTCGATCGTTGATATATCCATGTTCATACGTACGCGCGAAGAGCGCGGCGATATATTTTACTTGGGTAGCGAGCCAAGCGTTCCCTCTGCTGATGCTAAGGAGAAGACGTACATCGCTGCGCAGCTCGAAGGCGGTGAGCTCCTTGTGCGTATTCAGTTCAACGGGACTGAGGCCTATACCGTCGGTGGAGTTAAGCTCAACGACGGCAACAATCACCTCATTCAGGTCATTCGCAACGTCACCCTTGTCCAAGTGAAGATCAACGGCACTGAATACTTTAGGAAGACGATCAGCGCCAGTGGACAGCTAAATGTTACTGTCTTGTACCTTGGCGGATTGCCCCAGGTGTCTAGGTACATTAGGCAAGTTGACAGCAGACTGATGGAAGTTACACACGTGCCCCAAACGAATTTCAAAGGTATAATCCAGGACGTTCAGATATCCAATGGAGTCGAAACCATGGTCGTCGAATTTTATCCTCTTAAGGTACATTGCTTTTCTTTATTTATTACGATTTGATAAAACATTTATTTTATGTATTTAAAGCCATTTACTTGCGTTGATTTTACTATAAATAAAATTTCATAAAATATCTTATTACAGTGCTTTATAATAATAATTTTCTTTTATTTTATAATAAATAATTAAACTATTTATGTCAGATAAAAAATGTAATATTTAATTTTTTATGGTGCTTTTTGTAAATCATTAAACCCAAAATACGAAAATATTTCCAATAAAATAATACGCTTCGTTTTTATTTTGTATACTTCATTTGTATTCATTAATAATTAATAAATTATTTAAGGAAATATTCTAGTACAAATGTAATAAATCTAATAATTAGCGCAGATATCTATGCTCTTACGTGTTATAAATTAAAATACGTGTACGCAAGGCAAGATTAAACATAAAGTGAATAATTTTATCATTATTTATTCCAAAAAAAGAAACAAGACTTGAATTTTTTAATTTTTTTATGATTATTACGTTTTAACAGGCTAAGGGCATCTTGGCACTCGTCCAATTCGGTAAAGTGAGCTTCGATCCAGAGAAAGTCCTTGAGGGTGTCGTCTCGGACAATGTGTGTGCCTCGAATCCGTGCTTCCACAATGGCACGTGTCACGTAACGTGGAACGACTTCTGGTGTCAGTGTCCACGCGGATACACTGGAAAAACCTGCCAGGAGATGGAGTTCTGTCAATTACAAGATTGCCCAAGTGGTTCTAAATGTCAGAACCTTGATGATGGCTACGAGTGCATAGCGAATGCCACCTTCGATGGTATCAGCACCTCCTTCACCTACGTGTATAATCATCCAGACACAACGAATCTCACGGGTTCGACGATCGACAAAATTAAAATCACCTACAGGTCCAACACTGGCGGTATCCTCATGCACATAGCACCCGATTCAGGCAACATGTATTTTACCGTCTCCGTGTACGAAGACAAGATAACAGTTGCATGGAAATTTAGTTATGAAAACAGCGGTGTGTTATCATTTGGGAAGCCGGAACCAGACGGTAACTGGACGACAATAATTCTGAAATTGAGCAACAATTCCATTGAGAGCGGATTCGAGGATACGAGCGACGACGCCATCTCACAGTCTAGTCCAAACTTTAGCTTTGCGGCTTGGTACGAGCTCTTGACCATGGGTAGTGTCACTCTTGGTGGTCTCGGCAATCCACTTTCCGATAGGCACACTTATATGACCATCGGCACCGAAAGGCACATTGAAAGTAGAGATATCGTCTCCGGGAATTCAGTGGAGTTGATTGATCGTAAGCTTACGACTGCTGCGCCATCGCACAGTATGTTGTCCGGTAAGAGAGAGATGCGGGTGTATTGTCCGTTTACTTAATTCAAAAATATTAATTGCGTTGCCCGAGCCAGCACCAATTTTACTGTAAGATTATAGTACGTTATTGTACTTGAATTAAGTTTGTCGATCTAGCTTCACAGAAATAAAGCTAATAAATTTTTGAATCAGACCTTTGCAAAATCAAGTTTTAGCTTTATTACTTGCATTAAGTTGAAAAATTACGAACGTCTAAAATTAAGTAATTTTCAAAGTAACCAATAGTTTCGCGAATACTTAACGATGCTGCTAAATATTCTTTGCTAGTCAATACCATCTTAATTGATTTCGCAAATTTGTTCGTCTTTATAAAACAGTTATTATCCGAGCTACGACAAAAATATCGATGATGTAACAATAAAATAACAAAACTTTGCAGGGGATGCTTTCAAGGGTTGCCTGGGAGAGGTACGAATCGGAAGTATGCTATTGCACTACTTCACGTACGAAAAGGTCTACCAAAACGCCAATTTTACACCATTAGAATTCCTGTCGTTGCAACAAGACAACGCCTCGAGCCATGATAACGTTGGCTGTCGGCTATGCTTTGACAACAACTGCAAAAACAACGGCCACTGTCTGGACCAATTTAACAGTTACGTATGCGACTGTCCGCCGGGCTACGCCGAGGACGATTGCTCGACTGACATCGACGAATGCGAGTACAACAAGTGTGAAAACAACTCGACCTGCCTCGATGGAATAGCCAATTACACATGCGTGTGCAGAAACGGCTGGCAGGGATGGCTGTGAGTTTAAGACATTCAATCCTTCAATCGCTTTTCAAAATAATTAATATTATATGGGAATGCAAAATGTACTTTTGATTGCTGGTAATTCGACAGGAGTTGTATTTCATGATTCTTTAACTGATATTTTGATTCAACTTCTCCATTGCAGTAAAATATTTACTCGCGCGCCTGTGCTTCATAATACAAATCGCTCATCTTTACTTTAGTCTCGCAAAGAACGAACGACTACTTGCAGTGTATTAAACTTGATTAATTAGTTGCCGCCTAACATTCATCGGGGAGTGCTTAAGAACGCGTTTAACTGCTTGATAAATAGTAATTGCGCGTGACAGCTTGGTAAGGAGCCTGCACTAGTAAGTCGATGAGCCTTTATTGCAAAAATTGCCGGTTATCGAGATAAAAAAGTTGATTCGGCTCGATTCTGAATTAAAATACAGCTGCGGGTGTCAAAACGCAATCACAGACGATTGCTATCACGGCCTCCGTTTGCGTAGATCGGCCTCGCAGCCTTATCTTATCGCGTCTCGCTCATCGTGCCTCAACGATTATCTCGCAATAATGTGACCCGCTGATGTTACAGGTGCGAGGAGGACGTGAACGAATGCGTGAGTATAAGGCCTTGCCAGCACGACGGGGTCTGCGTGAACTTACCGGGATCCTTCCACTGCGAGTGTCCGGATCAGTACACTGGCGAACTTTGCGAGAACTTCCGGCTGATTACGTGCGCAGACGAACCCTGCAGCAACGGCTCAACCTGCGAGGACGTTGTCAACGCTAAGACCGGCGACAACTTCACCTGCAGCTGCATGCCGGGGTACGAAGGCACCCTCTGCGATACGCCCTACTGCATGCAGAGGAGCTGTCAGAACGACGGCAAGTGCGTCTTTCTCTATCAGGTGAGCCTGGCTCTTGTCTTGACAATTACTCCGTTCAATTTACCGTTCTTTTGGCTTTACTATGTGCGATATCTGGCACTCGTTTCATTATTATATTTTTTATCGAGAGTCCATTTTTAAAACTTTGAGCTATCTTTTTTATTTGTTTTTCTTCGTTAAATCATACTAGTTTTTTTAAGAAAAATGCAGTGTTCCATATTGCGATGATATAATTATATAAAGCACCTAAAGCTTAAGCCTCTGATTTACGAAATTAAAATTTTAAATTGGACACGAATGCGGTTTATTCGTTAAATTAAATATTTGTATTGCACATTCGTATTGGTGCCAATAATGTAATGCTACAGCAATTCATTTTTAATTTTCGAAGCGACGTTATAAGAAATTTGTTACGCTTACTTTCCCTATAAAATACAGCAAATTAGGAAAATAATAATTACTTTTAGCAATTTCCTTTTTCTGTAATTAAATTATTTTTATTTTATCAACGAGTAATTAATAGTCAACAGGACGATAGAAAAGAATGTGCTTTAAAAAAATCTCGAATTTAAAAAAAATGTTTGCATATTTTTAAACAATATTTCGTTTTTATTAAACTAATTAATTCTTGATTCGAATAATAAGAAATTAATTTTAGATAAAGGCAAATTATAGATAAGAATATTATTTACCTTACTATATGTATATATATATATATATATATATATATATGCACGTATATATTTACAAAACTCTATATATATTTATGAAGAACAATGTAAAGTTTATATAAAATATTTCGTGAATATTATATGAGTAAACATAGGTTGTTAATATATAAGTAAGATAAAATCCTGGTTGAATTAAGAAAAATACTTTACTGCTGAATGTCGTTATTTTCTGATACATTATAATAAAACTTAACTCGACTTTAATAGAGATAATCTATTGAAAAACTATTGAACTCCTGATGTAATTTACAATGAAATATAAATCTTTCATGTATCAAAATATAAACATAATTAAATTTGAAAAATAATGTTACATGATAATAATGGCTGTGTAATTTTATACCAGTCAATTTATCTTTTATTTAAGAATTTATTATTAGAAGTAAACTTTATATAATTTATCGCATATGCGACTCGCGTAGCAAGATATTCTTTAGAAATATTTTAACAGATACGACGGCTTAAGAACGTGAATTAGCGCAATAAACAGTTATACGATAAGAATATTGTTAGGTTTTTGATTCTCCTTTATTCCCGTAGCTATATAAATTACTCGACTGCTCCATACCTCTTTGGATTTATCGGTAACCTTTCAAATACTCCCCTGATCGTAACAACATTAGCAAATTTTTCTCGAATAGTCTAGGGATTTAACCGATTTAATTGACTGTCCCTATAGCCACCGCAGTGCTCTTGTCCGTCAGGGTTCACGGGTCTCTACTGTGAAACTAATATCGACGACTGCGCTTCTGATATCGAGGGCAACGTGCCTTGCAAGAACGACGGCAAGTGCCACGATGGCATCAATAACTTTACCTGCGATTGCATGGGGACGGGTTACACAGGTCCGGACTGCTCGTACGACATAAATGAGTGTCTAGAGCCGCTCACCGACTGTGGTTTCGGCAAGTGCGACAACCTGCCTGGTAGCTACCGTTGTATCTGCGATCCGGGCTATTGTGGATACAACTGCAAGATGGAAGATCCATGCAAGGACAATGACTACTGCAAGAACGGAGGCACCTGCGAGTGCATCGAGGACAAGGGATACATGTGTCACTGTCCCCCAGACTACACTGGGCAGAATTGCACAGACGTAAGTACCTGGCAAATAAACTTGAACGTGAATTCGGAGACGCTTTTTCTACATAAATTTTCTACTCTTCTCTTCTTTTCTACTGTAAATGTATCCATCACATGCTCAACGATGAGTTTCAAGTATGTTTCTGTGTTGTATCTGTGCAAATTAATATTACTCAATTTTATTATTAATGTTCTATCTTGTATTTTCATTATTTTTCGGAAGGCACATTCATACTTGTAACAGTACAATGCAAAACTATCTTCTTGGTACATTAAAACACCCTAAGAAATTTTCCACGAATTGAAATATATCTTAGTTTTGTGGATAAATATTCCTTGATCGAATACGCGCGAAATAACTGCGGTGTTTTTTTAAAGATAAAACAAGTATACAAATGAAATGCAAAATTTTTTAATTAGACTTTTTAGGCAATAAACCAATATTCATACCAAGACTGAATTTGTTACAGAACTTTGTAAGAAACAGCAACGATAATTGTTATTTATTTTATTCCTTTAGTCGGAGCATTTCCTGGGGAGTCAGGCATTGGACATCGCTGTTATCGTTGGCCCGATCGTCGGCATACTATTCTTGATAGCGGCAGGTTCGCTGATAGCTCTTTTCATGATGGCGCGAAAGAAACGAGCAACTCGTGGTACCTATAGCCCCTCAGCTCAGGAATTCAGCAATCCCAGGGTGGAGATGGATAACGTGATGAAACCTCCACCAGAGGAGAGACTTATTTAAAATCGACTTTTGTATTCCTCCCTTGTCGCTTAATATCCTAGTCTGTTTCACAAATAGTAAGAGTTAATACGAGCCCGTGGTCTAAGTGGCATTTTAAATATTCAATAATAATTTCTGCAATTTCTTACGTTTATTATGTGTACAGAAATTGGATGATATAATATATTTAAAAATGATAAATTAGGATACTTATGGGGATTAATTTTAATTGGCCTTCTTGGTACTTAACATAGATCGTCTTATATATTGTGTTTACTAGATCAACTAAATTATAATTAAAAGTGTAAAATAAAAAGACTTGATCTTAGTTAATTACTGAGTTTTAGCAACGGTGAAAAGGTTATATTATATAAAGTTCTTTATAGAGATTTATAAAACTTTTAATTGATTACATAGAATAGGCAATTTGAAGTCGTAAATATCTACTGTGTATAGTGTACATGTGTATGAATGGTTAGCCATGAAACAATATTGTACTTAGTTTTTTTTTATCATCTGTATACTTAGACCACCACGGTTGTATCGGCTTATATTTACTATTCAAACTGATCGTTAGTTATTTTGTTCTTGGAATGCATATGCATGTACAAAAGCCTTAAAGAAGGCTTAGACATTTATACAGGCAATTTACTTTATTTACTTTCTCCCTTGCTATTTCTCATTTTAATTTTAGATGTTCACTTCTTTTGAAAAGGAGCAATAAATTTTTTAGAAAAAATTTAAGATAATTTATTTTTAAAAAATATATTGTATGAGACTGAATTTCTCTTGTTAATTGAGTTTTTGTTTTTATTCATAAAATAAATTTTTTGTAAGGACTTCGAATTTATTACACAACTTTACGATATTAATGATCGTCTCGTTAAAAGAATTTTAATAATAAAGGAATGCCAGTTTTTGCCTTTGTGAGAATCATTCCAAGTGTACTTAAAAGTTAAAAAGTGACTTTACACTAAACTTAGGGAAGTCAACAAAAGCCGTCCACGTAATGCCTAAAATATACTCAATTTGCAAAAACTTAATTTATTCGTAACGATATTAAGTTAAGAAAATGTGTGTTTTTTGGCAAACTTTCTTTGACTTCGATACGAGATCTCAAGTGACAAAAATAATATTGAGGTCAAAATATATAATTTATAATAAAGGAAATGATGTATACTATTGTACACAATTTCTCTGGTATTATGGGCAGTATGTTGCGAGTTTAACTCGACAAAGTAGTCCTGCATGTTAATTTTGTAAATAGCATAGAGTATAAGTTATATGTATTAAAAAAATTATTAACGCTTTTATCGATAAGATTTTATATGAAAGTAGATAGTATTTAACTTTAAATATGTCATTTGAATTAATTTGTATGTATTATACATCCGGTATATGTATGTGTGCATGAGAGTCTGGCTTGTGCGTTTTTATATACCGACACGACCAAAGTACCTTGTTTATTTTATAGCAAACATGTGTGTTCGCCTATGATTACCAATTATCAACTCAAAAATATGCGTAACTGAGATTTTTATTAAATCATGATTTTTAATGTGTCGATGATAGTAAATTTTAGATAAATTTTAGTCCTTTTATTGATGAATTTATTGATATATATTGCGGGAGCAATTACACCACTGTTCTAACATTTAGCAAGACTGAAATTCATGTAATACAAATCTTTGCTAAATATATTAAACTGCTCTTAGTTTAAACATCATTTGAGTGTAAGATTGTTTATATAATAAAAGTGTACAAGCAATAAATAAAATAATTCAGAATTCATTATGTTGTTATTATCTATATATATATACATATATATACATATATGTCTACCTATATAATATATACAATTTAATGTTAAAATTTTATGAAGTATTATTAAACATTTTCTAACTTATTCACAGAAGATTATTCATGTTGTAACATAAAATTTATTCGTAATTTATCCTGTCCTAATACGTTTATCGTCACCTGTGATAGATAAAGATAACTATTAATTTCAAAAGTCTGACAATGAAATCTTTGAGAAGATACTTTAACACTATCTTACAATCTCCAAGAGTCCACCAGTGGGACCCTCCTGAAATTATCTTGATGACTGTACCTACAAACATAGTTAATTTTGTAGGTCGATTTATCAAATTTTTTAACATCAATCCATTACAAAATTAAAATATTCTACAATTTCATAGTAGCTCGCAAAATAAGTAAATAAATTATTTCTTGACTAAGCGCCTTTTTTTAATTATCACATTGAAGACAATAAAAATAACAAAATAATAATAAAAAATAATCACAATTTATCATCGCAACAATATAATGTCTGATTATATCAACAGTTAATCGTTGAATATTCGTGTGTATTTTTTGTTCTTTTGCCCAAAATTAATTTTGAAAAAAATTAATTTCAAAAATTTTGGGCAATTTTTTTTTAAGTAGTTCACTCTAGAAGTCATCATATCAAGAACACTGCACCTCGTTACAATATGTACAAAATTTTTTAAAATTATATATTTTCTAACAACAAGTATTAAAAATAAATAATGTTGCACATATTTAAAAATTTCTTTTAAACTTTATAGTTTAAAATTATTTTTTAATTTACTATACATTTTTTCCATTAATCTTGTGTAATTTATTTCTTGATAATTTATCAAAAAATAACAATCCTGCAGCTCTTTCAACACTTTCTGGTGGAACCTATAAAAAAAATTTTATTTTTTAATTCACTAAAAATAAATACTTGTTAATCTTCATAAGTTTCAATATAAATTTCTTTATGTATTTTTATGAATACATACGTTTTTATATAACATAATAAACATTAAAATGACTTACTTGGAAATTTTTTAATGGTGCATTGTCATCAATTGGTGCATTAGGCATAACAAAGGCTTCCATTTCTAATTTTGCATCGTGTGTTTCTCCAACAATAATTTTATAAAAATGTGTAGGAACTGCAACATGATTTAAACCAATTACTTCATACCGCACATACTTTTTTCCATCAGATTCCATTCTAAATAAAATAAAATAAAAATCATTTTCAAACTCTAATAAAGTTTACATTAATAATTCATGTATCTTACTTTGGTAAATATAAAGGCCCTGTGCATACATAAACATCTTTATAAACATTTGTCAAATTTCTTACATAAATTTCTAATCTATTCCATGAATTCCTATTAAAACCAACTCCTACTTGAGGAGCCATATTAGTCAAGTAAAAAGTTTGCTGTATATGATTCTGATTTAATCTATGATTTCCTGCAGCTGCTAAATGTCCTCGATCATAACCACTTTTTTTATAATCACTATTCTGTGATCTTAAAAATAAGTAATTACAATTTGTTTTAAAAAAAATTAACAAAATATTTAAAATAATACCTAAAGTAAGGATGAATACTATTATCACTTATAAATTCACATTTTGATCGATCAATATCATTATTTTTTTGAAGCCTTTCTTTTGTAAGATGTTCAAAAACCCAATGAGCAACTCGATTTCTTCTATCATATGAAAGAACAAAATCATCATAGGATCTTATATTGTCTAATCCAGGAAAACCATATTTCATGATCTGCGGACGATGACAGCAGAACCACTTTATATTAATGATTGCATTAAGAATATTATTACATAAAATTCTGGTTTTCGACTTTATTTTAAAAAGTGTTAATAAAATATATAAGCATAAGTGAATATAATAGTTTATATTATTAAAATTTATTTAATTTTTAATTAAGAATAAAATAACATAAAAATGATTATAATACTTGACAAACTCATATTGAAATTTGTAAGAATATAATAATTATAAATACCATAAATTCTTATAAGAAAATTATTACATTCAAATACTGCATCAGTAAGTAGTATAAATATTGCACCTTAATTTAAGTATAAATTAGTTTTCCTTTTTTTAATTGAAGCTTGTAATAAACATTATGAACCAAAAGCCAATATTGAAAAGTCATAAAATAAAGATAAAAACAGAATTATTAACGATGAAAATGAAAAATGGTAACGGTTAGGTTAATGTCAATAAAGCTAGAAATAGAGCTTTTGTACCATTAACATACTTGACTTATCCTGGATCCAGGGGCGGATAACTTAGGACCCATGTCGTATTCATCGACCGGTTGAATCGGTGCAGCTGCTGACACTGTCCCGAAGATAGGCAGCCCAGGAAAATTTTTGACATTCGTTCCAGATAGAAAACTACGCCGTCCTTCATTTTCATTGATTTTCCCATTCCAATGTCGTTCATAATGCTTACCCGCAAACCAACCAGCCAAACTTGCACCGGTGACCGATGATAATCTTAACATACTTTTCCATGAGTGCGACATTGCCTTTTCCTATCCTCAATAAGTGGTACTTGGGTAAGTCTGAAACTAAAAAGGTATCATTACCTAATTCGAAATTAGAACGTGTGTGCATGCAGCTCCGTCTATTGGAAATAGTGTATCATGATACGTACAAGTAACATTCAAACAAAAAAATGAATTTCCCTATTTGTTGAATCATAAAATAATTTTGCTTATAGAAAATTTTTGTTAACAGAAAGTTCATACTTTAAAAATTACTGCATCGTAAATACTAGAATATAAAAGTTCTTAAAATGGTTAATAATTATTTTAAAATAAAAAAATCCCTATTTTAATATATTAGCTAATTGATTTTTATCCTACAATTTCCATATTTTCATTTTAAAACATCAAACCATTACTATTTTACTAAACTATATTTTAGAGAGTATCGATTTTCCACGAAACTATCCTTAAACTTAAAAAGATTTGTAGTTTCTTTTATACATATAATAAGGCATTATTGACACATATTAAGCTGATGTCCAGAATACGAGCAAAGTATTTAATAAATAAATATATATTGATTAAATTGTAATTTAATATTTATTTTAACTTTTAACACATCTAAAAAACGAAATATTTCAACAAAATATTCGATTAAAATCTACTAAAAATTATTTTAAAAGTTTTAAAGTATTTATAAAGATATTTTATAGGATTTGCAAAATATATTCACATTTCAAAAACCAGATTTTTTAAAGTCCATGGTAATTTATTTATTATTACACATATTATAATATTGTAGAAAGTTTAGTAATATCATATTTAGAGTAATACTTTTCAAATAAACTTAATATTTTTAACATTTAAAAAAATTCTTTATATTTAAAAATTGTTTTTTTATTTTATTAATTTCTAAATTATAAGCTAATTAAGTATTAAATAATTAAAGAGTAATATACAATACAATACAAATAAGAAATAGGTACCGATTAAAAAAATATAAATAGATAAAGACAGAAGTATATTACTTTACAATATATTATTTAAATTCCATTAACGTCTATATTTCCTTTAAATTTGTAGATGCTCTCTTTGTTCTTTATATACAAAAAATTAAATAATTTTTAAATACTTTTTAAAAGGGTTTTTTAAATATTTTATATCATTAAAAAAAAATTTGTTTGTAATTTATATATCACAAAAAGAACTTTTCACATTTTTATTATTAAGTATAATTTTTTGTTATCAGAAGTTTAAGCTGCAAATTTCTTTTTGAAACTTTAATGTATACATAAGAATAAAGTTATATTTAAAGAATAAAAAATATATTCCCCATAATTGTATCTTCTTCAAAATTACTTAACTCAACTCTTGGATACATTTTCGTACATACAGAAAGTAACATTTTTAGCTTCTATAAACCTCTAGAAATTAAACATCAAGTAAATGTTTTTATGCGGTGAAATATATTCCAAATATTTTTTAATTTTCTTTATTAGCCGAAGATAAGTTTGGATTAATAATTAGTAAACAAATCATCTCTCTTAGACTAGAAAATTAATAAGGATTATTTTTATAATTAATATTATCTTAGTATTCAAAAAAATATTATCAATTATTTAAATAATAAAATTCCAGGAATTGTATGGTATATAAGATCTCACATTAATGAAAATAATTTTTAAAAATGAATAAAAATTAAAAAATTTAAAGTTGTATATTAATATTCACGTTTATTAC
The DNA here is from genome assembly GCA_018907185.1 of Platyscapa corneri. Classification (NCBI taxonomy): domain Eukaryota; kingdom Metazoa; phylum Arthropoda; class Insecta; order Hymenoptera; family Agaonidae; genus Platyscapa; species Platyscapa corneri. The sequence continues at coordinate 3,885,448 of JACCHW010000004.1, forward strand.
ATTTGTTTTATAATTATATATAAACTTTTATAATAGAATATTGCAATTTTTATTTACGTAGTTATTATATATCATTTAATAAATAAATTATACATCAATTGGTCTTAATAAATAAGTTGGTCGGTAAAGTCATAATTGTACACAATGATAAACATATTATACAAAATAATTATTATTAATTTAAAGTATTTCAAAAATTTAAAAAAAAATTTTAAAGAAACTAAAAATACCTAATGTTCTTTAAAAAATTATGTTAACCTACGTTATGTAATGAAAATATGAAAGATTTTTATATTTTTTAAACAATTTTTAAAAAGGATCGATTTCAACTGAAATCTATATAAAGTGTGAAAAGTAATCTAGAGCTTTACTTTCAAAATATTTTTGTACTAATTAAGAAATATAATAAAGGCAATATTAGATGTTAAACATTAAACAGTAAGACCATGCAAGTTTTTAGTATTGTAAAACTTTTTGTTTCAATAAGACTCTTAATAGCTATACTTCAATTTTTTTAATCGAAGATTTTTTACTTCTAATAAATTCTATCCTATATTTTAATTTAAAATTTTTATATATTTTTTTAATATTCTTTTTCTTAAATCTAAAGCTAGCTCAATAACAAGAAATCGAATTTCCAAGTTTACTAATCTGTATAAGAAGTATAATTTAATTTATTAATCAAAAATATGCATTCTGTTTAATACATAAATTATTTTCCATATATTTATAACTACGATTTATAAATAAATTTTTAATATTTTCTACTAAAGTATATCTGCATGTGTAGCATGGGTGTGTTTATAAGAAATTTTTTTATTATTTTATACATAAAAACAAAAATATTTAAATTCTATTAATGTATGATTTTATATGTAAGTAAATTATTTTATTTACATTTTCAATGCTAAATACTGAGTATATCAAGTATAAGTGCCTTCTTGATATTATAAATTATATCTGCACAATATATTATGCTTACTTATTATTAAAAAAGTAATCATTATATGATTTCAATTAAATTAATCCACCAATATATGTAAAAAAAAACAATAAAATTATAATCCAATTACATTTTAAAATGTTAACTTTTCTTATATTCAATTCGTTCAACCTTCACTTCATCCCCAACTAGCTGATAAACATATGTAACAACAGTAGAGCTTTGAATGTCCATTAAAACAAATGATGGAATTACAGACCTAAAAAAAATAATTTTAGATTCATATTTTATACAAAAAAATTTCATATATATTTTTAAAACAATCATTAATTTAAGATATTATTTGAATTAATCTTACGTATCAAGTGGATTATATGCTCCAGTTGCTGAACCAGGATTAATATAAAATTTATTTTCATGTTCATAAGCTTCAAATTTGTGTGTATGACCCGTTATCAAAATATCAACATCTAATTGTCGTTGAATTAAAGCTAAAGATTCTGGATCACCCCATGGAACAACTTGATGACCATGGGATAAACCTATTCGAAATTGACCCACAGTGACTACTTTTTGTTCTGGGTAATTTAAATTCTAAAGGCAAAAATATGAAAATAAATTATTTAAAGAATTAATATAAAGTATATTAAATACATATACCTCATCAAAGTCGCCTCTAACAATATGAACGTCACTTGCTAAAGTTTTTAAATAATCATATGATTCTTTTGTACATAGATTTCCAGTACACAATATATGTTGTATCCTTCCAGGAACAAGTAGTTTTTTAAACTTGCTGGGTAGACTACTGCATCGATGTGGAATGTGTAAGTCTCCTAATACTAATACAAGCTGAAAATAATTTAAAAATAAATTTATCTACAAATAAAAAAATCTTACTACACCTTACAACATAAAAAATGCTCTTTTTAAATTTGTAAATAAATTATAAATAAAAAAACTAAATTAATTTTTTTATAAATTATACAATTCTCAACAATTTAAAATAAATTAAGTTGGTTATGTATTATAATTTACAATATTTATCATCTTGCAAAATTTTATTTTCAGATGAATTTAATTTACCATGATTAAAAATATTTGATTCACTGATTTATAACGAAAACTACATATAATTTCCAGTAATATAATACAAATAATTATGAAATATATACTTCAATTTAACAAGAAAAGTTTTAAGCGTTAAATATCCTATAGAGGGGAGTGACATCACTAAAATACCTAACCCAACCTTACACAAAGTATGTTATGAATGTGTTTTATTTTTCCGGTATCGTGCATAAGCGGGAAAAAACATTGTTAAAAATGATTTACAGTAGTATAAAGAATAAATACATATATGCAATAGTATAAAGTGGACATTATGATTTTACAAGTTCACGCTATATTTTAAGATATTATAACAACTAAAATTGATAATCATGAAATGTGTCATATCAGGTGGAAATATAAAAGGTGTGTTTAATTAATAATAATTTAGGTTATGTTTATTTTATATTTTTTTATATTAAATAAAAAAAAAATTAGATCTATTGTTTATAATTTAGAATTATTATTTATTGTTTTAAAATATTTTTTAAATTCTAGTTTTAGCACGAGCGATACAAATGCTCTCAAAAATTGGAGATGAAATGTTTGTTCAACCACAAGAAGATTGCTTGTCATTTCGATCAGTTAATAGTTCAAGTTCATCCTTTGTGGATGTGACTTTTCACGAAAACTATTTCTCTTATTATGCTTATGAAGATTTAGATGAATCTGATACTCTAAAATGTAAAATTCTTATTCGAGTAAGTATTAGTACAATATTAATATATTACTTACTTTTTTCTCTTATACCATTTTTGTTTAATTTTGTATAATTTTTACAGAGTGCATTAGTAGTATTTAGGACACCTAGTTTAATTGATAAACAAGTTGAATCTTGTCATATACAACTGGATGCAAATTCTGAAAACTTATGTATTATTTTAAAGTATAAAAATAATATTATAAAAACACATTTATTACCTATATTGGATTGTGAAACATTAAAAGTATGTTTATTGTTTTTCATTTTATGTAATTAAACAAAACTTATTATAAAAAAATAAAACTTTTTAGGCAAATTATAAAAAAGAAGGAACGATCAATCATTTATGTATTCAACCTCGTGTTCTTAATGATGTTGTTCAAAACTTTCAACAAAATCTACTGGAAATCACTATAGAAGTTTTACAAGAAAAGATACTTATCAGAAATTATGTTGATGAAACTAGTAGTAAGTTTTTAGTTAAATTAATGTAACTTCTTAATTTTATTACAGATTAAATATAGATTTAAATGTTATTATTAATTCTAAGATATATCAAATCTAACTCGTACACAACTTGTATTTGGAATGGGAGAATTTGATGAATATAGAATTAATTCAGATACAACTGTTACATTTTGTTTAAAAGAACTACGAGCAATTCTACATTTTGCAGAAGTGCTCACACAACCTATTCATATGCATTTTGATCATGCAGGAAGGTAATTGTATCTTGAAGTAATATAAATTTATTATATTGTAATAAAATTTATTTGAAAAATATCATATATTTTCAGACCAATTGTGTTTATCTGTAAATCAACAGGTATAGAGACAAATTTAGTTCTTGCTACTTTAAATCCAGATATTGATTTAAGATCACAAAGTACTACTTCTACACGACCAAATTCAGTATTAAAAAAGAGTTCATTTAAACGAGCTCCTCCAAAAAGAAAAGGAGGAATTAAATCATTAAGCAAAAAATTACTTAATACAAATACAGAATTAAAAATAAATAGTTCTTCCAAAAATACAACAAATTTAGAAAGTTCAGAATTATCTGGTAAAATTAGTAATTTCTCTGAAACGCCTTCAATAAATATGTATATGAAAAATACAATTGATTCTTCAAAAACAAATAATTCAAAAATAATTGTCTCCAACTCTGATCTTAGTAAAGAAGAACATTTAAAGAAATCAAAACAAAATGATTTTTCATCATTATTAAAAAGAAAATGTGATCAAGACATTCACAGTTCAAATAATTGTGATAAAGATGATCTAATTCAAAATTCACCACCAAGGCATCAAACAAAAAAGGCAAAATTAATATTTAAAAAGTGTTTTCAATCATCATTTAATGTACAATTATTACCAGGATATGATAATATTGAGGTTGAAGATTCTGGTGAAAGTGATTAAATTAAAAAGTCACTTATTTACCATATTAGTACAATACTAATTAAAAGTGATAAATATGACACTGTGCCCAAAATGCAAGGACATCAAAATCATATTAAATATGACCAAAATATTATTTTATAATAAAACTGTTAAATTAATAAAAATTTTATTATAAATATTTTTATATGTACATAAATAAACTAGAAAAATATAAATTATTTAGAATATAAGTATCTTCATTAAAACTTTTATTTAACTGATACAATTTTTAAAGTTCAAATTTCAATATGAATTTAAATTTCAACATGTTTTTACTTTTATTTTCAAAACAGGGAAAATTAAAATATCATTTAAATACGATATTTAAATAGAATCACAATTAACATAATAATAAAAAATTTCTTATTCGATATATTTTATGATTCATTGACCGAAATAGTATCTTTATGTAATTAATTTATACATTTACATTAATAATTGTATCAAACTTTTTAATTTAATCTTTAATATTAAGATGAAGTAATGAAAAAGATGTTACATATAAAAAATTATTGTTATAATAAATTGAGTTAATTTAAACATCGATTACCATCGATTATATTTATTTTCATAAAAAATAAAAGTTTAATGCTTTTAATGGAAATGCGTAACGCTCTCTTTGTCTCATTATGTCTGTCTATCTCTCACCCAGTTATCTTTCTAAACCTAGTTTTTATAGGTGTTTTAATGACACTGACGTAAATGCGCATGTTCATTATATCTGTTTATTGACACTAATCTTATTTTTTAGTATCGTAAAAACAAATTCTTACATGTTTTTAATATTTCTATTTGTGACTTTAATTTAGATAATGAAGAATCGGATGAAAAACAGAAAAACAAATTTAATTAGATCTTTAAATTTATTAAGCATAATGTATGAAAAATATGTGTATTATAATAATATTCACAGTTTAAAAGAAATTGAGAATTCTTTTTAATCCGCTATCATATATTATAATCTATTAGATTATACTAATATTAATGTTAGTCATTTGATTAGAAATTTAATTTTATCTAGATAAATGCTAGTACAAATTGACAACTGAATTCTATTTGTTGAGGGCCCAAGATTGTTGAAAACTAAGTATAAAAAAAGCTACTTGTAGTGAGGTAAATTACTACTTTCGTTGAATTTATAATTTGTAAATAAAATGAATACGAAAGAAATATTATTTTTAAAACAATTTTATTTTATATTTATAAAAATAAATGATTATTCAGTTTACTATTAACTTTGTGTCTTCTATATTTGCACATGAATACTTATATGATAATTGTTTTATTAAATTATGGTTTTATATATAAGTGTGTGCTGCATTTTATAGAAAATTTTTCCATTTATTTCAATGCTTTAAATGCAAATATCTCCTACACTATTACATAATCAAAGTGAGTATAATTATAAGTATTTATTAAATTTGTATATTTTTTATATAATATATTATGAAAAAATATATCATATTAGTATACAAATATTTGTGTAATCATTTAAACAACTGATGAATCAGTCTAACCTTTAAAAAAACATATTATTATGTTTACAATATTTATTTCTTAATTGTTATTAATATGAACAAATATAATTAAAAAATTTTTTTTAGAAATGTATATGTATTACTGGTTTGGAACTAAACTTGAAAATTTTTTATTTTATGGATACAATATAATAAGTACATGTGGATTAATATCAACATGCTTAGGATTATCAGCTTTAGCAATATTATATGAAGCAATGAAATTAACACAAATTAAATTACATGAAATTACCAAAGAAAATAATAAAGTATCTAGTACACTGCATAACACAGATAGTTCTTCTTTAATATCACGAACATCTAGTAAATCAGACAATGTTTATAGTTTACTACATTGGTAGTTATTTACTTTAAAAATATTTTATTTATAAAACAATCTTATCATATTCTTTATTATAATTCTTTTCAGTTGTACATGGATAAAATGGCTTATAGAACTTATTCACAGATGTGTTCATGTTATGTTAGGATATTTTCTTATGCTTGCTATAATGACATTTAATGGATATTTAAGCATTGCAATTATATTAGGCAGTACTGTAGGCTATTATATTTTTGGTCTTGTAGTAATTAAATTAAATATTACAAAAATTAAAAACTATCATAGATCGATTCGATGTAATCCAGAATGTGCAGGTGAAACTGTTTAATTCTAATTATTAATTAAATAAATTAAAATTTTTAATTATATTTAAAGCATTTTTTTATTTTAGATGCAATAATCAATCATAGAAGAGTATCATCAATATCAATAATTTCAGATAATTTTGAACCTGAAGTTAATCTTAATGTTAACGTTGATGTTCATGTTAAAACAGAATCTTAAAATTTTATTCTATAAACAAAAATGAAATATGAATATTTCAATATTAGAATTCTTTATTTGTTATACCGTAAATACATGTGTAAAATGTATATCAACCATTTTTATAAAAAAATAATATATTAATAAAATATTTTTGAAACTTTTGCATAAAATTATAAAAAAAAAAGAAATTTTTATTCTTATATTTAAAAAATATTGAAAAATATTAAAACTGTAAAGAGATTATTATAATTCACTCAAAATCATGGATAATAATAAATTCTAAATTCTATATATTAAAATCTCATAATTTTCACTTAATTCTTTAATGTCTTCATTTAAACACCCAAGACATGATCCTGTAACAGTCAATTTAAAGAATCTGTAGTTATTATTTTAATTTTACTTAATCAACAGAAACTTCTATGACAGAACAAGTCATTAGATTAAATCTACAAATTTTTTTTGTTAAACAACAATAAGTACAACAGATTTTTGTACTTTCCTACAATATTAAAAAAATAATTTTAAAATAAATTTAATAAAAACAATAATTTAAAATATATAAAATATATCTGCCTTAAGAAAATCATTAGCTAATTAACTTCCATCAATTTATCGAATTTGCTGTTTACCATACTTTTTCTCTAAGTACAATTTGGCAGTAACAATTGCAGGATTTTGACAAACTTTAATAGTTTACTTTCTATTCTATGAGACATGTATTAAACCTGATGAGTACATTTGTATTCAGTAAGTTACAAGAGATTAAAAATTTATCATTCAGTATTCATATTTATAATTTAAATTAACTTGCATAACAAATACGATATATAAATATATATACGTTTGAAGTGTTTACATTCTATTGCCTCCCTTTATCTGAAAATTATAAATAAACATATAAAAAATATTATTAACCTATTTTGTTAAAAATTAACAATATATTAACTATATAATGGAAAATAATATAATAATGTATAATAAAAAATTATTCTACATTAACAAAATAAAAGTTTTTATCTGCTAAAAAGAATCAATTATTGACTAAATAAATTTTTTTTTAATATACATAATTTATTATACACCATTTTAAATAAAATAGTACGTTTTATAAATTTTTATTTATTAATACTACTAGAAAATATTTAAATATGTCAAATATTGTATACAGTGTTGCTACAAAATAAAGTTATAGTTGATTTCATTTAAAAAAAGAAAACACTGAAATTTAATTCTACACTAAAAATTTATTTCGTATTAATAAAATATAAATTCAGGGAATAAAAAAATAATTATATAACGTCTTAAAGAATATAAATGAAAATTTTGAAAAATACAGTTGATATTCAAACGAAATAACGATAAAATAAAACTTATAAGAGAAAAAATTGAAAAAATCTGTAAAGCTATTATTAAGTATTTTATCGCTATTAAATAAGGTTTTTTGTAATGTTCACTAACATGCCCATAAATTTTAATTAGGTTTTATTATAAATAATTGAAAAAAAAATTACTTTGTTTTTTAAACTATATTTATTATAATTATATTTACGATGACTAAATCTAATTAGACTTCTAAAAGTCAATGAAAAAGAATAATTGTTTCCATTTCTTTTTTCACAATTAGTACTTTTTTACTTTTTTACGTTAACACGTTTGTTTTAACTTACATTTCTATAATAAACATACACCACATACAAATATATTTAAATTTGTCAAACAAAAGTCAAGAATTGAAGAATTCCTTCTAAATTAAAAATATTTAAAGCCAACAAAAGACTACATTTTAATTTTCTTTTTCTTTGTCCAAACTTGCATTAATGACATCCATAACATATACATCTATGTTTTATTTTTCAATACACCTTTTATTTAATGATTTTGAAATTTTTTTAAAAGATATGTATTCAATTTCTTAATACAAATATAAAAAGTGAAATACAAATTTTATGAGGTTTAGATTTAAATTCCGTAGTATTTATAAAAACTTCCTACATAAACGCACTATACCAACGTAATTAATTTTTATATGGTTTGTTAATAAATTCTATTTCAAAGCTAAAACAAAAATAAATAACACTAAGTCCTGCAACTTTGTGAATTAAAATACGATAGATTTTTGTTGTTCATGTAATCATTTATATCAAATTATCATTTATTTAAGTATTTATTTTAAATTATATAATTGTTATAAATATTTAAACTGTGATTATTTCAGATTATTGATATAGTAAAAGGCTACCGAAAATTAATAATTTGTGTGAAATCAAGCAATTAAAAGTAAAGAAAAGCAGTTTCAACGAACATAAATTCAATACAAAATTGAAAATTCTATTTTTTAGTAAAAATAAAAATTATTCTGAAATCGAAAAATAATTTTAATTCGATACATAATTAAATACATAACGACTTCTAATGGAATTGAAAATACAAATGTAATGTTGTTAACAAAATAGAAATTGCTTACCAGGTGATTTTTAGTATAAAGTACAACGTTAAAATATTTTTCATATTTGTTTTCAAGTATTTCTAATAAGTTTCATAACAACTCAGTGTTCTACATTTGGAAAACACCGGATATTTTTGACAAACGATAGTCCTATTACAATACAGTTGTCGCTTCAATATTTTGTAAAATACAAATTTTAGCTTTCTTCCTGCTGAACAAAAATGTTTAAAAAATGCTTTGTATCTTCAAAAAATTGATATTGATATATCGCATTTTTTATACAATTATTATATGATTATATTTACAAATATCTAAGTTTAAAATTCTCACTACAGCCATGTGACTGCACGTATTCGTAAAATATGATAAAATCTATTTTTGTTTATGCATTATATATCCACCGTGATAACTTATACAGATGGTTTTGAGTTTTTTATTTCATTGCATTTAAGGTGTAAAGTTAAAGTCTTTTTTTATACAAATTACGTAAAAACGTTACGGATTTCGTTTTCGTTTAATTCTCGTTTGATGTTTCAAAATGTAGTATTTACAACTTATTGTCAAGGAATTAATGGTAAAGATAATGAGTGGCAATAAAAATATTTGTACTATTTATTTTTTATAATCCTTATAATACTTAGCTTTCTTGTTGTATTTTAAAATAGAAAAAATAAAAATTTTGTTTAAAATTAAAAATGAAAAAATTTGACAAAATTAAAAAAACTAATTAGAAAATATAACATCGTTTAATTTACAATAATGCAAGTTATATTCGGTAACAATTATAATGAATAATTATAATAAATATAATATTGCTACAATATCAATTTTATTATGGTTTGTTTGATCATCACTACATTGTACATTTGTTTATTTACATAAATCTTTCTTATTCAGAAATCATTGATTTTTTTCTTTACAAAACGTTTTAGGAAAAAAAAAATGTTCTCCGATTCAATAACTGTTACAATATTACAAATGAACAAATGAAGTAAATAAAAGAATTATATAAATCCTTTGTCAAACTTTCAGAAAATATTGTTAATTTTAATGTTTTTAAAAATCTTTTACGACTTTGCGAATATATTTTATAAGTTTATCAGATTATTCAGAGTAAATATCTGATTCATAAGATTAATTAAATAATATTTGTTCATCTAATTATTATTAATATTTTCTAATGAATTTTTTGTAAACCTTTTTATATGAACTAATAGTTTATACTTATGCTTATTTATGCTATCACGGATAATGATATCACGGATTGATATTAAAATTAGAAAACCTATTATAATCCATATCTTGAAAATATTTGATAAAAGATTGTTCTTAAATACTTAATTTTAATATTATCTGTAAAAATACTCATATCAATTATATAAATGTTTTTCGTAAAATTAGTAATACGCGCAAATGTTCATATTCAATTTAATGATTATATTATAAAATGTAAGCGTCTGAAAATAATTAGTTTTAAGACATTATTATGCATTCCAATAATTAAATGTTCCAATAAAAAAATGTTCAAATGTTAAAAATATAAATTTAAATTACTTTAAATACTCTTTACTCTTCTCCTAAATTTTTCATTTTTATTAATAAGAACATTTAAATTCAATTTATTCATATTTCAGAAAAGTTATTTTTAATTTTTGAAAGCATTAGAAGGTTATTGTTTTTTTATAACTTTCAACAATTAACATTCAATAAACTCCAATTCAAAATAATTTTTTTTCAATTAAATGCGATGTTAAAAATTCCAATATATCCAAGATTTATATGACCTTGTTCAAAAAGTTTCTCTACATTTCATTTATTACTTAATTTGTGCATAGTTAGTTCATATTCGTTATTTTTTGTAATTGCGGGTCGGATCAGAGTTTATAATCAAAACTGTAGGTATTTTTAAATCGAAAGGTTAATAAAAGGTTTTATAATAAATATTAAAAAGACTATTGTACATACTTGAAAGCTACAACTGAAGTACAATTTTCACAATCTAATAAGGTCAGTTTAATAATTCTCAAATGCAAACATTAACTACTGAGCATATTATACGCCTTTGTGACTTATTTTCTTAGCTTCTTCTTCCGTTTTAGAATTAAATTATTTGCAATCTTGTACTCATATATTTACGTTTACGCGTACATTTTATAAATAATAAAATGATAGTTCTCTACTCATAGTATCGTTTAGATTTTATATTAAAAACTATCTATAAAACTTTGAACGCGTATGTAATAAAAAATGAGTATGTATGTGTGAAAAATAAAAATATTTTTCTTATTATCTTATTAAAATTGAAATAATGAATGTTTTAATATTTTTTTATTGTTTTTATTTATTTTTTTTTTTTTAATATTTTAACAACGATTTTAAAATCAAATTGAGGAGTAGCAGCTGCCCTCGCAACTTGTTGAAAAATTCAGAAATGCCTGGAAAGTGAAGCAAAAGTAAGGGAGGATGTAAGAAAGCTATTTATATTATAACGACAAACTCAAAAAACAAATTTTGTCGTACTTGCAAATTTCATTAACCGTGGCGTCGCGAGGCTGTTATACAAACGGAAGTTATCCGGGGAGATAATTATCTGCATTGTTAAATCGTTTTTTGCTTCCCTCCTTATCATCCATTATACTTCAACTTTATCTATTTCGTGCGCCCATTTCTTTCTAACCCTATAAATGCCATCATAATGTTCTTTTATATAAGCTTTTCAAATATCGCTTCAACGTTTTTGCACTTTCAACTTCAACTTAGTTAATTAACCAGATAAATTAATTACTCAGTATTTACAGTCCCGAAAGTTTGATAACTCAGGAAGTTTTATCAAGGATCATTTATATTTTATATATGCTGACTTATGCTCGTGTTTTTGTATATTTGGTAAAAATTTTTGAAGAAGATGGAGGCTATCCGTTTAATCACTTTCCCTGATACTCCTGTTTTTTTAATTCGATATCTTTTGTAATTCATAAATATCCTCTGTGCAGATTATTGACATAGTTAATTTGTTTATTTAAAAAATTTATGTTATATTTGAACGTAATTTGAACATTTTTAAAGTACGAAGGCTGAAAATTATATGTTTAAAGATAATAAAGTAAGACAGAACGCGCAAGTACGTATCCATGTAATTGATTAACTACCCTTTTTGAGTTTCCAGATTTTAAAATCCCTGTGCAGAGACGTCATGTATACATGCATATGTCAAATATACTTATGTTCAAATATTATATTCAAAACTTTCCATTATCCAATTTTCAATTATAATTGTTTGTGAAACATTGATATTTAAAACAACATTACATTTATTTATGATTTTTTTTAGTAATAATTACAATCTATGCTTGAGATTTTTCAACAAACTTTTAATATCGTGAATAAAAGACAATTTTTTAAATATAAAATACTTATAATTAGTAATAGTAAAAATAACAGTATCGATCTACGCAGTTTTTATAGAAAATAATTGGTATAATTGAATTTTTAATTAAAAGGCAAGGAAAAAATGAAAAAAAAATTATCGTAATATTAAATTTTAATCTATCGTTTTATAAGGAGCACACAGATAACTGTGTGCGTACGTGTGGCATATTCTTATATTATTAATTATCATATGTATCCTAAGACGGGGAAAGCTAAAAAAATGTTTTTGTTTTGCCTTGAAATATTAAGTTAAACGAAGAGCTATAATGTAAAATTTACGATTAAAAATAAACAGGTTTAATCGTTTTTTTTAAATGTTAAAAAATAACAGGAGGTGGAGTAAAATGAAATAGAAAGAGGTTTTTTCATTTTTGAAGATATGGATAGGAGATTTGGTTTGACAGGTAAAAACAAATTGTTATATTGTAGTATTAGTAATAGTAATATATTTATTAAACAATGTATTACATTGTTATAATACATTACAAGATTCATTTATACATATGAATATTTATACATTTTCTTTTCATATTCATCTTTAAATATTTAATTGTAACTTACATACTACGCGTATATAGTTTTTATGCTGTATCACTTAAAATTTTATCATTTATTATTGAAATTTGGTAACAATTTCTTATAATTAAATATAGATAATTATTAAATATAATTATAATTAATAGTACTATAAATTTTAAATTTACTGTTCAAATAAATTTGACTTACACGTAGTTTTAACTTCTTATTAATTTATCTTTTTGTTTTTTCGTCTCTCTCGGTGTATTTTATGCATTAAAATCATGTCTTTCTATCCCCTTTCATGCTATTTTCCCAGTTGCTTGTCTTGTTCTATTTGCACTGCACTTTCTAATTGTTGTAATGTATCAAAAATCTTTATTTTAAAAATACATAATATATATATATATATATATATATATACAATAAATATATAAATATATGCACGCAAAATTTAATAAAAAAAATTTTTTAGAGTTAGCTTAGTCTGAGTCGAATAAATCCGAGACTTCTGAGTAACATGATTCTGGTGTTTGTGAATTCGATTCTAAATCTTCTGAGTAAGAGTCATTTAATTGCGAGTTTAAATATAATCTGGTTTTCGAAGTCATTAAGATATAGAATGTCTCTTTGACGGGATTCTGGTCTGATCTCTGATCCTTTAATGACGATTAAAATTAGATTGAATTTGTCTAAGATTAGTGAGTGTCTGCTCGGTGTAAGTACTAATTTTGAATTCTCGGAACACACCTGTCCGATTCCTCTATCAATCTGTTTGGTTACTTGTATGACCCAAATTCGTCGAAACGGATCCAAATAAAACGTTATTTATCAAATGACACTGTAACATCTTTTGTTGTAATTTATTACAGAATCATTATTGATAGGATTAGCGCATATTGTTCACACTTAAAAATTATTTAAAAATTTCTATTCGTTTCTTTAAAACAGTAACTTTTATGCGTTTTTTTACGTTTTATTAGTTGAATTGTAATACTTATCGTTATGCCTTAAGTAAAATATTTATTCCATGCATTATGAAGAATTAACGAAATTCAACTGAATTCTTTTAATATAATTAAGTTCACTTAATTGTACATCACATTTAATATAATCAAGTAATGGAATTGCGTATCCTAAAGAATTGTTTTTCCATAAATTATTATCCCCATTGAATAAATTTAATTAAAATTATCATTCTTCCATTCAACTTTTAACTTTTATTGTAATGATTTTCTGTAATCATTTTACGTGTATAGAAATTCTCGTTAATTACTTAAATTATTGTGCATTAAGTAACTTTGGTTTAATTATATATTAAACAAATAGAACCTTTAAAATTTGAATCTATTAATTTTCTATTTTAATTAAAGAAATACATTTTACAAAAAACTTTAATTATTGAAGGAGTTTGTAATTTAAAAAAATTTTCATGATTACCGAAGACGTTTTTTAGACAAGTACATTTAACACGTGTTCACATAAAAAGTTGATTTTTAAAGGGTTCATTTTTTAAATGTTATTAAAATATTTAATTTATCAACTAATTGCTTATATGAGACTTGAAACTCTTCAAGTGCCCATTATAAACGTCAAGGAATACTGAATTAGTAATTTATATTTGTAAATAGATATTTTCTCACTAATTTCCAATAAAATATTGCTCATTTGTCTTTATATATATTTTCTACTTATATTACATAGAATCAAAATTATAAATCACAATAAGCTAATGAGTAATTTTTGCAGTGTCCTTATTTTTTTACTGTACACGTCTTCGATTCGGTAGTAGATTCACTTGTATCAGTTTAGAACTTATATTTACATCCATGTTACTCAAGAAATTTTAATCAAAACCATATTAAATTTAAACAAACTAATATTATGTTATAAAATAATAAAATAAAGTTCCAATTGCAAAAATATCCAAGGAAATCATGACTATCCTCAACATCAAAAAAACTGAGAAATAATGAGAAAAAAATTTAAAAGGATATCATTTAAAAAGTTTTAATTAATAGTCAAGTCTTAAGATATAAAAAAATATTTGTTTTTATATATTTCAAAAACAAATTTCATATTTTACTGTACTATTTATTATTTAACTCCTTAATTCAAATTTAAATCATAACATCACATATATTTTAGTAACTAATAAAATTTTATTATATAATATTATAGAAATAAGTATTTATCATATAATCTTTGTACTGATATATATGTTAATAAAAAACTCATTTGATATCTTTTTCCAAATTAAAAATTAGTATAAATTTTCAATTACAACACTTATTATTTAATGAGCACTATGTATGATATAAGTAAAGTTATCTTAATAATAGTATGATTTCATATGATAATTATATACTTAAATTATATAAAATTTCATAAAATTTAGTTCTAACATATATTTAATAAGGTTAATGTTTAATAAAATGTTTAATACACTATTCATAGATTTTGATACTATTTTATTCATGATAAAAATAAATAATACTTTTAAAATAATTATGCCATTAATTTATCATATTAATAAATAGAAGTTTATTAATAATTAGTATATATACGTAATATATAAAAATAAAAAATCTTATAAAAGCAGTTGTAAAAACTGTGTTGTATAAAAGCTTACATGTTTTAAGTATGAATATTAAATTTTAAACTACTCTCTGGCGAATTAAAACAAAATGTTTCAACTTCACCATCATCAGTCTCACTAAGTAAATTTATTTCATTGACTTTTTTTATAAAATTTTTTGATTTATTTTTATTAACTGAAGTATAATCGGTTTGTTTTTCTATAGCTTTCAACTGAAGCATTTCCGAGTTTCTTGTTGTTTCAGGTAAATCGGGCAAAAGAAGATCTTCTGAAAAAAAATTAAATAATAAATACTATAACAAAATTAAATTTTTCAACTTTATAAATTATTTTTTATTGAAGATATACTGACATTAAATATTCTATATAATTCAAATGAATATTATTTAAAATTGTTCTATAAATAAAATAAAAATTAATACAACAAATGTTTATATTTAATAACTAAAAATTTACCATTGTCTTCTGTTGTTTGTAAATTTCTTTCAACCTGAACAATTTGAATCTTAGCCAATTTGATAGAGTCTACAAAGTCTTTATCAGATACTCCAAAAAAACGTATATATTCAACTTCGTGTATTGTTTTCACTAACTTATCTAATTCTTCTGGCATTAAGAAACGCTTAAAATGTCGCACTTCTTTTGGAATATCTTCTGGTTTACAATATGGAAATTGAAGAGTGTAGTATCTCTTGTTGTGTCGCGGATAATTTTCTTTAAGTAAACGTAAAGCTTGACTGTCCAAATTGCAGTAAGTAGCCGGGGCAATTTCATCAGTCTGAGGAGATGTTGCTATTAGTATTACATCTGCACACTGGAATGATTCGTTACACCAAATAACAGGATCCTATAAAAAATTTTTTTATAGAATATTACTTTAAATTATTTTTATATAATTGAAATAATATTATAATTCCTACTTTATTTGTACTTTCAGGAATATCTAAAATATCGATCATTGTATTAACATTACAACATCTTAAGTAACGTGCCAAATCAATCATTGTATTAACATGAGCCATGTGCGAAGGTGAATAGACCAAAAGGCACTTTGGTTTTCGTTCCGCTCGTTTTAATATTTCTATAAAATAAACAATTTTTCTATGCCATAAAGTGCTAAATTTATTTATGTAAAACAAAATTTTAAATATACCTTTTTTCTTATACAATTTATGAACATGATAAAAAACATACAGTATCACAGGTGGAATCCAAATAAAACTTATTATCATAATAAATAAACGGTGTGAAGGTTGCTCTGCAATGATTTACATTATAATAAAAACAATATAAATATCTATATAAATGATGAAAAAAGTGATATTTTACTTACTTATACTTATAAAAGGAGATGTACTGTTAATACATCCGTACTTATTACATACTGGATGAAGAGCAGCAACTTTAAAAAAAAACACACCATTGTCAACTGAAAAATTATTATAAATCAGTTGATTTATATTATAATTTTCCAGAATAATTTCCTTTGTATTATTGTTATCATTATTAATCATCCATACTTTATATCTTGATACATTAAACCTTTCAGGTAAGGGCTGAATATATAAAGTCAAAATGGATGCATCAGAAACATCAATGTAAAAAAATGGTGTATAAAATTGAACATCTTTCACAATTTCATCTATCAAATCAAAATATTTGTATTTATATAAATTTTATGCTCTAATTATTAGATTTTAAACAATAAAACCTACCAATAAATCTGTGGTTTGGAACTATAAATACAAGTTTTCTACTGTATTCAAAGTTGTCTCGCGAAACAAGATATTCTAACCGATATGGGCTATTTTCAAATGAATTATTAGAAAATGGACAAGATATATAAAACTCTTTTAATGGAAATTTAGTTAAATTTCCATAAAATTGAATATGACGACAAATAGAAGTTTCTTCATCTCCCAAATTTTGATAACGTGTAATCAGTCCTATAAAAAATGTTGTAATTTAATAACAAAATACTTAATTATATTTATATTAATTAATAAATTATGGATACTCACTGTTAAAGTTAATATTAGTAATAGAAAAATTAAAAGCAGTAGCTTTTCCTTTTAGTTCGCCAAAGTCCTTTACATATGCTGCTAATGAAACGTGTGCTAAAGATTCTCCAGTCGGTGGTATATGTCCAAGATTTTCAAATCTCATCTCTATACATTCTAAGAAAATTTAAAGAAAAATTTACTTATAATCTTGATTAGAATGTGAAACATGTATTAATAAATTATACCTTTTCCTCTTTTTCCCTGATGAAAGTAAACATGTTCTTGCCATTCTGGTATAAAACTCGTCTTGAAAAAAAATCCAAAAAATCAATAATAAAAAGATTTTTTTATAAATTTTTACTATTACTATATAATATCAATTTTTATATTAAATATATAAATAAATTTTTTATTTTATTGTTATACATAAAAATTATAGAAATAAAGAAATATAAATTAACTCACTGTGTTTTGACAAAAATCCGGGTAACAATAAGACGCAAAAACGTCTTTGACAATTATGCAGGTAAGTAGTAGGAATGCTTTGTACATTTTGAGGTTATAATAAATAGAAGTAATTATATTTACGAAATTATCAAATCTGGCATATTATGAATTTCGCGTTCTGACAATTGTCAGACCGTGACACTCGATTGTTCACATTGTTATTGATCTATAAAAAAAAAATAAAAAGTGACGCGATACAAATCTACATAGTAAATTTATAAGGTAATGTTTATTCCAGAAGCTTGTCTTCGCTATACTATTTTTAGTTGCGTATTTCTATACCTTAATATTGTTATTTCCTTGTCTTCAACAAGGAAACCCTTCTCTGCTGAAAGTGTAAAATTACTCGTTTGCAACTTGTGGATCAAATTACTGTCTGTAGAGAAGTTAGTATTAACACCCATCTATGTATCACACAAGTCGTAAGGTGGTAGTATTAGAATATTCTTGAAGAGCATTTTACTGATATATATTTTGCATTTAGTTTGCATTTAATTTATGGATCATTATATTTGCAAATTACTAGACAATAAAGTACGAGAAAAACTACTGTCATGATTAAATATAAAAATACTAAATTACAGACCTATAAAAGAATAGTAGATTGATTCATCTTTTTATTTATTCCAAGGCTTATATATGTTTTAAATGCATGACTGATAATAATATAAATAAAAATTCTGATAAAATATTGATGCTAAATGAATCAGTACATGAAATTTTGCAGCGATTAAAAATTTGTATATTTATATTTTTATCTGATTTCATATATGTATAAAAATTGCATCTACTATTTATAATTGTAATTTGTCAAAAATAATATCCAAGATAATAAAATTTTTTCATTTTTTTCAATTAAAAATTTGAAATTAAATGTTAAAAATCAGCGTAAATTAGGAGAGTCATAAATATATTATAAAATTTATCTAGACTAACAATTAAAATTTACGAATTCATCAATACTAATTACATTATATAATGCTATGACATTCATTATCCACTCCTATTTAATTACTAATTATTTGGTATAGGAAAGTATGTATAAAAAAACTTTTTTTATTTAATAAATATTATTTAGAACTAAAAGTAAAATTAAAAAATAAAATAATTAAAAGAACTTGAATTAATTAATTTTTTGAAAAAATAAGAAACATTTTTTTTAATTTTTATGCATTTGGAAAGTTTTTTAATTACGCATATAAAATTACTGTGTGACAATGTATAGTATTTAATGAAAGGTTTTTAAGATATTACATTTAGTTCTATAAAAATTCTTTAAAACAACGATAGATTATTTGAAAATATTTTAGTATTATGGTGTTTCATATGTAACTTTAAGGTTTCTTTTCTAAAGTTTATTAATACAAACAATAATTATCAGAGGATTGAGAATAATATGATTTTTGAAAACACATACTCTTATTTTCCTAAAATTATTTTATTGATTTATTAACTAATTACAAATAATTCAAAGCTTTATTTTTTTTATAAAACTTATATTTAAATTATATTTCATTATAAATTTACATTAGCTGTTATAACTTAAAATAATTATTTAAAATAATAATCTCTAATTCCTTTTGGCATAAATATTCAATTATATTAAATTAAATTTTGAAACGATGTATATCATCAATGCAATCCTTAAAAGTTGCTGAGATTGACAAAATCACGATTTTATTACTCACTATATTTCCATGTTTTAATAATTTTTTTAGATACATGAAGTTATAAATTATAAACGATAGACTAACTGATAATTCATAAAAACGTCACTTGTATATTTTTATTCGGTTTAGTTTACCTAAAGGTATAGTGACAGTATACAAATATACAGTCTACAAATCTAGTTTGTGTTTATACTTTATGTTTAATTAAAGAAAACTCGAAGTCAGCAAGTTCGAAGTTTTTAGATTTGTGCGGTATAATATTTCTAAAAGTATATAATTAATGTTTTTATACTTATGTACTTATAATAGATGAGAAATCGTTTCTGTTATTATAAGCAATGTTTTAATAATAAAAAAGAAACCAATCTATATATATATATATATATATATATATGAGATGTTTATAAATATTAAAAGGTTATTTTCTTCTATGTATATATGTATATACGTATATATATTTTTAATTAACAATTATAAAATTATCTATTTATAATGTATAAATTGGTTAATATGTAAATTTATTTTTAACAGGCAAACTAAAAGTTTTATCTTCTTTAAAATAATATTTAAGATGCAAATTTTTAAAAATTAATAAAAAATTTAGAATTACTTATAACAACTGTTATATTATTTTTATTCGATGAGTTAAAAATATTTTTTAAATTTATGACCATGACTGAAAATATAAATCTAAATTTAACAAGGGAAGATTTTGATGCTGGTCCTTCCAGTTATAATGAGATAGAACCAAATTTATATTTAGGAAATTTAACAGCAGCTACAGATATAGATTGGTTAAAACAAACAAAAATTACTCATATTCTTACAGTGGATTCTTGTCCATTACCAAGAAAAATACAAGATGCTCTACCAAATATAAAATTAAAATATATCCAAATAACGGATATGCCAAGAGAAGATTTATTAACTTCCTTTGAAGATTGTAATCAGTTTATTCATAATGCATTAGAATTTGGTGATAATGTGCTAGTACATTGTTACTTTGGTGTATCAAGATCAGCAACTATTATTATTGCTTTTATTATGAAAAAATATAATTTATCTTTTACAAATGCTTTTGAAGTTGTGAAACATAAACGAAGCTTTGCAAGTCCAAATGCAGGATTCAAAGCTCAACTTAAATTATATGAAGATATGGGTTTCACCATTGATTCTACTAATATTCAGTTTAAAATGTATAGACTGCAAATAGCAGCAGATAAAGTTAGAAAAGCTAAAATTTTACCTCGAAATTATATTGATCTTATTAAAGCAGATCCAGCACTTGTTACTACTCATCCAGAGCCAACCGTATATCGCTGTAAAAAATGTCGTAGAATTGTTGCAAATGCAAGTAATATTTTACCTCATAAGCCAAAAGAAATACAAATTTGGCGTCACGTTAGTTCTAAGAGTTATGATAAAGTAACAAAACAAAATAAAGCTGCTGATAAAACTGAAGAAAATAAAACTGAAAATGATAAAAATAGTTCTGAACCATGCAATAAAACTTATTTTATTGAACCATTAGTGTGGATGCCTGATATTTTACACAAAGTTGAAGGTAAACTTAATTGTCCTAAATGTGCTTCAAAACTTGGTTCATTTAGTTGGATATCTGGATGCCAATGTCCATGTGGCAGTAAAATTGCACCAGCATTTTATCTTATACCCTCTAAAGTTGATTGGAGCAATGCTGTTCAAAATGTTCAGTCAACTGTGTAATTTTGCTATATACTTTTTTTTAATAATGTAACTAAAATTTTATATAGTACAATACATTATAACCTCATGATAAAAAATTGAAAATATTAAGAAATAGTGGGCGGAGATTAGAATTCTAAAAAGTGATATATACATTAAATTTACATAAGATTAAATATTCTGTATTTTTACTAGTTAAATATTTATAAAATTTACTTTAATATAATGTACAAATTAGTTTTAACTATTATAATAAAAATGTTATTATTAACTGCTAATATTAAAAAAAGAATATAATTAAGTGATTATTTCACTTAAATAAAATAACAGAAATATTAATTAAATGTTTTAAATATTTATGATAAAACCTTAAATATTAAAACTTTAAAAATAATAAATTTAATTCTTATGCAACTAAGAATTTAACTAATTATATTTATAAATAAATTGAAATAATTAGTGTTTTATAATAATTTATTAAAAATTCCAAGAAATATATAACAATATTACAAATTTTTAAATTACAAATTTTTTAGCAACAATATATCATGTGCCAAATCGTTAATTGTTATAATTACGTTAATTTATTGATAAAATTAATTTTTATCATTATCTCCGGTGATGAAAATTATATGTACACATTGTTATTGTTATTTAAGATAAAAGATTTGTTCCTATATATTCTAGTTAAATTACACAATCTTATACAATATATAAGCATTACTTTGTTAATTATTTATTATATCTATTTTACTTAAAAATTAGTCAAAAAAGATAGAAGCGTTGGAATATTTTAAGAAATAGTATACAATAATTAAATTTTCATTAAAAAATAATATTTTTATTAACTTTTATTCCAAAGTTTATCCGTGACTAATTTCTAAAAAATGATTACCCTGTTTATAATCCATTATTCTTTCAATTATCATAGAACTTTGGTTTTGTTTAAGACTTGTTTAATATTAGTGCATTTTATTAATAACTACTCGTGAACTGTTAAAATATAACTTTCTACATTATTAACGATCATAAAATATATATTTTATAATTATACATTGAGTAGCTTTTGAACCATCAAATTATTATTTTAACATTCGTCTTTGGTGTATCTAAATTCTATTTTATTTCATTGTGTTGTCTGTTCTAAAAATTTTCTTATTCACTTTGCATAATTCTTAGTTTAAAAAAAAATCGAATTTTACTTTAAGATGAAATCACATCTTTTAAATCGACTGTGCAACCATACAGACTTTGTTGCAAGTATTGCGACAAACTATTCATTGCAGTAATCTTTGGATAGAAGTTTTACAAATTAATTTGTAATTTTAATAAAACTATGATCTGATTGTGCTGTGACAAATCACATACTAGCATGCATCGCTGAGTAAGCTGAACCATATGGATGGGACCGCAATCTTAAAGCACTTAAACTATTGATCGCGGAGCCTTCAATGTTAGTGTGAATTTCAGACTGATGATACGAGGGAATACCTATGTTGCTCAAGCCACTATTAACAAATCCATGGCAACTGGATGTTGTCTGAACTGTACTGTAATGCTGAGCGGATCTCCAGTAGTCCCCATAAGGATACTGGCTAACTTGAGGAGATTGTAAAGTTTCTGGACTACTGCTATCAAGTGTATGATTTATTCGAATAGGTCTGAGGGGTAAGCTGGCCTCCATCTCCCGAGATATAGAAGATCCTCTATTTATTGCTGAGCTTCTCTCGTTGCGACGAAATTTCGCTCTTCGATTTTGAAACCATACCTAAAATAAATTATTTATATCAATATAATTGCATTTCCACTACACATGCGAGTACATATATATAAATGTAAATGTACATTCATTTTTATTAAAGATAATATAAGAAAGATTGTTATATCACTTTTGACGTTTGTTTAACATTAAAAATATGTTTTCTTACATTATTAAAAATAAACCTTTACCTAACGTTTATTTAAAAAATTTTTAATTAATTATTTATAACCAAGTGATTTATTTAAAAAAGAATTGTCAGTTACTTCGAAAAAAATTTCAAAAACTAAAAAAAATTTGATTCTACGTTTAACGTATGAATGAAATTTCTGGTAAAGGACAACGTCCCGCATCTATAATTTCCATAATAAACAATTTTTCCGCGGTGTACAATGTTTTAGAAAATGTATATACAGACACTGCATAATATAATAACATCGTACATGTCGCGATACAGTTATTAAATCATTATTAAAATTATAAAAAATTATAGAATAATTTACATCGTTTCATTAACTGTATTAAATAATGAAACACACTGTAGAACATAATTGATAAAAAACAAAACGTAATATGATGTATATACTCTGAAAAAAATTGAACCGGTTCACTAAAAGTACTAAAAGTATATGCATACATGAAAATCGTTATAAATGACATCAATTTTTTTTAATTAAAATTCAATTTTAATCCTCTCACCTTCAATTAGTAAAATTTTTAGTTTAGTGATTAAAGTAAAATAAAAAGTAGTTCAAATGTTACGTATATGTTGTATCGCTAAATTTGGATTATTATACTTTTTGAAAATTAATTTTATAGTCGGAGTCAATAATAATAGAAAATCAGATAAGTTTGTTCCTCAAACTTTTTGTTTTATTTACAATCTTTTAAACGTCGTAAAAACTAGTATATTAAAAATTTAGTTATTGATTTTAAAATTAGTTAAAAGAAGTGAAAAAATATTATAAAGATGATTTATATTCATTAATAAACTGTATTTTCAGCAAGAAAAATTTAATACGATAAATTTTATGAATTAAATATTTAATCAAATTTAAATACTTAATAAATGAAATTAAATTTTACCTCATAATTCTGGATGAGTGACTAAATTAAACACAAAAATTTTAGATGACAAAATGATCTTATTATTAGTCTGTATTTTTTATGAAAAATGGAGAAAAAGTGATGTAACAGGCATACACATAACTTTCGCATTGACACGTGTTCCACTCTACAGTGGTACGCGTCGTATGCTAGATAAAAAGTATGGTAGCTTAGAGTAAGGTTCCATCTTACTGTGGTAAAGTGGCGTATTCAATTCCAAAAAAGTATCGGCGCGAAGTGAGGTTAAAGTTAAAACAGAAACTTCTTCAGATCTTTCATCTCCTCAACGCTGAGAAAACAACATTATTCGATATAACAAAACTCCTTGAAAGGTGAAGATGATATCATTCACTAATGTATTCCCTATAAATAAATTAAGGTAGACATAGTCCATAATGAATCTGTAGGTATAGTTCTACTACTACCATATCGCCCCTTAAGCGTTTTTCCATTCTACTCAGTCTAAGTCATAAAATATACCTGTACACAATGATTTCCGCAAAATAGTCAACTCTACTCAACGTTTCATCGTTATTGCTTGAGTTTTTAATGTCCAACATGCAGCTTGGGAATGTAAAAAGACCACTTAAAATGGTAAGTCACTTATCAAACTAATCACAGATACCTCCTCGATTATTGAATACCCTCTTTTTTCATTTACTATCCTAATTCTCCTAGATTCTTCCCAAGCACTCTCGATCTATTTTTCACTCGTGGTCTAATCATACACTCTAGTCTCAGGATTTTTAAAGAACTTTCTTCAGACCACTTTCCAGTAATCATAAACATTGATTTTTAAATCTTTCACCAACTACAACCCACATTGAAAATAGACTGGCTACATCTAGAGTATATGCTTGAGAAGCATACACCTAAATGCCCTTCTCGTAGTACTGAGGAAGAGGTTGATCTTAAATTCACAATAATAATCACAACATCAATACTTTTATAAGAAATCTCTTTGTAAGAAACGGTCACATTTCTCCTACCTCTCCATTATCAATATCATCTATAATCTAAGGTCTTTCTTCTAGAAAATTTCCTGGGGCGGATGGTATCAATAATGGATTACTCAAAATTTTTCTGTTTAAATGCATTATTTCAATACTCATATAACTAAATCAATGCTACGTCTACGCTAGTTTCCTAAAATCTAGAAGGTTGCAAATGTTTTTTATATATTAAAATCTAATAACCACCTAACTATCCTTAGTTATTGATCAATCAGTCTATATCTTTTATCAGCAAGTTAGCGGAAGCAGTCATCTTGAAAAGAATAATAAAATTCACAGCAGACGAAAATATACTTCCTGACTTCCAATTGGATTTCATAGTTCTACGCAACACAACCTCCATGTTGATGAACGTATCATTGATAAATATAATCGAGATTTTTTTACAACATTGGTACTCCTTGACAGGCAATACAAACTTTTGACAGTTTCTGGTACCAGGAATTATTATATAAACTGCACTCACTAAACTTCTCATAATATATCACAGGTTTAATAATGGTTTATTTATCAGGTCAACTTATTATATTATAATTAAATATAGAAAATTATATAAAATTTTTCTATATATAAAATTTCTACCTCGTGAATAATCACGTTTTATGAAATTATATAACTCATAAATCTATATAAACAATTCTTCCGTTCCCTTCTCCATTTCCCTTCCTTGAGAACTTTATAATCCTTGAATGCAATGGATGGCTCTTCTACCACTTTCTTTACTTCCCTTTCTAATTTCGCTCCAATGTTCCCCTTTTACAGGGAGGTTTTTAGTAAGTATGTCTATCTATTGGTACAACTCCGACACTATTCTCTAATAGTGTGTCTTATCGAAAATTTTCTTCCCCGTTGGTACTAACACAACATCTCCATCTGTAGTATCCTAAACAAAAAGTCCTATGCATGCTGAATCACTCATGGTATGCTTGAAGTGTACAAACATGCTATTAATACATAGCATACATTGAAGCATACACACTACCAGCGGGTCTCATATGCTCAAAAGGGTACATAGCATACATGCAGCCTACAAGGTCGGAACACAACTCAACTTTTCTCATAAACATCATCTACAAACTCGGCAGTGTTGCGCATACAGTATTGGTAGCATAGCTCACGCACTTATTCGCACTGCCGACAGATCACTAATCAACGTGCTCAAATACAAAACAACAGCACACTATTACTATATGTAGTTTGCATAAAAATCTGATTAATATCTTAACGATATCCTAGGTTCCGTTAAATTCGTGATTCCAACGTGATAATCATCGTTAATGTTTGATTAATATTTTTTTAAATACGTTTTTAAGCTGAAATATCGTAATATTATCAAAAAGTTAATCAAATATTGCTATAAAAGTTTTTAAATTCAAGAAAATACATTATTGTTTTAAATAATTAAATAAATGCGAATATTCATAAATTTAACGATAATTAATAAATTTATATATCTACTTGATAATTTTTAATTTTATTAATTTTATATGTTTTACGTATTTTTTTAATCACCTTAAAAAAAGAAAAATGCTTTAATAAAGTACATAGCATTGACTTAGCATTGATACCAATTTTTAATTAGAAAAATGTATTGCGTTGATATAGTTCCATCCAAAGGTCAGTTTTTCCAGCATAAACTTTTAAGGTATTAAATTATTAACAATTATAATTTTATATAAGAAAAGAAATTATGAGTATGTAAAATATATTTGGCATAAACTTTTGGTATTCAATACAATTTATATATATTATCATTTTAATAATGTTTGTGCGTGTGTGTGTATAAAATTAAGAACTAAATGGCTTTAATATTTAGAAACATCAACTTTATAACTTAAGTATATAGTCTTTTGATTAACATTCAAGTTCTGAATAATTGATAAATCCCACTGTTTTTGAAATCACGCATCATTTATAACTTTTACAGTTAATCTAAAAACTTAAAAACTAATCCTAAAAGTTAAAAAAATATACGAAATCAGAAAAAAAATGCACCGCGAATAATTTCATATTTTTAATTATTATCGAATGTATTGATGTAGTAGAATTTATATACCATACAATACATGCTTAAATGTTGTTTTAAAAGATAATTTAAACATCAATGTCGCGAATTTATAACGTGTATAAAACTAATTTATTAAAAAGAAATATCTCGAAAGGAAGCTGTAAAAGTAAGAGGATCCTTGATTTCAGCGTCAAAGAAAAAGCAGATAAGCCGCGTAGATACAAGCAGATCCGGTGTCGACAACAGTTGCTTTGCACCCGCCGAATTTTCAAAAAAGGCCGCGCCTCGAGGATGACAAGACAGCGTGACGGCTCCTGGTAGACGCACGCTAAAGTCGACCGCGTAGATTTCGAGAGGAAAAATAGGTGAAGCACATTTAGGCCCCGCGTTTATCTTATATCTCCCCTGTCTTGAGCATGAAAACAAAAAAATAGCTTTGGTAGCTCATATCCTTGCAGAAAAAATTAAAAAGGATCTTGATGTTAAAAATTGAGAAGCAAATGATTTAATAAAAATAAGTATTTTTTATGCATAAGTACATTGTATTCTTCTTTCTTTAATAATTTATTATTGAAAGTTGCTTCTTGCGTTATGTCCAAAAGTTGGTGGAACTTACTGTACTCAGTTGATGAAATTACAATGTTAGAAAATAATTGATTTGAAATATCGATGATATATTAAAAAAATATAAATTATTGAAATTATTATGTTCAAAATTTATAATAAACAATACTAAAAGCTCGAATGTCTGTCGAAGTAAATATTATTTCTGGAGCGTAAATTTATTAATAAAGTTTCCATGAAATTAAAACTTTTCTAAAGAATAAATATAATTTTAGTATTTATTAAAGATTTAATATTATTACTTAAATTTTAAAGATTTATTTTTGAAGAAATTACGACTAATATGATTTTGAAATTTTTTGTGACCGTGTTATTCGCTCAGACAAGAATTTATTTATATGTAACAAATGATTTCTTAAAATACTATAAAATAAATTTTATAAAAATTAATTTAAAATTTTGTATATATTTACAATCGATGAACTAAAAAAATAGTGATCATATAGTGCTTTATTTTTAATATATTTTACATTCTTCGATAATTGAAAAAATTAAAAAAAAATTTATTTAATTCTTACAGTGAGCGAGCAATTATATTCATATAAATTCTAAAATTATTCTACTGGATAAACTATACATATACAGAGCTTATCTTCTGTTATTATACTTATATACACATTTGATAAGAGAACCTAAATATCCGCAAATACAAAAATATGTGTTTATTTTCAAATTAAAGAATATAAAAAGATATGACAATTTTTATAGGAATTTTTTAAAATTCAATAAAAGACCCAATTGAAAATCCTAAGATACTCTGAGCGAGAACAAAACAGAAATAGTATTTCCTTTCAATTTCATTAAATATTTTGATTAACTTAACTCGTTAAATACTGCTAAAGTTTAAAATCAATTAAATAAAATATAGCCCTGCAATTGTATTCTATGAAAATGAAGCACGCAATTCAAGATTTTAATTCTACAAGTACAATATTCCGTGCAAGCACTTTATTTATTAACTTCATTTGTGAAATGATGATGCGATCTACTGGAACGACCATACGCTTCGAGAAAAAAAATTGTACATAATGATTAAAATTAGAATAGCTTGTTTTCCGTTAAATTAACGCATGAAAAGCAATATAAAAAAAAAAAAAAAAATACAAATATGAGCGAGCGTCATATCCTTATACTTAAAGCTTCTTTGACGCATCGTCTTATAATCAGTGAGGTGCAAATATTTCTAGTATTTGCATCACGATAGTAGCTGAAAATAGGATAAAGGGGTAAGAAAATAATCTTTCATTAGTAAATAAAAGGAAAGGATGGATTTAGAAAAGGTCGACGTAAAGGGAAACTCGCCCGAGTGCTTCGGTGACTTTAGCTTAATGGGATATGCAATGACGACCTTCGGTGCAGGGCTCGTCGAGGCAGTCGAATGGATAATCGTTATAATCGTCCTTTTTTCTTTGCGCCACCGCAAATTAGCGATCTAAGGAAAAGGGCACAAAGGGGAGGTGCGCGAGCGTTACGCCAGATGCGGCTCCGACCGCGCACTCGGGCGTCGGGCTAATCATAGCCTTCTTCCTTGACAACCTGTCTCCTCCGATTTTCCAACTAACCATCCGGTGACGACGCGTTGCATGACACGCGCACCACGCCAATCATATTCTCCGTGTGCGTGCGCGTGTGCGTACAGGAGATAAGCTTTTCCTCTCTACTTTTCGTTCACTTGGCGTTTCATAGGAATACGATATTTCGGGAGGGTTGATACATTTTGCAATTATTTCAAGTTATTCTCTTGTTTATTCTTTTCGCACGTAGAATAGTGTATGATAAATAAAGTACCGCTATTGAATTAAGTATTCTAAAGAATTTGATTTAAATAAAGAAGTAGACTTTTGTTCATTTACAAAATGTATGGTATTAAAAAATGAATTTTACACAACGTTCGTATGTTTTGTAAAGCTTACTTAAGTAATCATTAATTATTTCTCAATTTTATGTTAAAACGAAATTCTAAGATTTTTAATCGTAAACTTTATAAAAATTTCATGAAAACTCTATTTATTATAAAACAAGATAGAAACCGGTAAAATACAAAATTAATCTGTGTTCCTCGGCTGCTATATTATAATTAAATAACTTAGTTCTTTATTTAAGATGAATGTTTATTAAGAATGTAGATTTCTCTTTTGCAATATATAATTGTACACACTGCTTTAATTATTCAAATAAATTCGAGCAAACTTTGTAAGAATTATATGTTAATACATAATATTAAAAGTGCAACTTGTGTAAAATGCAAAGCCAAAAAGATTATTAGAAGTATACATGGATTAATCATGGTACACCTTTAAGGATTATTAGGCTAAAAATAATTATAAAACTAAATATATTAATATAGACTAATAGAAAATTGTATTTTTAGTTTAAGTTTAAAATCTATACAAAATTATATACAATTAATAGTATAGCTGAACTACAAATACAGCAGTAATTTTATGATTTCGAATAAAAATATTTATATTTAAAGACTAATGCAAGTAGTTAACAGGGACTTAAGGAAATTGATTTTTAAGCTTTATTTTTATGATAGCAACATGATTTCTAATCATCTTTCTGAAATAATGTGTATAAAAATTATTACAATGAAAATTCATTTGAATTTTAACGAAACATGTGACTCTCGTGAAGTTAACTCTAAAATAGCTTCTGTGAGCATAAACTTTTCGCTAATCGTAAGTACCGGATGAAAATTAAAGAGTGAATAGTTTATTCTGATATCCTTAATCCAACTCTTAATTACGCTAGTATTTATTATTTTCGCAAAATCGGTTCGTTGGCTTCCGAGCGATAAATTTCTGAGCATTTTAGAGGAAAATACCGACTCCCCTACAAATTGTACAATATTATTTTCAGAGTGTGCACTCTGTCGCATAGTTTTGACTTGATTCGTAAATTAACGTCAGCATTGATTCTATACTTGTGACAAGTGCAGACGAGAATTTATTTCTGCACGACTCGTGTACGCATCAGAGACAGATCGGTTCTCCCGGTTAACCATCGTCACGAATCTAATTCTCGCGAAAGGCTTCTGGCCTCGCTTATCAAGCCAAGAGCTGTACCTGTTGTCCACCTCTACCTTAGTGCCTATATTATAGTCATGCGTCGTACCTGCACTCGAGCTTCTGATAAGGCGACTCGCGTCGCAAGCTCCTCTCTGACAAAAGCGTCGGGGTAATGTGTCCTCTCGAAAACCCTTTCTAGGGCGGCTAACTGCTGCGCCGAAAACGTCGTACGGCTTCGTCTCGGCCTTCTGCTACCACTCGACGACGTTGTGTTTTCGCTGCAGTCTTTAAAGAAAAAAATCTCATAAATCGATCAAATATTTCCTTGCACCAGCCTGAGTCAGCCCACCCAATGATAAATGTGTTTTGAATTTAAAATTAACTTTTTCTGTTAAATTTAATTCTTTAAATTCAAGTACATTTGTTAGTTTTTCAAATCCTTACGATTAAAGTAAAATACATTTAATATCTGAAATTTGTTTTTGAATGTTGCTTTATATTTATTAAAAATGTTCACGAACATGTTGCAGCGGTTTGATAATTATAGCTAATTAGATTTATGGATAATTAGGTGGTGTCATAAAAAGTTTTCGTACAAATAAATCTGCTCACGATTAATGTCCATTTAGAGTTTGAAGTCAAGTTATATTACTGTATCGAATCAATGCAATATATGCATTTATATGCGTTCAATTTTCAAATCACAGATTTTTATCTCGTTTCTTAAATTTTGCTTTACCACATCTAAATATAAATTTCTAAAAATATCTTTTCAACTTTATTTATACATTTTAAAAATTGTGTTTTTTAAAGCTCAATTAAGACAGATTGTTAGATTGACACATCGCATTTATAATAGTTCATTTCGAACAGTGCAAAACAGCTTTTAAAATAACAACTGTTAACAACTTTCTTTCTAATTATCTTAGTTGTCATTTTTCCTTTTGTAATAATTAACGAATTCTTAAAAATTTCTTATTAAGATTACGTCAAATGAAATCTTGAAATTGAAATCGCGCTAAAACTAAATTCTTTTCTTATTGTCATCAGCCATGAAAATCTAGTAACACGCAGAACGCGATTTGTTTACAGCCCTATTGTAATTATTGTCTGGGGTAAAACTATTTCAATAGAATTGCATTCTTATGAACACTCTTTCGAAGCGATCGTAATAAGTATCATAAAGTTCATTACCTCAACTTTCTCACAGAACGAGTCTTTTTTTAACGAATCGTTTTCGCTCTTCGCTAAAAATGAATCTTAACTCAAAGTTCACGAATACTAGAAAGAAGATCTTGCAAACAAGAGAGACTCTTTTCACAAATACCACAGCATCTTCGATCGCAATTTCACGGTCGCTTGGAATTCTGGCGCGCAACACAGTTTGGAAAATCGGCGATGAATGGCTTCTCTGTGCGCGTGGCACATTACCGATTACCGCAGACGCGGAGCTCATCAAAGCGGTATAACCAAAACCGCATGCGGCTCACTCCGATAATATCGGCTCAGCTTTTGAAGCATACAGAATCCGATGTCGCCGAAGAAACAAGAAATACAAAGTTGCGCGCTGAAAAACTTACCTGTCCCACATGACTGTCCTATTCTCTATTCTCGATTGTTCCTCATACCCATGCTTTTTATAATTTTTTTTTGTCTGCGCTGTGCCAAATTTATGGATATTTTTATCAAGGTTGGAATAAAAGTTTGCAAAAATACCGTGGAAAATGAAATCAGTAACATACGAAAGCCTAGTTTAACAAGACTGCAATAATTCAAATTTTTCTAACAGCTTTTCAAATTATAAAATCTACGCTTCATTAGGTCTAATATAAGATTTAATTAAGTAAAAATTTCCAATTATTTATTATTGCAGATAATCAGATCAAACACTACTAAAAGTCTAAGTAATTTAATTATACTAAACATTTTTGTTAATGTATACTTGAATTTTAATTAACATTCTCTAGTATTATAAATAGTTTATGAATAAAACGACAAGCTGTTATACCTACTATTGTCATATACCATACTTATTACACTTAATTGAAATTTTATTTTAATAAGCAGAAAATGCGAGCAAAGGCTTAATCTATGTTAATTTATATTTCAATAATTTTCTAATTAAAATAATAAAATAATAAATAAATGAAGAAAATCAATGTTTCAAAAAGGGATAAAAATTAATCGAATCGTTATAAAATAGAATATTATAAAGATAATATCATTTTTGAAAAAATTCAAATTTACTTTTTATGAATCTATGGAAATTTAATAAAGATTACATTGTTGTATATTCGTATTTAATTTGTGAATCCGAAATTCATACATTCATTTAGAATTTCATAATTTTCTAATTTCATTACGTAATTGAATATTAATTAATCTTCATAATTTTTCACATACTATATTTACGTATTAGTATACAAACTGTAAAATCTAACATAAATTTAATTAGATATATTTTCATATTGTGTACACGTGATTAGTCTCTCGATGAAGGATAAGCTTAATGAAAGGTTGTATAAAAAAATACAAGCTTTAAAAGAAAAATGTTAAACGTACCAAGACTCTGATTCGGCGTAGCAAGTAATCGCGAAACCGTGAAATCCTGCGGTGCGTGCGTATTCGTATTGTGTGGCGCCAGTACTGTTGTACTCAATTCGTGCTCCATCTCGGACAGCATTTTTTTTGTCGATTTCCCCTAATCACGAAGAACAGCTAATGCTCTTTGAATCTAAGAACACGCTCATCTGTTTCTAGTAAATCTTTCCATTGTCACAATAATTGTCGAACACAAAGATTCTCAAGAAATATTCGATACAAACAAATTCGTTCTTAATGCAAAGATCGCAGTTTAGTTGTATTGAAATTAGTTCCTTTTTGTGAGTAACGACATTTGCCTTCTTGAAATATATAATACATTTTCCATCGCACATCGTTCACTTGTCTGAAAAGCCAATATTATTTATTCCACTTAAAAAATCTCGATCAGCGAACAAGCAGTAATATTTCAACTTGGTCGATCAGTTTCCAAGTGATGATATTCTCGTATCCTCGAGCGTGGCTGTACACGTTGTTTCCATGATGACACATTCGTCCATTGTTTAATTTTACTTTCTCAGCTAATGCGATTATATTTGCACGCCCTCGACTTAGAACAAACGGTACGTATCTCAAAAAAGAATATTCATCGAAAAAAGAAAGATAAAGAGGAAAAGGTGACCAGCGAATGACGCGTGTGGTTAGACGTTAGACTTACGTGAATAGTAAAGGCAGAATGCCAACTGACTTGCGGCAAGTTAAGAGATACTCGAAACAGATCTCTTTCTTCGCTGATCTCGCTCTTTCTCTCATTCGGTCTCTCTCTCTCTCTATCTCTCTCTCTCTCATCTCCTCTATGACTTGTCGAGAAATAGAGCGATTTTGAGGAGTAGGTGGAGATCTCGAGGTGATGGCTCCACCCTCATTAGGCTCTCATTGGGTCTGCTCGTATGGGTACCAACAGTCTGCTGGACCAAGTAGCGTTTTGCAAACGCGTGTCTTGCATTACTTTGCCTTTTTATTATTTCATTTTTTTAGAACTGAGCTTACACTGCTAATTTTTTTTCATTATGCGGCTCTAACTTCTTTCAACCCTATCTTCACCTAATGTTTTCCATCATTAAAAATTATGCTTTAAATTATAATGAATTTATGTTAATTAAAATTCTTAGTTAAATATATTTTAGGATTATGTTCCAATGTTAATTGTTAATTTTCAGTAATCTATTTTCAAATAATGATTATAAATTATAAAATTGTAAAAGTATTTAAATTTACTATGGAGACAATATTCAGGCTTTTCAAAGCAAGACTCCGATACCAAGTACTAACTTAGTATGAATACTGAGAATTTTTTACTCTAAAATAGACTTGCTATGGATCAATTTTTTGAAACAGAAACAAAGATTGAAACTTTAAAAAATTACTTCTTCTAACGACGAATGAAGATTTCAAAAATGCACAATTACTACATTTTACATCGGTTAAAAACAGATAAAACCTACGTATAAGATTTTTATTATTTTTAAATTTTATCTATTTTATATCAAAATATGAAAATTTAGGCAAAAACTAATATTTCAGCCCACATAAATTATTTATAATAATAATGTAAATCCAACATGTGCGAATTTTTTATGAAATCATACATCATCTAATTAATAAAATATCGAATGTTTAAAATTTAAAATAATATAGACCTTTGAAATAAACCAATTAATAATTAGAGTTTTAAATATACGTAACACAAAATTATTGATTATAGTGAAAAGGGAATTTTTAAAAGTAAATTAATTCTATAACAAATGGCTATTATTGCAAAATAAAGATATGGAGATTACTATAGTCGAATTTTGAATATAAAGCAAAAAGGAATTCAGCGAAACAAGCGATCACTCAAAAGATTTACAATTTTCCATTATTAACATGGGCATATGCAGTCTCTGCACGATATATGTTATTTGCTTGTGCATTCTTAAAATGTACCGATAACATCTTAAAACATTCAAAATAAAGTTTTCTTAAATCTGCGTTCAATTTTTTTCTATTCGTGATGCGTATAAATTTACGCATATTTATGCATATTATTATAAATTACTGAATTTAAGTAAAATAGTCATCTGTAAGGTATACATTTATCAATTATGTACATTAAATTAATGTTATCGTTCATTTTCAACATTAATTTTACATTTCAATTGCGTATTATTTATTATTAATTTCTATCAAAATTAATTAGTTCATGACCGATCGAAAAAAGATTCTAACGATAAGAAAACTTTTTTGGTGAAAACTGTATTTGAAGAATTTTAAAACTGATTAAGGAAAATCAAACAACTCGAATAAGTAAACATTTTTAATTCAATTCACTGCTCCGTTCATTACAGCTATAATACGGAAGAGCAGTAACGTAAACGTTGTGCGTCAACGGTAAATTAGAGGTGACGATGATGGCGAAATTGAATCGGGGCAATTAGGACAACAGGAGCAATGGCAAGTTATAAGCTGCAAGCAACTCAATTTCTTATTTAAAATGATTTGTTAACCGCATTAAGTTCATATATCACCAGAATCAGTTATTCAATCATTGTTGTGGTGAAACTTTATAAAATTAATTCGTAAATTTTGTATTTTGTATTTTATTTATTTATTGTCGGAAAATACATTAATGTAAATTCATGAATATTCAAATATTATTCTATAACAATTATAATGTTAATTTTTCTTATATATTATTATGACCACACATGTAAAATGTGAGTGTGAAGCAATTCCACAAGTCTGTCAAAATAATGTTTTTATATATGATCTATACCAGTAAAAATAGAAGAGTTTTATAATATATATTATTACATACATCAGCATTAACAAGTTTCATGAAGATTGACAAAAAAGTGACTCGTGGCCGTTCTAAGCCATCAAAAGCTGAACCTAACAGCTTCTGCTCTCGAGATGGATGCTCCTCCACATACTTTGCTAATGCTTATGGATTTCTTTTTTCGAGTAGTTCTCAAATCATAATAGAATCACAAATTCGATACTTGCTCTACGTCATGCATCTTTTAAACTTATTTAAAAGTAATTATACATTTTTGAAAATCGTACATGAAACTTATATAGTTGTATAAATTTGAAAAAAAGAAAATAAATACGGCATATTTCATTAAAACCTGCGATATTCTTTTATTTTATTTCGTCCATCTAAAAATAGGTATTTTAGTTAGTGATCAGGTTTAAGTTAAGAAATTATTCACGACTAATCTCTTCGTCTAATATGTATTACTTCATAGACTGATAAATAATACAACGAAATATTTTTATCAAGATGCTAAACTGCAATTTCTGAACTCATTGAAAACTAATATAAAATGCTTAAATTATTAAAGATATACGCTCATATGTCATGAATTTTATTAAAAATATCATATCAATGTTCAATATTACTATGTATAATATATGATTGGAGAATAAAAAAACGATATCAATGAAGATGAATCCTCGTGCTTCGTAAATAATACGAAAATTTGTTTATGTTATTTCGCAAATTATAATAACTTTGTATAAAAATTTCGTATTGTATAAAATAGTTTCTAATTTAATTAAATTGAGCCAGAAAATGTTTGATTTGTAATGATAGCATTTTTCAAGTAGAGAATCACAATCCTTGTATTATAAGATTGCGTTGATAAATATTTGTTGGCATTACTAATTGCAAAAAGTCGAGTTTGAAAATGACATAAATCTACAATTGTACAATTACTTCAAATACATGGAAGCCGATTATTTAATAACTACGCAACTTTAAAAATCTCGCCAAAAATTGCTTGTAAACGCAAATAAAAAATATTACGCGATGATTCATATCCTTAGTATTGATTTGTAATTGTTAAGTTTAATAATAGTAATATATTATGTGTGAAAACGTTGAGTTTACTTTAAAAATAATAGATTTTAAATCGAAATTTTGATTTCAATAAAATTTTAACAAATGGCTCTCTTATGAATTGACAATTATTAAGGCTACATTTGGCATAATTCTTTCACTCTGTACTTACGGGTTCTAAATAGTACCAAACCTAAGTGTTTATTCCGTAAACGATGTGTCATTAATAGAGATACGCAAATGTACATAAAAATTCAGGGATCACTTTTTAATCACTTTTTTCTTGTCGCGTTTCTTCCCTCTGTCGCATACGTAAATCAATGAGATTCTTTAGACGGAAATTATAAGATTTATGAATATGTTCGTTTTTTCAAACATATTTTTTATCACAAGTTGTAGAGTAAGTGACATACAAAATTTTCAACGTTGAATGACGTAAATTAATGATTTATACGAGTAAATTATGGAATGATTTTTATTATCACACTAGTGATAGAATTTCTTCTTGTAATAAACAGAAATAATTATTTATTATCTGAAAGGCGGTAAACAAGTATCTATAAGGCATTTAAAAAATATAGCTTATGTAATTTGATAGTTTAATAGATTCAACAAAAAAATCAACAACAACACTATAAATAAATTTATAAGAAGTGATTTGCTAAAGTTATGTGAAAGTAATCACGTCGAAGGAAGATTACTCGGATAAAAATCTTTTTTAAATTATATACGTCATTATCATATAAAAATATAAAAAAATCTTCCTACGAGAAAACACCTATTTGAAAAATTAAAGCAGGTTTACATTTGCGAAATTGCACGAGGCCCCAAATTTAACCATGGTGATACTAAAGTATGAAAAATCCACTATGCCCGTTTAATAAATCAGACACGTTACCTATTTTGGGTAACAGCGGCTGCGTTGACACTCGAGTATCAAATCGCGCAGTCAGACACGTAGAAAAATATATAACGAAGGAACGAGAAATTGTAGCGTCCGGTTTCCGTAGACTTTTAAGTTTCGATTTGCAACGCGCCGCCGGCAGCCTTTTTTATTGAGTTGTCTTTCTTTAAACCAGCAGCGCACATTAAAGTCAGAAACCAAAGGAGATTTGCGCCTTCGGAAGAAGAAAAATAAGAGCAAGGAAAAAGGAGCAAAAGAGAGACGTCGGCAGCGAAGGGAGGCGAGGTCCGTTACGCGTAGAATACGAGGGGATAGACAGCTTGCTTACCCATCCCGAGAGGATCTTATAAAATGAACGAGAACGTATTTGTGAAGGAGCGCCTATACGTGCCACGGATGTATATCAATCCGCGTACTCGCGATTTTCAAAAAGGATGCCGCCAAACCTCTAACACTTGGTTGGACGATAGATATATAACCGAGATGAGATATTAAAAAATACGCGTTTTTTGTTTAAGACTCTCTTTAAAAGATAATTAATTTAAGATTGATAACTCGAGTGCCATTCGAAATATTTTTCGCTAGAAAACTAATAGAGGTATTAACTGCTCCGGACATTATTTACGCATTTACTCCTATTCATTTCTTCTTACTCTGCTTAAAAAAAACATATTTTTTTGTTAATGTCTCATTTGTTACTATAATTAAATCATAATTGTTATAATTTATGTCTTTAACGCATAAAACAGATCTATTTAATGAATGAAGTAATTACGAACTTTTATTGCGTGCTTTTAATGAATATAAATCCAAGAATACAGCTTTTAATAAAAAAAATCAAAGCGTTAGCTAATGTTATATAGGTTAAAGGAAAATATTTCCTTCTCGTTAATATCAAATAGTTAAAAAATAATAATTTGTTACCGAATATTAATCAAAGTTGCATATAACAAAGCACAAACTCTCATAACTATGTAGATATAAACTGTGTAGAACAATATGTATATTTCTAAAATTAAATGCTTTACAATAATTATATAATTTTAAAATTACTTTTTACAAAATATTTGTAAATTTAATTAAATTATTATTTTACAATAAATAATTACTATTTATCTCTTTGCATACAATCAATATATAAATAAATAATATTTCAATTATTTACTAGAGAAACATTTTTACTTTACAAAAATAAACAAATAGATCAAAATTTGCAAAAAAAATTATATAGAAATTTCAAATTTTACTAAACAATGAATCATCTTATCATCTTATCAAAGAAGTAGATATTGCATAATTGTTTCCTATACGAAAATTTTTCTATTATATTAAAGCAAATATAAAAATCTTTTAAGCACATTAGAAATATTAACATAATATTTTAATCACTTGTAAAATGTGAAGCTAGAATATTATAGAATCAGCCTAACTTGGAAACAATTAATTTTTTCAAAATATCGGAAAGAAGAAAATACAACTTTTATTTTCATAACTTTTCAACTTATATGTTTAGTTATTCAGTTATTATAGCTAATATATATTACTAACTATTCTGTAATACGTTATTATATTTAGACTTCAACAACCAACTTTTATCGGTTTTAAATATAAATATAAATCGATTATTATGTCTACTGGACTTTTTTGTTATTATATCTTACCACTTTTAAAATATCATGAATCGAAGCGGCGAAACATATGAGTGACCTTATGTATATTATATACACATATAGAGCAAAATAAAATCATCATACGACGGTTTCAATTAACTTTGCAATAATTTCTCTTTTTAAGTTATCTTTTCTTACCTTTTGTTACAACATATAAAGGACTTTAATATTCCTCGTGAAAATCTGACAATGAATAAGCATAAATCACTTAATTTTATTATCCGAACACGTAGAAAATTTATAAAAAAAACTGAACATAACAGTATCAATACAAAGATAATGTGATAGATTATACAAATACAGTAATTAGAGGAGAGAAGAGAAAGATAGAGTTAAAAGCAAAAAAGAATATATGCGAATCAAGAGAAACTATAAACGGTGTCATTGTCGCAATCCAGCGACGCGTGTGAACATTTATAATTTCAAGATAAATCTGGCGAGCCGTTTTTGCGACAAGTAATCCCTTCCTGCCTTTCCTGCCTCACCCTTCTATCTCGATGCAACTATGAAAAAAGCACAAGTAGAATGGATATGCGTTACCGTTACATAGTTACAAGATTTTTTAAGCAATATTTTTTGAAATTATAAGAAAACATTGTTTGTACGAATTTTTTGCACTAAATATAAGAATTAATATACCCATAGTATTACTTCATAAGCGTTAATTATTATAAAAAGTTATATATAATTGTTTATAAACTTAATATTCACTCGTTATTAAGCTAATTATTAGCAATATTCAAAAACAATTTATTTAATATAATTTCATGTGCATTGACTGCACTGCATATTAAGTATTGCAAGATATATTTTAAAATGTGAAATTGCAAGTTAGAATTAAACAATGCATACGTTAAATTTAATAAATATCAATGACTGTATTTTTTAGCAAATTAAAATTTTGCAAATGAATTAAAAAAAAAACGAAAAATAATATACAAATTATGAAAATTTATATATTAGACGTAGCTAACACATAAAGATCTTAGAATCTTAAAATTGATTTTCATAGTTTCTCTTATCCTTTTTAAAATATTAAAATTTGTAAAATATATATTGAATAAATTAATAAAACTTATATTTTCTAAATTTATATTAAATTTTCACCACTCTTAATTTATTTTCAAAACAATATTTATCATCGCTATAAATAATATTTTTAAATTGAAATTGGCTTATGAGCAAAATACTTTTTAAATAAAGAACTATTAATTCAAATTACAGAATTTTTGATATTGAATAATTACAAAAACTTACCTAAAACTTCGTATTGTTTTATGTGACACTTATCAAATTTTGTGATTGAATTCCATTGACATAATTTTTGATAAAAATATAATGTTCCTGTCTGTCAATTTATAAAGTTGTAAAGTAAGAATAATTACTAAATATAGAATAAATATACATAAGAAAAAAATTGTAATTTCATGTAAACAGTAATATATGTTACTTTAAGTTTAATTGAATAAAATTTAAGAACAAATCTTTTATAATAAATAATTAACGTGGAAGAATCTACGTTATACAAAATTATTCTTTTTCATTTTTTTAAAGCGATTAAAACAAAGCGCTCCACAATGTAGAGATATTAAAACTAAAGTTCAATAAAGACTACACATCTTGACAAAATCATTGTTCGCTCATTCTTGACACATAAAAAGACCACAAAAATATACACTGTTGTAATCTCTATTATAACAAAGATTACGTAATGTGCGAATTGTTTATACTTTTTAGAACTTTATTTTTACTTCATTAGTACCATTTATTGCGATAAACATTAGATGAACCTTGATTTTATGCAATCGTCATTTACGTGTATAGTGATGCAAAAGTTTTTCTTCTAATGGCTTTCACGCGATTTTCCATTTTCATGAAATTACAAGAATATTCTAAACAATTTTTTTTTCGTTTAATTTAGGAATCTTTATTCGAAACTATGTAATTTATCGTTAATCATACTTTTAAATCATAAGATCAAACATAAATTAAATATGTCTAGAGTTTGTACAACAGCATTTTTTCTTTTAATTCGGTAATACTTTTGTCCTAAAATACAGTAAAGTAAAAGAATCACTCGTACCAAGTTTCTTTTGTTTACATTCACGTGTATTAAATTATTTACCCATAAACTAAGATAAAACTTGTTATACTTTAATAAACAAACTTATATTTCATAATGTTCCTGTCGTAACTACATTTAATGTTTATTGTAAATTATAAATATCTCTGTGTTGAACTAATCGTAAATAAATCTCGTTCCACATTTCATTTTCAGCTACATTTTCAGTATAATGTAGAAAATATGCAAAATTTTATTAAAAATGTGTATAAAGGTATTTTAAAATTTATTTCAATATCCGATATTATTATTATAAAAAAACCGTTTTAATTAAACAAATATATGTATAAAACTTTTTATTCAAACTTATTTTATAAACACCAAAGAAATTATTTAACCTCATAATACAATTATTTTGATAAAAAACATTATTTTATTGTCATCTGTTTCAAAAAGGAAAGTCGTTAAACGATATATTCGTAAAGCGTTAAATATAAAGCTTATTGCTTCAAAAGTAATAAATCTGTGAAAGAAAAGCTAAATATGTTTAAGATGTTTGTTAATAAGCTCCGATGAACCAACTAAATATGTTTATAAAAAGGAGCTCGGATAAAAAGGAAGGCAGAAGGAAACCACGACGTAGTAAAATGCCACGATGGGAGGTCGCTAATATTAGTGGACCATCAACATCGCTAAAAGCCCAGGCGGGCCGACGACAGCTGACCGTGTGCGCGGGCCGCGAGACGTATAAACCACCGGGCGGCCCGACTGCGTTCGCGCCTTTTATTTTTCAGGGAGACAGGCGTGGATGTCGCGACGCTACGACGAGAACATCGCGAACGCAAGAGAATTATTGGGCGAGTCCGAGACAGCGACGCGGCCAACTTTGTCTCGGGCGCGCCACGACGTGGATCCGATCCCCCGAACGAGGGTGCAGATCAAAAATTTTTCGCGCTGCTGCCACACGTATATTCGCGGCCGTCAACCAGCGGCGTTCCTTTTTAAAAACCTTCAACTCAGATTAGTACCACGAGTGTTAAACTTAAACATTCGCTTGATATCAATGTGTGTCAAGTTGCCAATTATT
Organism: Platyscapa corneri; assembly: GCA_018907185.1. Lineage (NCBI taxonomy): Eukaryota > Metazoa > Arthropoda > Insecta > Hymenoptera > Agaonidae > Platyscapa > Platyscapa corneri. The sequence goes on from JACCHW010000004.1 coordinate 3,928,539, forward strand.
AATATGGTGAAAAGTATATTTGCCCACTTCGTGTCGACTTTATAAACTCCAGCGTAATAAAATATTAATATGTGATATTTCTTTATTCGGATATATAACTCAAATTTTGTCACATTAAAACGTTCTACTGCAATTTTTTATGTTATATTAAAATAATAAGAAACTCATTTGAAATGGCTCCTTTCAATGTGTTTTTACAAATAATTGTACGAAATTTTATTGCTCAAACGCATCAAAATGAAAATCCATCACAATTTAGAAATTATTCCATAAAATATTAACCCTTTCTTTCTTGCAATACTTTTAATGAATTTTAAAAGCTACTGTTATTAATTGACAGCGACAGTATTTATCTTTTATTATACATTGAAAAAATATTTATTTTTTTTTTATGAGACTTAAGAAAATTAAAAGTACTCGATTAAATTTGAATATTTTTTTATCTTTTCCATTTAAAATACGAATTATCATATATATTTTCATTATTAAAAAAATGTGAACAGATATATATTTTTTTAGATCGGTATGTTTGAATGAAAAGGACTGATATAATAAATTTATCGACTTATTGAATAATTGGTTGTTTATGGAAATACATTTACTCTAACTGTTGTAGTATTTTTACCGGTAAATTTGATATTGACGATATATTCTTGAATTGTTAAAAATAAAACGTGTAAATCATAAGAGAGCTTTTTCATAAAGGCGTGATCACCAGTGCTTGTAGCATTAGACAATTCAGTACTATAATAATTTTGAAGTCGAATTTAAAATTCGGATATGCTCTAGCTCTTGTGTTACAATATTTCACTTCCTCTGTTTATTTTTCGTCAAAAAACAAGAGGCGAAAATAAACAAGTGGCAGTAGACCGAGTGAAACAAAGCAGACCGCCCTAGGAATTATTATGGGAATACCGGTTTAACGAAGTTGTGCTGGTGTCCTGCTCCTCGTGTTGATACATTGTATAATATGCTTCTTTTTTCCTCTCACCCTCCATTTTTTACTTTTCTCCGCGCTTGTTGGTTTTTTCAAATTTCAGGATGTTTTGTTGGTTTTCGAGAAGCCTCTATGCACCGAGACTGTCATCCCGGTAGAAGAGACCAATTTTACCCACTTTTCACTTTCTAAATCATCCTCGCGTGATTCTATTTTAATTATCCGCTAGGGAGAATTCTCGTCCCGAGCACGCATTTGTAACTCCGTGTTGATTTATTGGATGATGAATCGTTTAGGATGCGAGAAATTTATTTATTTTTAAAAACCTTTATTCTTAATAAAGTTATGCTTCGTTTTATTGACTGCTCAGTCGTAGTGATTAAATTAGTCATTTTAAAAATAAAATTATAATCGGTGTTGATACTTTAAATTAATTCGAATTTTGACATGATTTTCCTTTATTTGACTCTTGCAATAGTTATTTTTATTATTAATACTGTCACAGACTTTATATATAATAATAAGCAAATTAAAACTGAAATAAAAGAGCTATAATATAATTATTTCTATAATAATACGCTATTAAAAAACTATTTAAAATTTATCTCTTAATAAATGAATGAGAAAAAAAAACCTTAATTCATTTCTTTAAAATTACTTTTGTCGTCTTCAAACTCATTTGAAATGGCTCCTTTCAATGTGTTTTTACAAATAATTATACAAAATTATTAAAGTTTTTAATGTAATATGGAAAAGCAGAAGTCAAACTAATGTCAGGAATATTTAATACACATAATATAACAGGAAGTTACATTGAAGATAGTTAACAACTTATAATAGTTATTCTATAATCTTTTCTGCTCATGTTTCTATTATTCATTGCGTATTATACTGTATATGCAAGGTTAACAACTTTCCTAGATATAAATATGTCTATCGAAATCGATTCATATTTATTATATTAGCATCAAGACTTTTTAAAAGTAGACGATACTAAATCATTGAATTTAAAAGAATGATAAACTAAGACATTTAAAATAAATGAAATCGTTTTATTTCAATATAAAAATATTACGGTTGAGGAAAAAATTATATTAAATGTTAGTTTTTTCTAAATACTAAATGTTCATCTGCTCGTCCAATTATTTTTTAATAAATTAAAATAATGTATTAATTAATTTTGTGATACGTTTAATTAATTAACAATTGATTTGCTGTTATATTATATTGAAGAAAAACAAAATGCATTTAATTTATGAAAATAAACCTTAATAAATGCACAACTAGTCAACAGATTTGATAGAGTTGACATAAGTAAAAGCCACAAAAAAAATACGAAAATGGGAGGGAGAGAGACAAAAAAGAAGGGAGAAAGTAAATACGCGAAAGCGTGACAGTTACGAGCAGACGCGGAAGTTGGTAACGGAGCGATTCCTAGTTTTCCTCGGATTTTTTCAGGAATGTCACCTCGTCGAGTCGTTCTTTAGTCAGCTCAGAGTGAATCTACTCAACTCCAGATGCTCTGCGTGGAAAGCTTTAGACACAGGCACCAAGTGATGATCAGAGGGTGACCATAATCGTCACGATTATTCTTCTATACTCTGGCACTTACATGCTTTTTAAAAAATTTAATTGCATCGAAAAAATTTGGAGGAAAAAATAGAATACCAGGTTATACGTGATCTTAAAAAAAAAGAAGACAAAAAATATAACAGTTGAACCGGCACTTTATAATCTAATGTCTCATGGAGGGGGTCTGTTATCTTAACTCAACAACTTACCGCGCTTCCCTTACGTATTCTTTCTCTTTTTCTCTCTCTCTCTCTCTCTCTCTTTCAGAATCTAGTCTACAAACCATTCACATTGTGATTAGATTCTTAGATTAATTATACTATAATAGTATTAAGATACGTATCAATCAACTAGAGAGAAAAAGACATTCAGAGAACTGAACGAGTTTTAGACACAATATAATATACAATTATATAACTTTATATATATATATATATATATCACGAGTGATATACATCATAAATATTAAATAAATATTCACATAATAATATAAAATTTTAACGATCTATCTATATAATAAATATTAATAAAATTATTTATAAATTCTATTTTACAATAAGTCAGTAGTTGGTAAGATTGAATATCATCGATATCGCATCCCGTCATCAATGGAAAAGGATTTATTTGGAGCTCTTGATTACCCTTTACCCTCAATGTATTCTTGATACGTCTTCGATAAACTTTTTATTTTCTTTAGTATTAATATAAAATTCAAAAGTTAAAAATATTAATTTCAACTTTCATGTATATAATATGTTACAAAATTTATATTAATGAGAATTATTTTCATATTCTTTCAATGTTTCTAGATACAAACGTATTCCTTGTCTGTCAAATATACGTTTATTTTGTATTGTATAATTTTTCGTATTTTAATTATTAAAACAAAGTAAAAGAGACAGATTATAAATTATCTAAATTTATTAGTGATCAAGTAATAATTAAATTGTTTTAATAAAATAAAACGTGGTTTATAACATTGACTAATTAAAGCTTTTCTTTTATAATTTTTAATAACTAGCGTCGGTATTATTTAATTGAAAAGTTATATTATGAATTAATTCTAATTTAATATATTTTATAGAAAAATTATTTTTGCATTGATTGTAATATTCGTAAAAATGTTAAAAATATTTAAAAAATAGATTTATGACAGGTGCACTAATCGCTTAATTACCAAAAAAACACTGATGATGTTTATGAAGCTATATAAGACAGTTGAGGGAGAAGCAGTATTTGGTGTCAACCAAAGTAGTACCGCTAGTAGTACCGCTTATCGTGTTTGATTGGTAGATTAATTGTTTGTATTTAATCCGTATGCTTATTTAAAATTGAATTGTGCATGTTATATTAAATTGAAGAAATTTTTATTTTTACTAGAAAAAATTTAACAAATCTCTTACAAATATAATTAAGAAATTTACGTTTATTCATCCGCGTGTTTAATTTTCTGGCTAAATTTCGTAAAATTATTGTACAATCTAAAATTAATGTATCGTACAACCAATTAAAATATTTCATAAACATTTATCGAGCTACTCTTTTTAACAGTGTCACATAGAATGACGTGATACTTAGATGCTTCAAATTATTCAGAAATACACAACAAGCTAAACATCAGCGAATTCCAATGAAATAAAACTGTCTTATTTAATCATTGATGAAATGGGACTAACAAAGAGTTGACTGCTGCTTTTTAGTTTAAATTCTTTGTGAAATATTACGTCTGGGATTGCGTCTACAAATTTTGTAGGCTTAGTTAATAAATTCAGCTTTACTACCATAAATTATCATCCATTATATACCATTATATATATGGATATGGCATATATCCGTTATATATCATAAACAAATAAAAATATTTCGATTTTATTGTTATTATTTATTAATAAGAATTTATGATATATTCTATTTATTATTTATTATTAAAAATCAATTGTTGATACATTAAATATTTTCGTAATGTCGACGAACGAAGTATAATATTTGTATAAATTAATATTCTTTATAAAGAAAGAATAGTCGAAAAGAAAGAAGAAAGAAAGAAGTAAAATGGTATTAAAATTTCATGTTCTCTAATTCAATAAAAACATGGATTTCCTGTTATAATTAAAATTTAATGAATATTTATCAAATATAATAATTAATTATGAAATAATTGTATAAATCTTTAATAAATTTTTTTCATTATCATTTATTAAAATTTTGTCACTAAATTAGAAATTAGAATTAAAAATAGAAACATTAATTGACAAAAAAATTATTAGTCCGTAACATTAATATTAATAGTCAAAATGAAAAATTGCTCTAATTTAAATGAACATCGGATACATAACTATTCTACAGTAGCGATTTTAATAAATACTCCATTAAATAAACAATAATGACACATGTTTCAGTAAAGTGTATACATACATTAAATACTCCGAGATAATTATGATTTTATACTTAATTTAATATTAGTAATAGATCAAAGTACTCCTTAATAATAAGTATTAAGTTTATCTTCATATAACATGTTAGATAAATAGAAAAAGTAACAAAAAGCTTATTTTTTCAGTGCCACATTTATTTAATATGAGAAAAGTATGTTAAGGAACAGATGCGATTAAAGATTATAGCATGTGTAAGATTTGCGAGGATTTACGTTTCGACTGGTCATCTGCCGATGACAGAATGTTATAATAATACGAGCTAGTCTATGAACAGAGTATCTCCGCTCGTATCCCACAAAATCATTCTTATTCTCGTTTATTCAAACTGACTTACATCGGTAAAAAGCATCGGAGTTTGACTCTTAATTAAATTGCATCACCCGGGCCGTCGTTCGGATAATCGCATCTGTGCCTCGATTCACTGACACCCTCGAAACGTTTACCATAGAGAAGGAAAAAGAGATTCACAGCGTCACGGGAAATTAATCAACCCAACGTCTGTTAAGCCAACTTCTACGAAACTACATATGTCGCGTGATTTCTTATATTTTTATTTAAACGAACAATCGACCACTTGAATGTGTAACTTAAAAATTTTATATACTTTAAACAATGATAATACGTAGTATTAGATAAACATTAATTTTACGGAATTCTTAGATTTTATTGACAAATATGATTATTTATCATAAAACATTGTTTTAAAAAAATCTGTTTTAATTTCTTAATAATTAATGTTTCAAAATGCATTAAATATTAAATATTTCATCTCATTTATTTACATTTATTCATAAGCTACTTTTATAGTGCTACAGAATTTATCACATAACGTAATTCTTTTTAAAACTTAAAATACTGCATAACAATTATAAATAAACGTAAATAAAAGTATTAAAGTCTTTTATATATAATTAAAAGCTTTTTAGATAAAATATTGTTTTTATTATAAAAAGATTAATTATAAGTTGTTTGAACATCTGTTAACTAAGTATAAAATACTTTCATACCAACGATAGCTTTTTTAACGATTAAAAATAAGCCATCTATTTTAATTGGTATTGTTAAAATTCGTATAGAACTATTGTAATATAATGAGTTATAAAGAAATTCACAAACATTTGTTTCTCTAATTATGTGTAAATTAAAATATCAATAAAATTTCAAATTCTTAAAAATATTTGTCAGATTAAAATCCTTAAAATAAAAATTTATTTTAATATATTTCTGTACATAGTAATCTTTTTTTAACTCTTTTATAATTTCTAAATTTCATCAGTTATTATCAATAACGTACTTCAACGTTTAATGTCTCGATGTAAGGTCATCGTTTTATCTGAATAATCTTTAACAGTAATTCAACAGTAGACAAGCATTACTAGTTGCTAATCTTAAATTATTAATTAAAAAAATTAATTGAATATATTTTAAATGATTTGATCAATAGTTTTTTCCAACGATTTTTCATCAATTCACTTTATGTTTGAATATAAAAATTAACAATTATCTTATTTAGTGCTAAATTAGATTACTCACCTTGATTATACTAATAATTTCAATATATAAAAGTTCTATATTTATCAGCGCATACAAGTGAAAATACACTCAGTATCGTGTAACTATAAAGTACCGAATAAAATAGTAAACGTTAAAGAAATTTTATTAACCTTAAAAATTAAAAAATCAAATAATGAACAGAATATCGATATTATTGCGAGTATGTAAAAAAAAACTAGACAAGATTTTAAATGCAAGACGTGCGTTAGTCCGTTGAGTAATACAAGTCCTTCGAGTAAGCCTGAGAAGTCAAATAAATCGGTGAGCAATGTAAAATGTTCGCTTGCATGCTCGACGACAGAATCATTATCTAAGGCAATTAAGCTGCGTAAAATTATCTGCACTTCGTCATCTCGCGAAAAAAACACCCCACGCTGTCGGCGAAGGTGTACGGGTGAGATTTAGAAAAAGTGAAAGCATAAGGTATTGATAAAAAAAAAACGGAAGACAAAAATAAGGGTCTAAGAGAGGCGGAAGGAATCCAGTCCGAAGGCGCTAATTGGCGGGGATGACGTATAGCCCTTGTAATTGGCCGAACGAGGGAGAAGGATTCTGCTGCTAAGGCTTTGGTACGCGAAATACGCAACCACGATGTAAAGACTCGCTCGTATTCCATTTTCTGTGCGCAGCCGTCGCATCCACTCGTGCTCTTCTTAGGACTTTCATAAAAGCCCTTTTAATTTAATGTGCACGTATCTGTATGAAATCAAGTGGCGCGCTGTAAAAATAATTCTTCCTTTACGGCCTTCAGAATTTGCTATTAATCAAACAAAATTAAGCTTCTAGCAGCTAATAAGGACGATAAACATATTATGTCTAGATTATATTTTGTTTGGAAATTAAACTGTTTCTAAGATTCGCATTTATCCTTTCATGCCGATAATAATTATTAATCAGAAAATTCCAAAATAATTGAGTTTTTTATATTTAATAAAATGATCATATATGTCTATGTGTACGTCTGTTAAAGTTTTTAAGTTTTTTATAATAAGGTTTTTTATAATAAATAATTAATTGAGTACAAATTATTCCAAGAAAAATACACGAAACTGCAAAATTAAAGATGTCCCTGTATAATCACATAAATGTCACCGGTCAAAGCCGAAAGTAGCAAAAGTAAAACAGAAAAAACTACTACTTGTAAAAAATTTCGTCGAATCTGAGATCACTAAATAGAAATAAAATAGTATTAGATAGATTGCGAAGAATAGTGGTAAATTGGACGCAATACTTAGCATCAAAAAAGAAGTAGGTAAGGTGCCAATTCAGAAAAAGGAAAACATGTACTCGTTATAAGAATCAAATTGAAAGGAAATTTAAGAGAAAAATGTAAAGAAATAATTTACAATTTCTAAGCATTCTTCAAGATGTATTTCAAAATCGCTGCAAAAAATGCATAATGTGAGAAAGCAACGCCGGCGAACAAGCGAAGAAGCATACATACTTTTGATATACTTGAACACAGCCTGCTAATTTTTACTGAATATTATAGAAACGAGTGCGTACCCCATGATTAGGTCTTTTTCTTTTCTCTTTCACTTTAAGAATAATAGTTAATAAAATGCAATTATGTACAATTGCAGCGACAAATATATTCGTGCAAAGTGCGAGTTAGTTATATATTTGGCATTGCATATTATTAAACTTTAAACTGAAGCTTTTAAGCACTTAAGAAAAATTACAACTAACTTTTACCGAACGAATTATGGATACTGAAATAAAATTCAACGAATAGTTTCTCATTAAATGAAAGAAAAATATTTAGGTACGAATATTTCAAATCTCACTCGTACTGTGCACAATGCACTTCCAAATTGATAAACTTTTTCCAAAAAATTGAAAACTTATTAAATTGATTCCAAAGATAAGATATCTCGAATTTACCAACGTGTTACCCTTCCTTTTAAACACATTAGTTATTGTATTACAAATTATGAATACTCGTGCATGTGAAAAAAATTAAAATGACTAGTTGAATGTTTATTTTTGACTTTGATGAACTACCAATTATTGGTTTATTCGTGTAAAAAGTTCATTTCAAATTACAGGGATATTTATTTTTTATCATCAAGGAAGCCTTACTTATTATAAATGAAACGTGATAAAACAATACATACCTCTTACTTACATCGGTAGTGTATATCAACTAAATTTCGTTATTTCAATTTACGACAGAATATTATATTAAGAGTGATTCTTAATTCTGAATTTAACTTCACATTACAATTCTATAAAAATAATTGATAAATTCGAGGGTTTCATGTGTTTTAATTATATTTGAAAATGTTTTAGATTTTCCAAAACGACGTGTAAGTTTTATTTAACTCAAACATTCACATAAAATTTAATAGTTGCTTTTCGTAAATTGCATTTAAGTATAAGCACTGGTATTAAAAGGACTAAGTATTTTTACATTGATACCACAATTAATATTTGAAGTATTTTTTCCAAAAATATATAGAAATAAGAAATATACTTCGTATGTTACCTTAAAGAACAAAATTCTGTTCGATATAACGATCATTAATTGATTGTTCAATTAAATAATATTTAGATGTAATAGCTAATCATTATTTGTGTCTTTACATGCTATTTAAAAAATTCTCATCACCCAGAATCTATTTTTTATTATAATTTTAATTCTTCAAGAAATGAATCATTGTAATGTTCATAAGTGGATTGTTAAGTTATTTTATAAATTCATTTATTTATTTGAAGATAAGATATTTAAGATATATTTCAATAAATAAAATATAAAATTTTATATATGGATATTTAGTTGAGAATATTTATTATCTATACTTATAAACCATTCTATTAATCTATACTTATAAACCATATCTAACTATTAATAAAGAGACATTAAATAATAATTGTTTGTGTCAAAATTTATATATTTAATTGCATATATTATAAAAAATTATTAATTTTTAATATTTATTAAAAAAATATTTATTTTAATAAATATTTATTAAAATTATTAAAAAAAATTAAAATTTTAATTATTATCTCTGTATATCAAGAAAAAGAGTAAGATAGAGAGAGAGAGGAAAAGTAAAAGATAACAAACTAATGAATTTTGAAATTAAATTATAGTATGAAATAATTGTAAAATATAATTTAATATCAATATCATAATTATTATCGTTCAATACATAATTATGTGGCTAAATCTTAATTTAAGCTTTCCAAATGTACATCAATTAGTATACTATCATGCTTCAGTTTTCATATTCAATATTCACTGATATCTTGCAAAGAATTTATGCATCAACTCGTGTATGATCATACGTAATTGAGGAATTTTAAATACTGTTTGATTAATTATTATTTATAATGGAATATAATACGAAAGTTATTCTAACTACATGTAAATCGTTAAGTATAAAATTAACATTATTGGAGAAAGATTATTAAGAAAAAAGAGAAAACAATAATATTTGACCATTAATAGACATATTTGCCTCTTCGTGAACTGTAATAAATAATAACGAAAATAATAAATGAATTAGCTATTATTTTCGATAATAATAAAGAATAAATAACCAAAAAATTATTAAAAAATTAATTTTTAAATCTTGTCAAGTATTGACAACAGTGACAGTAAGTGAAGTAGTAATAATCTTTACCAAATGATTCCTTTTTCAACACTGAAATAAAAAAAAAAATTGAATGTGTGAATTTGTAATTCAAATATGGTAGAAAATCTGCTGCAATTTTATAATTTTTTATTTTAATAATTTTTTTGGCTTCAAAGAGGTTGTCTATTTATTCAGCCTTTTATTCTAGTAAAGATATCTTAAGATTTATTTCACTCCTGTCAATTGTTTGCAAATTTATCTACTACTTAAGAATAGATGGAAATCTCATTCATGACATAATTTAACGTAGCACATAAGATAATGCATCTCTGCCAATATTTGTGATATTCAATTTATTATAGTATAGCAATAAACTAATTATCCGCTAAGACTTAGATACTTATAAATGTTTTTTTTACTTCGAAAGCTATAAAATATTATTGAAATATAATATAAGTATAAGTATAAAGTAAAAATTGTAAATACCAAAGAAAATTTAATCAATTTATAAAAGTAAGGCCTTTTTTTAAAAATGATCAAATTTCTCAATCGAATAATATTTATTTAATAAAGCTTTTGTTAAAAATAATATCAATAAAATATAAAAAATTTTTTAATACTATTTTGTCCAAGGACAACTATTTTTAATTTGGTTGATTGGATTTTTACATAAGCGAATTAGTGACATCTTCAATTTTCAATTTTCAATTTTAATTATAGAACTTTTCTTTTTGAATTTTTCCCTTTTATCGTTATGGATTACGTACACGCATGTAAAAATTGAATACGAAATCTCAAGTAAGTGCAATATTTAATTGACGTAAGAAAGTATATAAAAATAACAATAGAATTTACACTCATCGAAAAAACGAAATATAATGAAAAATCCGTTTATATGTTATAAACTTTCACGAGGCAAACGTATCTCCATCTCAGTTTCAGACTTTTTTCCAAGTTCTTCTACGGATGGATAATCAAAACAAAAAGACACAAACAAAATGAAGATATACATGTGTGCATTCGAAATGAAGAGGAAGACACGACACAACGTCGGAGCACATAAAGAGCACAATAATCGAGAAGGACAGCCGTTCAAAAGCCTAGACCTTCCTCCTCTTTTTTGTAGCTCTTCCTTTGTATGCATCTCTCTCTCTCTCTCCTTATTTTTTCTTTTTCGCTTTCTTGCTTCGTTCTAGTCCGTTTCTTGTGGGACTGCCAGTCCTAAAGCGAATATCGTCTTGCTTCCGCTACGAAAATAAAGCCGTAACGTATGTGACGATGTCAAAAGCGTCGAAGTCGACGTGTACCGAGGAGCCGCAAAGAGCTATAAGGGATAAGAAAATATATACACGTATTCATGGGCGCGTATGTATTCGTGTGTGTATATATGTTACGTAAAAATTAAAGGAAGTTTGTCAAAAAATAATTTGATTCGATTTACTAGTTAATGTTGTCATTTGCAGAATCACTTTGCACATCTTTATTTTTTTAATTAAGAGACAATTAAAGGTATATTCTGCTGTATAGTGAATTTATATGGATCATGACTCATCATATTTGTTTATTATCATTTTAAACAACGTATTAAAATAATAATAATCTATTCACATTCTCAAAATATTATATTTCGAGAGCATTGTATTTAAAAATTTTTCATAAGAAATTTCTGCGAAATTCTACTTAATTTTTTAGAATATATTATTAATTATTGATCCATCCAATTATTATCAGAATATTTGAACACAAATATTAACTCTTAAAAAAAATTGAATACGTAAACTTGAAATTCAAATTGTAGAAAATCTAGTGTAGTTTAAAAAATTTTCTTATTTTAATAGTCTTTTGCTTCAAAAAAGTTGTCCATTTATTTGATTTTTATTTTAATAGATTTTTTTAATTGATTTTGTAAAATAAAAATATTTTTTAATGCTACAGGTATTCTTGTATTAGGTAATGGGTCAATAAATGAGTATATAAACATTTTTTATATTTTCATAATTGTATAATTAAGTGAAATACTTATTACTAAGAAAATGATAAAAATTGCACATTGCATCGTATTTAATTAATAAATATAAAAGTCAAGAAAATTCATCGAGGACTAAAACAAATTTATCATTTTTTTCGTGATGACTTAAAATACGCTATTTATTAAAAAAATCAATGCTTATAGAAGTAACTCGGGAGATTATATGCTTTTATATATAAAAAATCGGCCAACGGAAAAACGTGACACGTAAAATAAAAGCAAGAGGCATCTGTACAATCTTATGCCAATCGTACTGGTAACTAATTGGACGACAAAGAATTCCCAGTTGGAACTCTGAAAAAACGAACAGAAACACAACCACGATATTCCTTCGGGATTTCTTCGAAGATGGTGCTGATTTTAAAAATAAGCGCAAAGGTTTGTAAGTTCGTGTAGTTAAACAGGAAACATTCCGTAACAGGCAGCTTATTAATGACCTGAATTTCTGCACGTTGATGTACATTGAAGCATGCAATTACCTTATGAATGTTTTATTTATAAGTTACAGACTTTTTAATACTTAAGGTAAGTTTTTGCGGAAAAATATGTTAGTTTGCAACTCAAATAAAAACCTCGTGTTGTGTAAAATTATTATTATTATTATACAAAAATTTTAAATCCACTATATTTATTTAAATAATCACACATCGTACAGATAAATCATGATTTAATACATTAGTATTTTATAGTATTTCTTGACGCACATCAATATAATATCAAAAATTAAATATTTTAAAATACTATGTTACAAGATAAACTAAAATATAAAAAATTTATATTATACAAAAAGTCTTTACGCTGCAAATCGATTAAATTCAATCTAAATGAAGAGTATTTAAAAAATTTATTATTTTTATAGATGAAATTAAACAGGAAGAAAATATGTATTTTTAGATTACATTCACTGTACTTAATGATAATTTAATTTTTTAAAGTCTATTTTAATACATAAATAATGAAAAATATCGCAACAAACACCATGTACTTGTCAAATGTATTGGAAATAAAATTTTCAAAGCTTTGATTATCTAATGGTAATAAGATAAATAGTTTTTTCCTTAAATTATTTTTTTTTGCCCTATCATATAATCTATATTTATTTTTAGCAATATAAGTAGATCAATAATGAATTACAATTTATTGTTCTGTAAATATTTTCGATCTTATAAACGTAGTTTTATTTAGTTTCATTTATTTGTATTTAATAATAATAATGTACAAACATCAAAACTATTATATTAAACGGAAGATCTAATGAAATAACTTTTTATAATTAAAGATTAAATTCAGAGTATTAAATTTCTTTGTATTAAATTTCATTTAATATCTTATTTATTATACGTATTAAATTCTAATTATACATTATTCTTAGTGAATTTCTTAAATAATGAATAAAATAAGTTACTTATAATATATACAATTTACAATAATAATGTTTCCATTATCAAAGTACTGTTAATAAAAAACTTTAATATTTGAAATAATAATAAACTATTTTTTTCAATTATAATAAGAATATATTTTGCATTGTTTAAAATTATGAGAAGGTATATGAAATTAAATAAAATATTTTATCTTGAAAATTAAATTTTTAGTTAATCTAACTTTTTATAATACAAGTTTTAAAAAAATGTTTCTACCCAATCATTATATATTCTATTTTAACACACATAATTTTTAATTCAAAACTTAAAGTTAGTATATAATAATATAGTATAATTTTTAGTAAAAACTTATGTTATTAAATATAACGATATTAAATGTTATTTTTTAAACAATAGTAAAGAAGATAACTAAATAGAAGATAATAGAAAATAATAGAAAAGTGAGAGATACTAATTTTAGCAATGAAACTAATGAGTTTAATACAGTAATATGCTCAGAAAAATCATTCCGATAGAAGTCTTGATTTTTTTTTATAAAAAAGAAAGTAGCTACACATAAGTATATTCGGGTGCATATCAAATTGGCCAAATGTCAAGTTTTCGATCAGTATTTGTTGAATTAGCTTATAGCATTTTTCGAGATTTCTCCTTGTGCCAAATTCTTTTTTCAGAATATATTCCGACATTTATATATGTAGTTCAATAAATGTAAATACAACTTCTTAATTATTTTGACAATTGAAGGTCAACACTTGTCACTAATATTTAGATAGATTTAAAGTATAATTTGAATAATAGACAAAAATTTTCAAATTAACCTTGACAGATATAGTTATTAAATACTTTAATTAAAGAGAAAAAATACTATAAATATAAGGTCTGAAAATTTTTATTTAAAAAATATATTCTGTAAATTTTAGAATTTTAGAAAAATCAATTTTAAAGAGTACATAATAAACGAATTTTTTTAAGGTAAAGAATACAACAAATATGATACAAATTAGTAGATTTATTATATAGGAATTCGAAATTAACTTGTTTAATTTTAAGTTTTCCTGGAAAGATTGAGAGTAATGCTACTTGATCACCTGTTTCTTTATTTAAAAAAGTAAATGTTCTTAAATAACTTTTTTAAATAAAATCATTATTAATTTTTTATTCCTTACTTTATTTGACACCAAATTGTAATCAACTAATTATACGAGTTTAATAGTCAAGACAAGATGAAAAGCGTGTCCCGGAAATGATTAAGGCTCTTCGAAAGGGCATCGACGACTACGTCAAATTTAAGGTTCCTGTAAATGAGAAAAGTTGGGCTAACCCTACCCCTAAACCAATGTTATTTTCTCACCAAAAGAATCGACCTTTTCATCTCTGAAATTATCCCATAAAGAGTCAAACTAGACAGCCTCAGTAAGCTACTGATATGAAAATAGCAAACTATTTTCAAAAGTTCGTGAGAATTTAGCGGTTATCGCATGATTACTCGTTAAACTACCAAAAACGGATAAAGCCTAAGAGTGGGGTAAAAAACAAAACGGCGTTTGCTAATATCAACCGTCAATTAACATCGCGGCCAGAGTTCGCGCTCTATCAGACAGAAGCTACGAACGGACTTTATACTAAACTAGCAAATGGGGTCTCGAATGATTTCTCGTGCAAAGGATGACCACTAACGCCTTGATCTCTTTGCAATAATTAGTAAAAGCCCGTGCTTTCAAAAACTTTATTGCTTTAATTTTCGGGAATTTTTTTCTTATTTAGGTTATTGGATTTTTGGTTTGTTGCGTTATCGTGTTAATGGTTTTTTGTATTATTGGGTTATTGGTTATTGGGTTTTTGCGTTATAGGGTTATTGGGTTCATTGGATTACATTTATATTTATATATATATTTTCTACATTGTGATATAAATAATTAAATATGTGCGTCCATATTTATTCTAATATATTTGCATTATTATTATTATAATGAACTTATTTATCTAATAATAAGTTTTTTTTTCTGTACGAATTTGGCAATTACAGTTGCATATAATTAACTAGCTAGTAACTCGACTAGAATCGTTAATCTAAAATAATTTGTATTAATTATTATTTTATTGTTTTTAATTATTATATATTATCCAATCATAATAAAAAATTAATAAAAAAAATTAATTTTATTGATTTTATGGAGAATATTGTTTTTTCACTTAATAGAAGCGTAATTTAAAAAGTTTTTAAATAAATGATATTTAGCAACCAAAATTCTTTTATAAATAACTCGAATATCCTCGATTTGTTTTTGTTATAATACTAAAACTTGCCGCGTCTTTTAGATATATTTATTTTTACTTATCTTTTTCGAAGTTGTGTTAATGTCACGGAGTTCCATGATAAGGGAAACAGAGTATATAACAGAGTTTGTATATTCTTATACAAGATATCTATCTATATTAATTGTTCTGTGGATGTTTTTATGTGTGCGCGCAGCATACATTTGTAAAATAAATATAGTCATTATTCAAAATAGTAATCACCAATGAGACCATGTAATGATAATTCGTACGTGTCACTTATCTTATCAAATTGATAAAGTAATACAAACACTTTTACAACCTAATTTTAATGATGCAATAAGTAATTATTAATTTATGATATTATGTAATTAATATTTTTATATTAAATACCAGAGTAAAGAATATAAACATGGTTTTAAAATGTTACTTAAAACAAAAAAATTAATATCATTTATAATTGCATTATTTATTTTAAATTTAGGAATAATTATAAGTAAGTTATATTTTAATATCAATAATATTACTGAAAAAGAAAAATGCCCTGCCTGTTTTGGAATTTCCATGTGTCAAGAAATTGATAATAATACAGTTACATTAGAATTTACAAATTTTTATTCAATTTTTAATAATTTATTTAATATTAAAAATGTTTATTATGGTAAATATAACAATGAAAAAGTTATTATAAAAAAATTAGCTCACAATTCTGAATTAAAAAGTTTTGATGAAATGGTTTGTAATAATGATAAGTTATTTGAACTTTGTTATAATAAATCTAAAATAATAGAAACTAAAACAAATTTTTATGAATCAATTATATCTGAATTATCTAACTCTGATATGACTGATCCAAATATGAAAATAAGGATATGCCCAACAATATCAAAAATAAATGAACTTTTTTTAAATATTGATATACAAAATACTGTTGAAAATGAAGATTACTATAAATTTTTATGGACCTTAATAAAAATAAATCCAGAGCCAATTATACTGCAGGTAATTCTAAAAAATTTTAATTAAAAAGAACTTCTATTGTTATAAAATTATTTTTATAGATATTGCCATCTACAAATAATTGGCCAACTCCAAAATATTTTGGAGCATGTGGTCGACTTGTAATTGAAGAGTACAGTGGCTTGCCATTATCAACATTTATTAATGAATCTTGGCTTAATAGAGCATTAATAGCCTCAAGCCTCCTTGATGCTGCTTATATATTTACATTTAAAAATTTAAAGTTTGGATTTTATTTAACAGATATATCTATGGATAATATTGCAGTGAATGCTCAAAATAAAGCAGTATTTGTAGATTTAGAAAATATTATTATTGTGGATAAATATCCTTCAGCAAATGGTAAATATATGTATTCAAATATATTATAAAAAATTTAAATTAATCAATTTAGTTTACTTAACTAAATGTAATAATTATTATACAATACTCATTAGCATTCGTAAACACTTTCTATAAGATAATTTTATTAATAATATTTTTTGATATAATAAAAACTTTTTAATTTCAGTATTAAAACAAAAAACAGAATGGAATAAAACATATGTTAATAGAGTTGATTCTGATTGTGAAGATTGCTTCATATTTTCTCCAACTGATATATGTAACCACAAATATAGTGATCATAATTATTATGCCATTTGTCAAGTAATGAAAAAAATGATTTAAGAACAAATTGAAAAATATACTTAATAATACTGTTTAAAATTTTTAGCATATTCTTACACAAGGATTAAGTTCCAATTTACACAATCAAGGATTTTTACACCATATACCAGACACAATTCTTAAACAATTTCCAGAATTAATAAATTTATTAAAACAGTGCTCAAGACCTGATACACCTTATTCAAGAATTGATTTTGGTATTGAACTTAAAAGAGTATTAGATACAATAATTAAGAATGTAAAATAATTTATTATATACAATTGTTTACAATATAAATTTTTACAAAGAATTTTGATAAATCAAAAAAATTTATAAACACCATCTTTCATTCCGTTTTCTAACTATATTTTTTAACTTTCTGTTTTATTTTCCAGTTTTGCTAATTTGGCTTGCAGTTCTTCTATCTTAATTTTTTGGTCTATTATTATTTGATCCTTTTCTTTATTTTCATTTTGTAACTTTAAATTTTCATATTGAAGTTTTTCCATTATAAAATCTTTATCCATTTTCAAATCTTCTAAAAGTTCATCTGTTGAAGGTCGCCTTGATGGATTTTTTTGAATTAGTCGAGTTATTATATTTGCCTAAAATAATTATTAAATTTAACTCAATAATAATTACAAATTATATTTGTTATTAATTATATTTTACCCATTGTGGATATAAAGTAGTAAGTACTTCAGGTACTTCACCAACTTGTAAGGCTTGAACCATTTTTATACATTCCATAGATGTTTGCATGGGAATTAAAAGTTCTAAAAGAACAATTCCTAAGCTGTAAATGTCACTCTAAATTTAAATTTTAACATTAATTATTAATCAATGTTTGAAGCATATTAAATTTTAAATTATAAATACCTTAGGATTACATTCTCCTTTTAATTGCTCTGGAGCTGCATACATACAAGTTCCAACTATGGCATCATGACTATCTCTTTGTAAAGGACAAGCTAAACCAAAATCTCCAATCTGTATATGCAATCTTCCTGACGTTGAAATAAAAATATTACTAGGCTAAAAAATTAACATAAATTGAATCTATAAATTATTTTTATTTGCACATACAATGTATGTACTATATAATTTTAATATTTTAATCATACATCTAATTTATCAAACTATTTTCATAAGCTCTGTTTCACCTTAATATCATGATGAACAATTTTTAAGGAATGAATATAATTAAGACCACAAAGAATTTGCGATGCTATAGTTGCTATCAATGATAGAGGAGTAGGTTTTTGTCTTTTATCTAACCATTGACGTAATGTATTTTCACACAATGACATTTGAATATAAAGTATTGCATATTGATTCTAGAAATAATAATAATAATAAATCAATATTTAAAAACTACAATTTAATTTTTTTTTTTTTAAACAAAATAACTAACCTTTTTAATAGAATACTGTTGAATTTTGCAGTCTTCAAAAGATTCATTACTAGAACTACTTTCTTCTGTATTTGTTCTAGAATTTACTCCTATCATATTATTACCTGTATTTTTTTTATCACTAATATCACATATATCATTATCTTCTCTAAATGAAATAAGATCTGAATTTGAATTACAAGTTCTTGAATTTTTCTTATCTAGGATTTTATTATAATTCAAATTTTGACGCTTTTTTAAATATCTATAAGATTTCTTACTTATACGTTTTTCATAAATGTAACTTGTACATTCAGTTAATGAACTATTTGAAGTACAACTTAGTTTATTATTTGATTCCTTAGTACATGTTAATTGTGGTATATATGGTTCTATCCATGCTTGTTTATAAGAAACTATATTGGTGTGATTCAATTTAGCAAGAGTTTTTACTTCTTCTAAATGATTAATAATAGTTTTGACTCTCTCAGGACGAACAACAATTTTTTTTATTGCATATTCTACTTCATCAAGTTTATGTATAGCCTTAAATACATTGCCAAATCCTCCACTTGCAATAAATCCTGTTTCTTGAAATTGGTCCTTATAACAAGATGCATATGTTACAAGAGGTCTAAATAATAATAAAAAGTAATTTTATATTAATAATATAATTGATTTTTTCAATATTTAGATGCATTTATTAAATAATACCGAGAAATTGATATTGGATTCTCACTTCCAATCATTGCTTTACCAATGGTAATTAAATTATACATTGCATTCATGTACCTTCCTTCAACTAACTCTGATCCGCCTAATTTGTATGAAGGATCTATTAATTTCATGTTATACATAGTATCACATAATACTAAAAAGAAATTTATAAAAATTATTTTAATATCATTTTTAAATTATTTTCCACATCATTTCATATTTACATTGATATAGTTTTCTACTTCGTACTGGATCTTTCTCAAGTACTCTACATAGTTGATTTATTAGGGAGCCTATTAAAATACTAGAAGATGATACTTTTTTTATTACTTCATTATTAATTTTATTCGTTCCAACTTCATCATTACATTTATTTAAATATGAACTAATTCCTGTAAAACATAATTTATTACAAATTCAAATTATAACCTTAAATTTATCATTGCCAAAAGTTAACCTAAAATGCATATTATTTTACAAAACAATTAAAAATATTGAAATTATATATAAAATACAAAACATTATCTTTCAAATTAAAATTTAATGAAATACAAATCTGTTATGCTTGTACCTTTGTCAAATTTGGTAACTGTAAGTAAATCACTCCAAGAACTATCGTATGATCGTTCATCTTCCATTTTCAAAATCTTTACAATTATTTACTTAAACTTATTATTTAAAATACACTTAAATACATTTAAAATTTACTTATATGAAAAAATAAATAGAGAAAAATTTAAACGAAGCTTAATATCCCTTACGACACTATTCGGGAATAGAAATTTAATATATATACGTAATTATCACGGTTCTATCTTTGTTTTGCTGACTGCTACAAATCAAAACATGAAACACAATATTTAAACATACTGATAGCTTTTATTCAGAAAATTTAAATTAAAATAATTCAATCATTAAAATAATAAAGTTGTACTAGAGAAAATCAGTTAATAAATTAAATAACTTTAAAACAGTTGTTTTTTGTAAAACTTTGTCATTTCAATACACGCAAATTATGACACAGTTGTATTTACGTTTGTAGTAATTATTTAAAATTTGATTATTTTTTTTGATATTTTTTTTTATATTTTTTTGAAAATTTGTTCTTTGAATTTATATATCATTATATTAATTTATATACCATATACTTTTTTGTGATCAATAAACAAACAAATATAGTATGTTAATATTAATGCGAGCTATACAATATTTTTATAATCTCCCGCTCTTAAATTCCAGATTCATTGTTAGTAAATCAATAATCTTATAAGCACAAAAAAAAATCTTATTAAATAAAATGATTTGCGCATCTAATTTGTATTCTGTCCGAATTATTTGTTCATAATTTAATTTAATTTAGTTAATTTACAATACATACATTGTAAACATACCTTAAAGAGCGAAGGCAGCGCTCCTAAAAATTTATGTTTTAAAACATTCAATTTTCAAAAACGGTCGACATTGTCAGTAAACCGTTGACTGTAGTATTAGTAGATTGAATTTAAGTTTATCTAACTTTTATTGTACATATGTATTTGAATATTTAAAAACGGGCTAAACCATGTTTTATCAAGTAATGTATCTATAATATTAACATCGACAAAATATGTAATTATTAAGAATCAAAACATATTTGAAAATCTTTAATTTTTCAGATTAATATAACACCAAAAGAAAAAAAAAAAGCAGAGCCTATTACACAAAGTCAAGTAAATAATAACTATTCTCTTTTGCTAGCTCCATTTCAACCTCCAACTCGAATCAAATTAGAAACTCAGATTAATACTTCAATAAAGAATACATTAACAATAAAAAATTCAAGTAATCGTTCTTTAACAGTAAGATAAAGATTAATATATTTATGAACATACATTAATTTAATTCTAGTACTTCAAATTTTTTATTTAATTTTCTTAGGTATGTGTAATTAAAACTCCCCCAAAAGAACGATGTTTAAGTTTGAATACAACAGAATGGTGTATTCAACCGGATAGCAGTGTTATTGTAACAATACTTTGGGAACCACAAGAAATTGGTACTTGGAGAGATATATTACAATTGTCAGATAGTAGGCATATTAAATATGATGTACCTCTTATACTAACTTCTACTGGTATCGAGAAAGAAGGAAACAAAGAAAATAAAAAATTAAAACAAAGAAATGTACTTAAGAAAAAGAGTTGTAATGTATCCAATGCACAAAAAAATATCCTTGTGGATCGTAAAACTGTTGAATCTAACAACGGTAAACACTTTGTTCCCAAACTTAAAATTGAACCTGCTTTAAAAAGAAGTAGATCTATAGCTACTGATCTCTCAGATAAAGAAAATGTTTCAAATAATGTTGGTTTCAATTGGATGATAGAACAAGCAAAAACAAAAAAACAAAAAAAACAAAAACTATCACCAACACCACTTGATTTTTCTAAATTTCTTGAGTCATCTTCTTTCAAATTTACACCTATAAAATCTAAATTTTCATGTTTTGAATCTAATACAATTAATAATAGTACTGAATTTTGTTTTAATCAGGGTAAGTTTAAGAAAATCTTTAAATAATTTTAATTATTTATATTCTTTATAAATAAATAATTTTAATAATTTTTAATAATTTTATATAAAAATTAGATAATAACAGTAAATCTCTGCTGAAAGATGAATCATCATACATTACAATGGAAAGTAAAGTACAAATGACTTTAAGAAAAGAAACATATGTTAAAATCCCTCAAAATATAAATATTCAAAGTCCAAAAAGTCACACTGATGATGAAATCAATGATGAATTTGATGACTCTTTATCACCCAAAGGATTAGAAAAAGAAAGCGAAAAACCTCAATCAGAAATTTCTATGTTATTAAATAATATTAATTTTACTCCTTTTAAAAAACCAAATTCAAAAAGTAATTATAACATGAAATTTTCACCAAATTACTATGTCACAGATAATAAATTAGATAAAAATAAATCATTCAGTGATGATTCAGTGAACTACTCAATAAGTAATAATGCAACATTTGATATTAACTTATCTAACAATTTTGAAGATAATAACACTTATGAATTATCTCTATCACCAACTAGTACTAAAAGTAGTTTTCAATTAAAACCTACAAATCTAACTGAAACATTTAACAAAAACAATTTAGAAATGGAATTTTCAACCCCACTTCCTGTTGGTAATAATTTCAATAAGATAAGTGATCAAATAAGATGTAGTAATCAATTCTCAAAGAGTCAAATTGATTTTGGTAGTGCTAGAGAATGCTTGGAAGCAGATTTATGGGTAAAATCCAAAAATACTTCATTATCACCAATATCCAAAAGTATCATGCATTCCACTTTAGAAAGTATAAAAGAAGATACACATTTAAATAATTTAAGTGAAAATTATAAAAAACAATCACAAACTTCAGAAGCTTTTTGCATAGAAATTTCACCACCAAAAAAACACATTAGTAAACCTCCTCTAAGAAAAATATCTCCAATGAAAAACAGTAAAATAATGAAAGAGAAATCTAGTATGGAAGTAGTTAATTCTAAAAAGAGAATTCAGATAAATAAATCTATTAAAAGTAAGTTATTAATTTTTTTTAATTTTGTTTATGAACCAACTAAAATTATTTTTATAATATTTAAGAGTTACGTATATATTAGACAATAAAATATTATTTCTTAAATTTTAGGTAATGGAAGCATACAAATTCCCGGTGTTAGAATTGCAAAACTTTCTCTTACAGGACTAATTAAAGATAAGAATAATCATAAATCTGTTAAAAAACCCACAAAGGAAGTTAGTGTCAAACTTCATGATCCAAATGATTTTTTAACAATGTTTTGTAATCCAGATCCATTTGCTGCCACTATGACGCATGATCCTTTTCTTTCTAGGTAAATAAATAACTAATAATTTTGAATTACTTTAACTATTTATTTGATCTATGTATGAATTTATTTGCAAAATAGTACTCTTTATTATGATGATAAATGGGTATTTATACAAGAGTTAGAATTCAAAAAGTGGTTAAATGCTTTATTAACTCCTCCTGAGCATTTAAGTACAGATATTGAGTCAACTACAATTGATATTGGCAAAGTGTGGCAATCTTGTCGGACAAAGGAAGACGTTACTCTAGCTGAGACAAAAGAATCTGTTTCTGCCAGATATCATACAAATACAAGATTAAATACTTTACGTAAGGCCGCATGCGGTATGTTTCATAAACCAGAAGTAATAACTGCTCTTTCCCAGACTACGGTTGGCATTGAAAAAGAAATATTAATTATAAGACCTGACAAGGATTTACATCGCGATATAGGTAAATAATTAAATTTACTAATTTTAATTTATAAAATAAAATTCTTCAATGATCTTTAAAACATTAAAACTTCGTAAAAATGTTTTTATCATGTTCACAGGTTTACAAAAAATTATATTAGAATTATTTCTCAGTTATAATCCCCTTTGGTTAAGAATAGGCTTGGAAACAATTTACGGAGAAACGATTCCTCTTCAGTCAAATAACGATCTAATTGGTCTTTCAAGATTTATTATACACAGATTTTTCTTTGATCCATTTCTTGTCAAAACACATTCTTTCCATTCACACCCAACCATAAGACATAATACTTTTCAAACTGTAATGAATAAGTTTATGTTAAAAAAATTCTTGTTTCTTGTCTATTTTTTGGATTATGCTAAAAGAAATAAACTTATAGGACATGATCCGTGCCTATTTCACAAGAAAGCATTAATTAAAGACAGCAGATCGATCCTATTAACTTTTTCCCGTGAACTTCTCAGTGGAATAGGTGACATCACCAAGGTTCTACGAAATTATAATTATGTAGTTTCTCACAAACAAACGTATTTAGATGAATATGATTATGCCGTGATGAATTTATGTACTGATTTAAGAGACGGAGTAAGACTTTGCAGAGTTATGGAGCTTATAACAGGAAAACGGTGTCTCACGTGCCGATGCAGAGTACCAGCCATTTCTCGTTTACAAAAAGTTCATAATGTTAATATAGCACTAACTACACTTAATGAAGCAGGATATACGATTGCTGGTGACATCGATTCAAAAAGCATTTCGGATGGTCACAAAGAAAAAACTCTTTCCCTTCTTTGGCAAATCATTTATAAATTTCAAGCTCCCAGATTTGAAAAAGCTGCAAAATTAATACAACGTTGGTGGCGATCAAAATTATGGTACGTTTACATTAGGAATATATTGAAAAACAGGAGACACAATGCAGCGTCGGTCATTCAAAAAGCATGGAAATGTTATTTAGCTAGACAAGAATTAAAAAGACTTAAAAAAGAGTATAATTGTAAATTACAAAAGATAACAGAAGCTGCTCGAAAAATACAATCACATTGGAGATTAAAAAGAGAAGCTAAAGAAGTCCAAAGGCATTATCAACACCTTAAAACATCAGCTACTAAAATTCAAAAATGGTGGAAAAGAATTCAGTCAACTAAACCGTATATAGATGAATTTAAAAATAATAAACATGCTATAATTAATGTGCAAAAACGTTGGCGTGCCAAACGACTCATGAAATACGAAAGAAATAGTTTCGTCGAACTCAAAACAAGTTCTATTAAAATCCAAAGATTATGGCGAGCTCGCTATTTAACAAAGCAAGCTTTAATAGATTATCAACGTAAAAGGACTGCCATTATTTTCATTCAAAAGAAGTGGCGTGCTAAATTATTAATGAGAGCAGAACAAAAAGTTTACTTACAAAAGCTTAATGCTATTAAATTTATTCAATTATGGTTCCGAAATATTCTTATTTCAAAAAAATACCGAAATAATTTTATTGCATTAAAGCATTCCGTTAGAATAATTGAAAAAATATGGATATCGAAAAAAACTGTAAGCGAAGAAAGGAAACTATTTCTTCTACAAAAGAGTAATGCCTTAATTATTCAAAATGCATGGAAAAATTATCGAGCAACGAAGGAAGATATTAAACTTTATAAGAACAAAAAAAATGCTTGTCTTAAAATACAATCATGGTGGCGATCTGTTATTGCAATTAAAAAATATACGAAACAACGCGCAAACTGCATCAAATTACAAAAATGGTGGAGAAGCGTTATTTTAACTAAAGAAGAACGCTCAAATTTCTTAAAAATGAAAAATTCCGTAATAATTTTCCAAAAGAATTGGAAAATGAAGCTAGCTAGAAGTGATTATAAACGTAAAAAAATTGCTGTTTTAAAAATTAAATATTGGTATAAAAATTTAGTTATATCACGAACGATGCGCAATAAATATTTACAAATGAAGATTTCCGTAAGGCTCATTGAAAATTGGTGGCTTGCACTAATAATTGGAAAAAGTATTAGGATGCAATACGTAGACACCAGGAACGTCCTTATTGCTTTTCAACACAGGTGGAGAGCGCAAATCGTTATGAAAAAAAAGCGACAAAAATATCTACAATTGAAAAATTGTGCTATAAAAATTCAATCCAGGTGGAGAATGATACAAGAGAGACGACGATATAGAGAGCACCTTAAAAGACACGTGGCAGCTTCTATTTTACAACGAAGATGGAGAGCATTGCAACACGGAAAACAGATACGAATAATATATATGAAGCACAGACTTCTTATAATTTTCATTCAAAGAAAATATCGCGCAAATCTTTTGGCTAAATTGGAAAGAAGCAAATTTCTAGAAAAAAGAAAGTCAGCAATAGTAATTCAAAAATATTGGCGATCTTATGTATTGTCAAGAGAATTTAAAAGGAAAAAGAATGCTGTTAAAATTATAGAGCAATGGAGACAACGCGATCTTCTTAGCAGACGGGTGCGCTCAGAATTTCTTAAATTGAAGCTTGTTACAATTCAAATACAACGTTTAATTAAAACGAAGCAACAAATGAGAAAATTACGAAAACAACGAGAGTCAGCAATCGTAATTCAAAAATACTGGAGGTCGCATGTAGCACTAATGGATTATAAAAAGAAAAAACAGGCGGCTATAATTATACAGAGATGGAGAAGACTGCTGATTAATGGAAGAAATACTCGAAATAAATTTGTTGAATTGAGAAATGATGTCATTAAAATACAGAGTCAATGGAGGATGCATCAGCAATTAAGGAAGTATAAAAGACATCGCGAAGCAGCTATTATGATACAAAAGAACTGGAAGAAATTCATAGCAATGAAAGAATATGAAAAAAAGAAAATAGCAATCCTGTTTATAGAAAACTGGAGAAAACATGTATTATTTGGAAGGGAAGTACGAATGGAATATCTAAAATTAAAAGCAACTGCTATTAAGATGCAAAGGCTAATAAGAGTCAAATGGCAAATGAAAGAATTCAAGAGACAACGCGATGCGGTAATAAAAATCCAACAGTTTTGGCGATCGATATCTAAAATGAGAGAATGCAAAATTCAATACAATAAGCAAAAAATTGCTGCGATCACGTTACAAAGACGATATCGAGCGAGGAAGCTTGCCATACAAATTAGAAATGATTATTGCAATCGAATTTCAGCAATTGTAAGAATTCAAAAATGGTGTAGACGCATTTTACGAAAACGAGATTTAGCAATTTTAAAGGAAAGACAAAAATTAGCTGTTATCCTGATAGAGAATTGGTGGATCAATGCTTCCGAAGTGCGACGCATTCGCGAGGCCGAAAGAATTGAATTTAATAGAAAATATAATGCTGCCATTAAAATTCAAGCAATTTGGAGAGGCTACAAAGTCCGTCAAGTGGCTAGCAAAAGATTGGCGATGTTGCGCGAGAGAGCGAAAAAAGCAGCTGATGCCGCTGTTCCGTCAGCAACACTCGCTTTCCGATTACAAGAGAATATTGAAATTTTTAAATATGCCTCCAACATTGGACAATTATCAATTTGCTTATCTTCTTTAGGTAGGTTTATGCTTTATAAGTTATAAAGCATTTGAATTTTTGAGTTTTTCAAATTCACAAGAAAAAATTGTAAAATGTGCATGCATTTAAAACATTTAAAAATTAAAGAATTAATTTTATTTTTCATTAATTATAGTAATACCTTTAAAGTTTTATTGTATCTATCGGTGTATACATATAAGTTAAGTGGCTTATTAATTCTTCAAAATAATAATATGCGGTATTGTTATTATAATTATATGCGCTACAATTATGGTATTATATGTGCTATATAATACTGTTTTGTATAATATTTTTTAATTTACTTTTTATGCGCTTACAATTTACTTTTTTGCATGTAAAAGTTCAATTTGTTTGATGCAAAAATACGTGTGTATTATCTATTAAAGTAAAATTACTATAAATATTTTCTCTTTCAGATATTATAACACGTTTATCCCCGAATGCTTGCATCAACGTATGCCAGTTAAATTTAGTATCCAAATTGTACGATATATTAACTCGAGCTAATAGATCGTTACCGTGGCTAGACGTTTGCCTGAAAGACATAAGTATTTTATTGACACTAGCCAAATTTAAGCCAACGACGGGATATGTTCTCAAGGTTCGTACAACATAAATCATCATTTTTCATCTTTATTTATACAATTTTGTTTTTAGGAAGAACATATAGAAATGTTGGTAAGACTGCTAACTATATCGGTTGATAAAAAAGAGGATTTATTTTTGCATACTGCAACATTGATATGGGTTCTTACAGAAAATACGAAATATACGGAGGTACGATAAATTCAGTTTGACCTTCTAAGTAAATTTATAAAAGTAAATTAAATCTTTTTATCATTACAGGCTGTGCAAGGTTGTTCCCGAACAAAATATTTATTGAGTTCTTTATATACTTCAATAAATAGAAAACTGGTTAGAGCTGCATCAAACGTTCCTAAATTAAAAGGAGATATTTTACCTAGTCCCAAACCAGATTGGGGATTAAGACACAAACGTCCACGTACTTTTAACAATGTTTCTCAAGCTATTACATCTATCGCGTCACGTTTAAATATTTTAAGTATTGCTCAACCGTCAGACATGCAAAAATCATTTAATTTTTCAATGTGAACAAATTTGTAAATTAGTAAAATTATTCTTACGCATGTAAGTTACGTTTTTATTGAACGATAAAAAACTTTTAATAATGTTATGTAAAGAAGTATACATTTTTTAAGTGTATGAATGTGGATGTTGAATGATTAATTAAATAAGAAATTTTGTAAAATATTAATAATTAAATAAATAGATTTTTAATATGTCAATAATCATGTTTTTACTTTTTTTTTAATAATACTTTTATTGCAATAAATATAATAAACAATAATTATTGTTTTGGCGTTACATTTTAACAGTCACTTCTATACATATACATGTGATTATAATTTTTAGCATAAAATGAAGCAGATGCCTATCGATATAAGTAATACATTTTGCTGCATTTAACAGATCTGATGTATAAAAACAAAGTACAGCAGCTACAATAAATCTTAAACTTTATACTGTGTAAGCGTAAAATCGCGAACTCTTAACAGCACTCTGCTTGTAATTTATATAATGTAGTTGTACAATGACAATTTTTAAAGTTTTTTTTATTAAATGTAAGAAAATATGCATAAATTTAAATAACACGTATTGTCCAATAAATGTATTTAAAATTTTGTTTAATTTGTATAGGCACACTTTACATTTTCATATATCATCTACTATTTATCATTTTAATTTTTAAAATGTTTATTAGGGAGTATCTTTAGAATAAAAGTAGGCAATTATTTTGTAGCTGCCATACTAAGCACTTCAAACCAATTTTGTAATGGAAGGTAGCAGAGTATTATAACGTCCAAAGAGTTTCAATATTACAATAATAAATCGTGAATGTAAATTTTATTTACATAACTACTGAAAAACAGTGTAAAAAAGTACCGATTTAATTTTCATGTACAGATTTCAGTTCTTTGATCTGTTTAATCAAATAAGCTTTTTCATCATTAAACTGTTCATCCTCAGAACGATCTGTGTGGAAACGTGTAAGGAACTCTATCAATTTTTCTTGATTACGTAGTAATATATCCAGAATTGGCTTAGGTTTATTTGGATTAGCAACAAATACCTACAATTAATATTAAAGGTGTCTTAATACAACAAATAAGATGTTCTAAATTTTCATTTATAAAATAAAGAAAATTTTCTACAGTTTATGTTTACCTTAAAAACATGAAAGGCCTCAAATTGTATATTGCGAGACTTTTCTTTAAGCATATTCATCATTAACTTTAAATTATCTGGATTAGAAATGTATCGTGTCATAACCTGTAAAATAAATATTATGTATTTATGTATTCATAGAATTTAACACAAATCCTTGTGTCCTCAAAACTTACGGTAAAGTTGTGTCGATCTAATAAAAGTTCTCCTAATAATTTTAAACTTTGTCTACGTGTAACATAGTTTTCTGAATTTAGTAACCTTTGATAGTGTGAAAAAACTTTATCGTAATTAACTTCTAAAAATTCAGCACTTAAAATTTTATGCCTTGTAAGAAGCTCCTATATCAATAGTAATAAAATTATTTTAGATATTTCTCAATTAATTGCATTGTAACTCGAATGAAAATAAATAACCTTAAACGTAGAAAAGGCATCTGAAGCAATATCAAATGTTGAAACTTCAACATATCTGAAAAAATTATAAAAATCATCCGAATAAATCATAATTTTAGCTAAAGCTTCATATCTAGCACATTCTCTTAACATTGTACCACAATTTAATGCAATATCTTGATGTTCATATCTAAAAAATAATTTATTTTTAATAATTGTTACAAGGTGTTTTTAATAGCTCAATTTGATTGACTTACCCTAACATAAGCGTAAACAAAATTTCTGGTTTAGTACAAATATATTCTACAGTAGGAGATCTGGTGCCAATTTGTCTTCTTAATATATTATTGAATACCTGAGCAACATCTTTCTTACCCTACAATTATTAAATATTTTAAACATTTGAAAGAAAGCACAATCATCTTAACATTCATTATAAATATATTATTAATACGTTTTACCTCAAAATCTATCCGACTAAGATTTTGAACAAGAAGAAGTAAAAGATTACTGTTATATAATTCTTGTGCTAATTGAGCTACAACAATATCTGCTTGTGGTTCCGACTCAGCAGTTCCATACAACATATTTTTAATATGTACCAAATTCTTACTAACATCCTCTTGAGCCTAAAAAGTTTTTATTTTTATTGTAGTTAAAATAAAGAAATATTTTTTTAACATACCTTTTCTACTTTTTTATCGCCACGTTCCAATGCATTAACTGCTTCTTTTAGAGCCTTCACCACCTCCGCTGGACTTTTTTGAGACTTCCCGAACAGAGGCATAGTTTCTTAAAACAAAATTATGATTGATAAAAACTGAATTAAATTATTTCTTGAAATCATACATTATGTCAAGTTAATTTTAAATATTTATCTTATTATTAAATCAACTTAAAATTGGTACAATATTTGAAAAATTAATTAAATCTGTTTAATCTTAGAGAAATATAATGCTTGATTATTGTACTAACTTAATTTACTGCATATTTTGATAAATAATGATATGTCAATAAATCAAATGGTAGTTGCATATAGACAAAATTATTATGATATTTTTAAGAACAATAATTATAAATAATAAAAATAAAATCGTATTAAAATTAAATACAAATAAAGTAAGTTTTATTCGTTTTTTATTTTAATAAGATTTTCAAAAATTTAATTATTTTCTTATAGGTAAGAAAATTAATAAATGTCTTGATTGATTGTAAACAAAGAAAAGCTGTAAACACGGATCTTTATTTGAGTTGAGGAAATGACATATTAGAGCTACACTTGACAAACGTACCGTAGATAAAGTCGTTAAAGATGATTGTCACGATATAAACATGAGACATACACAGAAAATATAACCTATGTTTAATTTGTAAAAGTCGAAATACGTAGCGAACTTACATTATGCAATGCTCGCAAAACATTTTTTCTTACCATTCAATCACCAATTAATCCTTTAGAATGTACGCAGTTGCTTATGAGGCACTTGCGGCTCGTTGGCTGTCCCTTTAGCAGTTCATTGGTAAGATAAAAAGGGACGATAACCCAAACGAGACAAACGTTACTGTGATTCGTAACACAACGACGGCAACAGCGACACTCGATTTGACGATACTCGTCAGCAACCCCGCTGGCCGTTGCCAAGGATGACAAATATCAGTTATTCACGAAAAAGTCAAAAAGTTCTTAATTATTCTTACAGAATGATCCACAGCTTATAGCAGTAGTTCACTGGTTCTCGGGTTTATTTACTTTCACGATGACGAATCTGCACTTTCAACGGCGCAATTTTCGAAATCTTGAAATTAAAGAACATTCACCAATGTAATGTGCTTTTTACTTTAACTCATCGCATTTGCATCATAAACCTCAGTTAGACAAAATACACGAGCGAATGACGAATACCGAGTGCCAAACTACTGAACTTGCGAAGTGCGAAATGTCGAGTTCTCTAAGCTCTTTCTTCCTCGCGCAATCTCTCTTTTGCCTTCTCTTTTCACAATGCATGACGAAGCTATATCCATCTTTCTCGCAGCGCGCATACGTCCAATTCGTGCAGTAGTTCACCTATATTTAATATAGATATATGTGTACATCAATTCAATGCTCCTGCTCATTTGTGCTACCAACTCCTGCTCCTGCGCGCGTGTGTATATTATCCGAGCTATCGCGCGCAAAGTGTTTTGGATTGGTTTAAGATAAACTATAAATGAGTTCTCTACGTCATTCTTAGTCTCAACTTTCATTAAAAAAAGTTTCATTTCCTGATCATTATCGTATAAGAACAATTAATTAGACAATCATTTGCATTAATAAGTAATATTTTGGTCCTTGCAGACTCAATCTTATTAACTTTGCAGCATAATATTAACTATTTACAAATAATTGAAACACATTTAAATAGTTTTAGATTACTTTTTTGATGCTTCAAGCGATCTTATTATAATATTCTCTTATTATCATTCTACTATAAATAGTTTTTAAATACATTTTATCAATTTCAAGTCAGCTGATAATTTTAAACGTAATCAACTCTTTTTCTTGCATTGGCAATGCAGCCAACTCAATATTGGTAGCTCTGAATGTGAATTTCTTTAGATCATATGCTTGTGGTTAAGGCTATGTTTGTAAATTCATAACTATATTTCTGTATTGTCGGCATTTTAATAATAATTCATACAAATTTCGCCGCATTTTGTGAAGAATTAAATGAATAATATAAATAGTTAATAATATTTGGTCTTTTTTTATGTAGCTAAATGTAAACAGAACCAGTTCTAAAAAGGGAATCGAAAGTATGTGCATCCATTGTCGAAATACGATTCATTTATGGTGATAATATGTCAAAGTCAAACATAAGGAAAATAACAGTTGACCCTACGAAATGTAATATTGACTCTCGTCGTCCAAGTGTTTTCGAAAGGTTGGGCACTAAACCAGCGGTTATTACAGCTGCTCAAAACGCTTCAGATTACTGTAGAAATTGGGCAGTTAATGGCAGTTGTTCATACGGAAAGAACTGCAAGTGAGTATTTATATTAAGTTTTTCTTCTACATAGTGTAACTATGTCATAAAATAATTTTAACATTAAAAATGATTTCAGATATGCAAATACGCATATACTAATAAGTCCTTCGAAAAGAGTAAAGAAGGATAATGCACCTACAAATCCTCCATTGGTAAACGAAACAAATTTAACTATGTATTTGTTGAATTAAAACATATTTATTTTATTCAAAGCATGCTCTAATAGATTACTTTGTCTTTCGTAGCTTATTGAAGATCCATTTAAACGACTTACATCTAAAATTGTGAAAACAACTTCTCACAGTCCAGATTTGAATTTAGAAGAGTGGAATCAAACTGATTTGGAATACGAAGACGAAAAAGTATTAGAAAGACGTAGACAACTCTTACAAAGGGAATTGGAATTACAAATGAAGAAGGATAAAGAGGTGCATGGAAAAGATAAAATAAAATACAAGAAAAAGGCAATGAGTAGTTCTTCTAGTTCACACAGTTCAAGTTCTTCTAGTAGCACTAGTAGTTCTAGTAGTGACGATTCATCTTCAAGTTCAACATCTGACTCACGAAAAAAAGTTAAGAAATTCAAGAAAACAAAACATAGTGCTTCTCCTGAATTTGAGGAAGATAAAGACAGAAAAAAAAAGTAAGTTTTTCAAATGTGTATCTCGTTCATCTACATAAGATTTTTTAATTGCTTTTAAACTAATATAAAAACTAATGTAAAATTTATTATAAAAACTAATATAAAAACTAATAAAAAAACTTTTTCTTAACATTATAATAAAAGCATTGTTCAAGTACTTGAAAGAGAAGTAACAAAACAATAACATGTTAATATTGTTGTGTAAATAAAAATTTCTAAATTCACTTGACAATAATTAACTTGTTCATTTACAGATTAAAATTAAAACGCTTAGGAGGAAAAAATGAAAAATTGCCTCCAAAAAAGAAACGAAAAATAGAAATATCCCCAAAGAAAGATACCCCTCCAAAAGCTATTAAGAAAGCAAACAGTTCAATTGTACCTCATAAACATATTTCTACACCTAGAGCCAAATCCCCATTACCTTCAGGGTCTCACGCCGCTCAAATGAAGACGAAAGAAAGAACTAGAAGTGAATCGCCTAAACTGAAGCTAAGGGACTCTGAAAAAGACAGACATCATAAGAAACTCCGGGACACAGATGAAATGGTGAAGGAGATGGGCCAAAAAAAAATTGATAGAATGGATAGACTTGACAGACTTGACAGACACGATAGGATGGATAGAATAGATAGACTTGATCGAGTAGAAAGAATAGAGAGGATGGAAAGAATAGACCGAATGGAAAGATCGGAAAGAACAGACAGAATCGACAGGACAGATAGAAAAGACATGGATAAGGGCAAGTCGCGTCTTCAAGATGACAAAGGTAAGAACGAAGACCGTTCGAAGCCTCGATCGAAGGACAGAGACAGACGTTCGCGAAGTCCGCCAATCGACAGGTCGAAGCACCAGTACCTGAAAGATAGTTCCGCCGTGGCTAAATCGAAACGCAGCCGCAGCCCAGACAAGTTGCGCTCAAAACACGACTCGACAGCCTCGCGTCAGCAGGATAAAGCTCCCATCTCGACTAGGTCGCGCGAACTCGATAAACGAGATAGAGAAAACCACAAGCGAGAGCGCAGTAAAGACCGAGACGATAGCAGAAAACTCGATCAGTCTAAGCTCAAATCTCTCAGCCTCGACGAGCAACGCAAAAATTCGACCAGGGATCGCAGCAGGGAGCGTCGCCTCAAGGAGCACGGCCATCCGCGCCTCATTGGTCGCGACAAGGATCGGGAGGATAGGCGAACCGAACGTGACTCCACTAAGTCCAGCGCAATTTCCAGCAGCAGTTCACTCGACAAAGGCCCGCGCTACAAAGAGCGACCAAAGGACTCGGGACTTGACAAGGGATCTCGTGCGACGCGTCCGGAGCGCGATAAGGAACGACCCGATCCGAAGGCCTTGGACGGTCGTGAGCGCGATCGGACTTCGCAGCGCTTTGAGCCGCTACACAAGTCGGAACGTGGAGAGCGTGAACGGGATCGAGAGCGTGAGCGGGAACGAGAGCGAGAACGCGAGCGACACCGGCGCTATGGCCCGCGCTTTGACGGTCGCGACGATCGCAAGGAGACCCTCAAGCTCGAACGACTGCAAGAACGTAGGGAGAGTCCGCGACGCAACCTTGAACTGGAACGTGGCTTCGAGCGGGCATATGCTCGGCCAGCACCTCCACCTCCTCCACCGCCACCCCCACCACCTGCACCCCCGGAGCATTGGGATGAACCAGAGGAACCACAGTCGCATCTGGACTACCGAGAACACCGCGGCCACGAAGACGAGCGAAGGAAACCGCTGGAGACGCGCCGTTACAACAGCCCCTTTAACGAGCGTCGACAGAGGGTCGAGGAACGGGGCCAGTCACGATATCCACTGCAGCCGGAACGGGCCTTTGACGAGTTGCACCATCCGCTCTATGCCTCGGACAAGATACGTCCCGCCTCTGTCAGGTATCTCTTCTATACATTGGGAAAGACAGTGGCACAGCAGTGTGTGGGTGTGTGTGTGTGTGTGTTATTAATAAGCTTATGAATTTGCGTCACAGGGACGAGTCGAGCAATGACAATTGGGAAGTACATCACGATTTGGAGCACGCAGGACGTGATCGACCGTACGCGCCAAACGACTGGGAGGAAAGAGAGTGGCGAGGACGAGCCATGTGGGATAGAGAGAGTCTGCCGCACTCCGAAGCTCACGAGGAGGAGTGGCCCACGAGATACGAAAATCCTATACCCGAGTGGAAAGTCGGTGCCGAACCCAGGAAATGGGATAACCAGGCGTTGCACATGAGAACTTCTTATAGAAACGATCGCATCAAGGAACTAGAACTCACAGACCCGACACATTGGTGCGTAGCCATTCTTCTTCAGGATTTTTATTGCATACAAGTTTTCTTCTTTTATTATTTTTTATTATTTTCTTTGTTATTTTTGCTCGCTTCCAGCAAACGAAGGCCTTTCAATACCCCGGAAAGACGTGAGGATCTTCCTAGTCATGCTGCGAAACAAGCACTCCACAATAGCATGAAAGATGAGCCCATTAATAAAAAATTAATGGAACTTGCAGAAGGTAGGCCGCGTAAAAGTAGAGAAAAGTCGGCCGATAACTTCCAAAAGAAATTATTTCCAAAAGAGAAGCCAGAAGTTAAGGAGCCGCCTCCCCCAGAACCAAAAAGATGTGTTGATGAACCACTGCCTACTTTGCATACCGAGAGTGATCTCAGTGATATTAGCGACGACCCTGATGACATTCTTAATATGGAAGAAGAAATAACGGAAAACAAATGTAATCCTAAAAAATCTGTTGACGTCGAAAAGGATGCTGGTTCTGTGAAAAGTCAAGAGCTAACTCATTTGTCGCCTAAGCCTCCCTTGGATGATGCTGTTTTCACTAAAGAAAAAGATTCAACAGAAAGCTATAGGTATTTTTATATAAATTTATCTTATAAATTTCTATTATAAATAGTAAAAATTTATTTTATTTATCTATTTTGCGTAGTAATAAAAATAATATAGAAGAAGAAAGTATGGAAACTATGGATTTCGAAGAGATTTCCGACGGCGAATTGGAAGAAGATGTAAAAACTAGTTGTAAAGGATTAGGAGATGCTTTAGGAGTAGATTGGGAAAGTCTGGTTAAAGAGTCTCAACCAAGGCGTCCTATTGCTGCTAGTCATGATAATGCTCAAGATCGTTGGCAATGCAAAGCAGTTTTCCAGCGGATTGGAATTTCTGTAAAGGCTGCAGGTCAAGATTTGGTTGAAAAGATTTTAAAAAAATATATGGATAATGGTAACCACTTATTTTATGTTTTATTTTTTCAAATCTCAAAACTTGCAATCTAAATTTAACTTAATTTAATTTTTCAAGAATCCAATAAATTACTTTTAAACAACGTGGCATTTGTACATACGGCATTAGCTCGAAAGCAACTGTTACCAAATTCAACTTATAAATTAATAAGCAATGATGATTTATTGTACAGGTAAATTATAGATTTAAAAAAATCTTTTATTTTTTAATATATTATTAAATAAAATTTGATTTTACAGAAATAAAAACGAAGTTGATGTTGATGAGAGTAATCTAAAGCCCTGTACAAGTTTATACGAAGAAGTTAAGTTACTTCTTCAACAGACAGCATAAGGAGTGTGTACAAAAAGTTTAATAATACAATTGTATAAGTTTGAAAACATTGTATTTTCAAGAAATGATAAATATAAAAACTCTACAATGACTATGAAGAGTTATTATACGCACGTCAAATTTTAAATAAAAATTTTTTTATAAATATTCAATCTTATTCACATTATTTTATTATACTTATATTTTTAAATTCATTAATAATCTGGTATCATATATTTCACGATAATCAATGGGTGTTACAATGTCATTTTTCAAAATTTTCATTGCTTTGAGTAAGATTTCTTCGTTTGAAGTAGAATTGGACTAAAAATATTTTTATGGAATATTTAATATGTAAAATAAAAATATAATTTGTTGAACCAAATATACACACATTTTTTTCTATTGAAGACATTCGTTTGAGTTTTTCAACATTTGTACAATATAGTTCATATAAAATAAGACCTAGAAAATAAAATTTGTTAAAATTCTAGGTAAAAATTTTATGTATTTTATTTTTATTAATACCTTTTTTTGTACAATCACCACAATTCATTTTATCTAAACAGTTAATGAGTTTTTTACAGTATTCAATTTTAACATTTAATTCTTCATTGGTTAGATCTAAAAAGTATAGTAATTATCTTTCGAATGAATATTTTAAACTTATTTTCATACCTTGCCAAGTAAACCCGTCAGTTCGTCCAAATAATGATACTATTCTAAACATCATTTCCATCATTACATAATTTGTTGTCGGAATCAATATACTTAATTCTTTTTTTATGAATTTAAAAATTTTTTTTGGATTAGTGTACAGAACTTCTTCAATTACTGCCGCTATGCCAGACCTAATAGATGCAATCTATAAATATAAAAATAAGGAAAATGGAAAATTAAAGTTTCGTATGATTGAACTAATGTTCTAATTTAGTTCTAAAAAAAAATTCCATAATATCATTGTTTTTAAGCAATAGTTATGAATACCTTGCTATTTTTTATTATCAGTCCGCATTTGTCGCACTTCCAAGGACTGCTGAAATTCAAAGAAGCAACGGGTAACAAATTACCCGAGCACGTTTCTTTGAAACAATATAGTGCTCCTAATAAAGTATCACACTCCTGTTATTGATATAATATTTATCAGTGTTTTAGGTCTGTCTCCGGCTAAAAACCTGCTAAAAATGAGTGATTTGAAATTAAAGCGCGTTCGATTTAATATAAATTCAGAAATGTAATATTTAATTGACTTCAATTCAACATTTGTAGCAGGGTTAAAAAAATTCTTTTTTCAATAATTAAATAGATATTTCTACCGTTAAGCTAGAGCATCTGATGCATTGACAAGAAAAGTGCTTAGTTAATCGTAGAAATTGTCTCCTTATTGTCGTATCCCAGAACAGATCGGTATAGGTCATTGTTATTTCGTCATCCTTTGCAATTGGCATCGTAGAATAAACGAATAAATCTCCTTTAGCATTAACCATGTGTCTTGTATTAGGAACGCATTGGTGATTTGTGAGTGCACCAAGTGGAAAAAGCGCTCGCAGACTTGTTGATGATTTATTTTGTACTACTGCTGTTTCAAAAGAATTCGTATCCATAATTCTGCAGACATGCCGCATAAACTTCTCATCCTCCGCTTTTATCATTTTTTTTACATTTTTCTTCAACATATCAACCTAATTAATAATGTGAATAGTTTATAACAAAGTTTAATTACACTAAACCAAATCATAACGTATTTTTATTTATTTTTTATTTACTTTAAATTTGAGTTCAAATTTATCTTTAAGTGACTATTATTTTTATTTTATTTTATTTCTCAAGTATAAATAATCTTTTATGATATTTATAATTATATATTATTGAATACTTGACGAATTATTATCTATTCAAAGATTTCAAAACTATATGTAACTATAGTTTCAAATCAAAATCGTATATACATATATTAAACATCAAATGTAATATATAATCATTATAAAATAGCGTATACGTGTAAACGATAATTAAATTTTTAATTAATTAAAATAAATTGTGGATATCTAAGCAAAGATCTATATTATATATATTCTTGATATGGAAATTATGTAAAATTCAATTTATATTCAAAAAACATATAAAAATAGTATCACGCGAGTTTAATTAAATGAACTTAACGGGTCTGAAAATTTCAATATTTAATGAAATTTTTTCAACAACTTGACAATAAAAAACATGACAGTCGCCAAAACTAGACAAATGATCATGTGATGTCATAACAATTTTATGAATATTTCAAATGTATAAGTATACATCTATTATTTAATTAAAGGTAATCCATATAGTTCAATTAAATTTTTTGTTATAATATAACTTATTCATATATAATTTACGTAGTCTCGTTTTGATTTAAAAATCTAGCGCTTTTAGCGCTCGTAGCGTGATAAACGTAAAATATAAGACAGAAACCGTCTATAATCAGTAAAAGGTTGTCGCTGAATATTGATTAATCTTACTCTTCTATAATGAATTTTCAAACTCTTTTTATCAACGTGGTACATAAAGTCGAAATACTGAGTTGAAAGGATAGAATCTTCAAATTTATGGTGATTATTAATTTTTATTTATTATCTAGTTTAATTTGTAATATGCATTTATAAACATGGTTGTGTACATCGTATGCATTCCTATGTATGATATATGGTATATTTGTAGTTATATGCACATATACACACATGAAAGTAGATATACGTTATGAGCGTACGTGTGCACACATATAATGAAAAAAATTTACACATACACTTATATGTCAGATTAAGATATAATAAATAAAACTAGTTTAAATGTTAATGAATAGGTTTTTTTAAACAAATTTTAAACTATTAAAGAGATAACATAATTAAACAAAAATTATTTTTTAATATTTAATTTACTTTTTAATATAATTTTGATAACACAACTGCACATGTTCACACTCCATCATATATATTTGTATACTTGTTACATGAAAAGCACGAGTGTTTTCGACACAATCCTATAACCTTATGTCGCCAGACAAACATATATTTCAATAAAAGTTATAATTTATAACTTTAGGAAATTTTTTATATGAATGTAACTCACGTTAAGGAAATCTGTATTTACTCTATTGTATTACATGTGCATACAAGCTTTTATTAATAAAATTATTGTTTAAACTTTTTAAACACTTTATTTTAATTATAGTATATATAATTAGTCATTATGTGTTATAAAATACATTTTTGTTCTACATTACTATAATAGAACCTTAAATTTTTTATTTATTTATTAAAAAAATTTTATTAACCTATACATAAATAAAACTAAAATTCGTTAAAAAAATTATTTTTATA
Organism: Platyscapa corneri; assembly: GCA_018907185.1. NCBI lineage: Eukaryota > Metazoa > Arthropoda > Insecta > Hymenoptera > Agaonidae > Platyscapa > Platyscapa corneri. Next base: position 3,969,239 of record JACCHW010000004.1, read on the forward strand.
TATTGAAATAATTTTTTTTATTTAAATGATTCAAATCATATATCGTCACATTTTATTTTATTTCATGTATTTCTTAATAATTTTACAGATTCGAACTATAAAGATAATGTACTAGATAAAGGAAAGATTAGGCAGGCAATGAAATAATTTTCCTATTCGAGTATTAAATAAATTAACTACTAACCGTTCAGAAAAATCGACGTGTAGAGATTCTAATAGAATTATAAAAACTTTAATAATATTTCATTATCATAGTATCTAATATGTATATTTATTGAAATATATTATAGTACAACGGTTTAATAAATATTGCGTTAAAAAATAATAAACATTTCAAATACATTTTATTCCTTGTTATGATTATTCTTATAATCAGTATAAGACTTTTGATAATTATTAATTTATAATATTGATGTCTTTAAAATTAATAAAATATATTCTATAAAAGTTTAAGTAATGGTTGCTAACAAAGAATATTTTAGATGATAATACTAACAATATATTTATCTCTCAAATTTTAATCATAGAGATTCTCCCAGTAGATGTATAAATAAAGATAAAACACAAATAGAAGTTAAGCAAATATTAATTCATAAGAACATTTTTTAGATTGAAAGAAACAAATTTCCCTTTTCTTAGTATCAATGTATGAACAAATTTTTTAATAATCATCTTTCAAAAGACTTAATATAAACTTGCTTATTTATGATAGTAATTATTTAAACTATTTTTCTATGCATTTTCTACATTTAGAAAAATTTATATATCTGATAAGTTATCGAAAAATTTGTATTCAATTCGTATTATGCAAGACTGACCCAAATATCTTTTGAAACTTCAGTATTAAAAATGAATATTAGATAAAACAATTTCATTGTATTTTAACGTTCTTATTTGAAAAATGAATTTTATTAGTCTATTATATCATTAGATCTCTGAAATCGTTTATAAATATTGGAAGATTTTTAGTATATTCTATTTTCAAATATGAAAAATTAGAAATTAAATATAAAATTATATAAATAAAACTATGTAAATCTTTGAAAAATGATGCTCTATTAGAAAAACTACTTGAAATCTTATAAAAATAGGGAATTTTAAACGTCATTATAAAATTTTTAAAAAAAGTTTAAAACAAAAAGAACAAAAAAGCTTTTTGTATTTTACAAAATAACATATGTAAAGGGGTCCGTTAATATATTAATTATTTCAGATTGTAAACAAAAGAAATGTTCTCCGGCTGTTGGCGTACCGTTAATGCATTACAAAAAAATGCACGAAGTTTGATGGACATCGTGCGCGTGGTAGAAGTGGGTCCACGTGACGGTCTACAAAACATATGCGAGGTCTTACCCACGGCCACGAAAATCGAGCTAATAAACCAATTGTCGACAACAGGTCTTCGCTCCATCGAAGTAACGAGTTTCGTGTCACCCAAATGGATACCCCAGATGGCTGATAGTTCGGAGGTCTTTCAGGGAATAAAGCAAAATCCTGATATCGAATACTCGGTGCTCGTTCCAAATATGAAAGGTCTAGAGAAAGCGCTTGAACTGGGAGCTAAAGAGGTCGTACTCTTCACATCAGCTTCCGAAACATTCAACTGTAAGAACATTAATTGCTCTATAGAGGAAAGTATAAAAAATTGTACTGAAATAAGGAAAATTTGCAAAAAGAAGAAAATTCGCACTAGAGCCATGATATCCTGTATCGCTGGTTGCCCGTATGAGGGTGCAGTTAAGCCAGTGCAAGTAGCCAAAGTGGCCGAGGCCTTGCTCAAAATTGGATGTTACGAAATCGGATTAGGTGATACCATAGGGGTTGCCACCCCCAAGAAAATGGGATTGGTGCTTGACGAAATCAGGTCAATGACGGGCGGCGACATTTGGAAATTTGCCGTACATTGTCACGACACTTATGGACAAGCCTTAGCAAATATCTATGAATGCCTACGTCAAGGTATCCGCGTTTTCGACGCTTCCGTCGCTGGCCTTGGGGGTTGCCCTTATGCTCCTGGAAGCTCGGGAAACGTGTCTACCGAAGACTTAATTTACATGTTACACGGAGAAGGAATGAAGACAGGTGTTGATTTGGAAAAATTGATTTGTATTGGCAATTTTATTAGTGAAAGCATATCCGCTCCGAATAAATCTAGAGTGGCTAATGCTTACCTCTCAAAAATGATGCGCAAAAACTGATTCTCGTATATTTATGAATGTAATTAAATTTTCAAATAACATTTTACCATCCTGACTACTGACACTCATATCGTTATCCAGTTATTTTAATCTCATAAAAAAAATGTAAAAATGTATCGATTTGTGCATTTATATTACGAGATTTAAATATTTGTATCTAGAAGAAATGTAACATACATTATTTTTATACAAGCATATTGTTTTATTATCTTGTTAATTATATATATATACATATAGATGTATCCATTCCATTCACGATTTTACGTCCATTGTTACCAATTTTTTACTAATGTCTTATACAAAATTCTTATTTTAAGGTATTTATTGCAAATAAACAAAAAATTTGTAAGGAATAAAGAGCTAAATAGCTGTTAACATTATTTCAAAAATTTATATTGAGGAATATATTTATACAGATTGTAAAACGTTAGTTCATTTACAATGAGATATAATAAAGAATTTTTAAACATATACGAATATTAAAACAATATATTTATCTTGTTTTGAAAGAATTATTTATACATATAAAAATTACACCTAAATTTTTTTAAATTATTATATTTCTGAATTAAATTTTATAATTTTTTTATAAATTTTTATATAAATAAAACAACTTTGTAATTTTATTAATTATACTTACGAAAATAATATATTCGATTTAAAATAAATGAAAATTTTATATTGATAATTTATCAGAACATAATAAATAATCGTGAATCATTACAAAAAAACTATTTCAGAAAACAAAAATTAATGTTTTAAATAGATCCAATACTTCAATAACTTATTTTAAACTACAAAGTTTTACGGCTGAAAGTTAATGAATACTTCTCAAATATTATGAATTTCTTTTATCACAAAAAAGTATTTATGGAAAGTTATTTATTAATTTTTTAATTATATTTTTGAAATCGATATATTTATCATATAATATTATATTAAATATTTTTATATTGTGAATTATATATATTAAGAATGTGAGGAAAATTCTCACTATATAAAATAAAATTTTAATGCACAGTGCAGAGCACTTTATATCAATAATGCATTAAATTATCTTATAAAAATTATTCGTTAAAAAAGCTATAACGAAATATATAACAATTGTATGATAAATCTTAATTATTATTTTTTCATTAATAAAAATTAAATATTTTTTATCTGTCTATTCTATATATAATAATTTACATTTATTTATTGTATTTATTTAATACTGTCGATAACAATATAACAATTAAAAATTGTTTCATATCAATAAGTATCAATCCATCTATTTACATAATTGTAATTAATTATAATTTTTTATGTTGTCATGTAATAAGACTTTGTAAAAAATTAAAAGACTATTTAAAAAAAGAATATCCAAAATTTAAATAACTCACATATGAAAATCCATAAATGTTAAAAATAATTGTCATTCAAGATAAAACAAAAATACAAGATAAAACTCTTTACATGCAGATTTTAATATTGATATTCATATTAGTAATTTGTATTTTTTTCAATTTTTTATTAATTTTAATCTGCGAAAGTATAAAAATTTGCGCGATAAATCACTTTAAAGTAAGGTATTCTCTAATGTATCTCTTAGACATTTTAGTTACTTAAATTTTTAAACACTTCATATTTACACGTACGAATTTTAAGTTCATAACACTACATAAACATTTGCGATATGTCTTTAAGTACGGAGAAAAAATGTGTTTAAATTTACTTAAAAATTGGTGAAATAGAATTTTAAACTTAAAAATGAATTCTTTATAATATCCGGGAAAAAACTCAATTATGAACAAACTTTTCTTTCATAAAAAGTTTGCTTATTAATTCTATAAAAATATAGTAAAACAGATTTAAAATAATATGCTGTAATTATTTTCTTAATGTTATAAAATATAAGATAAGCACCTCTCGACCATGCTGTGGTGCCTCATGACATTGAAGACTATAAAATAGCTCTCTTTGTTCCTGAGGTAGTAGCAAGGCCCGAATTGGCACAACAGCCTGCAGCAATTCGATGGACCAGGAAGAGCCGCAAGTTGGCTGCAGCGATTTTAAATAGGCGCACTCGGCTTCAACGTGCCGTGACTCGTTCTGACAGGTTTCAGAACAAACCGGTAGCCCGCATCCGTGATCACATGGGAAAAGGACGCAATTACTTTTGTAGCAAGTCACACACATTGGCAAGTACTTGCTGTAACATCGAGGCCCGATGACCACCGGTGCATCGCAATAAACGAGCTCGTCGCACTCCATATCTCGAGTGGCTATTACACCTCGTCCATCTATTTAATTTAATGAATACTATAAAATATCATTTCCTTTTTAATGAAACGGTCGTTACAAAATATTACTTTGTTTTTTTACTTCACCTAACGTAAACATTATAATCTGTGAAATTATATTACATATATTACTTATAAGATGGCACATTTTTTAATCTAACAAAAATTATTTAATTGTCAAATTCTGGAATTTTCATAGATTCATAAAAAATATACCGTCTCTTGTACATCGTTTTAAATTTAATTTCTTCAAATTATTAATCATTAATTATTAACATTGCAAGAAGTTGAATTATTAAATTTTTATCGTTTTTTATCGAAATTGCTATGATTTTTCAATAAGTAATTCGTCAGATTATTTACTAAAAATAAATGATGAATATGAAAGATATAGTGCAGGCTAATTATAAACTCAAAATGACATATTGAAATGAAATCAAATCAAAGTAAATATTTTTATTCCATTAATACTAGATAAAAGACATTAAATAAATAATTGTTTTGTGATCTAAATTGTGTTTTATTAAACCTTCATTTTTTAATTTCTGGCTTTTTATTTTAATTTACTATTGAATATATCTTTAAATATTAACCGTAATTATCCTAGATATAAAAAAAAGATTTTTTCCTATCGTCTTATCCTTTCGTCAATATTTATTATTTGCGAAGAAACTTTTAAAAATATTGCTCGAATAATTAAGTCAACTAGAAATTAAATATTAATTTTGTTGTCGAATGACATATTTTGAAATAAAAATGAGTATATTAAATAGAAATATAAATATATTTCAAATCGGAAATCTTTATAAAATCTATTTTTTTATATAATTATAATTTTGCATATAATATATACCTATTATATTCATTCATTTTTAACGTATTTTTACGTAAGACACAGAACATTAAGGATTAACACAACTCTAGAATTCAAACAAATAGATTTTTCAGTTTATAAATTGGCTAATAGTTTAAAGTTATTTAAAAATTAATAATAATTAACGATAACAAGTTTTAACACCGATATTTAATAATATTTGTTAATGTTTATTATATTAGTAATATTTCATATCATTTAAAGAAATATTAGATGTAAGAATTAAATATTTGTCGTATTTGTGAAGTTATTTATATAGGAAATTTATAGTATATATTAGTTAATCAAGTAAAAAATATCTATTGTTCTTAAATTTTATATTGTACAGTTATATGAATATAACAATGTAATAATTAAAATATCTTTTGGGCGCCTAATTTTAATCATTTCAATTTTAAGTATTTCATTAAAAATAGATTTAATTAATTAAAGTAATGAAAAAAATTATAAACGTACTTAATTTAGAATATCCAATTTTCCAAGAGGTAAATTGAGATTCGTCCAACAAACCTCTATGTTTCAAAAATTGGCGTAATTTAACATCCACGATTCCTGGCTCCATTTTCAAATTTAGAATTAAATTATTTCAGGAATTTATTATATCGATATTGCGCGTCGCCCGTTCACTCTTCAAGATATTTCAGCACTTTACTGAAGCGATACCAGAGCCGTGGCTTGGACGATTAAGATGAACTTAGACTACTTTAAATAGATTTTGGATGCCACTACGTATATTTATATCCTAGATATACGACTTTGTATTATTAACAAAAAATAAATATAATTTAAGCGTATAAAATGTAATTGATGCTTAATTTATCCATCACAAGTTTTAAATAAACTAATGAATTTTATTGTATATTATATTAATATAACGTAATAATTCAAACAAAAATATTAATTTGTTAAAATCGTTTAAATCTTTAAAACATTATATTTTCAACTAAATAGAAATTAATTTAAAAAATTATTAATTGAACAACTTCTTGCTTAAGGCAACTCTAATAAAGTGCAGTTATTGAATTGTTTTATAATTTAATTAAAATTATAATTTTTTATACAAAATTAAAATAATTATAATTGCTGACAAATCATAATAAATTAAAAATTTGAATTCTTATTGAAAAATTGGAATCTCTTAATTATTACGGAGTACGGAAAAATACGGAAGTAATGAAATACAGAAAAATAATTCAGTAAATTTTACAAATTATTAATATCTTCCATTTAATATTAAAGATTATATTAAAATTGAAGTTTTACTTTAAAATAATTTCCAGTTATTTATGAAATTGTGTAAAATAGAACTCGACAGAGACTTTTTAAATTATCAGATAAATAAAATTATTTAGACAGTTAACTTTTTGACAAGCAGTGTTATATTTAAAATAAATATTGATATCGAATTTTTTAGTCTTAAACACTTAATTGATTCAAGCTATATTATTTTTGTCATGCTTTCACGTAATTACATAGAAATATATTTTATAAATTTAGATGTTTTCAATGTAATTTTAAAAGGTACTCGTTATATATAGTATATATATATATTCCTAAATACGCCCACACAAATTTACATTTTATTATATCGGGTATTGATGTATTATAATAAAAACGTCATGAACGTATTTTAGGTAAATCGAAATATAAAATAAAAATTTAATCCATCTTACGACACAGTGTAATATTATATTGTATACTAGAGAGATATATCTATATATTTTATTTATATGTATAATGCAATGATATTAATTGTACTACTTTTTTAATTTAGCATAAAAATTAACAAAAAATAATGTAATGTTATTTATAATATTTTGAACATTAACTTATAAAACTTATTTGCTGGTAATAAAGAATGTATTATATAACATTTTAAAAACTATTTAATAAGATATTTAATATAGATATTTTTAACTTGTATATTTCTAAGTATTTACAACTGCTATTATATAAATAAAATTTCATCATAATAAAATTTATGTATTTATTTACACAAAAACATATTATACAAAACATTTTAATAGTTATTAAATAAAATAAAATACGAAAGCATTACATAAACCTACTTATTTAAACTTAATTAGCTCTTACGAATAAATATAAGGATAAAATTTATTCATAGCGTACGATGTAGGAATCAAAATCAAAATCATTAATCCTGTATAAAAAAACTTCCGTTTTAGAAAAATCAAATTTTGGAATTGAACATCTTTTATAATAGAATCCCATAATCGCATTCTTGAATAGATAATTGCTTCTTCTAATTTACTCTTTATGTTCAGTAATTTCAATAATGAAACCTAGACATACTGTCAAAACAGGATCATTCTATTTTATGTTGTTTATTGTGTCGTCATGACAACTGATCGCAAGAAAAGTGGCTTGTTCAATGTACCGTATATTTAGTTTATTCTTAATCAATCCTTCACATTTTAATAAAGTGCTCGAACATGCCGAGGTAAAGACTCACTATTAATTGAAATGCATGTACAATATTTTTGTTCTTCATTGCGCATATATTTTCATCAACATTTACTTATCCTTTACTTATTTACATAGACCAAATACTGTTATTTCGTTACTGTAACTCTATTGTTTTTAATAAAAACAGCGGAATAACTGTAATTTTTAATCCTTTGTTTGTTCCTAAAATGTGAAAGTATATTTTCCAGTTTGTAATAAAACAAAATTGCTAATAAAAGTTGCGAAATTTAATCTGGATCAATTCAATAAATATTATCATTAATTATATTATTATCAATAATAAATGAAATAATATTAAATATAAATATCGTATTACATTTTGCAGAGTTTGGAAAGTACTTGCTACACAATGTTACGAAAAAGTTATAATATTCATGTTAACAATAGTGGCATCCGCGGCTTCAAATTGTAGCTCCAATCCTTGCTTGTATGGAATATGCGTAGATGATTCCAGCAGGTAAATTTAGAATTTTTCAAATATTTTGAAAAACATATTTTGAAAAATAAATGTATTTTATTAATTCGTTAATTTGTCGTAAATATTTTTCACTTAAATATTGTTTTAAAAACCATTCAAGTTATAAATATCAATAAGTCGTATCAAATTTTAGTTCATATCGATGTTATTGTATCGATGGATACACTGGTATTAATTGCGAAACCAATTGGAATGATTGTTGGTCCAATCCTTGTTTAAATGGAGCCACATGCAATGATGCTATAGCATCTTATAATTGTACTTGTTTAGAAGGTTTTGTAGGTATGAATAATTTAATATATTTAAAATATTTTTTAAACGTAAATATTATAATATGTTATTGAATATTAAATTATTAAATTATTTACTGCAGGTATGACTTGTGAACAAAAGTACAGCGAGTGTATGAATTATCCATGTCAAAACAACGGAACTTGTTTAGATCATAATGGATTTACTTGTCAATGTCTTGAAGGATTCTCCGGTATAATTAATCAAATTATTATTGTTTCATATAAAATATTTTATTCATTAAATTTACAATAGTTTTTAACACCATTTTTTTTAATTTGAACATCACAGGTGATTTTTGTGAAATCGATGCAACTGTATGTAATAACACAATTTGTAAAAATTTCGGAGAATGCGTCGAAGGTACTGGATTATCATTTACATGTCGTTGCCAAAGTGGTTGGTTAGGAACATTTTGTGAAGAAGATATCAATGAATGCAATATATCACCTTGCCAGAATGGAGGTCTCTGCATCAATATGCCTGGAGCTTACGCGTGTGCATGTTTGTTTGGTAAGATGTTCTAACACAGATTTAAAAACCTTTTCAAACATATTTTTATATATTTATAAAATTTTTTTATAATTTTGATTCCGCTCTTAAAATATGTAATTTTATACAATGAATATAATAAGAAATTAATAAAAATGTTGAAATACTAAATATAGATCTTAATTTCAAAATATTCAAAGTCACTATCAGTGTGTAAGAGATGGCATTTTTCATACTATTATTAACAAATATATAGGCTTTTGGAATTAAAAACTTTTAAAAATTTACATATCCGATATTAGTATTATAATTATTATGCATCAGTTTTTAAATTAGAATCTGAAACTCAAGTTAAATTATTTTTAGGTTTTACCGGTAAAGATTGTGACAAAAACATCATCCCCTGTGAAGCAAATCCTTGTCAAAATAATGCAGTGTGCTTATTGGAAGATGGTCAGCCAGTTTGTTACTGTGTACCTGATTATCATGGAACTTTTTGTGAATTAAGGTATGATGACTGTGAGTCGCAGTCTGTTTACTGTCATAACGGTGGCACCTGCATCGATGGCATAAATAATTTTACCTGCTCTTGTACATCTCAATATGCTGGAGACACGTGTACACTTGTTATTGAGACCACATCCATGGAAATCCCAACATATTTTTCTGATGATTATATCACTAAAGAAACGATTACGCCAGAAACGAATACTTTTTCTTATACATCTAAAGATACTACCACTATTTCGGAAGCAGACAAGTGTCTTCCGAATTCTTGCATAACAACTATTATCAATGAAGAACCCGAACATGTTCAAAATTCTACTGAGAGAACCATTAATACGAAACAATTTACAGAAATCAAAGAAATATTTACAATTCCAATTGAAAATCGGACTGAATATGATCAAACCACATACACGATGATTATTCAAGATTATACAACTCCATCAGACGAGAAAACATCACTTAATCCTGAATTGCAAGACTTAAGCAGTAAAGCGATAAACGAGACAACTTTTAAAGTATTCACAACTGAATTAATGAGTAAAATGTATCCAGTTCATACCACCGAGAGTAATGTATTTAAAGGTACCACTCAAGCCTCATCTTTTAATGAAAGTGTAATGCAATTTACAATACAAGATGAAATAACAACAATGCAATCTATGACTTTAAAAGACACTCATCAATTATCCACAATTCGTATGACTAAAACTAGCGAACCTACAACGGATATATCTTCAGAAATTCTAAATTATTCAAATACATTAGAAATTGAATCAACAACATCCAAAGTAGAATTAACTTCATCAGCAAAAACTGCAGAATCGATCATTACAACATCCGAACAACCTACTGGTGCAGAATACGATGAAACACAAAACTCCACTGACTTCTCTGTAACAGAAAGAGATAAACCGATTGTAACTATGACTTCTCTGACGACTACGTTTCCTTCTAATAATATTTCAGAAGATTATGATAATCGTGTAGTCACACAATTAGATGTAACTACTTCTAATCCCACCGAAAAATTTTCAAATTCGACCATTACAATAGAGCCCAAAACGATCGATTCTGCTACAAGTGAAGATGATTTCAAAACTGTGACAGAGTTTCACAGAACTACTTTTGGTACAGATATTGTCAAAAACGAAGTAACGAATGTTTTTAGTACTACAGAATATAAAGTTATTCATGGCTGCACCAAAGATCAATGTGCAAATACTTCGCTTTGTCTGTACAACGCTACTCAAGTGAGCTGAAAACTTAAAAAAATTTTTTTTAAAGTTTAGAACATGAATTGTAATGTTCTCTTTATTTTTAATTTTCTACTTTAGACAAATTTTTGTGTTAATTTTTTATACGTTTGGCTCTAAGAACATATTTTTCCTTTTATTTAAAAAAAATTTCTTAATAAATTAAAACATTTCTAACACTTCCAGTATAACCAACTGTAATCAAAATTAATTACTTTCGTTATTTCACAGTGTGATTGCAGTTATTGGAACAACTGTAAAAAATTTCCAAATATAGAACATGCAGCATTTGGCGGTAAATCATATATTCGGCAAAAATTCACAATAGATAATGGAATTTTAAGTATTTTTGTAAGACTGAAAACAAAAGCCAAAAGTGGCATTTTGATACACGCCTTATTCGACGATGAAAGATACGCTTTACTGTACTTGGAAACAGGACAACTTAAATTTCAATTTTCATGCGGTTTGCAAACCATGTTATTTGGAGAATTAGATCTGCCAATAAATAATGGTCAAAACGTTGATATTGAAATGAGGTAAATTAATGCAAAATTTTTTTTAAGCAGTAATAGTAATAAATACAGGCCTTCTTTTACAGATTTCAGTACATTGTTGAAGAAATTTATGACAAATGTTCGGCACGATTACTCGTTAACGGTACTGCAACAATGAGTGGAGAACAAATTTTACAAACTCACGAAAGTGTACCTAAGTTTGCCAGATTACATTTGGGTGGAATTCCTGTAGCATTTTCTCACCAATTTCCTCAAATCGTATTAGGTTTCATTGGATGCATGAGCTCGTTAAAGGTAAAGAAATATATTTTACTATATTTAAGTATAGTATAACATTTAACAAAAAATTTTTTATAAAAAAAAAATCGTATTAGGTAAATGATATAAAACGTGATTTCATACATGATTCTTCTGAGACAGTTCAAATAGAAGAATGTAATTCCTTCCTATGTTTATCAAATCCATGTAAAAATTTTGGATCTTGTGAAGAAATAAATGGGAAGATCAATTGCAAGTGTTTTGCTGGGTAAGTAAGCTAATAAACAAAATTTAAAAATAAATAAAAAAATGAAAAACGAATTTTTTAGCTATTTTGGTGAAACTTGTGAAAAATCTATTTGTGATAATAATCCATGTCACTTAGGTGCTACATGCTTAATATCACCAGGAGTAAATTTCATCTGTATATGTCCACTTGGTACACATGGATTATTTTGTGAAAAAGGTAATATTTTAAATACTTAATAACCTAAATTTAAATAAAAATTTAAAAAATGTATTTCCAGATACAACAGTGGTGCAGCCATCATTTTCAGTATTCTCTCCTGGATTTTCATCATATATGGCATATGGTGTCAGTAGTTCTCTCAAAGATAATATGGAATTGAAATTGCGAATTATTCCACAAACATTAGAACAAATTTCATTAATAGCATATATGGGTCAAAGTGGTTTGAAACGTGAAACTTCTGATCATTTTTCAATTACATATGTTCGAGGATATCTAATGCTCACATGGGACTTAGGTTCTGGTGTTAGAAGAATTTTTACTAGTACTCCATTGAATATAAGAACTAATAAAGTTCATACATTACACATTGGAAGAAGAGGTCGAGATTCTTGGTTGTATGTTGAGGGTATAGGTAATATAACTGGCCGAACTTCTGGTACAAACACACGTTTAGATGTCTCACCAATTCTTTATATTGGTAGGCTTTATAAAATAAAAAATAATAATAAATTTTAATTTAATTTAATTTAATGTTCTTGTATAAAGTTGAAATAAGCTCTGTCAATTTAAGATACAATAAACAATATCTTTAATATACAATATCTTGATAGGTGGACATAAATCGAAATATTTTGAAATATTACCACATGATTTACCACTTCATACAGGATTTATTGGTTGTATATATGGTATTGAATTACGTACAGATGACAATGTCTTCCCAGTATTAATATCTAGTCCAGCAACTGGTCGAGGAGTAGGAGAATGCCATCGTAACGAATGTTCTCATCACTCGTGTAAAAATGGAGCAGTTTGTTTAAATTATGGACCAACATACAGGTGAATTATTATAAGATTAAAACCTCTTATAAAATGAATTATAATATTGTAGATTTTATTAAATAATTTTATAAAAGGAATTTCTAATTTCTAATTTCTAATTCCATAGTTGTATCTGCATGAAGGACTGGGCAGGTCCCGACTGTTCTAGTTCAATAAACTGTACTGCTTCAACTCCATTGTGCCATAAAAATAGAAAATGAAGACTCCATAATCAAAACATAATCAAAAAGTAGATTTATAATGAGTAGGTAAATTTACCTTCATGCAGTATTTGTTGTCTTCATTTTTGTTTGATTTTCTTTAAAATAAGAGTTTAAATGAATGAATAGTATTGCGGCTGCCATTCGAGATTGTAAATCATATTTGGCAACTTCATGTGACCATTCTACATTTCCCCAAAAGGAAATCTAAAAAAAGATATTATAATCTGTTGAAATAATAAATTTTATATTTATAGATTTTAATACCTGAAATTCTTCCTCTAATCGAGAAAGTGCAACAGTTTCTTCAATATTAACTATTCTTTCTGATGCTGCTAATGTTAAAATAACAGATTTTACAGTATCTACTCCATACATAAAACCTATCAATATTGTTAAAAATAGATTTTATTATTATAATAGAAAAAAGATCATTTAAATAGCATAAAATATAAAGTATGTATTATTTTTATAAAAACTTGAAAACTTGTAATTGATTCAATAATTTAATATTTAAAAACAAAATTTTAATTATTTTGTATCACTTTAAATTGTAAATATTTATTATATATTCTTATAAATATTGTCTTTTGTTTTTATTTCTTTTAAGTATTACCAAAAACTGCCTCATCATCATAAGATAATATATGTTTTGTTATTTCGTGTTTAGTTAGTTTTGATATAGTTGGTGCATCTATACTTTTAGTCTTAACAATATCAACTTGATAGCGATCACAAAACCACTGTATTAGAGGATCCCATTTTTTCTCTTGTAAATTATACAAATCATCTGTTTCCTATATTATTAAAATTTTAAATAAATATATGTATATCAAAAAAAGTTTAACTATATAATAAAAAATCCATACAGTTTCATTTCCATTAGACTGAAACAATAATGTATCTGTCTCCAAATAATTAACAATGTAATTTGCAATATCTTGTTTGGTTAATTTATTAGGATTATCTATTACTGTACAACAAAGAGCAGTCTAAAAATAGTTTTCTAAAGGTTACACATTTAATTATTTTATTCTATCCTAAATAAATTATGTTTAAGTTTATCATACCAAATGCATGACATTTCGATTAATTATTTTTTTTTGACTATCCCATTCATGAGCAACAGCCAAAGCTAGTGGCTTACTTTTAACTTGAAATACCTTACCAAGTGGTGTTTTTAATCTTTTTTGATCCAAAGTAATTTCATATTTATCACCATTTGATAATATGCCTGTTTTCCGATAAAACCTCTTGAGTGTTGCTAAAATTAATAAAATGATAAAATAAAATGAGAATAAAAATGAAAATCTAAATATTCATTAAATTGAATTTTAATTTTTAAATACAAATTTTTTTTAAAAGTTTTTAATATATCTAATTTTTATACTAAAATTTAAAGGTTATATAATTCTTAAACAATAAAATTATTTTAACTTACCCATACGTCTACATTGTACAGAAGACGAGATAATTTTATAATATTTAAAATAAAACATTGTAATTAAATTTAATTAAATATAAATAACTTAATTGTTTTACTTATTTCATATTTTGAATTTGTTAAAAAATAAAATCTTTTAAAAAGTTGCGCGTACACTCTTGTAAAATTTAACTCAAATCTGGCAACACTGTAGAAATATGAACTTTACATCTATTCGTAATACAGACAATAAGAATGAAAGTGAAGTACACCAGAATGCAATGATGCTTTTATTTTCACAACTTATTTTATATTTAAAAAATTATAGAACAAAGAACGTGTAGTATATATTATTCTAAAGTTAATACGCCATATATTATTTTAATTAATTACTTACTTCAAATAAAATTATGTCCATAAATTAAAATATTATTCTAACTATTAGCATAAAATAAACTATTTTTTAACAGATCTTTGCTTTTTAATTAATAATTTGACATGTCCATTATGAAAAAGGCAGAAAAGGTTTATTCAAGTGATACTTCTCAAAAAAAAAATTGTATTAGTAATACTAACACAAACAGCCCTCAAGATGAATGTTTTAAAATTAAAAAACATTCTGTACGTTGTTTACGTGTTATGGAACAATATTTATATACCCAGCAGTTAACTGATGTAATTCTTGTAGCAGGAGAAACACGAATTCCAGCTCATAGATTAGTGTTAAGTGCTAATTGTGAATATTTCGCAGCTATGTTTACAAATTCTCTTCGTGAGACATTCCAAAATGAAATAGAATTAAAAGAAGTTGATGGAGATGCTCTTTGGATTTTGATACTATATTTTTATACAGGAACCATAAATTTACTAGAAGAAAATGTTGAAACATTGTTAGCAACTGCTTCTCTATTGCAACTTGATTACGTAGTTGAAGCTTGTTGTCAATTTTTAACTAAACAATTACATCCCAGTAATTGCTTGGGAATTCGAAGATTTGCTGATATTCATGGCTGTTCAAATTTATTAAAAACTGCAAACATTTATAGTAATGATCATTTTATGGAAGTAATAAAGAATCAAGAATTTCTTTTGTTATCTGCTGAAGATGTATCTACTTTACTTCAATCTGATGATCTCAATGTCTCTTCAGAAGAATCTGTTTTTGATGCTTTATTAAGGTGGTTAGAGCATGATCGAAAAAATAGGCAACAAGAAGCTAGCCGCTTATTGGCATTTGTAAAATTACCTTTATTATCTCCTGCATTTTTAACTGATCATGTGGAAAATAATGAAATGTTTCAAGAACAAAGAAGTGCACAGGTAAAATATTAAATACTAAATAATAAATTTGTATACTTAAAAATTTTCTATTTCTTTTAGGTTCTAATTATGGAAGCATTAAAATACCATCTTTTGCCAGAACGCCGTCCAATGTTACAGTCTAATCGCACTAGGCCAAGAAAAGCAACTGTTGGTCAGTTATTGGCAATAGGAGGTATGGATGCTAATAAAGGTGCCACAGCAATAGATGTATTTTCATTACGAGAAAATACTTGGAAAACATTAGCTAATATGAGTGGTAGACGATTGCAATTTGGAGCAGCAGTTGTAGAAAAAAAATTAGTGGTTGCAGGAGGACGAGATGGGTTAAAAACGTTGAATTTGGTGGAATGCTTTGATTTTAATACAAAATTATGGAGTCCTTTACCTCCTATGACTACACATCGCCATGGATTAGGTGTGGCAGTATTAGAAGGTCCATTATATGCTGTTGGAGGACATGATGGATGGAGTTTTTTAA
This sequence comes from Platyscapa corneri, assembly GCA_018907185.1. Lineage (NCBI taxonomy): Eukaryota > Metazoa > Arthropoda > Insecta > Hymenoptera > Agaonidae > Platyscapa > Platyscapa corneri. The sequence goes on from JACCHW010000004.1 coordinate 3,985,619, forward strand.
ATACTGTTGAAAGATGGGATCCAACTACACGTCAATGGACTTATATTTCTCCAATGTGTTCTCAACGATCTACTGTAGGTGTTGCTGTTTTAAATGATAAGCTTTATGCAGTAGGAGGAAGAGACAACAGTTCTTGCTTAAGTACAGTAGAGTGCTATGATCCTCATTCAAATAAATGGACATCATGTGCACCAATGTCTAGACGCCGTGGTGGTGTTGGTGTAGGTGTTATGAATGGGTGTCTATATGCTCTTGGAGGGCATGATGCACCATTGAGTAACCCACATGCTAGTAGATTTGATTGTGTTGAAAGATATGATCCAAAAACAGATACTTGGACAACTATTGTACCAATGAGTATTGCTAGAGATGCTATTGGAGTTTGTGTTTTAGGTGATAAATTATTAGCTGTCGGTGGGTATGATGGACAGCAGTATCTTAGTTTAGTAGAAGCATATGATCCACTTCTTAACGAATGGCATCAAGTAACACCCTTAAATTCTGGAAGAGCAGGACCTTGTGTAGTTATTGAAAATACATTTATTTCTTAGTAATTTAAGTATTTTAAAAGCAATTCAGTATTTATCGATTTTTTTTTTATTATAAATGAAGAAAGTACATCTCTATTATATACCCTAAATAATAAGTTAAATTATGAATAAGTATTAATAGTATTAAATACTTAATAATTAAGACTTGTAATAATAATTTTTACATTTTAATTTATTTTTTATTTTAATAATATTGGATGGAATGAAATAAAATAAAATTCTATTATTTTATTATGTTTTTATTTATCTACCCTATATCCCCAATTTATATATATATATATATATATATATATGTATATTATAAATTACAAAAGTGACAAAATAACAAAAATTTATGCGTTAGACCACTCGAAATAAGAATATAAACATCTCTACTGATGTACTATAAAATTTTACAAAGTTTCTTCACATGCAGACATTATTCAAAAAAACATCTAAGTAACTGATTATATATATATATAATAGTCATTTGTTTAAAATAGCTTAAGCAAAGTAAATAAAAAATGTATGAAATCCGAATGAATAAGAAAGAGAGAGCGACAGCATGAAACTATAATAATTGTATATGAAATTGACACAATTTAAAGATTCAAGTCACTTCCGCTTTAAAAAAACATGGCGTACTTTATTCCGAACCCTTTCTAGAGCATCTATTGCAATAGAATTTAGTTTGGTAGCTGATACATAAGCAGGAATTATCAAAGTCAATTGAATCAACGTTAATCAGGTGGTTTAGATATTTGCGTCAAGATAAAACGCTTTAAAATCTGAAAAGTGAATTGTTAAACATTATTTTTGTTAAAATATTTAGTTAAATTATTTTGGTGACTCATTAATGATAAAATAGAGATGTATTTGTCAAAGTTGAGTCTTTGTATAATTTTTGTTTTGCTTTGTTCGCTTAAATCGAAAGCAAACTTAAATGACGACATACCCTTAACCAAACTCGGCTCTAAAACAGGCCCAACGTTAAAGTTTTTCTACTGGTAATTAAAAGTCGCTCAAATTTATAAAAATTTGTATTAATTTATGAAAATGTATTTAACAACGTGATTATCCAATCATATCAGACATAAAATTTAATTATAAATTTACTTATAAAATATTTGAATAATTTATATTTTATTCCAAATTATGAAATAAAAGAGAAACAAGTACATTTTCTATCAAAGATAACAAAAAAATTAATTTTATTATAATTTTAGTTATTCCTGTGGTTACCGGAAAGTGTTTGAAGACTATGTTAAAATTTTACGGCAAAAATATCCAGAATTACCAATTGATGGTGAAAACTTTAATCCTCCTGGAGCTAATATGATGTTAGCTAAAGGATTGGTAAATTATATGGATAAATGGATAACAGTTTATTTTTTATTTTATTAAATTTGTTTAATAAAATTAAATTCATTTTATTCTAGGGTATAGCTAAAATACTAGTCATTATTTTAATATTCAGTAAAATAAATATATTTCAATGGATTGGACAGCCACAACCTTTTTGGTGGCAATGGTGTATGGATAATCGTTTATATTCATGTATAATGCTGTTTTTTGCATGTAATGCAACAGAAGGATATTTAATATCTTCTGGAGCCTTTGAAATACACTTCAATGGTAATATATATATATATATATATATTCACTATTTAGTTACTTCTTGTATTCAATATATTTTAAATGTACATACATATGATTATGTGTATGTATGCATGGCTATGTTTATATTTATATATATGTGAACATTGGTATTTTAGATCTTCCCATATGGTCTAAACTTGAAACTGGAAGAATACCACAACCACCTGAACTTTTTCAAATTATTGATACTCACATGCAAATGTTATTCCCAGACATGGATAATGGAAAAATAGGTCTTAATAAATAGACCAAAAATAATTTTTGAATGTCAACAAAATTTGATATTATTTAAGTAATAGTAAAATCTGTAAAGTAATTGTGCATACAATAATTCTTTGATAATAACAGATTTCACATTATCTTACTAATTTCAACAATGATATTTAAAATCAAGATTTATGAAGCTAAGCAATGGATAAGTGAATTATTTAAGCAAACTTTAATACACATATTGATCTTTTTGATCAGTAATATAAAAAAATATGATTTATCAAAGTTTAACCCTTTTATAACTTAGAATTGTAGAATATGTATATTAAATGAATTTATTATGTTTGTGTAAATAACGTACAACATATAAAAGAATACGTGAATTACTCGTTCTTTTATTTTATGAAAGATTGAGGGTAAAAAATAAAAACACTTGAAAGAGTAATTATATTTTATTTCCAGCATATTATATTCATCTTTTGGGAATTTTTATTCCTTCAAAATTTACATAATATTTTGGCATCATATATATACAAAATAAAAAATCAATATTAAAATTTTGAACTAAAATCATTTATTTATTTTAAAATTATGTTTTGAATTATAAATGATTACATGAATTTTATCATTACATATTAATAGTTTTTTCATCTTAAAACTGATTTACTAAAAATTTTAATATATATATATAATTTACTATTATCTACTTCTATATTACAATTAAAAACAGTTTTTTAATGTAAGCAATAATCGTATTTTATAATTTACTTATTTCTTATTTTTTTTAAATAATAGTTAATAAAATATTCAATTTTATACCTTCTATTAAAGGACTTACTTTATAGATATAATATTTAACGAATGATCCACAGTTTAATATTACATGTATTACACTATGAATATAAACGAACGATCAGACAATTCATATAAATCAATTTTTATCAATTTACAATGGCTATAAGCAAATAAAAATAGTACTTTTGTAAAAAGAAAAAATTTAAAGAATTTACCTTCTCTATATAATAAATGTAGCTAAACGACCACATGACATTGCAATATATATTTTATGTCAGAAGCGTGATCAATTTTAAAATTAACATTTATAAAAGTAGATTATAAAAACTTATTGTATATAAATTCATATTTACGTAAAAGAATTAATGTATTTATTACTTATTAATTGTATATAATTCATACATTTTTATTTGTTATTTTATTCAAAACTAATTCAAAACTCAAGGTGATAAGAACATCATTAGGTCACATTAAGAATTATTAAATTTAAAAAAGATAAATCTACCTAATCAAATGTTTCAATACTATCAAATTGGTAGATATTGAAAATATTTAACATACTTGGCAAAAATACTACTGTTGTGATTATAAAACTAGTGATATCATTACTTCTTTAATAGCTTAATAGGATTTCAAAATATTTGCATATGTAAGGATCATCCATAATAATAAATCGTATATAATAATTCATGCCTGTTTTTCGTTTCCTTCAAAAACTTAATTTATCTTACAAAGTTCAAATTGCTTTAAAAAATATTTAGCTAGAATAAAAATTTTTTAAAATTGTTCTTAATTATATAGTTAATTAAAATAAGTCTTTTAATCTAAAAATATTTAAAAGTATCCAATAATAAACCAATAATAGAAAAAAAGTAGAAAATAAACACCTCCGATAAATGTGTTCTACGACTGAGTTATGTTTCACTGACATCAGATTATATTCTGTACACTATTATGTTTAAAAGCATTATTTATCATTTTTATTATTCAAAAAAATTACTAAATTTAGCTAAGTTATTGAATTGAAATGAAGTATAAATAAAAACAAATATCTATCGTCTAAATTTACTAAGTATTTGTAAATATATTTTCACATTTTATTCATTATTTATATAATAAAACACTTTTAGCTTAGCATATTTTAAATTTACAAAAAAATTATTTTTATTAATTTTTTTAAGCATTTTTTCATTTGAAAATATTTTAAAATTACCACTTTTATTGTACATGTATTTTTTTAAATATACATTCCTGCGTTTTTTTGTTATTAAAATGCATTTTTATATATAATTTATATACAAATAAAGTTATTATATTTTTAATATAATAATATTATATATAATATAATAATTTTTAATATTGTTTATGATAATTTTTGATGCTTAAAAAAATTTGTTTTCTACATATTCAAATTTTTTATTTGTTAAATATAATGTAACATTTAACTAATTTTTATTTCTGATTTCTGATTTCAATAATTTTTAAATTAATTTAATGCTTATTTAAAAACAATATAAATGAATTTGGGTTATAATTAAAATTTTCATCATCAATTGATTACGTAAAATTTATTTAATAAAGAAAAACAAACTAATTAGCTAGCCAATTTGAATGATTTTTACCTCAATCATCTGTGCAGATTTTGAGACCAAATGACAAAATCACACGATACAGAAAATTTATTATAACATAGTATACATAAAAACACCGAAGTAATTATCTAGTAGAAAATCTCATTCCAGCTATTTGAGATGACAATTTTTTATAAATTGTTTAATTGAAGGTACATTTTAATTTGTCTATTAATAAGTCCTCTAAATCTATTGATAAATCCTCTAAATTTAAGAAATAAATTTTTTTTCAGCACAGGTAAGCGTTTGCTAATTTGTATGTGTAATAAAAACGACTTTGATTACCTTAGATAAGGATTATAATAAGTTAAAGGCCTCCGTCATTTTCAGCCTTACAAAATAATAACAGTATATATTCCATAGTCAAATATTATTTTGGAGTTTTTTCCGCGAATTTTATTTATTTCTTCATTGGATGATCTGTCCTATTTTACACTAGAAAATAATTCGTGAATTAATTTAACATTATTTTTGGAAATTAGAAAATTTTTAAAGAAAATCACCATTACATTTGTTTTAGCGAATTTTACCATCTATAAAATTGAAAATTTTTATCACATTTCATAGTACATATCTATACCATAATAGATATTTAAAGTACTACTTATTAATTTGCTCTATCGATCTACCAATCAAATACGCAGACAAAAAATTTTTTATAAAATAGTTTTTTGTAATAGTTGCAATCAATGATTCTTATAATCATTCAATCGTGCCATATTATAAAGCAATAAATGATAACTACAAGTACATAATATAAGAACACTTAATACTAACTTATTAAGTTGGATATACATGATTAATACTTACTTATATTACTGTACATTTGATTTGATGTACAAATCAGACTTCACAAAAACTGCTATAAAAATACTAAAACTATACACTACGAAAAAATTTACTTTAACAACGAAGTCAGTATTTTTTCAAATTATAAAAATTGTTGTATAATTTATTAAAATTGTAAACCTTACTTGATTTGATAATTTTCTTGGATAAAAATTCTTTTTTATTTCTTGAGTTTTTCAATATAAAGAAAACTAATGTAATAAATATTAAATTTTTTAAATGTAAACTTTAAAGCCAAAAGTTAATAATAAAATCATATTGCTACATAGAAGGCCATTTTCAAAATGAAATTAAGATTCAAATACTTTGTAAATAATAAACCCCACTCCGAATGTAATCTTTACTCGGAATTTATTCTAAAATAAACTTACCACTTAAAATGTTACCTAGGATTCGTACATGAATCTGAACGAATATTTTATTATAATTTAGTGCTGTAAATAATATACTATCTGTAATAATAAATGTGCTGAATGCGGTTCAACCATTACGAATAGTTTAAAGATTCTTATTTTAATAAAGTAAAGCCATAAATACACGATGACCTATAAAAGGATTTCACTTCGAAATATTTTAATTGATCTAAGCCTAATTCTTATTATTTGGAGTATACACTTTCGTAATAATAAGTTTAATAATAAATATATTTTTAATTGTATTCATTGGTAACAAATTTACTTATAAAATTTAAATATACATATATATATATATATATATATGTACATAGAATATTAGTAGCAACAAATATCATATGAGTATTAATAAAGTAGACACAATATAATAATCATAAATTAGTAAATAAATTCTTTATTTAAATAATTATTTGTAAATATATTTAAATACGCGCCTAAGCTACCATTGATAAAGAAGCTTAGTAACAGAATAATAGATAAATAAAAACTCTTCGTTAAAAAAAAATTATTTACTTTAAGATTTTTTATAAGTTTTGAACTTTCAATATAATTTTTTATACTAATGAAACTTAGCTAAGATCTCCACTCTAGAATGAAGTGTATGAATACTGATCATAATTATAAAGTATCTTAAAGTAATATTAAAATTAACTGTCATAAATTCAATGTAACCCGACGAGTTTTAATACAATTTGCAGATTCCCGCTTTCGAGCTCGTAGCAGCCTTAAAAGTAACGCAATCTAGTAAATTAATGTATGAAACAACAGCCCTTGTTAAGACAACAAAAGAGGTAATTTTTAAGGCAAAGGTTACCGGTGTATGAAAACGATTAAAATATTTATATCTACTACAAAAAGTATAATCTAATTTGTGATATTATAATATGGAGGGACATTGTCAATGTGGAAATATTCATAACGCAGGTGAATTAGGAATACAGTACAATCTTCATGAAAAGATAGATTTGCAAAATATTGAGTGCCTTAATGAGTTAGTAGAAGATTCTGGAGCAAAAGTTTTCAAATCATGGGAAAATCGTTTGGATCATACCAAAGTAGGTATAAATAATTGTACATCCACATTAATTAAACAATTATTATCAAATGGATTAGAATCTAATATAATAATAGTATATTGATGTAATTAAATATGTCTATATTTTTAATTTACAATTAATATTCTACAAAAAATTTAATATTTTCATATTTTTCTGTAGTTTGTAGAAAGTGACGTTGATCAAGAACTTCTTTTCAATATACCGTTAGTATTTTTGTATTATATTTATATATACTTATCAATACAAAAATTAAGATTTTAAAATGTTAATTTGTTATAATACAGATTCACAGGAGATGTCAAGTTGAAAGGAATTATAATAATTGGGGGTCCAGATGATTCTCATCCTTCACAGATTAAATTGTAAGTTTTATTGATTGTGATATTTTTATATATAAATACAAATTATATTCCATTTCAGATTTAAAAATAGAGAAGGAATGACATTTGACCAAGCTGGAGGTGTACCTGATCAAGAATTTGAATTATATATCGATCAATACGGTATTCATGAATATCCAATAAAGTAAGTCTACCAAGTATTTTTTAAACATATTAATGATTATTATAAGTTTTTCTCAATTCAAATCAGTATAACATCATAGTAAAATTAACTTTGTTTTCTATTATAATAAAATACTAACATATACATAGTTCACAAGAATTTGTTTTAGAAATATTGTTATTTTCAGAGTAGCAAAATTTTCATCTATGCATCATCTTACTCTTCATTTTAATACAAATTATGGAGCTGAAAGAACAAGAATTGATTACATTGGTTTGAAAGGAGAATGGGCTCCTCGGCATCGACATGGTGTGACTATTTGTACATATGAAGCTTTACCTCAACACAGCGATCATATTGGTGCAGAAAATTCTTTTGATAGTTTTTCAAGACCAATTTCATAATTATAAATACATGTTTGTAATTGTTTGAAAATGCTTTTCAGACCGTTCGTTTAAAGATACATTTTTTATTTTACATTACTAACTTCTAAGTTTATGCTAAAAACTATTATTTTCTTATAAAAGTTTTTAAAATTAACAAATGCAAATCATATTGCAAGTATTCTTTGAAAACTTTCAAAAAAATGAATAGTACAATATTTTATTGGCTTAAATATTAATAATATATGTATGCATTTGTATGTAGTTATATGTATATTTATACGTGCACATATGCACGTTTTTTTTATACATACACATATATTGATGAATTATGAAGTTATATTTAAAGAATAACTAAACTATGAATGTATAATTAAATTATGAGAGAAGCTAAATTGCAAGAATAAACTAAAGTCTGTGATCTAAACTTAAAGTATAAAATTAGTTTAAGATATTATAATAAAAATTATTTTTAAAAAATGTTTAAGATCTTTATAATAAATAGGAAAATGTTTGTAAGATTCCGTTTCAACTAAATGAAATGTTGATTATCCAAAAGATTGTTACTATTGTTTGATTGTTAAATGAATTGTAAGGAGATATTTATAAAAAGGATCGAGTAAAAGAAGGATTTTTATCTTAAGAACCAGAAAAAGTTTCTGGGATAACACGCGCGGGAAGGTCACGCAGTCGCGTTGACGCTTCTTTCTTCCGTCATCCGTTCGTTCGCCTCTCGTGCTATAAACAAACCACGTTAAAGCTTTATTTTCAGCGAATGAACTGCGGCAAATGCAGCATAGAGACGAGAAACGGAGAAAGCTGCTAACGAGAAAAAAAGCGCCCATCTGATTTTCTGATAGAGGGAGTAGCCACGCATTTGGGATTTTAGTCGTGTAAGCACGACACGACGAATCATCTGTCGCAGATCGCAGTTTGAAACAGAACACTGAGAGCGATGGCCCGCTCTTGGTGAATCAATAACAAAGGATTGTTTGTACACTTTAATAAGCATACTTAAGAGTCAGCAGGCATTACGGAACTCATTTCTAAAATCATTGATTTTCTTTACAAATTCTATCGCGAGACTTTATCGGCTATGAAATTTTAAATAACCAATGGAAGATTTTTAAAGTTTAAAAAAGTTACTTTGATTTGTCACGCAATGAACATAATTTTTTTAAAATTGAACCACGCTTTGAATCTAAAGTCAAATTGTTAATGTATCGATCATTGTGCCAAATATCTTTACTCAGTGTTACACAAGACCTAACTTGTGAATTATTTGCATGAAAATTACACGGAAACATTACTAGACAATTTGATAAACCGAAAGAAACGAACTTACTTTTTATCGAGTCGGATCAACACACGATATAGGACTCTCATACGTCGGTGAGTAAAAAGTATTGCAGAGAACGCAAGAACTTAAATATTTGATGGATTTCGTCTTACAGCAGTAATAAATATTGTTGTGAAACGTGAAAATATCGCGCGAGTTAATCGAGGCTATGAATATTAAACGAAAACCCTTTACTACTGACCTTTGAACTGCAAAATGTGAGGTACCAAAATAAACATCGGGTTTCTTTTCCGTGTAATATAATAATTCATTTGAAACATTTTTAATGCCTAATCTAATATGTTTAAGTGGCTGCTTTGATTTATGTGAAAATTTGTGATAAGTTATTTATCACGTAATTAGTAGGTACATAAAATTTCATTTGATCACATTAACTCTTTTTAATTTTATTCTTATGGATAATGAATCGCATGCGATACTTAATTGATAGAGTTAATGACGAAAACAAAAAATTTTTCTTAAATTGAAATTCATTGTTATAATCTAGAAATGAACGATTCTAATTGCTACGTAGCGACTAAAATAGTTGAAAATGTTCATTCAACTAATAGGAAACATTTCGTTATTGTAAAAGAAGCTTAAATTTGATACCGTAGATTATAAATATTAATAAAATCAAATATCTGCTTCGAATTACTTATTGAAATAATAGTCGATTAAAAATGAAAAAAATGTATTTTTATGGTCTCGCTCATTTTGTATTAATATTAAAAATAACTTGTAATACTTTGCGAAAAGCTTAAAGACAGAGAAGAGATAGAGAAAAGAAAAAAGAAAAATAAAGAGATAGGCTTATCGTCAATAGCGAATGCAATGGTACGCGCATGCATGACTCTGATAATGAGTATCTCTGATGACCAAGTAAACATGCGTTTTCACTCCGAGTCTTTTTACTATTACCATTTTCGAACACGTGTTAGAATAAGGTGTGAACATATTCCAATGGTTAAGATTCAACGGTAAAAGTATCGAGCACCATCCAATATACAAATTACAATTAACTTTTTGCAAGGCACAAGCTAGGGACTGATTATTTATATGGCAAAATACGTGAATAACAATCGGATGAAAGGGAAGGTTTGACAAAAGTTCGTATGTACTAGGGCGAGTCACAGTTGAAGTTGGTAAGCACTTCCTCGAAAGAGTTTTTCCTAGTCTGAAATACTCGATAGCCACATTTGTCTCGTGTTTAAATTCAGGATGGAATTTTCTCTTCTAATTTGCTTCCCGTGCTCGCCTGTCGCGTCGCGCGAGTGTCTGTGCTAGGACGACAGATTTAGCGAAAACGTGTGCAAGATATAGTCGATAAAATTCATTGGCCTTTTTGCATTATTATGCTAAGCGTCTTTTAACCAAAGTACGTCTTATTATTTTTAATACAACAATAAATCACGTAATAATAAAAACGCGAATTCTTGCCTGATGAATAATGGAAAAGCATGTATTATTCAGTTGCACAAAGTGATTAGACAATTTAAAAACGAATAATAACGCGTATAGTTTATTTAACTTTTTGGTTTTTCGAGGTAAAAGCATCATAAAAAAAAAATTATACTTAAGAAAACTATCAGAATATGGTCAATGATAATAAATAATTAATTTTCCTTCTGCTTTCTGTATTTGAAAAAATTATAATATTTCTTTCATCCAATTTTTAATATTTTAATTTTCTTAAGACAATTCTTATAATTCTAGAGAGCATATTTAAAAATATTACATTAAATTGTTCTCGAACTATTCTTCTAAATTGAATTTTGCAATATTATACAATTTTTATTACTTGCATAATCAAGAACCTGAAATTATGCCCTGCATTAAGAATAATCTACAAACATTCATAGTTGCGTGTAAACAGATATAACAGTATCAGAGTTACAACATTTATTGGCTTAAATAATACATAATATGTATAGTTTTTTTAATTGATGAAAAAAGATAATTAAATTATTTTCGGATACTTTTTTTGTGCCTTACAATAAGTGTGCTAAGTAGTTTTTATTAACTTTGCATTCTTGTGAAGTAAAAAAATATGTATACATATTGTTCATAATTTTGTTTTTTAAATCAACGTATCCAAATATTTCAATATATACTAATTATCTTTGAGTCATATCAATTGTTATTATAAAATACAATAGTTACATATTTGTTTTCTTGTCAATTTAAAAAAAATATATCAAAGCTACGTGCTTTTTTCAAAATTTCGCCGTACTAGAAGGTAGTTAATGTTGCACATGAATTACATAAAAATCATAAATTAATTTTACTTTTGTTGTTAACTTTTTTTCTATATCTAAGAACTAACTTTTATTATAAAATAATCCCGGTTTACCAAAACGCATAAATATATTACTTAATAGTGAAATTATAATGGAAACTCTTAAAACAATATGCCAGTCTGTGCACATATGTACAAGCATCTGTTACCTGAACCGCGGTTCAATGTTTAAAGTTTAAGTTTTTTATAATATTTAAAATTTTATAAACTCTCAAATATTTATTTTTAAAATACATTTACAACTTTACAAATAGATAGAGGAATTTTTCGTGTAACTCTACTAAAATTTTTACATGTGAGTAAGCTTTAAAATAATTAGTACAATTACTTGAATAATATTACTGTCCAGATAAATACTTAAATAAAAATTATTACAATTTATAAATATTATATACACTGCTTATACGCAAAAGAAACTTCGATGGATACTTAAACTCTAAAAAGCACATGGCATCTCTTGTTCATAATGGTATAAAATGGTTTGATAAGCTTATCTAAGCATTCAGTGACAGATTGTTTTGAAGTAGAAAACAATTTTTAATCTATTTAAAAGGTGGTTACTATTAGACTAACGTTTTTTCTTATATATTTTTCTATTAATAATCTAGAAAAACTTTTTATAACGTTAGGTACTATAACGATTTCAATTTTATTAAATAAATACTAAAATTGTAAATAATATCAAAAACTTAGACAGAAATCTACCAAAGCATTTAGATTGAAAATATTTTACAAAAAAAAAATGAAAAAATATAACGTATAGTTGACAGAAATATGTTGAGTTATCCATAACATAGATTTACTAAACCTCGCAGGAAGTTCGTAGAAAATACTTTAACTGACTGTATAATTAAAAAGTTGTTCCATTATGAAATACGTTTTAATACATATGCATATATATCTAAAAAATTTTTTGTTAAAACAATAATTTTTTTACATTCTAAAGTAGTTATAAAAATTGATAAATCTGCGTTACAGTAATACATAAACAAAAACCGTTAAAATAAAAAATTAATTGATACTAAAGAGAACTATTTAGATAAGATAGGCTTAATTTTTAATTACAAGCAGCTTTGTTAATAAGATCAGAGTGGCTTATACAGTTAACATATTCGAGCATCGTAAATAAAAAGAGAAAGAAAGAAAATAATTTTATGGAGATTTAATCACATAGTGGAAAGTTATAGAAAGAGACGAGTCAAATGTATACAGACGTATTAAGTGTATAAGTGTATATTTACACTTAAGACGTTTGATGCCTAAGAAAAGAAAGTTATTGTACTACCGATTCATTTACTGTTTATTTTTTGCCTTTTTCAAACGATGCTTTTAGCGTAAAGTTGCTGCACGTACTTACGTGACAATCGAAGTAAATCAAGTAACGATAAACAATGAATCCGCGCGCTTAATGGAATCATTGATTTTTATTGGTCAGTTGATTTCAATTTCTTGTGAATACTTTTGTGATTTATTTAAAATAGTCACAGAAATATTGCGTGACATTTCAATAGTTGAGTGGAAAAATTTGTTAAATTCTGAAATTTAAAATTTAAAATTGAGTGGAAATATTCTGTTAAAAAATTAGGTTACAATTTACAATTCAAAATATCATTTTTTTAAATAACTCGTTTATTATTATTATTATTATTATTATTATTATATTATTAATTTTTAAAATATTAGAATTCATTCTTTGTTTTACAATTATTATTGCAATGATCTATCAATTTTGAAATAATTAATAAATTTTATTAAAAGAGTCTTTAAGCATATTTTTCTGAATGCATTTTTCAGAAAATTCAAAACTTGTATACTCGTAACAATCAAGATTTATCTAAATAATGTTTATTTTATTGCATCTATAAAAAGGTTCGAATAGAATGTCATGTACATAAATTTGAAAAAATTTTTGGAATATAATTTAAAACCTCCAATTTTAAAAAGATTATTTAAATGAATATATAATGCATACATATAAGTGATTATCTTTATATTTTCAAGATTATTTTTGAATGCGATATCCGCATTGTTACTTATAATTATGAATGAAAAAACATTTTATGTGTGTGACAATGATATCATGATCTTTTTTTAAGAGTTAACTTTACTTGCAATATGTGTTAATATGTGTAAAATACAAATACATAATCAATAATTTCTTAATCGTAATAAAGTATCTTTCACAATAGAATTTACTTTCTATAACTCACGAATCATCTTTAATAAATATTAATAAATATTATTCATTACTATTATTCACGTCTTACGAGATTCTTGAAATTATTTTTTACACAAAGAAAAGTTATTCCGAAAAATCTAAGTATCATGAAAGCCTGGCATTAAAATTATGCTAATTAATGTTATTTACATTTTTTATTCTGCTTTTTTTGAACAATTCTATTTATAAGGTAAAAAAAATGATTAAAAAATAGTAGATTTCTCAGACATTCTTTTCTATATTAAATACTTAAGTTGAATATTCTTAATACTTTTAATATTAGATTATAAAAATAATGTTTTTCATTTTTACAAAAGCGTTTTTATCAATAAAAGTATCTGATAAAAATTAAAAGATTTAATTGATATTTAAATTGATATTTAAAAAATATCTAGAATTGTATATAAATTTAATTATTAATGTTTTTATTTGCGAATCATAAATTTGTGTTTTTTATTTTTCTTTAGATAAAAATTTTAAAAAATCATCAAAAAAGTAATTTCTCTTAGCCATATGTCTCAAAAAAGTATATTATAAATTTAATCTTTATGGTTTATGGACTGAGCTTTTAAATGTGTGAATATTTGTCGGTTGACCTAAATTAGAAATTAACAAGGAATGATCACGAAAAGTAAATGCAAAGCTATTTATACTTAGTAAAAGGTACAATAATAACTTTAATAAAATGATACCGTTAAAATTTAAAAATTTGGAAAATTTTAAGAATCAAAAATATTATACGATAGCGTTAATTTATTCCGTCATGTTAATTTGACTGTATAGAATGATAAAACTGTGTATTCAGTCTGGAAATGCAAGAATTATCTTAGATATTTACTCTAAAGTTACCTAAAAATTACATAATGATCTGAAATGTAAACTAAATGTGGTAGTCTTAGAAATTATAAAGATGTCTTAAAGCATTATGCGATTATTTCATTACTTATTTCTATTCAGATCAATGCATAATCGTAAACTTGAAAATATAAATCCAATATAGATAATGATAATAAGAAAATAAACTTTTGATGAGAAAAATTATAATTAAATCTCAAATTAGAAAGAATTTTTCAAGATTTAGCAATAATCTATCTATATTTATTTCTAACTATATTAAGAAACGTTTAAAATTTTATTTATGACTTCTACCTTCATAGGAAGAAACCCTAGTTATTTTCGAGTTGAAGTACGTTCTGAACCGACACGTACATTGATGGGCTCTTTTAACTCAAAGAATAACTGACGTCGATCCTAATGACTAAAAATTAATAAAAAAGAAATAACTTACCCAATCAACAAAAAAAGTGCCTTTAGACTGTAGTATTATAATTCTTTAGTGTAAGCTAATTGATTTTTTTTTAGATAATTAATATTCTGTATTAAATAATAAATGACAAACGTGAAAGTGCAAACTAAATTTACGATAAATTCTTACCTAAGCTTGAATTAAAAATTTTTCGTGCACACATAAATACGTGAAAATATAAAATAAGCACAACTGTAAATATTTATTTCAAAACTCAGTTTTACAAATTCTATCTAATATAAAAACAATGCTTTCAATAAATATATGAGATTATTTTAAATAGTACATACATGCTCGTTACAACTTAGCTCATCCTGCAGAGCAAGAAGAAACTGCGTATTTCTTTCGGTATGTACATTCGTTAATAATAATTCGTTAAAATTTGAATGAATCTTACCGTAATTCAAAAATTAATTAATAAACGACGATTTAACATAATTGAAGCGATCCGAATAAGACGATCGAAACAATTAAATATTAATGCAGAACATTATTATTTTAAATTATTTTAAAGTATCAGAATCATCGATACAAGTGTATTATAAGTTTAAGAGGATCGTATTAATTAAGTGCTTCTTTTGATAGTTTTATTTTTATTTTTGAAGAATTTAAATTAAAATTCATAACATAAATACGAAATGCGTTTTCCGAATTATTCCAAAAATCTAGTAAATATTTTTATTTGTGTTTATCTTAAAATAAATATGTAAATAAAAACAATATAAGGGGATCAAAGAAGGTGGAAAAATAGAGTAAACTTGAGCTAAAGGATAGAGAACTAAAACTAATCGACTACCTCACAATTTATTAATGTATATCTCTACTTGATTTAATCTTATAATCTTTTAAATTTATTACGTGGAGGTTAGACACGCGTTACTATTACTAATAATTATTATGCTTCTGTTGATTAAATAGCTATTACTAAAACAATTAGCAATTATGACTGTATAAAATTTGAATCAGTATTTAATTAAATTAGAATTAGAATTCAATAAAATGAAGAAAACCCTTATTGAAGTTAATTATATATATATGTATACATAATTTATATTAAAACCGTTCTGTATTATTTATTTAAAGACCCTTATTTAATTTTATTCAATATTAATATCAAAAAAATATTTATTTACCCACATTAAAGTAATTTCATTTATTAATATTATTGTTCATTAATTAACATTTAATGATCTTAATTATCAATTATATAATTTATCTTAAAGATGCAAACATTTTTGGAATTCTTATGATCAGCAATAAACATATATTATTAAATCTTACAAATAAGTTTAAAAAGAAAAAAATTAACAAAAAAATCATCGATTCGTACTCGAAAAAACAAGAAAGAAACATAATACATTTGTATACAACAGAAATTAAGCGCGAGAATTTACTAAAGTTTTCTACGCCTTTGGCGTCACTCGATATTTTGATTATCGCACATTGAAAAACCGCGTTGCACAAGGCCCGTTCTTTTAAATTTTAGCTGAGTTTGGGAAATAACATCTTTTGTTACTTTTCGATAAGTTTGTTGAACGTAAGTGTAATCTTATCACTTAGTAATATGACGTGGCTCTAAGGACTGCATAATTATTTCTAATAAATTGGCACATTCACGTACATATGATATATATATAAAGCTAGTTATTCGCATAAACATATATAATGTGTGTGTGTGTGTGTGTGTGTTTGTACGCGCGAATAACCAGCTTCATATTAAATTTAAGTTAATTTAAAGATCAAGAATTAATTGTGTCAAACAGGATTGAAGATTAAATTAAAATTTTTAATTACTTCGGATTGTAGAACAGAATATTATTCTTTCAAGTAAAAATACCATAATGTGGTTATTATATTCAAATATTTTTTTAAATATGCTCTTTTTAATCGGTAATAATAAATTCTTCTATTGTAATACAATTGCATAAACCATAGCAAACTTGATAATAAATATAGAAGTTATTCCTCTTTGTTGTGAACGAAATCAACAACGATTGAGTGGCTTAAAATTTTTGTCAAGCGTCCAATTAATGTCTTATTTTCCTTTTTTGAGATAAAATTATGAAAGTTACATCTTGCCATTGTATTTATTGCATAACAAATTGTCCCAAGTTTTATATTAGCGTCATTTTCTTACCTCTGTTTTTTCTATAATACTATTGCACATAAAATTACTCGATCTTATAAGCATTATAAATTTTACTTTAATACAGTTTTAAAATTCGTCAATTTCCACTAAAGTTCACGATAGATTTATTTTATTTTATTAAAAAAAAAATGAATAAAATTTTTGCTAAGTTCAATAACAATTAATCTTCTTAAGTTATATTTTATTCTGAAAAATTGTTTTAAAAAACTCCTGTATTTTTTATTTCATATTTAATGTAACAGATATAGTATTAAATATAATATAATTTAACTGGAAATTTTTATTTGAGAAAATTATAATTTTTTGTTTACACAAGAATAATACAACTATTTTATAATTCTTAGATGTCAAAATGAATATTATTTTTAATAAAATTTTTAATATAATAAGATCAAAATCGTGTAATGCAAACAAATTAATATATTGTTTTAAAAAATTAATAAATAAACGATACTGACAAAGCAAAGTACCAAAACGAATTTAAAAAAAATTTGCCTTAAAAAATCTTAAAATTTAATTTACTTAACCATTAATACATAAATAAACATATAACAAAGGTAGACATGTATATATTATACGAAAAAAATATCTTTTGTTTTAAAAAATAAGTCACGAAATTACTTTTCATCGCATGTTCAATTTTAAACGAGTATAGGCAGTACGGAAATAATTTCAAAACAATATGAAAATATAATTTATAAACAAATAAGATAACAGCATAATTCTAAATTTAATAATAATTCAATACTCGTGAAATTGAAAAATGTAATACTTTTTTTAGACGAGCATTATCTACTTGATACTAAAACATCTAAACTAATTAACGAGTCGTTCTTAATGTCAACGATACTATCAAAAATTGACGTTTTTTAATCTAGAGTATTGTAAATGGAAAAATTCCTATGATTTGATAAGTTTATCGTTAATCAAAAACATTTAAATTTATATTTAATGTTCTTCCAAGTTTAAAAATAACATATTGATCGTACATCTTTCAAATAATTTAATAAATAGAAAAAGCACTTTTACATAAAATAATAAATATAAATTTACGAATGAATGATGTTTATACTTTATAGTCTAAAAGAAGCTTTAAAAAAAGGGTAGCAAACTTTAAAATTAAAATACCTAAAAATAAAAATAATACTTACAATTGTTAACAATAATCGATTTGTGAATTAAAAAATATTAGCGATTGTTATTTAAAATAAAATATATAAATAAATAAATAAATAAACTTTGTTTTATTTTTTTATGAAAAATTTTTTTGCTGTTTAATTTAAATGTAAAATGATAGAATAAAATTTAAAAAATTACAGTGGATGACTTGAAATTTTTAACCTCTAGTTTGTATTTATGACACCATAATCAATCAAATAATGAAATGCAGCTTTAGAAAATAAATATTTATGATAAGTTACATATTTAAAATTTGGTGATTAATTTAAAATCTAGGTTTTTAAAATATATTATAACTATAAAATAAGTTTGATATTTTAATCTATTCGTATTAATTTTTACGTGCGTTATTAAAAGTCAAATTTTATTTATTATATTTTTATAGGTCTTTCATATAAAATTAAAATTACGAATAAAAATTGTACGTGTTAATCATTATATCAAAATATTGAAGTACAATAAAATATATTAAATGTAATAAATATATTATCTGTGCATAAAGTAATAAGATGCATATCTACACATAATTTGTAGAATTTTATAATATTATTTGTAGTATTAGTAGTTATTTAGAATTTTAAGATTTATTTGTATTAACGTGAAATATAATATTCAATAAATGTTGTCTTATTAAAATATGAAATTAATAAATCATTTTTTGAATTTAAAATAATAATAATATTGAAGTAACAATCGAACGCCAAATATAACTTTTATCGGTTCTTCGGTGCTCGAGTTATTTCTATTTTTTACAGTAAACTAATAGGTAATATTCACAATTATCTTATTAATTTTATGAAATATAAAACAATATTGTACATCTATCAAATGAGATAATAATCCTTTTCTGAGAATTAAAAAATTTACTGTAAAGTGAATATGAAATATTCCTTTTCAAATTAATTTTTATAAATGCTCTGTTTAATATTATTTGTATTAACATTATTGACTATTACTAATGAATTTTAGATTTTTTACAATACTTTTGTTTTGATTAGGAAAAATTTGAAGTATAAATAGATCATCTAAATTTATTTCATTTTCAATCAATTTGCTAAAAATTTGATAAAAAATGAACATAAAAACACAAAAATTGAGTGAAGGAGTAAATACAGATTGATTCAAGTATTATTATACATTAGCTAATTTTTTACAGAATTACCTGAAATAAAAAAGTTTAATATTTTATTGTACTTAACATTTGTAATTTAAAAAAAAAAGTTTTTTTTTCAGTGTATAACAAACCAATTAAATTAAAATTTCAAATAACTGTAAAATATAGCACATTTTGAAATTTTTTGCAGATTTATTAAAATTATTACTTCAAATCATTTTAACTTTAAAATTCACAACCTTTAATACGCAATTTTTTATTTAAAATTCATCTATAAATTTTATTTACCAATATAAATCTGTGCAAGTAGATAGTAAATCTCTGATACAGTGCGATAATGTGCGTACCGAACGTATAGACAAAGACTTCTGTCCATCTAAAAGCAACTTCGTACATATAATTTATAAATTTATGATATTAAAACTGTAATCTCAAAATAATAAGTCATTTAAAGTTTATTTCAGTTCAAATTTAATTTAAATAGTCAATATTTAAAATAATACGATTAAATAATTTTGCAAATATTTTCTTCATCAGTAATAAAAATAAAATTTTGAAGCAAGAAACCACATTTAAAGTTATAGATTTTTAATCCTTCAATTGCGCCGACAATATACTACTAATTTTTGCTTTACAATTTAAGTTATACAGAAATTAGATTGGAAATAATGTAATTTAAGATACGGTGATAAGAAATTCAAATAATTTACTATTTTTAGATTATTGTTATAAATCTTAACGCCTTAATTTATATACTTGAATATAGAAAATTTCTTAATACTGAAAAAATATTACAATGCGACTAAATATAGAACATGGCATTACTTTAAATATTCTTATTATTGATTTTGTATAATTATTTGTATATTAATTGAAACATTATACACCAAAAAATAGTTTTCGTTTATTTAAAATTAATATATAATATTACTCTATCGTATTCGAATTGGACGGCCAAGGTTTACATATAACAAAATATAAATGTCTACAAAACTATATTCATTACAATAGAGTAGCAGCAATTATTACTATCACTTATACTGATGTAATTATTATTGTCGAGTATCATTACAAATATTAATTACATTGTGGAGTTGCGCGTAATTGATACATTTACAAAACTCTTTGTTAATTTAAAAACTAAAAATATAACTACTTTTAATGGATAATTGTCATCAGTGCCTTCAACATTCAGTTCAGACTCATTTGAAATACTTCGAAAACTTTAAATATTATTTTATTTACAAATAAAGGTAGTATTTAACGAATTGTAAAATGAAAACGTATCGAAAAAAGTTTATAAAAAATAAACCGACAATTTTAATATTCGTAAGTTTTCATATTTTCATTATTTCATGTATAGGCTCGTAAAATACTGACGATCGTTTTGTAAAGATTATTCTGTTTTATTACAATCATTGGATTATATCATCTAATTTTAATTATCAAATAACCGTATTAAAGTGAAAAAATGGGCTATAAAATATAAGATAGTACGTGATATTTTGTTTTATACTATTGTAAAAAACGTAACTTGTTATAGACTATGAAATGATGACAGACGCAATAGGTAGAAAATTGCCTTAACACGAGTGTTCTTTGTTCTTAAAATTTTTTATCGTAATAAACTCTGGATTGTTTTTTGTAACAAAATTATAAAAAAATGCGATAAAAAGATTAATTTCTCATTCGTAAAAAAAAGATGAAATTAATGCAAATAACTGCATGTGGGGTAGAACAAATCATGAAACTTCTTTGATATCGTAAGTATTGTATCAAAAAATCCAGCGTAAACAATCGAATAATATGTTGATAAGCCATAAAAACTTTGGTTTAATAAAGTGAAATATCAGAAACATTATATCAGTTATCAGTTAGATATTTTCCGTAAACATTTCTTTTGCAAATAGATTAATATTATACTAATGATTAAAATTATTTTAACTTATAAAAAAATTATACGTTTATTAAATGTTTGATGGCTAATACGTATTAAAATTATACGATCAAAATGGTAATTCTTTTTATTACGGTTAAGAATCACTTATGCGCAATATATACATAGCACAGGTAAAAAATACAATATTTCTAAAATGTGTCAATATAACTAATAAATAAATATTGTTTGACTAAAAAATAATTGAATTTGAAAATCCAAAGTGCACATAAATTATTTATAAAAAAAAACGTAAACATAAAATGGTGAAAATAAAAAATTTATATAAAATTATAAAAAATATATATTAGAGTTGCAATAAAATAAAAAATATGTAAAAATGTGTATTTGAGTTGCAATAAAATATTTGTTAAAATTCATCTATTTGAAATTTTTGTTTCCAGATTCTGTAAATGGATTCAGAAAATTTGTTTAACCTTCACCAATTCAATATTAAACAATAAAAATCATATATCTATAGAAGAAAGCCAATATTATTTATGTTAAAATTCTTATTAGGAAATATATTAATGAAGCTCTTTGTAAATTTAATGCAAATATAATTGTTATTGAAATTGAATAAAATAATTTAATTGGTTTACAGTAAGAAGTTAACTATATATCGTTCAAACGAAAGGGAATATTTAATTATAATCTGAAAATTGGTATCTTCTATTTTTTCATTGTGTAAAGTTTTGACTCACTAAAATATTTCAATGAAAATATTTACCCTATAGAACTCTAAATGAAGTATATGGACTTCAACGTAATATATGTCGATTCCAATTTTGAGTAATTTGTTTTGTATAATAAATTAATTTCAACCAGATTTTTGTGAAATATTCGGAACCATTTACGTCTGTCAAGCACTAGAACAAAAACTACCCGAATATATCACGATTTAGAACCGCATATCAAATTGTATTAATCAAATTTAAACATGGATTTCTTGAAAGGTTGTCAAGAAAAAACGCACTTTAAGAGCAATAACTCTGACAGCTTAAAAATCGGTTAAATTTATTGTAGCACACAGTCATCATGTTGCCATCTTGTAATCACGTAGCGGCAAACGTCACTTAACTTGTACTAAAATTGGCGACGGGTTACTTTGAATGCGTAGGGCGTATATATGATAGCCACAATAACTAATCATATAATTTATATTAAAATATATTTAGATATTATGATGTACACGAAAATCGGATTAGCAATGTTTAAAATTACTTTCAATGTAAACTGTGTAATGCTTAAAAATGTTTTCATTGAATTAAAAAAAGCATAATTAATTTTTTAATAAATCTATACCATTACTTAAACGTTTTGATAATTTGGTCATCGTTTCATGAAATCAATCGTTAAAGTTATAATTATTAAGAATGTGTAAAAAGTTTAAATACGCAAAATTGTAGTCGTCTGTGCAGGAGGCTTGAACTTGCATAGTTACGTGTTTCTTAAAACGTTTTTACGTAATAAAAAATTTTTTGTGACATAGCGAGTTATAAACGGAGGTTATTTTTTACAAATTAAATATATATATGTATGTATGTATGTATGTATGTATGTGTGCATACAAATAATAACTAATATTATTTAGTTTTGTATATTGATTTCGGTTTTCAAACCAATAAGAGGTACAGGAATAAATAAGATAAGATAAAATTAGGCATAAATAAAAAGTTATTTAATTTATACGTGCGCGTACAGCAGCGGAAAATACGTGAAAAATAAAGGTAGACTGAATGTTTGCAATGGCAAGTATTAGGTCTTACGTGTTATCATCACTAAGTAGTAAAATAAATTTTATTTTTATGGCAGATAATTAATTAAATTTAAATTATATGTATGTATTCTTAGCCTGTGTACTTAGCCATGGAATGTTCTATCTTAGGCAGTGGGTAAATTTTGCCGCGCAACGCGATATTAATTGCATTACGAAAACTAATTTTCCGCAATAGCGTTGCTTATTGGCCGAGTAGCTTTTAGCCTTAGTGTACTTGAACTAGATAAATGTATAGAAAATGCTCCAGATGATTATGACTAAAAATGAGAGTAATGAATATGCACATGTACGTGTGCATAGATTAAAAAATCGCTTTCTTGCGGTTTCAAAGACACGACTTAGCGATTCGACACATATACGTCACCTGAATATTTAAACAATAAAGCAAGTCGTTCGATACGAAGTATATGCGATAAATGCTTTGACGATTGCAGTCAACAGAATAGGTTTTTAAATTTTAATTGCAACTTCCAACTTCTCTGAACTATGATAATTTTTATTTTAATAATGCACGTGAATATTGGACGACACGTACACATTTATCTACATCACGAGAAAGAGGGGAAGACGCAATTCGCATTTTTTGCGAGATTCGGCTGGCGTTCGAGGCAGAGACGAATACGTTTAAATACTTTTCTCAAACAGAAGTAGCTGCGATTTTACTGCCTACAGATGTACGGTAACGCAGGCTCAAAATTTAAGTTATTTATCGAGCCCTAAGTGGATTGTGCGTCGAAAGTCGAACCGCGAGCAAGCCCTTTCTCGAACGAATAAAAGCATTTTAAAAGGATTGACTTTGAGGTCGGAAAGGGCGCGCGGCGCGAAGCGAGCCATTATTAATGACAACGCGAGGAGGATCGAACGACAGTCTTTTGCGCCGAGTCTGCCTCTAAACAAACGGCGAATACCCTAAAAGCTGCGCCCGCAAAGATGAATAACTCGTTATCGGCATTGACGTCGAAATAATTAATACGAAAGAGTCCGAATCGATTTTGCGAAAGAAACGCTGCTGCTTCCCGCTTCCCGAGTCGAGCAAAGCCAGCCGTCTGTCATTATCCGGCGAGCAATGGGAAGCGAATGCCGTAAATAATAAATAAATTTGACATGGTGCTCGTCGATTTCCGAGGCGCAACTTGTAATTCGAGTTCGAGGAAGATAAATGCCGGCCATTAGCTTCCGAGTCGCTCGTGACGCAGGCCGAGGCGAGAGTCCGCGACGCGAATTCCGTGGAAAAGGGCTCGACAAGGAGGGACGCGCTCGAGATTACCAAAGAGAGCGGAGAGAAGGGAGAGAGGCGCGTGTAACGGAAAAGATGACGCCTGCGAGCAGACTCGGGGTAGACGGACTCGGCCGGCCAAGGAGCAGGAAGCGGTCGTGGATGGTGCGGTCCCCGAACTCCCCGCGGCAGCTGCCCAAGCGCAATGCGGTGCGGAGGGGACGCGGCGAGCAGCTCGGCTTGGAGCGCGCGAGCGAGCGAAGCGATCAGCAGTCGCGCCTGGGAAGCCGCGCCGCGAGTGCGCGACGACCGCGTGTGCAGCTCTCCCGCATCTCTTCGTCCCCCCCAGCTACAAGAGAGTAATGCGGCTTTCGCAAGAGCTCCGATAAGGGACGGCGTTCGCGCGGCTATCGGCGAGGAGGGCTGTTCGGGTGGCTTGTTTTGCGCGGCCGATCGCTCGCTCTCCCCCTCTAGCTCAGTCTCAGTCTCAATCTCTATCTCTATCTCTATCTCTGCCACCGCGTAGCCAGCAGCGATGACATCGGGCTCGCGCACACGCACACTGCCAAGCGCAAATTAACAATCAAGAAAAATCTAAGGAGGCCGCTTCTCGTACTCCTCTCCTTGCCAAGCTGCCTTTTTCTTCGGTGTGCCTTAAGCGCGACAGCAGGACCAGGAGGAGCGCCGACCGAGCTTTTCCCGGCAGACTTTGGCGCGCTTTCCCTCAGCGAGCATGACTCACCTCCCGGAGAAGAATGGCAAGTCTGCCACGAAGAAAAACGGCGATAAGCACGCGGAGTCCTTGTGTGCTAAAAACGAGCCGACGCAGCCACCGCCGCCTGACGGTGGATGGGGTTGGGTCGTCGTTTTCGCTTCCTTCATGGTTCACATTATCAGTGAGTATTACTTTTTTCATTTTTCGCATCCTTTCATCTCTCTGCGGGGTTTTTCGCTTTATCAACACTGCCTAGATCCCCGATCCAGGCCTTGAAAAAGCACTTGGAGCCAACGCTCGCCCTCGCTTCAACTTCGTTGACACTTGCGCGACTTTACTCGCCCCTTTATTTTCTTCCTTATCGGAATTCAAAAAACTTTCAGAACGTACTTTTTCGAATATTTTTTCCACGGCATCATCTCCTGCACTAATGAATTTCTCGTACAGTTTTAGAGCTACCATCGATCCCACCACTAATGCCCATCGATGCGAATCGAGCAAAATAACACGTGACTTATAATTAAAGACATTTAAGCCTTCTTCCTTGCTTGATTTTCCGAATTACAACATCTCCCCGTGCGATAAAAACTTGTAGAATTATTTTAATAATACCTTATCGCCACTTTCGTTTCAATGAAATGTTTATCGATTCAAATCTTGAAGAAGATTAGCAGCTGATACATAAGGAATGAGATATTAATTAAGAACGACTTAGTAATAAAAAAACTTAATTAAGAATTTCGAACTTCTTATTATATTAAATCGTAAATGCTGAGATTTTTTCAAATTTATTCTCGAAGAAATTTCTTTGTAAATCAGCGCGTTTTATTTGTTGGATATTGCACGGGATAATATCTGTTAGGAAATTAAATTAAATTTAATAAAAAAGACTAACCGACTAATCGACTCATGGTTATCATTAATAATTATAGTATATAATAAAGTTTCAATTATATTTTTAATTTTTATTGCAACATAGAAAGGCGCAACTTAGTCGGTCTTTGAGCTATTGTGAAAAATCGATGAAATCTTCGTGCTTTATTCGATGATACCGAGAGAAAATATTTTAACGTGAAATATTTAGAAATCTTATTTATTGAAGCAAGAGGAAGATGGTGAAGCTTTTGTGTGTCAATGTTTAGTTTAGAACGACCGCTGCAATTACATTTGGCACTAGCTGTGACTCGAACTATTATAAATAATCATTATCGATGATCGCTTATGAAATTCAGTTAATCGCTATCTTAAGCTATAAAATCATTTCTATCGTATCGAAGTACCTTAATTGATTAATCAGTTACAAATGGAATTTAATCCATCTTATCGTTAATTCCGATCGATGTATTTACTAACGAAAATTTTCACGAGAACAGTATTCTATTGACGCTTGATATACTTATGTAACTATTGCTAAAGCTCTAAGATAAGGATTACTAAAATATTTAGTAGGAATAATTCAATTATGAATGCATTAACCAAACTGGTTTTAATTATTCTGCGAAATTCTGAATTTTAACGTAAATCATTATTTAGTTTATAAGCAAAACTCGGTTGCTTAAATTCGTTTAAAATTTTAAAAGAAATTATTGTGAAAAATTTTCACACGTTTTATTAGAAAAATAGTAATGGTCTGTCGATCTCTAATTAATAATTATATAGACTGAAATCCTATATAAATTAAAATATTTGATATCAAATTAAAAAATTCACTTTCGTAAAAAAGTTAATATAAATTTTAATGCATTTTGCTACGAATGCAGTAACATAGTCATGCGCTTACAAGCATGTAGGTATTTCTACATCATCAGTATTCATTCCAACTTTTCCTAAATTTCTTTTATTATCCATAAGGAAGTAAAGCATTTTTATTTTGAAAGTTCAGATTCCTTTATTTATTAAATGTAATACTTTTAATAGACTAATACATCTTTTCATTAATATTAATTAACGACAAATATTAATATAAGTTTTTCGTATTTAATCTCTAAATAAATATAAACTTTAAAATGTTCTTCAAATAGAAACCAATTAACTTTCCAACTTGATTAATATACTCGTACTTAATAAATTAGTAATATAAGTAAAATATAAGTTAAAACATAAAATTTATAAAGAATTTTACTTATTAATTTAATAGTTTTGTTAATTTGTCGACATGTTTATTTCAATGTAACTGAGATTGAATTATATTTAAGAATTATATTCTCTAAGAAGTAAAATAAAAAATATGAAAGAAACTTATATAGTTTATTTCTGATTTTTAATCATTTATTTATAAAAATAAATTTTTAAAATCAACTCTGATAAACTTTATTTCACAAAAATTTTCATTGACTTTATTTAATAACATATGCGAATGTAATCAGTGGATCAATTTAATACAAAGTTTAAATTAGTTTTATCTTAATTTAAGCAAATATTACAAAATATTAAAGCAAGTATATTTTTTTCTTTACTATCAAATAAAAGATCTTTGTGTATAAATACAAAGGTATATAACTCAAATACATATATAAATATACACGCATGAAATTAATAAAAGTAATTATAGTCCTTTTTGTATCTGACAGTATGAAAAATATACTCAGATTATGCACTTATCATTATGATCTAAGTATTTAATAAAATAAAATTTAAATATTCAATTTTTCACTGCAAAATCAATAATAAACTGAAAGAGCCAAATATCTTCTCTATGAAAACTGATATTCAAAAGAAACTATAAACATTTTAAAAGTTATCCGAATTTTATTTTATGAGGTTTGATGGTTATTATTCTATATAAATAATGTTCTAAGTAGTTTCAGTTTTACTACTTTTTTTTATAAATTTTTCTAACGTATTACAGATACAATAGCTAAGATATAAATTTGCTTTAAAACTATTTTAAAATATTTTAAGTACTAAATATTTTATAACGGTAATTATTTAATATAATTATTTTTCTAAGCTTATTCAGATTTTTTAAAATAATAGCACCTATTAGTAATGTATTTAAAAATGTTGAAAATAAAATCATGAGTAAAAATTAAATTAATAAATTAATGAACTGTATCATTGGTGTTTCATAATTTTAATAAAAGATTTTTTTAATAATAAATTTTGTAATTTATATTATAATATAGATAGTAATAGTAACAATATAGTATGATGGTAGTTTTAATAAATTAATAATTACCAATGATATATCGAGTTCAAATTAATTTAATTTTATAAATGCTAAGAAAGAATAATACTTTATGAATAATATAAGGAATTATGTACATCGCTAAAGCGCAAGTGATAGGCAAGAATGTAAAGATGTAAAATGTAGTCTTTGTGCTGCAGCTATAATTTTTGCTACTTTATAATTCATAAAATTCCATATGCCCTGCATCCAGGAATCATTCATGTACCACCTGATTAAAAAATTTCTTTTCACGTTTCAATGAAAAGTTTTAGTTCTTCATTTAGATTTTTAAAATGCAACGTACATTATCGTGTTTGTATGAAATTTAAACTGAAAAGAAAAATATGACTCTAAATATAATATTGAAACATTTTTTAGACGTTTAGAATTATAGAAAATTATTATTTCAAATGCAATAATCTCGTATGCATAAGCAGAGCTACTGGATTTTCCAAATTCCTGCATAATAGTCATTTTAAAAATGTGTATAATCTTTTTAAAAAATAGATAAGTACATATATGGAGATACTCAAGGATACCAAATAAAATTCTAATATCTCAAGTTGCGCTTAACAGCTGAGAGTCCATATATTGAACTTTATTGAGTTTACGAAATACATATTTTTCATCGGATATTTGATTTCATTAAATTTTTCGATATTCTTAGATATGAATCTAATAAGAATAGACAATATGATTGACAATGCCACTTATAATCTTGTAAAATTTGTATCTAAGCATTTGTGATTCGAGTCTATTCAAGAAACGCTTTTGTAAGAAGCCAACTGCACAAATTAAAGTTGATAATGAAGATACTAAAAACTTGAGATAAATTTCTTTAATAATCTTATAACTATGAATAAATTATTGTTAAGATTGATGATATTCGAGCCTAATAATTAGCAACCAAAAGTGTAAAACAAAATCAAGCCTACGCTTTAAACTCAACTATCCTATAATTATTGTATACGTACTGTAACTATAAGTAGGGCAATAGTTCAGAAGAACAATATGACTTACGTAAATTTAATCGAAGCAAATTCGAAAGCTCGAGTGACCGAATTTATCAAAAGAATTCTTTCTAATTCGAATAAAATGAATTTTTCGCAACGACAAAAGTACGCATCGTTATTTTTCTTTTTATTCCTTGCGCATATAAAATACTTAGAATCAATTGCTATTTTTGCTCGAACAGTATTAATCATTAGTTTACACATGAAAACCAATACCAAACATTATATATTAAAGCAAGGCTCAAACAATAAGAGATATGTTAGTTTTATCGAGGTGCATGATTCAAATCAATGAAGTATTTAATTTTCTTCCTTTGTCTTACTTAGTTTGCGTCTGCATCTCGATAAGACTGGTTTTTACATGCATATAAAGCCTATCCAAGACAAGTATTTAAGGGGCTTCCATTAACGTTATGACTTGGACTTGGACTTGGTACAGTCTGACTCAGAAATGACGAAAACACGTATCCTTTTTCGTTAGAAAGACATGCTCAGCTGTGCTTTCGAAGGTTATCGTGGAAACATTTTTAAACAACACCAATTCATGCTTCGAGTTATTTACAGTAACTTACAATCTGATTGACGTATCTGCTTAACTTTCTCCAATTTAAGCGAGACGCTGAAAGCCAAGATTGAGGTTCGTTTCGACTTATCTTCAGTCTATGACAATTGAAATTGGAGTACTGATACCAAGATTAAAAAGTACGCTTTAATTTTTTCCCGGCTTTTTTAGGCACATTTTCAATACAGTAACGTTCGGATAATCAAAGAACTTAAATTTGACTGCGATGGAAGAAGCAGTAAACAAACATTTGTGGCTTGAGGCCCACGGTAAAGAAACGTCAGCCAAGGCAATAATTTTTTCTGCTACTTCAATTCCTGTAACATAACTTTACATGGCCGGCACCATTTTTAGCATCCGATTAATATTCTCCAATAATCTTACTTTAACCGCAGCCGACTGCTCCCTCAGCATTTTAATTGATTATTTTTTATTTTTCAAATGTAATCTCTGTAAACATTAAGTGTATGTAGTTTAATGATTAGATATTTCTGAGAACGTTGCTCATATTTAAATAATCATTGGTTATCTTAAATATAAACTTAGCGTTAAATACCCGGCATAATCTATGAGTAATCTGTGGCATGCAAAGTATTCTCTGTTTAAAAGAATTGTTTAACATTGTATTCATTGCAACACTGTTGTCTTGATAAAATTAATAATAATTGCAATTAAATCACAGGCTGTTCACAGTTTAAACGATGATAAAATTCCCTCCGATAATGAAAGGCTCTGCTTCTATTATGAATTAATATTTTTTCATTCAAACTTACATTTGAATCGAATATACTTGCCGAATAAGCGATAAAATAATTTTTCAATTTAAATACCAATCGGGTATCGTTGAAAATTGTATTTCAATCGTTGGCCAACAAAATAGATTATGATTTATAATTACACACTTTTTTAAAAAAATAAAAACAGCACTGATGCGAAACATGCGAACGATGTGTACTTGTCTGAGATAACAAAGTTTCCAATCGATTGTAAGGCCTACAGCGTATTTGCGTATTTATTTCATATCGGACTCGAAACTTTGGTCGCGGACTCAAGAACAACGACATCCGACTGCGCTGCAGCACTTTTTTTGTAAATATAACAATGAAATGTAAGAGTAATAAAAGAGTACAGTATTACGCGATGTTGATGTGCAAACTCGCGACGACATCTACCATATAATTACCCTATTTTGTATGGAAATTTTTTATCTTCGTATCCTCCTATTCAAACCTTATAATCGTTGAAATTATATACAATAATGTACTTTAAATATCGCCATCGGCTATTTAAACCGTTAGCTCGCTTTTTCTGTAGTAACTTCAATTGGTGGATTAAGTGCGTAGATTTTGAAAGCAAAAGACTTTGAGAGTGAGGATAGAAAACGATTCGCGAGTCTACCGCCGTTTCTATCACCGATGGAGCACAGATTCACAGAACATTTAAGTAATAAAAATAAATGACTATTTGATGGATGTGTCGATAACTGAATGGGTTAGTCAATATTGGTGCCACGGGAGAGTCTCAGTGTTTTACTTAAAACCATCTGATTTTGCTATAAAAGTTACTCTGAGCACTTGTAGAGGAGTTAATTTTAAGATCTATGATGAATAACACTGCACTTGTATCGACGTCTTCCATTATTCACGTGTACAAGTAATGAACGGCTGTGCGAATTAAATAAATCTTTTTACTAAATGTACTAATAGCTTCAACCGTTCAAGCAATACTTCTAATTTAAACGGCGTGAACATCTCATAATTTTAAGCACTTTTAATTGAAAGTAGCTAGTGTTTTAATTGGTTATCGCTCTCCTGCTTATAAAATAATAATAATATTACTGTAACTGCTTTGAAATTAATTCGCGGAATTCGAAATCATTGAATTTTATTTTATACGTCGTTTAATTTCGCCTCGCATTAAACAAAATTTATGTGCAGCATAAATTTATGTTCAAGTTCTATCGTTTCTTCACTCGGTAATTACTCTAGATAAAAAATGTCTATATTCTATATTCTACATACTGGTAGTCTAGTCTTAATGAACTTTAGCAGATAACAAAATCGAGAAACACTAATAATAAAACAATAAGGCCTGTATTCTCCATCAAATGACAAAATCGTTTATACATTTTTATGTTTTTAATATTGCGCAAAATATAACTTTGTATGGTCGGAAAAATTAAAGCGTAAACGTACGATGAAGTATGCTATTTGTCTCGTATAATAATCGCATCTATACAAATTAAAGTAAATTTTAAAAAGGGGGGAAATTTTAATTAATTCGAGTAATTAATGTTTTCAAACTCTGGAGTCAGTTTATTGTGTTAAATATCAATTATAATTAATATCCTAGTCTAAAAATAAATAGAAAAACGATTTAAAAAAACGGAATTTATTGGTGATAGGATAACAGATGAATATTAGAACGACCCATTTACAACTTTGTCGAGATATGACATATTCATATCTACTGATAAAGTTCTTTGCAGTTCATTAAGTTCATGATATTTAAGGTTTTCTCCGTTTACTTTTCTTTTAATGTCGACAATCGAGATCAGTAGTATACGCTTATTTTAAATTGAGAATATTGTTAACATTTGCTCTGTAGAAAACTCGATATTGAAACTTTATCTTTTTATTCAACCAATACTTAAAAAGTTCCCCATTGTTTGAAAACATTTGATTAAATTTATTCATAAAATATATTCGTATATGCTTTTGTACGTGCTTCCATATTATTTTTAATATAAATAATATTAAAAAATGAGGCATCGGAATTTAATTAAAATTTTTATTAATATTCGCCTAATATATACATATATACATATGATTTTTCGCCGTAAATAATTTTAATTTACACTTTATTCCAGTTTTAAACCTCAAGTTTGAATGTCTTTCAGTTTTTCTAGAATTTATTAATAAAATGAAAAACCTCACGTCGCAATAATGTTCGCTAAGAGAAATTATTGTGGATAATTAAAGTCAATCATTTTTGGCATCCCGCTGATTATTTTACAAGGATTGGCTGAAAAATTGCTGGAAAACATAATCGATGCAAAATTTACGATTTATTCGAATATGAAAACTAATTTTTTTAGTTTTTTTATATCTTCTTTGAAATATTGCTCTAAAGTTGGCAAGCAACGAGCGTAAAACGCAAGCTCAAATTTACTTATTTAATAAAACGAAAAAGCAAAACACCATATGCTTGATGGGAAGAGAACAACAGATATATGGGTGTATCGCGATTCTCGCGGGCGATTTCTGATACAATGGGAGACGGTGCGTCTGACGACGGCTAGCGATAGCTCGAACTCACACGTGCCTCCAGTGCTTTTATTTATGAATAATATTTGCTCCCCTATTATTACAGCAGCCGAGGCGCAGTGCGTGTTTTTAGAAAAAGTAAACATTGATAAAAACAAGCACCGCCGTTCGCCGCGTTCAATAATTGGATTTTACAAAGGTTGGAAAACGTCGAAGGCTCCGACTGAGTAGATCCTTAAGGGGCTGACAACAGCGCTGGCCGTTAAATCTACATTTGGAGCTGCAATAATGTATCGTTATTCGCGTAGCGAGCGACTGGCGAAAGCCGGGAGAAGTTGCGCTTGCACACGCGCGGACCTCTATTTATAATATACACAAGTGCCGTTAGTCCACTGCGGGAGTACCGGGATAAGGAGCCACGTGTCGCGTCGCCTCGTTCGAAAGAGACATTTTCCACGTGTTGCCACTTTCGTCGCTGCTTCCGTCCTTTTATTCCAACACCGAAATACACTCTTCTCTTTTAACTTTTTAATTTAGCTTTGAATTACATTATCCAGAATTGATACGCCTCCTCCTCCTCGAGCTCGCGTCGTTCCCATTTTATTAACATTGCGTTTTCCCTCTTTTCACTTTGGAAGCTATTGACTGACGACTGCTGCTTAAACGAACTACAATGTGCGTCTTGGCAACAACGAGTCATTTAAGCTTAATACGTGAAAAACATTATATGCGGGCGCTTTGTTCCAAGAGCCACATTTAAACAGTACAAAGATGCAATGTATTTTTATTCGACCCAACGAGAAATGAATGTAATCGGATAAAAAAACTTTCCATCGCTTAATTAATGAGGCGACCACGAGTGCGGCTAAGGGCTCCAATTCGCCTCTCCGCACTTTACTCCGACGTTGCGCATTTAACGACGGCGATCCGGTGTTTTCAGAAATTCATTCCAAAATCGAGATTGCGCCATAAATTAGGTAGGCGTCGTTTTTTGTACTTTTCTCGCTCAACAAATTGATTAAAATAATCATAAACAGTCTTGAAGGTTGCATTAAATTATGAGTCATCTAAATAGATTGGACAAGCTATGAAGATTCACTTATCAAAAGTATACGTACGCATACACATAATAGTACCGAGTACGAGAGTCGGCAATGTGTTACAAGAGCCTACAGACTCGTTGAACAATTATGTGCCGCACATAAAGAGCTATTGGTTTCCACTCTTATTAATGGCCATTTGTTAAATCAATATTAAATACGTCCATGACACGTGTCTATTAAAACAGCAAATTTCGTTATTGTTCGCATAAACAAAATTTGTTTCGTTTGCGTGTGTTTTTCCTAAATTACTGTAAGGGACCCCGGAGGAGGGGGGGGGGTGGCTGTAGGTGACTTCTTTTGTAATTGCTATTTCTTCGATGACATTTAAATTCGAATATTTCATAAAATCAGTCTCTTGCGTGAAAACGACACACTTTGGTTACTCCTCCCGATATCATTTATTGACAATGTATTTTTGTTTAAGCGACCACTTCGGTTAAGATACGCGCGATAATTTTTGACAGCTAACTTTAAATACATTTACTATCGAGTTTTTTTTATGAAAACACCTCTTTCCGATAGGCGAGATCGCGCGTAAAAAATCGTCGATCTTCCATAAAACAAGTAACAAAATTCGTTATGTTAATTCGTATTGGCCGAGGCGATCCTATCAATCAGCAATCATTGGCGATGTCCGGAGCGAGGGCTTCCTCCAAATTTTCTCCGAATACACGTCGACAAAAATAAGAATGAAAACAAATCAAGGGAAAGATCGAAAGTTTTTATCCTCTTACGATAATGGCTCGCTCCTACAAAGATTGATGTATTTACAAAATATTCTTAGCTCCGTGTAGAAAGAGAAGGGCGCTATAAAGTGTCAAGCGCAGGAAGATCACTCCGAGTTCCGTCGACGCAGCTCGTCGCGGGGCTATAATAATTGCAGAGCCCCTAACCGAGAAAGTTTGATTAAAGGTGCATCGAGCTACAGGCCTAAGAAAATGCGAGGCACAGCTTCGACGGCCTGGTATCCCGCCAAATACCTCGGCGGCCACGTTCCGGACCATCTCAGTGCCCCCGAAACGTGATACCGAATCGAGGCGCGCAAGATCCGACCGTTTAACGAAATAAAGCCAGAGGCATCCGAAAAAAACCGAGCCGAGCTAAGCTGCTACGCCTCTGACGCGCCGAGGAAATATCGAAGAACAAATCGCGTCCACCGCTTTATTTTCCCCCGATTGCGTAACCAATTGCCGCTCGGCTTTCCAATCAACCGACGCCTTTATTGGCGCTCAATTGCACTGATCTGGTAGACGAGAAAAATTTGGAAAATGCACGGAGCTCCGGATAAATATCTCGGCGAGATTCGGCGCAAATGTTCCGAGCGCGTTATACAAGACTCTGGGTGTGGTGGCTGTAACGCTCACGGATACGGATTCGGGTTCGTGTCTGGATAGGACGATACCGTCCGTACACAGGCTCACGCCGAGGGTTACGCTTGTGGCAGTAGTAATCGCGTTAAGACGACTTCCGCCTTATATCGGCGCCTCGAGTCTAATACGTGAAATAACCGAATGGAAAATGTCTGGAATAGAAAGTATTTCGATATCGTAGGAGCCAATCGGCGAAGTTGAAAAGCGACGAAAGGTCACAAGGCGCTCTCAATTATAGTCGTGGAACTCCTTTACCCTTCGCGTTATCTCCTACTTATCGATTCAATTGCGTTTTTATCGTTTACTTATTTACACGATACCGCTCGTGCACGCTCGGTAAATGTTTCCAGCTCGTAGAGAATCTGTGAGACCTTCCCGACGATTTCACGAACGAAGTGAACAAAAACGTAATTCAATTGGTTACAAACGTCGAACCGACTGAATTACCTTTTATCGGCTTATAACAGTATTGCGGCTTTTTAACGTCAAGCTGTTGCTGCTATCGAGATAATGAACCTAAATGCAACCAAAATTTTGTATTTCATAAAACTACGAGATGTTCTACACGTGGTGGCGGCTAAAACCTTGATTCGCTAAACACGTGTTTGATTTCAGAATAGCGCTAATCCAATAATACAAGTTTTATGTTCGAATTAAACTTCAATTAGATATACGAGTGCGCATTGTACATTGCAAAGATAAGCTCAAAGAGATCCTCCTTTTAAGTACTCGAGAAACCGTCCCGACGAATGTCGCCAATTTCGCGTAAATTCATTGCGTTCTATCAAACGAAACGTCTTTCGCGTAAAAAACAATAGTGACTCTTGCAGCACTTTATAACATAATATAGTTTATTGTTTCATTAGTTTTTTTGAAAAATCAAACAGGCAATATTTATTTAATAAAAGATAATTTATACTGCTCGGTAAAATACGGTAAGGTTGTTTAATCAACAGCGATAAATATCAAAACGAAACGTATCGTGTTGATCGAGTGCAAGGCTTCAATCGTAAACTTTTCTACAAATTTTATGAAACCGATCTTTCGTTATAACTATAAATATTCGTACGATTTTACAGGAATATAGCAAATATTAAACCAAACATCCGTATTGATTGCGTTTTCTAACGAATATATAATACAGAAGCCTAGGCTTGGTATACGGCAATTGGATATTCTGTATTGCTATCATGTAAATTCTGTTACTTTATTGTAAATAAATTGTTATTAAGCATATCGGACATTTAACATTGTTCCAATACAAAAACGAAGAGTGCGAAGACATATGGGAAAGGCAAAATTACAACAACTTTTGCTCGTACAAAACGAGCTTCGTCATATTCCATTATAAAATGTATTTTCTCTCATTTACCTACCATCAGTACCTTTCCAATTCTGAAAATAAATGATAAAAGAATAAATGCGTAGAGCTATAAATCGATATACGTACGTGACTTGCTTAAATTATTGCACAGCCGTAAACGTTTTAAATGCTTATTGTGGTAATTAACATTTTTATTAACAGGTAGAAAGCTTTTCTCTTTCATCGACTAAGTTATAAATTATTTTTAATATCGAGTGCTTCTTGCGTAACTGTTCGTATTCAAAGCATTGAAATCGAACACAATGAAAGGAAATGCACTCTGGAACGTTCTAATTTTAACAAAACTGATTCAGTACCTGTGAAAATTGACAACATTTCGGCGTTTGAGCAGTACTTAAGAATAAAATTTTTTCCTCGGCAATTTGTCTTTCTTTGAATTCTTTCATAAAACGACAATCAAGACACTGACTATTTGTAGAAATAATATTTCTGCTAAAACATAATTATATAAATTTTGAGTAAACCTTGATATTATTTGCAGTAATTGTCACATTAAAAATTAAAATTTTTATCTTCTCCGTTAGTATCGTCGCTATTATTGTTTTCTACACGAATAGAGCTTTATTTCATAATGACTTTACCTAAAATTCGCGGTGTTTGTTAAAATACGTCTTAAGTACTTAAATAGAGGATCTTGCTACTTAGTGCCATCATTTTAAAGCAAATTATGTACTTCAATAAAAGAATGAAATATAAATTCATACTACAAAAATTATCTCGTTTTACAATTAAGTATACATAGACTGTATCAAATTGCTGACATTATAATAATAAATCTTCAAATACTCGCCACATTTGTGTAAGTTTATAGTTAAAAAATTAATATAATTATTTTCTACAATTGTTACACTTATGCCTCGCAGAACGCTATTTTATAATATTTAATCTTTTGCAAATTACAATAATGGAATTTAAAATTTAATTAAATATATAAATAATACATATTAAATGTATATGTGTATTATTCATGCTTGGATAGAAAAACATTGTTTTTACTTAAAAATTTTCCTTTTCGAATTAATCTTAAAAACAAAATGGATAAAGATGAAATTGATTATGAAATTAATTCAAAGTTTCGATAAGCGAGACTTTTCCACTCGTTAAAAGAATATTTTAACATTAACTCAGACCCTATTTTACTTTTTTAATTAAAAAAGTTTATGAAAACTAACAATATTACATTGTAGAAATAAACATAAAGAAATAATTTATTGGTTTTTATTTTTAATAATATATTTTAATCGCAATTAATTTTCTAGTTATGTTATGCTTAAAAGCATTAGAGATATTTTGAAAATTTGTAATATCAAAAATCTTATTTAATTTATGCATTGAGCATTTTAATAATTGGCTAAATTTTCATAAAATTTTTTAATTGTTTTAAAAATCGAGAGTGTTTTTCCATGCAGTTCGTTGCTTCAAGTTCATTCAACTAGCATTCGAAGCACTAGACAACATATTCTACGTAGCTCGTTTAACGGGTTTCCCTATCAAGACGCTGAACGCAGTGGTATCGATATTCTGCGATCAAACTTATCATTTTCAAAGTGCTGCCTTTACTTTTACTGCGTCATTGATGTTTCGTATTATTGGCCACGCGTATTTAGCCGTCAATGAATTCTTCGACTCAAATACACTCACTGAAAACTGTAGGTGCTTATATTGTGGATCAATGGTTTTCGTTTATGAAATAAGTTAAAAATCGAAGTAAAATGTAATTAATAATCGCTCCTTTCTATACCAACAACAGTAACCTTAAAGAAAAATGAAAATTCGAATACATTTTTTAAAATTTATTATTTTTTTATACACATGCTACATTTTTACTTATATATTATCTATAATCACCTTGCTAGAGCGTGAATACGAATATTTTCGAACGACTTAATTCTTATTTAAAACTAATACGAAGAAGTATTAATCAAATTTGAAGTTGAATATAAGAGCAACCTGCAGTAATGACAATGATTTGCATTCCAAGTATTGAATCACCGTTTAAATATTCAATGTTTAATGAAATTAAAAATTTTTCTAATTAACATTTAACTATCCGCCCTTTTGGTTTCATTATTGGTTTCATTGCTGCACGATTATTATGGAATTAATATAGTATAATGATTTGTCGCTTTATCTATTAAATTTCTGCTTCTTCATTAAGATTGTAATTTTGTAAATGAGATTATGTAAATTATTTTATTCCCTTTTCAGCTGATGGAGTGACGTATTCCTACGGGGTCTTTCACATAGATTTTGTGAAGCATTTTAATACTACGAATCAAGCAGCATCATGGATTACGTCTCTCCTCGTTGGTGTCACATATTGTTCGGGTAAGCATGAGTAAATAGGGAAAAAACTTTTATTAATGCAGACATGAGCAGTTGTCCAAAGCAGGAAGGCTCACTAATATTGCTTATGCAGCGCTTGAATAAAAGTTGAAGCTGCGGGTGGTACTTGGTTCCCCTTGAAATAAGCAAACGAACGTATTTTTAGGTCCGATTTCCAGTTTTCTCGTAAACAAATTTGGCTGTCGGGCAGTTACAATTGCTGGTTCAGTTTTAGCGAGCGCCTGTCTGTTGGTCAGTGTCTGGGCCCAAAGTGTCGTAATGCTCTATTTTTCAGCCGGCATTGGAACAGGTACGTAATAAACACAAATATTTTTAACTTTACTAGCCACCGTAATTATTTAATTTAAAAATTTTTGCTTAAGTAAACTTCATTCTTATTGTTCAAATTTTAATGTTCGTTCTCATTCGCTACAAAAAGCGATCAGCACAGGATATGTTTCGAGCATAAGATAAACTCAATAAATAAAGTTGTACTGATATTTTATTATTAAAAAACGTCTATTCGTATAATTAATTTTCCTAGCTTATATGCGTCTCCCGGGATTTTCGTTTACACAAAATCCCGTTAAAACTAAAGCTCTTCATTATTTTGTACAAAAACGGGACAATAATTTGTGTTGGTAGGCCTAGCGACAGCTTTAACAACAATTTCAATAGATTATAAGTACGAGTAATGATTTAAATCTTAGTTATTTATTTACATTAAAATATGTACAAGTATTAATTTAGTAAGGGTTATATAAATTTGTGAACGAGAACTTAAATAAATATTAGCGTGTAAAAGAGGTAGTCGGAGTTCGAAAAAATATTTTTAGTTTGGCTAACAGATTTTCGATCAGTCGGATAAAAGTTTCGTTACCGTCATCACCCATACATTAATTAATTTGAAAAAATCTTGTTTTCATTGAATTTTATAGAATAAACATGTATAACGAAAATGTCATATATTTGCGATAAAAAAGCACTTCGGATGATAATTAAAATACTTTATACAACCGACTTCGTAATAATGTACGACATGTTTATAAATTTGCATATAATGTGCGTAAATTATACTTGTTTCCTTAATCTTCTGAAACGTAATATTTATCAACCTCCAATGGATGTCTTTTCCACGGTATCAAATGTATTAAAATATTTATAATTACTTAATTACAGGCGCGCGCGCGTGTGTGTAGATAACGGAGGCGAGGTAGATTTCGCTTACGACATTTCATTCTTTCGAACATTTATCTTCAATAAAATAACCAACGATGCCAATTATAATTTCAGGTTTTGGGTTCGGGCTGATTTATTTGCCGGCTATAGTGAGTGTGACGGTGTACTTTGAAAAGTATCGATCACTCGCTACTGGAATCGCCGTATGTGGTTCCGGCTTAGGCACCGTCGTTTTCGCGCCTTTCATCTCTTACCTCATTTGGAACTTCGGGGGCTACAAGTACGCAATGATGATCCTGTCTGCTATCGTACTCAACTGTATTATTTTCGGTATCATGTTCAGACCACTCGAGCCCGTTAAGGCCTCCGAGTGCATTCCGCTAAAGGTACCTATTTCATAGAGCTGCGAGCTCGATTCGTTCGCAAAGGTTTTGACGGTGAAAATAAATTCCTCGAAAGATTTGCTTTCTATAAACTATTACCGTCACAGCTACTCGTAACTATTAACTGCTTTAATAAACTAACATGTACGAGACTAGTAAGGGGCGCTAAGGATAGTCTAAATGCCTACAGGATGTGACAAAGAACGGAGCGTCGACTTTTCCATTGTCAGAAGGAACAAAGCAAGGTGTGGACCGTTGCTTAAGTGTCAGTCACATCTCATCCAAGAAACATTCTAATGCTAAATCAATAGAAAACAATTCCAATAATATTCGTCTGGCGTTAAGTCAGCCGATTCTTATGACAAAGGACGGTAATCAAACCAGCGAGCCATTTGCCAGGGTTTCTTGTGGAAGCGGAATAATGAATCGCTCGGACGTTTTCTTACGCAGCAGCATTCACAACATCCGTAAACGATCGTAAGTTCGATGTATTCTTAAATTTACTTACTTTATTCTGGCGCACATTTACGACCGGGGACGTACAACGATCCTTACGTAACAGGTTACGTTGTGGATAGTTCAAATCTTACGCAAAATCTGTAACGATGTTGTGCTTCTAGAAATGGCGAATTATATCATTCGCACAATTGAAATTTACAGCGAGTCGCTCACCAACAGCGACGAGAACGCGCGATTACGATTATCGTCGAGGAGTCTTCCAAATGGTGCTGGGCATCGTATGAGCGAGGGAGCGGACTATCCAGAAGATTCCAACGACGAGAATATCATAAAGCGAATGTTGCAGTTCTCCTTGTTGAGAGACCCTCTCTTCATCATTTTCACGATATCGAATTTTTG
Organism: Platyscapa corneri; assembly: GCA_018907185.1. NCBI lineage: Eukaryota > Metazoa > Arthropoda > Insecta > Hymenoptera > Agaonidae > Platyscapa > Platyscapa corneri. The sequence continues at coordinate 4,027,514 of JACCHW010000004.1, forward strand.
CACGAGCATCGGCTTCAACGTGCCATACGTGTACTTACTGGTGAGTCTGTCCGTAAACATTGCTCGCGTTAATGTTCGCGATTGCGTGCAAACTGAAAGAACTTACCGGAGCTAATTTTTGTTTTTTCCCTTATTGTACGTTAAAGCCTCAAGCCATAGAACAAGGCGTGGACAAGGACACCGCCAGTATATTGCTTTCTGTGATAGGAATTGCAAACACTTTGGGAAGAATCATCCTTGGGTACATTTCGGACAAGCCTTGGGTTAATCGATTGCTGGTGTACAATTTGTGCTTGACGATTTGCGGATTAGGTAACCTCTTCTCGAGGCTCGAATTCAGTTTCACAATTTTGAAATCTTTGGCCTTGTTATTGTAATCTTAATTGAAATACTTTATCCTATTTTAGCAACTGCATTTAGCCCGTTCTGTACTTCCTTTGCGTCCTTTGCTATTTATGCATCGGTTTACGGATTTACGGCTGGGGCCTACGTCGGTCTCACTTCGGTCTGTTTGGTCGATCTAGTGGGTCTGGAGCGTTTAACGAACGCTTTCGGACTCGTACTCTTATCTCAAGGCATCGCCTCTTTCCTTGGACCACCTATTGCTGGTAAGAACGACCTTTCGACGGATACTGACTTTTACCCATTAAAGCAAGCATCGAATAAGTTTATGCTGATTTATATGGAAATACTCTTGTGCTTTCAGGTGTCTTATCTGATACTTTAAAGTCGTATGATCCTGGCTTTTACGTTGCTGGAATTATGATTGCTTTCAGTGGAGTTATGTTATTTATCATACCACCTATACAGAAAAGGATGTTGAAGAAGAGTGAAAAATTACAAAGGATAGATACGGTTGCTTAGTATAATTTAAATATTCCTATTTTTACGAATGTGTGAATATTTTCTCCTGTAAAAAGTATCAATTATCGATAATAACTTGATTACTTTGGGCTTAATTAATTTAATTGCTATTAATTCTAAAACTTAAGTTGATAATAACATTTTTTATATTAAACTGAGAATTACATTTTAGATGATTTTTTATGATAATTAAATATTTATATAATGTTTAAAAGCCCATCTATTTAGATTTATAATGTTATCGTTAATTTCAACACGTGCCTACCTGCAAACAAGAGACAACCTTTCATAAATATTCGAATATTGAATGTATTTTGAGTTAAATTTTACCGTAAACAATATACTTGTCTTCATGCAATATCCCAATTTTGTATTATAGAAATAGATTACAGTTTAAGTGAAATAGATTTTTAATTTAGTGTTACAAGCGTTAATTTTAATTATGAATAAGTAGCTAACATTTGTACTACAGAATTTATTTTGTATCGGAAACGCCGCTTCAATCCACTATTCGTTATCGTCTCAAGTTCGTAAGCCTGTGATACTGAAGCTGTTATCACACAAGTATACTGTAATCGAAACAGCAAATGAAAAGATATAATATTAAATAGTGCTCTATTTTTATCTATATGTGTAAGTTTCTGTAATTCAACTCTTGTTAAATGAAATCGATTACAATTGCAATATTTTAATACAAGAATTTTATAAAACTTAAAACTTATTATAACTGTGCATATGAATAAATGTTGTTTTTATAGAATGGGTGTATTTTGTAATAATGTAAAAACTATAAATATAAACATAAAAATTAAAAGGAATGGTGGAGCAATTGGTACATTTACAGCTTTCCACTTCTTTTTATGCCTTTTTAAATACTTGTACCACTTTTCGACTAACACGACAACTAATTTTATTCAAATTTCAAGATAGTATCTAAAACAGTTTTATGTTCAAAAAATGATGGTTTTTAATGTAACGATATGTGTATTTTATATTACCTAGATACTTCATGAAGCCGTCCCAAGTAGAAATAAATTATCCGTTTTGCTAATGGACCGGATACATCGTCCGTATTTCTTGTATGGAGCAAATATATCAATTGTTTAATTTTTACACAAATTTTTTAATGTTAAATTTATGTGTGCAGCTGCTTAACTGGATGCAAGTTCCGTATAAACAACTTCTTAATCGTATAAATAACAATCGATCTATATATTGGTCAAAGGACAGACCAGCTGTAAAAAGTTAATTTTAAAAATTTTATGTAATAAACAGAATTCATTTTTTAAAACATGTTCTTCGTATCTGTAGTACATTATGATAATAGTTATTAAGGTTTTTTGGTTTATCGGGTAAATAATCACTCAGTTATTTACTTCACAAACGGTTATTTATTGATGCGGTTTGTACAATTAAAATATTATGCTAATAGTAGCACAATATATGAGAGCCGAACGCGAGTGCAATCGAGTCGCTTGCGCGATTCTAACTCGCTCGGCCGTAGGCAAAGGGCCGCAGGCTCCTTTGTGTTATTTTCTACAAAACGCAAAACATTACGCGTAATTATATCTAATTCTTATTTCTAAAGTTTAAATAATAATGTTGATACTCGACACGACGCGGGACACCCGATCTTTGTATATTTATGCGCGCCGAATTGTCGGCAACATTGATCCGGGCCGCCGCTTAAGAATAAAAGTAATTATGCTAGAGTATACGCTACAGTTTTTTTTTAAATTATAATTTATGATAATTAACTATAATTTTAATTGATATTATGGGTTGTTTTTATAAAATATAATTGTAAATAATGAAATACCTAAGAATTTTTCTAATTTTTTATTTACAAAGTAATTGTCTAAAATAAAAAAAACTAATCTCAAGCATTTCTTAAACGTAAATATTCCAATTTCCTAATTTATCAAATTGGTACGTATATATTATAAAGAAAATAAGAATGGGTAACTTATAATTTATGTATAAAATACATGCAATTTTCAATATTTGCACAAACAATTTGTTAATTAAACTATAATGCTAAGTGAAACTTAAATTAAAAGTTCTTAATAGTATTTCATATTTAAATTTTAGCGCGCTTACGCTGATAACACGTGGTGGAATGCGCACAGCGATTATTTCATTTGTGAAAACAATTGAAAAAAAATACTATTACTTCAATTGTTATTTACAATATTAAAATAATGAAAGTACATATATATGCGCATACTACCGGGGAACGACCTCGCGATTAAATTCTGCAATTCGTAAATTGCAATAATTAAGTTTTTTTTTAATATTTCTTTAGATATCAGAAACGAATATCTAGACAATGTTCTTTGTTACATTATTAGAGTGCAGAAATTTTGCGAAATAACAATAAATAACTTTTCAATTTTGTAAACGCTAGATGCTAGGATGCAGGAGCTTGTGCGGTTAACGCTTTCTTCGAAGAATAAACGCGATGCTTAACGCATAGTCCGCTAGACGGCATAACAATGCTCTAGCAAATCGAGTACTAGTTACGAAGCTTGAAAGTGAGGTTACGAAACAATATACAACGCTACAATACGCTAATCGACACTAGAACGAATTCTGCCGTCTGTCATACAGCGCTCTAAACTAGCAGTAACAAATAGCAGCGATACCAGTTTATTCTTTCTGGCAGAAGACGCGCTTTATCGCGTAGTGTTAGTGTTTTGTTATCTGCACTTCTTCGCTTGTTTCAAAGCACTTGCAAGTAAAAGCAAGTGACAGAAAAGTTAAACTAACCTCCAATTGACGCTAGGCGATTTTGGGTAAGTGGAGGAAATTATTGCCTTCTCCTTCTAGCATTCGGTCGATTTGCCAGCGTGACCAAGGCCTTTTTATCGGCCTCAAAATCCTATCTAATAAATATCGGCGGGTATGCGTGGCATACGGCTTCTGTCAATTGCCACTTAAAGTCTCGCGCTTCTATTACTAGACGACCAATTAATACTTTATAACAATCGATATACCGACTCGTCAAACTCTACATTTCTTACTATCAGTTGTAAGTGAATTTTTTAACAACTTACTACTTCTACTTAACGAATTTACGATACTTTCTATATTAACTTACATGCAATAGCGTTCAGTTATAATATGCCCCAACATATCGTATCAGAATTATTTCAATTTGTAGAAGCCGCCTTCTTGCAAGACTTCTGCAATCTTTTCTATATTTTGTGTTTTAATTTCTAGGCTTTCGTAAAAAATATGTTACGTATTCAATGTAAATCAAAAAGATATCAAAATTTACTTAAACTTTTGACAGATGTTTCTTTAAACTCTTAGCTTCTCGAAAGATAAGAAAAAATTATATTTTTATTTTTTTGGAATCACAAGTGTTGTTCCTTAATTTGAAATGAAAGACAATACTACACGTATTGTATGAGCAACTGTATAGTTTAATGGATAAATTAATAAATAATATATTTCCTTTGCGTTTCAGTGGAAGAAAATTTAAAACGCACGTTAAAAGCTTATTATCTTAATAAGCCGCAATAAAATAGAATTCCACTAGAAAGCAATTATATTTACAAAAATTGATTTTAACAGACTTGAAAAAAATATTTTTTAAGTCATTGACTTTTTTTATCGGTAAGAGTTTTTAATAACTTTATCCTTGAAATTCTAGGTTCCAGACTATACCACTTTTATTTAAAAAAAAACTGACCTTTTCCGTTTTGACGGAATAAACTGAAAATATTTTTTAAAAAATATACATCATCAAATGTTTTAGAGTTCTGAATCAACGTTCATTCCAGTTAGCTTATTTTCGTAGCAACTTTTTATCGATTGTAAATAGTTTTAGACGTATGTTGATACTTTGACTTCGTTGTGTTGAAAAAACGATATTTTATAACCGTCGTTAAATATTCTGATCAATAAAAATTTATTTTTATCGTTTAAAAAATTAATAAAAAAATTGATACAAATTGTTAGTGAAATTCAAAAATATTTCTGTACACATAAGAAAAATGATAATTAAGTTTGCTTCTTGAAATAAGATATTAAAAGATCAATTTTTTCCTTTAATCTTCTAAATAATCAGAATGTACTTGAATTAAAAATAATAATCTTCCCACTGCAGTAACGACTCTTCCTTACTTTTCAATTTTAAATTTAGTACGTCACGCATGCGCTAGATTGGTAATTATATTAAATTGACATTACCTTAATGATTACGTCAAAACGTAACTGTTCGGTAGCCGTTTTTATTATAATCTGTATTTATCAAATGTGAACTTATATTTTTTATTAATAACATTAGTTTAATTAAGAAATAATTTTAATTGAACTTTATTAAAATATCTTTCAGGTACAAAAAAAACATCGTTATTTTTACACGTAAATATATATTAACGATAAATTTAATAAATATTTCAGTAAAAATGTGAAACTGGATTTTCATTTTAAAAGACATTCTGAATTCTTTTTTTTTTACACACTAAACTACTCACCATTTCATATTTTTTTTTAATCCTGAAAAACTATATAATTTACTGTAATTACGTTGAAAGGAAGGAAGCATGCGTTGCTTAAACAGCCAGCGAAGCGTGGAAACTTAAGCTCGAAAATACTAAGGCAATTTTAGGGATATACTGTACTTTGATAATGTGCGAACATCTGATAGAAAATTGATTTTTTTATATTCTACACGCGTATAAAATGCTCGAAAAAAATAATTTTATCTTATTCATACGTAACGTTAAAATCAATAACAATCCAGTGACCTTACACCTCGTTTTCTTGAATAATTAAAAGTTTTACTAATGTAACTATGCTATGTAATAGATAATATAGAAGTATGTAAAGTAGATAATAGCAATTATAATACAGAAATATTATATTTTATTCTACTGGAAAATGAAAATCATGCGAATTTAATTGAAAATTTGTTTCATATATAAAATTAATCTCAATAACAGATAAAACGTTTACTTTCGTATGGGTCTAAAGAAGCCCTTTATTATTAAAATTATTATGTAAAATAAAGTACACATAACTACATGATATTTATCTATTTGATAAGATAACCTGTCATTTGTAGCAAAACTCTTATCTAATAAATATTTTTACAATTAAATACATAAGAATTTATAACTAAAATAGATTACTTTGTTTATATCAGATTAAATAATATAAAAATCTCATTTGTGACATATTCTTATAATACGTTATGAACATAAAACTTATTTTGAATAATCCAAAGCTGTTGTAAATAAAAGGGCTAAAACATACAGATTCCATTAATAGTGAATAATTATAGGTTACACGACACAAATTATTAATAAAGATTGAAATAACTTTACGTGGTACGCCTCTGCTATGATTATACGTTTTTATGGATTGTGGACTATTGACTCTCTAATAAAGGAAAAGATGCCTTGCAGTCCAAATACAGTTATAATATTATAATACAAAAAATATTGCACATAATAAATATTTGTATAGCTGCAACCATGAATATTCTGTAGAAGACAAAAACGTTAAATGGTGTGATGCATGAGTCGAATGGACAACACTGTTGCTTTTAAAACAAGACGTGTTCGGTGTAAAGTAAATCTATACGGGTAGAAAGCCCTTTTACTAAACACTTCTAAATTTCATCGTGTGTGCGTCGTTGCTTAAATGTATATTCAACAACATAAAATACATTAATTAAAAGTTGATTACTGCCTTATTCTCTAAATGAATCCATTTATTATTTTTTTTCTTTGAAAGTTTAGAATTGCTCCTCCTTGTTTTCTAAACACGAATTTCATGTGTTGGTCGATGTTAAACTACTTGTTTCGAAAAGCAAGATTTTTCTAACAAAGTTGCAATGTTAAAAATTAATCGCTGGATAAATCGCTAATTTTCGTTTCTTTTTCGAATGCGATTATTATTATTATTATTATTATTATTATTATTATTATTGAAATATTTTATTGCATTAGTTAAAATTCTTGTGTACATTAATTCAACTGTAAATTACTAAATTTAATAATAAAATAAAAATTAGATTAAAATTTATTATAAATTATAAAAGTAATAACTTTCGAAATTTTCGAATTTAATATTAATTCCTTAAGCTTTTCTTGGATTTTTATGAAAAATAATATTTATATAAACTTGTTACAAAAACATTGATACTATTATCGTATTCGTATACATGTATACGTATCGCGTTTTACGAATAATAGTCCTTAACACAAAGTATTTTATGCGCAGCATGTATTTTCCGAAACCTGTTTCCCAGCGTTTTTAGCACTTCAAATGAAACTACAATTCATGTCCTGTTCTATTTAAATTTTTTCCAATTGAAAATGCAAACAATATTTGATACATAATACTCTTTAGTAAATTTCAGCTATTATTAAGTTTCTGTATTGTTCTAAGAAGGCACACGTACACTGCGGTGCTTGTATTTTTATTCATTAGAGAATTTCATCGTTAATAATCTGTCAACATTCACGAATATTACCTCGATTGCAATCATGGCATTAATTGAAGATTAGCTCTATACAAAGATCAGAATGATCAGATAAAATTAGACAAAGTTGCGAGACGAAACTTTTCAATGTTTCTTTACTTCATTTAAATGCAATTTATCCAAAGCATTTTAATAGAAAAAGCGTTTTTGAAAAAAAGATATTTAAAAAACCATTGAAAGAATATCGGAAAGCTGATTAATGATTAAGATCGTACTCGTTAAAGCAAATATCGTTTAAAATTTTATATAAATAACGTCTGTTACTACTGCGACTTAAATAGATTTTACAATATTCATCACAGTAAAGTTTTCGCGTGATACGAACAATAATCGAACATAATTAAATATGATAATCTATAAAATATAAAGAAACGCAATGGATGGTTACAATTATGTGTCGTACCTGTGTAGGGAAAAGAATGGAAATAAAATTGCTATTTGTAAAAGAATAAAATGGCCATAGGCTTAGACTCAGTTGTGCGCGCTATTAAAAAATGCGCAATAATTCCTCTCACAAGATTTAGTGCTTATTCCGATTTTGTTCCATTCAGCAAAACAATCGAAGCTGAACTATTTTAATGCTTTTTCAAAATTATTTGAATCTGTATTATTTAATAATGAAGTTTGTAGATTCACACGAGTAAATCATCATTTGATTTATTCGTCTGTTTAAACTTATCTTTATACCGCGAAAATGATTATTATTGTACGATATAATCATTGCAATAATTGCAACCTCGAATGGATTAAAAGCTCAATTAAACAGTAATTTAAAAGCTAATTTTAATTGTAAAAAGTAGGGTGTAAGCTTATGTTAAGCCACAACACAGATGCCTCATAATCTAATTATTTATACACTCTGCCGCATCCTTAAGAGTAATTAATTAATACAACACGCGCTGGTGTCTTACTCAGCCGCAGATACCGATCGTTGCCCTGTTTTTCTTGGTAATTCTTAATAATTTTAATAAGAAGCTTCTTAGTTTTTAAAAAATCCGCAAATGAGCGAAGTGATGAAAATAAAGTCAAAGATAAGCATCGACTGCTGCCGAATCTATAAAAGCTTTATAAAAGTTGAGTATTCGAGCGTTTAATAAAAAGTTGCAGAATTTAAATAAGACGCTGCTGCTTGTATGCCGGTACCAGACTTGTTGTTAAATTCAAATCAACTATGCAGATTCACGTGTTTCTCTGTTACCGATACATGACTCGATAATTTTGAGTTGTGTGTTCTTTCCGTTACATAAATATTTATGTGCCTTGATAAAGGCGTTTAAGTGCCGTGGGAGTGGATTGGAAGTCGCGGGTGATGGTTCTTCGCTACTCGTTTAATTTTTACATTTTCACGTTTCATTGCAGAATTCGCCAGTTGCACAAGCACCAGCGAAATGTTTGGCGAGGCTTGAGGGAAATGGCTCGCCACGGCGAAAGACTGCAGAGAACACTGCAGAGCCTCCCGGTGATGCCGGAGACACGAGTGGACGACAGCTCGAGGCAGTCCTCGCCGGTCTCCCCGCTGGACTCGCGGATCCCCCGACTCTCACCCTCGCCGACGCCGCTGCGACGCTCCGCGAGTCTGCGCCTAAGGGGTTCCGCAGGTGGCGCTGCCGTCATCGCTGCTGGTACTGCTTACCAGCACCATCATGACTTCTTTCCCGCTATCAAGGAGAACGGCACCGAAACACCCAGAAGATCCTCCTCTGTAATTACCTTTCTTATCTTAGCATTAACTACGCAAATTACTCTGCTTAATGATCACTGCCTAATAAGCGTTAAGTATTTACGCTCCACGAATTTTTATCAAATATTGCTGGAAGCCTCGTTGTCTATCGAAACATTATATTTTAATTGCAAATCAAAGTAACGAGTTCTTGAAAATTCCATTTCCTTCAATTATCTTTCTTTATGGTCTTATTTGTAAACATGATAAAAGAAAGTAGTGGCAGCGTTGCTTACAAAAAAATTAACACTCTTATAAGTAGGATCGATTTTATTCAAAACATCTTTTATAACTCCATTAAATTTATGCTTTCTTTATTCTCTCTTAATTGTTCTACCTTCTCACTGCTGCTATTTAAAAGTTCACGATCAATGCTTTAATCGTGTTTAAGATTAAATGCTTTGTTTTTTAATCTGATTGAAAAGACATTTACTGTGATATATAGTTTACTCTAATGCAATACTGCTATGCAATTAAAAACTTTTCAAATTTTGTAATTTGACGAATTCTTAGTCTGAACTTTGCAACGAGTATCTAAAAATATAAAATGTCTATATTATACGAACAATTGAACAATTGATTTTAAATAATCTATTTAATAGTAAATTAATTTTCTATTCGTAAAACTGCGTAATACTTCGCCATTAATTACAAGTTTAAGCAAAGCAGCATTATAAGTTTTGAATAATTATCAAACAATAAATGATAAATGTGCTTTTATGTTATCGAGTGCGTATAAATTTGAATTAACTTATAAATCAACTTAAACAGCAACGTGTGTAACTCGCAGTGTATTTACGTTTTATGCAATCGCTTGAAGCAAATCACGATTTTAATAAAATGACATCACCTCTACAAGGCACAGACAAAGATTTAACAAATTTAAGAAAAGAAATAAAGATTTCATCGAATTATTTGCGAATAAGTAATCAATTTTCACACATGATAATTCATATTTATTATTAAACTCGTTAATGTCTTCTGTCCGTGTTGCATAAACTAATTTTCACGCAGCGAAATTGAGATTTTCGAAAATTTCCGATCATTAAAATATATTTTAAATAAATTATTATTTTAAAGACCTAATACAAAACTGAATAGCATTAATATAAATTTGAGCGTCGCATTCGAGTCAAAATAACAATGCAAATTATCATACGAGTTCGCGGCTCAAACTCGATGAAAAAGAATGCACTTGGCAATACTCCTCGTTTAATTAGAATGGCTTTCTAAAAATGATTGCATATTATAATCACAATACATTCTCAGGAATAAATCACGAGTAATTTAGTAAGGTAATACGGCGTAAAATAATAAATGTCTGCTTGCACTTTGTTTCGTTCACTGTGTGCACGTACAAAGAAAACATAATTTTTAATTTTAAAGAGATCCTGCATTTAAATTGTAACTAAGAATCAAATTTGCATGTGAAAAATATAGTATCAAGCGATTCGCGATAATTTTGAATTACAAATACGTTTAAAATGGGCTCAATGCAATATGACTTTCATCAAATAAAACACTGTGTTAACGATCGTTAGACTTTCGATGAATATTGCAGAGCGTGGTAGGGGAGAGAAAGTCTTCCCGTTCTTCAAGTTCACAATGAAAAAATTAGCATAACTCATAAAGAGTAGTAATAGTAGGAGTGAAGCAATAAAACGCAGAGAACTCTAAACGATTAATAAGCCACACGAAGGAATCCGTTACATTTTTACGTCTTTATCGTATGGCACCGCAAGCCGCGAATCGTGTTACGAATTTCTAATTTTGAGAGTTGATGTTGTCAGCTTGGACGTTACTTCATTAGCGTTTCCAATCCATTATCACCGGAACGCGTATCGACCTACTTATCGAACTTCTCAATAACAAGCGTCTTGCTGCTAAAATAAACACCTGATAAATAAGATCGATCGTTATCCACGAGTTCGATGCTACGATGCGAGCATTACGCGCTCGTTATTTACTCGCATCGTATGCCGCTAATAGCCGAGAGAGTATCAATTTGTGGAGAGCCATTTATAAATGCGTGTAAAGTCAGTGTCGCCGCAAAAACAGGTCTTTTCCCCTGAGAACACGAGCAAGTTTAATATTCAAACATTCGATTGGTAACATTTATAAGCTGGAAATATAAATGGAAATTCGAGCGTCGAAACGGAGAAGCTGAAAAAACAGGAAAACCATCACTACCTAAAGAGAATACGCACCTCCGTTATGAATCGAAATAACTTTAAAATAACCCAGTTGAAGCGAATCGCGAACTGTTATTTCGAGCGTCAGCCGACCAATTGCTCGGTGCGCGTAAATAATAAAGACGCTAAAAAGCAGCTCAAAAGAGGACAACTGTACAGAAGTTAGCAAATAAGTATAATCGATGCCACGGGATCCGAGATCGCGGCCTGTCCACATCGATCATTCAGATGCCTGCTACCTGATTATTTAGCAAACTGTGGCAAACAATGATCAAGCGAACGGGTGCGGTTTTTAAGCCGAAATCGCGGTGAAGGTCACCGCCACGGGGCGAAAAGTCGAGGCGCGGGTGACTCTCCTCGCGAGTCGTCAGGTGGGCTATGCGCGAAGGTAGAGCCAGCAGGACGCAGCAAACGAGCCCGCGAGGACAGCTGCTCTAGTTTTCCAGTTTGCCAGCGTCCTGCACAAGTGCGGCGGAAGTAGAACTCGCGCCGGCGCACTGGCTCCGACGGCCCCGCGACCGCCACTCGCTCCCGAGGTTTTCGCGCAGTTTGCATGGACCCGTGGCAGCAGACTTGGCGAGAGATCGCCCGGACCGGTCGTGGCGGGCTGACCCTCGCATGGATCCGACCGACGGCAGGAACGCGCGCAGCTGTCCCTCGGTAAATTGGCCGACGCGCCCTCGTCCTCATCCCGGTTATCGTGTAAGCGGTGTGCCTCCACCAGAAGTCGCCTCGGTTCCCCGAGCACCATTCTTTCGCCTTGCATCACGTGTTGCCGAGGCCGATTAATCCACTCCACTAGCCTACAGTTTGCAGATTGTTATTTTTAAGTTAGTTTGCTCGATTTGCAAGCCCGAGCGGAGCTTGCAGCGACAAGTTATTCATTTCCTATGATTCTGGCGTGACGGAATGTCTTATAGCCCCGCTGACCTTGTCTCTACTGGCAGAATGCAATTTTGGCAAGGAGCCAACCTTTCGCATAGTTTGCATAGCTGAACGACGTAGTTATCATTACGTTGTTAGGGCAAAGGAAAATTAATAATCTTTTTAATAAAAGTGAACCGTGACAGGTAAATATCAACGTCATTTCGACGCATCGATTACGCACGAGGTGAAAGCTTAAGAAATCCGCACTTTTATGAATCTTGCATGTGAATTTAAACACGTCCTGCTCACTTTTACCGTTTATGCGAAAAATCGTTAAACGTTTATAATGCATAAATATAGAGCATATGACGGACGAAGCTTTAACACAGCTAAATAATTGCAATTTACTCTGCAAAAAAATAACGATAACGTATCTTCTTACGATTCGTCTGTTTCCCGGATATCGATTGGACGGACGTTCGTTAAGAATAGCAGTAGTTACTTTCACTCGTTTCTAAAACTGCATCGATAAATGCACGCAAGCTACGTCACATGTACGCAACGCGCTCTGACCCACACTCTCTTTTTCCTCGCAATAACGTCTCTTCTCTCCCCTCTCCCTATTGAAAACTGTAAACTTTTCGCTGGCTCTTTTAGACTGTTGCTTTAAATAAGTACAAGAAATAAATCATGCTTGTGACAGACTATAAAAACTATAAAAACATCATTGAGAATTTTGCATCAACCTTGCACTCGTGCAAACGATGCGCATCTCGTTTGTCTTCGAAAAGGTCCTACGGGTGTAGTGGCTGTTGTTATCTTGTAAACTGGGTCAAGTGTAGATTTTCACTTCCATACTTTAACTTTTTCTAAGATATTCGCTTTTGGGTGATAGATATTCTAGGTAATTTATTTCAATATGTTTTTCTAAAAATAGCGCTTGATTCGAATGGAATTTCCAATTTGGCTCGAGCTTTATTGAAATAACGTGTAAAAATATGTAATCCAACGATTTAAAAGATCCATAAATATTATCATATTACAATATTATATTATTAAAAAATCGTCTATTTTTCTTTAATTTTGCAAATTTTGTGCGATATTTGTCTATTTTGTTTCGTTCAGCTATTTTCACGATAAAAGAGGAGGGTAATATATTTTCGATAAAAAAAATCCAACAACTAATACACCATTCAGTTCGAAAGAAAATGCTTTCAAAATTTATCATTTTTAAATTAAAAGCTTTAAATGTTACGAATATGATGAAATCCTTCTATCAATTATTAAGTCGCATTAAAAAGTTTTTTTTAATTTACTTTTATGCTGTTCCGACATTTCATAAGTTTATCAACTCGTGCTTTTATTTTTTTTTACGATCTTAAAATCTGCAGACTAAGAGAAAATTGGTATTAAATATTAGATATAAATATTAGATAAGATAATAAGACAATTAAAACGTTGCTAGACGTATGATTGTGTACGAGAACGAGGGGACGAGTTCTACGATTTGCAAATCATTAATTCATACGAATCAATGAAAGAAGAAAAAGTCAAAGTAAAGCAAAAAATAAGCATAACTGCAATAATAAAATCATTAGCAGTTACTAATGCTAACGTTGCTAAATAAAAATAAAGTTAAAAGATGTGTACAAAGTTAGGCTGGAGAACTTTTATTCGCAACAAATTGTCGCGCGTAGGTTGAAAAGGTTCGCTGTCTAACTGCACGACCACAGGATCAAAATAAAAGTAGATAAATGTGTTTTTGTTGAATCGACTCTGTCTTCGAGCGTCACAAGACAATAATCTATAATTTATAAGATAATTAAAACAATATGACGGCAGGACCCTGCTATATTGCTATATTTTGATCGAGGCGACGATTTCCACGCACAGGATGTGAGGTGCTATCACCTGTTCTGATAATACGACTTGCTAAGTTGCCCCACCACTGTACCTCTTCAATCATGTTCATAAAAAGCCGCACGGTCACGAGCTTCATTGTATACTGTTAAGGCGAATTGGAAAACGATTTTATTCTGTAGAGCCTGTCGCTAACGCCGTCGAGAAGGCGAACGCATCCGCGGACACCTGCGGCACCTGTCACGGGTCACGCCAACTGCAACGAGGACTGCAGCGACGTCGAGAGCCTCAAAAGCTACGGAAGCAACTACAGTACGGCGAGCGCTTGCGACCACGCGAGCTTTGCTCGCAATGGTACCACCTGGTCTGGCAGGTCGAGACGCTACGTCTTCCATTGCTCCACACACTCCAACGACAACGACGAGTACCTCACCCCGACCCAAAGGTCCGCCAGACAAGTGCGCGAGCTTCAGGTTGGCCTACTCTCTATCTCTTCCACCCCCCCCCCACCTCCCAACCCATTTTCCCGTCATAAAAACAGCACTAGTCGTTATCGATAAGTAACACATATTCGTTGCAGGGGCTTTTGAAAAAGGCTAAATTGGAAATCGAAGAGAAGGATCGCGAGATCGTCCACCTGACCAAAGAGGTGGTCGAGCTACGACTGTACAAGAGCTCGCTCAACAGTCCGGACGAGAAGACGGACAGCAGCGAAGCCGCGACCATTCGCGAGATCAAGCCGTTTTCACCGGATTCTCCGTCCCGAGAGCTGAACGTCGAGGATTCAATCACGAACCCCCGAAGCACGCCCGAGAAAAAGGAGCCCTCGCTCGTTGACTCGGGTCACTTCGAAGATGGGTCGATGCACTCCAAGGAGTCTGCTTTCCTGCTCGTCAACAGCGCTCTCAACACTGCTGCTACCGATGTAACAAACCTCATCGACGAAAGCTTCATGTCGACGATGAGCAACAGTCTCACTATGCCTCACGATGAAAGCATCAATCTTCTGAACGAATCCTCAGTCACGACAGCGTCTTTAAACGACGAAGATACGAAGAGAATCGTCGACCATTACGAGCGCAGAATCGAGGAGATGCACAGGAGACACGTCGACGAGATTCAGTTACTCAAGCAGAACCACAATGATAAGGTACGCTTTTTCACTTTCAGATTAGTTGCAATTGCGCGCGAAAGCATCCAGTTGTGCAGCCTTTCGTTGTTAACTGACATCCTTAAAAAGCAAAATTTTTATTTTATCGTAACAACTATTTTTACGTTGCAATTGGAAAACATTCGATCTCTGTTTGCCTGCGAGTTAAATTAGTTGCACCAGCAACTATATTGTAAGAAAAAACGTTTTAATCGACGAAACTTTAGGTTGAAAGTCTGCTGAATCAGCTGTCCGAAGTGAGTACGCGTTACTGCGAAGCTCGCCCGTCCTTGGATGCAGCAAAGGCTAGAATTAAAGAATTGGAAGCAGAAACTGAGACTCTGAAATCTGAACTCGAGACTCAAAAGGCTCTCCTTGTTGAGCAAGAAGAGCGAAATAAGCAAATGTACCTGAAAATGTATTCCAAAGGTCAAGAAGCAGCAAGAATCGAGCAAGCGGATCAGGTAATCCGACACCGACATCGCTTTATCGTTTTTATACAAATAAAAACTATATAAACACGTACATTTCTCTATTGTATTACTATATCGATTTTACTCAGGTTGCTGAGCAAACCCAGAAAAATCCGAGTAAAGTTTCTGTAGCGGAACTTCTTCAGCAATTAGCAGTTACGCAAGCTGAACTAGAAAACGTTAAGGTACGAAACTGTTTTTGTAATTAATTTGCATTAGTACTTTATAAAATCGTTTATTTCCTGCCAATCAATGATAAGTGAGAAAATAATTACGCTAGCTAGAATAGATGTTCCGCGTGATTAAATGAAAATCAGTTGAATTACATTGTTTAATGCCAAATCACAACGCTATTGTGAGAAAAGTTTACTCCACAGATAAGATAATATTACAATAGCACCTATCACGTACACATTTTCTCACGTTTACGTTGTTTTGTAACAATAATTAACACGTCCAACAAAAAACTAACAATATTCCACTGTTTTCTTGGCCGCTGCTCACATAATCCAGCCATTCCAGGATTCAAGCTACTCGCCCGAACCTCTTACTTTGGCCAATCGTAGCCAAAGTTTATTAAGCGTACAGGAGGCTGTTTCTCTCTGGGTTCTTGGTACTCGTAAGGTATTGTATTCCTTACAGCCACGCGACTTTCAGATATTTTATTTCAGTATGCAATACAGTTACAAGTTGTATTTTATGTTGATCTCGAGAGTAGTTCTCCTTTTTGAAGGTTCTTGGTTTAGACTGTATGCTTGCTGTTGTTAATTTGTAAATTTGTTTTATCGATGTATATTACAAATAAAGTAGATAATGTAATTCTTGAATGAAACTTGGATGAAAGGGGCGACATTCTACACTAAAAATTTGCATGCTCGTTTCTTATGCGATTTGTACATTTTCATTTGCACAAGCATTGTTTTTAATAAATAAACTATATTTCTAAATATTCAGCACGTATAGAAGAAACAGCCTCTTAATTCCTCGATGGACATCCTTGGTAACGCTAAGCTTTAGCAAAATTAGCTTTGCTTGGGTGCACGCTATCTTAAAATTACATATATCTCACTATTTAAAATGTAAATATGTCGACTGTTAATAGAAATAATTGTAAACTAAAATAAATATTATCTTATGCAGGCAATGTACAGGCGTATCGTGGAATCCAAAAGTGCTCAAGCTCTTGATCCAGAAATTACACTGCTGTTCCTCAAGTCCGCAATTTATTATTTCTTAACCGATAAAGAAAATCTTCATGGACATTTGAATGCTATCGAAAGTATTTTAGGATTCACCGACTTAGAAAAACAAAATATCGACAGGATTTATGGCTTATCTAGGAAGTAATCATTGTACGTCTTGCTTTTTTTGCTAAGAAGTTATAAATCTTTTTCTATAGAAACCAATGATTCTACACATTATCATTTATTTTGACTCGATATTTCTTACTAATTTAAGAATCGTGAAATTTTTATTATAAAATTTGAAAACAAGATTTATCAGCTTAATTATAAATATTTTTAATTTCATTGTATTTAATTGATTAATATTGTACAGTGATTTATAAGAATTATTTTCATAGTATTCGTCTACTACCAAAGGTAATACACTGGAAGAATATAAGAATACTTTAGCAATAATTAAATATTTGCCAAGTTGAGTATTTTTATCTATATTTAGATAATTTTTAAATATTTGTCTGAAGACCTGGGATTAATTACGAATTGAAAAAATTTTTATAAGTACTCTTTAAATTTTTTAGTGCATATAAATGTTTCTATTATTTTGATATTTAAGTAATCATATTAATATTAATTTTATTCCAAATTTAGATTTTTTGAATCATTTTCTTTTTAACGTGTATTAAGTGTTTACTTTATCTAGAAAATTTCTTTTAGAATATTTATGTACACTTGTTTTAATGCCATTGATTTTATTAAAATTGAGAAAAAAATTTGAATCTCTGAACTTGGTTAAAATAATGCACTGAAATTTTTTAGGCTTATATAAATGATACGTGTAAATTTGGTGTTATCGTGTTGAGATGGAATTACGAGACTGATGGTAATATCTTGCCTTTTAAATTTATTGTAAGTAGTAAATTAGGATATTAAAAGTATTTTTATTTAATATCACGTTTTCTGAAATCATGCAAATTATTACCGGATAGTCAATAAATTTAGTTTCAACTTTTGTAAAATAGGTAGTTCAGTTGTTTATGATTTCATAATAAAAGTTAGACATAAATAATCACCTTTTTTCAAACATTACGACGTAAATACGAAATTATTTTTAATGTATGAATCCCTAACACAAAAGCTGCTACTATTCGATTGAAATAAAAACTCAAATTAAAAATTCAATATTATGTAAACGAATTGAAAATTCCATTAAAGGTTTTAAAAAATGTTAGTACCTTTATATTTTAAACTATTAAGAAACGAGTGATTATTTTGAAAACGATACCCAAAAATGTAAGAAAATCTCTACATTTATAAAAAATCTGTCAGCACATATTTAGTTTGGATGTTACAAAATTAAAAGTTAAAAATTTTAAATGGGTATAATAAAATTATCGCATAACTTTAATGTAAATTTATTATTATAAAAAATCCTTATTTCCTTCATGCTAGTCAATAAATAAAAGCAATTAATAATTTTAATTTTTTTGTGTTTTATTAACATAAATTTTTTAGTAAAATACATAAAAACATGTAAATTACTTTTTACCAGCTAGAATTATACCATCATACTTCTGTTGGAACCATTTCATAGCATCTTCCTTTGTAAGTCTGTGTTGGAAACCAACTTTGCCTGTTTTCCTTCTTCTGTGTGCTACATTGAACCCTAAAAAAAAATTTTAATTAGTTTAAAATAACTATTTTTAATCAAATTATTAAAAAATTGGAAATAAGAATAACTTTACTTTAATAAAATCTTTTTTAAAGAAAGTAATATCATATTTTCCTTTGGAAATTAAAATTCTTACAAAACTAATTTGACTTTCATTTTTACCAAAAGTTGCTTCACAAGAATATTTGTAAAATTGTATTTAAAAACAATAAATATAATTAAATAAATACTTATTTGACAAAAAATGAATGAAAACTATTTATATTAAGAATAAATAATATTTAAATATTAATATTTAAATAATAATTAAATATTTCTATAATTCGCTTATTTGAATATACTAGTGTTGCCTCCATTAAGTAACACACCTAGTAATATAAGTAGGCATGAGTTGCAAACAAGAAGCTTATGATCTAGCACAGTTAAAATAAAAATATAGATATTATTTATACCAACAATATCTATGATACCAGATAATGTGCAAAAATAAAAAGTGAAGATAGCTTAAAATTTTTTTACCTGGACGACCTAAGACGACATAGAAATCTAAACCATAGATACCAATGCTGGGGTCGTATTTGATACCCAAATCAATATGTTCTTGGATACCGAATCCAAAATTGCCAGTTCCAGAAAAATTTTCTTTGCGTAATTCATATTCACGTACCTATTATTAAAATTAATTTTATTATGTTAAGAACAATCTAGTCTTATATAGTTTTATTCATTTCTCTAAAATCTTGTAATCAGCAGCAGTTCAAAGCTTATATCTTTCAAATAATTTTTGAAATTTAAAAATGTTTTCATTTCAATTATTGAACACTATAAATAATTCTTGCTCCAATATTGTAATATTAATAATATTAATTATTTTATGTCTTAATGTTAAATAATAAATTAACATTAATAATAAAATTGACAATTTAATTCACTTTCTCCTTAGCAAAATTATTAAATATACAAAAATGTGTTTGCTTTATTATATCACACTAAACTAAATTGTTTTAAATTGATTTTAAAACATTATTTTAACACTATTAAAAATTAGTTATTGGATATTTTAAATTTAATTTGCAGTTCATAAATAACAAATAAAAGTAAAATTAAAAATATAATAAAATTTTTTTACAACAAAATTGATTAGTAATTACTTTCAAACCCCTTTCCAAAATTTCTTCGGCTTTTGCTCCACGAACTGTGCAATGTACAGCAATTTTTTCATTACGACGAATACCGAAAGAACGTACAGTATAACGTGCTTTTGAAAAAACTGGCTGTTGACTGGTCAACTGCTCTAATACCTATTTAGAATTTAAGATATTGTAAGAATATAATTATATAATAAATTGAACGTTTAAAATATTATTTGATACAACTTACTTTAGCAGCACGCGTAAGTCTATCACCAGATTCTCCAACACAGATATTTAAACAAAGTTTTCGAATCTTCACTTCCCTCATAACATTTTTAGAAGCATCTTTTGGTTCCTTTTTCGCTTTTTTTGATGCTACTTTTGCAGGGGCTTTCTTCGTTTCCTATAGTAAGGAAGTATTTGAAATTAGAAAATAACATTTATAAAATTATTTTGATCAAGAATATTGAAGTATAGGTTAGAAAAATCATAGTGTATGCCGAACAAAAACAAGCGTGTTGAAAACTAATCTGTCACAAACAAAAATATTAATAACATTTTTACAAGAGTCTAAACTAATATAATTTGGAATTGTAAAAATTATTTATTGATTCTATTAAATTAATAAGAACATTATCTTTATTATGATTCATGCGATATTTAAAGAATTATTAAAATATTTCTCAAACAATAAACTCACCGTCATGATTGAAAGAAAAAGAACGCTTAAAAAACGCACTCTGGTGGTATTCTGTATTACTACACTTTATCAATGGTACCAATCTTAGAATAACAAAATAATCCTTGTAATTTTAACTTTTTGAAATAATAGAGTATATGTATTGTTATGTAATTATTTCTTAAAACGAAAAAAATTAATAAAAAATTAATATAATTGTTTTATATATATATATATATATATATATATATATATATATATATATATATATTGTTTTGTTTTTTCTAATTATTAATCAAATATTAATTTTTGAAGGATATATTAATATATACGTAGAAAATTTTACGAATTTTTAAATTATAAGAGAAAAATCTTTTCAATCTATATAAATAATTTCAATAAATTAGACTACAATTAAAATGAATACGAAATTGTTATGGTATATGCTTAAAAATATCTGAGCTTTACTAGATGGATAAAAAGTATCATAGTAAAAAAATCCTACATCTTATATAAAAATATATTTTAAGCGTGTATTAATAGATTGTACATAGAGTTTGTTAATATATAATTTTCAACAAATTAAATTTGATCCCCTTGTTTGTGATACCACATTGCAGTATTTATGTTAACTACATAAAATAACGAATGTAGTCTTACTCTTGCAGTCGAAGCTGTCAATTCCTTAAATTTGACTCAGTTGTTTGCTATTCAAAGATCCATTTTACACACCACAATTATTTCACGCTTTTATCTTCCGTAGTTATATTACATATATTATTTTATTACATACAGTTTTTGACGAATTAATTTTTTTATCAAAATTTTTGTAAAGATGAATTGACATATTTAAAATAAAAGGGCCCATATAAACATATGTCAGTGCTTAAAATTAGTTACATTTTAAAATATTTGTGTGTATCTTTATTTTTAATTTTTTTAGAAAACTATATAACAAAATTTTTAGTTTTTTAATTAAATTTTAAATGCACTATAATGTACAACATATAAACAAAATTATTATATTTCAAAATTTAAATTCATATTCATAAAATTTACGTTTTTAAACTTAAAAAATTTAAATTTCTTTAATTTGTTATTATTTTAATATTATTAAACATTAACATCGTAAAAATGTCATGTTAATTACTTCCGTAAATATTAATTTCAATAAAAAAAGTATAATTAAAAAATTTTAATTACATATAATAGTAGAGACTTTGAGGTCGATGAAAGACTTAAAATTTCTGTTAACAATGGGCGTTAAAAGTGTTGATTATAAGGGTTCCACTTTTGCCTCAGAGAGGTTTTTAATTAATAATCAATAATTCTTATTTTATTTCAGAAAATAATAATAATAATAATAATCTTATACGCTCTTATTTATTACGCACAAGTAATGTTAAGTATTGAAGTGAAAAGTCTTGGAAAAAGATATAGCTATTAACAAGTTAGTTTTTCAATAGTCTTATGACACATTAACAAGTAATAACACAAAAACTAAAAATTAGTAGTGTTTAAAAAAAATTGTTTATATCCCCAACTCGTTTATTTTCATTTAAATTGTACATTAAAGAATTGTAATGATTATGAGAACGTATTGTCTTCGATATAGAAGAAACTGCAAAAGGTTACTTAGTTACGCAGCGCTTTACTGTAATTTCGCAATTATCGATGATTTAAAATAAATGGCTTAGAAGGGCTTATAGGAGATAAAAATAACAACAATTTAAGTATTTTTTTAATCATAGTTATTATTATCGTTAATATCCATATAATTATCAATAGCTACAGTAAAACACAAAACAAAAAGTGATATCTGTACATTCTTCTTAAGCAAGTAACATAAACCTTTGTATACCATTAGCCTAATATAGGAAGAAACTAAATCATAATATTCACAGATATATTACAAGATAGATGAGCTGTAACGGACATATACACTGCTTTTCGCGTTCACCTAATTTTTTTTTATATTTCTACGTGCATTGAAAACGATCGCTCGAGACGCAAGAAATTACAAAAATAAGAGATATGTATTGTAAACTAAAATATACACTTCCTTTATAAATGAAATAAAAACGTCGAGTGTGCTAGAAATATAAAACGTCGTGCAGTGTCTATGCCACGTTTACTCGATATACTTAATCCATAAATGTAATATAATGCTCTTTCAGACTCTCGTATACACATTCATTCTCGATTTTTTTTCCTTTACACCTCTACACTGTACATATGCACAACGCATCTTTTACACTGTACACGCACATGCTCCACACGAGTATCTCTCTACGCTGTCTTACAAATTCACCATTTTTTAATTTAGTTACTCTCATCTGAGGATGGACAGAATACCTACATGATCGTCGTTCGATAAAATTAGTCGTAAAAAAAGAGAATATAATACAAAGAAAGCAACTACTTTCATTCGCGAACGAAGGCTAGTTTTGCCTTTTATTGTTTCGTTTGAGAAGACTCCCTTCAGTTGCTGCAGCAGACATGATCTTACGGGTAAATAAGGATAGCGTTTAAATATTCGATAATCTCCGTATAGTCGAATCACAGCCTAGTAAAAATAAAAGAACGAAAAGGTTATAAAGAATAGAAAGAAGAAGAGGTAATTGTAAAAAAAGGAAATGAGGACAGACGAACCGTAAGACATTACTGAGCAACCGACGAGAGTAACCTCTCCGTTCTGCCCATCCCGAAGCATTTTTACAATTTAATTTTACTCGCTAAAATGTGTTTTTTCTTTTTTTACTTTATTTCTTTTATTTTTTTTTTAATTTTCACTATTGTAAACCATTAATTTTTCATTCAATATAAATGTTACTCATATATCCTTCATTCTATCATCGTCTCTTCGAAAGGGTGATATTTATATATTTTCTTTTAATTCACATGCATGCGTAACGATACAAATAGGAATTTTCTCGTCTTCTATATACCTAAGCGCATTGTTTACTCAGAATCATAATTATAACAAGACTTATTAACGACGAGACGACGATGAGTTTGAATAGGTACATGCTTTGTTTTCATATTCTTTCGGTAAAACTTACGACAGGATGGAAGTGTACATTTATTTGTTTATGAGTGTGTGTATCATTTGTGTCTGGGGCGGCGAAAAGTCAATGGTCAATGAGATCGATCATACTGCATAAGTATGACATTGGTTTGAGCGCCCCTCGAAGTTTCGCTTTAATTGTTTGCAACGTGCAGATCAGTACGTTTTAACTAGTTGTGTAATAACGCCATTTCCTTGTCTTTTTTCATTTAATAATTAAATCGATAATAGCGGTAATAGTTGATAGTACTTATTGATAGTAATTGTGATAGTAAGTAGTAGAGTATAGGAATAGTAATAGTAGTAGTAGTTGTAGTAGTAGTAGTAGTAGTAGTAGTAGTAGTAGAAGTGATGGGTGCGGGTGATGATAGCGGTAGTAACAGCAGTAGTATGGTAGCAGCATCAGCAGTACTAGTGGTGATGTTAGTGTAGAAGTCATAGTAGTTTAGTAGTAATTGTGGTAATGTAGTAGAAGTAGCAGTAGTAGTAGAAGAAGTGGTGCTTGTGGTGGTAGTAGTAATAGATTGAAGTAGCAAAGCTAATTATTAATGAATCAATAATTTTAGCAATTAGAATATTAATAATGATATAATAATAATAATAATAATAATAATAATAATAATATTAAAATATACTAATAATAATAAAAATAAAGTAAAATAATTAATAATAAAAATAAAGAATAAGAACAATTATCATCAATTTTTAATAATATAAATGTTTGCGGATGTTTCTCTGTGTATGTGTATGTTAGTTCGCATGCGTGTGTATACCGACGCCTGAGTGGTACTTCGTTTTTTATCTGTAACATAATACATCCTTCTAATTGGGAATTTATGATACACTAGAGATTAACGCTACTTAGATAGTAGTAACTATTACTTATTTATTTCTTATCCTTTTCTTCCTAGAAGCTTTACGCAACGTACTTTTTTAATTCGCATATTACCGTTCGATAAATTTTATTCTAAACTCGGAGAGGCGGCATCGTCGTCGACGTCAGCGGCAGCAGCAACTATTGTTTTACAATAATATAATACATAGGTATTTATATAGAGCAATATTATACAATAACACATCACATAGCGCGCGCTGAGATCGCATAAAACAACAGCGATCTTTTTTATGTTTTTTCCTTTATGTAGATATATATCGTTAAATAATTAAAATCACAGTAGTTATGCCTTCGCTGGCTCTTAAATTTATAAAGTGTCTTTTTATTTTTAACGTCTAAGACTTATGAGATAGCTCGTGTACAGGGACAGGGAAAATGTAGTTATATTTTTTTTCTCGTAGAATGAATATTTTTAACTGGTTTGTCCAGATTTCCTCGTATAATTCTGGGAATATTTCTCGTGATGAGAGTTACACATTCGTGATGGGTGTATTATACTTACATAATAGGTACTTGATTTACTTATGTTATATAAGTATAATGAGCACGCTTGTTGGTTTCGGAGGAAGGAGCTGCGCCTGACCCGCTTGTCGGAGGGACCAAGAGTGACGTCGGTCACTCCCACAAACGTTGTCAGCGATCGACTTTGCGTTTCGAGCAGAAAGTCGGGAGAAAGAGCACGCGAAATGTATTCTTTCGCTAACTCTTTCACTGCATCACAACTCCGTGAGCCTCTCTAGGTCTCTGACATAGTTGCTTACATCGACACGTTTCTCCTGTCTTTGTTTCATGTTTGATTGTCACTCGTGCAAACTTGCACGCCAGGGATCGATCGATGCGCAAGAGAATATTTAATTCTCCCAATCCCTTTTGATTCGTTTCGATAAGTCCAAGTATATCGATAAATTGAATCCAATTTTCGCGTTTACCATTGGGACGCTCTTTTCAATCGGCTTCACGCCACACGAACGGGATGCGTCCCGGTAATTTATTAAGTTAATCCTCGAATACGGAAACATCGTCTGTTTTCAAACAGTAGCGATTACGATGAGCAAATGGGCTATCTCGGCAACTCTGTGCAGTAGATCGGGCGCGATGCGGGCCAGACTCTCGTTAGCAAAGTCACACGATGGAAATATGTGTACGACGAATGAAGGCTAAAATAAACGGTAAACTCCTTGTTAATCAATCAATTCATTCGCATGTATTTAAATGTATAGGTAACGGGATAAGACAAACCTGTTGAGATCCAGGCGCAGCGATGTTGACTATACCCGCAGCTTGCTTTTGTTGTAAATATGTAATGAAGCCTGTTTGGAGATTTTTACTCTGTTGTAAAACGTCCATGTGATCGCGGCCACAAGGAAGAGCCAAGAGCATGCAATGTTCGTTGTCCGTCTGCAGAAACGAGTAAAGGTTAAAGTAATCATCGGATGATCGATGCTTATGCTCGGTGATCAACCAATCCAAAGGCATAATATCTTACCTGCATTTTCCTAGCGACGCCTTCAACTTGTGTGGGTTCGAGTCTCATTCTTTGCGCGATCCTCAACGGTGGTGTGGATCCGTCACTGTTGCAGGGTAAACTGTCTCTGGCGACGTTCGGATTTCCAAAAACGAAATGCATCTGTACTGCAGCTTGATCATTTTTCAGCGCGAGCAGCCCTTGCCACATAACTGGATAGCGCTGCAACAGCATCAGAAGCGAGTCCGCTTGTGGTGGTGTGCTCACCAGCTGCTTTCTGGGCCGATCAGGCGTGAGGGCCCGTTCGGCCGGGGCCTCACTGGCAGCCATTGGGTATTGGGAGCGAAGGTGCGCAGGAGGTGGGGGCTCGTAGTAGCTGCGCTGCACCGGTCCACCAGTGTTGTACTGTGGTGGTGCTGTCAACCGACTTGCCCCGTGCATCATGTAGACCTGCGCAACCTGGGGACTGTCGGTCACGCGCTCTTGAGGCGTGCGCCTGCCTCGTCGTAGTTCCAGAGGTGGACTGTGTGTCTCTTCGACACCTGTTTCCAGCTTTGGTTCCAATGGCAAATGGGGAGATCTTGTTCCCGGCACATGATACGGAAGGCGCGGTGCTGTTAATGCCTCCTGTTGCGCTCTTAGGTATTGATATTGTAACACCTGCGGGTGCATGTAGTGCGGAGGTATCTCTCCTGCTCTTGCAAGTCCACCATAATGATTGACAACGTCACCCTGCAGAAATATTTTTTTCTTATCGACCGAAACTCAAACTTATATAGATAATATGTTAGAAAATTATCTTTAAAGGGCCACAAGAAGTACTTGAAGTATTAAATTTTTTTATGGCTTATTTTTTTTTTTTAAATCACGAGTACTTTTTATCCACTCGTATTTGGATGATTATCCTTTCAAAGATTATGGAAGATATCAATTTATTTTTTATAACTTCTAACCATCTTAAATTATAGTTTATTGCATATTTAGATATTAATATTTTAATGACGAGTTTAAGTACCTGCGGTGCGTTAGCATGATGATGAGCAGGTGGAGGTAATGGGGGGCTCTGGGTACGAAGTGGAGGAACAAGTCCATATTGTCCCCCTGGAGATGAAGCTGCCCCAACACTTCCATGCTAAGCAAAAGCAAGCAAGGTTAGTTTGAATTCAATAAAGACATAGAAAATGTGTGAAAAATAAACTAAGAAACTTGTGAACGATAACCATTATACGTTAGTAATTTTGTCAAATAAATTTATTTTTAAATAATGAATTTAACAATATTGGACAAAAGTTATAGTATTGATAAAGAAACTATTATCTTACCAAAGAAGCTTCGTAAGTAGATATAGGGACTACTCTACTTTGAGGACTTGGTGCTGGCACCATAATACAACCAGACATTGAAACTTCCACCTTTGGTGCATCTAAAGCTCCCGTTGCCTGGTACAGTAAAAATAGTTAACATAAATTTATATTTAAATTAAGAAAAAATATGATCTTTTATCAACAAGGAAATAAACTCTTACGGATGTTTTTGGAGCAGTTGTTCTCGAGCACGGTATACCGGTTACAGATGGCTGTGGAGAAACAAGATGCGACTGGGTTGATGGAATACTGTTAACAGTAGCAGCAACAATAGATGGTGTTACAGCTTGTAATAAATGTGCCTTGGGATTCAACGAATGACTTTGACCATTTATTCCTTTTAAAGTTGTCGACTGAGGTGTTGGATGAATACGTTGACTATGGGTCGATGTAATTGAACCGGGATGTACATTTACAGGTAATTTTTGCTGTAAATTGGCAATAGTACTTGGTTGTGGAGCTTGTTGTTGCTGTTGTTTTGCAGCTTGAAGAAGATGCTGCTTTGGATTCGGCGGAACTCCAGTGTTATTGAGAACCGGAGACATTGGCTGACCTTGTTTTCCATTTACTGTATTAATTATGGGTGGTTGTGACTGGACAGCTTTTCCAAGGGGACTTAAATTCGGTGAAACAACTATTCCAGTAGGCACATGCAGCTGTAGGCCTTGCACAGCCTGCCCTGCTTGCTTAACAATGTTTTGCACTACAGTTTGACTTGGTATATTCGAAATCGATGGTTTCGTTACAAATATAGGATGCTGTACTTGATTAACTAATTTGCTAGCATTAAGAACGTGTGCTTTGAGACTGGTAGGTTTAGAAAGAATACTGCATATTGGAGCAATCTGAGTAGACACTACACTAACGCAAGTTGTAACTGTTGTAGACGGTATTGTGACAGTAGTTGAATTAGCAACTGTGGCTGGCACTGGCTGAGCAACAATATTGGGAATTACTTGGATAACAGGAGATTGAGACTTAGCTATAACGCTTGTTTGAGGTTGCTGCATTGGTGTTGAGGAAACAGTAGTTTGAATAGGTTTACAGGAAGTAACTTCAATTTTCGTGTCGAGCTTAGGTGTTTCTGTTGCAGGAACTTCAAGATTCATCGCTCTGATTGTTTCCATTTGGTTATTCTTAGCATTTACGTTTGTTCTTCCTTCTGTAGTTGCTCTGGTTGTACTTTGAATGACTTGTCCAGAAGCCGTTGAAACAGGAATGTATTGTCCTTCTTCTGATTCTCTCATTGGTATAAGCATTCCCGTGACAGGATCGATTAGAGTCATTGGCTCAAGAGCAACTTTTTGTACAACACCAGGTGTAGCAATCTGTTTGATTTCATCTGCTTTCGGACGTTGTACTTCAACAACTGGTACCTCATCTTTAAGCTGAGTCTCAGGTGAAATAAGTGGCACTGGTACTGGTGTTTGTGTTTGTACCGTTGGCTGTGATTGAGGATTTTGCTGTTGTAATGGTTGTTGTTGTTGCTGCTGTTGTTGCTGCTGCTGAGAAGCTGATTGTTCTTGAGCCTGAGGAGTCGCTGATTCTTTAATTTTTTCGTCGGTGCCTTCATCGGTGCTTTCAGAGGTACGCCTTGCATTTCTTCTCGTACTTCTTGGTGACTTTCTAGTTTCAGTGACTGTTGGAACAAGCTGGTGTCCCGATATATTACGTGGTGCACTATTCTGCCGAGTACTTCTCCGTGTAACACCGATCATATTTGCT
Organism: Platyscapa corneri; assembly: GCA_018907185.1. Taxonomy (NCBI): domain Eukaryota; kingdom Metazoa; phylum Arthropoda; class Insecta; order Hymenoptera; family Agaonidae; genus Platyscapa; species Platyscapa corneri. Next base: position 4,056,320 of record JACCHW010000004.1, read on the forward strand.
CCATTTTTATTAGCCGCACCTCGCACTACATCTTCAATAACATCATCAACGGTCGATCTACTGCCATCTTTCTCAGCCAATCTACGAGACTTACGAGTGTTAATAGCAGGAGAGACAAATTCTTCGGCTGGTACCTCTTTGACAGCGGCCACCGGAGTAGCTGGTTGTGAGTTTGGGCCTGTTGTGTTAGGCCCAGGAGATTTGATCGTAAGAATGAGTCTCGGACGACCAGCATTGTCCTCTTCACTATCATCGTGAAATTCGTAAACGTCAGCTGGTAATTTATTCTTTTCTGAGTGTTGTTTACCACCCCTGCCCGTTCGTCCCCCACGTTTTTGTGGTACAATAATGGGAGTAGCTGTGATAGCAGACGCGGCACTTCTACCCCCACGTCTCGTGGTGACGCCTCCACGATTACCAACGGCTCTCTTTGCCTTCGACCTTCCACGACGAGATTTAGTGAATTCACTTTCACAGCTCTCAACACCTTCATCGTGATCGTCCGCATTGACGTAGCTTTTCTTTTCTTCCTCGACAGACTCGCAATCGAACCACGAATCTCCGTCACTTTTACATGTTTCTTGCGACTCAGCACTTTCTTCGTGTATATGATCATCTTCATCAAGATCATTAGTCTCCCCATCACAAAGCGCATCTACTTTCTTAATTACACTTTCGATGTTAACTTCCTTAGCAGACCAATAATCACTATCTTCTTTACTATCCGTAACGTCTTCGCGAACAACATCAAGTGCAAGGGGATCAACACACGTTTCTTTCAGAGGATCTTCTATCGGGTCTTCTTCAACGTCACCGTCTACGTCTTCTTCGTCTTTCAAATCGCTCTCAGATTTTACTTCAATCGAATCGATTGACTCTATCGACTCGACTGGTTCAATTAACTTGATCGATTCTTTTATAGGGGAGAACTCTCGTTCCGATTTTACTACGTGTGTTTCTTTCGGTTTTTCCAATTCCAATTTTAAGGTGGTATCATTATCTACTTCGCAAACTTCTTGCTTTTCGATTTTAACTTTCGTCATGAAGTCCAATTTAGTATTTTCTAAAGTGCTTTCATTCTTAACGATGTTTGATTTAATTTCTGGTACTCCTTCCTGTTTGACATCAAGCATTTGGGATGATTTTATTGCAGGCATTACTAATACTGGCTCCTTCTTTATTTTCCGCTGTTCCGGAATGTAATGGAGCTCACCCTCCATAGCGTTCGACTCCTTGAACTCGTTAGGCGTCACTGTTGCAGCTACGCGCGAGATGATGGTTTGCGAAATAGTCGAAACAATGGGAACATGAGATTTGGTAAGTACGACGGTCGGTGAAACGAGCATAGGATTCGTCGGCTGAACGAGGCATTTTTCAGTAAGAGCTCCGGTCGGCGATATTTGCTGTGATGGGATCGGTACAACATTCTTACCGAGCGACTTGTTAGGCACCAGTGGGTGTAACACCGAAGTATGCACTAAATGAGGCTGGCTATGAGCTACAATTACCGGGCTAGGTGTGGAAGAAAGGGGCACATGAGTAGTAAGCAGTTGACTACTGGAGAGCTCCTGCTTCTGTCTTGGAGACAGTAGGGCACCGTCTGGGCTTATCGGCGCGGACAACTGCTTTTGTCTCGGTGACAAGGCACAGCCTTCGTTACTGGGCCTAATTTCAATCTTGGCCGTCTCTGGAATGTGAGTGGGTGGTTGATTTGGTGACGGTACTTTTGGAGAGGTCGAGGCTTTACTGCCTGGCTCTGGAATCACGGCAGCTGATAATTTTGGATCATCTACTCTTGGTGAAGACTCGCTCGCGTTCGCTGCTATGAGCGTTTCGATGACCGATTTGCTAGGCAAGCTCGGCTCCCTTGAAACTTTCGGCTGGGTACCAGGCGCCAGGGCTGGTACACTAGGCATGTAGGGCCTTGGGGGTATGCTCAGGGTAAGAGGTGGAAGCCCGCCTCTCGGATAGTTGGGTGCCACTGCTCTCATACCCGGCGCATGCTGGATGACTGGTTGTTGACTGCCCGCCGTTGAATAAATGTGTTGGAGCTGAGGTTCCGGGCGATGAGCAGAGATGGGCACACTTACCGGAATCCTCACAGTCGGAGTTGTAGGTTTGGCCACGAGAGGTGTATTACGTGTCCATTGACCGTTGGGTGACAAAGGTTGTGGAAGTCGTGGTGTTGGCCCTAGAGGTGGCACACTTGAAGCACTCGGATTCGCGCCAACATTCTGAGTCCTCGGCGACAATTGTCGCATGGGTAGCATCTGGCTTTGAGGTGAGACTGGTAACCTTTGGTAAAGCGGCTGAGAGCTGACCGGCGCAGACCTGGCACCCACGATTGGGATCTTGGGCAGCTCGTTGCAAGCGCTAGCAACACTCGGCTTCGACTGATGCGTGGGTGAGACAGAAGACCTTTGCACTTGCGCAGGGCAGTTGTCGGGCTCCGTCGCGCAAGCGCTCGGTTCTACAGCTTCCGCCTCCGGAGTTTTCGCCAATTCTCGCGTCTTCGGCTCGCTCGGGCCCCAGGAGTGTGCAATGACCGAACTCGCTGGACTATGGGGCTTCACGATTGAGGCCAACGACGTGGGCACCACCGGAACCTCGACTGACCTTTCAATGTTGACCACTGGTGCCTCCACTGTAGACATCGGGCTCTTTGCCGGCAACTTGTAGAATGAGGGCGGCATATCCGGAGTCTTCGGTTGCTGGGCGAGATCGAAATTCTCGTAATTCGGATCCTCTTCGGTATCAGTGTCTATCTGGAGATCGTGTTCACTTTGAGGAGTGTCGGGTTTCAAATCAACTTCTGTTTCTGTCGCGGAAGCGTTGAGACTCTCGACGGCCTGGTGCATTTCCTCGACATCCTCCGGTGGTGTTTCTTGCCTTGGCACAGCGGTAGCTTCTGCCTCAGGTTCTTCCTCCTCGCCCTCGTACGAATAGTCTTCGACTTCCCCAAAAGTTTCCTCTAAAAGAGCGGCCACGGCATCCTCAGTCTCTTCCTGGGATATCACGACTCGAGGTTTGTCTTCGGCTTGTGGAGGAGGCGTTCGTGATTCGGGCACGTCCTGTTCGTTTCTGCTGCTCATAGATTGCAAACTCGTATCCCGCTCGTCAGGTTCTGATATGCTCTTCACTGCGTTCTCGTGTATACTCTCGTCGATGTCTATGCCGAAGCCAGGAATGAGAGTATCCTTCTTTTTCTCTGATTTGCCTGATTCAAGATCAGCGACGGATTCTGATTCAGATGCTGATGCTGATGCGGATGCAGATGCAGATGCGGAAGTACTGGTTGGCGCATTCGTTGCACTAGGATTTATTTTCGGTATTGGACTTAGCATGCCTTCTCGCGATGCCGGCAATGCTGGCGACGTTGACTTAGTCGCAACGAGTGGACTGCTAGTTCTTGGTGGCGTCGTATCCGAGCCAAGGTAAGGCAGACCACTACCAGATTTGTCGTGATGGTAATGATGGTGATGATGATGATGGTGACAATCCTTGCGCGATCGCTCTTCCTTTGACTTCTTTCGTTTCTTCTTCTGCTCTCCTTTGACTTTTCAGGAGCTGTGCTTGACGCTAATGTTTCAATGCTATCGTTATCGTCAGTAAACCGAAAGACGTCCTGTTCGTCGGGCTCGGGATAAGCAGCAGAAAATTTAGGTGAATTAGGTAGGCCGAGAAGTTTGGCCTCGATCTCACGACCAGCCTCTGCTAAGTCAACGCTATTCTCGTCCTGTGGTTGATGTCTGCGTTTCTTTTCTGACTTTTTACGCAAACGATCGTGTTCGAGTACAGGACTTCGTACACCGTCGCTGTCGGAATGGTAACCTGTGTGATTTTCTTGTGGCGAACTACTCATCCTATTGAAGAAGTTATTACCAGTTGGTTCATCGACATCATCCGACAAGGGCCCGAAGATATCTTCCATTCGCTGATTATCACGAGCTTCTTGTCTGTTTAATCTTTTTCTTCTCGCTTTGACTTTATTTTCTGCATTTCTATCCCGCCGCTTATCTTTTTTATTTCTCGTTGCCTTCTTTTCTTGGCGTATTCTCTCCTCGTTTTCACTCAGAGTAACTGTGCCTAGCGAACAGCTAACGTTTATCGATAAGTCCGGTGAGTCCTCCTTAACATGATTTGAGTTCACAGCTGTGCATAAATTCGTCTTACTATTGTTCTTAAACTCAACGCTATCACAGGCTTCCAGCTTCACACACGCTTCGCTTACTATCGAATTCTTCTGGCGCTTTTGCTTTTTCTTGTGAGATTTTTTACGAGAATCTCGCTCATGATTGTTTGGTATAATCGGATGATTCGACTGGAAAAGTCTCTCTTCATCCTCGGACGTCCTAGGCTCATCCTTAATGCGCACATTGTTCACTATTACTTCGGTGTTGATTGCCGAGGAGTCATGAGGATGTTGCTTTTCCTCGGTATCAGCAAAACCAAGATCGATATCGCTTTCCAAGAAACGCTCGCTTTTAATTTTGGCGAGTTTATTGTTGAAGGCTTCATCTTCTTCGCTGGTATCGGAGTGGATTCGAGACCTTGAGCCTTTGCGAGATAAAGACTTCGCTCTCGTAGAGTCCGACTCAGAAGTCGCCTCATCCTCGGTGAGAGCTTTGCTACTAACCGAATCTCCATCCCACGAGGTACTTTGTTTCTTTTCCTCTCGTCTCGCTCTACTTTGTTTTAGTTGCGAAAATTTATCCTTGAGCCTCACCTGAAATAATTAGACAATATTAATTAACGTACTCTTTTTAAAAAGTTTTAAATTTTATTTAATCTAAATTTTAACCACTCCAGTTATTTCTTTAAAACCATTTATTATGTTCTATATTTTTTATGCTATTTTTTTTCTTCTGAAGTAAAAACAATTTTAACAATTTTTAAATAATTTGAAATCTAATAAAGCAGTAAATAAAGTATCGATGCTTAGTTTTAAAAAATTACAGAACAAAAACATAAATAACGAGTGCAATGCATACCTGGCGTTTCTCTTCCTCCAACTTTTGCATATTCTTTGTCGATCTCGCCTTGACTTTATCATACATACTGATATAAGCAGGTTCGTCATCGACGATATCGAAGATAGAATGTTTCTTTGGTTCGTCACTGTCGGTATCCGTCGCTGAGGGATTTCGCATTCCTTGCATTTCATGCGTCGAGAGTGCTCCCTCGTCCACATCACTGTGAAGATTTAGACTAGCATGCTGCTGTTGCTGTTGTATTTGCAGCTGTACTTCTCTTGTATGATGTGAAACAATGGATGATTGTTCGTTCGGAGAATTCGAATCGCTCTTCTTAGCCAAGTCGAGCCTCGCTAAGAACTCTTTATCCGGCTCCTGAAGACAAACTCTGGGACTGCGTTCTCTAGCCTCTTTCTCGATTGACCTCTCAGAGCGACTCTTTTTACTCCTCTGCTTGTCCTTAGTAGACGATTCTCTGTTATTCTCTTTGCCCTCTCTACTTGATTCGCGAGGCACATCTCCATGGGATTGCGAGTCTCTGCTGTCTCTACTATCCCTGCTATCTCTACTGTCCTGAGTCGAGACTGAGTCTTTACTCTCGCGACTGTCTCTACTATCTCGACTCGATCTGTGTATTTCGCTTCGATGTTTGCGATCTTCAGAACGTCGATTCTGTTTCGACTTGTCTTTACTGTCCCTGCGGTGTTCCGACGAAATTTTTAGGCGTTTCGCCTCCTTGACATCTTCATCACCTGTGCCGTCCTGCAAAGAGCAACGTCTTTTTCCGATCGTAGCTGGAACCGCCGGTGACTGAGTATTTGTCGGGTGAAGGAGATTATCAGCTAGACCACGTCGACTTTCCTCGCGTTCTCTCTTTTCTTTATCCTTTTCCTTCTCCTTATCTTTGTCCTTGTCTTTATCCTTATCCTTTTCTCTATCTTTTTCCTTATCCTCTTTATCTTTTCGCTTTTCGCGATCAACCTTCTCTTTTTCTCGTCTTTCGAGCTCTTCGCGTTCTCTCCTCTTATCCCGCTCGTGTTTCTCCTTCTCTATCCGTTCTTTCTCTTCTTTCTCTCGACGCTCTTTTTCCTGTCTCTCCCGCTCATCCTTCTCCTTTCTCCTTTCTCTTTCCAATCTTTCTCTTTCGTCTCTTTCTCGCTTCCTCTCACGGTCAATGCGCTCTTTCTCCTCTCGACGCCTCTCTCGCTCAAGCTTCTCTCGTTCTTCTTTTTCACGCCTCTCAAGGTCCTCGCGCTCCTTTCTTATTCGTTCCTTTTCTTGTTTTTCTTGCTTCTCTTTTTCAGCGCGCTCTCGCTCCTTCCTTTCGCGCTCTTCCCGCTCTCTTTTTTCACGTTCTTCTTTTTCCTTCCGTTCTTGCCTTTCTTTCTCAAGACGCTCCTTTTCTCGCTTCTCTTTTTCACGCATTTCTAACTCTTCTCGTTCGCGCTTCTCTCGTTCTTCGCGCTCTTTCCTCTCCTTTTCCTGTCTCTCTTTTTCAAGCCTCTCCCTTTCCCGACGCTCCTCGTCCTTCTCACGCCTTTCGCGCTCTTCTCTTTCCTTGCGCTCCTGCCTGTCTCGGTCTTCCTTATCCCTTCGTTCCTGACGCTCTCTTTCCTCGCGCTCTCTCCTCTCTTTATCCTCTCTATCTTTTTTCTCGTGCCTGCTGTCTCTGACTTCCCTCGTATGGCTCTCGGAATCTCCAGTTTCATTCGAATTCACCGCAGATGTCCGCTCCTCTCGATCGTCGCGATCTCTGCGAGTCTTCTCCGATGCCATCTCCTCTTCTTTACGCGATCTTCGAGACGACGAGGATGAAGAGTCTTTCGTCTTGCCGTGTTTCGAGTCCCGACCGTCCCTCGAGTCCCTTGAATCGCGATTGGATTCCTTTTTCAGCCTGGCTCGTGGCGCCTCTGAAGAAGACGCCCCAGAAGGCATGACCGACAATGAAGCCGAAATATTGGCGGCGGAAGGAGCCGGTGACGAGGTTGAGGTAGACTGGTGGCCGGGCATCGCAGCTGGAGATACGAGGCTCGTTGCCTGGGCCGATACCTGAGCTGCCAGGTTGCGACTCGTCGAGGCGCTAAGCGAGTGGACGCCGGGCAAGCTAAGTGGCAACGACACTGGCGGCAGCTCCGGACTGACTGTCTTGACGCTGGCGCCGGGCGTGACGGGCGTCGCAGGACTTGGGTGCACGAGGCAGCCGTGACCCGCGGTCTTGCCGCCGAGGCCAGAGGCCGCGGCCGGCGGGTGACTAGGAAAGGGGTACTGCAGACACACTTTGCTCGCGCAGCTCCCCGGGGTCTTGGCAAGACCAGGTTGGCCGATAACCGTGCCTACGCCGATCACCCCCGTGAATTCCTTGGGTTCGTATTTCTCACTGAAATTCTCGAGGCGCTTCGAGTCCTCGTCGAAGACGCTGCGCTTGGCCAGCACGGACTTTACGATGTCCGAGGGCTGGACCTCGTGCAGGTCGAGATCGAGAAGCTTGTGTCGGAAGCGGAAGCGCTCGGATGCTTGAGCATCGAGTTTGGCAAGGGCGTCGCCACCTGCTGCGCTGAGAGCGCGGGAGCCCGACCACTTCTCGTACTTCTCGTCTAGTGAGCGGATGCGCTCCTCGAGACTGGGCGACTGCGGTGCCGTCTCGCTGTCGGAGCTCGTGGGGCTAGGGCTGGGATGTCGCGGAGGCGGCGAGGCCGGCGGCTGGGCTACGTTGCGCAGACTGGACGCACTGGGATGCAACCGCTCGACGCACGGTGGCGAAGAAATCTTGGACAGGTTGACGAACCCGGAGGCAGTGCGCGAGCCACCACCGCTGTTGTTCAACATCTGGGTAGCGAACCTGGGCAATGGTAAGGAAAGAGGTCCATCCTGGCTGCGCTCGCGGAACCTGCGAGGCTCGCTCGGCATGATGTTTTCGGGTCGCTCGTCGACGAGCGGCGTGCCAGGGCGAGAGCCTTCATGGTGTTCGTGGTGCCTGAAAATGTTGAGACACAATTATTTCGAGGGCCTAATTCGCTTTCTTTGTCGAAAAAAAATGCGCGTTCACATTTAGGTCACGTTTACGCGTACACTTACGCGTTTATGATAAAGTCTTTTTAACAGTATTTGGATTATTTAATGCTGTTATTTAACTAATCCTACAAATACCGACTTTTTATTTTTAACAAAGTTAAGCTAATCCGCTCTGTTTCGAAATTTATCTGAATTACATGTAGTTTATAAGTGAAACGGAAGTTAGCGAAACAGCGTACCAAAATTTGTATCTTCATATTCAAATGCATTCATTGACTTTTGCTTTCTTCAGGCGTAACATTATTATTTTGACAATTTATAACACTAACTTTATTGTAATAAACACGTGTGCCGAAATCATTACTAATTATGTGAAATCACAGTTTACAATTGTTTGTTTTGGACTTGATGTTTTATAATAAAAAATACTCTGCTCTCAACGTAATAATATAGATTTTGTAAAAATAAGATGGATTATTTGATGTTTAAAAATTCTTTTTACGAAAGACTCTGAAGTGGAATGTTTATTATGCAACTGAATCGTATGAATCGCTATGCATCATCGATAAAATTCGCGTAGAACAAGATGAATCTTATAAAATTTCTGGAATTCTTGAAAATCTAGCCGATGAACATTACTTTATTGAATAAGAATGCTGTTGTGATAAATTTTGACCCTTTCTTTAAGCCATTATGCTATACATAACTACGCATAAATTATCAAAATCGACTTAACGGTTTACAGCGTTTGTAAGCTTTCCGGGCTTAAAAGTGTAACTTCGTACGACGCCGTTTTTGCGCTCGGCCACAAATGCAGTTGTAGCGTATGTTGTGCTGTTGCGCGAAACAACGTCGGGAGAATTCGAACTGGCTGCACGATAAATTATTTATTCGCAGTAATACAGCCGCGGTCAGTTTGTGGGGTGATGAGAGACGATAACCGCAACTCGATTTTGACGTCTAGCCTCATTAGAGGAAACACGTAGGTTGCGTAGTATCGCGCCACCAGTTCTCGGTGTAACAACAGAGCTAACGGGGCCGAGGTAGACTAAGACATACTGACCTGCTCGTTGCGTCGCGTCGTCGCTTGCAGGGCAAAGAACCCCTGCCCTCGCAGCTGGCTCTTCTCGAGCCGTGGTGCAAGACGAGCTTGCTGTCGCTGACCCTCCTGACCTCCATGCTTTTGCGCCCTGAATGCGAGGTGACGAGGAGCGAGGCGATCTCTGGCTCGTCGTCCTCTGCAGCCAGCAGGATGGGTCCTCCGTCGAGCAGCTTGGGCCGCTTCTTGGGGGCGAACCCGAGCTCGTCGCCGCTGCTGTGGCATTCCTCGAGCTGCTCCAGTAGGTGCACCCGCTCCTTTTGAAGATGGCGTATATCGGGGGGCGGTAGCAGCGGAGGCGGAGGCGGCCCGGGTCCGTCCACTACCACAGCGTTCGGGAGCGCATGCCGTCGCGAGGAGCCGAGGCAACTGAGGACACCCAGAGCCGGGAGGTCGTCGTCGAGGAGCTTAGCGTCGGGACCGGGCCCCGATTCGTAGTCATCGTGGCTGGCGCCGCTACCTTGACTAAATTCGTCATAGCTGCGGAAACGACGCGCGAGCTGGGGTTCCGGATAGTCGGGCTCGTAGTACGGGTCCGCCTGGTAGGAGCGCCGACTACTCCGGGACATGGCGGTCGGATGGGCCGGACTGGCCCCGGGGGTGCTACCGCCACCCGGGGTCCGGCTGTAACTGGAAGTCCTGGCGCGCGGTGGCGTCTCATAGCGGGCGAAACGACCACTCGAGTTGCCCACCGTCACAGAGGACTCAAAGTTCCTCTCGCGCTCCCGTTCCCGCTCGCGTTCTCGCTCTCTCTCTCGCTCCCTCTCGCGCTCCCGGTCTCTTTCCCTCTCCCTCTCCCGCTCCCTCTCCCTCCTGAAATAAAAAATATCACAATTATTGATTTTTCCTTAAAATTCGATCCACGTGTACAATCGAGTATTATTTACAAATATACATAATTATATGACACCAAGTTCTGGGGTAAAACTGCGGCTATAAGATATTGCAAATAATGCATTGAACTAGAATTAGAATTGAAATTAAGATAGATTCCAACTTGTATAGTACGAATTTGGTATACTGAACGGAATACTTTTTTGCATTATTCGTTTTACTAATCTGTAGCAATATTAAACAAACTGATTTATTTTCGACTATCAAAATTTACAATAATATGAAATAATGTAACGTGTCAAATACTTTGATCTAATTTCGTTCCTAGCCAATAAAAATCAAATTTATAATGTAAAATGATTATTTTTATACTGTGAATGATTTGCAGACGTATTTGAAATCACAATAAAACACATCTGTCGGTAAATTAGCACCTGCATCTATAAAAAAATTATATACGATTCCAATAAAACTTGTTAAATGATATGTTACTACAAGTTTTCATTGGTAAATTAGATTTCGCGAGCTTATGCAAAGCCTACGTGATCGAGGTACTTTCATTGAATAAGGTAGATAAAACAATTTTTTTAGGATATAAGAAAATGGTTACAAAATGCTTTAACTTGAAAGTAATTTATAGATAGGAATTTATCACATGCGCATTGAAAATAAATCAGCCGATGTACTTGTTTTAAGGCTAATTTTTTATTACACAAAGTTCAAAATACTGATAACGCCAATTTCCAAATATTAGTTTGAAAAGGCTTAATTTAAATGGACATTATAAGCAAAATACGATACGCTACATCTGCCATCGCGTATTTTTGTTGTTACTTAGGGAAGTATTTTGAACAACTTGGAAAAAGTTTTTCTTTTTAACATTAAGGTGGCCATTCGAAATTTAATCGAAATTTATAATTCAAATTTCGGTTTAGGACTCAACCAACCATCACCCCATATACGTTTGCTTACGTAAATACTGATTATATTATCATATGTTACAAGCTATGATCAGTTATGAATGCATTTGAAGATTATGAGAAAAAAGTTTTGAATGATATCTATTACTCTAAAATACAATATATAAAGTGTTTTAATTTGAAGATATATACTAATTGACTTTTACGATATAAAATCTAAAATTGAATTAATCGATGAGAAACAACACGGAAAAGCTTTTTTGATCTAAACTAATTGATTTCCAAACTGAACGAGATTAGTATCGAAAATAGAGATGTAAGGAAGTTTATATTGTTGGTGCCTTTCAATCTGTATTTAATTCCACTTATAAATCTGATTTCTGCAAATTTTTATTTATCTTTATTCATATTATATTATTTATTTATCTTTATTCATATTATATTATTTATTTATCTTTATTCATATTATATTATTTATTTATTTATTTTATTTTTGTATTTTATAAAGTGCATATTTTTCACGAAAGTCAATTATACCGTAAATTGAGGCGTTAGTTTTTAAATACACAAAAATGCTCTTTAATCTATTCAAGATTTTGAATATGCATTATGCATATTCATATTATAAGCAGTCTGTACTAAAATCAATATAAAATAATTAACGACGAATGTAAGATAATCATCCTACAGTTATTGCATATAAAGAAGTTCTCGGTATCGTGTAAAAATAAAAGTGGATCAAAAAAACTCGCGAAATAAAAAATAGCATCAAAAATTTTAACCATCGGCACACATCCTTCGTGTCTATCGTCTGACGGAAGTGAGATCATTAAAGTTTGAAATCGTCTAAAATATATAAAAATATAACATTGGGCTTTTTGTATCGCCAAAAGTCAAACCGAACCAATCAACCACGCAAATTTAAGCGCTTCACACTCACAAGCACCTATGAGCTATAAATAATTCGAGCAAAATCGCTGCATTTTAAAGTATGGGTAAATTAATTGCAAGCAAATTTTTGAAATATTTTTGACGTCGACACCTAAACATAACTGATCATTCGTAACAAACCAAAAATACCCGAAACTTTCTTTCTAGGCTTACATTTAAAAAAATGGCGTGGTTTGCGTTTGACTTTTCGAGCTTCGCGTTACATCTTCTCGTAATATAACTCTATAAGTAACTGCAAATATTCAGGCCTCTTATTACAAAGCCTTCATTATATTATCGATAAGTTATTAGCTAAACGAATAATTGGCTGTTTGATTTAAAAATGATGTTCTTATAATAATATGGAGATAACAGATATACAACGAGTCATTATACGTTATTTTTCAGTTCCTACGCTCCATTTTATACAAATAAATGTACGATTTAAAAAACTATTTATTGTAGGCGCTGATGAAATTATAGTTAATTAAATCTTCGAGAATACTTTCTTTCTCTTGTAAATTCTACAATAATACGATTAATAATGATATAACGATTGTATATAATGAAAAAGCAGTATTTTATACTTTGAAGAAGTAGTAATTGTACTCATCTATCAAATCAATTAACAACTGTCTAATTAAGCTTGTGCAAACAGCTGCAAAAAAGCCTTCGTTTAAAAATAAGAAGAATTTCTAATCTTTTTTAATGCAAAGTATCCTTTTGTTAAATATGTAAAATTTTTACTGATTAGTTTACTTACGTAAAGAATCTTTTAGCGTATTGCGTGTCAAATTAAAAATTTGTTTTTTTTTTAGAAAAAACTTCAGGATGGTACACATCGATTTTCAAAAGTCTAACTTTATCTAATTTTTAAAAGTACTTTCCGTCCAATAATAATCTTAATTTTTACATTATTACTCAATTAATAATAGAACAGATACTTCTTTCTTAATATTAATCTTTACAAAATAATATTGATAAGAATAAAAGAAATATAGCACACTGTCGAATTACTCGAAATGTAGTTCAATTTAGTAAGAGACGTGCTAATTCGGATAATAAATTACTTTCAAGTGCATTGTAACTCTTCTATAAATTTTATTTCGATTACTGGTATAAATCTGTACACAATTTTTTAAATATTAATGTTTCCGTTATCGTTTTTTTCACAAATTTACACTAAAACATTCCTTATTTAATATTCAAACACTCAATTTGTGAAATTATTACCATTTACGAAAATATTTATGTATTACGTTGTATTCTTTCATAATAAAAGAAAGTTTTGCATTGCATTGGATACAATATGTATGTATTTAAGTAATTATGATTATCCTGATACGACGCAGACATATTTGAAAATATTATAATATTTTTGAAATATTAAGAACTTATTACTACTTAACTGAATTACTATCAATTGATTTATCCTTGCATTTTTTATGGATGTTATTACTTTTTTCTTGTACGGACTTACATTATTACTAAAAGTTAAAAGTAAACTAATTGATAAGTTTTCGTTATAAATTGTTATCCAAATTTAATTCCAAGTGGATCTCGTTTTCTCAAATTTTTATCAAAATTCATGACCCGTTAATACGATATTCTCATTATAAGAAGAAATATCTTGCAAATGATAATACGTATTTCACTTGCAAATTGAAAAAAAAAAAATAGATAAAAAAACTTTACGTACTCCGCATATATGTGCAAGTGTCGCATTGAACGCATTGATGTTTGAATTGTGAAATTTTAGAAAAAAATCCGGGACAATATATTTATATTATTTAATTTTGTAATTATATTTGAAGTTCAGTCAAAATTCATATAATTTAAAATCTTTTACGAAATTTATATTTATTGTGTTTTAAATTAAATTGAAGTAAATATAGCATCACCAGACGGTACTAATTTTTATTTTAAAAATATCTTCAATTAAATAAAAATTAAAAATTAAAATGAATCTTTTGTGCAGATAAAAATTACGCTCGTGATTTCAGATTCATCAATTACAATTTTCTATATTTTATCTCCATTTGAAAGGTTTCGCGAGGATTTTAAATCATTTTTAATAAAAGTCTCCGCTTATTTTTACGTTTAGTCTCATGGTTGGATAAAATTATAACATAAAATTCCTGAGTCAATTATAGATAGAAGCTTAAGTAATGCCTAACAACTAAAGGTTTCAATTCAATACGAATATGTAATGAAAAAAATTGCAAAAGCAGTCGATAAAAATTTTAATTACATAATGCGTATGCGAGTAATATGTTCAAAGTTATAAATATAAACAGTTACTAATTAAATTATTGATCAATATTTTTTTAATGTGACGTACACTATTTTTTATTTGTAATTGGTAGGTATGTACCACTAATTTGTTAATGGTAGGGTTAGATTTTAAAGATGCACAAGTATGAAATCAAATTTTGTTTGAGCAGAATGAAATTAGTATAGTTGTAGTCCCTGCTATTTAAGTATTCGATACCATATCAAGAATCCACATACGCATTTTTAAAGACGCGTAAGGAACGCGTGACGTTATGCGTCTAAATGAATTGACAAATACTATTACAAGATGCAGCTGAAACTGTTGTAATTTATACGACTTAATACATGCATTGCTTAAAAACTTATATCACTTTGCTGTAAATGCACTTGTAAAAAGTAGAAATAGAAATTAATTGTAGAGTTTTATCTCGCATTTGTGATGTAATCATAAAATGATATTTATAATAACAGATTAAGAGTAGTAGTGCGGACAAGCAGGAGCTAAGAATCTAGTTTTAAAAATTCCTGTCACTGAGAGGAGCGCAGGATTATCGAGGTCACAGGTCGTATGTGGTTTTCTAAGTTGTCTCAATTTATGCTCGCGCAAAACTCTTAGCCAGCTCCGTTATTACGGAACTTTGTCGTTCTCTCTCTCTCTCTCTCTCTCTCTCTCTCTCTGTATATGTATATGAATTTATTTATTTTCTTTGAGAATTCGGGTACTTTCCTGTGTGCTTACTGTTTTTTTCAATTCTTTATATTCATGCCCAAAAATTGAAGACTACATTCTCTTAAAAGTCATGGATAAAAACTTAGTATTTACTAATTTCAGTTTGGTGATACAATGACCATTAATACTTCCACCGATGGAGTGCGATAATTATTTTGGATAAAAGTACACAGGGATGAAAAAATGTTTTTTAAGCGCTCGCTTGCGAATCCATATACTTCCTTCTGCGTAATCACTTGAAGTGGACCTTATTTCTTTACTTCTGTTTATTCATGTTTAATTTCAGACAATTTAAGCTACAATTTTTAAGGACTAGGTCCATTTAGGAGGTCAAAAGCAGCTTCTTTTGTCATTATTTTCTACGTTTCTCTATTTTAAATGCTCGGTGTCAGATTCACTTTGGATCCCTTCACAATATTCTTTACGAAGTTATATTTTAAGGGAAATACTTTTTAAAATTTTTCCTTTAAAAGATACAAATAAAATACTGGTTATTCCGTAATTGCGACCAAATCCAACCCTCGAATAAAAGCTTTATGGCTAATGAGCCGCTTCGTAACCGACCAATGATTCCTTTGAAATGTCGTTAACGGCAGTCTAGCAAGATTTAAAAATAAAATTGCCACTTGCAAAAACTTAAAAAGATCAGGGAAGGGGAAAGGCGCAAAGGGGACGACTCGGCTTAGCGATGCGCCACAATAAAATGGGCGAAGATGCAGATGCTCGGCGAATCTGCCTGCGTACGTTTCTTTTGACGAGGCTTAAGCTCGAAATTGAATGCGCAGACGAAGGAGGTGGAGGCGGAGGAGAGAAAAGAGGGCAGTGCGCGCACGGACCTTTTTCACCCCTTGGCCCCGCGGGTGTGCGTGCGTCTGTCGCGTCGCGGCCACTCCCTTCGGCATCCGTGAGGGATCGCGCATACGCTCCCGGTAGTACGGGGGCAGGCACACCTTAACCGCACGCGCACCCCCGAGCTCAACGCGCCACTCGTGCATGACCAAAGCTTTTTCGGCACCGAGACCGGCAAGGGCGTCGCTCTCTCGATGGAAAATTGCATTTCGCCCTCCTGGAGCTGTCGTCGGTGGCCCGAACAAAGTAGCTATTGAAATTACGCACTTTAGAGCCGCACTCGTAATTTCAGCGTCGCCGTTGCTGCTTCCTTGGCCGGGCGCTCGCCTCGAGCGAATAATATTTCTTTTTCGAATTCTTTGATAGCGAGTCGAGTCGCTGCTGCTGCTGCTGCTGCTGCGAACGCGGCGATAGTTGGAGCACTGACGTGCGCGTAGTGCAGCAGAGAAGAGGCATCAATTATATCGCGTGGAATTATTGCTCAACGGTATGTCTACGTTTGACATTATTTGCTGCGAAAATAGCAGTGCCGAGCGAGATCTTTTCAATGGTTTCGCGAACGAATTGTTTATTTTGCACGTAATTTCGAAACGCGTTATCGGAATATTATCGCTGAGGGCGTCTCAAAGGGACGCAGTATATGCGTGTCAATTCAGCAGTGCCGTAACTTGCGAAAATTTAATTACGGTTTACGTAATTCGGCCGATTGTGTGAGACTGACGCGCATCAATTATCCGACTAAAAGGAAAATCCAATATTATTATAATAACGATAATGACAATAGTAATAATAGCAGAACGCGATATTTTTTAAGCAATATTACAATACTCGTTGCTGGTTTGATAATTTTCTGCAAACAAATTAAATTCATTTTTATTTTATAAATTTGGCACCAGGACCTGAATGACTTTCACATTTACACAAATCATGTAAATTAATTTATTTCAGATTTTTATTAAGAAAAATAAGCGACTACTCGATAAAAAATATTTGCGAAATTGTGTAAATAGTAGAATAAACTATAAGTTCCTTTAGTACTGTTTTAGTATTCCCTATAAAAATAGTACTTTTAACGCTTTATAATTATTTAATTTAATTTTATTATATCGTATATTATTGTGCAATAACTTAAAACTATACTCCAATAGCACTATTAACATGATGTTTTCAATACAAATTTATTATTTAATTTTATTAATTAAATTTCGATACAACTCTCGAAAATTTCATTATTGTTCTCACTATATTTTCTACTAACATGAAAATCGAAATTTCATGCATAAATCGTAAAGTTTCCACTCGCGTTTATATCAAGCAACTTTTAAAACAAAAGTACAACTGTTGCAATACAACTTGTCATTTGATTTTCTGATATTTGTTTCAATTGACCAACACCCTGATTCAGATTTATAACAAAAAAAATTATAACACCCAACAACTGTTAATCAAAAAAATGATAATTGAGTACTAAGTAGTCTTAAGCACTTCAAAAATTAACGGTAATATGTTCTATTGTTTTCGATTAATCGAGTATTTTCGTTTGCATGACCAAATATTATACTTTATAAATGTACAACTATCGCCCTGTTGTATAATGTCGGATATATTATGCCACTGTAGAGAAAGACAATATGGTGGTGGAAAAGATAATTTATTGCGTAATATAATGGCAAAAATATTATAACGTTACTCGAAGCAAAGATAGAAAATAAAATACTCAAAGATCGCGACGGTCTGAAGTACAGCCTAATAAGTCGGAGATTAAAATTTATACGCAAAAACGTTTGCGTGGAAAAAATCGTAATTAGATTTATAAAGTATCCAGTTATAAAAAGGTTGAGAAAAAATTCTAACCAGTCGAGGCATTTCTTTTTCAATTTTAGTGTCATTGTCGCAGCATGAAAACTAAGTCATTGGGCTGATTAAGTTGGATCTCGATTAAAATTTTTATTCATATCATAATTATAGATGAAATAAAAAAATAATTGTAAAGCGGTTTCCATTATTTTTCACTATTGTTATTTTTATCTCTGCAGATTATATTAAAAATAAATCAAATGCAAAGGCGTAAAAGTGTCATTGTAAATCCGAGGATAAAGTGCATTGGTAAGTGAGCCTTAATATTTTGCATACATTATAAATTGCACATACGTGAATGTTGATACTAAAGATTACTCTATAATAAACTATTTAAAATGCCACAAGTGAAACGAAAAGCGCGAGCCAGAATTCGAACTTTATTCGAAACTGCGTCGTCGAATTTAAGATATTTTGCGAATATCGCTCGCTAATCCTTATTTTACGTTATAAATATTCGCTTTTCAAAGTCGTAATTATTTCGCCAAGCGTCGGACATTAAAGATTGTACGTCTCACAGTTCATCGCGAAAGTTTTCATCTCAGCCTTGGACGGAGAAACTTTTATCAGTGTTGAAAAACTTTTCAGCTTACGCAATTAAGGCGTAATAAAAAGAAAATAGCTGGACTTTATAAGCAAGCGGTATTCGATGAAAAACTGTTCTTTCGCTCGATCCAGCTCGGAATTATTAATAATAATTCTCTAATGAATATTTACACAACTTCGATCATCACCTCGTTATTGATATTAAAATAATTGCGGTAATGACTGAATAATCCATCGATGCGATCTAGAATCTGGTATAAAAATAATACACCTATAATAAAAATCGAGCGATTCAGAAACAGTAAAGTCACGCAAGTTATAGACCCATAAAGATATACTACACGTCAGAAATAAGCAAAGATCAGCTGGGAATGTAATACAAAAATGTACGTAAAAGTTATAATAGAGTTATTTTTACGTTGCGAGCTACGGAAGTGGGCCAATTAGCGCTCGCATTTAGGGTGAAGCCAGGGGAGCAAAGTGTTACGAGGAAGAGGAAGCAGCTGTTCCCTGACTTCCGACCGAGCACGCGCGCTGTTTTATCTATTTTAACAATTCGTAGCTTCAAAAAAAGTTAGATGCCAAACCCGTAAAAAGCCGAATTTTAGTATTCTGTGACGTATTTTGCGACGACAGGCCGAGCAACATTTATCGAACCCACCGAGGAAAATCTCGGTTCGGCTCGGCGATCGAGTTGATGCGAAATCGGTTTATAATTCGCGGCACGTAATTACGGACCGAAAAAAGAAATTAATTTTCTGTTGTCTCGCTGTAGGAGTTGCATGTACATCTGGATCGAGACGGATTGCGCGGGTTAGCAAGCGTCGTTTCCCCAAACAGTCCAACCCCGACACATCGTCGTCGTCGTCGGTTCACGAGCGCTCGCAGAAGTCGTGGGAAAAAAGGAAAGATGCGTGGCGACGATAGCATCGATTGCGCGTGTCAGGCTCCGCCGAATACGAATTTGCGAAACTTGAGAGGGGGAGGGCCGCGCACGCCAACAAAAGAGGCGCCGAGGTCGGAGCTAGCGTCCGATAATCGGCCGTGATTTTCCAAGGGGGTGAGGAACACCGAGAGGCCCCTGCGACGTCATCCGCGATCCAGCGGCGAGAGTGTTTTGCAACACTCGCGAGCCACGCCGCCGTTTTTCCCAATCAGATACCAGCTATCGGAGGCGCCGCTTCGATCTGCTTCGGCGCGCGTCTTGTTGCGACCTCATTAACGGGGTTCGGTCGCAGTTGCGTAGTAGCGCCGAGACGCCCGGAGCGAGTCGCGGCCCGATCGCGACTATTTTCCCGAAAATGGACGTCGGCACGCCAGAGTTGGGCGCGACGGCTCGCGAGGAAAGAGAAATCGACAAACCGATGGTCCGGTAATCCAATTTGTGCCACTGGGCTCGCTTCGACATTTTATATAATTAGACACGAGCGTTGATTGCTTTGGCACGTCCATTATATCCATTATGACGGAATTCTATTATGCTCCGACGACTTATCGACAGCGTATCCACGCTTAAACTCGAGTTATGCGGGAATCAGCTCGATTCTCCTCCTCAGCTCGCTGCCAAAGTACTCCTCTCAGCCGTCGCGCGGTCCAGCGATTAATTACCGAAATCGGAATTCGAGCTCGAGTGCGAAAGCGGCGCCTTTGCTAATAAGAAGGGCTGGTGGTAGCAGCAATGCACCGATCGGTTCCTCGCCCCGCCATTCCTAAAGCTCAATGGTTTTTCTCGGCTTCCGAAAGAACCGCGCGGCGATACGTCGTCACTGCGAAGCGATTAAAAGTTGCGAAGCTAGACTGAAACCTAGAGGCACTTGTGCGAGTTTCCGCTATATCCTATTTTGCCCGTATCAAACGCAGCATCTAATTCGCGCAGTTGCAGCGACGTCATTTCCTTGCCATTACATTGGGGCCGCGCGCGAGTTACGAGTTTGCGGCGAACAATTGCATTTCTCCGCGTAAAGCGCGTAATAAGCTCTTGATAGAAAGGCAACCGAGCCCGACCAAAGTGCGATGGGATAGCTGGTCCATAAGCAGCCGACGACGTTTCGAATGCGGTTAGCTCGCGATCGTTCCGTGCGCGCCGACACGAGCGTCATTTTTCGCCAATCGGAAGCGCCGAGAGTTCGAAACGAGGGATATTGGATGCTGATGACTACAATTAATGGCTTTAATAACACCAGATGAAATTGCTCGGCTTTCGTTGGAACAAACAGATATTTGCGTAACCTAAGGGCCAGCACCGGAAAAGAAACTTCAATATTTGTCGAAGTAAAGCCAAATTAAGAATTTATATTAATAAATAATACGCCAATAAATTCTTTTGAGCTTGCAAGTTCTGACGAATCGCTTCGCTGTTAAGCAAATGAATATTTACTCGCGTTTTACACAAGCTTCGACCCATTTTTCCATAGAATTTAAAAAATAGAAAAATCTTTATTGCTCGATAACGAATTTTTATGTTAATACGCAATATATATTTTAACGAACAAACTTATCGTGAATTATTCGTATCGACCATTTAACATTTTATCTTCAAGTTTTCGTAATCTGAAGTCCAAAATATAGGAATTCGATACGTTAAAATTTGTAAATTAATTTAAAAACAGTTATTTAAAGTTATAATAAAAAACGAAAGAGGTGGATGTTCCGATTCAAACTGAGATAATAATCTGCCTCAAAAAGTAAACCTTTCACAGCCAGTACCGTTTGCCGAAATAAGTTTTTTCTTAAGATTCCAAGTTATTAATTTTACCAATAACCTATTAAATGTGACGATTTCCATTACACTTCATCCCTTTTTAAATCCTTCATTATGCTCTCACCATTAGAAAAATACAAGTCTTTTAATTTTATACTATACAGAGTAATTGAAGTATTAATCTCGTTTAACGCGGTTTAACGTTGTTCTCCTACTTCCTTTGTTACCGATAACTATCAACGCTCATGACAATTGAAATTATTCGCAACAATTAAATTAAAAACTGATTAAACTTTTCATCCGAGCTGCGTTCCGCAAGCAAATAGTCGATTCTAAGCGACTGCTCTGTAAATTAAAAATAGTTTTTTCTTTTATCTTGCAGTAAACGAGCACCGGGAAATATCTATCAATACGCATTAATAATATTCAAATGCAATGAAAAATTAGTTAACTGTGTCAAGAATTTAAAAAAACGACAAGCTATTATTACGTGTTGCAACGCGTGTAAAAACGTGTTCGTTTAAAGTAATTTTTCAATAAAACCAATCAGCACGTAAAATGGGACGTAAACGCAATCAAAATTTCAGAGTTCGAGTCGATAGTAGTATTTGGGAAAAAATCCGATCCAAAACGAAAAATTGTTCATAAAGCTGCAAACTCGGGATAAAGTAAATAAATTCGTGACAAAATTTCACAAAATCAGTTCACGTATTAATAGAAAAGGGATGAGGAAATTTTGTTGGTTTTAAGCATTCGAGCAGGAGTCATTTTTAGAAGTTTGAAGATTAGAAGAAATATATTAATATTCACATTCCGTGAATGAGCTTTTCGATTATACTATATTACGCCTAGCAGTGTATATATATATATATGCATATAACTATATATAGTTTTTGTACAATTGATGAATGTGAATAATAATAAATAATAAAGAGTAATTTAAGTAATTCTAAGATCAAATAAATATTGAGTGCTAAAAATTGTTACCAAATGCTAATATTAAGGAAAATTGTTAAAATAATAAAAGTACAATTACAAAATTTTTATATGCGTAGTATGTAAGTTGATATTAAAGAAAGGTGTAAATGTATATATATATATATATATGAGCATAGAAAAATATTAAAGTTTACAAATTTTGTGTGTAATTTGTGATGAAAATCTAATAGACTGTCAAATAAACAATTAATTATTATAATAATAAGAATAGCTTTAAGCGAATAACACATAAGCTGTACATGCGTAATTTGAAGTTGAATTTAAATATAAAAGCCAAGATTTTGAAAAATTTATGAATTTTAAAAATGTGTAAGAAAATATTGTAATGTATTATGACAATTATATATTGTTCAATAAACACACATATATATATATCCTATTCAGAATAGTAAATTCAATTTAATGAAATTACTATTTAAGTTAAGCTGAAGGCAGCATCGACAGTGAACAATCTATTTTAATAGAGATTCAACCTATTTTTTGAATGACAATCTCACTTTAAACTGTTAGCGTCTACTCGAATGCCTTACCATTTGAAGCATGTATAAATAAGAACAAGGATGTAGCTAATATTACTGAACGCGAGCATTTGTTAAAGCTTACGTTTCTAATAAGCCAATAATGCAAGTTCTCTTTGAATTGGTGCTCGATTAAACAGCAATCACTCGTGAACAATGAAACTCCAAACATTACGTTACAATAAAAGAGTCGAGCCATTTATAAACGTGATGTTGAGTCTTTTTGAGCAGCTTCTGTTCTTATTTTCTTAAAAAAAAAAACACTCATTCGAATAAACTCGCTAAAAGCGAAAAAACGCTAAATAGAATTCGGCTGCAGCTGAATCGCCGCTTTATTTGCGTTGATTACTAATGATTTCGATTTCGAGTAAATAAAGCTCGGATCTTAATAGTCGCGGTATCACGGACAAACAGCTTCAACTTTTAAATTGTTATTCGAGTAAACAATAATAAAAACTTGTTTTTGGTCAGAGCGATACTTGTTCGTTTCGCGGCGAGTCATCCGCGTTCACGAGGCAAAAAGCAAATCGACGCGTGTGCGTTTTACTGGTTGACTACGAAATAATGAGTGGATTGACGATAACTTACGAAGAAACGCGTAAGATAACAATGCCACGCGTGCGTTGATTTCAATAACCGAACTTCTAGCGCACGCAATCGCTTCTGCTTTTCGATCCCTAGATTGCACGACTGCACACCGTACCGAGATATGGTCAACCATTGACTGCTGCTCCGCACACCATCAAAGCCCATCCTTTACACTCGATTTGCAAAAAAGTACACTTTCGCGCTTTACAACGATAAATACAACCTATCGAATCAATACATTAATGACAATAAGTGATTAGATCGCCGATAATGAATTTTATTTTTTAATAGCGTTTAATTAAATTACTCTCTTGACATTGATCATGCTCAAAAAACATTTTCATCCTGATATGAATTTAAACAGCAGATGATTTTTTAACAAGAACGCATACTTTTATAATAATCCGTTTTATTTCTCGGACATTCATTGAGAAGAGATCCATAAATTTTATTTAAAGAGCAAAACAAAATTCAAAGATTAATAGAGTTGGCGAAAATTTTTGAATCCGCGTGGAATTTATCCTAAATATAGAGAAAAACATCGTGCATTGCGAGCAATAAATTTTTATAAATATCAAAGTAATTCAACCTCGATCGCGGTAAAAAGCCAACGTTCAACACGACCGGCAATCGCGTCAATATTTCAGTAAGCATTACATAATTAATCTAAATAATAGTCTAATTATAAAAGAGAATTCATTACTCCTATCTGTACTCCACTTGTCCTTTTCACTTTTCAAGAACGCACTCAAAAATTAGGGTTACGTTAAACCGTTTTTCCCCGCACCGTGGCTCGAACTTTATCACGATTGTATTACTCGATTTGTTTAAGAAACAATTTTCCGATCGGTACGATTTATTATTTTCATTTGGATGTATTCGTAAAGCCGCTTTTCACAAATCATACAAGCGCTTTCGAAATCGATACTTATGACACGATTCGAATATTTTGGAACGGCACTTTTATTTTCAACAATTTACGAGCGCTTTTAGCAATCCAAGTCTTTTTTCGGCAAGCATAAGTATTCGACGCGTCTTTCGATATTACATTGACAGAAGTAATAAAGAACAATATAGTCCTGCGCTCAAAGGAGAATGTATAATTATAATGTCATTTCTTGGAAGGCATTTTCATTGCGTATTTTAATGCAATATTCGGGAGAGCAACCGCGTCCTTGTGCTTTTACTAAATAATGAGTATTTGCTTTTAAAGTTACAGAGATTAACCGAGATTAATTAGAAGACACTGGCGACGTTAACGTTCACTATTACTGTATTTACAATCGGTATGAATAATACGAATGTGAAGAAAAATAAAAAAAACTTTCCTTTGGATTTAATTGTTTATAACATCGTGTACTTAATGTTTCAATTTAAATATAATTGTTTATATTTATTTGAGTTCCTAAAATATATGTTGTATACACAGCGCGATCATCGCTTCGGCAAACGCAATAATTTTCAAGAAAAATTATTCGGTATTATTTTTTCTATAAAAGAGCGAATTTAATCGTTGTTTTTCTTATCTGAAGAATTCCTCGTCGAAATTTCCCGATATTTTACACAATTTCAGTTTAAGCTTCATAAATAATTTCGTACGAATGGAAACTGCACGATATATTTACAATTTTTAATGTAACGAATCACGAATAAGTAGTTTTTAAAAAAGCAGTATTTTATTATTTTCAAATAAATTGCTGCTAAAGCTTAAAGGCTATAGTTCTTTTTTCAATGTTTACGTATAATTTGAAAAAATGACACTACTTTTTTTCCAAGACATTAAACAGGTGCTAAAAAGTAATCCCTTCGAGCCACACCGGCAAGAAATTATTCAGGATTTATAAAAACTATTAAATTTGATTTTTAAGGAGCGTAAAACGCTTCATCACTGCTGAATCTCAATAAAACCAGGCTGCTCCTGTTCAGTGAACCTCAAGTTTTATAATGCAATTCTTTAATTCAGCGCGTACAAAGACACTAGAAGGAATTCACTATTGGAGTGTGCGGCCCAGATTTTGACGTAATTCTAATATATGTGTTGCCTTTTCGCAACGATATTCCACAAGGTCTCGTTGAAGAGAATAAACGTTAGAATCCTTAATTTTATCGAGGCACCTAAGTATTCGTTCAACGCTTTCCGGACTAAAATTTATGCATGCATTTCCGGCGCGGACTAGTTCGTTAAAAAGCTCTGATCGGCAAATGGAAGAGCTGGGCTGGGCTGGGCTGGGCTGAGCTGGGGTCGGTGAAGTGTACTAATGCGTGAGGAAGAGGAAAGCCAAAGAGGGCGGTTTCATCGGCAACGTTGCGGAGATGGTAATCACTGCTCTCACGTAACGCCCGACACGATCAACGATACCGATAAAATAATGGCTCGTTTAATTACACGTTTCCTCCGTGTGCGTTGCCCAAAGCACCAGCTGAAAGCTGCCCAACCGATAAAGTTGCTCAAGATTGTTTCTTCAACGAACGCGCGTCCGCGCTTTGGTGCACATTCAGAGGTCTAGGTTCGAGCCCTCGAGGAAAAGCCAATGCTCGGAAGCAGTTGAGTTATCGAGTGCCCCGGGGCCCCCCGTTTCTTTCGTATGGTCTGCGATGGCAAGTTGGACGAGCCGCTTCCTTTAACAGATGCACTTCCGCCACACTGGTCTCGATTACACTTGATTGCCGCGCACTCTTATCACCACTGTCGAGAGCACCGAGGTTCGTAATTGCGCGGACGACGTAAATTCAAAGGTCGGCACCGTTGCTCTCTTCTTCTCTAGGTGCGCGCTCGCCATGCTAGAGAGGATTAAAGGAGCGCTCGCAGGCTGCATCGGCAACGAGAGCCAAGAGTAATGTTACTTACCCGTGAGAGGGAAACCTGTGCTGAAGATGCTGGGGCTCGTAGTACTGAGTGGTGAGGGCCCTCTCATCGAGGGTGTGTTCGGTCGCGTGAGCCTTCGCCGCGGACTTGATGTCCATGAAGGCCACCGTGGCGGAAGCGCCTTGACTGGTCGAGCCCCCGGAGCCACTGCCGCTGCCGGAGCCAGCCTCGCTGCCATCGCAGAGGGAGCCGCCGGAACCCCCGGAGCCACCGCCGTCCACGGGACACTCCTCGCCCCGTGGCAGCAGCTTGACGCTCTGCACGCGTCCATACCTGAAACAATTTCGTGAAGTTTAGCTTGGTGAAAGAGCCGCCTCTAGCGCCACCTAGCAGCGGACACTCGCAGATTGGCCGCTACCAGGAAGCTGGGGAGGTCGACGATTGTTCACAGGACGATATAGTTATGCTGGAGCGACGAGAGCTCGAGTTCCCTTTGTGGTCCCTATTAACCGACTCGCGTCGTCGTCTTACATTGTCAGCCTCCAAAGTCAACCTCGATTCTTTATTTCAAACTTTTAATTATAATCAGCCTCGGCGCGGATTTTTGAATGTAAATGATCTTTCTTTGAATAAAAGGCACGTTCGAGCGCAGCATTCATTAAACATCGTTAAATCGAACGTCCCAGATGAATACACTGGCATGATCGCAATGCACGTCAAGCCATTGTAACGTAATACGGATTCTTCTCTAGTCTACTATTATTCAACGCTTTAGCAAAAGTCGATAATTTCAAAGCGGCGAATCCCAAGCTTGAAATGCGCTCTTATTCATACTTGATGTTAAGAATCGTTTCTAGACGAGAGAGAGAGAGAGACGGAGAGTGCCGCACCGTAAAAAGAGTGCAAAGCTAAACATAACACCCATCCATTTTCACGTGTGTATTAATTCTTTCTCTTGCAAAAATATGTGCATGTACACCTGTAATTTGCTAGAGACAGAGTCAGCTCGGACAAACAACGGCGTACGTCTCGCATCACTCAAAAATTCATGGGTTGTTACGATATTGCGCTGCATCGTTGAGTCATTAAATCGAACCGCTGTGCCAGTAGTCTAGAATTTCTTATCGGAGTTGAAGGTGCGCATATCGCCTCGTTTGTATTTCTCGATTTTCTTCTGGACATCCTATTGTACGCGAACACTAACGACTAGTCGTCCGGGTATCCGTGTTGCTCTCTTTCGTGTGTTTGGTGCCTGCACACCAACAAACGTAACGAGCGAAGCGGCAGACTCGGCTAACGAAAGCGGCTATTTCCACAGCAATTTCATCGAAGGACGCGTCTTGTCGCTCCGAATAGCAATAACGCGCAATTCAATATTTTTTTCGAATTACAGAGGAACGTCTTACAAGCGATCATTAGTGGCGCTTTTTTATATTTTCTTTGCAAGTTAAAAGCGTCACGTCGAATGCTTTGAATTCTGCGAGAGGGGGAGAAAAATGTATTTTATCATCGATAAATATCACGATGCAATCGACGATAAATGTGGTTGACGGCGTTAAGCGTGAATAATCTCAGCGTTCGCGATTTAATGAAGATTTATTAAGGTCTTGTTAGGTTTCATTGCAATCATTGTTACGTCGTGTTGGACGGCTCCTCTGCATTTTTTAGTTAATAGTTCGACGATTTTTTAAAGTTTTGCGATCTACGACAATAATAAGGACGAATCGCGTGGATCGATAAAATTTATCGAGATGAAAAAAGTCCTTGCAAACAATCGAAAACGAGACCTCGTCCGCAGTCGATTGAAAAGAACAAGTTTACATTTACAACTCTTGTATTTATGCTTACAATATTTAATATTTGAAAGCCGAAATTTTCCGAAAGGTTTTGCTCGCGTAAACTAGATATAGTCGTTTTTAAAAAAATTTGCATGCCAAGTCGGTTTTTATGAAAATTATAGCTCCAAAAATAAACCGTTCGAGCGTTCGACCATTGAATATCGAATGTATAGTGGATACTGTTATCTTCGAATATTTGCAGTTTCATTTCAAGGGAAAATTGAAATTGTCGCGAATAGCCAAAGGAAATCAGACTTGCAATTTGTTATAAAAACATATACCGCCTTCGCCTATTTCTATAACTTGAATCTATTTAGTCAACTCGTACAAACTGTCGAAGACTTCTTTCGAGTCCGTCCCCTTTTTGAAGATATTAAATAATAAAATGCAACAAATGCAAAAGAAATAAAGAAGTCGTTCAAATGGCTAATTTTGCAAATATTTTAAATACGTTGGAAAATTATTTTATCGTATTAGCAGCGCTGGCCAGTCATAGACAGACTGAGTTACTCTCTTACGCCCACGGGCACTTTTATAAAGCCTTTCGCTGGTTCGTACAGAAATTAATGCTCGCAGAGAAATTTTAAATTATTCAAATTGAGACTATTTTTTGCGTATAAATTGAACTACTCGGTGTCATTGTCATCCAGTAAATGGAACTGATTTTCATGTTTGTAGTTGAAAGCTATATTATTGTGTTTACTCGAGAACTCGTTGCTTTATTATTGAAAATACATTGTTGCAGCGAATGCATACTTACTCGTAAAATGTATTTAAAAAACGACGAGTTATTGTAGAAACTCGCTGTCACTTGTATAAAAATCGTTGCTGTAATTTGATCGCACCATTTCTTTAAAGCCAAATAACGTATGCAGCTATATAAATTAAAATTGCAGGCTTAACGTATGGAAGCGGCAAAAATAAACGATTATCCATTGTTTCTCTGCAAATTTATATACGAACTATTGTTGAATGTCTCATTAAGATGAGTCTTTGAAACCAAGATTCTCAAAAGCCCTGCCGTGTAGTACAATAGTATACACATTCAAATTGTCGATCGATTTCGTTCTTAAGATTTGAGTCTCTTTGAGGCTAAGGGCGTAATTAATTTCGAATAATTGATCGACGTCTTTCAGGGGAACGTCAATCAAGCTTTTGCACCACAAAAAGAAGCCTCCTCTCTGTGATTCAAGCTTCGATGCTTCTTTGAAAAGAAAAGCAAAAAGGGGTCGAGCTCGATGTACCGAGAGAAACTCGATTCCTTGGTAGTTTTTCAGGAAATACTGGGAAGTCAGAATGTAAAAGCTTAGTTGACAATGGTCAGGTTTTAAAACTCGCTCTTAAAATACGAAGCAAATGTAAAAATAAAGCCGGAAATAGAGAATAGCCGAAATACGGCGATAAAGAGAGTTTTAAAAAGATGCGAAACACGCGCAAACTTTGGAGCAATCTACATTGAAATCTAACCGGCGGACGTGAAAATAATGATTTTTCTCTCTCAATAGTTGATTAGTGACTGCACGACTACGTATTTAACAGTAATCAGAATGTCATCAGCTGCGATTCGTTAAGCCTTTTACGGTAATAACCACTTACAGAAGTTCGGAAATGGATTTGCTCTACGTTGATGAGCCAACCCGAGTGTCTGCTTTTCAAGAACCAAAAACTATTGATCTGTGCAATTAGAAAAGAAAATTCCATCCTTCGCGAAAATCAAGGGAATTATTTATTCTAGTTTTCACTTCTCTTACAATCCTACTTCTAACACCGACAATTATTTATTCGTGTACAGGAATAATCAGTTCCTTCCCTAAATCTCTTTGGCAACTGCATTAGTTATTTTTGTCAAAGCACACATTTACCTTTCTATGGATTTCGTATTGGGGACAAAAATTGTATTTCAAAAGGCGCGCTTTTACAAGTTCGAAGATTTTGCGCTTTTCGATTGGAAGAAATGTTTGTGAAAAGGAGAAGCAGCTTACATTTTTCGCGCTTGAAAAGAGCGCTGAAAATTTTTTTTTGAAATTATGCGAACTGCTAAATAAAAAATTAACTTTTATTCGACGAATATTCTCAATAGACGACAGTGCATATATTTCCTAGACTTGCCTAGAGTATCTTCGTTCCTACAGACAACGACCCGATCGATGGTATCTTTTCGCGGCCGATTCGCTTCTTCTTGGCTTGCACTACCGCAAGGTAAAAATTAGCTCCTTCGAAGGTGCTCATTTCGCCCCGAGCCTGCACACATGCGCACGAGTGCGGAGAAGTTCTTACAGTGCAGTGGGGGCCGTCGTCATCGTCGTCATCGTCGTCATCGTCGTCGTCGTCGTCGTCATCTGTGTCGTCGCGATACTTTGCTAAACCCATCGAATCTTTTACAACTTGTATTTAACGACATGCAACGACTCGAGCCTTCTGGCACGTAACACAACCGCGTGATATATCGAGAGTCTGTTTTATATTATTATAACGATATATAAGAGGCGCATGCATCGGAAACATTGAATTGTTGAAACGGCATGGCATGCAAATTATTGCCGATATTCCATCGGGGAGCCTTAGACATTAAGTAATTTCGAATAACGTGCGAGTAAAATTTTTCTTTTCCACTCCCAGCTGAGTTTCCTCGCTCGAACGGAAAAATTAAGGGATCGCGTGCGAATTTGCCAGAGCTTCGGAAAGATCGAGAGCAAAAGGAAACGGGGGAAAAGCAAGGCGTTGGTTGGATCGTCGCCTCCCCGTCGTTAACCCAGGCTCTCCTCGGCGACTCGATTCACGCAACGCAACTTCAAGATCGACTCGGGCGTCGCGGCGCAACGCCGGCGCCGAGCGGAGACGAGCCGGCAACGTCGCGCTCGCGGTCGCCGCAACGGCAACTGCAACTGCAGCGCCAGAGAGCATCGGGCGGACCGTTGCGATTCGCGAGCAAAACTATCCGAGCTAAATAGGATGGCATGGGAATCCGGAGCGTTTTTTCCGTCCCATCTCGCCCCTCGGCCATCAGCCCCTTTGTTCGCGAGCGTCGCACCTTTCGAAAAAGAAGATTGCGCCCGTTGCCCCCATTGCGCCGAGGACCGCGAGTGCGGATCCAGAGCGAGGCTGAGGCGCGCGAGGGAGCGACGCCCGAGTTATTTTCGCGCCTCGTAGTAATATCGCCAGCCTCGTTGTCGCGCTATGGCCGAACATTGACATTGATGAAATTGACACAGGCGATCCTTTCGCAACCGCGCGCCGACTCGGCTGAAAAAAGCCTAGCTAGCCAGCCGTCAGGAGGCGCGAGAGAATAGCACCTGGTTAAAAATAATCGAGGTGATTTTCAATGCAAAAAACGTAACTGTAATTGCAATCGGATGCCTGGAGCAAATGCAAAGCACGACTCCGAAAAGAGGAGGCCGGCTGCGAGAGGAGAGAAACTCGACTGAAGCTGGGAAATGAGAAACGCGAGCTGCTGGCTGTAGTCGCTCCCGTGAAAGACTTTGAATCGGCTCTTGGATTGGTGGCGCGACAACCGGTGGCACGCAAGCTCGCGACGGAGTCCGTTTCAAAATTGACTGCGACGAAGAGCCACGCGAGTCAGCGGTTTTTCACGCTCAAACTCCGTTTGCGCAAATTCACACTCGGCTGCTTAAACCTTAGAAAATGCAAGAGATTAATTTTCGTTTCGTTTCGAGCATCGAAGTTTGATCGGAGTCGGCGATTGCGTAATTTTCCGAGGGAGCGTTACGTCGCTCACCTCTGCTGGTGGCGCTCGATAATTGCATCGAGCGCGATAGTGCACGCGGCCTTTTTCAAAACTCCTACGCTCTTTCGGCGGGCATTATTACGACATTTCTGCAAATCGATATTCTTGCGAATCCCGCTCTGCCGACTCGGAGAAAATAGTCGCTAATGTTGCCTGGCCGGAAATATTTTAGTATTATCGGCGACGTATTTTACATAATGCGCCGATTACGAGGAAGGCAATAAAATGCACGACCGATGCTTCGCCGAAATAATAAAGTCGATCGGTAACTAGACGACGATTAGCTTCCCTCGCTAAGGCCTTTCGAGTGCACGCGAGTTGTCCGATCCAAAACGGAGCCGAGCATTAAATTTAAAACGCGAACGAGACTCTAAATATATTGTACGTTGCGAGAAATCAGGAGAAGACGAGAGGGGAAACGAGGCCAATACGAACAGATAGATTATGTAAAAAAGGCTGCTTTAAGCGCAGACTATAAAGTAGCCACGCGTCAGAAGAATTTTCATTTCTCCGGGTATGCACGTGCTCGAGAGTGAGAGAGTGACGCGCCGAGCGTTTCACGCTTCCGATTGGAAGTTCCGTAAATTGTACGTTCGAGAAAACGCGTGCGAAATTATTGGCGACACTTGTAAATTCGATCGCACACGTGCGCTGTGAGCGGGAAGCCTCGCTCGCGGGCTCGCGCGGCCGCCAGCCAGCTCCGATTAATTTTAATTCCGATCGCTCCGTACGTGGAAATCGCACCAGTTTCCCATGATACGCACTCGTTGCGCCAATTGCATCGGTCGGATAAGAAGCCGGGCGCTTTTAGGGGAGCAGAACTGCGCGCTCGAGACTAAAATCAATCGATAGCATAAGCAAGCAGCGAGAAATACCAGCGCAGCGCTGCTCTGGCGTTTCGTTTATTTATCGCGCGGATAATAAATTTTACAGTTGATTCCCCGCTAAGTCTCAAGGTCTGCTCAATAAAATACACTCGGACTTATCGGAGGCGATATTTCGAGGTGTCGGCACGCATTAGCAGAGCAGGATTTTAAAAAGTTTCTGCCGCAGCGGGTTGTTCGCTACAGGTAGAGTGCAGTGATTTTTCAGATTCTCCTCCCGTATATCTGTGGAAGGTGGCGAGGAGGTATAGTGGGGGAAGGGGGAGGGTGTGGGGGCAAATGAGGTGAAGTAGAGGGGGATCCATAAAATGTGCTCTCCGCGCGCGTGCACGTACGAGGGGAATTACAGCTGCGCGCCACGGGCTACGCGAGAGCCTCGGGGAAGGGGTCGGCACAGCCCAGTGCACGCACGTCAACGTTCTGCGGCGCGAACCAAGAACTGGCCCCCCTTCGCCCATGCGGAGAGTGGGAATGGCGTGTCGGCACGGGGCCAGCGGGGAGAGGCGGCGGCGGCGGTACGCCTCGACGCAGGCGCGCTCCCGAGCACCGAGGAGCGTCGCACAAGTCTCTCGTCTCCGCTCACGCGAGTCGCACGTACGACAAAAGCAAAACGTATCTCTCCCAGCTCCTGCCGCCAAAACACGCGTAGCAGCAGCAGCAGCAGCAGCAGCAGCAGGAAAGCCTCGGTGGTGCTGGCGTTGCGCAACGCACCAGAGAAACCCAGCGCAGTGGTTTTGCCTCGTAGCCGCTCCGGAGCCGGGACATGCGACTCCGGGTAATTAACTATTGATTTTGCCTAGATTCTCCGAGAGCGAACGAGAGCAGGCGAGAGAGGCACTGCGGCGAATGGAGTTTGTGCGTGAAAGGAGAGAGGCAGAGCAAGGCGA
The DNA here is from genome assembly GCA_018907185.1 of Platyscapa corneri. Classification (NCBI taxonomy): domain Eukaryota; kingdom Metazoa; phylum Arthropoda; class Insecta; order Hymenoptera; family Agaonidae; genus Platyscapa; species Platyscapa corneri. The sequence goes on from JACCHW010000004.1 coordinate 4,089,310, forward strand.
GAACGTAGGCCGAACGTATCGATCAGCGACAGGAAACCGCGTAACCAAGAGAACCGAGAAGACAAAAGCGGGGCGTGGTTCTGTTTTCCAGTCCGAGATGCGCGCGAGTCGTTGCCGAGAGCCCGATAACCGCGGAGGAAGTGACGTTCATTCGCTGCTGGAGATCAGCCCAGGAGGAGACGTGGACGTCGAGATACGCACGGCTCGCGTACCAGCCCCCGACTTCTCCTCATTTTCCTCATAACTGCGAGGCACGGCCTCCTAGCAACGACTGCCAACTGCGCAGACCGATAATTGCTCGCGTTCCGAAGAAAATCAGTTAGCGTCGTCGTTCTTCGTCGAGTCCCCTCCACCTCGCACACCGCCAGCTTTTGTCGCGATTTCTTCACGTTGCTGCTGCTGCTGCTGCTGCTGCTGCTGTCGGCACCGCCGCTTAGATAATCAAACGCTCGCACGCGCCTCGCCGTTTTGCTCGGACTCGCGTCGGTGACGTTCGTCCACGAGTACGAAATCGTTGCGCAAATCTACGCCCGAGTTCTGCCAAGGAGACGAAGGCGAATCGCATTACGCACGCAGTTGCGTTCGCCTCAACTCGCAAGTGCGGAAATCGCTGAAATGAAAAATGACACCGCAATCTCCGTCTGCGCGATCCTCTCGGTGTCGACGAGCCGTACACGCGAGCGCTTAAGAGAGATAACGAGAGACACGAGGGTGGAGTCTTGCAAACTTTTCATTTTGTGCAAAACTACAAAGCCCCCTTGCATAATTAAGGCCAATAAATGCGTAAGCCAAGTTATTATAGCCTTTTTTAAGCACTCGCACACTCCTATTTAATCCAAAACTGCGAGAAGTGGAGTTGGGGAGGGTTGGTGAGGGGAAAAAGCCAGTCGCTCCTCTCCAGTCCCTCTTGCGGTGCGACGAGAGTTTTTCATCCAGTAATCGCACCGCTGTGCCTTTAACAATTTTTCCATTAAATCCGCCAGTCTACGCTGTTTAAGGAGAGACGGAGAGAAAGAAGCGAGAAACATGTGTGCGCGGGAGGGATAGAAAGCGAGGAGAAGCCGAGAGGTGGGAGTGCTTCGGTGGATAACCTCGCCGTCGGCCGTGTGTCCCACTATCCACGCGCTCGACGAGGAATTCCGCACCGAGAAGCTCGTCGGCGGCCCCTCCGCGAGTCGGTTCGCGCGACTCCGGGAGCAAGAGAGACAGGAGACACGCTACTGCGACTCGCCTTACGACCGAGGAGGCATTAGCATGGCTCTTCGCGAACCAAGGGAGTCTCTAGGTCAAGCTGCACGTGTCTTCTTCTTTCGTTAACCTGGCCTTTTCCACTAGGGCCTCCAAGAGCTAGAGCTGCAGCGCCAACGGAGAGAAGAAAGTGTCGGCGAGTGAACGAAGCTGAAATTGACGGAGCCCCGCGACCGCTTGGCCAGTAAGAAACCTCGCGAGCCTGGAGAAACTGCGATCCTGAGGATTCGAGGGGCGTTCGTCCTCGGGGAAGGGCATTCACACGCACCCGCGGAAGAACAGTCACGGCGAGAGAGTATCCGCAAGATCTATTTTCGAGCTGCTCTTTCCTTCCTTCGCGCTGCATTAGCTAAATTTCTGCTAAGCGGCTGACGCTTCTCCGAAAAATATTTTAATACACCTCGGAAGCTCGCGCGAGTGAAAACCTTCCGAGCGGCCTTCTATTTTCCGAACGCCGTTGCGAATAAATCGGCGCCCGGACGCAACCATTGGCTCTGTATTGTCCATTTAGCCGGCTGTAAATAATGCGACACCTCGCATCTTCGTCAATCGATCGTCACTTTTTCAAGGTGACACACGCGCGAGGAAAACTATCCTCGTTGGCGCTTTTCGAAGTTTATTAGAGGCGCAGACGGTGCGAGCACTCGCCTCTCGATGCGCTATTTGTCCTTATTAAGACCGAGCGGCGTTCGTTCGTACGAATAAGCGATCTGACGAGAAGGGCAATTACAGCGAATTAAAGCCCGTTCTATTGGTCTCCGTGTTTACGAGGAAAAGAATTTTCCAAGCGTTGCTGCTTTCAGCGTCTACGCTTTCAAGGTCGCACATGCTGTTACGTACTCGGTTCGCGGGAGCGAACGCGCAAAAACAACGGCGAGGGATTGAAAATCACTTTGTCCGAGCGCAGAATTTATCCGGAAAAGCGAACAGTCAACCGACCGACCGCTCGAAATACTTGCCAATATAAGCCGTGGGGCGCGAGACAGTCGTCGTCGTCGTCGTTTATCTTTCCGCGTTCGGAATGGACAGCAAACGCTTAGATCAATACATCGGCCGGGGGCACATTGGAGAGAGAAGGCGTCAGCGGCCCAGGAGAAGGGGGTGAAAGAGAGAGAGAAGAGAGCGAAAAAGTCATCCAAAAAAGGAAAAGGAATATACGCAAAGGATGCGAGGCGCTCTCGAGGAGCTTCCGTAAACTCGCCGGCGTCGTTCCACCCACAGCGACGCTAATACAGTCGAGCTTTTCCTTGCACTCCCTTTCGAAGGAACGCCGATTTTTCTTCCGAGCCGGCAATAGCACCCTCTTAATTAAATATTCTCGCGGCACCCCTCCCTCGAATTTTATCGTCTTGCGCGCGAGATTTTCATTCTCGAGACGCCGGCAACGGCTCGAATAAAGAGAATAATATCGCGAGTTTCTCCAACGAAAACTCGATTGCATTTTCAATTTTTCATACAACCAATGATTGGGGGCGCGCGGAGGATTTCTAAACTAAATGTAATCACATAAGCTGCTTTGGAAAATGTTGAGTTGTGTCACGTCGATACATTTGCAATACACCTGATATTGGAAACTTTTGATCGAGCATCACTTCTGCATTCAAAGTGCGATTAAAATTGCTATTGCGTCAGTCAAATATGTAAGAAAATCCATCGTCGCCTTTAACCGTTGAATATCTTGCTAACATTCCATTCTGTCATATGCATAGACATTGCGCTTGCAAATCGAACATTAATCGAATAAATAATCAAAGCTTTTTCAATTTGTGGCAGGATTCTTGAATTTTATAACAGTATTGTAAGAGAGCAAACACTTGGGTCATTTGTAGCCCGTGATCGATAAAGCCGTCCGTCCTTCGTCGGCTAAGTTGACGAACACGCTGCTAATGTATAAAAAATTCAAATTTAAAGACTGAAAGACGTTATTTAGAATTCGGGAGTATCGAAAATAAAATCTGCGGCGCAGAATGTGCTGTGGGGAATAAGCGCGAGTCAGCGAGGATAAATAATCAGCCGTGAAACCTTTCGGTTCGCTCGGTAGCCGCTCAAATAATAAAATTGAAAAGAAATGTTTTCTTCGCGTCGCAATTTTTTCGCCGCAGCGCACGCGAATCGAAATAAAGTTTGAGCAACAGCATCGGTACTACTAAGGACACCTCGTAAATCTCGTTTCGGGATACCGTTTCTGCATTTCCAGTTGGAACGCGCGAGCCACGGATTGCAAAAATGCACGAACGCACAGCAACGTTTGCTGCGAAGCGTTGCTTTTTCGCAAATAATAATCGGCGCTCCTCGCGGACGAGGCTAAGATTCGATTCGGCTCCACGAGCAGCTCAACGGGAAAAGCGAGTCCGGGTGGCGCGAACGTCGATGCGAGGCGGCGAGTGCGCCGCGGCAGCCCGAAACGATCTCTAAAGTAATAAGCGCAGCAACGGGCTTCGACACTCGTAAAAAACTGGCACAACGAACTGTCGAGTGCATAGAGAGAAAAGAAAGAAGCAGCGACGTCGTGCTAAGAGAGAATGGGTCGCAATATGGCGACACTGGGAGGAAGCGAGGCTTTGTTCTCCAATAAACTCGCTCTATGCGCCTTTGCCTCTCTTCTCTCCCCCTGTTATTAGCCACCCCCTCGTCGAGCGCGCGTACCCAGAGCGAATTTATATAAGTCGCGGCGCTCTTAAAGCCGCAACGACGTACTTTCCTACAAACGGATGCGGCGCGTTCAGTCCGAATGTGCGACGCATTTTTAAACAGTGCCCGCCACCTCCTTGCGACGTAGGCGAGTCTAGTCTAACGAACGTCGCATTACCCGACAGCTGCAGCGCTCGTTCGGAACGGGACCGACGGCTCCGCGAGCAGTCGAGCAGCACTTTCCAAAACGGCGGCGAGAGCGAAGCCGCGTCACCGCCAAACTCGAACAAATCACGGCGCGAATTAATTCCCAAAGTGGTCGACGAAAGCGCAGTAATGGAGGAAAAGAGAACGAATTCGCCGGACACGAGACATTAGCTTCCTCCTCCTCCTCCTCCTCGGAGGAAACTAAAAACACGCTACTCTCGCACTGCTTTTTTCGAGTCAACCCCTTGCTTCCTCCGGCATCTGCCCCACCCCGAGCCCAACCCCATTAGCCCTTCAATTCACTTCCCTTTTCTTCCCTGTCGCCTTTCGCTCAAGAATACTAATGGAAAAAATGGAAAAAACGCGTCGTAATCGCAGGCGATTCATCCTTTACATGCCTGTTGGCTTACGTGCCATTTCCCTTTGACGAGCGAACATGAAAGAGCGGAAATTGCCGCTTATCACATCTGAGAAGAATTTTCCCTCGCTAAGCTTCGCTAAGAGAGTTGTCTACTTCCTTTTACCTTCTCTCTCTCTCTCTCTCTCTCGATAAATCTCACGCCACCGTGGGAATGATCGAACGTGCAATCGCAATAGCTGAGCTGCGCATCGGATGCTCTATGCCGAATGGCGAATCGCGCTCTCGTGGAACCTTAACCAAATCAACCAAGAGGCTTGAATGAAGCGAAACTTGTTATCGAATAAAAAATCGCGAACGAAATTGTGACGTGGAGAAGTTAAACGTCGCACGAGCTGCACGAGTTTGATCGCGCGAGCAAATCTTTCTCGGCGATCTTTTCTATTTGTCGATGGAATAACTAGCAACCTTTCCGAAAAAATCATTACAGCATTACCAGCTTTATTTATGTTTCTTTTTATTCAAAGTTTAATTTGATAGCCGATAAGCAGCGACATTGGCGTAGAGTCACCTTGCAACATTCACCCGAGCATCGGCAGCTCTCGAAATTATAAATTTAAGGAACCCCCAGCCCCTGAATTAAATTTCCAGTAAATTGTTGGTCTTTTATACAGTCGGCCGAGCCCCTAATAAAGATTACACGTTTTTCGAAGGTATACGTTAAGATGGGAGATGGCGAGTCATGCTTTCGCGAAATGCTCCAACAGCCTAAGCGAGAAGCGAAAACTTGGGGGCCTTGGACTTTTGTTTTTTCTTTTTTCAAAGGCTGTGCTTCGCCTTCCCTCGTCTCTCGATAAAAATTCTGCGCAATGTTCATTTTCGATCACACGTGCAATATTAGGTAGTGTGCGCGTGCCTGCCTGAACAGAAAGAAAGAGATGGACGAACCTCACGACTACAAAGTAGCTGTGGATCAGGAATATTTGAAAATTAAAAGATTATTTCCAGTTATAAACTACTTTTTTCAACTTTTTTCTACGAATATATTTGTATTCAACAATAAAGAAAATGTTTTTAATTAACCGTACAATGCGAAGCACCGAAAAATTATACGCAAAGAAATTCAATCGCAAACGCTAAAGCAAAGATACCAGTGTCGCTCCTTAAAATGTACATGTTTATATCTCATAACATAATACATTTCCTTCCAACTGCCAGAATATTTTCTTCGAAACTATGAATAATTCATTCCTAAATTTATAAGTTTTGATTTAACCTCGACGATATCTTTACTTAAAAATCAAGAATCAAGATCTTCATTTCCTTATTTTGTCATTGAACGCCAAAATTATTAGAAACGAAGGAGATTAATCAAAAGAGGATGAAGATGAAATTACGGTGGTGCTCTTTTCGGCGGCAGCATTTCAATTTCGAACTATAAATATTTCTACCCAAATGTTATATTTCAACGGAGTCAAGATAATCATTGCTGTGTGGCAATAGTTCCGCAGTCAGCGACAAAAACAAGAGTGGAGTCGAAAGCATGTGTCGGAGTCCGTTGAATAATTTTTCTTTATATTTGCCGTTGAAAGAATCTTTTGCAAATACGTAGGAGCGGATCGTCAAAAGGTTGCGATTGCTTAATTAGAAGGAGGCAATACCGTGACCCAAAGTACGGTATAGCGTGTCTTGCGCAAAATGATTTACAAAAGATTCCTTCGGCTTTTGTCGATAATTTGGGTAGAGTCGGCGGCGGCGGCGGCAGCAGTGGCCCCAGAGAAAAAAATGTAAATTGCTGTTTTCTCGGTCGCGCGCGGCAGAACATTTGTCCGAAAGTTCCTGCGCACAAAAATTGCTCATCAGCATCGCGAGCAACGAGCAACTACCGAAAGATTAAATAGAATGAGGAAAAGGGAGAGAAGAAGAAAAAGGCACGAATTTAGCTGTAGAGCGACATTAAAGCAGACACGGAGGAAGAGCGGAGAGAGGTGAAATCCACGAAAGAGCCGGTCGCCCGCATATTATCAGTAGGAAGAAAAGAGGAGTGGAGTGGATCGGTGAGGAAAGGCGAGGTGAGGATAGAGGCAAGCGCGCGTATTTTAGTGCGTAGCGGCTCACCCGAGAGGCACAGAGACGTGGCAACAGCGCTATGACTCAACTCCCCGCCGAGCTTATTCCCCGACGTCTCCCTCCCTCTCTCTCTCTCTCTCACTCCTCTCTCCCCCCTTTCCCCGCGCCCCACCACCAGCCGGACCGGTGCTCCCCGCCACGCGGCAGCTGACGCCCTCCGACTCCCCTCCACCGGGGTTCCGTCCAGCCGCGGCGATGTTTCGATGTAGCGTAGATGCGGGCCGCGGCTCGACTCTCGCGCAGAGTTCGTTGAGTTCGCCTTCCCCTCTCGCGTATCCTTCCTCGTGTCCCAGACTCGATTCCCCTCGACCCCTCCCCGACAACAACCCGTTCGGGCCACCGCCACTCCACCTCGCCGTGCCATGCCGCGCCTCGCCGCGCCCCTCCACCTCCCGTGAACGCTCGACCGTAGCCTCTGTCTTTCTCTTTCCTTCTCTACCGGTTCTACAATCTACATTCTACTTTCAGAGTCCTTAGACGGCGTCGCTCGGCCGCAAAATCCTCGCGTCGCTTCGTTATTGCGCGCCCACGTCTCTTTCCTACGGCCGCAACCCGCGCACTCCTTAATAATACAATTATCGAGATCGGCTTACGCGCGGGAGCTTGGCTGCCACGGCCGACAGATAAGTCCTCGCCCATAATAATAATGTAATAACGACGATAATGATAATGATAATGATAACGGCAGCGGTAACAGCAACAGCAACAGCAACAGCAACAGCAACAGCAACAGCAACAGCAACAGCAACGACAAGCAGCGGCACCCGGCGTTTTTATTCCTGGGCGCTGCTACTGCGGACTTTTCCCCATTATTGGATGCTCCTGCGCCCGAGCCATACTCAAAAATAAATCGGGCTGCGAATCGCCTTTTGGCACCGACTCTCGATTGCTTTTTTAAAATATCGAAACGTTTTTACTTTTCTCAGTTCTTAGGAGAAATTTATCCAGGCGATGGCTGGATTCATTGAATTCCTTTGATTCAAGGCAAACAACCTACTGCAACGAATGAAATATACTTCTATCTTGCTTCGAGTACTTCCCGATCTCCTCTTTCTAGTGCTTGTGTGTTTCTACGATGCCAGATAGCGATCTCGATTTTTTATGTTAGCACTTGCTTGTTTATATGTTATGATCTTCGCGCGAACTATGTTTATCGACAACTCGCTAAGCCAGCAACGTCGTCTATGAATTTTTGAACAATTAAAGGAAACGAACACCGAGCCCAGCTCGATTGTGTGCAACTTGACTATCGCTCGAGCTAAAATTCGCAAGATAAACGTCTAATAAATACCGCAATCTCGAATCGAATAATCCAAATTCATGTTTAACTGCCAGTTGTCGAACGATTATAAAGTTATTAATAATCTAACGAGAAAGATCTTGCAAATATTTTATTAGCATTCCTTATTCTGTGCAACGAGACACCGCTTTCTCTGTATGAAATTGTGAAGTGTGTTTCATAAATGATACAGTATATAATAAATATTGAAATAATAATTAAACTATTAACGGAGAAATAAAATTGCTTCAATAGCATTAATTATAGTAATGGAATTCCGCTGTTTGATTTTGCTTTCTACTTGTCGACTTGCACTGCCAACATCCCGCGTCAGTGAATCGACGTACTAAGAAATACTTTGATTAATGCGCAACTACAGTCCACCAATACACAGCAGAAATAATGTCTAATTGTATAAAATTTCAATAGAGTATGCCAACGACCCCATAAAAATGATTGCAAAAAAAAAAAAATTATCCGTGTACAACATTTCAATTTTCTTTCGCCTAAGAATTCAAAGGCGTCGTTTGGTAACATTCGCTTAGAAATTTATGACGTATTTCGCTGTTGCAATCCAGAATTGCACGCACAAGTTTCAACTGAAAGCTTCCTTTTATCTGTACGGCCAGGCGCTGAAAATTGTTATCGTTCATCCTTTTGAACAAAATTTACCCATCGCTTCGGAGGAAATTTCATCGACTTTTTTTACGCGGTAAAAGCTACGAACGCACGCACGCACGCACGCATGCAGCGAAAGTAAATTATACTTAGCAACTCATTGATAAAGCTTATTTCACCTCAACAGGACGATTCAATAACGCGCCGCTTATTGTCTAACACAAGGTGTTGCATAATCTTGGAATTACCAGGAGCATACGAGGCGGTAATAAATATCCCGGCAACAAAGAGTCGTATTTAATGGGGTAAAAACATTGATTACGCTTCCCCAAGAGAGACAGCGCGCGTTGCGGCCACGAATTTCTTCGCGAATACAAAACGGTCCGTTCCAGGAGAGAATACGTTGAAAATGCAACGTTTGTGTACGCACTCGCACTGCTGGCTTCTCTTGAACTGTGTGTTGTACGTGTTGTACGTGTTCTAGCTCTGTAGTCGTTCACGTGAGTCGTTAATTCGCGATGCGGAGAAGAAAAGAATGTACTTTAGGACCTACGTGAAAGAGAAGAAAGGTAGATGCCTCGAGAGCGAGCGGTGAAGGGATCGCAAAATGGAATGTATAGAAAAAGAAGGGGGCACCGCGGCTACGGGGCAGGGGTCTCGGGGGTAGGAGGAGAAATGCTAGAAAAAGAGGACAGAGAGAAGTAGATGCAAGGATGTAGTCGGGAGAAGAATAAAGCGCGCGTAAGCGAAGATTAGCGAGCGAGTGCGTTGTGCGCGCGCGCGCACACACACACACACACACACACACACAAAATGCAATAAGAGCGAAGAAAAGCCCCGACACGCGTAAGAGGCGACGTACCCGCTTCTCGTGGAGGGTGTGGGGCTCGCCCTCGCGCGACTAGCAGCCGTGAACCACGAGTCGGTAAGGGGAACGAGTTCACGGGGCCCTTCTTCTCCCCGTCAACCCCCACCTCACCATCCCAATCGACGACGAAACACGTGCCGCTCCGCAGAAAATCGATATGAAGTACACTTCTTCTGAAGTGACGGAGAAACAATTCTGTGCCAATGATGGAATGGTCGGGGAGCTGGGGACAATTCCACCGCTTTCGGATTCCTGGCAAATACGCCTGGCCATTAAAAATCAACGCTCAAACGCGTTCGAATTCGTTAGCCTTGGCTATTTATCGAGAATCGTCGCAAGCCGTTTCCTCTCGCAACCCCGCGTTTTTTACAAGCGGACTCTTTCCCCACCAGGAGGAGCGCATCTCGCGTTTTAAGCGAAATCGTAAAGAAATCCCCCCATTCTTTTATCGGAACGGCGAATGAAACTGAAAAAATCACGTAAACAAACCTGTAATGTTGCTATTTGGAATACAATAGTGCAGAATCCGCGGAATTTGCATACACTGGTGAATAGACATTGAATGTCGGCAATGCAACACCGAGATTAATAGTTAATAACGCGTCGACTATTTCGTCCTCCGCATATATTACTAATATAATGGTTCGATTGGTAAAACTGGATGCCTCGCGAAACAATTTCAATTAAATTCAACGAGTGCATCAGTCGTACAGAAAATAGTAATGCGACTCCTAAGGACGCGATGCATATTCGTTTTATTGATAAATATTTGATTATAAATTGAAGCTCGCGTTGAATTTCGACGCGAGCTTTCCACTCGGCGCGTATTCAAATTACAAAATTAGTCTTTAGCAATTTTCGGTGGCTGCTCGTGGAGAGTCCGCGTGAAAAAATAAGGCGCAATGCGAAACCGAATATAATTATTCGAATTTCACGTAGTTAGCGAACTTTGTAGCGCGCGCGCAGAGAGCGTTTATTACGAGATAGAGAAAGCAACCAGGACCACGATGACGAATTCACGCGTAATAGTCACCAGAGCAGACGAATGCGTTTGAAACAAAGCGCGAGGGCGGAAGAGACTCGCCAAGTATTTGCTATCCCATCGTGGCCATTATTTAGTCGAGTTCGGCAGTGGGCGGGTGTTAACCTGCAATTGCTGCGCTCGACCAATGGTCGTGCTGCACAACGACTGTATTTAGTCAAAAGGTTCGCGTGTAGGGAAATTGAAAACCAAAAAGGCCGCAAAAAGCGATAAAATGAACGAATCGAGAACGTCAGCTAGAGATAAGTTGTCGAGACGCGTGCAACGATTAATTTTCCTCGCTTTTTCCTCGCTCTTTCCTCGCTCTTTCCTCCCAACGCGACTGTCATTCGAAAAGAGCGCGTTTAATCGCTAAAAATAGACAAACAATCGTTTGTTCGAGATTGCGAAACGCGCGCGTTTACAAAACTTGGATAACAATTTTGTTCGCGACATATTCGAACAAAGAAAATGCTATGCTGACCATTCTAAATCGAGTGAATAATTTAAACGAGAAGCAGTGATGAATAAACGAAGAGTATTATCGGTTGTTCTTCCTTGCGCCCCGATATACCGATCGCTCGCAAGGACTTCCCCAAAAACAGATCGGGTTATCGACGGAGCATCCGCTCGCCAAATCCTCCAGCAACAATCGAGCGCATTCGATCGAGATTGAACAATCGCTGCAGGGGAATGGGATTTTTGTCGACCGAACTGGGAGTCGCTTAGAAATTTCCGTCGAGCCACGCACGCGGGAACTTGTGCGAGCCTAGAGACACCGTAAATATGAAATTATACGAGGGCTCTTGGAAATAAGAGAAGATGCACGCGCACAAATAGACGCAGCGCCGCCGCGACTAGGGCTACAAAAGAGAACGGGACGCGCTCTGCGAACAAAGAGTTCAGGTAAATTCTATCGTATCCGGGAACAGATTTCTTTTCAAGTGTACTTTTCCTAAACATAACTTTTTCCGATTATAGGAGCTGATTTGCTTTAGAACCTATCTCTGGCCATTTTCTTTTTTACCAGTAAGCAGTAGTTCCGTTCTATTCTCTAGCTCTGCTTATCTCGTGCTTTTTCTCCGCTGGCCCATTACAAGGGCTCGTTTACCTTCGCTCAAGCTTATAACACAGAATCATACAAATTACGTGTTTTTGTGCGCCGACATAAAGAGCGGAATTTCGCCGGATAGATCTTAGTGATACAATAAAGAAAACCTTCGGCTCGTGCGCTCGCCGTATCAATTGAGCTCCAAGCGCCACCGAGGCCTTGATTGCGACGGAATTTTCCTGGCCAAATTTGAACAGCTTGGCGGAACAGATGCTTACCTGAAACGAAAAACAGAACACGGGATAAATGTCAGTGTCGTGCGGGAACAAAGCTTATTGCATACGATTAACGAAACTCTCGTTTCGGAGGCAACTTAATTACAATTACGGGTCTGGCAGTCCGGCAGTGAAAGTGAAGTTGAGACAAGCGCAAATCGGTCGGGCGGCCGAGCGACGCTAATTGGATTCCCAAACTGTGGGAAGAGAGAAGAGGATCCGGAAGGAGGCATTCGCCGATTTGTAATCGGGTGACGGGTCGACTCGGGCTTTGGAAAAGAACGGCTAGCGTCGAGGATGAGTTGTTTTCGAAACTGACGGCGGCTCGAGGCGTCGCGTCCTTACCGCGCTCGCTCGCTCGCTAATCAACCGCCACAATCCCATGCGCCTGTGTTATATAAACATTCAAATATTTATGAACGCGTGTCTGGCCGCGGGCGGTCGGGCCAGGGTTTCCGGCCCGGAGAGAGCGAGCGAACGCGGCAACTTCCTCGAGTCGACGGCGAGTGCGCGAGACGGGAAAGCGACTTCCTGCACGAGCCTGAGCAATAGCCCAAGCAATAGTCGTTGCCCATTTTCCAGCGAGTCGCGCGTGTTTTTGTAGGACGCGTCGCAATCGTTATTTGCGCTCGTTTCATTAACGAGTGTCGAGCCGAGCCGCGTTCTGGTGATTCGAATTTCCGCACGGGGATTCCACAATGGGCCATTGTACGCTCGTAAAAATGCATAATACCGCGCGCTCCTGCCTGCATTATTATGTCTTCTGCGCCGGCATTTCCATTCGGCAGTTCTTTTTTTCACGCGCGAATTCATAACGGGCCCGTGTGTGAAAAGAAGCAGCAGCAGCAGCAGCAGCAGCACGTCGCAAAGGCGAATAATATTAATGTCGCGCGCGAGGCCAAACTTAGGATCGAACCTCGGTGGAGCTGCGAACGAACATCGTGTCGAGGCGACGACGCTTTTTAGGACGCAGTTGAGCCAATTCGCGCTGAAATGCGGTGACAAAATGCTCGCTCGCATTGAAATTGGTTGGATTTGGCAACTGCGGTTAAACACCTGCGCAGTACACACCTTTTGCTCTTTGCGTATTACCGCTGCGAGCGAATGTTGCATAATGGAAAGATCGTCTATTAGCCTTAATAGTTCGTTTTGGTCTTTTTATCCGCTCGAATTCCTTTCTCGTAAGTTCATAAAGAGCCGTTGGGAAACTTCTCGGAACAGCTTTTAAATAATTAATACGGGCCGATTTCGCAACGGCGAGGAATTGTCTTGCGCCGAGCACCTAAAAGGGCAGAAATTTGGCGCTCGGATTTGGACGGGACAGATTTTAAGCGCGAGACGGTCTGCGTGCGTGGCCTCCCAAGGCGATCATCATCGGCTTTGGCAAAAGTGCCGGAAAAGGGAAAAAGAAATCCGGATAAATATGTCCGCCGAAGGATAAAAAGCGAAGAAAAGGGATTGCTCGCGAAACGCAGAGTGAGACCGTTAGGCCGAGTGCTCGCAAAGCGAAGGAAGCGAAAGGAGCGGAGTCCAAGTGCTCGACGTAGCGAGCGGAAAGTGGAATATTACTAGCGACATGTCGTACAAGCTCCGTTACTCGAGTGTATTATTGTTGTACGGACTGGCAGCAGTTCGACTCCGAGGCGATTGCGACGATAGTGGATGAAGAAAGAAGGACTCGTAGAAATTTAAATAGTCGAGCGCGGCTGTTCGAAGCCAGGCTAATGGTATAATTCACGCGATTCACCTACATCGCCGAGGTTCTTCGGACGTTACGTGAGTGGCCTCTCGAGTGGCGAAACTCGCTTTCGCTCCTAGTTTGCCCCACCGGCTGCCGCCACGACACTTATCACCATATTCTCAAACGCAGCCAACCCGATTGTTCGTTATTTTCTCCAGCGAGTTAAATTATACACTTCCTCTTTTCGCTTATTCGCTCGTTTCGTTCCGGTACTCGCTGGGTCAGAGTGGCGGAGTCGTGTCCACGAGGACGAAGGCACGACTGAGCGGGCGCCTCTGCATCCTCCCGATATCTCGCGCTCGAGCTAACGGGTCGCGCCCGAGCGCCGCCGAGACTCGGCCAGCGGCAGATCGCAATTTAGATTCGAGAGGAAATTATGCGGAGTCGAAGCACCGTTAGGGGCTCGTCGCGCTTTTCCGCAGCTTTTCCGCGGCCTTTTCGCAGCTCTTTGGCGCTCTTGGGGGGGGGTGGTGGTGGTGGTGGTGGCGGCGGCGACGGACTCGCTCGCGCCTCTCCGGCCATATTGAAGCGACTGCGGCGAGCGGTGATTCATCGCGCGGGCCAGGGGTGAATGCGCTCGTCTGGTTCTCTGCGCGCACATCCGTCGCTCGGTGTCCACTCGAGCGCTGCGGACGGTAAATTCAATGGCTGCGGCCTTCCTGCAGTCTATCGATTTTATAGGATCGTCGTAGCCGCCTCTCGGCATTCCCTCGCGCTCTTGATAAGACAAAAGAACAAAAGAAAGGATCACCGGAGGACGAGCCGCCGAGTGCTCCTAACGGTACACCGCATTTAATCCGCTGCAATGACCGCACCTTCGCTAATATTATTTCGCTTCTAGTAATGGAAAACCGCAGAAGCAATCGAGCCAAACCGATTAGTCATCGCCTTATTCGGTGGTCACAACCTTGAATTTGCTTCGTTTCGTGCCACGACGCTGATGCGCGTTATTCGGAGATTTAAGAACCCGCTCTACGAGTTGTAGCCCTTACATTGTGTTGATCTACGTTAAGAGACTGCGATTTGGAGCGAAGAACAAAGCCATCGAACCTGACAGAATCCCTTGATGAAATATTCCATCGAATGACTGCACGCAGGTGACTTGCTTGTACGCGTTGTTGTTATACAAATACTAAAACGCCGTGTTTGCACAGTTGCTCCTCGAAGAAAGAAATATTCGAGTAAAATGAGATGTCGGCAAAACGGGAAAAATCAATGGAAAATGCGCCGACGCAATGTTTTTCAATATTCCATCGATAATTTTAAATACAACGAAAGTGCCAAGTAAGTTGCATTCAACGCTGAGATTTCTTTTCCGCGATATTATTAACAACTGCGCTGAGCGAGCGCGAGACACGAATAATTGCACGCGATATCATCGGAATCGTATTAAAATATCACAAGAAAGCAAGTGGTTACGCATTAAAGTAATGGACATTTCTAGTCTAAATTACATATCCAGCAGCTATTAATACATTGAATCGCGCCGAAGGTGTTGCGTTGCGTTGCTCACTTCTTTTAGTCAGTGTAATTCGTTCCAACAATTTTAGCGCTCGAGTAAGTATAATTCAACAGAAATACGTCTGCACCGAATCATAATCGCTCGTGTAACGCGAGTTCACTGCAATGACTCAGAAACAAAAGGTCCTTACAAAACTGCGTCTCGGGAAAATTGAGTGGACGAAAGAATGCGCAGGCATTTCAAACGACTTTGTGCAGTTGACAACTTAGGGTTGACTAGGATTCATCTGTAGAATAGAAGCCAGTGTTGTACGTTGCAACGAAAAATGAAGGAAAAAAGAAACGAAAGAAGACGATCGCGTCTACGCAAGGATAAAGTATTTCTTCGAGACGACGCAACAGTAATAATAATAATAATAATAAACAAAATAGCATTACATTTTTGTGGATAACAAGGTATCAATTAAAGCTCGAAAAGCTCTCTAGACAACTTCATTCAAAATTGGTAGTTGAGCGTTATTCCTTGGCTGAAAAAATAGTTTAGAGAAAAATATTCGTAGCCGGCTATAATATGGGCATTGCATATTTTATCGACCTTAATAAATTAATCTTCAGGATCGGCATAATTCCGTAACGTCGCTCAAGTAAACACTTTGGATTAAACCTAAGTTGTAAGACAGATAAATCCAATTTAGAAAATAATTGCTTTTCTTGTCAGCTCTAAAGACTTTTAAGCGTCACTTGTTTGTCTGAGTTCAACTTCCTTAAGTGAAAAATACGCTTCGTAACGCGATGTTGAAAAGATCGAATAGTCGCAACCGAAGTCACTTCACTGCAGCACGTCAACCTTCAGACGAATATTAAACCGAGCGACGTACGTACACGTGATTAATGTAGAATCGCGCGATAAAACGAGCGAGTAAATATACAAGTATAAAGACGGAATTTTTGTGGGGCAGAGGCATAACTGTACGTAAAAGCATGAAAAAGGTAAACGAGAGAGGATGCGCGAAACACCGTAGGACGCATTAGTGGATTACGCGTAATCAAACCGGGTGCGTGTGCGCATGCGAGTCGAAGGAACGATAAAAGAGGAGGAACAAGAAGAAGAAGAAGAAGAAGAAGAAGAAGAATAAGGAGGAGGAGGAAGAGGAGGAAAAGAGACGTGGCAGCTTGGTAGTCGGGTGCACGGGGAAGCGAAGGGTGAGGGCAGCGCGACAGTGAAGCTCGACGGACAGGTGAATAAGCTAGAAAGGGACTCAGGCCTGTATGGGGCACTTGTGCGTCTCGAGCTTAGTGCGTCGAACCTCTTTCTCCCCCACCCTCGCTCTTTGGTCGAGAACCGGCTTGTTCGGAGGTGTGTGCGTTCGTGCGTGTCCGCCCTCTCTCCGAGAGCTCTTTTCCATTCCGCCACGACGGTTTTTCCACGCTTAGCGAGACATGCCTCTCTTTTACGCCCTGGCGTACAGGTGCAGGAGACCATATCCGGCCCAAGTCTTCGTGACCCTACTCCGCCTTCCTCTCGCTCCTTGAATTCATTATTCGTCCGGCGGCGAGCGAGTCTCGCAAGATCTGGAACGCCGATGGTCCTCGTTTTATCGCTGTGGGTTATTTTTCTGTTATTCTGCGGCGCAGATGTGCAAGCTTTGGACGAGAGCGCCGGCGCAAATTATTCAGCGATATTTTAGGCGCTTCGGAGCGACATTTAAATTATAACCAAGGGCGGCTGTGGCCGCCGGGAGTGAAAAACGACTCGTTCCGATCTCTTCCTCTCGCATCCTATCGCTTATGCAAGGGAACAATCACGAGCTCTTCAAGCTCTTTGCGGAGGTGTTCTCCCATAAAGTGAGGGGTGCCAGTCGGGCTGCACCCTACCAGTGTTCCTAATTATTGCTCGAGCTTCTAGACCGGGCGAATAAGAGCAATTAGTAAGAATGTTGGAGACTCAATTTGCAACTGAATGGCTTTTAAATTGACGAGATATTCTACTCGTAGCTCGGTTTTCACTTGTCTCCGACCCCTCCCTTTTGTTGAGAAATACGGCGCATCAAGAGCTGCGAAAAACGTGCATAATTCGCGCCTTTAGAGTATTGCGTGGATTTGGAAAACCATCGGTTACGTCGCATCCAATTGGTCCTTGAGTAAAAGCTTGCCTAACTTCTGACCTCTCCTATTTAACTGATTAATGTTTATTCTCAACCTCCTTCCCGTGTACACACACACGCACGCAAGCACGCGTGCGCAAGTCTTCGGCAATATTTCCCACTCAGTCGTGCAGATAATTGCAAGGTCTACCTGATTTTCCCTTTATTAACTAATTTGCTAATTGCTAAAACTGGCTTCTAGATTTTAACGATTTTCACTGCTTTTTTTTTACTTGAATTCAACGGAAAATTACTTATAAAGAAACACTTTTTTACTTTATATTTATCCTTAGTTGTTCTGATTGGCATTTACGCGTCGACTTATTGAAAGCAAAATCAAAAAGGAGGATCAAAAATTTCCATAAATTTTCATTGATCTCTATTCGAGATTTTTAACTTCTTTTCTTAATTCGTTATTTTGGAAGCAATGACATACATATACAGATGCCGAGTATTTTTTGTTTATTTCTTCACTTAACGATAATTTTATATTGGCTTCTGATTTAAATCAAATTTAACAAAATAAAATAGTTAGTTTATTTAAAATCCATACAGATTCTGACAATAAATTATTCAAGTGCTGACATTTTATTAAAATTTTTTAAATCACTCTCTATTTATTAGTTATATACTACGTTTTCTTAATTTATTACTTTATATAAAGCTTGCCGGTATGATTAAAACAGCCTCAGAATTTATTAATTGCTTAGTGTCAATCGTACCGACAATGAAACAATATTTTCAATTTTATAGACAATAATTAACGCATAAACTATTTGAACATTTAAAAAAATATTAATTATGAATTACTCAAAACTAAGTCAACAATCTTTTGTATATATCTGTATGTCTTGTGTAGCCTTCGAGTTGTACAGATAATATATTATAGCTCTATTTTATAATTGAATTGTGTTTTATAGTAAAAAGAATAATTTTACTAACAATTTACTCTAATGAGTGCTATTTTTTGTATTATTTGTCTAGAATAAAAAATACTAAATTTTAATAAAATCCTTGTACTCAAATAATTAATTGATAATAAATTTCGTACCATTTAATTAAAAAAAAAAAAAAAAAAACTAATTCTATAATGATATATTTTAAAGGTTTTTACGATTATTTAATATAGGAGTTATGAGATTATTGACAAAAACAGTAAGAAATCAATTTGTTTAATTTAATAAGGAATTATATTGGATAATAAAAAATTTATTATCCAATGTATAGAAAAGATTCTTATCCAAAAGAAGTTTTATGATATTTTATAAGATTAACATATGAAAAATGAAAATACGTTAATAAATCTTGGTAATATTACTTCATAACAGATAGCACTGCAATTAGTTATAATTAATTATCTAATAATTAACAGATATATATTATCACATTAATTCCGTAATTATTATTTTTTACATAATTTTAAAATATTTTGTCTGCGTTATGTAATTTAATGTGTACACTTCACGTAAAAAGCCAATCTCCTTTAAATCCATACCTTTTAGATAAATACGCAACTTGTTATTTACATTTTAATAGCGAATATAGTCTCCGACTTACAATTGGAAACGAAACATTTTAAAAACAAGAAATTGATACTTTAGAACGTGGAAAGCCTTCCAAATTTACAAAAATCGCATTTCCACGAAGGCACAGTATAATAAAAAAAATTAAACGCTTTTTCATAATGCGTGATTGCGCTACAGTAGGTTGTGTTGAAACGTATCGACTCAGTAATGGAATTATCCATTAAAATATTATAAAAAAATATATGTGCATCAATTGAACGAACGATAAACTGTGGAGGGTATTAAAAAGTAGATGCATTGGGCATTAATTATGTGTCAAATAATAAGTAAACAAAAAAGCGAGTCAAATAATTTTCAGACGCGCATCCCAGTTTTCTCGGGAAGAATCAACTAGAATCCCCATCAGCATTCATACAATGACGTTCAACAGTGGAACGGCATTAAGCGAAAGGAGGTGCCGTTGCTCAGGCCCAAACGTTCATATTCCCACACGTTATAAGAGTTATTTCTCGAAGCGAGGCCGTTGACCCTGCGGAAGTCATGACAGGTGACAAGCCGCACTTTCGCGTTATTGGCAAAATTCTACGAATTTAGCTTTAATCAAGCAGTCGCGAGGCGTACGATCGACCTCGATGATGTCGCCTTTTGCGGTCAGCCAATCGCGTTTCTTTACCTCCGGTCGCCAAATGCACTTTCGAGACGGCAAGACTTAGACGCAAGCCAACTACTTTTTTTTAATTTTATTTTCCTACTTCATAACGTCAATTTTTACTCCAAGTTGTTTTCTTTAATAATTGCTATTGAACAAGCGAGTCTAACTGTGCTTGGAAAAAATTTCGATTCTGCATAATATTATATAACCAAAATGTTAAACTATTTAATCTAGTTTCATAAGGTTGCAGGTTTTCTTAAACGGATGATTTCAATTACTTGTTCTGCTCGTATTAATTAAAAAATATTGTAAAAATTTAACTTTTTTTTATTTTCAATTTTCCACGCATCAAAAAGAAGTTCTTGTTACTTTATTTCAGTAAACTTATCAACGAGACTTTTCCAACACGACGGGAAAAATTTCTTCCGATATTTTCTTCATTGTTTCCTTACATATTAGCCGACGTGCGCAGTAAAACTGCACCGCGTTCAAATGCAATTATACAAAACTGAATTGGAGATTATCGAGACGATTTTTCTATAATGTCATATCGTAGGTTAATTATTAGATTTAATTTCGTTGAAAAAAAGAAGATAGATAGCAAACATCGAAGTATACATAGATCAACGATATTCTCAAACAAATAGAAAATGGCGGAACTAAGAGAGAGAAAATGTTTAATAACTGATCAAAGGTCTTATTTATTGTCGATATGAATTAATAAGCAACGAGTGCAGCTGACGCATCTGCAGTCGGTGATCGTTTCATAATAAATTGTCACGAAAACACTACAACAAGACGGAGAAGCCATAATGCTTATTTTATTTTATGTAGGCCATTGCGACGTCCAGCTTCGATAATTACAATCAGTGGTGCTTTGTAATACGCTGCCGTTAATTATAGCTTTTCACTGTATTTTAAATTAAGAAAAATCATCTTCTCACCCCGTTCCGTGCCCTTTCCTCTATTTTGAAGAAGTCGAAGAAGGAAGAACCGATGCATTCGTCTTATTCCTCCTCCTCCCAACACTAATTTATTTATAACACTTTTTAACTCGAAAAATAGTAGGCAGGAAGAGGGATATCGAGACAAACACCTGATTACAGCTCGCCAGCAACGGTCGTTTCTCATTACGCTGTCTGCTGGAAAAGGCTGCATTCTAAGGAGCACCGCTGCCAAAGATAGCTACTTATCAAGTTCACCTTCAGCTCGGTTATTACAGAAGACCCGAAGAGAGTCGAGATTCCTCGTATGGAGGAGCGAAAGAGCAATGGGCCGACTAGATCCGATCCGATCCCGTGTTGGGGAGCATCGAGATACCAGGGACTGCTTCGACGTTCCTGTGCGATGCCCATGTCCGGGCGATTCTCGATTGCGAGAACTAAGAGGGTACGTCTGTGCGGAGGAGAGCGGGAGAGCCGTAGAACCCTACCTAGGGTACCTACTACGTCGCAGGATAGACAATACCTTTGTTACTTTCCAGCTATTGGAGTCACTCGAGATTTTATCGCGACTTCTGGAAAACACGTGTTTCTTCTTACTTCCAGTCCTTCCCCGAACGACTTTTCCCTTACCATCCCGATTACTATCATCAATTTTGATTCCGCGCTGCGACCTTATAAGACCGGGCCGTCTCGAATTCGGAATCGGTGCTTGGAAGACTTACGTTACAACGTATTAAGAAGCTGCAAATGGAATAATGGCGACTGTTGCAACTGCGACTCCGAGGTTTGGTCCGATGCCGTACCGGTGGCAAGGTCTTACGTAGAAAAACACCGAATTTGGGCCACGCGAGCATCCAGGATTCAAAGTGAGCGCATCATCGGAGGATTTAGAATGGAAAGCTCGAATTGCGCTCTCCGTTTGGTTTATAAATGAAAAAAATTCGAAGCATCATAGTCGGAGGGAAAAGTACTTTTAACAAGCACCGACTCTCTGGGACTTTGGTGTTCTACACCGTCTGTCCAATTAGACACTCGTAAATTAGAGGCTACGCGTGCCCAGAAACTAATAGAAAAGCGAATCTGTTCAAAAAACATTTCGACGCTTTTCGGGCAAAAGCTCCCGTCGTCGTCTCGTTTCAACTTTTCATCAAAATCCAACAAATTACCAACTTTAATTCCCGAGGCTTTGCTCGGCATTATTTTTTATTATTAAAAATGCTTATATTCACGATCTTTGTGAAAGAGATGATGATAAAGGTAAAGGCGCCGAGTTTAAGTCGACACTCGACGAGGAATTCCAGCCGCATTTTTCCTTTGATGTTGTATGTTTCTGATTAACAGAGTGCGCTGTGTACCTTCAGCAAAAATGCAGCATTAAAAAGTAATTTAGACGTTGTTTCATGTTATAATTCAGCTTCTCGTAATATGAGATAGGAAATAAAAGCGTCGGAAATTCTTTGGCAGTCGAGTGTTGGCGATAAAAGTTCTTTGGCTGAGACGCGCGGAGTTTAGAGACCCGTGAAGACGTTTTCTGATCTCCGAGTATTTTAATCGGCTACACAAGTACAGGCATTGTTGATCTTTGCTCGCGTAACCTAACGATGAAACGAAACAAAATCTCTCTACCTTTCTCCGTCTATCTTAGTAACAAGTCTCGTCGGTTGGGTTTTTTCTAGATTCAAGTCTTTACACGCGCACGGGAATCGTCTTATCCGTGAGAATAGCGTTTGTCCAACAACAAAACTCTAGTTATTATTCGTATTATCGAGTTCCATTATCTTCCAATTTCAATTAGACTCCAGAGCCGTTTGCTGGTTAAAAAACAATCCATTATTTTTGCAACAGCTTACCGCACTTTTCACGTACCAGTAGTTATAGGATCAATTTGTCTCATAATCACGTTCGCAATGGCTGAACTCGAAATAATTGAATAAGATCGAATGAACGGCCGAGATAAAGTTATTACGAAAATTGGGTCGCTGATGCAACTAATAATACGTGAAAATTTTAATCAAGAGAGAAGAATTGCTGGTGCAATAGCGATTAATAGACTTTATGGATGTCGTGCTGATTAGTGCATAATAACGCGCGTGATACGATGAGAAATGTGCGCGCGCTATAAGTAATTAGCGCTGATCGCGGATTCTACTGTGTTGGCTTTGTCGCACTTCTTCGTTCTTCGGAGTGACTTACGTATGTCTAGAATCTCTGTAACGTCTTCTAGCGTTCGTTCGCCTTTTCCTCGCACGAGAGCCTCTAGTTGTCTGTTACGTGAATGAGCGATGATCGCGTTGTAAAATGTGGTTCATTATGCAATGCTGCCAGATGCTTTATGTAAAGGAATTGTCTTTATCTTGTTGACTATGTCTTATTGTGTTGAAAAAACAGTCTTGTGTTTGATGCTCCGCCCGGATTGTGTAAAATATTAATTTTTTTCAACTATTTTATTGCATTTTTATTGACAAATGGCAAAAAACTCGGAGATAAAAGTTTAGCGTGTCTATTTTTGCGCGCGCGCGTTAGGGCTTTTAAAATAATCATCGCGCAATTTACAGAAACAAAAATAGCGTTATTTTTCGAAAAGTTTATCGTCTCGATTGTCCTCCATCATAAAAACGTTAACTAAACCAAGCAAAATGCAGTAAAACAAATACGTCTGTTAATTATTGATATGCACACTTTTTTTATTTTAACGATCTCTGGACAAACGCATATGTGTCAATGTCGAATTCTAAGAGCTCGTTCTTCAGTCCGCACTCAGTAGCGGTCGTCGCGTTTAATTTCGGTTAACTTCCGTTAACGCAGCGTTGCGCTCATCCATTCGGACCGAACGGACGATTGCACACGCACACGTACGTAGAAATATTCAAATTTAAGGATCAGAATCCTTGACTTGTATTTTGAACTTTTTCTAGACTCATGCCGACGAAAAGCAATAAGCATTCGTCGCGTATTACTCACTTATCGTGTTGGATAAATATACTTCGTCGTGTTCAATTACTTTGACCTCGAAATATGTGAATCTCGAGACGGCAGTTGTTCCGCGAATTCATATATCAAATATAATAATTATTAAAAAAATTTTATTTTATGCCCAAGTATGTGTATCTGTACACAATTCTATTCCGATAATACGAAGTAAAATTTTTATGTAAAAATATTTACGAAAAGTTTAACGAGAAGTTCTACTCAACTCGGGTAATTATCGATCTTTTCGCTCGATCGTGTGCATAGTTTTTACTATAAACATGTATTTGGAAAAAAATTTACTTACAGCGTCTGCTACACATTTTAACGCGATCAGTTTAAAAGGTGGCGAAAGCCGAATCGGACTCTAAATATTCTTGACATTGTCTCGCTTATTGATTAGAATTTAATTGGATATTAATAAGCTTTTTGGAGTCGCAGCGCTACCTTATAAGTTAATGCAAGCATAATAGATGAACAAAATATGGAATCGGAGTCCGCGATTGTACGTTCACGCGATGTGAAAATATTAAAAACTCAATTATGTAATCAAATTAATCGTGTAATTAAAGAAAAAGCCTCGTTAATCCCTGACCAACATCTCGCGAACGCTAACACGTTCCGAAAGGTTGATCAATGCATTGATTCTACTCCTCCAATAAGATATAAAAACGTCTGCTAAGAAATACGGCTTGTATCCATTCGGTTTTTACAAAATTGCCGAAGCTGCGGAGTTGCTAAAGCAACGAGATCCGTCGAGGTTTCCCAGTCGAGGATTGTCGAATCGGCCGCGTGGCAGCTGGCGGTGGCAATGCTTACCTGCAACAGAAAAAGCAAACGAAACGTGAGTGCGTTATTACAAGCGGACTACTCCGAACTTGGTTTTCATTCTAAAAAAGTGCTGCTCGGGGAACGGGAAACAGTTTTAATTACAAATAATTGCAAGCGATCTGCACAGCGGAATATCGCTTCGAGTGATTGAAATTGAAAAACAATCTTATTCTAGCCTGCATTTGTGTACGCGTTCACCCTTCGGAGCACCAACGCTCATCCAGCATTTTACTGAAAATCATTCGGTTCCGGTTAGCTCGGGCTTACTTCGCAGGCCTCGAGAGATTCGGTGTAAAAATACCGCTGGCTTGTAGGAATACAGCAGCGACCGGTGCAGCCAATCTTTTCGGAGTAATCGCCTAAAGATTCGGTCGCGCCAAGCCCGACGGAATTGCGCGCGCAATATGCAAAGTCTCGCGACCGCGACGACTCGGTCCAACAGCGAAGAAGAGATCGAAAAAATAGGAGCTCGAGTCGGAGCTGCTTAAGCATACCGGTGTCTCGAGAAAATATTTGATTAATATTTATAGGCTGCGCGCAGGCTGTGCATCGCCGCGCTGATGAAGTCGAACGGTATTGCGTAAGTCTCATTGACTAATTAAAAGCAAAATGTCCGAAGGCTTCTCGCTCATTTTTGCCTCGCGCATAGATTACGTAAATGGAGGTGGTGATAAATTCCAAGTGCCCGAGTAAAAGCGATGGGCAAACGAGATTGGAGAGGCCGATAAACAAGAGGACGCAAAGGGAAGCTGAAAAGCGTAAACAGAAGGCGAAAATTGAAGATCGATAAAGCTCTTGGCGAGGACGAGCGGAGGACGAGCGGAGGAGGAGGGAGCGCGCGGTGGGAGATGGCTTGCGAATCGAAGACACGAAGCAGAGAGAGGGAGAGAGTCGAATGGATCTAGTAATGAGTCGCTCGGGTGGGTAGGTGCATAACGGTGCTAGCCACTTTCTCGCCCACGCACTCAGGTCGGAGTCCTCGGTGCACCCGTGGATGGGGGACTCAAAGGTCTTCGCGATCGTCGCCGTCATCCAGGCGTCCGAATGCGCGACTCTGACGTAACGACTCCGTGTTATTTTTCAAGCTTTTTCACGCATCGGACGCTCGTGATCGTAAAACCGCCGACGATAAGTCGGGAGGCGCGGGGCGTCCGACGATTTAACGATTCCTCTAGCTTCCTCCCCTTCCCCTCCCTCCTCGTCCGTCTTATCTGTGCAACGGAACATCTTTTATTATCGCGTGCTCACGAAACTTAGGGACGTTCTCGAAGAAGCATCGCCTTCTTCTTGCTCTTCCTCTATTATCGGAGAAAGTTATGTGCCTAAATTATGTAAGTTGTTTTCAGTGTAGCGCTTTACTACTCGAACCGATAAGAGCTAAAAGCAGTAAAAAATATTTTCCGCGTTTCGCCAAATCAAGCTGGCCCACTTTTTTCTTTAACGTCCTGTTGCTAATTTCCGTCACGATCCTCTTGGCCGTATCTTGGCCAGTTTCCTCCTTTTAAAAAGCTTTCTGGTCTGTCGAGGAGTCCCGAGCAATCGAGAGCCGCTAATATCACTTTATGGATATTAGCGGCATAAATATGCCCTGGTGCGCAATCGCGCAAGATAAAGATAAAGCCTGAGGAGCGAGGAAGATTCGGGCCTCGTGTCAACATCTGGATTCAAAGAAATCGAAAAATTCAATTTGCTTTCGCGACATTTATTTGATTGTTTTTTCTCGGTGTTGGGTTTTCCTCTTTAATGCCGAGCTATTCATCACCGTAAAAATCTCGAGAGCGGAATAATACACTATAGAGTGATAAATTTGATCTCACGATACGCTACGTTTTACAATGACGAGTCAAACAAAGATAACAATGTTGTACGAACGCCTGAAATACAACTTTCAGTCTCGTAAAATTAAATCAGAATAAAATGTTAATCGGGGAAAAGTTGATAATAGTGAAAACGATATCTGCGGGCAAATTTATTGCGAGCGCCAGAAGGAACTTTAATCGCGCGTAAAAAATGAAAGCGCCAATGCGCTTTTAGGTATTTACTTATCTTTAATGGCTAAAGAGGCACATTTCTAGCTCCATCGGTGACATGCAATAAAACTCACCGGCAATATAAGCTTTAAATTACTGATTTTACTATTACGGAGACGCCTTTTGCAATTTCGTGCCGCAATTTTCCATTTGATTTGCCGTGATGCTCCAATAATATATGCAGATGGACATAAAAAAGCAACTCTCTTCAACGGTAGTAGTTTAGCGGCTCGGAGAAGCCCGCGAAAATTTGCTACTTGTTACTCCGCCCGAAAATATCGTAACGAGGCTGCCCGTTTCATTTTTCTAATAATAATATAGAATTCGCGGAAGCTCGTTTTATTGCGCAATTTTGCGAGCACTTGCTCCGGATAAAGCCTCTGCGTCACCATCTTCGAATGCACGTTTGGCTATAAAATTTGTACGATCCTCGTGTAATCGTGAAAATTGGAAAGCTAGTAAATTTCAGTCTCTCCAACTTGAAACACGACTAATTTCGCACATTTGCTATTCCTGTCGAGATGCGAATAACTCCGCTTATTTCGTCCATTACAATAGTTGTGCGAGCAAATGTAAATTTTCATCCGTAGCATTATGACTCCGAGTCGCAACAACGCGTGCAAGAATTTTTCCGACGACTGCGCGCGCAGTTATTTAGAATTTATTATTACAAGCTCTGAACTCGAAAATAACGAGGTGCAACTTGTGCGTTGCAACAATTTTAATTAAGATATATATACGTTGGGCGAACATGTGTGTCAAGTTTCTCGTAATGAAATCTTACGACACCTCGCGAGTGCGAGCGAGAACTCGTTAAACGAACTTCGGCAACCCTTTAATATCTATGCCCGCGCACACGCGAATTCACAAAAGTCGATGTTTTGTAAGGAGCCAAGTTTGGTCGTTGCTCCCGTGAATTTCTCTTGTTGCACTCGTCAGTATGTACACAAACCCAATCTACGGCACTGCGCACTTTTTCGAGGGAAACTCGAGAAGAGCCGGGAGGGAGAAGGGAAGACCCCCACCCCCATGCCGATTAGACGTTCGGTGTCTGAAAGAAAACTCCTCTCTCTCTCTCTCTCTCTCTCTCTCTCTCTCTCTCTCGAGTGCGATTTAAGTGTACTTGAGAGAAAGAGTGGGTGACACGTGGGCGCTTCGACTGCGCTGTTTTAAGTTGTTTACGCGGTGTGTCGTGACGATGGATCCGAAAGTTACTCGGTAATGACTTCCTCGGGGTGCACCGGATGACGGTCCCTGTGTCCGACCCGGAGATCGACCGGTTCATTCATCATCAGCGCACGTCCCTCCCATCCACCAAGCAGCGTCGAGAAAAGTGATCCGTAGCAGAAGGGAAGACGTCGTTCAGAAGTAGGCGGCGACGTCAGCATGTAATTGTAAGTGTAGATAATAAGTCAGTCGCGCATTATTGTAACGCGTTAGCGGCTTTTTCCTTTTGTACGCAACCAAGACCCTTTTCATGCCTTGTACTCGAATAAACGATAATTAGCCTACTCGTGTGTGTCAAATTTTACTACAATGACTCCTCCACGCTTGCAATCACTCGCGATTATTATTATAATTTTATTATGATCGTTAATGTTATTATTATTTTCCGTACGAGGCGAAGTACCCGAGTTGCTTTACTAGCTAAAAACTATGTACGAGTGCATAGTTATAATAAGGATTTTAATAATTTTTCTGGAGCTTGGAAAAATTATAGATTTATGGTTTGCTAATTCTAGGCGATCAGTCTTCGAAACCTCGTTTAAAAAGACGATCGGTCGTAATTAAAAAAACTCTTAAAATTGTCAATTTAAATTAAATGTACTCGATACGATATTCGAGGAAGAGTTGGCGATTTATAAAAATTAAATGATATTTTTGGTCCAAAAAACAGGAGGGCTTTCAACTGCATTTGCATATTCTTCTCTATTCCCGAGTTGCTTTAGGACTTTTTAAAGCCCTTCACTTCGACTCGGAGTGATAATAAAATTTTGAGCGAAAGTCGTACTGGGCACAATTAGAATAATGCAGCACAAACTGGTTGCGCAGAGTTAGTTATTAAGAATTCGTTGCCCTGGAGAGCGCGAGAGCGACTTGGCGCGCATCAAAAAAACCATAGCACTTTTTCCCTTTAATGGCGTAGCCAACTGGATGAGGAAAATCGCGTTGGCATCGCAAATCACATTGTATGGATAATTATGTGGACGAGTTTCGCAATTAATGGACTCGCGTTGGTAGAAAGTCTTGAATTTTGGTTTTAAAAATATTGGGAAAAGCTTGTTTATCGAATCGCGGCGCTTGATAAACAAAACACGAGTGTAACTTTTAAAAAGGAATGACGATTGCAGAGCAAGTGGAAAACAATTCGAGGCATTTTTTACAAAAACAAAAACAAAAAAGGCAAAGAATGTCAGTAGGAGACGAGGCAAAAGCGAGTTTCGGATTAAGAGTTCGTTGGCGACTTTGGCAAGGAGAGAAATGCAGACTGCGCCATGAACGCCGACGTTCCTTCTCTCTCCTGGTCTGCCTTTCTTATTGGCCAACGTCTCTCTCATCGATATTGCATAACCGAATTCCCCACTTCCAAACGATGTCTCCCTCTTTTTGTTCACCGCCGCTGCCGCTGCCGCTGCCACGGTCCCCTCGGATTTTCGTAGGTGGTGCCTCTAACGATTCGTCTTCCTCGCGTCAGTTCAATGGACCTCTAAACCAAACGATGAAAGTCCTCGTGGCTTCCGGCAAGTCGCTTCGCCTTTTTGCACACGACGATGATAATAATTTCAGTCGGGGTTTTCGAGGTTAAGCTTGTTCTCGCTATCGCCCTTTTCGAGGCTGCGCCTTTGAAATATGTTCAAGCTAAGATTGTAAATTGTTTTTTTCAGGACGACCATTTTTCTTCGCTGAAACTTGTATCGTAAATTATACGATTGAATTAAAAAAGAGCAACCAATTTTTCTTTTCGATGCTTTTTCGGTCGATTTATTTTAAAAAAAGTTGTTCGCATTTAACAACACTTTGACTGAATTAAAGTTTTGTAACTATTATTAAATGCACTTGGTATTGAGTACGTGACCTGAAGCGAATGCCATTCAATAATCATCATTGTCTTTTAAAAATATATTGCAACGATTTAGCAAACGAGTAAAAATAGAGACTGCAAAATCATGTAACATACATCGAGAAATTTTTCAAAGCAATATCGAATACGTTATAAATGAGTAATAATAATCTTATATAATATCGTAAATGTACGTTTGTAAATGCTAATAAGACGCACAAAATACTGACAATCAGTTTTCAATGCTGCGCCAGTTTAGCACAGGATGTGAAAATCGCTCGCATTCACGATAAAGAATAGCAACTAAAATTTCGTGTAATGTAATAAAGGATATGAAAAAATGTCCAAACAAATCGTTAAAACG
Source organism: Platyscapa corneri (assembly GCA_018907185.1). Classification (NCBI taxonomy): domain Eukaryota; kingdom Metazoa; phylum Arthropoda; class Insecta; order Hymenoptera; family Agaonidae; genus Platyscapa; species Platyscapa corneri. Next base: position 4,118,717 of record JACCHW010000004.1, read on the forward strand.
TTGTCTTCGAAAATCACAAGAGTTTTACACTATTTTTCGTTCTAGCAATTGGCAAAAAATCCTAATTTTAATTTCTGAGCAATAGCCATAAAACTTATTCGATCGCTTATTTCTATTAGGTTCAGTTAGAATGAATAGCACAAGAAATCCTACTGAAATTAGAGGAAACAGTTGGAATGTTATTTTTCTTCAATATTAACAGTTTATACTATTTTTAGTCTGTTTTATAAAGTCGTAAAAATTTTTTCTGAAGGATGCGCCGTGAAAAATGATCAAAACAATAAATAAAAAATAACTTATAAAAATATGGCTTTAACGAACGCGCAGAGTGTATTATCAAATATAAAATGAGCATAAAAGACGAGAAGAATCACATGCTTCAGTTGTGCAATCATGTGAAATGACGGTTTCTGATTAAAAAAAATACGATTACATGGATCAAATTTTGTTGGGATATTACGCAGTGATTGAGATGAAATAGAGGAGAAGATAAAATAGAAAAGTGATAGGCTTGAAAAAGTTGTGATACGACAATATTCAGCAGCAGGCAGAGAATTTATGTAAAAGTATCCTTTTTTGCGTTGGATAATGTAAGACGTATCTTTGGCAAATAGTATAAAGAAGACGCGTAGAGGCGATCCCAAAAAATGTGGTAAGGTTGTATGAATTAGCGAGCGTGAAATGGTAATTCGTAAATATATGATGTACCCACGCATGCACGTATAGACGCGCAAGAAAATTTTATGAATGGTTGAAAAGTGACAACTATTTATTGTTAATTATTCATATTTTATAGTATATTTAAATTGATGAGTAAAAGAGGGAAAACACCGAAGCAAAAAACACGAGACACGACACTGATTTTACGTAACCCACGCTTAATGAATACTATAAATCGCAGTTCATTAAAAATGAAGCCGCATACTGCAGACGCTTCGTTTCTCAACACTTACGCCTACAACGGCACAAAGTACACGCATTTCCACATATTCATAGACATTATTTACTTTTAGCTTTAGTTTTCCAATTTATCATAAAATACTTTAATTTGCTGCTCCGAATTATCTTTTTGGCGGCTCATTGCGAATTTGATTCAACTGTGTCGTGCGGTCTGAAGAATTTTGATAACTGCAATCTTCGATCTCGTAGTTCCTTGGTCAGTGTTCGTAAGACGTGTTCGCCCAACTTTTATGAGATTAGACAACGTGTCTCCAAGCCGCACGAGTTTGCTGTTTTACTTCCGTAGCTAAACGTATCTCGGCTGTTTCTTCTAATCTTTCACTCGCTACACAAGTGTCATGATTCTCTTATCGGGATAAAAGCGGTAGTTAATCGAGAGTTCGCCAGTGCTTTTTGTTTGCAGATGAGCCATCGTGTTTTGGACGATCAGTTCAACGCCCACGCGCCTGAGAACATAAGCAACAGGTGGTTTTCCTGCTCATGGTTGTTTCCCCCAGGCGAGTGAAAGAACCAAAAATTCACCTTTTTCAAAAAAAAAAAAAAAAAACCGAGCGCAGTACTTTATTGCAAAATTTTCTAGCAATCGATTATCTCTCTTTCCGCTAAGAAAGCAGTTTAGAACGAGATGAAACGAACTTATTGTCATTCGGTTCTTGAAATAAGTTCACCGAATGCGTAGCAGTGTATATTGAAAAATGTTCGACTCCGTCTGCACTCCTTAAAAATAGTATCGCCAGAGTGGGAGATAATTTTTTTCGAGTTCGCCAGCGAGTAGCTTTACGCTGAAATATTTTTTGTCGATGCGATCCTCCAAGCGGGGAAAGTCTTCCGATTAATTCCCGATTAATCAATTTTATAAGACACGCATTTATTCCATTGTCACCCAGATCAAGTTCTTATTAAGAATGCCTTGATAAAAAACAATTATGTTGCGTCGTGAGGTAACTGTTTTGGTGACTAAGCAGCGCGAATCACCGCCGTACGTGTTTCAATGGCTCGTGAATTCAAATTTATTGCTTAGCATTTTCGTATCTCTCTCTACCGATGATTTCCACGCGAATAAATAACAATTCGCATTTCCTCGTTCGAGTGTTTCAACGTTAACTTTTTCATCGTCCAGCATCCCAAGTTCCCGCGAAGGCCTATGATGATGCTGAAAAAAGTCTTCTACAGGGTAACCTTCGGTCGGGTATTTCGCGCAACTTTTTCTTTGGCTCTAACCAAGCTATTTGTGCCCGATATATTATTACCAACTTCTGACTAAATGAACAAATTTTAACGTTATTGCACGGAATTGATAATCGTGGAGTTTGCTAATATTTAATTTTGCGTGAATTGGTCGTATTGTATTACAAATGCACACGTTGCAGACGAGTGTATTCCACGATTGTTTCGGTAAATGAAATTTTAAGCAAAAGGTTCAGCGAGAGTGAAATAGACGTAGATAAGGAATCAAAAAACGAAAAAATACACAGTTTGCGTCTAAATTATTATTAAAGATCTGGATAAGGTTTGCGCTGTGCTGGGGTGATATTTCATTTACGCCACCTATAGATTTCGTGCGCTTATTACCTTCCCTTCATAATACACGTATATTGTTCGCAATAATGACAGGCAATTAAATTTGCACAGAAAGCTACTTGTAAAAATGATCACCGGGTCGATGAATAATTAAAGTTACGAATAAATAAATAAATCACAATATTTCAATGTTCGGCTCGATGTAATTGTAATCAATGCCACTTTTATTATTCGCAATATCTATCGCTACGATAATTATTGTTTCGATTATTTATGCTGAGCTCTGAAGAAATTCGCATGGGCGGAGAAATGTTCGATTACTTTTATTCGAGGCTTTCCCGCGAAAGAAACGCCGGAGTCGAGATTGACGGGTTCGAGCGCGACACCTTGCATTTGAAGCAAGATAATTTGCATCGATAATATCTAGTTTATCAGTTCGTTTGCCGCTAATTTATGGCTAATCAAGTGGATGTTGCACCAGGAATTGCCGATTGTTCCATCCGCGTTATCAGCAGGAGCACACGAGCGGCTCGAATGAGTCTCGAACACGACTACAAATTGCCGTGTAGATGGGTAAAAGCGTCCAAAGAAAAAAGGAGAAACTAAATTTGAAAGGAAGCGGCGCGATGTCGGACAATAGCACCACCCGCGTCATAAAGAATCTCCATGACCTTCGTAAAAGTTGCGAGTGGGAGGGGCGCTTTTATTATTTCAATCCTCGAGGATCGATTCGCAGATTGAAAAACACATTGTCATTGCGATGTAATTATAAGCAGTCCGCGTCTCTCAGAAATAAATGGCTGGCAAACATAAAACACAATTTGTTCGAACGAGGCGAGCAGACGAGAAACGGCGCAGGTTTCGCGCGATAGGCGGCGAGACTCGAGGCTCGAACGAAAGCGAGAAAATTAAGAAGCGCCGACATAACAACATAAACGTCATTTTTTACTGGCGTCGACGATAGTGCACTCGTAAAAGCGCGCGGATTCCCAGAGCCGGTAGTTCACAGTGCCGATTAAAGTGCTGTAAGGTCGAGTGGTGCGCGTACGTGGGCATAAATCATACGCTTCGCGAAAAGCGCTGGACGCCGCGTCGCTCCTCTTTCCCAAGAACAGGGTCTGAACAACGGCAGTCTTGACTGCGTAAATATCGCAGACAGTCAAGACTATCGCCACGGTGGCTTACACTACTCGTGCTAACTATTTATTTATCGCGGCTATAACTGGTCTTGGATATTTCAGGGGCGAATCTTCGTCCGTATTTGCGTTAGCTAAACCATTCTTTCCTTCATTGCATTTTTCCTGCTCATCGTACACCAATACACACTTTTTCAATAAACGTTGCAAAAAGCTGTACACTCTCTTCGATCGAAGAAATATGCCGAGAATTAATTCTTCGCGATCAAAAATTAATTCTATAAGATCGACTGATAAAGTGCGCAAGTCTATTGCACAAATATAATCCAAGATTCGTTAACTCGCCGGGCACGAATTCTATCTTTGATCAAATTGGTACGTCTTTATTTTTAGTTTTGATTTAATCTAATTAAATCAATCGCATCACAGGTCAAGAGTTTACGTTCTAAAAAGTATACACGCGGAACTTTCATCCCTTTTTTGGTCACTCGAAGAACTTTCCGTATTTTTATGTCAGCAACCTGTCCATCTAAAAATAATTAAAGCAAGCGAGACGACAAAAACAAAAAATAGAGCTGATGGTTCGCTTCCTTCGGATAAGAAAACTCGGTTAAATTTGAGTCTGCATTAACGAGATTGTTATCTAGCAGATAATCGTGCGAATATCGATGCAATATTAATAGAAACCACTGGGAAAATTAATAAAAAAAGAGCGGATAGCGAGCTCTTGAGAAATAAACGGAGCCTTTCTTTCGCTACCAAAAAGTTCTTCCACAGAAATGAAGGATAAAAGATAGAGCTGAACAGGGAATTTTTACACATAAATAGATGCAAGGTCACTCGCGCCAAGCATCAGAGGGGAGAAATTCGAGAAGGGGTGCGCCGCTCGGGATGCAACGGCTTAAAAGAATGCACCCCGTACGTAATTGGCAGCGCGCAAACATTAACCCTCTACCTCGCCTTCCAGTTGCATTCTCACGGAACTGAAGACCCAAAAACCAGAGGCTAAAAACTGTCCGATAAAAGTCTTCGTCGGTGCGAATGTTGATCTCGACTATTGGAATCCTCGCTCGTTCGCGAAAAGCACTAGTTTTCGCGCTCGAACTGCAACCTGGTTCGTTCAATCTCGTTTTTAACCCTTGACAAATGCCCCGTTGTTTTGTTGCGACGAACGCACCGCACGGCTACCGAGAAACGTAATTCGCAAGCGCATCAGATTGCGACTCTCGGCTAATAAATATATGCGCAGTCGCCGATAGCCAGAAGTTGGCAAGCGAATTTTCGAAATTGTGATCCACATTGGGATCATTTACCTCTTATCGAGCGCTTGGCTACGGGCGAGTTGAATCGGGGCCACGATGCGAGTCGACTCGATTCGTGGCTCGCACTGGGTCGATACGCGCTTCCATCGGATTTATATCGAGAGCTCTCATTATTTGATTCCATCGAAGTGAGCTTGGGTGTTGCGCGCGCGCGCGCGCGGCTGCAAAGAAACTCTGCCACGAGGACGCGCAGCGCGAACGGCGGGCAACTTCTCCTAAGGAGCGACACTGTCTCGTTTCGAGGAATTACCGTTTGCTGCGAAATTAAAACGACGATAAGCAAAAGGCAATTAAGAATAACCGTCCCCTAGGTGTCATAATGCCTAATGTATTGCACCGCGGCCATTTTCCTCTTCTTTTATACTTTCTTTGCAATCTTGATAGTTGGAGCATTGCGACATCCCTGAGTCGGCAATTCTATAAGGATAATATTACCCCCGCGTTACCCAAATGCAAGCGCTTACCCTTGTAAGAGCGCCCGTCTTAAGCTTTCGTCATTGTTTAACTTAACACTTTATTTTCTTACTTATTTCTCACTCGTGCGATATAATTTTGCCAGGCAAATTGTAGCGAGTAATTATTTTATCCCCACCTTTTCTGAGAACTGCTCTTTTATAGTAGCGATGAAAAAACCTCCAATTTCACGAATTCCTCTTTACGCGGAGCTTATAAAAATTATCCTATTATCCTTCTCGAGGTTATAGCGGACTTTCTTTCATGAAAATTCGCGCACAGTATTAGCCTTTAGCTTCTTTAAAATCTATACTCGGGACTTTATTATTAAGAGAGAGTAAAAATTGAAGCGAAGCTAGATTAATAGAACGGCTAGTTTAACCCCGTTTCTTTTAAAATACCTGATTAGCTTTTGAAATTACATTTCATTTTTAATGATTTGAAAAATAATTTATGATGTATCGTTACTAGCATTGGAATAAAATCAAATCGAAAATAATTTTGAATTTAGAGTGAAGAGTGGAAGGTCGAATTCTCCAAATATCCCTAGTTCGGCGTATTTTAAGCAAACACAATAGTTACTCTCGTGTATCACAATAGCACTTTTATATTGTGATGAAATTGTAAACCAATAAATTCTTAGCAATTATTAATTTCAGGAGGCGTCGCTTTATTCCTAGCATGTATTGTATTATTAATTTAGAGGTGTTTCAAAACAGTTTTCCGTACCGTCTGATTCTTTGTGCATTAGTCACAGTAATTGTCAAAGGAAATGAGTCCAGACTCTGTATTTAAATTATACCGTCCATTGATGCACCACCTAATACCAACGCACATCTGTTTTTAAACTATTTTTGGAAATTGATGTTTTGTCCAGAGCAAACGCGTTATAAATTATTTCTTCTTGCACTTATCACTTTTCTTCTCGATTCAAATGAAAAGTCGATTGTACTTATCTGGTAATCCCGTGCATCTCTCAGAACGATGTGCATGATTTATAAATAATTTTACTTTAAATAGAAATTAAGATCTGAAAGATGATTGGATGTACCATTAAATTTCCTCCCGGTGCGTTTTATTCGTGAGATCCCCACAAATCTTATGTATTTTTTAGCTCTTGATAACTGGACTAAGTAGAACAAAACTTATGTCGAAAGATGCATTTATTTAAAATCAAGAGTCTGTGTAGTTGAACGTGATTTAACTTAAGCAGTAATTTTGATAATTTGTATTTACGCCAATGACTAACTACTTGATTATTAACTGATTAATACTTTTGGAAAATTATAAAAATACAGCTAATATTAATTATGAAGCGCAATTATGTCGTCCAAGTGAACTTGAACTTATCGAGAGCAAATTTATCTTTGTGCACAATCGTAGGTAAAAACTTCAATTTCACTCTTTTCAATCAATTATTCGGGATGCGACATTTTACTAAAGTGTTTGAACGTTACAAATTTAAAAAGCAAGTCCTTGCAATTTAAAATATATCTATTGTTGTGCAAATAGATACATTATAAGTCTTATTATAAGATGTTCGATCATTCTTGTTAATAAAAAAGTCGATTTTTCAAAAATTTCCGTATCGATTAAAGTTCAATGCGTTGAAGTTACAATTCTTCAAGATGAAGCTTAACCGATATTTTATTAAAATAGAATCTTTTTTATTTTTTATATTAAGACGACAGAATCATTTATATTGTTTCTCTATCCAGTAGAAACAATACTTTGCTCGTACAAGTTCTTTTGGCAAGAATAATTGCATATTAAGACATTAAAGAATCGCAAACAAATGCCGCGTCACATTATTTGGTAAAATAATATTGTTATTAATAAGTTTAAAGCTGTATTTTTCACTTATTTACAAGAAAAGTAAAAATATTCCTACTATATTTTGTAAAAAACATTATGGTTGAAAGCCAAACGTGTGCTAGCAAATTGATCAACATAATAAATGTGGCAACAATCGATAAAACAGTTAAATTTTAGTAAGTTAAACGATTATCAAAAGAGACTCGAAAAAATTGGACTAATCAAGGATGTATAGTTATTGAATTAACGTTGTTTATGGCGATATAAAGTGAAGTTGAATTATCGTGAATTGTTTCAGTTTCAGCTCAAATTCTACTAAACGAATACTCTTTCGTTGTTGTTGAAATCTTAAACTTTTTCTCGATTCGACTTCTTTCAAGCGCAAATGAGTTTTCCCTTTTTTCATCCTGTCGAATCTCTTCTGCTTACATTTCTCTTTGTTTCCTTTCTAGCGCAGTGGTTATATTTCCTACAAGCCTTTCTCCCTTTATGGTTCTTGTTTCTATGATAAAAAAAAAAAAAAATGATAGAGGAATGCACTCTCTTTCTGCCTCTTTCCTCTCCTGGCTACCTTCGGCCGTCCTCGTTTTCTATCCGTTGCTGCCGTGTATCGCCTTTTGACCCCTGTATTTTCTCTAAGCTTCTTTTTTCACCCCTTTCGTCGAAGGATTATACGTATGGGGAGCCACGTGCGTTGAGGGTGTTCCCTCTAATTTGCGCGGGAAGGAGTGGCAGGGGAGGGAGAAAATATCAGCTTGCACAAGAGGCAGCTTTGAAATGCTGAAAGCCCCTTTCTCGTTTCGCATTCAATAGGCTTAAGTATTGCGAGCCTTTCTTTTATTCGTAAACTTTTCATTTCTTCTGTGCGCAAGTACACATGGAAAGGGGATGCCTTGATACGTTGACCAAAGTAATTGGAATGTAAATATTTAATTCGATATTCGCTTTTGAATTGTTCTCGCGGCACTGGTACCAAGCCTCATTCTTCGCACTATTAACCAATTGGAAATATAGTTTTTCATAAGCACTGCTCTTTTTTAAGAATACACTCTTTTTTCGTTTTACATTAACGTTCGGATTTAAGAAAAATTTTTATTTGTAAAAGGTATCAACTTACGAATATAATAATTGGTTTAGCCTTTCCTGAATTCAATAACCAGATGCAATGCTTACCTAGAACAAAATAAAAAATGCATGTTACTTTTTTGCACGTACAATATCATAAATAATTGTAAATTAAGTTATAAATACGATTAATAATTGGTAATTGCGGTAACGATTACGAAAACTTTAATCCTAAAACTTAAAATTCATGATGATGGATTGGAAACAGATAACTTAAAACTACTATTTTTATTCTGCGCTCGATATCTATTATTTCATTTGAAATTTATCGCAAGCCTAACTCTGAAAGACGTATCGAGTCGTTTTTAATAAAACAGTTTTCCTTGACCAGCGGAGTAGTAAATATATTTTTTAAACCATAGAAATTGCAGAAGTATAATCTAATAATAATTTATCACGAGCATCCATTTCTATTTATTAATGTCGCCGAAAAATCTACTCGACGCAAATACGTATCTCAATGAAAATACTGGAGAGCTTGATGTGCCCGTTTTAATTCAAACGATCAGTGTATTGAGTAAACATCAACGAAAAAATCCTAATACGACGGGAGTTTTCTTCGTGTGTGCAACAAATCAAATCTAATATGTTTTTGACGCTGGTTGCATCAGAATGGTGAAAGCCGTAGCGACAGCGCATAGTTTACCTAAAATACTCTCGCGTTAAAATCGTTTGCTCAACCGCTTTTTTCAACTCAAAACCCATAAAACACCTTCCTGCGCAGAAGGGATTCATGTAAAATTGAAATCAATAACTGCGACGTCGCTGTAGTTTGGGGTGCGTTGCGTGTCAAGTCGACGCAATCTCGCAGTAAAATAAACAACGCAATACGACGAACACAGGCGTGTCATTAATATTATTACTTCATGTGAAATCTGAAGTAAAACCTCAATTTACAATTTTATAGTGTTTGCGGAACTTTGCTTCCTTGAATTTATCAGACTGCGTCAGTTTCTTTGTCAGAGGGGAGCGCGAATTTGGAGTAAAGCGGTTTACGAGACTGTAACGCGAACTTTTCAGAAATTTTGCGCTGCGGTTAACTATTAGTAGAAGGCGATCCAACGCATGCAGCATTGAAAAATTCAACCGCTAATAACGATTCGACACAACGGAATACGCGTTTACTTTTAATAACATTTTTGTGTCCGTCGAAAGAACTGGTTGGATTAAGACTGCCCAGAATGGATTCTGGTACATAATCTTAGTAATCTACAAGGTAACAAAATATTTTTATATTGAACGAGTTAGCTACGATTACCTATGGAATTAGATTATGGATGTAATTTGCATAACGTCTTGCTCGACAAACTTTACCTGGAAGATATTTCCCTTCCCCATAGCTGCGCCGCTACGACGAGGAATAATCTAAAGATACCTGTTCGTAGAAATTCGCAAAGATAAATAGGGATATTTTTACGTCAAACGCGAACAGTTCAATAGCGAAAATGGGGGGGGGGTTTAAGTTGAGCACCATTTGAAACGCCATTTTAAAAATTTTGCCATTTGATCGTTAAACTTTAGGCTTTAAGCGTATGCACAAATATGTCGTATAGATGAATATAAAATATAGGTGCGGAAACTAGAAACAGTAGAAAAATTCGAAAAAGGAGGCAATTTTGCAGAGAAGCTCCGTGTAGTTGAAACCCTTCCAGCGAACATCCAATGATTTTAAATTTAAAAAAAAGAAACTAAACGATACTTTCAAAGAACTGTAATATTAGTTTTTTCGTTGTACCGGTGGACAGCCGTAATTGCAGACAATTTCTAAAACTATATGTACTTGCACGTACGATTTTATGTAATTTAAGCAGTTCTGAACAGAAAGGTATGCAATTTCATAGCGAAGGTAAGTGATTGGCTTATAAGTGGCGATCCTGCGTCACTTCGAAGCAACACCCAAGGCACCGGCGACTAAAATTAATCATAATCTTTTTGTTAATCGCGCGAGCCGTTCTTTCCAACTTCCACGAGAATTATTATCGTTATTATAAAAAGATGCAGCGCGTGGCGTTGCATATTCAATGGGAGTGCAGCTCTAAAAAGAGCAGCGCCAATTGTAACGAATCTAGGTCGAGGAGCAATCGAGCAACACCCGATCGCAACTAACTAGACCTCTGCCATTGGAAAATAAACAAATAAATAACGCTGCCATATGTAATGACAAACAAATCCGCTGATTAAGCTGCGCTTTTCCGAACTCGTCATTCGAGGCGAGGCGATTATATTTGGCTGTGGTTTGCTGGCGAAACGAGCGAATCGTGTATCGATAAAATCGAAAAACGGCAAAGACTAATTCCAAGTCCACTTTTGCGATAATCTCGGGCCGAGGAAACTGTTGAACCCGGAGACTAAGATTACCTGAACGCGAACCCAATCGGACTGAGTATAACACAACAGCAACAACTCAAGTGTGCCGGTATAGATTTTATTTCGCATCGAGTTCACCGATAGGCAAACTCTTCCCCTTTCTCCACCTCCCGGCGAGTGCGTCACCTGGCCGCACGACTGGCTCTACCAACTAATATGCATAGTAATATGCAAGTGCAGCACCATCAGCAGTTGGCGCGAAGAATGCATTTTAAACTTTAATACGTGCGCGTCGATGATTCACCGTTGGACTTTGAAACAGCGTTGCTCGGGCTGCTCGAAACTTATCATTCGCGCGAATTAATCGTTTCGCGAAAAGCTGATGGAATAGCCGTCAGTCGCGGGATAGATATTTTTATTTGCAATCTCGAGCCCTTACTGATTACCGTCACTTTGCCGTCGCTTTACCGTCGCTTTACCGTCGCTTTACCGTCGCTTTACCGTCGCTTTACCGTTCCTTTACCGTTGGTTTACCGTCCGTTTTTTATATCACGACCTATCGTGCGGCTGCCTTGGCATTTTTGCATTTTTACGCGACGCAAGCTTTAATTGCAAGCGTAGCTTTTTCGCGCTTCCGCCCTTTTCCTGCGATTGCATTTTTTACTATAAATAGCGAGTTGCAAGAACTCCTAATTACTCGGTAGTTTTTATCACCAAGAGGCGCACTTGTCCCATTAAAAGGTCCATAATTTATTTTTTAATACTCTACGTTGACTTAAATGCAACTTTAAAATGTTATTTTTTCCTCAATTTTGCGCGGGAATATTTAAAAGTTTCTCGCAAACGAATAATCTGGTATTTTCTCAGTCAATCCGGACGTTTTTTCACCTCAGTTGTTCGTTATGATATGTTTGGAAGTTCGAAAATGAAACGTGGAAGGAAAAAAGATACATTTTCCACCTTGCAATTAACTCACGTGCCAGACTGCAACATTGTTATTCTCTATAATACTTGGTAGTCGGTAAAATCGATTTTATGAAAAATTGGTACATCGTTAACCCAAGATAGAGGTATATTTTGCAAAAATTCTGTCAACGAAACATCTTCTTAAAAAGAATATATATATATATATATTTCTTGCTGCATGCAGCTAAAAATTTTCCGTGACTAATTTTTTTGTATAGAGTTTATATTAATTTCCGTATCAGCCATTACTTTTTGCTTGTTACTTCTTGATATTCTTATTAATTCTTCAGAAAAGTTGTTATTACAACAACGCAAATCTTTATTAACCGCAACAAAATCAAGCGAATACAATGTCCATATAATTTTTGCAAAACTTAAATAGTTCGCGTAAATACTGTGCACAAACACTTTTAGCAAATTATATGTATCGTAATACAGAATCAATTTCAAAGATAAAGATCTGCATTTCTCTATTTATTTGTTATTCATTCGTAGTTTTAATACAATACTTGACCAACATAAGCTGAAAAAATTTAATTATATTTATGGATGGTTGTTTGTTACGACGAGAAAAAGGTTGCGATTACCAAAAAGTGTAAAAGAAAGGGATTAATCTATACTTTTCTTTTTTATGTTTTTAACTTTAGCCGAAAGTGGCAGTTATCACAAATCCAGCCATAACTGAAATGAGATTAATCCCCACATTAGTACAAAACTCAAGCCAAATGATTTTTGCGACGAATACTAAGCGATGCACTAACAAAAGTTATTTTGCACGAAAGACCTCGTCCCTTAGCATCCATGGAGATTGCAAGGATCGCGCGGACGGTCTCAGTCTTGGCCAATGGAAAAATGTTGATAATAAAAATTGACTAGAAAAAGCGTGCCACCGAATACAAATGAGTTGTAGCTAGTAATGTAGCAAAAAGCTGTACGAAGAATTGTTGTGCAGGTTATTGCGCCTTGGACATAACAAGCGATGAAAAAGAAAAGAGGAAGAAATGAAAGAGAGGCGAAGGAGAAGCAGGAGGTACAGTCGAGAGCGTGTCTCCGAAGCATAAAGAAAATGTGATCTGCTGATCGTTATGCGTGACTGAGAAATTGCTACACTGCAGAGTCACTGTTACGAGGCTGGGGCTAAAGGTAAGGAGAGCGAGAGAGAGAGAGAGAGGGGGGGGCAGGAGAATGATGGAAGTTGGAAAGATACCAAACCGCGCAAAGGGCCAGAGAGTACAGCGTCATGAAAGGAGCAAACCGAGCGTCGAAATCGGAGCGGAAGAAAGAAGGAAATGCGAGAAAAGGAAAGAGAGTGGGAGAGGGAGAGCCGCGATGGCGTACACGGAGCCGATGCGGCTGTTGTTGCGAGCTCCGGTGAGCCTGTAATAAGCAACTATAACTGCGACAGGCAGCAACCATAAATGAGTAGGCCGCGAGCGCGTGCTCGTGCGCTTATTTTCGACCTTTTCGAGACAGTAGAGCTGCTTTCCAGAAATGGACGCTACTTTATTCCCCGCGCGGACTCGATGACGCACAACTAGGTATAACCGAACTGCGCTACGGCCGACTAAGAGTATCTCCGTCCGATCTTTAAAGGAGCAAATAAAGTCTCCTCCTGCCTGCAATTGACCAAAGCCCTGTCCCGGCGTCTCTCTCTCGTGTATTTATACGCAGCGTGGATAAGAGTTTTTCTCGGATAGAATTTTTCTTTTCTTCCTCGGCGCTCGTGTCTAAGAAAACGCTCGCCTGTCTAACGACCGTGAAATTACGTTGCCCGGCTCCGAATATTCATCTCGTATTGATTCTGTAGCCTGACCAACTGCGACGCTGATGAGCCGGGCTATCGAGGAATCTCAGAAATTTTGAACGCCGAGTCGGTCTTTATCGAGCGCAGCCGAGGCTCTTCCCTTTGGTATCTAAGATTATAGCCGCTGGAATTTAAGGACGAGTCGAGGAGAAACTATCGCAATATTCGATCGGCTTAGCCCTAAACGTAAACAGCCGTTCCCCGGCTAAAGCTAAAAAGGACGGCCCAAATTGGAGAGAAACCCGACGTTCACTCGATCCTCCTTACGCGATAATGAGTCCGCGCGAACGAAAGTCTCACTCGGGACGTTTGAAAAATAGAGCCGGCTGCAGTCGCTCGCGAAGCTACTCCCCCCTCCCTCCAAAGTAAATTTGACATTTGACATTTGAGTCTGGTTGGACCAGCGAACGCAGCCTCGAGAACTCGCGCGCGAGGAAAGTTCGCGTCCGCGAGTTAATAAGCGTTGCCAAGTCGTCGCTCGAGGCTTTGCCGCTGAAAATAGAAACTTGCACGGCACGCGAAGAAGGGACTCCTCGGCGGATGCGAGTGCATTTGCTTTTGGAGAACGTGCAACGAGAAAACGACTCGCGATGGCAATGGCGAAAAGGGTCGCCGTTGACGACTCACGCGTCGTTCGTCATCGTCAGCGCGTCTAGACGGATAATTCGCACGCAGCCGTGCACAGACTGTTCGTTGAATTCGTAATGTGGAAGCGTCTGTTTAAGCGCGGCAGCCCCGACCGCGACGCCGTGGCCCTGTACTTCTGCAGCTCGGGAATCGGGGAGAGCGGGGAGAGCGCGGAGAGCGACGAGAGGAGGGAGAAAAAGAGCGGCCAGCTTGGCTTTGGCAGCACACGAGAGGGATTTCCCGCGTGAAACCTTGCGTGAAACCTTGCAAAGGAGACGCGGTAAACACTCTCGAATTAGTCGGCGGACCCTTGGGCATTGTCTCGGTGGCAAGGGCTGCTCTGATATGCGCCGGGCTACTCAAAGTGCGCGCGTCGCCGCGGCTATTTTTAGCCACGTATCTCCGGGACGCAGTTATGGAAATAGCTATTCTTTGCCGTACGACACTTCTGCGACTCCTCCGCGACTCCTCTAAAAATAATTCCTCTTTTATCGGGATCTACGTCGGATTATGCCTTTCCCTTTGGAAAACCCGCGTCTTGAGCGCACGAGCGGCTGACATGGAAATAGCATGGGAAAATGGGAAAAGCAGATGCGCATCGAGAGCACAATTTCTACTTATATGGTTATGACAGGATTCGTTGTAGAGTCCAACGAGACCCATTCGAACCCGTGACGGCTCGACTTGCCAGTTTCTCTTTTTTAAATACATTTCAATTGTGTATCGTCGAGCTTTACGCGTTTACAATATTATTTAATCGGCAAATAATTCGTCGACATTAAAGGAATAGAAAAGAAATGTAGGTCTGAATTTTGTTCGGATGCGCCGCACCGAGTTATACCCGTATAGTGAGTCTAGTTTTTCCACGTCACTTATTGTAATGCATGTTTTTGATGGACAGACTCTAATGCAACTGCGACACAAGGCAAGAAAGCGCGCCATTCTCGGCGAATCTCGTATCCAAAAATATAAAAGTCGCAAGATGATTCTGAGTGTACAAGTGTAATGTCGCTCTCTCTCTCTCTGTCAAACGGATAATCTATAATTACAAGTGTAAGTCGGTGCTTTTGTGGAATAAAGATATTAAAAATGGTTATTTGAAAAATCACAATCGAAAGCAATAATATTATAGTTCAGCAGCTGTGATGGTCGAATTAATGCGCAGTCGAGTCGAATAATGGAGATAAAGGTAAAACTTACGAATGCAAATATAAGCCATTAGGGTTTATTGATTTTTAAACACGTGATAAGAATTAAAAGAGGGAAATGCAGCTGTGGAATGATTTTTAAAATCATTGTGAACAAATTGAAAAATAGAACTACTTTCATTGTAACGGACAGATGAGGAGAAATCACATCAATCCAAGTGCTCCTCTGAATAATAAAGAGGATGGATCTAAAAAGAATCTAACTTTGATTGAAAAACTGATTTACAGTTAAATGCAAGTATAAGCGAATGCGCGCGCGTGCTTACGCTTGATAGAGCTTTTTCGATATATTATTCATGTGCACGCAGAAAAAACTATTTTCAATCGGCTTTGCAAAGTTCGGATAATTCGCAAATATCGATTGTGTTAAGGAGAACGTCCGAGAACAAAATACTGCACGTATGAAATTTATTCAAAGTAACTAATCGCCTTAATAGCAAATTTGAACTGCAACGTGGACAAAAGTTCTTGTTCACTTAATACAAATGAAATTAGGTACTTGGAAATGATTCGAATTACTTTCGAGTCGTATCTCGTAAAAATTTGCACATCGATAAACTTAAGTAGTAAATATTTGCAAACTCGTTTCTCTCGATACACTTGCAAATCGCAAATTGGTATTAACAATAATTCTGGGCTAGCGAGGCACCAAAACCCAAATTCGAGAGGTCCGAAGCAGAAAAGAATGGCGAAAACGAGTCAACCTACGGTCAGACAAAACGCGAACGACAGCACAGTTGGAGGTACCACCGCCAGCTTTCGCGTATTCTCTCCTCGAAAGTTTTGAAAAGTGCGACAAGAGCTATCAAGAGCACTAATGTGCTCTCTAACCACGTTCTAAGAGCATAATGGCTTAGAAAGCAGGACAATTCGTTGCTCGATTTTGGAGAGCTTCCGGAGAGTTAATGCGCGCCCAACGTCCAACGCGAGTTGTGCAAGTGGATAAAATTGTCGCCTTTAAATTTCGTGCTATTAAAAAATTGTCGTTTGTTGAACGCGCAGCGATACTTGCGGAGAATAGTGCAATAATCCACCTTTACTTTTATGATAATACGAAATCCAATAAGCGAGGGGATATATGCGGCAGCAGGCGTCGCAGACTTAAAATTAGACCAATAAACCCTTAAAATGGTCGCAGCGCGAAAGAAACGTTTCTGCTTCGTCTTCCATAAGTATAAGCCGCAAGAATAGATAGTATTGCACTGCAGGTGGCAGGTAATTCGTATCAATACTTTTATTATAAGGTTCGTTTTGTTGCAAGGATCGATTACGAATATCACTATAAATAGAAATACTGTAAATACTTGACCAAGTCTTAATCAATCATTTGCACTTTTATAGATTCGAGTGATTCGGGCAAAAAGGAAAGCCAGAGCAGCAGTTTTATAATAAATTCAAGTGGATTTTTTACATTGAAAATTATTTTTCCCGTACGAGAATTTTAATGAATTTTAGTTATAAATAAGAAATATATAATTATAATGGATATGTGGCAAACGGCGAATCATGCTGTTTCCAATTAACAAAAAATTTTTCAAATAATGCATTCGTCTGTATAAATAGCCAGTGCAGTTTAAGATTATTATTATTCAAAGTTCTAATATAAATTACAAAAAATTATCATAACTTGTTTTGTTAACGTTAATTTAAAAGGATCGAATGCGCATTATTTACACGAGTGTTTATCGCTCGATCCAAAATGAATTAAACATTATTATTCGAACAAAAAGCTAACCCAATGAAATTCTTTTCAAACGAAATAATTAAACGATCGAGAAATTTGAAATCTTACCCATTCGCGACTCGGATAAGTTTTTTAAATTAAAGAAAATGAAATGTTTACGTTGTTATGCGAATAAGTTATCTCGTTAACCATACAATTCGCAAACAGTGCATGGCTTTGTTCAACAAGTTTTCAGCACATTATTTGTCGTCTACGCTTACCAGGGACGCGTGCAATTTATATTTTGCAGCTTGCGGAAAATGATTTGAGGAGTAATTTGATTAAGGCCAATCCCAAGTTTTTTACTAGCTGTCCTTGAAGATATTTTATTTTCTATATTTTCTTGTTAGCATATAAGGCTTTCATCCTGCGAACGAGATCAAGTAATGGATAGGACGACATTATGGCTGAATAAAATTTCGAGCGATCGGTAAAAGCGGCGTATTTGCTTGCAGAATCCGGGGACTTGGCAAAAATCGAATTAAAACGGCGCATTACTGTGTACAGTTATCGTCAAAGTTTTTCATTTAAAAAACTCATTTCGCAACGAGGCGAGGAGGAGAGAAGAAGCCTGTGCATAAAGAAGATGCGCGCAACGGAGTTTTCAAGAAAACAAGTTTAACGGCCGTATTGCGTGGGGGAAAAATCAGATAAGAAAAATTTTATAATTTTTTCGCATGCAGCCAACTACACTGTGAAGCAGACAACTGAAAAGAATGAGAATTTGCTAAAAATAAGTACGGAATTTATCTCTCTCTCTCTCTCTCTCTCTCTCGAATATCTATGCGATGCGAGTGAAATTGTCATTCACAGATTCTTAGAATATTTTGAAATTAAATTTAACGCGAGCAATCTTAAAAGAAGAAAGTTCCCTTCTCATTTGATTTTTTACATTAGACATTACAAAAACAATAATTGTTCGTCCACTTTTCCGATACCTACTTACATACGTATCAAAACCAAACTTGCTTTTGTTGTGTACGTGTTCGTTAACACACCTTGGATGCTTTTTTCAAATACACGCTGACCTAAATATTAATCTCGAATAATGGCGTGATATTGAAAACTTACAAGACGTTAACAACAAGCTTTTCCTATTCTGACCATTATTGCAATGCATTAAGAATTGCTACAGTCAGAATTTGTTCAGTCAAATTGCTTTGCCGTTTAAAGCAAGACAAGGTTGTTTATTTTAATTCGTTAGAAAATTTCTTTTTCTATGAGAATTTTCCTACGCTATAAAACTTTCTTGAAATAATATAGCTGAAAGACAAATGTTGATATACGATCTGTCAGTTGATATTCGAACTTTCCTTACTAAATTTCGAAACTTATTAATGCAATGTATATTACTTGGCTGCGCAAAAAATGATAGCGTATTTTTACCATTCGGCTAAATAGGCAAATTGGTAATAATAAGCGACATTTTTATACTACAACAGAAATAATTGAATAAATCCTTGAATAAAACGCATTGTAAAAAATTCTTTAGTTTAATAGTTAAAATGAATTTTTTTAGATCTGTATGGAATAGTGCACGACGCAATTTCAATATCCTAGCAGTTGATAACTTTATAATTAATTATTAACCAAGGTGTTTTCCTACGAAATACAAAAAGGTTTTTTTGACGCGTAACACGATTTTGTGTAACTGGTGACTAGCAAATGGCGACAAAAAAATGAACAGTTTATTATTATTAAATTGAGTTTAGCTCACATTATTAAATAATTCCTATGTACGAATGCGTAATGTATTATAGTAATTATATTTTTCGCATTTAATAATTTTAGATTTTCAATGGATTGAGCTCGATGTAATATATATATATATTAATATTTACTCGGTATACCCATGATTTGGAATTAATTTATTTCATTACACGATAATTACCTTTAATCAATATTTGATTACAACATAAGACAAGTATTAATACAATTTTTAATCTAATCTTTAATCTATAATTTAGACGCTCGTTAACTTCAACGAAAATTCAGTAAAAAAACACGAAGGATTAATTTTTTTATTACACCATCGTTGTAAAAGAGAACATTTTTTGAAAAAATCTTATTTTTTATTTATAAGAATATACAGAGAAATAATGAATAGAATACGTTACTTGTAGTTGCGACACTTAACTTGATAGAGATTCAGTTTTATTGGTATTGAATAATTTTCAAATAGGAACTTTGACATTTTCTCTTGTTTTTACAAATTACGAGGGTTACAGAAATCTATACCAGTAAGTATCAAAAGCTATTTTCATATAAATTTGGTAACAGAAATGTAATTGTTTCCCGATTCTTGACGATTACATTTTTATTGGATAAAATAAGAACAATTTTTGAAAAATGAGTTTTATACTGGCCAGCGTACAATTTATGTTTTTTGTATCGTGAAACTACCATTAGTAGAGCATGCGGTAAAAGTGAAGGCTATTTAGACTATAATTACTTTCTTTATAAGGGGGAAACAATGACTATTACTTATGCCCACAAAGTTTTAACTTGGCAAAACTGATTTATTCCTCGTGAATTATGAAATAAAAGTTTGTTATAGTATGTGCGCTAGTCTAGCGGTCAGTCGACACTTGAATTCCGGAATTATCGGACAATTTCTCTCGCAATAATTACAAACACATAATTGATATTCATGTGAAAACCGAGCAGAAATAGGTATACAAGTATTAGCATTAAAAACAAATACAGCCGAGATAAGATTATGTGGCAATTACCCGCGGAAAAGCAATCGAGTCGCTTCGAACGGCGCTTTCCAACGGCAAAGTAAAAATAGCTTTCCATGACTAGCAATAGCTTTTTTACAGCAGGAATTCACCAATCGATACGCAACTCCATTATCGCTTTCAAACCGTCGGGTAAAGTTCAAAATGTTCTTCCTCGAATGCAGGAGCAGCTCGTCCGCAAGGCGCGAAGAGGAACACGCGTATCGAAACCAGGACTCGAAAAGCCATTACCAACAGTTTTGCTCGCGCACAAATCGCGAGGCGCCCGAGCGAACATCGAGTGATCGACCGACGACGGCTATCCCGAGCAGCAGCAGCAGCAGTCAATAAAGAAAGGATCGGCGCGACTCGCGGCTAGAGAAGGAAAGGTGGCTTGTGAGCGCGTGTGTTTGTGTGGTGCGAGCCAAGGCGAGACGAGGCGACGTCTCTCGCGCGTTCGCTTCACGGGTTCGGGCCAGTTTCATTCACTCGACGGGAGGCCTCCTGCTCTCCCGCGCCGGCGTCGCCTCACGCCTCTGCGCACGCGGGTGTTGCGTAATCGTTCGCCGCCGCCGCCGCCGCCGCCGCCATGCCACCGGCCGTCTAACCCAAGCCCCAACTGTGCTAACTCGCGCGCCTTTTCGCCTACGATGCACGAATACCTATTCGCTTATATTTCGCGCAAATAGATGCGCGGCGTTGGGTGCGCGTGCGCGGCTCGACTCCCTTTCATCTCTCCTCCGCGGCAATTAAAAGTATGAAATATGCGCAGGAGGGCGCGTAACTCCATTTCAGGCCAATTTCCCTCCGCGGGAGATCCGGTCTTTCAGCGCGCGCGCGCGCGCGATCATTATTTTTCCAGAAATATCTGGCCGCTCCTCCGCCTCGGCGGCGGCCATTACGTCGCGAGTTTGATTCGCCCCGTCCACCGGTCTGCGGCCGCTCAGCTTTTCGGAGTTTCGGGACTAAACTCGAGCCGAGACTAAACTAACGCCTCGCGCCCAACATCGCGGGCAATAATAACGCACTGCTAACGAGACTGAAAATACGCGGGAGTCGCAAAAAAGTGTCTGGCTCCACTGTAATTGCAGTCATGAAACTAAAACTGAAATAACTCTTTCCACGTATTTAATGAAAAAGCGGTTTAGCGCTGACGGGAAAAGTGCAGTCTTGTAATGCAGGTCGGGCGGATGCGTAATCCGAGGAAGAGAATTAAGACGGGCTTGTGGGAAAAGGTGGATTCTCGCGGCGTCTCGCCGTGGAGATCCTGTCGCAAGGGGAAACGAAATAGGGTGGCGGGAGGATTGCGGGGCTTCCCGTTGAAGACGGAGATCGAGTTCCCGCCCTTCGCAGCCTTCGATCTTTTACTTTTTCTGTATCCGCGAGATCGAAATAGCGATACGTCGTGGGATGCGGAGGCCCGCTGTTGCGTAAAGATTGACAAGTGCAGGGGCAAAAACACTCGAGGAAGATGAAAAGAGAGCAACCGGGGCTGGAGGGAGTTGAGTCCTTGCGAGAGCTACGCAAAGGAAGCGCTAATACTACCAGCATCCGATGGGCCCTTTGCATTTTCTCTTTCCGAGTCTCGAGTCTTGGGATCGACTTCTTTTCAGCCCTAGATCGAATGCCATTTCTCTTCATGCGTTTCCCATTTCCCTTGCTCCGGATTAGCGATCCGATCAGATTAACTCGTCTATTTGCCAGAGATTATCCCAGTCTTCCCTTCGTTCTTGCAACGCGAATGCTCCTTTAACCAAATTCAGGATTATTAGAGGGTGTTGTTTGTCTAATTGCTCAGCTCTGATGTTATAGTGAATTTCAAGCAACGTGAAAAGAGAGAGTGAGAGAGAACCGCCGGAGTGGCCAATGATAACGAGCTGTTGAAACTTATTCACAAATCAAAAATAATGGATTTGATAAGATAACATTTTTTATTCGAACGCCTCGATAACGGCTAAAGGTTTCTCGAACGCGACATCTTTGTAATTCACTGATAATGAGCTCAACTTATTAAGACTTATAAAATTTGCAAGTGATTTCAACGCATCAAATAAGTTTGCTTTGCTACTTGTAACTTCCAGTGTAAGGAAATCAACGCCGAAGATCGTTTTCTTCCTTCTTGTCGGTGTTTCGAGTAAATCTTCGAACTTCGAACGAGGACAGGACGGATCTCAACGATCGATCGAAATTAAAAAATGACAATTCCTGTTTATTAACTTGCAAAATAATGTACAGCTTGTAAAAATTGTAAAAATCAAATGTTATTTTTTCTCGAAATTGGCTTGCTTTTATGGAGCAATCGTCAACTTAAGGTCCATCTACTTTCTACAGATTCATTACTAATTAATTTGTTTTCGTGTCGTTGGTGGCGTGAAATGATAAGTAGCACTGGATCATTACGTATATCACGCCAACTACAATATTTTTGTATTCGCAAGCTTCAAAAGTTACATGTGCCAATGTTTTATTATAGTTACAATTTGGCAACTGCTTAATTTTTCCTTGTATTTGCAATCATAGAAATGTAATTTAAATTACTCGTGCAAAATCGATTGTGAATCTATTTTTTTTTTGGTGGGGGGGGGGGAATAAAGACCCGGAAGGTTTTTATCTTTGGCTTTTCCGCAAGTTTCTAATTTATCTTTGCAACGAGCATTTCTGATACGCCGTGCTACTGCGAGTGCAAAAACATTTCACACGCTGCAGTTATAAAAAAAAAAGTTATTTGTTATTTTATTACCCTTTGACGGGAAAATATTTCGAGAAATAGTATACAATAAATATTTAAGAAATAATACATAATAAACAATTTAATTTAAACGTCGAGTCACTCGACGGCATCACTTGGATGGAGGCTTAAACTGATTTACCTAATAAATTATATTTACGCATTCGTATGGATAAATTGTAACGGAGAAAACTTGATTTTGAAAAAAGTAAACAGCTGAGTAATTTTAATTAAACAGGTTTTCCCGACGCTGTTTCCGTCACCCGTTGAAATCATAAACATGCACTTCGCACAAATGCACTTGCTGCACAAGTTGGCGGACTTTTCCAATTTCAGCGAGGCAGATCATACGTCTCGTCAAACCTCATCGACAGTTAACCTTTTCGCACGCATCGCTCAACCGTGACAAGAGACAAGTGCACAGCGTTCAGCCAACACTGGTGAAGCAAATGCAGTTACAAATTGGCAGCCGATAACAGCCTGAATCGGACTTTTAAGCTGATGTGTCTCTCCCTCGCACATGCGGCTCCGCTAGACTTTCCAATCATTCGCTATCGAAATCATAACCAAATATTCGTCGTGTTCAACGCTAAAGCAACGTAAAACATTAAACTTCGATTCGGATCTTCCAATAAGTGGAATCTATGAATTGGTGTTTGTAAAGTTTGTTAGTCGTGAATACGAGTCGATTTAATTTACAAAAATATATAAAGTTAACCTATATTATGATCGACGCCTTCCCTCCATTAATAATTGATAAGCGCAGCGCACAAAATTTGGTTTTAAATTTAATTGCACGTATTTGTGGTTCAATAAAGAAGTACTTTATTCGTCGGTTTATTGCATTAAATTGAAGTATACTACTATAAAATTGGTACTGTACGAGCGAAAATCGTCTTCGTTAATATTGATTTTCTACTCTATTCTCTGTATTTACTTGGAATTAAAAGAAGTGTAAAATAGAATTTTAAACAACGCTGACCCCACGTATATCTAAATAAAATTACTCTACCCCAGTCATTTGTACGTACGATCCACGTAGCTTAGCGTGCAACTTCATTTCACGAGCTTTTCCTGTATCTGTCAGTGTTAAATCAGCAATAATTGCAACTATACAACGTAATAATACATAAATTTATTGCTGATTTTTTATTTAAAACTTTTTTAGTGATATAAATAACTTACTTTTCACATAAACATTATTATCGGCTGTAAACTTCATATTATTTTGAGTTAAAACCTACATTGAATTCTAAAAATATGTTTCGCTAATTATTCTATTCGTATATCTTCGAAATAAATAGTCTCCTGACTACACACGAACACATTTATTTGTCTTGATTATCATATTATATTTTTTTACAAAATCAAAATAATTCTTACAGCAGCATCGACAAATTTGTATGATTTAATCATAATTTTCGCCATGGCCAGACAATTGTTACTAAATTTAAAAAATGTTTAAATGATATTTTTGCGTTACGGTGACTTTCAAAAAATTAAGGCATCTACATGCAAATTCCTTATACATCAAATTACATAAAATTTTGAAAATGAAATTAATAGGCATAAACATCTTTTGATCAACAAAATAACCTCGAATCAATTTGAACGATAAATAAAGTTATTCTGAAAAGATGCGAAGTTTCCTTTTTATTGTTACATTTAGAGTTATAAGAATCAATAATAAAAATAATTGCTTACAATGACAAACTTTATAAAAAAATTTGTTTAGAATTTTCAAACATTCAATGTGTTTATCTTAAATCCGAACAAAATCGAGTGAAACAATAAATTTCACCTTTAGTTTTATTAGTCATTTGACGCATTTTCGTAATATTTTTTAATATAAAAATGTAGAATCTTCTTATTTATAACGTATGGTCATTTTTTAATGATCAGTTTCCCGTTTTTGATACTGGAATCTCGATGTCTCATAGTTTTTATTTCTAAATAATTTTTTACACTAACGATTAAAAAACGATAAATTCAAGTTTTACTTATAATATGTTGCTAGAATCTAGTCCTCATTATACTTCCGACAGCGATTTTCGAGTCTTTTTCACTAAAAATTACGTTCAAGCATGGAAATCGTAAAATTGCAATACACTCGAGAGTAAAAATCAACAACATATTACTCCTTATAAGCAACAATTCTTTTATGTTCACATACAAAACGTTCAACGAATTATTTTACGATTTTAAAATGTCAAAATTTTTTTCTTTGTTGCGTTCTATAATAATTTATGCTATTCACAATTTTTATTATAACTTGCATTATATAATTAGATTGGCCAATAAATATAAACGAGAAAGACGTGTCTTTTTTCTACGGTTATTGTCTAATAAAAAATACTTTATATGATCTGTTGTATATGTTTATCAAATGAATTTAAATGCATTATACAATTAAAATATTAATTTACTAGTTTTATTGTTTTAATAAACCATAAGTCAGTGTTTATCATTAATAAATAACAATTTTTGAAACAATATAATTTTGTGTATATAAATAAATATCTTGTTTCTACTACTGTAATTCGATTATTTTTCCTGTGTATTATTGTTCATTTATCAAGTGGTGTCTAATCTGAACTGAGACAGTTGAATCATAATTCTATTGCTTACAAATATTTCATTAGCTATAAATAACTTCTAAGCCGTAAAATTTATATTGTTAGGATTCAATGGGAAGTATTAAAATGCGTTCATTCACAGTTTATCATATATTATATTTTATTATATATGTTAACTTTGTGTATAAATGGTATTATTCTTAGCAAAGTATGCTAAAAATTAATATTATTAATCAATAAATTAATTGATATTAATTAATATTAATAAAAGAGAATTTAGTCCGTATGTCAGCACACGTTGCTCAATAAATTAAATAAATGTTTATTTGTATGTTTTTTTATTATAATATGAAATTATAATAATTGTAAAATTATGCTTGCAATTTAAATTTACATCTGCTGTAAGTTCCCTTCTGAAAGTTAAAAGTTAAAAAATTATCTTTTCTTTTCATAATTTGTACGAACGTAATGTATAAATTTTTAATTATTTCCTGTACGTATTAATTAAATACGTATATATATGTGTGTGTGTGTGTGTGTGTACGTATTTCTAATTGTGATAGACTACATAATAAAATGTATTCGCACATGACATTAATAAACAAATAAACAATAAACAATGGTCTTAAAATTAGAAAAATATGTTTTTAATGCGTTCTTATACCTTTTATGCACAAAATATGTAATTATAGAGGAAACATTTTTTTTAGCATTTACTTTCCTACATTTTTCATTTTGTTTAAGATAATTGTTTAAAAATAAAAAACTGAAAGCCGTTCAGTATTGGAATAAAATATGTTATTCTGATAATGCATTTTAACTCTAATATCCTACTTTTTAATCGACAAAAACATAGATCTTTTGTTAACGTAATAACCAAGCATAAGAACCAATTTTAATTTTATATTAATATTTTATTTATAAATCGTTATAAATTTTCAACAAAATCTTATAAAATCATTTAAATACGTTTATCAATAACCATGTACTTTCTTTTATTTTTTAAAAATAATTTCATTTTTTTATTTAATAATTGATGCGTAGTAAACATAATTTGTTCAATAAAATAGGAAACTTATTTAAAATTATAGCGATTATATTATAGCAAGTTTATGCTACGAATAAAGTCAATTTATATTTTGTGATTTTAATAAAAATATTCCTTTGGGGAAAAAATTATGTCTCTCACTTTATAGTGCGCGTACCCTTTCAGCCAAAGTATTTTTTAAAGATAATTTGCATTACTGGTCAGCCCTTACGGTTCCTGTATTGCACTTTTAATCGGGTTTCACCACGTAATGTCTACGAAATTGAATTGAAAGGTTAACCATCTATGCAAGAACAAACAAGAAGAGTGGAAAGCACAAATGGGGTTCAGGTTGCTGCTTTAAAGCATAGGAACAATATTCTAAAAATATTTATTTCTACCTGAAATTGCTTTTATTCGATTAAATATCGCGATTGAACTATGTGTCTAAAACCTTTTAACTAAAATATAACCGACAATAAATAATATTGACTTAGTAAATATAAAATGCTTATCCGATACTTCACATTTTTTCTACGATGAAAAGTTAAAAGAAAAATGTAACTAAGTAATAAAAATTACTTTGTACGTCATTTTTTAATTCAAGTAGTTATTTTTTAACCGTAATCATGAGTTTGCTGATATTTTGTGCAAACGCTTAAAAATGTTAGTTAAAAAGCTATTACTTAAATATCTGTTTATAAGTAATGCCATTGAAATTTATTCAATTTGTTATATTTAATGAAATTACAAACTCGCTTACGATTCGTTAAAAGTTTGATACATACGTTTAGATCATTTACTGGTATAACTACAATTTATTATCTAAGCAAATATTTTGCGTTGTAATATTTCAATACCTAATTTAAGGAATAAGTACGTGTGATTTATAAAAAACATAGATGCAGCCTTGATACGTAACGACAAATAATTATTTATGCAATTTACGAGTGAGATTTTGTAAAAACCTGTTTCGTTTACATTTATTTCACGAATCATTATTGCAGTATTTGTTTTAATTTTTTTTCGTACATCAAAAAAAGTTATCCATGAAAAAATAGTGCAAAGGAAAACTTGATAAGAATTTAAGGAAAACTGCAACCGAATCATTTGTTTTTAAAAATTACTCGGCGATTTGTTCAATTCATTGTACTTTTATATAATATGCGACAACCTCCTACATCAACAGTAATGAGGATATAAAATTCATTATCATGTAAATATAAATAGCTTGTTTCGTAATAAAAGCATAAAGACAAATAAATACTTTTTAAATATTATATTTTGGCCTTTTTTAATTGCCGAGAAAAAAATTGAGAATTTGATATTAAATTGTTGAGGAGAATGAAATAGAATCGGTGTTCTCGCTTTCCACGAAAGTGGCGAGTTCGGAAGGACCGAAAACCGAAAGATCGGAATCAAGGCCAAGTGATTATCGTTTCTTACGCAATGCTAAACTTGCTATGCTTATACGCGTAAAAAATGTTCAGCTAATATGCACGAAAGCATAATAAGCTAAATTTAAATAGAATTTCCAAACACAAATGTACTTTTATTCGCTCCTTAGCATTTGTTCTTTTTTTAACCTCGTGGCATTAGAATATTATTTTAGGAATTAACGATAATATTTATTCTTTGGCATACGGACACTTAAATTTTAATATCTTCGGTAAATTTGAAATGTGCTTCATTTCTAAAAATGCACATGTGCACGTCCTTTGCATACACGGAAAATTCGAAGATCGTACGTTAAAAACTGGTCATTGTGTATTTGTCTGTTTCAAGTTGCATCGTTATATTCGTGTATTTAGAGCTTTAGCGCGAGAAAAACACACTTTGGTTTAGAAATACTGTTAGATAATATCTATTTTGTAGACTAGTCTGGGTGGGCAAATTCATTTTGCAATATGTTGCTGTACGTAAATAAGCCGTGCAACTTTCGATAGAGAAACTTTGCACGTAGTAAGGAAAGCAGTTACGTTTTCAATTGTTTTCTGCCTAGGGTTTCGGTAGAAGTTGAATAACAAATCAAACATATTCTGATTAAGTTGCGGCAATAATAAACGTGACACTGTAAATTATGTACGTTAGGAATATTCCTGGTTTCAGGGAAAAGCTCTTACCTAATAAAGCAAGAAACGTGGACTGAAACCTAAACTTCAACTTTAATTGTTTAATGTTTCCTTCTCTATCGAACGTCAATACCTTTACATTATGTCACCTCTACGGAAAGTTTTACTACTTTACTACTTTTAGTTTCATTTTAGTTTTGCAAGATAAAAAATAATTTTGTTTAATTAATATGGTAATGATTTTTTATGGTTATTAGCATCCTATAAACGTATTCGCAACTTAATTTAACTACATGTTCATTTCATAATAAAATGCAAGTTAAATTTATGCGTAGGTGCGGTATTGTACATTTCAGTAATCAAAATACCTATAAAACTGCAGATACATTGCATTATAGAGGAATTCGATAAATTATTATATATAACCTATAAATTTATATCAGTGATTTCTCCATCGGCCATCGAATCGGGAAACCTCAGTGCTTTTCCGTTTAAACTTATGATATAATCGTAACAAACGAAAAAAATCCTCCTTTCCAGAGGAAGCTTCTTCGTGTTTTAAGTCAAATTATATTCTGTTGAGCGCAGAAATCGAATACGCATAAAGAGGTGCCTCAATTTACATTCAAAATAAACGATTTATCTTTATTGTAAAAGTATTTTTTCGAGCGCACCGTCGAAATCTAGAGTGGAAATAATGACAGAAATATTAAAAGTAAACGTTGCCGACGAGTGGCGCGCATAAAAATATTCCCTTAAGTCGAGGCTCGAAAGTTGCCACATTCAAAAGTGCTACAAACTTAAGCACGATTATTCTGTATATATTTCGATGTAGTTATTGTCGCGTGTGAAGAACGAGTTTCCGCAGCGTTTGTAGAAGGTTTTTAGAAAAAACAGCCGAAGGGAAAAGCATAAAAGTACTCGAGCCAGCGGTGCGAGCGCTTCTAACCCTTCGATTAAACTCTTAGGCACACAATAGTAGATTAATGCAGCCTGTCAAATTAAACGTTACATTTTCAACTGTTGTAGGAGCGAGGCTAAGAATAAGAGTAGGAGAGTGCACGAATTTTTGTCACCAAACACTAAAATTATACAGGGGGCTTACGTCTATAACGAACGAGAAAGGCCTCGACACACTATAGTAGCTCTCCCCTCTGTCTGTCGCACTCGCTCTCAGCGCTACGCGATAATGCGCAGTATCGTCGTGCTGTTGACCTTGCGTTAAAAGTGCCATTCAATCAGAAGCACGAGGGACTGACAGAAGGAGAGAGAGAGATATTAGTACACAACCAACTTTATTATGCTCGTGCAGTTCTCTAAAAAAATAATGAAATAAAAAAGCGCTCGAATGGAAAAAATGCCTCCAAACGTTGTACGTAAAGCTGTTGGTGCAATGCACTCTGCGACTGCTAACAAAATTATTGCCAAATATTTTCAAAATTTCCGAAGAAAGGCGGCGTTTGTTCGATCATAATTTTAGCTTAACGTAGCTCGACGCGGCGAATTTATCATTTATAAAGCGTCGCGTGTTCCGAGTGCCTCTAGCTTTATCTACTCACATTGTTCGATACCCCTTTACACTAGGACACCTACAAAAATCAATCGAATCGTAATTAAAAACTTATTGCGACACATTTTACACAACTCGACGACAATTTCTAGTCTCCACTTGCATGCTGAAACAATATTGAGTTAAATTTAAGTTTGGTGTAAAAACGGCGCCAACTACGTACGCAGCCTTCGAAACAGGTTTTTCTTTCGTGGTTGTTGTTATTGTTGTTGCTGCTGCTGCTGCTGAAAGTTCGTGCCGCGTATATCTCAAATTATTTACAATTGAATTACTTTCGTTACGATAATCTAATTAGCTATTAAAAATCAAATCCATGCGTCAATAGTATTCCCGCTCCCGCGGCTCTTCTTCGTCCCACACGCGTGGGTTCGCCAGCAATTCTCCTGTGCCGGGGGATTTGCGAAATGGATGTACTTAGAGTAAGAGAGAATCTACGCATTACGTGGCTCATACGAATGCAATGATGAGAGTAGAAAGTGTCAGATGCACGGGCACGGACTCAACAATAGGCTCGACGGCATCTAAATGAAGTTTCGTCTCTTTCTTTTTCCCTCCTTTGTTCCTTGGATTGTCATTATTCGCGATCCCCCCTACAGCTCAACGTTGCGAAACGATTAAAGTATTCCGCCGTCTTATTTTATTTGTTTAACGTATTTCCGATGAACAGTATTCGAGTTATTAACAGCCCGTGCACCAGGAGGCAAATGAATTTCCTAGGGTCGCGCCGCTTTCACTCATCAGCTTGCCAGATCGAGCTGCTGATACGGTCGATCAAGCTCGGGGCGCCGTACAGAACTAACGATAATAATAATAATAATAATAATAATAGTAATAATACTTCCTCCCGTGGATTCTCGCTGGACGTAAAAAGCGCCAACTAATTAATTTGATGAAGCGCTCGCTCGAGTCTTTTTACGCAGTCTGCTACGGTTAAATATACTCGCTCGCTCATTGTCGCGTTTCGCTTTATCGCATTTCTGCTGCTTCTTTTATTCGCAGCCCCCCGGCCTATTCCTTCCTTTCCATCGCCCTTGCAATTTTTTTCCATCCTCCGCTCGACGATAAGCAGCACCGGCGCTGCGATTGTTCGAGGCGGAATCAAAAGTGCGAGATTATGCCGGACAACGAACGGCATTATCACTCGCACGAAGAATGGCGGCCCGCCGCCGACCCCGACGCCGTCGATGCGCAGCAAAATAGTCACCAGATTGAGCAAGATAAGGCGATTGGACGTGCGAGGGAAGCGAAGGAAAAAGAAGAGAAGGCTACATTTATCGTGTGACATTTGCACTTCCGCCTCGTGCCACGCTCCAACATTTTCAGTCTGGGCTTAGCCTTCGAACGCCCTACGGCGCCGTCGGCTTACCCTACGCTTTGCCCTCCCCTTGGTTGCTCTTTCTCGTGTACACAAATGCAACAAGCCCGACCGACGATCGATTGGCCGCTGATAAGTGCAGCTGTGTAACATTCTGGAGTTGACACAGTTGTCCCTTGGGGTGTGAACGTATACACTCGTTATGCTGCCCAAATATTTCTACCATTTGGATCAATAATAGAGTTAATAAATATTCCAACTTATCATTAATAGCGGAATAAAGTGCTCCGTAGTGCTCAATCGATAGTCGCGCATATGCCTCCAACTTTTTATTTTCTAGCGTTCGCAGCGACGTCTCAAAATGAAAAAATTCAATATTCGCCGCCGTCCGTGCGCTTAATTTACAAAGCAAAACTTGTGGGATTCGGGTGATTATTTATACGACGTTTTGCATTTAGTTAAGCAACTTTTGCGTCTGCCGTTTTGCAATTTTGTGCGTGTGCGGCGGTGCGCACGCATTATTTATGCACCCTTATCCAGAGACAATATTTACTCAGCGAAAGCAATCAATGCTACTTAAAGTTAAAATTGCTACAAATAAGAAGGGAACAACGCACACGTGCAATTACACGCGATCAGTGAGATTTGTGCTGATATCTTTTTTACGTTGACAAATTCAGGTTAACTGTTAGGTTGTGATGCTTCCTTTTCCACGACGTGCAGTTTCGTAGCTCGATCACAATTATTTATTTCCAATAACACGTAAAAAAACACGTCAGCGCGCTAGCAAAAATAGCTTCGTATATTAAGATTCGTCATTTTATGTTGCTATGACTTTAATTGGTTAAGAGCTTGCCAGCAGCTTATCATTGAAAGTACTTTTGCCAACTCTAAAATGGCGCAGGTCATTATCTCCGCATTGCATAGATCATCGTCATACCTACTATACGATAATCCACTTCTAATTCTAATTTGGGTATCATTGGCCACCGCACCTACGTACCTTTAATCACGACTGCAACGCAATACAGTGACACAAAAACGAACCTTAACAACTAAGCTCGAGTAACGCGCGGTTTTTTAAACCTACGCTATGAACGTAAAATAAAGCTGTACTACCGCAGCCCAAACACTTGGCCCGATAACTCTCAAGCTTTCAATGGCCGAGTTAAACCGTTAAATTATTGCATCGATGATAAAAAAAAAGTGATTCTGCGCTATATCTGCATGCGATCGCGAAATAAGATGGCATAAGCAAATGCATATTCGGAGGGCTACGTTTGGGAGTGAAACGAATTCTCCGCGATTACAGCTCCAAATAAAATCCATTTTTTAATTATAAACTCCATTTTCCGCGATCCAACTTTACTTTAGTGGATTTATAATTTATAAAAAATTGGTTATGGGGACGTCGTTATTGATAATTCGTATTGCATACTAATAAACGTACTCCTGCAAAGTTATGTAAGTCGCTAAGTAAGCTCGGCTGTTACAGAGTGAGTATTTGTTTAATCCCATGTTAAGTATCACGAGATCCGGTAAAAACATTTTTGCCGCACAATATATTCGAACCACGTACGCAATGCACAAAACGCAATAGTAGAAACCTATTTAAGTAGAGCACCGAATGTATTTGTATTGTTAACGACGTATGGATAACTTATTTAACAAAACTTGATTTAAAATATCGATTATTTCGAAGAATTCAATACTATAAGCTAAATTTAACAATAACGGTAAATGAGAATTTTTACATTTAAATTAGCAAATACCGTTTCAAAATGCATTAAAAATAATCTTTTGAAATAATTTTTCTGTAATAAAACTCGACAAGACATGATATTCAGTACATCAATGTAGATAATTTATCTACTGTATATGTTGTTGTTTCTTTTCAGTTCAAGGCTTTTTTTAATTAAAATTGCTTATTGTAGAGATTGAAATATAATTTTTTTCTAGAAAAACCACTATTTTTTTATTATTGATATTTTACCAATTGTTAAAAAATCACTTCTAATCACCAAACATCATTTTGTACAAAGTCTGCAGTGGAAAAACGCTTACATTATAAGATAAATACCTGCTTTTATTATCGGAAATTTCAGCCAAAACAACGTATTATAGATTGCATAACTTTGCGAAGATTCGTGAAAATTGTAAATAGAAAAAAAACAACAGCAAAGATTATGAAATTAATGAAATAATAACGTTCACGTGGAAAGACGAATTAATGAAATAATAACGTTCACGAAGACCTTTTGAGATAAATCTTTATGCGTGCCATTGGTTAAGTATCGTGTTGCACTAGGCAGAGTATAAATTCAAAGTTCGCAATATTCACAGACATAAAGAGAAACGTATTTTACAATTTTTATTAATTTCTATTTCATTTCATTTTGATAATCATATTTTGGAAGATTCAAATTTGAAAATAAAAATTCCAACAGTCAA
This sequence comes from Platyscapa corneri, assembly GCA_018907185.1. Classification (NCBI taxonomy): domain Eukaryota; kingdom Metazoa; phylum Arthropoda; class Insecta; order Hymenoptera; family Agaonidae; genus Platyscapa; species Platyscapa corneri. The sequence goes on from JACCHW010000004.1 coordinate 4,152,143, forward strand.
ATAAAAATATCTAATTTAAAAGATCATACTTTTTTACAGACTTTGAAATCTTTAGCTTTTGATCCAAAATTAAAAGAAAAACTTTAAAAATAGTACTTATTTCTCAATAGCTTTTCTGTAATAAAACTCGACAAGGCATGATATTCAGTACATTAATGTAGAGTATAGCTTTTGTTTCTTTAAGACCTTAAAAATAAAGAATAGTTTCTGTTGCACATCATTGAAACATTAATATAAATTTACCATTTTTATATTCCATTAAAAAAACTAAAATTAAGATTTGAATTAACTTCTTGTATTTTTATTTGAATTTAGATTTCACATATACTAAGATTATTGAATCGGAGTTTTATTACTTACAATACTTGATTTATGAATACATTAAAAAGGCCAATTTTATGAATCGCCTTACAAGATTTCAATGACTTTATTGTCATGTTATCTAAGCTTTATCAATGGTGTTTATTATACCGTCATTTACATAAGTATAATTTAAAATTGTATTGTATAACCTATATTATCTATTTTTGTCTGTATATAAAATTATTATTAATCTTAACAATTTCTATTTGCGTTGCTTATTACAATTCAATTATAATAAACCTTTTTTTATATATATCTAAACAAAATATATTTAATATTTAAAATGTTTTATTCGTTTTTAAGTAACTGACTTTAATATTTAAAACAAAATAAATGATTTATCGAATATAGTAAAACTAAATTTAGAGCATGACGAGTATCTAAGTATTAAAAATATTAGTATATGCTAATGTCTTATCTATAAAATTTACTTTTCAATAAAATTAAGTTTATTTTTCAACCGACTATAGTGATATAACAAAATTATGTGCATTTAATGCTTGAAATAAACTTATCTAGAAAAGGATTTTGATTTAGTATTCATTTCAAATACATTAATTACGGAATTATACAGAAAATAAGGAATTTTCAGAGGAAAAACAAAGAAAATGTACTTTATTATTCTGAAAATTGAAAGTTCTCGAAGTGAGACAAAAAGTGGAGAACTAATATTCGAACGATAAAAGTAACGACGGAATGAAAGTCATTTGTACGCAGTGAAGGGTTTAAAGATTGGGGAGAAAATGTGCTTGTCAAGCCGCGAAGGGAGGTTGAAGTTGCAAATTCCGGTACTGTGGAAGAGGCAGAGAGAGGGGGGGAGCAGCAGAGAACGAAAAGGAAAGATAGCGATAACGCGGAGAAAATCGTAGACGCGGATGAAGCGAAAACAAGGAACCACTAGCAGCTGAAAGGACGATGAATATGGCAAGAACAAGCAGAAGAGAATACATAAATAAGGGTAAACTACTAGGTAAACGATTTCATAAAAAAATTGTAAACAGCAAGTATAAAGGAACGTTCCACGTTCTGTACTCGATTCAATGCATTTTTCATCCTTTTCTTTCTTTCTTTCTTTCTCCTTTCATTTCGATTTCCTGGCTTTTGCGAAGCATAGCCTATACTTGTGCCCGTAATTTATGACAACAAGTTTTATCACTTGTCCCATAATTTTCAGTTCTAATGAAATTTTTCCCGTCTACTTATAAATTGCAACGATAATAACACTGCGAAAATTGAATCGAATCAAAGGAGTTGAAAATTTTCATCAGCTGGTCATGAATGGACACATGGTCTCTCATTGCTGAGCAAAGTCACGCAATAAATTTGATTTACTTTCTAGATAATAAACGTAACGAAACGCTTTTAATAGTTGCGCTACCCCCAATGCAACGTCTTGGACGACATACTAATAAATTAAGATATATTGCACCCAGGGTCATGTCGGTCAGCTCGGCAGGATAAATATGATAGAAATTTCAAGGATAACCGTTCGACAAAGGGCGACTGGAGTCGGAAAAAACAGTTTATATTCAAAAATAGACGCGGCTACGAGTTTATCACATCTGGCGATTTCGGGTCTAGAATAGACGTTGGCCTTGGTGGTTCACGTGATGCGAGCACACACCCGCGACTCGATAAATAAAGCATATCAGAGCGGAGAAACTTGAAAGGAAAAAGAAAACAGGAGAAGGGAAGGAGGAGGAGTAAAAGTTCGTGAACAAGCGAACGAACCGGTCCTTGAACAACAGGGGAACCCGCAGAAATAAGACGAGAAGGAAGGAAAAGGGAAAAAACGCGAGAAAGACTACCACCGGCGCTCCTTACGAATGCGCATTCGTCCCTAGCGCGCAAAAATATTACCCGTCAATACTAGCAAACTTGCGACGTACCTGTGCCTGTCAGTGTGGTTTCATTCGCGTAAGAACCGGCGTGTCGGACAGACTTTGGCACTTTGCCTAAGACCGACTCGAGGTGTGCGCTGCAATCCTACGTATTGCGCACATTGCGAGGTTCTACCAACGACCGACAACTTAAATATACGTGACGTACAGTACACACGCAGCACTTTACCAAAAAAGCTGTGACGCGCCGTCGCCGAGGCGAATTGCAGATCGCGGCTCGGCACTCGGAACGCGAATCACATCTTTCGTTACCCCAACTGTCGTTCGCTATTTTAGCGCGAATTTTCTCTACCTTTTGTTGTTCTAGGGGCCTTGCGAGGAAATCGATCCAACGTTGAAAAAGCGAGAGCCTCGACAAATTGCGTAAACCGTTCGAATAGTTCTGTTCACTCGTGCAGCTTAGCTTGCTACCATATGCTCTAAAATTAAGATGGAAAAGTCATCGGGAGCGGACGCGTGTGCGCCCCGGTGCAATTTGCTGCGTAGCTTTCTGAAAAGCGTTTCCACGGGCCAGGCAACTTTCGTGGCACGCGATCGAATTCTCGACAAATCCACACGTTCCAGGTTCGAAATACGCCATCCCGGGCCAATCCCCCGACAGCGTACGCACGCGCGCGCGCGCACACACACAGAGGCGTCGCCTTTGTCCACGTGTTATCCGCGGATTATCGATGCCCATGGTCCGCGTTTCCGGTCAAGCCACTACTCGAGCCCTCGCGTACGAGCGAATCTCCTCGATTTGAAGCTGTGACGATCGATAAATGAGTCAGCAGCAGCCAATGTCGGCGTCACCGAGGAAAGGAGGAAAAATGAAAAGACCGAAAAGGAACCCAAAGGTAGGAGTTTCAGAGTCAAGGCTATAACGAAAGTGGCCTGAAAAGCGGCCAAAAAACGTGCGGCACCGTTTGTGATCAGCCCCACACGCACGCACGCATGCAGAGTCTGCAGAAATGATTAGACTCGTCCCATCGGCAAGTTCACTCGAGAAACGCGAATTGTTATTAATAGACGGCAGCCGTCGTCGATGGTTTCGAAACGAGGCGCGTAGGCGAGCCACCAGCCATGGTCCTGCTTTCGCGAACGCAAACGTAATTTCAAACGCACGTCGCCGCTCATGAAAGTTTCCAAGCAGCAGCAGCAGCAGCAACAGCAGAAGCAGCGTCCGCGTACATTCCGGAAGCCCATCGGCCACGAGCTCTTTCTCTTTCGCGTTTCGCTGACGAAGCCTCGGACCAGACTCTCCCGCTGAATTCGAAGACCCGAAATAGAACACACGAGCGAGGCTGATCCGACCTGAAATCCAATTAAAAATCTTCCGGGTGTCGAACCGCGTCTACTCGCCGTCGGAGAAGGAAGCTATTCGTGAAACTTTTAGTCGCCACTGGAATTGCGGCAGTTGGTGGAATCTGGAACCGCGACTGGAGGTCAATCGCCGAATAACCGACGCGGCGCAAAGAAACAAAGACCTTTTAATTATCGCTGGGTTGCTCGATCTTTCCGACGGACTCCAGCTCCGTATAAAACCACCTGTGATTTTTTCCCGTCCACAGCACTAATTAATACAGCGTATTGGCAACTGGTCTGTTTTCGAGTCGTCGTTCCTGACAAGCAGCAGCACACGCAATCAATACCGTGCAATTATTAAAAAGTAGATTGTGCTCGCCAGAGTCGGCCGTTTTATCGTTAACCGAGGGGGTGCATTGTTCGAGCAGTCGCGCGAGCGATCCTGCATACAAGCCAAAGCTGCGACGTAATATTTTTCCAAAAATTCGTCGACTGCGGGCGTGCGAGCTATTATTATTATTATTAGCCGGATTATTTACGCTAAAGCCGGACGAGAGTACAAAGGATGCATAGCCAACGTTAGGCGATGATGGACGCTATCGCCTGCAATTTCGTTGACGTAACCAATGCAATCGCACAACCGACAGATGTCAAGAAGCGCGATTCTCTTATTAACGCAGTTTTCAGTCGATTTTGCAGCGAGGCACATTCTTTTTGTCATTGCGAATGTTGCAATGATTAAAATTTATGAATAAAATTATAACGTGTCAAGAAGCGTTTGGCATCGTAAATTATCCTTATACTGTATAAGTTTGAGTATATTAACATTTGTATTCGTCATTACTTCGCTAAAAGAATAATTTGACGTTCATCTTTAATGCATAGCTTGAAATAACATTAAGAAGCTTTATGAATAAAATATTGCGTCTTACAGAGGATTTGATCATTTATTAAAGAAAAAAGCGGCCGAAAAACCCACGTGACCTCCTTTTTCTCCTTCAAATTTCGACGAGACTTTGCCGATTTGATCGCATCGGAGTTCGAGTTCGGTCCACGTTGAAAATTGCCCAGGATTTTTTTTCGACAAAACGAGAGATGCCATTTCGAGTTGAATTATGAATCCGAGTCGTAAAGTTTTTTCGACTCGGTTGTCCTCGTAAAGTGGCCTATTTTCTAACTCTAAAGGCTCGTAAGGGCTTGTCAAAGATCGGCGAAGCCTGAAGGGTTGGCGGAACTTTTACCACAAAAACTCGGTTGCGGGCGGGCAACGCCATCAAGAGCGATTCTGCACCGCAGCGCAGTTCGAAAGGGACACGGGCGACGAGAAATCGTGTTTCCGTCAACGTCGGCCGCACGATAAAACTGCGGGTCCAGCTTGCGAAACGGACCGGTGCGGGGGTGGGCGCGATTTCCTCGGAATTTCGGCTTTAACTTCAGAGCTGCGGTTGGCCCGCAGGCAGGGCAAGGCGCCCCCTCGCCTCGACGCTTCCATCGCGCCCGCCGACGCCGGCCGAGTCGAGCTCGATGCTTCGAGTGCCCCCACCGCCGGGACGCCGCTGCCGGGTGTTACATAATGGGTGGGCGCTGTTGCCGGCTGGGGACGCGCGGTTGCCGGCTCCTCGCACCCTCGGATAAGCCGATCTCGCCTCTGCCCTTCTTCCCGCCCTTCTTGCCCGAGATAAACGTGCCGAGTTCAACGGCTAACCTTAGGCTCGGGTGTTGGGTATTTCTCGCGTAAACCTGTCGCCGGATTTCGGAGCCGAGGAGTTTCGAAAAGTGGAGTGCCATCGGGCGACTGCTGGTGCGGCTTTAAGTTGCACACCAATTGTTACAAGGGAGCGCAAAATAAAATTAGGGGCTGCGAGCGTAATACGCGGCTTTCGCGCCCGTTTGCTTCGGCTTGCCAGACGCACCGGAGTGTAAGAACCCGTACCGGGGACGCGTCGAGCGCGAGTTTTCGTTATTTTGCGCTCCGCGACGCGAGCAAAACAAACAAGCGCACCCGAGCCACAATGGTCGGAAGAGGGGAAATGAATTTTTTCTCCGAGTGTCGGCACAGAGAGAGAGAGAGAGAGAGACGGGCGGAAAAGGAAATAAAGAGCGAGAGCCTCATCTCGCACGTGTGCTAAGAAGGAGAGGGAGAGAGGCGGACAGAACGTACACAAGCATGCACGGACGGAGCGCGCGCGTCTCTTTCTCTCGCTCCGTTTCAACAAAGAATCGCTTTTGTCGAGGCAACGTGAAAAAGAGGGAGCGAGAGTGCGCGCGAGAAAAAGGCGCAACGCGCCACAATTAGGTCGAGGTGGACCCCATATATTTCGATTGTTCCCCCTGGAGTCGAAGGGTAGACCTTGAAGGGTACAAAAAACACGTCCCGGCTGCTCGGTAGGGCGACGTTGCCAGAGCGGTTGCGCTTGGGCCAAATACGGAAAAGTGGCAGCGTCGCGGAAAGGATCCACTGCTTCCTTACTTCTCTGCGTCTCTTTGCCTTTACCTTCATTCTCACAGCGATGCCGCTTCTACGTTTCTGCCTGCTTTTTTCTACCCGTTTATCGCCGCCTCTACTTCCTACACCGAGTCTCAATCGTGAATCCTCGCACCTCGCTCTCCGTCAGTTACGAGCAGCCCCGTCGATCCAGACGAATTTTTCCTCCTCCCGGAAAATTTCCGTGAGAAATAATTGCTGCGAGCCTTGTTGAGAGCAGCGAAGAAGGCATCGTCGGCATCGTCGGCGCAGTTTTAATAACGATAGCAACGGGTTCGCGGATCGTGTTTTTCCTATTTTGCATAGACCGATGAAGAGCCGAAATCGTAGGGATAAGTTTTTTTCATCAAATCAATAGTCGAAAACAATGTCTAGTGCGATAAACAAAGCACTTTTGTTCCAATCAAATTAAAAGTTATAAGCAATTCGTAGCCCAATAGTATGAATATATTCTCCTCTTTTATTTGATTTTTTCACCTCTCGTATGCCGCCAAGCCGAAAAATTGATTTTCGTCGCGCGGAAGTCAGTTAATTAAAGTTTCCAACAATGCGCACTCTTCGAATCGAATACTTTTTACGGTTTAGCGTGTGGAGGACTTTGTTACGTACGAAGTCGCGCGTACACTGTTTTCTAAACAAAATATTATTTATCGTTGCAAAATTGTATCGCTGGCGACATTTACATCCGCAACGTAATAAACCAAAAGTTAAATCTCCTAGTTGAAAAACAAATACACTGCAAGTGCCGAGGCGAAAAAAGCCTGATTGGTACTATTAAACGAAGACGTAGTATTCTTTGCTCGGATTGATAAACGACAAATGTCTCAAGGATAGTCGTTAACTAAGTAAACTGCACGGACCTCGTGGCTCGTCGCTGATTTTTCGCTAACAAGTTAAGCCACTCGTGCACTGCCGCCGAGTCCACAAAGCGGCGCTCGATCTTCAAAATTATTATTCCCTCGAGCGCCAGCGAGTTCGGAGCGACTCGTCGAGTTAGTCGCACATTTCTCGAAGACATTATAACGCCCATACAGTCGCGTCTCGGCGAGATTAATTTCTCGCGGCTACGTATCGAGCGCGCGATAAGATTAATCTGGTCTTACATAACGTTCGCAAAAACAAACACGTAGTCAGTCACGACCAGGACTAGTAGCAAGTCACCGGAGCTCGGGAGAGACGGAGAGGAGCGGCTGTCGGTGGCACAAGAGCGCCAGGGAGCGCCGAGCGCGACTCGTTAACCTGGCGAAAGAGAGAGGAGCCGGGGCAACGCGTCGATTCCCGTCACGGCCGAGAAAGGCGTGGGCGCAGGTCTCGGACGACGTCACCGCGGCAACCCGAAGGAGTAGTCGAGGCGAGGAACGTAACGCGAGGCACGGATGGGAGAAGATGCAGAGGACAGGAAACTCGGCGTTTCCACGCGCCAGCCAACGAATGAATCATTGTCTAGCTGGAGAGTTTGCTTCGCTGGCTAACGAAAACAACATTCTTCGCGACTTATAATCAAAATTTCGGGAGGAAATCAAAGGAGTCGTGCGACCGGTGCCTTTTAGTTTTTTTACACTCGCAGCCGCTCAGGCAGCTTTGGGGATTTATTACTTTTTTACTTTTCTCTTATCTACTGCCGCCTTTCCAGCGCCCAATTTTATCGCCACCCTTCCACCCATTACAACGCTCGACGGTTCGAACAAAATATCACATTATTCGCTCGCTTCATTCCCAAGCAGAGCTGGTAGACAATCATAAAATGCAAACAGCCTGTTTTAGCAATGCGCCTAGATGATGTAAGGGAAATGTAGTTGGGGAGCGGTTTTTGCAACGTCGAAATCAAAGTCCAACGTCGATTGTGTTCCCCGTCTACTTTCGAACAGAGACGAAATTGCATAATTACGCGCGAACCTTTCTTTTTTCGAATAAAGTATTCGGCTGCTTGGGAATAGAAATAAAAGAAATGCGCCTATGTTATTAGGTTCGGCTGCAAAGATACCCGAGATAGAGATAGGCCTTGTAAAACTTTCTACTCCTCTCTCTCTCTCTCTCGCTCTCTCTCTCATTGTCCGTACTCACAGCATGACGACGCCTTGAAACGAGGCGTTCTTCCCATTGTCTGAAATTCAGCCCTCGCCTCGAAAAAACCTTGCGTCAAAACTGCAGCTTGTGGAAAAGCTCGCCACCTCGCGATTTTTGAGAAAAAACGAGCTTGAATCTGACAGATCGACACAATTGCCTCTTTGTTGCACATTCACTCCGAACCCGGGCAATACTTTCCACGCGCAAAAATGCCAGCTGGGTAAAATAGTTGGATCACACGAAGGAAGAGATAAAAAATATCGATGTAAGGTATGCGGCTGATTATTAAAAGCGCTTATAAAACATTGCGACGGATAAAATCAACGAAAACATTGGGTTTAACCAGCCTTTGGGAAAACACCGAGATAAAAATGACGTAATTAAGCGGCGATTCGCGGCACACCGAGTAAGAGGCTATGCTCGTCGATCGGTAGTCGGTATTGAGAACAACAGGCGTCGTGTGCTGCGCTGCTCGATCCGCTTCGAAAGGAAAGTAAATAAAAAAGTGTTTAACACTGCGTCATGTGGAACGAGGTAAGTTGCAAAGCTATCGGGGGGATGCTGATGCAGCTCTGGCAATGTCAACGCCTCGAGGGAGTCGAGCGCGGGACACCAACAGGAGCGAAAAATGGATAAATGCAAGTCTTTCCCTAAAGGCACGTCGACTCGGTCGACTCAGCCAACTCGCCTTTCATCTCTCGTCTCTCTCGTTACCCTAATGCGAGGCGAGGGCAATGAAAGAGTAAAGGAGAAAGGATAACGGCAGCGACAAATTGAAAAGGAGCCTGGAGGAACCGCGGAGTCTCTTTCGGAGGATCCATCCGCGCGGACTCCGTTTCGGCTCTCGAAATACTTCCAGGACTGCGGTTGTTTTAAATATTCAGCGGCTTCTTTTTATGGAACTGTCACGCTTGCTCACGCCGGTCGCGGACTGCGACCTTCCGCATTCTTTCGACGTATTACCGCGACGTACTCTTTGCTTTTTTCGTTACTGCGCTCTACCTGCGCGAGTCGGCGCTGGTCGACGGGAGCTCATCATCGTCGAGGCTCCCTCGAGCGCTGGGCACCGGCAATTTCATTCGCAGAAACGAGTGTGCAAATCGCTGCAGCAAATACCGGGAAATTCCATTATGGCGCGATTTTTTACTCCCACAATCTGCGTTGATGGCAGGGGACTAAATCCGCAGCGTTTACGGCATCCACGTCCACTTTTCGGGTCCAGTCGAAACGTACAAGAGCTCGTAGAGAACGATTTTTATCGTTGCACGATTAAAGTGCTTGATTATTCAACGAAGCGCATATACGTGCCGTTATTGCTAGAGAGAATACAAAAGTGCGATTATCACTGCGTCGCAAAATTTTCAAGCTATTAATTTAATATTCCTCTGCTACGGCGTCACGTTAAACTCGCTGCGTCAAAGTATTTTTCAGCGCTTTTAATAAAATGCGCTTTATTTTATTTCGATATTTTTTATTCACGGCATAATTTGGAGGCGCAATGGCAACTGAAATTTATATCAAACTCGTTTCTCGTTTCTCGTTCGAGAATTCGCTTTAAAAAATCAGGATAGTATACATAGTCGCTAACTGCATTCGTGCGACTCGTCAAATTTTTTTTTCAAATACGCATGATTCCACCTCCCAAGGCTTCGGCGGTTCTATAAATATAAGACTTAGAATGGCGCAAAACACGTTGCGCGCACAATGCACAATTTATAAAGCAGAGCTAAAAAATGCTTCAGTCATCGAGTCCGAGCGTGTGGACTGTAAAAGAATGAATGATTAGAGCTTTGTTCCGATTGCGCGTATTGAATGCTGGTGCCTACCTAAGGCAGATACCCCACGTACAGGCATAAATGAGCGAGCGGCTTCGGCATCGAATTGAAAATCAGACGCCATTGTCATAATTAACCTCCAGGGTAATTGCCTATTTCGTCTAGATATCGTTGAAATTTATTTGCATTTAGAGTCCGGCAGCTGCAGAGCCGCGATGCGATCGACGACGCGCGCGTCCTTCCAACTCAATCAACTGCTCGGACGGCTGAAAAATTGAAAAATTAAAAAAGGCGCGAACTCCGCTCTAGTTTCTTGCGAACGTTCCCCCAGTATCGTTGCAGCGGGAATCAATCGCGAAGAACGACTGGGATATGCGTAATTCACATTCCGGGGCATTAAACGTCGGGGAATGTTTTGGGCCGCGAGTAAAAGACGGCATTTATCGCGCGTTTGAAATATCGCTCCGAGTTATGACTCGCAGTTCGGCTTCCTGCAATAAACAGACTAGTAGCCTCGCTGCCTCCTTTTGCAATAGTCCGCGTGCAGGCGTGTGCGCGCGAGCGGGCATAAATCGCTGCCTGGACGTCGTCGGCTTTATCGGCGGAATAGACTGCGACGAGGCTCCGGAGAGGGGCAACCACGACGTGAAGCAAAAGTAAACATCGCCTCGGTGTTGATGTTTCCGAGACGGGGGAATGGCGCGTTTCGCCGGCCGCGGGGCTCAATATTTTCAGCCGAGGACCCCGTCGGTGCACGATGTCATCCGCTCTCCTCCGCGCCTCCGCCGTGGAACCGGTGAAAGTCAGGAAGGCGTCTTGCGCGTTCCGCGAGCCGAAAGCAGCAGCTCGGCGCTCGCAGCTGTGGAGATAAGCGAGAGAGCGACTGTTGTATATTCCCGTTTGGTCGTATCGCGAGTGCGCGACTCGACTCGGGGGCTGCGCCAAGTGCCGTCGAAGGTGCGCCTGCACGAAGGAGAGACTCGTGCTCTACCGCCTCTCCTCTCTCCTACTTGGCCGCTCTCGAGAGATACGTGTTTTTTCCACCTAGAGACACTTTTTCCCGCACCTCGAGCCTCGAGAGTCCGACCTCCACGGCGAGCGCAACTCCTCCAACGGCTCACGGTAATGCATTTGCGCTGACCGACTTTCGTAAAGACGGCTCAACTTCATTTTCCGTCGCTCGCCATTAACGACCGCCCGCGATTTCACTGCACTCCGCAGTTCCCGCTAACAAGATCCCTAATTTACTAATGAGCGATGACAACCGCGTACTAAATATGCTAAAAACTGGGCTGGCGGAGGTTTCCGCTCCGAGCGAGTGCATATAGCATTTGAATATCTAATTGGGAATGGCGTTCGTTCGCCGATTTAAGATTCTGTCCCAATATCCCGGAGCTCGACACGCGCTTATTGTTACGTGGCAAGACTTTGCAAACTCTATTTTAGAAAATGCAAGACCAGTTTGATATAATTTCTTTCAAGCTCGCCACGGAGCAGACATTGCTTTTTCACATTTCTAACGTCAAAGAGCGGCTGAAAATCACTCGAGCATTTTCCAAATTGTTGCAACCACCGCAGTTACCAGGGAGTTATTCGCGTATCGATTATTCAAAATTCGTGTGTTTCCGAATTAGCTCCTACGAATAAAATTAATTACTCCTGCAACTTGTAGATGCTTGCTCACTTCGTTAGCGATATTATGTTAAATTTGCAATGCAATTAATCGCAGTTGCGCGAGTTTAATTATCGAACGAGACTCCTGATAAGGAATTGTCGCCCGACAGCGGAGGAATATTCGAGACCGGTGATCCTTTCTTGTCAAGGCTGCGAGGAACAGCCCAATCGGTCCTATGTTACTGCAGGCATATCCCCGAATTTTATGCAATCAGACTCTCCTGAAATGCAGTTGAGTCTCGACAGCATTGAGCGTCGCCGCAGGAGCGTTTATTTTCGGCGTAATTATAACGGAGGTATAATGTCAGAACACGTTAAATACTGCAGGTAGAAAATCGTGCGAGTCCGAACACGTTCTGGCCGTTTATCGTTGATACGAGACTATAAATCCTCGAAATAACGTCAATAAGTCGGAACAAGTTCTTAAGCCTAAAATTGACCGCCGTGGCGAGGTTCGGTGGCACCAATGGGATTTTCCCGTCCACGTATCGTGGAACACTTGACGAAACTGATAAGGCCAGACGTACGAAGAGCGCTGACAATTGCTATTCCACACAATGCACAGAGTCGATTTTAATCGAGACGACGAAATTTTTCGTAAGAAGCGCGTGTGCTTTATCGAGACGAAGGTGGAGAGCAGAACGACACGAGCTACTCGACGACTCCGGGCGAGGAGGTTGAAGTTGGTGCAGAGTTACGTCTAGACGAGACGCCGAGGAAGGGAATTGCTACTTGCGACGTTCGGCACGCATGTGAAGAGACACTCGAGCACCGCGATAGAGCTGCGAGTGATCGACCTTACCACACACTGCAGGGGCAAAGTGTCGCCACCGCCACTCGTATTTCCCGGGCTGCGCTTCCACTCCCGTTCGGGTCTCGAATATCGGCGCAGAAGCTCGAGCGGAGCCCCGAGGTCCTCTATTCAGCGATAAAATAATAAGCGCAGAGCCCAGTAGTGGGTCTGGCGGGCGAGCGCGCGAGCCGGAGTGGAACTCCGAGAGCGCGGTTGCCGGTGCGTAGGTGTGACGCGGCACTGGCACCGTAGCCCTCCGAGATCCGGCAACACCGCCCGAGAAGCTCACGAGCTCGGGATTGCAGCCGATTCCACGAAAGCGAGGCTTCTGCCACTCGCACGGGAAGGGACGTCGCTCTGCTCGCGCCGCCGCCGCCGCCGCCACCGCGACCGTCGATCGAACTTTATTCGAGCGAACGAGCGAGCGCGGACGTCGCTCGGGAGTCGCCTTGGAGGCGTCGAGCGCGCGGCTCGGGGAGGGGAGTAAACAGGGTCGAGTCGATTGGGAAATTTGGCAGTGGCTCGGCGCTGTCGCTTGACTTTCAAACGCGGGCGTGAAATCGGCGCTGGTAGGGTCGTCGCTTCCTTGCTTCCCGACGCACCGCATCCACGCTTGGAGCGCGCGTCGATGCACCTGGGCGCGGGTCCACGTCCACGTCCTCGTTGCGATTATTGTCGAGTTGTCGCCAACTTTTCCTCCGGGGCGCCTGCAGCCCCGCGATTTCCGATCCGCCGCTGCTATCGTAAATCTTTTGCAACTTAACTCGTATTTGCTCCTTTTTATCATCCCGTTCGCGGCCTGACCTTGTTGCTGCACTCCGCGGGCAGCGCGCGCGCTCTTGCATTTATTTTGATTGAGAGCGCAATTGCAATTTCGCTGCATTCGCCATACCCGACGACTGAGTCCGAAGTCCGACTCTCCGAACGGCCGAGTCGAATATTCCTTCCTCGGATTACTTCGCTCGCGTCCTACATTCGCCCGACTTCACCTCGGACGTTAACAAAATGCGAGGAGGACGCGAGGACAGGCGCGCGCGCGCGCGTCCACGCACTTGCCGTCTCTGCGAATTCTTGGTCCAATGCTTGCCCTCTCTCGTACCTGCGCAGTGGCTTTTTACGAGTGTCGGGTAACAACAGCGTTTTGTGCACCGGAACTTCAGCCGCTTCTGGATCCTCCCTCTGAAATTAGCTTCTCCGATCTCTAGATCTCGTCTTTCGAACCGACTCAAATTTTTTAACGCTCGCGCGTGTTCGATCACACTTGGGTATCGCGAAGAAGCAGCGGCGCTTTATTCGCTCGCTGATTAAGAGAATATGCGTTTCCCAAATCAGCTTCGATCGTTTAGCTAGAAAAGCGATCGATTCCGAGAGCGTTTTTTCTTATCTCGTGTTATACGACAAAGCGAAATATACCCAGGATTCTCTTCAATGGGTCCTCGCTTTGCCGGCAAGAATTGTCTCGACTGCTTCTTTATTAAACGTAAAGAACGGAGCAGACTTCGATTATAACGATAATACATCAAAATATAAACTTCGGTTTCAATCTTATTCAGTTGCGATGCTAAGGTTCGTGCCAAACTTTGGTAGATAGTACGGTAAATGTTAAAATTCACCCGAGTCATTAAATGTTCTATGTAGACACTTTGATATACGGTTTCCCCTGCTTTTTAGATAATAATTGCATAAAGTACGATGAATTTGAAATGTCTTTCAAATTTCCATGAAATTTATTCGCAATTGTCCATCGTCGAATCCGTTGGGCCGAAGCAAGGATTTATGAATTCCAAACTTGGTTTAATCATTCGGTCAGAGCCTGATTAGCTCCAAAGATCCAGCCGTCGACAACAGTTTCCTCAATGATTTATGCCGATACGAGTGCCATGCGAGCTCCTATGAATTTACTCGATTGCGCGCGACCATGAAATATAGATTTTAATCAGGAAGCAGTTTAGGTTGTGTGTGTGCGCGCGCACGTGTTCCGTCAAGACGAAGCAAAAACGAACAAGAATAAACAATAACGCTGAGGTCGCTTCTGGAATAGAGCAAACTTGAATGGGGACCTTTATTAGGAGGGGGTGGGGGGAAATTCGAGGAAATTCAGCCGAACAAAATTGATCCGACGTAACAGCAGAAAAATATCGTAACGAAGAAACGAAGAGCAATGGGAGGAGAGAAAGACGAGTCACTCGCACATGCTGGCCAACACACATCGGAGCAGCACACATGGCTTGGTTTATTTTCCTTCCACTCCAGGCCCCGCGATAGCGCGACTGTTACGAGCAGCTCCATGTCACACACAAGAGCAAAGAATCCGTTGACTCCCAACTACTCCCTACTGCTGCGGCACTTCCACGATTGCCTGCCAAATCATGACTCATCGGAAACGTAATAATTTTTGGCTCGTATTATAACGAAATAAATCTTCCGCGCGGCACTCGCTTGTGCGCGTGCGCTGCCCAAACGGATTCATCACGCAACTTGCATTTCAGTAATGTCCCCGATTCGATCGATAAGCCATATTATGAATATTCCGTTGCTCGGATCGCTCCAAATTCATTCCTCGGTTTCGGTTCGCGCGAGGAACACGCGTTCTTTCCCTAAATCGTGTTCCACGGATTTTCAAGTTCCGCAGAAGAGCTAGGGGAGGGAGTAAGGGGCCATTCGGTTGGTGAGAAATTCAAGTATCGGCGAATGCAGCAGTCAAATGACGAACGCTTTATAGCGAGCATTTTCCGGCTATCGTTATCTTCCTCGCGATAAAAAGTAAGACGCCGAGTCATCGCACCACCGGTAAGACCGATAGATTTCCATGAATCACGTGGAGAAGGTCGTTATTGCCCCTTGCCAATAATTTCGGCTTCATTAATCAAACGCGATGGACACGAGGCACTTAACTGAAATTTATGCCCGCGTGCGCTAATCAAATAATTTTTAAGCGACTCCGCCGCTATTGCTATTGATTCATCGTTGCTATCATCTCCTGGTCGTCATTCTTTTCGCTCTTTAAATAAATAATATCGTTATAATAATAATAATGTGCTTTTGTTTTCGAAATAATTGCGCTTAGCGCCTCGTGAAACTTTTTTCTCCGAGGCCTGGGTTTTTCTGTTTTTAACTCGAGCTCTCCCCCTAGTCCCCCGCCGTTCCAGCAACGTAATAACGTTCGCGTGAACATCGCATTTTTAAAACGGATATTACAATTCCGCTTATTTTACAATTTTTACCTTCACCTAGAACTTTGCCAACGAAAAAGGGTAGATTAAAATTTCTTCGCAAGCACGGGCTGTTTGCTTCTTGCCTCGGGCTTTCGTGGTAAAAGGGCATAACGCGTATCTTTTCGCAAAATGTTAGATACGGAGTTGTATGCTTGGAACTGATACTCCAACGCGAAAGTGATAAAAGCCAAGCTAAAAGTAAAAGAATCGTAAATTCTCCGTAAGTTTTCTGGTGTTGTAGTAGAAGCAGAGATGGCGACTATAATTGCTGTTTGTCGGTATTACAGTCGAATGGAAAACGCTCTTCGTCCGAGCAGTGCGTCACAAGTAACTCGTGCCACTGTCCCGCCAACCGACAGATAAAAAGAAAAAGAAACATGGAGGAAAGCAATTAACGTCAGTCTCTATCAAGCTGTATGTGTACGTACGTTCTCCTCTGCGGGGCTCGTGAAATTTTTTCCGCGAGCGACTCCACGCACGCAATACGTATTCTCTTACCGAACGGCTTCGTCACGCCACGCGCGCTCGAGGATCCACGAGAACCAAAAGCGGGCACATCACGCGAGGCTTAGTCTGGATAGGATGTCACTGAAGCCAGCAAATATGATGCCTACGGTGCCTTTGACCAACTAATGCCGGGGATCTCCGCCCGCTCGAGCACTTCGATTAATATCCCCGGCCGCCTCCCAACATTTATACGTTTCCTTTGAATTACGGCAAAAAGTCTTTTAACGATATCAGCCTCCAAATCAAATACTTGGCAACTCCAATAACGCTGGCAACATAATCGCCTCTTTGTTAGAGGCGCTTATTCCGTTGAAAATTCATTTATCCTCCAGCGGAGCTCCTGCTTGTGACTTTACACTACTGATTCTATTCAATTTCAAATTGGAGACTCGCATTTTGCTCTGTGCGATGGAGTGAAAATTGAAGCGAGGCATTCAACGTGTGATAACTCGCAAAGATACGCCAAGGCACACGTTTAATTACCGAAGGAGAAGGTCGGGGACGAGGCTCGCAGACGTTGGAGCCACCAGAAATCGATCACCGCAAATAATGTAAATCCCACCGCGATAATAAGAGCACGAGAAGAGTTTTGTTCGGAAAGCCTCGAGCCTCCAATGCGACTAATCGAAACACAATATTTCATACGGAAATTCGAGAATAAATTCGTGCTCGAGCGTTTATTTTGAAATCTTTTACGTCCTAACGAGAGAAATATTACGTTGGGCGTATCTGTCAAATATTCGGCGAGATGTTGCTCCTCTTCCTCTTGCTAAATATTACCTAAAATACTCGCTGGACAGTTTCGTGCCCGCAATTACGTTAATTTCGTGCGCAAAACGAAAAAGCTGCGGCGCAGGCGGCGCGCGCCCAAGAAAATGTTTGATGAATTTGAAGATTGAACAATATAAATAGATCGGTTTGGGTTTATTGCGCACAAGGGGATTCGAGTTCGCGTATCGCGAGGCGCGAAACAGTGGGACGGGGCGCTTACGAAACGGAAACTCAGCCGCCAACGCAAGAGGGTGAAGGTAGGGTCTTTTTTACAAATATAAGCGCGAGGAGGAGGGTGGTAGTATGGAAAAATGTGAAAATGAAACGTGGGAGTGCAAAATGGTGAGAAGAGCAAAAGCCGAGCAGCAGTAGTTGGACTGTCGGGCCAAACGAGGCGGAAAAAGCAAGCCAGCAAAATTGTTATTCGCGTCGAGTCAAAGATGCAAGGCATCGGTGCATCACGGAATCCTCGGGCTTGCGCTCCGTGAGCTCAGGAGGGGTGGGGGTTGAAGGTGGCAGGCGAACGAACGATCGAATGAACGCGTCGCGGGGGTGGGAGCGACAGCGGATGGATGGATGGGTGGTCGGGGAAAGATGGGGTCGAGTGAGGCGAACGCGAACGCCAACGAGAACGGGAACGAGTACGAGAACGAGAACGAGAACGAGAACGAGAACGAGAGGCTGGGAGAAGAAAGAAGGAGAGAGATGGCCGGCCGCTCTCGCGCGATCAATATACCAAAATACGCCGGCGACTCGCCACACGAACATGCGACACAAGCAGAGTCGCGAAAGTACGTACCTGCCGGTGCTGCTGCTACTGTTGGTGTTGCTGCATCAATGCTTTTGCTCGATTCGCGCGGGTATAGCGAGTACAGCGAGTATGGCGAGTGTAGCGCGCGCGCGCGGCCAACGACTGCCTCTCGAACAGGAACGATAAAAACGGCCATACATGGCAACCGGCTAATGTCGCCGTTCGCCTCAAACTTTCAAACATTCCTGCGGCAATCTTGTGTCCTATGATTCTGCGGTGCGTTTAGCGCAATGCTACCCACACACCCTAGCCTCCCTTCCAACGTCTTTCCAAATAAATTTACTGACCCTTGATGGTGAGCGCCCTTTTTAATTTTCGTCGTTTCGCCCCCACAGGCGCTTCCGATCGAGTATTTCGCCATTTTATTTATTTATGTTGATACTCGCTCGAATTCAAAATTCGGTTCCATAAATTAAAAAGGGGAAGACGGAACGGAAACAAAAGTGCTTTCCCCTGTAATTAAATATTTTTACTTGCTATTATCGCCCTGGCAATAATATACTTAACAATTGGTGCAAGTAAAAATCGTTTATACGCACTATTACACAATATAATTACCAAACACTAAGTAGCAATAGAAAACCAGCACTGATAATAACAATAATGACAGCTTTGTCAGCTTTGTTTGTCGGTAATTTTTCTGTTACTTGAACAACACATTTCACTACGACTCGAGTTTACTCTTATTGTTTCCATGTTTAACTGCACTTCCATTTTATTTAAAAATAAATACAATTCGAAAATCGGTAGGAATTATTTTATAATTCAACCACCTAATTACTGCAGATATTGCAATTTCAAACTATCTTTTTTATATATTTTACGCTTCACGTTTTCCTTCGAAAAACCAGTTTCGGATTTTTATTATGGCTGTTGGAAAAGAGAAAAAAGTTCGTTTTGTAACGCGTGTACGGATCGACAAATAAGTTTTAGACGAATCTCTATAATGGAAATGGAAATTCTTATTAGGCGCTATTCGTGTTGTACGTTTTAATATAAACCACATGACACCTTTACGCCACCGCTACCTGCTTGATATTGAACGAATACTTTCAGGTCGGGAAGTAAATTTTCTGCTGAAATCTAAGTGTGTATTACACAACGGAAAAAGGCGAGAAAAATATTATATTTGCATATATTTTTAGAATTAGAGTTTAAAGACAGTGAACGATAAAAATGAGACAATTTACAGGCTTGGAATATGGAATATTTCTTTTTTTTTATTTGAATTGATTAACGAAAAGGCGGAAAATCATACCAAGAGGAAGTCGGCAACGTTATAACGCGTTAGCAGAGGTAAAAATGAAAAAAGGCGGCTCAGCGGAACAAGAGAAGTAAATGAACGGGGCCAATACGTGAAAAACGAGCTGCACTATGGTAGTCCCGGGGATCAACTAATTCACTTACGTAGACATTACGTGTCTCAGGTTCCGCATGCAAATTTGCCCCGGCAAGCGCGCAACAAACTTAAAAGATCGAATCGGTAGACCAGGGCAGAAAGAGAGGTAAAAGAAGAGAAGAACGAGATCGAGACACGGGGGAACGCGATTTCACACTCGAGCATTCCGCGTAGCGACGCCCTCGTATATATCACCTTGACGAAGATAAAACTTGGCGACGGTAGCAACCTCGCGACAACCTATGGATTATTCTCTTTCGCTTTTCTCGGAATGTATTTAAGAAGAAAGAATTTTAAAAGAGAACTCGATGAGATGTCGAGAAGCTAGAATATTCTAATTCGGCGTCGTGTGGGAAATCTTCGAGGCGACTGCTTCTTATTCCGCCATTGCTTTTTGCGCGATTTAAGTCCACGTACAAGTACTGCATAATAAAAAAAAAATTAAATACGATAAATGTTTACCAGGTCAGGACAAAGAGGGCCGATACACATAATTCACTCGTTTATCATGAATCGTTACAAGTGGACCATTCATGACGTATTACGCACGCTTATATAAATATACAAAGGGAAATATTAGTCGAGCACCTAGTCTTCCTTTAATGATGTTTGCAAAAACCATCCTAATGTTTATTATTTTGTTTCTCTATATCTGAAATCGTACTCGTGAACGTGTTCTAATTATTTATTCAAACACAAGTAAGCACTTAAACACAATTCACAAGCGAATAAAAGAGTAAGTGTACCAAATTTTTAAGGAATCTCAAATTTCCATTTTACACGAGTTTAAGAAATAGGTTGCTGTTTTTGCCCGAGACATAACGCCAAAGGTTAAATAATAATCAAAATATTACTTTTATTACTAATTTAACCTTTTATTCGTGTTTAAAATTATCTAAACGCACAATTTAGATAGTAGGAGATATGTAGATTATTGTGAATATTGACTGAGAAACATTATGAATGAAACGATTGATTTGACACGGAAATTCTCAGAATTATTAATTCTGTCTGCATATTTATAGATTGCATTAGATTGATTATATCGGTTGGAATGTACGTACATGTGTTTTTGAAATTAATTTCATAGCATTTTAATGTGAATAGAAATAATTAATTGTGGAATATAAAATATTACCAGCGTAGGCTGTCATCCATAGCTTATTTTTAAAATACGTCATTTTATAGCTACTATCATTGCTTATTGCGATGTAATTATTATAGAAAAGGGGAGAAACAAATAAATAAAGCAAGTAAAAATCAATGCGATACAAGAAAAGATAGAAAAAGAAGTTTTAGAGCGATGCACCAAGAGCAACGTCCCACCATGCCTTCCTTCGCCTTTATTTCGATCTCGGGGTCAGGGGCTCTCTTCTCTCCCTCTCTTGCCCTCCCCTCTCGCAATCATTCTCTTTACCGCGTCGTGGTGCTCACTCGCACTGAACATCGCAACCGCCATTTCATGAAGGCTACACTCGGTTTACATATATAATGTTATGTGCATTTTGTAGTAGTAGCCTAATAACGAAACAACTAAATAGGAGAGAAAGTGTGCGCATGTGCACGAAGCTGGCGAAAAACAGTAATTCCGTATAATAAATAAGACACTTAACTCAAAAAAATTTATAGTAAAATTAATAGTAAAATCTCTTTTTCTACAGGTTTTATTATATTAGTGTGATTTTTCTTCTATTTGCAATTTATTATAAATACATATTAAATTTTGGCTTACGAACAATAAGGAGCTTATTTCACGTGTAACAAATATGTTAAAATAATGTTTGGCCAATGATAATAAAAGATGATTGTTGATTTCCTAAAACACTACGTTAAATAACAAGTTTATAGTTAATAAGACAAAATTTAATGTTCGAGAAAAAATACTTGTCTAATTTAAATTAATTTTATTTTTCAAAAGGCAATCTTGTGCGATTAACCTTTTTCACAATAAAAATATTATTTGTACATTGTTATTAATTTTATTGTGTGATACCTAAATATTTTTTATTCGCATCTAGAACGATGAAAACGTAAGGAAAATCTTATCAGTCGTTTATGCAAAAATTAAGGTTAGAAGGAAATTGCTTTTATTAGAAACGAAGTATAGTCATATTTTTTATGTACTTTGTTAAAATTATAATTGTCTCCTTATTATATGAGCATATGTTGATTTATCAAAAATACATAAATGAAACATGTACAAAAAAAACAACACAAATAGGATAGAACAAGACACTACACGTATTCAAATAAATTGATTACGTTGACAGGGTTATGGAAATTTTTCAGTCAAGCTTGTATTTACGGTTGCCGTATACTAACTTAGGCGGAAAGAACTGTACAGAAAAAAACTAAAAAAATGTGGAATATTAAGAGTTACTCGCGAGTTCTGTTATACTTTAATGATTCATACATGAAAATATAGGTTTGCTTCCATTTTTATTGTTAATAAATAATTTAATCGGTGGGAATTTAAGAATAAACAAGTCATTTTTTAAACGCTTGATACTTCAATTTATACGCGTATCACCATTAATAATTTTCTAAGGAATAGGGGTTAAAGTAAAAAAAAAAAATTAAAATAGCTCGAGTCGCGTTGAGAATTGGTATTTTCTATTTTAAAATAGTAAAAACGTCCATTAGCATGACAAACAGAAAAAAAAACGAATAAAACTAGAAAGCTCCGAAAGACTATAATAACGTGCGTTGGATCGTGCAAATAAATCGTCATTCTAACCTACACAAAGTCGTGCAAAAAATTGGTATAAAGTGAAAATTCCATAAGCATGGGATCATAATTGAGGATAGAGTAGCGACAAAGACGAAGCACGCGTAATGAATAATGAAAAAAGTACAAAATTCGATTGCGTGGCAGGCAGCAGCACTGTCTACGGAGCCCGGGAGCCCTGGGTTGAGCGGCACTGGACCACGTCACCGTTAGTTTTCTCTCCTGCCTCCTCCCACTGGTAGTAGTTGCTTCGGCACGGCGCACAGCAGTCGAGAGTTCGGTTCGTTTCCCTCCGTCCCACTCCGTCCCCCACGGGACAAGCGCTGCTGCCGTCCTTGTCGCGAATGCTCGGTTGCGTTTCAGTATGGCTTTAGTAGCTTGTTGGTAGACGAAGACTGACTAGAACGGAGTACAGCAGTCGCCTCTTCTCCTTCTTATTCTCGTTCTTTTTCTTCGTATCCCGATTAACGCCGCGAGTCCGCCGATCGCGCGTTGAATCTTCTTAATTCGTGAAATCTATGTGGCGTCGAGGCGCGGCGGAGCAGCCCATCGAAGAAGATGGGAAGAATAGCGAAGAGAGAAAGGCAAGGCAAGACCAGGCAAATAGTTGTGCGAGCAGTGCCTGTAGCCCCCGTTTGAGCGCCACTGTAGAACAATAACTTCGGGCACCGTGATCTCTCAAAATGGCTGTCCTTAGCTATTATTACTTCGGCGAGGGAGCGAGAGGGACGAGGGGAGACAGCGAAAGAGAGGGAGAAAAAACGAAACGAACTTCTTGAGTCTTCTCGCTCGCTCGCTCGCTCTCGTGGAAAGTTCTCTTCGAGTCTCGAGTCTCGAGAGACGCACCCAAGGCTTCGTTGTCGCCGCGCGTACAGGATCTCGACGGCACCCAGAAAGAAAAAGCGAGTTTCTCTCTGGATTTGCGTTTCGGCTCTACCGAGCGTTTTCTTGCGCGCATTATTTGCCTCGTTATTCCTTGGATTCGTGCTTATTTTCATCGTTAAATCAAGAACGGCCCCGGCCTATTGAAAGAAAGAGGCGAGGAGCTCTACCTTTAGAATATTGAATGGAGGAACTTTGATTGGTTTTCCACAAGCCTCGTCCAGTAGATGCGTTCGTCGAAAAGACGACGTTTAACCTGCTACCTGGGCTGCTAAAAAGCCGCGTGTTTCTTTAATTTTTTCGTTTTTTATTGCAGGACGCGCTCGGTAAGTAAGCATGGTATAATGGACCGTCGACGACCTTTTCACATCCCATCTACATCGGCAGCACTTGTAAAGTTGTAAAAGCTGGTTACTTTTTAGAATTATTTTCTCTTTCCGATAGCATGACTCATACGCGCTGTACTTTCCAACGATCTTTTATTTGCGTAAAGCGTTATAACGCGCTAAACTATGGCGTCGTTTGCGCGGCAACTCTAATTTATCCCGAAATCCGAGATGAAAATTAAAGAAACTTCCGAGTCAAGTGTTTTTCGATGCAAAAATACTCGCGCCATGCGTGAATTTATTCAAGAGCGTATGTCGACTGCGCGAGGTGGAGGAGGAACGTCTTCGAAACGAATGTACATTCGAAAATTCAAACGAGAAAAAAGAGTCAAAGGTCGGATCGGATTATTTCTTTATCGCGTCTAAGCAGATAATGTCGCCACTTTATTGTTCCTGGCGTGAACTTGAAAGAAACAAGATTGCAATTATATTTTTATTAGCTTCGGGCATTGGATAAATAACAAGTCGCTGGCCTTTATCGAAGCCCTTGGATTCATACTTTGCAATCTGCACTGCGCGACCTACCGCTTGTCATCGTCGCTTTTTCTCGACAGTTTCCCATTCTTACTTTTTATTCGACACTTAATGTATACGCAGAAAGTGTCCGATAGTGCAATTTCAATTCAGTTCGAGCTCCCACTTTTCCAGCGTGAAACATACATATGAATGGCGGTTGATACATCATGGAGGGGGGATCATGGAAGGGTTAGTAGGTAAGTAATTAAACAAGCGGGTAACGTTGTATTCAGTCGTAAAGGTATAAAATTCAAAATAAAGGTCCTGTGCTTCGGAGTCGTTTTAAGTTTCGTATCCAAGTAAAAGAAGAATTTGTATTATTAATTTCATTTTATATTTACACTATTGTAATTACGTCGAGTAAAGAAATTGAATTGCGCCTTAGCAAGACTTGAAAATTTTATTTAAATAGATTTCTCTTACACGTTACGTACTGGCCGCAATGAACTTGATAACTAAAACTGAAAATTGGTCGAGCTGTACGTGATGTTGCGACGTATATAAAACTTTGAAACTTACGTAATTTACGATAGCGATCATAATTTATTTACTTAAAAACTAATTATATACCTGATATCAAGAATCTTTTTTCATGCAAACGACGAATATTTTTTATCACTCAGTACAAACTTAAGCTTGGCTTACAATAAAATTAATGGATTAAGAAAAAAATTCGACTTTTTATTGTCTTGTGTGATTCATATGTCTATGAGTGATTGAAATTTGTCCAAGTGGACACATTCCAGAAGACAAATAAAGGCAAATTTCAGATTATATGTTGTTACAATTGTACGCGTAAATATTTTCTCGAAACATTACATTATACAGAGACGCGTACAAAGTTTTGCAATAACCATGAAAATAAATAAATTAATATATGATTCTACCCGACGAGGGACATACGAGTTGCAATGCCCATTATTAATCATCCTATACATGTTGCACTGTAGAGTGGGGATTCGATTTTATGGGGCCAATATTTACGTGTTATTACCTGGGTTCGGACAACGTAGTCGGGTACATAGGTGAAACGAGGCTCGACCCCGGCATTCGTACGGTGCCCTCAACAATAAGAAATACCAAAAGATTGTAAATCAGAAAAGGTCTTCCAAGATTTACACGCATTGGTACTAAGTGTAGAAAAAATTGGCTAAGTCCACGTTTTTCATTTATGCTCGGCCGTCGTGAGAGTAAGGAACTCTAAATCCTTCAAAATTCAACTTTCCACATTCTCAGGAGCTCGCGAAGCAGAACCTTATATATTGTTTTCCGTTCAATTACAAGGAGCCGAGAAGTGGTTTGCGAAAGAAGCAGGTGTTTCGAGTTTAACGGTTTTGAAAATGGTATCGAGCCCAACGTTGAATAACAGATAGTTTGCCTTAGAACTACACAACACAGAGAGCAAGGCAATTCGACGATGACTGGTGCGATACATAACTCGCAATGTTCTCATCACGTGAGAGCATTATAAATAGATGGGAAATAAGTGTAAACAACAACTTAAGTAAGCAGCGATAATATTGAGAAATTTTAATTTTTCAGCTGGCGCTCGTTGTTTATCGGCGCTGTTTTAAGGTGATTCTGAACATCCAAGTGTGTTGGTTGGACGGGTGGCAGGGCATGAAGAAAGGTACGGGAATTAGTGGAGGTGTATAGCTTACCGTTTAAAATGCTCTCGTATTCGATCCTCACGGATGTTTTCCGGCAGATTTCCAACCCACAGGTGACGTGTCTCTCTAACCATTTTGCTCCGAACTCTTCATTTGGGATCGGATGTTGTGCTATCGTTTGGCGGCACTGTACAACGATACACAACTCACGATTCTCGACGCAAAATCTCCGCACTTGCACGAAATATAACGAATACAACAATAAAAGAGAGAGCCGCGACTACTTTTCTTTAACTTTCTTCCCTCTCGTTTTTTTTTTACTTCAACACTCGCGCACACGTTCGCACTTTACTAGATACAGATGTAGATGCAGATGCAGATAGGTATGCAAATACATATGCATATTTCACCGAGCAAGCAGGCGTAGTAGAGAAGCCAATAACCGAAAATTATTACCGAACGTAAAGGCACAAACGCATGAAAAAGAGCAAACGACAGAAGAAAGAAACGTAAAGAGCACACAGGTACGTACGGAACCACTGCACGTTATTATCTTCCACGTCGGTTCCCTCGCAAACTCCCCCCACACACAGCTGCTTAATTTTCTCCTCTCTCGCTCTCTTTCCTTCTTTCTCTCTTTCTCTCTCGCTCTCTCGCTCGCTCTCTCGCTCGATCGCTTGCCCCGAGAGCACGAAAGCACGAAACACACCAAGAGTTCCTTCACTCTCCACCGAATTTCTCTGTAGTCGCGGACGCGAAATTGTTATGCGCCCGAAAAAGCACTCGCGCATGGGCCGGAAGGCGGGAAGCAGAAGTAGAAGCAGCTCGGACACAGGGCTGCGGGGCCTTTAGGGGCGGGCCTCGCCTCGCCTCGGCGGCGGCGACGACGAAGACGTCGGTGGCAGCAGCGGCGGCACTAGCGGATTCTCGTATCTGCAGAGCGGCCGCCGTTTCCGCGTTGCCGGATACCGCATCGTACGTTTATACTATCTGACCTCGCCCCGGGCGCTCGTCATGCTGTCGCAGCCTCGTGCGTGAACACCCGTGACTAGCTCGGGGACCTAGGCCGAGGCGCGGGCCCAGTGGGTGCGAGCCGAGGATAGGGGCGCGAGCCGGCGCTCCAGTCGCGGGGCCCGGCTCCGGGCCCACATATTCCCTCGGCTCTGGAGATGCTCTGTCCGGCTGCGGCGTAGCGTCGCTGCAGTTGATGAGATTATCCGCGAGAGTCGCACACGCCTGCCCCACTCTTCCTCGAAGATGCCGCGTTGGTTACTCGATCTCCGCGTCGATGTCGCACGCTCTACACTTGGGTTTGCGTGCACGGTTGGCGGAGCCCGAGCCTCGCTCCTTCTCACTGCACTACACTACTCGGAGTGACGTCACCGTGGCGGGAGCGCAGTCGTGTAGCCTGTAGCCAAGTTCCGCCGGCCAGCCCCAGCGAGCGCGCCGCCTGGTGGGGGAAGTTCAGGCTTCGGCTTGAGAACGCGTCTACCTCGGGCGGTCCCCCCACCCAAGCGAGCCGCGATGCTCCTCACCCCACCATCCGAGAACCGCCCGAACGACCCTCTCTTACGAGGCAGGGCCGTGGCTTGTCGAGCGGGGACCCGGTGCGCACGCCTCGCTTGGCTTCCAGTAACTTCGGATGCGGTCGTCGAATTTGGGAGCGTGCGTACACGACATCGGCCGATAAATTTCTGATTTCTCGGCGGATTTTCTACATTTGTTTCCAGCGCAACGCTCTTGCAATTTGGGGCGTAATGTTGCCTTGGTTACGAGGTGTCCTCGTAACGCGTGCAGAGTTCGGGATGAGAACGCTGGAATCAAGCACCACAGGTCTGCGATAAATTAAAAATATTTCGCTTAAAAAATGCAAATTGTGGATTTCGGTTGTGCATCTGAGAACGTTGATATTGTCAACTGTGTATCACAGGGTTCGGTACGCTGCGTTATGAAACCAAAAACAAGCACCACTAAAAATGGCGTTCAATTATTCAAATATTTCTTTCGATAATTATATGCGAACGCATTACTGACGTTAGAATTATTGGTCTTAGAACGCAGAAAATTATATAAAATTCTTCTATTTTCAATAGGCGTTTTATCGTTGAATACTGCGTAGAATTGTGTGATCATACGTACAGCCCTGTACCTTCCGAGCAGCTCTCCTCATGGCTCGGCTTCAATGCGAATATGGCCAAGAAAGATAGATTCATAAAATGAAAGAGAGAGAGAGAAAGAGATTAGATTTGATTAGATTAATTTATTTATGCGCGATGCTGCTCGAGGTACGACGTTTCGGTCTCGTTCTCTCCTATACGTTCACAACAATAAGTGTGATGTGGAAATTATTAAAAAAGTGATCTGGTTTATAAAATAATACTTAAAAATAGTGTGCGTTCGGAGAGGAAATGATAAACAGAATTTTTTTTTTAATAAATATTACGTTTGTATCAATAGAAACATTTGTTAATCTGATAAATTTTTGTCGAAAATAGGACATTATAAAGTAGTTATAGTCAAAAAAATGGGAATTGGAAAAAGGACATATATATTTATTAAAATATAAATAAGGTAAACTCCTCTGTACTTATCTAACGTTATAACCTGTAACTATTTTGGTTTTTTCGATAAAAAAATACCGTTTGATTGATTGATTTAAACATTTTCCATGAAAAAAAGACGATTAAATATTGTAAGTATAAAATTCTTAGTGAAAAATGGCGCTGTTTGAGTTGGAAAAGCCTCAAAATATTGGGTAAAAGTCGCAATAGAGGAAAGAAAAATGACCAAAAATAATAAAATTGAATAAAGGCTTGGCAAGAAACTTGCAAATATGGAATGATAGAAAAAATAACGAGAGATTCGAATGGAAAAAGGCGAATTGAAAAATAAAGGAAATGCGAGAACTAGATGGCAAACGAGAGAAACGATGTGAACAAAATAAACAAATTGAATGAAGGCAGAAAGAGTGAGACGAGGAGTAAGATGGAAAATCGAAACTGCACGAATAAAAGTAGGAGAAAAAGAAAAGCGAAAGAGGCAGAAGGAGCGCGCCAGAGTGGGAGGTTGGCCGAGAGAGAAAGAATGATAAAACGAGGAAAAGGACGGAAAATGAAAATGGGAAGAGGCTTTGCGCTCGGGCAAAGAAACGAAGCCGAAATAAAGGGGGACACAGCGAAAGAGAGACAGCTGGCTAACGCTCGCGCGAGGAGAGGGAGCGGATACGAGGGCAACCACGAGGGAGGGGTGCAGTGCCGAGCAGAGAATCCCAACGTCAGAGGAGCACACGGGTGGAGGGGGGATCCCACGACCGAGCTTAGGGGAGACAGAAGAGTAGGGATAACGGGTCGAACGAGCTAAAGTGAATACGTTCGAAAGCCTCAAACCTGCAACCTCCGAGCTACCACTGTAGTTCCCCTCCTTCTCCTCGCCATTCTACTTCTCCCTCTCCGTCTTCTGCCTCGGACAGTAACGAGCCTAGACGGTGCACAAAGTTGCCGCATGCGCACTCGAAGCCAGAGTTTATTGGTCCCCACAAACGCGCGCAATACGAGTGACAGGTTGTACCGGGTGTCGACAGAAGTACCACCAAGACTCGATCGCTGTTTCTCAGGGGTTATTCTCTTCGACTCGCTTCTAAATTCATCCAACTACCCAAAACTATCATTTCGTGTGCTGACACGAAAAAGTAATACAACAAACTAAACTCGATAGGTGGCTTTTATGACAAATAATATTTGGTTCTCATAACTATTTCCTCGGACACCCTGTACAATAATGTACGTTGTACCGTGCATACGCACACAGCTCGCATGAGCTTCGCTCATGTGTCAAGTGCCAATAAGCTTGTATCTCTACTGCGCATGCGACGATTTTGTGCACCGTCGTCCCAATCCGCTTTGCTGCATCGCGATGAGCTTAGAGAGCGACTCCGTCCTCCTTCGAATACAGCATCTTCTACGCGAACGAACGTCGCCTCTTTCTTCCAAAGACTTTTTTTAACCGAAAAGAAAATGAAAATGGTGACCACTTTTCATCGCTGCTAGAGCCCATGGGGTTTTCTCAACTTTTTGGTGCCACAACCGCGCTCGGTGACATTGTGATTCCAATTTAGACGCATTAATGAACGATATTTTTTTGCCAAAACGCAACTTGAGCGCTTGAGACATCGAAATTCACTAGTAATTTAATAATCGAATGAATAATGCATCGG
Source organism: Platyscapa corneri (assembly GCA_018907185.1). Taxonomy (NCBI): domain Eukaryota; kingdom Metazoa; phylum Arthropoda; class Insecta; order Hymenoptera; family Agaonidae; genus Platyscapa; species Platyscapa corneri. Next base: position 4,181,523 of record JACCHW010000004.1, read on the forward strand.
CACTTTCCTGTATTACGGTCAAGCTTAGTTATGATGTACAACTGATAGGTTATGCGACGCAAAGAAGCATTTAATTGTTTTATCCGTTTGAGCAAACTGTGACGCAACTTTAAGTACACGCGGTAATTCTAAATCATTCTTCGCTAATAAGGTATTCGTAAAATTTCTACGTAATTTCACGATGATTTGTTTACGCACGTTACATAAGATGGTTTTGTCATTGTCAAGACGAGAACTAAGAACAGTATTAAAAACCAAAAAACAAATAGAAATGGATGCGAAAGATTACATGAAAGCCTTATTGCATTTTCGTTCTCTCGTAATGTTATTGTTCATAACGTACTGTTCACAAATAACTCGGAATAAAACGAAATGCATCGGCCATTTTGCGCGAGACATCAATAATATAGTCTTTAGAGTAATTTTATTTCGACGCGTATGAAATTTGTTATATGCAAGATAATGTTGCGTAGCTTAGGCGACATAATGTTTGAACTGCTATTAGTGGCATCTATGCAATTATTTTCGAGGTCTCGCTTCGACAAATGAATAAGAGAATACGCTCTTTTTAAAAAACATCGTCGAAAGTCCCTGAAAACTATACTGATCTTGTCCTACGAGAACGATCATTAACTTCTCGTGATTTTACTTAGCCAAAGGATTATTCGGCTTTGTTTCTTTATTTCGAAATAAAAAAACCGAAATACATAAATGAAACATAAGAATTGCTGCTCGTACGATCTACGATCATCCAAAGAAATTTTAAATTAATGCTTCTATAACGTTTATTCACACTTTTATTTTTTAATGCACTTTTTAACTAATTTTTCGTTTGTTTTAAATTTATTGTTAAAAATAAAAAAAATTTGGCATAAGTTTAGTTTTTTAGTCAAATTTAATTATACAAATATAATTTGAACCAGTAGTGACATCTGTTGAGAAAACGCAATAGTCGCGATTTTATCGATTGTTTCAAGGATAGTTACTAATGGTTACGAAATATTACCGATAGTTAATTGGGAATAGTATTTTTTGGATTAGGAGAGTTAAAATTCAACTAGTCTAGCAGGTTCTTGGAAATACAATGGTAAATAATTGTGGTGCACTCAATGAGAATTTTAAAGAAATTGAAGAACCGTCTTTACAATCTTCGGATCCAAATGAGCGAAAATTTGCACGGCAGCTTCGAATTCAAAAACGCGCCGAAGCCTTACAAAAGTAGATTACATTTTACATGAAATAAAACAAACAATGACAACTTTATACAGTCACATTGTTAATTTCATACAAATAAAGTTTTTAATGCAATTATTACTAAATAAAAAAATTTTGAATATTCTAGATTATTTGGACATGATTTGGAAAATGTTGAGGAAACTCTTACTGAAAAACAAATTCGTACTAGTGCGGAAAATTTAGACAAGTTAATCAGAGAAACTGGCGAAGTGGTAAGTAGCTATATGTATTTCAATTGAAAGACTTTTATAATCTTTAGTGGATTTCAATTTGATGTAAAATTAGATTACCAACGTAAGAATAGCCAATGATGCACGAGAAATAGAACGTCAAAAGAATGCAAATGAAATTTATGACAAATTATTAAAGCGCATTGAGGAAAGTAAGGAAGAGTGTGAAAAGAAATACAATATAATTAATGAACAGTGGCCAAAAATTTTGAAATTGAGCGATCCAATAGAAATTAATGATAGATTTAAATCACAATTGGAAAAATGTGACCAAGTACTGGCCCAAAAGGATGAAATTATTGAAGCTCTTAAGCAAGAGATTGCAAGGGCCGATAATGTATACCTTGAAGATCAGAAAAAACAAAAAGACGACATTAAACTGCTGATTGAACGAATTGATTACCAGGTTACAGAAATACACAGCGATTTAGCTTTATAAAGCTTCCGTATAATTTACTTTAAAATCAATTTGTGGTTGCTTTATTTTGCTTTTTGCGAATTAAATCCTAGCTTTTGGCATTTGAAATATTAATTATTTAAACACATAAAATTTTTTTTCATTGTACGATTTAAGGAAATTTGTTACCGGTTATTAGATGGATACCTTGGAAAATGCGTACAGCAGGGAATTGCAAACGATAGACAAAGTATTAAAGGATGAAAGGAATAATTTGGTGAAAGATTTTCAAAAGAAGTGGGAGGTTCTTTATAAAAAAGAACAGGATGAAGATCACATTGGCGATGAAAAATTAAAGGAAGTCATGAGGGAACACGAAGAAGAGATGGAAAAAGTTAGAACACAGCATGATGAAGATTTCAGAGAGCAGCAAATTAGATTAGATAAAGAGTGCCAGAGCTTAGAACAACAGGTGGAAAAGACGAAAGCTCAATGTATGTTAAATACTGAAAAGTTATCGTATAATTTTACCGTTTTGAAAAATCGAGAGGAAGAGAACACTATATTAAAAAGTAAACAAAAAAGGACAATAAACAAGTCAGTAGTGGTCTAGAAATGAATACACGTTTATGCTAAGTATTTAAATTGATTCATTACATCACGCTTATTTTTTCTCTAGACTTCAGGGTATTATCAATACTCTTAAGCAAAATTATTCAGATTTAGAAATCAGTTCGAAGTTGGAAAAAGAAAAACTAGCGAAGCAAATTTTAAAAGCACATCAGAATATTTTAAGTTTAGAAGAAAAATGCAATCTTTTTACGCGTGTCAATGAAAAACAATATCTGGATATTTGGGATATGAATACCAAAAATGCAAATCAATTAGTTGAAAAGGTTTTATCGTTATATTTGTAAAAAATTTTTTAAAAAATTTATTCAAAATTAACGTTTGCGACGTTTAGATTTTAGCAGCAGATAAACTTATTCACGAGCGTACGTTGGGTATTCTATGGGAACCACCACAAAAAACTTTACCGAAAAAAGAAGATATGCCATCATATCGTAAAGCAATAGAAATTATTGAAAAGCGTAATTGTTAAACTGATTTTTATTAATATAGTTTTTAGGCTTAAAAATTAATTTTTAAATAATGACTATTAACGTTTTTTTAGGTAAACAAGAAGAGGCTGAAGCGTATAAAATGTTTGAATACGAAGAGTTGGATGAATGTTCTCCCGAAGCTAAGTTAGAAAAAAAAGTATTGAATAACATTCTCAAACAAATTTCGAGCTGTTCTACATATTTAATTGAAGATAAACTGAAAGAGTTATTATCTCATCGTAGTGAAGAAGAAAAAACAATTATACAGCTGGACAATGTTTTTCAAGTACGTTTGTAACATAGGCTAATGTCACGTGTGCTTTGTGTGTTTAAAATACAATGAAAATTGTTCGTAGGCTTTGTCAATCTATAGTCCAGAAGAAATAAATATGCTTTTGAACTTTTTCATGCCATATGCATATTGCTTTATATGTTCTGGGAAAGAAGAATCTATTATTTCAGAAACATCGTCATCATCGGCATATTTGTGTGATTGCCATTTGAGTGATAAAGATAAAAAGTTGATTGATATTGTTAAAGAAGAAACTGAAACAGTTCTAGATAAAAACGATGAGCTAAATAAAATAATTATAGATCTGGCATCAGAATCTTCATTAAGCGAAGGTAACTTATTTCGAATAAAAATATTATTTGATTATATCAGTCGTTAATCGATACAATTATGTTTAAAGAAGAAAAAAACATTGAAACCAAAGCGACGAAATTTACGTGTGATAAGGGTCACATACTTGAAATACAAACCGCTCACGTTACAAGAGCAATCAAAGATATTGTAGAAAAATATAGTGATGTAGAGCAAAAAAATAAGCTCTTTTTTGAAGAACGATTGAAAGGAAATACTTACACTATTTCACGCAATATATCAGCGGAGGATGTGAAGAGTTATTGGTCACAATATCGAGAAATTTTCGGCGAGGAAAAAGGAAAACTGTGGGATTCATTATTGGTTGGATTAAATCAATATTACGAGTTATTAATGGAAAGACATAACATTTGTAAGGAAATTGAAACCTTAAAAAAGCAAAATGCTGAATTTCAACAACTCTTAAGAAATCAAGAATTATGTGTTAGTTGCTTTAAGGAATACTACTATTAATAGTTAATAAGTTTAATTTATAATATTATTACATTTTTCAGCCAAAAAATGAAGAATCTTCATTACAAGAAAAACCAGGAAAAAATCAAATAAATAAATTAAAAATGAAGACTTGAATTTTATTATCTTGGAAAATAAGCTTGACTATCATTTTATAAATAAAGTAGATTTATTCAGCATATATAAGAAGATTTTCTATCCGTTTTTTTATTACCCCTACTATTAATAATTGTTACATTTCAAAATGTATCATGCAGTTCTTTTTTGGCTTATTTAAGAGATATCACGTGTTTGCTTAAATTAACTATAATATCGTAATATATTGTAATTAACACCCAGCATAATTAATTAGAATATAATTTACAATAATAATGTGTGGGAATCAAACATTCCTTCTTAAAAATAATTCATACAAGATCTCATTCTTGAAAAACTTCAAATGTAGACAGTTTAATCAAATTCGCTTAGCAATTGTAATTTCCAGTTTAGCTAGCAAAATTATTTCCTACGTGTAGGTTGCATATCCACCTGAAACGAAACTGCTTGATAGTGGCTTTTGACTCAGATTAACTTTATTACCTTTCTTCCAATAAGGAAGGAATCGCTTTTTTTTTGCATTTTTAACATTGTTCATGTTATCGGCATGTTTTTGTGATGATAGATGCTAAAAAAATTAAATTATTAATAGTAAACCATATATAATATATAAAGTAAATATTTTATTGCTAACTGTTTTTTTAATAATAGAAGTTTATAGATTACAATTTATATTACTAGTAGGTATTTTTATTTTTATTCATATTTTTTGCTGGTTAGTGTATATTTTTAAAAATAGCAAAACAATAATGTTCAAGATAGATAAAAATTATATATTTATCAATAGATTACTATTAATATTATGCTATAAATAAATTATAAAATTTAGCTTTACGTTATATTAAATATAATAAATAAACTTCTAAATGTTAACCAAGTCATCTATAGTTATTTCAAAATAAAATTTGAAAAACTCGTACCACTTGTAATTGTGAATGCGAATTGAAGAATTTATTACAAATAGCACATGAGAGCAAATCATTTTTCATCATTGGTTGAGGTATACAGTTTGGTGGCATATCCATCAGGTTGCTCCGTGAGACAATTTCCTTACCAGTCCAGTCACCTATGCATCAATGTGCGATCAACACTATCTATTTATCACAATTGCTAAAGGCTTTATGTGATAATAAATCAGTTTGAGCACTACATCCATGCCACGACAAAAATATTTTTTTGAAAAAAGCAATAGAGATAATGTATGTTCAACTGTAAAAAATATTTTTTTGGCCATGTAAATGAAGTGAGATAAAAAATGCACTTTAATACATACCAATATAATGCTGTATAACTAAAAATTTAAAAAAATGAAAGGGAAAAAAGCTTTAAGTAAATAAATAAATACAGTTAGTAATAGCAGCATGAAAAGCTTAGAGAATTGCACGCTTTGTTTATTTTATATTTTGTTATGTATATATTTAATCAGTAACAAAATAAAAAAAGTTAACAAATATACAATTTTTTTATGATGAATATGAATAAATAACAAACCCAAATGCACTGTGTTACTAAATAAGCTAGCATATAAAGCTTGTTATATAAAAATATATTAAACGTACAAAAATAATTTACAAATAAACAATATTAATTTGTAATTAATAAGTAATTTCATCAAAAAATTGATAATTAATAAATAATCAAACAATAAATAATATAAATTAATAGCAAACAATAACTCAAAATCAAAAACAAAACGGAAATATAAATAACTTCAGAAATTAAAAAATGTACAAATGAAAAACAAAAGTCAAAAGAAATACGAGGCATGCGAAAGTAAAGAGTATTAAACAATAAATTAGGAGAGCATTTTTGTGAATGTTTATATATAAAGAGCGTCCATGCGTAAAACTATAAGTTACTAATTTTCCAGCTGCACTATATTTTTTACCTTTTGACATCTTTTTCTTATGACGGATTCCTGTAAAATCATTTAAATATACTATAAGAAAGAATTTAATAAGAAAGAATAAACTTGAAATATAAGTACTTACCATTTAAATGAGTTTGAAGTTGTTGTATAGAATTCAAATATACATCACAAACATTACATTTTAAACCATTGGTTTCTTGATCTTTACTAAAAGCAACATTAGTTTCTTCTAAAGTTGCCAGTATATTTTTCGATCTTATCTAAAAATATAAAATTGAATGTTGTATTTAAAATTTTTTTAATACAATTTTATTTAATATTACCAAAAGAAAATATAAGCTGCATTTAAATAGAATAATTTAAAAAATGACTGAAATAAATTTGTAGTTATAAAATGAGAAAAAAAAATATAAATTATTTTTATTTGTTCTAATTTATTTATATTTTAGATTATATTTTAAGATTTACATTATATTATTGTATATACATTTTTATAAGAAATAATAATTATTTAATTAAAAAATGAAATCACCTGTTTTGCATGTCTAGCACCTTGAAGGTGAGCATCAAGTACAATCTGACTGGTAAACTCTAAATCACAGTCATCACATCGTACTAGATGTTTTTTGGTAGGAAGAGCTCCCATAATGTTGTCAACTACAGCTCTAGTTATTGGATCATTTGTCGAATGACTTTGAGTTTGAGCAGTCATTTTTATAATTTAGTCGATAATATCTATTAGAATGGAATCAAATTATTTTTACAAATCAAATCCATTATTTTGGGTCAGTGTGTTAATGTGTTCATTGACGTAGGAAGTAATATTAAGAAAATTAATATGGGCTCACCCTTAAAGTTAATAATAAATTCTTGAGATTTGATATACAAAATCAATAATAGCGGTGTTAATTAATGTCTGTAAGTGGGAAAACGAATATAGTATTAATGTATTAATATAAAAATTTTGTTTTCTTAATAAATATCATTTTAATAAGACTAAGTATTCAGAAAGTACAAATAAAATCACTTGAAGCTATTATAGAAGTTTAATTACTTTCAATATTTCGATAAATTTTTTTTTAAAAGGTTAGCTTCGTGAAATTCAGTTTTTGAATGACTCGAAGAACAAGGCCTTTAAAAGATTTGAATAAAAGTCACTTGGTAATTTTTGTAGAAGTTTAATTATTTAAGTTTTATTATTTCCAGTAATGAAACATAATTATTTAAAAGGTTAGTAAATCTTCTTCGTAACACAAAGTTTTAACAAATTTACAAAATTAGTTGCCTTTTTTTGTTTGTGTCTAGCAAAAAAATAATGAATCATCTACCACAGATTAACCACACATAAACTCAAAATCTCGTCATTTTTAATCGTTCTGTATGACTGCCACTTATTAATGAACAGTATATCTTTTTTTAAGGTCCTGTAGTCGGAATTGTGAATCTTGACACCAGTGGAAATATAAGATTTTCGAAAAAAGGAATACAAACCAAATTAAAAAAAAGTATTTTGGGGCGTAACGCACTATAACAACAAATTGATCGATATTGTGATAATAAATTAGTATTGACGTAATTATAATCTTGTAGGGAGTATTTAATCAGTTTAAAAATTGGATTTAGTAACTCGACGAAATGTTATATAAGGATGACATACGTTTCAATAAGAAAAATAAATCAATGCTTTCGCAATACGAGTTAAAATCAAATTTGTAATGACCACTATATATGTATGCATAGTTATATATTTATATGTCTATATTTACGTGTGTAAACATTTGTGTGCATATACGCGCGACAAATGCGTATAAAATTCAAAAATATTTTTTACCCTTAAGAAAAAAATTAACCGATTAGTATGTGATAATCAAGTAAATAAAGAGTTGGAACTTTTATAGAATCGTGTAATAAAATGTCGCAAGATTAAGTTTTACCTAAAAAATAAAGCATAATTTGAAATGCGGAAGGGCATTGTAGTAATAAATTAAAAAAATTACTAATCGTAGGAAAAATGTAAAGAAAAACGTAATAAGTTTTTACGCTGTTAGAATATTGGGAAATAAACGTTGGTAGGAAATATAATTAGGATTGCAATTAGGAAGAGTTGGCTAAAGTCTTTAGGATAAAATTTAAAGGCTAGACTAAAGTTGTTTTTCCAACGAGGAAATAAGTGGTCCGATGAGCATTCTTTTGTCGTTAAAAAATCGTTTTTAATTGTAGCGATGCGAAACAATCGATTCCTCAAGTTGAAAACAAGAGAAAAAAGAAAGAAGTAGGTAGCAGAGTGGAGGCTCAGAGAGGCATTTGAGATCGGACCAATCGACGCGCCGTCTCGTCGGCATCATCGCTTCTCTTTGCGGTGGCCAATTAAAATCGGGCGCTTGTGCCGCTGATGTGAGCGCGCGCCGCGCTGGCCGCATCTCCCCTACAGAGGTCTCGAGTTGCGCCGTCTGCCTGAGAGATATAGCAGCAGCCATCTTATATTTTGCCTTGGAGAAAAACAGAGTCAACAGAGGCATTTTATTTGGACGAAATGTCCCATCGCCTTGGTGCGTGAGTGAGGAAGCCCTAGGCGTCGGCAGCCGTGCGCTCCATATGAGGCACCTGTTTTATCCCGAGCCTGGACCACTACATTAGCAAAGGTTAGTGCTACTGATGGTGCAGCTATAGCGCGCCTTTTCCCTTCACCTCGGCCGTCTCCAGGGCCGCGCGTGCGACTTGCTCGAAGGCCCCCCCTCCCGACAGACAGCGCGAGCGATGCACGACACGGCGCGAGTTGCCTTGCTCGAACGCGGACACGCTGCGCACCCGGAGCCTCCGGGTTGTCCGTGTCACTCCAAATTCTCCATTACCATGGCAGCCTCGCGCGCGTGTCATCGCCGTTCCGAGGCAAAGACGCTGACGCTGACGACCGAGTCGCCGATTTGCGTTAACGCGGAAAAGTTATGCAATCAGCTGATCGTCCCGCGCGACTCTGTCACTTGTCAAAAATAAACGTCGCCAGCGAGGTGAGGCGAGGCGAGGCGACTCGAGTCGAGTCGATGCGATGCGATGCGATGCGTTGCCTCTAACCTGAAGTGCGTTGGCGCGCTTTTCGCGTAATTCTTCGCGTGCTGCTCGCGACAATGCACGATGACGTGCCCGCTGACATTCTCGATGACGTTCCCGCTGACGTGCCCTCGTCTCCAATCCCTAATTTATCTTTGCTTCCCGTCGCGCAGGTGGATTGGTACGCAGGATATGAGCAGTTTGTCAAGCGCAACCTGACTCTGCTCCCACACCAGCAAGCAGCGCAGTCGCTGCATCATCCCCAGCAGCCTCAACAGCCGCTGGCCCATCCTCAGCAATCGGACATTATGACATCTATGTTTGAGCAGCAGATCAAAAGCGAGCCTATGGGTTTTTACTCAGTGGCCTCCAGCAGATCAGACGGCTCGAACTCTATGGTAAATCTGTCGGACGAACGGGAAGACCTGTCCCAGCAGGAAGGTCACCTTCAAGCCCATCAGTCTTTGCAGGCTCACCAGCAGGTACAACACCAGCAGGTGCAGCAGCAGCAGCAGCAACAGCAGCAGCAGCAACAGCAGCAGCAACAGCAGCAGCAACAGCAGCAGCAGCAGCAGGAGCAGCAGCAAAGTCAGCAAGATCACAGCCCGATCATGCACGAAGACTCGCCCTCTCGGCAGACGAGCGGCCAGCAGACTACCAAAGAGGGCACCAGATCCAAGCCTCAGCCCTGCAAGGTTTGTGGCAAGGTACTTTCCTCGGCTTCCTCGTACTACGTTCACATGAAGCTTCACTCCGGAAACAAACCCTACCACTGTACGGTGTGCGAGGCGAGTTTCTGCCGTAAGCCCTACCTCGAGGTGCATATGCGGACACACACGGGTGAACGGCCTTTTCAGTGCGAACTCTGTCTTAAGAGATTCACTCAGAAGAGCAGCCTGAACACCCACAAGCGCGTTCACACGGGCGAGCGGCCGTACTCCTGCGACATTTGCCAGAAGCGCTTCGCCGTCAAGAGCTACGTCACGGCGCATCGCTGGTCACACGTCGCCGAAAAACCGCTGGTCTGCGAGCGCTGCTCTCTCACCTTTACTTCCAAGAGTCAATTCGCCATCCACATCCGCACCCACACCGCCAACACGACCTACGAGTGCAACATCTGTGGTCGTACCTTCGTGCGCGACAGCTACCTGATTCGGCATCAGAATCGCGTGCACCGCGACATGTCGCAGAGCAGCGGGAATCACGACCCTGGCACGCCTCAGAGCTCTGGGGCTGGCACACCGGGTACCGGTTTCGAGAGTCCTGTATGCGACCTGCGTTATAGTGAAGGGCCCTCGTCGCTCGACGGCCTGGGCCAAAGCGGCAAGACCGGCGTGGGCATAGCTGCCGAAATAGCGAGCCTGGCCAAGCAGAACAACCTGCAACTGCCGTTGCCGTTGCTCCACCCGCAGACCACCAACTAGTGCACGCTTCAACAGCAACAGCAACAGCAACAACAGAACCATCAGCAGCAGCAGCAGCAGCAACCGCAACCGCAACCGCAACCGCAACCGCAACAAGAACCACAACAGAGTCTCTACCAAACAACCGAGTCCTCCGTGGACAGCCCGAGTTTCCAGCAAATTTATTCGCATCTGTCTTCGACGTCCCTCGAATCCTCCAACTCGCACCACCATCGTCACCATCACCACCTGATTCCGCCGCCGGGCTTGCATTCCGCGCTCTACCTCTACGCTCAGTACACCAATGGCAACCCAGCGATATCCTATTCCGAGTATGTACAACGCAACAGCACGTGAGATAGTGCGAGAGAAAGATATACGTATACGTATACAAAAGAAACACGCATAAGTGAACACCCATCCGAACACGACCCGCGCTTGCACATTTTCTTCGCGTATACATGCAGATATGTGTACGTATATGCATATGTATAGGTATAGGTATACGTATGCATATACGCACACTAACGCGAACACACACACACACATATATATATATATATATATATATATGCACTCAAAACAAAAAAACAATAACAATAACATGCGCGCACACTTATACAGAGAACAATAGGGAGAGAGAGCCGACGTACCGCCGATGTGTAAAAGCGTACATATATTATTATCATCATCGTGTACATTCGCTTGAATCTGGCTCAAAAAGAAAACCTGTTTAAAAGCTCTCATTGACGTTTAGCTGAACCTCCTAAAAGTTGTACATTTTTCAAAGAGGTTCTTCGGCTGACCATGTTAACTTTTGTGCTTTAATTGTATGTTTTTTTTTTATATTATTTTTTTTACCAAGTTGAGCGGCAATTAATTTTAGAGTATGTTATAACGACAATGACATAACTATTTCAAACAGGTTTTATAGCCTCCTCGAACAATCAAAGTCGATTCGACAGACGTACTCAGCGTGGATTGTCTATGAGTTAATGTTTGTTTTATGTATATTTCTCCGTGTAATTTTTTGGAGCGTTATTTCAAACTTTATAAGAGTTAGTGATAAATATTTATATTACCATGTTAAGCTTTTGTTTGTTTTCTAAAGTATTCATTGAATAATGAACATATTCGAGAAGCCAAGACTTAGAAGCTAGAATTAAGGATAATTCGATAAAGCTAAGAGGGTAAAGAAAAAGATTACAAAAATAACTCCACGCAGAGTCCTGTGTCGAAGTCGTTTATCTTTAAAAAATATATTACTAGCAGCGTTCGAATCAGCCACGCACGATCAACTCTTTGCATCTTTCGATTGTTGCAGGAGCATCTTTTGGTTAATTACAGTCTTCTTTCGGAGCGGGACTATACATACATATATTGCAAGCATCACACATATTTATATTATATTTTTAAAGGAGTTTTAGTCACTTGGATCTGTGATATAGATAGTAATTATCGTCTATAAGGGTTTGAATATTGATTTAACTATTTCGATATGATAATCGAGAGCAGATAAAAATGCAAACAGTAGGAAAGCAAGAAAACGAAGAAGTAAAAATAAAGCAATGCCACGGCGCAACGTAGTCAAAAGAAAAAGAAAAAAAAGGGCAAAAGAAAATGAAAAAGAAAAACGAAATACACGTTAGGCGTGAAAAAGTTTGTGGCGATTTCTACCACAGTAGCTTGGTGGACACCCCGTACACTGTTACTACTGCAATCGAATCTATAAAAATCATGAATAACGATAACTATTATTGCTATTGCTATCGGGCTAATAAGCGGCCAACGATTGATATCGGAGCCATTCGCGAGTATACAAAATAAAAATAAAGTAAACAATAAAATAAAGAAATTCGTCAAGAAAAATTAAAGCTTTCATCGAGTCGTATCCCATTGAATTGTATCGAATGTGGATTCCGTTTAGTTTTTGTATATTGCGCCAATTGATAATTTGCTAAAATAATCAAACGAGTTTGTTCATCGAGAGATTCGTTACTAGACATAATCGGATTTATCATTTCGCACGAGCGGAGACACGAATTTTTTTTCTTTGTAAATGGCCTCGAGTGACGCGTTTTTTTATCTCGAGAATGAAGAGAGAGAGAGAGAGAGAGAGAACGACTGAGAGTAAGCGAAACATTGAGCGAGCGAGAGAGTGAGAGAGACAATGAGGAACCGTGCGTGTGCATGTGAACGAACGAGAGGGAGTGAATTCAAGTCCTGTAATTTCTGCAATTAATCAATAATTTGAGTAGATCCAACTACTCCCACTCTTTATTGTCGCTACAATTATTAGATCTGTTATCACTGAATACTAAACATTAACGCTATCACGACTTATAAAGATGTTACTGAACACGAGAAATAAAACTACTGTGCGTGCACTCGCCAAAGCACGTATACACTCATGGTACTTGAGCTTGCATAAACATAAAACGAAGAACGAGAATAAGAATGTGGTACATGTATAAAAAGTTCATCGTTTCTCTTTGGTTGGAAAAGTTACTCTTACGATAGTGAAATTAGTTGTTCTTCCCAATTTTTATTTATTTTTACTTTTACTTCGCGTCCATCTCTTGCGACCCTCTTCTCCAACCTTGATGAGCTTTTGCTGCAGTTTGCGCTGCGCGAATCATGCGGACCTCAGTGAAATCGCTTCTTTCTCTCTTCGAGGCTTTAGAATACAAAGAGGACGACAGTACCCTTTTTCTTTCACTCTTCACTCCCCCACCCCCTTTTATTTTATTGACCTTTGCAAGTGTCATAAATGTAGTCGAGAAAGTCTTTCCTTTTAGCTCAACGTGCGTAGGTGTACTTACCTTCTACGCGTCGACGGTGCTTGTCGAAAAAAGCAACGGAGATGTTCGCCGTGGAAGTTCTTGTAACGTAGACGACAAAATGAAAAGCAAATTAAAAAATATTGAGTAAAACAAGGTTGCGAGCCAAGTCTCGCAATTGCAGGGCTGTTATATTGAACGTTAATCATTAATTTAACCGTTTTCGCATAATAACGCAAGGCTTACACACATTTAAATGTACACACAAGTACAGAGCCGAAGTGAAGCGCTGATATATTTTTATATCTATGCAAGGTCACGACAAATTTGTTATTATTTGTTATGTTAGGAGAGAGTGGCGAAATTGCAGGGGTTCGTCTCACCATTCGCACTATTTCGACTCGCTGTCGATTTGAGACAAGTCATCGCTCTCCCCTTTACTCATTTATCCGCGAGGTGACCTTTTGAGGTAATCTTCCATTATTGACTTCAAAAGTGCGCCTTTTTATTTCTGACGCGCCATTCGAATTAGCTCTCCTCGAACCTTTTATTTGCCGAGCGCGAGTCGGACGATTTTAACCCCAGGAACGAAATTAGTGTCCTGACACGAAAACCGAAAATCACTGTCGTTCGATTGGATTTATGGATTATTGACGTTTAATCGATTTGTATAGGAGGATCTTAGGAGGTTTGAATTTCTTTTATCGCAGGCAGTGTCTAGATTTTTCACGGCTAGTGTCTCCTTTAAACTCTAATTACCGCGTGCGCAAGGTCTTTGAGCCTCCGGCGCAAAGCCAATCTTGATAAAAATACTTTGCCGGACTCCGTTATAAATTGTACATAGAAAAATGTAGGATTCCTTTGATGATCGTGGAGTCGTCGTCGTCGTCGCCGTCGTCGCCGTCGTCGTCATTGCCGCCGCGAAAACAACGGAACGTTTTTTTCCTCGTGATAAGTAATCAGGCGACCTTGCGTTAAATTTCGCGGGAGGGGGGTGGGGTTTAGTAAGGCAAGGTGGGATGGAAAGAAAAGTGTAAATTGCTGTAAATGAAAATTATATTACGTTAACATTACGTGTCATCGATAATTTTGCATCTCTTGATTGATTATTTCTCGTAACTCGGACAGCGATTCTCGACTCGCGACTCCAAGTGACGAGCATTCGCTGTGTACGAGACGCGTAACGAAAGAGGCAAAGTCACACTCTTCTCGATTCATCATTATGCAACGCCTATTGCTATTGCAATAAATATCGATAACAGTGCAGTTCCGTCTTCTGGCGTAATCGCTTTGACTTACAGTAGTGGGAAAAGAAATTGCGAGTCCACACGTGGCGACTCGCTTGATCTTGGGTATTAGTTTTATTCTCCCTCTGTTTTGTTTCTCTCTCTCTCTCTCTCTCTCTCTCTCTCTCTCACTCACTCAATCACTCCCCCCTCTCTTTCGCAATGCCTCTTGTTTGCTGAACGTTGTTTGATTAGAAAAATAGGCATTTCGCCTTGGTACTTAGTGCCTTAAACTGTTCGACAGCACCCCGCTCTTCAACCATCAATCATTCGCTCCGCCGCTCATTCAACATTTCCTTTGGAATGTTTAGCCCATTTTGCAGTGCTAAGAAAGGCAAATTTTTTATTTTTCCCTTTCTTTTGCTTCAAGCTGGTCTGGTGTCGGGCCGTTTGCCAAGCCAATGATTTCGGCCCAGCAACGACGATTACGATCATTAAGCGACGTTAATGAGAAGTAGACAAATAAATAATCACAGCTCGGTGTCGATCGCGCGCGTCGATTCTATTCGATTCGATTTTTAATTACGGAATCATTGTGGAAAATTTTATACTTTTTAGGATGCTGCCGCCCGGTGTAAATTATTTAGTGTTCATTCGTTCGATGATAAATTATTGTTCCCCGACAATCGCTCAGTACTAATTTTAATTATGTTTATCGAATAAACTATTATTTATCAACTCGCTGAGATAGTGTCTTGCTTGCCTTATTATTAATTTTCCAAGAGGACACGATCGAGCAGTCGAAGTGCGATATCCGGAGGGAGAAAAGAAGCGGAAAAATTGTTCGTCTCCAGCTAGGCTTCATCCCCTACCTCTCCCATTCCCACACGTTGTTTCGCATTCGAAAATTTCTAAGCTGCTTTTTCCAATTGCAAGATAATGACCGATCGCGACTTAGTTTGGTTGACAATCTAAAAATACGGTATCGATTAAATTAAGGCGTAAATCACGCAAAAAGAGCCAAGCAAAGCAAAGCAAAGCAAAGAAAAGAAGGAAAAAGCTGCGAAACAACGTGACTGAATCCGTGATTTCTCCACTCTCGCCTAAGTATAGTAGCAGTAGATAGTTTTTATTTTTATAGAGGTTTTACCGTGCTACCGTAAGTCTTAGAGGCCTGCGTATAATAGAATTTTGTAGTCGAGTTTTTCATAGGAGATATTAGAAAGATAAATATTACTACAGAACAAAATAATAAATACACGCATCTACATGCATATGAGTATGTATACGTATGCGCGTAAACGCACGTGTATATGTATATATATATTTTAAAGAGAAAAGGAACGGTAGCGGAGGAAACTGAGCGCCGATCGCTCTCACGCAAGTTACACGCGCGATAAGATATCGAGAATAATAAAAAACACTTTTGTAATAGCAGTTACAATTATATAAAAATATAAAAATTAAGGAAAACAGAAAAGCGGGACTAAAGAAAATAATAATAATAATAACGAAGATTAAGACGCGATCAAAGCTTTACAGGAACACGTATATAGTTTTCACCGACATATCCTGGCTAAACACATCCTTCAACATAAAGATGAAAAAAATACTGCGTACGACTAGTTACTACATACATACATATATATATATATATATATATATATATACATGTTACATAGGCTATTTTATGTGTAAACAATAATTCGTAAATTATCACTGTACGAGACCATAGGTACATATTATATATACACATGCGTACGATTATATGCATACCCATATTACACAACGTATGTGTGCGTGAGCGTATGCATATGTAAGGATAGTACAACACGGCAAGTATGTACTGTACATAGCTGTCATTTACCCTTTGCCCACCCACATAAGGATTATATAAATAAATAAATAAAAATATATATATATATTTATATATAAAAGAACCACCCACACACAAGTACACGTACACGTACACAAATATATATATATATATATATATATATATTTAATATAAATAAAATATAAATATATAATAAATCTCCATTATATTTAAAAAAAAAGCAAACATTAATCACGTTGTACTAATTATGAGTTATGATGATTACTTTTGTCATAATCGATTCCTACAATATCTTTGATTGTAGGCTCTTATTATAACGATTCTTTTAATTATTTTAATTATTTTAATTATTATTATTATTATTATTATTATTATTACGACGACGAACAATATACTAATACTATGTATACTTCAATTAGAATACGCTTGATGAATTAGCGAAAGTAGACCCACTTTTAGTACATTCACTCACACGCAGAGAATAAAAATAAACGGAACGGAAGGTGTTCTTGCTTTGGAAAATTGGATTCTACCTCAATTTTACGATAAAAGAAAAAAAGATTAAAAATTTAACGAAATACAAAGACGTCGCATGCGATTCTGATGGTAAGAAGTGCGAGCGCAAAGGCAAGAGAACGATGTGCATGCGTGTTTAGCGAGAGACGAGGATCGGGGGAATGTAAGGAGGAGGCAAAAACGGACCTTTTTAATGGTAAATTAGCTAATGGTTAGCCTGCAGCGACCTCACACTGTGATAATTGTAAAGAATATTATTTAAATTGTAAGATTCGTTGTATTAAGTCAAACGCGTCGAGCAGAGATTGGCGAACCTCTTTAGCCGCGCATCTTGTATCGGCTCAAGAGTTTCCTGCGACGAAGCTGCGCCTATTAGAATTTGTTTCTTAATTAATTTTTACGCCTTTCAATGACTCTTCTTTTTTATTTTGTATGTAGTGTACTTTGAAAAAAAATGTGCTTCTCGAGACTATAATTTTACGCAATTTGTTGTTAAATTTTTTTTTGTTTTTTTTTGTTTTGTTTTTATTATTTTCTTATCCGCAAACACCAAGGACGTGTACTGCAAATCTCAATTATGTCTCGCAACTAGTCCAAAACCTTTTATCTGATTTTTATATAACGAATTCATTTATTTATCAAAGCCAATTGTGCGTGCTCTTTTAAATTTTAATGTCACAGACGTGCGTAACAGCGTAGCGCGGAGAAAGCGAAGCTTTTTTGGCGCTATTCATTTGGATGTCGTCGACGCAAGGACGATCCGCGATAGGAGTTAACCGACGAACACCCGAGAGCTACGTGAACAAAGCCCACGCGTAAGCGCTGCCAAGTGATACAGTGATCGAGTGCTGGCCCGACGGTGGTGGCGATGCTGCTGCTGCTGCACGCGACCACTGGCGCACGCACTTCGTTAAGTGAATTGTTCCACACGAGCCATAAAGTGAGAAGGGAGGAGGCCGGGGAACCCGCGGAATCGACCTCGGAGAGCCGCTCCGCGCCCTGCGCCCCGTTCATCCAGCCGGCGACGATGCACTATTTTTACCCAGTACCCTCGCGGAGCGGCGGCCCGAGGTCGATTCCCCTCCCTGACCCCCCCCCGTATGATTATAAACGTTTAGCGGTCTGTTCCTCTATCAACGAGTAGAAGACTGCGAAGGATCGGTGATGATAGATTGTACAGGGTCGATGACGAAGGCCCCCCATGATATTTTCAGTATATTATATTGTGATGTTAGATTAAGCTGTGGACCTAAGTCGGTGAGCTATGCTGAGGTCGCTGTAGTTAGACTTGAGGCTAGCGTGAGGGATCACTTTCACATTTTTTAGGCCACTCGACGAACGAAAGACAAAAAGGTTGTCCGCCAAAGCAGGCGTCGTTATTCTCCGAGAATTAAGGCAACAATAGGCGCATAACTGTCTCTGGATTATCGAGCGCAAAAATTAAGGAAATGTATATTGTAATCGGCAGACAAACTACAATGTAGTTTGTTCGTACCGCATGAACAAACGAAAAACACTTGTGTAATAAAGTAGATATCCATAGACAAAACACTCGTTTTTTCATTTATTTTCATTTATTTTCATTTATTTTCATTCATTTTCATTCTCACTTTAGTCTTACGTTTACTTATGCCATAAAAATGATTCACTCCACTTCGATCTCAATCGACGGATCTTCTATGACGCTCTGCTCCGGTGCCACTGGTACTTGTAACGTGGGCAACGGCTCGGGCGACGGTGTGTAGGCGTTACTCACCGAATGCACCTTCAGGTATTCCCCTCCCTTTTCCTCGTAATCCTTCCGACTAACCAAGTACTCCGGTAAGCTGCCGCTCAGCGCGAAATCTCGTGCCCCATACCATGCGTCGAGACTAGTGTTTTTGGCAATGTTCACTTGAAAGCTCGACTGGAACGGCCTCATTTCGCGAAGCTCTCGCTTGAGTCGGTCCAACAATCCTGGAAAAGCAGTCGAACCTCCGGTTAAGAATATATTCCCAACGAGACGAGTTTGCTGCTCGGCTGTGTATTTTTTGAGCATAAAGTCGATCGTCTCTGCAATTCCAGCTTCCACTAGACCAATCATCGATGGCTGGAACATGATCTCTGGTGCTCGCAGTCGTTCAACACCCACGTGCAATTGGTGCGTCTCTCCTGGAATTATTTGAACGTTCGAAGTTCCCGCACCTTCGAAGTCCGGATCGTGATTGCGCAATACATCTTCGAGCTCTACGAGCTTTTCTTGCTCCAATTCCGAGTCGGAATCGCCTCCTTCCTGAATTATAAAAGGCAAATAAATTTCGTACCGAAAACGTGTAAATAGTCATTCGCGAAGATAACTAATGTCTTACTCGGTTTATAGCTTTATAAACATCCCAGTCCTCGTCTCTCATACCAAAATCATCATCCCTTTTATCTTTCCTTGCCAGTTGGCTAATTATTCTCATCCTTTCTTGAGCAGCTGCTGTTCTTCGCTTCGCCATATCTTGACGGCGTTGTCTTTTTGCCATACGTTTCTCCAAGATTTCCTGTCTAACAAGTTTCAAGCATAAATATCAATGTTACTGATAATTCATTTCGCTTCAGGGCATTCGTCGAGTACCTTCTCTTTCTCACACCGGCTATCCATTCATCAAAGTCTTGTTGATCTTTTGGTTGTAGACTTGATTTTATTTTTGATTTTTGTTCTTCTATTACAATATTTTCCTCTTGTGAATTAGCTGCCACTATTTTTTGACGAGTTCTTTCTATTTTAGCTTGTAAATTATTTATCATTTTTACTAATTCAGCTTCATTGTTAAGAGAATAAGACTTCAATGCTTCTTCGAATTCTTCGGTTTCACCTTCTTCTAGAAGATCTTGAACAGCTAATAGTTGGTTCAGCTGTTCTTCATCTTCTGCAAGCTAATAAAATGTGGTGTAACAAAATATCAAACCAATTTGTATACCCAGTCATTTTTTTATTTTCTTACTCTTTCCTCTCTTTTTCGCGCATTTATTTCCATCAGTCGACGTGCCAGTTCGCGCTTTCTCTCTTTTTGTTGCTCGACGGTAAGACCTGGTGTATTTGCTGGTGCCACATACGGTAATTGTACCCTAAGAACATTATCATCGTAGTATTCTGGATCAGCCCATTTTAAAATTTCTTCTTGATATTCTAAAGCAATCATTGAATGATTCTGAATTAATTCCTGCAATGTAAAATATATAAAATATTAACTCTAAATACCATAAAATACTTTAAACCATAAAAAATAATTTAAAATCATTTTTAATTTTTTAATTACCTCAGCACGACTGAGGGTGATAGCATTTACATGTACTGGATATTTTAATTGCAGTAATCGATGCATATAAGATGTTATGTGAAAGCCTCCAAGATTTATTCTTTTTGAATTCACTATATCAGCTTTACCATCAAGTATTGGGATAATATGCGTAGCTTGATATCCTATACTAATAATTAATCCATCTGAAGGACAATTATTGTGTTGATAAGAAAAAAGAGAATCAACTCCATAAGCAATAGATGGAATATTATAGCACTCAAATAATAATTCTGCCATTACTAAAAATTGAAATTACTGTTTAAAATTATGTTTTAAATTTTATGAGAGGTAATTTTGATGAACGTACATTTTCTAGAATAATTGGGATTCAATAAGGTTTCAGTTAATATTATAGGATGGTTAACACATCCTTCAGTATCGATTCCCATGTGTGTAAACGTGTAATCAAATATTTGTTCTTGAGCTTCGAAATGTGTGACTACATTTCGATCAAATTGTGTTTTTAGTTGAAATCGAACAGCTTCAATATTAATAATATCATTTCCAACTTGAATTTCTCCATCCTTCTTTCCTCGTTCTTTTCGAGGTTTTGCAATCAAATTCTTGAATACCAATTGTGGCTCTTTGTCAGTGGCCCAGCCAACTCTACAATTGTAAGAACCTAAAGATAAATTTAGATTTTTATTTTCTAATTATAAAACTATATTATTTACGCGTAAAGGTTATGTACCATTGTCAATGACAAGTGGAGTCGAGTCGGCTTTAACTTTTTTAGAGTAAACGTGAATAGTATCTGGTACGGTTTTTACATCTTTTAGTTCCAGAGTTTCCATATTATAAAAAATTTTGGATAAACTAAAATTAATACATTGTAAATAAATAGAGTAGAATTTAGTTAAAAATATTTATGTTTTTAATATTGTAAATCACAACTATTCCCGTGAATACATTGACGCCATTTTTAGAATTCTAAAGCGGTGTCATCTAGCGTTATTTTTAAACATGACAGTAATTACAAAAGTAAAAAATCTAGTAATTATTTTCAATATCAAATGAAAATATTGTATGAAATATAAAAATTAGTTAATTTCTTTTTTTTATAAAATTATTATTTTTTAGGTGGTAAAATTTGTATATCTTTATCGACTGTTCAATGTAAATTGTCATGTTTCTTTATAGATGGCAGCATAGTCGTTCAAGTAGGTGCTGTACTCTTTGTTCAAAATTTGTAATGAAAATCACAAAAATTAATAAGTATTTTACACGTTTTATATTAATATTAAATTTTTATTTAGTTTCAGTATAAAAATACTTTATGTAACAATTGACTACGATTTTAGGTTTTTTTTTTAAAGAACAAAATTTTGCTTTTTAGAAAATAAAAATTGAATTTATTTTACACATATTTTAGTTTGATAAATTAAAAATTATGATTCCACTTTTTCTTCAAGTGTTTTTGCACGGAAGATCAATTCGGAAATTTCTTTTCCCCTGTAATTAAAAAGAAAAATAATACATTTGAATAAGTATGACAATATTAGTTATTAATATTTTAAAGAAACACTAACATATTTGTAAGATTTGTTGTAATGGCATTTATTTGTGATTGCTTAAAAACGATTTCAAGTTGTTCTCCATCTTTCTCGACGTTGTTTATTAAAGTCTGATTGGAAGCTTTTTTCTTTTTTAATTGTTCAAGACGAACATCTAATTCCTTCACTTTTTCTGCCATTTTCTTAATTTCTTCACCTTCAGCTCTTTCTGCTGGATTCATATTTGGTTCTTTCATATGTACTAATCTTAGAACTTCTTCTGCTCTGTACAACAATATAATTTTATTCACTTTTATATTGAAATTGTTTAAAATATAAGCCAACTACACTTATAATATTCAATTACATTTAATATGCATTAAATCTATATACTATTAATTTTATTGATGATACTTTATTTGCAAAGAAATTAATACAAAAAATTATGTATCTGGTAAGAATGTATTTTTAATAGTCTGCCATTAAAAGTAAGTTTAATACAGTTTTAACTAATGTAATATTAGTAAATTTATAACATAAACTTTTAACACAAAATGTGAACAAAAGGTTTTTCAGCATGCGTGGAGGACAAATCAACTTTTATTCATAAATATTCCATCATTTTTATGAAATCTTATTATTAATTTATTAGAATTATTAATCTTCCTAATATTTTTAAAAACCAAGTTTAAAAATAATTTTTCATAAAAGAAGTTTTCAGTGCAGCTTGTTTAAGTTTTTTCGACGAGATGATTTTGAAATAAATCATATCAAAGTGTAAAATACATTCTTCCAATATGATATATATATGAGTTTAGATTTTTACTACATTTGAATAAATAATAGATTGTAAATTTTTTTCTATGCATAAATATGAATTTTTGTTTTAAACTTTTTAAAATTGTAATACGTGTGAATAAAAATTTGAATAATTATTCAAAATTTCAATATTCGTCAAAAGTGGATCAACCAATTAAAAAAGGAGTATTTGTTAGTATTTAAATTAAAATTCACATAAAATCTGTAGAGTTATTGGCATTTCAAAAATTCAATGTATAATTATATATAATAAATGGACACTTTAACATGGTTATTGATATCAGTATATTACGTGCATTAAGGTTGTACATGGCATGGTATTACAAAATTTTATGAGTGGAATTTTAATTAAGTTATTAAGATATTTTAAATTCCTATTAATCGAAACTATTCTTTGTATATTAAATTATTATTTTTATCTTTATAGAATACTTGAAAAAAACTAAATATATCATTACCTTCGTGCAAGTTCCTCCTGCTTATCTTTAATATCTTCGTATCGTTCAGCTAAACTTTCAACTTTCTCATGCAAGTACTTCTTCATTTCACTTAAATTTTCAAGTTCCTTTAGCTGATGGGTTTTCAAGGCTTTTAAGGTTCGCACTTTTTTACCGATTTCTTCCTGTACTTTATCGTGATGAAGAAAATGTTGTTTTCGGAAGACTGTTGTTGCTCGGTACAATAACTAGAAATAAAAAATTTATTTTCAATATTAATTATCCGAAATTATTTTAATTATCTTTTTCCAGTGTATATTTAAAGTACCTCAAGATATTCGCGAGGTGAAAGATTTTTACGTAATCCAATTTTAGTAATTGGTTGAGATGTTTCTCTTTTTAACAGCTGCTTAACGTAGCTATCAAAAGCCTCTTTGGTCACCTAAAAAAAAATTGAACGTAAAAAAGACATATACCCAATGGATTAAGTATTTTGTAAAATGCGACCAACTTTTTTGCTGGAACTGGGTACGGGAGCTGTCATTTGAATTTTTGGAATATAATTAAAATCAACAACGGAAATATTGATAACTACTCCAGTGTGAAGTACAGAAATTAAGATGCATGGCTCCTGAAGTAATCCAAATCCAAGAACTGGTGTAGGTTCTTCTTTGCCAGTGTACTTGGTGCGTGTACTTACAAGGTATTGGGCACTGGAAGACTTTATGAGATTGGGAAGATGAAGGTCAATGCTCTCTACAAATTTTTATAAGTTTAAGTTAAAAAATTTGCAAATGAAAAAATCGATAATTTATGCGTAATACGTACCATCACTAGCAGAAATATAATCGTCCAACTGGGCGACCATCGGAACGTTGACAACGTGAATACCAGCATTATGAGAACAAAAGTACCTATGTTTTGGAAAAATATTTAAAACTTATTTATTCGTTAGATTTCAACATCAGTTAAGCTGCAAACACATTATTATATGAAATATAAAAATATAAATACATTTAGAAAAAATTAAATTTTTTAAATGCTATAGTAAAGTCACGTACTGCGACCTGGTAATTTCTATAATTTTATAAAAAAAGCATTACCTCGATCGATTTTCTCGGTCACCGTGTAAATAAATAGGGCATGTGTATTTTTTGTCATTATCAGTGTAAAAAAGTCCCAATTCCATCTCAACACACTCGTAAACATACAAAGCTTCCTCCGGGGTGTGAAGACTGTAGGTTGATCCATATTGAGACCATGTCTAGCAGAACATTATTTTCCTTTAAATAATACTAATTTACATATTGTTTTGTTTGAAAAGCGACAGTTTTATCATTATACCAACACGATTCACTTCACGTATACATGTCGACGTTCATGACACAAGCTATCATTTTTTAATGAGCGTAGGCAATAAAATCGAGCTTTTAATAATTTTATACCAAATTTGTATTATTTAAATAATTAGTCAAACTTATATTAAAAAATTGGTAACGGGGATTATTGCAATCAATAAAAATATAACTGTGGAATGAAGCAAAAAAATTGAGGTCTACAGTAACTTATTAGTACATTAAATTTTTATTAGTGATTTGGTTCCAAGTAAGATTATTGTTCTGATACTGACTTTTTAATTGATTTTTTTTGTTTTGAAAAACAAACTGCTACGTTGATCATAAATTTTTGAATGACGTTGGTACTAAAGTTTGTATATAACAATTACGCAATTATTTGGTTACTATTTTTTAATAAATTGAAATCTTGCGTAATTACTTTTTAAATATTAACTTACTCAAAACATTATCATTGAAATTAATAAATACAAAATAAAAATCGAAAAATGTAATTATATATTGCTATAAAAAGGTAAGCATCTGATGTAGGTACAAATCTTATAAATTTATTTTTTTAATATATTGGTATTATCTCTTAATGGTGAAATTAGAATTTTAATATTAAAATTTTTGAAGTAAAGTATGATTTTATTTTTAAATTTTAGATTTTGAAGTTTTTTAAAAAAAAAAAAAATAAAATTACTTTTAACAGGTTTAAAGAAGACTTTCTTACGATAATTAGCAAATACGTTTTTTTAATGAAAATATATACAATAATGATAAAAAACTGTTTACGTTTTTTGAATTATTAGAGAGTATAACTGTGCAACAGTTGTATTTAGATTAGTTTATATTATTTGATAAAAATTAATGTTTATGAAAATATAACCTCTAATATATGGGATATTTGATTAAAAATTCATTGCAAGTTTTTTTACAGTTATGTTTTTTAAAATAATTAATCTAGATAAATGGAATATATATGTAAAGAAAGTTATATATTTTATAATAGAAAATAGTATAATTATGGAAATATCGATTATTTTATGATTAAAATACGAGATTTTTATGTTCGTAATTTTATTTTTTATTTTTTAAGAACGATAAATGAAATAAAAATAAAGATGTTTTTTAATAAAAAGTTAGTATGAGATCTACCACAAGAATTTAAGATTACTTATTGCTAAAACTAATAATTTATAATATTAAATATTAGCTACTATACGCTTAATGAAATATATTATCTTATAACTTTTTAGTTGTATTTAATTAAATCAAATATTAGTTTAATAATTGAAAATTAAAGTCAAAAATTACATTTCATCAGAGACGAAGTACACGTCCTAAAAAAATATAAATGAAAACTGTGAACGAAATCAGATTAACTTAAGAATTCCATTTTAAATTAAAAACATTTTTATATAAAAACAGTTATTAAAACAAATTTCAATGATATTATGCTTTACATTGCCATTTTGTGACTACCGCAGTAATTAATTGTAGGATTAAAAAATGATGTTGCTAAAATGGTTATATCATAATAAACAATTCAATTCACCATTTTAAAAGATTTTAAAGATATTTTCTCAGAAGAAATTCGTAATAAGAACGGGCGAACGCGTAATAAAGAGTTAAACAAAAGTAATGTATTCTTACTTGTTTTTCGTCATCTTCTAAATTTTCATTCAATAAAAGCGCGTGATAAATTTTGCCCGTGCATTCTGCAATTATTACAATTGGCGGAGTTGTCTGTAAACACATGATGGAACAGGAATCAATCCCGTAATTATCGACGGCTGGAGGATACATCGACAAGCTCCCAAAAGTAACGGGCTTATTCTGACTAAAAAAGATTAAAGGAAGACTATAAGTTCCGTCCTAGCATTAAGCTGTTCGCTTTATTTATTCGAACGTACTTTATTAAAACGTTGCCCCGAACTATCAGAACATCACCACTACCACGAAGAACTAAAATGGGCCATTCGATCTCTTTCCACGAGACCTTCTCCACCTGAAATGTATCAATTTTAATTAATTACCAGGCATTCAAAAATGTGAGTAATAATCGGGAGATTGATCGACACTTTACGTTTATTTCTTGGTCATCGACTTGCTTGACTGTTGGCGTCGCGAAATCAAAATCAACCGCCGTGTCACCCAACGAAGTAAAATTAGGAATTTTTGACGGAGAATGCAAATTTGGTCCTACTTTCCAAGTTCTCGTTAATGTTGGTACATCGTGGAGTTCACACTCGTACAGTCTGCAATTTTAACATTCGATAATTTAATTACAAATCTGCGGCCAATAGACAAAAATATTAACAATCATTTTAAACTTACTGAAATATGTTATCTGAAGTGAGGACGACGAGGTGCGAGTCAGTAGTCGAACCCGGATGCCAGCGGACTTTTCTAACTTCCGACGTTGACAACTGAGAGCTGCAGACATCTAAATTGTGACTCCTGAAAATGTGCGTCAAATAATGCCGCAATCGAATAATGATCCTTACGATATGCCGCTAAAGTATCGACGAATTTTCGTTTACAGAACATCAAACGTTCAGGACATTTTTCGATTAAGAGCTTTTAGGTTTCGATTAATTTTAGTTAAATTGAAATGTACCGATTGCACTGCTAACACTTTAAGATACGCGGTTGCGATAGATTCTAATTTCAAATGCATGTTATTTCGTAAAAATTATCAATGTAACATCAATGATTACATTGTATATAGTTTATCCGAAAGATTAGCAAAACCGCGGGGTAGAAATTAATTTAAGTTCAGTGTGCCGAAATGAAAAAAAGTTTCCAGTTTAAGACTCAAATTATTAGGCAAAATAAAAATTTCGGTTATCTATTCTTTGATCAACACAGTAAATGTTTGCTAGTCAAGATGATGAATACGTAACGCCATACTGGGAATATATTTTTAATCCTTAAAACGTTGAAATTTTAATTAATTTTCCTACTATCCTCGAATAATATTTTAATAATATAAATCAAGAACGGTAAACTGCACATTGCACTATGAGGCAAAATTTTATTTTAAATGTATTTTTGATTTTGCAAGCAATTTTTGTAAATTGTTAAAATTTGAAACTCTGTAAAAAATATTTTGATTTAATATAAGTACAAGATTACAACCGAACTGCAAATTCTATTCTATTTTCTTATTCTGCCTATCACATAATCACGAAGAAACAACTGTTTTGTAACATTTTAATTTTTAGAAATAATAAACAAATAATTGGTCAAGTTTCTTTAAGGGGTGTTTCTTATCGTTCGCAAACACAATAAATATTCAACCGATGTTATTATTACGAATTATGCACGATATTCTAACTATTTAAATTAAAAGAAATCAATTAATTTACATTCGAAGCGTAAAGCACAACTTAGTTGTAAAGTAGATGTCAAGTAGCAATTTAAGCTTGATCGAAGGAATTGCAAATGAACGATTGAAAAGACCCAATGGTCGTCGCACTGTTACTAATTATGCGATCTTAACGAAGCCATTGGTAAAAAAAAATCAGAAGATGCGCTCGTAAGGACCGTAGTCTACGCCGTGGCAATTAGGCGCGACTGAAAAACCTCGCGGACTAAACGAATTTATCGGCGTGAAACTGTTTGCCAAATGCGGGTCGCGACTGATTTTCAAGTTTGGTTTGAAATTTTAGGCCTTGGTTGATATTTACTTGCCGAGACATTAGCATGGCAGAGGAAAAGCAGAGAGCGTGTCTGTGCTCTTGTTCGCACAGAAAAAACCGAAAGTAATGTAATTTTAAAATTTTCCTCATGGAAAATAACATATGCGCGCCAGCGAGTTTTGCAAATGTTATTCCGGCGTCGTTGAAGCTCTCGGTTGGAAAAAGAAGAGGGAGCTGGACAGATGCAGCGGCGTGAACTCTCGCCTTTCGCAGCTCTCATTTTCCTCGTCGTGCCCTACCTTACGACGAGAGAACGATTTAAATTCTGCGTACGGCCTCTCTGACCGCGAGATAATCGGGCTCCACGTGGAATTTTAAATAAAATACCGGTAATTACAATCCATTTCCAGGCTGCTCCAGCCTTAGGCACAGCATATGTGAGTTTTTAGATTACGGCCACGCCCACTAGCTTCAAATTCGCCTAATTCGCTCGCTCAATCGAAGCATCATCGAGGCCACTGGAGCGATTCCTTCTCGTTCCAAGTTTATTGGCGTTTTTTGGTAATCGCGCTCTGGCTAGTGCAGGCCATTTGTCGGGATCTTTTGAGCGCTTTGTACGACGTGAAAAACTGCTGATGCAATTCGACTAACCTTTTTTTATGAAATACGAATACGAGAGAGAAAACCACCGAGAACACTCGTTACGGAAGAAAGTTAAGCACCAATAGCGAGATTAATGATTATCAAACGGTCGGTAAGAGAAGCCGAATCAACGAGTTATAAAAAGTATGCGTTGACGGCAAAGTACAAGTTAAGCCCTGTATCGACTGATCTACACTATTACCAATCAGACATTTTCGAAGCAAATTCGTATTATGATAAAGAGAACAATTAAACGATGCAACGTTAATCGAGGAATTGCATATTCCTGTTTAGATTGAAACGATAATTGACCTTAGCGCATTGAGATTTTTCATTCCTGCGTTTTTTAATAATTGAATAAAAATTAATACGCGAATGATTGTTAGTTTATTATTTAAAAACTTGTACTTTTTAATAAAATTTACGACAAAGAGAAAAAATAAAATTTACAGAAAATTTTTATATTTGCATCTGTACAATCAAGTAATTTACGTGAAAGAGGAAGTAAATGTATTACGAGGTACAATAATTAAATGATTCTTATTAATTAATGGATGCTAAATATATATCTACAGAATATTTAAAATATTGATATGTTTTCATATTTTGTGATTACGAGCTATAAAATTTCATTTGTTAAAACAACTACAAACTAATAATTGTCTGTGCTCGTGCCTCAAGAGTCACGATCATTGGCATTCGTGCTTATTATCAATTGATCAAAACGAAGCAACTGTATGAAAAATTAAATATATTTATACACTTGAAAAAACATTTCCCTTAAGACAGCTTAAAGCCTTTACTCGCAAGAAATTGCGCACATGATTTTTAATATAATTCTATTAGTTTAAGCCCCGAAGTTACTATGCTTAAAATATTAAAAATTGAATAATCTGGGTACACGTGTTTAAAGGATATAAACGAAAATTAATATAATTGACAGCTAAAATGTGCAATGATGAAAAATCATGCGCTAAAACTATTTTCTGCAAATAAGTATTTTCAAAATTCTCAAAATATCAAATGCCTATTGCTTTTTGTCAAAAGCAGTTAAAAATTTTGTTTTAATGCTTTTAAAAAATAACTTTCAGGATATGTAAAAGGTATTTTAATTTGCGTATTATCTTTTAATATTCACATAATGCATTAATTTTTTAAAGCCTTTACAATTTACACATTTTTAAAAATTACCATGGCCTAAAAGTTTTTAACTTATCAAATTGAAAAAGTGATTTAGTTGAATTTAGCTTTAGGTTCCAAATTAAATTGCATTTATTCCTTTCGAATAATAGCGAATGGCGAATAGCTTCACTCTTTCTTAACTTTCTCCAATTATTCATTAAGTACATTAACGTTGGTCGAGGAACACGTGACTAAATTTATAAAAAATATAAAAGTCGTACCGAATTTTTAAGATAAATTTTTAGTATTTTTTAAAATACATAAATATTTTTAACAACGGCAATAACTTTAATGAAAAATGGGATTTTTAGAGATAAAAATAAACTTTTTAAATACACGTATAATATAGGGTTATAATTTTACAAGCGAATTTTACAGGTGGTATTTGTGGTTTCTGTGTTGAGAACAAAAGAGAAAAATTTTTTATGGGATAGAATAAAGCGTCTATCATTGGATGAAACAGCGTGATATAATGGTTGCATATTTTTTACTAATAAAAGTATTTATATCTCTACGATACAATATTCGCGCTAAAATTATTGCAATTCAAAAATGCTAGTTCAAAATTTGTTTTATAATTGATACAATTATTATTAAATCGTTAAAGACTCCATATCTTAGAAAATAAAAATAGTTAATTTACAAGTAATAAGATTTTTAGGTTTCAATGGCGGACTAAATTTTGGATCAAAGCATCGTTTCTTTATCGAATACGTTGATACTGATTTAAAAGTAAAATAGTAAGAAAATTGGCAAGTGTCCGTTCAAATATGGTTATAAGGTCTTGATAATTCGTTAACATTTTTCTCGATTGCATTTGTTGATCTTTTTTATGATTTTAGGTAAACTTTCTTGCAACTGAGAAAAATAAGTTAGTTTATTGCATTTTATTCGAAATAATAAATACCTAATATTAGTGTTGCAGCATACGGCACAGCAATCAAATTATAATTATTAATCGATTAATTTGACGTTGGCAGTAATAGGATTGCAATAAGCACATTTGTAAAAAATCGTGATATTATCAATAAGCTTTCCGCGAGTCGATTTCTCAAGTAAACACGAGAAAATAGTCGATGACGAGAAAAGATAAGCACGTGTCATTGTTAGGTAAGTTCGAAGACACACAGATGATAATTAGATTATCAACGGACACGTCGGCGAAGTCTGCATTAGCTTTCGCGGCGCTTCTCGAGCTCTAATTCGTCGAGTTTGTCATCGACGGCCACTCGGGCCTTCAAACAGTCCAACACCCTTTATTCCATCACTATTAGTGCTGGAGTGCAGCGCAGGTTTGGTTGGACGGACAGGGTTTAGACCGAGCAGCTGCCGCTACATCGTATCGACGCACATTTTTATTAACTTCTGTACTTAGCAAACAGAAACGTGTCTCTCGGAGAATAGGAGAGAAATAGGCTTTTCGCGTAATTGCAGAGGCTTATAATGGAAGGCGTCGGCGGTGGGGGTGGGCAAAATTTATAAGTAACGTTCCCGCGTTCGGATGCGAGCCTCGAGTGCGGGGGAGACGACGAGAGAGCGAAATCGGTGTCGAAGTGTTCGGGGGTTGAAGACTGGCGCTGTTAGCCAAATGCGAGCGCGAAATTAGACGCGAGACTGAAAGCCGAAGATAATAGGTGGGAGTGGGGGAGACTGAAAGCTCGCGCGCCCTTCTCTTAAGTCCAGCGACACCCTCCGGCGCTCTCCCGCGCCCTTTCAGCCGAGGCTCCTCGTCAAAAGTAAATTCGCGCGTCAGAGACGCACGAAGGCGGTGGATGCAAACGCACGTTCTGCAGGATGCGGATGAACCGTAAAAACGTTATTTTAAAAAATCTCAGTCATCCATCTTATCGCGGTATCCGCGTATTATCCGTTTGCGGAGGAGCGACAAAGGCTGAAGTAAAACCGGGCTGGGTGGCCTCGAGGCAGGGAGGGGTGAGGTGTCAACCTCTCCCCCTCCTTCTCTCGTATATTTTATTATTACTCGTAGTTTCGCGTGTCCAGAGGAGAGCGAGGGGTGGTGGTGCGCTGGTTAGCTCGGCCGTTATTAATGTCCCCGGCACATACGCACACGCGAGAGCTGGTCTTTGCGCGTCGTGCCGACGCCGACGCCGACGCCGACGGGGTGCCGGATTCCGAAAGAGAGGAGAGAGACGGACCCAGTGAAAAATGAAACGAGGAGAAAGAAACGGAGGAGCGGGCGAGTTCTTAATAATTGATAAAAATGTATGCAGACGCGTAGCCAGTCAAAAGCGCTGCTGCAGCGCCGCGGCCGACTATCGTTTTCGCGTCGCCCCGGAGCAGCGACGCGTGTTGACAAAGGCAATGCGATTTATGCCCACTTTTCAAGCTCGAGCTCCTCTGCACTCGTGCACTCCCCGCCCGCCCGCCCGCCCGCCCCCCCCCTCTATCCTGCGCTTGCGAATTTTTCTTCGTTCGCTCGCAATTTCTGAATCATCAAAATTTATTTCTCTCGTCAGGCGAGTCGCAGCAACTCTGAGCGTTGCACCGCTGCCGATTCGCAATGGGGACGCTGCACCGGCTTTGGGATGGGCTGTTTCGGCCTTTGCGCCGGTATTCCTCCCTCTTCCTTATGCCCTCTCATTCGTTAGCCTAGTTTTGGCACCGAAATTCCGCTCGTTTATCAGTTAACAGTTTGCCACACCCCTCGACAGCTTTCCTTTGTATCCGAACATACCCGAAATTCTCTGTTCGTGCGACTACTTTTAAAAAGTCACCCTTTCCTGTCTCCGCGTAGACAATCGCAGCTTGTCTTATTATTTCCTTCGACAGGAGGCGTAAAGGGGGATTATTCAGCATTGGTGCACCGAGTCGTTGGCGATCTCAGCCATTGCAGTGATGAAATTCAATTTCAATCGATGCACCAGCTTACCTAACTCACTCGGTGCTCGGAAGAGCAAACGATAAATTGTTACCGGAGCTGTGGAAATGACTTTGTCAGTACTCGAGAAGTAGGTTATACTGTACGCTTTGCTTATTGCTTAAGCCAACGCTCCTTCGTTTTCCCGGGGTTTTCAAGAGCGTAACACTCATTTTCATCACACTCATCGCTCAATATTTAACCAAACTAATGCAATTGTTGAATTAAGGTATTTATTTTGACACAGTATTAGATTTGTTTGAACGAGCTATTGCCAAGGCGCTTTTGTGCTTGAAATCATTTCTATGTGCATCAATGAAGATAAATGCCGAATTTTTATAGATCAAATTATTTCTTCAAAACAAATCGAAGCAAAATAGCTTTTGTTTTACGATGCTGACACTTAAAAGTAAAAGTTCGCCATGTGCTGTCGTTAATGAGACACACATCTCTCGCTTGATCAACGAAGAGGTAGATGCGCCAATTAAAGGCTGTTATCCCAGGGAATAAAAATTTTTCGTTCAAAAGTGAATACAGTCGCACAATAGTAAGAATTCCTATCTATAAGAGAAAGACGTCGCGAGAACGAAGCAAGTTATTTTTTAAATATTGTTAATATTTATGATAAAAAATTGCGTGGGACGATAAATCGTAAATATATTGAACAAAATTTATTATTCTTATCAGAATATGTAACGATAAATAGTTGCGATATTTTTTTCACGGAGGGGTGAACATTCAATTGTAAAATATATGTAGAAATAAATTTATACTCGTTATTCGATCGCTCTTACGGGATTCAGTATTTCCCATGCATCATTATTATGTACATCATTACAAGTATTATTGTCGAGTTTTAATTCTTAATGAAGATTAGTATTGCGGTACACCAAGAAAAGAAGTGTCGTGCCCTTAAAGATTCGCAAATTTTCTCCTAAAATTGAAAAATTCCAGGCTGTTGATGGAACTTTCCGTTTTGCTTACCTACTCCACGCGAGGAAAAAATTTTCCACAGCTACGAGCTCTTCGGCTCGTGGAATTTTCGTAATTATTTCAATTTAATTTCGGAAGGAAAAAATTTTAATAATCAAGAGCACAATGATATAGAAAATTTTGAGTTTGTTGAAGACAGTGCCCGCCGAGTCCGCCGAATTTTCGGCAATACAGTTTTTTTTTTTGAACAGCCACGGTGGAAAAGACAGTTATTAGGCGAAACAGAATGATCCGAGGCCAGGAGAGGAGGCGCTAACGAGCCCAGGACACGAGAAGAGTGTCCGCGGCCTTCAATCGACTGGTGAATAACCGAGTGGGCGGAAGCTGGAAGGTGAATAAAGTGGCCTGCACTCCGTCTAGTTTGGCAACTTTCAAGCCAACTTTTCGCGCGTTGATGATTCGCACCTACAGGCGGTTGTCCTTGGACAATAAAATTTGCCGGCTCTGCTGGCGGGGGAACGGGGGCAAAAGCCGGACCAGGCCAGGCCGCGAGACATAATTTCCTAGAGAACAACAAATTGGACAAAGGAAGAGGAATGCCTTCGTCCTCCTCCTCCGCCGCTTACGTTGCCTCGCGTTTTGCCTTTCATCAGGGCTCGTGTGCAAATCTCCTTGGTGCCGCGAGCTGAAAAAAGGTACGCGTGCGTTCAGCCTCGGAATTATTTAATATGCGGCCCTCTGAAGGGGTTCGTTGCTGCTGCTGCTGCTGTCCATTAAAGCTGCCCAGCGCTGCACACGCTAAAGAGAGAAGAACGCAATTTTTATTTCGCGCTGGAAAAGGGCCCTCAGCGGGGAGACGAGCTCTTTTTCCAAAGTATGATTCTTTTTAAACGTTGCCTTTGTCTTGCTCTGCGTCAAAACTCATGTCCGGTCGAGCCGAAGCTTCGTGGAATATCAGAGGGCATTGGGCCGAGGGCGTTTGCACAAAAGAGGCCCACCCGCCACCTCCTCTGTTGCTCTAATTTAATTATGAAATTGCAAGGTGTGCGTGTCTTTGTCTCAGCTTACCTCTTTGCAGTTTCAGCTATTTACGCTTGGAAATGAAAAATAATTTCTTAGCGCAAATATATTAACTCGGAGCTCCATCCTCTCTTTTCCCTCTACTTTTATCGCGTGTCTCATCGAAGCGCGGGCCCACGAGCTTTGAAATTTTTTCATTAAAGACTCCAAAGGAATCGTCCTTCGTCGCATTAGATTGCAAGACAATTGCCGGCGCAAAGACAATTATTTTCTTACTTCTTCCAGCTGTAATTAATCACTGAGTTTTTCCTCCGACTGCGAAACGCGATTGTCGCTCGGCCCATCTGCATATTCACGCTTCAAGTTTGATCAAATTCTTATTTTATCCTTTTTCTCCCGGCCGAACGGAATAATTTATTAGATGCGTCGCAATTGGATTTCGGATGACCGAAAAAAGGATATTCGTGGTCGGTCTGGCGTGCAAAGCGCGCGAGACGATTGCTTGAGTTCACGAAAGTAGTGTTACCCAGAGATTAACGACGCTTCTTCTTTCTCTCTTTCTCTCACTTCTTCCCTCTATTATATTCCCTTTTTGATCGCGATCGTTCGTTTTTGCTTTCCTCTTGCTAACTTTTCCTTTCCCTCACTCCGCAGTTATAAATCCTCGCCCGAGTAAATCATTTTTGATCGCGTCTCTTTTTTCCCCGAGACTATTCATTTTAAGAATTCGTTCGATATATGCAAGTGCGGCTGCAACGTTAAAGCACATCGACGTTATCCGGTAAGGCGCGCAAGATACCGCAGACATCGAACTGTAGAGAAAACAGTGCCGATTAAAAGCGGACGGTCTTCTGGAATTTTGAAGCCGTGAAGGGAAGAGAGAGAGAGAGAGAGAGAGAACCGAAAGAACAGGGGTGAAAATAAGAGAACGTGGGAGAAGGAGGCTTTAAGGGGTTGTCGTAATTTTTAATAATAATAAGGATAATGGAAGATGGCGATAGGACGACAGTGATTCGATAAAGTTAAATTACGAGGTTTGACCCCGTAGAAGGGACCAGAGCGCAGTGGCGGACTTCTGCTACCGCACGCGCACACTTGACTGGCTTCCGGCGCCCTCCACTCAACTTTGCAATTGAATTTTT
Source organism: Platyscapa corneri (assembly GCA_018907185.1). Lineage (NCBI taxonomy): Eukaryota > Metazoa > Arthropoda > Insecta > Hymenoptera > Agaonidae > Platyscapa > Platyscapa corneri. Next base: position 4,217,238 of record JACCHW010000004.1, read on the forward strand.
CGTTTTTTTTTCGTTTTCGCGATAGTCCCACTGACGCATAACAAGTTTCCTTTTATTTTTCTCGACAAACTTTTAGATTTTTCCGGCTCTGTCCTCGGGTATAGCCTTTACACTCCTCCCATTGACTTTTACATTTTATGTCCAAAACGGTTCTTCTTTCACCGCAATACTTGCGCTTTCCCTTTTCCAACGTTTCGTACCTTTCTGTTTTATTAGTCCCTTTCGCCAACTGGACTTTTCTCGCAACCCACTTTTTCGACAGCGACTGAATAGAGACGAGCAGTGCACCTCGATGGACAAAAGTAATAGAAAGCGGAGAGAGACGGAGATGAAAGATGTCATCGAAAGATAATGGAAATATGATTTGCCAGAGCTAAATGGCCTGTAAAACCTAGAATAATCATCTCCTTCCTCATTTTTACGATACTTTTATCCTTTATATTTTCGCCACTTGTACGGACTCGTCGACATTATTTGCGCGTTCGTAATCGTGTAACGAATCTACCACTTTTTCATCAGAATAATTCTTTAAAAATGCATTAAAATTCCAAATAGCCAGCGCTTACCATTTTTCGGAAAATACTCGGTGGAAATAAGAATACTGAAAATTGAAAATTGAACGAAAAATTGATCCTGCTGAAAAAGCCGATAATAACAATGCTTAAAAAAGTGAAGCTATCGATGGAGGTATATCGCGTCGTGAAAATAATTGCTCAAGTTTCGAAGGGTATACGACAAAGTCTTTACACGAGTGGCCGCATAAAGAGGAGGCCATTATGATAATTAGACGCATAGATTAGACGTAATACGTCGTGGCGGCTGCTGGCGATACCTTGCAGGAATATCCCAAGTGCGCGAGCGCCGAATCGTAATTAGTAGTCTATTGCGAAAAGTTGTAATTCAATATTGAGTTGAAGCACAGATCTCCGGAGCGCTTCGAGGGCCCGTGCCGATGATGACGAGTGGCCGTTGGAAGCGGAACTCGGCAGGCGCGAAACGCGTTGGCCGCGCGGAGGACGAGGAGAAGCGAAGGAGGAACTCGAGTCTCCTTCGATCGCAGAGTCCTGCCGACTCGACGAGGTCGCTGTCGTCGCGCTCGCAAATCCAGCGCCCGGCGAATTTCGCATCCTCCGCGCACGACTCGGGGGAGGAAAGCCGGCCCCATAAAATCGGGATGTTGCGCAAAATATCACGAGCACGGCCGCACACTCGCTGACGCTCCCGCCGCAGTAATTCATCCTGAGCGCTCGAGCTCGCGACACCTGTGTCGGCAACTAAGCCCGTTAATTCTTGGCTCTCGACGAAGGGGCCGGAGAGCGCATCTTAGAGCCGGGCGAGAAGAAAGCAGGGAGGGAGGGAGGTAGCAAGAGAGAGAGAGAGGGAGAGCACTCAAGTTCTTGGGAGCGTCGCGAGTCTGTTCTACGCGGACGGCTACTTTTGCGACGACGCCGAGGAGCAGCCCCACGAGCGACGATTGATTAATAAGTCTCTCTTCTGTTTCTCGAGCTTTAATCGCGCTGGAAGAGCCGGGAACTCGTTCGATTCGAGGGCGACCCGCGCGTGTCCAGGAAAGGGAGAGCGGGAGAGGGGTCGCTCGATCGCGTTCCTAACTCGAAAAAACGTTCTCTCGAGCTGGTGCGCAATGGAATATGCGCAGGAGCGAATCGCTCGCTCTTTGCCGCCCTCCGTTTTTCGCGTTGCTTGCTCGGCGACTATCTCGAGGTTACACGAGTGCGAGCCGAGTCCCTAACTCGAGGGCGGAGGACGTCCAGAAGAGTACGTGCATCGGCAGTCTGTTGCTCGATCTCCGACAAGAACATCGGCCGGGCGCCTCGATCGATCAGCTCCCCCTCCACCGTTTCCCTGATACAGAATCGGCCCGCGGATATTTGCCCCCATTATCTTCCGATATCCCCAAAAAAATTTCACCCGTAAAATACTCCGAATCGTTGTGTTTGGCTTTATGTTGAATCTCGGATCTTCCCCATGGAAATGAGACAGTTTTTGCTCGATCGTATCGCTCCTGTCCAGTCGAGAGCGTACGAATAGCTCAATAATTTATTTCTCTTGACAAGAAGACTTTTGAGAAAAAATTATACGTCGGACTCGTCAATCTTCTTCAATCTGCCGGCCGAGTATTTCTTTCTTTATGAATTTTTCAAGTTGGTTAATCTTGAGAATATGTTTCTGCAGATGAAAAAATTCATGTCCTTATTTTCGCGTTAAGTATTTTGCCTTCCGTGAAAAATATTACGTAATTAGTCTCAGTCATAATAAAAGCTATATCATTTTTTAATTTTAATACTACGGTGCACCAGTTTTTATTCATGTAGCCATTGTATGGTTTCAAAATTTACTTTTACATATCTTTCTCCGTGAAAATGCACATAAAATCTTATAAAGAAAACTATTGTCTTAATTAGATTTTATTCTCTAAATTATTTTTACTTTTAAATTCAAAACTAGTCGCGCGTAATTAAGTTGCACTCATTAATACACGGAAAACATTTTCAAATATTGCCGAGTATTTTGAGTAAAAATATTATCGAGTTATTTATGAAACCAATTCCTTAATAATTTAAAAGACTCGGCAGATTTTTTGTTATTTTTTTTTATAAATTATTGCTCGAATAGGAGAGCAAATTAATGAAAAAAAAAAACAATATTGTATACGACAACGCGTGACCAATTGTAGCAAATTAATTTATAACCTAAATTTGGCGCAGAAGTGGTTTCGTGAAAGAAGAGCTCCAGGTCCTTCTATAAAGAAGTCGCAGAATTAAAAGTCCGAGTTTAAGTTATAATAAACTTTTTCATCTTCGTAATCAAAAGGGAATATTAGCAAAAGCAACTTCGATCGTAGTGGACTAATTTCATGAAATTATAATTCAAATATTAATAATTTATATTAAATACGGAATTATCAATATAATTAATTTTACATGTTTGCACAAGAATTTTAGCAAAACACCGATAGATATTTATTTTAGCAAAGCCGTAAAGTAAACTTATATTTGTAGATGTAACGTTCGAAGTTAAAGAGCACAGTGAATTTGGTCGATTAAGTATCACAAATTTGAATCGGTTTTATTTAAGAATAAAATTTTGATTAGCTTATTATTGTTGATAATATCACATTGTTTTTATTTCTTTGACTTTCTTCTATTGCAGAGCTTGAATTTAATCACCTGAATTTTTGAGACAATGAATGATTTTAAAATCTGCACAGTGTCGATTAAATTAATTTATTAAAACTGTGATGGTTATTTATTATTTATTGTAATAATATTTATATCCAAAAATCACGTAGTCATAATTATCCATAAACGCAAAACGTTTTTATTGATAAATAAGATTAGTATTACGTTTATTATTTTATTATTTATTATTTTTTAAGACGATTACATCAGAAACTAGTTTTTTGATATTAAAAATTATTTATTCAAAAAACATTCAAAGTCATATTGAGTAGTGACAAATTGAGTCTTACCAATATTACGTAATAGTATAAATAGTTAAATCTTTGAAAAGGGTTATCGACCCTTTAAAAATCCGACGAGGAAAAAATTATTTCGTGCAACAGGGACAGAAATACCACAGAAGCGCACAATATTGCATTACTACAGTCAAACTTATTAGTACTGCACTAATGTTTAATTAAAGGTATCTTACATAAATTTATTTGACATTCATTTCTTAACTAAGCAACCGAATGTTGCTTGGTTCTCCTCCAGTTTGTAGATTGTGTTGATTAGTCGAATAGAATTTAATCCACTATTCTTTGGTGCAGATCTTTTTATTATTTTTATTTCACTAAAATAAAAATGTTTCCATAAACAGTTAATAATTTTATTTTTTAAAATGAATTTAAAAATACTAATTGTAAATATATTCATCACTACATTATATATTTGAAATAACAAACAAGTACTTGGTATTCCATTTCAATTGAGTGCCTAGTGACGTGTGTTGCTTCATATTATCGAATAACGAATGGGTCCGGTTTGTTAGACATATTATTATTAAATAATTGTTTGAAGATTAAAACGTAAATTTTAAACTCCGAACTGAAATTTGTCGACTAAAGATTCCACGTGTTCTGGAAATATTCTGTCGAATAACCTAAAGCTCCAAAATACCGACGAGATAAATTAATTAGAGTCTTAACAAAGTTAAAATTAACTTAAATGAAATTAAATGAAAAGTTTTGATACAAGTAATGAAGCTTAATCTGGTTTCTTCTAATAGTTAGTAATATTTAAATAGTTTAAGAGAATTATTTTGTTATATCAGTTTCACGAAATATTGCATTAAATTAACATAAAGTGCAAATTCTCAAATAAAACAATGTATTTTCAAACGTAATTCAAAATTTTTGGAACTTTTTGAGAGTTTAATTAAGTTATTTCTCCGCTATTAAACGATTATTATTTGTTTTTGGTCGGTTTAATATTTTTTATGAATGATAAATTTGGATTTTTCAAAATTTAACGAGAGTCATGCGCACTGAGCAACTCACTCGCATTTTTTAAAGAAACGACCAATTTGATACTCTGTAATACAATAAAATTTCTACACAGAAATAACTAATAATGAATAATTCGTCGAAACCGTGATATTTCAATTTATTTTTACAATTAAGAATCAAGCTATTTTTTATTTAAATATCAAAGCAGTAATAAAATAGGGATAAAATTTATCAGTGACATCAAACATTAAAAGCAATCAAGACTGTACTTAAATGACTATCGTGGTTTATTAGGGACATAAAAGTTACCTTTTTCATTTATTTATAGACTATACGTGCGGACGTAAAATGAATTTTTAAGTAAAAAATGAAAATTAAATGTTTTCGTAACCATCTGGTTCTTATCGAATGATTTTTTAAGTTATTTCAGTCATAACGTTAAGATGCAACGCCTAGTCGCTAAAGTTTATGAGATACCGTTTTTTACGATTATTTATGATTATCGTTCCGAATAGAAAAGTTTATTAGTCGCCAACTGTATTAGCTATTTAATAATTGACTTGTAGCGCAGTCAAAATTTTCTTCAACAATAACGAGTATTGTTGATATTGAAGAAGTGTGATGTCGATCGCAAACAAACGTTATTTCCGAACTTGCATTAGAGCATAAACAGCGATTAGCAACAATAAGCAATTCAGAAATACGACAATAAGATATTAGTTTCTCGAAGACGGCGTAAGGACCGGTGACTCGTTTAAGATTTATAAGAAACGTCAGTCGCTTTAAGAGATCGTCGATTTTACTCTACCGGGTTAAATCCGCAGCTTATTTGGGAACTCGTATGAAACCTCGAATCGAGCGCGTTCCGTCACTTGGGGCACCTCTACAAGAAGATATGAGCCAATCGCTGCTAGGGGCTAAACTTTTTTGACGGCCGGCCGCGAAATCAAGTCCTCGCGACTTGATAAATCCGGCCGTAGCTCCTCCCGAGCTTATAGTCTCGACATAATTGATTTATTTTTTTATCTCGACAACATTGTTTTCACGACATTCGTATTTTCTCCTCATTAGAGGCGTCCGGAGCAATAGACTTGGACCGAAGATTGTCCAGCTCGAGACGAAATAAATCGCGCTTAGAACTTTAATTAACTTCGTTCTCGCCGAACTCGTGTGCCTTTCAGCCAATTCGAGACTTGTAATTTACCAAGTTACAAGTTACAATCAGTCATTGAACTCGTCATTTCTAAAACAATCGCTCAGAAACCGAATCTCAGGTCAAGATTTAGAAACGCATCGTCCGGGGCGGAGTGTGAAAGACAGTCCAGGAGGCGTGGATTTGTCGCTCGGAAACCCAATAGACAAAACGCAGAGGATCGAGCCGTAATTTCCGATCGCAATCCGGGTAAAACGCGAGTCCGGGCCCAGTTTTGGGCCGGTTCGATCGGCCTTGCTCATCGGAAACAAACGGGTGACCGCGGCGGAATGCATCGCGCGAATTTTAAACGCGAATGCCAGGTGAAGAATATTCGAGGACGCGCGGAACATTTTCCATCTGTGCTCTCGCGCATTGCGATCAATCGTGTCGTTCATTGCTTATTCGCCATTTTCACTCACTGTCAACGCTGCACGGCGTATTTCATCTTTCGCGATTTTACGGTCGCGGGCGCCGTTTTTTAAGCGCTGCTGCCGATACTGACGCAAACCACTCATTTCCGGCCGCTCGATTTGTTCGCATTCGTCGTTTTGGACTGCGAATGCTATTTCCGATGCCTTTTTAATCGGCGAAAGCTGCACAAACGCCAGGACTTTCGCCGGGAAAAAGCTATAATATCGCGCGATTCGTATGTAACTTTTAATCGTGCCGCCGAGGTTTAACGACCTTGACTCTAATACGACGATTGTTGCTGAATCGTTGGCAATTGAAAAAGGAGAATTTAAAGGCCGCTCAACGAATGCTCGGAGGCCCCAAAGATTATGAAATAAATATGTCCGCGTCGCCTTAGAACAATTGCAAAAGCGATTGCGCAGAGTTAGTGCGCGCAATGAGAAATGGAAGTCGGCGGGAGGAGGCGAGGCAGGGAAGCGACTATAAAAACGCGAGAATTATTCATAAATGTAGCCAGGGCCGCGCGTACGACTGCGGTGGGCGTCTCGGGTACTTTTCGAGTAGCTGCCGACGGCAAAATTCCGGCGAATATTAGCAACCAAGATCCTCGCATAATAAACACATAACGGTAATCCTTAAAACAATAATTAGTGCTGGGAGAAGGCGCGACGCTTCGTAACCCCTTTTACATTTACCCAACGGCGTTCGCGATTCATCGCATACAATTAAATCCGGCGAAACGGACGCTAGATTCGAAAGAAAAAAGGAAGTTGTCAGCAGTCGGCGCGGCGACCATTTCCCGGAGAATAATGCAACGAAGACTGGCGATCGGGGCTCCCCGCCCACAGAGGATAGTTTATTTTTAACGATATTTCCGTGGAAAGGAGTAGATTGGCGGAGAGCCGCGCTTAGAAAGAAGGACCGGGGGACATAAGCATAAGATTGGGAGCTCCGAGAAATGCGAAACGAACGGAGCCAAGTGCTAATAGTTTTAATCCGCTGTCTTGAAGTCTGGATTTGGAAGAGCGGCAGTTAGTAGCTGGGAGTGCGCGAACCTACTTCGCGCCCTGATATCATAATCCAAATAATCGCCATTATTGCCGCCATTTGCTTAATCCAGACCGCGCCATGCTCCAGCTACTCTTTCTCTCCGCTCGCTCTGCCCGATGACTTTTCGTCTTTCTTTCTATCTCTCCTTTCTTCCTTCAAAACTCACGAGCGCGCGCTTCTCTTTCTAAATTTCGCTAATTCCAATTATAAAGTGAACGCGGCCCTCCTTAAGAGTGCGGAGGCTTAAGCCGCCGAGCCCGGGGCCCATTCAAAATTAGCGCGCGTTTGCAGTTAGGCGGCTCGAAGGGGGGGGCGGTAAGGTGCCGGCGCTTGTTACCATCGGAGGCGAATTTATCAGGAAGAGAAATTGGGGACCGAGAGGAAAAGGTAATGTTGCAGCGACTGCAACGAGCGCCAGGGAGGGAGGAAAGCAAAGAGCGCGCGGCAAACAAAAGCAAAGATATAATCAAGAGGCACGGTAAGTTTGCTGCTGGGGGTGGTGTCTCGCTTTGGATGTATAGGTGGGTAGGCGGCAGCGAGATCCTAAATCCCCGAGATTCGTTCTAATGGCCGCAACTTGCTTACAAACTATTCGCATTTCCACTCGACCTCTTGCCCCTCTTGTACGTGCGATAGTATAAATTCGCCTTGGCGCACCGCTGCGCACTCTGCCCTTTCAGCTGCGTGTCCTCCTCCTCCTCCTCCTCCTCCTCCCTCCCCCGGCGCTCGGAAGCGCGAGCTCCAGTAAAAACTCGCGTCGCTAAATAATCTCTGGGCTCCCCCCGAAAACTTTGTCGCTCCCGCTTCTCGGCCGGCAAAATATGTTTATTAATCGCGCGCTCCAGCTTCCTTTCATTGCTCTTATTAGCCGGTTCTCCGCGCTATACCTAATCGATTGTCTCCGGCGCGAGACGCGGCCACGCAGGCGCGAGGCCTTCCGGCCGGAAGCACGCGTCGAGTGGTCGCGGGGTTTCGTTAAATTGGCGAGCGGGAGGGTGAAAAACTCAAAGAGTCGAGATTTACAAGGGCGTAGAGTGGATGATTCCGACACAAGACACGTGCACGTGCACGCGCCTCGCGGACGAGGTACGAGATCTCCCGATCACGTGCCCCGATAACGGCGGCCTTTGCGCGGCGGACTTGGAAAGTTATCTGAAATAAGATTAAAGATTCCGGGAGGTTGAAGCGCGAGTCGCGCGGCCCATAAGTAAGGGTCTAATGCTCGCGGAGATAGTGGCGCGGTGTGGCATGTGTTGTTGATGAGGCGGTTAGTATTCAGCCGGTTTCGGCGCGTCTTCCTTCGCGCCCAGCCTCCTTCCCTCCCGCCCTACTTTTCAAAAGTAACGGGCCCTAAGCTACCCTAATTCCATAAAAGGGTGGCCACTCGGCGCTTGCGTAGCAACTACTTAATTACCGGATATTAGCACTTGGTGCGCCACTGAGAACAATCTTCGAGGAGAGGCAGCACAATGGCTTCGATGCAACCTCGCGATCCTTCTGCCTATCGCGGATCCGACTGCAAAAATTATCTGGAAATTCGCTGGATCGATTTATTTATCACTTACTCGTCGGGCGATAACTATTTTTTTTTAGGAGATTGTCCTTTGTTTTCTGTTGGGGGTGACTCGTTCAGTGGATAGTCGAAAGACAGATCGATCGTGATCTTAATGTTTCTTACGAGCTCCTAACAATAAATAGTCAAAATTTATAATTTCTTTACTATAAAATCACCATTTCCAGTGATTAATCATGGGTGTTATTTAATAATAAGGGTAAGTTTTTACAGCACGCGGATAAAGGTACTATCGTCAAGAAACAAACAAATGACAAACATCGTTAAATATGCATTGATCCATTAGAATTTATATCAAAACATTTTTATAGACGTGATTTTTAGTTCTTTAAATTATATTTTTTAAGGTTAGTTTGACTTAAACAAACGATGATCTATCTTCCTTCTAGTTTTTATCAATAATACGGTGATACACTTCAAATTGTACGCGATATTTTTCCTTCGTTTCAGGCAAACAAATTTTGAAAATGCACCGATACTTCTATTTTGTCATTATAATACATTGAATTGTCGTAAATCGATGACTTACAAGCATGAAATGCTGTCTTTTCCTCCTTGAAATTTGGCTTCTTTTCCCCATCGTTTTGGTAGTTGGACAACGGCGATACCCAAATTGCCCCAAAGCACCAACTGTGTGACCGTTTCGTTGATCAGCAAATGGGTTACTTCAAAGATCGGCGGATCGGTGGGCTGCAGACTCTGAAAATTTAATCGACAATATTAATATTAACGGGAACGAGGAATTTTCAGCTCGAAAGGCAAGGATTTTCAGGGTCTATGATTTGAGCGCTAAAACACTAGTACATTCAGTTTTAGTACATCTTAGTATAATGCACGTCAACTTATAATTCTTAAGACGAAAAAAGGACGTCGCATGCCTGTAGCGTAATCCATCCATTCCATTAAGCAAAAAAAGAAGGAAAGAAACATGCTATTGCTAGCCATCGTATTTTATTTTTTCGACACAAGCGCAACAAAGATAAATCTTGAGAGCTTTCGTTCTTAGTCGAATTACAAATTCATTATTACTCGGTTCGGCAAGCTACGGCATCTCGAGAGGATTTTTCGCACGATCGCAACTCGATTCGCGCGCGTCTTTTTCCCTCGCAATCTTTCATCTCCCGCGGTGTTTTCTTAATTCCTCTTAGTTTTTCCGCCTCGCTCTTCGTCACGCTCTTCGCTGTCTTTTTTTCGCGTTCCCCGGTTTTGTACCCTCTTTAAGAAGGGGAAGGAGCGCGTGCATCGTCTATCGATTAAAAAAGTTTTAATGCGATCCTGCTTGCTCGTTTGTTTTCCCATTTTGATTTTTTATTGTCTCGTCGAAGGCAGGCTCGACCCCATTTTGCAGTGCAGGTGCGCATTTTTTACCAGCAGATATTTAATTTCGTGAGAATTCCTCCTCGGCGAGGCGCGCGACGATCGAGTTTCCAGTTTCGAAACTAAGTTTTCAAACGATCGAGTGAGAACACGAGCCCCAGCATCGTCCTGCCTTATCTTCCGACCAACAACTTCCAACCATTTCTTTTTGCTTTACTTGTTATTTGACTTCAGCCGAAGCAGCAAATAATTAATAGAAGTCGATTCCCCCGACGAGTCCCGGTATTTTCAAAAGCCCGCGAGAAAAGAAGGAAGCCAAGGGGAGGGTTTCAGGACGTACACTGATTTCGATAGACTGATCGATCAATTTGGTTAATTTTCGACAGCTCGTCTCTCGGCGACATTTGGCGTCTAAAAGAAGCTCTGGAGGGGGAAACGAGAGAGAAAAGACCTCTGAACGAATTGCAGCGAGATATCAATTAGGCAGAGGAGCTCAGACTGCCGAAGCATTGCGAAAAGTAATCGTCACGAGTTGGCGAAGCCGCCCGAGGAAACGCGGAAACAAAGAACAGCACATTTGAGTCTACAAATAAAGTTATATCACTTAAAAAAGTTGCTCCCTTCATTAAAGGGAGTTAAGAAGAATTCCCCAGAGTCGTGACATAAGGACGGAGGCAGCGAGTGGCTGCTCTTTCTTCGGTCCGACGTCGGCTAAGAAGAGAAAAAGAAGAAGAAAAAGCCAGGGAAATCTAAATCAAGAGGTGCACGCGTGGGCTCGGCATTTATTAAAGAGTAGCAGTCAGTGCGCCGCGACTTATTCTTCGCACTCTCCTTCTCATTCACTTTGCCGTACCTTTGGGAGACGAAACAGCAGCCGAGACAAATACAGCGCACGATTCCAAGTCAACAGGCGAGGCAGAGGCAAGGCGACCTGATGCCGCTGCCTCACCGTATTATTAATCCGAGTGGGCTGGGGGAGGGGATGGCCTTTTTGAAGAAATTAAAAGTACGCTAAGGATAATGCGAATACATCTATTCGTCGAGGTGCTCGAGGAGCTTTCCTCGGCCGAACTCGGGACAACAAACGGAGAAAGAGCGAGAAAAAGAGAAGAGGCATTACCATTTTCGTTGTTATTCGCTAGGAGAGCGCGACCTAAGTACCCGACAGATAGACATCTCGAGTCTTGTCAAGGCTCCTTAAAATTCGAAGTAGATATATCCTGGCTCTCGACGCAGTCTTCATTTTTAATGTCGCGAACCCCCTCCACCTGCTGTCGTGAGTGCGACCTCTTTCCAGATCCTTCCTCTATCTCATTTCGCTCTCTATTTCTGCGTCTTACCGTTTCTCTTTCTTTATCCATTTTCGTGTTTACCGTTGTCTTGGAAAAATCCCATCGACAACGGACTAAGGTACCTTATCGAGTCCGTAAAATTATTTACATTTTTGTAAAAGAAAACCACCGAATTACACCGCATTTTGAAAAATCTGTTGGCTTTTTTCCTACTCTGACAAATAAATCTTTCAGTTTGAGAAATCTCATCGGTATTCGTGTTTCTTTTGTTTGAATTCTTTTTATCGTACTAAATACATGCTCTTAATATCTGCTCTGGTCTAATTCATAAGTACTATGTTGATGATCTGTTTAAACTATTAGTAAATCGAATGTAATTTATTTATCGAATGTATTAGCTATTAAGACATTAGACTTTTCGCACTGAATCTCTGTGGTATTTATTCATGGACGAAGCGAGAAAATCTCAATTTATTAATTATTTTTTTCTTGAATCCCTCTTGCTACTCCCGCAACTGTCTGTGTTCTGTCGGTTGCATCTTTTATTTAACGTTGACGAGCGGAAATTTGTCTAATATTAATTTCTATATTGAAAAATATTAAAATCGAGGAATTATATTTTACACATATACACCCATCCCTTTATACCAAGAATTATATATTTTTTCACATTTTCTTCAACGAGTAAAAATTAGCCTGTTTGAAACCACGTGACTAACTTCTGCTGTGGACATTGTTGCGTATACAGTCAGTTAATTTTGCATGGCCGACAAAAATATGTGATCTGTTTGTTTTCTTTCTAGTGTTTAATATGGAAAATATTTTTAACGTAATGTATTCGCTTTCAGTTCTTCAAAGTTAAATAATAAATATTCCATAACGATAAAACAAAAAAATGAGCTTAGAAACGCGAAGTTGTTACATTTGCAGCGATGACAAATCCCTGTTACCAGTGTACTTACCTGATAAACAAGAAATTTTTGTTGGTAGAAGCATTGATACAAAAATTGACGATAAACAATGCTCTCGCAAGCAAGGTTAGATTTGTGATATTTGTAACTCACAAATATTGCTTTGTTACACTCGTTCCTTCTATTTTCTAATTCCAATTAACGCACACATTTTTGTTATGACATAACCTAAAATAATTAAAAACGTTAAGGATAATCAAATTTAAATCAATATTTTTGTGTCTTTACCATGCTTTTTGTGTGTTTATTATTAGTTCGACTATTTGCCAGTTATGCCGATGAAAAAGTATTTGTTCAACAAGTTGGAACTCGTTCTAGTGGTCTTAATGGTTTTAAAACTGAACGTGGTGAAAAAATAATTGCCGAGCATGGAGACCATTTGGAAATTCTTTATGGTAAACATGTTTACAAAATAGAATTTAATCCACCGCCAAAAAAAAATACAGAAAGTACAAAATCAAAGAAGCGATTACTTTCAGAATATTTAGACGATACTGAATTACAATGTCCATCAGAACATATATTACAAGAGGACTTTGATAATTCTTCTAATATAGAACAATTGACAAGTCAAAACACAAGTATAGAAAATATTAAAGAAAATGATAATATGTCTTCCACGAGTATTAGTAACAGCGTTAAAAAAATGAAAGTTTTAGTAGAAAGTGGTAAATGGGAAGACTTTAGTAAAAAAACGCTTTATGTTTATACAAGTAGTAATTGTTTAGGACGTACAAAAGTAAGAAATCATTTTTTTATTATTTTTTTTTTACTTTTTAATCACAATTTTGAGTACTTTTTATTATTTTTTTTTTTTTACAAAAAGATAGCAGCATATGATATGGATAAAACATTAATAAAAACAAAATCAGGATTAGAATTTCCTAAAGATGCTAATGATTGGCAATTATTATATCCTGAAGTACCAGGAAAAATTAAAAAGTATTATGATGATGGCTACAAAATTGTAATTTTTTCAAATCAAGCAGCTTTAGGTACTGGAAGGATAAGTCTAGAAGATTTCAAATTAAAAATAGAGAGACTTGTAAAGAAAATTGGTATTCCTATGCAGGTATATGTTTGTTAAAATATCCAGTATAAATTATTAGTAAAGTTGTACATGAGTAATTGATATAATATTTAAAACACTTATTCTTCAAAGGTTTACCTTGCCGTAGGACAGAGTATTTATAGAAAACCACGTACTGGAATGTGGGAGTTTTTACTTAAAGAGGTTTGTAGTTTTTAAAAATTTAAGGAAATTACAGTTTCAACATGTTGGAATTCATTCTAGATGAATGATAACTTACCAGTTGATAAGGAAAATTCATTTTTTGTCGGTGATGCTGCTGGTCGACCAGCCAGTGCATCAAGGAAAAAGAAAGATCATTCATTAGCTGATAGATTATTAGCGATTAATTTAAATTTGAAATTTTATACTCCTGAAGAACATTTTCTTAAACACAAAAAGTCATCGTATACTGGCCCAAAATTTGATCCTAAAATAGCAAGTACAAATACAATTCTTTACGAACCATCACAAGCTAAACTTACTTCTGATACACAAGAGGTAAATATTATTAATTCACAAAAAGTATTTTAGTATGAACTAAAACTTCAATGCTTTTAAACCTTAACAAATTACATCGGCTATATTAATAATGCTAAGTATTTTTATCAGTTAATTATTATGGTTGGAAGTCCTGGCTCAGGAAAATCGCATTTTGCAAAGTTACATTTAAACTCGTATTATTATGTAAATAGAGATACACTTGGAAATTGGCAAAAATGTATAGCGAAAACGGACGAAGCTCTAGCTAATGGAAAAAGTGTTGTTATCGATAACACAAATCCGGATATAGTTTCAAGAAAAAGGTTTATCGATGTCGCAATTAAACATAAAGTTCCTATTCGATGCTTTGTTATGAGTTTAGATAAAGAACACGTAAAGCACAATAATATGGTAAATAAATTTGAATTATTAATTTAATAACAAATATACGTGATTTCGCATAATTATTTTCTATAGTTTCGAATTTTGACGGATCCTAAACATCAAATAATTAGTGACATGATAATCAACAGTTACACGTAAGTTATAATTCCTTTTATAATTAATTAAAGTGTTCGTGAAAGTTATTTAGTCCGTCGAAACTAGTATGTGTGTTTGCTTTGCTTGAAACGGTGGTGGGGAGTGGCTTTCTAATTTATTTAGAGTTTCTCAAAAAGTTTTGTAATTTATATTTTGAGTAATATTTTTTATCAGTGACTCAAAGTTCCAGTTGGTTCGATGTTGTATAACATTTATGAACTTGCTGTTTTTATTGTCTCTTCAATTCTACATTCGCTTCTTCACGCATTTCTCCAAAACTGTTCCGACATCTTACAGAAAGAATTTTGTCCCACCCAGCGAGGACGAGGGTTTTTCCGAGATTGTGAGGATAAACTTCGTGCCGTCCTTCAAGTCTGAAGAAGAGAGGAAGCTCTACCAGATGTACCTTCTAGGGTAAGCCTCGAGTACAGCATGACAAGTGAACAACAATGCGAACAAGATCTGACCTTATTTTTCATTTACATTCTTATGAATAGTCACAGTACGAGAAATTAATTTTGCACTATGAATTTTTTTATAAAATGTACGTTAAAATTAAAAAATTAATTCAAATTTAACACGAAGTCTCATTCTTTTCCTCGTGTAAAATTTAATAAGTTTGAAGATGATTGGCTAGAATGCTTTTATTATTTCGTATTTATATTTGATAATTTCATTTTTGGCTCAGAGGGGTATTTATTATTCACGATATTAGATTGAGAATCCTTGAATGTTTTTCACATATCGAAGAATGGCTTTACCGATCCGAAACATTCATTTGCAGTAATTTTCGTTTGTTTTAAAACACACCACCTTGGGATGGATAATTAAAGGGAAAAATAATTGGCAATGATTACTTCGCTCGTAAGTAATACTAATAAATGTATAAGAAAGGCGAGAACTCGCACCCACCCACCTACGGAGGTTTCATCCTTCATTTATGTATACATTTAGATAAAAAAAAAAAAAAAAAAAAAAAAAAAAAGAGCTGAAAGGAAACGCTTTGGAAGAAAAGTAGCAGATAAGCGGCATTTTTACGTGCTCGTTACTTAGCCGAGAGAACGGGCGAGAGCGAGCGAGAGAGATGCGGCGAGGGACGGGGATAGGGAGTTGGGGTAGAGGCACGGAAGAGAAAAACAAGGGGAAAAAGACGCCATACTTTCGCGGTTATCCGGAATAAGCGCTCGGATAATTATTTGGCCGGGGCCTCGCGGCGAGTCTTGTAGGGGGTGGGAAAAATTCGCGAGGGAAGCGAGTTTCGATTCGAAGCCGCGGGCTCGTAAAGGCTGATAAGAACGCGAAGCGCTGGAAAAATTAGAAAATGGAACGAAGAGCCTCGATGTTAATGCATTGGTTCGGGGGACCGTTTTTTCGACGCTTTTTTCTTATACTTTATGCCGAAACGAGGTTCAGTCCTCCGCCGCTGCCCCTAGGAGTATTGGGATGGCTTCGTTAGGGCAGACATTCGTGGCTTGAGGGCAAAACTCGAGGACGGGAGAACGAGGCGATGGTAAATTTTTCATCCCGTATATACGCCTTGTTGCTTCAAGCCGGGCTTTAAAACAAGTTGGATAGTTCGCAATTTTCTGACAAGCAACTCAGATGCATCGTCCGAAAAATTAATTTTGCAACAAGGATAGACTGATGGGGCGAGTCGAGGTATTTCAATTAAAGACCGATACCGGAAAACCCTTCAAACAGCAGTGAAGTCGCACGAGTTTTCGTGCGCGATGGGCAATTTTCGTCCTGTTGAATACGGAGCTCGATAATAATGTCAAGAGCAAATATTGCTGTTCGAAACTCTTATCGCTGATGTTTACTGCGAAATAGTTCTCGTTAAAATTTTACAATCGCGATGGAGTTTAAGGAAAATAAGAACAAGGCCAAGTTCTAAAAGAATGGGCATTGATAGCGCACAGAATATTGCCGAAAAGTTGATAAGTAATTATTCTCAATCGATATCCTAATTTGAACAGTTATTAGGGCTCGATGGCCTTAATATAATAGACGCATCTTGTAGCAAATACGGAGGCAAAGTGCTCGAGTAGTCTCTTCTCCCGAAATCGATCAACGCCCCGTGTAATCTCGCGGACGCGTAAAGCCGCTTGTCATAATTCGCTAATTATCGCGTGCCGAGTTTCGCGAGAAGAACTCGCTTTCCTGAAATCTAATTAGATGCGAGGAAAAGAAACAGAACAGCCCGTTCGTCGTATTGTTCCTAAATAAGTGGTTGCTAATACAAGCCCGCAGGTTTGAGTTTTCTGAAAAACAAGCGGCAATGAAATTGCTGAATTTCGTTGCTGGTTATTAAGCGGACGGCGGCTTACATTAGAAGAGCTTTTTTAACAGCCGGAACACGGGTCAATAGCCTATGGATAATTAAAAAATGTAGCTTCGCGTGGAGCGGCGTTTAAAAATCCGAAGAATTGAAGAGCCGAGAGCGAAGAAGCCGCTGGGCAAGATGAGCGGCAGCGCTATAAAAGCGCCGAGCGCTGAAGGCGATTCCGAATGGCGTGCGAATGAAGAAATTCTACGAAGAAATACGAGATGAAATTTAAAAGGATGAGGGAAAGCCGGCCGAATGTGCCACTTTAGGGAGTCCATATAAATTCCAATAGCTGCGAGGAGTCGTCGTAATATCCAGGACTGTTGCCCTGGCACGTACAGGTCTCTAATCCGCAGCAGCCATAAAAAGCGGAAGGATAAGAAAGACGGAAATGGGGATAGTTTTTCGGTTATTAGAAGCGCGACGAATTCCCGGATCGAGGCTGAGGAGGCGGCGCAGCTGTCGGCCGCGGCGGATCGAAGCAAACTCGAATTCTATGATAATCAAATGGCCGCGACTCTGCGCTCGTAGCCGAATTTACGAGGTCCGGCGTCGCTCGGCGCGCGCGCGTGCATGTACGTTATTATTTTATTAAGCCGTATAATCCGCGAGGGGAGGGACTGGACTCTCTCGTGCGGGCAGGTCGCCCCTCGCCCCGGCGGCCCGCGCCCGAGCCGACGTTCACGTCGACCTCGACGCCGCGAGCAATTCCGCGCAAGTATGCAGAGAAATATCTAAGAATTCAAATGGCTGGCCCCGCAGAGACACTAAAATGGCGGACAATCGCGCTCGTAAAGTCGCTCGCTATATTAAAATTCTATATTGCCGCGGACGCGCTGGCGCTGACGCATGTATTATCGCAGAAGCCTCGCCGATTCGTCCTCTCACGTACGTAAACGCTCGCTCGCTCCCTCCCCCACGGCTCTTTTATGAACTATTCGGCCCCTTTCACCTCCCCTTCCCAATTGCGTTAAACTCATCCGCTACACTCGCGCGGTCATCCCTATCCGCCGATCTTTCGGAAAACCTTTTTCCTCCTCGCCTCGCGCCTTCTTTCGCACACTGCGATTCTCGACCTCCCAGGGCTCCCCACGCGAGCTCTTTAGCTTTTGTTTCGAGAGTCGATTACTCGCACATCCCGACCTTTTTCAGGGAATGGCTCGGCCGAAAAATTATTAGCCCCGTGTAACACACAGGGTGTTGGCCAAACGGGCATAATATAACGCGTACACGAGTTTTTTCCCTTTCTTTCGCTTTCTCTTCCGCTCCGTCGCTGCGCTTGTAAATTTGAATATTTCAAGTGGAAGTCTCAGCAAACGGAGTTTCCACGAGGCTGCGTCGAACAGCAAGAACGTTCGAAATGTAATTGGTAATTGAAAAAAATGGACGTCACGCGGGAGGGCGAGGGCAGCGGAGACTTTCGGAAGGATCGGAGCGCGAAAAATCAAAGAAGCGCAGGAGAGGGAGAGGAGTAAAATTGTCGGGGAAATACTCGTCAGCAGGTGAAAAGCAGAGACCGAGTGCTGAGGTCGCGGGCAGAAATTATGCATTTAGTGCGACCAAAAATGTCCCAATTGGCCGACCGAGAGCCTCGTAGTCGGCTGCTCTTCTCCGGTTGCCAGTGTCCGAGCGACGTAGAATAACGTTATTAAAGTACATTAGCTCGGCTCCAATCATACTAAACGACGTAACTTACTTTGCCGCGATATTTCACGGCCGCTTTATGAAAGCCTGGGTACAGGGGCCTAGTCGCCGCCTCCGCCGCATTCAGGAGAAATAAAAGCTCGCGCTTTTTCCCAGCTTTCGACGGCTTTTCGCCAGCTTTTACCTTTTGCTCAACTTCTCGGCTGCTTGTCGCAAGTAAAAGAGGGAGAGCAGTGGCCAAGAGTAACCTTTCACTTTTGTATTACACAATTACTCGACACTTTCGACTAGTGTTTCACGCACATGCTTCACTGAAAATCGTCTTCCGTACTTTCATCTTTCACGCGTCGCTACACTTGGCGCATAATACCTTTTCTTTATAGCTAATTTCAGCCCCGGCACTCCACTAATCAAGCGATTTCACCATTGAATTCGTAAAATGTTAAAAGGTTTTTTACCGCTTTAATTTTAATCGCTTAATCGTTTAATTTTTGCAATAATTCCATCGAACCAAGCACTTGACGTTGCGAGGATAATTTTTGAGGCGATTATTTTGATCTCGTTACCGATTCTCGAAAAAATTGGAAACGCAATTTCGTATTGCACACGAGCTCGTACATTTTTTCATTAATTAGTATTCGGTTTGCGAATCAATTTATATTTAAGTTGCATAAATCGAGAAAATTTAATAAAATTTACGGAGGCAAACAAAAATTAAACTTTTTTCAAATGAATTGTATTTGCAGTAAAATCTTTACTCAGATTTCAAATCCAAATTTACCCTGAATAAAGTAATAGTTAAAGAAGCATCAACCTCTTCTACAAACATATTCTTAATCATGATAATTTTATTAGTACCTACTTTTCTATCTCTGTAATTAATTACAGAGATGTTCGCAACTTAATTCATTAAATAAAATGACCCGAATTTAGCGAGTTCATTTAGAATTGCAGCCAATATTCCTTGGATGCAGCAATCTAATTCATCTTCATCTCTTAATGCGGTAATAATAAAAAATTGAAGTTTAAATATGATAGTTTTGTCAAATTATATGTAAAAGTGTACATTGGAGAAATATATCAGCTTAAAAAAGGTTAATGTTTCGAATAATAAAAACTTTAAAACAGTTTCACGATACATTAATAAAATATTTTTTTATGTTCCCAGTTATTCTAAAAAAGCATAAAATGTCGGAAAAAACACCTTTTAATTTGTTTTTAGATACAATGTTGCTTCTATAAAGTAAAATATTAAATTGTGCAAAACATATTTATAAGAAGCTAATGGAGCTGTTATTAAAAGATTATTAAAATATACGAAATCCTTTGTTGTTCTGAAACAAAATTTATTCGTATTTATTCGCAGAAACAAAATCTGATAAAACTGAATTTATTATTATCCAACTCGAAAAAAGTACTTTACTGTTCTAAGTGTAGATTTAGTAATTTTTATTATTTGGAGTGTAAGTGCAGTTTTAAAAGCAAATGACCGAACGAACATTTCTATTTAAAAAATACCTCTTTAATAATGTACACTCAATTTATAATAAAGTATCTTATGTAAAAAATTTCGAAAGCTCATAAAAATAAGACTCGAGTTTAATCCTATAAATTTCTCAACATTATTGCAATTCCACATTTTGGCTTTGAAAATTTTGAACCTTAACTGCAGCGTCACCACCATAAAGCGTTGTGGTTCAGTCTTGAAATTGACAGAGAGAAACGCAGCGATTGGTGCTTCTCGTTATCAATGAATCACCCGAATTTAGCGAGTTCATTTAGAATTGCAGCCAATATTCCTTGGTTGCAGCAATCTAATTCATCTTCATCTCTTAATGCGGTAATAATAAATTTTTCATAGACGTGACGGGGATTCGCACGTATGACGCTTCTCATGAATAATGCATTACAGTTTGACATAAGAGGAATTTAGCAGGAAACGTAGGCGTGGAATTTTAGCGCGAAATTAGCGTAAAATTTGGGAAAGTGGAAAGTTGAGGAGGAGAAAGGAGCGAAACACATAAACGTCTCCCGATACAAAGATTAATATTGGGCTTTTAATGAAGGGCTCGATGGCGATGGCGGAATTCTCGCAAGAATTCGCAGTTGTAGTCGCTGCAGTCGCCGTAGCGCTCGCAGTCGCTTTCCAATAAATCACGCTTCCCACCTGTGAATTTAGCCGGCCGAATCTCAACTCAGCCTCGCCGGAGCCGCGCTTCGGAATCCCGTGCTCGTCTACACGCATATCGCCCGGGCGATAATGTGCGACCGCGTGTACACGTGACGCGAGAGGACGTCCCGAGAGCTCGGGGGTGGCGCGAGGGCTCCGCCGTGGAAGCTCGAATTATAAAGGGCCGGAGCGCGAGTGTAATGCGTTATTAATGAACACCAAGAATTTCATTAAAGATTGTTTGTATATCAAACTGTCCACTAAATTATGCCCTATAACCCGCCGGCACCAGCGTCGTCGCCTTGCTGCTCGCGGCCCTAGAAACTATTGGCTCCACCGGCAGTCGCTCGGCCCCGGCTTTAGCGACTAAATTTACGTGGCCAGCCCCAGTCCCGTCCTGCCAAACGCTAAATTTACTCGGCGAATCAGCCTGTCGCACACTCGCTTTTTTCAGCCGCGCGGATCGCGACTGAATTCCCCGGCGTTTTTCTGCCTCGACGGCGGTTTGCGCCATCGGTCCCTTACTTCCCTCGCTCTGGAGGCGCGGACCGGATCCAGTTAATCGTTAGCGAGTTGTCAACCCTGGACTGGAATGCCCCGTGGACCCCCCCCCCTCCCTCGCTCGGTTCGATGCGAATTCGCCCAACGACTCGCTCGTTCCCAACCGCCTCCGTTGCGCTGCTCGACGCTAAGTTCGACAGACAGTTGGGGGCGGAAGGGGACGAAATTCCGAGCCGCCGTCAGGCGTTGAAAGGCATCGAGAGGCGGCTGCTGGCAAGCCTTTAACCTAGAAGAGGGTTTAGCCGTAGCTGTGCGCGGGAAAACGGCAGCCGGGGCTCGTGCGAACGCAAGCGCCGAGCCAAGCACGAGTGGCGCGTCCTTCGAAGTTAACCAATTTAGCGTAGCTGCGCTCGAGGACGATCAACGTCGCGTAATCGGTGTCCTGTTGCCGTCGTAAGCTCGACTCGCTCGCACTGCCAAGTGTCGTAGCTTTGCCTTCATCGGTCGGAGCGGCGCCTCCAGTTCTTACGCGTTGCGCAAGGCGTCGCCTCTCGTCGGCTTATTAGTTTCCAACTTAAGCGCGCCACTGCCTTTAAACTTTCACGTGAGACGTGTCTTGCGAAAGTGTGAAACCCTAAACGCGACTTCTTACAATTTACTGATACTACATGCGATACGCGCCGGTATATTGCGCGCCTCGGATTTCCGTCAACCTTCGTTACCATTCGACCTTCTCGCATCTCTGAATTTCACTTTTTCCAAGGAAGCACTACTCGCTCTTCGGCAGTTTATTCGCGGCCGTGCGCGCGCACCTCGGCGAGCTTTGCCGCCTGGGCGCCTGCACTCGCAAAATCTCGCGACTGGGCCAACTCGAGCTTTTCCAAATGAAAGTGAGAAAAATGAGAATTTGCAATAGGAAAAAGCGCGGCGGAGAGGCAGAAGGCGCTCATTGGGAGTCCGAGATTAGTCTCAATTTGGTCCCCGTTCGCTCTCGAAAACGCGAGAAATGATTGGACGCCGGCGAGTGGAAGGGGTCCTAATGTGAACGAATGTCTAAATATATTTCAGAGGCGTTGTGCTTGTACTTTGCATTATTTGCGTAAGGTTCTCGTGTCGTTTGCTGTGCTTGCGTGCATTATGTCTTCACTTCCGTTCCGCGCTTGTTAAAGGACGCGCCGCCTCGCCTCGCTGCTAATCCACGTAATACGCAAGCTCTCGTGCCATTTGCGAGCTACGACTTTGCGCTCCCGTATCTTCGAAACTTTGTGTAACTTGCACAAAAAGCAAGTACCTCATAATGTATACTGATGTGCTTTAAGAGCTTTGTATTATCAACCTAATAAATGTACATCAGCGTAATAAAATCTTCGTGATTCCCGAGGATCTCAAACAAATAATGCTCCTATTTATAAGTTTTGCAAACTCGTCGTCGCGCCGGGGAAGCGCGACAACTTCGCCGTCAGCCGAATGCGCTCCGGCGCTCGGCAAACAGAATTACGCCTGTTGTTCGACGATACGTTTCGGTCGCTCGCGCCAATCATCATCCGTCCCTGCAACTGTAATTCCCGAGAATAACAATCCCCGGCGCTAATAGCTTTCACTTTGTATAAACTAATTCCAATATGGAAATCGCCGGCGCGGATGCTGCTGATCGAGGGTCGGGCTCGGCGACTGCGAGTCCGAGACTGTTTCGAAGGCGCTGGCTTTTCTGGAGGAGCCGATAATCGCCGCTGCGTCGAAGGCAATAAGGCCAAGTTAAAACCTTAACGGGTCGCGAAAGTCTCGGGGCTGCGGCGCCTCAAAGGAAGAAGCTCGCGCGTTAATTTTCCGCCGCTTAATACGAGCAGTTCTCGCTCTCGAGTCGCCCAGTTGCGCCGCCGGAGTATAAGCCGTATCAGTTATAATTTACAATGTTATAGCGATTTTATGTATATCTTCGGGCTGCGAGCTACGGAGAAGTATTATTTAAATTAAACGGGGCTAAACTGAGCGAACGGCCGCCATCCGAGCATCGAAGTGGCGCGCAGCCTCGAAAGAAGGGTGGAGCGAGCCAAGCTGCGGTATGCAAATTATTATCGCAGAGCGATAATTTAAATGCATATTTTGCCTCCTATATCATTTTATTATTGCCGGGCAAGTTAAGTCGCCTACTCAGAGCCCCGTTTGCTACGAAGCGCAGCCACGGAAGAAGTGGCTCGTTTCGACTCTTGCATGGCCCTTGTATTGGTATTAGAATCGCTATCGAGGCGCTTTCCGGGCCGCGACAGCTTCCACGATTAACCGCGGCTAATCTGCGTTTCCATCCTGGTGCAATATTATTATTCGCGAGTGATCGATAAACTTTGCCGAGGAGGTATTGGTACCGCACACCGACGCCTTCCCTTTTTAATAACCGCTGCCATCCCCAGAGCCGTTGCAGGTTACATATACGGCCGCATTCTCTTTTATTCGAATTTGGCTCCCCGCTGTGCTAATTTCGCTTGCTTTCCTCTTCGCTTTCCTCGCGCTTCCAGGCTTTTATTATTTAAACACTTACACGTATTCGATTTTTTATTTTAGGACGAATCCCTCGTTATCGATTCTTTAATCTTTATTTTTATTGTTATTTAGCAAAATAGTGCTAATTAACTCGAATGCAACGGAAAATGAAATTGGTACAATGTAAATTTAATACATGATTAAATACCTCGACATAGTGCGAACAGGTTTAAGATGAGGTAAATTGAAACACAATTGTATCAGACAAATATAATACGTTGATATTAAAAATTAATCGATTTAGCTTACCGAACATGGTAAATGCAACATTTTGACTTTGAGTGTATCATACTAAATCAAATTCGTGGGAAACTTTGACTACTCTTTAATGCTGTTTCGTACAATTCTGACTGTACTCCTCTTAAAAATACAAACACTCAAAGACATTAATAAAAACTAATCCGAAAATATATGGAATAGAATTATATTATTTAATAATTTACCAACTCGTTTATAATGTTTTATCAACATTTATCAAAATTATTCTATTTAGCCTGTTATTTATACTGTTCAGTATCTTTTTTTATAAACATCAGCTTACCGTTATAAAAATAATGTACAATTTGTTAAATTAAAAATACGCCTTTATAAATAAAGCTTTTGGTACTTTTTACTAATCAGCTTTTAGCTACTTACCTTCTAATAATTAACTCAAATTTGTGAATTTGAACTATCTTATGTATTCGGATAATTCGATTAGATAAAATTTGAAATCTAAAAATGGTTTTTATAGCAATAATTGTAGCATTTGATTTAATAAACTAAATCGTTTCAGAACTTATACTCTTTTTAAAAAATCACTTAATAATCAGTTAAATGGCAGAGATTAATCAAAGTGTGGCTAGATAGCTTCCTTCAACTCTTTTCAAACATATTTTGTGATTGTTCTTCTTCGACTCCTTAGTTATTTTATTCATAATTTATGTGCTTGTTCACAACATAATTTTACAATATGTCGTTAATTTTTATCAATCAGCATTTTCTTTAAGTATCCTTCAATACTTTTTAAGAAAGTGTGAAGTATTTATTTTGAACAAAAATACATAAAATGCACAATTGAATAAAAGTCAGCTTGTGTTAGTCAAAAATTAATAATGAAATTTTATACAATACATTTCAAATAGGATCTTTTATGAAGGCATGGATTGATCAATAAAACGCAAGGAACAATAAATAGTTTAAAGAAGGATTTTTTGAAAAATTGATATACGAAATTTGGCTTTGAAAATTGAGCTACAGTTTCGTAAAATACAAATATTGATTTAAGGCAAAAGTATTGTTATTCGGTGGATATCCATAGCTTAACAAATGTTTATGGGGCGTTAGCGTGAGTCGCAGGATTATTTCGTTTATGCAAATAAAATTTAAAACAGATTACTTAGAGATATTTTGTTACCAAATATTAAAAAATAAAGAAAGATTTATGTATTTATTACCGTAAAGGATTTCTAATTTTAGGTAAAATAGTGATATAATAAATCTATTGATATTCAAAATACAAACGTAAATCTCACAAATATTGAACATCATACGAGAAATAAGTATACATAATTCGTTGCTTAAGTGACTCTTTAAGTATTTAATAAAATTTCTTTTTATATACGAAGCATTCAAAATTTCCTGATATATTGAAAAGCGCATAATAGACTTTGGCTTTAATCTGTTACCTTTTTTTTTATAAACTTGAATAATTTAAAATGGTACATTTTTAGTTCTATCAGATATTCAATGAATTAATATTTTATGAAATTGTTATTATTTACAAAGACAAATTTTTGTAGCAACCATGTAGATTATATGGTATATACGTAATAGAAATGACTTAAAAAAACTAATTATAATTATATCTCCAAATTTTATTGATGGAATTTTATAAGTATCAGCCAATTAAATTTTATAAACACATAAATTCACGCATCGTAAAATTAATACTCGGTAAATTAAACAGTATTATGAAATTTTACCTAATATGTGATTGTACTTATAGTTAGAAATTTTAAACAGTACACTTGATAAAATTTCCTTATTTCTATACATAGATAGTTTCGATCGTAAAAAATAATTTTTAATTACGGAAAAATACTGTTTCATCGCAAATGAATGTTCCAAAATTTATATCATTGTGTAAGAAATTATATGTGCACTGTATGTACTAAATATGCAACAGAATTAAACTTGAAAAAAAAAAAATATATTCAAAAAATGTAAGCAGTAAAAAATGACTAAGAAATAAAGTAACAAAATCATTTCGTACATTTTTCTTATATATTTTATGTATATATATAGTTGATTAAATAATCGCTCATTTCTCAGAAAAAATATTACCCAAACTCATATTTATCAATGTCTCAATGAGTAAAAGTGAAAAATTAAATTTTTCAGTATATTTCTTCAATTATAAAATGTTTTTCGATTAAAATATATGAGTTACAACGTACTTTTAGTAAATTATAATGAACAATTTAGAAGTTGTATTTAAAATGCATCCTGCATGATATTTTGTGAATCCATTTCGTTATGAAATTGAATGTCATTAATGGAATCTTACACGTATATCATGCATTTCTTAAAATCAATTCTATTTAAAATAACACAGTTTGCAAATCTAATTATTTTAAGAACGAGAAAATTATTGAAAAATGTAGATATTGTTATAATACTTTAATGAAATTAGTATCCGAAAATCAGTGCATTATTTTCAGAAAAGTAAAATATTTAAATATTTAACTGTATTTAGGAGGTTAATTGCATCTAATATAAAAAAAATGGAAACAGTTTTTTTAATAGAATGTTAGACGTCTAATTTACATGACTATTTTCTAAAAATATTAATCAATTTGCATTTTCACGAAAAAACAATTACAATAATATATGAAAAGAAAGGAGAAAAGTAGTTTTAATTTAGATAAAGTGAATTTGAGTAAGAAGCTGCTTATCCAGCAGTGTAAAAGAGGGAACTTTTCCGGGATAAAAATTTGAGCTTTGTAAAAAAAATTTAATGAAAATATGGCATTATAATGTGTGCGCGCGTGCGTGTGCACGCGCATGTACACATTTGGGAGCGTTAGAAATGTATTGCTCCTTTGCCCCTGCTTCTTAATAAATCATTAGAGAGTCTAAATGGTCGAAAAGCATTAAGAATCGCTGTCAGATAACCCGATAAACCGTTAGTTATTCGCATCTCTGGAGGTTGTCCGACCACAGCTCGCCTCTTTCTACTGGGAATCCAATAGACAGGCGGGGAAGGGGGGGGGGAGTTTGAATTAATTGCAGAGGAGGGAGCGCAAGGCGAAAAACGAAGAGAGAAGAAGAAACGGTTTAAAAGCGGCGTGGCTGCGGTCAGTATTTTCATTCCCGTTATCGCAGAACTCTTGGTAAGAGAAGGGAAGTCGGACGACCGGGTGGGGGTCAACGGGGGTGTAGGAGGAGGGCCAGTAGCGTTCGGGTCAGTGGCGAAAGATACATGTAAGTTGACCCCGCCCTCGGGACCTCTCTGGACGCTTATGAATATTAATTTCTGGCCTCACTCGCCTTCCGCCGACTTTCCACCTGCCGCCCCCCACCTCCCGAGCACCAAACCAGCCTCGGACAAGAACAAATTAGATCTTTCCTTCCATACATTTCCCTTTTATTCGACCGCGCGCGCTCCATTCCCTTAAACTCCGCTCGCGGCTCGCTCTCGCGCTCTCTCTCTCTCTCTCCTGTGGAGCCCGATGCGCCTCGGCCGCTCTCCGAGCTTTGTGCTTTAAGTGACCAAAAATACTCGAGAATTTTTTCCCACAATGCGGAAGGAAGCTGAATAACGAAAAATTGCCATAATTAAGGGGTTAATTATACGAATTTTTGTTTGGCTTGAGAAAGCCGCGCCACTAGGAAATATTCTGGGCTTTCGTCCTATAAATTAGAAAGGGCTTTTGTTCGAATATTTGCTGGCTTCAATTTTTCTAGATTATTAAAAGGCTTTCTTGAGAAAAGCTCTGGCAAGTTCATCCTATTTACATGTTTAGAACAGTCGGTCTAATTAAAAAAGCTGCCTGGCTCCGCTGCAGCTTCTTCTGGCCTCGCGTGCGCTCGTCTTATTCGTAGCGCGCGCTTTGACGCGTGTACAGTTTTATTACAGTTATAGCACCGGTGCGCTGTTTTCGTTATTGCCCAACTTTGCTTTAGCATTTGACTCGCGCCTCGACCAGTGCTTATTTCTTTCCGAGTACAGGTGCACTCAAGGCGCAGGCAGCTTTCGCTAATCGCGCTTGTGTTAGCCGGCGCGCGCCGTAAATTTGTCGATGAAGTTCCAGGGAAGCGAGCGGCGCGCATCTCTCACCTCGACAGCGAGATCTCGCCGCGTTCGAGCACGAGCCCATCCCCACGTATGGAAATCCGTTCCGTTCGGATTAATTAAAATTATCAAGTGTTGCGAAAGTCGTGTTTTAAAAGAGGCAGCGGCAGGCTTAAGATTTGGCAAAGCATGCTTGGAGAAATGCAGAGAGGACGAGAGGTGGTAGAGGGGCGCGGCCGTCGCGCAGGCGGTTCTCCGAATCCGGCAGTTTCATAACTACGGATATAACCAAGAGTTAAAACCACAGTACGAATGTCGTATCTCAGCTCGCCTCCTACCACGTAGCTGCAGGAGATTCTCCTCTCTTTCCTCCACCTCCTTCACGCGAAGGGCGGATCTTATTATCAAACTAAATCTCATCCACGAAACAAGTACCTGCCTGCCCCCTCTCTATGACCACCATATACTAAATTCCCAAAGTCTAGTCCGTGACTCGGGAAGGGGGAGGGAGAGGGCGGCTAGATTTTCCGTTCTCCTATTTCTTTTTGCTTCCTTTCTTGCCGACAATCTCCTCGCTCTTCTTACGAGCTCGTCGATTCTCGGCGTTTTTCTTTTTAATTTGCAAAGACCCGAACGCCTCGTTGACAAACCCAGTTGATTTTTACAAGTCAGACTCGTAAAATAATACGACCTATTAAATACGAACCGTGAACTTTGCGACGGTTACCGAGTTCTTAGACTCTTTGAGAAATCTCTTTTTCTTTAATTCGGGAGACATTTCTCGCGTTTACCCCGAACTCTCCGTCCGAGACTTTTTCTTCGGCTGCCGATCAGCTTGCGCGACAAGGGTACCCGGAAAAACTTGGCTCGAATAATGCATATGGAGTGTCCGCGCTGTCCCAGGAATCGAATCGAAATCTGGACGTAAGAGGCGCTAAAACCTCGTCAGCGATTCCATGGAGGCTTTGCTGAAAGTATCTCATAAGTTCTCGTAAGTAAGGAAGAACCTTAAAGCCAGTGAGAAGAAGCGCTCGGAGGGAGGAAGCTTGTGTGTCTCGACTTTCGGGGCGAGGAAGGGGGGGGGCCGGCAACAGTCGTAACTTGGTGCGAGCGTGCAAAAGCACAGCGGAGAAGCTGCCGGGGGATGCGTATACCAGTGCAGACATAGATTTCTCTGGTAACTTTCTTTAATAACACTCGACGGGCTTTTATTTACAGACATTACTCACATTTTTGCTCCGCGAGGATTTTCTGAACCACCAAAGCGCTGTATTTTTCGCTCACCTGAAACAAAGATAATTTCATAAATGCGTTGGTAAATTACAAGCAGTCCTACTTAACGCGTAGCTCGCGAATTATACTCTCTTAGTTGCTACATCAACGTCATGTAGTAAATATTATTGAAGTACTCGCGATGTATAAAAGTAGTGGCACTGGCCTCGCGAGGGACAGTATTACTCAAGTGCACACTGTTGGCTATTTGCTCGCAAAAATATTTGTTTTTTCAACACACAAATATTAGCGAAAGTACTCGTCTAAATTTTGC
The DNA here is from genome assembly GCA_018907185.1 of Platyscapa corneri. Taxonomy (NCBI): domain Eukaryota; kingdom Metazoa; phylum Arthropoda; class Insecta; order Hymenoptera; family Agaonidae; genus Platyscapa; species Platyscapa corneri. Next base: position 4,246,608 of record JACCHW010000004.1, read on the forward strand.
CAGAAGAAAATGCATTGAAAATCAGTAATTAGACGATGTCTTGCGTATCGCTTGCGCATTGAGATTTTCATCGATTGCAGATTTACACGACAATTAATAACAATACAAATCGGCTATGGATGTTTTTAATCTCTTCAATTTATTAGTTGACAAAATCGTATTAAAGCGAACTCAAAAGTAAACGCACGCTAATTTATTAATTTAATTAATAGAGAAACGCGCCAGTACACATTGAGAGTAAAAATAAAAATCGTATTTATAAATAATTTTTTGTCGAATATTTAATAAATAAAAGGATTTGCGCTTGTTATTTATGTTATTAAATTCAATTGACAAAAACAAATTTCATTAAAATTTTCCGTAAATCGGGCAAAAGTCAATTTAAGGACATAATTACGAAGAAGAACACGATTGGAAGAAGTAGATGAATTAATTCTAATTGAAATGACGTACGTCTCTTACTCGATTGGTTTTAAATACATCGCATTGTACAGTTGCTGCAGCACTCGTAATCTGTTGCGATTAACGACGCAAGGATGGAGGGGATGAAAATACAAAGGCATTTATTTTTTAACTTACGGCCTTAACGCTATTATCCATTGCCATAATTAAGGCTCTCTTCGAAGAGTAATAGTTGGAGAGGTCAAGAAGTTGACGTAAAATGCCAATGCTTAAATAAATAGCCGTGAAATAGTCGGCCTGAGGGCGACAGTCACTAGCGGCAGTCGGGATAGAGAAAAACTGTCAATTTAAGTTGATAAGTAATAGATCGGCAAGGCAGTTTGCGAATGCGAGGCGAAGATAAAGCCGTGAGCTTTGTATTCATACGAAAACACGTTGTCACAGACGCTGGATGTATTCAGCGAGTTTGTACGTAAAGGGTGAATAAGAGGTGCGGTGGAGGCATGCGGGAGGCGCATAAGTGGGCAGCAGCGCTGGAAGAATGACGTCAGACATTAGCAGTAATGCCGAGCGCAGGAATGCTCCTGTGGCCCTGTGCTCCGACATCAGCCAGCGCATAAAGTGGCCATTTGTTACGTTATTACGCACGTTTGATACACAACGTGTGGAAGGCGACGCGACGTCAGGACTCCGGTTCTCCGGCTCTCTAAGCTGACGCGAGGATTTCAAATTCGCCTGTCCCCTAATGGAGCTCAATTTAAAATATAAATTCCCTTCTATAAATATCATTTTCAACTACGAAATGCGCTTTGTTCGTTTCCCCCGAGAAACGAAAATTAATGGCGCACGCACCTCCGCCCGGCAAATACTCCTACTTATTCCCGAGCGCTGCAGCTATATTTCCAGCTCGTATCGCTCAGCGGCGAGTGGACGAATTCACGGCCCCGAGCAAGATCCGGCTCTCCTCCTTTTTACCTGACGCCGGTGCACCGAGTGCACCGCGGCTGCAGCTGCACTCGGCCGTAAGCGCAGGATCATCGTGCGTCCGCGGGGACAAGCGATTAAGCGTCGTCGGCGAGAATTAGCAGAGCTTGACTCGAGGCCAAAAGGTATTAGAGTCCCCGGCAAACACACGCGCCTGTCATTTGTCCTCGCAGTCGGAAATAAAGAAAGGTAATACCTTCCCGGCCGAGCCGAGACTGATAATAGAAGGCGGTGATACATCGTTCCGCCTCTGCGGGAATTTCTCGGCCAGCTCGTGTGCCCAAGGAAAGCGAGCAAATTTTGAATATGATAATGCGAGAGCTCACAATCCGATTCGGTATTTCAGCGGCGTTTCTGCGATTGCCCCGCCATTTGTCCCGGAAGCCTCTCGACGCGAGCTCCTGCACCCTCGAGCCTCGGCAGCCGAGACAGTCTGACGAATGGCAGATACTCTCTCCTTCGCGCACTTTTTCGTTCTCGATTTTGTTCGCTCGCGGCCAAGGGACAGTGCTGTCGCTCTCGAGTCGCTCTCGCCTCTGCTCCTAGCCACCGTTTTCCTCCTCGATTGCCCTCGAATCGCCTCTTATCTTACTCCGTTCACGCCCATTTTGTTTACGGAACATTCCTTTGGAGTCGCGAACCCACCACGCACTCTTGGCTTATGCTAATTTCATCGTGAAAAATATCATCTCCGCTTTCTAGTTTCCTCACACACTTATTTATTTATTTATTTATTTATTTACGCCGCTCAATGGTCGTTGTGATACGTGATGCGTAAATTATCGAGGCCCTGCACCTGCTCTCGCGTCAAAATCAGAGATTTATTTGTTTTAAACAAATAAATCACTGCGAGTGAATATTACGGATAGGGTAACAAACCCTTTTTTGTAATAAATCGCGACTCTATCAATAATCTTGTATGAAACGAGCAATTCGATTGTTCAAAGATTGTTCAAATTTTCTAAGCAAACGCGTGATTAGGAAAAGAAGCGTTGCTGCAATGATTTAGAATAATTTATTGAACTTGCAACGAACAATAATTTAAATAATTTAAAGACATTTAAAAATTCACTTCTTAAATCCTGAAAAAGTCCTGTTATACAATTAAAACGACGCGAGGCTGAGATGAAGTCTAAGTAAATCAACTAGTAAAAGAGTTTCTCTGCTAACAAAAAATTTTCCGTTCTCCTCTCCTACTCTGCACTAAGATTTTTTGAATGTTGCTAAAACCTTCTCTTGATTAATGTAAAAAAGAGGAAAAAGTGATTGTATTCCGTTGTCCGAATACCAAGTTATGCAATTCTAAAGCATATGATTGATAAAACCTCTGACGAAGCCTTTAAGTAAAAAGTTCTCTCCGCGGGAATCCCTTAAACACCGTTTTTGGCTGAAGGCGTTTCGTTTAGCGTTTCGCAAGACTCTTTGCCAGTTTTCAATAAATTTTAGCTTCGGTTAGCGACGAAAACTTTCCTAGAGGTTACTGCAAAAGAGTTTACGCTCTTTGCAATGATCACGAGTCGTTTTAAAAATCCAAAAAATCTGCGACGTCAGAAAACGATGATTATCTTTGAAAATAATAATCGGAAGCTCGGTAAATGAAGAATCGAAGTGCGAGCGAATCCAATTCTTACCCGAAGGATAAAGTGCGCAGTTTGCAGCTCAAAATAGTCCATTAAGCTTGCAAGCCGAGAAATCACCATTAGATAGAGAGCGTCAAGACGACGGTATTTTCCGAGCCATAAAGATCTGATATTCCGCGAATTATTCAGGATAATTTAAATTGATGTATCAATCTCTTCGCACGCTTTCGCTCTCTCGCACTTTCTTTCACTCGCGCGAGATCGAAGCGAGCAACTGCGTCTACACGCGCTACCGCTAGAAAACAAGGATATAAATTATGTACAGATAGGTGCTATAATTTAAATTGCGCAGCGGTTCGATATCGCTCGGGCGAAATTCCTCGAGAAGTTTGCGCATACGCCTCGTAAAATTCAAATCAAGGGCCGTTACGCATTACTTCGACGCTGTTCAGAAAATTGCCATCCCTACGCGGTTGATGGATTTGCTTTTTTTACACTGGAAATAGCTTTTTGCAATTTATGAATCTCTTTCGCGCTTTCGAGGAAAAGTATTATTCAACGATTTACATCGAATATTAATAACGATGATAATTATTACTTTATCGCAATATTTTTGTTTCGGTAAAAAAGGCGCAGCTAAGGATTGAAGCAATAAACTACGCAGAGTGCCAAGTGTCAAGGGTCACTGGTCATAAATGAGTTTAAAAGGAGGTCATGGATTTGCAAAATAAGACGAAATAATACAGAGCGGTTGATTTCGAGAATCGTCGAATGGTCGTAAAGTCAGGATTCTTATTCACGAGTATCGTTGAATAGTTTCATTTAATTTAAAGAGTTTTTTTAAAGTATTTTCTTTAAAGTTCAAAAAATTTGATTAATTCACGCACGACTCGTAATTATTTTAGCGCAGAACGAGGAAGTTTCAAATTAATTTAGAAAGTTTACCTTTTGACAAATTTTTTATTCCAGTATTAACCAATACGATGTCTAGTCCACACCTTGCCCTTTAAGATAAAGTAATTCTTTAGAAAAAAGCGAGGACTGTAATTTTCAAGTAGTAAAAACGATTTTAGACAGATATTTATCCGCGTCTCGTAATGTAGCGCGTTTTTAGGTTAAAGTCCTAAAAGGCAGCAGTGACCGTAGCTGATCGTGCCTCGCGAAAATTACGCGAACATTGGATGTAAAAAGTGAAAAGCAATACCAAAGCAAAATTCACATATCCGGCTACGCTTAAACGTAGATTATCCAGAGTGCTTTTAAAACTTTTGCATAGATTTGATTTAAAAAAAAAAAAAACAATTTATTTTACGCCATAAAAAAATGTTTCCGTTTTATTTTGTTAATTTGTTGGAGTATTTGTTAAACGCGGCACGTGTAACGAGAGAATCAGGCGAAAGCGTGATTTTGGTTGTAATAAATTGGTCGTCATAGCGAACTTTGATGTCTGTTGTGTGGATCATGTGATTCGCTCGCGATATCAGCATTCGCATCGAACCAAACGAATTTAGCGTAATGCGAAAGCTCGTCCCGCGTTCTGCTTGCGGCTTTTCTCCTACCCACTGTTGACTTTGGCACTTGGACCCCTTTTGTGTTTACGGTTTCGAGTCACACACGTGGCAACGCATTAGTCACGGATTGCGAGCAAACGGAATACATCCGCAGCACGAAGTGGATGAAAAGAGACAGAGGACGAACTCGAAAGAAGAATACAGCGATGATATCACGTATCGCGCGTATCGGGAGAGGAAGAAAAAAGCTTTCTTCCACTCGCTAACACTTTCCTCGCCTCTGACTTTATTATTTCCATTCGGTGAAAATATAGCTTTCGGTTTTTTATCGCCGCAGCGACGCTCCGTCCCGACGACGTGTCTCGCTTGGCGCGGCTGAAATTAAAAGGAATCAGTTCCGGCGGAGGTAATTTTCCACAAATCACGTGTGACAGCATATTGTTAATAAGACTGTTCCGACGCCCCTTCCCCTCCGTCCCGGGCTTTCATCTTCCGCACATCTTATCTCCGGAACATGACTGATGAGCGCCTCGGTCGCGGTGGCGGCGGCGGCGGCGGCGGCGGCGCGGTTCGCTTTTCGGAGCCAAGGGCGGCCCGAAATCGGCGCGAAGACGATAATAACACGAATGGGAAAGAAGTCGCTCGAGGAACGGCCGCGTTTTTCCATTTATCAGGCTTACGCGCGCCCACGCAACGCCACTGCGGGCGAGCGAATCGAGTAACTTATACGCGTATATGTACTCGCCGGATTAGAGGAGTCGCTGAAGAGGAGAAGAGGGCGGAGGGGCGAATGGAATAGGCGCGCTATCGATGCGTTCCGCGCGTCTTGCAGCCGCGGGGGTGGGGCTCGAGCGACGCCGAGAGACGCGGACATGTATATAATATGAGAATCGGATCCGACATTACACATGATGTATGGGACTCGGCTCGGATCACCCCTCAAAGTGGTCCGCTGTCTCTCGCCCCTCACCTTTCTTTCCTTTCTTTCCTTGCTTCCTTTATTTCCTCTCTCCGGGAATTCCGTGCTCCGTATACTAATGCCGGGAGTGTCGCATCGGTCCGCGGACCCCCCCCCCACCCTCCCCCGGCCACCCATTACTCTCCTTCGCTTTATCGGCTGCAATCGACATTCCCGTAGGCCTGCGCGTCCTCTGTCAGTTCTGGGCTTATCTGCCGGATTTCCGGGACTCGAGCCAGACAAATATGTGCCCACCATCTCTTTTATACGCTGCGCCGCGGCTCGAGCGCTTTATTGCATTCCACCGAGGAGCCATTGTATCGATTCCAACTGTCATCCTTGAATCCGGACGTTTTCGGCTTTTTTCCAGACAGCTTCGCCAGTCGTGAATCCAGTCGCGTGGGCTTCCCCTTGCTAATGGCTTAATTGAATTCCGATTAGTCGAACGAGTCGCCTCGGCCCTCCCGCTTTACACGAGCGACTCGAAGGCTTCACCGCCTGCGCCTGTTGTTCGCTATGAATCAGAAGCAGATCTCGCTCGCCTGGCTTTGACGTAATTATTGAGATCTCGATTTTGCGTTGCCGCAGTCACGGACAGCGCAAGGACGTGTCCGCGGGGAGGCGAACGGCAGTTACCGGCATTAAGCTATTAGCCACTTGCGTCCGACGTCGGGCCCATCCACCCCATTTCTTTATTCGCTCTGGAAATCGGGAACTGCTTACCCTCTTCCGATTGGTATTTCCTGCGAGACGCGGATGCTTCGCTCGCAAATCTCGTCGGATTTATATTAAAAAATTCTGTTTTTTTCCTTTTTTCTTTGCCGTCAAACTCGTTAACGTGAGATCCGTCGATCTTGGCTCTGGTGTACCCGTGACTTCGTGAAATTGGAAATTCGGTGGTTGCGTCGCTTGTAATATTGGCGATTATGAGAGCGCGCAAGGGGATGGCATTCGAAGAACTCGCTTGGATCTTAATCGAAATGTGTTTTGCACGCGCGTGTTCGAAGAATTGAAAATAACAGATCGAGAAAATTGAATAATCCTCCAACCCTGGGCCGCGAAATCGAATGCTTTTACTCGCTGCCAGCTGCTCGAATAAAAATGCGGTAATCTCTCCACGAGAGGAACGCGCGCGGACATTAGAATAAATAAAGGTACCGGAGGCCGACGAACCGAGCCGATCTGCCGGGAATAGAAGGCCTTCTCGGTAGTTATCGTTAAGCTTTGCCCGATATCGCTCAGACGTTATTTTTCGCCTCGTGCTTTCGCCTGTACAAGTGCAGTATTATTAATTACCAATGCTTTGTTTCCCAAGTCCTCGCCGAGAAATGCACAAGCTCTTTGTCTCGAGCAGGACTCCCGTCTGAGTGTTTAGCAGGTCTTATCGGAAGGCGCAATTTATCGCATTCGTATTCATCATCGTTCTTTCTTTCTAGTCAAGAGCCGCAGCGGTGGTGTCACCGACAGAAGCCGGCGGCTTTTTATCCATAAATCAAAGCGACGATATCGGTGCGCTCGAGGAGAGCGTCTGAAAAGGCGAAGCGGAACGGGACAGAGCGACCCCTTTCGCATCGGCCTTTAAGCCCTCGCCTCTCGCTTATTATTTTCATCTTTGATTTGAGCCGTTCGTTGTGTGCGCGCTCAAAGCCTGTGTTTCTGACATGAACCGATGAGGATCGGCGCGATCGCTGATGGTACAACTCATGCTCTCCTGCCTGCAAATCTTCTCTCAGCTTTTCGTTACGTCTCGTTTAACAATGCTCGGGAGACTTTCGACGAGTGCAGCCCTTGCCGAACGCTCGACGCTCAATCTGGCCATGAAAAAAGCAGAGTTGTCTTAGTCGCGAGCAAACACCGATTGTTTTATGCGTGTGTGTAAAATGAGCATTTGGTCTGGATGGCCTGCACTCGTTAACTGCGTTTGCCATCCAACGATATTCCCATTTCTGTGAGAACAATCCTATTTTTAGAATAAAATCGATTACTTGTCGATTAGTGCGCATATTATTTCAAAAACTCTAGTGTAGTGGTCAAGAAATAAATGAGAACCGCTCTTATTTCAAATATAAAACGACAAGCACCTACGCATACATACATTAAGTTTAGAAATTTAATTTTTTTTGTTTGAAAAAACATTTTGCAACGAAATCGAAAAAAGCTTAATCAGAAGTAATCGATAATAAATGCTGTTGTATTTTACTAAATATTTGTCAATCGTCAATAAGAATTTCATATGTCAAATAAAAGTCTGTTTGATGAAGTTACTGTGAAGAGTTATAGCTAAATCTAGTATCTAGGAATTGACACCTGCATAGCTGATCACCGTAATGAATTTATTAATCATTTATTATAAAATTACATAAAAATAAAGACGATTGATATTACATATTTTAAGTTTTGGAAGATATATCAGGATTATACTAAAACTTTAATTATTCAAATCATTTTGTGCGCTACTACGTAGTCTTAAAAATTTATTCGAGTTTCAATAGGTAAAAGTAAACGAATAATATTTAAAATTTTGAATAGCACCTTTAAATTTAAATAAACTAGTCTTTGAATGTAATGTTGTAATTAATTTGCCTTTTTAGTAACTGTTGTGAAATATATATTCATTGGAATATACGTGTAATTTGTTGAGTTCAATGGAAATCAGCAGAGGGGAAAAATAAATGAAAAAAAGAATGTAATTTGGTTGATTAAAAGCCATGAGATTACCCTGTGAATCCCGATGAACTTATGACACCTGCCCACTATGAAATTTTTAAGCTTATTTTGTTTTTGTTTGGCCGAATTCGTAAACTGAATTTTACTTTTATTATTTTATTAACGTTGTATTACGAAGGTGTATTATCTTCGCGTTACGTGTATTAACTCTATAAATATAGAGTCACATTAATTCCACAAAAGCGCGACCGTAAAAGTAAGCAGCTTTTAAAATTTTTCAGACTGATAAAATCAAGACATGCGCTACTGAAATTATACCACAATGTCAAAAACGATTCGTGGGGTTCAGCCTTCGCGAGTCAAGCTAATCAACCCAACGTTTAAGCTTTATTTAACAAATTAAAAAGAGAAACAACACGAGAGTTGAGTGAAAAACGAATAAATCCGAAAGTGGGACGGAGATCAAGGAGCTCTAAATAAGTTGCTCAACAGAATCAACAACCCAGTGTATGGATTAATTTAGCAGGTAAATCCGAGGAATCTGACTCGCATTATGCGTGGCAACTTGAATGGATCGTCGGTTATCAGCCACGCGACCCCAGCGACCCCGGGAATTCCCATTCCGCAGAGGCGAATTCGCGACCCACCGGGTCCATCCTCTCGTGCACGCGCGCTCCTCGGCATAACTCGTGCATGCGAGAGCTGCTGTACACGAGGACGGCCCGCAAGGAACAAAGAGAGGAGAGAATTAGAGTAGAGAATCGAGCCCGCGCTTGTAATTGTACCGTAGATCGTCCGGGTTACCTCTCTTCTTATTTTCTCCACCCCTGGCTACTGTCTCCGAGCGCATGATTAAAACTTGATTGCGTTAACGTTCCGCGTCGCGATACTTATGCGCAGTGCCCCGCGCTCCTGAGCTCGCAAGAGCAGCCCCAGTCGTCAAGACACCCTCCCGACTCTTGTCTCTCCGACACTCACCCTGACTCGAGCCTCGACCATGCAAATAGCCGTGTACGGCTTTTTCGAGATCGCTGATGAATTTCCACTCGACTGGTTTATTTTCTTAGCCCCGGCTTTTAACTCTTCACGAATCTTGATGGTTTCAAAAGAAAAATGCATTTAATGCTACTTTAACTTTGCGAACGCTGCGAGACTGTCGTCGATTGTAAGAACGACTGATTTCACTGGCACAAGTTTTCTCAACTTTAACGCAATTAGTAGTATCCTCTTTGTGCTCCGGTGCATCCTCAGAGCCGCGGCATCGTTGCGAAAAGCATGCAAATATTGGTGGCAGTAAGACGAGCCCAAATTGACAATAACATAAACACGCGATAAAATGCAATTTAATCATTGTTTCGTCGTCTCCGTGAAAAATAAATTCAATCAAAAACACGTTTCGCTTAAAATCGCTATCGTGGATTTTCTCGGCGGAAAATTAAGGGCACGAAGCTGGAAAGCGAACATGCACAAAGTTTAAAGTTTTCCAAAACGAGACTCGGATACGTTGATAATAAAACAGTGAAAATAGCGAAAATAGTCGGACCGAGAGGACGCAGTTTGGCCGTATTAGCAGTTAACGGCATGTTAATTGCGGTCTGCAAAAGGAAGAAAGCCCCGTAAACCAGAGAGGGGCGAAATCAATTACCAAGGCCATTTTCCATTTTCCGATAGAGTCCACTTAGCGGGATATTCGTAAAATTTGCAGCGGCCGGCGCACGTGACTGGCGTGTATAGAGTCGAGGGTGGCGATTTGCCGCTGTTGCTGGTGCTCTGTGTCGGGCCCATATCGGGAAAGGATCACCTGTTGCGTACGAAACGATGGGGTTGGGATAACGAGGGTTATACAGTTCGAAGGCCATTCGAGAATGCAGGAGGATGGGGTTGCAGGGAACGCGCGCGACCCTCGATCGTCGGCTGACTGACCGCAACGCTTTGCTCGCCCAGCTCCTCCTCTGCGTCTTATTACGGCCATTATACGTTCCGGCGAGCCCAAGGAGTTTGCCTTTTTCGGGACGATGTCCGGCGACTCGGGGCCAAGGGAATTTAAAATACGGGGGAGCGCGCCCTTCGGTCCGGCAGACCTGCAATGAAACTTTCAAGATTTTATTCGAGCTGGATTTAAGCCCCGGGACTGTATCACTTCTGGTCTTACGGCTCCTGACATTCCAATTGAAAAACAATTCCGAGCAAATTTAACGGGATCCGACGGGATCTTTTAGCACTTAAGGCTTTTCGGCGAGTGCTCCATCATTTTTAAACGCCCTTTTCAGATATTCTAACCAACGTTCAAGCGCAATTAATACCACGCGTGAATGCCTTTCCGTTTTCCGTTTTTTACTCATTTCGAGAGGCGAGAAAATATCCCAATGGCCGAAAAATGTTTGCGATCGTTTTATACTTCTAGAAAATGTCGTTGATAATATTACCTTCCCCTCCCTAATATCATTATATTATTAGTCACGGGGCGCTGATTATAGTTTCTCCATTCACTCGGTGTTCGTGCTACAAAAGTATGTGGCGACACAAGGTAAGAGGCTTAAAGCGTATAGTTACCTCGAGGGGATATTCAAAGGGAGGGTGACTTGGATTCCTGTGGGATCTAGTAGAAATAAGCCGAGAATACTTTATAAGCCAGTTGCTGACCAGTTTCTTACGTCTATCGTCGATGATCTATTTCGAGAAAACTGAATTATCACCCCAGCGATACAAAGCCAAAGCCTCGTCATTTATCAACCGACACATTGTTATTCCAAACGCGACCACCGATACGCGAACTTATTATTTTTACATATTTATCAATACATCTAATCTTCTTTAAATAATAATTGCAGCATCGATTATTCGTATTTTTCGTATTTGGCGACAGCTAATTAAGTTGGGAAATATCGGGGAAGGTATTAAAAGTCGTAGCCCGAGGTGCGTAAAAAAGCCACGTCCATCTCCTCGAGAATTTCGGAAATGGAAAAGGCATTTTGCAACAGGAGCCAAATAAAATGAAAGCATTGCCATCAATTAACGTTGCTCCATTCTCATCGAGGCGAGCGACGAAAATCCGTACAAATAAAGAAGAGAGCGGCAGTGCGGAGTTAGGGGGTGCCGAGAGTAAGAAAAAGGACGTCGAAGGCGCGAGAAGAAAAACGAGTCCATTTTGATAATGGCACCCTATATATAGAAGCCAGCCGCTCTGTAAAGCTCTGCGGGGATTTGGCAGGCCATCGTCACCCCGGATCCACGATCCGCGCGCGTACCTCGACAAGCAGATGTATGGCGGCAGCGCGTATACGTGAGCGAAGCCTTGCGCCCTTATACACTGGCTCCATTCGTTAAAGTGTCTTACTCTCTGGCTCTGAACGATCGACTGTCGAAATCAGAATATCTTTATTTCTGTTCAACAATTCCTGTTTGCCGAATTGCCGACCCCGTGCTCGGTCACCGAACGTAACTGACAAGCCCAGCACGGGGACAAAAAATTGCAGGCGCGTGCGCAGCGGACAATACCCAACAAATGTTCCAGAGATTTTGAACATCGAAACTGGGAGAGGTGTTTCGTAGTACTTAACGCGCGTCACCCTTTCGCAATTCTATTTTTTAAAAGGCATTTAATTAAAAGCGAGCAGGAAATTAATTTTGCGAGCTAATTCGTGGAAAGTATAAGCCCGTGGAGTAAATTTTAAATGGAATATGTTATATTATGGCTGGATAAAACTCTGAGAGAATGTCTGCTTGGACAAAATAAACTCTAATTGAGTAAAAATCAATAAAATATTCATTATTTTTGCTTTTGGAAAGTAACTTGCGTTCGTTTACTCCCCTAGCAATTATTTTTACTCCAACCACTCCTACTTATATAATAGTCTCCCAATTTCATTATTGAATCACTGTATTCATTCGTTTAGAGGCAAGAGCAGCCGAGTAGTTCTTGAAATATTGCAGCGAAACTGTTGATCGCGCACGAGCTTGGAGGTGTTTACTCGTATAGTAGCTGATGAGATATTCTGTTTGGAGGATTAATACCGATGCTAGACAAAGTATTAGTAAATTTGAAGAACGGGGAACGAAAAGTTGGCGTCACATTTATCGAGGTTAAATTCTCGAAATAGGTAATATTTTGGAGGTTAAGTTAATTAAGGGACGTAGGCGGAACGAAAGTTCGTTAGAAGCAAGAGCGTTGAAAAATGTTGAAAAATCAACTATCCCATGTTTATCGAGATTCGAAGGCAGACCACGAAGTCAAAGAGAGCAAAGTGTAAGAAAACGAGCAGCAGCAGAAATTGCCGTCGCGTCTAGGAGCGGAGGTTAATTTTAACGAAATTCTCGGGAGGGAAGGTTCGTTTTAACAGGATAAGCTAATTGTGGAGTATTGGCTAAGGAAGTCGCGGAGCATCGCTCGAGGATCGTTAGTAAGTTGGCAGGCGAGCGGAATCACAATGCACTTTCTTACGAGGCCCGGCCGAGAGAAAAGTCGCGAGGGAAAAGATGTTTCGGCTATTTTCTATGCGCACCGTCCCGTCGATCCTGCGGGCAATGGCCTGATTCTCAAGATTGTCTTTCTCGCGCTTATGGTCTACTCGGCCCCGATGGACTGAATCGTTAAACAACGCTTAAGGGGACCGCAGCACATTAAGATCGACCTGTAATCAGCTTATCGCGCAATAAGATCACCCAACACCTTCGAGAGCATTTTCCGGTTAATAACGCCGCGCGATGCGGTGCGATACGACTTTTGTTTTCGTAATTACACCCCTCGAGTTGGACAAATCAAAGGGGAAGCAAGTATTGGTGCCGAATTCCCCAACGGAGAGGAATTCACCGTCGAATAATGAGACACGTTTTAGCATCGGCGAGCATTAGGGATGAAAATGAAAGAAAAGCAGAAGGAAGAGAAAATGTCCAGTGTCGTATCAAGTCGAAAGGCAGAATTGAGACGAAAATCAAATGTAAGCAGGGGAGGGGAGAAGAGACACGTTACCAGTGACATCATTAATCATAAAAAAGGGACGCGTCACGAGCGCTCGGGGAGTGAGAGCGAGAGAACAGACGTAATAGGCAGTATGGTCGTGAAAAGGGGGGAGGGAGCCGAGGCAGGGGGACACTGGTTTCATCACGGCTCGTCTAGTTCGGAGGGATACTCCAACAGGAGCCTCTCTGCGCATTAACCGCCAATGTCGCTTAGCGAAAATACGAGAGCATACGACGTCGATGCGGCGCCCGTTATTTTTATTAAGCAAATGATTAATCGGTTAGCTATAATAGATGAGCAGCGACAGAATGTATTTATTGTCTATGCGTTTACGGTGTGACTAATGGTCAGCTTGTCTCTAATATGACAAGTAATACGAATACGTTTCTTCTCCTATGAATACATCTTGGGAATGATATTAAAATAGATTTCGGCACTCGCAGCCTCTCGAGGCGCATGCGCGCACACCGATGATAGCAATACTAGATGGCTGCTCTTTTAGCTTAGCTACGGTAATTCAAATTTCAAGTCGCAGAATCGAACGACGAGACAGCCTGCGACTGTAATTTTCCGGATTACTCGTACGAGCACTCGAGCGGACGATGAACAGCCAAAGCAACCAAATTTCTTAATGAAAGATTATGAAAAATGTTGATTAAATTTTAAAGTCGATGTTTAAGAGGAGCATAAAGAGATTGCTCGGGTGACTTGCTCCTCTTTATCTTAGGTGTCATTTCTTGGTTGCGGATAAAAGAAGATAATCGATCGACGTTATCCTTCAGCGCTTAATTAAATTCCGCTTCGAATCGAAACGTATTTTTCGGCGGTAGATTCGTAGCGGCGAATCTGCTCATCGTTGCGTCCCGCCTTTATACTCGAGGCTTATATTAAGTCCACAAAGAAAAATCTATCCCCCCCTCTCGACGGGAAAAAGGTCCCGAGAAAAAGTCCAGGCAATCGGAGTCGGAGTCTGTGCTGCAGAAGTGAAGTCCTCGGCTAGGATATATGCGGGAGGATAGCGATATCCTGTGCGCAGCTTAGGGACAGCGCGGATATTGCCAAAGTCTTGGGACGAGGGGCAACCAACCAGTCGAAGGTGAGAGGAAAGCCGAGACAGGAACTGTAACTCAATTTAGATCGAGTGCCGAACATTTGTTACCAGACTCGACTCGAGTCTGTCTTCCATTGTTCTTTTTCTCTCTCGCCGCCTCACACCGACGCTTCCTCTGATACCGATGCCTCCACTTTATCCCGAACTCCAATTCGCCAGTACTTTTTATCCTATTATTTATCTAGATAAATAAGACAGACTCTTAAATACTTTCGTTTACATCAACATGAGCTCCGTTCCATTACCACCGCCAGCAGTCTCGGAAAGACGTATCTCTCAATTATTGAGATTTAGCGCACTTTAATGCGCCGATAGCGAAATGCTCGCTTTACTCTTGCGCACAGATGAAAATTAACGCAAAATTCAATTTTTATCATTAACTTATTTCGTACTCGGACATTTGTGTACGCCCAGCCCGTACTTTGAATTAAACGATAATTTTAATAAAGCGACATTACACTATTAGCTTGCACTATCTTTGGTAGTAAGTGCTTGTGCTCGAATCGGTAAGTTTTATCATTTTACGAATGTCGCACGTCCGTTTTTCAGCTAAGTTTTTTCAATTCATTTATCCGACCAAATAACCGCGACATTTGGAAATACTCGTAAAAACGAATAAAGTTTAATTTAGTTGAGCAAAACTTTTGTTGATTATTGGCAATCGCTATCGTTTACAACGCGCCCTATTTATTTCTCGAATTCTTGCTAAAGTCGCGATCCGAGGATCATAATCATCCCCCCCCCCCAGTATCAGATTGTAATAAATCGCGAAAAGAAGCGCGAGCCCCTTGCCGCCCAACAAAGACGAAGCGTTGCACATCGTCTCGGAGGGGAAAAGCCGAAACAGTAGGATGCAGCTTTATTAATTTCATTAAGAGCAGGCGCTCGGCTAAGGAACGTAATCTCGTCGCGAGTCATTTTATAAAAGTGAACGATTCGCGAGGCGGAGCTCCGTTTGGAATTACGACGGCATAACTTCCTCGCGCGCAGACGGATAATTGCTCGTCCGAGGGCATTCGAGTGCAATAACAGTTCGGCGTGTAAGCCAGTAATCGAGTACCTCGTGTAATCTTGGCGGCGGAACGAGGCAGTGCATCGTCTGCGGCGGCCGACAGGAGCCCCGATCCTGGCGGCAGGAGGACCCGGACACGCTTGCGACAGTTACAGGCCGCCATAATCATTACCGAGCGCACGAATGCGCATCGGCATTGCAGCTCGTACGGGAACTCGTTTGCCCAACGATTAACGGGACCGCGGAACGTCATTACGTCTATAGCCGAGGCCTCGGCCGCTTAAATCACGTTGACAAACGGCCGCCGTTCGCGATAACAATTCTCGGCTTAATTTTGTCCGCAGACTAGCGAATAGCGTCGGGCGCCATTCCGGAGGGAGGGTGGAGAGTAGGTATCTCGCGCAGCAGACTGCAGATCGATTCGAACGGACGATCCGCGCTTCGGACTCGGGGGCAGACCGCAATTAGAGCAGCCGTCGACGAGAGCTGGCAAGTCACACTCGTCGATGTTGAGGGGAAGCGAAACTCTCTCTCCTCGAGCGCCGCTCTCGAGCTCTCGCCGAGGAGCACCAGGGAGCGGAGCTGAAACGGCCGAGCCTTTGTTTTCAGCGCCGACGCATGAAAAAGGACAGCCGAAGCGCGTTCCTAAGGACGCGCGAGCGATTTAGAGGGTTTCGCTCGCTGGAAACGCCGAGTGAATGGTTCGAGCGACGGCCCTTCACTCGCGCTGCACGCAGACCCTCGACCTTTATAATCCGGGAATAATTACTACTCGCGTGCGTGAACGCGCGAAACTGCAGACGAGAGATTAATTGTCATTAATTATATTCCCGCTGGCCGGGTAATTTCATCACCTTAGAGGAGGCGCGAGGCTGCCGCTCGCCTCTTAACAATAAGGCTGACTTCGCCGCCTTTATGCGAGGCCAAGCGGACGTGACCGCTTGAGAGTGTGCAGTCGAGGACGCTTCCGCTCCTCCACGCCGCAGCTTCCGCTTTGGATTCTTTCAGCGTGCAGCGCTGTACTTTTCAACGAGTGCGTTCGCGCGGGCGTTTTGTTCGAGCCGCCCTTGTCTTTTGTGCACCACTGATTCTTCGCTTTTGCGCTTTAGGGGACTCGAACGCGGCTCGCCCTTATTGCCGGGGTTCGCGCGAAATTAATCCGAAAATCGCGCCCCACTCGATTATCTGGTAATGGGCCGCTGGTATCGGTCATCAGGGCATTTCTCCGGCGAATGACTGTAGGCAGATTCGACTCGACACGAAAACGCGCTGGTTAAAAACGCTGCTTTTACGCGATAAATCGGTCGCGTCCAATTCGGCTTTTTGATCAAATTTGATAAATTTGACGAATTCGCACCGTCTCCGATTGTTGTTTCCGCAACACTGGAGTCGCTACTTTTTTACGCGTCGGCAGCTACAATCGAAGCCTCAAGTTTTCCCAAAGTAAATAACTTTTTTCGAAGGGACTTCTTCAAAAACTTTCACGAGCACATTTTTTATTTTAAACAAACGCGAAAATTCGCGCCAGGAGCGTCAAGAAGCGCGAATTCGTGTAAGCACCGATAAATTTTAATATTTCCTTTCTTTTGATCTCGAGTTACATGTTCCGGTTCATTGAGTAATTTATTTCCTCCTGCGCCTTCTTACTCAATTGCTGTTTGATTTAAAAGTAAACACGGTTAAGGAGGATAAGGAGAAGAAGAGGAAATCAAAACAAAATTAAATTATCTTTATAATGGGGAATAAATAAGCTTTAATATTGTCGATACGTCATTGACGCATGTTTCTGGAAATGACGTTTGCTGTAATAACCAAATTTTCGATATTCGATTAATTTCAACATTTTATTTTACCTTTGATAAAATTAATAAATTGGGACAAATATTTTACAATTTAATTTACTTCTGCCGTATTTTATTATTTTCATTTTAGACTTTTATTGACGAAATCTCTTGATTATTATTTGGAATGGATTCCTTTTATTATAAAGAATCTCTTTATTGACCCCGACCTATTTCTCCTACCAATTGCTGCACGTTTTTCATTTGCACGCAAATATCAAAATTACTCTTTTTATATTTCCTATATTTTAATATAATCACGTCTCGTATATTTGCAGTATTTTTATAGGAAGCTTTTCAATTATGGTCGTATGGATGACATATTACACTCTGTCTAGGTGTATCTTTTCCGTAACAATTGGAAGATAAAACTATTCCTTGAAAGTAAAAAATTCTCACAACTATCATGTCAATTTTTTATTTTTCCCGATAATACTTTATTAATCAAGGGTACGTCATTTATTAATTTTAAACGTTAATAAAATTAAACGTTAATATAAATTAACAAGCATATTTCGTAAAATTAGAAATTTTAGAGTTGAAATATGTATCTTGTTTACGTATCTACGTACAACAATATATATTTTTATTTTTTTTAATATTATAATGTTATAATTTTCATATTTAGACGTACCACAGATCACTAGATTTTTTGTAATTATTCTCTCAAACTAATTCTATATGAAATCTAATTAATTAGAACATTTATAATTATTCGTACCTTGATATAATTATGTTTTACTGTTTTTATTTAAAAACATAATACATCGAACGATTGATTATAAAGTTGTATTTTCGTGAAATTGATACAACGTTAATTATAATTATAGTATAAAAGCAGTTATCACATTTATTTTTTAAAAAAACTTTTTCAAACCTTTCTTTACGCATTTTAATAATTTTATTAAAAATTAATTTACACAAGCAAAAATATAATATAAATTAAAAAGTATTATTTCATCAATGACGACGTAATTAGTCTGATAACAAAATCAAGTTTTTCGAAATCGCAGTGTAAAATAATTTAAAACAGTTTTTTAATACAAGTTTTTCGTCAAGTTACATAAAAGTAAAATATTTTCGGGTTTTATAAAAATCGCATTATTTATGTATGCAGATGCACATAAATATGTACACATATACCTGTGAATGTATCAGGGTTACGGGTACCGAGTTCATGGCATATTATGACTTTATATCTAAGCCAACAATCCACTAGTACAGATTATGTAGGTAACTTTTTATTTATGCGTTTGCTTATAATTCATGCAAGTTGCTAGCATTTATAACTTTTTATTCTTTATTTTCAGAATACGAAATCAAATAAAACATTCATTCTATAAAAGAGAATAAGGTATCATAAAGCATTTAGAGTCATACAACGTCAAAACAAAGATAATATTCCTGAGAAGAGTACTAAATTATTTTATCTGGTATCGTAGATTTTGAAAAGTTTCATTTAAATCTTAAATATGCGTCGTTTAGATTGGTCTTCATTTTTACGCCGAATTCAGGATATTTTGTTATGATGGACGATGTAGTTGTTTCGACATGAATTATAAACGTGTAAATCTGTTAAAATATCGATATTTTTTAATGCTACTTTAAAATATTTCTGATTGTAGATAATAATAATATATAACAACGATAACAATTCTAAAAAATATAAAGTAACAACCATATATTTTTCTTTATTTTTGGATATTTCAGATATTATGGGTAATTTTTAAAGTAAAATTCTAAATTAATTTATAGTAATTGTGTACGTGCGTATTGAACTAACTCTTTATTAGTGTTTTAAGAGCAAAATGCCGTTTCCGAACTTAATTTTTTCAAAAATTGAGTCATCATTGACAATACAAAAAAAGGGTTTCGAAAAGAAGTTCAACTAAGACGGAATTAAAATTCGAGGTTTTCCATTTTTACGACGCATATTTTTTCAAGACGTTCTTATCATAGTTGTAACGCAAAATCAATCTATATTGCGCTAAATCACATAGTGGAAATGTATCATATGAGTATTTTGATACTTTGTGAACAAAATTTTACCTATTCAAATGTAAAGTTACAACGAGGTATCGGAGTTAAATACCGTTTCGTACTTTATATAGTAAATTAATTAAAGAATATATATTTTATAGTAGAAAACTTCATAAATACAGGAATATAAATTTTAATAATTACAAACGCACTGCTGAGCTCAAAAACATATCGCCTTTGTTTTTTTTTTATATTTAGATCAATTCATTCTTTACACGTTACTTCGTAAACACTTTTCGAGAAAAATTATTTATAAATTTATTAGTTTGCGCAAAGTTTTTTCCATATATCTTTGTGTACAATGTTTTCAAATAAAATGAAAGTATTGAATCCTGCGTTTCAAATTACGCCCACTCAAAAATGCGTCGAAACCTAATCCTTCCGGATAAATATCGCTATATTTTACTTAATTCTCGAAAGATGTATTTCAAAGACGATATAATTCTTAGAGCTATTAACGTGATAATCTTAAAAAATTTAGAAAATAAATTTGCATTTCGATTTAATCAGACGTTTGGTTGATTCAAATAATGGGGAGAATTAGATTTTCTCAACATCCGATTTATTTTTATTCCAACAATACGGATAAAAGCAATGAAAAGGAGAGACGCAGCTCCTTCATTTTCTTCGGACGTAACAATAGCGAACACAAATAACGTAATGTATCAATTCTTATTTCTTTTCAATTTATCTCAAAAAAAAAAAAAGAAACAAACACGCATTGTCTCGAATCCATTACAAGGGCACATTCATAAAAAATGACGAAATATTGCTATCAGTCTATTAAATGATTGTGCGTTTAAAGCAATAATCAATAAATAAGTGGTTATAAGCCTTTATCTCGAGAAATGAAGACTTGAGTCACAGTAAAGATCCCGAGGATAAGAAACTATAATAAAATCTTTGCGTCTAAAATAAAATGGCTCATATTTGGGGTTGTATACTTCTAGGGGTGGATGACTTGATTACCGCTTTGCGAGCTGAACACGTACGAAGGGCCTTTGAACGCCTGTCTCTTGTTATATGAGACCTTTGAAGACACTTGCTTCTTATCTCGAATTGCACGGATCTCTCAGCAAGTGTCACATTGGTCAGAGATTACTTTGTACATCGTAACACACAATGCATTCGATTAAAAGTATATAAATATTTTTACGCGTGACTTAGACCCTTAGCGACTGCTCGAGGCCGATATAGTCCAAAAGAACGTACAATGTTGTTCGGAGTTTATCAAACCGCAAGTATCGATGGTTTTTTAGCTTCGTATATTTCGGATATTCGTATCGATCTGTAAATTGAATGGAAAGCTTTTAGATAAATGTAGCCAAGATTATGCGAAGAAGCCCGGGTTTCCGTAATGCAAATGCGTTAAGAGTAAGCGCGAGGGGATGATATTCTATTGTACACGCTGAGGCAACAGGGCGCATACGTAAGTACTTATGAAGAGCGAATATTACCATTAGTCTGACTACGATAGAAAAACATTAATTAAAATAATTATTTTTAAGAAATTGCACTTTTGTGCATTTTCGACCAAGTCAATGCTGTGCAAAAACACTTTTTTTTATTACCGTAGCCAAATGAATTTACAAGTATACGATATTTTTCTCTTTGCTAGTTGAAAATTTTGTTTCCCTGCAAACGTTTGCTAAATTCAACAATATTGTTTGCACGTGTAACGAAGAATGTCAGTGTGCGTGTTAATGTTCGTACGTGAACGGTATGTTGCAACATACAACTATCGTAAGGTTATGAAGGTTCATGCGAAATCGTGCTTAAAATCTTCGTTTAATTTGGCAAATACAATAAAATCAAAAACATTTTTAAGGACGAGCAGTAATAAGAATCTTTTTTTATCGAATCTTAAATTTGACAAGCACTTACTACAGAAAATACAAGAAAATACTTAGTTTTCAAACACGCAACAGCTTAATTTGTCATTTATCGCTATTTCTATATACTTCAAGCTTCAAAAAACAAATAGTCTTAAAGATATTAATTATCATACAAACACTAAAATAGGTTAAAAAACGTTCGTGTTCTTATTTTTGTTAAAACCATGTCATGTCAGTTTTTCTGAAAGCGTGTCAGTATTAATAATCTAGATCAATACTCGCATAAATTTAGTATGCACAACAACTTTTCTAGACATTTTGTTAGAATTTTTAATTTAGGACAGACGTTAAACAGATGTTATTGGAAAAATAAATGCTGCCATTAAAAGAAACATAAAATAACGTAGTACGTGAATACAATTTTATTCTACGATGAAAACTGTTCAGGATATTCTGACTAATAAAATTGTGAATTAAACGTTAATACAATGTAAAAGTTCGATTATTTTATTAAAAGCATCAAATATCGCTTTAAATATTTCCCTCGTTATTCTGCGTGTTATTTAAAATCGCTTAAAATTTTTATATAAATTTTTTTTTTTAAATAAACATAAATATTATTTGTAACATTTGATTTTGAATTCTAATAATTTGTGATAATTACATTTTAATATTTACAATATGTTTTTTGTCTATGTTTTATCATTAAATCGAACGTATGATATTATTATTGATACAAATATTTTCGTTAAAATCATCATGTCGCACATTAATACTAAGCTTTAAATTTTAAGAATAAATTTATTAAAGAATCAAATCAATGTTAATGATATTTAATATTGTTGTGTAATTAAAACAATCCTAATTACTGATTTCTGTAATATTTTTTAATATGTACACAAGTTTTCAATTAATTTTCAAATATTGAACTATTAAAATACAAATTATAAGTAACAAATAATTTCTAAATATTTAAAAATGTATAATACGTTTATATCATTATTATTGCTGAGATTGGGTTACGATTATGTTGTATTCACATTTCGTATACGTAGAACGAAGGCTTATAAATATATCTTGTAGAAATATAGTTTTCTATGAAATTTATTCGTCTAATCAATCAGAATAAATTTTTCTCGAAAAATTAGTTTTTATTGATCAACTGCGAAGCGATGAACTTTAAAATAGTATTATAAATTGTTCGTGTATTCGTGAGATCTGCATTAATTAATCTGTAATAATTAAACAGATTTGAATATCAGCAATATTTGTGAATACGATACTATTTGAGAATTGATAATAGATTCTAGTGATGTTTAAAACTTAAGTACCGATTGAAATAACTATAATTTTTTGAAGCACTCGAACAAAAACAGATGCTACTTTACAAAAATATCACAGACGATTAATCGGAAAAACTAAAGAGGAAAATCCGATTCGACATAATGTGAAATCTTATTTTAAGATTATATTTTTTCTAGAATTTAACGCTAAAAATATATTGTTCGATAATTACAAAGATCACAAAGAATTCGGAATGAAATGAAAAATAGGTTAAGTGTTGAGATTCATTAAGAACTCAGGAATACAGCGGCGGTCATTGGATGATCATTTACCTTGACCCTTATAACCTTGTCTAGTACGATAGTACTAGAACAAAGCAGTTGTGTAGTCCTAAGGGAGGTGCTGAGATAGTTTTGCACGAGGGGCCTCGGTTATTTGCGACTGAGCAGGGCCTCGTTGTCGAGAAATATCTAGGACATACATTGTCTTTTCCTCGTGGAAAGAAGCAGAGGCTCGAATCCGGCGAATATTGCTGGCTTCCATTTTCGTACTCCGTCGTCGTATAACTTTTCCCACGTCAAATAAATTACAGGAACATCCTCCCACGGTAAATGAGAAATCAGCACGGAGAAGTGCGTAATGTACGCACCGATCTACTTCAGGAATGTAGGGACGCACGCGCTCAAGCGAGTGTCGTGGCAGCTTAACCGTTTTCCGAGGCGTTGAAGAGGTCGGTTGATTTCTTCGACTGAAAACGATTAAGCTTACTAATCCTCGAATGTTGGCAGTTTCACCAAATATAACCAAGAGAATACAACAACAACAACAACAACAACAACAATTCGGATCTGCTTTTGACAAACGAACATTACTAGCAGTTGATATTGCATCAAATTTTGACGGAACGCTACCAACAGCCCCTAAGAGACACCCACGAAATCACTCGAAAGCCTCGCCTTTTCTCATGGCACTACTTTTTACGGCTTCTCCCGCGATAAGGTAATGCCAACGGAAGCCCGAGGATGGGCCTCCTCCACAATGTTTGCGCGCGAAAACCGCGAGTCCGAGGAGGAGAGCAGAAACGATAGGTCGGCCGGTGCGTCGATATAGCGACACGAGAGAGACCCCAAGTGTGATGGGGCGCTCGGAAGCGCAAGAAGAAAGGTCAGAAAGAGGAAGCTTAAGAGTAACAAGATAATCACAAGAGGAATTCATTAAGCGAGGGGCTAGGGCAATCGGTGGGAGTGCGGGTGTGGCGGCTCGGCGTGTGTGTACGTAGGCGGTCCAAAATTTGCGAGCGCATCGCAAGAGCCCGAGAGCTCCGCAGAGGTCCGGTACAAGGAGGGAGCAGGGGAGGGGGCTGTTGGTCGAGCGAGGCTGTCCGCAATTAAAATAATTCCCTTTCTGCCTGCAGCCGAGCGGAAAGAACTTAGCAGCAGCTACGTGGTGCGTCCGTCCGAACCGTCGTCGTCGTCTGGCGCTGCCTCCCTCGCACGCATTCTTTCTTTCTCTCCCTTCTGCCGGTCCACGCGCCGGCTAAGCGCAGCTATTTTAATTGTCCTCCGGTCTCCGTCGAGGACGGCCCGGGGGGGGGGAGGGCAGCGGAATGACCGCCGGTGCGTTCCCGCTTGCCGCTGTAGCCGCGAGCTCCTGACGCGGGGAATCGCAAAAGGCCGCGCACGGAAGTCGCCGGGGTTCTAGGGGTTGATTGCGCGAGGCGCCGCTCGAGCATTCGCAATTTCCCGCTACAAGGATTCGCTCTCCTTATATAATTGCCGCAATTTTCGTATTTGCCTCGATTACTGGCGAGCCGTTTGTGTCTCAAATATTTTGACCGCTCGCGGAAAAGTGCGCGCCGGAGAATTTCTCGTTAGACCTTACAAAGCCATCTATTAGTCAGCACGGAATGCCAAAGTTTAATGGGTTCTGGTCCCCAGCAATTAAACATTTGCGTTATTAATGTATTCGCGGCGTGGCTGCCATTTTTTCTATGGGCGATACGCGAGCTTTTCGATCTTTTTGCTTTTTGAAGCTACGGGCTAAATTTGTCGGGGGAAAGTCTCCGCTCCGTTCGGTCATCACTCCTCGTGTCCTGTCGGGGGGTGGACTCGCGATCGTCGTTGCCCAAAATGTTTTCCTTATTACAAGAGTCAAGTAATCGTTTGTTTAATGTTGCTGTTGTTCGACAACAAACTGCACCCGTTAGAAGTTTCAAGTGTACGTTTCGTTTCTGATTATCGGTACAGCGATAAAGGAATTCTTACGGTGTCACGGAGAACGTTATTGCCATAAACGTTAAAACAAGTCAAAGAACAGAATCGTTGCTTTAGATTCATATATTTAAATACTTTGAACACACACAAATTGTGATAATTTGGTTATTGAGGTTGTCGATAAACAAATAACTTTAATGGAACTCCTCGCGTTACGGTAACAAACATAATTAGAAGCTTCTAACTTCAATACATATAATTAAACAAATATTTACCTCAGTCTATTTATTGTGTATTATGTATTCATACACGAAGTAACTAATCGTAATAATTCATAATTCATAATTTAAAGCTTCTCCGCTTTAGCGATTTAAAAACCAGTCATGGTTTATAAATGCAGTCAATGATAATTTTGCAATTAATTGTACAGCGTTATCGGAAGATACTTTTGGCAATAGAAGTTTAGAAAAGTGTTAAGTCATTAATAAATGAATAGCAGTCGTTATGTGATTTTTCTCATGATAAGTATTCGCAAGAAAATAGCTTAATTGAAAAATTAATTGTGATTTAGAAACACGATCTTATTCTCTGCACCACATAAAATTACAAAAACTCCGTAATAATTTACTTCGAAATATCTTTAATTATTAACAATCAGCTAGGTCGACATATTTTAATACTTTTAAAGCATCTCCTTTATAATTAAAAAAACATTAAATTTTCTTATTGAAATTACCTGCAAGTAATGTTTGATAAAAAGCTATGTATGTGATTGTAAAGTATTGCTAAAATTTATTTGAAAAAGTAAAATTGAGCAGAAACGTTACTATATCATCAAAAATTTAGAAAATAAAGTTACTAAAATAAATACCAATTTTGTTTATTTATTATTAAGTAAATACTTAAGAGGGATATTTAAGTTTAATAAAATTAAGAACAGACGATTCTTGAACCGCTGTAAAGTATCAAATTGCTAAATTATTTACAGACGCAACGTGAAATTATATTGTTTCATATTCTGATGAAGTCAACATTCAGGAATTTTTTAAATTTAGCATCTGCAGGCGGCCAAAAAGTATCAAATTTGTCAAAAATGAAGTATTTCGTCGATTCCAGGGACGAAATCGCCCGGCAGATCGGAGCGTCAGGAGTCAGGGTCGGCTTTGATCGACGGCCAAGTGCGTAACCGCTGCTTCAGCACGAGTCATCGTACCGAAAGAACGACAGCTACATCCTAATAACATAACGTGTTACGCACCGATTATAAGCCCTCGGTTGGCTGCTTCGCGCGCGCGTCGCTAAATTAATCCGAGCAAGTCGAGGGTTGACCTCAGAAGCCCGCGCTCTCTCCGGGTCGCACCACAACGACCTTTGCACCCGTTAGATTCATACTCGAGCGACTCGATGGAAAGTCGTGAGCGAGGATCCGCCTCCTGCCCTATGCAAGACTGTGATTTTTCTTTAAAGCACGAGACCCGGACACGCGATTCTCTGCGGATTCAGCGCGACGTCACCAACCCGAGCTCTCGCGCTTCTCTTAACGCGAATGCAAACTCGTGCCTCGCCGTCTTTTTTATAAAGTACAAGAGCGCTCCCTCTTATGTGGCGCTTCGCGTTCTTTGCACTTTCCCGGTGAATTTTCCGCGAAAGTATGAGCATTCCGGAGTGAAAAGAGCGTCTGATAAAGTCCGAGTAATATTCTTTTGAAATTTTCAACAATCTCCCAGAGGAAGGGATTCGCGCTCGCGCTGCAGGCGTCCGCGAGTCATCTCCAACTTTATTACCGGGGCTCGCTCCAGTTGCTCGAGGATGCCGAACATTCCTCGGACCTCATAAATGACGTTCGGTCTTGCGGATGTCAGAAAGGAGTCGCTCGCGTTTTTCAAATATCGCCCTGGACGCTACAGATAAGTGACAAATTGAAAAGCGGCGGAGGAAGTCACTCGATCGCGCGGCCCTCGCCGATATCTCCCTCCCCCCGTCTCACTCTCTCTCACTCTAGCTCAGTCGTACCTCGGTACGAGCGAGCGCGGTTCGGGCGCAATAGTAAGTAATTAGAAAATGCAGCGCACGCATAGATAATGCAGCTTGCAATTACAGAGAGGGTCGAGACGAGCTTTCAGCCTCGACCGACGTCAGTGCCGACAAGTCTCGAGAGCGCGTAGCCCTTCTCCCTCCCGCGTTGCACTTTACGCCGTTCGTCGCTTATACCGGGGCGCCACTCACCTCCGTCCTTCCGCGCACCAGAGGCAGAGACAGCAGCAGCAGCAGCAGCAGCCACGTGGGGTGGAGCCTCGCCCGGGTGCGGATTCATAATTAAACACGCCCTTAAAACAAAATCATTACGGAATAGTGGTACCGGCGGAGGAGGAGGAGGAGAGCGACGGCGCCGACAAGTCGTCGGAGGTGGTGCCCTTGCACGGCGTTTCTCCCCCTACCCGAGCGATGACTGCGCTGCAGTCGCTGCTTCGTTTCCGTTCTCCGCTCCTGCTCGCGCTCGCGAGAGCTGATATTGCGGACAATAGCGCGAGTCATCCGCTCCCCGGCGTCCCTTTCGCGGATGCTTAACACGCGACTCCTGCGGTCACGGGGCTGGTCGAGCCACCCCGGGTCAGCTTCGAGATTTAGCGGCCGTCTGATTCGGCTGGGCTCCCGTATCCTCTCTTTGGGAGCGGAACAGGGCCTCCTCGTGAATTCGCTCGTATCATTACCATGCTGATCGCTCTGGTTGTTGGGAGCAGTTGTCGATCAGTGCCAACG
This sequence comes from Platyscapa corneri, assembly GCA_018907185.1. Lineage (NCBI taxonomy): Eukaryota > Metazoa > Arthropoda > Insecta > Hymenoptera > Agaonidae > Platyscapa > Platyscapa corneri. The sequence goes on from JACCHW010000004.1 coordinate 4,273,766, forward strand.
CGCGAATTATGCGTTCGAGACGCGTACGCGGCAGGACAATCGAACGCTCGGGAAGGTGAGCAAAGCCACGAGACTAAAAAGAGCAACGTATTCGGGAAGAAAACGTCGATGTGTCCGGGTCTCGAGAAGAGGAGGCGCTCGACTCTTGGTTCGGCGAGTCGAGAGGGTGGACAGGGCGGAAGGAGAAGGGTAAGAGAAGCTCGGAGGAGGATAGCGAGAGATTGTATGCGCGGGAAGGGGTGGGATGGGGTTGGGCATGTGAACGGGGCATTCCAGCTTTCGAACGGGAACCACCCACAGAGTCCATCGCGCCGGTCCGGCCGCCCCGTGCCGCCTGTTAAAGGGGCCACCACTATTTTCTCAACCCCCGCAAGCTCCTGCGCTGCGGAAAACCTGCTGCGTTCTCCTCTCTTGCTAGTCCGTGCTCTCTCTCTCGCCCCCTCTCGTCCTCTACCCCCTCTTGGCACTCCGACTGACGGGCAAGTTGCACGTAATCCGCCCTTTTTATCTTCCCGGTTATCGAGATGCTTAAAGAAAGCCTGGATTTGTTAAAAATTAAGATTGCAAGCTTGCATCCACTGTCTTACGCTGCATTTTGTTACATTTTCAAATTAGCTTTGCTTTTTTTAGAAACTGTCGATTGATTTATTCATTCACATCGTTAAACTACGCCTTCGTAGATTAATTTTTAGCTATACTTTATAAAATTTAAGATGATAAACAAATACAAGCATTTTACGGATTTATTTTTGTAGAATATTTCTGTTTTATTAAATTTTATCGAAAACGAGAGAAAACAGCTTGAAGCATAATTCAAAGCTCGTTTATCATTAATGCGACATTAAATATTAATTGTACTTATGGAAAACAGCATTCTCTAGAAACTATAAGTATAATATAGAGCTTCTAGTGGGGGTCAGTCGAGTATCGTTCATTATGTCTTATTCGCACTGTGCATGATACAGTACGAAATTAAGATATTTGTCAGATTAAATTAAAATGGAAAATGGAAAAAAATTCATTAACTAAGTAGAGAAAAATATTTGCTTTGCCGTGCAAATATCCATGCAAATTGTTAATTAGAGTAGCTTAGATCTGTAAAAATATTTCCAATGTACGGAGTTCTACTTCTGCTGTTATTATTTCTAGGAAATAGAAGCGGCGAGGAGAAGGTCTTAACTCAGTTGTCGATTTAATATTTTCGTCATTTAGCAGGCACTGCGCAAACGCTACTAATATCTCAGGTGATTTCTAGGAAGCAAGAGACCATTGCCGTGACGAAAATAAGGAAAAGGAAGCGATGAAAATTGAAGAAATGCGCAGGCAGCCAGGAGTTGAAGAATATAAGAGCTAGAAGTAGAAAAGCCTAACTCGAGAGCAACAAAATGAACCGTTCGTAAACGAGTCACGATTCCGTAATTAGGGGAGCTAAATACCGCTGACGTTTTTTGTCGTTGCAATATTATCATATTTAGTATGCGTACTTAGAAAGGCAGCTTAAATAAGCTGGCGGAGCGAAGCGTGAAAGTGAGCGCGAGCTTCGTCGCCGAGGAAAGCAGGCGCACGAGTCTAATAACTTCCGCTGGCCGACGATGACGAGGACGATGACAAGGTCGGATTCGCGACAGACCTTTCAAACATTTTACCAATCAATTCAATCAATCGGGACGAAAGTATCCCCGAAACCATCGCCAACGGCCGATCCCGATTAAATTTAATTACTATTTCAATTTTACCTGTGCACCGCACGATTTTACGGAACAGGCAAAGAAGCATCGGCACGAGGAGAAAAAGCGCGAGGAAGTCCGGAGCGCGTCAGTTGCTTCGATCTGCTTCGGCATTGAAATCTCTATCGTTCGCACGTAGCGAACTCAAACTGCTTCCCAATGGATTGAATCTCCGACTCGGCCGGACGTTCCCGCTCGCGCTTCCGCGGAAGGGGCAAGGGGAGTCGTGCCACTGCAGCCGGAGCCTCGAAAAAGCTGGCGAGCTGCGGGGGCTCGAAGGCGCGATAGAGGGGAGGAGCGAGCAGGAGTCGACCAAGGCGGAGAAAAAGCCGGGGTTCAAACTTAGCGAAAGATGCAGGGACTTTGCGTCTGAGCTGCTGCTAATTTAAGGGTTAATTCCTTTGGAGACAAGTTGGCAGAGTTACGACGAAAATATTCATGGCATTATGCATACGCTTAGGCAGCGGTTGCGCACTAATAAAAATTAAAAAGTCTAATTGCAAAAGCCCACTTGAGCTCAAGCTCTATTACCCTCCAGAATTGTATTACGGCGCGCGTCGACTTTCTATCAATTTCTTTTAATCTTTATTAGCTGCCTAAGAAAATATAAACAGCTAGGACTGGGTTTAACTAACACCTGTTTCAATATTCATCGCTTTATGAAGTTACAAACTTACAAACTGATTAACGAAAGAAATTGCCTCGTTTCTCCTTCACTCGTCGCCGGACGGACGTCAAGCTCGCGACGTATTCCAACTACTGCCATCAGTTTTTTTCCAACTGTTCCCTCGTCATAAATTAACGACAAGAATGCAATGTTCTACCTGTTCCCTGCAACCCCCAAATTCGCGTCAGCTAATTTTTGGTTGTTAGTAACTTCAAATTCAATAGGCAATTTGGCTATTTGACAAATCTAAGCGTGTCGATATTTTCGAAAATACTTGTAACATTGCCGGCCACAGTAGTCGCTCTAAAATCCAAGTGCTATATTTGGCGCTGATTCGACGCGCAAAAACTGAGATTCTAGGAACGGGACACTGTAGTAAAGAGTAGACTCCGGGGGCTGACACGAGACTGACAGCTACATTTGTGTTCCCCGGGACACGTCTTACACAGAGCAATGATTTTATTTTACTTTGCCACTATGTGCGCTGCTTTTGTCACGTTTTATACTTTCCAAAGAATTTGTAGTACAGTTCGGATAAAATATTTTAGATGTGTGCTTGAAAAAAGCAACAATGTTCGGAAGATAGTTACTCCGTTCTAAATAAAATTAGCTCTGCAAGATTTTTATGGTTAAAATCAATGTTTATTATTTAAGAATATTCGTCTTGAAGCTTGAAAACAAAATAGATAATGTATAATCGTCTTACAAGTTTTTACATATTTTCTGCAATTTATATGTTAATTATTTATCTCAACTCTCCTTATACTAATATTAAGATGCATGCTTAACATTTTTTTAAATTAAAGGTAACGGAACATTTTCCAATGTTATATTTTTTATTTACATGCTCTGAATATCTCGTTTAAAATATATAAGAATAATAAAAAAATTGGCACACGAGAATAAAAAAACTCCAGTAATTCACTGCAATAATCTACAATCGTCAAGCTCGTCAAAAATAAATGAGTATATAAATAATTATTCCTCGGATTATATGTTTTGTTATATTCTTGTCACGATTAAGTTAAATTAATATCGAATGACTTGGTTTTTCATACGCGTTGGTAAATTTTGATTTAGAAATTAATAAATATGAAAATTCGAATTTACGCAAGGGCAGAGTTTCAGATAAAATACCTTCGTCGATTATTCGCCGCATAATAAGAAAAAACCAGTTTTTGAAACAAATAGAAGTAAGGACAAACGGGAGAATAAAAATTACGGAATAAAACGGATGAATTTTTGACAAAATATTGGATGGTCAAGTTACTTCTGGAGAAAAACATAGAAATGGGAGAAATAAAACTAGAAGAAATAGATTAATAAACTGGAAATCTTAAAAATGTAAGTTAAACATATGACGGTAGAAAGTATACGAAGAGAAAAATGTATATATGAAAAGAACGAACGTAAGCAAGGAATGAAATTAATGGTAAGAATTAGAATAGGCAATGAAATGAAAAATAACAAACACTGACTGGTAGAAGAGGAGAGAACATGCAGATTGCGCAATAAGAGAAAAAATCAAGAAAATACATTTCTGAGAGCGGTGTCGCGTGGTGTAAAGCAATCCAAAACAAGAATCATACGAAAGATATAAGCATATTGTACAAGAGACATTGGACCAGAGGAGAAAGAAGCAACAAAATCAGGAGAAAGTTAGAGTCCAAAAGGTTGAAGAAAAAAATAAAGATATCAATATAATATATGAGATATCAGTGTAAAAATAAATAATATTAAGTAATAGGCATAAGGTGTAAAAAGTAATTTAGATTCAAGAAGCACAGGTAAATGTAAATTACGATGTATGAATTGTTAAAATAAATAAATAATAATAAATTGATTAATAATACGGAATGTCATGTAAGAGATCAATTATAGTCTTATTTATGGCGGCTATTAAATGCATTATTTGTGAAACTAACGGGTTAAGTGACTCGAATAAAAAAGAATTACAGTTTTACTCGAGTCTATGGTTAAAGAGGCAAAAGAGCCGATCCGAGCTGCTGCTGAGCGAATTCGAGTTGGACTGAAGACTCGTGATTAAAGTGAAGGAAATTTATTCGAGCAATTCGAGCGGGAACGCCGTGAAAAAGCGCGTGTGTCCAAAGCTTTGCAATCTATCCCTTCCCTTTGAGTATCTCAGTACTTTGGCTCGCTATCACGAGCGAACCCTTAAGAAAAGCTGCTCCTCTCTCTCTCTCTCTTTTTTCGCTCGCCTAAAAAGTGGCAATATAGTTTCACTAATGGCGCTTAAAAATCTTAAAAAGGCGATATTAAGAATGTGACTAGGCTGAAGAAGGAGGAGAGAGAGGGGGGGGAGTGGGAGGTTACTACACGATAAAAGAAGCGCAGGAGCTGGGGTTCGCTCTCTCTCTCAAGGCGAGGAAAGGGGAGTGAACGAGAAAAAAGAAGAGGTCGCGTGAACGTGTAGAAAAGAAATCCAGGGAGTGTCAGAAAAAGAGAAGAACAACGAGGACTGCGCTAGTCTGGTTAATCGCCGTAAGACAAGCAGAGAAATGAGCGAACAGGGCAGCTACTGAGGGTTGGTCACGGAGACGCGACGAGGGTGGGACCGGTAACGAAGAAGGGACGCCCGGGGATGTCGAGGAGTTGAATTTAAAGGAGTGTCGTGTGCCGGGTGCCGGGGAGCAGAAAAACGACGAGAAATTAAAGATGAACCTTCTGCGAAATGGGGTGTGAGTTTATAAGGTGTCGTGAGACTCCTCGACTCTCTATCCTAAAAGTGCTTCTCATTTCCGTCGCTTCTGAAGCTCCTGCCTCGACATTCGCCTTATTATCACTTTTATTGCGCGAAATTGCAGCGCTCGAGTTTGATCTTTCGCCGGGAAATTATTGCCCCCGCGTATTTGTCAATATCAAAATTCATCCACCTCCTCAAATGGAGTGCATTTCGTCTCGAGATAATCCAACGAAGACTAATAAGCTTCAACGCGATAAAAGCAAATGCAGATTCGCAGTCAAATTGGTTATCAGTTTTACCGAGCACCGAGTATTTCATTTCACTTTTTGTGTTTCCGATCTGCCCCGCAGCCGACTATTGAATTTTAATCAACGCGGAGGGGGACGCTTTCTTAATAATACCTTGTAATTATAGAAAAGCTTTCGCGCACTCCTCTTGCGTCGAGGAGCGTCAGCTACGATTGCTCGAATAATCAGCGTAATGATCATCTTAATAAAAATTTTCGTCCTTGATTCGGTAAAAATAATTAAGCTTAGTTAAGTATAATGGGCAAAAAGTTCCTAAAATTTGGGCTTCCCCTTCTCGTATTTATAATCTTTTATTCGAGCACTATTCTTTATTTTAAGAATACCATTAATTTTGTCACTGAAATTTATTGTTTGTCGTTAAAAAGAGCCTGCAAAGTAGATTATATCTTAGATTGAAAATAATGCTTGTATTGCAGATTAATGGAACGATTATCATTTTAAAATGAACTAAATCGCACTTACGTTTCGCGGATTAATTAGCGTAACTCAAAACATAACTTCAATCCTCGCATAAAATGTGATTAATCTCGTTCGCAAATGTTAACTTGAAAGTGCATAAGCTCGTTGTACGACGACTCGTAATATCATCCAATTACGTATTAAGTGCAGAAAGTAACTACGAACGTTTGCGTCAAGTTCCACAACAAAATGTCGCAAAGCTTATAAAACTTGGGAAAAATTTATGAAAATCTAAAACACTAGACGATGTTTTGGATTCGGCTGGAATTAAAGGGGAAAAATTATTGAATCGCTCTCGTTCTCGTCACCTGCAGCAATAGCCAAAGAGACAGTGCACTGCTACAGATGAATTTCGAACGAAAAAGGAAAATGACGCGTATAAAATCAATGCGTTTAAACGGGTAAACTTTTAGTAAAGTTCCCGAATCGTCGCTTTTCCTTCTTTTGACGGTAAACATAAAAATAGGCGGGAGAACCGGCCAAGTAGAGTCGCATCCTGCAACTCGTGCCTAAAAAGTGCATTCGGAAGCCCCCTCCCCGAGGGAGGGGGTCGGCGCAAACGCCCGAGCACATAAGCGCTGAACCGGAGTTAAGAGTCTTCTAACTTGCAAAATCGCATCGCGCAGCAGCAAAAATGGGTAGAAAGAATTCTGGAAAGCATTTAAGGGAGAGAACAAGAATCTCTTTGTATCCTTCGGAGTTGCTTTGGGGTGCCCTCGCGCGCTCTCTGGGCTCTCCTCCCTCCCCCCTCGTTCTTTTTAGAGCCCAGTTGCCTCGGGTAATTACGAAATTCAAATTAACTCGAAAAATAGCGTAGCCGGCCGGCCGTTTTTAAGCATCCATCCCGTTTTTATAAGTCGGTGGAGGCGACCTATTCCGCTATATATTCAGCTCCTCGCTCCTCGGCAGCGCGGCGGTACTATGCCACTCGGATATTTACCTACTCGAGGCTTTTTAATTACCTACTACGCGGTAATGCCGAGAAGAGGGGAGAGGCGGAAAGAAAAAGAAAATAATTACGTTGTCGCGTACGTACGCGTTCTCCAGGCGGACCGGATGTAAGAGCAGTAAGAGCGAGGAGCGCCGACATTCGATGGGGATAATTCGCGAAAATGCCGTCGCGAGAAAGTTTCTTCTCTGAACGAGGACGCGCGCGCTCATACGCGTCTTTTAGCGCGGATAAAGAGATCTTTAATTAAAAAGTTTCGTTCCGCGTTTCGCGTCCGCACTCTTCCTGATACGCGTATCCGGTCGCGTGTGTGCGCCCCGGCGGTGTTTGTTCGGTTGTCTCGGCTGGAAATGCGCTCGTAAATTGTATTTATAGAGACAAGTTCGGCCCGTCTGCCTGGACTTGTTCTACACCGGCGAAATTTCGAATATCACGGCGAGAGTGCGAGAGGGCAGAGACGAGGGGCGAGGGGGGGGGGAGCGCGAGCGAGAGGTGTAAAATCGAGTGAAGTTCGATGCCGGCGATCGCGAGTGTGAAGGCGCCTTGCCTTGTCTTACGAGAGACATAAAAAGTTATAGTTACATTATAATAAGCTCAGCGAAGGCGAGAATGACTTTGTCTTTACGAGACTGTAAATATAAATGCGCAGTGCGAAACGCCGCAGACGCGCGAACGCAGCAATGAGTTGTTTCAAACGTGTTGCTCGGAAATCGCTTACTACTCGTATTATCGCGAAAAAAGCAGAGATGTTATGCGCGTCGCCGCGAATTTATTGGCGCTCGTAAACTGCAAAATCCCCCGTTATTGGCACATAATGGAGTTCAAGTCGTGACTTCATTTTCACGATTCGTCGACTTTATTCAACAAAATATTGCCGCGTTCGAATAATTGCCATAAGCTCGCCATTTTAACTTCCTATTAAAGCCAATGACGAGCTGAAAAAATTTCATAGATACGTTTTAAACAAAAATTCTTACTTAACTTGCCTTCTTCTTCTTCTTCTTTCTCGAACGGATCGTTTGCATCGTCGTCATTTTAGATGTACTTTCTATATTTTCATTAATACTTAATGCATACTTACAAAAGTGCTGTAATAACTTCAATAAAAAGTACTGTATTTTACGCACAGCGATAATATTTTAAGGAGCTCTTAGGTCTTTGACGATACTTTGCAAAAGCATCTACTGTCAAACATTAGTTCAATTTGTAGATTACGACGAAATTTTTTTAACAAGATGAAAGTTAATCGAACGCTGAAGAAACTTGCCTTGGCCTTTAACTTCTTTTGTTTTAAAGCTTGAAACGCTGTATTTACGAATGCTCACAGATATCAGTAAGTGAAATAGAGAAAAATTTTTACCGACAATAAATGATGTTTTAAAACTATACTGTTTTATAAAACTTGCGAACTACTGGTACAACTGTACTAAAAATTATGTACAGGTGACGAAGATTATTTATTTCGTTTTATTTCAACGCATCTGGTTCATTAGTAGAATGTAAAAATTCTAAATTGATTTAACGTTTTAGTTAGACACCGTAATGATGAAATAATTTAAAAAATAAAAATTGTTGCAGAAACACTCGACGACAATATTACCGAGACAAAAATATTTGTACGTACATTTTTGGCTCGTCGCAACCAATATTCTAAATATAAGTTTTTATTCATCGTTAAAAAATTGTAAAAGAAATAAAATAATATTAGGGATTTTAAATGGAAGAGCCTAGTCGATAAAATTCGCAGAGCTGGTTTCGTTTTAAAATCACCTGACTCGTGTTTTATTTCACAACTCGCGGAGAGGAAATTATTTTCTGGGCTCGTAATAGATTGCGTATTGAGAAATTATGAAAACTGTTGAAAAAACAATTCGCATCGAGAAGGCGCAACAAATTGAGTTCAATAAAGTATCAATAAGGAAAAGAAGAAGGGAGAGCTGCCAAAGTTCGAGTAGTGCAGTAGTATTTATAAGATGTAGGGTCGAATAGTCGTAAAGGTGCGAGGGATCGCCGAAGGTAATAAAAAATAGAGAAAAGCAGATAAGAATAGAAGCGAGGAGCGCGTCGCTGGAGAAGTTGTGCGCCGTTGGACAAAGTTTGCCGCGCGTTTAAAAATGTATTCGCGAAATGACGAAGGTCCGTTCGGCGCAGGGAAAGCCGAGACGAAGTCGCGGAATAAACGGAAATTACTGGGGCCATCTTGTAATTATACGGCTAATAGGAACGTAATTTAGTGTCTCGAAGTCGGGGATGTAGCAGCGGAGGTTGTGCGCGGCCGTGAGAGCCGAAACGAGGCGAGCGTACCAGTCTTCGCAAAATTAAAATAATAAACGGCATCGTTAGGATTCATCATCTGATTTTAATTTCCATTCCAAAATGATTGCGCATTATCTCCGGTAGGGCCGTAAAACCGTTTCTGAATTTACTGCCGGGGGTAGGAGCTTGCGCCGAGTTCTTCCGCAGATCTTTTCAAGCTTTTATTTCTGCTTTCTCTCTCTCTCCCTCGCTCGCTATCTATCTATTTATCCGTCTATCTGCCGCCTAGTTGCTTCTCGCGAACACATCCCTTAGAAAAGCTCCATTTGCCGGCCGCCACCTAACTTTTTGCTTCGAAGGAGGCACGAGCTCTGGCCGGCTCTCCGAGTTCTCACTTCCGGAGGAATTTTGCTCGCGCCACGCGAGTATGGAGTAAGCGCACATACCCGTTGCAATAGGTGGCGGATTTAAAATGCGCCCACGTGCTCGTATAATTTGCGGAGGGCAAGTCACGCAGTAGTCGTTGGATTACAGTATTGAAAAAGTTGCAGCGGGGCTGGCATTGTGAATTTCTAATAAAGACGGGGCCAGGCGTCTGCGAGCGACTTCTCAATAAAAGCGAATGGACGCGGCGGCGGCGGCGGCGGCGTTTGTTCTCGCGTCCTACCAACTTCGCCGGTATACCGGCACGTCGCGCGCTCTAAAGACCCTTTACGATTTTTTCATCGCAAACGGCACCCTTCTTCTACCCTCCCGTGTTTCCGTGTTACCCAAAGCTATGTTGCGCACGCTTTTTGCAAGTTTTATGTTCGAATATTTCTTTTCTTGATTATTCTTTCCTTGTTACGTAAATAACACGGCTTGGCTTGCGAATTAATTTTTACGTTTCTCGTGAATTTCGCGAGTACGTTTGGCGTCATTTCAAACGAGCGTGGTATTCGAATTGCGCTTGATTCATCGACGTCGTCTGTTTGGAGCGCGGCTTCCGAAATTCACACAGCTTCGACAAAAACCTCATTGAAAGAACTGAAATTATATTTGCCTCGTGTACCTTAGAAATACATTTCTTATCAATTAACGCGAATTTCTTAGCTCTTCATTTTCTTTGTTCATTCAAAACTCAGACGATAACTCGTAATTATATTATGTTAGATTTTGCTATTAAAAATATGCGTAAACAAAACTACACGTAATTATGAACGATTTAAAAGCTTCTTTTAGCTGTAGAGTACATTATTTACAGTCAATAACATGGATAAAATTGTTTTTGACCAACAGTTTGGACAGGCAATCAGTGCAAAGTTGATCCAAAGTCATTTAGGTACGCAGCAGCAGCCGTAAAAAGTGATTAGCATCCATTCAAATATCGAACTCAATTTTAGCTGTAAAGAAATTTAAGCTTTGAATTGAAAAAAGCGCCGTTGGGAAAATATACGAATCTTTTCGCTTTTGAAGGGAGGAGGGAGAACGGAGAGATGGTAATTGGAAAGCGAAAAATATTGCTTAATACTGCGAATCGAGGAAAAGCATCGGTTGAGGTGATATATCACGAGTAAAGATAGAGTGTGTCGCAGTCTGATATTTTCGCCGCATAGTTTACCATCTCTTCTGAGTGCGCAGGGCTACAAAGAAGCTGTTTAAGGCAAATTGAAAACTTGAGGAACATTCGAGATAGAAAGACAAGGCGTTGCTCGCGAGTTCGGCCAAGTTTCGTTTTTTCTGAATGTACAAAACACTCGTGATAAAAAGTCCTACGGGAAGAAACGGCGGTTATCAGGAAGCAAAAGTTTGTTGTAATATTTTGGCGTAGGGGATCCCCGGAAAGCAAGACAAGGGCATTGCATAATGGCTTCCTTAAGGTGGACCGCGAGCTTCAAGCTAAGATGATATAAATTCGTCGCGTTACGCCGCGTAAATGGCACCTCGGCGCTGGTCTTCGCGCGGAGGAGCACCGTAGCCAATAAATAACCCCGAGACAATGGACACTGTCCAAAACACCGTGGGATCTTACGCCTTTAAGTTGGACGGCGACGGCGGCTGCTCGGTAAGTCTGCGGCCGCCTTAAAAGCGGCGAGGGGGACGGGGGAGGCCGCCTCTCCCGAGCGCGCGAAACCTCATCGTCCGCTCGGCGTGGAATTATAATGTTTGTTTCTAACAAATTACCATGATAATGCCCGGTGTCGCGTGGCGAGAGAGAATGCGCGCAAACGCCCGTCTTCGGTGGCACACTTAAATAATAGCCGTGGGAGGAAGAAGGGCTTGAACGATGATGTATCAAAAGCTCGCGGGAGCGGGGGGCAGGAGTGCCGCGCGAGCTGCTCTGCTGAATTGAAGAGCGCAGTTGTAATGTTAATTAGCCACGGGAGCGCTAAACAATCCGAGCGCGTTCGTAACAAGCCCGTGTATACATCGGCCGGCACTCTTGTTCGAGTTGACAAAGGTCAACTTCCACTTTTCCTAAAGATCAACGCGAACTTTGCGCGCGACTTAAGCGTTTCGGGAGAAACTGTTGGTTGCGCGCAGATAACGACGATTGCTACGGAACACATAGAGCGCCGATCGCTATTGAAGCAACCCAATACTGATTGTTCGCCCCGTTTGATCGGTGATGCGTGACTGCGCGTCTCTGAAGGATCGGCGGTTGCTGGGTTCGGCCAACTACAGCTAATCTGGGCATGGAAAATAAGTTCAGTCTCCGTCGCCGTTGCTGGGAATAGCATAATCAAAGTCCCGCTAACCGGAGAAAACATTCATAAGTCGCTTGGCATGCCCGATGAAACAATTGGAGTCTCGGAAAATGCTCGAGCCGGGCGCGCAATTGCGCCGGTCCTCGTTCCTCATTCTTAGAGTGCAGTTAATTTATAGAACAGTGCGCCACCTTTTAATTTTAATTGCATAGCAGCGAGATAATAAATTGCATAAGCAATTTGCTCACACGGGGATCAAACAACAAGCGACTAAAATCCGTTACATGGGCCAGGTTCCGCTTGAAGGTACTTTGGAGACTCCAGCAGTTGAGAAATTATTAGATATGTAACCAGTGTCAGAGCGACTGCCTCGCTTCCCACTCCTGGTATTATTAAACTTAGTTATGAATGCCCATTAAAACTGTAAAGGAAATGCATTAGCCCACCAGCGAGGAGATCGCGCGGCTTCAACGCTCCGTTCCCTCTGAAATTAGTAACCTCTCTTTCTTGTTATCCGCTAAAGTTAAGGCTGTCCGACGATATTGCGCCGCCATTCCGCTCTTGACAAGTGCTCCGAAAATATTTGAGGATTATCGATTGCGAATTTCGCTCGAAACCAAGAGAGTCATCAATAAGATATCGCGTTTCGTCTCGCAGTTTAAGGGTCATTATTACACCAACCTCCTTCTTTGTCCTCTAAAATATAAAAATTGAGCGTACGCGTGAATTTTTAATTTTTAAAGATGACGATTTTCTAATCAGTTCGTTGCTGTTCCTTGAAGTTTTATTTTAACCACAACTGTTTCAAGTACTGGTACAGAAGGATGTTCGTTATTTTATATACAACAATTATTTTCAAAAAAGCTTCGTCAAAATGTTTTCTAATACGCAGAAGCAGATTTCTATCAAAATAATTTAATTGATCAGAAAAAAGGATTAAAGGATGAGAACGGATCGAAATATAAGTAATACTTTTGCTTCGAAAGTCGATGCGAGTTATTACGAGCAAGTGTGGAAATATTAAGTAAAATTTGATGTGACGAGGCACGCGGCTACGGTGTAACACATGTTTATGAGAAAAGTGTGGCACAATTTGTAGACGTAACTACTCAAATTATGCTCTTTTTCGACATGTAATTAACTATCACGTCGTTATATTTTATAACAAACAATTTAAAAAATTTTAGATTCATGTTTTTTGAAGACGTTTGAGTTATAACTCTTACGGAGACTTTAAACGTTCCATTGAATTTCTCGAAGCAAATAAAAAAAGAAAACAAAAAATATTATAAATAAACTCGAATAAAAAACGAAAGAAATGTGTAAAATATAAAATCATGAAATAATAGATAATACGAATATTCAATAGTTTTACTACAATAACAAACATAACAACATGCGTTCGAAAATAAAATTAAAAAGTAAAGGGAAACTATATAAAAAATCTATTCATTCACGTGGTTGTTTACAATGGCGAACGACAGATATTTAATAAAACTCAAATGTTTCTATGCATGGATCAATTTTATTATGTAAAAATTGAATTGAATAAATAGAATGGGATTTAAAAACGTATCGGTAATTTTGAAAATGGTTATTTAAAAATCAAAGGAATAATGAATACACTTGGAATGCAAGTAAATGGAGGAGATTTTTTTTAGATTTTGTAAAAAGTGGTGAAGCAGGAAGGGCTTAAAAAACGAATGTGTTCTACATAGAGCACTTTTAAAACGATTTGGTGCATCACCAGGGGAAATTCAACTAAAGCATTTGGTTTGCTTTTAAACGCTCGAGTATTTATCGCTTTACCGGCACGAATATTCTTTCTCGTCCTTTTCGTCGTTTGGCACTACTTTTTTCGCTTTTTTTCTCTCGCTGTCTAACTAGAGAGAGAGAGAGAGAGAGAGCGAGAGAAACTTGTGTGCAAAAGTTGAAGCTGGGGAAATGGAGGAGGATGAAAATGTATCTAACCGTTGAGGGAATGAAATACGAATGCCGAGGGCCAATGTCTACCACAAAAGCCATTGTTCGCCACTTACTGAATTCGCCGTGACTGTACTGTCGCTTCATTTCCCCATGACTCCCCCTTCCATCCCCTTGCCGCGTCTCACTCGCACCCCTGGATTTTCTTCTCTTCTGCTCTTACTTTTCATGTAGAGCGAGCGCGATCTCGTACCAAGTTGCGACAACGGTCATGTAAAACACTTTCGTGAATTTTATTACCGGTACCTTCGTTTGTGATCTCTTCATTCCAACTTTTCTATGCACTCTGACTTTCGTTTCCAAACTTCCCTACTTTATAATACTCGATTCACAGATAATTGTGACATAATTGATAATTGGACTTGGGCTAATGGCCAACTAACATCACGTCTTAATAATTAATACTCATTCCTCATTTCCGAGATTAATTTCATTTATTTTCAAAAGACTGATAATTGCAAAATAATCTTAGGTTGTTCCGAGGTTTATCAATCATTTTTCACAAGTTCTCGGTATAGCAGCTCAGTCTAGCACGTTTTTTATTAAAACAACGTAACTTATTCTAGAAAGCTTTCGTGTAGTAATCGTTAAAACGTTTTCTTCAGATTAAAGTGATCATCGAGTAGTGGATTACAACGATCCTTATTTGTTTAGTCTTATCCGTCTAACGATGCAATTTCGTATCTTTCGGTCGGGTCTCTTCGAATCGTTCCCAGCAATTAATTTTTTAAAAAACTATTAATATTTTTTATTTTATTTGAAGTTGTATAAATTCATTGAAATCATTGCTTCTGTAGTGTTAATAAGATTGATGATAGCTAAAAAATGTTGTATACTTCAAGATCATAATTTAGGTAGCACGAGATTTTAAGCATTTATTGTAGTTTTCACAGTTTCTCTAATATAAAAAAATGTTATCTAATCGAAACAAACAGAATGATAAACTTTAAATTTCTTTATCGAAGTAATTATTCTATAATAGTATTCTTCAAGGCATCAATTTAATCAAATTTAAACACTAAATTAAAATTGTTTTCATTCGAAAAAACAAATGCCCTAAAAATTGTCATTATGTATTTTCTATCGTTAATATATGTTTCTTGTTAATTCTAGTTATAATAATTTTCAAACAAATTATAATTAAAGAGCTAAAAGTGAAATAAAACTTTGAAGAAAATTTGAAAATAGTTTGTTTTTATTATACTTTTATTATGCTTGGAAACTGTACCATAAATAAATGAAATAAATTATCGTGCAAATGTAACGAGAGTTGCAAGTGGATGAAAGCATAATAAGACAATTCTCGCGAAAGAGACAGTTTTGATAAAAATTTTATTAAAACGTGAAAAAATCGCCATCAGCGTAGTATTACTTTGTAAGGTATACTTTGATTCCTTACACTAGTCTACCGCGAATTTGGCGGTAGGAGCACAAGGATAAAATTACTTTTTAATTATCACCGAGCGGATTTCGCTTTTATTATATTACTCCATTTTGACGGCACTACATTGCATTTTCTTTTTCTTTTTTGCTCGTATCGTCTGCCTTACTTATCATCGGGTATGAATAAGAGGGAGAGAGAGGGAGAGAGAGAGAGTTAGAAAGGAGGTGGAGGTACGTATGCAGGAAGAGAACACTCAGCAAAGCCAAGAGTCCAAGAGGAATTTTCTATTTCGTCTGGAGTCTGATTACTCTCACTACATCCGTATGCGAGATTCTACGGCATTTTTAATTTAGATTATAACAGCCACCTTTAGGTGTATTATATACTCAGTTCTCGAATATCTAATGTAATATTTTCTTAACTTCTTTCCCTTTCAAACAAAAATTTTTTCAATTTGATTAATCAAAAGACGTATATTTGATTTTTATTTCAAAATTAAAAGCTAAAAAAATAAAAGCATACTTCAGATCTAATCGTACATTGATCGAAAATATATTTATTCATAAATTAAGGATGCACACGATTGGTGACAGTAAAAAGGTTTTAGAGTATTTTTTAGTATAATTGTATACAATTTTTCTTTCGCAATTCTTTGTAACTACATCAGCAATTTTTTTCTCCAAAACTAGGCCTCTAATATGAAACAGCTTCTTATAAAAATCTGCTTTACTCGTTCATTCTATTCTAAAATATAGAGTATTTATTGTACTTGAAAATTGTATGAATTTATGAAAAAAAAATTATTTTGCTCAAAAATAACACAAGTATACATTAATCATTTTTTTAATTTAAAAAATATTTATAAAAGAATAAAGAAATTCCATTTCATATGGAATTTTGCAATTTTTAATAACTACATTTTTAAGTTATTAAAATTTTTTATCGCATTTGTAAAACTGAACGGAAAGTATTTAAATGCATTTTATTGAAATGACAAAACAATTTTATAAACACAACTTATAAATTTATGTAATATATTATACTATAAATTTTGTAAAATTTTTTATGATAATTCCATTGTTTTGAAATACATTTTAATAAAGAAATTTTTATTTCACAAAAGTCAGAATAGTGAAAAAATTTCTAACTTTTTTCTTTTTAAAGTTCATCAGAATGATAACTGATCAGATGGGGTCATGATAAGAAAATCGAATTTTCAAGTAAGCTGGAAGAAGAACAGCTAAAACAACTGTATTATTCTAAAGATATTTTTAAATTAAAAAATCTGTGAATCTCACATACAAAAAGATAATAACAAAAGTATTATTTTTAGGGCCGTAGTCATTACAGATATAAACCTGACACTCGATAGCGATATTCGACCTCAATTATTATTTTACTTTTATAAACTGTGCGTAAACATTGAAACGCGCTTTCTCGAAATGTCTCAAAAATTCGCTCGATAATTTTTCTTTACAAAAATTTTTGAATTTCACACCTTTCGTTTAGTTTGCGTGAGAATATCGGAAATTTCCAAGCTCATACCAGATCGAGAATAATGGAATTCTAACTGACGATTAACAATTCTTTTGAAGAAAATTTATTTTTAAAAACGCACGAAAATACGCGTTTGGATTTAGGTAAGCTTTTTATAATGATCAATTTACCATACAAAAGTCTGCGATAAACTTTAAAAGAGGTACGTATGCGTTGGCTCAGAGCAGCCAACCTAGGCGTCCTAAGCTTCCTTTTACTGGACACGGCTTTTGTGTTTGCCTGGTCGACGCGAGCGAAATGAGCTGGGGAGATAGATTGCGACCCAGTCCCAGTTGCATTAGTGTTGGGATCGGATTTTTCGAAGGCAGTCTCTTGAGGTGCGATCAAGAGTAGCGATCGAGCAGCAGCAGCAGCAGTGCCGACCATGTGTCGCATTTGCCGGGAGAGACGTGGGCATTCAGTAGCGCTCTTAGGCCGACCTTGAATAGAGTCCAGAGGGTCGAAGCTCGGGGCGTGAAGAGAGAGCCTTCGACAATGCGCGGATACGCGAAAGGGGCTTCAGTGGTGCTCGGCTTGGGCTATTGAACATCGCCGGGCTTTGCACGTCCTCGGGCTCGCCGCGCACTTTTATCTTTTTCTCTCCTTTCTTCTTTTTATGGGGATCCGCGTCACACTCGGCGCGCACACTTGCCTCCCCGGGTTCCGCCGGTCCCCTCCGATGGGGTGTGCGCGCCCCGTTGCGGTATATCGGAGCTATTCGCATCTTCCGTTTATTTCCGGTCGAACGTTATTATCGACGTGCACAATGGCGCCGTTATATCGTCCCCGCGCAATCATCACGCATCGCGGCCCTTTCTCCGGCGGCGGATAAAAAGCGCAGCTTCGAGCGAGAAAATTTCCCTTTTTTCGAATGACAAACGATAAGCGATAAACGCTCCGCCATCTCGCGAGATCGACGCCAGGAGGAGGAGGAGGAGGAGGGCGCTCCGGTGAGTGATTAGTTCACTCCGCGCTAATCGCGCGCTCAGGAGACGATGTCGCGGCTTTCCCGGAGAAAATACTGGCTGATAGTGTCGCGTAATCTTACTTGGAAGAATTTCTTCTTCGGTATAAAGAGCGCAGACGAAAAGACTAATTCTCGGAGGAAAATAATTTGTGAGGAGGAGCGGGTGAAATATTTTTGGACGTCGGGAAATCTCGAGTTGCGATAAGGAGTGGGGGAGGCGGGACGGACGACGTAAATTCGCGAATTAAAGAACTTATTCCATTTGGGCAGCCAAAGGGGTGTGAATGCTTTCGAGGTCGCATTATCTGAGCAGCGGAGGTTTGTTCGAGCCTCGTCGAGAGGAAGCTTTCGCCCCGACTGAAAGAGAAGAATTGGGCGGGGGGAGTGGGGAGGGGCCGAGGCAGAAAGAGAGAGCGGCCCCGCGCGTTCAGACGTTCGCGGCCGCTGCTAACAAAGATAACTCTATGCAATAAAAATGATTCAAAGTTTCCCGCGGCGGATGGCGGTTCCGATGGCGGAGCGGTTGACAATGGCGCGTCTTTGTCTCCCTTGGCGCGCTCGCGCTCTCTCCCAGCCCGCGACACCTATCTTCCGGTTTAAAGTCCTGGCGTGCGCGCTAGAGAGGAACCTCGCTAACTTTTATTATTTACGACTGATATTGCAGCCGCTACCGACGCCGTAGCCGCCTCGCGACTCCTGCCGCAGAGCGGACGTCCTATCGCAGTGAGCGAGCACCAGGCCACGAAAGCCAAGAGAGAGGGAGGTACCGGGGAGGTCCTTTCTTCGTTACTCCGCCGTCGAGCGGCTTCTTCTATTGACGTTTATTGCGCCCACGCTAATGCACAGCTTGTCTTTTCTTTCTGCCTGCGCTTCCTTCCAGCAGCGACTGTCTCTTCGCGCTTCGCCTCTCTTCCTTTCTCTCTCTCTCTCTCTTCCTGTCTAAGCAATCCGAGCTCTCGCAGCGCTGCCGAGGACAACGCGAGGAACAAGCCGAAAACCTGACCTCCGCTTAAAGGAGCAATCGCCGGAGAATTTCCGAGTCGGAAAAACGCGAGCAATGGAAAACGGGGTGCTCCGTCAAAAACGGCAATTCATTCTTATTTAAATTTACTCGCGCGAGCGCCATCGGAGGGTTATGGCGGAAGGAGATAAAAGCGCGGAATGAAATAAAAATCGAAAGCGGCACCGCAAAAAGTGGAAAATGAGAGGAGTCGAATCGCCCGAAGCGGTGGTCCTCCCTTATCGAATCAACGGGTGAATGGAGCCGCTTGGTGCGCGCTTTTGCCGTCCTCTTAAGGGTGCGAGCGAGAGCGAGAGGGAGAGAGAGGAAGAAGAGTTGCTTTCTTCGCAGCAACTACCGAGGTACGTCCGCTCATGTAGGTTATGCGAAAAGGGACTGAATTTGCATTTTATTCGCCGTTGTAGTCCGACTCGGCGCGGCGCTCGGACATTTATTTTAATTAAATTACTCGAGAGCGTAGTCGAACAAGCCATTTCCTATAAATTATCCCCTCGCTCTGGCGCTACCCGCGCGCGAGTTTGCTTTCCTCTTCTACCCTTCGTGACTGCTCTTCCTACGAGTGCGGCCAGGCATTAATGTACCCGCTGATCCCGCGCTGCCATTCAAATGAAATAAAGGCGCTGGCCTCTTTTCCTCCGTTCTCTCCTCTCCCTCTTTCTCTCACGCGCGCGCGAATCCTTTTTTGCTGAACGGAACTGTGCGCGCATTTTGCCGGCGATTCTCGTTCGCTCTGCAAATTACCGTAAATGCGAATACTGCCAAGATCGGGGAGCAGCGCGACGAAAAATTGTTCGCCAGAGCTTCATTTTCATTTAACCCGTAATCATTTTCCAAGTCCACCTCTCCCATTCTGCTCCGATTGCACCTGCCTGTCTTTTCCCGATAGCGCCACGAGCATCTCCTCAGGTATTGGAAGAATCTTTCGATCTGGGTTTACATTAAAATCCTGTCCCCAATGTCGATCGGAGCGATAAAATTGATTGAAATATAAAAACAAGTAGAACAAACTCCTGTTAAGTTTGTGATTTACTAATGAGTTGAGGTCGAGCTTTACAAGTAACCAAATTAATTGCAGTACAGGTTTATCAACAATTACTTGGATTAAAAATAAATATCTTCAGTTATTTAAGGGTAGGTACATTTTCTACTTTTAGGCATCCTTTTTCTAAATAAAATGTACAAAGTAACAAAATTAGTCTCTAATTTTATTGACATTAAACATTTTTTTTATACTTGTTTCAATATTCTACTATTTCCTAATTTAATTACTCCATTAGATATCCGAGTTGTATCAAGCTTATCTATTTGATAATTTTACCAAAATTGAAAAATATGCATTACAAGTCTCCAAAACATGAACTATTAATAATATTAATATATGTTGTATCATGTAAAATCTATACTTATTCATGACTTTTCATTCAAAAAGTATTCATACTCATTTGTAAGTATTGAAAAAACTTCAAATCAAATCATAGTTCATTTATGTTTTAATCAATTTTTTAATCTTAATTAATTGTTTTTAAATGCGCTGCAATTAATTTTAAAGTTCAGTGTACTGCTCTTGTAATTAATAAAATGAAGAAATGGTCCAATCTATCTTTGAAAAATATATTGTATCTAATTAAAGTTTAAATTATATAATGTACGTATAACTAATATATACGTGCAAGTTCTACCAATAAAAATACTTTTTAACTAATAGCAAGTAATATATTTTTTTACATGAGTAGATTATAAAAATTAATTACAATATAAATGCTAAGCAACAAAAATTAATGTAATAAAGAAAAAATTACATTAATTTTTCATATCTAATTAAAGTTCAATTATATAATATAATTTCAAAAAAAATATATTGGATTTTCTATCCTTTTAATATAATATGAACGCATAAACGAATCTTTACTGAATACAAATTAATATGAATACTATAAATGATAATTATGATTAAAATAAAACATTTTAACGAAAATTTATGAAAATTATCATTACTTTGAAGAGGTTAGAATGGACCAAAACAAATTTAAAAACAATTGTAAATAAAAATAACTATTGTGAATTTAATTGTAATGATAATGTATGTTAATAAATTCTAGTTAAAAAGAGATTCAAATAATTAGTTACCTGATAAGGGACGTCTTCATTTTTGCCGCGAACTGATGTTACGTTGAGTGTAAGAATACAGCATTTATCGGCATTCCAAACGTATAGAATATCGTCTCTGATTTCAAGAATGTTCCTTGTATCCTTGGTAATCTTTGGTAAGCTATTTTTTAAATCTTTAAATAATTTTTTATCGTTTAAACCCAAAGGGTCGGTGCACGAAGTCATTTTTAACAAATTTCGTCGGCACGCGTGAATACAAGTATGTATATATATTCCACCAACAATACAAAACAACGAAGTTAGCTGCGAACGAGCATGGCAATTTTACGCGTTATGCGCATGCGCCATTATAAATCGAATGTTTCTACAATTGTGAGAATATGACTGACAATCGAAAGGTATTGTATATTTCCAACATGATAAACGTCATAACAATCACAACGCTACTTGCTATTATTGTTTTATTATTATTATATTATAATTACGTTTTTGATCATTTAAAAAATTACTTTTAAAATAATAAAAAAATATGAAATATAGCTACTTTTGAATAATGTAGTTTATTTTATATTTACATGAAAATTGTAAATCCAAATTTAATTTTTTTCGAAATCGAATTATTTATTTTTGGTTTTAACGGATGTTATTAGTCACATAATAAAAAATAATAATCATTAATCTTAATCTTTAAATACCTTATTTGGTTAGTTTAATATTTATTTTACAAACTTACAAGATTAAATTATGTATTAAAATTTATTTATGAAACTATAAAACAGGCTTATGATGCATGTTCAACTAGGTTTAAAGTAATTTACAAGTTTTAATTATAGTTAAAACTTTTTCCAAATATTTATTGTATCAAAGAACTCTCATTAAAAATATTGTCATAATCTTCGATTATGACACTCTTAATCAAACACTTTTATTTTATTTCGTATATAATGTCAACTACTTTAGATTTCAAGTTTGTAAAATGTAATATTTCTACGTATATTTAGGAGTATTGCGTCTATGTTATTAAACTTTTCAAACATTCACGAAACATAGAAATCAAAATTATTTATCTTAAGATAATTAATAGATTTAAAAAATATTCAGCAATTATAAGTAAACAAACTACCTTACATGTAATTTTTAAAACTTTGTATGAGCTCATACGCTATCTAGTAATTAAAAATAAAAATTATATTTGATCCTTCATTATTTATTTTAAATTATATTCGAAGTGTTATAAATTAATTTTTGTGATTAATTTTATAACCACGTACTTAAAGCTGACATTAAGATTATCAATACATTTTATCTGCTCAGATAATTTAAAAAATAAAAAAATATAATGATTTTTATTGCGCAAATAAAACAAATAATTTAAAATTTATAATTACGTGATATAAAAAGGTGTACTTATATTTATTTCGGCATTTTATCATTTTCTGATAAAATATTTTTCTATTACGCTTAAAACTTATATATATATATATATTAATTAAAACTAAATTTTTGGAAATTAAGTTCCTATTTCCACGATAGTTTTAATACAAATTTTTTGCAGTATATTTTTAATTAAAAACTCAAAGTTCATAGTTTATTGATATCGTTAAATAAAATTTGTCTTATGCAACACGAAATGGTATATATATATATATATATATATATATATATATAATTGATATAATCAAGTTTACTGTAATTATTGTTTTTAATTCTAAGAAAATTAAAATAGATTTTATATTAAAATATCAAATATACGTTTTAAATTTTTACAGATTTTTGTAAATTTTAAGAATATTTATAGAATTTTTTGAAATTTTATCATGTAATTATTTAATTTAATAATTTGATGGATTTAGAATTAGAAAATAACAATTACTATATAATAAAATTACATTATATTGCTTATATTTATATTTTTTTAAAGATTATCGCTAGACAGTCTATAATATTTTTGTTTGGTGCAGATTTAAAATACTTTGTGTCAGGTAAAAATGTTTAGAAAATTGAATTGAAATTATAAATATAAGCTGATAAAAAAAATTAATTTAAAACTTTTTGATTATATTATTAGTTGACACTCAAATAAATTCAATCATGTGAATTCACATAAATATAAATAATATGATTTTTGGAATTCAGGTAAAAATGTGTTAATTAAAGGTGAGTTAAATCGTGATAATTTTCATAAAAATGTAATCTACTTGAACATGAAATATTTACAATAGTTTAAATGTAATATTACATTTAAACATACGTTTTTTCATTTCATTAAGTTCAACGTTACTAAAAGCAATTCATTAGAAAAGTTTGAAATTATTACAGAAAAATAGACATTAGCTGACTTTGTGGCATTATTTTTTTTATTTGTTAGAGTTTAATATAAAAAGTCTATACGTCAATCGATTCGAATAATCTCTAAATATTGTTGGTTGATTTCATGCAGTGATAAAAAAACTTAAAAATTATATAAAATGCTTCGTATAATACGAAATATAATATAAAATCTTTGTTTTCGTGATAATTTTTACGATTCCGATAGTTTTGTTTATATTATAAAATTTTTAAATAGCGATTTACACTTAATGATTATTTAAAAACACAGCTATTTCCCTATTTTCTCATTGTGTTTCTCATTGGCAGTTTTAGTTCGCGCACATTTACTGTAAATATTAATGACATTAATTTAGCGCTTAGATTAAAAAATTTCTTTCCAACGAACGCATAGTTTAGTTCGATAAGAAACGAAGTTATCCACTTTTAAGGTAATTACGCTACGTTTGAATCGAAAATATATCGACGAATATATTTAATCTTTCGCGATTAAGAGCCAGGCATGCATAAACAGGCAAGATTTATATTTTAAACGCAGTTTTAAATGAAAATTGATATCGAAAGCCGGTTAGCCGATCATCACCTCACTTTAATCAAAATTGTCCTCTTCCTGCATCTTTTAACGAAGCTATTATCGAAAAACGTCAGCGATAATTTCTGTGCACGTGGCGCAGGGCCTTACTTCGCTTCAGTAGATGTGTATGTTTACCAAATTTTATCATTTCCTCATTCACACAACTTTTTATGGATGAAATTAACCTCGATAGCGAGGCCTCCGTGGCGCAATCGGCTAGCGCGTTCGGCTGTTAACCGAAAGGTTGGTGGTTCGAGCCCACCCGGGGGCGCAGTTGACTTTTTTTACACCAAGTTTTAACATTTTTTAAATTATGCAATTTCACCGCCTGCTTTTTAATGTTCGGCTAATTGTGGTCGTCAAACTTGTACCTCTGTTATTTCTTAATTTTGGTGTTTCGGGCTTTCAACTGCGTTTGATCTGTCATCAGATCTTGTTATTCAAAAACTTATAAGAAGTGTGTGCATGTTGGAAGGTGGGATGGGGTGGAAAACCACCAGTCGAAAATGTTTTGATAGCTTTGGTATTCTCGTCTTTTATATGGCAATAATATATACCATACGATTTCATATTTTTAACCAATTAAGATTTTCTAGTGGTAACAGCTAAAAAAATTCCCGATTGTGGCAGATTTTTTTGCGATTTCACTCTCTGCAATTTTATCGTTGATTTATTATCGCAAATGCATCCTAGATAAGCCATCATTGAAAACACAAATTTCCAGATGCATTTCTCTCGTATCACCGCAATAAATAAAAATAAAGGAAACCAACGCCTCGGAGTAACTTCAGTTATTAAGTCGAGCTTATAGTCTACGAATTCTTATGGTGCGTAGGCGTAAATATGGACACATGTGCAGTCGGTGGGGAGGAGGGCGCATTAACCACCTGCGAACGGAATATTCCTCCATCCGAACCCTCTTATTTACCCAGTAGTTAATTTTTATTCGAATGAGCCGAGCGTTTCGTGGAAGGTCAGAAAACCGTAGAATTAAGGGTTTATGTGCTGTCGCCTAACGGTGACCAAGGCGAATCAGGTCAGATTGTAAATGCCAGGATAAGGGAAGAATTGGGTGAAGCCTGGCCTTCGCGTATTACTACGAATAAGTTCCACTGGGCAATGCTTCTACACTCGTGACTGCTGTTGGGACGAGCCAGATAGTGTAGGTTCGTTGAAAATATGCCTTCATCTTATTCGCGCTTATAAATTGTGACAGCTACGCGTTTTAGTCAGTCTTTCAGTTATCGATAACAATCACGACTAGCATATTACACAATATTATAGTCGTGCGCTGGAGTTTGGTTCGATATTTCCTCAGCAAATGGCTCTCAAACCTCCATACGCAACTTTTTAGCACAGGTCCAACGTGTGTCGGTACGTAAGACGTTACATAATTATTAATTATTGTATGAATAAATGCTTATTGCTTACGCAAGTTGGCAAGGTCTCGGCGTTCGATCGCGTTTAACTAAGGGCGACATAATCAATTCGAGTATAATTGAGGCCTTGATGAACGATAACGTTTAGATGCCAGGATAAAGATTTATCGTACGGAGACCGAGAGGAACTCGGGTGTAGTCGTCGTGTGTCGAAAGTGAGCGGAGATGTCCGTGGGTCCAGCTTAGTGCGGGTGTATCGACGAATTAGGGCATAGTTCTCGAGAATTCAACGCTGGTAGTTCGGCGCGCAAGTTCCCCCAGGAGCGAATTAATGAGCGTGCGCGAGGTCCCTCGCCCGAATATAATGGACAGCTTCCTTTTATAGGATTGTCATCTGTATTCCCCCTGTCGAAGATTGACGAGAAGGTAGTGCAATGCATGACGCCTGTATCGGCGTTGTTTGGGATTCACATTGGAGATTTTCGGGCGCCTTGATTTGTGCGTCGTGGCAACGTAGGCGACGCCATTTTAGCCGCCGGAACTATTTGTTTAAAATGCCATTGTAAAAATATTTGATTAAAAGTCGTCCGAAAAATGTTTGTTCTAGAAAATTTTGCAAAACGGATTTCTTATTGATTGAAGTTTTGTTTAACACTTCGAACAATGATACAAAAGCAGATAACATACGTTTTTTAAAAGATTAATTTCCTTTGATTGATATTTATAATGTAAGCACTGCAAGTAAATTACTAATAATATTAGATTAGAAATTTTAACCATTTTCCGCGTAGTCTCACATGAAACTATTATATTATTGCTTAATAATTAATTTATGGCAGATGGAAAACTACGATGTACTTATTTTTTAATTTTCCGAGATCTATTATGAATTTCGATGGTGTACTTACTAAATTACTTATTTTCTGTGCAATACAGTATATTAAATACCGACATTCAGTTGAATAAAATTGCAATGCAAATCAATCACTTTTCAACACGTATAATCAAGATTCTCTTACAAAAAAAAGCAAATACTTCCTGCTCCTGCTTTCCGCGTACATTTTTTATTTAGCTGATATCTTAATCCGTATACATTCCCAATTTATGGTTCACCTTATAATTAAATTCCATGCAAGTAGAAGTAAAGCTCATTTTTTATTATTGATGAATTAGTTATTTTGCCCAACTAAATAATGTTATTTCTCACTTTTGCTTATTTTTATATAAATATCTCCTTAACAAATATTTCGGAATTTTTTAAATCTTGTTTCTATAAATATTTATTTGTTTTATATATTTAAAAAAAATTTTCATAATTATTAGCGAACTTTTTGCTATTATTACTTATCAATAAATTTTGATCATAAAGTTATTTTTGTATTTACAAAAAAAGATTAAAAAATCCACTTACCTAAAATTCGCCAAAATAATCGTTTATAAATTGTAATATTTATAAATGAACAGAACATTTATTTTTAAATTTTATGTTTACTATTATTTATTATACATTTATGTTTTTATAAATATATTTTTAAGATTATTTTATAGAATTTATTCATTATTATACGCTAGATTTATTATACATTTAGGTATTTTTACGGTTTATGTTAAAAAATTAACTAATTAAAATATATCTTCATAAAAAATTGGAATTGATGAAAATATTTTCGATGGTTATGAATAAAAATGTTAGCATATAAAACTCAATTTTGTATACAAACATTTGTAAATTGAAATTTTTTAAACGTTATTATTACTTTTTATTTAAGAATTAGTGGTTATTGAACGATTGATAAGTAAAAAAATATTTATTTCAATGTGTTTGCAATTTTTTGTCATAGTGATATTAATTAATTTCAAATCACAACGAAGATGTTTGAAATCATTTTAATAATTACATTTATAAACAATGTTAAGCCATAATCTACTCACCCTAACTTTTCATTTAACACATGAGCATCACGTAATTTATTACAATTGTTTTCAAATAAAAGCCGCATTAAACATTAAAGTTTTATTATTCTTTCTTTTTAAGAGTTTCTTTAAAGGTTTCTGCTTTTATGCTGTCTATGAGTTATTATAAATCTCAATTATTTTTATGCCTAGGTATCCATAACAGCCGTAAAATGTCTGTTAAAAAATAATTTCAAAACAATATGTAGGTTTTTTATTTGATTTTTTTACCGGACTATAACGATAATTCCAATTACTAATACAAATGCGAAAAACTTAGTAGTTTTAAATATATTAATTTAACAACAGAAAAAGGTTATGCTGTCGAGGTATTTATAGTCAGTAAAACAATGAAGTATCATGGGGCTATGAGTTCCTCGAAAATCAAAGTGTATGTGCGAGAGAGAGAGAGAGAGAGAGAGAGAGAGAGAGAGAGAGAGGGAAATGCGCACTTATGTTCGCGGGGGGACACAAGTTCGGTTATTCAGTGAAGAGATTGGAGACCTTGATTCCCGTCTGCGTGGATAAAGGGAGTCGTCCATAGTACCTTTTCGTGATGGTTGTATAAATTGCGTAAGTGCAAATAAATGTTCATAAATCTCAAGCAAAATGTATTTGTTAGTATTTTACCACCGATACTAAAACTTTATTACCTGTTGTTTTCCACTGTGGTTATTACGACTTATTATTTGAACTACTCATTAGATATTTTGAACAGTGTGAGCTTTGAAGTTGAAAGCTATTTGGGAGTGTTAATACATTTTCGTTTGGGATTTTGAGGGAGAGTAACAATGAATTGGTAAGTCATTGTTCAAGAAAATCGATCCATCTAATTTCGAGGTCATGTTTATTTGCTTATGTTTAATATACTTATGTATTATTACTTTATCTATAAATAAGATTTGGTAGATTTATTAATTAAGTAAATTTAAAGGCTGTAAAAGTTTTTTTTAGACATTTTTGTTAAAAATTATTAAAGGATCGGTGTGCTATTATTATGTTAATAGAATTTTTGTAAACAACTCACCATTGATCGACCATTGCACTTATATTTATGTAATAATTTATATGCTTATAAAATGAAAAAAGTCTACCATTTCTAGATTTAAAACATTAATGTCTGAGATAATGCATGAAAATGTAGGTTAACGCGAATAGTATTTTGTTAACGTTTCGATTATTTTTTTTTTTGAATTAATTAAACTCTTGAGTATCAAAGATTTTAAGTAAAATTTTTGATTACTGTATTAATACGAAAAAATAAATTTTTTGGCATCATAGCACAAGTGCACAACGAGGATAATGTTAATACGGATTAAAATATCTAATGGTAAAATGAAATTGAAAGTGATTATACAATATTTATAAAAACTTTTTGTAAAAAAGTCATCGAAATAATGAGATGAACTTAATGATATTCTTTATAAATTTATAGAGGATGCGAGAGGACAGCTTTCATCAGCATCGAAGTACAGGAAAATCTCGAGTGACAATAATATTGGATTTTTCACAAAAATACGATAATATCCGTGTAGAAACAATTTTAAGACGCTTCATGTTTGCCTGAGTTTATTAGAAGTTATCCGTTGAATTAAGATCCTAAATAACAATTTTAAAAGAACCAATTTTAAAGTAAATTTACGCTCTTCGTGGCAGAGAAGAGGAGCGAGAAGAAAAAAATGTTGTCGACACAGGCAAAGCACCTGTTTGTTTATAAATGTAAGAAGCCGATGTACGCGCCTATCCGCTTTTTTAATTTTTCACGCGGACGTGGGTCGTTATTCCAGCAAGAGCAACGGAATTGAACACTTATTCGTTAGTTTAATTTTCGGCGAAGAAAATGCATTCCGGTCAACACCTACACCTTCACTGCACGAATATGAAGTTTTAATGAACACACAGATGCTCGCGCGGCCGCGTATACATCCACTACGGTGCACGAAGGGGGTGGGAGAAGGACGAGCTAGTTTTTGTAGCAAAGTATGCTCTCGTATTATTACCGCAAAACAATTTTCCTTTGTTTGGGCGCGAGTGTGCGCTTACAGCTATTCCGAGAGGAAATTTGGCGGGGTGGGGGCGGGTGACATACATCGCGTCGCTGTGCCTCAATGAAACAAGTTTATGCGGTGGCGTGAGCGCGAGGCGGCGGACAGGAGGGGAAGAGATTTGACGTTTTCGGCTGTTCTCCTCGGCTCGCAGTTGTAAGAAGTACGCGGGCCCTCGTAGATTGCCGAAGTGGGAGGGAGGACACAAGGTGTGTCGCGAGCAGAAGCGTCGCGGGCGGCACCCGCAGGTCATTGTGGCGCTGAAAGGGAGTAACTTATAGGAGCATTGGGAATTACTAGTTTAGTATTAGGGAGATAGGCCGAGAGCTCGTAGCTGCCGCCCGTTAATTCTCTCAACGCCCGGCTGCTGCTCTCCAGGGACGGCGCGCGGTCTTAAGACTTCCTGCTCAAAGCTTGGCAGCGACTCCTGCCCCCCTGCGAAGCCTTCCTTGGCACTTGAATCGTTGCTGTTAATTAGTACCTAATACTTTAAACGGACATCTGTACGGGTTTCCTTCTTGCCGTATCTGCGGGAGAGAGGCAGAGAGAGGGAGAGAATTACCACCCGTAAACTTACTTGTAGCTTATCGAATAACGCTCTCCTTCGGTTTTCCGCCAACTGCATCTTGTGTTTCTCCTTTGCCGGATCCCTTTCGCCTCCTCTCCTCGATTGAAATAAAACTCGGCTTTTCTGCTAGAGTTGTGGTAGTGCTGCTGTACTCGCATTGTAGTCGCATTGTCAAATCGGAAATGACATAGCGCTTTCTCGGTAAGTGCCTCCCTTTCCTTACTTAAATCATCAGCGTTCGCTTCGAATTCACTGTTAGACGCGGCCCGATTGTCCGATATAAGCACGTGTTGCAGTTTTTTCCGATGGGAGCGCAGTGGAAAATGTCGGGCCGCGCCTCGTTTATTTACCGTTTGCGTGTAAGAATCATTTTATTCTTTTGAAAAATTGCGACGTACGCTATTGTAATAAGGAATCTTATTATGGCTAACAATAGTATGGGGATGAAGAATTTACGATTCATGGAATTCATATTTTTGTTAAACCACGTGGCATTAGTGGCACGCGATGAGCGAAGAGTCATGCTACAGATCGCGACAAATTTTGAATTTTCGCTCGGTGTAAGAGCCGAGGTCAAAGTTCACCCCGAAACAAGATATTTTACTTAACTGTAAGCAGTACTAAAAAATAATGTATTTTATATTTTTCGCACAATTAAAAATCTTAAAAATTGCACATTCTTAGACTTTAGTAAGATTTTTTCGCAATTATCTTTGCTCTTCTTTGTAAGTTTTTTTTAACGCAATAATTTGTTCTGAACTAGTCCTTTTAGATCTTTTCATTTGATGATATTGTAATAATTTAAATGACTAACCGAAAGCCTATTTTAGCGTTACACAACGAGGTAATCTCCATTTAAATCAAAAGTATAATTCCCGGTACTATCTGAAAAAAATGTTTATCTCGATTCTTAAATCATTAAAACTGGTTTTCGTGGCATTAGCTCGTACGCTTCTTTTCATACAATAAATGCCACTGCGGAAAATACTTGTGACACTTGAAGAAAGGTATGTGCTAATTAATTATCTTTATTAATAGGATCGTTATAGGGTTTTTTCTCCCCGTCGGGTTGAGAAGCTTATAAATTGTTGGTAGCGGTGGAAGACTATATTCGAGAGACGTGAGACGTCTGTGTCGTCGATTCGTCTTCCCCGTTATTCCGGTCGGCACTTTGAAGCATCCTCTAGCTATTCATTCGTTCACTTATAAATGGAGTTTCGTCCATGGTATTGTATCCATTTATCGAGCGGCTCCTAGCCCTTCTCTTCCCCTTCTCCTGTTTTCAATTCGTTCGAATTCTATTTCTGCAGGAATATTTCCCTTTTGATCGCTACGATTGTCGATAAGATTCGATAGCCTTGACAAGATATTAACGCATATCGCGAAATCTGAAAATTCCGAATGAAAACAATCGAACTTGTTGTCCATTGGAGCGCTTTCTCTTAAATAATAAAAGTAAATTGTAGTTTGGATCGATGGAAAATCGCAGGCTTCAAGGCAAGTCGTCGCGTTTAAAATGCTCACTATTTATTTAATATTTAATTTCGAACGTCGCGAAATTGATGAAGAGCAATACTTTTGGTCCAAGAGATTCGGAGCATTTGACGAGGCGCGCCAAGTAACGAGTTAAATCTCGCGAAATTAAAAATATAACCCCTTGACGAAGACGAAAAAACGTCCTTAATCTAGAATATTTCCGCGGCGGTTAAGAGATCCGTAAAAAAGCGCGCCAGGCAGGGACACGAGCATCGTTCCGTGTTTTTTCAATTTAGAATTCTCCCCAGACCCATGGCGCCAAATCCCGCGAGATGCAAAAGGTAATTAACGCCGCGACTGCCTTGTCTAATTACGTTTCTTTTGCAAAAGGGCGGTTAGCGCGCGCTAGGTTCTTCTGTCTCGCTATCTTCTCGCTCTGCTAGCGGCGCGCGAACATTCACTCTCGGCGAAAGGCGAGAAAGGGATGAATAAGGTGCACTTCCTGATTGTCGGGTTTTCTTTCATTTCGTTCTAGAAAGCACATATCTACGCGCCGGCACGTTGGTACCAGTCGACTCCCGGAGACGGGGGCGTAGGTGCTTCTTAGTTCTTCTTGGGCCGCGCGCGAGCAGTCGCGTTTTCATTAAGGCTCTTGGTTTATCGGCCAAGTTGGCCTGAGATCGAGCGCCGCTACCTCTGTCCCACTTGTCCCTCCCGGCTCGTGCGAACCCTCCTGACGCTCAAAGGGCCTTCGGCGTGTGAGAACTCCATTACGCGCGCACGAGGCAATTACTCCGGCCCTCCCCCCAGTTCCATCGTATCGCGTTTACGTGTGTGCTTTGGATCGCTTCTTTTGTTCCTTTAATTTCTTGTATTTCATTCTCGGGATCGTTTTCTTACGTCCAATGTCCCGCACGACAATTAGTGCTGAACTCGCAACGATGGCCGTCGCGTGACGAGCGGCCAACTTTTTACCGATCTTGCACGCCTCTTTGCACGGAGGTGCTCGCGCTGAATAAAGCGAGTGACGTTCTGAAACGCGATCGACTTCTTGCCCGAGCGCGTTTTGCGTTTTTCAGCCTTGCAACTGGGGGTTCGGCGCACGAACCGAAAGCGCCAGCCGCGCCTTTGTATCGCTGCGATCGGATTAGGGGGATAAAGACGCATGGCACCCCAGCATCCAGCATCTCCGCTGCGGAAAAAAGCATCCCGAGCTTCGCTTGTTTCCTCTTTCGTGGCTGGCGCGTAAAGTCGGAGAGGCGTTTTTGCTGGCCTCGACTCCTCGGTGCAGACTGTCAGACAGACAACCAGATAGCGGAAGCTGAGGAAAGACGTTTTCCGATGAGCCGCTTTGTGGGAGACAGCGAGACGGCGAACCAGATGCAAAACAGACAGACGCGGTCTGACATCGATTCTTTTAAACTTTCCTTTCGTTTCGCTTTCGATCAACTTTCAAGCGTGACGCGTTGTCACACCGAATTCTCTGCAGGAGCGCGGATTTTTCGCGCTCCTCGTTGTTGCTTGAAAATATTTTGCATTGCCTCCGTGAATGAAACGCATTTGCTGAATCAGAGAATGACTTTTGCCTGATTCGAGCGAAGTAAGTCCACTCGCTCGCCGCGAGTACAAACAGTTGCGTATTGATCTTGTGGTTCGTTTCGGTCCGAGCATTCGATTTATAAGGAACTAATTGGTATTTCGTGTTTAGCTGCTCGTGTCCGCGGAGTGACGAGCCATTTTCGTCTCGCTAAAGAGTTCTGGATAAAGTACTAATTTAGCCTTGTGGATGGATAGCGGAGGAGCAAAAAGAGAGAGAACGAAATTTTGCAGGGACATTGTTAAAGAATTATTGCGCTCGCCTTAAAAGGAAGGCCCGGTCTCGCGCATCCAATAGCACGTGTGAAATTGAGAAATGCACTAAAATATGATATTGTTGTTATTTTTGGGTAGAATTTGAAAGTATTTGCCAATTAAGAGAATGTACGAGCAAGGAGATATTTTTTCGTGAAATTACCGTCAAAAGAAATAAGTGAGAAAAAAGGGTCAGCAAAAAGCGAGAAAATCGGGGGCGATTCTTTAGCCTGAGAATAAATAACGAGGGCTCGTCCGGAACGTGTGCGTCCACACGAGTTTTCTCTCTTTCTCATTTGCCCTCCCCCGTTTTTCGGCCTCCGGGCGGGGGCGCGCGACGCGCACACACCGAGTCCGAGTCCGACTCCGACTCCGAACACGGTAACAAGACAAAAACCGGGGGAGAACACATTTTAACGTCACAATTAAAAATATTATACATACATTATAGCGGAGCGAGGTTGACTGTGTGCGCTTACGAGCTTGCGAGAGCCCACCGGCGAACGTGCGCTGGCTGGCTAAGGTATACGGCGCCTCTGTAAAGCGGATGCTCATCTTTCTCCGACGTTCCTCATGTGCGCGCCATAACGATCACAATGCAAGAGAGTGCGCGATACGAGCCCTATTATGCTCGTGCCTCCGATCTTTTCAAACCCTCGCGAGACGAGAGAGCGCGAGAGGGAGACAGCGCGACTCCTATGTGTGAAATCGCATTTCATTTTTGCCCCGCTCGCCAACCGGAATTCTCTCCAAGACCTTCCCTTTTACAAGATCGTAAAAATTAAATTACCCAAGCCAGAGGAAAAAACATTCAAGCCAGCGAGCCTTGATTTTTAATTACTACTTTAATTAAAATCTTGCGGACTTTGAATTCCTAAATGATTGCCTTGACTCGAAACTGAGAAAAGTGCGCCAGTACTTGACTCGGCGAGAGTAAATGCGTAGAATAGTGAAGGAAAATATAAGTTTCATACCGCCTTTACTTCAAAGAGCTATGAATTGTACTTTTGCAGCCCCGAGATACACCCTTCCAATTGGACAATTGGGGTAATTACCCTTTTCTCCTTAACAATAAATTACTAATTTCAACAATCTTGGCAAATTTTTCAACCGAATTATCCAGTGCGTGTGTTTGAATTAATTCCAAATAAACTTAATAACGGCATCTGCAGGCTTTTCAAAGAAAAGTCCAATTGAGAATTTCATAATATTAATGCATTGCGGAAAGGAGGAATTGCAATTTAATTTGATATCAACAACTTTCCAACTGCGTAGTCAAAAAGAATTCGGACAAATTTTTCCTTTGCTTTCGCAAGCACAATAAAAAGACACTATTCACCAGATGCGTAGATTTTTCCTGTCTTTGCAGGAATTTTTTCCCTTTTTTCACTTGGTTTTATCATTCATGGATAAACTAACGTGGTGTAGATTAATATTTAATATTTATAAAATGTTACGAAGATTGCAAAAAGTTATTTCGAAAATTTCTTTACCAATTTTTTTTTTTAAATTTCAACATTGGAGGCTCTGAAAAATCAATACATTTTATTTCGTTTATAATTTCAGGCACCAGCTTTTAACTTTTTTTTATAAATACTGTAAAAAATAATTACATCACCTATTAACTGTTACTCGATATTAAAAAAATAAAAAACGTTGTAGTTCTGGTAAAATATAATTTTGGCGATGGTTCGACGTTCTTAATTTTCAGATTACAACGACAACGTTCAAATAAATTGGGCTAGTAATGGAAAATTCCATTTCAGAGTTTACCAAAAAACGTGATTAACAAATTTATGACCCCGAAAGATCCGTTGCTGTGCAGAATCGTAGGCAAAAGGAAAGCATCCAAATAAATAAATTCTTGATACACAGAGAATGGAATCGAGATTCTTCCACCAATCAGCATTTGAATGCAAACAAATTTTTAAAATTTGAGACGTCACGTTACGCATTTCCAGCTTTCCTTTGTCTCGTAAAATAGAATCAAATCCCATTTTAACGTGAAAAATCTGCAGTTGCAGAAAGTGAGCTTTCATTTTCTTTCATTTAGAGCGAAGCCTTGGTCTAAAAACGTTGAGAAAGTACCAGAGCACTGAGCAGAAAACTCTCGCGCGCGCACGCACACGCGCAAGTTTATTGTTTATGTTTATTGTGACGCGCCAAGTTTTGAGAGCTGAAAGCTCGACTGCGATGCGCGACAGCGCTGAAATCTTATATGTAAAAGCAAGCTAAACACGCTTACCCTCACGATTCAAACGAATCGATCAGGCAGAAGGGCTTCCAAACTGTAGTTTCTTCCCTCGGAGGAATCGATCGGTTGTCGGGGGTGCGTAATTATTAATGGCTTGTCGCGCCAGTAGATGTTTGCGATTCATCGATTTGCGGACAATTGGTCGAGCGACCGGGACAGGCTCGAACGAGGTAGTCGATGACGAACGAGCGCGCCTCGGCGCTCCGATCGAGTATTGGCACCAGGCGCACTCCGGACGGCTGAGCGCCATATAAATGAGTCGCGTCCCCAGGCTCGTATCCTGCGCGAACAGAAACATTAATAGAGAGGATAGGCGCGGTGCCGCGGACGGGGACAAATGGTTGCTGCTCGAACGATCGATTTGTCTCATCGGGGCTCTCGCTAGCAAACGCAGGGCTTTCCTTCGCATCGCCGGACTCACAGGGGCTCTAATGCGTCGGAGCCTAGTGAGCTGCATCGCTTAGCTCGAGGCCCAGGGGAAATTGAATCCTTTGCCGCTCCCGATCTTCATACGTTTGCCTCACTTACTTTCTTATACGTTAACAATGCCCCCCGCTCCTCCCCTCGCACGGCCGAGCTCATTATTTACTTTAGGGGCTCCACTCGCAGAGGCCCTCGGTACCTTTGCGTTTTTCTCTCGAGTCGACGTCAAAACAATTTCCCCTCGGTTACGCACAACTACTGTTAGCGTTCGACAAATTGGTTCAAGCATCTGGATCTTTATTGTGACACCATCCAATGTATACTCGTAGTCTATACTTGAATATGTGAAACGGAGCTTTGTGAAATTAAAATGCCAAAACAACGGAGATAGAACGAGCTTTGACAACAATTTAGTTCCTCGTGTGGGTTTACTCGATAATAATAGGCTAATTACAATTGGCTACACCCGAATTTGATTAAAAGTGCGCGATAATTTTCGTTCTCATCCTTTTTCATTTTTGCCATTCGTGTACGACATATTTTCCATGTATCAGGACATATTTCATAGCGCGCGTGGTACTGATAAAACATAAAAAATGCTGTAATAATGCTTAACATAATCGGCTGTATTCGATATAACTTAAGGATGTCACTCTTTTCACATCAACATTTTTTATTAACATTTTACTCGCGCCATTCGAATACTTTAAAAAATATATTTACTTTCTTAGCGCATACAATATAGATTCATTTTTTTTCTTTAAGAAACTTTAAGATGTTATCATTGAGCCGTCGTGATAATGTAACATCGATACTAAATTTCCTGAGAAATTTAAAAAATCTATCATTCATAATTTACAGAAACGTGTTGTCGTTACGATTTTTAGTTTTTACTTAATTGAAATAAATTTACCATTATTTTCAAAATATTGCAAATTGAAAACTGGATGTGCAGGATAAACAATGAAATTTAACGTTGACAACATCTATTCAATGTTTGAAAACTTATTCGCGAGATCGAATAAGTAGAAATTTTATTTTTGAAAAGCAGAGGAACGTGATGAATTTTTACGACGATTTAACTATCGTACAAGTAGTAAAATCCGTTTCGCGCCAGACTATGTTGTTTGTAGGTTAACATTTAGCTTGATCGTCGGTACATCTTCTGAAAGTTGACATTTACTGACCCGTTATTACTGGAGTTAAATTTTAGATCAAGACCGGAGAGCGAAATAGCGCGGCGCGAGCATCGCTTCGCTCCGTGCTAGAAATAAATTTCCGAAGAAAAGGCAACGATTGCAATCCTCGTTGCGCTTGCAAGGTCGAATCGCAGGAGAGGGTCTCGATAGAATTCCTGTCTTGGAAGTGCATCGGGGAGAAGCGCGCGAGTGGTGCAGACCTCCCAAGCCTCGGAACACGGAGGCGATGCGCTGGTGCCCGGAATAAGCAAAGTGACTTCGGTCGGTACGGCAGTCGGGCCGGTAAGACACCCGAAGCTCGCTGCGCTCTAGCACGCCTTATTATCGACTGGAAAGCTGCTTGAGCGCGAGCTTCGCGATTGGAAAGGGGTAACGAGCCGACGTCGCTGCGACACAGAGCGCCACAACAGCCCACGAGTCGTCCACGGGTTCCGGCCGCTCACTCGCTGAAAGGCGCCCCCGTGAAATTTTCGTTCCTCGCTCCGACGTTATTCGGAGGGGAGGAAGGCCCCGTTCCACTGATTCGAAACGAGGGAGAGGGGCTGGGTAGAAAAAAGCTAAAACGGGCAGCGGTTGAGCCGCGTGTGCCTCGGCGGCCGTTGGCGTGGCATAAAAACGTCGGTTTATCTCGTGGCAAAAAATACGACTGCGGAACGCGGCGTAAAAGGCTTTTCCAATAAATTGCCGTTGCCTAAGGTCTATCGGGGCCGCAGCTGATATCAGCGGACGAGTGTAAAAATGCCAGCCCCTGCGAAATATGCATCGGAGGCGTAAATGCACTCGCTGCATTTATGGCGCTTTAGCGTGATCGCGGGCCCGGATTATCGCCCCCGAGACCACGACAATGTACGATTGCTCGGCGAGCATACGTGCGCACATCGTCGGGGACTACGTGCGACTGTTTCCCGCATCGAGTGATTTAAAAAGCACATATATTTAATTAAAGTTGCCCCCGGCGCCGAGGCACGTACGGGCGCGCGTCCAGCGCAAACTCGCGCTCGTAATCGCGATTCATCACGTTCTCATTAGTCTTTCTCTCTTAGTCTGCCCCCGTCTCTCGGTCGGCGCGGCCGCGGGAAAAAGAAGGAGCCACGGCCAATGGAAGCGAGTGTTGGCGGCGCGCGGCCGGCGATATCGGCCCCAATCGCAATCGCGGGCTGGCCGAGCGGGGGCCCGGGATCGAAGGGTCGTTTTCCAGGTAGGCGGGCACGTATCGCCGCAATGTGCATGTTCCGTGCGCTATCGCGCCCCGAGATCGGATATCTTGCGAATTTGCATAAAAATCTATACGGTCGCGGGTCCCGAGTTACTTTCCGCGCTTTTTCATCCCTTGCGGCCTCGGGGTTGCACTCGGCAGTTTTTGTACTGGTTTCGATTGTCTTGGGCCGATGGTGCGTTCGGGGCGCCGGCGTCCGGTGCAGACGACAAAATCCTTTTCGTGCGCGCAGCCCCTTTCGAAAGTTAAGGCGATGCTTTGCTCGCCTTTCGAATCGTGCACGCGAGGATGGAACGTCGAATTGCGATCGCTTGGCCTTTTGCGACTTATAATTCGCCCGTTTAAAATCAATTTCAGTCGCCTGCGTTCCCTTCCGATTCGCCTGCAGATTTCGTGCGTTGCTAAATTGAAATAGGATTCGGGAACTTCGGCGAGCGTGGAAAAGTTTTGAAGTTATTTCCACCGAATCCGCGATTAAAATTGCAGAATTAATCTCGGATCTATTGTCGGATAATAGTGAGCGAATAGAAAGCTCAACGTGTACGAGCGTTTATCGATTGTATTATTTACGCGATTAATTTTAGAAGGGAGACTTTAAATTTATATTCAACATCGACATTGTAATTGTTGGCAATCCGAATTCTTTATTTATAAAAAGTATTTAGATTAGCATTATGGAGCAATTTGGTAAGCATTTCACTCAGTGTGATTTTCTCGGTTCCACAATTATGATATTTCATATTCATTAAATGTTTTGGAAATAAAATAATTTGAATTTTAATAAGTTTTCACTGTCATGAGTTTAATCTATTTACGAAATTTGACTCAATTTCTTTTTTAATTATATTTAATAAACAATTTACATGCAGATTTTAAAACTAATTTTAAATAATTTGTTGCTTAATGCATGTTTTGTCTTTTACTGATACTGTTTTTTTCTGATAGAAAATGTTTTAATTTTTTTTTAAATATTTGTTATGTTATATGAATAAATAATTTTAGTACATAAATTATTGTCCCTTATGAATTTATTTTTTTCAAATTATGTTTAAGAGAACAGACTAGGCGAATTTTCATTATGCATTACATCAAATATTAAATTTTAAATAAATCTGCTTTATTATTGAATGTCGTACTTTTAAAAGTATTTTATAATACGATATAATATATATAGAACAATAAAAATAAAGAATTTAATAATTATCTTATTAAAATATAAATGAATTTATAATTTAGCAATAAATAATTTAAAAATTATATCTATATATATATATATATATATATATATATACCTATATAAAGAAATCATTATATTTGGTAAAATTTTGGAATGCTTTCTCGATAATAATGAAATAATTCGACATCTGTATTTTATATAATAAATATTTTTAAAAGCTATGAAAGTTCTTAAATAAATATTTAAACACAATGTTTATCGGTGCAGTAAATCTTATACGATATGAAATCTTGTTATTGTGAATTATCATTGAATGAAATTTTACTATTATAATTGCAATGATTTAATCGTTACAAAAAAACCAATTTTTTATCTTCCTTAATTCCTTAGATGTTGTAGTTTACGAAGTTTCGAGTTGATAATATAATTGCAATTTTTTTTCGTACACGAACTATTTTAATGTCAAAGAAGAGGATAACAATAACAGTAAATACACACTAAAATCTGTACATTTTCTTCACAAGACACGACGATAATTCGCGATGTGTTTGCAATTAATTTTTAAAATGTTTTCCGAAGCAATCCCCCTTCGCGATATACAACAATAAACTGCAAAATTACAAATTCGAGAAACTGAAATTTGCACAGCGCGATCGCGAATAAAGAAATAAAAGAAGAATCCATTGAAGCGAACGCTTTTAGATGCGACTTTTGCGAATCGATTTTTCGCGAGACAATGACGTTCTCATTTTAATCGAAAAATTTCCAATTTCTAGAAATAACCTAAATTTAGTAAATTAATTAAATAATTTTATTAAAATTTATTATTAAAGGCTACTTCTTATTTGGGAGACTCGGTAAAATCGAGCCGAACGCGAGCCCAAGTGCGTGCCAGTCAACGAACTCAGGGGAGTCGAAACGCGGACGCAAAACGAGATGCGAGTTCCAGTACCGAAACGACTGTCCGCGGATTCCTTAACGCAGACAGATCGCGCGTGAACAAATGAGCGAAAAGAGGTGAGGCAGCTCGAGGTCGAGCCTAAGAAGCTAATGGCGCTCAGCTGTACTCGAGAGCTCGGGAGAGGTTCGGCAGCTGCGGCAAGAGGAACGCGAATGCTTACGACAACATCCCGTCTAATTCCCGAGTTTCGGAAAGTCAATACGTGGCGGTGTGAATCATAGTTGACTAAAGCGAGGCAAGAACAATCCGAAGTCACCGGGCGGGGAAAAAGCTCCAAGCCCGCGACTCCCTCCCTCTCCGCAGCGCGCGTTCAAAGTAGCTCCGAGTAAACACGAGGTTGCGTCTCCGCCGACGGCGTCTGTTGTGGGTAGGCATTTAATTAGGCGCTGGGGCCGTGGGATCTCGCAGCTTGAGTCGACCGGGACGCCCCAATCACCACTCCCCCCGAGTTCCCCCTCGAGCCTCGGCGAGCCGACGTCGCTGCGCGTATGCAAAGGCAGAGAGCCCCGAGTCGCGTCGCGGATTTCGCCGGGAAGCAAAAACGACGGTCTCGAGAAGAGGCGCGGACGCCAAGTCGGACTGCGTCCGCCGGAGAGCAGCTGTTTAAGATCGGGAACGCGGCAGCCGGCATTTTTCAATCAACAGGCCTTCCTGAATAATTGAGGGGCGGAAAATTGTTAAGAGCCGAGGCAATCGAGGCAACCAATTACGGGTCTTTACTCGGCTCCGAGTTTTCTTTCACTTTTACTCGGCTCGGAAATAAAAAGGCATTGGCGAAAGTGCGGGGGAGGTCTCGGATAAGCAGGAGCCGCGGTATCGGCTGGCCAGCCTCAATACCCTCGATACAAAATTCTTTTCAGTCGCCGCTGAAAGCCTATAGGAAATATGTGAAAGGCGTTGCAGCGGGGCCGGATTGCCGCAGCCACTCTGTGTGTGTGTGTGCACAGGCCTTTCTGAATGTAGCGGAAGAGCGTTTGCAAGGCGCCTATAAGCTCGAGCCCGTAATGAAACATAAATTATTCAATCGGAATCAGCCTAGGACCGACTCGACTCGGGCCGCCCCGGCGCGAGTTCTTCTCCCGTTCTCACTGCAGTCCAAGTTCCGCGCGGCTCTTGTGTGATGGTTTTTAGCGGAACCGGCTTTTAAATAGCGGCCGAGCCCTCGCGCTCGTCTGAAAGAGAACGAGTCGAAAGCCGAAGCGCGCGTCCAGTCGCCCGGCCGATTTTAGTCTTTCCATCGCGTCTTTTCTCCTTTTTTCCTTGGCTAGGCTTCGCCTTGCTTCCCTCTTTCTTTCTTTCTTTCTTTCCGTTGGCGAGCCGCACGCGCGCCGCCGGAAAATTACTCGCTTATTAGGAAGCCGAGCTTGGAGAAGCTTGGAACTGGCGCCCTCGACAAAACAGGCGGAGATCTTTTATTGTCCCGTGGATGATGAGCGCCGCCGCCGCCGCCGGTCTCTCGCTCGCTCCTGCACTTGGGCTTCGACAGCCCCCTATGAATTATCAATCGCCGACAATTGGATTTTCACGTGTTAGCTCCGGTCCGGGGGGAGGGCAAAACTGAATTTCTTGTCACTCGATGAGCGAGAAGTTCGCTGTATTTTCAATGGGATAGACTGCAAAATGTGTGGCCTTTAAAATTGGGCTCGAAAACTCGAAAATCGAGAACTGCATTATTGAAGAGCCCGGCCCGGCCCGGCCCCTCCCTACCCCTCCAATAGGCCAAAGAAGAGCTATCGTTCATGAATACAGTCGCAGGCAAACTTTCTTCGTCTTCCTCTTCTTTCGCTTTCGTTTACTCGATCGACGATGCGCTTTAATATTTTATAATACGAGCGGGCGAATCTACGGGGAGCAACTCCTCCTTCCCCGCTTCAATCCTAACGTTTGCGAGATATTGTTTCGGGAGGGGCAGAGGAGGTTGGAAATTGATAGGGAGAACTCATATATTCGCTTACTATTACGAAGAACAGAGGAAAAGCAGAAGAGGAGACAAAGGAAGGACTTCGTTGCGCGCGGCTTACGCTTTTTAATTTAATGCGAGTCAATAATTTAAAGCACTTCTCTGATTTCCACTCGCTCCTTTGCTATCAACCATTGACGTTCTTATCGATGTTTGCTTTTCCATGGTCTGCCGGATGAACTTTTTCATGCTCCGCTACCCTCGGTTGTTTTAAAATGAGCCAAGCACCTTTACGAATTTTCATTACGCCCTGAGCACGTGCATTATTATTAGTGTTGCTTTAATAATCGTTGCCTAAACCATTGGGTATGCGAATATTTTCCAAAAAAGGGCTTATGTACGTGTTTCACAGGTAATATTGTGAGAAACTATTATTTATTAAAATATCTAGATGAATTAAATTCTCAGCTCTATTTCATTTAAATTTGATTTGTTGAAGTCTCGAAATGTAAAGTACTAATTTCATTTTTATGATTGTTTTAGAAATGTTTTGCGAATATTATTAACTTCGATATTGCGCAATAGTGTGTGTTAAAATTAATAAATTAATAAAAAGTTTTGTAGAATTAGCAAACACGACGTGCTTCGAACATAATTGAGAAAGAACAAAAATTTGAAGCTTTGAGGGATAAATATTGAGTGAAAATTGCCGAGAATCTAACATTATCGCAAGAAAAATATATAAAAGAATTTTTATCGACAAAATGATAATTTACAAATTATTTATCAAATCGATTTAAATTAAAAATTAATCTACGATCGATGGAAAGAATGGGCGTAAGACAACCGCGATGATTGTAAGAGATCCACAGGATGTTAATATTTTAAAACTTTTATTTACTTATGTGCTAAATAATTAATATTCTGTTTCAATGTTTAAAGTTTAGTAATTTAATAAACATCAAACAGAATAAAAAATAGTAAAAAGTATTTCTTAAAAGTAAACTTGGAAAACGAATGTGAAAAATGTTATCTTGGTTACCGATGAATTGAACTGAACGAAACTTTTGGTGGCTTAAAATTTATAAGAATATTTTTTATTATCGACAAACGTCTATCCGATGCACAAGTTAATCGATGCCATTAGTCATTTAACGCAAAACAATGCAGACAACCTTTAACCTTTATTGAATAGAATACGCGTGAGTCGTTTAAGAACTTGTGAATATTATAAATGTTATTGCGTACAAAGTTCATTGCATAAGTATAGTATTGCAGCGGCTTGTTAAGTTGAAAACGCAAATCTGTCCAATATTTTTTTGTCGGGAAATCTAAAATATTCTAAAGTATATAAAAATTGAGCGAACTCGGATAATCCGAATAGTGCGTGTCAGGCGCTGGAGAATAAAAAATGAGTCGCACACTATTGCAGAGGTTGTTTGGGTGCGAAACATAGTATTAATTTGAAATATATGCTACAGTGGTTATTAAAGAAATTTGCATTTACAAGGGTGCGAAGGCAGCTTGGGAGGGACTAAAGAGAGGTTAAACTCGTCCGATCGTTCGCTTAAATAATATTAGTTTTTTCCGTGGTCGGTTCGGCGACCGATCGATACGTAAAAGCCATTCGTGTACACTTACACTCGAACATAATGACCGAAATTAATTTGAACAATAGACATTTTTAAGGGACTGCCGCGCTGCTCCTACCCACGTATGTACGTATGCGCCGCCACTATACATCAGCTCAAATCAGCGCAAGAGCCTTGCGGGCGCAACCAGCAGCTTTGATTACTCGTTATCGGGGTAATGCTAGCGTCGTATGGCATCTGATAAAGACCTGCGCACTCGAGTAATTATTAATCATAGATAGTCCGGCATAGCGATCTATCCGACTCTTATCTCGCTGCCGTCGAGTGATGTATGCATACTCGGACGCAGTCCTAGAGAGAGAGAGAGAGAGAGAGAGAGAGAGCGAGAGACGTGGAAAGGGCTCGAGTTCAAGAACGAAAAGAGGAAAAACAGAATGCATGGCAGAGGTACGAGCGATAAAAGAAGCGAGTGGTGCATTACCGAGTAGTTACTCTTATCTTAGACTCTAGATAAATAACAATCAATGCCGGCGCTAAGTGTTTCAATTAACAAGCACTTACTGTACATTACTTTTTGCGATGCAAGTGCGGATGACTTATACAGTAATGTGGTGGGGCTATATCTGTCACGCAGTTTGAGTCAACGCAACCTGTTTTTGCAAAAAATCAATCATATTGTTAAATCAAGCTGTTTTGTTTTATTTACCTCGCGCGTATTAGAGAAAAGATTTAATCTTAAAATGAACGATCGATTAAAATAATTTCGCTATACGAGTCTGAAAAACGGAGCTTTTTCAAATATGTGTCGCCATAATTATAATAGAAACAATTACAGGAGAAAGGCAGAGGAGTGAGCCGTTCGAAGGTTGTCCTGAAAATTCAGTTAAGTCTTCGTAGTGCCTTCCGAAACGCACTTCATAATAATTTAACATCCCATGGAAAATTGATCCAGTTTATTGACTTTTGTGAAAGGCGTAATTCGAGCTTCTGACATCAAATAACCTTCTAATAACTTCCTAATAACCTGTGCCCCACCCCTTCATCTGTCCCGCAGTGTCAGCGAGGTGACGGCTGGAACTTGATCGAACAATAAAGTG
This sequence comes from Platyscapa corneri, assembly GCA_018907185.1. NCBI lineage: Eukaryota > Metazoa > Arthropoda > Insecta > Hymenoptera > Agaonidae > Platyscapa > Platyscapa corneri. The sequence goes on from JACCHW010000004.1 coordinate 4,318,516, forward strand.
AGCGCTTAAAGTACCGATAACCAAGTTCACGCCGAGGCGGTAAAAGGGCTTCGACAAGGCGAACGATGCATGAAATCGCCAGTATTTAGCGATTAAAACCGAAAGGGCGCAGCTACGATCGCGCTATTATGATTTGGTGGTGCGCCTGTGTGTCTATCCGTGAGGGCGTTGGATAAACATTAAAAAATATCTCGACTCCAATAGTAAGACCCCTTTTCATATAATTGATTTTGATAATCAGCTATCGTACTTTTGATGTTGCAAACAGAGCCTCGCGCAATCTAATTTTCAATTTTAAATAACGTTTTATTCTCATCATATTCAGTTCGAACTCTACGGGCTTTTTCTTCAAATACAAATGCACTCGATCTTACCAATCACGTGTACTGGAACCATTTGTACATGGATTATTGTTAATACATGATTGAATTATGTATTAAATAAATTATTGAATTATTTATGGAAACTAAAATATAATGATTTAAATGTAGCTAAAATTATTCATTCGTGCAAGTCAATTTACAATTCAAATAATATCAAAAGAATTACTTCAGTATTTCTCATTATAGATTTGTATTCTTATCAAAAAAATTGCCAACTAATATTTTATATAATCCGTTTATTATAAGAAATAAGTTTAGTGTCAGCGTTATTTTGTTTTTCTTAGCATGCATAAAACCAATCTTACTCGATATTTTATTTCCAATTAGCTTATTTTATGCTTATTACTTCAATCAGTCTTTGTGTAATATTTAAATTTTGTAATAAATTGAAATATAGAAATAAATTAAACGATTAAGCATAATTATGATTTAAGGTGCATCCGTTAGTTTATGCATGAAACGTGTTAAAATACGTTTAAAATCATTTTGCAGAAGATACCGGATTTACGCAGTATCGGTTTTCCGATGCTTCACTCAATTATTTACAGAATAATTTATAAATACGGAAGATCAAAGATAATATTCACGAGTTTCTAAAATCTTATTCGGAGAATACGCGAGACTACAGAAATAGTCTGCACGTGATCGAAATCGATGTTACGCGATTTTCCCCGTACCGAGCGAAGAATGTTAAACTTTTATGTGGAAGTTTGATGTTATCTTATATTATACATCGAAGCAGCCACACGACTTTTCATCGTGTCATCGAACGATGACCCCGAAAATTAATGTACATCGACCTTACCGTACGCGTGTATCGTTGCTAAGCAATTACAATTTCAAACACTAGCCAGTTACACATTCACCACCACAGCGTTTAATCATTGAAGTATGGACTTTTTTCAATTTCCGGAGTCGCTGTTCATATAGCAGATAATGCAACACTGGGTCTCTAAAGATGCACATAAATGCATAGAAAACTCGAATAATAATCGAGTCAAAGCTTTGCAAATTCGTAAAAAAGCAAAATTTTGTATGGAGTTCAGGAGAACGCGAAGTACATCTGATGTAGAAACCAAGTCTGGCGGTGAATCGAAGCTCATTCCGTAATTTAATAAATTAAAAAATAATATCTTTGATAAGGCGATTCTTGGCTTTACCAGAATAATGCCTGACTTCGATAAGATAAGGAATTAAGCAGAATTTAAGATCAATCGAAGTTGATTTTTAGACAACTGTAAACGAGGCTAAGGGCCTAATTAATAGATGTAATTTAAGAAAAGGCGACGCACTCTGTTAATTTCAATAGTTCCCAAAGCTCTGTGTTCGTCTGCTGTGTAAGGCGATTACATTTGCTACTTTAAGCTTCATCTATAGCCATTTTCGTTTACGCATTTCTGAGGTGCGGCGGCGGCGGCGGCGGCCGCGAAGGGTGGAGCGGAACGCTTATGCGTATTTTGGAATTCACGTGAATAAAATTGAGGCAGGAGACACGAGGGGAGAAATGTACACGTTTACTCTCGGATGAGCCTCTTCGATCGCGATTCAAATTCTTCATGTCGAATGACGAGTTATGTCAAGGATTTCAATAGAATACGTCGGTACACTAGTAGAATATGTCAGCCGCCCCGGCGTCTCGCGCGTTTGAGCATAAAAAGCTAGGAATTCAATATTACGCTGCTTCGGGGTACGCGTGTCCCGCCCGTCGCCGAGCTGAGGTCCATTGATACGCGGGTTTGTATTAAATTGCGCAAGCAAATGTGCGGGTGCATTTTTCCGTTTTGATAAAAAGAGCAAGCTGTTGAGGTAAATCAGTGATCCGCGCGGCTCACCAAGTTTTCTTTGCGATCGGTTTTTGAACGAACTTTGGGTGCAACTCTCTAATCCGAGACTCGGCTCTGCATTATTAATATTATGCTAATGGAGTTTTTTTTACGCGGCGGAAAATTTGACAGGAGGAAGAGCGTCAAGTTCGGGATAGAGTTTGCGCACGCACATGTTGACGCCTGAACAGGGAAATCAGGGAAGTTTCCGACATTAAAATTGTGATTAGAAACGGTCGGGGATTACCCGTGGCTGCGCGAAAGTCTGAGCGTGGGGGTTTGGGGGTGGCTGGTGGCGGGTGGCGACAGTTGAACGCGGCGCAGCTTATCGAAGGAAGTCGCGCGGGCTCGTCTCTCGATGGGGTGGTTACGTTTTACGAGTCTCCTTCGAGGAAATTCCGGAGGACGAGTGAGTGGAGAGGCGCCGCGTAGGGCTCGCCCACCAAGAAGGGCGTCGGGCGTCTCGGTCCAGGGAGGGGGGGGGGAGGGGCAGGAGCGGCGCCTCGTTACGAGGGAACCTGTTAGAATAAAGTGTGATTAGGACTATAGTTATGGCGTTTTGTATTATAATTCGAGTGCGCGAATGAGGGTTAGTCCGCGAGCTCTCTTTCTATCCCTCGTGCTTTGCTGACTCGTTAAATCCTCGCCAAGTTTTCGACGAGCATGAGATATCTTAGGCTTGAAATTGTCTTTGCTCCCTGGAGCAATAAGAATCACGCGATCACGTACTTCGATACCTGTGGTGTGAGCAAATCCGGCTTAAACCTCCTTTTTTCGGTGTCGCGTAGGGATTTGCAATGTCCTTAAAGATTCAGTCTCGAAAAACTTACCTCTCTGTGATTTCTTTATCCTCGGACTGTGCGAGAGCATTTAAAAAATTTATTTTGCTTGGCTTTTACAGCACTTGCCTCAAAATAAAAATAATCCTGATAAAAGCTCGTTTTTCAAAACTCCGTTGGCTCGCAACGATTTCAGAATAAGAAAGTACCACTTTAAGAATTTAATTTGAAAAATGTGAATTTTTTAAAAGCAGTTTTAATAATTAAAATAAATGCTGTCTGTTGAGAAAATTAATTAGTGGTTCTTATTTTTGAAGATGTGCATACATTTGGTGAAATTAAACTCAAATATTATATTTCGTTTAGGTTACACGAAGAAGTATTAATATTATTATCCAACTATGAAACTACTTTCTATCTAAATGTGTCAAAACTACTGTTTTCAGTTAAGTGAAATAACCTTAAATCGTCACTAGTCCTTTTATATATATTTTAACAAATATTGAACTACGGCTGCAGTAAAGCACTTATTATTAGCTTTGTAATTTAAATAAAACATTGTCACTGTTACGAAGATAATTTTATGTATTGTATAAACGATAGTTTTTCTGATAACAGAAATATAATGAAATGTATAAAAATAATTACATATACGAAAAATATATGCATTTAACGAAGGAATTTATGCAATGCTTATTAAATACATAATTTTTGAATTTTATCTTATAAAAGAGGTAAACTTCTTTAATGTTCATGTCTTTCCAATCATACGCAGTTTTGTCGAGGAAAGCACAAACATTGAGTTATTGAAAAGTGCAGTGCATTTTATAATTCCGTATTTTCATTACATTTTTAAAAAACCAAGAAAATGATTAAGCTTCGTTTACAATATGCATTTTTAAGTTATAATATTTTTTGTGGTATTATAAAAAATGCATTTTAGGAAGGAATTTGTGCAATATTTATTAAATACTTAATTTTTTAACAATATTTTTTAAACGAGGTAAATTTGTTAAAATTTCATGTTTTTCTAATAAATGTTTGATTTATTAATATTTTTCAGTGCAAAACATAACACTGAATTTTTATAATTTTATCAATTTTTTTTGTAAATATTTCTACTCAACCGTGGATAAATAAAGCGAATAAACTTCTTTCGTTGTATTTTGAGGGCTCGAAACAGCATACACTGAATACTGCACTACTACAAAATATTACATCAATATTTACATCAGCAACCGATCATCGTGAATTAGTGTAACCGAGTAAATTGCACACGCATATCTATTTACGATTTTATGACGCAGCATAGCAAGTTGTAATCACGACACATCGAAGTATGTTTTCAACATCGATCAATCAAATAAGATACCGTATTTTTAAAAATAAATAATAGAATTAGCGATAATATGTCTGAAACGAGTCCGGCCGCGGGTACCAATAAGCCTGAGTCCTCAGCTGCCAGTGAGTCTACCGTACTTGGTCTGAAAAAACTTCATAAGCGGTCACGGCGCCTGTCCCAGCTGATCTAGACGTGATCCACCGCGAGAGCAGCCGAGGCCCCAGAAGACCGTAGGCTGGTGAGTAATGCGAGTCTGGAGCGTTGGTACGTGACTGGAGCGATCGGAAAGATCGGGCGCTGTTCTGACACGCCGAGGAAGGCGTATCGAAGCCTTCAGTCTACGTGGATAGGTCCGCCTGTGCCCAGGACCGGGGGAGGCTCTCGGCTTAGTTGACCGAGCAGTAACACATCCGTTTCGGCTGGGAGATGTAAGTTATCTCGGTTGCGTAGTGCTAAGCTTGGACGTACCCTTGGAAGCTCCGTAGATTCGATCTCTGGCGTCGGGAGAAGGGGGCATTTCGACTCGACGTAGCTGCTGTTTTGGCAGATGTGTCAATGTTTGAGCTCGTCCTTATAAACACGAACGCGCGTCACTTTAACAAAAACGTAAACATTCTTAATTTGTTACAGGATGAGATGCAAGCAATGAGCCCTTTAATGGGGAATTTTCGGTCGCCACGGAATACGACTGAATTTCTGCTTTCGTCTACAGGTTTTTTTGGAAAATAATGGAACAAAAATAAATAATAGTTGAGCGTAGACTGATGTACAAGTTATAATGTTTAGACTTAATAAATTATTTTTTGTACATACCGAAACAGAAAAGACACCTTAACAATATATTATTTCTTGATTTATCCATTATGATTATCGCTTACAACATTTACACTCCTAAATTCTTCTAATAACAAAACTCTTTCTTTAATTTCCCCTATAAACGCAAATATTTTAATTAACCTATTGACCAATTCAAGTAAATGTGAGCAGCAAATTTATTCGTTTCCATTTATTAATAAGACCGTAATAAGTTAAGTAGTGTGCGCTTAATTTAGTTCAATGAAAATAATTGAGTATAAAACTACAGCTGATACTTCTTTATTTATTTTAAATAATCATGAAACAATTTAACCGAATTTTAAACGATGTTCATATTTTTAGGTAATCTATACCGGAAGCGACAAGTAAAATTTCCTCTCTCTTTGGATTCAAGTAAATTAAGTTTTATTTTTTGCTACAATAAAAATTTATGAAAAACTAAAATCAATAAAAAACTCTACCCCCAAATACATTATTATTTACTTATAAATGTCTCGTGATTTTATCAATAATTAAAATTTTTTGGCCTTAAATTAAAGTTTAATATTTTCCATCAATTTTTTCGAAAAAATATATTAAAATATTAAAAATATGCGCATCGAATTGTATTTTACTATGAGCTCGTATCAAGGTAGATTTCAAACATTGTATTTACTTAAATATGGAGCATTAGAGAGACTGACTTTCATGAGAATTGCTTACATTATCATAGTATGGTAACGAATAAAATACAATTAAAGGTTGCATGCCTATAAATTTTCTTTTCATTAAAACATTGATGTTTGAAAATACAAGTTTAAAATAGAAGAGCTGGAAATTTATTTTGCATTTATGTACGTAATAAGGAGACTTTAAAATATAAATAATTGAAAAACTGCTACATTTGCTTATGCCAAAAACATAGATTTGTATCAAAAAATAGTATTAATACACATGGCTAGTATTGAGACAAATAGCGAGAAAGTTTGCCTATTTCTCTTAATTTATTAATTATCAGTTATATATAAAGTGTAAATGACGTGCACTAATAACGTGGAGAGGTTTTACCTAGTTTGGAGTCAAAGATTGCGAAACAAGTTGAAGTATCGAAGTGGTGTGTAGTTTACAGTTAGACGGAGATGCGGGTCGGTTACGTCGGCTCTAACGAGAAGGCGTGATCGAAGTTTGCAGTTTGAAGTTAATCGATTGATCATACTATTGTCTTGTCTAGAAGTCTCGCGAGAATCCGAAAAGTAGGAGAGAGCCAGAGAACGAAAGAGCGAGAGAGAGAGAGAGAGAGAGAGAGTGGAGATAAAGGTCGCTTGGTAGTCGTTCGCTGCTGCCCGTATTTGATTGTTTAATTAGTAAGATGACCCTGGCATTTCCCGGCGGAGCTTCTCGAGAAGAGGAACTGCTCTTCCTTTTCGTTGCAGGCAAGGAGGCCTTCGCCGAGGATTGAGAGAAGGAGACGACGGACCGAGAGCGCCGCAGCAGGGTGAGAGGGATTCACCTCGAGACGAAGAGTTAGAGATAGAGAGAAAGGAGAGACAACTCCAAAGAGACAAGAAGAGGCTGGATTTCTCCTGTATAGGGGTATTAATCCCTACCCTCAATTACCCTTTGTCTTGGGCACAGCTTGGTCCACTTGTTAAGACACCACCACTGTTTGTCTTGAGGGGGCAAGCGCGTCTCCCTAAAATCACCCGCTTCCTTCTCTCCTATTACCTCTTCTTTCTTGGCTGTGTTTTAGCTCTCTGGCGTTGTGTTTCTCCTGTGTTTCTCTGAGGTATTTGAGGTAAGGCATCGTAGCTCGCGGCTCTTTCTCTCTCTCTCTCTCTCTCGCGTACACGTGGGGGATTGCGCGCCTCCATCGCAACCGCGGAGACGAACTACCGGAGCGCGCAGTACTGATCGTTGCGGTCCCGTATTCGCAGTAGACTGATTTCTGCCCTCGGCGCTTCTTCGTCACGAGCTGACACTCGGCTTCCCTCACCTTTTTCAACTTTTCGATTCCTGAAAAGTGCCCGAAAAAGATACTTGCGAATTAGCTATATAAGAGCTTCACCGGCTCTTGACGAGGCTCGTTCTTAGGAGGGAGGCGGGAGATCTTCTCCTACGTTATTTGGCCCGTCGCTCCGGAGGAGATCTCCATCCGCGATCGTTAGAAAAACCGGTAAACAGAGAAACGTAGGTTGCTCGGGCCGATAGAGACCGCGGCCGAAACGAAAAAACAAGGAAAAGAGGGAAAGGGGTGTGGAATCGAGAAAGCGAGAGGAAAAAGCACGATAACCCGCCAGAAATGTCGTGTAAACATTTGCAATGGATTTGTGAGCTATTCAAACGGTTAAATTCTCTTAAGAATTTGGTTTGTATAGGGGCGTGCTGTCGGCACCCTCGACTGCCTCGACTGCCTCGACTGCCTCGATTGCTACTCCTTAAGGCAGTAGTCTGTAGCGCCTTATACTTCCCGAGCCAGACTACGTCTCTTTCTCTCGCCCTTTGTATTTCTAACAATTGATATTCTTCTTTGTGCAAAGAAACAGATTTCGCCTCCCCCTATTGCTGCTGGCACCGGCCAGCGACTCTTGCTGCAACCATGTCGAACAAACAATACGAGTCGAGCCAAATTTCGGAAATCACCGAAGCACCCGCTCGCGTATCGAATTTCCCTTCCTTTGGAGCCGTTAAGCCGATAATTACGTCACTTCTGCCCGCGAACTCTTACCGAAATTCAAATTCATTTTGCTCTCACTTTTATTGGGCGAAAGCCGCGTTCGTCGCAACTGAATAAATGCAAATCCGCAAACAATCTTTGCAACAGGTTCACTCGACTCCTATTTAACGATCATTTTTTATCACTCTCGACAAATTTCGTTGTTTTGCAAACAAATAAAAGTTCAATTTTTTACCTTTCCCCCGATGTCCCTTATTAATTATCCCGTTCAAAAGTTGCCCGTCAGACCCTTTCGATGCAATAACACTCATTCCGATTGTCTATGCACGCGTGACAGTTTCGAAACCGCGCCACGATTTTATTAAATCGACTCTTCTTCGAGGCTCGAATGTTCAATCGTCGCCGCAAAGACGCACCGTTGCAGACAACATTCTCGACGAGGAATTGCTCGCACAGCTAAGTAAAATTTCCTGAAATATTTACACGAATCGTATAAGTAGTGGAAAAATAAATATTCTTGAAGAATGTATTTTTGTAAAGTGAAAGTGGAGGTGGAAATTTTGCAGACCATGCGTGAAAATGCATTTCGATTTGCGGCGAGAATTCTAAAAGGGTCTCGCGCTTCTGCCAAACTCGGTAAAAGGAACCGAATTCCCGCTGGTCAAAGTTATATTATGCGGGATAAAGCGTGTGGCGAAGGAATATGGCTTATGGCTTATTTGCGTGTCGAAATTTTTTGGCAGCCGCGTGCACGTGCCTCGTTATTAACGATTACTTCGCTCCCCTTGTATTTAAAAATTTCTCCGTCACAGCCCATTTACATCGAAGTTGTAGTGTATCTAGCGTATCGCCAGATTCGAAATTCGTCCGCGATCGAAGCATCGGATTGCGGCAAAGCTTTTCATATCGATAAAAAAGCCAAACGCTTCAGCCAGCCGGAGCAAAATATCGCAGCGAGATGAGCTCAATTTGATTCTCGGTTCGCTTAACCGCCGAAGCAGCCAACGAATGGCTAGAACAGCGAAAGGAGGGCCACGTTCGCGCTGTTTACAAGTTTACTGGCCGACCTGGGAAGTATAACTCTCCACGCGGTTTCTCCTCAATCTTCTTCTGTAGGAGCAATCGCATCGTTGGCATAACTTCTAAAGGAAACCTCGGCTTCCTTCCACTTCCCCTGTGTACGCAAGTATACTCTGTTCGGCGTCTGACCTGCGCGCTTCCTCTATCACTGGCAGTACGGCCTTTGCATCGGCAAGCTTTCAAGCTCCTAAATATAGTTTAATATTTTGCAATTCTCTCTTTGGAGCAACGGAGCTGAAAACACGTAAGAGGCTTCGGGCCCAAACGCAATAGTAACTTCAATGCTTTAACGACTACTTACGCAGCCCCAGCTTCGACGGTGATCGACTCTTGCACTGTTGGTGCGGAATCGGTCCAAGGAAACGCGGGCTGATCGAAGGGGGCCGTTAAACTCAGGTTGACGTTGAACTCGCGTGTCGCGACATTAATCCTTTACGATCGAGCCCTCGGATGTTGTTTTTGCCTCTTGGCCGAGAGCTGGCGACGCTCCGCGGCGGAGGAGCCAAGCTCGGCGATTGCGCCGGGGCAAGTGGAAGACAACCAGCCCGGGGCAAGGGGCGCGGGAAGAGGCCCGCCAGCACACTTTGCGATAGTCGAATGACTAATACGGCGAAACAATAGGCTGTCGTCGTGCGCTCCGACGGGACTACAGGGGAGGCGTAAGAGCACATGGGACACGAGTGGAGAAAGGAGGTAGTTTGAGCGATTCCAATGCACCACTTAAGCCTTTCTATATTCGTGGCTGTGAGCTTTTTCTCCACAGGCAGGCGCGCCTGGGTATGCAGAGTGCTCGTGTGTTGCACGTACAGGCGTTTCTTGGCAGGACAAATGTGTTCGCAGCTGCTTTTACCTTCTATTTTTCGCGGCTTAGCGTTCTAGCCTGTAGGTATTAAATTATGAATTATGCTTCTATTGTTCTCTGGGTAGGTGATTTCCTCGATTTTGGATTCTCCAGCGATTTTCCAGCGATGAAGTTGCTGCCCCTCTGTCCCGCTCATTCCGTTTATGCAAATATCTCTTGTGCATTTCTGTATTTATATCGCTTATTTTTATACAGGAGCTTGCAAATGCTCCGCTTCAAACTTTTTACGAGTACGTATTTTTTATTTATAGACTATTTTATAATTATAATCGTCGGTAAACCTGTACATCCTTATAAGTTGCACTTTCAAAATACTTGCCATAATACCAGTGCGCGCGTGTGTACATATTAATGCTATAATATCGATTTTTCCTCCTTATCGTCGATATCTCAGTTGATTTTATTCAATGGGACTTTTGAATAAATAACTACAATAAAAATTAAAAGTAATTAGCGTTCGTTACTTTTCCACTTTTCATATTATTTTATAATAAAATTTTCATATTATTCTACTCTGCTTATGGTATTTTCATTGTGCTACTCTTACATGCTGTAGAAATAGCGAGATTTGAAAATAAAAATTTAGTATTCGCATAAAATTTAATACTTTGATTTGCATAGATTAAATATATAATACTTATCCTATTCTTCAAAGGACCTATCGTGTCTAAGGAAGTTAAAAATTATGAAATATTTACAATTTCATAATAATTTAATTTGAAAATGCTTTATGGACATTAGTTCAAATAATGGCTCTCGGTAAATTTCGACGTATGTTCAATTTAAATTTTTTAATTAACGTACACATGTAAATAAATATTTTGATTTTTCTCTTATGTATCATATTATTTATGCAAGATTTAAAACTGTTTATCAATTTAAATGTTTTTTCGTAAAAATTGCGATTTATAAATTTTATTTTTACGCAGAATTAAACTAATTCATAAAATAACCTAATTTAAACAATGAATTTCTATCTTCTTTGATTCAGTACTAGAAAATGTATACGTAGATATATAATAGTAGTATAATAGTATAATTTTAAACATGTTTTTCTGTACACATTACGTAAAACTTATTGTGAAGTTTCAAAATTTCCTATCTTATTCTAATTTATTTTACACTACATCTGCTGACACATTAATAAATTGCTTAATAATAGCTGAAAAATAAACTACACAATGAGCGCGTGTACTTGAACAATATTATAATTTTAAAATGTATTTAGTTTAGATTCGAATATTGTATTTTAAGTCATCACAGATAATTATTAAACATAGATATTCGTTTTCTTTAGGTACTAACTTAATACACGTATATAACAATAATAAGTTCAAATAGATGCTTATATTTTTAGGAGAAAAAACAATCTCTTTCCATGTGTATATTGAATTTTTTTACTTATATATTTACTTTGGTATTTTAAGGCTATTTTAGCCGATAATAATTTACATACATTAGAAACTGATTTTATTATGTCTTTTTCAGTCTTCATTTTTGACTACTTGCACTATTATACTTAAATTTTATCATTTGTACCCCCAGATCACTTATTACTACATAATTCGTTTAGTAGGTGACTTAAAAACGATCAAATATTGCCTTAAAGTATTGAAATTTCATTTCACTTTAACATTTTGCGCATAGTAAGTAGATGGAATTTGTTCCTATAGTCATTCAAAGATTCGAATTCCAGTGCCCGCATATCCTTTCACTATACTGCTGATTGCTTCTTTAGCATCCCTTAAAATTGACGTCATATTCATTATATTCTTTCGACCCTTACGTTTGGAAGTGCTTATCTCTTTCTCTTTTCCCGACGGCATCATCGAGCAACCCTCTGCTGTCTCTATCTCTCCGAGAGAGTGTCCATGTGTTGTGTCTTGTGCGTGATGTTTACGCTCTGGTAGAGACGTCTCCTCTTTTTCATATGTACACATATAAGCGCATCAACCCTTTTCTAGTAGCCACACCCTGAATCTCCCTCAAAGAGAACGAGAAACAGAGAGGAAGAATTCGCGAGCAGTGCAAATGCCTTTTATTGCTTTCCTTCTTTTCTCTTTGTTTCCGTTTCCCATAGGAAGGACTAATCTTTAAATAATAAAAAATAAATTTTCAACTTTTCCTTATGAACTTCTCGTATTGATTCTTTTCTATGCGCAAGCTTTATCAAACCAATCCAAATTATCATATTGGCAATTTTTAGTAGTGTACGTTGTTTAACGGTCAGCCGTGTTTCATCAAAATAGTCCACCGACTTTATTCTCCAAATTTTGATTTTTGTTTTTTCATCATCGTAGAAATTTCGAAGGTTTTGTCAGCATCTGTAACACAGGAGTTTTTTGAGCCACTTTTTAATTCCTCTTTTGACTTTTATATTTTGCGCCGTTTTAAACCGTAATAATTTTGAATCTTTTTAATACAGTGTTTAACGAAGTTTCAGATGCAGTCGCGGAACTCGACATCTTCTTTTATAAGCTTTTTGTGCACAAGTCACGATTTATCCTTAAAATTATGCTTGGTTTAATTTTCGTAAATATATTCATGGCTATGTAATGCGATTGTTCGATCACTTTGTGGCAAGCGAAACGCGTACGAAAGTTCTATCGAATTACACTCGCGCAATAAAAAAAAGTTATGTTTTGCTAAAATGGCGGGCGCGCGCACACACAGAGAGAGAGAGAGAGAGAGAGAGCGAGATAGAGATCTGAAATGGAATGTAGCAGGTAGATTCGTATGAAAGATTAAAGCAATAACAGATTGGAGCAGGATCGACTTTTTCATTAGTTGATAGAGCGAATTATTGCGAAGCGGAAATGCGTTAGAGCAATGCTTAAGCTTAAAAAAACAGAGGCGGCGGCAGCCGTACACCAGTCGACTCAGCTGCGCGAAAATTTTCATCGAGCATTAGCTGGCGGCCCTCACGCGTGAAACGGTCACGGCTTAGATTGGCAGCGAGAGCGAACTGAGGAGCAGCGCCACTCCTGCGGGGGTGGAGGAAAATAGAGAAGCGTCCACCCCATGTCTCGCGACTTGCCGAAGCATCCCTTGAAAGAGCTTCTATCCCGGGAGAGCTTCCATTACTAATCCATGCAAAAACCAGAATATCTTTATCCCTCCGCGTACTGGGGACGTATTTTTGGAATAAATTCCGCTGCGCTCGCCACGTGAAAGCTCGGGCTCCAGTCTTTCGACGCCGCCTCCATCGTTGTTACTGAAACTGCGGGCACGAGTCCCTGCGATGCTCTGTTGCGGCGTCGCGATAACAGCCGCTAGAAAAGAGAGATGAATATTTCGGGCTGCAGACGGAAAATTCGGGACTTCCGCGTTCGCTGTCGATATGTGTATAATGATAATGATCCACTGCATCGCACTCCATTTTCCATTACTTTTAAAACGTAATTGCGTTCTCGACTTTTTTTCGCTTTAGCTTTTGCATTAAATTTTAACTTTTTTTATCGTCCGTGTAAAGGATGTGATTGCTTTTTTCAATTATTCACTTACAAATATAAGAGCTTGATAATATCCTCGTCCCTGATCAAGTTATTATTGTAATGCACGTGCAGTTTGACTTTTAACGACATCTTATCCGAGTACTGACCAACATCGAAATACGTTTTTATTCGTTGCGACGAATCGCGATGGCGACGAGGAGAATAAATAAAAAATTGCTCGGTCGGTTGCGCTTTATGAAAAAGTAATAATATTAATATCCAAGAGCTTTGAAGTTTCGTCGCAAGGTCTCGATTTACCTCTACTATATTACATCGATTAAACATTTTATTATTCCACTCGAAGCCATTTATCGAAAGTTATCCAAAAACATAACAAGATACAGTTTTGCGTATCGCTTCACTGTATAATAATGAAAGGAAGCGAGTAAGGGGAAGTAGCGAAGAGGCTTTCGAATAGATGAAAAAGTTAGGATGAAATGAATCCGTTTGAGTGACTGAAAAATTCAGCCAAATTACGTAAAAAGAGGCTGATGAGGGAGAATCAATGCGGTTGTCTCGGAGATGGGAGCAGAGACAAATGCGTGTGTGCGCCGAATACGAATATCCGAACCAAGAGCGAAGTGATATTCTAATTAAATTGAACAACGTTTGGATGGTTAGTTCGCCGTTCTCTTCGACTCTAATAAGCACGAATTATGTGTCGTCGAAAGTATAGTAGATGTTAATTGTACGCGATGATGTCCGTCCAAATGTCTCTCTAGATTCTGGCAAAGTAGAATATTATGCACTCGCTACACTAAGTCAGTTGAACGAAAAGCATTTAGCTGAAATAAAAATGTAAAATTCTGTCGTGTTCGAGGAGAGACGAGAGAAGAGACGCCGGCAATGGAATATGAGACGAAGTGCGGAATACGAATATGAGAATTAAAGCCGTCGAAGGAATTAAAGCGTATGAGTGGGACTGAGAGCGGAGGGGGGAGAGAGCGCGAGCCCAAGCGCGTCTCACTAACCCGGGATATATATCGGGGATCGGATCCGCCGCGTTCGTTCTTCCTCGCTTTTCCCTGCGTCCTTTTCGCGAAAGTCGTACGAGAGGCGCTTTCGCCCTCGTATCCTTTCCCCGCCGCAGCCCTCCCCCCTGGAAGGGTGCGGGAAATGCGGAGTCCGACGCTCGGCGGCGGAGGCTTTTCATATTTCATTAAGGCGCTGCGGTTGCGACCGTTTTGCATCCTGCGTGCTCTCTCTCTCTCTCTCTCTCTCTCACTTTTTCTCTTTCGCTCGACACTCAGACAAACCCCTTTGACTGGATCAGAGCGAGCCTCTGGCGATTCCTTCGCTCTCTCTCCTTTTCTCTACTTCATTCACTTTCAAAAAGACGGCCGATAAAAACTTTATACGCCCGCGCGGCCTGCCTTTTTATTTTGGATGTCCGCGCATGAGTAAGAGCCGCGGAAATTATTCATTATTTCTCTCATCGCGTGTATGGACCTCTTCTTTCCTCCGAGGCTCCCTTCACCTTTATTCGGGCTTTTCATTAACGATCTGGAATATTATATGCGCGATATGTATTTTAATTAACAACCGCGAGGGTTTTAGTATTTCCCGCTCATCTCCTACTATTAACCTCTTACTATTCCCGCTCCACTTTAGAGTCATTAGGGGCCTTTTCTTGAGCATCGACTGCTTTTTAAAATTAAGCTCCCGGAACGGCGGAGGAGCGGACTCGGCCATTAAACGGACCGACATTACTTTGGAATTTAATTTTGGCGTAGCAATGCCGCGATAAATAAATAGAAACAAGTGACGTCCCGTGGCCAGGACTCCTCGTTGTTGCAAAGCGAGATTTATGGAAAAGTGTCATAACGCTCTTTCCATTGCAAAAGGTGAGTTCCTCTTGCAAAAGGGCGGCTGCATCAATACCCGTCGGGGCACCCGCTGAAGTGCGAAGAAGGGGCAGCGATCGAGGGCCATTCAAGAGCACCGGTGTCGGAGTCTCGGCGGACGTGCTTCTTTCTCGTTAGGTTCTGTCATCTGGTCGGCGGCAGTGGACGCTGCACGCGACGGCCGCACGATAGTGACGGGCCTTGCGATAGTCGTACAGACGTACGTCACAGAGTCAGCACTAGCAGTTGCCTCCGCCACTGTAACGAGCGCGCATCTCTATATCAATCACTTTGCTCTGGCGGAACTGCGGGCCTCGGTCTCTCTTCTGGCTCTCGTGCCGTGCGGCGCTGACCAATACTCGGATTGATAATTTATGTCCGTTAATTATGATCCTGCGGTTTCCGGCCGCCCTCCCACTCCCCGTATCCCTCGAATTGCCAGCTGCGGCGGCTCGCGAGCTTTGAGATAAGAGTCGAGGCTTACTCTTGCGCTCGCGAAATAATAGCGACTTTTCAGCCCTTTTTTGCACCTCCTTGGTTGGGTTTTCGCTCACCGGGAACAGGTCCCGGATGCAAACAGCGTTCGTTACCCGAAGTACAATAATGAGATATTTCGAGGCAATACTCGCGGAGTACTTTGTGCTCTTTCGTTCGGTTCGCGCGAACGACGCTTACGTCGTCGGCGAGTGCGGAACCATTATTTAAAGCGATTGTCGCCAGCGAATTCCAGCTCGCACAGAGGTTGCGCTTTCGAAAAAAATACGAGCGAGCAGTCAAACGCGAGGCGCTGAAAAAATGTCGAGGACGTCGGAAAAGAGAAAAGCGAAATAATGATGCCCCAAGCTCGCGTAATCGTAGCTTTCGCGGCCGTCCGGACGTGCGTCATCGGTGGTAATAACGCGCACTTTTCACAGCGATTTTGTTGCTCTCGCGCTTCTCTTCCTTCTCTCTCTTTATGTCTTTCATTTTCGAAAAGACACTGGTTTCCATAAGAATATAAAGGCGAGCACGAGTTGGTTTTGCACGTTTTTGATCTGCTCGTGACGCTCGTTGCTCAGATTTTCGCGCGCCCGTCACGACGTCGTACCGGCGAGAGGGAGAGCGACTCTTGTATCATTAAAATAAAGCTATTGACAAAAGCTGTGTGCGTGTGCGTCAGAAAGAGAGAGAGAGAGAGGGGGTGGTCTTTCGAAGAGCAGGGGAGGGGAGTGGAATCGCTTCGGATGCTGCAGAAAGCCTCGAGGGCGTCTCACAGATCAATGGGAATATTGAACAATTGTCTCTGGCTACGGCTGAAACGAACGGCCAAGACAATCAGCCCTCTGCGAACAATGTATAGCTTAATGACGTAGTTGCACGACGTTTTTGTCGCGTTCTCCCGAGCCCTTGCCCGCTTCGTTTCCGTCTCACCACTCGTCCTTCCTATATTTACAAACACTGCGAGCTTCTTACTCTGCCCGAGATGATAAATTGCAATTAAAAAATATTCGACGATACTTGCATGCATGCACCTTCTGCCTGATTGCCAATTTGCGAGTACTCGTAAAGTACTGTTTTATTATTACTTTATAGAACACTAGTCTCGTTTTTTAGGATTTTAGCTTCGTTACTTACGAACGAGCTGTTTTCATTGCGATATGGACGGCGTTTATTTTGACTGCCATCTGTCGCTATTCAAAAAAACTGCTCGAATTGATGCCCGGCATTATTAAGATTAGTTTTTTAAGACTCATTGGCACCGCAACACTCCAAGTTGAACGTTACCCAATGTTTTCCGGGCACGTAAGATTAGCTTCGTAAAGCTTAAGAACGATTAGCTTTCGTAATTTCGATATGCTATCAGATTATGCAGGAAAACTAGTTCCAGGTACTCGTTCATTATACGTTGATGTCTATATTGTAATAGTTGTTTTGAAACCGCGTTCCGAGGTAACCTGAATTGAAATTATTACTCATTCGAATAATTTATTTTATGCTACAATAATTGGAAGTTTAAAAACAAAAATTATCCGTTTATCTATTATGGTTATATTGTGTGATTGTGTAACGCGATTTATGTTATGTATAAAAAATCAATATCATGTCGAAAGGTAGAATGATTTACCGTTTTATTCTCATTTAAACAATAACAAAACGTTTTTTAGTAAACGCAGAGCAATTTGTTAAAATGCATTTATTTAAAAAAATACAAATTCACTTTAGTTCATAGTTGTTGGCTTCATTCTTGCAGATGGCATTATTTTAATAAAAAGTAGAAATTTTATTTAAAAACATTCGTTTACTTCTATAGAAAACATTTATTTAAAATAATGTAAAGGTCATTTATAATAAAACAATATTATCATCTCTTTAGATTTAATACTTTGAAATTGAAACAAAAATCGAATGTCTGTACGTTTAGATCTACGTTTTGTTGTAAATTCTTCATTGGATAGTAAATAATTGTATTCTTCACGTAAACTTACAGTCTCATGCACTAACAAGATACGAGATAAAACATATTTTATGAATTAAAATTGGATGGAGGATAAATTTTTCTGGATATTTTTAAATAAGAAAAAAATACGTTATTTCACTAGTGACGCGAAAGCTAAAGTATTATTTTGTATTAACCTTTAAGACTGGCTTTTCATGCACGATACTTGGAAAATGATCGCAGAAAAGATTTGCACGTAATACTAAACTTGAAGAGCCTATCGCGTATTTTTTACTTTTTCGTGAAGAAAATCGTTAAAATCGATAAAAGCAGGTTAAAAAAAAGCGAGTTTCACGTTTAAAACGAAGGAAAAGCGTACAAGTTTGCTTATCGATATGATTTAACAGAAAAAGCCTTCTCCGTCTGAAAGCCGAGCTGCTGGGGGGGGGGACATTGTTCTTTCAGTATTTTACGTTCAGTGGTGAAATGGCTATATCCTGGTACCTTTCGTAAGGAGGCGATGTAGCAGTGGTATTGGCCAGGCTCTTCCCTCTCTCTCGATCTATCTCTCTCCGCTTCTCTCATTCTTGCTGTTTTAGGGATCAATAATTTATGTAAATGTGTACGCGGCAAGGGCGCTACCGCGTGGCGCTGAGTTACAGTCGAGCAGAGAGAAGGGAGAGAAAATGAGAGGGTGGCGATGGCGACGCGGCGCGTGTGCTGCACCGCCGAAGGAGGAACAGGGAGAGAGAGAGAGAGAGAGAGAGAGAGATGCGCAGAGAGGAGAGAAGATCGCGGTGGCGGTGGCGGCGGCGTCGGCGGCGGCGGCGGTACGAAGGGGTTTGACGTCCAACCCTTTCATCGATTGTACTCCTCCGAGCACCTACTCCCTTTTATCCCTTCACGAGCGAACGAGTAGAGGTTGTGCTTTCTTTTCAGTCCCTCTTGCCTTCGTCCGAAAATGTTATCGGCTAATGCTCGATTATATTCGAGTTCGTTGTTTCGGTTGCGCTTCCTGGGCAGCATTGCGTGTCGCTTGAAAATTCACGCCTCTCTCTCTCTCTCTCTCTCTCTGAATCGCCCTGCTACGGGATTTTGCACCAGCTTTCGTCGCTCGTTCAATTCCCAATCTTTTGGCGAAAGCAGCCTTTTTATCTCCTCTCCCAGTGCCGATTCTCGGACGAGAGCTGCGACTCCTACTTATTCCCAGCCTCCGTTTCCTTTCTCTTTTTCTCTTGACTTTTCTGCTGCTCGGCCCTACCCCCTTCCCACCTCGTTCGCGAGCCACTGATACGCAAGAGTTATTATTTTAATTTGTCCAACGCCGAACGCGGGCGCTTCAAAAACCAGAAGCGAAGCGACGGAGGTCGCTTTCCCATAATGTCCCTCTACTTAGCTTCCTTTTTTACAGGAAGAAAAACTCGGGTCTCGTGCTCGAGGCTCAGATATATTAAATGCATTAGTCGCGAGTGTTTTTATGCGCCCGGCCGCTCGAGTTTGAATACTTAGTAAATAAAAATAAGCGCAAGGACGCTTTTGCGCGTGCATCGCGTGATTAAGACTGCCTCGTTATTTTTCCTTGCATTTGGTATTAAAATTCTGGCGTTCTCCGATTAGTCCGGCGCGCGTAAAGAGCAAAAGAGTCTCTCGTTAGGACGAGGACAGCGCCCTCGAAATTAGGGACTCGGCGGCTTCGCGTGTATTCCAATTTGGAGTTGTAAGGCTTACGCACGTGCACGCGCAAAACGCAAACTGGAAATCGAAGTGCCTCTTCTGCCGACCCTTCTTCTCCTTCGTCCACCCCTACCCTTTGATCACCCCAATAATCAATATATTCTAACGTAACTCTAATGGCCACCCCATTTGAATATATAGCCGCAGCGAGAGCTCGGTGACAATACCAATCACCCGAAATATTCTCTCCCTTTTCTATCGGCGTCCCGTCTCTCCCTCCAGGGCTCTCTGCGTTTTGCGTATTCGGCTCGACCCTCAAGCCGCGAAAGTGGTATTAAAACTTTTGAGGAGGCCGAGGAGCGGCTGGCCCCGAACGAAACTCGCCCAGCCGATGTCCGGCAGTTCGCCGACTCTTTATCTTTAGCTTTCGCGTTTTTATCCGGAGCACCGGAGATCGTAGTCAGGATGAAAAGAACTCGGGGTAGATTTGTCATAGAGGCTCGTAGCGAATATTACCCCATCGTCCCGTCGATGTTGCTGCCGCTGCCGCAACCAGTGTCGTTTCGGCCGAGAATTTCGTGTCGAGCGACTGGCTGACAAAACGCTTTCCCGCTCGGCCCGAAAAATAAAACCCGTCAAAATGTCCGTGTTTCTCTTTGCATAATGCGCACCGAAAAGTTTTTCCCCTGCGAATTTGCTCGCGCAAAGGCTCTCGCGATAACTTATCGTGCTCGTCCTATCATCCCTATTAGTGCATTACTTTTTCCTTTTACTCATTGCGCTTCGCTGACTCTTATTGGAAAACGTACCCCGCTTTATTCATCTCGCTCATTTGTCTCTCAAAAATCCATACTTCTTTTTTGCGCTTATTTATTGCGGATGTTTTTTTGTTTAAAGCCAGCGAACGTGCGCGAAACTTTTATCGGCTACCGAACTCGTGCACGACTGCAAAGCCAGGTACACGCGACTTCGATAATAATTGTCGAAATTGATTACAACAACTACTCATCCTAGCGATTATTTTTCCTCGTGATAGGTCGCATATTTTTATTTAAGCTAATAACGGATACTCGCGGAAGATGAAAAATGTTTGCGAGCATTCAGTTCTTAGATATAAAACGCAAGGCTTTGTGGGGAATCCGACTTGATTTTCGAGTACACAAAGACATTTTCTTCCCTCCGCCTCCTCCTTCCGCAAATGTGTACGAGACTCTAAGGCATATAAAAATGACGTTTCGAGGTCGTTAAGTTAATAAATCAATTCGCCGCGAAGTAGCAACTGGGGGGTTGGCTTCGGCTTGAGCTTCGGCTTCGGCTTCGGCTTCGGCTTCGGTTTCTGCGTAGGTTGGTTTTTGGTTTCGAGTGCACTCGATCCGAAAATAAGGATTTGCATATTCATGTAAAGGATTTTCGTCTCACTCTTGCCACATGCTCGAGGAGTCGGGACGAGTCGACCTGCCTCCATCGATGTTCGCGAGGATAGTTGGTAATGAGATTTTCGAGACCCTCCGAGACGCGGGACTCTTATGCGCGATGTATTGATTCATTCTACAGGAAATGGAAAGTACGTATGGGTGTTGTGTACGTATTGCTCTCGACACTTTGGCTGAACATGGCTTTGATTTTCCGCGCTTTGCATACAAGTTGCGAACTTTGCTTGTCACCTAAAATTATACAATATTGCGCAAACTACTAGGCGGCAGCCACTAGTCGACTAATGGCAGCGATTTTTGATAGCTCGAGTTCCGTTTGCAGGGCCCGAAAACGCTTAACGACACCCAGTCGCGGATAAACAATTCACAAGCAATACAGCGACGCGGATGCCGAGTCAGCGCTCGAACGGCGGCAACTTAGTCGTTTTGACGGCGAGGGTCGCCGTTGCGATTCGAATCACGAAGTAATTGCGGCAGAGCGGATGGATAAATACACGCGTCGCGGCATTTTCGTGCTTCTTTACCCGTAAAAAAGCACGAGTCCGGGGATATATGACGGATGGTCGTTGCGATGGGCTCGGCATCATCGGCTCGGGAGGCAGTGGCATGGCCTCGGAAGCGGAGCAGCGAGAAGAAAGAGCGAGCGAGGGGGAGGCTGGAAGCTCAAAGAGCCGAGGGGCTTCTTTCGGCTGTTCATCCCCTGATATATCGACGCGCGCGCGCGACGCCCAGCGATTCCCACGGAGGATACCGCGAGCCAATCTTTCGGAAACCAGCCCCAAATCCGAAGGACATACGCCCACCACCGCAGCCGCTCGCTCGGGCACGATATTTATGGCCAGGATTTAAAGTATAAAGTCGAGAGCGGATAAGGTCGGCCAGTCGCTTGTACCTACTTTCTAAGAGAGACAATTGCCGAAGAGAGCCCGCGGCGAGCGGGGGGAGGGGGGCCGCGAGACGAATTCTAAAACCTTAAACCGGGCTAAATGCCGTGGATCTCCTCTGTCTCCCGGGAGAAATGTACGTGGCTCGGGGCTCTCCTGGGCTTTCTGAAAAAATCAAAGATGGTCGCGCGAACCGTCACCGGGGCAGTCGATTCCGAGACCGGGTGGGCGCAGAGCGAAGACCTTCGGCGACTGATTGGCCTACCGGCGTTCGATTGTTCGGGAAAGCCGCAGCAATTGTTGTCGTCGGCGAAATTCGATCGAAAAGCTCGAGTACGTCAAGGAGATTAGCTCCGTCCGACACGTGGACCGGCCGCAGTCTATTGTGCCCGTGTCTTTTGTGGCCTCTTTCTTTCCCGATTTGCCGCTAAACTTGGTCAGAGTCTCGTCCCGCCTCCAATTCGTATTCCAGTCGCGAGGTGGAATGGTCTTTGGGATTATCGGAAATTGATTACCCCTCGGATACATTTTGCGTAAGAACTCTTCGGGGACGGGGAAGCGCTTTATCATCGCTGCTCGACGTCGCTTTCGAAATAATAAAGTGTACAATCAACGCGAAACGTTAATATTCCGATAAAGTCAACCGGCGCCATTTGCACAGTTTGGTCATCTCGAATTTGATGTAAAAGCTCAAAGCAGCCGAAAAATTTTAATAAATTACCTTCTCTCTCTCTGTCTCTCTCGACGATATTCGGGGGCATAGGAGAAGTGCCACGTGACGCGTAATGCCTCTCGTAGACTCGAACTTATTCAAATTTGCAGCGCGCAGTTGACTTAGCATATTTACGGAAATAGTGACGTGTAAGGGACGTCGGCTCCAGGACTGAGGAGCCAGAGGAGAAGAATAAATAAAGAAAATTAATCTCGGATAAGCGCAGCGGCCGTCTAATCTCCGAGGGTGGGCGGTTCGATCATCAGGCGTCGCTCGCTCTTATTTTTTCTCGCTTTTGCAAAAGTCGATGGCTCAAGTTGGGACAGATAAGAATCACTGCCACGCAGGACGCTGACGAGCATTCCCTTGTGGTCTATAAGATTGCCGGGCAAAGTTGAGCATCGCAGGATCGAAGATTGAATGCTAAGCAGCATCCGAAGGGTTGAGCACACCGACTGTCGCTTGGCTGTCGGCAGATCACCCCCGAGCGCTGGCATTCCACCCCTCCGGAGCCGCATCTTTAGCCGATCTTCTCTTTTAGCTTTTGGTTTCGCTTCTAATCACGTCCGCGCTCTTACATCTCTCGCTCTCTCACCCCCCTCTGTTACTCGCTTTCCAGTCTTACTTTGTTTTAGTGTGGTAAGCACTGCGCGCATTTAGATAAGTTAAACTATAAATTAGACGGATCACTGGTGGTAGTCGAGGAGGCGATGTCGGCGTCTGAATATGTATGATTTATACAAGAAACCCGGTTCTCTTCGATATAATTCACCGTAATAACACACAAGAGTTACTGCAGTGTCTGCTTTTCCGTGACTGACAAATTTTATATTTTGATCGCCGATTTCTCATCTCGTTTCTCCATACCTGCGCGCGAACGTGTATCAGTTCAAGGTTTTTAATTTAAAATACTTGTTAATTTTCATTTTTGATAATTTAATTATGTCACGCGTACGTCGTGACGTGACGGAAGCAAAGCACAAAGAACTCATAGTGACAGCAAGAAAGCCACTTTTTTATCGAAGAGTAAAATAAACACTGGACTTTTTGCACAAATTGCAAGACATTACAAGCATTAAGAGTGTGACAAGTAATGGAACATAAATAGTTTCAAGCAGAATACATTGGGACAGAATCCGTTATTTTGTGGATACAGTTTTTTTTTTATGATAAACGCAGCATCTGTGCGATAGACATAAAAACAACGTAGTGCACTTGCGTGATTTTCCACGAGCACGAATACTGGAAGGACTCGCTGAAAGAGGAACAATAGAACAAGACGAAAATGAAAAACCAAATACATCTAATCTGTAATTTTTTGATTGTTTGTCATCGATTCGTGACTTACTCATCATTTCTGCAGATGCGCAAAGGCACGCGAGTTGATTTAGGATTTGAAGCCGCAATCGAGCGAGTGGGACGCTCCAACGGAATACTAATCAAAGATACACAAATTCCAAGACTAATACTTCAAATCCCCTTTAGCCAGGATCTCAAAATTAAATTATTGGATTAGAAGGCTGGCGACGCAAGCCCCTCTGCACTCTATTGCCTTCTGTATTTTGCATACGCCACTGATTTTCTACGTGGCTGTTCATCTTTTATGATTTGCCGGACCCGCCGCTCCGG
Source organism: Platyscapa corneri (assembly GCA_018907185.1). NCBI lineage: Eukaryota > Metazoa > Arthropoda > Insecta > Hymenoptera > Agaonidae > Platyscapa > Platyscapa corneri. The sequence goes on from JACCHW010000004.1 coordinate 4,342,340, forward strand.
ACGCTCGCAATTTCTATACGAGTGCAAATCGCCTTGAGAGCAGCTAATATTTTCCCAAAAGCAAACCACATTCTGGCTTCCCCAACGTTGTTATCAAAATATTGTCGTACGTGTACGCGCGCGCGCATTTGTGTGAGCATTAAAATGCGTCAGGTGGCGTTGAGCAAAGTTTGCGCGCCTACGACTCTGCGAATAATAAGGACCCTTTTTCATTCGTTACATCGAGTTTTTCGCATTATTTTACCGATTTTCGGAATCATTTCAGCATCGGTCGCTAAAGCGCGCGCGCGCGCGTATATTGAAGCGTTGACCGAAGAATTTGCGTATAATAGAATACGGAATGTTATTTTTATACCGCCTCTCATTGGCGAATATTATTTCGCGTGTTCAGCTCAAGACTGTCAAGATAATATGTGGGGGAATATTTTCGCAGTAACGGTTATGCGCCTCGGTTGAATACGGAAATTCATCGGAGAAGAGACAGATTTACAGGTTCCGCATAAAAGTAACAAGGCACGCAGATGATTGCGAAAAAAGCTCCATCCGATAAATAGACGCGAGTAATCGAACGATCAAACAATAAGCTCGCGCAGGTTGGCGCCGAGTGCGAAGGTTGCGCGAGAAGGAAATTGCGAAACAACGCAGGAAATTCGCGGACGCGCGTTCGGATTTAAGACCCAAAAGCAGATGGATCGTTTTATTGTTCTCTGGAAAATTTCGGAGAAAAATGCTCGGAAACAGTGCGCTTGCAAAATCTGGCGCAGAAACAGCACTAAACCTATTCTTCGAACAACAGAATATTTTTAGTTGAATGTCAGACAGCCGAGCGCGAAGGAGAGCGAAAAAAAGAGCAGCGCTCGCGGTGGAATAAAACAAAAGGATTGTCATCTTTCGTTTCTCATTGTTTTTTCTTTGCCGACGGCGACTCCGGTTGTTCGGCTGGGTACCCCGACTTCGGGACGAGTAGCGCTTCTCCTGGGGAGAGGTCGCTATATTTTCATATCAATGATTTTATGACCGCATCCTTCCCGCTTGCCGCGGGAGGCTCGGGGTGCGGAGTGCGGGTGAGCCTCGGCTGCGCCTTCCTTTCCTTTCGCCGCGGGGTTCGTAGGGAAATCTATATTTTATCGCGCGTGAAATTTTTGCTATTTATTCGCGTATGAGAATTTAAATGTTGCCCAAAATATGGCTCTCCCCTCGAGTCCCGTACGCTTTTTTCACTTTTTTCACTCTTTTGCCCCATCCAGGATCGTGCTCTTCTTGTTTTCCTCTTTAAGGGCGCCGTAATCCTTGCATGATTTAGAATTGCGGGGGACCGTCAAGTGAAGCGGACGCGGCGCTCTCGAGAGTTTGTTCGAAAGAAACAGCAATAGATATTCGCTCGGCGCTGTAATTTATCATTACTTAATTGGCTCCAATTGCGCGGGCCTCCGTCCAGCCGGAAGTTTCGCCGAAGGAGGCGGAGCCGCCGAAGCTTAACTCGCATTCGATTAGCACTCGGTAATGCCAAATGATCGCTCGGGTGAGTTTGGCAGGCCGCGCGTCCGCCCGCCATCTTAGCCGCCTTTGGCTCCGTAAAAATATACGATCGCGGTATTTTAGAATAACGACGCCATTAGCGGCAACTCCTGCAAGATGAACGAAGTAATGCCTCACTTTTGCCCTGGCTTGGCTCGGCTTTTAAAAGGGAAATTTGTTTTTGATATTAGGCTCCTCGAGCCGAGCGCGTTTTCTTTCTTCGTTAATATTTACGAAGGGGAGAGGGATGACGGCGCGAGCCAGCTTTCGCCGGTGCAGCGCGTTAGTCCTGTAAAAGGCTGCTGCAGCCTCGCATCTCGTTAGGGAGGCAAAGAGTGTCGCCGAATGCTTTATCTCCGCTTCTTTTTAGCGCTCGAATCTTTCGCGCCGGACGGTGGTGACTCTCTCGCCTCGCGTGCGTGTCTTCTCTTGCGCTTCGCCCTTGCGCTTATCGATTCGCGCAACTTTCCATCTCATTTAACTTTTTATTACGTGCTGTACCTAAGAATTACGTCGCCGTTGCTTCGAGCATTTATACTTTCGAGAAATTAATGCTCGGCTCTTGTTCCGAAAATTAGAATATCTTTTACTTTTCAGTACTTGGCGTTTATTTTATTCCGCTGTAATTATCATTTTGTTTTCAGTAGCTCATTATGGTCGTTCTTAATTTATAAGACCTATTAGCTAGTGAAACAGTGTGAACCGAGCGTAGATGATGAAACAGCTGCGCATAATGACAATGCTCTTCTTCGTAACGAGTCCTGCTTTTTCAAGAACAGGCATAACGAATTTATCGCAAAGTAATAAACCGTTCGAAAAATTTATGAATAATAAATACGAGCACAGTAACTTGTTTCAACTGGACGATGAACACGCGCTTAAGTTCGAACTTTAAAATATTTAACAGGAAATTGGCTTGGACCTTCTCGATGCGGAGTTGAAATTTTTCAGGCATAAAGGAGAACACAAACGTGACGCCGATCACTTATTAATAATCGAATCTTATCTCGGTTCTTTTTAATTTAATTTAACTAGTGGTTTGACAAGTTCTTTCGTCTCTTAGTTCTTAGCTGATTAAGGATTAGAAAAATTTACGCGAGCAGAAGTATTAGAACGAGCTTAAGTTTGATAAAATTTAATTTTTGAAGTTTCGGCAGTTATTGAAATATAGGTTGAATGCGAATCGATAAAAGCGGCGAAGACCGTTCAAGAGGTTCCTCCACACTTCTGATATCGTGACGACTTCGATGGAGTACTTAATCAGTGCCAGCGATTTCCTTTCTTTTCGCTTTGCTCTTTAGTCGCCTTTACTCAACGTACGAACTGCATTATTCGCAGTTGCTTGTAGCTATAAAGTTTAAGTTTACAACGCCAAATGGACTGGAAGGCAAGGCATCGAAAAAGCAAGCTAGCACGAGTGGGGGAGGGGGCGAATGGAAAGCGACGCGCACCGCTTTCCGGTAGAACGAACTTTAATTGGAATATGGACTCGTTTCGGCGTTTCCTGATATACCGATAAATTTTCCTACGTTCCATTTGCCTCCAAAAAACATTGGCGTCTGCCTTTCTCGTCGTCTGCCACCAATTACGCGCTCGATTTATAACCTCTAAACGACTGCCAACTATCTTTGCCGGGCGACGAAAAACGATCCTTGGCAAGAACTCGAGGTACTCAATATTTCCATGATCCGTCATCTTTGCGTCTAAGAAATGCGCGTTATTTTATCGTCTTCGACGTACGCATATGCACACGCCGTGCGGGAATTACTTAGCCGATGCTCGAATGCAATTACAACCCCGATGAGCAGAGATCCTTTACATCCGAAGCAGTAAGGCAGCGATAAAAGGTAATTAAGCGAAGCTACAAGTTGCAGTGAAACGGCCGAGCAATTGAAAGAAAAAGAGCGAACATTTGTTCGGCGAAGGCTGCAATACCAGCTATTGAGGAGGTTAGGGCTGGGGGAGGGCAGGGTTTGGAGCTTCTTCGGAGACCGAAGAGAAATGCGGGGCATTAGGCGCGGGATGGCGGGCAATGACGGAAGTTGATTCGCCGCAATTCGCCTTGGGATTACCGCAGCCTTCGCGAGTTGTGTGATCTATGTCCGGCATATCCCACGGAGTGAGCGCCAGCGCTGGACCATCTCCTCCGGGGAATTTCCATGACGTATGTGGCTACCTGACGAGAGAAAACAATCTTCGAGAATATATCGCACGCCTGAGCTTCCTCGCTTTCATTACCCCCGACACAGCAGCCACCTTGCCGTCATTCTTATCCGGTTGTGGCTGCGGCTCCGACTCCGACTCCAACTCCATCGTCACCTATCGATTGAATTTCGTGTTTGCCAAATTCGTGTTACTAATATTCTCCTAATTCGAGCAAAGACGAAGAGACGACTTCAGCAGTGAGCCTTACGCGGTCGAGTCTTTCCTTAAAGAGCAAAACTCAAGACGATTGTGAGGGCTTACGCGGGTACGTTATTTTTTGGCAATTTGAGAATGTGTAGTCAGACTTTTAATTAATTTTAATCAAATGATCAGTGTGTAAAAACGTTAGTCTAATTAGATTGGTGTTTGGTTTTCTCAAACATATTTCGCATGATATTTTTGTGCACGATTCGATTAGAAAATGGAGAACCGAGAAATTATATTTTAGTAACATTTTTTAACCTTACAGCATTTGGATAAAATTTTAGAAAAGTCAGATGTTTGTATAAACTCGGCCAGGCAAATGATATGAAAATAATAAACGTTGTAAATTCAAAGATCACTTTGATCGAACGCACGGATTTAAAAAATGAAAATAGATAAATCAACCCAAACATTTTCAAAAATAGGTAAATTTAAATATCTCGAAAGAATAATAGGAATGGTAGGTTGGAGGTAAAATATAATATGAAATTAAAGACAAAATACGTTAGAGAAGTGTGTGCTTTTACTACACCTATAAACCATTGAATTTTCGATTATTATCGATATCTTATTCGACAATGAAAGTGAATACAAAGTACAACACTAATGATACTTGTCTTATTGAAATCCAAACAAAACACTTAAGGTAAAAGTTAAATTTTCAGATCAAAGCTTGGAATGAAAAACTGCGATGTAAACAGCTAGTTTATAAATTTATTAAACAAAATTTAGAGAATAAAATAGTTTCGCGCATTACGCAATATTTTAAGTATAATTAAAATAAGCTGATTTAGTTGAATCGAATGAGAAATGAAGAAATATTATATTGGCATTTTTCGAGGAATTTTCATGCATAGTGTATTTCAATAAACCATAATCGAATTGGAAATATTGAGATAAAAAAGTATTTGGTGTTAACGATAGCCTTTCAAATTTTGAGAATCAATAAAAAATAACAAACATTCTAATACGAATAGTATAACTCACTTTTAGATAATCATTAAAACTGTATTTATAATATTAATACAAATTACAAGAGTTTGAATTAGTAACATAAAATATTGAATAAAAATTGTTCTAATTATTCAATTAACCTTTATATAATTATATTATAAAGTAGCCAAAAAACTATTATTCTGTAAAACATCGAGGAATTCTAGTTTATTCTTTTGCACAATATATAATTTGAATTATATGTTAATAATACATTTAGCGAATGTTTACTAGAAATTCATCGACTTTAGATGGCCGATTTTTAGGCTTATTTTGCTGTTCTTTGGAAGAAATTGTACTGGTTAAAGTATCATAAGCATTTCTCTTTATGAATCGTCATAAAACTACAATATAATTTTCATTTACAACAAAAACTGATAATATATATATATATATATATACATCTGCTTTTTTCTTGATATATAAAAGTAATGTATTAAAAAAATTCTATTAACTATATTGTTCACATGGGATATTAATCCAATATTCCTTGTATAGATACTGGAAGTGAAAAAATGAATTAGAACCGAAAATGTGCTAATTTTTATCGGTAACTTTTAAATTGATTAAACAACGTAAATTAAATTATGAAAATAATAATCAAAAGAAGAACTTTCCTAAACTAAAAAATCTTATAAACCGCAATTGGATTTAGCCGGAACCCTTATTGGATAATGAAAAATGGAAATAAATTCGTTATACCAGAATATAACGACGCAATCATTAATGCATTTGATCCAAAAAGGGAAATATGAGCACGTGGCCGAGGCGACTGTTTATTTATCGATAATTGAATTTTTAACGGCTAATTTTTTCGCGTTATTTTTTATCGACGAGTAGTGGAAAGATTAACGGCTGACGCTCGTCCCGAGAAGCCCTGAGAGTACAGCGGCGTGTACCTTTTCCCAATCCGTCTTCGAGTAAACGCGTGCGGTTTGGCTATTTCGCCCCTTGACCGAGAAAAATGGCTATCGGCTCTGGGAATACGTTTACGAGCCTCCCGCGTCGAGTAATTCTATTACCCGAGGATTTTTTTGCACTTTATACAATATCAGGCTGTGTAACCTTTTAAGAAATGCCACTCTGACTCCGATCTGTCTTGTCCTTCCGATCATTATTATGCCGATAGATTTGGGAGATTTCCCGCGGACCTCTTTATTTCTAGTCTTTTCTTCGAATTCAGTTACTTCGCGTAAAAAAGGGCACTTTTTTCACGCGCATCGTTCGAAATATAATGGTGTAACAAAATTAAAAATGGCTTTTATTTACAAGCGACTCGGTAACTTACCATTTACGAGCGCATCCCCAAGTATTTCGCATTCGTACAAACGTTTTGGCTGCGTGTAGAGAAATTTGTTATAAACTCGCATATTTAATTGCGTAGCTGCGGTAACAACACGTTCAGATTGAATTGCTCGAATATTTCGAGACCAACGTTTTTCCCCGTAGCTTTCGAACATGAAAGAAGAGGTTTCGTCGAAATATTATTTCAGATCGACGAATACCAACACTTCGCTGCAATCGTTTGTTTTTATCCGTGATTAATTAAATGATGAACGAAAGGGATTCTTTTTCGTTGTGTTTAAAAGTGTATTCAACGACCTGCACCATTGTTTTCGAGCAAAGTGAAATACGAATCGCGTTGCATTTTTCACGTAAACATCGAGGTTTTATAAATTTCTCCAGTCGTAAAGTGCGCGCCCCGAACGAGGAAAAAAATAAGAGGAGTTTTGCGCGAAAAGAAAATGTAGTGGAGGGAGAACAATAGATTGACTTCTTAGCTCTAAAAGTGCGCATCAAATTTCTCTATTGTTGGTTGACGAAAAAAGCCTTTGCAGCAGAGGCGATCTCGCCGATATCAGATATAACATTTGCATGGGCGTTATGAAAATTCTATAGTTTATGGAAGCATTCGTATGTATTATCGTATTAGCATATTCCAGTCAAGACAGCAATCTCAATATTGGATAGCGGCTCGAGCAATATCGACTTGTTTACTACCCCGTTGCTCTTCTGGCCCCGATGTCCTCCCGATATAAGAAAAAACGACGAAAAACCCGATGGGACACGTGTCCTTCTTTTTTTACCGTAAACGCCTCGTTTTTCTCCTCTATCCCCCATTCGGATACGCGACGTCTAATCTGCATAGCGTTTTTATCGACGAATCGCCCCGCCGAAGCTACGAGGGAAACTCCTATAACGTCTCACCGAGCGCGCAAATATCCTCGGCTCCTTCCGAGGAATCGAGCCACCGCCGCACATATGAGAATCGAAAACAGCTATTTAAAGCTGATCTTTGGGTTCGCGCGACATTGGCTACGATGTTGTTCTTTAAAAATCTAATAAAGTTAGCTGCGCCAGGCGAGATCTGACGGGATTATTGATCGTAACGGGGAATCCTCGGCTCGAGTCTTTTCTTTGAAATATTTGTATTTCGCCTCATTTGCGAATCTCTTACGTCGTGTCTTTCAGTCATTTAGCCGACTCGGGCTTTATTTAGAAAAAGAGCTCATGAATCGTTAAAACTGAAATCGCAAATTACGTCGCTTTTCATTTTTGACTGTCGACTGTCAACTATCGTCATTAACTAAGATCGGTCTAGGATATTCATGCGACGGTTGACACTGAAGGTGGCTAAAGATTCTCATAATCCGATTGATTAGTATTTTAGATTTAACGAGTTGGAAAATATAGCAGATTTTACTTATTCTTAGGTCTTTTTTAAATAGACGCAACGAAAATCACGAATCGTTAATGGCAATCTTTTATCGAGCCGTTCCACGTTTAGATCTTTGAAGGGTAAAGTCTTTTGCACATCAATAATTTTAATTCTACGTTGTACGACGTTTTGCTGCTTCTTCTTCATCGTGATTATAGCTGCTTTTTTCGGGGAATATTTAGATACAAGGAAAAACATAATTATGCAATCGAAAGGTTAATAAATTGTAATCGCTTGCCCATCATATGCTGTTTTTCTTTTATTATAGCTATAATGATTTAATGAATAAAATTCACAATGATTTTGAGTTAAAACTAGAATAATTGACACTAAAATTGTTCATAACGTCAAAGTAGCAATATTTATAAATTACACTCGATTAAAATTATTATTATCAAATGAGTCTTACACCTTATAGAGACATCACTTTGACATTTTTTATTTTTCACAGCTTATGGTCAATTAATTTACGCACACAATATAAAAATATAATAAGAAAGAAAATAGATGATAAAAATTGAATAGAAAAAACCGAAATTATTGAAAAGTACTCAACGCGTATTATAAAAATCTCATTTGCTTGCATTATATCCGTTAATCTTATTTTCGATCGCAAAAATTTTACTTTAGATTTTCGATTTTCTACGAGAAAAATCTTGGAAGGTACATATTCCGAAGCGGACAATTACTCGTTAGAATTTTGAAATACTTTGCTTAGGCGCCTCATTAAATATTAAAACACACGTTTGCAAACCCTTGCAAAGAGAGAAGTTAAAATTGAAAGAATGCGAGTCACTGACAATTTTTCGTCCGCAATTCGGAAGGAGAGAAAAAAGAGTCTTCCGATGAGGGGCGAAGTTTCAGTTACCAAGCCAAGAGAAATACAATTTCAGCGGCATCCTCACCTATGATCAGCAGCGGGGCGAGGAGTGATGGCGTGTCGCGCAAGTAGCCTAATCAAGGTAGAATTCGCGCGGTAGCTTCTAATACAACTAGAAGGCATTTAATCTCGACAACTTGCTAACGACCTGACCAAAGCCACACTCGCGCCCCATTTCCGATAAGCGAGGAGCTCGTAGTCGTTCGCCCTCCGGAGCAAGAAACGCTGTAAACGATGATCTGCAAGTCCGAGCGAGCGAACGAGTGGAAGCGACCCTCCCTCTCCCGTACCCTCTATTTAGCCCTCCGCGCCACGCCTCGCTTCGCCTCGAATTACCGAACTACAGCGGGGCTCGGGGGCAGACGCGATCGCAGATTCGGGCGTACGCGAGCACACCGACGCAGCCCCGACAAATCTTGGTTGTTTTGGATAGGTTTGGCATTAGCGGGGAGTGCGAGCCACGGGAGGCCGCCGATGCTCTCTATCTCCGTTCCAACCCTTGCGCTTGCTTCCCTCCTGGATGCACAGTGCATTCGCTAACCGATATTCCGAATCGTCCTCGGATGCGATCTCGTCCGAGTTCACAACGGTGCCCTAGCTGAGGTAACGCAATCGCCTCGCCCTTAAGTCTAATCTCTAAACTTTAATTTCGGAAAGCGTTTCGGCAGCATTAGCCTTCTTCCTTCCAATGGCTGAGCCAACAAACAACGAGCGTAACTCAACCTATTTGACTCACTCGCTATCTTTCGACGAATGCATAATTAATTTGCTAATGAGCTCCTTTTAGTCATATATTAAAAATCGGTCTCGACCTGCTATGTTTTTTTAGCGTTTGTTCGAAATTTTACGCGCGAATGTTTTTTTCGTAAATGTGTCGGAGCGAGATGAAATACTTTTAGGGTAAAATATTCAAAAAATGCCCCGGTCTATGCGTAAATAACAATGTCCTTTTCTAATTGATTCAATTGTGACGCGCGTTAAGTTAACATGTCACAGGATAAAATTATAAAATACCGTCGTTATTGACGTTACATATATCTTATTAATACTAGAAGAGGTTCTCGTGTTATAGAGTTACTAGTTTACTCGTCCGTGTTAGAAATACGCGTTTAAGGAACGTAGCAGGATTTACTTTGTTTTGTAAGGAATTATTTTGAAGATTATAACTTACTTGACGTCTGGTAAATACGGAAATTCGCATCTTTTAAATAGACTGAAATCACGTTGAAAATCATTTTTATGATTTGGAAATGATCTTGGAGCTATTTTTTTTTAAACCGGAGAATTGATGATTACTATCCAGTGATTTAGTTACTGTCAAAATCACCATATCGATAATAATAAAGATTAAATTAAAATTAAATTAAAAACACGGCCACGAAAACATACACGCATATAAATATTATAAATAACTTTACTGTAATTAATTGTGTCCGCAGTGAATATTATAAAATTTACGTAGCCGGTTATAGTGTTTTATATGTATATATATTATAGTAAAATAATTATAGTATTAAATTTATTATCGATTAATTTGCAGATTACTCGTCTTTAACTAAGGAAGTCATTTGAGTTTTTAAAAAAGTATATAAATTTTAAAATTTCAAGAATAATATATAGTTTCAGTATTTCTTCAATTAATTATAGTTAATGTCAAGCTCAATTACGTAGCGTTGCTTTTAAAAATTGAAACAATTGCAAAATACATAAAAATTGATTTCTTGTATGAAGACATTGAGTTAAAACAAAAAATATTAATAAATATAAAATTCTATACTTTAAAGTCATAAATCTTTAAATATTAAGTAATAAGGTTAGAAATTTTACATTAGAATATCTTTATATTGGTAACTATTAATACTTGAGTCACTTTTAATAAAATAAATTCATTTTCCGATAGTATTTTTAAAAGATTATTTTAAGGAAACAGTTTTTTCGACTTATGTATCGTTTATTATCGCAAGGGCATGTTACAACGTTTGTCACATTTTACCGAAGATATAGATTTGTCTTTAAATAATACATTATTACTGTATGTATGCGTATTATTCTGCTTTTGGAAATAATAGGTTTTGAAACTATGTGGTTATTCATACATAAGAACGCACTTTGCAAATTTCGTCATTATAGTAACGACGTGGCTGTATTACATATAGTCATTGTACAAGCGACGATTGAGATTGAAGTCTGTGATTGAAAAAAATTATTTTTTTACGAAAGAACTTTCAATTGCCTAGCACGTATATATATATATACGCATAATCACGTTCTATAATAATTGATAGTTTAGGTTTTGAGTATCTAGTACTTTTGTATTTTACACTTTTTGATCGTTAAAAATAGGAGAGTTGATGGTATTACTCTATTAATTTTTTTTTCTTATTTATTATGTTTTAATCTCTTAAAAATTAAGATTATTCTTTCGTGGAGTAAATTTATTTTAAGTTTTATTATACTTCAGATACATGATAGAGTAGACAATAAGCAGCCTGTTTATTTATAATTAAGGTGCAAGATGATAACAAGAATTTGATTATTTTAAATAATCAAAGAAACAATTATACAATAAAGAGATCTATAAAAGAGAGAATGAAAAAAGAGATATATATCTATAAACATCATAAAAAAATGTACTTATATTTCTAGCTTATAAAATTATTATTTATAGAGTATGTTACTAGACGTTAGAAAAAGTTGTTATATTTTACATTCTAAATTTGCTCCAACTTCTATGAATCCTCGCGTATATCGAAGTATTTTTAATTTTTAAATTTGAAATTTCTATTACAAGCAAATCGTTTGATAATAATAAAACTTATAAAACTCATACTAATCTGGTGACTTTATTTAATTTTGGATATTTTTTACTAGTTTAATTGTTTAAGCTGATTGCAAATTTATTCAGGCTAAATTGACTTAATACGACACATTTTTTCATGATACGTAAACATTACAAATTATTCAGAATGGTGATTTATTTAATTAATACCGACGATTATTATAATTAAGCTGTTGTTAAATTAAATTGCCTAGGAATTTTGAAGGCAATTTACATTAAAATGAATGGTAGAATTGAATATTTTTTTATACCTGTGATGTCTTTTATTCTCATAATTTAGTTTCGTTTATAAGAAATACTATAAAAGCCCATGAACTGCATATTTTAAATAAAATCTAGGTGAAATCAACGTCAATAGATCAACACGAACTAAAATATTTCGCTTTTTTCTTTAATAAACTGTCGGATATTAAATGAACTCTAAATTGTATTTTTAAGATAAGCATAACAAAATCAATAAGCAAAACTTAAATCTCTTAAAATTATTAATCTATCACAGAAAATGCGTTGTTGGATGGATATGGAGATTTAATAAAGGTGTAATTATAGATTAAGTAAAGAAACAATATTTAAGCGATAATTCAAATATTTTAATCACAAGAATAATAATATAAGTGGCATTTGTGCTGTAAGTAGGATATAGTTAATTATTGATCTGAAGTTAAAACGTTCGCGTTTGGAAATACACGTATTAAGATTCCAAATCTGCGAAGAGATTTTTTAACTAAACTTTGTTAAAATGCTTGAATATTTGTAAGTAACAATAATATGCAAATTTATACGCGCCCGAAAGAATATAGAGTATTTATCGGTAAATAGTTTGAGAAACTAGCGTAGCATCCAAATCCTAACCGAGTGCCGTACCAGCAGCTCAATTCAATTTAAACTTTGGGAATGAGACAAAATCAGAGAAAGAGAATACGAAGGTTCGCAACTGTGAATGCACAAGAAAGAAAGAAAGGGATCGAGCTTCGTGCGCTGGAGCACGTGCGAGAAGGAGAGAGCGAGTTCCCATACCGCGGAAATACTCGCGCACGCGTCAGCAACACTAAATCGCTCGAAATTAACGCGAGTTATTAGTTGACGGCGATAATTAGAGGGCAATTGTACGGAAAAGCGAGCTTTGCCGAGAGATGGGATATAGATATTTCACTTAAGTGCGTAATGCCGATAAGCGCATCGAACTCGACTGTTCTTGTTTATTATTCTCAACGCCAGGACGGCCTGTAGCAAACAGTTGCTCGAGCCAATATACCGAAAATGATTTAACGCTCGCCTCGGCAACTTGCATTAACAAGTTTTTTCACTCGTTAAATCGCGAGGATGTGTGCATTATTTTAGCGAGTAATTACGATCGATCATTGCCAGTCGGACGCGAAATAAATAATTCATCGATGAGGCCAATACTCGCTTCATTTCGGTCTTGAAATTATATTCTTTCGCTCGACAGCATGAATAAAGTATAATCCAATTACGACAGTGTCCCGGCGAACCAAAAACAACGCTTTGAAAGTCAAAAATCTCGAGGCGTCGCTTGGGTTTCTTCGGATGAAAGATAAATGTGTTTGACGCCGGAGTGAATTGGAATAAGTAACGAAGTCGATAAATCAGCTAAAAGCTAGGGGTGGAAATTCGAATATTCGAAATTTGAATGCAAGCACGAAAGTTTGCATCGACCCTCTCTAGGTCTATCTTTCTTGCGCTTCTCTCCACGGGCGTGTGTCGCGCGCACGGCACAGCAGCAACACCGAAAGCCTACATTCGGGCGCCCGAGATATTCATATTGGAAATACACATGGGAACGCCCAACTCCTTTAGTATGTACTCGCCCCCATGTAAACCAGCGTAACAAAGCATTAGGTATATCGAATATTAGCTTTTGCTTCTTGCTCTCGTTCTTCGGCTTTTCCCGTTCCTCGTGTGCCGCCTGTTTCCCTCTTTTCGTCACCGCAATCGAGAATGAGTCTATCCGTGTTTTTTCTACGCCGCACTTTGATTTCGCGTTGCCTCCTCCAACTCCATCGGGCTCTCCATCTCTCTTTACCCACTTTGCAAACGAGTTCTTTATTCAGATGTAAGTGCGCGAACAAACAGAAATTCTTGTGCGCGTTCCTCGCATTAACGTGTTTTGCCGCGGAAGAGCAGGAGTTATGCGCTTGTAATGTTGGTAGGCTGCACAAGCAAATGCCGAGTATGTAGATCCGGCCGTCGTAGAGACTCGGTGAAACGGTACACAGGGTATTTGTAAATAAATAATATCGTAAATTAGCGCATTTAAATATGTTTGATGCGAGAGTTGCGGCCAAAGGGATTTCTGCGAGAACTTTCACGATATTTTTACTTGTACTTTGCATTGGCCAGCAGCTGCTTCTACGAGGTAAAATTAAACTCACATTCGTTTCGACGGGCGCATTTCGGCGCAGTTTTGTTACTTCTACTAGAAATAGCGCATTTTCGTCAAATGACTGGGAAATTCGTTTGGGCGCGATAATAAACAGGGAAATCCTAGTAGCACAACGCGATACGTTGTTATTATCGAAGAATTGGGAAAGCTCGAAGGAATTAGGGGACGAAGATTTCAGCACGTTTTTAACGCAAAAAAGATTCGAGGATCGCAGTCGCGGTGCAGCCGTTTAACTCCACACGGTAATAACGTAATAACCCCCGCCAGGGATTCTGTGTACGCTTCGAGGATAAAAACGGAGATGAGTGAATTTTAATTAGCGAGAGCAAGCGCTAATATTTCTTACTTTACAATTCGTATTTTCGTATCCTCGTATCGAGATTAAGACCGGGCGGGTTTGCATTTATTAAATGCGTTGATGGCTCGGCGAATGCAGGCGCACGATCCGCATGATTAATGAGGGAAGTTATGAAAAAAGCGACACTGAGAAAGGAGATAAATGACGTTTACGGTATCGATTGATGGCGGCGAACGATTCAGGGCACCCCTCGAATATCGTCGATCCCGAGCGAGTGGCGCATAAAAGCCTCCCGCTACCGCCATTGTGGCACTTGCAAACGAAGCGACGGCAATATAGAGTGCCCCGGGCGTAACGAAGCGCAGTCGGGAGTTGCCGAGGAACGCCGCTTCTCAGGTTGTTCACGGTCACAATTGCGACGCCGCACCTCCGCGCCATAAACACGCGTGCATTGAAAGCCAGCGGCCGCGTGTTTTATCGATGGCTTCGATAAAAGTACCCGTTCGCTCGTATGCTTATCCGTGCGATTTGCATACGGGCGCCGCGATCGCTGCGAGGGCCGGATACGAGGGCACGCGGAGTACTTAATGAGTCGAGGAAGGGCTGAATGGAGTCGCAGTGGGATCTCGCGCGCGAGCCCCGTCCTTGGGGATGCTTTCTCTCTCCTGCATCGACGGCTGTCAGCTCTCCCTCTGCCTCGACGCGACACGTTCTTCGCAGCCTCGTCTGATTTATCGGCATTCGTCGAACTCCCGCGCATTACGAGCTTCAGCTTTTAAGTCCGCAAAGGGAGTCGCGCCAATGTGCACTTTGATGGGAATCACTCCAAGAAATATTGCCGCCCCTCTCTCTTCTTCGCTGACACCCCTAGGAGTGAAACTGCACGGCCTCGCCTCGGTCTGCGTCGTGCCTTTTTCATTTCATCTCGAGTCTTCTTTCCTTTTTCATTCGGCAGATTCGAAATGCAGCACTTGTAAAGCGCTATTACGTTGCGCCGAGTGACAAACAACATCTTTCAAACCCCGTGTGTCGATTCGACTAAACGAGCACTGACAATTATTTTACGCACGCGATAATGTCAATGGCTCGTACTTATCGAGTAAGAACATTAAGCTCGGGAATCATTTGCACAAGGCAAGTCTTCGTAAGCAATTTTATTCACGGGACGAGAGAAGATAAAAGATTTTGCACAGCATCCTTTACGATTATTGTACTGCAAAAAGCAAGAAATTATCGCGCGATATAAATTAGAATAATGTTGAAAGTAAAGAGGTGAATCTGAAATTCAGAAAAACTGATCGAGTGGTTTATCGAACAGTAGTGTCATTGTATTAGAGTACTTAAATCAAGATTTACCAATAGAAAAATTCCCAATAAACCATTCTACTCTAGGCGTGATTCAACGTTGCAGGAAATAATATCGTGTCTAACGAACACTCGAACGTTAGTCGGCATCGATTCAATCGCCAAAAGAATGATCAGACTTCGAGAAGACGGTGCCGTGCATTTAGTATTATGTACTCCCTTACACGGAGATGTGTGTGTTTAATTTTACTCTTCTTATGATATCATTTTATTTGGAAGATCCACAAATTGCACGAGTGTACGCGAGATAGAAGTTAAATAACCATAAAATGTAATGAAATGTAAATAAATGAGATGTTTCCTTGAGTTTATCAGAATGTTGCAGGATTAACGAGAATCTATTAACCGCTGAATCAATATTTGTCAAATAAGATCAAACCAAATAGTGAAAATTATTCACGGTACAGTAAACATCGTATGCGTGCAATACAGATATAAAAATCCAAGCAATACAATCGCTCGCGAGGTGCTTCTGTTTTCAAGATGGAACTTAATTTCAAAGATAAACTTTATTAAATCGGACCTATTAACTCTTTCGGTAATAAAAAGAGTCTCGGAGTTATCTAGCGAAGCAATTGATTTACCAGGAGGTTAAGTGACGCTTTGCCGAACGTAAAGGGGTGTCAAGTTGGCAGCTGGGGCTGGTGGGAGGGTGCGCGAAGCGAAGGAAATCCAAGGCGAGCGGCATGATAAGCCTTTCTTCTGGGTGCGTAAATCTTAAGTTGCCGGTTGAGCTGTGAAGACACTCGCGGGTGGGGGCAGGTGTCGCGGTAAACTCAGTTAATTAGACAAGAGGCAGCCATCAGCCGAGCTCCTCTCCCCTGCGCGCAGCTCTGTCCGCACCCCCGGAGGCTTGTTAATAACGCGTAATTACTATTATACATGGCGATACACTCTTCCAAGCTGTGGTTCTGCACCGACCCTATTAGATAAGACGACACCTTATTATACGGCAAACTAACGTCGGTATCGCGCGAGAGCACACCCCCGCCCCCCAGCCATCCAGTCTCCCATCCACCCACCGCCCGCGCCAAACTTACCCTGGTAGGGGAACTCGGCTGCGCGCGACAGACTGGCGTTTCTTCTCTGTATCGCCTCCGAAGTATCGTGCGTTGATGCGTGGGTGCGTTCGTCTCGTGCGTCTTTCTCGGCATTGCCTTACCAAAACTTTCCCGAGACTCCGCTTCCAGCCTGCGCTGCCGTCAACCTAATACCGAACGATACGCGATACGAAGCCGCCGTCCTCCTACGCTCACTCCGCGAACTAAGTCTCCCTCCCGCCCGAGCCTTCGTTACAGCGCTCGCTTGAACTTTGGCTGATCAAAAGAAAGCCGCGATTCTCGATCACGGTCTTTGATCCTGCACTCAAACAGTCAGCGCGCTTATTCTCGAAACGTTTAGCCAGTCGCGCGAGATGTTCCCAGAAAAGGCGCTTCTGCGTTTAGGCCGCAATCGGCAAACGCGCGAGTCGCGAGGACTCGGTTCGCAGACTCGATTACGAGCGAATAAAAGCCAGACGGCGTAAGTGCAGAATCTTGTATCCGCCGCTGGTGCCGAAGCAAGCTGCAGTCGACTTAATTGCGAAAGCTCAAAAAAGCTCTTTTATCATTCGAGCCAATGGCATTCCCGTTGTGTGCTTGCGCGGAAAGTAGCGTCGGCCGCGCACGCGATCCTCCTTACGTCGTCGCCTCGGCACGAGGCATTCGGAGGCATCACCGTCTTCTCCTAAACGCTCGCATCGGGTGTTATTCTTGGCCAGCGGCGCGTGGCCGATGTTCCTTTGGAGCTCGAGTCGTCTGAGCGCAAGTTTGGATGGCAAAGCAGCCGCGGCATCTTCTTTTGCGCTCTCGCCGTTTGCGGACGACTCGTTTAAGCGCGCGTCCTTTGATTTGAGCGAACGGCTTTTTCCACTGCACACAATGGCGACGCACCCTCGCCCTCATCTTTTCATCATTTATCCGGAGGTGCGTTCTTTGGGGAGGTCGCGCGAACCCCTCCCGCGCGCCGGTAATCGACTGCTCTTGCGCAGCCACGTGCACCGCAGCTTATCTTTTGAGCTTTGGCAGCGCGAGATGCAGCCACTGACTGAGTCGAGAAAAACGCACAAACATTTATCACTCCGGAGACGCTCCCGTCAAAGAATCCGACTCGAATCGTCAGAAGCTGCGCGGTTTCTTCTTCTGTTCAACCCAGCCGAGAAAAGTTGGCCGCACAGGGCATTTTTGCCGCTGCGAATTGACGAAACAGTCATTTAGTCCGGATTCGCCTCTCGGTCTCTCTCGTCTGGGAGGCTGCGAGGGGTGAAATTTCGCTGGCTCGTTTGGCTTCTTCTTGCCGTGCGAGCGATGTGTGGGACGACTATTTGGCCACGTGCACACGCCCCTCCCCTCCTGCATCTAAAGTGCGGCCAGGCATTTAGACCTTTACCCGTCTCATCAGCTTTGTGCCTTTAGCGACTTGTGCGCGTTGCGGCTAATAACGAGGCCGCACCTCGACCTCAAAAACATGAATTTTCACTTGAACTTTCGCCAACTGGTATCATCCACCGCCGGGGATAAGTATAAAGTATATTTTTTAATTATGCCGACTGCGTAAGAGGCCGTACAAAGTAAGGCCGGTTAAAAATTTAGTGGTGAAAAATCGTCTCTCCTCGCGGATATCAATCTGTTCCAGGCTTTTTTAATTTGGTCATTGATAATTCGCAGGGAAGGAACGATTGACGATATTTCTTTAATAAGTTTTCAAAATTTATTACATGCATCGCATACGAAATGAGTAATTAAATCGTCAATGAATTTGAGTTTTGCCAAATCTTCACTATACGAGTATCGATAAATTTAAATCTGATGTAAACGTGACCAATCATAAGTAGCAAGCAGATCGTGATAATTATTAATAAAAAGTTATTTAAAAAAATTTTTCGAAAATTCCTTACTCTACCTAAATCATGACAATTCAAGGTACCATAAGCGTTTCAGGCTTGAATGTTGAACGTTCGTGTTGAATTTTAAACGTTTGAATCGGTCATTTATTTTCATTATTACATTAAAAAATATTTTAAAAGTTTAATTCGAATGATCACTGACTTTCGAAAGTGAAATGAAACACAATTGCATTATTAATCGTATTTAAAATCTTTTGAATTCGTTTTCAGTGTTAAATTTAATTTTTTTTTTCATTTAATATTCAGTATTTGAAATCAAACAAAATAGATTACTAATGTTTTTGGTCCTGACTCTGGAATATTCAATGTAAAATAAATAGAATAAGCCGCGTTTATTCGTATAGCGATTGAATAACGGTAAGCAAAAATTGTTTTGTCGCTCAGTCGCCAATTCATCTACCATATCGAATTTACCAAACGAGACTCTTGTGTTGGAATTATCTCACAAAAGTGTAATTTTCAAATCGAATTGAGAATAAGCCACAAAAATAGATTTAGAATGAAAATTTTATCAACCAATTTATTCACTGGTTTTATTATTATTATTATTCATCATATCGCTAAATTTTCCTATCAACATTTTGCCAATTTATTTCCATTGATTATCGGCTTCCTTACACAACGAATAATCCCTTGCTTACAAACTTTTCAATGCTTTTTTAATGTTTTAAAATGTTTTTTAATGTATTTTAATGAGATGTTCGGTCAGCATTTCAAGCGATCTCCGAGGTGTTGAGCCCAAGACGCGTGAAAAAGGTTGGCGCAAAGGTTTTTAAAGGCGATAATTACTCGCGTCTCCAGTCGTGCCCCAAAGAATTTCCTCGAACCGTTCGAGCCTCGGAGCATTTTGACGTGTCTGTTTTGTTTTTTCGCACAAACGCGAAGCGGCGAACACGCGGCTTTTTCGTTATCTCTAAAAGCTGGAAGAAAGTCACGTACTCGACACTAATATGGCAGAAGTTTTGCAAGTAGCAAAGTCACGAAGATGCAATGCATTATCGACACAACCGGTGTTGCTTTCGGCCGCTAGTCATGCCAGGAAAGAGAGAAGGAGCCGAGGTCCGGGAGGTTAAAAGGAAATGAAAAAGGAAGGAAAGAAGAGCAGAAGGAGGAAATGTCCACGCGTTCGTTCTCGGTCGCATACGCGCCGCAGATATAAAGCCGCTTCGTCAGTCGCGTCACGGTTTACACCGCAATGAGAACGTACTGCCGACCATATTTTAATTCTTCAGAGACAAGAGAGCAGCTGGCCCCTGCCCTTCTGCCCTCCCCGGCTTCGGTCTCGCGCTCCTCTTTCTTCTTCGCCTTTGCTCGCGCGCGCGACGAGTGGCGCTTGACACCACGGACCGCATAATATTTAATAATTATTTCCATTAAAGTTGTAATAAACTTTAGGATACTTTATTAATTTATAGGACCGGGCTACTGGTGCACGGTTCTCAGCTAAAGGGTTACCGCCGCGGCTCCACGGCTCGCGCCATTTGTATCAATTACCATGGCTCACCGCATCTACGAATTAAGAACTCGGGCTTGACTTCTTGTTTTCCCACTCGTCTTTGATGGTCTTGCTAGCGAGGGAGCGCCGCTGAGGTTTTGCTTCTTCCGCCTGGAGCTCTCGAGACTTCTTTAGCCGGCGCCACTCCACGCACCTGCTGGAGGAGCTTTTCCCGCCTCAATCGGAAAACTTTAGCTGCGTTTAAGAGTTATGAGACAGCGAACTCTTTACTTACCGCCATAATAAATCGATGCGAGTAGGTTCGCGTTATAAATAAATTTAAATACTCGTAGCCGAGCGAAATTCTTTATTTCGAGAACGTAACAAGTTGCATCAAATTTTCTCTCTTGCCCAAGCAATTTCGTTCCTACGTTCCTTTTATTATTCCAGATTATAATAATTTCTTTTAATCATTCCTTCCACATGCAGGCCATTGAGCATATTTTATTTTCATTTGTAAAAGCTAACACTTTTATATTAAATAATGAAATACAAATTCCAGCTGCTGCAGTCGTATTAACCGGCAGCCCGAATAAATTAATAATAATGATAAATCTAAAAAATGTTCTTCAACAACATTACCTAGAATATTTTATTGCAATTTTCTAATTTAGATAATTAAAGAAATTCTTTAACAAAGACGAAGCTAAAATATTAATTTCTGCACTTCGCGAATTTTTATATTTCACGTGATCATGATGATTGTAAGAATTATAATTTCAAGTAGAAAAATATAATTTATGGCAGCCTCTGCTTTTTTTTCTACTTAAAAAAAGCGAATTTTCGTAAATATTCATTTTTTATTTTTTAAGCAAATGCCATTTGTTAAATAGTCAGATAATTTAAATACTTTAAGCATTAAAACAATTACATCAAGAATTTGAAAAAAATTCAAAATAAAAAGGTTTAACGTTGATTCGATTAATTTCTCATAATTAAATGAAAAAAGCATTCGAATAATTTAATTATTTTTGAATACGCAATCCAACATTTAATCTCCTCTTAATTTCTACAAATTTGTCATTCTAATTAAGGTAAATTTTAAAAGCGAAATAATTAGAATTAACTAGAATATATAGAGTAAATAAAGTTTTAGCAGAATCATGACAGGAATTAGCTAATATCTGTGAAGGAGAGGAAAGCTAATGTCAAATAGCAAGGTCGAGAAAATTTTCGGAAGACGAACTTTCATCAGGATTATTTGTATATTACTGCAATGATCGTTGCAAGAAATCATCAGAACATCATTCGTCTCTGGTGAAACTCTGGTTGAACTCTGGCTCGGTCATTACATCCATTGATGCATCGCGAAAGGGAAGATGGTACAGATTGAAGTGGCTCTTGTGCGAATCCCAACCTTAGATCGGCTCTTGGCTCGGAGGAAAGAAAAAGAAAGTGTCAATTAAGTCAAAGGGACTGCGCTCTCCAGAAAGGTCTCGATCGAAGCGAGTTCTTCCTCTCGGCGTACAACTCCGAAGGCGGCCGAGGGCCCGAGCCTTGGGCGCGTCCTTAATTCTTCTGGAATCGCGTGCAGTTGGCGGGGGGGGGGCGGCGAGCCCACGAAACAGGACGAGTACTCGTAGTCAAAAAATTGACCCTTATTTACATTGCCCGGTCCTACTTCGAGGACTCGGCCGATGGTCGCGTCTTTCTCCTGCCGAGAAAGAAAGCAAAGCGCTCTAGGAACGTCTGGCCAGAGGCGACGGAATTAAGCGCAAGTGTGCACCCGGACTCGTGACCGGCGGCAAGCAAATCACGTTATCCTGCTCGGGCGGACGGTCCGAGCGTGTGCGGCTGAACATCTTCCTGTTCTGCCCGGAATTAAAATAAATACATATCTTAATTAAGCTAGGACTTTCATCTACACGAGCATTTGCTCTATCTACGACGGATCTTTCAAGATTAGTGTACCGAGGAACGTGGACTGGAACCTTTAGCTTCTGCTGCCTTTTTAGTAGCGGACCTTTTAAGACAAAAATACGAAACTCGGAGCGCATTTTTTGAGCCCGAAAACCTTTTCTAAACAGAATAATGTTTCTGATCTTGGATCTACTTTTCCTCGGATATGTTTTTATTTCTGCTGTGTATTTGTAGGATCCAGCCAGGTAAACAGGAGCTCCTTATCCGAGGAAAATTTAATGTCACTAACGATGGATGAAATTTAGCATGGAAGTATAAAATATCAAATGCGATTCAGATTTAGGCCTTTAAATAAATATTGCGGCGTATTTTAATTTATCGGGACGGAAAGTCTTTTTTAGCTGTTTACTATGGCTTGCGGTAATTTTATAAATTAGTACTCCAATCTTATCCGAAGGACTTCGAATAAATATTTTACGTTTTACTCGAGCCACGTATGTGGACGTGTAAATATTGCCATGGCCGTGGACAATAATTTTTAATGCTTTACGTTGCGCAGACCCTCGGATTTGTTTTAATTCGTAAATGCTTCAGCACGAAATTTGAAATAGAAATTGTCGTTTAAATTATACGTACTTTATTTGATCAGACGTACGCTCGAATAAGATGAGTAAATATTTGTCTGCCTCCAAGTTTGTGCGAAAAATCTTGTCTTACCGGAAAGAAAGAACGTCGTCGCTACTTTGTTTTAATAAGTATTAATTTACTCACTTGTTACGTAACTAAATTCGCCAACTATACGTATAAAAGCTTTGTTCCATGGATTTTATTCGCATTTGCATATATATCCGGATGTATTCGCAGATTGAATCGCCAACTTGTTTTCTGGACGTCTGGCGCAGACTGGCTATTTCCAAGAAATGTGCAAAAGTTTTTTCGATTTTCTTTCTCGAGCTGAAGCTTTTATTTTCCTTGCATCTTTTTTTTGCGTATATCGTTTTTCCCGAGCTATGCTAACAGCCGCTTCGAGCGAATATGACTTTTACTTCGTACAGTTTTAAGGTTTAATCTGCAATGTAAAAGGAATCGGAAACTATTTTTTCAAAATACCTTACTACTATTACACGGAAGAAGCTTCATTTGAATTCTCCTAAGTCCCTTTTCATAATTTTCACATTTTGCTTTAATGCCAAGACAACTTTTTTCACGTTACTTAATAGAAAAAAGATGAGCGAGAGAGAGAGAGAGAGTGAGAGAGACCGAGGTGGGGTGGGGAGGGAGATACTGCGAGCTTGGTCATTCAAAAAACTCCTTATTATTTCGGTGGATCTTTTTCGTTTGGTGAAAGTTTTCATGCATTACGTAAAACGAACTGAAGGAATGGAATTATGTTTCATCGCGAGAGTAGAATAGCCGCTTTCTTCTATATTTATATTCTTTTTTTATCATTTCTCGTCAAAGTAATATTTTTTTATTTTTCCAGCATCGCTTTCTTAGTTTTATCAAAAATTCAATACAAGGTTTTCAAGTTCTTCACTTTGTAAAAATGAATTATGATAAATTTATTAAAAAAAAAAAATACATACATATTTTTATATGAAACATTTTAGTTCAAACAATTTAAAGATTTTTCTAGTTTGATGTACTATGCAGACAATTATATGTAATACGGTAGAGAGTAAAGGCTCATGTATAAATCTTTGTAGGAAAATCCATGGAAAGCTAAGGCAACTTCGGTTAGTTGTACCTCAATTAATCAGGTGTTAATGAGTGCAACTATAGCTAGAGAATACCTATAGGAGACGTATGCACTCGTTAGCGCCACGGGAACTCTTTACAAGGGAATATTACTCAGGAAAAGGGACCTTCGTCAGCTAGCCGTGAAGTCTTCCTTATTTATAGTGTACACTGGCAACTGATCGTATTTTATAAAATCTATCGTTACCTCTCAATGTTTTCTTACTCGCGTTATTTATTAATTCTACCAACATCCAAAACCATTAAAAAAGTTGCATCGTGTTATGAACACCTTTCGTTTAAAGAGCCGTCAACGAATTTCTTTATCTTACAATTACTGATAAAGTATTTATTTGAAAGAGAGAATAACTTTCCAAAACTAAATCAAAATTATATTCACTATAGTCGTTGCCACAATCTCAATGTAGTTATACGTGTCACGTGTTATCTTACAGCATTATTTTATCGCTGTACTTTCATCGCATACTATTCACTCCATTTAATGGGTAATTGCGATATTTTAATCAAATACCATTACAGTCATTATTTAAAACTGATAAAATTAATTTGATTTTCAATGTATATACTTATTTTTCAGCGCGTGACTGTAAAATTGATATTTTTAATTAATTATGATAGTTCTAAGTAACAAATTTAAAAATAAAATTTTTGCTTAGTAAAATTTGCCTATTATGCACAATTCTTTTATATTTCACATTTATTTTTATTAGAGTCCTCCAATTAGGTTTTAAAGTTATTCGTAACAGTTTTAATTACCATGGTAATTTGCGAAAGTAATAGTCCAATATAATTAATTAGCATAAAGTAAAATAATTTTTGAAAGGTCGTTGTTATCACTGTAGAAGCCGTTCCGCAAGATCTTTCAATTTAATTCCCATTTCACATTCAAGATTTTGCAGAAAACAAATACGCATTGAACGAACTTTTATACTTCGTTTAATAAAAGAATAAAAAACGCAAAAGAAAGTATGAAGTGTTATCAGGACACTATTCATTGCCTGTTGTCACTAACTCGATCAAATAAAAAGGAGCTTTTTAGATCAAGGATTGTAATTTTGCCATGCCAATGTTTTAATCAAAAACTATTCAGCACAGAGTAGACCTCAAAATTAATAATGAAGATTATCAGGTTACGAAAGCACAAATTCGAGAACGACTCGATAAATGTAAGGCAGTCGCTGCAATCGCCGAATATAAAACATCGCGATCACACGGGCAAAGCTGATCGAGTTGATTTTTTAGAGAATTCAAAGCGAAAAGGAGTAAACGCAGCGGAGGGGGGGGGAGCCACGTGCAATACTACGTCTTCAATGCTCTCCGACACCTAAGATGTCATGGTAGTTATATTAGATTGTAGCGAAATAGAGTGGGAGAAATTTGCAGGAGGGAGGAAGAGCAAGAGAGGCGACAAGAGCTCCGGTGGCAACTGCCGTCTTTCACTCGGCAGCTACTGAACCTCACGCAGCCAAGAATCTCGCTAATTAGATATACTTATATATAAGGAGGCTAATTGTAATAAGATGGAGTCGGATGTATGTGCGGTGCAGAAAAGCGTCAAGCCCTTTACCTGCCAGTCGCCCTATGCTCGAGCCGCGATTCCGGATGAGTCGATACGATGCGGCTGTGTGCAACACTTGCACAGGCTCGCAGTCAAGCTTGTACCTGATGTAGACAGGTGGCGTTGACGAGTAAACGTTCGCATCAATAAAATCATAGTTAGATTTGTGTTCGCGTTCGCCTCGAACGAGACCAATTCTGCGAATTGCTTGATATTTAATACTCACCTACGCGACCTTCGAATAAAGCCAAGCTGAGTCCTCTAGGGTATCTCCTAACATTTAATCAGCGCTCTTGTAAAACCGCAAAGTTAAACAAAGCAGATCGTGCTTGTGATCTTTGTAGCTTTCATAATAAGTTGCGCGATTTACTTAACGTTTTTCTGATTCTCAGTTCCCGTTTTCTGATCCTACGATTTAAAAGAATACTATTTAATACTACAGCCTCGAGTTTATTTATCCTGAAAAATACTTTTTAAAAAAGTTCGAAGAATGTCTTTTAAAAAATATTCAGATGTAATTTTTTTTAAAGCTTTGGCAAATTTTTATATTTAGCTAATTAATTAATACGTATATTTTAAGTTGACGTGTTACGAAAAGTATCATACCCATTATTTAATCTGCAGATCTTCGATAGTAACAGCCCAGAGGAGAAACATAAAATACATTTCAATAAAGTAATTTTTATTACTTTATTTAATAGCTTTGTGTTTAATAATTCTTAGCAATTTTTTTGTTATAATGGTAGAATAAAGAACCAAATAATACGTAATTAATGTACAGAAATTTTTAAACTTAATTTGTTTCAACTAGTGATTTATTTAAGAACTGAACTAATGATATTTTGTATCGAGATGTTTCTCTTAACAAATAAAATAATTATTTTTTAATCAAAAATTTTTAAATGTATTGACTGTAGCACTTGGAATGGTTTCTACCAATCTTCGCCAAGATTCATTGACTGTGATTAAAAAATTAAATTATTATAATGCGTATTTAAAGGTATTCAGAGATTGTATTTCTTTCGAGAAACTTATACAAAGGCAATTCCATTAATAATTCTTTTGTTTTTTTATTTTTACTCAATTAAAATTTTCGATAAGGTTACTTGTAAATAGTATTGTCATTGTCAATACGAATTATTAAATTTATTTGTAAACATTAAAAAATATGTCATGGAGAGTTTAATAAAATTTGATTTGTATTTATATTTGATTTTACTTAGGTATTAGGAATACATAAAATTTAAGAAGGTATTTCACGACGTACTTTTTTGTATCGCAGAATGCGTAAATGTTTTTGGATCCTTTTATTTGAATAGACATTATTTGGTTTAGAAATTTTGCATATTATGTAAAAATTATTTTGAATTTTTTTTATACATCTATAATAACATAAAGTATACTTATAATTGTACAAGGTCAATCTTTAAATTAGCAATTTGAAATTATACATTGGTAGGTATTTTTTATGAATCTTTTTTTTATAATGGAGGAATGATTTTGTGTTATATTTAGGTAATGCTTAATTTGATTTGATTGAAAGCAAAATTTTTTTTTTAAACAAAAAGTCATAATTTATTAGAAATAATTAATTTAATACTTGTCTAATAAAAAATTATTCGGTGATGTAAGATTTAAAATTATGGTAAAAAAACTGGCATAATCAAGTAAAAGTGATTTAATGTAGAAGAAAATAATATTTACTAATATAAATGTTGGTTGTAATATAGCGATTGATTTGATAAAAAAAAAGGATAATTAAAAAAAGATGTTTAACAATTTTAATAATTAGGAAGTTGGACTAGGGAAAGTGTTATTGGTGTATAACTATTATAAATCTTATATCTACTTTCTGTACAGTTTAATATTATCTGTTTTACTAAAATGTACTTGAATATACGTATTTTACTCAAGTTTCACAAAGTTATTGGATTATTGTCATATCTCGTTTTATAGTTCTTTCTATTAATTTACTTATATTACTTAAAAATAGAAATTAATTAAATAGCACTAGAGAATTGCCTGCTGTATTTAATTATCATTTGAATGAATGACATTTTTTCACGAATATGAATAAAAAACTTAAATAACGCTAAATATGAGTGTCAATAAAAATCTGGTATATTTTATTATAGAAACGTCATATCTTTACTTATTTTTGTCCCTTCCGAAAGATAAAGATTGAAATATCATGTGTTATAAATATCGGAAAATATAAAATTGGAATGGGGAGTTGGTAAAACTATTTATTTTAAAATTAATTTGTTACAAGTGCAGAAAATTTTTTCGCTCTATTAAACTCTCAAAAATAGCGGTAGTAAATTTTATTATTATACACAAAAGCTTGATCAACAATTTGCTGCACTGCGAGAAAATAAATTTTTAATTTTCAAGAAAATTAGTAGCTGGAACGATACTAATAACAATCCGTAATATTGTGCGCGACAAAAGCACTCAGATTCGCATCTCCTAGTGCCGCCATCGGAGTTTCTCCTTCTGCGAAGCTTATAATTTTGACGTCTTAGATAAGCTCTCGCAAGTGCAGCGGAGACCGAAGCTGAAACGAGTGCTGCCGCAAAACGCCTCTTGTATGTAATAATTAATGTTCGTTCTAATCAAATTCTCCCTCCAAAGCTCGTGAAAATTTCGAAGAATTCGCATAATTTTTATTTATAAAGATTGCATTAATATTATAATGTGCAGCGACTTCGCAAAGTCTCTTAAAATTTCTCGGCAAGTTTAACAGCGTCTTTTATGGCAAAATTTACTTTGCAAGGACGACATCTAGTAAGCGTTGGGTTCTCAATGTGTCCTGCGTATATTTTTAATAGCCTTTCATCAATTTTTCGACGCATTTTTCGTCGGGCGGCAAATATGGAGTTGAAAAGTCCAATGCCGCACTCCACACATTCGGATGGTGTGGACTTCCACGAACATAATTTTACGACCTCGAACAACTCAGGCTTTCAAGCTCCGACTCTGCTAATAAAGTCAATTAAAAGAGAGAGTTGACAAACTCGTTACGCTCCGCACTTGAAATAAATAATGCGGATTCGCATACCATAGAAGAGATTCCACGGGCAAAATAATTATCCGGAGCTCGACGGCTTTGACTTTCCACCCACGCAACCGTTGAAAAGTGTGCAAATATCGAGGAGGAGAGCGCGAACGAGGATTCGCCCAAGCGATCGGACTAGTAGACGCGCAAAACATAGATACGGATTAATGAGCGCGTTAATTCGACGGTGTGGGAGGGGGAGAGGGCAGATAACAAAAATACGAGGCAAGTTCCTTCGGCTATAACCTCTCGCGGGCTCTCGCATGACATTAGCATAGTAATGAATATTATTACATTTTGGGAGCATTCCTAGGTGCGCTCAGTTTAATTCCATCTTGCCGCTCGTAAAGATAATAAGCGGGGGTGGCTCCTCCGCTCGCACCTCTGCTCCCTTTCTCTTTTACACTTGCACCGTGGCGAGAATCGTCGTAGCTCTAAGATTCTTCTGCGAGGCTGCGAGGAAGGAGGTGGTCGCGCGCGCTCTCGACTCGCTCTCGGAAGGATCCTCTCCTCCGGCTGGGTCTCGACTTTAAGAGCCTCGTCGTCAAGGAGTAAATATAAACTTGGGAAAGTGACAAAGATAATTCTAATAAAAGCGAGGACGAGTACGGGAGGACGCAAACGACGATGGCAAAACTCCCTCCTCTCTTTCTCTCTCGCTTAATTTGTGACATATTCCGGCGTTGCATTACTCCCGTCCACCCTTCGCGTCGTCCCGCCGAGTTAATGCCAGGCTTCCTTTGTGTCTGTTCCGCTCTCGGCTTTACGGCCCGCGACTCACCAACACAAGCGGCTCCACGCACGAGAAAAAGACAACGGGGCGGTTTTTTTGGCTCCGACCCATCGATTTCCCGGCTCCGGGCGCCGCGCGGGACTCGCGAGCCGAGCTTCCGCCTTATCGGCTGACTAATCGCTCTCAGCCCTGCCGCTAAGCAGTTGTTCGACGTTCGAGATACCGATCGATGGCAGCGGCGTCGCTCCCCCCGCCACCCGAGCCTACACAGTATCCCCGTATCCGGTGCCCGCGCTCACGACAATATGGAAATTCGAGAGCAGCCTTTTTATCGTCCGTTCGCGGCCGTAAAAGCAGGACGATTTGCCTATAAATACTCCGGACATACGGTGTTGAGTGAAATCAGTTATAATGGAGGAGTGAAGCGAAAGAGAAGAAGAGCCCGAAGATGCTTTTATGACGCGAGGCTCCGGGGATAAAGATATAAAGCCCGATAGGCAGGAAGTCGAGCCGAGAGCTCCCGTACGAAAAATCAGGGCCGTTCTTGGGCGCAGCCTTTTTTCACTCTCCCGAGGAGGCGAGGCTTTTTTACGCGGCTGCGTTTACACGCGATATTTAAGCGGAACAAGTTGCGAGAAAGCGTATTGCGCATGATCACTGCCCCGTCCTCGTGAAATCGTGCCGCTTCGAGGATAAACTACAAATCTTATCGACTTTTCCGGCCCATTAACGCTCGAGCCCCCTTTTTTGCAGTTCGGGTATCCGGCGGTGACGTCGCCTCGGCCGATGCACCTGCAACTCAGCGTCGCGGAATTTCGAGTCACCGATCATCCACGCGCACGCACCTGCGCAAATTGATATAGTGGCGCGATAATTCGTCCGGTTTGGCCGCGATGTCTATCGCCCGCGAGCCATTTTCCATTTCCCCGGCGTCAATGACGCGCGCATTCGAGGCTGTAAACATGCAGTATGTATATTTCCATTTCGGTTACGAGGGTCGAGTGGCCGGAGCCGCCGGAGAGTCGACATCCGCGCGCTGTTTTATATGCAAAGAGTAGTTTAAAGCTAATTGTTAATAATAGGATTGGTAAGGTGGGAATTGGCCCCTACTCCTGCACCGCCGCCGTCGCTCAACTACGACAGATGGACAAGCGGAATATCAGCGCGCTTTTCTCTCTTTGGGTGCTCCTATACGGAAGTTGCATTTATTATCCGAAACTTGCCGGGCAGGCTTCCGCGGTATCCTCGAGCGAGAGCTCGCGGCTTGTACTAGTTCGTGCAAATGCTTAATCCTGATTTATATACGCCCACTCGGACTTGTTAATGATAATTGATTAAAACGACTCGTTCTAATACTTTTTGCACTGGATTTCATCATCTCGTCTCCTCTCCTCTCCTCTCTCTCTCTCTCTCGCTCTCGCTCCTATGTACGAGCGCGGATCTTTTTAAGAGCTCACATTCTTGCAGAGTCGGATAAACTTGACCCTGTTTGAAATTGGTAAATAAATTTTTTTCAGCGGAATTAGCCGGAGAGTTTCGGGTTTTTGAGCGAGCGGCAAATAGAGTGCACGAGCCAATTAGTCGGCCCGGCCTTCTTTGAATGCGCGAAATACGATAGGTGGCTTGGTTTATTAGTATCGGCAACGGCGTCTGTAGGAATACATTTCAGTCATCCGTCCAATTTCCCCTTTCGAAATGTATTAATAAAGTAGTCGGCACGCTTATACTACGGGGCGGAGACGATATTTATTTCCCGAATGATTCGCGCCTCGTGAAACGACAAGAGAGGAGATTGGAAATTCAATTTTAAAGGGCAGCAGTTAAACAGCAGTCCTCGTATAATGACGCGAAGCCGGCCGACATAAAGTCGCTGATTATTCGGAAATATTATGTGCGTTTAAGGGGCGGTGGTTTGTGTGCCTCGAGGGGCTGCCGAACGAATACGACTAGAAAAATAGGAGAACGAAAGAGTGGAGTCGTGGAAAAGCGGAAAGCCGGAAAGGCGGAGATATAGGAAAGACGTGGCTTTGTTTGGAAAAATACGAGCCAAGGTTGTTGCTGGTGGCAAAGTTTGCGCCTCGGCCTGCAGGAAATATGAAATTTAAATGTCGATAAGAAGGTCGCGGTGCAGAAGCTCCAGGAGCGCCAGCATCGAAGACGCCGGAATAAAATCTAAAGCTCTCTTATGCGGACAAGTCGGAGGAGGAATCGAGAAGCTCGCACCGACACACGCGCATTCATACATTCGCTCGCCGCGATTGCTAGGCGTTTCGCCGTTTCCTCCCCCGTGTCAGGGGCTGGTGACGTAAAATCTCGATCCACGGAGTTATGCGTCAGCGCTACGGACTACGAGCAGCGCCTCTCTCTCTCTCTCCCTGGCTGCGCGCTGTCATCGTGCACCGTATTAGCCTATAAAATCTTGAGTTTTGTTCCAGCTTTTTTATAGTATGGAGCCTTACAGAGACGGAAAGACTCATGGAGATATCCGTGGGCGATGCACGTACTCGAGATTCCCTTCCCTAACCTGCACTGAAATGGCGAGGATTTTTTCCGGAATTTTAAAGTATATTTTTACACCGTTAGGAGAAAAGGGATTTTTTCTAACCGATGCATAAAACAGGGAATTTCAGCTTGTGAAACGCGACGGTTTACTCGATGTCGTAACGTCACACACCGAGCAGAAAGATTCACCTGCAAATAGTCGTTGGTACGGGTGAAGGTGTGCGCCCACCGAGCGTCGATCCACGAGTCGCTCTTGCGAAGGTTTGCGCCGGTTTAAAAAATTATTTGAATAATATATTTGTCATGGATCCATTCGGCAATTTTTATACGCAAAATGTCCACGTAAAGTTTCGTCTCAAGCTCGTCGCTCCTGCTTGCCGCCGTCATCCCTTTCATGGAGTGTTGCATGAATTTTGAAAATCTCTGCGATTGTATCGAACCACTTGCAGTTTCGACTCGGAAAGCTCAAAGATGAAACTCGTTAAGGGACACCAATAGACTCGTAAAAATGCTCGGGCTGACTATTAGGCGTAAAAGTTTGCGTGCTAAAAAGGCGCGTGGTCACATGTGAAAATCGGAAAGCCCTTGCAGTTGCTAAGTCGAAAAAATCTAATCCGGGAAAGGGAAGCTTGCAACAGATCATTCCAATTAATCCGAATTGTTGGAAAGATCTACGCCCCTCGGCTCGAATACACTCCAACAAAATAAGTCGCCCAAGAACGATCGGAGTTGCGATTAAAATGTAACATCGATTTGGCGAACGAAGCCGAGCAAAATTCAGCAACTCCTAGTTACGAGAATTAGCTTAATTAAAGGCTGCGTTGCCGGAAGAAGCGTCGCATCGTCATCAAATAAAAGAATTATACATTCGCGTAAGAATTCGCTCGCATTTACGGCATTGTACATGTTGAGAAAATATAATATCAAAGTTTGCCGGGTGATGAAAGCGACGCGCGAACCCTTTCTTCCAAGTTGGCGCTCGCGTAAGCAGAGCGCGAGCGGCTTCATTAGCCGTCGCACTCGCTCCTCGCGAACGTGCCTTAAGCTCGCCCCGACTAATTTATATTTATATCTCGCGGTGTGTTCATAATGCATTTTTATAATCTGTCCTCCGGGCGAAGGGTGGCTTTACGATAGCAAGGGTAGCCGTCCCGCTCTCTTCGGAAGGGTTGTCTTGGCGCCGTCCATTTTCCGAACCTTCGCGTGCCTTTCTCCTCTCTTCGCCATTCCGCGCGGCTGCTCTTCCGGGGAATTGTAATTAGATACTCTACCTGTTATACCAATTCGCAATGACAGATGGAATCCCTTCAAATGGTGCGCAATTTGTCCAAGCACTTTTCCTGCAATTTTTACCTTAATCAGCCCCGCGTACTTTACTGGCCGTGTAAAATGCCATAAATGCAAATAAATTTATACACGAATGTATTATTCTTTTATTTCCCCTGGCACCTTAATGCGGTTGTTTACTTCCATTCGCTTAGGCATGATTAAAGCAGCTGCATCTTCGAGGTGAATGGAAAAAGGAAGATTAGCTCTTCGGACTCGTAAATCAGAAGGTCCAACTGAAGAAACTGCCGAATGGTTATTGACAACTACCAATTGTTTGCGACGACTTATGCCGTGACACGTAATAAGCGCATCTATTAATTTTAGGCCCCGAATGGAAATGTTTCCCTGCCGCTTCCGACAGACAGGTTTTGTACACCGGTGCAGCTACTCCGCGTGCTTTTATTCTGATCGGGACGAGCACCTCGTGAACGCAAGCGGCAGTCCATTTGCTGGTGCTCGTCGATGGCGAGTACCGTATTGTACAATTGTCGGATGCACAGGTTGGGCGCTTGCGGGCAGTTGTACGCAGGCCGATTTAACTGGAAAACCGAGCCTCTCGTTTGACAACGAGCACAGGAAGGAGGAAAGCGGA
This sequence comes from Platyscapa corneri, assembly GCA_018907185.1. Taxonomy (NCBI): domain Eukaryota; kingdom Metazoa; phylum Arthropoda; class Insecta; order Hymenoptera; family Agaonidae; genus Platyscapa; species Platyscapa corneri. The sequence continues at coordinate 4,375,594 of JACCHW010000004.1, forward strand.
AACGAATCGCACCGCGATTTCGAATGACCGATGTTGGAATTCTGTAGGTCGCCGACGGTGCAGTCCGAGAAAGAATCTTTGATTTTGATTCATAGAGCGAGTCGGGATTAGCAGGAGGAGGGAGCGGAGGACCGACGAGAAAATGAGCTCGGCGCTGCGAGAAGAGCTTGTGTCTTTCGACGGGAATCGAGGGACGAATCTAAAGGGTTCTGCAGCATTTCTGGACGGAAAGGAAAGTCCGATGGAGTCTGGAAAATACATCGCACAAAATATGGCAGTGGTCGATGCGATCCTCCACGGGGCAACTTTACAACCCGTCGCCTCGGCGCGTCCTCATCCTTTCTATCTCTCCTTTCGCTCCCGCAACTCATCAGCATGAATATTCATTATTCGATGATATTTCTCTCTTGGCCCAGCACCTACCCCCCTCCGGCCCCGGCCGCCGTCTCTTTCCGCCGCTACTTCGCCGCGTCGTCACCCCTTTCCACCCCCTCTGCTATTCACCGCACTGCCTACCCTATCCGTAGGATCATTAATTTATAACTACGATCGGCAGATGGGGGATCTTTATTGCTACCCCTTTGCGCTCAGCCGTTAAGATCGCTTGCGCTCGGAATATCAGAATATCAGAATCTCCTTCGGCTGAGCTTTGCTTTTACACTTACAATGTAACGACGAGAATTTAATTCGCTTAAAGTAAAAACCTCGTAAAATTACGTTTCGACGCTTCCTAGTGCCGCCGTCGTGTTAACCCGTTCTCGAAGCTTTGCTATACCGCGAATATACGAGGACGACGCTCCCCGTTGCGTGTCCAATCGTGCACGCGCGTGCATGCATACATGCATACGTACACGCGCGCAATTAAGAAAAGGGCCGTCGATAAAACAGTTTACGAGTCAGTGGCGTTTTCGGTGTTTGAAGCGACCTCGCTTAAGTCCAACCGTTTCAAAATCAACAAAACTCAACTAAGCTCCGCTGAATTCTTGTATTTGGATATTAATAAAAGCCGCGGCCGCTCGCACTTATTGTCTCTGGCATTTAGTAGCGCCGGTGTTCGGATGCGCTAAAACTTTTGATGCTTAACACTTTTCGTGAGAGCAGCTTCAATGTTGCGCTTACAATCGTCCAGTCAATGTCATGAAAATTTCTGTTCTCCACGCTTCGCATAATTAAATCTCTGTTATCTTTTATAATTGGATCTGGTTTATCTAAAAGCAACATATTTGCAGGTTTCTGATATTATAATTAACACCCGCGAAATTATCGTTGATGCATGCCATTGCTAAATTTTGTAGCTGAACTGATTAAACTTAATTGCACAAGAATTTGAATTTGTTCGCTGAATTTGAATCGGTTTTAAAAATATGCGAATTTAAAATTTAAGATGCTGTTGCAGAAACGACACAAGTATTCCTATTTATAAATCTACGAAAACATTGAATTTTGCAATAAAAACAACAACAACGACAATAATAATAATAATAAAGGTCTAGAAAATGTCTATAAAAAAAATTATAAGCCATTTGGAAATTGGAATTACGTCAATAAGGGATTATAAAAATAGAAAATTAGTATGTTTACCTTCGGCTAAATTCACATTATTTTAAATATTAGATTATTATCAGATTATCTGGACATCAATAATTTGCGCAGTGCAAAGTAAATAATTATTGCTTATTAAAGCCGGAAAATAATGTACAAGAAATTAATAAGCTTAAAAATAGTTTGTTCGTATTTTGAATCTTCAATAACTCAATATAATGTATATTGCGTAAAAATACTGGAAAACTTTTTCAATTTTACGTAAAATAACACGCGCATATATACACGAACTCACATTTATTCGTTCATGAACGTGTAAACGTTTTAAATGTGACGGATATTTAGTTTTTAATACGTAGTATTCAATACGTACTTATTTGATCTGAGTCGATACGAATGCGGTAATTTTACACGTAAACTCGGGCGGAAAGCAAGATGTCTTTATTTTCTAAAAGAAATCGTAATTAAGGTCATTAATACGGACAAGCATTACTATCTTTTACGATACGATAAATCACTGATATACTTTTGAAAAGTATTCGTCGCTTTCAGCAGCAAAGGATGCTATTACCCGAGAGTCAACCTTTGCGCAAGCGGTAAGAAAATGTCAGCGATTAATTCGTACGCAGCAATGGATGTTTACTGTTCATTCGCTGTGGAGGTCCTCAAAGTGCGCCGCCAGTGGTCGAACGCAAACTAAGCGATCGCACCCACGAGCGCAGTTCTTTAACGAAATTGGGATCGCGCAATCGGGGATCGGGGTATCAGATGTTAATAAGCAGGGCTCAAGAAGGGTGGATTTAATGTTCGCTCACCTTTTGAAATATTCAGCTTCCTGGGTCCGCCATACGGGCGAACACCAGAGGAATATCTGCGGTGTACAGGCAGACACGCGGCTGCCGAGCGCTGAACGCATATTGCTATTTATAATATATATTCCAGCGCGCGGAAGTTACACCTCACTCGCGTTCGTTGTTACATACGGGCTGGCTGGAAGCACCGATCCGGGGTTGCTGGATTAATGAAAGCCAATCCGCGGCGCAACCCTTACTTTCCGAGGCTGCGGAGGAGTGCGCCCGATCGGGTGTCTCGCACAACTGCAGCAGCACTCGCAGTCTCTGTACTCCAAGACAGTGCGCGCACCTCGTTGAGCGGTCGTGTGCGAGAAACCAGATGATCGCGTTCTTCGTACTCCTCGAGCCTCCTCGACTCCGCTGGTCCTTCCCTCTCGTTCTTTACTGCGAGTCGCGGCCTGACCAACGCGTAAATCCTTTCCTCTTCGTCCTCCTTTGCAAATACTCAGTCTGCCCTTAGAGAAAAGCCCTTTAAAGGGGCCTTGCGTAATGCGCAAGCAACGACGACGAACTTAAATAATACATGCACTTCCTTATTTAGTATTTTCCATGAAAGTTTAATGTTCGGCGTATTTATCATGCAAATGTTAGTATCGGCGAGAAAGGCTGAGATTTTTGCGCGCAAATCCTCCCCAGTTGATATTTCCTCGCAGATAGGGCAGGTCATTAATCCGAGACTTAAGTAGCCAGAAAATACTTTCCGTTTCGAAGCCATTATAACATCGAAGCGTCGCCGTCGCCGTCGTCGACGGAAAGGTCTCAGGTCGTTGCGGCAGGAGAGATCACACGGGTTAAAAATTTGAATGCTCTCCTCCGGTGCAACGCTTAGCATATCGTAAAAAGAGTGCTCAACTCGACGTCGCGAGGGAGTGAGTGCGTGTTGGGCCGCAACAACATGTATCACGCCATAAAGATTATTACCAGCCGGAGCACTTTATTGTCACGCGTTATAAATGATGTCGAATTCTCTCTCTCTCTCTCTCTCTCTCTCTCGTTCGCTCGCGCGCGCGCGTGACAGCTAACGCTCGGGAACTCGAATTCGTCGAGTATTCAAATGGTATTTTTATCCGAGCCTCCTTTCAAGCGCAAGGATTTCGTAGAGTCGTAGGAGTGGCGAGGACATCTAGGCAACTTGTATAGAGCGCGGAAACCCCGACGGCCGGAGGGGGTGCGGGAGAGAGAGAAAGAGAGGGGAGGCAGAGGGCCAAGTGAAGCTGGGAAAGCTAATGCCGCGTTATCGGAGAAGGCATTATGTTGAAAACGCTCGAAAAGTAACGAACCCTTGGCACGAATCTGTTTTAGAGGCATTTGCACGGTATATAGTCGTAACACTTTTTCCACTCAACTCGTAACTCCTACTTCGTCTGGTTATTTCTTACCTTTTTCGTTTCTTCTGTTTTTCGACTTGACACACTGTGCTTTTACCATGGATTTTCGTTTCTTTATCCCTCTTCTCGATATTACAACAATTATTTCTCGATGATCATTCGTAAGCTCGTTGTTGCCTTAATTATGTTTGAGCGATTACTCTCGTACGCTTTCACGGAACTTGGCCGAAACAACAGTCTTTTCAGGTCCAGCAAGTTCTGCTATAAAGAGCAAATGATGTTTTTCGCTCTCGGGAAAATTAAGCGAAAGACGATTGAAATTGAACATCTCGTTAGCTCGCTTCCGTAATCTCGGCGGCCGAGTTTCCGCTAAAGTCTCGTTATTTAAAACAAGAGTATATTTATCGCGCGGTTTTGACGCGTCTGGAGGAGGGTAAGAAAATCGAAAGGCTGAAATTAGCGAGTCGCCGATACGCAAAAAAGGAAAGTATAGCGATTCGCTATTTGCGAAGATAAATTTCGCGTTGACGGGCAAATATTTTTCACGAGATAATCTCCAATGAGCAGATACTTTGCGCTCGAAAATTATTAAAAATAACGCAAGATTTCACGAAAGATTATACGTTTATCCGGCAAATATAAATTATTTACCACGAGATATGATTTTCGTCGACTTAGAAAAGGGCGCATCAATTCATACGGAAATACGATGATTTTTCAGGGTATTAAGTGCGCACGACTCTTGATATTAATAATAATAGTAAGCGACGTCGCGAGGGTTAGGCTCTCCACTGATGACGTGCTTCTAGGCGTAACTTTTGAACTCAGATACAAATTACAGCTCATTTTTATGCCATTTTAATATCGCCACACGCCATTAAGTATCTCCCGCTTTAGCCCTCCTACTTGATGCCTCCCAACCCCCGCTCCGACCGGTTTTTTCCCTTCTTATTTGCCCATTGCTCACTCGCTCTTTTCTCGAAGGCCGTCTTACGCGGAATGAAAAATTCTTACGTACTCATTAGAGCCTCAAAGGCGGATTCTCTTGATGTTTACGCGGCGTATCAAGTTATCGGGCACCAGAGAGCGAATTGTATCTCGTATCTCCTTGTAAGGTGATTCCCCCTTTTGTGCGAGGGTGCCATCTATGTGCTTGCAGTTCATTGGCTATGTGCATTGGTTATTGAAATTTAAGGCATTCAAATTATTATGTTGACAAGAGGGGCTGGGGATATTAGTTAAGAGACAAGACATTTCGAGAATGTCAATTGCAAATTTTTTGAAATTACCTACGTCCGTTGCCCGGACTTTACTCGCTCTCCCAACTCGCCGAGTTCTTTCATGTTCGGGTCGCCTTTCGAGTTATCGCGCTAATTTCAGCGGCAGCGTAAACGAGCTTGTGTTGGTACGCACACCTAGAAAAAATAAGGGTTTTTGCACGAAATACATCCGTCACTCCCGTATGCGAAGCTCCAACTTAACGCGTGTTATACTCTCGGAGCAGGATTTGCGCATTGCGCAACTGCCATTCCTGTGAACTGTAATTTGAAGTTGTTCTCTTTGCATTGGACTCTTAATAGCGCCCATCAATGTTGAGCTTCAGCTCAAGAGTGGAAACTGCGTTTAAAACTTAGGGCGATTAACAAATTGCAGTTTACTTCGCAGCCGCTAACGTCGATATAATTGAAATGCGCGTTTAGCACGGAGACGCACGCGAGGGCTCGATAAAAAGCAGAAAAGTGTACTTAATGGTCAGGCGAGAGATATATATGTTCGTTTTAGCGGCGCCCAAATACGATAAATGCATAAATCATTCGTGTCCGATGAGCATCAACTCGGAACAAAGGATAAGTTACACTTGAGTCAAGTTTACAGGATGCCGCGAAGTAGTGGAGAGCCCAAGAAGCTGAGCAAGTGCCGCCGGGAGAACTCGAGTAAGAGAGGGTCGCCGGATTCTGTAAGTGTGAGAGCGAGATCAAGTGGAAGGGGTAGTTGTTGCGCGATAGTTTGGACGATCTATGACCCGAGTTCACTAAGAGACCGCGAAAGGGTGGATTTACTGGTCCGCCCTACGTTCACACCACACAAATCCAAGTGACCGTCGGTCGGTTTCACCCCCGTGCTTCCGTCTCGCCGCACGACTTATGGCACTCGAACCACCGCTTCTCTCCGTTCCTACGCTTTTCTCGACAGTCAGACAGACGGAAAACGAGAGCGAGAGAGAGGAGACGAGAGAAAATAACTACCTTTTCGAATCGACATACCGTGACCGACTTAGTTGCTTCCGGACTAGGACTACGTCTTCATCCTCTTTCGATATATCTTCCTGCATTATTATTCTTCGTCGCTCTTTCTCGGTCATTTTATTTTAATGCTTCGCAATTCATTCCACTTTCTTCTAACGAAGTTTTCTCTGATACTGAGATACGAGTGTCGCAATTATTAACGCATTTAAAGTCTTGTTTGTTACGTGTTTCGTTACGTTGAAGCAACGTTTATTTTATTCAAAACATTTGATTGTTTAAATTCCTTAGACGTGTTCGTAACAGCGCCACTATATCGTCTTACTCATAATTACAGTGTAATTTAAATGTGTAATTCGCAAGTATATTGTTTTACTCGTTTTGATTCCAGTTTTGGATAATTGTTTGTTCTATCCGTGAGATCTATGATTGAACGCATAACTAGTGTTATATAATCAAGAAATAATTATAAATTTGTTATATAATATTTATTTACAAAAAAGGCAAATTATTTTAATCCAAAACAATTAATAATAAATATGAAAAATATGTCTGGAGATAATAAAAAGCTATTAAAAGTTGTATATTTATTATATAATTACAAATGATAAATTCGTCATTTATTGATTAAGTATTTGTCATTTCTTAATATATTTGCGACAAGTAGTCTCTTTTACTTCTTTATTTATAGTAATTAAATTTAAATTACTCGTACTGTATGTGCAAAGCACTGATTAGTTAAACCAATGTTTGGTATATTAGTGTCTCTATTGGTTGGTCATACCGTTGTACATTTAGGTATCGACTAAAATTTAAAATATCGTATTACTGATATGTCGAAGATGTTAGCAATTTCAGGGAATATTTTTTCATTTCTTAAAACTGATTAATCTATGAAAATTAATTATAAAATTATAAAAATTTAATTTAAAGCGTGCACTTACCTGGCATGAGTTTCAAATTTGTTTTAATGTGATTTTATATTTCTGGTAGTTAATATAAAGATAATTCATTTTTTAGTATCACTATAATTTTTTCCACTATTCTCGTGTATTTTATTTTAGCTACATGTCTAGTCCATCTTAATTAGCTTAATGAAATAACTCTAATAATACTATGCGTAGTGTAAAAATTCTAGTCTATAACTTTATTACATCATGTATATTTTTTATCAAGGTGGTATGAAATTTACATATTATTTTATATTTTCTAAACCATATGATACATGTATTAACTATACGCTTATTCGTGCCTTTCGCATCATTTTACGTATTTCACGTAGGATTACTATTGCAAGGGTTTTAAAAACAAGTGCACTATTTCTACAAAATATTTATTTCTAAATCTTGACATTTGTTTATTGTAAAGCACATTGCACTTCCTTGGAGAATCGTTTTTGCGTATGATAAAAAAATCCATTTTACGCTGAAATTCATGAGAAAAAGTTTAGTTGTAGGCAGGGCTTTTGCTCTGGTCAATCCGACAGCACTTATGGTTTATCTAGTTTATGCATTCGAGCAAGCATCGCGTATCCACTTAACTTTTTATTTTCCACGTAGACTCGCGCACTCGAGACTGATTTAGGATTTCTACGTTGCCGAATAGTCGATTTGCTCAAAAAATAAAAGACATTTTTAGTTTATTTAATACTTTTGGATTCATCAAAATAATTTAAAACGGGCTTGTTTCAAGAAATTCAGGATGAAAGAGGCCGCAGAGAAGCAGAGAAAAAGCGAGCCGACATCGGGCGAATGATCGATCCTTTTGTTCCGAGACAGCAGTGGGGATAATTCGAAGATAGAAATTTAAAGGTCAAATGAAGAATGTACAAAAGAGATTAGACAGCGGTGACAGTGGGTGGGCGGAGGACATTTAACGTAGACGCCGGGGTTGCTGCACGTCTTCGTCATCTTGCTCGTTCTCCTCGAACTGGAGTCCGGATCGGGCTGTCCTTCTCCAACATCAGATGTCATCGCGTATTGTCCGGGGCGCATGTTCTGGCGGTCGGCCGTGCCGTGGTGGCGAGGGCGCGTGAGTAAGCGGCTCGAAAGAAAAAGATAGCGTGGCGGCAGTAAAAAAAAGACGGCGCTCGTTAGCTACGTGAGAAATTAATTATTTGCCGGGCATACAGGCGAGGCGCGCGGCTTCGGTGACTAGCTGGGGTAGCAGCCCCGCGTCGACCGCCGTTCAGTCTCACCCCCCGCCACCGTCCCCGACGCCGACGCCGACGCCGCCACCGCCGCGAAGTAATGGTGAAAAATGTCTGGATTGTACGGGATTACGCGGGAGATGGCCGGTGGAGTGGGATGGCGCGCGAAAGAATAAGAAGAAACGTATCGGTGTGGCTCGTTACACTTAAATTGGAAAGAATGACGGAGTGTTCTCGTTATTCACCGCGAATAATATAGGAAAAGAAACTCCGGGCGAGGAGCGAAAACGAAGCGCGGCTCTCCTCTCCGTTCTCTTTTTTCAAACTCCCTCGTTCCTCCATCCTTTTATTCGCGTTTTTCCCTCCACGGAGGTCAAATTTTCAATTTTATCTTTATCTCCCGACCTTCCAGCAAGACGCACTTTTCTCGCTGCTGTTGATTTTATCCGATCAATGCTGCGAGAACAATGAAAACATAATCTTCATCAGGGGAGACTCGCGCGCACTTTGCGCCTCCCTCCCACCCTCTCCGCGCTCCTCGTTTAATATCTCTAATTTTAACGGAACTGCGATTATTCAACGATTTCGGAGGACGCGTTTCAGCGGTCACTGAATAAACTTATTCTATCGATCAGGACGGAAAATACCAGCTTTCCGTCTATTAAAGCCCACTTAGTCGAGGGTTGGGGTAGCCGTCCTAGGGCAGCGGCAAAACCACCGACGGAGATCCTCGGGTGTCCGAGTTGCCCGCACCGGTTGTCTCTCTCCTCTCTCTAAGATCAAGTACTACTTCAGTGGCCTCGTTATAAGCCGCGCGTCCGGCTCCCGTTCTGAGTCCAGCCCCTTTAAGTTCCTTCCCCGCTGACCTTCGCCGTCCAGGTCGGATTCCCGCGGTCGTCTGCCAAATTTACTCGAGCTCATTGACTTTTTACGCTCGGGCTCACAGTGCGAGAGAACACGAGGGCTATTATTTTTCGCGCGCGACCAGAAATACTTCTCTCGCGTCTTAATGTCTAAAAGCGAGTTGATCGAGTAAGCGTGAAGGAGTTCCGCGATTACGCAAGGGCAGTCCCCAGCATCCCGCAGGTGCCCTTGCGCCCACCTAGAAGTGGCGCCCTGTGAGCAGTGACCAGAGCCGCACGGCGCTCTTGCTTTACTATCAGCTGTCAGGAATAAAAGCGACTACAGCCGGGGTAGGAGCAAGTATAGGAAGTCGCTCATCCCCGTGTGTTTGTGCTTAGCCGGGGAAGGGAGAGATATCGCCGAGCCAAGAGTATTGTCGCCGGAAGTCTCCGTCGGGACTGGCAAGACGAAGGCTGGGGTAATTGGATCGAGGAGATCGAGAGCGGCCAGCCGTCACTTCGTTTTATCCCCCCCCCCCAATAGCGCTCAACCATGGTCCATCTCTCCTCTTCTTGCCGCGCCACGTCGCTCTTTCCCCGGCGACACATAAACCTATCGAGCCGCTCTATGGCCCCCGAGTCCAGTGCGAGCCAGCGAATTTACTTTTTTCTATTCCGTATTTCGCTACATCTTTCAAATTTCCATTGTCGCGTAAGCGCCGGGGCAGTTATTCTTGAGTTAATTCGGAGAACCTCGTAATTTTTCTCCTCTTGTAAAAATACTTCGCAGCTAGAAAAATGGATAATTAGAATTTTGATTTGATATTCCGGGATATTGCGAGAAAACGCTGTCTTTTGTTCAATTATCTTTAGCTCTTTTCCACTCGTCGCTCTTTCAATGCGAAACTCGAATAATTAAATTTATCGGTCGTTCTAATTTTAATCTAATATTCTCTTGCATACGCAAACTCGAAACGCTAAAGTTTTCCGTTTAAAATATTTTTTGTAGTACCAATAAAAATTGAAAAGCAACGAGAAACACACGGGGAGGGCATGAACAATTCAAAGCCACTTCTTTTGTCGCCGGCTTATTCGCCGATATTCGCCGAAAATAAATGCATCGCGAATAAATTGTGCCGAATCGTAGCGAGAAGATAAGTTTCAAACAATTGGGGATTAAAAATGTTGATGATTAGCTTCGCGTAATAAAGACAAAGTGTCTGACTAATAGCGCAGTGTTGCGCAGGATCAGAATTTCTTCAGAAGCTGATACAAAGTAGCGCTGCGATATTCTCAGAGCGGAGAGCAACTGAAGCGACTGGCTTTTAAAGCGAGGCGATAATTTTTTGAGAAATTGTAGCGCGGATATCGCGCGCGAGCGGTTACGCGCGTTCACGCTTTTGATTTATTCTAATTGCTATTTCGATAATGGGCCTCGGCTCTTGCATTCCCATTATCGAACTCACGCGAGAAATACAATTGTATTTGAGTTAACGTAACAACCTACGCTCGCGCCCGGCTCGGTAATTATTAGCTAATTTGCCGTTAAATCTTCGCTGACCGCTGAATTATCGCTCGCGCCGCTCGGGCTCGGCAAACGACTCGCGCTGTAATTGAAAAGCGTACCCTAATTGCATTAACGCCCCCTTCGTCGGGGACTTTTCGCTTTTCGCCTTCGACTCGAGGAGGCGTCGCTTCCCGGATTCAGAAGCGCAAATTCGAGGAATCAGATTTTCTCCGCGCGTACGAGTTTCAGCCGCTCGCTTTGACGGACCGGAAGTTTTGCGGCAGCGGCGGCGCGCATTTTGCCGGGCTCCGCGCTAAGCAGCTTCCGTCCTCGATGACGGAAAAAGCAGACGAGCGAGAAGAGAAGAAACCGCAGTCGGGACGACTCCCGCGAGGGCCGAGTTCGAATCCCATTACCGAACTCGCGCCCGTTAAATAGGTTTTGCATCGCCGAGCGGAAAATACAGGCGCCTCGCGCACCTTCCACGCCAATCCCGGAACGAGGCGGCTCTTAGGTTGCCGCGCGAGGGCGATTGACGCGTTCTATTACTCCGGGAAATTAGGTATTGGCCCCCCCCCCTATTCGAGGGCCCCGCGAGGATTCCAAACTCGCAGTCCACGTGCGGCCGGGAAGACGTCGATACGCGCAGGGGCGTCGAGGCTCTGGGGCCAAAAATTAATCCCGGCATATCTCGAGCTTCGGAATTTTTAATTGATAATATTAATGCCGTCTAGTTTCGCCCCTCCAGGCACATTCATCTTGATGTTTTTCTACGGGCGCTCGTCTCTTCACTCTTCTTCCCGTTCGTTTTCAGCGAGCCGGAGTGTGGCGCAATGAACGAACACAGCGAAACGAAAATAAAATGTAAGTGGAAATTTATCGCCTCCGGCGATAGGAGACGTTTCCGTACTTTTAAATATTTTATAAACTTTCTTCTTGCCTCGGTCCTCTGTTGCTCCCAGGAGCGCCCTGCTGATGCGACCGAGGGAGAGAAGACGACACGTCTCGCGCCGCCAAGGAGAACGAAAAAAGCCACTCCGCCCCCGTAAAACAGAGAAGCGCTCGTCGATCCGCGTCTTCTTTTTTCCCGTTCCTCCCCTGCGACCCCCTGCGTCCGCCCCCTCCCCCTCGCTAGGCTCCCTTCGCCTCGCGAGCTTATATACATGTAGAGATCGTAATGTTATTAAAACTTCTAAATGGCTATGAATCGCTCCTCGACTCGTCCGCGCATCTCCGCGCAACTCGAGGCCCCGGGCGCTTTCTCTCTTTTGCTTTCCAGTCCGGGTCTCGGGGACGGGTCCACTCGACGCCGCGAGCGCCTGATGCTCGGCGCACCGACATGCGCCCGAGTTCGCGGTGCGTCCTCCCGTAGGAGCCGGGAACCCGCGTCCAGCCTCAGAAACGAACATCCAGAAACCAGACGAGCACGAAATAAGTTGTCGGGTAGGCATTGGCCGAGGGCTGCCAGGGGTGGAAGCGACTGGGGTTACGAGGTGGAAAGTAGTGGATGTTCGGCACCCGGAGAGGGTGGCGAAAGGACGCTGGCGCAATGACGCATCGATGTCCATAAAAGAAAGGTGATGCGAGGGGCCATTTGTGGGAGCCGGAGTCGAAAGCGGCTCGATCGGCGGTGCTGTTCATGGGGGTGGGGCGGGGGGGGGGCGAGGACGGGGCTGTTCATCGCTCGTCGAACGTCCTGAATAGTTGATGCGCTCGTCGGTTGCGGCTCTCGTCTTCTCGGTGATCCGACCTCGAAAAAGTGCTCCGCACCGGGCGTAGCGCCGCGCGCCCGGCAGCCGCCGACTGCGTAAGTAATAAGTTTTTTTTATGACTTATCCAAACTAATAAGGCTCCCGCGGAACCGGATAAATTATTTATCCTATCATCGACGGTTCGGCCACGCCGTAAAACGAGCCGCCGTTTTAATATTCTCGCAGCCGCGTGCGAATTTAGACGGAGCCTTACTTTTTCCTCCTTCCTCCCTCCCGTGGAGCCGAAATTTTACGAAGTCATATTTCAGAGCCCGAGGAATATGTTTTTCTGCTCTGGCGATGCTCCGCTAATTTGGCAGATTGTTTCGGCTTTCATCATTTTCTCGGCCTCCAGATTTTTCCACTTCTAGCTTTTTCAGAATTTATCTCTCTAATTTTCCTCTGCGAAACCCACTTCGGCTTTATTATTCTCCGGGTTCTCTCGAACAGTTATAAACAAAATATGATTATTAAAAAGTTAGTGGTATGACCGCTGAGACCGATGCTTAATTTTAGAAATCTCCAAAGTCGTCATTGACGGCCAAGCCCGGAGATTATTTTTCTTCGGCTTTTCCATTGTTGTGTTTGACGTACTGTGGCTTTGTAAAATACCAATTTAGCGGATATTCATTATGCGCGGACCTGAAATTGAAATCATCCTTAGCAGTACCGAAAACTGATTCTTCTGTTAAAAATAATCCGCGAGTCGGAGAAAACGTTTTGCTTAGATTATTAGGAAAAGAGCAACATTTATACGGTAGTCGTAGGCGTGTGGCGTCATTTGAGAGGATTTAAGCAAAAAATAATTTAAGAAAAGAAGATTTCAGGAGAAAGGACTCGACGTATTATCAGAGAATAATGGGATGCTGTGTAGTACTGGGAGATCATTAAGGAAGGGGAAGGGCTCGTTCGCTTATTATTACACAAGGGTATAATGACAAAGAAGTAGAGTTCAGGCTCTAAACAAATATGCACAACAGCCGAACAATCATCAGCCGATTTCCTCGCATAAAGCAAAGGAAGCGCAAGACGCGATCATAAATATAAGAAATCACCCGGCAGAGTCGGTACGCGTTGACCTCTGGGAGCAAAGGAGGGCAGATGCTTTTCGATAAGGTATAATTAAAAATTTTCTCATTTAAGCTCGAGCTAATTTGGTTTCTGCGGCGCCGCTCCATGTGTTGTATCGCGGGCCTCCAGCGGAAAAACTAACCGTTAAAATACTGGAGCGATAAAGAAGATAAAAACGCGGGAGTGGTGTCGGTCGAGCGGGTAATTTACATCGGCCATGCGATTCCGGAGTGAGTCGCGAGCTGCGAAACGCTTCGCTAGATAGCGGTAATTAAACGCTCGCGGGGCAGACCAGACGGTGGAAGCAAAAGTGTGCGCATCCCCTCTTTTCCCATATTTTTGCTTCTCTTTTTCTCCCCGGCCACCATTTAATTCGGCACAATTATCATAATTTGCAATTACCCTGTGAAGAGCAGTCGCTGAAGTGAATATCGAGCGAATAAAAAATGCTCGGGGAGGCTAGAAGGCGCGGGTGATGGGGGAGGTGTACCGGGGGAACGGACTCGCAGGCGATGCACTCGCAGCTTCTGCGGCGGAACTGAAATTAATTCGATCAGCCGGATGTATAAGCTCGGCTTGAATCGTCTCGCAAGTTTACGACGGCTTACGCGTCAGAAATAGTGGGATCGAGCGAGACTTAAAGGGCAGTATCATAAATTCCCCGGCGTAGACTAATATAGTGGTAATAGAGCATAAAGGGGGTTGCGAGCCGAGGTCAGACCGTCTTGCGTCCCTAAATCGCCGTCCGCTGGCACCTTTTGTCGCTGTCCGTTCGAGACCTCGTGAGCGGCGTCGGAGGCATCCTCGCGACCCGCTTATGCACCGCTGCTGGCACGCACTTTACGACGCATCTTTCTCTCTCGCCAGCCTAATAAAGAAATTTCTCGTAAAGAACGTCGAAAAATTGCCAGATTACTCGGTACTTGTATAATCTGGCCGTCCGATGCTGACATCTGGTGCGAGCGCAGCGAACTCCTAAGCTCTCGTCAAAACTTTTGCAGTCTCGACACACCTTCTCCTTCTCGTCCGCGGTGCGTATTTTTGTAATTCGCGATCGCTCTCTCTTTCTCCCTTACCGCCTCTCGCAGGCCAATTTCACAACTTTAAAATGTAAAGCAAGGGCTTCAACTATTTTCAGTTAATTAAAAACTTGACGCTAGCTTGAACTTTCATGCATCGGGCTTTTTTAAAAAGATTACGTTCATCTATCTACTAGACAAAATCAAAATACCGACTTTATTTTGCTTTTTCCTGAAAATTTAATTAATCCCGTTTCCAGTTGCTCGTCCAACGTCTCCATTATCGAGATTCAATTTGTTCATTTGCCGATGTACACAAACTCATCGACCGGCCCTTCGCGATCCTCCAGCTTTTCAATTTTTAATTTTTAATTTTACTCACTTTCTTAGCTTCGCTGAAACCAAAACTTTTACGTGGCTTATATTTGAACGAATTTCGTAGCTTCGAAAAAGAAGTTTCTCGCTCGTTTTTATGGATAATTTTATTTTATTTCATTTAGGGTTTTCGCAAGCGTAAAACATCAGTCATGCAATTCGCGCTTACAAATTGCAAGAGTTGCAAGTTATTCGAAGGCTTAGCGCTAATTCGAATTCTAAAGCTGTTGCTCTGATGTAATCCTTTAGCTGATCGATCGTTTTCTTTCATACTTCTAGCCAAGTTTTTACAGAATAATGTTGTTAAAATTTTAACAAATGCTGCTCGAAACTACGATTGCAATAACAACACTTGCCGCAATCTCGAGGCAACGGATTCATTCCTCGTCTCTAAGCCGTTTAATTGCCCATCGAACTCAATCGATATCGGCGATTTAAACGGTATTAAACAATTTTCGAGTCGCTCGTGGCTTGGACTCGCTTCGTCCTCGGAAAAATGCCAAAGCTTTAAGAGCTTTCGAGCCCCCTGCCACGCAGATTTGGACGCGACAAAACCTCCCGTGGCCGCTTGTTCTCGAAACTAACGCGGAAAGGGACCACCCGACTTTTCCGGCCGCGAGCGAAAACTTGTAGCGAAGTTCGCGAGACAATGGCGAGGCGCCCTCTGCCTCCCCCTCGTCCTCGACTATTTGGCTATTCCGGCGATACATAATGCTGACCGCCGACGTAAGGCGTGAAGGGGGGGGGTGAGGTGTTCGTTTCGAAGACTTACTCAACGTGTCCAAGTCTCGGCTCATGACTAGCGGCAACAAACGATTTTCGCGAGGCCCTTTTGCTTTGGCCCGACCTCGACGTCCATACAATTCCTCCTCCAACGCTTCGACCTCTGCCCTTGCTGCGGCCCGCCGTAAAGGCGTCCGGAATTTCCAACGGCCCCTGCCCTGGGTATACGCGTGCGATATAGACGTACGTGCCAAACTCCCGTGTCTATTATCTGCGTTCTCGGGCGCGTTCTGCTCGACATATTAAAATTCAGGGCGTAATGCGCTGGCTTCAATGGCTACTTTATGCTCTCCCGCGCAAGTATTCGCTCTCTAAATTCTTATGGGCTCCTCGCTCTCCATTCATTTTCGATAATTAAATTAGTTGATTCTTCAATAACCTGCGCAAATCAACTCGAAAACGCTTTTCCTTGCTCGCGCGAGTGTAAATAGGTGAGATATAACCAAGACTAGTCTCGTTTACATCGCGAATCTCGGCTGATAATCATTTTATCCGAATTGCGAAATCAAATTTCGTTATTCTTACATTATTGAGTACTAATTTCAATTATTTGGAAACTAATTTGCAGAGGTCATTTGATGAGAGTCTTTTACAATCGTACAAATTTTATACGACGTACGACAGAATTTTTCACGGATAATGAAACATTGAAAATATTTGAACGAGTAATCATATTTTTAAATTTATAAAATGTAAGCCCTTTGCTTTTATTAACATTATTTTATCTGCAGTGGTTTCACTTTAGCTTCGTTATTTAAAAGAATATTAATAAGTAATCGACTTTATAATTCATATTTCGATTTAAATAACTTTTTCCAGAATTGAAAAGTCGTCCTTGTGTTATCTGTTCGTCTTATTAAAGTACGTAAAATATGTTAAATATTGTTTTTTTGATTGTATTGTTTACAGTTGAAATCATCAAATTCGAAACATTTTTTTTTAACATAACCTGTAACAAATATTCACATATTTTAGGGTATTTATAATAAAAATTAATAAAAATTACAAGAAAAGAGTTTCTTTTAAGAAAACTTTAACACTTTTATAGCATATAATATTACCCAATATATAATGCATGATATTTTTTAAAATCTGCGCAAAAATAATTGTGATTAATTTACGCTTGAAAATAAAATAACTTTATATTTTCAACATCTTTAATTTATATATATATATATATATATATAAATAAAATAGGTAATTTTGTAATTTATAATTGTAATTGAAATTTTAAAATTCTAGCATATACGAACGTATTTCAATTACGTGATTTATTCCAATTACTGTCACGTGTTACAATTAGACGTTAAAGAAATGAATTTATAAATATATATATATATATGTACACACACATGCATGTATTCGGATATTGGATTTAAAAGCATTTCAGATACGTTTTAAAAAATTTTATTTTATATTTTAGCATTTATAACAACATATTTTATTTAACAATTTTATATTTTTTCTCATTTTATTTTTTTATAATTTTTCTTTAATTTTTATGGGAATAAAGAGAAATTATAATTATTTAATAAACATCTAATGAAAAATTTCCGTTAAAACTCTAGTTTTCAATTTTAAATTCAAAATCTCAATATTTTGTTAATTGTTAAACTATAATTATTCATTAATGCAATAATTAATGATGAAATTATCTTACTGTAATGTTTATAAAAATATATTATATTAATACATATAAATTGTTTTATCTCATATTATGCTTTGTTTTCTAAAATTGTAATAAAACACAATAATAGTGTGGATTTTAAATTAAAGAATAATTAAATTTATTATTTAAATAGTAATTCATCTACAAGTAAGAAATTATTTTTATTTTAGCTTTTTTTACTATTAAGAAAAAATAAAATTGAACATTTATAAGGAAAAATAGATTTATATTACTTACTGAGAGGTAAACACTTTTGTAATAATCAATATGAGTTATTGCGAATTTAAAAATCTTAATTTTAATTATTTTTAAGATCAATTTTTAAAAATAATTATTTTTAATAATAAATATCCATTCGAAATACAATTAGAAAGTTGATAGTTTTATATAGTTTATAAGCCGGAAAAAGTTAAATATTAAATAGTATTTTTTTAAAACAAATAACTATACATATTTATAAATTTTAAGAAAAAAGATGTAGTTTTTATTTATAATATAATGGTAAATTTATAATTTCACGCGTAAAATCTTGACAATATTCAGCCAAATAATTATAAAATGAAGCCTATAAATCTTATTTTTGACAATCATTAGTGCTGTAAGACTCAATATTATATCAAATTCAGTACCAATCATATTGTAATTTTATCAAATTTAAACTATATTCATATATTAATTATTTTCCATTTTAAATATTTAAGCTTAAATGTTGTCAGAAGAATCAGAAGAGACATATTTAAGAACACAATCAATCATTAATATTTTATAATAATTCGTATTAAAAACATTAATAGAATAATTCTTTTAAAAATCGAAATCAGGATAATGATTTCACTTAAAAATTATATTTCAAATTTATTTTTCATTTCATATTTTCATCAATTTTTTATTAGTTTTAATGTATGCACGATGTGAGTTAACCAATTATTCTGTTTGCAGACAAAGAAGTAAAAATTTTAACAACATAATTCCAAAGTTAATGTAACTTTCATAATTGCTTCTTAAATTTTAGATCCTCTACGCTAAATCAGATAGGTATTTTTGATAACTCATCGACTGTTTGCATTTCTGGAACAAATTTAAAAAAACAAATATTTAAAAAATTTTATTTTAAAAATATGCAACAATACTCGAGTTAAGATATTTTGCTTTTTGACGATTATACGATCGATTCGAATAATGAGAACGATTGCCAACAAACATATTTATTCATAAAAGCCATTTTCTTTTATTAATGAGTCTGTAGATAAGATTACACATTTTAAGGGAAAATAGAAATGTTAAGAATAAGATAAAATTTACACGCATAACACGCCGTCATCGCCGTCATCGCCAAAAGTGAGAAAAGACTATTCATTACCATTAATTCCCATTTACTCTGGAATGATAATTAATGAAGTCTCGTGACTTCTTTCGAATAAAAGCCAAGAGAAGACAGGATCCTTTTTACGAGCGGGAGATCGGTAAGTGTTTGAGAGTTTAATCCCAAATGAATAAAGAAGAGAGACGTGGGCGCGAGTCTCGTGAAATACCCCGCGGGAGGATCTCGACTAACGAAAAGAAAGGGTTGATCCCTTCTTCGTTTATTTTCTTTCTTACCACCTACACTTCAACTGAGAGTTAAAGCAAGACAAAAGCTGGACATCGGTATCGAAATTTATTTGACGCTTTTATTTGCATTGGTTGAGCCGCGCGACGACTCGGAAATCTTCGGTGAGAAGAAACCGAAGGGATCGAGAGAAAAGGGCTGCTTCCTGCTCCTGAGTAAGGAGAGCAAGTGAGCCGCACCACTGCGGAAAAACTGTCGTGAAAATAATTGCGCCCTGTTTTGCGTTGCGCCCCGGATGCCTCTCACCCCTTTCGTTCGTTCTTTCTTTCTTTCGTTTCTGTCTTCCTTCCTTTCTTTACTCGTTCTTTATCACGATAAAAGACTATAAATAAGCTGTCTAATGCCACGAAAAAAAGACAGAAACGAAAAAACCGCACTGCTGTGAAACATGAGTTTTGAGTTTCCACATAAGTTCAAGCCATTATTTTAAGTATTTTGTTGTCGTTTACAGTTAAATTCACAGTCGCGCGCTTTCAATTTACTGTGAGACCCTAATAATTTAACTCGCAACGCTCAATATTTGGTAAATATCGTTGGCGCAATTTATAAAATAGCAGAAAATACCAGAATGGTAAATGCGATAAAAAATCGGGATGAAGTTTTAAGGCTTTAAAAGTTTAAAAAAATATACGATTTTCAGTGGAAGATACATTTGCGAAGTGGAAAAATTCGCAAGTAAATTAACGATTTTTACATTTTTGTAAGCCCGTTTCATGCTTGAAGCAGATAAAATGAAAAAAATTTCTAGCTCAAGTTACGAATCGATATTACTTATGCAAAATTCAACTGAAGCTTAACTATGTCGTATTTATCTTTAATGACTAGCATAAATCAAAAGCTGCTTAAGTGTATCCTCGTCTATAGTGTGGATCTGCGTTTTTCGATTATCTGAGGGCTTATAAAAGGGGTTTCAAGAGACCCTTGGGGCCAGAGCAGACGACGTCGCTTCCCTTGTTACCTTTAGGAAAGAACTTTAGAAAAAAGGGTTGAGATGCAATAAAGACGAAAAGGGGGTAGAGACTGTTCTCGCTACATCGGTAAGAAGACGCCAATAACTCATTGACAAGAATCTCATCGGTAGGATAATGGCGAGCGTTTTCTCGGTACTCGACAAAGGAGCAGCCTCGCTTACTTGGCAACATCCCTCCCATGCCCCTCGCCCAATCTCTCCCTCTGTCGCACTCTCTCTCTCTCTCTCTTTTGATTAAGGATTCGGCTTAAAAAATAATTATTTTTAATTTGTGACCGCGATAAGGACTTTGCTGGTCTTCGGCGTGTGCTGTACTGTGTTCGGAGGACACCGCATGGGCTTTTCACAAAGGGCCACGCCGCAGCCGCTGCTTCATGCTAATTTTATTGGAGCCCCTTTCGTATTCTTTATCTTGTATAATTGGTATTTTAATTGCGAATGGAGAAACTGCGACGCTTGTGAATTAAAACAGTCGCGCTAACACTCCCGTAATGTCCCCTTGATACAAATTGATGGAGAGTTTCCTCTTTTTTAGGTCAAACGCAGAACTCTAATACACCGATGCACGAATAAATACACAAACGCACGACCGCAGGGGCGCGGCACTAACGTGCAAACTGAATTTTACATAGCGAATTTGCACTTATGGAGTTCAAGAGCTATCTTATACGTGTAATATTTTTCGTCGGCGTGGCTAATATCATGAAAAAGTTGCGCTGCTCGTACTCGACCCCTTCGACCACAATGCGGTGCGCGCGTGCTCGTGTAAAGCAACGTAAATCCCCATTAATATTTTCTCCGAGCATCATAAATATTTATGCGACCCATTTTTCATAGACGAATGGCCGATTTGTTGTTTTTTAGCTCAGATTCCCAGGCTAATGAAATTTACATCCTTTCGGATTCGTCACGTACAAAATACTCATCTCCTCTGGCGAAAAACTCATCGCCCGATTGAAATTCTAAGATTAATAATACGGCCCGGATTTATTTGCGGCAAACAAAGGAACTTTTGCGATAGCCACCCCCAGGCCCGCCCACGCTGTTTTATCCGAATTCCGCGTGATTAACGGTGCCCTCCAAAGAGTTTTATTATTATCACTATCGTCGTTGTTATTTTTATTTTTATTATCATCGCGCTTGGGCTAAAAACGCAGGAGCGCGAGTGCGCCGAATTTTTGCAGTATTTAGCGAAAAACGCTAAAAATGGGAGGGAGGACGAGGGGGGGGGCGGGAAGACGAAACGAGACTGCGCGTAAAATTTAAATAATAAATGTTCTCCGTTATGGTGCGCGGAGGTACAGCAAACACATCAATTTTGCTGGATTTCTGGAACGGTGGGGGTGCATTCAAGAAAGGTCAGTCGTCAAAGTTCGCTCTGCGCTAACGTATGTTTGGGCGCTATCGCCATTGAAACGGCAAGTGAAATATACGAAATAAATCTTGCAAGACCCATTCAGGCTGGACAATGGCGCGTCCAGTGCCGCGACGGTATTGTGCGACGTTGCGCGCACCGTAACGAGAGAGAAAGCCCGACTCTCTCGGACGTGCCCCTTCACTTCTTCCCTCGCGCTTTTCGTCTTTTCGGCCGGGGCACTCGCTCTCTCAACACCCTCGTGCCGCTGTCTCTTCCGACTCCTGCAAAAATCCATTTCGCTCGGTCTCGATTTCAATGCTGCTGCGCTCCTATCTGATTAATTAGTTACACCCAAACCAGCGGCGTAATAATGTTTTTGCTTATTTTCACTTAGAGTCCGAAGGAGGCGATACGCGCGCGACAGGAGAAAATGCCAAGGATCGAATCGAGACAATCGAGTTTCTTTGTTTTTCGGATGTTTATTTATGCGCGGCTACGCTGTTCGCTAATTTGATATATTCGATGCTCGTCGACTACCTGTGTACTTGAGCTCTGACTCCTTCGTTTTTCCCCGTTTTTGAAATTTAATTATTTTCCAAGCTCCACAGTCGCGTGAAATTAAGAGCTTCGCCCACTCGTTTTCAACTCATGCCATCATAAGCATATATCTTCGGTAAATCGTCGACCGCTAGTTTTCATTCATTTGCTATTCACGCGCGGAAGGTGCGATGGAAAGATTAATGGCTCGGTGCGTCTAAAGAGCTCTTTTGCACAGGAGAACAGAGGTTCTCGGTATCGAAGATTTTTCGCAAACAAATCAGGGGTAAGGGTATCGCACGCTCTCCGGGCGAGCAAATGCCGTCGTCGCGTGGACGATCTTTGCTTGGGGTGGTCGTAAAGAATGGCTGCATTCAAAGGTCCGGCAACGCGCAGCCCTTCCTCTCGCCTCTCCAGCGCTGTTTCTCTTTCTCCTCGCCAACGCCCTCTTTCGAACCCGTGTCGGTGCTCAGCCGAGACCACAGTGCAAAGTTTCTGAAGCGAAACAAGCCGCAATATAATGCCACCCCTCGGTTTCTTCCAGCCGCCGCAACGACTCTGCTCCTTCTTTTTTCCCCTTTCGTCTCTGCAGAAACAAATCCAACTTCCAGCGACCGCTGGCCTTCTCCGGTCTCTGGTCTGCCACCTACACTTGACATCAATGCCGCGATTCCGTGACGATTCAACATTTTTCGGGAATGTCGTTGCTTTTACGAAACGCCTCTGCTTGGTGCTTTCTCTTGTAGCCTCTTGTGTTCTTTCCACGCCTTTGGCAGCGCGATTACGGAGATTCGTTGTTTATCCGCTTTAATGCGAAATTTAATGCTTTATTGACTATGTAGAGATTCTGTCCCGCGTACGGTGTTTAGTGAGCTTTTAACTTTTAAGAGACGGGTCGAGGTTCCGGAAACCCCGAAAAGCAGAGAAAGTGCTTCCTTAGTTTTACGTTTAGTGAACTTGGCTCCAGTGGCGATTGTACAATTATTCTCGTTCCGAAAGATTTATTAAGATTGCGACGCAACTTTAAACTATTTGTTAAATGTAGAAATACGTTTCCAAGTTGATTGAAATTCCCGAAGCAATAATTTTCTTCCTAATTAATTACCCAACATTTTACGCATCGCGTGGCAAATTGTGGACGATTGAGTTTCGCTCAGGATTCAGCGGATACTTTTGTCAGATCACGATTGTTGTGCAGAATTTCGACGAAAGCGTTGGAACGTCGAGACTAGAGCCTCGTGCAGAATATCAGTCGATATAACAATTATCAGATCTGCTTCGATGGCACGTGTCGTCGGGAGCTATGTGTATCAATGGACGAAAGAGAATAGTGCAGGCAGTGGGGAAGTAAAGGGGTAATATTGATTAATGCGGGAAGCTCCCCGATGGCTAATCCGAGTTGGCCATAAACAGCTCAGGTTCAAACTAAATCCAGCGCAAATTGTTACTAATTCGCATCTTAATAATGACCGCGTCAGAGGCGTCACCGTATCTCAGAACCTGGCAAATTAGTCGCGATGACAAATGACAGTTGAGCTACATACGCGTGTGCCCGCACGCTCCCGTGTCTCCTTCCTCACCTGCCGCCATGCCACGCGACCTCTTCGACCAGCCTCGAGCAGAAGCGCGTTTGCGCGAGGCTATGGATCCGCTGCCGGATATATCGTACGAGCACCCACATGTAAGTGCGCAACTGCAACCGTCATTCTGCTCAGATATTGTCGTTCGAATCAATTCGTCATTCGGCGTCGTCCGGAATTCATTTGTCATTCGGGAGTCCACGGAAGTTCTCTTAACTTTTCGTCTGCTGAGATCCTAAACATGTTTTTGTGTGTCCCTAATCAATGCACTTAAAGACTGCGCGCAGTCCGTCAGCGCGAATGTTATGAAATTATACGAGCGAATGCAGGTAAGGTCTTTTCGATCGCATAGAAAACCAGTGCAACGTGTCTTTTTTGAAAAAGCTTTGCCCTCAAAAGTCTGCTGCGATTTCTTCAGAGCATATTTCCATTACGATGAATGCCATAAGTCCTTATTGTTGGCTATGTTTCGCAGGCTCCTCGCTTGCGAGTGCTCGGACGGGCAGGTGCTTGTAAAGCAAATAAAATTGGAAAATTCTTTGATAATGTCGGTGCTTCGGTGCAAAACCTACTTTTATTGCCACGCGTGAGCTCTTACACAGCGTTCGCGTATATCATTATCAACGAACGACGTTCGTTATAGTTGCGTTTCGTTGAGGCACATCCACATCCACGTCCACATCCGGGTGGCCGCGAAACGTGATATCGAATGTCACTCGCAGGATCCGTCATTTCATCGGAGCGATTCGACCGCATGTCATTGCGGTAAGATCTCTTCACTACCCTCACCCGAGCGGAACTGTCTCTGATTTTCCGCGCAAGCGTTTCGTCGGTCTAGACACAGATCGTTCTCTCGCTCTTAACTGAATATTGCCATAACCACATGAAGCTTTTTTACTCTTGTCTATCACTCGTGTCTAACCCATTACCGTAATTCTACATTGCAATACCTATAGTTTCAGTCATGAGCTTTTGTACATCATTATATTAATTGAATGCGCGTGTGTTTCTTTGTCCGTTGGTTTGGGTTTTCGGTAAAAACGCGCCTAATAATTAGATTAATTTCACTCAACGATGTAAAATTAAATACAAGATGACAAAGGCTTCGGGCGTGCAAAAGGCATATTTGTTTGGTAATCGGAATAAGCGTTTATCGATAAAGCGATAATACTACCGAGAGTGAGCATTCGATGTAATTTAAAAAGTCCAGTGTCAAGAATGACAGCGACTAAAGAATGGAAATATTACGAATACATATTTTGTTCCCGTTTTACAGCTGAAAGGTGTAGATTTAGGGCTACGTTATCACATATTGTTCATTTACGTTAAAAAAAGACTAGAAGTGTTTGACGATAAAAGCTTAAACTTAGCTAGTTAATCGTAATTTACGTCTGGTGTGGTAAACTACAATTTCAGGAGTAGCGATATTTGTTTCAAAGTAAGTAGTCCAAGCACCGCAGGAGTCACACGACGAATGGCCTTTCCCGGGCACTTGCCCCCCCCCCCCCATGCGCTCGTTGACGAAACCACGTTTTCGTTAAACAATTTTTCGAACTAAATAATCGGCGTCAAAATTAGGCGTTCGTGCGGTGAAGGACAGACTTGGCACGGGGCTGCAATTTGCATGCGACTACTACAAGCTCTGGCAAGGGCCGCTCGCTCGCGTTTCCTCCTCGGCCTAGACTCGCTCCGGTCCTCTGCTACTCTGCTACGTCCTCCCAGACTGCGTCTCCGTACTCAAGCCGACCTTGTATAAATAGATACGTTCGCTTACAATTTGGAGCTCCATGGTCTCCGCCGCGTCTCTCCGCGTGCGTCTCCTATCTATCTAATTATTGTCGCGAACTGCGCCGCTCCGCTCACCATGATATACCGCATGCTAATAAGCGGCTAAAGACCCCAGGACTATGCCTAGCTGCCCATAAATTTAAACGACCGTTTCTGCATCCTGAAGCTACTAACTCTCCTGCCCTCGCTCTCCCTCCCTCTCTCGCCCCCTATCGTTCCTTCTGTCCCTTGGTCTCTACGATCGTCTTGGGAGATGCTGTAAATTCGTCCAAGTCGAAACATTTTTTGCGCTTCGAATCTCTGATCTTGCGGAGCAAATTTTGCACATTCCCAGAGGCGTTCTCTTATTAGAGGCAGCTTTATCGGAAAAATATTTGTTATCAATGCGATACATTCTCTTCGAGAATCAGGATCGAAAAATTGCCCCAAATTTGCAAAGTAGAAGCAATTTCATGTCGAATCGTATTTATCCGAGATTTAATCGCCGACTGATTTCAAAATACAAAATTAGAAATTTAGCTTTAACATCGTTAAAATTAATTCTTCAACTTCTAAATCATTAAAGCGTTAGTAATTAAATAAAATTTGACAAAGAGAAGACAGTTATAATTTCTCTACGTATTGTATTCGACTTATCAAATTTAATTTATTTTATCGTTCCAATTCACAAAGAGTTTGGAATGCAATAAAATAAGTGCGCGAGGTAACGACATAATCTCACGTTGTGTTAATGTACGCCCACTTATTTTTTTATCAAATGAATTATAGGTCACACGAATTAGGAGGATGACAAATATAATAATGATTTGGGCACACGACGATAAAGGCGCAGCAGCCAGATTCATAATTAGTCGGTCAGGTTAACGATAAATATCCAGTTACTAATAGAGCATAAAAGAGAGCGCGATAAGAGAAGTCAATTCGGCGAAGTAGATCAAACGATCGTTTGTCCGGTGGAAATTCAATTCCAATTAAAGCGAATCAAAGACAATCGAACGTAGCTGCCGTGGGAAATAACGAGAAAAGAGAGGGAAATCCTGGGAGGTTCGATGAAGCACGAGTGGCTGCATTTTCCAGTTGCGACGGTTTACAGGAGAGCAGCAATCCATGTATCAAGTGCTTAATACTTCGAGAGTAGGAGCCGCGCGGTCGCTGGTCTGAACGGCGCGTCGAACGAAGGGAATCGCGCGATGTATTTGCGAGCGCAAACACGCACTGCGCCCCCTCCTCCTGCCCTCTTCGCCAGTCACGTGTGTTGTGCGTGAAACTGCAGAATGTCCGTAGGCGCGCGCGCGATGCATCGCTAACCACACATCAATTCGCTGCAAATGGACATCAATACCGGTAATTAATACATCGCGTCTCTGGCTCGTACCTCCGGCACTTGGTTCTCGCTCGCCTCTCCTGCTCCTCTCATCCTCGCTGGCCCTCTTGCTCCTACTGTTCGTCCTCTCGTTTACGCGCCTCTTTCAACTTGTTTTTTCTGCTTTAGTCGTGTGGTTATCGGCTTCCTTTTCCCTCCGACGCCTTTGATTCTCTTTCGTTCACGTGTGCTTCATCTCTCATTGAGCAGTGGTGCCGATCGGTTCCCCTCCCCTCACCCTCTCGACCCCTTCGGCTGACGTGTTCGAGTGAAAGCACATCGGCGATCTCGCTTCCTCCAACTGCTTGTTCGACTGCAGCCGCGCGGGGGATTTCATTTGCGGATTTGCATGTAAGTGATACCCGTGTTGGCGAATCCGATTGTCGGCTCTACGGACGAGAGGTTGGAAAGTCGGCCGCACGCTAATCGAAACTCTGTAAATCACTCGATGTCCGTTTAAATAATATTGATTTCTAAATGTTTACTCGACCCCTGTGATTAGCGCCTTTAAATTTTCTATTTTTTCCGTGCTCAAATGGTAGTTGCGAATTAAATGCAGACGAGTCGTTGGATTTTTAGAAAAATCGATTTGATCTTCGGTCAACAATTATTGCGTCAAACTTTATCCGTAGGCGCACTATTATTGGCATTAAAAGCAGCTTATAACGAAGTGAGAATTAACTGGAATAAAAGGAACGATTTAACGAGCGTTTCGAGCAAAGTTTAAATAAGCACCGGTAGGTATGGAAAATTCTGCCTCGGGTATTTAAAATTTAATAATAAATGAGTTGACGATTATTTATTTTAAAAAAGCTCGTGATGTTTTGTCCTCGTCTACGTGCGCACGGAACGAATAAGCGTGCAAAACAATTCAATTTCAATTCTTATCGAGAAAAAGCTGTGCGAGTTCGTAGAAATGCAATTTATCTACGTAATGCGATTTAACGCGGCGAGGGTAGAAAGAACGATCGCCGCGTATTCGCAATATGTATGCGGGCGATAAATAAAAATACATCAAGTGCAACCTTTTACGCCGCAAATCGATGCGACCCACCGCATGTGCACCGCGGGAATTTTGCGCTCGTAGCCCCCCGGTAAAGTTCATCATATAGTTCCATTTAATTCCAAAGGTTTTATTTGTGATTTTTATACGGCACGGCGAATAATTAAATAGAAAATAATTGACCTCGTTTCATTGGTTATGCCATTAGGCCGTTATTCATCTGTTACGGCCAACAGGCGGGTGGAAAAAATATTATCTAAGCGCGTTAATCTGCACAATAATCAGCGCGCACGTTAAAATAGATCGCGAGACTTTTATATATTTCCATCTATTCGGACAAGAGAGAGAGAGAAGAGAGAGAGAGAGAGAGAAATTAAAATTTTATTTAATATGTAAGCTTTTAAACGTCCTTAGCAGCGTAACAATATAAAGATTTATTTGCAGACTTTATGGAATGGGATAAACGTCGAGGGCGATATATGACCGTTAAAGTGAAGTATTCCAACACCTGCTATACACAAAGTGAAAAATCGCCGAGAAGAGTGACACGGAGGGTTTCCCTTGCTGCATGTGTAAATTGGTTATCAAAGGGTATTAGCTCGAGCTGCAAAACCTATAGATACAGTCCAAACGAAGCGGATGCAGGAGTCGGTCAAAAAAAGGCTAGAGAGAAAGGCGGAATGAAAACAGGACAATATTTGCTCGTGCGATTCGCTTCTATCGGATTTCTCACTCGCGACAGTAGCTTTAACGCATTAAAATTTCTTCGAATCAAGGGCGCGATCTCGATTTACAATTCAATGCTGCACTC
Organism: Platyscapa corneri; assembly: GCA_018907185.1. NCBI lineage: Eukaryota > Metazoa > Arthropoda > Insecta > Hymenoptera > Agaonidae > Platyscapa > Platyscapa corneri. The sequence continues at coordinate 4,403,745 of JACCHW010000004.1, forward strand.
GAGCGGCCGCCGGCGAAATGAGAGTGGATACGTACAATCGTACGCCTCGATAATTAAATTCACGTCACCTCGCCGATTCAACAGCTTCTCTATCTTTCTCGTTCCCTCTACCCTCGGCCCGTGTTTTCCTCTTCACCCTAATCCAACTCGCTTACTCTTTCGCTTAATTGGCTCTAAGTCAAAGATTACCGTTTCAATTTTCGTTCATCCTTCAATGGTACTTTTTCACTCTTCGTTTTTCCATGGCTCGCCTCTCGTTTTAACTCTGCTTCTTTCAACTTACACTATTTTCGCCTCGCAATACAATGATACACGCGCCTAATATAGCACCTTTTTCTACTTTAAGATCGATTAATTACGGATAAAAATACATTAAAATCAAAATTCATCTTGACAACGCCAATATTAATAGCTTATGGGCTACATTAAGAATTATGAAATTTCTCTAAAATATAATTACTGATATTTCTATCTTAAATAGAATTCTTCTTATTTAATATGCATCGTTCGCTCTAATTTCTAGTATCTAGATAATTTAATTTAAGTTTTAGTAAGTAAGAGAATATTAATCTGATCCGACTCTTATTACTCGTTTTAATCAGTCAATGGAATAATTTAAGAAAATTTCGACACTTTTCGTGGTTATTTAATACTTTATTATAATATTTCGAAATAATTATAAAATATTAGATTTTTAAATTATAAAACTGAAAGGGGTCAATCGAAACTATATTAAATTTCATTTGGGGCTCGCCATTTGACTCGTGAGTCTTTCATAAAAATAGTTTTTACCCCAATCATGGAGACTGAAACAAAGAAAGGATAAAAACCCAGAAGGCGATCGAAGTAATCACGCGAAAGAAGAGTCAGTATTCATCTGACGGCAGATGTAATAATTAAACAAACAACTTTAAAATAAATTTAAATATGTCTACATTTATTTGAAATTTTTGATCGGAATAAAATTTAAGTTTAACATGGTCCAACGCCAACGATTCTATCGTCAGATCCAACAAAACTCTTCGATTACCCATAGAATGGTTTAAATGAAAACTAATCTCAAACAGCAGATCATTGAATACAATAAAATTACTTCACTCGAGCACGTTGCGATTAATACCAGGGTTTTTCGTACAATTTATTATTTGCACTAATTCTTCGAGATAGTGTCAAAGCTGTTTTAAATAGAATTCAATCGAGGAGTTGTCAAAATTTGAGAGGCAGATAGATGCGCGCGCGTCAAACCGGACATTAATATTAATAGTAAGATTAATGATTCTATGGTCCGTAAGACGCAGATGTATTTATCATTTATTGATACACCTAATATAACAGACAAGCCGTCAACGACGTTAACTTCAGGCCGTTTCGCTTATTGTTATTAACTACAGCTGACAATGATGGGAATGTCGAGAAAGACGTATTCCCTTTACGCGGCAAAATTTCAGCACGATGTTTGTCATACGCAGTTGTAGGAGCTTATACCGAGGCAATAATCAATGATCAGTCTAATTGAGTGGGATTGATTGCATCGATGATAAGGACGCGCGCCGTCGCTCGTGAGAAACGAAGAGGGACGAAGAGGGACGGGGTGTGCGACCGTTACCTCGTATTCGCATTACTAGCGAATACCCCGTGACGTATGGGTCACGCTCGGCGTGTTGCGTCGTGAGATGTAATTATTAAATCGTGTGCGTGCCCGTGTGTGTGCGCGTGCGGGAGAGTGGATGGGAACGGGCAACAGAAGCCAATCGAAAACCGATCGTTACAACGCCTTGGTTCATAATTTAAGTCACACACCACAAAGAGCTGACGCGTCCAATTGTTCGACATTCTTCGTCGTCCTCAATGGGCTTTAAACGAGCTTCTATTTTAGATCCGCTTATTTATGCGTTTCATATCAACTTGAAATTCTGAACCTGTCGATGACTCACCATCAGTAGCCAGTCTCCGTCTCCTGCATAATTTCAAGGCGCTATTGGTGCGCGACACCGACCATCCGTCGTCCCAAGATTCATAGGAGCGAGCGCGACACCTCGGCGGCTCCGCACGGAAGGAGAATTTTAAAAGAACGACCGCTCCCGCTCGTACGGGCACATACGCAGTGTTCGACGTTCCTCTGCTCGAGGATAATGGCGAGGCTGAAAGGCCGGAGCGCGTTGTCGAGGAGTCGCCCGAACGCCTCGGTGTTCCGCTCAGAGCAGAGGCTCGGCGACGCCCGCGAAAACGGGTCCCGCATGCGAGAGATAAGCTTTTCTTTCGCGAGTCCATCGCCCACGATTACAGGGTAAAACAATCCGCCGTGACTGGGAGGAAGAGGGACGAGCGCCACGCGGTAACCGCGATATCCACATGCTGTCGTCTACTTTTGTTTTTCGCTCTCTGCTCGCATCTCTGCCATCTTACCGGATTTCGGTCTCTCCTCCTCCCCGTTTCTCTTTCTCCTTCTGGTCGTTCCTTTCTCCGCCACATCCTGAGGTTCGTATTCCTTGCAAGACCGAGGAGCCGCGAAACGTAGCTGCGGGACGGGCCAACGAGTCTCGTCGGAGCCGGATGACAGATCTTCCACCGATACGTGAAAACCGCGTCGCGTGCTCTCTTCTACCGATTTGCGGTTTGCATTTTCCTCTTCGTATTAATTCGCTTTCGGATGTCCGCTGATGCTCGCATGAATTTTTATTGCATTGTTTCTGCTGAGCCTCGGTCGTTCAACATAAGAATGTGCATAATAATATTAAATTTAAATATTCAGACGCATATCGCGTCGATAAATGCACTTGCGAACTACAAATTGGGATTACAATTTAATAAATCGTCTCCTACTACTTTTGAGCACAAGGCTTTTTCATTTTTTCGTGCTCGAAGATACGTTAATTAAATCCACCTCCCCGATTCGTATTGACAATTAAACGGATCCCATTTATTTATTGCTCGTACGTTTATTTGCGCGCACAAAACTACAAAGCGTACCATAAAAGCGTTGTTATTTTGCTCATTTCTTGGTTAGAACAGAATGAAATGAAATTTCATCTCCGCGTAATTGAATCTTCTGACCTTTTACTCATAAAGCGCTTACTCAATGAGCATCGTTAACTCGTTGATCTGTTAAATCGTATACATGTGCAAATTATGCAAGCGTAAAATAAACTCGTGTATAAAACAAAGCGAAAAGTATTGCAATATTTTTAAGCTCTGAATACAAGCCGACGAAATTAATGCAATTAAAGTTCGCGCTATTGTAATTTTAATAGTATGAAATCAATAAGCCGTGTGTTTTCGTTGCAAAACGCCTGTTATACGACATTTTTTTATAAGAATATACGTGTGTGAACGTTCGTATGCAAACTCTAACGCGATGCACATTTAACTTTTTGTCATTAATGAGATTAACAATATGCAATTTGATAAAAGTAAAGTTAAATATCGGAAGCGACGAAGAGTATGTATTTGAAATAAGTATTTCTCTAAACCTTCGAGTTGTCACGAAGTAAATTTTTAAAGGATTATTTTTACAGAGATAAATTTAAACGCACATTGTTCTACTTGTCGATGCATCGGATTTAATTTTTAATTTCGAACGGTTGTATATTTTAGGACGATGCGATGATCGTGCGTTTTCCTTTAAGAATTTTCGATTACAAGTTAATTATGAATGATCGGATAATAGAAGTTTATTTGACGGCCGAAAAGTATTTTTCGGCCTGATCGTGCAACGAAAGACCGTGAGTTCGGACCGGTAGGGGGCGAGAAGCCGTAAACTGTTCCTCGAGGAAGTTTAAGTGTAGTCGAGTTCCGTGTTAACATTAGCCGTGTAGTTGTGTAAATCGAGGGCTGGTATTGTTTCATCGCGTGACGTTGTCCGGAGGCCAGAGGAAATGAGACCAGCGATTGATTTGCCATTGCGTGCGAAGGGTGGATCGGCCGGAGGCATGACAAATCATCAGTCAGCGGACAGCAGGGGTAGTTGGGGAGATTCGTGGGCTGACGCTCGTGCAAAGGGTGCAGTTTGGCGCCTGGGAGGAGGGATGGTATATTCACCGATCGATGGTCAGCGTCACGAGCCACCACGTTGAACAAATGTTCTGGCCAGAGTTGACTGGTATCGAGCAACCAATCATCGTGAAAACGCGATCCGTCATTGCCCCCCTTCATCTCGATCTATGCAGCATCTGTTCGCTGTCTCCTTTCAGGGAACAACCGCGTAGCTGATTTTTCACTAATCCATCAAACCAGGGTCTTTGCAGTTTTTCCACTATTGGAATACGAAATAGCTTAATTATTGATGTGCGACGAAAATTATCGTCTAATTAAAGAGCGTATATTCCTAGATTTGCAAAACTCGTCAGAGGAAAGGAATTAAACGTTTGCCCTTTGAGCGCAGCTTTTCAAGCATCCAGCCTTCCCGATAATCGAGTTAGGAGGTCGCGTCACTTTTGGCGAGTCTGTCGGCCAAGTCGCATCGAAAAAGATAGTAAAGTAGGAGGGGGGTGGGAGAGGATTCGGCTGCAGGTGCAGGTTGGCTCGTCGTGTTCGGACGCTCACCAGACAGCGAGCTCTCGAGCTCTCAGATAGCGAGGCGGTATTATGCATAGGATATTCGGCGCACATCCGCGGGCGTATTCTCCTGTTGATTTATCGTTGTCTTCATTATTAGGAATGCACGCGCTCGCCGGCCCTCGGACCATTATGCCAGCGAGGAGCACTGGGAGCCCTCTCTCGACGCAGCAGGATAAGAGCGGGGGAGGGGAGCGTCTGGCCGGCCGTCTGTCCGGACGATTCCTCCTCCCCTCTGACAATACAATGTTGCATATACGGGTCGCATACAAGAGGTCATTGAGACGCGCGCACCTACCGTCGCTAGATATAGATGGACAATTAGCTACAACGACGCAGCGTCTATAACTCCTGTTTGTGCACGCGGCGCCCCTGCATTTCGACCCACGCATATTAGAACGGACGTGTCACCGATGTATCTAAAATCGCTAATTTTCTCAGCCCGAATGCAGTCGTATATCATTCTAATCCATTAGTGTTACACGCCTAGAAAAGAAGGACTCGTTCGCCGTTTCCCATTTATCGTGGCTGGAAGTTGCGCCTTGGTAGCTTCCGATCAATCAACCATATAAATTATCCGCAACTTGGAAATAAACTTCAGCTCGAGGTACACGTGAATCGTTTCTTTCGCGATACAACACGGTGACAGCCTAACTGAAATTGAAAATGTGCAGTCGCGGCTTCTTCCGCTCAGTTAAGAGCTTGTGCAATGCCAACTAATTTTGATGACGCATTGCGTTAAAAAGCTACGAATTTACAAAAATGCTGTCTTTATATTTTGAACGAGTACGAGTTTTCAAATAGATAAAGAGGATAGTTAATTTACCAGCTCCGTTTGCGATCCAAATTAGTGATTCAAAGACCAGAAGCATAAAGTTTACACTCGATGAAGCACGACGATTCGGCCGCACTCCTTCGAAACCATTTGTCAGAGGCAAAATTATTAAGATTCCGAGGCGGTCGCTCTCGAGCTTCATAAAAATCGAACTTCCTTTAGAATAACAACGCGCGCAAAGTACAAAATAGGCGATCAGTGGATGTAATAAAGTTAAAGTTCCCTAGGAGCACACGAGCCGAGGAAAAAGGTTTTGGCAAAAAATAGCTGCAAGGGTAAGGGGTCTTACTCTCGTAGCTCCTGGACACGGATAAAATATTCAGGCTGTGCTCCGGGAAACATAATTCAGGAAGGAAATCGGTCGCTTGTTTTTTATAATACTGGTCAAATATAGCCTGGGGAGTTTAGCACGCGCAGCAGAGCAGCAAAGAAGGGAGCAAGTGCCGCCGCGTGCTGGATTCTCCTGCTGCCTCTACGCAACGGGCCACTCGCGCGCGAAGGGCCGCGACATAACAAATAGATGTATAAAAGGGTCAATAAAGGTCTTGCGGCCTCCCTCTCCGGTGAAGGCGAAAAAGAAAAAACGAGGATCGGGACAACTTTCCCCCGAGACCATCCACCGAATAAATCCGCACCACTCGCTTTCGGTTTCGCTTTCGACTCCTCGAATCGGCGCCGATCACGCAAATAGCGCGGATTCGCTCAGACACACCCATCGGTTCGCTCGTGCAGAGTCGCCGCAATTAATCAATCGGCTCGATTCGCGCGTGGCGCAGCCTCGAATGAAACGACGCGGAATCTCGCAGGCAAGGGGCGGGTACTGTCGTCTCCACGGCCGAGGGCGAATCTTACTCACCAACAAACGCAAAGCCGAACCATGAAAGCGTTTCTCTATTTAATTTCAATAAATCCTAATGATGGATTAGGAGATAATTTTAGATGTGTCAGAGGACGAGAAGTGGTCGATGGGACACATTGCGCACTTGTTTGCCGAAATTGTCCGAGGTGGCTTTGTTGGGATACAATTTTACAAGGTTCATCGATCAGTCTATATACGTGTTACATATTATATCCGATTTGAAAAGGTAGCCAGAGAGAGAGAGAGAGAGAGAGAGAGAGAGAAAATTGAGTCGGTTGTATAGCAGAAAATATGAAAATGAGATATTAAGGAACACGTTCTAAGACGACCCACGGGGAAATAAAAGAGCATGGGTTTATCGAAAAGCCGATGGCGGACCTTTGCGCCAGTCTATAAATGTGATGTACCGCCGTAACTTCTTCGACACCGTCGTCGACGTGCGATTTTAGAAACGGGGATTGAGATTGGATGTTGGAACTTGCTCACGTGTTCCCAAGGGGCCTCCAATTGAATTGAAATTTTCCGCCGACCCGTTTTCGCATATAGACGGCAAATCGTCGTTTACATAACTCACACCTTCTTCGGGCTTTGCTGACAAAGCTTTTCTAAATAGTTAGCGCGCGTACTTGAAAGCTTTCTTTTAAATAAATGCAGGGAAGATAGCAAGCGAACGCGCGTGTTGCTATCGGCCGGCTGGCGAACAGAAAAGCCTTCTAAAACAAAGCTACAAAGAATGCGGGAGACGAGAGGCTGGCGGCGGGAGGGATTTATGGGTATGCGGGACTCGAGCCGAGAGAGAGACAGAGAGAGAGAGAGAGAGAGAGTAGCAGCAGCTCAGTCGTAATAATCCGCGCTAATTTAGTCTTCGGAATACGGTAACTGTATTGTTAATATTCTGAAGCCGTTTAATAATGGATGTTGATGCGCCATTTGGGCCGATGAGATTTCGGAGCACAGAGTTTGAGGCCGAACTGGACCGCGGACGTTTGCTCCCGTGTGCTCCGACTCGTTCCCGCGCGTATACTCGCGAGACGCTTCTGTCTCGGTTCACTAAAGCTCGTTTGTAAATATTACATTGCGCCACCCGCCTCCCCTCGCCCTTTCTTGTTTTTCTTCGGACAGCCGGTGATGCCCTTGGATTTCCGCGTCTTTTAAGCTATCGCTTTTTACGTCATTCTACCTTCCTTCGTTTTTCCAATAAGCCTTTTGTAACATTTAATTCAGGCGAGTCCGACCCCCCACTGATGCTCTTTTCAAATAAACCATCGCGCTGATGAAAAATGCGAATGCAGATTACGAAGCTGCCCACACTTCTCTTTTTGATTATTTAATTAAACAACCGACAAACGACTTTGCTTACGTGCTTTTGCAGTAAACAGCGATGCGCCAGGAAAAAAATTAGCTGTACTTGATGAAATTCAATTTTACACTAATACGGAGCAACAATAACACGAACGCGTGTTATAAATGATAAATTATTTTGATAAATTGATGTGAAACAATCGATGTTGTATTTTCAATAAAAACGTATTCGGTCTTTTCGTTTTCGTAAAGAATATTTATAAAAGTCTAATTCTTTCGATTCGAGTGCTTCATTTTATATGCCATTTTTGTAGAAAACGCATTTAAAAGTATTTTAAATGAATTATTGTGAAACATTGATCGAGCAAAATCCGCAGGGTATGTTTTTTTTATAATGCCGTGAACAATTTCTAATTATCGTATATTATATCGCCTCTATGATCTAATTACACGTAAACGAACTTTGTATGTTTAAGCAAATAAAAAATTATAACATTCGTTTTTTGATAAATCGTCGTCTAGCAGAAGGAGAAAGTAATTAAGACGAATCGCAAGTAGGGCGAGGTCAAAGTGCGTTTCATCTGTAATTCAGCCGAAAAGCCGCTTAGTCGGGCAAGCACTTGGAAAATTGTCCACTTCTCGTTGGATTCTCGAGCAACTAAAGCCAAGTTTTGAACAATCCAGAAGCCGCTGCTGCTGCAGTAAAGAAGACTGATCGAGATACGCGAGTGAAATTATTGACTCGGAGGTGAGCGATCGAGGCGGCCGACGCCAGAAGTACCAGGAGATATCCGCATCCGATCTTGCGCGTTTTCAATAATTCAGCAGAGGATCCTCACGAGTTCGCCGTAGACGAGTCGCGTAAGTGTACACTCGCACTTGCGGAGGGAGAGTCGCGCTCTGTCGTACAACTATTGGCCCAGACAAAATATTTCTCGGGGCGAAATTGCACACCTACGGTACTCGCGTCTACCTAGCGTCTTCTCTGGGGAATAGCTGAGTCGGAGTGCATCGGGTGAGATGGAGAGGGAAAATCTATTCGGGAAAATACGCCTGGATGGGGAGAATAGCCAGTGCGGGAGGGGAAACTTTTGTCTGTTAGGCCGGAACGAGCTCGATTTTTCAAGCGACTTCAGCTGTTCTACTCCAATTGGCATCACGGAGACAACGGAATTTTTCTTTATCTGCTATCGCGATGGGCAACGAAGACATTAATAATAAGGAACAAGATAATTACAGTCGTGATAATAATAATAATGTAGGGAGTTCCGCGAGTGATTTTTCAATCTCTTAGGGGAGGATAATAGAGCTCTATAGAGTTAACTATATTATCTGTTTGTATTAATTAGGATTTTTTTCAATTTTTTCGAATGCTATAAACATGTTTTAGCCGCTCACAGGATGAAAACTTTGCGATCGAAGTGTGAAAATGCAATATGCGTATTTAATCCACACTGTTCCGGACCTTTTTTTATGGAGATTGTGCTGGCGGTGTGGCCTAGAGGCCGCTACAGCGGCGTATCCAGGAAGCGTTTATTCCCGTGAGCAAAGCTCACCCTATTTAGTATAACGACGGCCCTCGGTGGAATCCTCGCGGCGCACACGCTATCACTTTGTCCACATGTTCGAAACGCCCGGAGATGCGCGAATATTCAAAGCAGCGGATGACACGTGATTTTGGATTCGCCGCTAATTGAACGCGCGAGAAAAATTAAAACTGCAAGTTACCAGTTGTCCACTCGTGGCCTGATTCTTTCTTCCGTCCGGCCACTGGGCGCCCTTTCTAAATCTCTAATTGCTGAGTGCGCGTTACTGCGATCTGCCCAAAGGACGTAGATCAAGCGCTAAACTGACAAAGTGCACAAGAAATCATTGTTGTTGCAGCTTTCAGAGCTGAAGGCCGGAAAATTAAAAATTCGAGACTTTTTTTATGATTTATTTACGAAAGATCACTATTCGTGTCACTCGTTGTTCTTCCTTTATAAAAAATCTGCGTTTACTTTTAAGCGAAAATGAAGTGGCAGTTCATTGAAAATGCTTTTGCATTCCTGAATTTTTGAAGCCGTAATAATCTTTTATTTTGGGCCTATTATTGTGAGAAAAATTTGATTTCTAGTATTTGAGAGACGAAATGCTCGACTTTCGACATCGTAGATTTATATTCCTTTAGCAAGGTAAATTTTTAATCAATGTCTTAATTATCGAATTTAATTTTGAATTAGCGCATCCGCCCGTGAATTGAGTAAAAACAATTTTTTATAAAATGCAATTTGAAATATTGTGACAAATTCAAAAGCACAAAGCCCTTTTCATTAAAATGCGATGATTAGGTTAATCAATAAAGGTGAGCTTTTACGGATGATTGTGTAAGCGTCTAAATTGAGTTTAGCTAGGCAGCAACAACCAGTGATCGTTTAAATCGATCATGTTCATTGGAAGGCGCATTAAAATGAAGCTGGCTTGTTGAATACGAAGGACTGCGGTGCGTAATTTTCGCATAAATTTTGAAAAAGCACAGTCTGATGGATTAACGCGTGGAAAAAGCCGAAAATCGATGCGAGTCTTGGGACGAACTAACGCAAATGTATACTTTTCTTGTGTTAACGCAATTAGAGGCGATATGACAGAGGGTAAAAAGAGCTCAGCTTGCAGTCGCCAGTAGACGTGTTACGTCTATATCGGAGGCTCGGAGCTTCGGCAGAGGGGCGAAGCCGAAATTTTCGGGTTTGAAATTCGCTCCCTAAAGTATTTAAAGTGTCTGTGTGTCGGTTGCGTTCGACTGGAAGGGCGTGCTGGTAGTGACGGCAAAGCAACGGCTCCGTCGATCGTATCCAAGACAGGACTTGGACAGGGGAAGCGTTGGCTCGCGAGAGAGCAAATTCAATAAGCGATAATCAATGTCAGGCTGACGGGCGCAAGAGCGACCGAGTAAAAATCGTTCAAACAGTCAATCAAACGAGCTCGCGGAGCCTCTTCCTACACACCCTCCCGCCGAAAATTATGGAGTCGTGTCTGTGCGTTTCACGTGTAACGACGTTAAAGAACGAGTTTGCTTCTCGCTCTCGGGTATGCGAAGCCTCGGAGGGGCCCGACGAAAAAACGAAGGAAATACGCGCGCGCGCAAAGGAGGAAGCTGATCCCTGAAATTAAGAAGAGCGCGAGCGGCCTCATTAATGGAAAAGTAAATCGAAAATAGTCGTGTCGTGAAATCACCTCGATTTTTCTTTTCGATCCCGGCCTCGGACGTCACAAGTGGCGAGTCGACGTCTCCACGTCTGAGTTCCCGCTGCAGACGTCGTCTCCTCCTCCTCCTCCTCCTCCACACATCGTTTCCGAATAATAAAGGGAGGCGGGTGGGGGGTGGACCCGAGTGGGCAAATTAGCCCGGGTAATGAAAACACAATGAAATTATAATAAACCAATTGCCGGGTATTCGTAGTTTCGGGAAGGAGTCCATTCAATAATAAAACGCGAGAACGCGTCCACCTGCCCCGACCCCCTCCCAAGATGACGTACACCTACGGGGCAGAGTCGGTCCACGTACGCCGGTTCTGCGGGACTGAGCTGCAGACAGAATTAATTTCTCGAAAGCCTTTATACTGTACGATTGACCAAACACTACTACGTCTCGACCGCGCATAAAAGCCACCGCACCTTTGCCTTTGCGCAACCAGTCGGCTTTTCCCGGTTATCATTTTACGTGGCCCCGCTGCCTCTTTTCCCTCTTTCTCCTCTTTCCCCTATTTATTATTTCAAACGCGCTCGGCGTCCGTATTCGTCTCTGCGCATTTGTATTTGGCTCGATTCGCGTGGCTCGACTCTCGTCGTTATTTTCTTCTCTCGAGGAGCGCGCGAGTCGCTGGCCCTCGTTCTCGACACGAGTTTATCTTGGGGTGTTTTTCAGTCCTGTTCCTAAATCACGAGGAACCTAAGCTGCAATTGAATGCTAACGCGAGTGAGTATCGTGCGTCTGATCGAGGGTTGTAAATTTCGCGAGCTGCAATCGTCGAAAGTTCAACTTGATTTGGGGTTGAACTCGTTCGTGCTGCGTCAGTGTTCCTCGAAAAGTATAAGGTGAGTCAAGCGCCCTGATAGAGGCGTAAAAATGGTGCAACTGGATGTATGGATTATGGCCGGCCGGTGCTTTGTTGTGGCGCGCCGGTGGTTAGAAAAGGGGTAAGATGAAAAAGGGGGATATGCTTTCGCGAGTGTAGATGCGGTTCTCGAGCTGAGCCTGTCGGCGCTACCCTTTCGACCTCCGGACATTTGCTCTCCCTGCCCGCCCCTCCCCCACACCTCTCTCACTCCACGACCCTTATGAAATTATTTCGACCCTCACGGCAGCAGTAGCAGTGCCAAAGAAAATACAACAACGCGGACAACACTTATTAGAAAAATTAATTATTTTCCTGGTCTCTTAATTAATTTTACAATTATCGTTCTCTCTCTCTCTCTCTCTCTTGCTAGATCTATCCTCCTCGGACGTCGGCGTGTCTGCGTACGCGCGGCACAGTCGAGTGAACGCCGCGGCGAAAGAGGAGGAAACGTAAAGGAGAGCATAAAAGATTTTCTGGGAGGCAGCAGCTCGGCTGGGATCGCAGCTATGGCGACGAGAGGAGTAAAAATTGCGTAGACGGAAATGCGTGTCGGCCACGGCCGGGAGACGAAATCGAGAGAGAGAGAGAGAGAGCGAGGGTGTGCACGTGTAAGGAAAAACCAGGCGTTCGCAATCCGAATCGCGGCAGGAGCCTTGATTTCGCGGCGGCAGTGTTGGCGACGATGGTGATGGAGAGTAACGCGAGATGCCTGCTTTTTACCGGCGCTCTTATCCGCGGCGAGTCATCTCGGAAATATCGCGCTTTCTCTCTTGCTCCGGAGCGGTCGCCTGTGGTGGTGTACGGCTATGCTTTCTTCGTGCGTTCGGTGGGGCTGCTGATACGCGCAAAACCGGCCAGAGCGAGAGCGAGGAATGATGAAATTTTCCTCGGCGAGAGACGGCGTATCCTCTTCCCTTTTAGATTTTTTGCCGGCGGTCTGGCCACGTCTCAATTATAGAAAGGCTTGCTTCGACTGCCACGGACGAATTCCAATTAGTCGCTGTCCAGCTCGTGTCGCACTGCTCTCGCGTATGGGGTTTCTCGAATTCTGTACGAGTTCTTTTCATAGAACGCCTCGTTCATTTGCCTTTCCTTCGTACCTTCTGTCGCTTTTTCTCTTTCTCTCTACGCCGCATCCCCTCCTCTTTGTCCTCCCCGACGGCCAATCCCTCGGCTTTGACCCTCGCTTACCTCCTACCTCGTTCTCGCCGCGTTTTCTCTATCTTCTTCTTTATTTATCCTTTCTCCATCCGTCCCTTGTTTGATTCCTTTTTCAGCTGCCTCCCCTTTTCGTGCCCCCCCCCGCGCCATCTCTCTTGCTCTATCCAGAGTTCTTCATATGCGCACATCTGGATTATCAGAAGTGTCAAAGCCTCGAATCGCGGCTTAGCTGAAATGCTCGAGAGAACTATACGCGTAATTCGTCCCATCGAAAAAATATTCCAACTCACTCCTCCTCTCCTTTCACCACAATAACGTAATTATTTTTGCGCCATTGAATGATATTTTATTCTAAATTCTTTTTTTTAAGTTATCGTGTTATACCACATCAAACTTTGCTTAATTAAAAACGTAAAAAAAAACTTAATGTGCAAGTTTATTGTCGAATAAATAAACGCAAAAGTTCCTATCGATTGATTACAATTTCCAATCTTATCTTATAAATGTTTTTAATTAGTACTGTACGTTAAAACCATTTAATAACGATGAAAAAATATAGAATTGTAACAGTTTCAGTCTGGGTTTCAAGTTAATTATAGTTTGTAAATTATCCGCATGTTAATTTTCTACATAATAACTGCGATATGTCATAAATGAAATGACTATAATATAATTACATCGCACTTGTAGTAATTGATTCGTTAGAAAAAAATTAATGTACGTACTAAAATTTTACGATCTTTCAACTGCGTTGTACATATTTATGTAAAAGAGATTATTTAATACAAAATCTAAATATGATCTAATTTACAATTAAACAAACACAGAAAACCCATTATCGTTAAAAATAATGCAAAAGATCTACACTGTTTCTACACTGCGATATAAATTTGAAAATTATTTTTTGGAATTTTAAATAGACAAGTTATATGGAATTTTGTTTTAAGGTGTACAAATAACGTGTTTAATTATTGACTTGGTAAAGTAGAATTGTGTTAAAATATTGAGTTGTTTCATTTCTCGAGTAGTGCATACACATATGCGTACATGTGCTGTAGCAATTACGTTTTCAACTACAGATAAGTCATTATAGCCGAATGAAGACAAAAATATTTTATAAATTATTAATTAATAACAGATTTATCGAGGCAAATTATAAATAACGGATTTAAAAGAGCATCAATGCTATTTATAAATATGGTGATGTTTGCTAAAATTTATATTAATCGATAAATTAGTTTCATTCGTAATAATGACAAGGCATCAACTACATTTTTCACAACGATCATGAATTTTGGGTGCGAAACAGGTGTATAGACGGCAAGAAGTGGATAATGCAGAATTATTATGTACATAAAATAGCGAATGTTAATCTCATTCAATTACCGTTGCTTAATCAACTCAATATTCATATAAGGAAATTACCGATATTGCTATTTTCCAGCAGAAGAAGTGCATTCAATTCTATATATTATTTCAGCTTATTGAAAGAAAAAATTTTATACCGCATGAAAGTGTACAGTTTCAGTTATATAATAATTTTTTTTAACGCAGTTTGTCCTCAATAATTTCTTATACACAAGAAAAAAATCGTTTATCTATTTATTTTCATGGCGTTTATTAGGTTATAAAATTACTTTCTACTCAGCAAAATGTATTTTCTCAAGAATGGATATTTTCTATTCAAACGAATGATTATTAGGTCATATTTATCTCGTCACTATCTTTCTATTATTAATTCGGCTAATGCGTTCAGCTCTTAACTAAAAATCGTGCAGTGGACGCACTTTTTGCACCAAAGACTGTTTCTACACTCGCCTTAATAAACACGTAACCTTAGCGATTGCCAAAGAGAATGTTTTTCCGATGCGATTAGGTGAAATGCCCCTCCGACTTTCTTGTAGTGAGTGAAGCTACTGTTAATCGGCTACCGGTGTATAAAATATCGCCCGGCAGCAACAGTTGGGCTGACCTACAGCGCTGGTACAGTGTAACACATGTTTACACCCATAAACTAGAGGCTTTCTCGCGTATTTCTTGGCGTTAGTCGCTCGCGGGTTTCGGATCGTCCGGGATTTCCGGCGCCCGCAGCTCCAGCGGCTCGAGGCTCCTTGTGCGAAATCGAGAGAGAGAAAGCCTTCCACGACGGAGGCATCACGACGAGAGCGAGGGAAAGGCGTCTCACAACGCTGAATTAGAGTCGACCTTTAATACGACATTTGAAGTAGTCCTCCGCAGATGCGGGGGCGTTTAGGTCCCGAGTTGCACGTTTGCACTCGCGAGGGGTGGAGGGAGCACCGCCGTATTGGATGCACATGTTAATCAGCAATATGGCGTGGGCGGAGGAGACATTAGTCCCGAATGCTTGACGGCGTGTTGACGGGGGCCCCTCTCGCGTCTAGCGCCCCTCCCGACTCCGATGCGCGATTCGCGAAATTTAACCTTCGGAGGCGCGCGCGCGCGCGCACGCGAGAGGACGGAAACCGTTGGCCGATTTCTGCCGGGGCTGCTTCGAGGCGCTCGCTGGCTGCTTCGACTTGCAAATGCAACGTATGCTGGCCTTCGAAATTTTCCCCAGCCACTGGCTTTGCCGACGTCGTATTTCCTGGAGCGGAGGCGTCGCTGGGAATTCCGGCGTAAACGTGGCTCCGGGTGGTCGCGCATGACGCAATTGGATTCCCGATGCGACGAGAGCCGAGGCCGACGCGCTCCTGCGATTATACGTATTGTCTCGTGGAATTCGGAAGCGCGCAATCTGACGTTATGTGCATTCGGGGATGCGCCTGCCGGCAATGGGTTTGCATACTACATGCAGTTATTCGGTTCGTTCTCCGTCTTGCTCGCGTCGCCGTTCTGCCTACGCGCGTACGCCCACGCGGCCACCCGCCGACTCTCCGTCTCTGTCCTTTCCCAAATTACCAGACGACACTCGAAGGGATAATTCCCAGAAGGTTGGTCGCCGCTAAAATAAATCTTCGATAATGTAGAAGCTCGAGCCCAGGCGGTGGGAGTTGGGATTTGAGCCGTGCGATTTCTTACCGCGAATCACGCACTCCACTGCCCCCAAATTGAATCCGCATAAGAAATCCATAAGGGGAGCATCCTTTTCCGATTACCCTCGCTCTGCTTCTCTCTCACTTCCACTCTGGCTCTCTCCAGAGAGTGGGCTTTGATCGCTGGCGCGTCAAAAGTGACTCGAGTTTATTTCTCTCTCTCTCTCTCTCTCTCTCTCTCTCTCTCTCCTCTCTTTCTGCCTCCAGCTTGTTCGAGTCGCTGCTGGTGTTTTGCATTTGCCTTCTTCGCTCATCGCTCCTCCTTTGCGGTGAAATTCAATCGAAAAAGCAAATCTTGAGCCGGTCGCAATACCGGGCACAGCGAGACGGAGAAGGAGAGAGATTACGCGGCGCCTAATTTTTCATAAGTAGGTGAATATTTGAACTTCGGAAACTAGGAGATCAGCGATGCGATCAACCGTTGCTTCGCGTCTTTCATCCTTCGACTTTTCTCCCCTCCTACCGAAACCAGAAACCTTTGAACAATTTCGCCCTGAGCGCATCGATTGAGCTTCGTCCACAACAGCTCTGATTTTCCTTTATTCCGGGAAATTATATACTCAGACATTTAATACACAAATTAAGAAAATTAGTTCTCTTCCGCTATCTGTGCTCCGTTACTTCTTTATTTGCACACAGTACAAGCAGTGTCGCTTGAATACTACGATAATACTTAATAAAGTAATTACGAACAATTGCTAAATTTTTCTTTAATCTCGAATGATACGAAAGGAGGAGCGTAACCTGCTTATCAACCAATATTAATATCTCTCTATTTTACAAGTAATATATTTTTAAGCTTGTTGGATAATTCGTTAAGCAATCGTATAAAAACAGCACGAAGTTATTCGGTATTTTCTCGATAAAGGAGATGTCTATGACGTATTTGGAGCGAAATAAATCCTGAAATGAGTTGACTCATCCGAGTCTTCGTTTTTGAAATTTGATAAGTTTCTTGCGAATGCGAAAAGGAGAGTTAGTTTAATGTTATTCGATGACTGTAAAGTTTTTTTAATGACCTGAATAAATTAAACTGTTTAAAGAACAGTCCTTCGTAAACTATTCTAAAATTGAAGTTTGCAACGAGAAACAGTTACTGTTAAGGTGTCTGCAGTTGATTATCAATTTTCTCGAATAATGTATTCGTCGAAAGCATATTTCTGTCGTTGAAAATAAAAAGGGAAAAAATAATGAAGTTTGCAAAAATGCTAGTCAAGTGGCCTCGTTAGGAGTCAAGAAAAAAGAGATATTGGTCCAAGGGACTCGAGGTGCAGCACGTCCCTTTTATCCACCTAATCGTTTGCAATACATCGGTTGACTCGGTTTACAACCGTACAAATCTCTCCACAGCTCGGTAACCCTCGCCACGGGTGATTTAGCGGCTTTTTTCAGGGATTCAAGGGATTTGGAGGCCCACCGACCAGCTGCAAACTCTTTTATATCAATCGTCGAACCCTACTTGACGTCACTGGTGACGCCAAAATATACGAGTACGTATAGACGTCTCCTCCCACGCGCGCGCACACCCACACCACTCTACGGACTTTAATAAACGCATCCATCCACACGCGCGCGCGCCCATGTATAAAGGGATGCTGCGGACAGTGCCGATATTTATTGACTTTTAAAAATTCTAAATGAATGCGTATACTTTTTATTTCTATTCGCTACTATCCCGCCTTCGTGGTCCGAAAGAAATATATTAGTATTGTGCGACATTTAAGTTCGGGTAATATTAAGCATTACATCGTAACATAAAAATTTTAATGACTATTATATGACTTCTGTGTCTCTATTTTCAATCTTTTAATGGAAATAAGATTTACGCATATCATAAATCAATAGATAACTTGGGTGATCAAAATCAATCCATTAATCTATATAAGTTAAATGCGTAACACATTCGAGAATATATTTAAAATTTGTAACAACAAAAATTGGCAAAATTATAAGAATTCGCAAGTGGTTGGTAAGTTATTATAAATTTATAAAAAAAATTTAGGTAACAGTATTATGACGTAAGTAAGGAAAAATATAATTACGATTCTCTCTCTTTAATAAAGTGTACTATAATAGTATCGATGAAGATTTCCGTACGATGACTTAAAAATTATTGATTATTTCGCCATAATACTCTTTAAGCGATATTGTTTTGTTTCTATACTTTTACATTGCGAAAGTATATTTGCTTTTCATTATAAATTAGAAATGATAATGCTTTTGGCGCTTTCAATCTTTATAGTGCAGCAATAATCTTACAAGAGCGTTATATTAATACAATAATCTTTTAATGTACGATTCCTATAATCCATAAATAAAACTTTGCACTTTGAAATAGATTTATAACCAAAATTAATTGGCTTATATTTATACGAATATGCATTTACATAAATTCGAGTGGAATTTGTTTCATAGAAATGCCTTTTGCCAATTTCGTTATTCCGTATCTTAATTCATTTCCAAAATAGAAATATACGGAGCAGCAGGAGCGAATTTATTTGTCGACTTTAAGATTAGCGGAGTAGAAAATCGCATTTTGTACATATTTCCGATGTAACAAGTTTCAATAGCCATTAGCATGGACGTCCTGCATTCGCTCAAGAAATTTCGTAGCTCATGTGGCATAGTAATACTCTAAAGTCTATTTCGAGGTGTCACGGGGAATGGCTCTTATAACATTCGCTCTTGCCAGATCCACTTCGAAATTCCAATTTCGCTGAAACGAAAATATAGATGAAGGCAGTTTGTCATACTATTCGCGAGTTTTTCTCGATTATTTCGCTGCACTTTTCATTTGATGTTTATAGCTCTCTACCGTCTGGCACGCGTTGTAATTTTTGACTGCGCGAACCCTAAGCTTTCGGCCGTGAAAGATGCAAGTTGGCGCTACTGGGTGACCATCATCGAGTGAAGGAAACTAAGTTTTTTTTTTAATCGTCGTTATCGAGACGTTGTAAGGTTAATTCGTTCACGTATCGCGACGCGAAGACCAAGGAATGAGTGCAGCAGCGGACAGACAAATCTCGAAGATTAGCGAGACATACTTTAAGTGTTTCTAGCCTCTCGCGGTATAACTTTTTTACCCGAGTTTACGAAAATAATTGTGCAGCTAATTAATTGTAATCAGCCTAGTTGAATGCATTTCGAGATATTAACTGCTATTGCTTTTCGTTTTTCTACAACGTAACGTTCGTTAGAGCAAAGTTTTAATCCATGTGTGTCGCACACTAACCTCGCCGCTTTTACTTTCGCTTCTTCGTCGCTTTCTTGCAGATGCGAGCATATAAATATTTGAAATTCTGAAAATTACAAATAATAATCAAGTTTAATGTTTTGATTTATTAATTAAGGTTAATTTCATGTTTACTCTGTTTTAAGTTATGGGCCGTTTGATAATTATGATTATTTGTTTCGCGTATGCTTCCCAAGATATCCTTATGACATTACTGTGCTCCATTATAATTGAAGCTAATAAAATATTTATTAAATAAACTAGAAGAACTTTTGTATCGTGAGGAGTTTTTGCAAATTTAATTACTTTGGTAACTGTAGGATCTAAATTTAATTCTCAAGCATATTTTAGATATTTTCGTTGTATAATATATGATAGTGAACACACTATTGAAGAGCAATAGTCAATTTTTATTTTAAAACATTTGAGATCTCTTTGTCGAATGTTTTCCCTCAAAAAATTAATTCGACGTTTTTGCCAATAAAGAAAAGCGTTGCTAAAGACTAATACGATTAGACGATAAGCTATTTCATAAATATCTGGCGCTGATTTACATATTAAAAGTAATAGAATTTAAGCGGTTTACGAAATTTAATAATTATGTTTTAGCTGAGGTCTACAAATGCCTTATACTTCTTCAAATTCCTAAATCAAATTTACGACTTTCGAACCTGAACGATCATTTAATTTCACATTTTTAGTTGTCACTACGATCGATAACTATATTAAGAAATATTCTCTTTTAACTATTTTAAGCTTTTCTCATTTCTCGTATCATCTACATACTTTTACGTGGCAAGTATTTGATTGTCTAGAATTAAAAAATCTCGACGTAGTATTGAAAAAAAATTTTCCACAATTGAGAGTTTTCTTTAATTAATTTTTTAATTAAATAAAGACGTATATTATAATATTTCACACATACGCTCACGCAGGAGTGTTTAAGAATAAAGGCAAATTGGCAGTTTTAAAATTATTATTGCGTTAAAATGTAAACTTCTCTGAAAGAAAACTTCGCTCTTACCATTTCGAAGGCCCAAGAGACCTGAAAATTATTAATAAACAATCTACTAAAAGAAATAACATTTCCGAAGAATTAAAAACTGTTCTTCGTAAACTCATTGCTGTGAATATACAGAAGAAGGTTCGAGTTCTGGTCGCAATGATTACAAAAGGGCGCGTTCGTCACCTTGAATACTTCAGAAGCCGTGCATCGAGGTGAAGTATTAATGTGCACGAGCAGAGATCCACGTTATCGAGGCGAGGCGCAGGGCTTATTGATGTTTTGAGGGGATGAAAATAAATTCGTCGGACGAGGGAAGCGATCAGTCTGGCAGAGATCGATCACCGGTCATCCTATCAGCAACTCTCTCGAGAGCCAATCCAATTGCGAAAGTCCAATCATCGATCTCGTTATCCTTATCGCCGGCATTAATTCATCATTTTTCCCGATGTTCCTAAATACGTTAGCAGCTTATGATTTACGTAATCACCTCTATCAATTTTCCTCGATTCGATTCCCTCGTAATCATTTTTCTCGATTTTTTTCGGCGAAGCTTCTGTTTTCTGATTCGAAGGAATATGTTCGCGCACACAGCAGTGATTTATTTACGCCTCGCTCAAATATATGGGACATGCGAGTGCGTCCGCATAAGCGTACAATCTATAATAAATAAGTACCCGCCATATTGATCTAAATTCGCATTTACACGGGGCAGCCATTGCATTGCAGTTTAATATTTATGTTTATTCTTTCGGAGCACTTAGTCGCGGGTGCAATTTTACAAAAGAACCTGCTAAGTAGGAATACAGAACAATGAATTCATAAAATATGAATCAAATTTTTATTGAAAAAGCGAATGAACTTCCTCCCCTTCCTTTCCACAAAATGAGCACGCACATGCTTATTAAATTTTCGAAAAGTACTTATTATTATTTCGCGCCTGAATTTTGATAAGTTTTTATTCTTTGTTGAGGTTCGCATTGAATTTGCGGGAGCCTTTGGGGAAATACGCGAATGCGTCGAGCGAATGCGCGTGAGAAACGAGTTGGGAAGACACTCGAGCTAAGTGTCTCATCGGGCAGGAGAGAACTTTGAAATCAATCAGAGCACTGATGCATTCGGGAAATTAATATTACCGACTGTGAAATCCACTCACTTTTTAATCGAGTTAACGCGAAGCAGACGCACGTGAGTCTGCAACGCGCGAATGTCGGAATTATTGTGCTACTAATATTAATATATTACTAATGCAAAATTGTCTTTCAAAAACTTTTCTAACCAAATAGGATTACTTACTCGCTCGTTCTAAAGTGATTATGAGCACATGCTGAGATATCTATTAATTTTGTCTGCGCGGATTTTCCAACCTCTGATTTTCCGGAAAATTCGTTAAAGCTAAACACGCAGCTGCTGATTTAATTTAAAATTTCCGAATTAACCCTGCCGTTGAATTTGATTATTTTTAAAAGTCTTGGGAGGTGCCGGCCGATGCGAGACTTTTCCGAATCCAAGAAAAGGATACGCGTCCCTATTAAATGCTGAAAAAATACGGCAGCCAGTGCAATGTGATTTTTTCAACTTATTCGCGGAATAGATTTATAAATGTAAAAGAATTTTCGCCCTCGGCAGCTGAAAAATAGTACGCAGGTTTTAATTAATTTCAGCGATTAACATTAAGTAGGCTATGTAGAAAAGTTTGTTTTATCGGGACTACGTTCTTTGAATTTAAATGTATTTTATACGCTTTGCCTTTATGGATTTTTTCTTACCCGCCGTGATGAAAGGCTATAAATTATCTGCTAATTAAAAAATTTATGAAAATATTATTTCTCTTCGTACATTACATTTGGAATTAAAGAACATTTTCATACGAAATGAGTGTTTATAGCATTAGCATTTCTCTCTGGGAGTGGGGCGCGGAGCCGAGCAGCGGAACACGGCCGGCGGGGGAAGGAGGGGAAGCCTCACTTTAGCGCTCTCCGTTTTTCCTCGATTTTTTCTCGACTTTCATCTTAGAATCATCATGCGCACGAGAGTTTGATCCCACGCACGCGGCATCATATATTGCAGCCGGACGAAGCCGTAAAACTTTTGACTATAAATAATCGAAATTTCTTCGAGCTGGGACTCGGACAATATTTCAGCGGTAAGCTTATCTTTCGACAAACGCGACATATAAACATCAATTCAATGTATGAAATCTGTCAAAATGAATTTCGCCTGGGAGGCCGAGCGAACCCGCGGAAACGTGACGTGGCTGTCATATTTCTTCCCGCGGCGAATGTGATCTTGATGTGAAATATCGTTGTATTATTGCTCGGGTGCTTCGCGTCGTCTGTCGCTTCGACCAGAGGTAGAGGGAGGATCCGCACCCTCCTTCTTCTTTTTATACGCTGAAATTCTCCGCTTTTCTTTTCTCATTCACCGGTTAAGAGATGGACGTCTTTTCTCAGCATCTCTCTCTCTCTCTCTCTCTCTCTCTCCGCAAACATCAATGCCGTTTTTTATTTCCCTTCCTCTGCCGTTAATGGACAAAGACATTCCGTTATCGCTCGTTACTCTGGGCCACCAACTAATTTTAACGACAATAAAAAGGCCTCCAACTTCGAGATTATAACTTTTGCTCCGTTAAAGCGACTCGGCGCTCCAATACTTTATCATAAGCACTTTTAATTCTTATTTACGACATTGGGCATTATGTAAAGCGTTTAATTAACTGCTGCTCCAGTTGCAGGCGAACAAAGAGCAGCCGAGAGAGCGCACAATCGCAATATCAACAAGCGCTCAATTTGTGACATCGCTATTGCCACTAATACAGGCAGATAGCTGATAAATCGCGCCGAAAATCCGAATCGAGCACGGATAAAAATACGTCGCAGATAGTCGACCAGTGCCTGAGAATGCCCGCGCACTCACGCACGCCCGAAGCGTTCGAAAGCAATAAGCACTTAGCGCCTCGGTAAAATCAATTAGAGCTACTCTTCAAAGCGGCTCGCAAGCGAGTAGCAGCAGCGAGAAACACATCGGCTGTGTAAGCGTCGAAGAGGCGCGGGCACGTTCGGGGCTCGGTCGCTCCTTTTATTGGATGCGATGGTTCTCGAAGTTTCTTCGCACACTTCTTCTCTCGCAGAGGCGTCCCTAATCGCGCCCGGCTTCCGCCTTCGTGTCGGCGCTGCCTCGTCGTTGTCGCCGTCTGGCTGCTATTTTCCGGCGCGAGGGTCTCACATCTTGCGTCCGGGTGATCGCAATTTATAGATCAGTTTATTGCTTCGCGCGAGCTGCTCTCGACTATCTTTTATGCTAAAGAGCGGAGTTCGCTGGTTCTGCTGGTAATCGCTACGCTACACGGTGTGTGCAGCCGAGTGGCTTATTGAAGGCGCTCGCGTGGAAGCGAATAAGCGCCGTTTCCGTCCCTCCGAGGGTACGATCAATTTGTCCGACACCTTCGCGTCGACTTCATTTTTCACCCTTCGCCGAGTGCAGACTCGGCCCCTTCGTCGCTCTCCATTTTTCAGGCGCGAGCGTCGCTTCCTCGGGCTCCGATCGCTCGCTCCGAACTTCTCCAACTCCCGGAGATTGAGATACGTTGCCGGTTGAGATAGGTTGCTTTTAATCCGGGACGATCGAGTGCGATGCTGCGCATTAAAGAGCGCCCCTTTATCGCTTATCGTTCAGCTATAATTGAACGTAAATAATATTGGCTTTGTAGACCGCGGCAATAACGTCGCGCCGCGGCGTTTATGCGCGAGAAAGATTATCCGTCGCTTAGCAGCGAGCGAACTGTCAAAGGGACAACGCACTTTTTTATTGCCCGCGCAAGATAAATGAATCGGTCTAATGAAATCGTTGGCGGAAGATAAGGCGGAGTGGCTTTAAATTAGCAGTGCACGCGGTCCGGGCGGGGACACGTGCACACACCCACTTGCTTGAGCACACACGAGCGCATTGCTAGGGCTGTTTTAGGATATATTGATCATTAATGGCGTTTTTTAACGGCTTGTCGAAGAATCCTCGGTAACAGTAAAAGCGTTTCGCCTTGGTATCGGATGTAGTTCATTTTATGATTTTGAAAAGTTCCCTCGTCACACGCAACAAATAGCCATAAAGTTTTATATCTCACACGCTAATTTGACTTATTTTTCGAACACAGGCTCGGGCGCGATAAACGGATATCTTTGATGTGTATTTTAGCTTCTTTCGAATGGGTGGTCGCGTAGAGCGCCGTGGAATTATCAGTTGGGTCTGACTCACGCTCGAGCTCTCGGGCGCACACAAAGAGCCGGCGAAAAACGCCGGAAGATTCGTTTAAATACGTGGGCCTGACTCGGAGTAATCGCTCGGCGTTTGATCGTCACCGACCTCGGGGGAACAGGTGCTCCATTCACCAGCTCTAGACTTTGTTTAGTTTGCTTAGGTCGCTGCAGCTCCGCAACTGTAAATATAAGAGTGGAAAATTTACCACCGCGCGAGCTCCTCCGAGAGAGTCGTCGAGTTTCCGAGAACCGAAGAGCCCGGCTCGGATAACGTAAATCCTTGGGCCGGAAGTCGCCGCCGCGGGGCTTCGGGAAAAGCTAGGAAAAATAAAGTAGGTCAGCCGCGCTATTGGCTATCTGGGCGCGGTCATCGGCAAATTATTAGATTAACGTCCAACCTAAGACGGCTCGCGATTTATGTAGTGTTAAATATGTACCCGGGCTCTGCGACCCTCGAGACCCGCGGGCCGAGGGGCCATCGCAGAGCCTCTCGACGCTCCTCGCGCGCAGTCTCGAGATCTTCGCTTAATTGGAAAGCCGGGGAGTTTCCAAACAGTTTAACTGGCCCTCTGTGTAACCTCGTGTAACTATGGCCATCGTAATGTTACGAATTCAGGGGGTGCCTCAGCATTATCGCGGCCCGGACACTGGCCTTGGTGATCTCTTCGTAGCTATGACCACCACCAACGATCCATACAGCAAATAGATCTGCTCCTCTGCCTGGCCATGCTTGCACTGAACTCCACTTTTAGTCGAAGCTCCTCTGGGAATTACGGAAAGAAAAGCAGTTGCTTCGTTTGAAAATCTTCTAAATTCAACGGATAAATTTACATTGAACGCCGGCTAATCTTGAAGCGGCATTTTCAACGACGGCGCTTTCAAACTTTTAAATTAGGCTCCTAAATTATTTCTCGACACTTTTATTTTTAATTATTACAACAAATGTATCTTAAATTATCGTTGTCAACATTTTCCGCAATCCCGTCAAAAATTGTTGAACTCGTATTTTAATTATATTCTTTTTAATCAATGCAATTGATTCTGTGCGACTAAAATTCTCTGACTGCGTGTCCTTTGCAATGTGATAATAATTTTTTGACTGAAAATCGTTTTTCCGTAGCTTCGATACATTTATTCATTAATAATTTTTTATCCCGAGTAAAATAGAATTCTTCTTACTTTAAATATTACATTAAATATCACATTGAGATAAATTAACATTTTCCATACATAATTTTATCTTTTTCTGAAATCGATCATTTCACTAAGCCATTAATTACATCTAAATTTATTTTCAAAATGTCTTAGATAGTTTTTAATACGTGCAAACTGTTATTCCTATGTTAAATTAATTAAGGACTATTATTGAAAATTATTATTTAGTAAACTTTTATCCAATATTTTCAAATATTTTATACACGTTTTAGTTTTTCTCGTTCACATAAGTGAATTCAATTTAGTATTATTCCTTTAATTTAATATAATATTTTCTTTAGTTGTGAGATATATTTTAGAATTAATATTTGAAGATGTTTACAAAGTAGATTATAGTTTTTTTAGTAGAAGTGAGTTTTACGAAAACAAATTTATATAAAGATAATTTGTATGCAAGTTCAAGCATTATACAAATAAAACAATCTATTGGGTAATATATTATTAAAATTGAGCTTACAGCACGAATATATAGAAAATTATCAATCAAACTGATTAGCGGAATCTGAAATATAATATAAAAATAAATACTCCTTGTGGTTATAAAAAATTTACAATACGAAAATAACGAACTTATGTAAATAATGTATTGCAAGGAAAAGTCATTTTTATTAACATATTTTTTTTCTATTAAAATACAAATCATTTCATGAGATGTTGTTCAAAATCGATTTTGTATAAATACACATAAACAAGTCATTTCATTCTATTAAATTCCAAAAAAATTTGTCAAAAATCATATTATGTGTGCTTAGGGGTATAGCCGTGGTAAATAATGCAATGGACGACTGATACTCAGAATGCTTCTCCGATAGAAACGTTTTAATTACATAAGATCCCCAGAAATGTCAAACAGAGACGAAATGGTTGAGTAGAAACACGCGAAGTCGAGCTGAAGCTTGTATTAGCTTGTTGTTTGGCGTATTCGTTTAATCGAAGGCTCCACGATCCTTTGACCATTGGGGTGGCCGTTTGATAGGATGTTGTTTCATAGGCCGTTAGCCGAGAAGACTCATTCGTTCGATAGATGTTTCTTACCCACATCGCCTCGACCCTAATAACATCGAAACGAATTGCAAGAGCGTTACGGAAACTCTTATTTCGCATTTTTCGTTAAAATGTTTACGACGTTTCGTAACGACTCGTGTACAAACATATATTATTGAAAAAGATACATTTGTGTGCGTAAAAGTTGTTTACGCGATCGACTTCACCGCTTGTGTATAAGTTACGCTTTAATTAACTTTTTAAAAGTTCTGATCGCTTTATTAGTATATTTGGATTTGCTTTTAAATATTGACCGCGATACCAAAAAGTACGTGATAAAGATTAATAAAAAAAATGTCTGAGAAATGAAGGATTCTTGTATTAGGAACGGATTGATTTCGAAGAGACAAAATGCGAGTTACACATGATTCAACGTAACTATTTTAGTAACACGATTAATCGCAACATTTATGATCTCGAATCACGACTGTAAATAATCTATTCAAAAAATAAAATAAAATACGCTCCGCTCAGTTTCACAAGCAGTCGTGCTTTTCATTTCACGTGGAACACACAATCGGTTCTTCCGCCTTTTCTCGACTCTCTCTTTCAAGATATATATATGGGTTAATACATAGATTCTCGAGAGCAAAATAAATTGAAGCTCAATTTTGAGATTCACATCGAATGATGCCTTGCCAACGTGCTATAATCACACAAACGTTAAAATAATACATTCCGAAGTAAAAGAATAAATACGGGGGCGGGCTGAGCGGTGCCGTGAGGGTGGCGGAGAGGGGTGGGTTAAGAAGCGTCGAAGGGAAGAAAATTGCGGGGCTTTTCTCGTTGGGCCAAAGGAATGTATATATGCTCGGAGGGTAGTAACTCGCGATCAGGTGGTTCGCATACTTTCTCCGACACTCACGCGCGCGCCCACTTGTGCTTATAAATCTCCGCGGCACGCGATGATCGAAAAATATTACAAGAATATATCAGAGCCGTCGGCACCCTCTACTCTCCTCTCTCGCGTATCCCGATCCTCTTATTCGGCCTCTCGCTCCATCCGTCTATTCCCGTCTCCTTCCGGAGCTGAAGAAAAGAAGAGAGCGGAGTTATTCTGGGGCGCGCGAGGCGGGCCGATGTCTATATTCCAAGACAATGATATGTGACCCGAGCAATATCAATAATTTTCGCATTTCTCCACCGTATATTTTCCGATATTCACTCACCCCTCGAGGCCAGTTAAGCTCCTTCCTACCGGCTGCTGTTGCTATTTTGCTGCCCACCCGAAGAGTCTGCGAATCTCCTTGACGGACTTTTCATTTTCATTCCGCACCCGGATTTACTTCGTGCGACTTGTCTAATCATTTTTTCGCCCCGTCAACACGATTTATTGCTTTTCGAATTAAATGCAAATGCGCTTAACTCTGCACGATGGATCAGAAATTTTAAATAATCAAAGAGGGAACTTGTATATTACGAATAACATTATCAAAATTGCCTTTTGATCTCGATTCTTTTCGCGATGAAATGACGTTGTTATCGAGTAAGTATTTCAATGCCCTTTTAATAGGCTTTTTCATTACATTAAATTGAAAATGAAACAAAATAGAAATCTTTAGATTTGCGCTCGATCGTAATGCTCATTTTTGATAAAATTTATCCATACCGAGATAAGATCTAGACGAATTCCTCTACAAAGCAATCATAAATTAATTGTTTTCTTCGATGAGATCTGGTTTTTTATTCTATTTTGTCGATGAAAAGAAATAAAATTCATAAGCAAAGATATATATGTTTCTCAATGTATGATATTTTAATAGATATCAAGATCTTCTGGCAAAGATATTTATATATTTTTATAATGACGTAATAAAGATTTAATAAAAATTTAAAAATTTTTAAAGACAAAATGGAATTAAAAATAAAAATATCATCCATTGAAAGTTTTCTTAATTTTCAACTTTAATGCTTTTATAATTAGAATTTGTATGTGAATATATTATGGGACATTAAATGAAACTTAATATTTATCAACTTACTTTTAAAAAAAATAATATAAATGAAAATCCATCTAAACAAGGGCCCGATGATTATTGATGATATCAATAAATAAGTTAAAGTTTTTTGAAAGTGATTGACATAACGATGGTACAATGAATATTAGAAATAATAATAATGCTAAAAGCAGCACGTAGTAAAATTAAAACCGAATTTTCCAGAATAATATATCATTTTCTGTAACCCTCGGGGAACAAATGTTTTTCTCAAAAAATATGCCTTCTCGCATTCCCTTTTTACAGAATAGCATTACAATTTGAAAAATAAGTTTCTTGCAATATTTTTGGCATTAATTATCCAATCTAAAAGAAATTATTTCGACCAAAGAAAATACACGGAAGAAATAACTGGTAATGTAGGTCAGTTTTCTTCAAAAGGATTGGCGAAGCACATTTATACTCGTAAATATTTTCGAGTCTTGAAAGTAACTTTACCGAAGCGCCCTTCGGTTATGTTGGAAAAATGGAAAAATGGCCTTTGTAACGCCTAAAGCTCCCAAGGCTGTCGTCGCGCGAGATCCCAGCGACTATTTCTGGGAAAAGCCTTCCGCAAGCGTTGAAAAGTCGGAGAACACTCGAGAGAGCGGAAACGAACGGAAAACGAAAAGCACTATCGATCCCGCTGGAAAAGCGTCGTAAGTTTGGGTTCGCTGACTAATGATGTAGAATAATAGTTCGATAGCAATTAGCGAAAGAGAGTTTCTCGAAGCTGTGGTAGCGGACGATAAAAAGAAAGTACCGTAGGTAAGTAGGTAGCAGTTGTAGCATTAACTACCCCGCAGTGGCCGCCAGCACTGGCCGACGTTAATTGAACGCACCGCTCGTAACAAGCGTCGCGACGCTGCTAGTCCCAATGTACGGGAGCCCTTGCGAGAGAATCTATACCACTTACTTTTATGGCCGGACTGCCTAGTCGAGTGTCTGCGTTCGCGGCCGAACCAGTTTTCCACCGACCGGCAATAAAATCCCAAGTACTTCGACGATTTGCCGAACTTATGACATAGTCTGGGAGCTTGGGACGGGAAGATTTAACGAACTCGGGTGCGGCTGCCTTCGAGTGTACTTCTCGACTTTCCCTTTCGCTCTAATCTTTTCCTCCTCGAGCGTAAATTCATCAGTGCAGACGCGGAAGGCATTTTTTCCGATCCGTTTCCCAAATAAATAATTATTCCGCAGCCGTCCATGAGAGCTCGGTGCAAATTCCGTCTAGATGATCGTCGAGGCGCAAACTTTGCTCGGCTCCTCGTTCTTCGGCAGCAAAAGCAAATCGCAAGTCGCGGAAGAAAATGAAGAAAACGAAGCTCGAGTTCGCTCGAGGTGAATAGCGGAGTTCGAAAAAGCGTCGTCGAAAGATCTGCGCGGAGTCATGGCAAAGGCTGTCGGATGCAGTTCTCCATTGGGGAAATTAACGACGGGAAGAAAAAATGGCTCATCGTTGATTTTCTCATCAACGCGGGCGCATCGAGGAGCGGAAACGGGGAAGAAAAAAGGGCCAGTGCCGGTCGTGCCAGCCGGGAGGCTTGTTCGCGGTTTTAAGGACCCGCCGCACAGACGGAACACTTTACGATCGCTTCACTCGCTCCGAGCGCGCGTACACCCCCTCGCGCGTCCGCCTTTTTTCGCTCGTATATCAGCCCTTGCGGTTTCGAAATTATTTTTACGTCTCGACGTTCAAAGGCCGGAGTCCCGCGAGAATTCGCAAATTCTCACCGCGCCTACGCACATTCGAAGACAATATTGCCCTGAGCGCCAGCCGCGCGTCCTTACATCCTCCCACCTTACCCAATCTCAATCTTCTGCGTTGTAAAAAGCCGATTGCGTCACAGCGAATTTTAATTAAATCCTTGAGCCTCTGCCGCGGGCCCGTCCCGGCGAGTGCTGCCCTTGGCGGATCGACAAATGTTATCCCGGACGGCGGAAGATAAGAGTCTACTATTTATTCACTTCCGGCCGCGCGGCCTTCGCTTCATTCAAACGCCAATGAGCGATGGGAGTCGGCGAGGGAAATAAGGAAAATTGCGTCGCCGGCGTAGAGAGAAAAATTGGAAGCTTCTGGAGGCCCTTGTTTGTATTGTCAGCGCACCGCTGGCCGGGAATAAAGAGGCTAAGCCGCCATCGCTTCCTTCGGCCGATAAATAAGCGCTCGTAAATAACGCAGAGTGTGCGGGACTTGTACTCGTCTCGCGACAGAGTTGGGGCAAGAACGACGAAATAAAGCGGCCAATGGACTATCGAAGGGCACTTTGTCTTCCGGCGTTTTAGCCCTCCGGTGTCGGGCGCTCGTGCTGCCCTTGCCCTGGAACGACATCTATCAAGATGAGTCGCGCGATCGGATTCCGCTTAACTTTCCTCGAATCTGTTGCGACTCGATCCGTGTGCCCGAGAACGAATTGCCTTCCAGCAGCCGATTACATCTCTCCTCTCTCTTCTACTGCTATCCCTCTTTTCGATCATCCTCATTAAGCTCCGTCTTAGTTCGCAACTTCCCTTTAAACAGTTCTAATTTTTCGGCTACCGTTTCCCGAGCGCGTACACGCCCTTCCGTTCAATTGTTAAGGATTCGTCCTTATCTTCTCTCGTAGGTCACAACGAGACAACGATGTTTTTTTATCGTCGCGACTCTGCAGATCCACAGCAGCTCGCGCTTAAAATGCGACATGACTATTCGGTTCTATCGATTAACGCAGTCGACACATTCTTCGCAGCACTTGAATATTGTTGCGTGCGAACGACATTAGTTTCTTTCGACTAGTAATTTTAACAATTTTACGAGAGAAGAACTAGATGATTTGCTTATTAATTTTAACTTTCGGGCCTGCATGTACAAGCAGAACAGCGTTTAAAATGGATAGATTGAAGACATTCCGAAGAATTAAACAAATTAATAGAACGTTTTATATATTTATTTTAGATGTACAGCGGACGTACGAGCGGATGGAAATTCTCTGGGATACATTCATCGGGTCATTAGTGCGAATTGTCGATATCGTAAAAATGTAACGGTTCCTTTTAGACTTAGGCATCGCACGTTCGATGTGCGCTGCGAAGAAAATTTTTACGACCAAAATTGCTTTGCTCCTCTTTTTTACCGTTGCCCAAACTTTGTTCGACGTCGAATCTGTAAACATCACAATCTCTCGTCAATAATTTATATCCAATGTTGTTAAAATAAACGATTATTAAAAACTATGATTCAGAATGAGGTGTGCACGTTTAGGTGGGCGACATTTTATTCGCGCTCGACGAGACAACTTTGTTTTTCAATTAATTCGCGAAACGACGCGGATAGGCGTCTCGTGAATAACGGAAATATATAACATGCACTTTGCTAATATTCGAATATAAATTCCGAGAGGTATTTAAGGAAAGTAAAGTCATTCGCAATGTCAAAAATACGTAAGCCGCACGACAATTATCGTCGGGCAAGTACACGAATGGCCTTTAAGTAGCTTATATTTATATTTGGAGAAGCTTACGTTCGAGAAATACAAAATGATTTTGCTTAAACTATTGTATCGACAGTATTAAGCATTTAAGTCCAGTTAGTCTTATTAAAAGCATAAATTACTCGAAGGTCCTCGCGGAGCAAGAGGTATAAAATAATCGAAGGCAGTGGATAAAGGAGCAGAAATAAAACGAGAGAGGGAGAGAGAGATAGAGAGGAATGCGGAGTAAATAATCCATGACGCGAGGCTGCAAGTTGACCAACGGCGTCCTGCCTGCAGCCATAGCCGTATAATAAGCCGACTAGGCGCAACAACACGCACCAAAGTGCGCTCCTAAGTGGGATCGGTGTGTCTTCTTCCTTTCGAAGCCTGAAATCGAAGGGTCGCGCTGCTTCCCCACCCCTCGCTGTCCCCCGAGTCCCCGAAGCACTCGGTATCGCACACAAGCTGCCCGCCTGCCGCAGAGTCGCGCGCTGATTTATGCCGAGAACCAAGATTTATTAGGAAGAGAGCACGGGATTGAGTCGCAACACGGCTCCGACTTATCGCGAGTGGGTAGAAACGACGTTGGCGCTCTTCGGGAGAGCCGAGAGGTTCTCCGAGGGAGCGAATCGCACTCGCTAGAATCGTTCATCGAATCAACCGAGAATTGCGAAATTTATTGTTTCTGCGCTCGAGCGATTCCTCCTCGGCTGAGTTATACTTCCCCATTATGCACGGCATTTTGTGTTTTCCGTCGTTCTGCTTTCCAAAAATTCCATCCGAAACGACAGGCCATTCCTCTGGACTCGCAGCCTCGAAACGTCCAAATGTTGGGTCGCGCGCTGCACGAGAACACAGCTCGACGAGTGCCGCGTCTTAGATTCGAGATCGGGCGCGCACGATTGGTCGAGGTCAAAGGTTACGGATTGTTTTAAGCGCGCGAGGCTGCGCGATGAGACGAGTGACGCAAGATGCTCTGGTTATCGCACCGGGACTCAAGACGAACCTGCCCCCAGCTTATCGCGAGGCTTGCAATGACCGAACCAAACGCACCAATGCCAATCGCAATTCCCTAGCCGCGCGAGAGGAATTTTAGTATTTTTTAATAGTCGCGATGACGGATGGAAATTGGTAAATGAAAAGAAAGCTACGTCTATGGCGAGTTTATTGGCGGTGCGTAGGAGACTAATTACCTTGAGGAGAAATATTGAAGGAACGAATCGGGCGTGAAAGGTGACGGCGGTCCGCCGCGAGCATAATGAGCATCTACGTGGCGGTACCACACGTAGTATCTTTATTGGTAGTTCTGCACTTTTGCGAGACCGCATTTCGCGGTTTCCTTTAGTGTGCCGACAAAGTCCCTTCTATTAATCGCAATCGCACCACGATAATAAGTATCAATTAGGTAACCTATGTGATGACTGAAGACATAATTGAATATTTAATGGATTCAGGACGCATCCTAAAATAATTCATTTTTATGCTAAAAGAGTTACCACCGGCACTCGGCTGCAAATAAACTCTTATTCGCATAATCCTTGAATTTAGACGCACTCCGTGAGAATGCGTTTCGGTGCATTATTTTATTTTTCACTCCGAGATGAATAAGCGAGGAGCAGCCCGCCGCGAAGAAAATTGTTGGAAAATTTTTCTTGATATTGCCCTTCACCAGCTTGTAAAGTTGTCCCACCTCCATACCCTCTCCCAACGCCAATTGCAATCTACTGCGATATCGGGAATTTGGAAATTCCCCGGCAGTTCGGCTCGAGCACGATCCAACGATCTGATTTCGAATTCAATACGCGTGCAGCGCACTCGATGACAAACAAGTGCGCCGTCGCGAAATAAATCTCGGCTCGGCTCCGGTCCACGATTAAAAAAGCCAAGAGAGCGCGAGTGCCGAATTGATACGGCGGAGGCTTTATCGGGAGTAGCGAATGAAGAAAATCGAAAAACGAAAAGGCAGGACAGGAGAGGGAAAAGCAAGGATTTAGCGGGAAGAATGAAAAATTTTCGGCTGATGTAAGATCAAAGATAGGACTTTTTAAGCAATGGCCTTGTCGCGGGACATTTAAGCGATCGCGCGATAAGGCCTCTCGTTTTCCATTGGCAGCTATTACTTACGGGGCGATAAGCTGCCAGGCGGCATTATTAACGTCGTTGTATCGCGACAAACGAGCGAGTTATTCGGGCCCCTCGGAGCGCGCGAATAGCGCGAGATGCCACCCTGGCAATGGCTGCGCCGGCAACGCTCGACCGGTTCCCTATCGCGCGTTTCCCTGCGAGCTCATTAGTTGTAGAGAGGATCGTCGGACAAATTGGCCGATAAGGACCTGCTTAATAGCATTTTCTAAATACTTGGACCTTCAAAAGGAGGTAACCAAGCGTTCCGAAAAGCTTCCCCGGGGCCGCTTCTCCTTTTTCGTCTCTGCTTCATTCGCATTTCTGCGACTTTCGCCGATTCTCCGGTGTCCTTAACTACTTTTTGCGTCCGCTGCATTCGGGGACTTTTCCCACTGAAGACTCGACGCGAAAACGGTTGCGTTGCGTTATAAATTAATTGTTCGCTAAACCGCTTAACGGCGCTCAACGTTCACACTTTGCTTCCATCGCCTTTGCCTGGCCTTCGATCGTGCTAATAACGCGATTTAAATAATTTAAATATTTACGTCCGTCAAGCGAGTTGAGTGGAAAATGATCTTGTTGGGCGCGCGCGCGAAGAAGCTTCGGCAGCGGAGGCTTAAAATGTACTCGAGAGTTGCAGACTAATCGTACAACGGGTTTACACTTGTGTGTACGTAAATAACCGTCGCGTGAAAAGGCCATTGAATTAACTTATGAGACACGAGTTTGAGATTAAACGAGACTCGGTTGAGTTCTCGCCTTCGAACAACAAGTGATTCAAAGTGCCGAGTACGAGAGTCCTTGGCTTAACGATCGGCGGCCCGGGCGCACTCGACAAAAATTATTTTCCTCGCTCTTCTGATCCTTATCGATCAGTTTTTGTTTCGTTTCGCTAAAATTTTACTCATCGGGACGCGGGAGTAATGCAAAAAGCTGCCAGGTTCCGTATCGAAATAATTTACGTCTGTTTCAGCGAGTGCAAAATGCATCAGAGTATTAAACGCGCCACGACCCAAGAACGTATCGCGAGCGATTTTATTTCATTTCATTTCACTAGGAAATAATCCTTAAAAATTTATCAGATAAGAAACATTGGTGGAAACAATTAAAAGCTATGTATAGCTTATACGTGTAAGATAAGCGGGATAAATTCTTCTCCTAAATTTAGTCTCGGGGCTTTCGATGTACCGAGCGAGCACGCGAATTTACATCGAGTTTAATCAGTCATTAATCAAATCGATAAATAAAATTTGCAAAGCTCGCACACGTGCAAATGCGAAATCTCAGACCGGGCGCTACGAAAAGCAGAAATATTTAAAGCCAGAGGTGGAACTTTTATCTCGTATCGTTCGATTCGTGCGATTCGCACAATAAACAATCCTCTCGGTTGGTAGTGTGCCGAAGAGAGGGTTGAGGGGTGGCGGCGCGACCACGACGGCGGCGGCGGAGGTGGCGCAGGAAAAAGAAAACCGGGACGCCTATACGTGTGCGAGCGCGCGCGACAAATAAAGCATTATCGTCGGGGCGACAAGTTCTCTCACGGCCGCTGGCTCTTCGGACTCGGACGCCTTCTCGTCTCCTCTCCTGCCCTCCCCCTCGTCTGCTCTATCGGTCTGTCTCCCTCCTACATGGACGAACAAGGGGAGAAGCGCGCCGCGCGAGAGCGACGGGCGAGTGAATGAAAGGCGCGAATCCAGTCGAGGAATGCCTACGGACATCGAAACATAGCAATGCTTTATGGTGGTCCGCGGCTGAACCTGATTTATAAGTGCATTACTGCGGCCTCCTTGCAAGCGGCCGAGGAGAGCGAGGAGGGCAAAAGCCACGACGCCGAGAGACACTCGCGCTCGCTCACGCACACGCACGCTCCTACACATTCGGCGCACTATCTGCGCGTTATATTGCTTTCCGACCAGTCGACCCCCCCCCCTTCCCGCAGGATCCCATTCCGACTTACTCCAGCCTTTTTCGTCCTGCACCATGCCGTTCCTCTCGACGGCGGTCTCCGCCGCTTCACCGCCGCTTCACCGCCGCCGCCGCCGCCGGCTGGATGTAGAGTCCGCCACGGGCCATTGAGTCGGAGCGCGATGACGTTTATGACACTCGGGGCTGAATCGATCAGGCTCGACAAATTTATGCAGCTGCAGTTTGTGCGCACGGGCCCGTCGTCTGGGGGGCAGGGAAACTAGTGCGCTTCTCAAGGACGAGCGTTTTGGAGTTCGCTGGTGGAGAGCCGCGCCGCAGCTTTTTTAATTAAGCCTTCCTAATTATTGATTTAATTCGACTTGGAAGGGCTTTAAGTGGCGTTGGAATTCTTTCTCCCTTATCGAGCGGTACTCGATAAATCTCAATTAGCTTGAATCTACGGAAATCTCGGCCAGCCACGATTCAGCGCCATACGGGTTTCTCTTTCTTAAAAATGCGAAAGCGATGACTGATTTTCTTTATCGAAAAAAGGAAGAGGACGGCGGGGACAAAATGCGTATACGTATTTCTGGAGTTTTGGAGAAGTCGTTGGTGGTATGGTATGGTGGTAAATACGAGTCTTGCAACCTTCTGATTCCAAGTTAGGAAAGCTTTCTCTTTCTTTTATTTCGCTTTGGTCTTGTCGTGGCTCGCGAATGCGCGAGCGAGAGATCGCGCTAGCAGCGGTACGATATCAGTCGCGCATTATCGCGCACGACATTACCCGGCCTTTGACTAATGTACGTGAACGAATGCCTACGCTTCGCCGATTTATAATGCCGGTCAACGAGATGAGGACAAACACCGAGCGCCAATATATTTCAGATTATGCCTAAGCCCCCGCTCGCCCTCTTGGCTCTATCCCACCTTTATCCTCCCCCGCCCCCTCTATCGCTCGATCTCGCTCTCTCTCTCTCTCTCTCTCTCACCGTCTCCGGTGCGCAGTCCCTCCACACGCAGATATATGGATCTTTTATTTATCTTTCATATTTATACATGAGAATATGTTTCAACTGCAATTTACGCTTTACATCAACAAAACGATGTAAAGTGCTCTTAATTCTTATCTTCTTATATTTCGCTATCGGAGCTTATAAAACGTTCGAGCTTATTTTTTAAGCAGTTTTGTATCTCTGTCTAAATACTTTCGGATAAATGTCGAAAGAGCGGAGAAAAAGTTGCGCAGATTTTTTGCGATATTTTACGAAGATTTATTTCAATCGAGGCGCGACTCAAAGAGAGTCCATGTAGAACAAGACTAACACCGAAGATGCATTTCTGAGACTTGGCTTACAACCTTTCGGATCCTAGCGGTTAATCACGGAGGAAAAATTTTCATGCACTCACGAGAGAGCAACAGCCGGGAATTAATTAGGAAAATAATGGCGCATCCTTAGTAATTTAAAATAATTGCGCCTTACGATTGCTTACAACATTTCTTCTACGCAAGCCGCGAGCTTTACGAGAATCGTAATGCTTGCAATAATCCTCGGGGCGATACACCGAAGCCAAGGGCGCTGGAGAAGAGGAACAGCGGAAAGGAAAGAGGGAAGGAGGAAAAGCGCTCCGCGAGTTTCCGACCATTTTTCCGCGCAGTCGAGAGAAAACGCACAGGTGTAGTTGCCCGGGCAGGTGTGCAATAAACGCGAGTTTGTCGCGCCTGAGCGAGCATCGGAGCGTCCGTCGCTCGCCCCGAGGCTCCCAGTCGAACCCTCGCGCCCCGTGAATCCGTGAAATGGGGCACCGCGAAGATGCTCGCCGAGGCGCTCGAGCAGACCGGGTGCGAGTTCGGAGGAGAGAAGACATGTGTCCCAAACGACGTGCGCGCGCCGAGACACGTAAGCGATATATCAGGGGGTTAGCCCCTGGGGACGCACGAGTCGGCGCGGGCCATCTTTCTTCCGCTTAGATACACAGGCGCAGCGAAGAACGCGCTCGCGATGATCGCATGCGCAGACGTGATACACTCGGCCGAGCCCCGCGCACCCAGCTGTAAACGTATTAAGGCTTCACGAGCGAGTGGGGACACCGGCAGCCCTTCGGCCCAATTCGCAGGCGGCTTCCTCTTTCTCAGGAAGAGCGCGGGGCCGAACTCCAACTCTCATCGGGAAGTGCCGAGCGCGTAAAAATCAATGAGGTTGCGCACAAGCACAGCGAGGGGCCGATCGCGGAAACTGGGCTCGGGCGTCGTTCGTCGCGGAAAGACCACCGTTGGTGATCCAATAGCGGAGGCGGCGGCCACGAGTTCCTTGTAGCGGAGATCGCGGGCCCTCGTGGCGGGGCCCCCCGCAATAATAAGGCGCTGCACCGCGCGCTGACAAACGAGCGCATAAGCACGTACACGGCTCTTTCCACTTTCGCAGAGCTGCGTAGCGAATTTCGCATTTCGCGTTTGACAAAGGGACGCGAGGCGTCGAGTCGCGGCTGCGGGGGAGGCTCGGGCTGGGCAGGTGCTCCCTCGGCTTTTAATCGCAGATTCCGAGAAGAGCCGCGTTACTGTTTGAGCGATCGCAGGGTCCACGCGGAGGGGAGGGGACGATCGGCGATAATTTTAAACGCGCACTAAGCGCATCGATCCTTTTTCGTTTTCCGAATCTTGTCTTTTCGCAAAACATGGCTGCCCTCCGCGAGCCCCCCCCCCCTCACGCTCCTCCGATCGCTTTAAAACCTGAAAATAATCTAGCCGGGGAGAATTCCCGGGATTTTGTTATTAAAAAATTTGATGCATCCTTTGATATTAAAATAAAATATGTACTCAATTATTAAAAATACGGGCGACAGACGCGCATAATAATCTGTAAATTAAAGAATCTTAATACGCATCTCCTGCGCGAGCCGATTAAGGACATTTGCACTTTTATTCGCAGCGGCATAAATATTTTTGTTTTAAGTATTAGTATATTCCAAAATCTATAAAATTAGCGACATCAAAGTTTATAGGTTCGTAAATTAAGGAGGCAGTAAAATTAAATATCGCTAAACTGTCTATAGCTTAAGCAAAACTACCTAAAAGTGCAGGTGATTTAAATGAAATATTTTTACGACTTACTTATGATGATAATGCCAGGCATAATAATAAAATATTTGAAAACATTTTTCGCTCGTTCCGAATTCCTCGAATACAACATGCTTATTTTTATTTTATTGATACAATTTGTCACGTGTAATGCAGATATATTGATGTATTAGTAAGTAATAATCTTAACTCAAAATAATAGCGATCGGGCCGCAATAAATAAGCCGCTGACCCGTCATATTTCACTCATTCGCGTGCATTCGAGTCGGAATCTAAAAGTCCCGGCCGGCGAGCGGCGAACCGCTAAACCGGTTTAGCCGATTTCAGCGTTCGGAACACAATAACGCACGGCACAGCCTACGTTTCGTACGATTTTGAAGTTTGGATGAATCCCCAGAATTAAGCCATCGTTCCTTGGAATAAACGAGTGGCGTACTGGATCGAGACGTACGTCGAATAACAATGCGGTTCGAATTCGCCGCTGATGCATAGTTTTACGTTTCATTATTTACGAGCGCCAGTATCGTACGTATACCGTGTATGCTCCCTTGTTTTCGTTTTTCCTCGTACCCCCACTCCCCAGCCCCGCTCCTCGCTGGCTCGTCTCCTTTTTCAACGAATCCGCATTTGCGCGGAGCGAGGCTAAAAATTTTTCATGCACGAAGCGGAACGCGGGGCCACATTGTAAGGACGCGAACGAGAGGAGGAAAATGCGGGACACGCGCGATAATAAAGAACGCATCCTTCCGGTTGAAAATCGAGACGCTGGAAAAGCCCGTCGAAGGCTGGCCCTCCTGTTTTCACTCTCTGCCGATGCTCTTTTTTCCCAGGCGATGTACACTGCCAAGTTCTTGGCGAGTTAGCTCTTCGGGGGCAGGATGAACTTGGTAGTACCCAGGGCGTTACAGCTGCGATATATTTTGCAAATCTTCGGCTATTTATCAGGTGGAGTGCGAGAGCGAGAGCCCCGGTCCCAGCGTGCACGTAGAGCGCACTTTTTTCCGTCGTAGAGGAGGCGCTTTCATATTCTGTTACCATTTTGCCGAGGCGACACGAGGGCGCACAGCCGTACGAGACTCTGGAGATTTTTGAAATTGATCGGACGTGAAGATCTCGTCGGCGATAAAGAAAGCCGAGGTAAAAGTTGGAAATTCAAAATTGCGCTACACGATGAAAACATAATTCTTGTTAACGGCTTCGACTAGGCCGCTTTATCTAAGGCTTTTTAATGGCGCGAGATCTTAAATCTGCTCGACCAGTCCGGCGAAATCGATTTTTTGCGATCGGGGGCGCATTCTTGATTATACTTTGCAGCCGCGCCGAAACGTGTACCTGTAATGGCATCGCTCTTTCACAATCGAAACCAACTTTTATTATTATTATTATTATTATTATCATTATTGTTATTATTGCTAGCATCGCCATCTCCGAAACGCTCTCGTTGCTGTATTCCGGAGAAGCGTCCGTTTCGGTATTTTTCCCGCGATTCGAGTTTAATTCGCTCAAACTAATCCAATATCCCATTAACGCGCGTTCGGCTCTGCTCTTGTTTTCGCAAAAAACACCGTCGCAAAAAATTGTCTTTCGAGCTTAATTGATTTTGAAAAAGTGACGCCAAAAGCCCGAATACTAAATATCCGACGTCATCGGCCAAATGACTTGGCCAGAGACACCAATAAATTACGATCACGTCGAAGATTAGCCTTTATGTCGCGATTCTCATAAATATCTGCATTTTTCATATTACATATTTTCGCGGCAGGTTAAGCCGATTGCCTTGCACTGCCTTCTTGCTGCTTCGATGCGTTCGAAACCACTGCATCTATCTCTGTCCCTTGTACACAAAACTGCGAAACTTTACCTTTTTACAGCCGACAAGAGATTAAAAACATTTATCGCGTACTTTTGCCTTCTCTTGTTTCTCGCTTTTTCCTTATATTGGCACTAAAATGAATTTTAAACTCTTATATCAAGTATTGTATTATAAAGTATGCCGATTTGTGCGATCAGCGCGTAAAAATCTATAATTGATGCAAGAGATCTGGCAATTTTTACACCTTATAATGTTTGATGTTCGATAAAATTTGTCATTTTTACCTCATCGCCCGTGTAAAATCACTACTATAAAAGTAAAAAGCTACAAGATACAAGATACAAGAGGCAAACTTCTAACCAATCAGAACAAATTTATAGAATGTATTTTCTTGTTTACCTTCACTCTGACTGATTTGAAGCTTGTATCTCGTAACATGTATCTTCGTGCCCGGTTTTCTGCTCGGACTCGTATAAATATTTAATAATAGGCGCATCTCGTTTTGTTGCGCTCGTCGCGCGACGTAGCGGAAAATTTTAGGACGCGAATAATACTAAAGCGCTAACAAATTATTATGCTGATTAAAGGAATAAGTAACAAGCCAACATTTATATGAAACGCTTCTGCATAGCAGTAAATCGACCGGGTGTTAAATACATGAAAATATTTCACCATTACGCTCAGTTTTTAAGCACTTGAAAAATTTTAAATTTATGTCCCTTGATATTAAGATTCGCGAATAAAATTTTATAAGTTATTGAAGTCATTTTAGCGCGCGTAATACGCATTGTTTCTATTTTTGTCAAAGATGGTAAAAGGATAATAAATTATTAGCATTCAGACTTTCCCCATGATAATTTTACGTGGACCTTAAAAAAAATTACTTTTATTTTTTTAAACCGAAGCTTTCGATGTGCGTTACAAAGTGCGCGATTAAAGAATTGGTCGATGTCCAAATTTTTTTCTTCAATTTACTTCAACGCACTTTTATAGTTTTCTTTTAGTAATTTTCTGCAATAATATCATTGCAAATTAATATCCGTTTGTATTGCTCGTTAAACTAGAAAAAATGTCCACACTTATGATTTATCCTTTATCCTTGCTTCTTCGTTCGCATTTTTTGATTTTACGATGGACGAACATTTAATTTCTTGCTGCAATGAAGGAAAATGTTCAACGACTGGTTAACGTCGCTCCTTCAATACTGTCAGCGCCGTGCGGAAATACTCGGTTTCGCATTAAATACGAAATAATTATTGTCGATTCGATAAGAAAGATTAAGCGCAGAAGTATCTTTTATACAATAATCAGAATTCAACATCACCGAATTTGATCGACCCCATCACTAATCCTAAAAAAAAAACGGGGATCGCCCCCTTCTTAATCCGCAGTAAAGAGCATCGAATCCGCACTGCAACTATGGAAGTTCTCTCTTTCGAAGAGTTTCCGTGAGATGTCGGTATATCAAATTGGTGTGCGCTTCGGTCCTCCAACAATACGACGATTTATATGGATTTAGTAGAGTCTCGTGAGTTATCCCTCTCGCTCTTTCTTTGGCAGCGATCTGAAGTGTTACCTTCCGCTTACTCTCAATAGGACTTTGCGCTTTTGTCTTATTTTCTCGCTCCATAATCTGTCTGTCGTTTTTATTTCATTGCTCTGATACAAATCTTTTTAAATAATTGGAAAAGTTTAAGAGTTTTGCATTTGATATATTCTATTTGCGAGTCCTTTAAAAATTGGAAATAACTCGGACAATAAATTCGCGAATTATGCGTATACTTGACGCTTTCGGTTATTTTCGAAATAATTTCCGAACATTTGTCTCATTGTGACCGTGAGTATTAACTTTTCCGAATTCACGGCTTCGCAAAGTTAGAGTTCAATCGATTAATTCGTATGGATTATGAATTTGAATTTGAAATCATTTTTCATTTACTTTTTAAATTTGTAACTTTATTATCATGCGAATGAGAAAATTCCTTCTTTATTTCTTATTTCACGAGTTCTGCCAGTCTTAATACTACCATTTCAAGATTAATCTTCTATTCTTGCCTTCCTATTTTTACAAATCTTTCATTACATGGATTTCTTGGCGTTATTTTAAAAAATTTTACACGATTTTATATTGTAGTCGCAAGAGCAGTTTATTGTAAATAATTTTAATGAATCAGGTCGAACTTCTTACAATTTTCATGATTGATAATTAATACTGCTTTCATTTTATTACATATTTATTATCAACGATTTATATTATGAATTTTAAGTCTATTTTATATCGGTTTATATTCTCTAATTACAATGATCATTGTTTAGATTGTTATTGGTGTACACATCATAAATTTTATAATTTATAGTTTACAATAATTTGTAAATTTTGATTCACGTAAGAATAAACGATAGAGACAAATAATC
Source organism: Platyscapa corneri (assembly GCA_018907185.1). NCBI lineage: Eukaryota > Metazoa > Arthropoda > Insecta > Hymenoptera > Agaonidae > Platyscapa > Platyscapa corneri. Next base: position 4,447,114 of record JACCHW010000004.1, read on the forward strand.
ATCAGGCTTTTCAAACTTCACTACTACCATTTGCCCTATGTATGTCTGTAAAACATTGTGTTTTCTTAAAAGCATTACTATTTTATTTGATATTATGTAACAATTCGATTAATCGTTTATGATTATTTTATTTTTGGGTACAATTTTGCTTAAACTATTCACGAAATAAATTACATATTTTGTTTCTTCAACGATGTCGTTCACATTTTCCACTTGCTTATTTTCATCAGCCAAAATGATTGCAAATATATTAATATACATTAGAGCATTTTATAATTTGAATATCTCGTCTAATTATTGATTTCACACAAGAAGAACAAAAATCGATGGACTGTATATTTCATGAGAGCAGAATAAATCTTCCTAATTTAATGTTCTATTCTTATTTAAATATAATTGGCGTTATATTTGCACTTGCTACTACTGACACCATATCAAGCATTTGATATAAAATAGTTTGTGAATTGTCATAAAGCACAGAAACATTGAACGTGTTGTATAGACACAACAAATATTGCAGACTGTAAGGATGCCTTGATAATTTAAAGGTTCAATTTTATACGGCGACAGATACTCTTACTGCACCCAGGTGTGTACTTTCGCAAAGTCTAACGATTTTGCGAACTGCTTTTCTATGCTAATATCGATAAGGTGGAAGAAAGCTACAACGGCGCGTTGTATAGTCATAATGGGATTTCTTTTTTATGAATACGGCAAAAATCACTTTCTTTTATCAAAATGGCCGTTAAATTTAGAAAGCTTCGTTGGATTAATTTCTATCTCTTGCATATTTCTTTTAGATACTAATTTGCAAGGAAAATGTTTGTCCAATAATCTTGGTGCGAATTGCATTGACGTCTGAAATTTTTTAAAAAACGATCGGACAAATGAATCATTTGAATTGTCGTTTTTTAAAAGAAAGCCATTTTCACGGAATTTCATTATATTTAGTGGACTTATAAATTTATCTTAATTCGCTATATGGAAAAATATGAATCGAATTTAAAGGCGGACTAAGCCATTTTATGCGATGCGAATTAAATGAGACAAAGACACTTGGTTATAATAGCATTTAAAGACAATCCAAATAACTTTCCTAACTATTTATTAATATAAATATACTATTGCATAAAATTATTTATTTGCAGTTTCCTGCATTACATTGTAAAAAAATATTTTTTATTTATTTAAAATATTTTTGAATTATATTAAAATGTTATAAATAAATTTACTTCGAGGATTTCAAAATTTTGAAGTTACTTGTGAGAACGTAATATCTTGTCGTTAGTTATCAAACACTCCTTTTATCTACTTTATTTATTAGATAATGATAATCTTCAATATTTGTAAACACTTAAACTAACTTTGAGAATAGCATAACCCAGAATTACTTTAATATTTAAGTCTTTGAGAAAAATCACCACTAAGCAGAAGGGTATGTTTACATAAATCTCTCATAATAGTTATTTTCTTTTGTGTACGTTTGACTAAATTATTATTATTATTATTATTATTATTATTATTATTATTATTGTCATTATCATTATTACTATTATAATGTTTATAAATATAGATACGAAATAGGAAATATTTATATGTACGATATTTTTCATCAAATCGTATAATCTGTACTAAGTATATAATTTTTGAAACATCTTATTTAAAAGTTTGTTTTTCCCATCCGAATATCATGATGTTAAAATAAATCTTACATAATATAAATATACCCTTTACTTCCCAAAAATGCATACATTATTTTTAATAAGAACGCGTAGAAATTTTCATGCAACATCAATAATTCATAATTCAAAATTAATGTTTTTAAGCAAATACAAGTTTTCTGGAAAATGTAACTATTGTGAAAATCAACTTTCAAAGTAATCAACTTTATTCGTATTCAATATGGAATTAAAAGAATTTCTTTAAATATAAATTTATTCTTATGGAATCAGCAGATTCTTTTTACTCGCATATTAAAATAAATCATTATTGAAGTTAGTCGCCTAAAATGCTAAAAGAGTATTCATTCTATAAAATTCCTGAAAAATTCTTAATTCAAACATGTCGAGAAAAATCTGGTAAAAATTATTATTATTTAGCTACAATATAAATATCACTAAAAATATCATTGTCAAATAAAAATTCTAAATGAAGTCTGTCGCCGTTAGAAATTACTTAAGGACATTGACGCAAGTTTAGTGGTGAATTTCTCACAAATTATAAAATCGTATAGATTCAAAACAAGCAGATTTATATCGTACAGTTATTGGTATTTATAAGAAGTATAACTCTTTCTTATATTAGTATTAAACTGTTGATAAATATATTAGTATTTTGAAAAATAATAAAAAGAAGCTAACAATAAACGTGGGCGTAATAAGTTTAAGAAAAGCAATTGTAAAAATAAAAAAATTCTTGTTATTAATAACTATTATAAAATACAAATTTTTATACTAGTATAATATCATTTTCCGCATTATAATTCTGTTAGAAAATGATTTTAATTGTTACTTTTAAGTTATAGTTTCTAAATTAGTTTCGAAAACATAATTTAATATGATATATAAAACAACCACTTATCGTTTATTACATTACATTATTGAAACAAAAAAATTCCCATCTTTTTTTGTTACGAAGAACTTTTCTTTTCACAAATAAAAAAACTTTTCGTTAAAAAAATACAATTATTTAGCTATTAACATACGCATAGTTAATTTTGCTGAAATGAAACATGTGCCTTTTATGTTATTAAAATTACATTAAAAAATATTGATTCGATAATAAATTATTATGAATTTTAATTCTAAATTAGCGAATGTTTTCTAAGGTTTATGTATAATAGTATCCTCGAATTGAGTATCACTGGATTGCTCAGAGTTTGTAGTTAATACAAGAGATGGCGCTGGTTGTCTGATCGTGCCCGTATATTTCTACTCGGTGTATTAACTTAAAATCGTGTTATAGATTTTTGGTAATATTTAATTTTTCTTTATTAATTTAATAAAAATTTGAAAATCAATTAGATGTAGACATTTATTTAATTAAATATACGAGTAAGAATACTACATCAGTTAAAATTTTGTTTACTAAACACAGCGGAGTTGTTCATTAAGTCAATATTAATTAAATTTGAATATTGCAATGAAATTAAATACTTCAATCTATTGTATTAGTTTTTTTACGTAGATTGTCTTTAATCCGTTACGAGCATTTAACATTCTTCGTGTCTTATGTTATTAAAGTAGAACTATTATGATAATCCACTTAAAATTTGAGCTTACAATAGTTTCTTTGAAAAATACTATTATAATCTTTTTTTATAATTATATCTTCTACAAGCATATTTTAATTTTTTAAGTTGAATATTTTTGTAGAAATTTAGTTTATTTTACCGAGGTTGAATTTCAGTAATCAAAATATTTATCGTATTGACTTTGCTGTATGTACCTACGAAAGTAAATATTTACGTTTTGAATTTCTGCTCTTTATTAATGTATTTTAAACGTTTTCATCATATTAAAAGTTAAAGCGAAATAGAAATTGACTTTAAAGACTTAGACGTATATATTTATGATATTTGTTTTTTATATACAAATTAATTGCAAGTATCGGCTTCTCAAATTCATTTTATCTCTTCGAATGCTGTTAATTATCGATGTTTTTAATCATTGTAAATAATGAATTTTGTATAATTGAAATCGCTTTTATTTATCCTTAAGAAATTTTATTGTATGTAAAATATGAATCAAGCAAACTAATCGTATAATATACTCAAGAAATATGTTAATAATATATTGAATGTGATTCAATCATTTAATCAATTATAATACGAATTGTCAGTTATATAATCCTAATCAGCAGAATTATTAAAATTATTAACATCTAATACAGTTACATCACAATTTAATGTCGTAAAGTTCGTTTATTAAAAAAATGTAACGAACTTATTAAAGTTTTATTTTAGCTATGTAATTCTATAATTTTATATAAGCTTTGATATATAAAACAATAAGTGAATTAATTTTACAACTAAATTTAATCTCATTTAAGAAATATAAAATAAAATTCAATTTTACTTTGAACTAATACTACAACGTAAAATAAGTAACAGCAAAGATATGCAATTGAAGAGGGGTCGGTAATTGACAAATATCATAAAAAAGTTTAGTTTTGATTTCGGTTCGACATTAGTAATTAAGGATATTATGTGGTATAATATGCTTTTTCTCGTGCGATAAAAGAATTATTTGTGTAATATATAGATTTTTTTTATTAGATCTTTGAAAAGTTTAAATTATTTTTCGTAAGTGTAAAACAGTAGATTAGTTTTTACAGTGATTGTAATAACAAATTGTGTTAAATATACGTTTTGCATTTCTAAACTTTTTTTAATTTAAAAAATTTCTATATATCATATTCTATTATGAATCCTCAACAAATATATATTTTTTAATAAAAGAACTGACTGAAATTTATTAAAATAATAACTGGAACGTACTAACTACAGTTAAACACAATTTGTGCGTGATTTAAAATACGTCGAAATGTATGGAGTCGAATAACTTTTACGTGTTGACACGAAGTAATCAAAAATTTTTAGAAATCATAAAAATGTATAATCTGAAATAAGTTGACAATATCAAAACGTAATCTGTTACAATTTTATTAACAACCTTCGTGGAAATGAGATCACTAAATCCTTACAAATAAGTTGATTAATCTCATTTCAAACAAAATTTGAAAAACATATAAGTATAATGTCTTCAAAACTTATAATTACAGCAATTAGCGGACAATATTTAACTAATAAATATGGACGTATTATAGTTCAACAAAGTTTGGTATCTATTTACATTTAATATTTTATATTGAAGGTTAGTCAATGCGTGTACGTTTAAGAAAATAATTTTTAACATTTTCTAAGCCTATTTCAATCATGATACGTTGTATAAAATTATTTATAATTATTTCAATATGTGATAAAATATCATTTATCTATACAATAATAAAGTGAGAATAACTACTCGTAAATCTTATGTAAGCACAAAGATAAATTGAGATCCTCGTAAATCAAATTTTATCCAACTTTTAAGTTTTACGGTTTCGTCACTTCAGTTGATTGCAACATAAAATATGACAAATATAAGAAATACTTATAAGAAAAAAATACAATATTTTTCGATTGTTTTTATTTTTTAGATATATCTTTGGATGTGTAGATATTTTTAGAAAAATCCAAGATTCAAGTAAATGTTGTGCGTTGAATTTTTCATTTTTTTCTTTTTATGAAAAAATACACGCGCTTACCATAATTTTCTCCAATACAAATAAAGAGGCAAGGGTCTTGTTGAAATCAAGTAAAATACTTTAAAGTTTAAGCGAATTCTATTACGTAATCACGTAATTTTAATTGAGAAGCACAAGTTTTTACGATGTATTGAGTAATCCAAGTGTTATTGAGCACCCGCAGCAATACATTTCGAGATAACAATCGAGAAATAAATTTTTGTCATTTCATGTTTAATAATTTATCGTTTGTCTGTCCAAACGAATACACGGACGAGGAAAGAAAGATCTCGAAATAAAAAAAAGGCACGCGCCATTTTTGCAAGAGAGAGACTACGAAGTCGTGTTTATTTAAAATTTTCGACTTGCATTAAAAAGCATGTAGATGTGCATTATACAGGTACAAGTGCTCGAGCGACGCAACCTTACCTTATCAAAAGGCGTTCAATTTTGCATAATCGACGAGGAATGCCAGAGGCATACACGAGCCTTTGCCAGACTTTACATTCGCGATTCTTGCCGAAGATCGGCTCCCGCGCGCGGTTCTCATCTCGATATCATGTGACGATATTTATTGGTCGCCTCGAACAATGGATCGATATTGTTTTCTGATTGGGAATATCTCCCCCTTCCCGTGCGCGTGCGCTTCCGAAGGGGCTCTTACGCATACAAGCCGCATAAAGTCCGACTGTGAACGCGTACAAAGTAGGTATCCGAAAGTGAGAGAGAGTGAGAGAGGGCGCACAATGCGCTCAGTCGGAATGCTTATGCCGCTCGCTGGCATAAATAATATTTAATATGACATTGGTTGCCGGCGGCCTTTGTGCGATATATTTGGTATAGAAATGTCACCGATGCCGTATCTTTATAGGGCCCGTGTATAGTTGGCGCGCGCTCTTACAATGCGCCCCCGCGGTTCAGCGCTTTGGCGGCGCTGGAGCCCGCGAGCCCGTCCTGGACCGCCGCTGGACTGCAGCTCGGCTGATGAAAAAGGACTGAAGGTACCCAGGCTCTCGGGCCCCGGGCGTCCGTAAAAGTTTATTACGCGTGCACGACGCGATTTATCATTTATCGCCACTTATTGTCTCGCTCGCGCTGGAATCTCATTCGCAAGAACAATTACGGAGGGCCGCGCGGGGAACAAAAGAGCACGCGGGCCCATTTGAATAAATCGATTTGCCGATCGCGTGTCCTCTCCCGTACGCGCGCCCCTTCGGACCCAATCGAAAAATTGTCGTCGAACAAAAGATCGTCCATTTGAATATCAAATTGATGCTCCGGAGGAGCCGCGCGACTCTCGGCGATCGCCTTATCCATAATCGTATTTAAATGAAGATCGCATAAGGTATGGGGGTTTAATGGGGGTTATGTCGGTATGCGCACCAGCGTGTCCTTTCTCTCTGACTGCGAGAGAGAGAGAGAGAGAGAGAGAGAGAGAGAGAGGCTATTACTGCCGAACAATAAGGGTGAGCCGCATAATGGCTAGACACGCGACAAATGCACGTCGGCACGGCTCCTTCTTTCGGATATGCATACAATTGATACAGATACGCTATCGTGGGCCTTTATGCCGCTGCATAGTTACTCTGCCGTGAACCAGGAGGCCGCGGATCCGAGCTTATATGGCGCCTTGGAGCAACTAAACTTGACAAAGCCACGTGACGTTTCCGCGCGGGCAGCTCTTGTCATAACCGAGAATCTAGACGCGACGTCACCATCGTCGACTGACCTCGAGCCCCGACGATGACCACGAGGATACCCGCGCTTTCTCACTCGCGATGGAGCGCAACCATCCCGGCTCGATCGAAGCCTTTTCGCAATCTTTTCTATTCTGCTTCCTTTGATGCAGTTCTCCCCTCTTAACGGCAATAAGTGCATCTTTCTTTGCTGCGAAGAGTCTTCTTTTATCTACAGATATCGTCGGCTCACTGGACAAAGACTGCATTCGAATATCAAAACGTATTTTATGTTTTTTTTCGTCATGGAAAAGAAAATTTAACGATACGTCTATTTGGCCAATTTGTCTGGGAAATAAATTAATGCGTCGGAATGAGATTTCGTATCCTATATTAATCTAAATTCGGGGACTACAACCGGATTCGCGTTTAGATTTACTTACTCGCGTGGGACTTAATTTAGCTGATTCAGCAGATCTATTTATTGATGTTTTTTCAGTTTCTTTCTATGGAAAACACCCACATTATTGTTTTACCTTCGAGTACAACTTCAAAACGCATTGGCAATAACTATAATAATGAAGTATTTAAGCCATAATGACTTGGCGGAAGAAGTTACAATTGGCCTATGAGCATTTAATGTTAATGCTCCCAATAACTTAGTCGGTGCACGTACGCATCGACTATGTATTTTTATAATCTAAATGTTTCCACAGTTATTAATTAAGAATATGTAAAACAACTAAATCCACTTTGGGAATTAAAAAAAATCTCCGTGACATTTAAAAAAAATTTGTTCCTCCAACAATTTCTACGAAGCGTTTATTTATAGAGTCTTTGATGCCTATAAACACACTTGCAAAAACAATTATTTTATCTGGCTTTAATGAATATATTTGTATAAACAGATTACACAGAGTTTACGATGCGTTTTATATAAAATCTGCATTACTGTATCGTAAACACTGTAAAAAATATTAACGATATTGCCATGAGATTGGAAGATAACTACTTATTGCTAATAAAGGAAGAATGTGACCAACTGCTCCTCGAAAATGCAAATTTCTGTAATTTAACAACAAATAAATGATATAAAAGCTTATAACAATATCATAAAGAAATCAAATTTTATTGATATTGCACTTTTCTTCATATTTCTCATTCTGCTTGTCATGCATAAACGAGTGCGTGAACACGTGTTCACGTGCACGAATATGTGTTTGAATAAAATCAAAAAGAAAATGTAAAAAATCCAAAGACGTTGCACGTACGTTTGTTTAGCGTCTTTAAATTAATGAACGTTACTGCCAGTTATTTTAAAAAACTGTTTTATTTCAATTTTCTCTCTCTCTCTCTCTCTCTCTCTCTCTCTCCCTCTCGATCTCTCACGTTTAATATTTTTTCTATGAATAAGTGGAAATAAATTTTACTTGTTCTTCTTATAAAATAAATTTATTACTTTATAATTGACGACTAAAAAATGACAAAAAATTGATTATTTAAAAATTTTGCAAAAAGATTTTTAAGCAAATATCAAACACATTATATCATTTCTCCCTCGAATTTAAAAATGTCAAAAAAAATTTCATTTGCAGATACAATTGATAATATAATTTATGTATTTACGAATGTAGAGAAACGTTAGAATTGTACAGTATTGTTAAAATCAATGCATTCGTTATTCTTTAATCATCAAAATAAATTATGCTGAACAATTTAAAGTAATTTGAATTAAATTGAGACAAAGCGCAACTTTCTCCCTCCGAATATTTTTTCTTTATTTTACCATATTTATTATATATAGTTTGTGGTACAATATAATGCACGTAAAAATGCATAATTGTGGTTGAAAATGAAGTTTGATTTCTTATCATTTTTCAAATAAAAATTTCGTTAAGTTCCTTAGACTATAGAATTAAAAATAATGCAAGTGCTGCTGGTACACACCTATTGCATTACAGGTAGAAGAAATACGCGTAAATATGCGACTATTAATTTAAAAGTATTTATTTGATACTTCAAATTCAGTGCTTAAGATAAAAACGTATTTTTTTAATTTGAAGGAGTATGCTGTGCAATATTTAAGAGAATACAGATATCGTTACTGTACTGTAAATTATTTCTTCATTTCACGTCATATTCAAGTGTAATTTTATTCCGAATAAGTGTTACATCACTGATAAAAAATATAGCTCGTACATTAACTCTAAACCTGATTATTTTTTTAATTAAATAACGTGCGCACATAATTTTCGGTTCGTAATAAAATGCATTATCTTTTAAGGTTAAAGATCGTGCAAAATAACTTTAAAGTTTTTAACTTTTTCACAGATAGAAACGCGTGTGATTGTTGATTAGGCGTATTATTCAAATGCTAAATTGAAGTAAAGGGGAAAGATAAGGGAGGTTGCAGGAGACAAAGAATCGATATGCCGCAGGTGACCCACATTTCCTTGATTTGATTATCGGGCACCATTGCACCATTGGAACGCCGGCTAGAATAGGGGGTAGGGGAGAAATTGCGTTGCCCTGCCACTCGATGTGCGTCGATGACGCTGACTGTAGCGCACGTTGGGAGTATAATAATACGATGACGGCTCGTTGAACTCTCGAGCCGCTAACAAGGCCTATTGCCACTTTATTATCGCACAGCAAATCGCCTGGGTATAGCCACAAATCACCGGAGAACTGGTTATCCACGGCGAACCTCGTGCAGTCACGTGGTCTACCTGTCGGGCGCTTGTGCCTATTATACGTCACGCGTACGGCAAAACTGCACGCTCCCGATAACTGGATTCGCGCGTACGCAGCTCTCGATTTTCTCGGGACCGCTAAAGGCGTGATCGAGTTACACGTGTTTCCCCGGTTCCGGGCCGCCTTCCGTCGTAGCCTCGTTATTATGCCTTTCAGCGAGGCGCGAACAGTGCGCGAAAAATGCTGGCGGCGAATCTTGCTTTGCCGTTGCTTCGCTCGAACAGACAGCTGTAGGAGTCACTTGTCCGAAAACTTTCTTGCTAAAATTGCGCAAATTGCGTTTTTGGAGGATTGCTGCAAAACACGCACTATCTAGTACGATAGTAGCAATTGCGACAACGACATCGAACTGATGACACAACTTCGAACTCGCAGTAGACGAATTAACCGCTGGCTTTTAGTCGAATCGATTCTTAAGTTGGTGCGTTAATTTGACATCGGAGTCGGCCGATCGACAGGATCGCTGAAAAATGCATCCGCCTCTCCTTTATTAAGTCGCGAACCTGTCCGACTCGTCGAATCGCCGCATTTTTCGCAGATTCGCCGATCTTTCGCGCGGCCGGATGGGAGCGAGTGGAAAGAGTTAACAACCCCTCGTTCTGGGCGGCAGATATCGCGTATAGGTGTGCGCGCGTGTGTAGGTACGCGCGACTCGGCGGCGCGGCACGCGGCTGATGGCAAAAGGAGCAAAGGCGTATCGCCAGTCCAGACAATGCAAGCTCATTGTTAGCGAGGATTCGCTCGGTAGGTCTGGCTTCGCGCTGGTACCGCCTACCAGACTGATTCCTGTCGGACAGACGTTCCTCTTCGACTGCCCCACCAGCGATCGGGCGAGCGGCTTCGTTCGAATAAACGATTCACCTCCCGGATGCATCGAGATCCTCCTTTCTGTTTCATCTGACGTTCAGCTTATTAAACTCCCTCCCCTTCCCCTGCCATCCTCAATTTTTCTAGCTTTCGCGCCGTAATAAAAACTTCAAAGCGGTAAACAGTCGTAATTTATATTTGCTCCTCCGAGCTTCGAATCCTTCCATTATTCCGCGAACTTTTCGAAAAATCCTATTTTCGCAGATTAACTTTTCCGAGAAGGTGCGCAGCGGCAGTACGTGGCTCTGCAAATAGCTTTTTCGAGGTAAAAAATTGCGCGGAGGCACGATTCCTGTTGAGATTCATATAGTTATTGTAGCGTACGGCGAAGAAACATTTACATCGTGCAGACGTAAGGAAAAAATCGAGAAGCGCGCGGGAGCGTATCAAGGATTCGAGACACGTTTCGCGCGTAAGGCCCTCGGAACCGCTACTACCGCGGGGACGACGTCCACGTCTGCTTTTTCGTATCTCGTGCGCATGGATCAGCTGGGGATTTTTACACGTCCGATCAGTCGAGGCATAATCGAGACGCTTCCGCGAATGCCGTTCTACAGGAAATTCCAGGACATTCCTGTGCCGCCTCTTGGCCAGTCAGCGATCAATTTCTCCGCCGTAAATTCGAAAAATAACTTTCCTTTCCACGCAAAGCGAGTGACGCTTACGATCCTTTCTGCCTCTACGCTCTGCGTCTTGAAAACTGCCAGTTCTCGTAAACGCGCCTCATTGTATCTGTATTAATTAATATCGATATCAATCATACGCATTGATTAATAACGACGTTCGAGGCCCTTAACGACCTCTGTATCTTTCTATTCTAATCTCGATCTTGCTTCGTGCAATATTTTCTATACAGATTAAACGAATGGGCTGCAAAAAATAACCGAATGTCCATTGCTAAAAATTTCCATTCCATTTTAATTTTAAGCTGTTGTCAATAGACAAGTATTTAGTATTGCATGATTTAATGCGTTGAACGGTATGAAAGTCCATCCAGTTATTTTTGCTGTACTTTGTTTGCGTCTCTTATTTAAGCAATTAATTATGTCAATACTGTGAAAGATTGTATGGCGGCATTACCATGTGGAAAAAATGTATTAATCCACTTGAACATTTAAGGGAATATAAGCTACGCATATGGAGGTTACTAATTATATCAAACTAATCTACTAAAAACTACTTTTCGTAGTTTATCTAAATATCTAATTAATTAATGTTGAACTAATCAAACTTTTTTATGCCTTCTATTTTATATTTACACAATAAAATGACAATATTTCTTAATAACGGGAAAATATAGTTTTCGTATAACGATACACTGAAATGGTTTTAACTAAAATTCAATTTAATGTTCTGTCCTATAATCGCCGACTATAATCGATCGTAAGTTTAAACTTATCCTCCAAGTTCTAAACGACGTATTAACACACTGACTTACTGAAGTTATATTTAATGCAAGTCTCGAGAATCTCAAGAGGGGAATATTCAGGTCTTGATTGATAACTTTTTGGAAATTAATAACCGATCGCGTTATATAAGATGTGTCTCTTTAACATTATATGATAATTGTTGGTATGACTATTCTGCATAATAGTCATAAAGAGTTTTTAATAAATCTTTTAATATTTAAAGAAACAAAAAAGTTGAAAGGTAACAAGGGAGCGAGAGTCGTTGGACATAAATTAAAAATTAAATTAAACGAAAGAAGCTTCGTTGACAAATGTATATGGATTATTAATAATGCCGATGCAATTCAATTAGTTGTAATAATCTTCATCGTATCAACAGTGATCAAGGCTCGGAGTATTTTTGTTAACGAAATCCAGTTGCAAAAACAGAAAATTATACCGCGTATGTTTTAAAACAATATAGAATACGCGGTAGCACATTATAAACAGAGTTTAGTTATAAGTGTGAATAACGAAAGCAAATATTAGCTTTTACAACAGCTAAAAACTCGAAATTAAGCAGTAAAGTTGGGTTTTGATAAATGAAAAGAGTTAGATATATGGGAGCGAAGAAGAGATGGGGAGTGTGAGAGCGAAAGAGACAGGAGGATTTGAAGGAAAGGAATCAGAGAAAGAGTCTCGTTACATGCAGAGAAGTAATGGTGTATATATATAGTACGGCAGAGGGAATATGAGAGAGTAAGAGAGAGAGAAGGATGGGGAATCGCATCGTAACGAATGGCTGGCATTAGTTAAGAGAATATCAAAAGGATATCCCGTGCTGACCACCAAGAAGTCCTGAGAGAAAAAGGGATAGAAAGATACATAGATAGATGGATGGATGGATGGATGGATGGATAGAGAGAGAGAGAAAATATAGACCCCTCCCAGGGCTGATGCAGTAGGCGCTGGCGCGAGCGTTCGGGTAGCACAGCTCCGCGGAATACAATGGCTTGAACCCGAGACTCTATCGCGATATCATCCGATTATAAATTAGAACACAGCTTCGGCTTGGCATTATGATGTCTCTAATATGTCTTTTTTTTTTTATGCTGGTGCGTCTGGCGGGGCTGCGCTGCCGCGGATCAACATTCTTCACTCGCCCGGCACTTTCTTCTCTTCCTCCCCGCGCATCTGGCTTTATCGTTTCGAGTGCACTTTCCCCTTGACCACTGCTCGCGCCGCCGCTTCACTATTTTCAACGAGCCCTCAATCGCTCCTCGATATTCGTCAGCCGCGCAGGCTCCTCTCCTTCGAGGCACAATGGCTAGATAGCCGAGGCTAAAATTAGCGAATCGAAATCTCGCGGTTTATAAATACGGACGAACGGGGGAATTGTAATGATTTACTCGCCAAAGCGTACAAATCGTGGAAGACAAATTAAGCGAAGCTAATTCATAAGCGAATTAAAAAATGTAAATGATTTTACGTCTGGATTTGAGGTTAAAACGTTGTTGTAAACGTATTGCGAGGATCATTAATTACCCCGGAATTGGTTCGCTTGTGGTTTTTCGTAAATTGAAGAGGGTGTGACCGGCGGTCGTCAGTCTTGTCGTACTTTTAGCCGGCCGATCTTCTTGTTAAAATCATTCAAAATCTAGGCTCGCACGACCAACCGAGATAAATAACTGTTACCCGCCTTCGAGCTCCCCTCGCTCTCCCTTTCTCGCCGAGTGCTAACTCGGAGGTCTGACGCTGGCGCTGAGGCCGAGGCTGAGGCTGGAGCTGAGGCTCGAACCGAGGCTGAGACCGAGGCGCGCGTGTGGGTGAGGAAGCGGCTCGTTGCACTCTTTTTCACCCGCTCTCTTTTCGGATGTTTAACATAACACGGGCAATCATTTACGCGCGCTCGAGTTGGCTGGCGACCTCATAATTTAGTCTGGTAGGCAGAAATATCCTACGTCGACGCTTTCGATCGGTGTGCGTTCCGTTTCCCGGCGAGCGAAAGTATAAACAATCAGCGCGAGTCTGTCTCGGTGCTCCTCTCCGAGGGACCGCGGCGCCCGCTCTTATCGGTCGCGCCCCCCAAGTATCGACCTCGATTTACGTGACAGTAGCCATGTAAGTGCCGGGGTTAAACAATACCGCGCGCATTAATACACTTCATATTAGTCAGGCTTAATGCGTGTTCGCCGGCCATTGTGAATGAGCGTCACTGTTTATTACCGGCCCCGGTGAGCTCATGACTCGGAGGAGAGCCGAGAGAGTCACCCTTGTCGCGCTCGCGAGGAGCTTCGCTGCCGGGGGTCGCATTTGTCTCGAGCGCCACCGATCGCGAGGATAACGTATTTCTCGGTGCCTTATTCCGAAGGCGAGCGCCCGCCTCTACTTCCGTCCTCGGATTTTTATTTTCCCCCTCCTCCTCTTCCTCCTGGCATCGAAATTTATCAATACTCCCGCCATTGTTCATCGCCTCTCTTGTACTTATTTTTCTTCTCGTCTTAACAACTGCAGCCCGACCCCCTCCAATGAAATCAGAAGATGAAGCGCAGCTGCCGCTGAGTAGTTGGCTTATTTTTCGTTCGAGTGCATTTCGATCATTATGCGCTTACCACTGATGCCGAAAAGCCTCGGGTAGACGAAACGTCAGACTCGCCGCTGCACGGCAAACAAATACAAGGAAGTTGAGATCGTAAGCCGTTTTTTAACGATTGTGATTTGTTCGACCGAGAAGTAGTTGCTTCTGCGCACTTGACGTAATTTAATTATTTGAGCTGACGTGCGAGTTTGTAATAATAGGATAGATCGACGACCGAGGGCGCAGATTAGCCGAAAATACGATTGCACGAGGAGAATTCAAAAAGCAGCGCTGACGTACGGGAAGACGTAGCGGCAGGAGGCGTGGGATGGAGGAAATACCTCTCGAATAAAATGATAGTTTTCGAGGCGGGAGTGCGCGAGTGTGCAGAAGGGCACGAACAAGTTCAGAGACAAATATAGTACAGCAGTCGATGATGTCTCCGGCCGCCTCCACCCTCAAGCCCCTCTCTGCGTCTTTCCTTGGCAGAGTCTGGAGCGCGGGTATTATTTCTGGCATTGACTCCGCCAAATATATGATCCGACTGCACCATCATCGCCGCGACTCCGTGACTCACTTTGCCCGAAATATTCGCGATCATCAGTCGCTCTCTCGGCCATTGTTCCTGATTGCCGACGCCGTTCGGAGCACAAAGCACCTTTTTAAACGTCCCCGATGAAAATACCGATAATAAGTGGCCTTCGCACACCGGGATCTTCTCCGAATCTCCGAATCCCGTCGCACGCGTCGGCAGCGAAAAAGTGAGCCGTTCCTCCAGAAATATGACGACGGAGGAGTGCGTTCGGCTAATTAAACCCTAGCCTCGTAAATTTATTTTCCACGATCAATTTAGAGCCGGGAATGCAGGCGTTAACAAGTTTACGGCTCGCGTAAAAGGAGTCGTTTGATTTTCGGCGAGTGAATTTTAGCACCTCGTATCGTAAACCAGCGGATTCGAACGATCAAAACAAAGAGGCGTGACCGAGATCGAGCCGGAAATAATCGAGGACCGCGATGCCGCGCACATCTGCCTCCGGCTCTCCAACGCATTTCACTCTTTTGTTTATAAGTCGAATCGGTGCGTTGCTCGGCGCGACTTCCGTTATCGGAATTTATTCCGGACGTAAAACGCGTTCAACGCGTTGGTCTCGGACTGCCGCTCCTCGAGTGCGCTTGGGCTGCGCGACGCCAGGTGACGCAAATTGCAAAAGTTTTTACGGCGAGCGTGGCGCTATTACGCGTCTCTTTTTCATTGCGCCGCCGCACACCTCCTCGCTCCTCCGGTCCTCTCATTAAGAGCGGCACGGTCTCGTGGTTTTTGCATGCAGAGGCCGCGTGGCCGATCATCGACGGGCCCGGGGCGCGTGATCCGAGTGTCGTGTGTCGCCTCGGGCCCGGACAAAGAAGCCGCGCGTCGCCCTCGTGCTCGGCTCGAGTCAGAAATAGAAGTTAGAGCAGCAGAGCAAAGTGGAAAGAGCGCGCGCCCGCTCGGACGCCCTCCGAATATTAATGCGCGCCGTTCGACTTGGAAGGAATTGCCGGTGCGCATCGGCCGTCGGCTGTCAGCGAACCAATCCCGCGGTCCCCGCTGACGTTCACCGCGGAGTTTCACAAGTGCCCCTCGACCCGGCTAATTTATAGAAACGCACCGCGTCCCGCGCGTTCGTGCCGCTTCCATCTTCGCCGAGCTCTTCCCTTTACGATTTCGATGATGCATTCGAGGCGCGCGTTTAATCGGCTTTGTTATTCAATACACACGCTCTTTACTTTACCGGCTCTCTTATTCTCTCTTGTTCTCTCTCATTATTCACGGACGTCGATTTGGAAATTGTTCCTGACGTCTACACTTGTCACAGCAGTCGCGTAATTACAAATTAATCCCGGCTGCTGCCGAAGCCTTTCGCGTCCTTGTAATCGCGTACTCGAATCGGCATTTCCAGTTACCGACGCTCCGAGAACCTCTTTTTCTTACTCACTCACTTTTCGAGAAAAATTTACCGTAAGTTCAATTTCACAGGATTTCTTTGCGTCAGTTTTCACGTGCGACGGACTCGTCGGAGCTCTCGAGGCCTGCAGCCGTAGCGGTTATATTTTATGTTTAAAAAACACGTACATAAACTAGTGTTTTTGCCTCAATAGCGTGAGCATTTCATGTGTCGAGAAAGAGGCAGCAAACACCGAATAATGTAAAGATCAGTAGTTGGTTGCGTTGACGCTTGAGACTCGATTGAAATCACAGTATGTGGACGTCGGCGTGAGGCGATCCGCGATCTTCCACGCATTTTTTTAGATGCGGACGGGAAAGAAGTGGCGAACGACGGATAAATAAGCTATGGTTTTGGTGGCAAGAATCGCGACTCGTGTATTCAAGTGTCGATCATCCTCATCGCTTCTTCTTCCTAGATGGAAGGAAATTCTCCAGAGAAATTCGCTTGATTTACATATTTATTCCACGAGCCAAAGATTTCTATGCGCGGATAAACATTGTCTTGGCGGCCGATCGGAACGTCCAATAAAATACTTGACTCGGTTGTAAAGTTGTTTAAAAAAATTTTCGTTGCGCGCGGATGTATATTAAAATGTACAATGCTCCGAGCTCGGAGGATGTAAAATTTTCCAGAATTTTCTATTTTCCTTTCGCGTGCACTAAAGACAGGTTCTTGCCGTTGAAAACGGAAGACGAGAAAGTGACGAGCGTCGCCTTTCGCATTTTTACGTAAAGTAAGTGTCGACATGCAACATTGAATTGGAATTAATAATTTAAAAGAAGACTGCCACAGGTAAGCTAAAGTTTTTCGAAGCAAAAATTTTAGACGTCCCGTAGTTTTAAAGGTTCAAGTGGAATGTTGCCGAAGGAATACCGAAGGTTAAGAGGAAAGCCGGTTAGAAGTATCGCGGTGCAGTCTAGGATGGAAAATCGCTTGCACCACGAAAAGGTTCAGGAGCGCAAATGACGTAAGGAATACGCTTTTAAAAAATACAAGTGTTGGCGGAGGAGGAAAAGCCAGAAGATGAGGGGTGCATCGCATAGCCTCTAGCCTCAAGATATCGCGTTTCAAGGATGGCTCGTGGCGGTTTCCGCGTCGGCGCTACTTAACGAACTTAACCTCCCCGTGCCAGGCAGGGGGAGTCTCGCACCCATGTGCACCGTCACCAGCGAGAGCTAGGACTTGGAAATCTTCCCGCCCCCCCCTGCCGACGCGCGCGCTCGGCTGATGACAGCAGCAGCGAACGTCACTGTGTGCAGGCTCGAGCGAGAGAATGTGGAAATTCTTAACGCTGTTAAGATATGTTAATTTTGTTTACCTATAAGCTATTAAAGGGACTCTAACGTGCTTAAAGCTAAACCAGTTTAGTTTTCGTGGAGAGATGTGTTCTCGGCAGATCCTAAGGGATTCTTGACTACGGGAGAAGAGGAAGGGTCGCTCGCGCCTTGACTTTCTCCAGCCAAAGACGATGGGAGCGAGAGGGGGAGGAGGAGCTGGATAGAATTTAGGTTCTGCGCTAAAGCAGCGCCGGATCTTATCTTTACTTGCGAGTTCTCTCTCGCGAATATCGAAATTCGCTAGTACAACAAAACTGTTTACACCCTCATGCAAGAGAGATAATGCCGGCTAATTTTCCTCCGAGGCTCAACATTGAATTTCATTTGATTTAATTAGTCTCCACCTAATGGAAAGAAAGTGCTCGAAGCACTTGGAGCTTAAAAACGTTATCTACGAGCGACCGAGTAAAATGGCATTTGCTAATGAAATTACAGGAAACACGGGTCAGGGGACAAAAATCGTTCCTGCTCAATGGTATTTTCAAGGGTTATAGGCAATTCTGCAAGTCTAACAATTTAAATTGTTTGCCATCACTAATAACCCGGGTGAGTAAACGCGGCATTATTAACAGGTTGGCAAATATCCGCTGTATTAGTGATCTCGCGCCCGCATAGTCTTTGGGAACGTCTCGCGCTGCCGTTCCGAATTTGGCTTCCCGAGCCCTTATTCCGATCTCTTGTACAGATATTTGCCGTGTCTACATGGCCAAATTATTCTTGGCGATTCGAAGATAAAGGATTTTCCCGAGGCCGCGGCTCGGAGGAAGTTGGGGGCTTAGCTCGCGATTTTCCTGCGAATCGAATTCCGGCCCCCGGCTGCTGAGCAAACCTCGAGACTCCGCGCGCGCGCTTTGGACACGTAGAGACGGGGGGGGGGAGGAGGAGCGCCGCGAAAAGGGAAAGAGCCTTAGCGAGATTATCAGTGAGCGAGACGCGACGGTCCGGCTTTTTCACTTTGACGCGGCGAGCGTCAGACTTCCAGCGTTTCTTTTTCCTCGCGCGCTTCCCCTGGCCCGAGCACGAGCTGAACCGTTGACTAATTAGCCGTCGAGTTCTACGAACATACGAGCGGCACCGGAGCTACCAGATCGCCGAGCCACGTTCTAAATCTCCGCGATACGATCTTCGCTCTGTCTTCGTCTTTCTTTGCCGGGCGACGCGACGCGCGCGGCACTCGAGGTAGCGAAAGAACAAGAAAAGGGGCAAGGGAGCGCGAGGTACACGAAGGTTTTTCTGCGAGCCGAGAAGACTGTACGCGGTAAAAAGCAGAGTCGCGAAAAGGAGGCGGTTTTTGACGAGCCGAGTTTCGACGGACTTGGCTGAAATATAACGCGCGATGAATAAGCAAGTAGATCGAGAGACTAGTGCTTTGGTACTTCGGTGCTCCGGTGCTTCACCGAGTGCTGTCTCGCCATTTTGGTGCCCCGCTGCGGTGAATCTGTATTTACATGCATCATACACTTTGACATTGCCGCTTAATTCTGCGTTCTTTTCCCTACCAGCGGCTGCCTCTCTTTTCTCTTTCTGCTATCCGGCCATCCTTCTTGTCTTCCTTGGACTTTCTTGTTTCCTTTGTTGACCGCAATGGTTCTTAATAGTCTTCATTTGTGACTTTCTCTTTTTACCAGCATTCGCATCCTTTTTATTTCAACCTTTGCTATATTTTATATGGCAAATGCGATTGTAGCTGTGTGTACACCCAGGAATGTGTATCAGAATTTATCAAACGACTTCACAACTGTGCCGATTGATCAAAATTATTCATTTACTTTTAATAATATGGGCCGTTAATATGAAATGAAAACATCTGGAAGTTGAAAAAAGCCTGATCATATAAGTTATTAATGTTCTATAACGATGCGTAAGTTTCAAATGCGTATTAAAGCATAAGAAAGTTTTTTAATAATAAAATCAGCAATGAAATAATCTATTGCATTTTTTTTGCAATTTTTTCATTTTAATTTTTAAAGTTAACCAGCAAGATGAACATTTTTGCTGAGTTTATTCGATTTATTTGTTTGATTTATCAATAATTCTTAAAAAAAAGACAATATTTTTTATTTAACTTAATGCAAATTTAATTGAAATTTAAATTTAAAATATTTAAAAATTTTTATGGTACTCGTCATCTTCTAAAACAAAGTTGAATAAAAAATTTTCTTAAAAATAAAAGTGTACTTTCATTTATGCGCATTTAATCGTTGAAATACATTTTAATCACCACTTACAATATTTATTTTCTTTTTTTTATTTAATTATCTTATAAACGTAAACGTCAAAAAAATTAATTATTTATATAAATATAAGAAAATATATTATTATACTTTGAAGACTATTACCTGCGAATCAGATAATTCGTTTGGATTAAATATATTTTACAATTAAACTCTTATTTAGTAAAAAGAAATGATAAAATATAAATTTATGCAATCGTTTTCTTTCGACGATGTTTATGAAAGTAACCACAAGGACTGTACTTTTTCTTATTTTCAATTTATATACCGTGAATTTTTACAAGACGAAATTTAGAATGAAAACCAGAAGAAAATTTAACTATTAGAGCATTTCAAAATACAAAATACACTTTTTAAATTACTTTTATAAAGTGGTATAAGTTTTAAAGTATTTTAAAAGTATTTTAATAATTGAATTCAAGTGACGCAAAAAAGTTGGATTTCTAAAGAACATTCTAATGAGTAATGATCATTAGGAATTGGAATTACATAAAATACTTTTTTACTTCGAAATATTTGAACGAGTGTTTATAATTACTAATTATTTTCAAGATTGCAATAATTCAGGCTATTTATGGTACCAAGTTATCTACACCAGTAAATAATTCTCATTTTTATTTTTTATAATAGATAGTATTAAATTTATTTTATAATAAAATACTTGAATGCGCAAGAATTTATATGCATCTTAATTCAAACGGCTATCAATTATTAAATATGCATTTAATTTTCTAGAAATATGTTCAATGATAACATTCTCTTTAAAGATCAATTTCTTCTAAATAAGCATAAGCTTATTAACGAATACATATTGCATATCCGATAAGTTTATGTCATACTTTTACTTGAATATTTATCAGTGATATATTATCTATTAAAATGCGTGTTTATCGTTATTTATTATAGATTTTGATCTGAACTCTGAAAAATACCTGCTGAAACAATATACTTGATGAAAATTTGCTAATATTTCATAATCCAATCACACTATGAAGTGTTCTAGTAGAAACTACTAAAATTGTGGCTTATTAGTTTATTAGGTTACTAAATAACCAACGTATTATAATTGTTCAATGATTATCAATATTTCACTTATATGATAAAGGAAACGCAACATTGAACAGTATTTTACATAAGATTAATTCATTTCCTATTTGAAAAACATATTGAATCTGAGTAATTTCTATGTTTGCTAATAAAAAAAAATTCTAATAATTTTGATAATATTCACGGCATAGTCAAATATACGTAATAATAGCAATGTTAATTTACTCTTTACAATAAAATAATTGTCAACTGATTTAAAAATGTTATTACTAGTATTTTGTACATATTTGATTCTATATTAACATATGTCATAAAAAAAGTATATTTAAAAAAATTAATTTTCTAAAGTAAGAATTATTTTATGTAATATAATTTATTGATTTTTCTTTTATAAGAAGAGACAAAGAAAATCATTATTCTGAAAAAAACTAAGAAAAAATATAAATTCTCAAATAAAATAAAATTATATCGGTAAATTTATAATTACTTAATACCTGATTTTGTATAGCAAATAATTATAATAAATATGCAAATTTATGGATTATTAAATTAACTTTTTTAATAATTTTATTATTTCATTCTAATTAATTTTTTATATATTGATTGTTTTATAAGCTAAACATTATTTTAGTATCAAATTAATTAAAAAATATTCAATGTTAAAATGAAAAAATTAATTTTTATTTTTTATTATAATTATTACACTGAACGATACGAATTCGGAATTATAATTATTTTAATTCGGTTAAAAAAAAATAAAAATCTTAGAAATATTAAACTAAATTGTTTACAAAAAAGTTGAAAGTGCGAAAAATTCAATATATGTATATAATTAGAGGAAAATATAAGTAAGAATTAAAATAGGAAATAAATGGTTATCGTTAGAGGAAACAAATATATTTCATATATTACATTATTAATTTCATTAAAATTTAAATTCAAAAGTAGTTATTGTAAAGAGTCATCTTACTAAGTATATTCGTATTCGAGTTTAAAAATGTTAAAATATAGATACTTAAAGTATTATACATAAAAAATAAAACGTGAAAAATATGTGAAAAATAAAAAATTACAAAAATCAATGTTAAAAAATACGGAAAAATAATTAATTGGTTATACTACTAATATTAGTTACAAAAATGTAATAAAACCTTGCAATATTTTTTTTTAAATATTCACAAATAGATTATTAAATATATTCATAACGTAGACTGGAAATTATTTCGAAGAAATAAAAGATATTCGTTGGCTTAATATCACATA
Organism: Platyscapa corneri; assembly: GCA_018907185.1. Taxonomy (NCBI): domain Eukaryota; kingdom Metazoa; phylum Arthropoda; class Insecta; order Hymenoptera; family Agaonidae; genus Platyscapa; species Platyscapa corneri. The sequence goes on from JACCHW010000004.1 coordinate 4,469,532, forward strand.
TTTTTTATAAGTATAGCCATTCTGATATTAAATAAAGTTATATTAATAATATCAATACTATTCATCAATATTAACTAAATAATAAAAACTCTTTTAGTGAAAAATGGAAATATTTGTAAATTAAAAAAAATTCTATGTAATATTCAAAATTCGAGCGATCGACTTTGTTACTAGATTAGATTTAAACATAAAGTATACGCAATTTAATGAATGCCAGTTACAGACTGCATTATCTAGTTCTCTTTTCTTATATATAGTCTTTTCAAAAGAGAGATTATTACTGAAATAAAGCAAGAAAGGGTTCAAGACAAGTTTCATTAAATTCATAAATTGATTAGCATTTATAAATTCAATTAAGATAATTAAAACTATACTGTATTTAATTAATTATATATTAATAAGCTTAATTTACTTTGATAATTGAAAAATGCAATTGATACAGTTAATTTACATGAAATAATTCATTACTACTTTTAAGACTTGAATTTAATACAATTTGTATCTATTGTTTCTTATAGTTTTGTTTTAAAGATTTGTTTATATTAACTTGCGAACTATTATATCAATTTGTATTTATTAAATATACGAATACTGTAATAAAAGTTTTTTGTTTTAACAAATTTTATATTTCATTAAGTAATTGGCGTTAATAATACATCGTGTAAATAATTTATTTTTGAAAATTATGTTAATTAAACTTTGTTTTAACTGGTAGAATAAAACATGGAGGGCTATTTATAACATCTCAAGGGATCGTTGCTGTATAAATAATATAACACGATTATTTATTATAAATTAAAATGAATTGTATTAATATATATATATATATATATATATATACTTTACATTACATCGAAATATTTATAGTGATACACTGCTTGATAAAATAAAATAAAATTTTTCCATAAAATAGATTTTTATTAATTTTACCAATGTATACATTAAAAAGTAAATAAAATATACTAAAAACTATTTACAAATCAAGTTCTTATTATACAAATTGCGCATTCTGAAATCGTGTTAAAAACATAGATTTTCATCAAATTTTCCAGAAATCTCTTTTGGTTCAACGATTCTATTAATTTGTTTTCATATGTTCCGTTGCAATAATACTTATTTGTTAATTTAGGAGTACTTACAAACGTAATGGATAAAAAATATACAACGCTATTAATACGCGCGACCAAAAGCCAAAAGTATCCGACGATCGGATTCGAACGGCGAATGTAATTTTGCCGTCATTTGATATTAGAATGCTATTCGTAATGAATATCAATAAGAACTTATTTTAAGTACGACCGAGCGCTTAACGCTGAATGGAAATATTAATTAAAGGCTTCTGACAGATATCCATTACGCTCGCATTGGGGATCAGTCTGATCTAGTACTGTCCGTTGACGATAATTGACACGTCGATAAGTATTTCTATTATTACCAAAGAGAATTCAAGGAACTAAGGCTTAAGAAAGCTTCGTGAAAGAAAAAATTAGTTAATTGGTGAATGCAGAAATAAGCAGGTAATTCCCAATGAGGACTTTGTGTACAGGTCCTCGTCTCAACTTGAAGGCCGGCATCGAGTCCCAACCCTCGAAGTCTCGCGAGATTTACCTGACAGCCAGACAGAAGAGCCCTGCACAAAAAAAATAATAAAATAAAAAAATACGATGCAAAGAGAGAAAAAAATGGGTGTGGTGGGGTGATGAGGACATACGAAAGCAAAAAAAGAGAAAGTGGGAGAGCGAGCGAAGGAAAAGATCGACGAGCAAAGCTAGAGAGAGAGAGAGAGAGAGAGAGAGAGAGAGAGAGGGCATAATTTTATTTATTCAGATTTCGATTATCTTGCCTGTCTCGCGGAGACCTGTTTGATGGAGGCCACCTGGCGGGGGTCGTGCCGCCGTAACTCAGCCGCCTCTGAACCCTCGGGAATTTTATTCGACCTCGAAAGTACTGAAACAGCCCGATTCTATGTGAAGTCGCGCGGAGCTACCCCTTTATCTCGATTACAAGTTTTTCCATACCAAGAACAAGCCGTCGCATCAAATTTTTACTAATCGTTTGCTCGCTTTCTTTCTTTTCAAAAAACACATTCTTCCTGCTCGTAGTCGCTTGCTATTTTTTAAACTTTATTCCACGCTTCACATCCGTGTATTATCATGTTATTGCAGAGACTACGACCGCTTTTATTCGAGCCTGAAAGTGCATACGAGTTTTTGAATAATCGTGATGACGTTTTTGGGCCAAACCCTTATAACGCAATATTTGAGAACAAATTTGTCGACTATTATTTTATTCGTGCTTTTTGCCAGCTTTAAAACAGAATAAGAAATACAGGTGACAGTCGTGCACAGTTATTACATGATTGGTTGATGTATTGGAAAACTGCTTTTAAACGAATTGTAATCACCTTTGTTTTGGAACAATCACTCTGGCTCTCGCATGCGAAACGAAACACGTGAAAAAAGTGATCGTTTAAAAAAAAAAAATACTCGTACGACTTTAGTAGTTCAATTATGCCAAACAAATGATTGTTAAAAAAAGTTTTCCTCGCGTGATTGATCAAATAATAAAAATTATGATAAGCATTAATGAAATGGGTGTGTCGAGTGAATTGCATGCGAGACCCTCCTTTCTTTTTCAGGAACTTGTTCGCAGAAAAATTTAGCTCGTGGGCCTTCGAAAACAATCGAATATTTATCGTGATATATTCTAAAATACTACACGAAATAATAATATAATGACGATAATTTATACATGTACGAATTTTTTTTAGTCCTAATTTTAATTTAACGTTTACCTCGGGATCTGTTTTCGAGATAAACGAGTTCTGAACCGTTAAGAAAACTGTCAGCCACAATTGAACGATTTATTTATTATTCATGTAAATAATTCATTAAATTTGAGATATTTTCTTTTGGCGTATAATTAAATACTCTAACACGCGCAATCTTCGCTTATCTCTTTGCGTCGATATAAATTAACTAGTACGCACAGGGACTCCTAATTAATTTTTATTTTCTAAAATGATTAATTTGAATTCGTAACAATTCTCTATGAACGGAAAATTGAAATAACTGAGGAGCGAATTATGATTTCTTTTTCTTTTCGTAAATCTGTCCCTTGGAACAATTATTCGATAAATTTTACATTAACCTTTATGCCTCGTGGGATCTCGTGATTTGGCCAAGCGCTTAGTCTTATTCGTAAAAACATCTTTGGAAAAATATACCGAGCAATATTTTTCAACTTATTAATAGTGGTTTATACGTTCTCGGATCGTGAATGTTGAACAGAAGAAGGAATGGGATTTTGTCGTTGAACAAAGCAGAAAGGGGATTAGAGAAAGACAATAAAGTGCAAGAAAGAAGTCTTCTACTCTAGAAGAGCGTCATCGCTCGGCCATTTCTCGGTTCGATCGTAAAATCTAATGGCGCATAAAGCGTGGAAAAAAGGCTTCGTTATGTAGGGAAAAACGTAGACGCCCGCGAGCGTTATTAGTACTTTATGTTAATCGCCATTTCGTTTTGGACGTCGAACGACTTTGAATCGGCCCGTCAAACGCTCCTGCCTCGCCGTAAATTCGAATCACGAGTCGAGGCTCGATTAAAATCAATTTTTCAGAGAGGGTCACTATAACCTCGACTCTTTCATTTTTTCGCTGCTTCGCTCTTCTTATCCCATTAGAGTAACGACGCGCATTTTTAGTGCTTTTCGTCATATTGAAAGCAGATGAATTACAAATTACGAAAATTACCCTCATAACGGCCAGACTAGAGAAAAGCAAGATTAATAAACGACAAAAGACGCGTGTTTACCATTGTCCGCTGTACTGTGTACTATATTTCGTCGTTGCAAGCACACATTATCGCGATTTTCGATAGGAGCATGCGGTTTAATAATATTTAACGCGTCTCGTCGATTGCCAAAACTCGACGAAGATAAGCAATTAGCGGAAAGTTTCGTAATGCAAGTATTCGCTCGGCGGTCTTCTGGATCGTTTTTTGGATAAATAAGACGAGGGGCGGAGGGTTTAAAGCCCCCGCCAATAGTGCAGAATATTGAGAGAATGTGAAGAGATGGAAGAGGGGGTGGGTCGGCGGGGTGTACACTGTCGTATGCTTAAGCCGCGATGCCCTGTGCTTTTGCGTCTAAGCCGGTGCGCTTTTCACGTGCACGCACTCTCTCAAAGGGTCCGGCCGTAAAATATATATTAAAGCCTGCGCGCATGAATATTCATACCGTCAAGTTTTCAATTTTCTGCGAATACTTTCCGGCTTGCCTTTTAGACGTTTTATAGCTCGTAAAGAGGCGGATCCACCACCGCTCCGGATTATAACGTCCGGCTTATTAGTTTCGCATACGCGTAACGGACTTTGTTTTCTCACTTAATAAAGCTCGAGGCCGTCCTTAAGGGGACAGCTCCGCGTTAAGTTTAGAAAAAAGAAGCAAAAATAATAATAAAAACTAAACTGATAATCGTAATTTTCAAAGTTAATTAATAATCATGAAAAATGTTCGCGCGCACGAGGTGCGTCAAGTAGTCGCGCTAGACTCGAATTATTTCCTCGGGCTCGTTCGCAGCTTTACAGAGTCGTGATCCGTAGCGGCGGCGTCTTCTAGGAGTACAAGCTGCAGGGGAAATCAATACAAAAATCCTCTCCGTCGCCGTCCTCCCCGTAATGGCTGATCGTCCTCGTAAATACGGAATCACGGGATTATGGATGAAAATTGAATATGAAATCTTTACACGGGGCTTTCCTTAAATCGCGGGAATTCGCCGAGTTCCTCGGGCGGCCCGAACTTTCCACGCGCGGATTAAAGTTTTGATTTCCTCCGCCAATAATGAATAGCCAGGCAAATGACGCTTTTTACGGAGCATTTCCACCTCCGTTCCTCCCCCAAGCGGTGCTCAGACAATTCTCGAGGGAATAAGTTCGGTCGGGTTAATCATCGCCGGAGTTGGCAGTGCGAAAGAGCAAAGTGAAGAGAAAAGACAAGGGGGTGGGTATCGGAGGAAGTAGCGAAGCGCAGTTGCTGGAGGGAGAATTTCCCGTCCGTGATAATTTAACAGTCAATTAGGTCGCGTTTCGAGCTGCCGAACTCGACTGCGATAATATCGACTGGTAAGCGTTATTTTGCTGAAATCGCTGGGCTGCTGGGCTCCCGCATAAGCAGCGGACGTGTTAGGCGCGGAGAGCCTCGGGTTCCTGGATTCCTCGATTTCTGCTGGAGTCTCGTCTCTAACTTTCTCGTGTGCGAAACTCCACTCGGTTGCTTAGTCGCGCCCTACGACTCGGTTGTGCTCTCTGTTCTCTGTTGTAGAACAGCAGGCGGCACTCCTACCTACCCACCTACCTACCTACCAACCTACCTCATTTTCTCTCTCTCGCTCTCTGATCTGCTCTTTACCCACGCGGTAATTGTTTGATTACTCAGCAGCGTGCCACGCCACAAGCTCAACTCAAACTATGCACCCCGTAAAGGCCAAGATTATCGGGTAACCTCAGCTATAAATACTTTTCTCCGATGTTCATTAGTAATTAGGTACTCGTAAAAATCATCCTTTTATTTTTCTGATTATTAACTTACATCTATCATCTGTACCTTGTAATGTATTTATGACGTTCGTGTAAATATTCACTTTAATACTATATGGGCTTTGTAAAAATACTTTTACTGTGCAATTACACGAACGCAAGATTTTGTTATTTCATTAAACATTTCACTATTAAGAGTCAATCTTTGGTGAAAAATTCTTTTACGTGTAAAACTTTGAGAGCTTGTTCGGTATAGTGTTTAAAACGAAATAAAAGTAAAATGGATACGCCGAACGTGTCGAATAATATATTTTACGATATAAACTGATAGCTTTACCACGTTATACTATCGCTTTCAAAAATCAGATGAATTAGATTAAGTAATCCTCCATTCGATAACTGTTACCTTTCACCAAATATTACTCTGCACATGTACAAATTGTTCGAGAGAATTTAAGCAAATTTTGTTCAGAAGGCACTTTATCCATAGTAAACGTTAAGCAAATAAGATAATCGATTCAAGGTATTGTTAACGGTATTTTAATTCTAAGAAATACATCGGAAAAGATACAAGATGCGATGTGATTTTTTTTAATTAACACGCGCTTAAATATATTTTTGTTTACTAACCAATTTTTCATCGCTTTAATATATGTAAGATGGCTCGTATAAAAACACGTTTGGGAAGCGCTGTCAAACGAAATTTAACGTATATTAAATAAATGAATAAGATCATTAAAAATGTTGAGAAGATATTATAATTATAGTTTATTCCGAGGATAAAAAGCTGATAATTTAACATATTACGTAAATACCATATTTTACAATTTTATCTAAATTAGAAAAATATAAATAAATACGGAAAGCACAGGCTGGAAATTACTTTTGCTTTAACGGAGACTTTATTCTTATTGTTACGGAGAACTTGAGATGACACGGTTGAGCAAGAATCGATTGATATCGGTGTCAAGTCAACAAACATTGGAGCACTTGAAAAGGCTTCTCACCAAGTAACTTGAAAGCGTTTAAACGCGTGCATAGCATCAGGCAAGGGAACGTTTTACAAAAGAAGTGCTGTTGCGTAAATCATAGGAATTAGAAGCTGTGGGCAGAATGTAACTGAAAATCCAAGGATATAGGCATTTATCGAAAATCGCGAAGGCGGAAGATTATATTTTCGAGAGGGTCGATCGCTGATCTGTGCTTTTACGCATGGCTTAGGCTGAATCCTCGAAAAATCGTGTATAATAAAAAGTTCGACAATTGCTCTACGAACTCTTTACGTAATCTTCGTTGTATCATATACGCTTTTCGACGTTCAATCGCTTTCATTGATTTTTTAGCAAAACTAGTTTACAATTATTGTGCATTATTTACTACTTACTATTCCACAGTGTAGTTTTATTTCCATCTAGTAAGTGTGAAATTTTAGATTTTATATTTCACGGAGAAACGTGAAAAGCTTTCGTAGGCATTGCACTCTATGATTTGTTTCACAGTTAAAAATAAATTCTCTTCGAGGAAAAATGTTGCGGTTTTTGAATGGTTAAATAAAATATGCAATGCCGGTAAAAAAGAGAACCGGATCAGAGTGATTGTCAGTTGATAGAGCGGAAAACTAGGAGTACTCGAGGATGAAGAATCGTGGCTATGTATCGTTTTGTAGGCACAGGTGTATCGCTACAAATTTGAATACATTTGAATCACATTTGCGTGTTGAGATCTGTAAATGTGCTTTCGCATTAGCACATCAATCAAAGAGCACCAATTCAATAGTAACTTAAGGTAAGCAGTCGGGGGCTTCGATCAAGTATAGATATTGAAATAAGAAAATTCATTTGGAGGGATATAGGCCTCGGAGTTTTTGAGAAAATAAGATGTAGTAATAAGGAGCGCCGATAATAAGTTTTGGGCTGGAGGTAGCGGTTGTCAAGTGTGTCTCAATCAAGCTTCGTCATTTCGATAAGCCTCTGGTGGCATTGTGGAATGCGTCCGGTTGTATATCGAATGAATAGTGGCTCACTCTATATTTATGCATTAAGTATTAGGCCGTGTGTCGCAAGGTATCGGGTCGTGTCCCTTTGTAAACAGTGATCTTAGATAAGCTCAACGCGAACAGTGATGATCTCAGCGCCTGCGTGCGACCCTCAGTTCAACGAACATCTCGACAAAGTAAGACCGGTTATGCATCGCATGCGAAAGCAATGATCCTCACAATGCCTGAATGCAGCGATGATAATCTACGAATAAAAATCCAGAAATATCAAGGCTTAAAAGGAGAAAAAAAGAAAAGACAGGTAATAATAAAAAGGAGTCGCTGAAAATTAGCATCCGGCTAGTGCTCGTGCGCTCATTGTTGAGAAAATGATTCGCAGGAGGAAGGAACTCGTCATTTTTTACGTTTCATTGGGACTACCGAGAGAGAGAGAGAGAGAGAGGACACAATGCGTGTGAGCCAGGCTACTGTTGGTACTCGTGGAACCGCTCAAGTGGAGCGAGACGTGCGAGCACCGGCCAGCGTTACGACGAAAAAGACTCCGCTTTTTTTTATTGCACCTTCGCTCCCAATCTCCCACCGGCAGATATTTATCGCCCGGCGAATGCCCGAGGAAAGTCGAAGAAAAGCCGTGACGGCGAGAGGTGAAACGGGTTCGGCCGCGAGTTCACGCTCTTGCGTGGGAGAGTGGAAAGTCTCTCGAGATCGAGAAGTGACAATACACACGGCGAGCGCCGAGGTCGGGTCGCGCACCGCACTGGAAAAGAGAAGAAAAAGAGAAAAGCGAAGAAGCCGTGCGTTTCGTTTCGTGCGTGCGACAGTCTCATTGTTCTCACGCGAGCGAGAACGGCGCACGGCTTCTCGCGAGGAACTCTCCCGGGGATCGCTCACGCACGAATAAAAGACCGATTACTACTATTATTAGGAGGTGCCTGTCAAAGAGCTGCTTCCTCGGGATTGACTGTTTCGCTGCGAAATCAGGGTGGCGATTCCTTATTCATAACTTCGAAGAGCAGTCCTGCCTGTGGGTGTACGCGGCTGCGAAATTCCGCGCGACTCTTTCCCCCTTATCCGCTCTTTCAATGACTTTCTTCTTTTCCCACTTAAATGCATTCGTCTTTTATATTTAACAGGAATCCGGATAATAACGTGCCTGGAGTGCATTGGGCACGGATTATTGTTGCTCCGCGTGCATCGCCTACGATGAATTTTCTTCCTTCATCGCTTTAGAGACGCGCGGAAGCCCGTCGAGATATCGCATTAATGCTTATTTTAAACAGTGCCTATTAATTTTATAAGGGTTTAAAAAATTGTCTAGGGACATTCGCTCGAATGAAAACGCTTGTGAATAATATAATAAGATAAATGCTTTGTTTTAGAGATTTCCCGACTAACCGTTGGCGAATAATTTATTATTTTTAATATTCGACGAACAAAGAACTCGATGCAATAATCACGTTCAAGTATCTGATTTTTATCGGAAAGCAGCTATTTTATTTGATCGATTATTAATTTTTATTTGAAAAATATTATAATTGTTTTTTTCAATAGTGAATAAGCAACGCGAATAATATTATTACTATATATATATAATATTATTATACTACTAATACTCCTGATAAATACGTGTTTAAATTTTTTTATAAACAAAAATTAAAAATTATATTTAAATTGAAGGATCAATTTAGTGTATTATTAAATGTTAGTGTGAGTTAATGTGAGGACACAATGCGTGTGAGCCAGGCTACTATTGGTACTCGTGGAACCGATTGAAGAAAATTGAAGTTTCACAAGTTTTGATAATGAAAAATTTACTTTTCATCCAATTTAATTATAAAAAATTTATACGTCATTACTTTAATGTAGTGTTTTATCCTTTATTCGAAGCGCATTTACCGAAGTTGTTCTTTGATTCATTTTTTGTTTCTGCCATACATTATAAGATCAAATTTGCACATTGTTGCAATTGTTTTGTCTGCTTATAAGCAAAATGTCCATTATCAAAGGCTAAGAGCTTAGAAGAACGTTAAGTAAATTAAAGAATTTTTTCACCACGCGTATTCTTTACAAGTTACTCTTACAATTATTATAAAATTGTATTGTAATTATTACGCGTTTATCAATGCAATAGTTTTATAATTGTGGAAGTAGTGGGGTGATTTGCTGGACTCTTACTCTTACGTTTTACGTATAATAATAAAATATTGTCCGAGTTGGATTCCTAGCGCTTAAAAAACGCAATTTTCGTTTTCGTTTGTAGAAGAAAAATTAAATTAGTTGCCCATTCGAAGCTCAATAATAGCGCCATTGCACGCGGATTTTTCAAATATTAGATTATCGCGGAAAATGTAGAGTTTGCCTTGAAAGAATTGACGAGCTAGAGAGTCGTTACGAATAATTATCACCGCGCAACACTTCTTATTTGTAAAAAGCCGGTTGAAAAGCATAATAATTTCATTGAGTTTTGATCGGCCATCGGAGCGGCTCTTATTGGAATACTCGGATCAGGCGCATTTCCCATCTCTCTTTCTCTCCTTAGCGCCCATTCCTTCCGAAGTGGTCAATGCATCGTAGCGTGGCGAGTCTAATCGGCTTTCTTTTTTGTACTTCATGCTGGCATGAAGGAGCAAGGGCCCGGTGATTGGTTGAGTCTGCAGTAGGGGGACTACGGCGACGGGACCCTTAGGCCCCCTCCGAGAGATCGGAGCCGTCCTACCGCCACAGGGATGGTTTTGACGGGCCCAACAAGAGCAACAAGTTTAAAATCAGCCTCCCGACAGACAACGGACTCTATCAGATGGTAATTATGTGTACGGCTGATACAGCCAGATATGGCCGATACACCTATTCGAGTGTTATACTGGGTGATTCGCGTCAAACTTATCTGATCTACTATCTATCTACTTACTCGCGAGTTACGACATTCCTTTCTTTTATTTCATAATGCATATTACAATTTATATAGGCATTTATAAATATGCTTCTATTACTCATTTACTGTTTGAACAAGGGGAACTGCACCAAATTAATCATTTAGCATAAATTGTATCTTGAAAAAGCACTTTATATTGGGTCCACGTATTATTATTCATTTCGTATCAACTGGCTTCGTTTAGCTTACTAATAATTCTCCTCTTGTCTCGGCTATAATAATTTAAGTTGGCTGATAAGCAACGTTAAAAAATGTTTAAACAAATTTAGCTGATCGATCGAATAAATTACTTAATATTTAATAATTTCGAGTCAAATTTGATCGTGATGTCTCTGGCTTCCAATTATTGACGGTGCATCAATTATAAGATCAAAGTTTTTTCTGGATTCAAAGTTTCTGTAAACCGGATTAATTATCTCAGCGCGTTGCTGTTATGAAAAAGGGGATTTTAAAGGTGCGAAGCGTTGTTCGATATTCGATAATGTTCGAAGATCGTTTAGCGTTCACCCGTTATATCAAATACGTTCGGGACGGTACGTTAGCAACTGACACAGTGAGTGACGTACGACATGGAGGAAGGCATCGGGCAGTCTATAATATTTTATAAAAATGCATCCACACGCCTCGATGAGTTGATTGTCTGCTTGTCCGAATGCCAAAACGTCCAAACTCGTGCATTTCATATCGCGTTACATGCGTTTACGAATTGCTCTTTCTTTGTACCGGGTGGTCGATGAATCGACCCCCACCTCAAATAGAGTTTGCTCGCATCCTTACCTCTCTTTACTACTTCATGCTTCTTTTTTTCCCTCGCGAGCAACTGCCTTTTAACTGTTCTCCCTTTACTTTCTACCATCTGTATCTCGTGAAACGTAACAATTCCTTGCATTCCTTTGTATCAACAGAGTAAAACAGCGCCTGCACTCGTATTATACATCAAGAATAACGATAACGTACAGCATCGCGTCTGAGTTTTTAATAGGAATAAATCTTACAACATGGTAATGCTTAGCCGAATTCACACGACGCAATGAAATTGAAAAGTACGCGCATCATTCGAATGATTTTGCAGTTGACTTTGCGACATTCTTGCTTTTTCTACTCCGAGCTCTCTAACGAAAATATTTGTACGTTTAAGGAACATGTGCTGTATTTCCATTCTTGGCGTTGTTGCGAAGATAGATGGAGAAAGGAAGGATTGGGTGCGCAAGAGAGGAAAAGTAAAAGAGACAGCGTTTTCAGGAGAGTATAAGGAACAGAGAGAGAGAGAGAGAGAGTGAGAGAGAGTGAGAGGGAGAGAGAGAGAGAGAGAGCAAGAAACGGGGTAGGAGCAAAAAGAGGGAGAGATTAAGTGCATGCTACTAAGTGCTGTTTTATTTATCTAAGAAGTACCACTTTAGTGTTTCATTTTGTTGGTCTTATACATACAAATTTGAGAACAGAAACACAAACATGTAACTTTATTAGTTTACATTCGTATAAGAATAATTTAATCGCAAAAATTTAGAGGTTTATCCGCTTATATATTTATTAAGATATTTCGCCGGCAACTTTTCTCCTTGATAAAAGCCGAAGAGTTATCAACATTGAGATCGCTCATCTTCTCGAAATTACTAATTCCGTTCTTACTAACGGAATTCTCAAGAAGCTTGTATGCGACTTGCCGAATCAGTGACTAACAACAGTCTTCGCTATTGCGTTAGATGTAGCAAAGACCTTCGGGTTCGCATGCAGTAAGACACCATCATAGATCTCCGAGCGCCAGGCCTTTGCTTTGATCTCAGTCAACAGAGAAAATTTAGACCCGCCATCGAACGGATTAATTTCTCTTTCGACTAATTTTATTTTTGTTGTAAATGCGACTGCAACACACGTGAGTGGATGTTTTAATTAGAGCTCGTTGACGCGCGGCGCGGCATCGAGGCATCGACTAATTCGATCCGCGGCTCGTTCGCGCGTCAAATGAGAAGCGAGGACAATAGATGTTCCTCACTCGAGCGGAACCTGTGTAAGACCAGCAAAGGGTGGAGGACGAGAACGAGCGAGTGAGAAAGTGAAATGGGAAATGGGGGAGGGGCTGGAGTCCCTCTGTGATACCCGGTTGATGTCCAAAGGTGCTTCTCTCGCCCTCGACGAGACTGCGAATCTTGGCAAATTGTACAATAACAATTCTAGTAGTAGCTGTCGTGGTCGCAGCCTCTCTTATTTCCTTTCCCCCGGTAAGCAAGGGAAGCGCAACTATTCTCTCTAGCCCGACGCTGTGCTGTGTACATTAGTGGCTGCTCTGCAGGCGCAAGACAAACGGAATATTACACAAATACCTTTGCGAGAGAAGACAACCTGCCCAGCCTCTGCCTATACGAGGACCTCACAGGCACCATCTTGACTCACCAGAGCGTTTCATCTCGAAGACTTTGTGAGGGATGCAAGAGCTCCCAGAGATGTAAAGGAGATGCGTGCAATACACACTGGAGCTTTCAGCCGGCTCGTTGAAGTTCGGACAATTTCAACCGGCCGGCAGCGCGACGCGTGAGCTTTCCGATTGCTTAGCCTAATTCATCCTCAGCTGCGCTGTGAATTACGACCACAGCCTCGTGGTAGAACACACAAGGACAGCTGAGCTATCAAACCCAGCGGACATCTCCGGAGCAAGGGCTTGCGCACGAGAAAGCGCAACCTCGTCAAGAAAGTTAACCGCTCGGGAGACGCCGTCCATTGAATATGGAATTCAAAGGCCATTAGCAGCCAAAGGTACTCCGCGAGGGCCTCACAATGGTCGAGTGTAGTTGTTTGTCGCTTTTTTACTGGAAATATTTATCAACCTCTGCCATGCGATCGTTCTATTTGTAATCACTCAAACTTTATCATTTTGTTTACAACTCGGGTCTCGGCTATGCAATTCACGAGCTTCGGTAAACAGCTTTAGTGTTTATAAGTACGAGTTATCGAAGCTTTTAGAGTTCCCCGTCAATTACAGGTTATTACTCGCGTGCTCGATTATCTCTGATTGTTTAATTAACCGATGATGTCGCTACAATGACCGGAGACTATTTGTCGATGTGTCTTTCTCTACTGTATAGTGTTTTTTTTTATAATTGTGCACATTTCCATCCAAAGTTGCGAAGCTTTTGTCAATATAACTTCATGTACTCTATATTGTCACAAATTTAAATGTTTTTATTCTATTCGTTCTATGTAATTTTAGTAAAATAGCGCGAACGTTAACGTTTGTTTCTCGGCAATTTTACAACAGGCTACAATAATTACCGAATAAAAAAGTATTTTCATTCGAACGACAATTATATAATAATTATCGAATAATTATTTTCCAGGATGAAAATATTAACGCGAAGTTCGTGCAATTACTGAGAGTTTTGGTGTAAAAAACTTTAAAAAGGCTATGCTAGTACCGACATGCGCAGGCATTTTATTTAGCATATTAGTCGAACTTTCATCAATATTCGCGCAACAATATCTTTTCAAGGAAAACTAATAAATTGATCAATGCAACAAATTATATAATATTAGAAGCTTATCACGAATAAAACGAAGGCAATGTCCGACTGCTTTCTCCTAGTTTTTCGTTATTATAATATTGTATTTTATTAATTTTGTGCACAGACGTCGCATTCATATATCATTTCCATAATAGTTTTTCACACGTAACATAAATTACACGCTGAAACACACACAGTTAAGATTTAACGCGTGCGTCGGTCTTTACGTTACTCTGAGGTTTCTGGGCGCATCAACGTCAATAACGTCCTCACCGGCCGAGAGTTGGAGCGCCTATTGCAAGGTATCAGTTGTTCCAAAGTCTTGTAAAGCTGGAAAATACTTTTGAATGTTTAAATATCCGATTCGACAAGACCTAATTCATATCTCCCAAATTACTTTTAACCGCCTTCCATTCTGCAGGGAATAAATAGCCAAAATAATTAGGTGTTTTCGTCATTTCTAATAATCTTCTAATTATCTTTATTATTTTCATTTTAATTGATTAAATAAGCTCTAGGAAATAGTGTAAAAGTAACGCGATTATTAGTACTTCTCGCATCGAGAGAGCGGTTGGCCTATAGCTTCGTTACTTTCAAATCGCATCCTGGAATATTAAGCTTTTTAGAACAGTAACTGATAGTAATTAAGAGAAAATGTATTCTCAAGGTACGCCAGTTTTAGGATTTAAATGAGCTACTCATCTCCGATTGAAAGTTGGAATGCTGTGGCCGTTTCAGTAATCGCTTTATGGCAGCGATTATTATCGTTATGTGCTTTAATACACGCTCAACTCATTCTTTCAGTCAACTTTATTTATCGAAGCGTCTCACGAGGTAAAATTTTTAGTAGTTACGTTTAATCACACACACGCACCTACTTAAAGTCGCAATTGTAAAAAAATAGTTTGAAAAATTTACTACTTTGAAGATTTTTCTTCGTCGCTGCAATTCGCACAACCAAAATTATTGAACGCGCGTAAAATTGCTGGAGATTAATTGAAGTAACGCAGGTATTGGGAAAAGCTAAAAGATGCTAGAATGATTTCGCGTCAGCAGCGTAAAACTGCCCAAAAAGAGCTTTGCTCGGTACGATTGAAACAATAATTTTGCACAATCACGACGGTCCTTTTGTTTTTGCTAATTTTTCTCATTGTCGTCGACCCTCTCGAGCGCCTATTTCGCTCCATTTCCCGCGAAACGCCTTGGGCAGCCTCTCGCCCTTCCGTGTCCTATCCGCATTTTCACCTCGTCTGCCGCTGACGGAGCTCAATTCATGCAAATATATTAATACGTAACGAGTCGCGAGAGCTCTTTTCTCGCGCGCAAAAATGCGGGAGAATCGCATTACCAGAAACAGAAAATTACTCGGAAACGAAACGGTCACAAGCGACTCGCGCAACTTGACTCCGTCGATTTCCTCCAATTGAAGAAGTCGATGAAGCCCAGCTCCTCTCGAAACTCCCTTTTAATCGATGCTCTTGCTCTTCGTGAAAGGAAAGGAACAAGGCGACGCTGCGGACCGGAAAGGTTGCTCCTCGGCTCGCAACAAGGACGTGCGGCCGCGCGGTTCGAGCCGAGCAAGTTCACAGGGACAGCAGCCGATCGGCTGACGGAGCGAAGCGTAGCCAAGACGTGTCCCTGAATAAAAAGGTCAAAACGTTCGAGTCAGGGCGAAGGGCCGCGGCAGTGCACGCAGCTGCCGGTACGCAGGAGAAAAAAGAATCGGGCGCTCGATCGTAGCACAAGAGGAAGAGGGCCTTAAATGGAGGATAAAAAGAGTCCGTTCGGGGGGAGGTGAAATCAAAACGGAACGCCGTGTCTGAGAGTCTGTCGGGCGCGCCCTCAACCCTTTTGACGATCGCGTCCAGCGCTGGTGCGCCGGCGGTTCGGTTCGGGCTGCGCGATCGCGTTCGGCTATTTGTTCGCCGGCGCAAGGGGAAGGGGTGGCAGCTCAAGCCCGAGAAAAGAGGCCTTAACTGCTGGCGGTAGGTCGGCCGAGCGAGAGTCGGGGCGGGTTCGCGCGCGTTTCCCGCGGGATGTTCGCGCTGCTGCACCTGCGATCCCTCCGAAGGGAGGAGACGTAGGAGGCTAATATTTAAATGCGCCGCGGCCGATCATCGGTCCCGGATCTCTTCTCGCTCTTCTCGCTCTTTCTTTGGAGCGCGCGGTTATATTCAAATGGCCGATCGCTAGATAATGCCGAGCGATCGCGTAACCGCCGATATACGAGCGCACGCGTACATCCAAACGTTCGCCATTGTGCAACACGTCCGTTGGACTTGCACGATTATACGTACCTGCCGCCTGTGCCGCGCTCTCTTCTCTCTCTCTCTCTCTCTCTCTCTCTCTCTCTCCTTTCGCTCTTTTCTCTCTGGCTCCGTCTCGGCCGATTGTCTGCATTCGTGGTCGAGAAATTTTGTATGTATATTCTCGTCTATGACGTTCCCAAGCTGCGGATAGACCCTAAGAGCAAAAGACTATCTACATCTAGCCCGAGCGCTCTCACGTTCACAAAATCGAATCTATCACAAAAGACCATTATTTTCCTCTTTGCTCAGCCCCAAAAGCCTTTCACGGTGACCACTGAGATTTATCGGAGGGGCGCGTTCGCGAATTAGCTATTTTTACTTCATTACCGGTTCGTCGCCGCCGAATCTCCTCCCTGATTCTTCGTCTTGGCACCCGAATCTTTTGTCCCGCTCGCGTGCGATTTTAAAAAGCAGATACCCGTTTAAGGGCCGAAGCTAGCAAATCCGAAATACGATATTTGCCTCTATCTCAACACTCGCAGATTTCACGCGCTGATACACTGGCACTCGACGCGTGTCGTTCTCGCTTCATTCATCGATTGTGGAACGACTTTCAGCATTAAAATTGAAACTGCATCGATAAACGAGTCCGACTTTTTTGAACAGCTCCTAATCCAGGTCGAACACGATGTTCGCGATGTTCGAAAATGGCTTTGTCGTTCTGCATATAGTTTAACGATAACGCAAGGAAGTTGATGCGGGGAAGGTCGAGGCCGGGTGCGGGGAACGTCTGCCTCGACAAGCGCATCCGAGCGCCTCGTAACAAGTTGTGACATGACGTTGCCACGCACTCTTTCTTTTATTGATTCAACAAAATTTAATTCAGATATTTCGAGTTGCATGATTATAATAACAAACATAAGCAATTTCAACTTTTTTTTTGCAACGTGTTTAAAGCGTAACGGGAGTCTATATTTCAATACGAATCTATTCGCAAGCTGTTTCCACGATATAAAAGGAAAATGCATAATATCTCTCTTAGATTATACTTTATTTAATCTCTTAAAAATATTCTTAAAAAGTCAATGAGAATAGTATACTTTTTGCCAAGTGTCGTTAAAGTGGTAAAAAAGATTACCTCGCGCTAGGCTAATTATTATTAATATGGAGGGAGAGAAAGAGAGACAGAAATTTTCTAGTGAAAATCACGAAGAAATCGTTATAGTATAAAATTTTAGTTTGATTATGGTTGTGCTTGACTCTTTAAATTAATTTTTACTTACTTTATATAGAGCTTAATTGGAATAGGAAAATTGATGGTTCTTTAATTTTAAGTCACGAAAAGACTATTGCAATGAAAGACGCAGTTGCATTTATTATATACGTATAAGTTTTGAGAGTTATTTGAAGAGATAATTTAAAAAAAATGAAGCAAATATGACTCGCAGATGTTGAAATACATGAAATTGACTAAGATTAGCGGTGATCATTGGTATGACGAATGATTTTTTCCCCATTTAAATAGAACTGCTTAGGGCTACGTCTAATCAAAAGCTCATTCGGAGCTTCGCCTACGGATGAAAAAGATATTAATATTAATATATTAGTAAGTGAGAAAAGGGGTTCGAGTGAGAGGTTCTTCGGCAGGGATCGTCAAGCTCTAGACAACTTGATAATTTTTGTTGTTTTTTAAAGGTGATTCTGGCATCTCTCTCTCTCTCTCTCTCTCTCTCTCTCTCATCTCATCGAAAATGCAATAAACGACGCGGCCGATGCTACACAGAGTGGAGGAGTAAAAATATCCTCGTCCGTCATACCCAACTCGAGGCGAACGAGGGAGTGAGAAGCGCCTCTCGTACTCTCTTTCTCTTCTCTTCGTGAATATTGAAACGTCAATTTATAAACTTTGATCGGGTTTTAATTCGCTTGCTTCAACAGTAAGAGGTGCGGCAAATCGAGTCCTCCTCCTTCTCTTTATCTCTCTCTCTCTCTCTCTCTCTCTCTCTCTCTCTTTCTCACACGCCCCTTCACGAGAAACTGCTGTCCCCCTGCTCCAAAAGTCGTTTGAAAAGTTAGCGGGAATTGATGGGCAAACGAGAGCGCGTAAAATAAACGATCGGTTTAAAAGCTCGACTTCGCTAGTAATCAGTAGTAAATTTTTAACGTACGTTTTAGTATTTGCCGCATAAGATATTCAGAGAGAAGAGAGGGGGCACGGCTTTTCCTAAATTTTGGCTCTCGCGGAGGAGGGAAGCCGCGCGTCGTCTGCATCTGTAGCTGAGTACAACCCTTTGACGGAGGGGGGGGCAGGAGCTAACGCACTTTCAATGCACAACCAAAGATGGCGGCTTAATCTCCGAAAATTTGCAGACCGAAAGCAAATTGCAATTCATCGCGGGATGTAATCTTTACGGACTTTACGGTATTCGATTTTTCCAGACTCGCTCCGGACGGCGAACAATAGTCGATCGCGCAAGAACTCTAGCGCCGTTCCTTTCAGTCGGCGACCGGAGACTGTCTCGCTCTCCCATTCCCTAATTCACGGGGATTTGGGCTGAAGACATTTTCACCCGATAAATAGATGGTCCCGGCCCAGCGAGTGTTATACATGGTCGATCCTTATTATAAACTCTAACTAGCTGCGCCCTCTCGCAGTCTCGCTCGTTTCGGCGTATAACCCAGGGGTAGGACGATATACACTTGATGGGATTCCTAGCCGATGGTGCGGACAATCCTATTTAGACCCTCTCGAAATCACTCGCCTTCGCGTCTTCCAGCTCCGAGCTACGCGATCCGTTTAGCCGAACTCGATGTTACGTTAAGTCGGCCTTCCACAATCGAACCCAATGTTCCCGCTGTGTGCGAAATAACGAGTTCCGATGACGCCGACGCTGATGCCGACTCCGACGCCTCCTGTTACTCTCCGAGCCTTCCAATTCTCGGTCCTGTCTTCTAAATCGGACTAAGCCGATTGCGACAATCGCTAAGCGTGATCGATCCAAATGCATATTTCATATGCGAATTATCACGGTGCGACTGTTCTCTCTTTTTTCACTCAATGCTATTGCAACTCGGTTCATTCCTGTACCATCGCCAAACTCATTGGAGATCTCCACAAATTTTCGATTTTCATCTGTTTTCTTAATCTGCTTATTACCGCTGACAAATTAAGTAATTTAAATTTTCCCATCCATCTCCGAATGCTACTTTTGAATTTATTATTTCTAAAGCATTCGTTTCATTATAATCCAACTTCTGCCTCGAAGTATTAAACGCAACCTGTATTTTTATTCATTATTTTTGCTGCAATTAAAATTATTTAACACAATACGTGAAAAATACGTTATTCTCGTGAAATTTTTCCTTTTTAACGTATAGAAAATATACGTAAATGAATATCTCTATATAATAAATGAAATTTATAGATGCAATTGTAGATTTCAAATTTTCACTAACTACTCAGAGAGAACTGTTTTCTATGCATAAAGGCTGCTTTTTAATAACGGATTTTAAAAAATTCCGCCCGTTAGTTTTTTAATAATAAATGATAATTATACACAAGTGCAAACGAAATTAGTTTAAGATATTTATATCGCAACATCCTCTAGCTTCATGTTTGATTTTCAGTTTCAATTTTTGTTATACTCTTTGCTTGGTAAATATACTTGGTAAAAAATTGGTAATGCTGCACTGATGAATTCTATTCAAAGTACAATGTATGAGAGTTAAAACATTACGAACGATATAATACACATTTCAAGATTATTAAACGAAATGGCTTCCATGTAAAATAAAAATTCTGCATAAAAGCGAAATTTCAGATAAGAATCACCCCATTACCATTCTGATATGCAGTCCTGTAGAATTATATGCAACTTCAGTTTTTGTGCATAGTTTATGTATTATTATTCATGTTCATATCAAAATGCATTCAGTAGTTTACACCGACGTCTTTCTGTGGAAAAACAAATCATAGTAGACAACTGAATATTTTTTAATTATTCATCGACATTTATATTTTAAGTAATTATATATCTTTGTGTTATTATAAATGAATTTTTCGAAAATTTTTTCTTAGATAAATCCGCGATTATGTTTAATCACGTTTCACATTGCGCATATTTATCGTTTTATGTGAATTAAACATTTTCAACGATTTACCTGTATCATTGACTAGAGTTTCTGATTGTAGTTTTCAATTTTTTCAGATGCATATGATTATAAAGTCATAATCGTCTTGTGAAGTCTTTTAATCATTGATTACATGTTTAATGAATCGTGCTACTATTATCACGAGTACAGCAAGTAATTCTTACGATTTGCTCAGATTCGTTTTTAGGTTTAAGAGTACAATGTTTAATAATACAGTGTATTTCGTCGTCTATCGTCAATTTGACTATTTCTTATTTCATACAGAAAATTCTCTTGAACTTCGAAAAAACTCGTTGAATAATATTTAATTGAAACACAAATAGGAACGAAGAATTTACATTTAAACAATCGGTAGGTTACAATCGGTAGTAAACAACAATTAGGTATCGTTCGATAAAATTCAAAATCACTTGCAATTCATTGATCAACGATTTTATTGGATTAATCGTCAAATTGTATTTTATGATTTTAAATTTTATAAAAAAGATAAATCCGCGCACGTACTTTGGCAAGCACTTATAAGAAAATGAAAAGAAAGAAAAACATAAGAGAGAGAGAGAGAGAGGAAAAAAGCGACTTGGGTGTATTTACATTCTGCACATGAATAACGCGCTCTTCTACTGCATTTGCCTTTTTTCGATCTCCGGCCGGATTCTCGCGCGTGTGTGTACGAGCGCTCGAATCTCAAGGTCTCTTGGTCGGCTCGTATGCCTTCCTCTGCTAATCTCTTCTCGTTTCTTTCGGCTTCTCTCTCCCTCTCCCGCGGTCCATCCTGAATACGCCCACAAATTTATCATTGAGTATTATTCATTGAAGCGTCAATGGACTATTTGAATATGAAAAGAAGGAAGCCAGTGAATGGGTCGTCGACAAGAGTTCGCGTGCTCCTTTTCACTCGCTCACTCTCGTGCGTTAAGCGGATATGGGGGCGCGTGCACACACACGCGCCTCCCCAAGGTGTACTTGCAGCTACGCGGCTCTACGTGTGTGCACACGTAGTTTGCTCGCGAGTAAGCGAACGGTCGTTGAACGAGAGCAGACGGCTAGATGGCAGGCTTCGATTACTTAATCGATTCAGAATATTCAGAAGACCGCGGGATATCGTTTTGTCTAACTTCCTGCAGAATCCCTCCGGGGCCGCCCCTGCCATCGGCTCTTTTACATACGCCATCCAGAGGCCTTTTCAGCTTCTTTTCTCTTTCACCGCCTCTCTTCCTCCTTTCTTTACCCCAATGCTTGAGCCTTGCGTACATTTCGTGTTTCAGATCTGTGCTCAGTTTTGTTCGCCAGCTATTAGTTCCTACATTTTTATTCCTCTGGCGCGACTGCTGATCGCTGCTTCTTGTATCCGCGCTTTTGTTTTTTCCGTCGTCCCATTCGCTTACAGTCAATATAAATACGGTCACGTTTTCGCAATCAAATCAAGGACAAATTTTTACAAGATTGCTATTATCCGTTTTAATTAGCAGTTTTTATGAATTGTGTATGTGTATCTTTGCGTTGCGTTTAACAATGGAAACGTTGATTAGGTTCCTGACGTATGCAATGTTATAAAAGCCCATTTGAGCAACGGTTTCACACTTATTAGTAGTGCAGCTCCTGCAACCTCGGCTGCTCTAGCAATAAATACTTTTAAATTGTAGTTTTTAGTATTTTTTGTAATTATGACGAGAGTCGCATTATTACTGTTATCACTAGTGACTTACGTCGTACAACAAGGAATGTGCGAAATGGTCGATTTTAAGAGCATTCGGGACCTATTGGTAATTTGGACCATCAGGCCATCGATTCTTTCAAGCATTAACAAATTTTATCTTTTGACATAGACGGAACAAGAGATGCGGGATTTGTGGGAAGCCATAAGGCAATCCACATATTTAACTGGCGCCGCTATTGTCGACAAAATTAAAAGTCAATCGGTTAAACCGGTTACCCTCAATACAAGGTGGGGAATGACTAAGTGAGTTCAGTTTTAATCACAACAGTTAAGGTTATGTAAAAAAAGATATTAATAAAGCACTGAGAACGTGTTACTTCACTGTACGAATAAATTTATTATATTTTTATCCCTTTTCACAGTTTTCCTAAACAAATTCTCTCTTTCTCTCTCTAACGGACTATTAATACTTATTCACACGTAATATGCCGAGAAAATAATGAAATTATCACCGCGTGCACGCACCAATGATTTTACGCGAGGATTATGCAAAAATAAGACGAGGGTTTGGCTCGTTATATGCCATCATCGACCATCAACCTTTCTCGTCTAATGAACTAATAATTTGTTCTCATGGAAATCATTATCCCTGACAAGAGACTACGAGCCGATCTTTTGCGTAAAATAAATTTTTTAAGCCGCGAAAAAATCTTAAGAATCCATTTACGATCCATTTATATTCTTATAGATACGATGCTCGTTTATTTACTCGCTTTTTAATTATTGCAGCAAACAATTTTTCGTTGACCGTCTGATGGAAAATTGCGCGAAGCTGTGTTTCTGCTTTAATTGCCTGTTACAAGTTTAATTTGCGGTCGAAAACACGCTGCGATACATTTAATGGGCAAACGGAATAGTACGCCACTGGACGACTAATGTTTATTGAGCCCCTGCCCTGCGTTCCGATGAAAAAGTCTTAAAAATGCCTTCTCACCGGGTTTTTCTGCGCTTTGCATTTTCTCTTATCGACAGCATCGAGAATAATTCGTACGAATGGTGCATACGGAAAAGGCGCGAGGGCGAGACAGGAAGGGAGTGAAAATGATTATACGGGTGGCGAGTGAGAATTAGCGTATCTCGGGCCGATCGATACCGACTAATTGTTATTATAAACTTACAGTATAGGTTTAATCAAAATAGCTTCGGGCTAATTGGATAGATAATTAAGGATACCGGTAATTACTGTGGTGTACAGTGCGAGAGCTCGCAGGTCTTGCCCCGGCTGCTGCTGTTGCTGCCGCTTCTACATCTATCGGAGCGAGAACTAGATGCGCACAGTTACTGCCACCACCATCCACCCCACGCCTTACACGCTGCTTATAGTAGTCGATTTGGCTTTGGGCTACGACGTGTTTATGAGCTGCGTCGATGCGCTATGGCTGTCCGATGAAAATGTTCTCGCTCTCGGTTTCATCGCGTTACTCGCCTCTGCACTTGCACATATCCTCTAGATGTGCTGATCCACTCACCGGTACTCGAGTTGGGCTCGAAGCTGCTCTCTCCGGGCCCCTCTGCCTTTTATCACGTACCGAAAAAATGGACGAAACTCGTTCCAATCACTTTTAAACGATACTATTTTTACAGACATTTTTATTCTTTACAAAAAACGAAGTAGTTGTACCAACTGGTAGTTGAGCGAAAAACAAATTTGAACTACTTATTATATAACACATGGAAAGGTGTCGTTAATTTTTTAAAAAGAGGATAAATTATTTTCATTGCAATCGAGCTTGTTTCTTATCTAAATTAGGCGTGCAGTAGTGTATTACTGCTCGCGATAAATTCTGATACGCCCGGAAAAATGAAAAGACTTATTTACCATTATTCATATGTATTTTGCAATCTTCTTGCAATATATAATATATTTTATTTGGAATCTCCGATTATTTTATTTTAACATTTGCGGAATATAAAATTAAAATAAAATTTTAATTTAAAATCAGTATATTATTAAGTTGAGCTTGGGTTCAATCTAATGATACGTTAATAATTTTCTAAGGTAATTATCAAATAATTCGATTTTCCAAAGCTCGGTTAAAATGCCACGCATAATTCAGAAATTATAATATTTCTGGAGTTCGTTCATAGATTTCACGTCGATCGAAATGTCGATTTATGCTGTAAAAAATTATTAAAAAGTTGAAGCAGACTCGCTCGCTTAAAATAAGCATACGAGTATATATTTTAAAGTATTTACAAACCCGTACAATTGTTGTAAATTTAAATTAATATACTATTGACACTGTTGAATTAAAGCGCATCAGTAGGATTTTAAAAAAAATGTTATTGCGATAATTAGAAAGTAACGTTGTTCTTTTAACGAAATTAATTGCTGTTGATGTGTCAAATATGGCTTTAATTTAAAAGCATCAAGCACTTTACAGATTCCATCGAATTAATGTAACAAAGGGAAACGCAACTGCTAACTCTCGTACAGATTTATACTTAAGCGAAGTACCGAAAAAGCTGGTTTGTATCTACTGGCACGGAGGACAAGTGATAAATAAACAAAGAAGTAAAAAATAGAAAATACAAAAACCGGCGTCTCGGACCGTTATTTCCCATTAAAAAGTAGGGGTTCATCGCGTTGCCATTATTGCAGAAATGTTAGGTTCATTGAGGGTAGCAGGGAGTCGGTGAGGGAGGCAAGCGACAGGCGGCAGAAAAAGTGGAGCGAACGAGAGTCATTGAGAGGTGTGACATCGTGGCATATTCGTTTGTATTCCCCGTTCAGTCGCGCGACTCGTCATTATCTGTCCCGCTTGCCTATTGCCGACATTGTGGCTGCGCGTTGGCTGCACTCGAGTGCACAATCCACAAAATACAAATAATCAAGAATCTTTCGCAATTTCATCCACTAATTTCACGAAAGCCCTCCTTTGTCTTCTCACCTCGACGCGCGCGCCATCGATTCCTGGCTCGCACTCGTGAGCGCTATTTTTCAATTTATCTCTCTGCTTCTCCGATTGCACTCTTGCCGCCCCCGCCCTTCCTCTGCAGCTCGACGTGTACGAAAGAATTCGAATTCGGAATCGTATCCGAGGATTGTAAAGACTCGCGTGTCACTGTCACTGATTTGTGCAGCGGCTCGTTACAACGACCCCGCGACACTCGACGACAAGATGCACGAGTGACGCCGGGTGCACAAGAGTCAAGCATCCACGAGGCATTCGGCTGCAGGCGCTGCTCCTGCAACGCGGACGCTCCTATTGAAAACGAAATTTCGATTGTCGAGGCGTGTTAAGGTGAAAAACAACCGCTGTCGTGCTCTGGCTGAGCATCCGCCGGCGTGGGCTAGGCTGGGCTGGGGTGCGGGTGCGGCTGCGTGTACGCATCCTCACCTTCCGTTCCCATCGACACGAGAATTCGGGGGTTGCGCGGAATGCGCAGTTTTTCGGAAGTATTTTCTCTAAATTGCGTCGAGAATCGCTGTTTATTTGAGGAATAATTTATCGCTAAGCATGGCAATAAAAGCTGAGCATTCGATGAATGCCGAAGGGTTGAAAAAGGACGAGCGGAAAAGGGCAACGCTACCTCTGGTCGCAGACATCATCGTTAACGAAGTTACAGATTCTCGTAATCAACGTCGAGGGGTTGAGTCACAGACGTCGGTAGACATTCAATATGCCGTGGTTGTTAGCATCCACAATGTTATTCATATATTCAGAGCGTTACCTCGTGGACGCGCGAACCTACCACGAGTATTATTCGAATACACGGGAGAGAGCAAAGAGGGAATGTCCGGGTCAAAAAGGGTTGCGATCAAGGTCGATGTCTTTCCGTCAATCTCAACGATCCACTGCCTTACCTCCCACGTCACCCCTCATTCCTTTTCAAACTCTCTATTCAATCGCCCCCATATGTATCTTCTTTCTTCCATTATTGAATTCTAACACCGCGATCATATTTTTATTTTCATTATTATTTTTCGTTTCAATGCTTATGTCGACCGTTTTATTAAAAATGGATGTATCAATGCACGAGGAATAATTTATTTATATATAACGAATTGTCTTCTCCTAAGCGAGTGTCAACCAACGATTAGCATCTACAAAACGACTCGTTAATTAGGATTTGTTAAAAAATTTTACGTTCTAGAAATAAGTATCTCAATTTTAATTTAATGCTGCGTTATTCGACTCGAATAGCTGGAATCGAATTTTTTTCGACATCGCGATATTTGCCGTTTATTGTATTGAACAGTCGTGGTTGTTGGCAACTAAGATTTATAGGTTACTGGGCAGCGCCACTCGCAATTCGTAAAATGAAGAATTGACTATTCGGACTAATAATAATAGAAGAACGAAATGGCAACGGTTCGGGAGAAAGTAAGATAAGCAGGGCAATAGCGAGTGCGTTGTGTGAAATTTGCCAATAAAACAAATCAAAATCTACGGCAGTAGCAATGGTATGGATTCATACGCAGCGGTAGACCAAAGTGCAGTTTGTCTTGGGCCATTAAGAGAACGGCTAGTTGGTTTGCTCTCCCTCTCTCTCTCTCTCTTTCTTTCGACGGGAGCGATCCGGGGGTCGGCAGTGAGGGGCAGGGAATGCGAGGAAGCTCGCTGCTTGTTTTATGGCTCGGCATCTGTTCGACGATCGTTTCGTTCCGATACCACTTTATCCTTGGCGTTAGCCGTTTCCTAACTGTTTGCGAAACAATCTCCATCCTTTTCTCGACGAAA
Organism: Platyscapa corneri; assembly: GCA_018907185.1. Classification (NCBI taxonomy): domain Eukaryota; kingdom Metazoa; phylum Arthropoda; class Insecta; order Hymenoptera; family Agaonidae; genus Platyscapa; species Platyscapa corneri. Next base: position 4,496,294 of record JACCHW010000004.1, read on the forward strand.
TCACAAGAGCGAGGAAAACTGGCGATGCCTCTCGCTTACTTCTCTTTCCCGTCTCTCTTTGCTTTCCGATCCCGCTTTCCGAAAGCTACTTTACTTCTTGGCTCTTTCTCTCCTTCTCCCTCTCACTCATTTTCTCTTTCATTTTCTTTTCAAAGCTTTTCCTACCACAGGCTTTCTCGTAAGCTTTTATTCTTATTTTTATCCAGTTGAGATACGACTTGCAGCTTTCTTTCTCGATGGCTCCTCTTGTTTTTCCTCCTTCATCGCTCAATTAACCTTGTAAAATTGAAAATATCGCGAATCTTATTTTTTATTATTTATTTATCGATACCCTTCTTTAGTTGCTTTCACTATCTTTTTTATCACGTGAGAGAAAACTTATAAGAAAAGCTAATGATTAATGATATCTTCCATTCTGTTTTTTTTTTTAATCCACAAAAGTCTTGAAAGTTTCGCAGAAATATGAAGATACGAGTATTCGTTTCGTTAAATATTTAGGGCAATCTTCGTTAAAGGAAAATCTCGAAAATATCGTATTTGAGAAGCTTATACGTGATAATGTAATCTCCACGATGTGGAAAACACATTAATTATTACGAAATCTTCTCGCAGGTCGTATCCTGCTTAATAATTTACATTGTCGTTTCAATGACGGTCGGGTTATTAATCATTATTGGAATAGACTAATCAAAACACAATCGATACTCGAGAACTTTTGTTTTAAAATAAATAGCTAATATTAATAATGAAATAAGTCAGTCGAATATCCGCCCAACAAAATTTTACTCAACGTAAATGGATAAAGAATTATCAGCTTTACGACTTTACGAGTACTTTTTAAGTCGTACGGTTTAATTACAATATCAATAAATTCAAGTGTCCAATAAATTATTTAATTTATGCTCTCGGAGCGATCTCGGGCCGTTGGACTATTTATAAAAAAAAAATTATTGCCTTGATATCCGATCGTTACGCGGATTCACAAAGCTTAAAGTTCAGCTATCGCCTGACTTCTTGATTACGAAGGCAATTATCTTGGCGTAGCATCCAATCGGAATAAATTAATAGCAAGCAATTGGAAGATTAAGTTTTTAATTACCTGCATGCGAGTTTCGAATATAGATAAAAAGAGAAGGCGGGGCAAGGTTGCGCAAAGCTCTCGCGGGCGTTTTTCCCGCGGGAAAACTCAGCAATGATACATGACCGGAGTCGAGCTGGGGAAACTAGCAAGAGCACGGTCATAACTTAATGATCGCTCGTATTTCTTCGGCGAGCTTTATTTATTGGTCCCCAGCAGTTATCCGCGTGTGCCCCAGTGTACCCCGTAAAGAGCTTGGCTCTGTGTACCGAGAGATCACGACACGCCGCTCACTTCCTCTCCTTTAAGGAACTTCCTATCCGAGCTTCACGTATGCGCGCGCTCCCACTCACCGTCCTACCACCTTTCGCCTTTCGCTCTTCCGACGAGAGCGAAAGTGCCAGTAAAATTCCAACTGCTTTGTCGACCTTTCCTTTCCTACTGTAAATCTTTCCCCGTCTCCTTATTGCTCTTTTCGCTTATTAGTTCTCGCCGCGAGGTACAAGGCGATAATTGCGCAGCACCAACGACACCTGTCGGTCGTACCTTCCTTCGCCCGACTCGCGCGCTAATCAAAGAGATGAAAATAAAACCGGGGGAGGGGGGGGGCTGAGCGCAGTCCATGCCGGTTCGTCACATATCGCTATGTGCATTCTTTTTGCATTAGACTCGGAATATGTACCAGCCAGCAATAAATAAGCGTAGGATGTAGCGGGACTCGGCGATAATACGCGATCCCCTTGCGTTGAATACTTAATGCTAAGTACTCGCTGTAGATCTGCATATACACCCCCGAATTCCCCTTTATTCTACTTCACCACCGCGGCTCTCGTCCTCTTTCTCTGATACGTATTGTTGCGGGCATCTCTCTCTCCGCTTCTTTCCTTAACTGAGATCTCAGTCTCCTGCTTCTTTCTCTTCTCTCTCTCTCTTTATCTCTCTCTAAATATATATCGAATAAGCTTGTACAATCCTTCCGTTCCCTTCTTCCTCTCTCTCTCTCTCTCTTCTCTCTCTCTCTCTCCTCTCTCTCTTCGTTGCTCTACCTGCCGGAGACATATAACCAACCTATACGGAATAACATGGAATAACTCGTAGAGAGGCGAGTTTCACAAGGTTGTTGTGCGAGTCTTTTTCATCCGAGCAAGAGAGAAGGCGATACAAGGCAGGGAGGGCTGGGAGGAGGAGCGCAAGCATACATAATGCTAGAAGCGGAGGGAGCTACTATTGAGTCGCAGCACAATAAAATAATACGAATACTTGCTCCGCGGAGAAAAAAAACGACTTGCGAGAGGAGAAATTGCACGAGTTAAAGAGAGAAAGAATGAGAAAAGTAACGGCAACAGAATGGAAAGGAAAAGAAGTAGGAGAGAGGGCGAATGGAGGCGTTCTGCGAATCGGCAAAACAAGAGGCGAGAAAGTGGAGAACCCAGTAGGGTAAGTAGAGGGGTAGTCGTCGGTGGGGGTGGTCGGTTGGTTCCATCGGTGTACGTCTGTGCATGCATTATGCACGGAGATAATGCTCTTGGATACTTTGTCTATATGGGGATAACGTGGAAATCCACCCCCGTACGTCCTACCTCCTCCTCTTCCGCTCCACGATTCACTCCCAACTTCCTACATCCTTCCGGGAAAAGCGTCTGAGTGTGTATGACTCTTTTCGCTGCGCCACTGGAATACTTTTTCCTCGCAGTAGCTTTTCAATGTGTATCTTACTTTTCTTCTTTTACCGCGGTAGCTTAGATGCCAAAGTACTTGCTGGATGCTCGATGCAACAACTTCAAACAAAAGTTTCCAAAAGCTTTTTTAAAGCAGTTTCAAAAATATGTTCTAGCATTGTTTTACGAATTTTTATTAATTCATATAAATAATGGTTGCACTTCATCAATATCTTTCAGAATAAAACAACGATAATTAGCTTACGAGTATAATTATAAGTATGAAAATTTAAAAACTTAACATTGCAGACAATTTATTATCGTGACAACAAACTTCGTTAAAAATGAAGAAACGAGTTTTTATCCAAAGGGTGCAGCACATTATGTTCTAATTTATGGAAAAGTTTCGTTCCATTTTGAAAGGAACTTATTTTATCTTGCCGTTAAATAAAGGCATAAATCAATTTTCACTCATCGCATTATTTTCGGCTATTTGGGGGTGCTGTACATTTTTTTTCGAAACGATAAAGGCAATTTTCTTGATTGAATCATTTTAATGCGGCACAATGTTATTAATTCGAAGATGAGACGAAAACATCGATTGATTTTATTACTCAAATTACTCATCGAATAAACGTATATTTTAACATATTCCAATAAAATAAAGAGGAGATTGATTAACGGGGTGCAGTAACGTAGCAACGCAGTAATGTATAAAAAGGCGAATGTTAGCTTCAGATATGCTGTAATTACCGTAAGCTTATTTTCGAGAATTAGATATGAACCAAAGCTTTCTGAAAGTAAAGGGGCTATCAGCAAGTGCACCAAGTGAGTTATTACATGTACTCTCGTGTGTATCAGCGTCAAATAGTGGGACGCACAGAAAAAAAGAAAAAAGAAGGACTGAGTTGGCGACGAGAGCTAACCTACATTTTGAATAAAACGACGGCTGCATAAAGGATCGGGGACGTGATGAAAAACAAACAGCAGTTTAGGTTTGCTGTTTGATCTTCGGCCAGTGCATTCACTCAGAAGTCGACTCGACGTTTCTACACTATCTGTCGGTCGTGTTTAGGTGTAGGAGTATTCGCTCGATGCCAGACCACACGTACGCTTATTTACATTTGTGCTGATACACAACTCGTCACTAGTCCTTCAGGAATTCATCCTCAGTTGCTCGTTGTATTGGTTGACAATGACCCCGATGAAAAGTGTATCGCGGGGGTTTCGGCTTTCGTGTCGAGCTACTACGGCATTTGAGAATACTCTTTATTCGCCACATCACCACCTTTCATTTTTAGACCTTAGCGAATGCCGGGATGCTCGTGTGTTGGTGTACTTTCTATTCGTCTGCCTATACTCGCTCAAACGTGCGCACATGGTGGTGAAGTCAGTACGCGCGACTGATGGAACGGCTTCTCGCTAAAACTTTCAAGATCGGAGTATCGCCTTTCTTCTATCTATCCTTTCCTCCCTGATTATTTCCATATTGAGATTTCCCTAGGATATTCAATTACGAAGTTTCCCCCGCTCCGAGTTCTGGCAATTATTTTAAGCGAAAGAGAAAGAGGGGCCTCTGGGGGGAACATCGAACCTGTCGAACTTAGATTGGAAAATAAGTCGCGACGCTGCTTCGCATAATTTGTATTGGCGAATCAGCGCGCGTCACTGCTCTGATTTAATTCCAAAACTCGAAACTTAATTATGCGACACTTTTTTGGGCTCTTCGATTTGGATTGGCGCACCAAGCGAAACGCCTGTTTAGATGGGAATCAAACTCTATTGCCAAGTCCTCGGGACTAGACACTAACGCCGTGCGATATTTCAAAACGATAAAAGAAACTTTGCGCGGATCGCCTCCGGATACGGAATGTGGAATATATAAAAATGCACACGATAGTCGATGCGAAACGAAACGGATGAATAGGCCCGAGCAAACCCTTAATTTCTGGTAGAACGAGTACTCGCGCGCTCGCTCCTTACTTTCGTTCGGTTTTTTGTGTGAGTACGCACGCACGCACGCCGGGAGGCAGTATCGTTCCGTTTTCCTTGTTTCGTCCCTTGCAATTAAGTCATCCTTCTCCTTTCGCCGATGTACTCAAGCCTCCTTCAAACCTTCCTTTTCAGTATTACCTTATTGAATATTCCACAAGTGGAAAATTAGTTGGGTAGTCTGACTGAAAGGCATCCGTAGCAATACGTCGCGCATTGGCTGCTGCTGCTTCTGCCTCTGCTTTTACTTCTTCATTGCGCTATTGATGACTCGGATACAAAGAAACGAAAAGAGGAAGAGAGAACGTTAACAGTATAACTCTTAGGTTCGAGTTATCGCGTTCAATGCGATTTTCTGATGATCAAAAACTAATTCTTGGGGTGGGCGCTTCTGTGCGCACGTGCATCTTTGCCTGCGTGTATCCTTCAATGTGCGTAATTTTGTGTTATTTCACGTTTTCCTAACACAAAGGAAAACCATAAATTGGCAGTCAACGTTACCCCGTCGACTCTGCAGTTAAATGCTCGTTTTTTATCTCTAACGTATCTATTTTCTATATTTTCCAATAATTGTATACGTACATTTTTTTCATCAAATGTACGCAAAAAACTGCTAATGATATTTGAATGTTTTCCATTAAATTTACTATCTTGAAAAAGAGAATTTTTATCCCGCGATGCTATTTTATTTGCATATTAAATACATCAACATTTTGGTATCAATTAGTATTAATTAGTTACACGTCGCTACAATTTTTTGCATTTACCATAAAAGACATAGTGCCAGTGAGAGTATTTAAGTTTTCTTTACATTTAAAAGCTTTATTCGTAAATGAAAGTTGTTCTTATACATAAAAAGCAATGGAAAAATTAAAACTCAATAGTCTAACCATTTGAGAACGTTAATTAGTGAAATACTAGTGCATACAATAAAATACGTAACAACTAAATTTGTCTAGTTTCTCGCAGTAGTTGGTAATTGCCGTAAATTTATTTAATTAATGTGTACATTCCTTAAATTGGTTAAGGTAATATTTAAAAAATTGGGTTCCATTACGTGTTAAATAATGAAATATACGATAGTAATTGTTTGAAATTCGCAAAGCTTTTTTGATAATTTAGTCTTTTCCGCTCTTACCGCTAGATATCTTTTGACTAATAAGCTACGATTGCGAGACAAAAATTGCGACGCGAAAATGCCAATAGTTAGCACATTTGCAATGTTTTGTTACATTTTCACTTTGTGTGTGGACCTCGAATAAAGCTACAAAAGCCCGTCTCGTCTGTTGCAGAGAATAAAAGAATTGCAAACACCTGAATGGCGTTCGATGACCCGGAAACGCACACGACGATTATGACGCGATGATTACAATTTCCAAGAGAGTAGAACGCATAAACAGGCGCGGCTGTTTAAACAGATTCGGAGCTAAAAGTTCTAGTTGGTGGTTGGTGGAGGTTAGCAATGAAGGGGCTTAAAGAACGTAAGGAGCTGTAGTTGTAAAAATTTAATGGAAAGTCCCGCACGTCGGGAGTGTGTCTCATCCTAACGTTCGCTACGTCCGCTTGCGTTACGCTTGTTTTATTTTAGTTTTTTTTTCATTTCCAAAGAAATAAGACGTCGCGTTTGACGTATCTCCATGTATCATCCGTCGCTTTCCATCACGCGGCTCGCTAATATTGCCGACGGTAAGTCGCGAAGAGCAGGCACACGCGCATGAATGTATTCAAAGACGCACTCGCGAGGAGACGCGACGCGCCGCTGCCTTTTCCTCTTTCACCTCTCGCTCCCTTCCTGCTCTTTCGCCCCGCGCACATACGCGCGCGTTCCCGGGCGGTGCGTAGCTCTTCAAGAATAAAAACCACCCCCGGTTCGCCTCATGCGCTACGGATTATTTGCCGAGGCAGGGGCTTTCGATCGTTTGTCAAATAGACACCATCTTGCGTAAATTGCTACCTTCGTTTCACCCTCTTGCTTTTCTTGCGTCGACTGCGAATGTGCAGAGACGGGAGTCAACCACTTTCGAAATTGCCTGACGCCCCCACAGTCGATTGGCCTCTATTCACGCGACGAAATCGAACGGAGCGATTGCCACTTTCCTTCCATCTTCCAATTTTCTTCCGATTCTTTCTCAAACTTCCTCCGCTGTAATGCTGTAATTCAGGAAAATTTCATACAATTGATTCCAATAACCGTGGACTGGAAATAAATGTTGTGCGTTCACTTTTTCCATATCGACGCGGTGTGAAAGTCAATTAAAAATCTCAATTTACGAATTAGTTTTGGCTTTCCTTTCCCAAATATATTAATCTCGTATTTCAACGCGTTGCAACGTCTTTAGTGGAGCTTCTTTATGTTTTTCTGCCTTTTCATTTTCCTCGTTCTCGCGCTCAGTGTGACGCACCGGAAGGAGAAGTGTTTGATCGTCAAGCTAAGTGAATAATATTAATTAAAATGTTTTTCTGCGCTGATATTCAACTTCCTTCTTCGCGTGCACTTCTCTTGCATTATTTCTTTTTATTTCTTTCCTGTTTTTCATTTATAGTCACAGCATTAGACTTGACGTTATTGTCTCAGTCTGCTTATTACCAAATTTCATATCTACCAACGTTCCTGTTTCATTTACTTCTTAGGCTTTTTATTAATGTCCTTTATCTTTGGCAATTTTTCATACTTTTCTAGCAACCAAGAATATTCACCTTAATTTTAAATGCATATTTCTCCGACTTCAAGTCTGTAGTACGTCTAGATGCAGAATTCACGTAGGTTAACCCGTTGATCAACTCTTTTAAAGACAACTTTATTAGGCAGACAAAATTACATATGGACAGTTTTGTATTTCTTTATTAAGATTCTACCTTCTCAAGTGCTTTTTACACTTTTAATTAAATGATTCGTTGAATTATAAAGTTTTCGTATGCAATACTGAATTTTGCAACTATTTTTCTTACAATTGTAAACAATCGTTACAATATTAATAATGAGACGGTAGATATATTAATAATAAATATATGCTATTGATATAAATAATGTTCAACGAATTTTTGTTTTTAGATTATAAAAATGAAATTTTTTGTTGCATTCGAGTAAAGTTTACCTTTCAAACTATTATTAATCTTGTTGAAATACTTGAACCGTCTTCGTCATAAAAAATATCTTTTTAAAAAATTAAAATAATGTAAGTTGTAGAGATTAAGTTGGATGTGTATTGCATTTAGAAACATTGTGAAAAGTTTACTTTGAAAACTCTAAGGCATTCAATATTTTATGCTATTTAAATTAAAAGTTTAAAAGCAAAATTAAAAATTTTAATTTATTTAATCTTAATATATTAAAAAAATACATTTATTTCTTAGTAATTATTATGATATCAAAAGCTCATTATTCAATAAATCAAAAAAGCTAAGAAAAACATCCAAATAAATTAATTTAAAATTATACGATATTTTCTCGTAAAGTTTCGCAGTGTTAAAAAACAATTTTGCTTTTTCATACAATTGATTTAACATCCAAAGAACACCTGTTCAATATATAAATCGAAAAAAATTGAGAACAATACTCTCTAATGTATGCTAATACGAGATCCAATAGCTAAATAAATAGTTATTCTTTAATAACAGCTACATATTAGACATTGTGTAAATTACGAATATCCGCTAATTGTTACAACGGTAAAAATACGAATAGGTATACATTTATTTATATTATATTTGCTGTAACTAAAATAAAATTATCGTAGAAAGTTTAAACGTAATTTTATGAAAAATCGCATAATAATAATTAATTTTAAAATCGATAATAAATGTATTAGTAACAGTATAATGGTTATTTATTAGTTAGAGAGCAGCCAACTTTGAGTATTTTTGGAATAGAGAGGATATTTAACAATTGTTTCTAGAGTGTTCGTCATTATTCGATAAGGCCCTGACCTCATTAAATAAATGTCATAAAATATTTCCTGGATTTTTTAAGGGCGGAATACAAATGGCTGATAGAAAATTACGAGACGTTAATAAAAAATGCCGGAGTTCTTTCATACGTGGAGTACTGACAGTCACAATAAATTAGTATTGCTGCAGCGACGGTTGCAGTGACCGGCACGGTATCGCTGGAGCGTAATTCTCCTACACAGCAGTTCGTTTGGATATCCAGTGTAACGAAGCAAAAGAGTAAAAGAGAGCACAGAGCATCGCGAGGAGCAAAAGGAACTCGAACGACGTGTGCGAAGAAAAGTAGAAAGAGGATGCATGGATATAAAAAGATAGAGAGAAAGGAAAGAGAAAAACGGATCGTTATCAAAGAGTGATAAGAGATGAGGAAATCTCTATATGTATAGAAAGGGGGGTAGAAGAGAGGGAGAGGGAGAGAAAGAGAGAAGGAACATAAAAGGAACACTAGTAGGTATTAATATTTAGCATCTCTGGAGCCGTAGCACCGTAACATGCGGTCGCATTCAAAGCAGACCCGGGATTCCCATTTTCCACCCCCGCGGAAGCTTTTCTTTAGGAAGCAGCTATCCTTCGGTCTCTTTACCGTAAAATATGTAAATCTAACCAATATTTCTGAAGATACACGAGAGCACATATACGCGTCGGGGCAGGGGAGCTCTTTATGACGGGATCCAGGAGTGCGCGAATATACCGGCACTGCGCCGTGTTTTATCGACTTCGTCTTTTTCTACGTGTCTGTTACTACTGCAGGTGCGCGGCCCCTTCTACCGACTATATACCGTCAATTTATCTCTTTCTAAGTTCGAATGCGAACTTGGATATCGTTCATGAATATTTTCCGAGCCTCTGTTTAAAATAACGCGAACGAGCGACCTAAAGAGTAATCCCAAGGTTTATACTCCGGCCGCCGAGCCGCAGACTCTTTACGATTCCCCTTACCTATTCGAGAGGTGCCGATGATTTATCCGAGACGTAGTGCCCGCGTGTCAAAGAGCGGATAACAGGTTCGGCGCGTCGTAGCCAAGTGCCGCGCACTGTTTTTCTACGCTAATGTCGGTCATATCCACGCACCTGTTTTTCGCCGCCAATTAGTTCGTATTAGTCGAAATTAATTTCGCTCGCGTGCTCGACGCCAAAGCTCCGAGTCGTTCGAAATCTCATTAAAATATTTCCATAAATATCGCATTAGCACCCGGTGTCGCCGCGATAAAGAAAAAACTAGAAAAATAATTAGTGGAAGAAAATACAATGCGGGGTTAATGAGATTGTATGGTTGAATAAGCGATTTTTGAAGTAAACGCGAGGGAATTTCGGTTCTTCTGATGTCTCGCAGGATGATTCTAAATTGCTCGCTAATGGCGAGGCCAAGTTCGCTGGGTGGTTTCGCACGACGCCGACGGAGGCCCGCAGCTCCGTTGGCAGCCAGACCGAGGGGTTTGTAATTTGTGCTCGGTGACGCGAGCCACGAGGCTGCTTTGACGCTGAGTAATTTCTCTTATTAACTTTACGTCATAATTACCGATGCGCTTTCGTGGGCCAAGTCACATGTGAATGAGAAGTCAAGTGCGAATGCAAGTGCGTTTCTTCCTGTTCCTTGTAACGCGCGCAAAATGTGCTCGAATAATTCATTAAGATGCCCCTCTTAATTGCGAGAAAAAGAAGGAGATGAAAGCGAGGAAAGAAAAAGACCTATGACGTGCACGCGCTTGTCCGCGAGAAAAGCTCCCGCGAGCTGCAATTTCCGACAGCATGAGAGAGAGAGAGAGAGAGAGAGAGAGAGAGAGAGAGAGAGAGAGAAACTCGCCTCTCCTATGAAAGTAATAATAAACTGTCGAGTAGGATTTTAATTGTCGCTGGCTATGCCTTAGTTGGGCTTGCGTTGCCGCAGCTGCTAGCGATTATTGAAAGTAGAGAGTTTCCCTGGAAGCGACTAAGCGAGCGAGCGCGGCCGGGGGGGGGGCGGATGGCAGAGGTGGAGGCAAAGAGAAACTCTATTTTCCCATCCTCGGCTCGACTTCCGCGCCGATTCGCGACAAATTGTAATTTCTAGAAACAAATTGAATATAAACGACGGCGTAATTCGAATGCCTGCTGCAGCTTGGCGGCGAGGTTGAGACCGACATAATGATGATATGGAAGAGAGAAGCAGATACCGAGACGACCTCCCGACGAGAGAGAGAGAGATGGGAGACAGCGAACGGAGCCGAAAAAAGTTGAGGCGGAGGACGAGAAGGAAAGTACGAGAGAGAGAGAGAGAGAGACGCATAAAAGGATCAAGAAGGTGGGAAAGTAAAGAATCCAGGAGAGGAAGCAAGAGACAAAAAGATTCGTCGACTGCGGGAACGGCGTAAGCAAGGACGTAGCCATGCGCAAAGCAGCAATCTCTTTAATAAATGTAGCATACGTTTCTCTCATTTTGTATTGCATCTGCGTAATAGTGTTCTCTTATACGGCTTCAACTGCGCATCTCAACTGTCAACACACGCTCAAGAGACTTTTATACTTGGTCTCGGAAAATACAATAAACTGTAATCAAAAATGGAATACCGTTGCTCGACTCCTCTACAATGTCTATATTTGTTTAATATCGTTGCAATATTTCTGCAACGTCATATCTGTGAGCGTGATTGCGCGTAACTCAAATCAATGCACCCGAATTTCGTTATTGCAACTTTATAAAATAGGAGCCGCGTTTTTCCTTTCCACCAGCCCTTCCACCACTTCATAGGGTTCCATTATTATTTTCCTGCAAAGCTTTGAGTTTAAAGAAATTTAAATTAGAGTTGTGATAGACCTGTGAGTTCATTCTGATCAAAGTTCACGGTTCGAGTACGGAAGTATTCGTTAATTACAATATAATAGGAGTTCGGTATATCTGTTTGGGAAACATTTTTTTCCCGAACATATTTGCTTTTTAGGTAATATCATCCCTTTGGTCAATTAAAGTTTGGAATTTCATAAATATTATAAGTTTTATGCGTGCACGCGTATTCTGCTCTTCAAATATACTACACAGTCTTATTTGATCGCTGAAGATCAACAAATTAAAATTTACATACCATAATGATACTGAAATTTTTAAATGAAAGGCTGTTTTATCGTGATTTTCAAGTTGAAATATTTAGTTTGAATAGGTATTATTTAAAATGGAATATCTTAATTACGAAATTGATACGAAAATTAGAATTTTTGAAATTATTTTATAACTTTAATGATCCTAATAAAGAGTTATTAGGTTGAAATTTAAGTTATTCACGGAACTGAGAATTTGATAGATAACAATATAAACTTTTTCATATTCCGTTGCGAACAACGACACACGTGTTCCAATTATTTTCATTTTAATTCTACTACGAATACCTTTTCAGATAGCTTCTCTTGAATTCTAATAATCTCGACACCACCATTGATTTTCTATACATTTGCTGTAATACAGCAGTTGCCGCTATTTTCCACAACATTTCGAAATGCAACTTTTTCGTTTTTTATTGGCAAACTCGGCACGCGTTTGTGTTCGAGAAAGCGAGTGTAGCTAAATCGATCGAGGCGAGCTATTCGACTAGCGCCGGCGTTGGAACAACCCACGCCAAATCGGTATTTTCAATAGTCCGTGAGCGAGATACCAGCGTCACGGACACTGGTCAGAAGAATTTCAATTCTACCTCGGACTGTCAGTGTGTCGAGGCAAAGCCAAGAAAAGTCCATGCTGATTTAAGACGATGCGAAGGCAATTGCAAGACATTAGGCAAAATAAGAGCGAACATCTGAGGAATCCGACCGATCCTGACGCCTCGAGAAAGCAGATTTCGATTGGGAACGGCGCCGAGTTGTGGGGGCAGGAGTACGCTCCTCGAAAGTGGAATAGGAAGGGATGATCGACCCCATGCTGAATGCTGCACCGGGACTCGGGAATCCAAAGCATCCGCAGTTACGCAAATAGTAAACCTGATCTCGACCCGCCCTGCCACAGATCGAATTAGAGATCCCCTGGAAAGACTTGGATGTAAGAACCGAGATCGCTGGCCGGGGCTGGAATTCGTCTCGACGCGGCAAACCGGGAGGAAAAGCGGCCGGGAGTTTTACCATTTTCGAATATTTAAGGTCTGATAAAGAAAACAGCTTTGGTTCGTGTTCCGCTCCGCTTTTCTGCCGGAAATGTAAGTGTAGCGAAACGCGGCTGCGAATTTTGCGAGCGTTTGAATAAAAATTAAGTAAAATTTAGAAAAGCGCACCGAACTGGGGACGAGGAAACGAAAGTCGATTAATACTCTGATGTACAAGTTGCGAGAGTTGGTGGAAGGGGACTTACCGAGTAAAAGGAGTCGGAAAACTTAAGGAGACTCGAAAATTCCTTGTACATCTGGTGACCTTTTGTACTCGAGAATGCAAGGATGGCGGATGGCGGACGGCTGGTTTGTTTCTCTTAAGTTTATTTGTAATCAACGGCGACGGTTTTGCGTTCAGAGGCGCACGCGGATTCGCCGAGTGAATGTACTATGGTAGCGCAAACCACCCTTTGCCTCACGCACTATATCTACAGTTTGTACAACGAGGCGGATAGACGAGATCCGATGGCAATAAGGCGATACAATCTGTCAGCATCTGGAACATTCGGGCGCTTCTCGGCGCTCCTGTCGGATAGATATTAGTGATTGCGCCCGTGATTCATTTGTGGGAAAGACGACTTCGCTTTGTTATTGTCGTAATTTAGCACTGCTATCAGATATAAAATGTGCCAAACGCAGAAAGCACGTCGAGATATAAATTAATGATGAAATTTCATAAATCGCCGATAAGAGGCTTTTCTTGGGTGCGATGGGTGATTTTTGAAGTGACCAGAAGCGGCTTCGAAGAGCATTAGCTTCGGCTCTTAAAGTAGACCCGGGGTATTTCGTTGTAGACGATATGCCGTAAATCTTCTAGTTCAAGAGTCGTAAAGCCATCCGCGGAATCCTTATCCTCTGGTCCGTCCCGGGTAATTACGAAGTCTTTACCGTACCGAGACTGAGAGAGAGAGAGAGAGAGAGAGAGAGAGAGAGAGAGAGTGCAAGGTCCGAGCGAACTTCCGTACCGATCGATTCTCCAAGTGTTTTCTCGCACTCCCATCCAACCCTTTCCTTCTCCTTGTGCTCTCTCTCTCTCTCGCCCCGTCTCTCTTGTCTCCTTCATTCCACGCATCTTGTACCAAGAGACTTCCTAGTTTTGCAAGAACATTGGAGCTGAATGTCTTTGGGCGACCTCCTGACATGCTCTATGATTTGTATCTGCGACTGGAATCGACATTCCTGTCTACTAATTTTCAATGAACACTCTCTAGTGGGAGCATAAATCAACAGTACTTGTTTTAAGCAAAAACTCTTTTATTAGAACCGCAGAAGCAGTTGCTGTAAGATTAGTTGCGATAAATAGTAATAATTCAATAATTCAATTAATTGAAATCGAGGAACGAAAATAGAAAGCGACGCAGACGTGGGTTGCGAATGACTCTCGAATAAAAGTGCAATTTCTTTTGCGTTATCCCATTTTTAGTCGAGCTTTTGCAAGTGGTGTTCCTTCTTCCGAAAAGACGAGACGAGGAGAGAAAGGGAAATGAGGCTTAGTAGTGGTGCGTAGGATTGTTCCTTATTCAATACGGGCTTATTGTTCGCGTCTTATCATAATATCTCATAATTAATATCTCGGCATTGTAATATGGATGGATAGGTAGGCTTCGCTGCCAGAGCCAACTGATAGCAAAAGCTGTAGTAACCGGCAACGAGCTCGGCGCTGTCCTGCATCTGACGCCCGAACCAAAGGAGCGTTCCTTGGAATATTCCACTTGTCGCGCATTTGTTCCTGCGGAAATGCTCTCCCACCCCCTCATCTGCTTCTTGCTCTTGTCTTCTGCTAATGATTTAAGGCGATTTCCCGTTAACTTTCCAATCGACAATCGGGGCAAAGCAGCTCCGGGTCTCGCGCCCCCACCCCCGCTCGCGTAATCTTATTTTATCGTCTCGCGAACGGCGCGCTTTCGATTTTTGCGCGCAAAATTCGCTGGCTGATGCCACAGTGGCAAAGTCAACAGAGGCTTCTTTTGTTCGAGGCAGCGTTTCGATGTCGGGCTCGATATACGCGAGGCAGGCGCATTCGATACGCGTTTGATAAATTTGTCGAGCGTAATTACGCGAGACGCGTGTGCACGCAACAGAGCATCTTTCGGGGAAAGACCAGATTCTAGGAAGATCCGCCGCCGATTCTGGCAGCCAAGCTCCGCCTCGTCAACGGACGATTGCGTCTGCGAGCGTCGCGGTGCACTATGTGTGCATTCAATTAGGGCGTCTATATACGAAATATCCGTAGCTGAGACTTCTCTAAATGGGGAAGCGTCTGGGAAACGCATGTTGGCATTGACGTCGTCATTTCTTCCTGGATCTTACGCGATTCCAAGTGTCGTTTTCATCGGTCTATTTATCGTTTACTCGAGCGGCGCATACCGCCTCTGAGAATGCGAGCCTCATATTCAAAGCTGATATGCTGTTTTATGTAATGCAGAGCGAGTTCGGCTTAACTTTAATGGATTAAGGTGGCCCTCAAATACTCGTAACGAGTCGCGCTCAAACGGTCTAAAGTTAAATAGCTCTTACTATTCCTCAATCTTAACGGAATTTTAATTAAATTATAGTTCGCTCGAGGCGTCTCGTTATTTTTAATTATTTTATTAGTTTTATTCGCTTAGAACGCGTTGATCGAGCGAAGCGGCTGTACGATATTTTCATAGATTAAACATTTCGATCGTACATTTTTTGTAGTCAACGTCACCTAATAGCAATTCTCATAACTAATGTTTGATGCAAGACTCATTATGAATTCAAAAACTAAATAAATACTCACAGTATAAAAAATTAAATGATTTTATACGATATTTCAATACGATTTCAGTTTAATTTTTTAATTCAAAGATAGATATTTTTTAATTGTCTCTAGGTAAGTCTCGAGTAATTATAAAGTTTCGCAATCAATTAGAGTTAGATATACTCGTATAGTCTACGCTAAGGTCTTACAGTTTTACAAAGTATTTCTAAGTTAATAAAGATTCGTTATTAAAATACCGTGGGTTTCATCGATATTCTCGAATAGTTTGTATTTTTTGAATTAGCTGAAACTGGTCGAATCAAAATGTTAAGCCGCACCGACAGATGATGCAAACTGATTAACAGCGAGCCGCAATAAAATCGAGAAGTCTAAATAATTTCCAGTTGCTATAATCGCGACACGAGTAACATTATCGTATCCATAATTTTGGAGTAAAGTACCGAAATTTCGTTGCACAAACAAAAATACGTAATGTGAAGTCGAAAAGCCAATATCGGATGGTTTGGTTTGGAAAGGGAAGGCCGAGTTGGGTTTGCTCGTCATCCAAAACGCGGACTCAGGAAGGGTTGAAATCGTGGTGAGAATTCGTGTACGTAGGTGGAGAGTTAAATATCGCAGCGCAGTTCCAGTTTGAGAAAGCGAGGGGGAGGTCAGAGCGCCAATCGATTCTTTTCTCCTTCTCGAATGGCGCGGCTCCGGCTCCCGGTTCCCTTCCCCTCGAAAAACAAATCGCTTCGTCGGACTGGTTAGACGCGCGGCGGCGAATGTTTAATCCGCGCCGATAAATCAGCCGAGGCCAGCCAGCGAGCGAGTTGGTAATAACGAAGCTGACGCGCGTCGAGCCACCGCCGGCGGAAACGAAGCCAAGAAGAGGGCGAAGTAAAAGCGAGTATCCGGCTCTCGCTTTTAAGCGACTATCTCTCGGCGGCAGTGGTCTCGACGATGGGCGCCGGTCGAAGGTGCTTTCGGGAGCCCAGGGAGGGGCTGCCACGGTGTCGGCGGAGGCGAGCCCAAACGAACCTGCGAACGACCTTCGCTTCGCTTTCTCGCGCGTGTACCCGGGCACGGGGCACGGAGCATGGGGGGTAGGGGGTGGGAGGATGCCGAGCGGAGGAGAAGGATGGGTGGAGATAAGGCGAATCAAACCGTAAATAACTGCAGAACTGGCGGAAGAGAAGGGGGTACGACGCCTCGGCAGCTACAAAACTCGCCGAGTTTTATAGTTGAATTGCATGACTCTGAAATCTCCATACATTCCGCGAGGTCCCTCTCGCCCTCTTTGTCTCGTTCCTCCTTTTTTATTTCTACCTTTTCCGTTTCTCCGCGGCCGTGCGAGCACTCCGCGAGCTCCGGCACTTTTGCCTTGGTCGTATATTTTTATATCGCTCGCGTTTTGTACACCACCGCCACGGCCGCCGCCGCCGCCGCCGTCGCCGCAACAACGGGGAAGAGACGATTAACGCGCTGGATTCCTGCCGTTCCTGTTCGCCACACAACCGTGCAGCTTTACCTTCGTTACTTTCCTTACTTTCCTTATTCCCCTCTCTCTCCCTCACTCCGCGCGTTAATCTTTTTTCGTCGGCTCCTACGCGGAAAGTGAGAGAGACGAGTGCTAGCTTTAGCCATGAAAAAGGGCCACTTGGTGCAGCTCGGCTGTCCCTGAAAAATCCGAGCGTCATTTTATGCGCGTCCTCCTTGCAGGCGGCACTCGTAATAAAGCGTACTTTACCACAATAATTACACGTTTATGCGGATACGCGATGAATGCACGAGAACGCGGTTTCGGAGGGTTATTCGCGAGATTCGCGCGAATCCATTAATCTGATACGCCGAGAACTCATCAGTGCGCATTAGTAGTTATAGGTCCGAGCGTCGCACGCGTCTTCGCGAGGTTGTGTAAAGTTTCGAAAGAAAAAGCGTTTATCCACTTGCACCGCCGAGATAAAGTTTTAATCCAATATTTATTTCGAACTCGCGAATTCCTGCCTAAAATCTTCAGTTAGCATCGCGCTTGATAGCGCCTGTCAGCGTGACAGAGGTGCGAGGGGTCGAGAGGGCAAAACCAAACGCGCGAGCAGCTCGCGTTATTGGTACGAATGGAAAAGTAAAGGCGGCGTTTGCGGACAGTAGAAGGCGAAGGAGAAGGAGGTGAGGAGGAGAGGAGTGGCGAGGGTGCGGGAAGAAATGCAAGAGGGGGTAGCAAACGGGAGAATGCAGGTCGAAGTCGGTAATGCCGAAAGTTTTAACGAGTTTGAGTGATCGCGGTCGATGTGGCCGCAACAACAATAATAATACTAATAACAATGGCCGCGGGTGCGCCCCCGTCGATGCGGGCCGCGCTGGTACGAACTTATCGCGTCGCCGGAAACACGAGCGAGTCGCGCTCTCTCGAATTTATTTTGCGTCGCTAACGACCCTGGAAGACCTTTGACTTGCCAAGTTTTAGAGCGCGAGTGAAATTTGTGCGAGTTTGTGACTTGCGATTCGCATTAAAATGGGCGCGAGCCCTTTCAAAGGATCACGTGAGCCTTGATCTAATAAATCAAGATTTTTATCTGAAATTTAAAGTTGATGTTTACCGCTTGCGAATGGCCTCGAACGCTGATTGCTTCCGTAAACGAGCTCGTGCCGCCGTATAAAGCACGAGTTTTACGATTCTGCAAACTTTTCGCGAATTGCAATAATCAATCGCGCCGCGTTTGCGACAAGAACTGCGCCATAACTGATGCTGCCATTGGCCACCGCTGGATTTTGTTCGTTGCTCATCGGAACGAATCTTAAATAATAACCCGCCGACTCGTTATTAACAAAAACTTTAAAAAATAATTGCGCAGCTCCGCCAGCCGAAAAGTCGTAGTATTCAGACATTGAACGCGTGCATTACTACTTCATTTTCTTAGGAATAATTAATTTTATATAAAGAATAATATTAGGTAAATGGCGCGAGCGGTAAAATACGTTTGGGTAAAATAAATTGTGATCCCGATGAAACTCTTTATCAACGATTTTAGCTCGCTTATCGAAGGGCAACAATCCTATTCCATGTAAGTTCGCTAACCTCTTGATTACAAACAACAAGCGACGTCAGTATTCACAACTAAGGCTTTACCTCACTTCGACATTTGTTCAGTTTCCGTATTTCGCTTTCGCCCGCTTTTAATATCGAGCAATTCAGAATTCGCCAGATCGATCTATCGTAAGATAGAAGAAGGCAATACCCGTCGCGAGCACAGCGCAGAAGTTAATATCGGAGCGGGGCAAATGCGCGGGCTGTTCTGGCGTATGCGCGCGCGCGCGTGTGCGGGTTGCGGGAAGGTGAGAGACAATCAGGCCAATACATCATCGCTTGGACGAGCCGGTGAACGGGGCGCCTCGTCCGCTCCGAGTCGAGTTCGGGCTAACAGAGCTGCCGAAACAGCAATTACCTCCGCGGAATCAAATGAAATAAAATTACATTATCCTACATGCCAAGCCCCGATCAATCATACACCCTTTAGCCGAGGCCCTCGTTGTTGATGCTGCCGCTGTTGCACGACGCCGTATGACGTCGATTTCGCGCAGAACCTGCCGCCTGTAGACGGATAGACTTGCAATATGCCTTCGCCTCGAGCGAGAATTGGCTGAAAGTATCTCGGGATAGCAGCAGCTTTTTCCTCCTCTTCTTTTATGATGATTGACTTTTGGATTTTTCCATTCTTAATTTGTTATAGGCTTGCTGCCTAAAATCCCGCTATTTAACGTTAGCAAAAGCAAACTTTTGCTTTTTAATATCATTATCTATCGAATGAGCGATTCGATTACGTCGCATACTTATATAACGACTTCTCAAAGATTGATTCAAATTTATATTATGTTCGTATTTAAATGCAATTTAAATTATGCGAGGCTATAAATGAATAATAATGTTGATATCTCATGTTGCATATTTATATTAAAAATTGTTCGAATATTCATACTTGTTATTGATATATGCGACGCCATTCGTTGCTTAAGGCGTTGCACTCAATTGTTCGGTATTAATTCTAATGCTTTTGAGCTTATATGCCATTAACATAATTATGACAATGAAATAGTCCTTTATTACGGGTTAAGTGGTGCGTGATACTTGACTTGTTATTTCTAATAAAATGATTGCTTTCGCTGACTATCTCTCTCTCTCTCTCTCTCTCTCTCTCTCTCTCTCTCTTTCTCGCTCTCTCTTAATCTAACTTATTCGTTTCGTAGATGTGAATACGTACAAAGAGAGGGTCTAGGAAAACTTCACTCGAGGAGAATAAGTGCGTACCACCACGACCGCATAAACGAAAGAGAGTGAGACACATATACTCTTACATTCGTGTTATAATAACATTTTTCTTGACATAGAATAGCAAATGATTATAATTTATTTGACTTAGTTGATGTTAACGAGTGATGCGGATTTTTTAAATCATAATAGTTTTTTATTACAAAGTGTCTTAAGAGCGCGTCTCAAGCTTTAAAAGGGCAATAAGAATAATTTTTACAGATTCACTTTTTTTTAAATATGCTACTAGCTGTGAAATATGTTGACGTTTAAAAAAAAATTATATAATATTGATAAACGCTTTTAAAGAAGCAAATAAAGAGCATACAAAGTATAAGTCATTATCAGTTTTATTCAACCTTCCGTCTTCTATCTCGTCGTAATGCTAATGGAGTGCGAATATGGGAATCTTAAAAGTTTAAGTATGAGTTTGCTATCTTATGATATTAAGCTTAACATGTTTAAAGAGGTTAGAATGATGTTTCACCAAGACTATAGATAAAAGTTCGTGGATTTCTTTATATTTTTCTTGGATTCAACGTTCGTATAAAATTATTAAAAAAGTTTTAGAGTTTATATTTTATATTAACATGTAAGGTATTTTATGTTTTTATAAATTTATCTTAAAAATCTGCAGATTTTTAACCAAAATAATTGTTTGTAGTAATTTAAATGTCTCAATTTTTATTTAAATAATTTTATTTAATCAAAAGTATAAATATATTTAAAAAAATTTTTTAAATAAGAAACGGAATTCCCGTTTTAAATTTCAAAAGTAATATCTATGGATAAACATTGATTAATTACTAAAGAAAAATATGAAATAAGAATTATTCATAAAAAAGTGACCGTGTATTATAAATAAAAGTGTGAATAATATTTAATGTAAATGTTTGAGCTTATTTAAAAAATATAAATCGATTAAGTTACAAGACAAAATTATGACGGAACAAAGATAGTTATAAATTTTTCGCGTTGAAAATAAATTAGAAGGTACTTAAAATTATGATGATTTAAAATATTTCAGTACATTTAAACAAAAATATTTTTTAATTTATGTTTTTTTCACATAAATTTCTATATTAGACATTCATATTTATTTCATAATTTCAATAATTCAATAGTATATTTCTTCTTTTAGTTACAACGTTACATTTTGATTACGCCTTTTAGTAGTAATGAATTAGTACTAGTTCCAAGGGTAAACTGAATATACACATTTTTTATTATTAGCCAGGCAGGTCAAAAAAATAGTTTCGTTCAAAACAGTAAAATCAAGTTTCGATTCATACTATATATTTCATTTAGTATTTTAAAATGAAATAAATAAAAACTTGAGCGCTAAGAGTACAATGTAATCAACATGTAGTCGTTAGTTTAATATGACAAACTATAATTATCGAGTAAATTTCATACTGAATACAAGTTTACACAAATTGATTTTATAAATTGATAAAATTTTTAGGTCTTATTTTAATTTGCTGTATTGAATCACGAAAATTGACTGCATATATGCTTATCTCGTCCACGTAGTTTATTATTGCAATTTTCCATTTATAAGTGAAGCAATAACGGATAGCACTTATAGAATTTCGAAGGAAGGATAATTATAAACGATAGAAGAGTGTTGTGGATTTTCTTAGGTTTCGTCTAAATCAATCAGCGATATGAAAGAAGATATATGAAAACACGCAATTTTGTTCACAAAGGTGAACAAAATTTTCTAAGAAACTGACAGAGCAAAGACTGTGCTATACCATTATGTTATATCGAAGAAAAGTCGGATGATGTATTGAGACAATATGGTACCATACTTTTTCTGCTGTCATGTAGTAGAGCCAATATATATATTTTTAAACCAAATTTTTTAGTAATTCACACGTTATTCAAATGTATTTATGTTACATAAATGAAGTTTCAAATTTCTTTTTCGATCATTTAATTCAACAGTTTTTATCATCGCCGTAAAATTATTTGTACTTGACAAACGTATAAATAATAATAATAATAATAATAATAAAAGATAAGTGAAAATAATTAAAACCAACTAAATAAAAAATATTGCAAGCTCGCGAGAAATTATTTCTACAAAATTAAATATAAATTAGGTTGGCGTGAATTAAATTTTTTATAATATCAAACGTTTAAGAGATTTAAATAAATAAACCTAAAGTATTGAAATATTTTTAGTTATTATTCTTATTGTATGGACAAATAATTTATAAAAATTATTAATGACGTAGTATTTATATTTACATGGACATTAATACAGTTTTTACAATTTGCATTTACTAAAAATACTAAAATAAAACTGCACTGTTGGAAACAGAATATTGCATTATTTTTGAGTAGTATTTTCTTTAATAAAAAGAATATCGAATTTTTGTCGGCGTTGAAACTTGTGATGTATGTAAATATAGTATAATAATTATTGAGTTTTTTATTGAAATGATTTATACCAGTTAGTCCAATAAGAAGAACAAAAAGAAATATAAGAGTGAAACTTCCATTCCTAGATGGCGGTATAAAAATAGAGAAAAATTAGAAGGTAAAACAAGTAAACGGGGCTCGTATTGATTTGTGTACCTTTCCTAAATAGGTAGACGCTAGATGAGAGAAGTAGATATATATATATAGACTGATAGATGGATAGATAGAATAAGAGAAGAGGAGAGGGACGACAAAATGTGTATAAATGTGTGCTCGCGGGAGATCTGTTTACCGGCACGTCTGACAAAGACGTACGGCACTGTCCCTTCGTCTGTTCAGTTTTTTCTCGCGACAGTCGATACAAAGAAGAGAGAAGCAATAGCCCTTTGTACAACACTCCACACATGTGTACTCATTTCTGCCTCTCCTTCACGCTCGTCCCCGCTCACTTTCTCTTACGCGTTGCCTCTTTCATTCATCCCTTTATTTTCGCCGACACCCTTCCTTTCTTGCTCTCCATGTACTCATCTCCATTGTGGGCTCTTCTCTCGCGCTCGCGCTGTAGTGTCTCTTTTCATCATCGGCTCATAGACAACGTGATGCGCCCATTAGTGGGGAGGTAAAAGCTATTGGAAGCTCGTACGCTCGCTTGGATCTTGTAATTGACAAAAAGGTTCTGGAGAAAAAATCCTATTAAAGCGTTTCCACGTCTCTTTGGCTATTTTTCTTCTTTTAAAAAATTTTTTGTCAACTAAAGATGGCGCATTTCGTATTATACGAGATTCGTGCAATTTCCTGTACCGACTGTTTCTTTTCTAACTTTTCGCCTGCTTCTTAAATCCCGTCATTGTAGTTATATCCGGCCATATATGTATCGTCCCGCCGAAGAGCACCTGGACTCGATTTCGACTGCAAGTAAGGCATTGCGTTGCATGTCGAGCGCATCGAAGCTTGCAATCAAACTAAATTATTTCAATCATGCGATATCGTAATCAATAACTCGCACCTATTAAACTTTCACTACGAACGCACGGTTTTCGTGCTCGACTCGGCGACTCACTCGGCCAGACATCTATATCTACACGACGCGACCTTTTCACTTTGATTGCGATTGATATTCAAATGCAGCCACGTTTCGGTCATACTCAATTAGAATAATGAGTTTTTTTCGCTGATGAGCGCTGGAAAAAGTTAAATAAGAATAAGCAGTATTGGCAGGATGGGCGCTCAGGGTCAAGAGTCGCTGGCTAGAATTAAGTAAATACAAACAAGCAATGGCAGCCAGTGCTCGGGGGCTACGCTGCAGGAGACCTTTGAACGTACGACTGTCTTTACACTACTACGTAAAATGATGTATGGATGAACAGCTCAAGTATTCCGTCTGTCTATTGTTGCATCATCCGCTTTATCGTAAACTTCCGTTGCTTAATTATCCTGATGCATATTATTGCCGTAAATAACGTCGGCTAGCACTATACGCTTTTTAATTAAGATGCGAGGGAATTTGATTAATTTACTTAAACGTAATTAACGTTTTAAGCTTTCCTGTGTCATGTCCGATACTTTTTCTATTCCATTTTCCTTTGTCAAAATACATACTCCGCGGCAGCGGAAAAATAAATCTACTTCTTACATCTGCAGTGCTCGCTTCTTTTATTTCCGATCTTTGGAGCGAATCTATACATAATTTCACAAGCAGTGAAATTAATATTTTATTACCAAGAAATTACTATTCCTTCGTAAAGCTGACTGGACAGCAAATGTAAACAAGACAGCAACTTTTCTTAACATTAGCTTATAAGTTTTAATAAAAACTTAGTCAATTTTACTCCTTAATATTTTCAATAAATGTAATTGATAAATAAGCTTCTCATTCTACTTGTACGATCTGTGTATCGAACATAAAAAAATTCTTATTATGAATGACAATATAATAGGTAAACTGAAAAACCTCGTATCTGCAGAGTTATTTTATATTTTTGGCTGAAAAAGCATAAATTATTTTACATATGTGTATTTATTATCAAAGATGAATAATCTACTTTTCGAACTTCATTTTTTTAAATTTAATCGCATTTTTAATTTCTTCCATTCGCGTTCGTTAACGCCACAGTCATATTCATTGATTATATTTAAATTTATAATATTTTCCTTTTTTCTAATAGTACTTTTTCCGTATATTTTTGTTAATAATAAAATAAAAAAAGTTAGCCGTAAAAAATGATTAATAATTTTCTCATTTTTTAAAGTCAAAATGCAATTATTAAAAAATTTACGTGTGACATGTTTCGTGGTTATCACACAATTTTTACGTATCTCTATTTTATATTTTTATTTATCATTTAATTAAAAAACATATAATGACTAAGAGTCGAGGAGCTTCAGGATTGATAAATAATGCAGGATTTAAAGATTTCAAATTTAAGCTTGAATAAAATTTTTTTTAATTCTGGCATACGTGGTTGGTTGCATAGAAGGCAAAGGGACAGGAATGAAAGTGGAAGTGTCGATCATATTACAAATCAAAGACACGTTTCGCTCGCGAAATTCACGCACAGAAAATTATAAAAATGATGAAACGAAGAAAGCGATTCTATAAATAAGAGAGCATTAATTATTTAATTATTTAGGTATAACTGGAAAGCTGCTTTTGGAATTAGTGCCTCGTATTCTCCCACTCGTCACGCATCATAATTAAAATTTAAAATCTTCTCGTTAAAATGTCTTTTTCAATATTTAATTCGAGCATCGTATTGAATACAAACGCACATGAAAATGTTAGCTTGTCAATAAGACTTTATATTATAATAATAAAATGTAATCTGGGAGCCACGAAAAGTTTTTCTTTCACTCGTGCAGCAGACAGGAAACAAAAGGAAACGAAGCCTTTGCTAATGGTTTCCACGTTTATACAGATTAGAACTTTTCGACGAGTAAGATAATTACGGCGTTGTTCGTTCTTCTTTCTCATTCGACGCTGCTTGGCCGTTGGGTATTTAGTTTCTACTTTTTTATAATTAATACCTCGAATGGCAAATGAAGTTAACTGGACGATTGCGAGGGCGTAGTAAGTACGAAGAGAAAAAAGAAGGAAAAAGGAACGGTATTTTATAAAATAAATATAAAGAAGAGCTCAGTTCAAAGTTATCCCTTCCCTTCACTACGTATTTCTTATTTCGCTTTTTTCATCCATTCATTCAATTATCTTCGCTTAATATAACATACTCGCTGAAATTACAAAGTCTTACTTGCAAAAACTAATAATAAAACTAATAATTTGTAGCCGGGAAGGCAGCTCTTGCAGTACTGCTCGTGTCGTGTAACGCATTAACATTCGCTTTCAAATTTAGATTGAATAAAATTGAATCGGATTGCCCGCCCAGGGACTTTGCGATTTGTAGCCGATCCGGGGACAAATTAAGGGACGGGCGAATCACTGCCGATACATTGGAGGTGCACCAAGTCGTCGAATAAGCGAACTGCCGGGCAAATGTTGATCGCGAGCCGGAGCTCCAGATTCTGGAGGTTCATTCAGAAGCCTCGTTAGGTGCTTTCGGTGGTCGGATCCGACGCATTTACGGGGCTTTCACTCGAAGGAGGCTGGAGCAATTATCGGCGGTGAAGTGCCTAAGTGTTTTGCGAGTCGAAGCCGCGGCGCACAGAATCGGTCTTTCTCCTCCTCCGCCGCTGCCGCCAAGGAAGTTCATCTCGGCGTGAAAAGATCAATCGAGCCGTGCGCGCACTCGTGTCCACGCGTGCATCGGAGACCGGCCAGGAGAGCGGCGCATGTGTGTTTACAAGCGCACGTCGAGGCGCCGGTTGCGCTCGTTGCACGAGCGGCGCGGCCCCTAATTTGCGGGATCGCAGTGATCCAATCTGAAAGTCAATCAACGCTGCTGATTGGCAGTCGCTCCTTGGGCGCGCATTGCACACTAGAGCCCGCCGAATGAATAGAGAGTGCGCGTCAATAGTAAATCAAGCCGCTCGATCATCGTCGGCTCTGCTTTTTTCCGGCCTCTCCCCCAATTTCGGGCCGTTATCAAAGGAGGCCTGCGCTCGGCTCTCCCCTCCCAGTCCCAGTGCCGGGGGAAATATTTCCAGCGCTCGCGACGCCTCGTCGACTTCGCTTTCATATCGCATGTTCCAAGTGCATTCCGAGCCAACTAAGCGAGATTCGGCTCTTTCAAGCTCAGCTCCCAAGGATTCGTAATTGAAACGGAATTATCGCAACGGAGAATAATCGGATAGCTTTTACGATCGCCCTCGGCAGTTCATCCGCGCTCTTAAGCTGCCGCGCATTTCTGCGCGTGTTTCCTTTTTAAATTGTGATTCGATTACGGCGCTCGTGCGTCTGCAAGTGCGTCGAGCGACGCGCCCCCAAATCCGATATCTTTGTTACCGTTTGCGTCGCCAAGGCTCGAGCTGTTTCAGCCAGTCACTTTGCACGAGCTGAAACTCGCAACGGCGATCGTTTAGGCACGCGCTTCGTTCAACGAGGCTTATTGGCAATAATATTGTTCGCCGTGTCGCATCGACACAAGCAGCCGCTAATTGTGGGAATTGGGCTTGCGCTGAATCGGAGCGAGATCACCCGCTCTCGCCTAATGCTGCGAAACAGTATCGCGGCTCTCTCTCTCTCTCGGCGCAGGAATTTCCATTCGAGCTCGCTGACTCGAGCAATAATGCGACGCAATAACAATCGGTAATTGGGCTTTAAGGGCAGCAGTCGCCGAGTTTGGAGGAAAGTCGCGCAACGCTGGGAATTACGTGAAGGTACGAGTGGGAGCATTCGCATCGATACCATACTGTCGTAACGAGCGTCTATCACTCGAGAATAAATTTATCTCTTTTGGCATCCGCGTTGCTCCGCTCTGGCATTTTCATTGACAAAAGTCAGCCTTGTTCTTTATTCCGTGTCTCGAATATTTTTTCAATATCTCGTACTTACTGTCCTCGTGCAGCTCCGCTCCGGAGTTGTGCACTATTGTTCCGCTATAAAAATGTCAGTTTACAAATCTATAGTTACGCGAATAAAGGACACAATGAAAGTCATATGCAAGTGGCTAGACTGAATGTGGAAGGCGTGCGGGGAGGCACGGAAGAGACAACTTTTTTCCAGTTTCCCTATTGAATGTGCAGCCCGCGGTTTTGCGCGGAAACCCAGAGTACTGCACCCGAATGCACTTGTCGTGCACATTTAAACGCAGTAATGACGCATTGTTATGAATTATCAACCTCGGCACTACATTGCGGTCCGCCCAATGCTAATTACCAAAGGATAAAGGAGACAAAGGAGAGAGACGGAAAGTGGCGACTGAAGCTCCCGGGGAAAACGCGAGCCGCGCTTTCTCAATGACTCCTACCGACTCGCACACATGTGTTAGCGGTTTCTTATTTCTCTTCTTTTTTAGCGAACACGCGAGAACGAATACTCGCGGACCAGCGAGGCGTTTCCTTTCTCGTCTTGCGCGACTCGCTGCAATAAACCGACCACTGATGATCTAGTATTCGGAATAAAGGGGAGCGGGGCCGCACCAGGCTTTTCTTCGACAATTTTTTCGCGCGCCATCTCGGCTTTATTACGCTTCCTGGGATCTTATAAACACGGGGCTTCGTATGCGCACGCACTATTTTTACGGAGAACTCTTTATACGATTTTCTTCGTCGTAATTATTATCCCGGGGACGGAAAAACGTTCGCGTTTGAAAATTTTTACGTGCAACTAAGGGATTTGAAAAAGAGTTCAGTTTATCTTATTTAATTCCTCCGGGTGGGAAGCCTAGAAACTCTTAAAGTACAGGGAACTTCTTTTTTTAATTACAAAAGTGTAACTTATATATTTCGCGATAGCGGGGCCGATGTAAAATTTCTTCTCCCGTTATCGCGATGGCTTTTCCACTAGTCAAACAACTAGGAGATTTATATTATTTGATAAGACGAAATGGGCGAAATGGACGAACGGGCGAAACCGGTGAAATGGGCGAAATGGTTTTTCTTTCTTGTGCGACGAAGGAAGGCACGGCTTTTTTCATGCAAACGATTTAATTGACCGATCGCGCCTCTGTCCCCCGAGATTCCTGCGATTCGACTCTCCGCTCTCTTTTCACACAGGAAAAGAAGCGAGTGGTTCTGAAGCGAAATAAAATAAAGAAGGGTTGCAAGCGTACGATCGGCCAGATCTTGACTCCTTATCTTAATTATTTCGGAAAGTTAATTAGTTTTTTCCTCTCGGGATCCCTGTAGTCTTTGAACATTTACTCCCGCTCTGGAATCTATACTCCGTCTTCCTCTTTGTTTTTCTTTCTTTTCCTCTTACAGCTCGATCGCGAAGCGATCCTAAGAAGTACTTCCTTGTCTGCGGTTCCGTTTTTTGCTTGTATTCTTTAATTACTTCATAGATCGGGACGGGAAGCGATGTCTTAATTAATAAAGTATTCATTCTACATTATCAAGTCTATTGAAATTTTTTGCCTTTCATCCCGTTTTATGGCGTAAGATATCAAAATAGGACTATAGACTGATCATCTTTTGGCGTGTCCTTTAAAGCCTTTGGCAATTGTTCGACGCCAATCTGTTGCTGTTTCAATAGCAACGCACTTTTCCAAAGGTTCGGCTTACACAGCATGCGAAATATTTTAATATCCAAACTCCACATTCATAAATGCGAGGACAATGGCAACGATGGATTAAAAATACGAACTTGAACGAGAGAGAGAGAGAGAGAGAGAGAGAGAGAGTGAGCGTTGATGCGACTATTTTAAAGTAATGAAAAATTAATAGCTACGAATATGTTGCGAATGTAATGAGAGTGACGCTGACGTAAACCACGTACAGACGGAAGTAGCGTTTGCCATTTTTTCACATCGTCCGCGTGATACCGACAAGGACGACCGATCATTTCGAGCGAACAGAACCACTTCGCGAACGAGTCCGGGCGCGTGACAAAGGGCGTTTTTAGAATATTGATATTGAGGTCGCCAAGCGTGTAACTTGCATGGGATCATACCACAACGTATACTTTGTCCCGTTCTCTTGCGCTTTTACTATTATTGTCTGCCTGTCGATCGTATGATTGCAGAGTACTTGCTTTTTAACATCTCTCTCTATTTTTATTTTACTTGAGTAATATCACTTGCTAAAGTATATTTTGCAAAACACTGCTATTGTCCGTCAGTTATACGCATCTCACGCAGATCTTTGAGTCATCAATTTTTTCAAATATGTGAAATAAATATTTGCTTTTGCACGTCTGATTTTAAGGTATTCAGTTCATTTTAAACTATATTTTATTTACTATTCCTATTACGGCTTTTTTTTAAGATATCAAATCATACGACAAGTAAAAACTATTATACTAAAAGGTGTTTAATATATAAATTTCCCTGTTTTTATAAGCTTGAATCAAGAAATAAAAATCATTAATATTCTATATGAAAATTAAATATAACATATCATTGATATTACCGAAAAAATGTTTATGAAGTAGATGTATAAAATACTCGATCTCCATAATTATTAAGATTTCAGAATATGGAACTCATAAAATTATTCAATTCATAACAAAGTTAGGATATTCGAATGGTAAATACAGATTTTAGTTATTATTAAAATTGCAGTTTCTGTAAATAGACGACTTCGCTTAATATATTATTTCGAGAAATAAAGAAATAAGCAAAAGTTCACCGAGCTTTTTTACTTTATTTTACAGTTAAAAATTAAACCTGTTTATTAATCTGTTACATGAAAATTGTAAAATTTAAATACCTAATATCATATTATTGTGTCACTCGAGTTCGACCACATTTTCATAATTTAATCTTTATTATTAATTTTTATAAAATTTATTGTAAATAATAAATACTTGCTCAACCGCTAAAATAAAAGATATTAGCTTAGTAAATAATAACCTCATACTTAACAAGTAAATGAAGCTAAAAGAATATCTTGTCTGCACCTTTATGGTTAAAACTAAACTTCAATAATCATGTAAGAACAAAAAAGACCCCAAAATTAAGAGGATGATATATTGGCGTCACGCGACTAACTAAAGTAACAGTAAAGAATTGTCAAGCAAGAAGAGTGACAAGACAAGATAAAAGCTCTTAATTGTGAATAATTACATAAAAACAATATACAAGTAATTGTATAAGCTTCGAAATTTTTTCGTTCCGTGATAATGGTTAACCAAGTATAATTGAGCAAACAACATTCTGAAACGTCACAAGATACACGTACGGATCAAATGAAAGTAAATCGGAATTAAAATATTAAAAAAAGTATACAGAGCATTTAGTAAGGTGAATACATCGTTGATTTAATTGCTATGTGCAGTTTTCACTAAAATCTCTGAATAATACAAACGTGTATACCGAGTGCAGTGACGCAAGTGTGTTATCGAGCAATTTGCATTAAATGCGACATCATTATAACAATTGTATTTGTAAAAAATTATTCAAACAGAGCAAGTGAAACTTATCTACAGAGATAATATAAGACGTAATATTACAAAATTAAATTTTTTATAACGTTGCAATGTAGGGATGCCCATTGGTAAAATCGCCTTGCCTCCTCGCTCCTAAATTCTCCTCGTAGTTATTACAAATGCATCCTTCACTTTCATCGAAAAGCACTAGCAAAGACATCACAATGCGATTTACGTCAGCGACTCGGGCGAAACAATATGCCATCAAATTCTCGTAACCATCAATATGCTTTCATCTCTTTTTAGAGAAAAGTATCTCTAACCGATTTCCGTAGCGAAGGCCTTTTTTGCTTTCCAGCTATGCGGTTTATTTCGCCGCCTCTAAAATGTTTTACATCGCAAAATCAATGACGACATCCATCGGTTTTTCCCTCTCGTATTCCTTTATCGTATTTTTCTGTCTTTTTTATCGCTTATCGTCATCGCAGCCCTCGACAGCTTCCTTTCTTCTCTTTGCTTCGGTTAAATCCCAAAATTATCGAAGATGAATTTTTAATACGCGCTCGAGTATTTAACGAATTCAAAGGGGAAATATCTATTGAAAAGTGCATCCGAAAAGAATTTCCACTCTGACAAATGCGTCGTTCCAACATTTCTTCATTGAAACTTACCGATAAATGTCTTAACGTTCTGGTTCTAGCCTGAAATTATACGTACGCTCGTGTGAAATGTATTATAAAGTTTCGTCAAAAATAGTAAATTTACCAAAAATATATCGATATGAATTCGTAAAATACAAAAACGAGGGATAATGAAGCGGATGCAAGGCTCCTTGTAAAATAAGAGCGGGAAATTTATTTCCTCGTTTTAATCCGATTAACGAATCACTTTCGGGCAGCAATCGGGTCTTTTTTTAAATACCACAAGATCTTCCTTTGTAGTCTGTTTTTGTCTCACTGTCCTCGGCAGTGAGCCGATAAAAAGTCACTTCGCGGATTGGGTAATAAAGCTCCAATCAACGGCTTAATTATTCGATTACTGCGAGGAGTGCGAGAAAGCTCGGCAAAAGAAAAGGCAGTTCGACTGAGAGATCACTTAAGTGAAGTGAATCAACACCAACGGAAACAAAAAGGGAGAAAGAAAAATGCGATGCTTAAGAGAAAAGAGCAAGTGACGGATGAAAAAGAGCATAAACGTTAAATAAGTAGAGCGAGATGGAATCGGCGAGAGAGCGAGAGGAGGAGACGCGCTGGAGTATCGTATTCCGTAAGCCGCGGAGCTTAAGGAATCGAACGTAATTAGAAATAAATAGTCGGGGATCCTTTTCCTTCGAAGAGCTTCAGCGAGAGCGACTTATTGTTTTAATTAAAAAGGGTGGAGAGGAGGAGACGCGGATGGTGAGTAGCGAGACAGAGTTAAAGGGAAACAGAGGGAAATGCCGCGGCAGTGGAGGACCAGGAAGTCTTCTTTCTCTGATGGGATTGAGAGGTACTTGGAGCGTAAACTGGAAACAACAACGAAAACGGACCTTCGAGTCACGCCTTCATTGAGATAAAGACGTCGGTTCCTGCTTATTAGTTCGAAGCTTATTTTACTTCCGCTCGTTTTGCTAAATCCTTTCTCATTTCGCCAATAGAGGGAATCCTCACGAATTCTCCGACCGAGGAGCTTCTTTTACATACTTTAAATTGCAATTGATAATTCCTTAAGCCTATAATTCCGAATTCACGGCATTTGAAGTGCTTGGCGTCGAATTCGAAAAATTGCTAAGGCGCGCGTATATGCATATTTAATAGTTTCCACGAAGGGCGGGGGAAGGGCGCTAATGTCATCGACTACTTTTATAGCCCCGTTCGGAGACGCTTTGGTGAACGTTTAATGCGACGTTACGTCTGCGAAGGGTCTATATTGAAATGCATATTTAATGCGTTTGACGAAGGCGGCCTGGTTGGGCTTACGGCTTCGACATCTCGTCGCTCTGACTATTTACGGAATCATCCTCGTCTTTTTCCGTCCCGTCCTTCACAGTTCACCTTCGTCGCTGATATCTTTAGACGCTCGCAACAAGGGGCATTTTAGCTCGCACTTTGTAGCCGAGTAAGTACGCGCGTCTTAAAGACGTACACTTTTTTAAGGAGCTGGCCGAACGAGGAGTCGCGCTTGCAGCCATGCCCTGGCCCCGAAGACGATGCAGCCAGACAAGGGAAACTCGTAGGGAAACTTTATTAGATATTTTCTTCAATGCGATAGAAATGCAAATAACGATTGTCAAGTAAGTTCCTTTCATCGAGGGAGAAGTGTTTCGGGAGGAGAGAAAATCAGCAACGGAGGAAGAAAGCGAGAGAAGAAACACCGAGCGAAAGAGGGAGCCGGGAGAAAGTCGATACGGCAAGGATAGCACATCACGAGTAACAATATTGAGCCGCGGTAAAACTTCACTTCTACTTTACCTTCGTCTTCAAAATTCTGACCCATCCTCCGGGTTCCTCTCCCCGCTTTCCATATCTTACAATGAATAAAGCGGAATCTTATATTTCTCGGCGCGCTTCGTTCCATAGGCGCACTGGATTAATAGCCGGCGTTATAAAATTGCAAGACCGAGTCCTTCGGCACGTAAAGACAATGAAATGAATCACGAATTAGAATCGTGCGGAGAGGCGTTTTCATCGATTCAGTTTGATCATTCGAATGAGTCTTTACGATGACTCAGTTCGTCTCGCTGATGATTGCACTGGTATTAATGACCAGCGGCGCCTCCAGTTATTAACACAACCTAATTCTTGTTCAGCTTCCTCGTAGACTTGTGTTGCTACACTTGTAATCGTCTGATTTTGCAAGGATGTGCCGACTGGTAATTTTTCGCTCGCCAATTTACTCGGCTACTGCAGTATTGCTAACGTTGTTTAGTTAGCGCGAGCTCCGAGTGGTTTTATTTTTCATTTTTAAGGAGAAACTGAAATAAAGCGCTCGAATTTGAAACTTCTACTCCCCGTTATTCTTTAATTACGACGAACTTAATATTTCCACGTAAATCAATACTACAGATTCATAATTTTTACTCTTCGGTATTATCCCGACGTGTGTAAAGAGCAACGTTATAATTATTCAATGTTTGCGCTTAGTGGCATATTGTCGAAAAAGGGAAAAAATTATTTAGGAAAATCTACATTTTCATTTCGAATAAACAGGAAAAAGCATGTCAAGAACAACTTGAACGAACAAAAAGTGCCACTCGATTTCTCTCATACTTTAGTTGAGATTTACGTTTTAGCGTTCATTTTTCCTTTTATTAAATTTTTCGCTCCACGTTTCGCAATTAATTATGCTAATGTATTAGATTCAGCTACTTAACTTTTTCCAAATGTACCTTCAATTCTGGTAAATAATGTTGCAAATAAAAATAATGAAAATATTCTTCAACGCAGTAATTATAATGAATTAATGAGAAAATACAATGGTTAAATTTTATTCTTTATTCGAAACTATAGCGACTCTGGAATATTTCAATTCTTTCATTTTCGCAGACATTATTAACTTGTATTTAAGGAAGTAAATAAGAAATATTATTATTAGCCGAGAATTTGTAAATTCTTTTATTTGTAAAGTTAGGAATCAGTGCTGCAGAAATAAAGCGACGTCGAGGCAAGTTTTATTTGCAAAAATTAAAAATAATTGAATCTGTAAATAGAAATTGGAACTTTCTCGGCTGAATTCCAATGTTTATGTTAACAATAGTCACTTGGATCAGTTTAGCCGATTTGTAAACTCAAAGTTTGGCTTCCAGCAACTCAAGTCTAGCGGCAATACGCGGATGTTTTGAAAGCTCGTTGTGATTTTCGAGACTGGCGGCTAAATTAGGAGCTGATTTGCGGTTGCATTCGGGAAAAGAGAAAAATGTCCGCTCGAAAGGAGTTGAATTTGTCTTTTAATAGACAGCTGGACAGCCATGCAGTTCCTCGTATCGACGGTGCGTCAGATGTCCATACGAAGGTCATGCGCCGAGATTATTGGCGCGTGCCGCAATTGACGCTGCGGCTAAGAATATCCCCGAGTCTCTCCGGGGTCAAGTGAAATAACTCGTCGGTGATGATCGATGTCCGACTCCTCGGACGCTTTTAGAACATCTTTCTTTCATAAAGTAGTTTGCCATTCAGTTCGGCGACGCTGACATCATACCAATAAACATTTTTATTCATGCTCGTAGAGTAATGTGCAGCGACTCATCCATACATTCATTAGGAGCATCAATGATCAACAAAGTATATTCGGAGCACGTGGGCTTTGAAAGCCGTGCGTTAGAGCGATAATATGTAGCGATAAGGGGAATTCCGCGTATTTAGCGTCCAAATGTAAGGACAGTGGGTTGTTTTTTACATCAACGTAAATACGAGCAGCTCGATGAAATCTTTGGGAAGCGAAGTCGAGTAAATAAATAAGGCGATGTGCCGATAGAGCGATTAAACATTCGCTGCTGTGCGAGATTTCATCGTGCCGGAGCAGGAGGTTAAGCAGCGGTAGCTCGGAGCTCTTATAAAATATTGATTATGGTTTTATTGTAAATATGCGGGCAATGCGGCGCCGTAGCGACTCGCTCAGCTTTTGCTTTGTACGAAGTTGGAAAACTCGACGAGTGGATTAATATCGCGGAGCTCTCGTTATTCGTTGTTGATTTTGTCTGTCTCTGCTCGGCTGCCGCTGCCGCTCCCGTTGCCTGCCCGCCCGCTCCTTCTGACTCCACCTTCGCGAGAAGCTCAAATGTCTCTAATGAACCAGCTTGTGTGCCTATATCTGCGGCCGCGTAACCGCTCTCTCTCTCTCTCTCTCTCTCTCTCTCTCTCTCTCTCTTTATGGACGTGCGCGAGCAAATAAAGCTCGATGTAAATAAAAAATCCCGTTTTACATATGTATAAATCCTTGGAACAGTGACTCCCTCCTTCTGCTTTCATTAATTTCCACAATCTAGCTCTAATGTATTCAATTCATAAATTGAAAATGGCCTACAAGCCGTCGGTATTTTTGCATCGCGTCAACTTCATCGTATCATTAGGAACAAACTCTTTCTCGCTATTTTCTTAAATCTTATAGATTAGACGTAACGGTTCCGAATACGTCAGAATATTTTAAACGAATGTTTAAAATGAGAAATACATCTGCCATTAACTTGACTCGTGTATATTATTCGTTACGGATGCTTAGAAACGCTTATTTCCGCTCTGCATTTTATTTTAAAAGCTTCAACTTTTGAAATTTCCTTAGACCAATCTAATTAGCAGTTTGTTAGAAAAATTAGGAAAATATATTTTTAAATAAAATAATTAATATTTATCTTAAAATTAAAGTTAAAATAATTTAAAGTATTTTACAGGTGCATTGAATAATATGCATAAGATGTAATATTTTTTTTATTTTTCATTTGCGTTTTTTAACAGTAAACCTATAATTTACATGATTTGTAGCTTATATAGATCTGCAATGATTTTTATTGAAAAGATCTACTAGTATTTCTGCGTTCATTCCAATGATTACGTAGTAAATATCGCTTAAACAACGATCGTTATTTTTAATTAATTTTATTAACTACATGTTAATAATTATTATGAACAAATTCATGAAAATAAGTGTGCAAAATAATTTTACTTTTAAGATTTCAATCTTAATTAAAAGAATTCAATCTTAGAATTTTCAATATTTTTTAATTGAATTAATTATATTTCAAAACATTGTAATTAAAACTTCATTTTTTTATTAATCAAATGACAAACTTTTTAAATCATCAATTAAAGAGAAATATTTGAATTGAAATAAAAAATAGGAGCTTGAAATTAGTGTCAAAGTTGTAGTTTAAATTCATTATACGATACGATACATATCTAAATATCGAGATATACGAGTATATTTGTTAACATATGTGCACAGCTCATATTTTTTTAATTTTAGCAACAATTCAAAGTTTGTGAGCAATTAAAAACGCAATCCTTATTTCATCGTTAAATTAAATCCTTAAATACGTTCAATTTTTCGTAACATTTCTTTTATTTTTAAAATTTTCAGTGATTACAAAAAGCTCTCTAAAAAGTAACAAGTGAAGCAGATATTTGGTACATAGATTTTCTAAACCGTAAAAAATTACAAGTATACAATTTAAGTTTTTACAGTATAAAGATGTAAAGAAAAAACAATGGAAACTGTATATAATGAAATAAGAAGAGAAAAGAGTAATACCGTGGATAGTAGAATTGATAGATGTTGAATGGCATGTAAAAAGTTGAAACGCATTCGTAAAAGTTTTCGAAGCTCTAGTTTTTCAAGTGAATAGATATTAACGCAAGTTTAAGTTTGTATAATGTTGTGGCAAATAATATTATTCCAAGTAGTCAAGCGTGATTGAAGATTGAATATTTTCACAGACCAATGATTTATTTACGTATCATGGTAATTCGACTGCTTTTGTCGCCTCGTAAAATAGAATATATTTTCATTTGGCGTCACGAT
The DNA here is from genome assembly GCA_018907185.1 of Platyscapa corneri. Lineage (NCBI taxonomy): Eukaryota > Metazoa > Arthropoda > Insecta > Hymenoptera > Agaonidae > Platyscapa > Platyscapa corneri. The sequence continues at coordinate 4,533,451 of JACCHW010000004.1, forward strand.
CGCGAAGCTTTGCTCATCGATAAAAATGTAACAAATTTCTAAGCTACATCTCCGGTTAGTTTGAAAATTTTTAAAAACGAGGAAAGCTCGACAGTTATAGAGTGGCGAGTTCCAACTTTCGACTGTTTCCCTGAAAAGGATGCATTTTTGTGGCAGCCTGCGATTAAATTAGAGGAAGATGAAAATTCGCAAAAATCATGAAGAAGCAAGGTTAGCTAGTTTACGTCAGTGCCTTGTGATTGCGTCGCATAATCAAGCGGCGAGAAGTAAAATAAATAAATGTACGTGGGAGTCGCGGAGATTGAGCAAGTATTTTGAACTCGAAGCAACTCGGAAATTGGCGTGGAATCAGGGAAAGGACGGAAGGGCAGTATGCTAATTTATGGCACCCAGGCGCTCCATTACGAATATTTATCCGCGGCGAGTTTAATCTAAACTTCGGGAGAGTCTACAGAGGCAGAGGACTCGTCTCCAGCGCGACCTCCCCTACCTGCGATCTCTACTGACTCCCGCTCCTGCTCGTGCTCGTGCTCGCGCTCGTGTCTTAACGACGTATTGTCTCTACGACTTATCAAAACAATTCATTGTCCTCGGCGACGTCTGCCCTCTGCTCGTCTATCGCGCTTCAAAAATTACCTGCTATACCTCGCGCGGCCGATAAAACAAGCCACGCATCCCGCCGTTATAATTTCGCGCGTTTTCGTGGCGCCAGTATCGATCTGCCTTTTTCCATTTTCTTAATTGAAGCCTTAAATCGTCGAGACATCGTAAAAAATTTCGCATGAATCATCGAATACGTCAAAAGCCGCATATATTTGGCATTATGTATATCGAACGATCTCTCAGCGTAATATTCTTAGAACGGGATAATCTTGGGAAATATAGAGAGAGAGAGAGAGAGAGAGAGGAGTCTGGTGCACCCCGCTTGTTACCGACTGCTTATACATCCCTTATTTCTCACCACCCCATTTTTCCGATGCTCCTTTGCATATTAACAATATCGTTCTTCCACGGCAAACGACGGCAACGCACTACGTGCCTTTTCCGAGGATAAAAATTATTAAGCCAATCCGTCCTCGCTCTCCTCCTTTTCGGATACCGAGTAACTACGTCAATCGCTGTCTTTCTCGCTCCGTTTTTGAATTATCCACCTCTTGGTCCCCTCCTCCGGCTCTTGCTCATCCCGGGGATACTTTGCGCGCTGCGTAACTGAAACTCAAGCTCTCCTTGCTCCTTCATTTTTTCTCCAGTCCCTCTGGTCCGAAATCTTGGCTCTTGATCTCGCTCTCGCTCTTTTTTACGATACTGCCAATTACACGCCCGTTTGAATTCACTGTCCCGCAAATACTCTTGCTCAACTCATAAATTTTCATGGTTTCCGCGATTTTTTCCTTTAACTTCTGCCTTATATACTTAGTCCTCTGCCTTCTATTTCACGCGTTCATTCTTGCTTTCTTCCATTATTTTTTGTTGAACAATCGATATTTGCACGATATCGACTTTGTGACTTTACTTCAATGCAATTCGAAACCCTTCGAGAGCATTTAGAATTTTACCATCTCGAGCTTCGATGGTCAATCTCTAAAGTTTGGATGCTTCTCGACGTATGCGCGCGACCAGCGTAAAATGATAAACGTTACACCCTCCTGAGAAGTGGGCCGAAGCGCAGATACATTCTCAAAATTATCATCGAAAGAACGAGATGCGAATGAGTGCGCGGTGGATGTTAAGGTTTTAAAAACAAAATCCAAGAGTGCAGGGCAGCATTTGGAAATTCAGATAATCCTGCGCTAATTGCCCGATTGATAATGGGAATATCCAGCGTTAGTGGCTGGAAATTGGATGTATACTTAGTACGCGTGTGGACACGATTCCTTTCGGTATACCAAGTGGCGGGAGTCGGGGTGAGGCGTATGGAAAAGGGGGTCAGAGGAGGTATAGGGAAATAAACCGCTATTAATCCACATCGGAATTGAGTGTTACTAGGGGATGTAACCCAGGATTTGCGGCGACTCGGGTTAAAATCTCTTCCGGCACTATCTCAGGAATATCTCGGAAAATCGGTGTGATTCGGCGAGCTCGGTTTTGAGCAGAAAGAGAAAGGGAAAGAGAAAGAGAAGAGACCAAGAGTGTAGTGTATGGAATAAGAGAGGAGGGCCGGATTCGGCTACCGAAGATTAGTTTGGCGCGGCGGATTTAGTTTGTTTTATTGGTCAGTCGAGTCAATCCTAGTTTCAAAGAGACACGTAATTGGCGCCGTGGAAATCGCTTTCGCTACCGAAGAATCCTGCGCAGCTCTAAGACGACATCCCGCCACTTTATCGGGCACGGCATCGTGCGACCGGAAAATGAGATTTTCTGCTTCCTTTATTTACGCACTGACTATCTTTGTCCACATCCTCCGACTGCCCCTGACTACGCTTAATTACAACGCGCTTTTGAGACTGATGCATTCATTTTTACACCTAAAATACTAAACTGAAATAAATATGGAATAATTAGTGCAAAATTCGCAAGAACACTCGGGCATTTTCAAAAGTACAGATCGATCAAGAGTGCACTGCTAATTTAATTACGAGTCTTCGAGGAAATATTTTTATAGTAAAATCCAGCTGAACGCAGAGTAGCCTACTATCTAAGGATACGGATCTAGAATCGAGTATCATTGTCACTGGGAGAAAGTAAGAGATTCCGGCAAGTAGCATCTGCCAACATAGCAATACGTCTTGTAGCGTCAACGTGCAAGTGAAAAAAGGCTTCTTTCCCTGCTCTTGATGCTCCCGGGACCGCGGGCTCCTATAAGATTGAAGTGGATTAATTGGTCTAATACTCGCGAGGGTTCTTTCTTGGTTCGTTCTCCCTCTCATTTTCTTCTGCCCCCATCGCGAGCTAAGGTTTCCCCATTCTATTGTATCGTGATCTTCGCCGCGCAACGTAAGCCCCTACATCTTATGTTGCGAGTCACGTGAAAGAATAATTTTCAATCGACGCTCGGCTTTTCCGAACACCATCAGCTTTGCCTCTATTTTCTACTCTCGTTCTCATGCGTAACCTTATATTCCCTCTTTTTATTTAATTGAAGTGAGAAAATATATTACAACCGTGTGGTTAAACGTTATTAAGAAATGTTTCTTGTATGAATCTTCATTGGATTTCTTTTTCTTTCCTTCACTCTGTACTTTCTCTCCTTACTCTCGATTCTTTGAATACGAAACTTTTTTCGTTCTTTTTGGTTTGAACGCTACAGATATATCATTTCAATCTTAGGAAACTTCACTAGTTTATAAAAATTGCGACATGAACTTGGTATTGTTACTTTCCTTAGTTTTTTCTGCTTATTTCTCTCTCTCTCTCTCTCTCTCTCTCTCGCTCGCTCACTCTCCTCATCCACCGCTTCGCTATTTCACTTTACACCTGTCTCTGTCTCTCCGCAAAGAATCCTACCTTCGCGATATTTCTTAATTAAATATAGCCTCAAGTTAAAAATTAAATTAAACAGAAGCCACGCGGCTTTTTCCCTTTCTATCATCGACAATAACTGACTGGCTGGTCTACGGAAAGCAGCTCTGTACCAAACTTCGCGTCGGCGTACATATTTCACGGCGCAATAATTAAACCGTCGGCTCGTGAGCGACTGTGAGTTTCATTCTGTATCTTCGCGCTAGAAAGTAGAATTTTTTTCACTATTGATACTCGAATGATTCATCTATCAAGATAAGTACCTAAATGAACTCGATCGTGTTTTTCGATAAAAATGTTTCTATTTATTTGAATTAATGTAAATTTACTCTACAAATATACTTTCAATTTTTTAAACTATCATGAATATTTTTATCTCACATATTTATATGTATACGTATAAAGAAATAAGCTAATTATTTACGAATCAATTTGTTTCTCAACGATTTAAAAAAAAATTCGTTTCATTAATTAATTTATTAAGAGATAATTTTCTCCTTATAAAATAATTAATTAGCATTAAATAAAATTTCCTTATCTTACATATCAGAAATATTTTGAATATAATTCAATTTATATTCGTAAATTATGTAATTTTTTTCAAACAAGGACCTTATCAAGCTGCAACATCCTATAAAGAAATTTATTGAATTTTTAATTTGTTTTTCATTTTATAATGTTATCATAATATTCTACTTTTAACTCGTGGAAAAGGGTTATTTTTGTTGATTTTCGAAGATAAAATTCTATTGCCAGCAACGAGTATTTCAATAATACTGTATATTTATTACACTCGTAGCAAATTCAGCTGCTTATGAAAAGGTGATTCGCTGATTAAAATAAATTCCATATATGTGATGTAATGCCTTACGTTTGATATGTAATTATAGTTTTAAAGAATTTAACACAACATAAAACCAATTAATTTAAGAAATTAAAAATAAATAAAAAATTCAAAAGCACATATAAAAAATTAATCGTAATAGAAAGCTTGGCCGTTATAATATTACTGACGATTTTATACTTGAGACGAATGTGTTTCTATGAATATAAAAAATAGCAACATAAACAAATAGCATTTATCGAAAGTGAAAATATATTTTTGCTTAATTATAAGAGGTCTTTTTTCTTGGGTATTTCTTTTTTCGAATAAAGACAATAATTGATTGTATAGTTTTAATAATACCCTAGAGAAAGCTCATGCCTTATTATTATGACATTCATCTGCAATAACGAAAGGAACATTATAAATACGAATATAGGCGTTACTTCATTTTAATTATCATTTGTACTTATGTTCCGAATAAAAAACTAAGCCTAAAGAAAAAATGGTCATTTATTTTCATAGTAAAGTGCAAAATAAGTTAATGCATTGCGAAACGTATATTATTCAAGTACTTTAACTGTTATTTTTCCTGTCGGTTTGATCTTTTAAAATCCATTATAAAGTAAGAGCTTCTATAAATAGATAATTCCCATTGTAACGACATGTTTTTTTTTTATTTAAGCGCGTGTTGTAGCAAACAGTAATTTTGTTGACAGAAATTACAAACAAAAAAAAAAAAAAAATCGAAGGCAAATATCGTAAAGTTCTAAGAGATTATCAGTTGCTTTACAAATTACAGGTCGCGCTTCCGAAACAAAATAGACTATTACTAAACAAAAATCCAGACGCGCATTCTTAGCAGCGACGATCAGATTCGCGGTTTATCGCCAGACGTCGGTGACCAATTTTTAACGCATGATCGACTCGAAAAAGCTGGCGCTATCTGCACTCAACGGTCTCGTTAATCCTTTGACTCGACGAGATCGATAAGAAAAGGCGATTTTCCGAGGGCGGGCCTGAAGTCTACAACTGGGAGAAGTGCTGGCTACGAGGTTGCTATTTCGCACGCTTTTCGCACAAATTTCGCCCTGAGACATTCGCTTATTAATTCGTCTTTCAACGATACCGGCGCTGTTGGCTCCATTCTGTACTTTTAATGAAAAAATGAAGGCGCGCTCGAAAGGAAAGATATCGAGCGCGAAGTGCCAGTGGAAATTGGTCTTTGATGCGCTGTGATTAATTTTGCACTGCAAATCGAATGGAGGGTGACCCTTTTTCTACTACTTTTATACAGGCATCGCGCATCGAGGCGGCACAATATGCCAGAATAATTCGCATTCCCCTTGATGTTTCGGCTCAAAGTTAACGATTTTAGGGGATAAAAGACCGCGCGGTATATCTGCGGTGTTTCTTTGCGGTCGAGCCGAGGCATCTTTCGCTTGTGAGCGTCGCGACGCCGCAGCAGTCCTGCGCCCCGCAGGCGGCGAGGAAAATCGCGCGCAGAGCGTTGTGGATATGCGCCGGGCAAAAGAGGCGAAGCAAGAAATTGATATAGCATACGAAAATGAATTGCCCCCTTCTTTTTTCCTTTCTTCTTCGCCGCGGCCCTCTGTCGCCCTCCCCCGCGCGACCCACTCTGTCGGCGCTTTGCCTTGCCCCTCTTTACCGAAGAATATTCCACGGCAATCTGCCCGCGCCCGCTTTTTTTCTTTTTTATGCGTTTTATGCTTATTTTCAATTTTGCCCCCACCGCACCCCCACTACGCCGTTCGCGCGGCTCGAAAGCCGAGTTACGTGGGCGAACGATAGCTCGCCCCTAGATTTTCCCGTAAAACCTGTATTACCATATCATCCTTTTGTCTCTTCTTCTTTCCTCGCTCGCTCTCTCTCCTTCTACCTAGTCATCCCTTTTTCTTCCTTCCCAACATGCTATCTATCTCTTCTTTCTAGTATCGCCTACCGTTTTTGGCAAAGAAAAATAGATTCTTATTTGACGACGAGCGATGTATCGTTACTAAAACTTTGGTCATATAAAATGTTCCGTTTGACTTTCAATTTTCGGGCAGTCGTAAAGAGCGCAAAAGAGCAAATAAGAAGAAGAAGAAGAAGAAGAAGAAGAAGAAAATTTTGAAGCACACGATAAAGAATAATAGGCGGTTCAATTGATATTTTAATAGTCCGTGTGAAAAAGTCTCCTCACCATCGCTTCCTCCACGACGTCGAAGACAAAGGAATTAATGGAAGCCGCAGACCGGTAAGCGCGTTTTCCACTCACTTCCATCGTTTTTCACCCTCTTGTCGTCTTCTAGCCTTTCCGCTCGCCTGCTCTCCTACTTTGCTGATTTTCGTTTAGTAGTGCCCGGCCATCAATACCAAGCGCTTTGCAGATTGCGCGAGACGTCAAACGCCATCGGTTATAATTTATTTAAATTAGCCTCCGTATTATTCATTAAAAAGTTACGGCCGCAACTTTGCCATCCCTTTCTCTCGCTCGTTTATTTCTTTTTTTAAAGGTGAAACCCGGTTAACGCTTCAACACTTCCCGTAGATTCGAGGGTTTCGATAACTTTTGCCTCTCCCGATTTAAAGAGACGAGCGTTAATCTCAAGTCATTTTGCTTCTTTAACGAGATTTTGGTACGCGCAGCCGATAATTTATAAATAGGGATCCGCTGTTAATTATTCATTCTTCTTTTCACGTTCAAAGTTTTAGCCAAACGTTTTCTATCGAGTACTCCACCTTTTATTGAGTGTTCCAGCCGATTACCTTAATTTTGAAATGCCTCCCTCCCATGTCTAATAATACATTTTATAAATATTTATTCATCTAATGAAACGTGTAAATCTAGTCTTTAAATAATATAATTTTAAGCGTGTAAATTAGTCTGCAAGCTTGGCAATTTCCCTTCGGCATAAGTAATTTCTAACGACTGCGTAATTTTTGGCGTGAAGATCAATATCCGTAGAAGGTGAGTTACCGTCCTGTTCGAGTGAATTTTGACGACATTGCAACGCACTGGTAACCGAAAAGGAGCAGAAAAAATCAAAATCAACAACACGGGCTGATATCTGTTTGTAATATAGTGATTGCCCGTGGAGTGGTGTGCACTTACAAATACTGTCAGGGCCGCGGAAAAGCGCAGAGAAGCCTAGAGTTTGCAGTTGTGCTTACGTTTCGTAACGAGAACAAATATTTCTGGCATAACAGGTACCTACGGAGCTGGAAAAAATACGGGAAAACAGCGTTGGTGCGGGCGGCAGCTCATCCTTGGCGAACGCCGTGGGGAGGGGGCGGGGTGTCGCATAGCTGGGGCGACGCACGTCTCTTCTGCAGTTACGCGATCCATAGGCGGACAAATACAGCACACCTACGACCGCCTGGGTACGAGCGCATACGCGCGTGCGTGGGCACAAGTTTACAGGGGTTGAATTTTAATTATTTTCTCTTTGGGAGGGTATAATATTTCAATGCTCCTTCCCTCGACATCATCTCTGCCGAGTAATGTTATTATAATTGTACTCGCGACTCGTGCAGGTGGAGCGTCATTTTCTTGTGGGTATTTTCTTTCTCTCGCCTTTTGACCATTCCGACGCCGAGCGTCTCTGGAGCCCTCCCCCTCGTCCCTTCCGTACGTACTTTTTCCATGTCGAACCGCTGCCGGTGTTTTTACTGGAGGTCTCTGATGTAACATGCAACAACGCTCGTTTAACGCTCCAGAGGCCGCTGGGCAATGTATAGACTATGAAAATGTCCACCTCCACGAAAGATGTCGACTCGACTGGCGATCAAACGCTGCGTTTTACGTTTTACCGTTGCTGTTGCATCCCGAGCTCGGATACGACGGGCGCATGCGAAAAAAGATCAGCCGGAAGTGAGCTGAACGAAGCTACGGCGCTCTCGAACAGAACTGCCTATTGATTAGGTCCGAAAGAAAAACAACAAGAGTTCCCAATAAAATTACATTTCCTTTCCAAAGCATTACGTTTTTGTCGTTCTAGAGTTTTTTATCCTATAGCACTGACTATTCTAATGTACCTAAGAAGCAAAAGCTCGCAGCTGACTTATACGTAGTATTAGATTTTCTTTTTCGGGTATTTTAATTATAATGTACGTATGTAAATTTTTAAATACACATCCTCGTCTCGGGCGATATTTGTACAGGTCAGAGGAATGTATATTTTCCTGGCGATGACCGCAGTAGGGTTTCTCTTTTCTCTGTGTACTTCCATCGCGTCCTCTCGCGATGCCTGTAAATTAAAGAATTTGCAATTCTGAATCTTTGGCGAACACGGACTATCGTCTCTCACGGCGCCACGTCACTATCTGGGCTTGCCAGTCGCGACAGTTTTGCCAGCCTCAATTTTTCCCATTCCCTTTTCTCTGCAAATGATATTGAATGGGAAAATACGTTGTGAAATTCGAAAGCCCCTGAAAAGCTTTTGGCCAACGAATTAATAATAATGCAAGGGAGAAATGGATTAATTAGATTATCGTGTTTTCTGAGATTAGACTTAAATTTTCAGACGAGCGCTTTTTTGGATTCGGAAAAAGATCGAGCGCAATTTATATATTAATTCAGCATATTACAAATTAATCTGCAATTTGAGTAAAACTGAAATGGAAATATTTTGAAATAAAACCAGCGGCTGAAATAGAATAGTTGATTTACTTAAATAAATATACGTAACGAATAGAAGCATTGATACATTTAACGGAATGTTAAGCTTGTAAAAGTCTTCGATGCGGCTTACAATTTCCCTTCAAAGCACACGATGTCCAAGTTTCCTCTGCAGAGCAGTAATGCTGGAACATAAAAAACCCTAGACGAGATGTAGCTGTGCATAAATTCATCCGAGTAAGAGACGTTTTATTATTTTAAAATATCAGAGTAATATTTTTACGTTTGATAAAACGTCTTCATGCCGACTATGTGTTCCAGCATATTCAATTTCCCCGTAACGTTAACAGATTAGCTTGGAAATTATACATAGGCGTGTAAATTTTCTTTTACGTGGATCCACACAAGCGAAGAGGCAACTCTTTCAAATTAAAATTAATATTAAGAAGCGATAAATTGTAGGGAATATTTATACCAAGTCATTTCACTCCTCGTCTTCATAAAATGCTTGTAGTGTTGCACTACTGATCGCGTGTTTTTTGAGATTTAATGAAACTCGATAAAAAATTTCTAATCGAGAAATGAGTCAAAAAGAACCGAAATTCTCTCTCTATCTCTCTCTCTCTCTCTCTCTTGATTTAAATCGATAACGCTTGTTAAGAAATCCGAAGGGATAATCAGCTTCAGGCTTATCAGATTCTACTCGCCGTTGATTCGATTGTCGTCGATTGCTCGGCAGACCTTGGAAGCGCAGGATCCTCGAGCCGCAGAGGATGAAAGAATATCAAGGCGGAAATGAAATGGAATTTAAATATTCTCGCGGTAACATTTGTCCGAGGTGCGTGGCTCTCAAACCTGGAAAGGGAGAGGGTGTGTCTGTGTGTGTGTGTGTGTGTGTGTGTGTCGCAGGGAGGCAGCACGGAGGAGCAGAACGACCAGCTCGTGTATAATTGTAAAATTGTATTAGCTTTGTGTTCTGCGCTAGCTGTTCGCTGAGACGCAGGTCTGTATGTATAGTGCGTCTACGTGCAATGCCTCCTGCCACTTTCTTTCGAATAGCGAGCGGCTATTCCTCCCGCCACGTCGTAAAACCGTCGCCATTTTCGTATTACTCGCCAAAAAGAGCAGAAAGAAAAGGAGAAGAACACATTTTTAAAGTGGCCGTTGCGTAGAAGAAGGAGAAGAGAAAAGAGAGAAACAAAAAGAGTGCGGGAGGGGGTCAGCTGTAATCAACAAAACGCGGTGCGCCGTATATTTGACGACGAAGGAGTGGTTGTAAGGGAGAATCACTGCTCCTCGTAACAGGTCGTTCATTATGATTTAATACTAACACGGCGGTAATGTCGTCAGAGAGACTCCTGCGTATAAATAATTCGCGTGTACCGACGCCCACCCAGAGGACCGTTGCCCATGAAGGAGGCATCAGGAGAGGAAGAAGAGCGGAGAGAGTGAGAGGGAAAGGAGCGCCCGGCGGGGGTGGTGCTTCGTTCGTTGGTTGGTTCAGGTTTTTAATGTCGCATCTCTCGGGGGCCGACGAGGATTACCGAGGCTAAAAAGGAAGTTTTTAATAATTTTTCATTTTCTCTATATTTATTATCGTGCTTGCGCTTTCTAACCATTGGTACTACACTGTATGCACCACACAATGGCGCACTCGCCGCCGCTGAATAGCTTGCGGTGCGTCCAGTCGAATTTGCGAATGTCACTTGTCATTATGAAATTTTTAATTTGTCATTTCTCTTCCTTTTCGCGCGCTTCCCTTTTCTCTTTACATTAGCTGTTACTTGTTTTCTCCCGCTCTGTTCGGTCAGCGCGAGTAAAAGCTTATTAATTATGTTTAATTTCCTCTGCACTTTTTTCTCTTCACACTTGATACGAAGAGAATCTAGGATATGTATTTGTTCCTCTATTTTCTCAGCTGCATTAACATTAATTTAAGCGGTAAATTAGCCTTTCATCCCTCTATGCTATCGAGCAATTGAACTATACGTATTTGCTTCATAATTTTACTTTACAATTTTACTTTAATATAAACACTTTTTTTTTAATTTAAATGTTTATTGCCTTTTAAATATTGTAATATATACTCTTGAGCAAACACAAAAATAATCCCTTTTCCTAGTTAAACCATAATTTACTTGGGGTAGATTTAGAATATCACAAACGAAAACAAAACAAGTGAATTTAGAGGGTAAAATCTATTTATTATTCATCATTGTATTTAGGATAAATAAAGTGTGATTTTTCGTAAATAATGAAATTTATTATAACGTTCAAATGTAGAAAAATCTAAAAATTAACAGTTTTTAAAATTTTTCAATTGATCCTTGTCATTTACTTAAATATCACTTTAACTTTTTCAAAAATTTCCTTATATAGATAACTATTATTAATGTTAAAAATTAATAAAACAATACGCTATTTTCTACTTTTTATTGCTTTTAAAAGCTGTGTTACACAAAATTTATAAAAATTGTTACGAGGTGAAGCAAGTTTTATTAATCAATAATCCGACGAAATAGCGATATTAAAAAAATATAAATAAACGATATAATCGTTGTTTAACTCTTTCGGAGTTGTAGAAAACAATTTTGTATTTACACACATTTTTATCAACAATGTGAATTAATCTGCAGTTAAAATTCAAATTTAATCGGTGAATTATTTTATACATTGCAAGAAATTAAATACATATAGCGAAAATTATGAAAATTTTCCCAACAAATATTCTACGAAATTGCGCGCCACTAAATAAATACATTTTTGAGAAGAATAAGTGAATTTAAAAGATCGTTTCCGGTGGATGTATCGAGCTCTGCTCTCCATTCGGTGGAAAAAGAGGAAGTCGATGTCGAGCCGTCGATGAGAATGTCTCTTTCACGCGGCGTCCCGTAGGAACGATTAACGTACGAAATATTGAACGGAGAGGGAAAGAAGTGTGGGAGAAATGACGTGACACGGAGCTCGACACCAAGGGACGACTGGAGGAGGGGGCGGAGGAGGAGGAGGAGGAGGAGGGCGTCAAGAGGTAGTAGCAGGGTAAGAGACCGAACGAAGGGGAAATTTGTCTGTGCTAATTTGTCGCAGAGATCGCGGAATTGAAGCGGGCGCCCGGTTGACTTTAGTATTGGCTGCTGGCATTCCGGGAGGCTTTCCGCCGAGAAAAGCGAAGAGCGAGGGAGAGCTTTTGCCTCTGCATTGCAGCCACCGAGCCATCCCATCTTGTTTCCTGCGGGAACATGCGACGCTACGAATCGCCAAGAACGACAATCTTCCGAGGGGAGAAACGAGAGACGAGGCTCGAGAAAAATGCCCGTTCGTCCTCCCTCTAACGATTTGTCTCTTGCTCCAAACGAACGTTTTTTTTAAAGCCTTTCAATTCCAAACAATTGGCAGTTCCCTTTAATAATTAACGTCCTTATTTTCTTTCGTCGAGTACACAGCTCTGCTCGCCTCTAATAACGTTTCGCGTGATATATTAATGTTACGCCGTATCTTCCACAAAGCGTCCCGGCACTCAGGCTTTGATTAAACTTGTAAAAGCTTTTCCGAAGTAATGTTTTTAGAAAGTCCCCATCTTGATCGCCAAAGGACGGGCGAAATTCGTAGAGCTGCGAAGAAGAGAGCGACAAAGAAAACAAAGCCTGCGGGAATGCAGAAGCTGGCCAGCAAATGCCGGCCCGGACTAATAAAGACATCAATGTCAATAATAATTCATTGATTGTGAGAGATTTTAACTCGGCCGGCGAGCGCTTCTCGCAATTCCCGCCCGAATCCCGTCTTGCTCCTAAAGCTCGCTCCACACTATCACCGCCAGCGCTCGCCTTCGAGCTCTCCCGGATTAAAAATCTATCGATCCATTGAGAGCAGCGTCTCCTGGACGCAGCCGGCGAATGCAGCGCTTAAAAATGCAAATTGCTAGAATATGCGAAATAACGCGCGCAAGCCTCGAGAAAAGTAGTCGGGACGTGTATATTATTGATGCGAGTATTAGTCAGCCTCATCGCTTTCGGATATTTGCAACTATGAAGGAAGCCTTAAGGCCTGCTCACGGCGCACAAGAAGGCAACGAGAAACACGAAATGAATATTCAGAAGTTATTAGTCTGTAGTGAAATGTGACGGGGCTCACCCTTCTCGAAACCTGCCGCGTCTTTCGGCGCGAGCACCTCCCTTAGTCCCTTTCTCGCGGGACTCGCATCCGCGCCCGCGAGTTGCAAGCCCTTCTCCTTTGTTATAGATTTTGCGATACATCCTAAAGCTTTCGAGCGAGCGAAGAGGAAGAAGAAGGTGAGGAGGGGAAGGGTTGATGCCTCGATAACGGTGCGCGGATGGGGTTAGTGCGCGCATTCCCAGGTCGAGGCAGGGGCGTGTGAAAGAGCTTTATGCATAAGCTAAGAAGCGCTATTGACGGCTACTAGCGCATACACACGCCTCGACTGTTGCATCTACGCGGCTTTGATAAACAGCCGGGGCTTTTCGAGTTACGCAGTCACGTACCAAATATTGTTTTAGCCCTCGCATTATGTAGCCTTTTATCCAGTTGCCTTGGATAAATGTCGAGACGCCAAAGAATCTGCCGTCGTTGCCAAGGTGTGTCTTCCGCCGAACTGCTGCGTCGCCTTTACTGCCTGGGACTTTCATCATCGTTTCCTGGCTCTGCGTTTTCACCGATTGCTCGAACGAAACGTCAATTTGCAATCCGAAGGGCACTCGCCGCCATTAGCGATTCGCGTAATCTTATGGTTTCATAAAATTGAAAATCCTCGAGTTTGCACGGGAAAAGGCTGTTAAAAAACACTCGGGAAACGTGATATTCCTAGTTAAATCAGTTGAAATTATGATATTTCCAGTTCATTTTCGTCCAATGCTATCGATATTATTACAACTCGCACGATTGATTTAAATCGTTTAATGCGCTTTCGGAGAATCGGAAAGAAGCGTAAAAAGTAAATTAACATAAAGCGAAAAAGTGAGCAATAGCCAGCAAGGATTTGGGCAGTCTTAAGATATGCTCGGGCAATATATATGTCCCTATCTGCAGTTTTCGGGCCGCTCCGCAAAGCGAGAAAAACAGGAGCTAAGAGCGATATTCAAATGGCGTCAATTCCTATGGAATTGCTCCCTTGTATATTGTGCGATATGCGGGGTGAAACCGTATTGGCAGATAGCTATATGTCGCCATTTTACAACCCCTTATCTGGATAAGTTATGAGCATCCGGCGAGAGTTGCCACGTGATGTGGCTCAGTAGGAAGTATCGTAGATTTGCATGCGAATCACCTGAACGCTATTATCGGACATTCGAACGCAGCAAGTGCGCAGTCAAATATTAAATTTCAAGTTGTTGGCTGTGCTCATTTCCAATTTCAATTTGGCTTTTAAATATTTTTCTGGAAGCTGATGGAGGTTTTAAAAGAATTCGATAGCGTTAAAAGCTCTTGGAGAATTGGAGGCTCGTCGCTGATTAAAACTTTCATTTCTGATAAAATCACGTGAAAAAAACGAACATGCGAGGCATCGAAATACCGACAGATCATTTTATAGATAAAAAGAAAGTTTTACGTACATCCACAAACCTGAAGAACAAAGCGAAAGAAATTTCTTATGAAAATAGAGTGCAATCGACAATCGCAATCTAAAGATTTAATAAAATTTATGCAGAGATATATTATTTAATCAGATTTAGTAATTTAACGATTGAAAATTAAAAATAATTATTCTTTAAAAAATTGAAAAATTATCAAACGGTCGATAATCAGTTATTGTTTTTGAAATTTTAAAGTAAAATTAACGCTCTTCTAGTAAATCGATAAAATTAAAAAAAAATATTTTTTCAATTTTCGTACAATTGCTATTTCTTAGGAAAAATTATGCACTTTTTTAAAAGCATCAGTTTCATCGATAAATGTGTTGTATATTTTCCCCATTATTCTTCCAAGTTAATTTAGTATATTTTGCGTAGGCGCTCAAATATTGTAACCAACCTGTTTAATGAACTTTTTCTGGATAATTTCTTTTTCAATTTATTCATTTTTCCAATCGATAATAAAAGTTTACGAAAAATTGTTAAAAACATATTGTTTTAAATACAGTGTACAACTTTTATTTTAGGAAAAGAGCCTTTGAGAATTTTTAAATTATCGGTTATATCATTCACATATATTAGGATTGACTACAATAAATGGGAATGAGAATCCGGATAAACGACTAGCCGGAGATTATTATTGAAAAGCTTCAATTAAATATTTGTAAAGCAATTAAATTGTAAAAGCTCTGAAGTCTTACGAGACTTACCTTTACCTTCAGAGTCTGGAAAAATCTTTCTTTCAGCGAAAATGAAGTGCATTATTCAATATTTCGCATTGGATGAATAAAAAAATGTTTCCAGGTGAAATCTATGCTAGGGAGCGATACTTCATCACGATTGATTTTTGTCACGAATGTAATAAAAGCATCACACACCGTATTATTTTTTATTATTTTTTCGAGAAAAGCCCTTTATAAAGTTCGCCTTCTGCGGCGCAACTTATATTACGTATACAATACCTGGCGTATCGAAGCGGGCTGATCTCGCGAGTTTCTTCCCCCTGGTATGGAGCCATACATCACACCCTCTTCTTTATTAAACTCATATTTTTCAGGAAAGCCCTGACCTGCTCCCGTCGCGGGAGCGACTGAGACGCAAGAGGAAAAAGAGCAACCCTCGTCGAACGAGAGTAAGACCGATACGCGGAGTTTCAACTTCAACGAAAAATTCGCCTCTGCGAGCAATATTATGCCGCAGCCGCGCTCAGCGCGAGCGTTCGCACGCAAATTTTGTTCTAGGAAATGCGAAATAATTAATCGATGAGTGCAGGCACGCGTGTGCGTCGAAATGCGCGCGAAACAACAGGAACAGTCGAAAGAAAGTTTTTAAACGGGCGATTCTAAATTTTATTAAATTATACGACACGAATTGCGATGGAAAAGGTGGAGGCTCCGCTCGATGGGGACCGTAGCATTGTTTAGCTGAATTTTTAAAAGAAATTTAAATTTTTCATCAACTTCCGATTCGCATTCTTCATTATGTGGAATAGCCATCGAAGCGTAATTTCGAGACGCGCTGAATATTTCATTAGGAGGAGCCGCAAGATCTTTTTTGTCTAGAGTTGATTGTCACTCGAAATGATCCATGAAATGGCGCTAAAGGACGAGCCAAAGGAACCGAAACAGAGATCGACGCAAGACTCGATGCGAGACAGTGTGCGAGAGGGAAGGAGAGATGAACGCACGTTGCTGGAACTAAATCAATTATTCATCCAAATTGTCTGGGAAAAAAGTCCTAATTATCTGGAACAAATACAAGCTTAATACGTACAAGTGTGCCACCTTCATCGTATTCCCTGCCGGTCTGTTACCCTGCCGAAGCCAGTCGTTGTACTCTCGAGTCGTCTGGCGCGGCCTCGACCATTTTCCTTACCGTGAATAACCATTTGTATTTCCAATTAGCTTTGCTAATAAGAAGATGGAGGCATTGCCCACGCTAAAAGAAAAGAGAGAACGGAGAAAGTGCGGGCGCGGCGAGAGAAACGCCGGAAAGGGGAACGAACGAAAAAAAAATAAAATGTATAACCTCATCCAGCCACTGGGGAAATAAAGAAAAGCGCCGTAGCATTGCTCGAGGTATGACAATATCAAGAGTCGTTCAGTGTCCTCCCACTTATATTCGTTGCTGGTCTACAATTAAAAATACTCGAACTTATCCATTTTTCCCTTCCGCTTATCAATACGCCCGTTGTTTTTCTTGATGACCCTTACCTTTTTCTGCATGTATTTCAAATTTTATTTACTATTTTTTATCATTAAAGTTAAAAACCCCGTATATGAAATAACTAGGCGGAGTCGGTATCGACAAGAGTTGTTTACAACTCTTTTGTTCGGATCGACTAAATAATCACAGGATGCGATATTGCATCATTAAAATTATACTTAAATTGCCAGCGAAGTTATTTAAAAGATATCAAGTGTTGAATAATATCTATTTATGTATTTATTTCGTAAATAAAAAATCCAGAGTTTTGCGATATTTTGTTAAGTGTCAGCTGATGGCTATTGTGGAACGTGCGACGATTGTGTAACGTTAGAGGCAATATTGATCTGCATATTATTTAGAAATTAATAAAACAATAAAAGACGTAGCTTTCACTTGACCGAACGAGCTTCAGTACCAACAGCTGCCCTGTCACGTGTGTGTGTATACCGTGCGCGCATGCGTGTGTGTTACGCACAAATGCACGCGCAGAAAGTAATTTTCTAAAGCATTTTTTAGATACTTTTAGGCGGTTATTAAATCTTACGCGGCTCCGAAATCACTCGTCGAAACGTAAATAGAGCGAGAAGTTTCAAAATAAATCGAATTTGAATGGAATTTCACGTGGAAACGATCTGTTTGCGACTCCGCCAAGCCATTGTATTGCTCGCGGTATTCAAAGACGTTCTAAGGACATTTTCCGGGACAGATCGTTCAAATTACTGAAACGTTGTCATTCGATCGTCGAAGCGATTAGTGTGAAGACGGAGTGACACGTGTGATACCTCTTTATTTTAGTTACAAATTTTTATTCGATCTCTCCTTCTGAATGTAAATTTTTATTTCAAACATTTTTATTCTTTTATTTTTATTTTCTTGTTGAAATATGTTTCGCTAGAAAGGCATTTGTCTTCTTGATAAGTATACTAATGTATAAAATTTTTAGAACATAATGCGTTTAAAAAGCGTACCCAGGCATTTGCCTCGTAGAGATAATTATCAAGGATATATAAAAGTTAAAAATGCAGCATTGGGCATGGAATTTTTTTCAGTAAAAAAGTTCGAAGGAAGCGGGTCTTCTTGCGTCAAAACTGTTAATTTTACAAACTATCAGGATATTGTTGAAGAAATGGATTTGGCTGCTTATAAACAGGTAAGTGTAATTTCGCAACTGATGTAGATTGTTCAACATTTTTAATAAATCTCAAGTTATCTTGCATAGAATAGTATCGGTCGAATAAATGTCCGCATACATTATAAGCGCCATTTATTTGATGTTATTGTTACTCTTTAATGGCTTATTACGTTTAACGTAGCCGAATTTTATTTTACAAACTTCATAAAATATAGACCTTATTTTCACTTCGCTCTTCACAAAGTGATAATCTAAATTATCAGTTAAGTACATCGGCTATCGAAAATTTATAAACATTGATGTACGAGCGGTTAGCTTTTCCGAGAATTTTTCCGACATTTTACATTCCACTTTTACATTTAACTTTCGAACATCCCCTAAAGTATTCATTTATTCTGTTCGTTTTTTTTTAGGTAATAGTTAATTTCATTTTGGAAAAGATGTTTCGTAACATTTAAAAATTTCATTTTTTTTAAGAATTAAAGAAGCACATCAATGTAATTGATCTAATTATTATTAGCTTCCTTTAAATCTCCCAGTGCTCCTGTCGCAATTAAAGAAATATCGATTACTTATCGGATATCCGTAAATTTTCATTACAGAATGCAATCCCACATAATATTTTCGAGAAATGGACGCCCTTTACAATAGAAGGGAAAGTTGAAGCTGTGGATCTTTCTGTAAAAAATGGTGTGAATTTGCCAGTCGTGGGAGCGCCAGCCGAAGGTAACAAATTCAAGGATACATACCTTTACCAAATAATGACGGATCCCAATTTCTTGAAAAAAATCATACGCGAAAAACAAGTATCAAAGAGTTCTTGTCCGTATTGCAAAGAAGAATTTAATAGCGAAAGTGAAGTCAAAAAGCATTTAAACGTGCAAGCGGATGAGGCGAATCAGTTGACTTGTTGCGCTTGTGGTAAGTCATTTGCACAGAAACGTTATTTACGGTATCATCAAAGGTGCCACTCTGAACGTAACAAATTCGCCTGCGATATTTGTACACGAAAATACTCGAGACTCGACAATTTGACACGACATAATATTTTTCATACGAATCCGGACAAATTTCCTTGTAATAGTTGCGAACGAACTTTCGCGCGCAAAGATTTGCTTAATAAGCATCTTCGATGTCACGAGAATAAGTATAAATTTCATTGCGATACTTGCCAAAAGTATTTCAAGGGGCCGATTTCCCTGGAAAATCACATTAAATTATTTCACTCGAGTCCGGAAAAGAGAAATAACGGCGAGGCCTGTTGAGCGGCTGTCGCCGATCACGTTGTATTAAATAGTTAATATAAACATATGTTGTTGTTATAAATAAATAAAAAAATATTTTTTAAAGTTAACATTTATGTTTATACGAGGTTGCAAGTTTTTCTATGTTACGTTATAAAGAATGTAGTAGTTTATTGACAGTTGAAAAATGTCTGCATGTCTGAATGAAATGTAAAATTGGTCGTTTTGACATTAAATGCGACAAACGATATTTGTAAAGTGACTATATATTTATACAAGTTTATTCTTTGTTTAATAAAATTGATTGAAATCAAGAGCGGGAGAGATTATTTGTAGGGAAGACCCAGTTGGAAACGTAGCTTAAGGATTTGCTCAGTCGAAAAAGCTCCCGGTCCTCGCGGTGCCTCGAAATATTTTTGCGAAAAATGCTTACTCTTTCTTCTCTTTTTTTAAATTAGAGTTTTTCAAAGGCTCGCCGGTCAAAAGAATGAGCCTCGGATAATAAGAAGAGCGTAACAAGTCAACACACACGTCCGTCCTTTGATTCACTTATTCATCTGACGTATCGCGCGCGGACGCCGGACCAGACCAAAAATGTAACAAAGTTTATCAGAATCAGAGCGCGCGAGATAGAGAACGAGTATAGAAACTCGCGGTCTCTTTGGCAAACGCGTTTCTCTTATTCCCTGTCGGCGCTCGCCTCCTCGCTCCTGCCCCAGCCCACCTCGGCTTCCACTCTATGGACTCGCTGTGCTGCAGCTACCAAAGGGGATTTCCTGTGAATGTGAACCCTTGAACCTTTTTACAAACGCCCCGCAACGACATTTCGCAGAGCATAATAACACCGCTGCTCGATAAACGTTGAAATAAAACTCGACGGCTACATCCGCCGGAGCTGCTCTTCTTATATCGGCTCTCTGCTCCCGGTCCCTGATCGTTAATTGGATGACAAAATTAAGGCGACCGTTTCGATCGTCCGAGCCAATCCGAGGATTCGAGCCTGGAATACGCGTTTATAATAAAGGCCGCGTCTCGGCTGCAACTGTTTGCGACTCAGCCGCTGGCGCTCGAATCTTTTGAACACAAACAACGCTGAGGTGTTGTCTCGCTTTAAGATGCCGTTGCTTTAAGGCAGCCCTATCAGGCACCGAGCAGATCGCGGAAAAAACATTTTCCAATTTCCAGGCTGTCTATCGAGCAGTTCTGGCAACGTTACCGCTTTCACTTCCAACCCGATGGGGAAAAAATAATTCCACAAAAACAAGATCTCCGGGGCTTAATTCGGTTAAAGCGCCACCATTTACATACAATTTCCCCGGCATTCCCGATCCCGGGAAAACGTAAACACAGGGCAAACACCTACGCTAAGCGAGGGCTGCGCAAAAATATCTTAAACTGCAAAGCCGTTTATCGAGAAAGACGTCGCTTACCTCGGCGATTAATTTAACGGGCTTATATCCACATTCCAGGAGCGGGCCCTCTTGCGTTATATTAAATACTTGCGCGCCAGGTACAGGAGCGCGCTGCGAGCTTCCGGGGGTTCCGAGCCGCCGTCAGGGGGGAACACGCAAGCGACGGGAGACGGCGTAGCGCGCGCGAGTAATTTTCATATCGCCCATCGATATTTTCAGCTTATTAGCAATCTTGCGCGGGCGCTCTTAATAAATTTCCCTCGTGCCTCCATCCTTTGTGCGCTCATAAATATTGGAAAATTCTCACTGTGAACTTTGGTAAGCTGATGCGCCTCGTGCTTTAAAGGACGAGGCTCCGCTGTAAAAAGGTAGTTTACATGCAAACGCGGAGGGGATATTACAGCAAGTGTTGGCCGGTGCTTCGAAATCACAATAACCTTGCAATAAATTTCCCGCGCGTCAACTTGAAATTAAGATCTTTCAATTTAATAATTCTTTGGATATTCATAATTTCCAATGGCAATTTAATTACGTCCAAGCAGAAGCGCGATTCCTCTTTTTTCGACGCAATTTTGTTTCACTTTCGTTCGCCTTCTCGTTTTTGTATCGCAGCTGATCGACGACAGTCAGCAATAACAAATAATTGCAATCGCGATTAATCGAATAAAATTTACAGATTTCTTATTTCAAGCTAACGCGCATTACACTAAGAAAAATTAAATAAGTAAATCAATCATGACACCGATGTAAAAAAAATACATGTACGAGTAGAAGGATAAACAAAAAACGTACGTAGATCGTAATGGGTAAACGGAGAAGCAGCTTCTCTATTTGCGAAGGTAAGACACATCTGAATTATGCAAAATATTCATTCAGATTATCGAAATTTATAACACGATAGCTAGTATTATTTGTAAAAGCCATTTATTAACGATGAAATTAAAATATTGTAATCGTTTTATCAAATTCACTCGACGGAACTTTCATAAATTGATATATAAATATTCCTTACGTGGCATTATTTGTAATAAATGTGCAGAAGAACCATTTCAATTTCAATTTGTAGCGGAATTCTAAGTACACGTGCTACTACACCACTTAATTTTTCATCAAATGCAAGTTATTTTTAGAATGGTAAAAGTTATTGCAGGAAACTCGCGAGAAATTAATGACAGACAGTTGCGCCATAAAGGCGAAAAGGGTTGGAAAATTAGTCCGGTGCGTTTGAAAAAAAATCGAAGTGCTCACGGATGAACGAAACACGCCTCTCTCCTCTATATTCTACTTTTTTAAATCGCCATATAAATAAATGTGCACGCGCGCATACGCAGTAGTAGATGCGCGCGCGTGCATGTGCGCGGAGACGCGGAACCGACGAGTCATTACGGTGGATCCTTTGACTTTTGCGCGCTTGGATTAATACCATATCAATGGACGTGTTAAAGGGTAGAGCCGATGGCGACGCCAACGCTGTCGCCCTCTCGCACGCCCAGTCTCATTTTTAACCCCTTTTGAATCTCGAATACAACGAGCGTTCGCCCGGACCTCCTCGAGACATCCTTTCCGCGCGTTATAATTATTGGCCGGCATTTATCGTGCATTTTTTTTTCTGTGCACGCAATCACCTCAGCAATTACATTGCAGTGCGGGTGGCTTGCAGTACTTAGCGCTAAGTGCAACCGGATGAATTTTTCACGCGTTCATATCGTCCCTAAGTAGTATTTTAAATCTTGACTCGAGAGACTTTAAAATTAATATATAATTTATTGTCAAAAAGATTTTTTTTTGCACTTGTGCGTGTACTTTGCACTTGAGTAAAATCGATACCAAATCGTGGATTATATTTTGAAATAAAAATAAACTGGGATCGCTCCCTTTTGAGAAAACGTTCGTTTCTCTTTTAAAGAAATTATCTCCCTGGCTGGGCAGATATTTCTTTTAGGGATAATAATTAAATATTGAGAGTAAAATATATTTACTAATTTTGAATTTACAAGTAGTTGTTGCACTTGTCAGGACGAATGCGGCGTTTTAAGAGAGGCAAATCCAATGAGAATTTTGAGAATTTATAAGATATTTATTAGTTACATAAAAAATCAGGTTTATTTATTAATTTGTCCTTCTACCGTGGAATTTTATGAATAAAACAGGAGTTCGAAATTGCGTGTATTAAAGAATATTCAGATTTTTGTCTTTCAAAACTTTACGCGCAATTTGAGATTACAAATATTTGATGAATCAAACGAAATTGAAGGTTGGAAATAAAGATGATAAGGATGAGAGAGGAAGTAAGTGTAGGAAGCGAGATGAGAATAAGAACTACTCTGGGGGTTCGAAGACTCATTGGCCGTGAAATATAGGGTAAAGAAAAGGTTCGATAATTGATTACACAGATTTTTTATGCCGCAAGAGACGTTAATTCTCGTCGACGCTTGAATCTACCCTCGCCGCATAATTCCGCTCGAAGAAATCTCCAAGCTGAAAGAAGAGGAAAAGAGAGCGTGATATCAGGCTCTATAAAAACTTTGTTAACTTCGGTACCTTCGATTACACGCTCCTCTCAATTATAAATTTATCACGCTACGGGACTTTCCTCCTTTTTCCAATGGCGCTTTACGAGTTTATTTAAAAATTAATTTTTTGCTGTTCCTTATAGAATATAAGTGCCGGCGCGTAGAGAGAAAAACGGCGCTGTCCATTAGTTTTGTGCAAAGTTTGAAACTGTAGAGGCATGTGATGAATAAAAGTAGATCGACTGGCCAATTCAAAGGGATGGCGACTCGAGGGGTGCGCGGAATATTTCCGTGTGAACAAACGCGGCTTCTAATATTAATGTTAATCGAGGCGCAAAGCCCACATCACAAATGATACACGCGCGCGCCTGACGAGAGATTTTTTTGTAGAGTCGACAAACCTCGAAAGAGACGAGGATGAGAGGAGAGAACCCAGAGCCAAGTACGAGGCATGAAGCACGAAAAGGGGGTATGTAGCAAGGCAAAGAGGAAAAAATATTGCGAGAGTGTGAGAGTTGTGTACGTATTGATTGAAATATGAGCGGAGCGGGGTGAAGAACGCTTTGTTTGGTAGAAAATCATTGGGGTGGTAATTCGAAAATATTGAGGCTCCGCCGTCGTCGACCTCACTCTTCTTTCCCATCTAGGTGGGGTAAAAAATAAGGTAGAAAGGGCGAAGATACTTGGACGGGAAATGTGACTGTTATTGCCGGCTCGAATATTAACAGCCGCATTATGACAGTAACTTTTTCCTTTATAATTAAATATCGATACTTGTACTTTATTGATGTTTATTCGAACGGATGGAAGCAGGTGCTGGAAAATATTAAAAACTGCGATCGACGTGTAAGTGAAATGTTTGCTTCTTAATTTTGGATTACTCCATGACAAACGGCAAGTTGCTTTAACTGCTTTAATTTGAGAAAATTTGAATCTTAGTTTTTAACGACGCATAAATGAAAAAAAAACACTTCCGTTGTGTAACTTATATTGACTAAATTTAATTAATGTCTATTGTAATAATAAAATAGGTTCAGCGATGAAATTTAATTGCTTTTTATAAAAATTAATTTATATTTCAATAAATTATCTAAATGGATAAAAGTTATACATTGATCATGATATTATTCGAAGAAAAATAATACAACATTTATGGAGGTTGATTACAATGAAGCTTTGAATAAGCAATTTTAAAAAAATAATCTTATTCATAAATAGGTTTTTGAAAATTTTGAAACAAATAGCGCCAGTATTTTTTCAATTAATAGTTTTTGTATATATAGAAATTCTCGATCAGATATTTTTTCCCTAAATTATCTGAGATCTAAAATACTAGAGATGTGAAACTTACAAAATTCAATTCTAAATTCAGCAAGTGAATATATAAATAAATATGATTAACGTGTAAGATATCGATTCGTTTATGCAAATTCACAGCAGTTTTATTTTAGATAAACCAATAAGGTAACTATTTACATATTTCGTGTTTCCTAACAGAAACATTTACCTACAAATTAAAAATAATAATTTGGATTATTAATGATTGTTAATTATTATTACGGTGAAACTACCTATGTTGTTTAAAGTTTTTTAAATAAATTTTTTCTCAAATCAACATTCGTTAAATTTTTTTTTAATTTATTAAACATTTAATGTACGTCTAATGCGTGAAAATATAAAAATTTTAATTAAATTTTTCAATAATGATTTATCGTTTTAATAAATTTTCTTTGATTATAACTGTTAATCAATCAACTATACTTGCTAAGGATTTCAAAAACATTTAATATGAGATCGAATGAGAAAAACTGTTATAAATGATGAGCGATTATGTAGTTTTTACTTTTGCTTTTTAAAATCTTTTTTACTCTGCTTTATGATATTTTTAAATATGATAATTTAAAACTGTTCTATGAAAATTTACGACAGTGATCGGTCTATTCCTTAGAAGTATATTAATCTCTAGTCAATACTTATAAATTAAATTTATTGCTAAAAATTGAGATAATTGATTAAAATTAAGCGATGAATTTTCTTAATGTAAATAAGCAAAGGAGAATTATGTTGATTAATTTTTAACTTTCTATTAGTCAAAACAACCTGCTGAAACTGTTTTTTGAAAAAGAAAGAAAAAGTTTAATTATTTTACCTAAAATGAATTTTGAAACGTTTTTCGGTATATTGCTGATTTTAATTTCATTGGTAAAATTTTTCAAGATATATAAAAAGAGACGATTTATTTTAATTATAAATAAATTGGAAGCATTTTCTAATGTAATACGTTACATTGATATTAGCTGTGATACTCGATAATAGAATTACAGATATTTTGGTTAAATTGGCGGAGAGCAAAGATTCGAAAATCACACTAATCAACGTAGCATGTTGTCGCGAGGAAGCCGCAAATTCTAAAGAAAAACTTAAACGCCGATGTTTCGAGTCGTAGTCGGGGGAAGGGGGGAGAGAGGGGGGAGTGTGTGTTTGCCGGTACGTATTTGAGTTTGCAAGAAGGAAAGGAGGAAAGACAGCGCATTCACAAATTTATCTACGTTTAATGCTGAAGACGCAGCGCGCCCGTTGACAATATTATAAAGTTAATAAGCAGTTAACAAGCTCCGAAGCGAGCGAGGAACAAATAAAGACGGAGAGCAAAGTAGATCTGAAAATTCATGCTCCTCTTTCGCGTAAGTTCATTGAATACGTCGGAGTCGGTTAACTGGCCAAAGCATCTCGTGCAATCTTTCAATCGTGGTAATCGCCTGCCGACAATGGAGTCGCGCGACTGATGTGCGATATCGCGACCTAAGACGACCGAGAGGTGCGGAAGCGTAAGGAGGGCAGAGAGGAGGCCAGCCGCCACGGCACGAAACTCGACTCATTCGATCATTGCTCGCGGACTCTATAAATAGTGGCACCGATGAGGGAAGGCCTTAAACGAGATGAGATGGCCACTGATCGACCCAATCAATGCATCTACTAAATCATCGTCTAAGCTGACACGGCCGAAGAGCCCAAGTGTGCTCGCTTAATGCGTTACACTGGCTTGTAGGCGAGTCATCAGTGGGCGACCGGAAGAGACCACTCATCTAGTGATTGCCGATCTGGCGTATTTACCAGCGCTTCTCGCGCTCCGTTGCCACTGGGCTTTTGTGCTTCGCTCCGCATTACTTCTCGATTACTTGCAATTTCCACTAACTTGCTCGCTCTCTAAAAATAATACCGCCTTAATTCGTGCGGGAATTCAGAGATGCGCGATTGTAATCGGATTCAGAACGACGGTGCGACGCAACTTCGAGTCCTCGCCTTGAAATTATATTTTATCGAATCGGCTCCGAATGTATTAATTTTAATGGTGCCATCTTAGTGCTGCACTCCATCTGCTGCATTTTCTTAGTAATAATACAAAGTTGGCTCTAGAAATCTTTTATTGTATTTACAAAGTCAATAACACTCTGGGGACGGTAGCAGCGGCAGTTCTCGATTTTATGAATACAAATATTCCGTATTTTACTCTTACGTTTATGTTATTACCGAGCACGAAATGTTTACCAATAGATTTTACAAGCAATGTTCTTACATGATTTCGGCAACAATTCACCCGTGTATCGATACCCAGACGCAAAAACGCACGCGCCATACTCGTATCAAATTGAACCGTAACTTTCTCCGAGACATTTAAAAAGCGATGCTTTCAATAGATTTTCGTAGGGAAACGAAAAAATAATATCTAACCCTAATGTGCTTAGTTTCATTTTCTCATACAACAGCTTTCATTTTTTATACGTTTAATTATATATTATGTAGATAAAAGATAAAAAATTTATATTAACAAGTAAACAATATATATCATTTATAAATATTTTTATAACTAGACATATAAAAATTTATTTTTAAAATCAGCTTTTTACGAACATTATTTAGATGAGAGTAAATTTTTTTTTTATCATATACCACTCTAGATTCTATAATTCACGTTATTCGTTATTATCTGGTAAATATTATTAATAATTCATTTTATTATTTCAGCTTTTAAAGTAGCTTATATTCATGGGCATTCAAACGAGTATTATATATTGATTTCTTAAATAAGTACATATAATTTCAAGTTAACCCAACAGATACCTGAGTTTGCTAATTTAAAAAAAGGGCAGGGTAAAGCTTCTTCACGGAATAAACTTGGTTTTATTGAATATTTGAGGTTATTTGTACATACGAGTTATAAGCAATTTTGTAGGTTACTGCGTATATACATCAGGTACGATAGTTAGAAAATACTTAACTATATTAAGCTTTCGTATTTTTGTTCAAAATTTAAGGCATTTATCGTCATTTTTATACATAGAGAGTAACATAAAAGTAAGAAACGCAATAAAAAATTTGAAGAAAAGAAAATTAAAATCCAGTATCCTTTTTATCGGAGAAATTCTGATAAGCCCAAGCGCATGGTTTCAAGACGTAGAAATGTAAATGCAACCTCACGTTTAAAAGCATGGAAAGCACGGAAAGGACGGGAAAGAGCTTGAGTCGAAAGTGGCTTGATCGGCAAAGACTGTGTCACTACTCGACTCCCTGAAGGAAGCGCAACCTCGTCCGTCCAGCAATCGGGTATCGACTTTTCCATTAGCTAAGAAAGTTGCGGTTGCCATAATGGGGAAATTGGCTATAGGGATAGGTAAGAAGAGGTGGGGGAAGGTTGTCTGCGGCATCTTGGGTCGTGTTCCTTGCGGCTCGGCCGTCGCCGCAGTCGCCGCGATACAGGAAGGAAGGAAGGAAGTAAAAGACAGTCAGCCATGGGGAGGCAAGCGGCCTGGATGACATTAATTCTCATAACGTTTTACGAGGCGGTATCTGACCTGTGTCAAGTCCTTCCGACGCCCTAGAGCACGGTTTAGGAGTCATAACTCCCAATCACCCTAAGACATGCAGTCGTGAACAATTCTCATTCCGTACCTGAGAGAAGCTTGGAGAACCTCCCGACGACGACGACGCAGTAGTGTCTCGACCCTTTCGAAATTCACCGACGACACAATCCCAAGTTTTACTTCCTTTTGAGCCTTCCAGGCACAATATTTCTCGCAATAATTGCTCTCCTTTATTGGTCGGCTCAAAAAAATGCATTTATTGGTAAACGACTCCTCCAGTGTGTTACGGCATTTTTTCGAAGCCATCTGCGCTTGCCGATCAGGATTTTTGTATCTGGGAAAAGTAAATGTTTCGACCATCTTATCAAATTAGTAGTTCTTTTTTTACGATTTTTAATTTAATTTTACGAATTCCAATCTGTTTTGTTCTTTCATATGAAAACGTACAAGTGTCTTTTAAGAATTGAGAGGCGAGGTGTGTTTGTTGTGTTATATTTTAAATATTCAAGTATTCTTTTCTCAATTCTCAAATCGCTGTGCGAAATACACTTTTTCGAATAATAATTGTAATTATATTTGCAATTATATTTCGAGAGGTTTTTTTACAAACAAAGGTAAAATCAACTTTGCAAGTGCCAATAAGATTACTATCCTTTCAAGAAAATTATCGAGATTGAATGTACGCCCACTGCCAAAAGAGATGAAGATTCGTAGCGGGGGTGCAGTGGGGTGGGGTTGGGTTGAGAGGGATGTAGGGGGAGAGAGACCGACAGACAGACAGAAATGGGGGGAAAAGCGGAACGTCGAAAGTATCATCTACACGAATAAGGCAACTCGAGTCATAAGCAGAGCGTAAAACGGGCTCGGTATTTCCTCCACCCTGTATTAATACTCAGCCATCGTGCCGCCATGCCGCCGCCCTCGCGAAACTTAATGAATTCTTTAGCGAGATCAAAAAGAAAGCCGGTGTCGATATACCGCACAGTGAAGGGCATTTTTTAGCGTGAGCCAAGAAAAAGGCCTGAGGGCCGAGAGAGAAAAGCTCAGAGCCAGAGAACGAGACAGAAAAAGTGCACCGAGGTGAAATTGAGCGACGATTTTCCTGCTACGTTTAACAACCAAGTGCTTTGATTTTTGTGTGCCTTTTCCCCACTACTTTTTGACTTTAATAAGACCCTCAACCCTTCACTTCTTATGTTGCGCAATCTTTCCTTTTCCGCGCGTAAACACGTTAATGGATACGTGCACAAAGTTCAATTATTTTAACGAAGCTCCTTAAGAATAAAGCTCGTACAATTTATTATATAAGTGCTCGCGTTAGTGTGCGAGGTTGTTTATTGAAAGCCGTAGAAAACCTTGTTGAATCTTAAATCGGGGTGGTCGCGTGTATCCAAGGTCAAAAGAAATTTTGCGACGTGATAGAGATTGAAGGCAGGCCGAGTTGGCAAGAAGTAGAAGAAGACGAAGCATGTGGGACGAGCACTGGCTTTTCGTGGGTTGTTTAGCCCCGTAGCGAAGTGCATTTTGCCATCAAATAACATCGACAGCGTCTATAACCGGCTTACGTCCTCACATAAACTCAGCTTGGCGCTCTCTCTCTCTCTCTCTCTCTCTCTCTCTCTCTCTCTCTCCTGTTCTGTCCGTCTATCTCTCTATCCATAGTTTTGTTCGTCGTCCTCGGACTCCTTTCGTTTTGACGCCTTTAGAGCAAACAGCTACATATACATGCCGTTCGAGCTCATACCGCCATCACATCGAACCACTAACTCGTGATCAGACCACCTAACCACCTTCGAACTACCGTCGTATCAGGAGTTGTGGCTCTTAGGGAGGAACTTAAGAGCGCGATATCAGTTGATTGGGTCTCAGCAAAAGCAACGACCGGCTCTACCTTAACCGCAAGAAGCCGCATCACGCGGAAAAGCCGGTTTACGTGTTTTTCAAACTTGGGAATTACACATTTACGAGGCTATCGCTTAAAAATTTTAAGAAACTTTTATATCATGCTCGAGTAAGTATCGATGATTCGATTAGAAGCCAAGAGATAAAATCTGACTTACGGCTCAAGAGCCAACTTGAAAAAATAATTGCGAAGAACACGATCTGCGAAAACGTTACCACAATATATAAGGATTTTCCAAGATAGAATCAAGCTCAACATAGACTTTATATATACTCTCTATATTTTGGTATAAATCCTTTTGTAAAAATTTAATTAAATATTATTAATAGATGCAAATGCAGATTTTTTGTAGAATAAATAAAAAAAATTCGGCCTAAATATCGTTTTTTTATAAACAATAGTTCTATCATATTTTTCAAGTGTATATATACAAATGTGAATTTGTTGGTAATTTCAATTTAAATTAATACATAAATATTATACCTTTTCGATTATTGATAAAGTAAAAATTAAGACGAGAAACTTTAAAAGAAGTTTCATACGCTTGATTTCGACAATTTTTTCATTCAACCGCAACAAATTTTTTCGAAACTTATTTATTTTTAACGGAAATAATGAATTTTCTATTTTTACATATATTTGAAAATTAGATATGATAAATAAATAATGGATAAAGTTTATTCTGCGATAGAATACAATGTATTTTAAAAAATAAATCATTCATCGTAAAAAATAATTGTGTGTTCTCGAATCAGTCGAAGCTGTTGAACAAGAATTAGGACAAACGTACTCACACAGTTAATTGTAACTACGCGTACAATTCCAATTTTGAATATATTAAACTATATATTTATTTATACGTCCTTTTATCTGATGTTAAAATAACGAGAAAAGTGCAAAATAAATGTTAACAAGTAAACAAGATGGTAAATATTAGCGCTAGCGCCTCGTATTCAAATAATTCAAGTTAAGTAATAATGAAAAGGAAGGAGAGGAAAAAGTGTTGGCAAAATTACTTTATATCTCGGTTTTGGCTTTCAATACCGTGAAAAGAGTTTCGAGATTCGAGGATAATCGCCTCGTTGGTACAGTTACGCGGTAAAGATTTGGCTGGAGAAAAGCGAGCGAGAAGGGCTCAATAGCCGCGCGGTCACCGATATTTCCAATTAAGTTTCTGGAAGAACGAGGGAAGCCGAGGCCAATGGCTTCAATGGCTTATAGCTGGTTACGAACGCCACACTCCACTAGATATCGGGGACTATACTTCCATGGATTAGAGAGAACGTCAGGCAAAAGCGCGCGGCCACAGGGTAGTGATCTCCTGGATGCTGGGGTAGCGACCAATAACTTGCCAATATCGGCATTACTAGCGCACTGCGCGCAATATAAACGTTTATGACCCAATGTTCGTCGTACCCCTGGCACAACTAAACCTCCCTCTCTCACTCTTTCTAACTGTCTTTCTCCGCGTCCTTCTCCAAGTCAAATCTGCTTTTCTAGCAGCGATTCTCATTCTGGTTTTAAAACGTTCGATTCACTTTGTACACGAAATAAAATTTTCTATCCTAATCCAGTATTAATCGTTCGGGCAAACCCTATCTTAAGTACATTAGTTTTATTTAATAAAGTTTGATCTATTAAGTAGTTGCAAAGATTAAACATTTTTTTATAAAAATTTGAAGTTCAGCTTAAGTCAAAGGTAAATCTGATGAAAAAATTTGTTTCGAGACCTTTAACATCATTCTTTCATTATTAATATATAATGCAAGACATTAAACCAATTAAGATCATAAAAGATGGGATGCTGTTCAGCTAAAGTACAACACAAACTTAATTCATCGTTCCTAATTAATGGTGTCAATATTACTTCTACCAACGATGCGACGATTCGACGATTTGTTTTTAAAAGTCGATAAAATTATTTATTTTAACTGTTAACAGCTGCTGCAAAAATTTCTCATTTTTACAATAATTTTTTTGTTTCGCAAGTCTACTGCAATAAATTGAAAACCTTTATAATGAATTCTTGTTGTAGGTTTGTTAACGAATGTAAACTTTGATGTAAAATTAAGTTTATGCCGTTTTCAAAATGTCAATATCAATTTAAGGTAAAATTGCTGTTTATAAAAAAACTAATTAACTACATATGTAAATAAAAATTTGATATTTTTAAACATTGAAAATAAGAAAAGTGCCAAGCTTTTATATGAAATAACAATATTTGTACTAAAATAAATCCAAGAAGAATGAAAAAATTTGTAGAATACATTGCCACTAGTAAACTTAAGCCTGTAAATAATCCTATCACGTATGTCTGAAGTTAAAGAATAAATAGTACTTTTGGTCAATGTATTTTGGTGTAGAATGAGTATTTAAGATGGTATTCGAAAAACCTATAAATTCCAATTATCTTAAAAACATGTTTTTTTAAAATCATTACTCTTTTTATTATAAGAACAAAACGTACACTTTGATTAAAATTTTTTGAATTCTTATTAAAATAACGAATTATATTCTAAATTATAATAGCAGGGTTTAATAAAAATAATTCCTGTCTTCTTCAATACCATACGTTAGATTTAAGCATAAAATTGTGATATTTTTGTAAAAAGTAAATTGAATACTTTTACGTTTACGTTACGATGTATCGATAAATTTACGATCGTTAATAGTGTCTTAGGCGCATTCATTAGTGCGGGTTTTTAGAGAATTAATTTAAAATAAATACATAAATTCCAGACAATTTATTCTCGGAATTTTGCGTTTGGAACGTGGCTGGCGCAAGAGCTCGAATTAAGTGTAAATTAAAATTTCAGCTCCACTCCAAATTATGTTAATTAAAAATTATAAAATAATATTAATAAATTGTCGGAAAGATGAGTAAAAATAGCGCGTTAGAAGTTGTTTACACAAGCGTCAGAAATACTGGAGCGCGTCGTCAGGGAAAGGTGACATTCGCATCGTAGCGCTGCCGCGAGATTTTCTCTCTGCGGTTCCGCCTCGACGTCGCGCAACTCGAACACTTAATATTTCTCTATCTATAGAGGAAAATACAAGACGACAGCCGACAATATTGTTATATACGACATTCCAGCAGTGGCAGACGCATCGGACCGAGAGAAAAGACGAGAGCAGCAGTAGGCGTAGGTGTGGGAGGAAGCTGGGAGATATCGTCCGTCTGCAATTAACGAGCGACAAAGAGTTATTGAAAAAATCCCTATGGGCCCGAAGCCCCAAACTCGGCGACTAGCACGCGCTTCCTAAGGCTAATGAACACTGATTGCCGTTCACCAAACGCTCCTCGATGATTTGTGAGTCCGTCGACGTTTCCTCCCCTCTTCCGCCCACCGATTTCGCCGCTTTTCCTTCTATCTTTATCCTCTCCTGCTTTTCGAATACGTGATTCAACTACCGAAACGTCTTTGTGCCTTCTCATTGGGTTATTGGACTTTACGATGTCACTCTCCGAGATATTACTTTCTTTCAATACCTACCTATGTTTATGGCTTTTTGCGGATCTCATAAGATTTGGAAAGGTCACTCTTGTAGCGGCAAAGATCCTCGCCGAAATTTAATAAATTTATTACTATGATAAACCTGTATTACTGTCTCTTGCGTATGACGAAAGTGGTTCTTATTTTTCCTTCCCAAGACCGTCTCTCCCAGATTTATTATTTTGTTCTTTATAAATTTTTCACGTGCCTAAAAGTGCGATACGCGTCGGACGAAAGCAAATTCCCGCGTAAACTAAAATTACATCGATATTTTGTATTTCGTCATTGTAAAGATTAAAATCAGAATTAAATAAACAATCGACAATATTTTCTTTCGGATGAACGAAATATTTATAACTCGATTGTGCACATTTGCTTTCACCTTTGATGCCTTTAATAAACGAATACAAGAAAAATTCACGAGCGATTGTGCTTGTTTTTCTCGAGAGGAGTTTTAACGCGTTCGCACGAAAATTTTTATTAATAACAGTATGCCGCCGATGACATCTCGTCGGATTTGCCAGTGAAGTAAATTTTTCTCGGTACAACATTTGAAAAGCGGCTGCACACAAAGCAGCGCCTTTCTCCGATCTTGCAATGTAACGTACGTACGAAAGAGAAGAAGAATTTCCGAGTTCCTCCGACGAAATAAAGGAATGTGCAAAATATTTTAATGTTGCTGTCGAGTATCTAATTATAAAGGACATATCCCGAAGTAAAATCGATCGGCGGGTGCCGAGGAAAGTTTGCTTGGCTCTAACTAAGCTGTAATTTGCTAACACCTCTAATTCCCGATATAACGGTGTATTAGTTTTGATGTTGTCTCTCGACAACTCGAAGGCTGGCAAAGATTCTCTCTTGTGAAGCATCTCGCAAGCTCGTTGCAAGTTCCTCTTTACCAATTTTCCTCCTCAAAGCACCATCGTCTTTGATCAGCTCTCGCGACGGCTCTATAATGTCCCCATCCCCGAGCCCCTAGTGCCATCGTTTTCTCTTTTCCTCGACTCTTCGCTTCTGTCCTCCTCCTCATCCTCCTCCTCCTTCCCTCACCGCTCCGCGTACATCGAGCTAGTAATTCTTTCGCTACGTATTTATGATATTTCTACGATTTACTTTAACGCACACCTTGCTTTAAAGAAAGGATATATTTATAATTTACATATTTGTTATTTGTTAACACGCATAACTTTGATTTTAGTCAAATATACGCGATGACAGGTAATGCAATTTATTTTCGAGAAATATCTGAGTCTATTTTCGCCATCTGGAAATAAGCATATATTTATATCTCTTATATTAATAGCGCATTCGAATTTTTTCAGATGCCATCTTCGTTCTGTCACTTATTATAATTATTAATTATAATTATACTAACAAAAGGAAAATTAAGCAAGAATAAATTCTTTTAAATTAACTGCGATAAACCTTTTTCATTTCAAGATTTTTTGAAGACAATTGTAACGAATATAAAAATTCAAGTAATTGCAAAATTATTGAGTGACCTTGTTCTCGATATTTATATTTTATTTGGCATTTAATTTTCTTAAGTACGGAACAACAATTGAGTTATGTTAAATTATATTAAAACATTAATTATTTAAATAATATTAAAAACACAAATTTTTAGTAGAATTCTCTACAAAGTAAGATTAAGTTGGAAAATTATTCAAAGTGAACTTTATTTATTACTAATTAATAAAGCAAATACTATTAAGAGAAGTTTTTAAACTTAAAAAGGAAATAAACAAAGTTTTATCATCGTCGTTGTTATGTACAGTTTTATATTATTTAAAACTATCTTGATAATAAATGTACATGATAAATTTATATTAAAATGCAATTTTTATTAATCTAACTGCAAATTATTTTATAAAATTACTAGATTCTAGTGTAGTTATTTATAAAAATAATGACAGGTGCACACGCGCACGCACATATATATGTATGTATACGTATCATTGTATATATATAACGCACGTTCACGCACGCGTGATGAATTTATTATTTTTGTAATTCCTATTAGAACTATTATTATTATTGTACGAATATATATTTCAGACAAGTAATAAAATCAGTAAAGTACTCATGTGCACGTAGTTGATTAATCAATGATAAACGATCCAAGTGGTATCAGATATGTTGAGAATATCTGTATATACGGAACAGTGGTATAAATAGACACACTTTACTGTGTCATTTGCAACTTTAGTTTGTTCTCGGCACAAGCCAAATGGAAAGTGGCCTGGGCCACGCAATAGTTGTATTTGTGAAATTATTGTTGCGTTGGCGGTGCAATATTATCAATTCGTTTAATTTAAAAATAAGTTATTAATACTGAAAAGAAGCAATTTTTTCCATGCTAATAGTATTTTAATAGCAATTCAATCGCAAGCGACTTATGTAATAAATTCACGGCGGTAGTTCGTTGGAAAATTTTTCGATAAATTTTCAATAGAAAGACGATGACGTTCGAGTGCTTTTGAAATATTTAACTCAAGAGACCAACTGCAGCCGCACGCATTGCAAGACCGTCCGGCGACGTGCCAGCGTTTCTGTCCTAGATTGCGATAATTTCAACTATTTTACTCGATATGTATATGTGGAATGTATAAATACGCCTAACTTTCGAGTAAAGAAGTATCATTATTTGTTAAAGAAAACTGCTCGATATTTTCAATACACAATTGTTACTCGCAAAACTTCAATACTGTGCAAGTTGGCTAATTATAATTTAAATTTTTCTCAAGCTATACGCATCCAGACGATATATATTCTTTAACAAATTAC
Organism: Platyscapa corneri; assembly: GCA_018907185.1. NCBI lineage: Eukaryota > Metazoa > Arthropoda > Insecta > Hymenoptera > Agaonidae > Platyscapa > Platyscapa corneri. Next base: position 4,569,494 of record JACCHW010000004.1, read on the forward strand.
TTATCTTTTCCTCGTTCAATTTTATGATTATTAACCGAAATACATAGCTGTCGGCTAATATTTATTATTAAAATGTAAATTCTTTGTTTACCGAGTTGTATGGTCTCGATATTGCCGTCTCTCACCTACCAAATTTTGCTGCTTTTATCCCGTGTTTGATGAAAGGATACTGTTAATTGGGAATACTGATGTCTGATGAAACGACTATTGGATCGATTCCCTTTTCCTGAGATATATTACGTATATTTCTCTTCTAATCTCTATCTTCGTTCCTTTCGAATTATCTCTCTCTCTCTCTCTCTCTCTCTCTCTCTATCTCCCTCGCTTTTCGTCTCGTACTCGGGATATCGTCAAAGGAACCTTATTTATGAGACTTTTGGTAAACAGATGGATAAATTTGATATTACGAGCTGAAATTCAACAGTTCGGGCTAATGCTAATCTAAAAAGTATTTTATTCGCTTAATGCGATATTATATTAATATTTAGTATCTGACTTTCCAACAGTTCCTAAGTGTCTCGTGGGGAAATCAAAAACGCGTCATGTTGATAAAGTTATAAAACAGTCGAGAAGTTTCGCTATTGATCCGATGAGTAAATGCGTCGAACGCGAGTTATTAATTTCGAATTTAACGAACGTAATTAATGCACCAAATGAAAAGGTACTGGCATCGATAGTTGTAATTGAATTTTTACTAATACTACATGGAGCATAATCTACCGATCTTAATGGTAAAACACTATTTTCGTTTATTCCATATTTGACCCGTTAAATTATCTTAACATTCATCGACCATAAATATGGATACTGCTAGTATGTTCGCCAGATATCCATCTGCATACATCAGAATCAGCTTGTTCAAACTTGTCTTCATAATTGATTCGGCCTATAATAATATGCCGCAATATTTGTCGTAACACGTTTTCTTCGCTCGATTCTTATTATTTTATCCTTTACCGATGTACTTTCATGTTAAACAATAAACTCATAACTTCATTGCAGAGATTCAAACCAGAGATTTTAAACGTAAAGATGCTATGATTAATTTAACGCTTACAATTACGCATACCTGTTTAAACGTTATATTGAATAATCTAATTAATAGTGTGGTATTTTTTGAGAAATTATAAATGACGAATTTTGAAATGATCGTCTCTGTTTTACGTGGTTTTAAAAATAATTCATACCGAGAAAATAAGATAAAAATTCCGATAAAATCTTATAATTTATTTAAAGGCGCATTTGTACGATAAAATAAATGTATAAGTTTCACCTTTTGTTAATAATACTAGAATTAAGTGAAACTACGAAAATAATGAAATATTTTCGAATAAATCGAAAGATCTATTTCTTAAAATAAGTTAATTTTATTCAAGAATTTATAACCTATTTCTGTGACACGTTGAAATGCATTTAATCTTTTAACTCTAAACAGTTTTAGAGACACATTAACGAATTTGGATCGATAAGGTAGCATCTTTTCCGAGATCGTGCCGAGAATATCCAATATTACTTTTGTTATTTCCGATTTATGTCAGTTTTGCTAGAAAGTAATGAAGGCAGCTGATCATATTTTGGGCGTTGGAAAAGATCAAATGCTAGCCCGTGTGATGAATTTATTACTCACAAACTTCATATCAATAATTTTCGATCTTTTTGATGATTCTGTTTATAATTCCTTTCTATCTAATTAACTAATGTGTTAAAGCATGGATTATTAACGATTTAATACATCTTTTATTAACCATTAATTTATTATTTATGCAATTACACGCTGAAGTAATAAATGTAATAATATCTAATTCGGTTTAAATAAATAAAAATTTATTTCATAAAAATTTAAACATTGATTCAAATTTATTTATTACTAACTAAAATATAATTCACATTAACATTTAAAACAAATTTTTAGCCTAATTTAAACAAATAATAATATTTATTTTCTATAAATAAATGTTTTAAATTTAGGACATGTATTGCATAAAATTGTTTTAAAGAATGTTAAAATAATAAGGTTTAAAATATTTTATATTAATTATGAATATAAAGAAGGTTTTGCAATATTTTAAATAGAATGAAATCGATAAATACTATCTTAGTAATAACTATGAATTAGTCAATAATAACGTATAAAAATTATTGCTTAAATAATAAAATATAATAATATTAAGAAATTTGTATTAATTTAAAAAAATTTTTGTCGAATAAAATAATTTTTAAGGTATGCATTGAAAAATACGAAATATCAATATATTACCAACCAAGGAAAGGTGTTTTTAGGTGGACATTAGAAATTAGTTTCAGTATTTTCTCATTAGAATAAAATAAATTGAGATAAACTTTTTATAAATAAAAAATTTAATTTTCAAAGTATTAAAAAAATTTATATATTTAAAGTAAAAAAAAATTTGATACAAGTAATTGTATTCTTTTTGTATCCATATTATATTGCAAACTTTGTACAGTAATAAATATCGATATTTAAAAAATTGATATTGTGAATTTATTACTAATTAACGTAATCATTTATGTAATAGCTGTTAATTTTTTTTGTTTGAATTGTTTTTTAGCGTAGAATAAAAAAATTTGGTGTATATCAACTATATAAAATTATCCATATAATAGGTAAATAACGAATGTAATTACTTATAAATAAGATAATTTTGATTCTTAAGAAACTTTCGTAACTTTTTAAAGAATGTCAATAGTGGCAAAGAGCTTGTATTGGGCTTAATTTTTACAATCTAACAGCATACCATAATAAAATGGTAAAAGGTTATACGCGCATATCCAATTCTATCCATGTGAATTGTAAAATTAAATAAATATAATATATGCCTTTAATTCGGTTACGCTATTCATTATATTTCATTCGAATCGAGATAAGTGTCAATGATTCCGGTTGCATTTTAATAGCATTACAATCATAACTGTCAATCTTATTGCTTTTAGGCAAAGCTTCATATGCAAATTCAACAGCTGCAGCAGTTGTATATTGCGCTGCGTAATTTTAAAATGCTCACTGAGTATATGTTAATTCTATTATTCATACAAAATATGCGACATAAAAAGCGTGAAAATTTGAAAATTTATTTTACACATCATAGGTGCTTTTAATAATTAACATTCAAATTTATACTTAAATTCTAAAGTAAACAATAGAAAGTTAAGTAGAATAAAATTATACATTTAAGCATATTAATTATTAGAAATGATTTATGTACCATTTACAATAGATCATTTATCATTTAAGACTTTAGTATTTATGAAAATTCCTTGGAATTTCTTGAAAGGTACGATTGTATCGAAGACGAGCCGATCAATCTGTGTATAACAGCAATTGATTTTCATTCGCTCGATTGATTTCTAGCTACGGCTTTTTGCAATCTTTTGATTTGCTATAAAACAGTGCGCGCGAGTGGCTGGGGCTCAATAAAATAATTGAACGCGCCGAGGCGTAGTAAAATAAAACTAACAATTTTCCGATATCAGCTTCCACGTTGCATATTCACGTAGTTCGATACATATTGACAGAGAAACACCATTAAATCCGAAAGTATCGCAATAAAGGTCGATTTGAGTGCAAAAGATCGATTGTTTGGGGTTTTCTTTTGTTTCGCGCTGCGGAGCGGAATAAAATCCGAAGGCGAACGCAAAGGCAAAACGAGAGAGAGAGAGAGAAAGAGAAGCAAGGGCAAACGCAAAAAAGCGAGAATACACTAAAGGAGAAGAAATTGCCAGGTGAATTTGTCAGTATTAAATAAATAACCCATAAAAGCAAGACATCAATCCTATGGAAGCATTAACGCCCGATAGCAGCAGCGAGCCTCGGCTGTTATTTTTCATACCGCTAACGTCTTACGACCATCTTCGGCTCTCGCGTGCTCTTTCACTGTGAGTTCGCCGAAGAAACTTCTCCCTTGTTCTCTTCCTTAGACTGCCAGTGCCTTCGAGCTTTTTATGGTCTATAAGTTAAGTTATATGCGGCCCGCCGTAGATCAAAAGTGATGTGTCTATTACAACGTAAATACTTAACGACTCGTCGTATTTTTCTTATTTTTTTACGTGAGCAGACTCCCCTATCCGCAGGAATCTCTGATATAAGCCCGACAATCAAAATCCCATTAATCATTACGACTTCAATTTACTCAGGCTAATGTTCGCCCACGAACAAAGACACTAAAATTCCCTTTGACGCGCGGCGGCTGCTGCTGCTGCTGCTGCCGGCGATGCTCCCGGCGATGCCTGATTCGCGGGCGATATCCGCGAATTCTCGATGCCCGAAGCCGCACAACTCCGCACTCGGCGGCAAGCTTTTGGGCCGCGATCGTGGCGCGTCGATAACACACGCCGCCAAGGAAGACGAAGGGCTGAAGGGCCGAAGAAACGGTTCGTCGATACAAGGAGCGGATTGTCGGCAGCATCTGAAGGCAGAGGCAGAGGCCATCCGCCGCTCAGGGCCGTAAACGCGCGCGTAACAGTGGCCCCGTTTGTGCCCTCGATAGATTGCGATGCCACGATACCGAACGAACGAGCGTCGCCGACTCTCTCTCTCTCTAGCTCACACTTGCGCCTCGGCTCTATCTTTCTTCACTCCAGCCTCCTACTGCACGGATGGACGGCAGGCAACGGTGGCCGCCGAGTGCGGGGCTATTAGCTTCGGCTTTGATTGGCTTCGTTTAATGGGCCAGACGACACGCATATAAATTGCCGCATTTCTGCTTTGAAGATATTTCAAGCGTGCGCCCTTTCCTGCTCTACCCTGTACGCGCTACGACTCCACCTGTGCGCTTCTCACCTCCGAAACGTTATACTTCGCAGGGTGATCTTCCCTATACCTCCCTCGGTCTTCCTCATCGGCTGCATTTACATCATCTTTTGGATTTTGGCCACGTAACAATAAACCTTCATCAGCTTTTGTTTGCAAATACTATATTCGCTTCGTCAAGCCATAGCGTTGCACAACTTCTATAAAAATTTTTGTACTTGTTCTTTAAAATTAGATGTTGTAATTGGGAAAGCCTTAAAAGTGTTCGTCTTTCTTCACTTCATTAGATGCCAATCATTCGGTCACAACTTGCCATTGTTTTACTTCGATACGATATTAAAATTTATTTATATATATATATATATATATATATATATATATATATATATAGCGGTAATAAAATTTAACCAAACAATTTGAACAATGTAATTTAAAAACAACATGTCGTTTTTAACCTATATTCGAGTAAACTAATGAAGTTTGCCGTACATTCTAAAACAATTAGTTTCTTAACCTTTAATTATACTCGAAGATTTCGCGTCGCGGTATTATTTAAAAAAAAATTTTAATTCTTATAGAATATTTTGTAGATGTAAATAAAAAATAAGAAATAGTTTGTAAATTTTTAAGCTTCGTAATTGTCAATGTTCATAAATTTCATTTTTTATTCAAAGTTTTATACGTAAATTTATGTCACTATTTTCGTAGCCAACCATATTATAAAATCATGATAAATGTGTTGCATTTTGTAATCGTTGAAAATGTTCAGTGAAAATGAAGAAGCAGATTATATGGATGCCCAAGAGGGGCCTCCGTCGTCCGAATTATTTCGATCGGCCTCATCTTCAAAAACCAAAGTTTTCTTAAGAATTCGGCCGACCTCTACATCTATTCGAAATGAAAGTTACGATAACACCTTCGTAGTGGAAGATTCTTCGACATTGCTTGTTAAATACGCTAATCCTTATGATTTTAGACGTACAAAATGTACCAAGTCGAATGACATTATAAATACGAAGAAATATACATTTTCAAAAATTTTCAACACAGAAACCGATCAGTCGCAATTCTTTATTGAAACGATAAAACCGACTGTGGATGATTTTTTAAACAATCAAAATTCGACAATTTTAACGTATGGAACAACCGATGCTGGTAAGTCTTATACTTTATTTGGTTCGTCATCGGAACCTGGACTTATTCCTCGAAGCATCGAATTAATTTATTCTTCTCGCAACTGCACATCAACTCCCTTATATAAACCTGAGCGCCTTAGCAACGTTATTAATATAAATGAGACTGATTACGCTTTTGAAAGTGAGGCTAAAGAGAGACTTTTAAATAGCAGATTAATCGATAAATCTCTCTACCAAGAATCATACGAGGCATTAAAAAATTCAGAACCAAATAAAAATTTCCAAATTTGTAAAAACTTCATATATTCAATTTGGATATCGTTCATAGAAATCTACAATGAGGGAATTTATGATCTACTGGAAACAGATGATGACGGAAAGAATGTGCAGTTAAAATTAGCGACTGATAAGCATGGAGTTGCTTATATTCAAGGAATGCGTAGTGTGTGTGCTACTACTGGTTTAGAAGCTTATGAAATTTTAAACGCCGGACAAACGAGACTCAGTACCGTCTCAATATCTAATTATAAAAGTTCAAGATCTCATTCCATTTTTATAATAAAATTGCTGAAATACAAAAAGGATTCTACTCAATCCGAAGTAGAGGTAATTCGTTTTATATATAATCTTCTGTAGTTATTACATCGATAAATTTAATAATTCATAAGTTTGAATCAATTTTTTAACGAAATGATAGTTGCATGTATGTATTACAAAATGTTATGGTGACAAAAAAGTTTATTTAGTTTAAGATTAGTGATTCGTAGACTGGAACCTATTTTAATAATAAATAATGAATTTTCTTTTACCAGGTAAGCACTATTTCATTTTGTGATCTTGCGGGTACTGGTAAAATACAAAGATTAATCATCAATGACAAACACTTTAAAGAATCTCGATGTATAAATACGAGTCTCTTGGTTCTTGGAAGATGCCTCAAACTTATTGGTGAGGGCCATTCAAGACAAACTATTGGCCCATTCAGAGATTCAAAACTGACAAGACTTTTTCAACATTCGCTTTGCGGCAGTGAAAATATTATTCTTCTTATCAACGTGAATCCTATTTTAGAATTTTTTGCGGAAACGCAAAGCGTTTTAAACTTTGCATCGACAGCGATGAAACTTGCTTCGGAGTTTACAAAAGAAGACAAAAGATGTTTAGATTATCACACGCCGATTTCAAGCCCCAAGACTCCAACCATCCATTTGCTAACGTCGACGAAAACGGCTTATGAGCAAGAAATTGACGATATAATTTTAAAGAACAAACAACTTTTAGCTGAACTTAGAGAAATGAAATCTGTGAATTTAAAAAGCGAATACATTCGACAGGAGTTGGCTGATTTCTATTCGAAACAATTATGCGATTTAGAGGCGACTTGGAACAACCGCATGTTAACCATGGCAGAAGAGAAGCAAAATTTAATAAATTTTTCTATCAGGGGAGTTGAAAATTATTACAAGGAGAAACTAGGAAAATGTATAGACCGTAAACGTCAAAGAATTGATAGGGGAGATTTCGAAGAATACGCAGATGTAGAAATACTTAAGTGCACAGAAAATATACACTGCATTTCGAAAATTTTATCATTGCAAAGTACATTGGAATCTATAAAAGGTAATAATACAATATTAACTATGCAAAAAAATGAATACTCCGAGTTGTTCTATTTAAAAAAAAGTTTAAAGACACTTGTTGAACTTATCGAATGTGCAGACAACAAAATAAATAATTTCACCGATTTAAAAAGTTTAATAATAGATAAAATTGACACTAAAAAACTGTTTGACAAAGATCTTATATCGCATTTATCAACAATCGCGGATATTATTAAAAAAGTATTCGAATCGAACAACATTTTCACAAATTCTAAAGGAATGAAAACTACATCCGGTAGTAAAGGAATTCAGTGCGATATAGATGATACAATCTGCGGGAAATTTTGTAAAGAAATTCAGGCATTATTAGATCCAAATTTCGTTAAACTGCCAGACATTGATGACACTTTAAATTTACCGGAATACGTTCAAGATGGAGATACGAATCATCACCAAACTATCTTATTGCCAAGAATTAAGGAATTAATTGTCGAAAATGTTTCGAAAATTATAAAACTCGAAGTTGAAAATACCGAAAAGTCAGAGCAGTTAAAAGCTTTAGAAGCTCAATGTGAACAACAAGAAAGAGATATTATGCAAACAAAAATAAGAGAGCATGAATTGGAGTCGATTCGATTAAAATTAGAAAAACGAATTAAAAATTTAGAAACTAAAACGAAATCTAAAGAATTCTTTAAGAATGTCGATTCTAACGATGTGAATACAAAAATATTTTTAATGGATAACATATCTTGTAAACATAATATTGTAGAAGAACAGTCGTCTTCCGACAATTTATTTGAAAATAATTTCCAATTATCTCTATTTGAATCGGAATCGAAGGATAGCAGTAGCTGTATAGGAACATTCAGTTCTAACAGCAGCAAAAATGATTCCGGATTAGCTTCTAGTATAGAATACGCTATTGGCAAAGTAAAAGATGATAAAAATCGAACGAATTCCGTGGATGATGATAATAATAGTGAGTTAAACGTTAATTGCACGTACACAAAAGTTGAGAATCCTGATGATTCATTGATGGTAACAGAATTGTCTCAAGAATTAGAGAGTATGAAAGCCGAAGTGGCAAGATTAACACAAAATAATTTGGATAGAGATCTGATTATTAATAAATACAAAAATCAACTGAATATCCACAGCACAGAGATGGAGAATTTGATAATTCAAAAACAACAATTGGAAATGAAATGCAATGAATTAACTAAAAATGTACAAGAAATTAGTAAGGAATATGAGAAAAGTCTTACTGAATCGCAGGTTAAAAAATACATAATATTTTTATAACGAATCTTTAATTTCGTTTCAACAAATATTTTAATTTCAGGTGAAAACCAAAGTTTACGAAGAAGCCGAAATCAAAGCGACGAAAACTTTAGAAGATTATTGGGAAAAATCAGTTAATTTTGGAAGTCAACTTTCATTTACTTGTGCACAATTGGAAAAGATGTATATTGCGGAGAAAGATTATAGGCTTCAAATAGATAGATTAGAGAAAAAGCTTGAAACAAAAGAATTGAATGAAAAAATTTTAGCAAAGATAATAGCCGAATATGAAAATGATCAAGTCAATGTAAATAATCTTTTAGGAAAAGTGAACGAATTTGGAAGTGCATTGTCATCGGTGGAAAAAGAAAAGTTGGAATTACAACAGATTATGTATAATAAATCGAAAAGTGTATCAGATGTTGAAAGTCAGTCGAAGACATTAGTCAAGAAATTCGAAGATTGCGACAAACAAGTTTCATTATTAAAATCAGAATTTTGCAAAGTAATGAGAACAAATTTGTCGAACAGACGAAAAGCGGCGGAACTTGGCGTGGAAGTTGCCAAATTAATGGGAAAAATAAGCAAGATGGAGGAGGATTTAGCAAAATCTGAAGCAGCTCGAAACGATCTTGTAGAAAGTTCAACTAGGGAAATCAACAATCTTCGTGGTCGATTGGTTATCTTTGAAGAAAATGCAAAACTTTTAAATTTAATCCGCTATTCGAATGACAACAAATTGAATTACACGAATAAATTAGAGGCAAAACTTTTAGAGAAAGAAAAAGAATTAGAATTCTACAGGAAGAACAGAAACGCAACTATTCAAAGGTAAACATAAATATAGAAAGTTATTTTTATTTATTTATTCATTATGCATTATTTTAAAGGTATGAGTGTTTAATAGAGCATCTGCAAGATGCTTTGAGGTTGAAAAATCAGTCGAGTAAAGCAAGGAAAACGTTTTATTCGAAACAGAAATACTTTGTTGCCAATTCAAATGAAACATCGACTCAAGATGTCAATAGCGCGAAGCCAAAAATCCATCGCTTGAAATCACACGATGACGAAAACGCGCACTCGCTATCGAGTTCTAACGTAAAAGATGGGTATTTCTACTCGCTTTCCACTGCTGAGAGTTTCGAGACGAATGTTAGCAAAGACGATGCGGATTATTCAGCCGCAGATATTAGTGAACAGTCTAGGCAGGTGTGTTTTCCAAATTATCGAGATTACAACGCAAATTCTCGGTCGACATTCTTACATCCAGATCTATTGCTAAACGCAGTGTTTTCATTTTAGACGGAGTGCAGAAGCTCTTCATAAATTCATTAGATGGAGTGCGATGACTCGAGCTTATAAAGTGACTGAATCTTCATTTGAAAATGAGCTTTTTTCAAGCAGAAGACTCAATAGATGAATACAATTTCATCTTCGATCGAAGAGAAATTCGATGAAATTTAATTTAAATTAGTTTTTTTTTAATTAATAATATGCGTTTCATTGTTTATTATTGTCCGATAACACGCCGCTGTGTATACTATTGTATCTTACGCATTCATTTCAAATAAATAACAAAAAGTCATGCACTGCGCTTTATGCGTATCGCGAAAATAAAGTGTCTTATTGCGTGAAAGCCAGATATTATCTGGGAACGTCGAGATTTTGAATTAGTGTCCATTAGCGTGAAAAGCAAAGATAATAAGCTGGAGAAGGGCGTGTTTACGATATTATCGGTATTCGATCGTTAATATCTTTGCAGAAATGAAAGAGAGGCGAGTCCCTCGAGATGTAAAGGTTAATGGCTTGGCGTTGCGTCGTTCGTTACAATTACAATGTAAGCCCCCCGCCTCGTGCCCCGCTACTCTCTTTCGGCGCGTGTAACCACACAGAGCAGTCCTAGGAAGTTCGGCCAGTTTCGTTAACGGAGAGGGGCAAATCGTTGGATTTTATTGGCAATATGCTATAATTCCCGACATTAGACGCCGCTGACGCTTTCAGACTCATTACGCCCCTTATGGGCCTACGTGATCTGGAGGGACGACGGCGGGGACGCTGCAGTATTCCGAGAAGACACGTCCGCACGCGCACTTTTTACGGATCTCGATAGGCATCAACCGCGGGCATTATCGATGTTGGTCAAGAAGCTCTGCTCTTCGCGAGCTTGCGGAAGACCGCGAAACGCGATCCGAATCCGAGGAACGTGAAATGCATCCTCGGATTATTATTATTATGATTATTATGATTATTATGATTATTATTCACAATTACACGCTCTTGTGGCGACGAAAAACCTGGTTAGAAAACTTTGATTCTCGAACAGAGCGTGCAAGAGTTTTCTTTGCTTTCTTTGCATTACGCGATTGGCATAGCGTATCGCTAGACTCGCGAGTATACGTGTAGGGGCCGCCTCGCGAAATTCGTTGCGCGAAGTTAGCCAAAGTTTAGCCTATTGCTTTGTTCGGTAAATAAGCCATTGTTCGCTCTTTTCGGTTAGAATTGCAGAATTTGCCGATGGAAAAGGAAATTTCACGAGCACATTTTGCAGCTGTAAATTTTCAAAACTCGTTATCAAGAGCGGCAATACCCTACGATATAGCTTGATTTTCCCACAGCGTCGAACATCTCGCGCTAGCTCTCAGCCATTTTCGCCTTTCCCCGCTTTGTTTCTGTTCTACTTTGTCCGCGCATCTCTCTTTCTCTCGTCGGCTCTACGAGCTCGGCGCTCGGGTGATTTCTCCGGGCAAATGTACCGCGAACTTTCCTCTTTCAATTGGCAATAAGATTTGATCGTTGCGGGAAATATCATCCAATTTCCGTTCTCTCTCATGCTGCACTACGAACATTGACTTTCCCTTCCCCGCTCGCCCAGCCTTACACTCGGTTCTTGCCTATCTCTTACGTCTTTTCCGGATTCGCTACCCCAACGCGTTATCCACGCCAAGTTTGCCATCAGCCCTCATCCCTGGTCTCGGTGAAAGTGCGAAGGACCATCAGCTCGTCTCGTCCGTCGATGCTCTTCTTGCCGCCCATCCGATTCCGCACAATTCGAGCGAATGCTTTGTGCAAAATAATATGTAATATGAATTCAAATGTGATACTTATGAAAGAGAAGGCAAATTTGGTATCCGTGAGTTTTGAAAAGAAAATCCAGTATAAAAGCGCGTGCGATTTCGGCATGTTCAGGAACAACGTAGAAATATTAGCAACCGACAGGAATAGAAAATTGTTTCGGTTCCGCAGCTTAGTTCATAAATATACGTAAAAATATCATTCAGACTTTGGCCAGATTGTAAATTTATGAAACTTAGATTTTTCTAATCCGCACTATCGAGTATATTTTTGGAAATGTCAACTGGATTTCGTTGGTAACGGCAACGAGCAAACTAATTCATTCGTTCGCGTGCCCAATATTGTTGCATTAACCACTTCTTCGATTCGCTCGTGAATTTAGTTATTGCATTAAAGAGTGAAAAACTAATAAAAGTCGAGCCAAGGACGAGGAAGAACTTTGCTTTTAGAGAATTTTGAACATACACGATTTAGCCATATGCGTGGGATGGCTGCGGAGGCAAAGTTCTCAACGAAACATTAGTTTATAATTCGCCAATCTCGGATCAGTATTTGTCACGATTAGTCGATTCTCCAAGGACTCCGATTTCCTCGAGGAGCGTTGCGTCGCTCGAGTTTTCATTAATTTCGCCAATCCGAGCAAACTATTGTCGTACAGTTACGCACAATTTGAAAGCGACAAAGCTCTCGCGTACCCATTCCACTTTCGACTTTCAGCTGGGATTGACGCGGATGATGACGAGGGGGAGAGATGAAGTCTAGGCAAGGATGCAGAGAGATGGAACGTCAAACAAACCGTGGACGAAGCGCGAGAGCGAGAGAAACGCAATAGAACAGGTAAGAAGTTCGTACAAGTGGCGAAGAGGGAAGCGGAAAAAGGGGGTGCGCGTGGGAGTCGAAGTCTCGCTCGTCGAGGGCGGCATAGATTATATTTCTCGTGTCATTTACTCTCTGAGTTAGACCGATGACATTTCTCGAGTTCCTCGAGAAATTCAAGCGCGTGACGGCTCTCTTCTTTCAACGACACGCATCAGCCGAACAGCAACTTTGGCTTTGATTTGCCTCTCGGCGAGGAGGAGGAGGAGGAGGAAGGAAGAAAACGCCAGACGGGCTCTGCTCAATAAAACGTGCCACTCGCTGAGCTGACAAACCGCGGCTTCTGGCTCCGGATGAATAATGCAACCAATAAATGCGATAGACAATTGCGCGAGTGCTTGCGCCCGGGTGGGTGGATACATCGGCTACGGGAAACGCTGACGACTCCGCGGCGCTTTCCGGGTAAATATCCCCAAAAATTAGCGTACGCGAGGTTGCATTCGCGCAGCCGAACAATAAGCAATAATACGTAATGCAATTCAAACGTTGAGGCTGCCAATACTATCCTGAAGCGCGCGGGGCACAATGCCGGTCCGACGTCACAGCCGCCTCGGGAAATGCAAGGCAGGCATTTACTAGAAACGAGAAAACCGAGAAACAATCGCGCAATACTATGCACGCGGACCCGCGTTGGAGTCTATTGCATATTTGCGTTTTACGCAATTCCGTCCGGGGTTATTACGCAATCGCGGCGCGACACATTAATTTCGCCACGTGTGCCGTCTCCCACTCTACTTTCTTACGCGGGTGCATTTTTTCATCCGCTCCCTCATTTTTTCCCGTTTTTCGCTCGTTTCCGTACTATCGTCAACTAATAAGCCCGAGCTGGCGATCGATAAATATTCGTGAATATCCGAGTCGAGTCGACTAAAAGAAACCGACTGAATAACGGACTAAGGGGCAAGGATCGGGGGAGAGACAGAGAGAAAAGGCGGAGCACTCGCGAAGTGACTCACGTCGCGAGCTCTTATCTCCGATCGCAGCTCGTTAGCAAATTCGGATCAATGGCTTTTCGTCTCGGTATAATTCATGCGCGCTGGCGAGCATCGGATTCACAAGCACGCGCTGGCATTCAAAATGATCAACATATCGGACTACCGTCGTGACGCGCTACACGTCTTGTACACGAAGAACGCGCGTGCAAGAGAGAGAGAGAGAGAGAGAGAGAGACGAATATACTGATAAAAAGCGAGAGAGAGAAGGGTAAGAAGGGTAGGTAAATCTGGAGGGCGAAAAAGTAAGAGGACGGATCGTCTTGTTAAAAGTAGCTTGCCTCATTGCCTCCAATATCTATTCGTTTGCTTTCTACAGCTCTCTTTTCTTCTTTCTCTCTCTCCTTCTCTCTCTCTCTCTCTCTCTCTCTCTCTCTCTGTCTCTCTGGCTGTCTTTTCTCAGATCAGCAGCTAAGGGTGGGTTTGAGAAACGAGCATCTCAATAGCCACTCAAGTTCTTCACGTGGCGCATCAACTCGTTACACATGTGTCTGTGTGTATACGGAGGATATCTAAGCACGATAAGACATTTTTATCTACCAGATGCTAGAAACGTTATTTACGAATTTTAAAATATTTGACAATGTTATTGGAGATATTTCTCCTGTGCCGGATCGTTAACATACAGTTTTAAAATTAATGATTCTTTAATGATTGAACATTTGCACAAAGTACTAAATTTTATCTCATTGTTGCTTTATAATTAATGCTACCATGAATAGTAAATTAAAAAAAATATATCAACAATTACTTTTTTTATTAATCTATTTGTGAAAATTTATATCGTTAATTTAATTACATAAATCTTCAAATTTCTTTAATTTATTTTTAAATATTTCTACTTTTAAAATAGATGTTATTATTTTAAATTTAATGCCCTATATTAATCAAATAATTAATTTGTTCACTAAACAGATGTGTGTACTACTTTAGTATAATTTAATCGAGCAAAAAATTATATGGAAACTTTATTAATAACAATAATGTAGTTGTTATAAAAAAAATATTACATGAATATACATTGATTTTAAAGAACGTTATCGTTTGTTCTTTGTTAGCATTCTATTAAAATCATCTTGATTCATAACTACATCTCTCCGATATGCATAAAATTAAATCTAGCAAATGAGATAAATTTTTGCATGTAAATAATTCACTAACTCCAGCATGATTTTCAATACGTAACCATTTATTTAATTCAAACATATGTTTAAATAAAATATAAAGAAGAAGCGATATTTTATATCACGAGTATATAAGTTAGAATAGTTTCACCCTATTTCCTTGAATTTTATGGTCAACGATTACGTATCGTTAAATTCAAATCGTTACTCATATTATCTAAGCTCTGGAATCTTATATGTGTATATAAAACGTAAATAGAGGGTATTCTTTACAATATAGACCAGAAATAAAAAAGAAAGATATTTATTCCATCCTCGATATTCCATTCTCCCCCGGCTTTCTGGATGGCGTTTAACACGAAAGCGTATGCGTTCGCTCATATAAATTACAAAAATTAGGTACCACTAATGGTAAAGTTAATGAAATCGTCGGCCACATAGTTGATCAGCTATGGGCTTTCATTTCGTATACACAGCTTTGTCCGCTATTAAATAATGGCGGAGTTAGAAGCTGGAAAGCAAGACAAGTTATTATCGGTCAACAGCTCCAGGCAGGAACGCACGTTCGTATAAAATTACATAATATAAATATATGTCCTTCGGTTGCCTTCTTATCGAATCTATGGATAATATAAGGTGGGAAAAGAGCTGAATAAAATTAGGGGGATCGCCTGGGACGAAAAAGACCCGAGGCTTCCACCACATGTCTCGCATCAAATTTTAGTAGCTACAATCTTACTCGAAGAAAGCGAGATTCTCTAATACTGGCTTTGCAATATTGCGTATAAAATAAACTACATTCGCAATCTTCTTTTGAAATTTTTCGCCGACGTTTGAATAGCGATAGCCGTACGAATTTTTTGTTGGAATGAATCGAATAATTTAAACTCGACTATCCAAGGCATTTCAGTTACGTCCTCGAGTTTTCCGAAATAAAACGGATAACTGTTTAAAAAAGTATGTCCTTTCGCTCGAAAAATATTTCTTTAATATACATTAAAATGGCATTTTTTCTCAAAAGCCGAGGTCGGTTGAATGAAGCTAGAGAGTCTCATTCCTCGTAAGATAGTAACTACCAACTCGAAAAGCATATTCTTCCTTTTTATCGAGTCCGTACCGAAGATAATGTGTCTGCGTTATGCCTCTAACAATGTTCGCTTTTTACGAGGAAAATGATCTTTTGATCATAAAGCCGAGAGAAATTCGTTTTAAATCTAAATGGTCTGCGCGGTGCAAGGTTTTTTGTTTCGTTCTCTCGAACGCAGCGAGCAAAGTTGTTTAAAAAAACAGTAGAATTAAATTTGGCTCCGACTGAAGATTACTACAAAAATTAGAGCTTACGGAAGCAAAGGGGCAGAGCCCGAAATTTCTAAGACGCCGTTACCCCCGTCTTCCGTCTGCAAATCCTGCCACCGCGACGATCTGTCAAAATTTATCGCGAGCGTTGCGTAATTAGGTAAATAAGCAGTCTAACGGGAACTAGAAATGGAAGGTGAATGGATAGAAGGGAGGCACGGGTGTAGCGGCAAACAATCTGTCTTTCTATCTGTTTCTCTTCTCCACTAAGGTCTTCTGTACAGCGTTATCTGACTTCCTTTGTCTCTCTTGTTCTCTCTTTCAACGGCAAGAACATTTCGTTTCATTTGTTCATCCTACGCTTTCTCTCATACCGCACTAGTTCTACAACGAACACCCTTTGGATTCGAAACACCCTCTAATTTGCTCTTGACGGTCTACCCCACCGATTCCTCGTCTTTTCGTCTCTCTCGCCCTGTGACCCTCTCAGCGATACCTATACACGTTTTTCGATGGCATACTGAAATAAGAGAAGCCTACGCTGATCGAACTTTAATTTTAAGGTTGCAACGCATTCGCCTCGAAAGCTCTTATCCGTTCTAAACTTATTTATTTCACTCTCAAGAAAATGTTTATGTCGTAAAAAAGTCTTTCCAAATGTTTCGAATGCACATTGACAAAAATTTTAATATATTCTAATGACTTATTGTT
Organism: Platyscapa corneri; assembly: GCA_018907185.1. Lineage (NCBI taxonomy): Eukaryota > Metazoa > Arthropoda > Insecta > Hymenoptera > Agaonidae > Platyscapa > Platyscapa corneri. The sequence continues at coordinate 4,586,354 of JACCHW010000004.1, forward strand.
GCTTATTATTTGAATTTTGTTTTCCTAACTCAAACTGAAATCGTTTATTTTATGTTAATTTTGCGATATAATTATTTAATACGAAGATTAGGACGCTTTAATTGATTAAAACGAAATAGTAAATTGTCTTTTGTATCGTTGACTGTTTGATGTAAATGCGATTATGTAATCAGTCGTTATGTTAATCTTGACTCGATCGTTTTATTAAATCATCGATTTACAATTACAATACTTCCAAGAAAAAATAGTAAAAACTCTTTAAAATAAAGTTTAGCTGCACGAAAAAAACCAAAATTTATTATTTTTATTTACAACGTCAAATAATAAAATTTGAAAAATAAGTTTTCCACGTTTTCAAATAATCCAAATTATTTTTTGGTACTTCGGGCTTTTCGATAATACAAGCATTCTATAAAACCTGTAAATGGAAATAACAACGCAATTTTAGGTTTAGCAATTAGATTAACAAGATTAAATATGTTTTTCAATTTTCTCGTAAATAATTGAGTCGTAAGACAAAATTCAGTCAAGCGTAAACAGCCTAATTAGATTCGAGAAAATTATAGGATACGATGAAAAAAGTGAGCCACGGCTTAGCGGCTCACGTGCTGCAGGTCAAGGAAAGTAGGAAAAAAGCATCGGCGACGCCGGTGGATTCTGGTTCGGTTCGTCGATATTTTGATCGCCGTGGCAGCTCATTGGAACTCTCAGGCGCAACACGCACGCTCCTAATAAAGTAGCAGACACCAATAATCGCCGAGTTTTTGCGAGAGCGTCTCTGGCGGATCTTCCGACTTGGTCACCGCGAGCTGCCTGGCGATCGACGAGCACCAGCACGAGCAACGACCCCAACTGAAATACGAGCGCCACTGGCAGATGGTTATAGATAAACATAAAGACTTCGATTCGCGGAATGAAAATTGTCGATCAATTTAGCAATTGACCTGAAATTCCGGCGGAATAAACTGCGATTTCGCCATTTCACGAGCCACGCCGTTTTCTGATTGCGAGCAGCGTGCGAGCACTACCATTGATGCCGACAAACGCGCGCATTTTACTATTATTAGAAAGAATTCTTCCTTAGAACTGGAATCAAGTCGAGTCGTTATGTAGCAAGAAGTGCTTTTTATTCCGCTGCGGAATTTGAAGCGTTCGTGCTCCTTTTCGTAACCATTCCTACGGCTTCCGAATTATTAAGAAATATTTTCAGATACTTCGCATTATGTATTAATACTCTTCGTGAATTCGCTATAAATTATAAATAATGCACTGTCAATTGCGCTCTCGAATACATTATCGACAATGAAACGAACGATGGAAAGCTCATAAACGTTACCGATGATGTCAAATAAATATCCTTTCAAAGATCTGTTGTCAACATTTCATCGCATTATTTCCATAAGCAATTTATCGGAAATTATGTGTCTTAAAGGTATTTAACTTTCTAGAAAATAAATTCGCTCTTTTAAAATTCTATGCTGCTTCATACATTATAAGAGCTAACGCAAGCTAGTTTAATAATTTTGCCGGATATAAAATAAACATTAAAATTTAACGTTCATCATCGAAATCGGCTAATGTTTTCCATTGCATTTAAAATTATGATATCTAAAGCTGAAGAATTTTATTTAGCTTTAAAAAAAGTTAATTAAAATAAAAACGGAATTGCTTGTTAACTTCTGTTGTATAATTAGGCATCGGAATATTCTTAAGAAAAATTAAAAGGCATTCCATGTTATGGTTCGGCGCTGTATTCGGAAAGAGAGAAGGCTTTTTTATAATTGAATTATTTAATTTATACAAATTTTAATTTATCAAATGAAAAATAAAACTCTAAATTACTCCTCTTGTAAAAAAACTTTATAAACATTTTACGCTTCAAATATTGTTACATTTCACGAAAGATGATGTGCACTCAAATGTAAAATTGAAATCTTTTAATATCAGTTTCGCTTGAATGTATTGAAATAATCTCTGGAATATAAAATACTGGTGGGTTTTAATAATGAATTAAACAACAGAGAGAGTTTTAATCGTAATTATGTTTATTTAAAACTTAGTATATATTATAAAAGTGATTGACCAGGTCGTCAGTTAAGCGTTAACAGTACGACCTTTTGCGATTGTGCCGAAAACAAGACTGTTTTCTCTGGCACGTTGTACATATTTGTGTACGACCCGAACAAAAGGTCGTATTAGCTATTAATATAAAAACTAAAGACGGTTACAAATAAGACGAGCTCGTCATAAAACAACCTCTTGACCCGAGTTTAGGTTGCTTAGAATTATTACTTATTTGCTACGGTTGTAATACAAGAAATAGTTAAAATTAAAAACATGGAATCCAGGAGCATTCCAACAAATACGCATCACTTTGAAAGTCATTATTAGTAGTTTATTATTTGCACTAGCTCTCTTGAAATGCAGAATCAACATCAGTGGAAAATTATGCAAAGTGATTGTAAAAGAATTGCACTTCTCAAAAAATTACTATTATATTGTATCGCAAATATTGTATTCGCACATTAAAAACTGTCGGCCGGGTTTGTAATAATTTAATAGTAACGAGAAAAGTCATTTAACTTTTCATGTGTACTGAAATATGTTTCTTTTTATTCTTCGACAACGGCGCGAAAACCATACACCTTGAGTTTCCGGACTGATGAGTAAAATCGCGTGCGTACAAAAAGGTTCTGCAGTAATTAAGTTCTTGTAAGGCAAGACGTCTTTATTCAAGCGGGTGTCATTATGTGCGGATTGGTGCACTGTTATGATCCGACGCACCTTATATACCCGCGTTTACTTGTTTACATACTTATATACGTGTTTTTAAATACGACCGCGTATACCTTCAGTTGCGCGCGCGCACACAGACCCCATTTATATTTATGCATATGCGTGTATTAATGCACGCCTATACGCTTATTGATATACGAGTGCACAAGGGTATTTAAATAGCATACGTGTACATATACGTATATTATATATATATATATATATATATATATATATAAATTTGAATGCAGCAAGCAAATCTGTGTTGTGTGTGTGTGTACGTATGAACGGGTAGACCCCGAGTGAATATGCACGAGGCTACTTGGCAACCTTTAGCTATGGTCGCGAGTTGTGCACTGGATTACCGTTTCTATCCATCCTACCTAGGAAAAGTGCGGCTGCCCGTAATAATAAAGACGCTCTGCTCTCGCTCTACCCTTACATTTGATCTTCATAACGTTTATATGACAAACTGTATCTCCCTCTTATCTTTCAATGGAAACTACTGATAAAAAGTTTTTATGAAATGAATTAAGTCGGAGCAAACGTATACGGGCACGTAACGACCTTTACATTTCTAAATATATTCTTTTTGATTACGTGCTAGTAACGCGCGATATTTCTGATACTTTTTTTTTGAAATATAAATAAGACATTGCACGGCTGCGCTTATCGAAGCTTGAGAGATTTCGTTTCATAGTAACCCAAGCCATTACAACAATTTTAATGGAAGATACCCCGTATTAATATTAATTATTTGACATTATATTTATAAAGCAATTATTTACATTTTAATTAACTGTCTATATTGCGCTAGGAGATTTATTTTCTAAATGGTACATGTCTCCGCAATCTAAATTGCATCCAATTCGCATCTCTATTGTGATTAATTGATAAACGAATCGATCTCCGAGGAGTGCAAGAAAAACGTCACTGCTTTACCAGTTGAAAATAGAAATAGTTTTCTCCTAAATTCTGCAAGATGAATTGTGCAATAAAGCGCACGACGGATTTATCGTTTATGATCTATAATTCGCTTTTTGCGGGGGCCTCGCGCGCAGCCCTCGAGCGGCAAAGAGACACATCGTCGGCACTTTGTGAGCTCACAATCGTCCAATCGCGCTCAGTTTTTTCTCGAGCCACGTGCGTCGCTCACGTACGGCGAAAAAAAGGAACTTTAATTGATGTGAACTGCGAGTCGGCGAAACGGACTCGTGCCGTACACTCGTCTCGCCTCGGCCGGACGCATACTCAGAAAAACATTAAGAAATCGTCGGAGAAAGAACGGGCTATAAGAAATTGAGTAATTAGCGGCATGGATTTGCAGTCCATTCGTCGTATACGCGTGCTTTTTCAATTGGTTATATGAAAGCTATCACGAGTCGATGAATTTTTCTCTGCCCTTTAATCGCTATCGAATATTAATCGAATAGTAGATGATTGCATTTACTCGAGGAAAAAAAACGGACAGCAGGAGTCTACCGAATTTTCATTACTAAGAGCAGCCCCCGTTACGTATAGATGCTAATCTACATGCGCGTTAATAATAGCGTGGACATAAATAATGTGCGAGTAGCGTAATAAGGTCACCTCACGACTCTTAAAAATACGCTCGTGGTCGTGCCTTGTGCGTAAAATAAGTTAACAAGCGACAATTAACCGAAAAATGTCGATACTCGAATTCCGAGACAAAGGTGGAGACGAAAAAAGGACTTCAATATATTTAATGCCGACAGTGCCTTGTTAAATAAAAAAAAGCCAAGAACAAGTGTAACGATTGTTCGAGTTAATCGGTTTCGCTTGCGCGGTGACGTACACCGTTCCAACCTCCGATAAGAATCGCCGCCGCGTATCTCGGAATTTATATTTGCGACCCGATGCACCGTCACTGCATTCGCGCTCACTCACATGCACGCACACTACGTCCGAAGCAGGGATAGTTCTCAACGACGTCGACGAGAGAATTGTGTGCCCAGCGTTGCGAGGCGAGATAGAGACGGCGATGGGCCCGGCTGGTCTCCTTTCCTTCATCCCGCCGTTATTCAATAAACCTCTCGGCCGGAGCACCACCCCGGCTCCGAGTCTTCGAAGCAGCTGTAGCCCGGTGATGCATCGCCGTGCTTTTTTGCCTCCTTGCGCAGCCTCGTACGCTACGGGAAATTCTAGATTTCCAAAGAACTAACGCCGCCATTCCTGCTCCTCTTCTCTCTCTCTCTCTCTCTCTCTCGCTTCATCGAAGCAAAAAGGGCCAGCAGAAGTCCCCGCAGTTGACGCGGACGTTCACACTTTGAAGAAAAACTCGAGCGGCCGAAGAGGAGTGCGCGCGTGGATTTTTCACGCTTCGCGGTCGAGGCTCGTCGGAAAAACGCCGGCTTTATTTGATTGTGTGCGATGTCAGTTGCCTGCCGTATAAGAAGTAGCCGAGGTTCGGCCTAACGACGTTCGAGTCCTCGCCGTGACCAGCCGATATCGACAGCATCCCCCGACGTCCTTCATTGCCACCCTCGGTTTTGGCTGGCAACTGGACATACAGTGGCACGCAAAACGCTGGACTGCCAGTGACAGCCGAGCACACGAGTCGAAACAATAACTCCACTCCTGTTTTTGTCCGTTTGTCAGCCCTGGATATTCCCAAATCTTTTCTTTGATGGGTAGAGACTAAACAGAGGCTGGGCACAGTCACGACTCGTTTTCATATATTCGATACTGTTTTCGTGAAATATGTGTTGCTGCACGAGTGTCTTTCGACATTTTTTCGCATAATGAGCACAATAAGAAGAAGTAATCGAAAACAATGTTCCGTCTGGCTCGTTTCGTAATTGTAATTTGGCTGTAAGAGAATGCGGAATAAATAAATTACCAACGTGTGTTTGATACCTGCAACTGAACGAACAAACTTTCACCTTTTTTCTAAGCGATTATGAATATAAAGACTTGAATCGTCGATGCGAAGACATTTTCATATACGTTGAACCGCAGACGCACCGAGACTTTTTTAAATTTAAATGTATATCGATCTTCGCTCGAGATTGGTACTTGACAAAATATCAAACGCAGGGTGCGATGCTCGTAATAACGGAATTCACGCTCGCTTATGTTTTTAAAGGCCCTGTGGCATTACTCTCCTCCCTTTAGAAAAGTGCAAGTATTCCAAGAATCACGAATGGCACTTGAGTGATTACCGGAGTACGTGAAATGCGGAGCGATAATGCTAAAATACCGTATAAGGATATTAGGGATTAAACATTTGGTTGGCACGCGAAGCTGGGAATCTTTCCCCAAAGGGAAAATGGAAAAGCGTAAAACGAGTGCTCGCGCTTCCCGACACACTACACCGCGATGTCCGAGGTCCGTTTTGTGTTCTCGCGTTTTCATATTTCACTTAAATTTCCACTTGAGCTGGTGAACAGCAGACGACTAGTGATGCTGAAGGTCGAATACTCATGTGGAATTCATAGGGTCTGGCAATGGCGAACGACGTTATCCCTCGCTCGCGCTCGGAATTTACATTTGCCTAGCCGACAGAGGGAGAGAGAGAGAGAGAGAGAGAGAGCCGCGTTTCAGAACAGCGCGTGACGAGACTAACGTAGATCGTCTGGGGAATATCAGAGCAATGGTCAAATTATTGTGGCGGGCATGTTAGAATATTAGTTTTCACTTGTAAGCGGCGGGCCATACCGATGTTGCCGCGCGCCGACAATTCGGCGCGCATGAGAATATACAAAGATCGGGTGTCCCGCGTCGCGTCGCGTCGTGTCGAGTATCGACAATATTGTAAAACGTTAGAAATAAGAATTAGACATAAGTACGCAATGTGTTTTGCGTTTTTTGTATGAAATAACACAAGAGAGCCTGCGGCCCTTTTGCCGAGGGCCGAGTCAGTTCGAATCGTGCAAGCGACTAGATTGCACTCGCGTTCGGCTCTCGCATATTATTGGTATTAATTACTTTAATAAATAACCGTGTGTTGAGTAAACAAAGTGAGTTGGTTATTTACCCTAACAACCAAATTATTTAGTAGTAATTACTAGCGACGTTTAATGATGCGTGATGCTTGTCAAGCGAAAAACTCTTATTTCGCTTAAAAATATCTTTGCTGCTTTATGTGTGCATTCAAATGTTCTTTTAACGACTTATCAATTTTATTCACAGATTTTTAGAGGCAAGAATTTACCAGAGTGATTCGTAATTTACTTAATTTGGGATACAGAAAATCTGTAGTTAAGCTTCTTCTTTGTGAGTTTTCAAGTGCCAAATATTGTTTGGCAATAATAAAATTATTTATTTCTCCAGTGAAATTTATAAAATATGGATGGATATTAATTGAAATAGCCTATTAAGTCAGTTATCCAATAGATATATTTATTTAAACTAATTTATTAATTAAACTTATTGAAAACATTATCTAAATAGCTATATTATATTCTTCGAATAATAATGTGTGCACATTTTATTAATTCTTAGTTAATAAATAATAAAATTATAACTACTTGAAATGGAAATTATGAAAAAATGTAAAAATGAAATATAAAGATTTCTGAGAGGCAGATATTACATTAAATGAGGAAGAGCGAATTCCACTAGTGAAGCTGACGTAAATTTCGTTTATTTGAATGAGAGAAAATGATGGGGAAAACAATTTTACTCGTGATTTAATTTTAGATAAAATTAATTTTATTATTGGAGAATGACTGTGGATTTTTAGAACATATGTCTATTCAAAGGCGTTTCACTTTTTAAAAATAACAAAAAAATCGATTATACCTCAAAATTTGATAATACTTATACGTAGATATAATTTTAGCTTTAGCTTTCTAGTGAATTTTCGCCGTTGCAAATATTAAAATTTTTATCAGCTGAGTGTATCGAATTTTAAAAATATTCGATACGAAGTACAATAACGAGTTATATTGCAAAATGGCAGTTGTTTTGTGAGTAAAACTAAAGGAAGTTGGGGTGAGCGCTCGATACGAAAATGATGAAAAATTTTCGAGTCGCTGCATCGCGTAGGAAAGCCGTAAAGCGAGAGTCGCTAATTAAGCTCCGAAGGCGAGTGGAACATTTATCCGGTCGTAATCTAGACGCGAAAGGTGGCAACGGCAATCGAGCAAACCCATCGGCGATTATCAGCTGATAATCGTAAAGCGCGGATGTCATTTTCACCGATATCGTGCAGCGAAATCAGTTTCGTTTATCAAGAGCACCATATTGCGTAGCTTGGGCCGAGGCTGACGAGGTTACCGACGAAAATACGGATAACATCGGTTCGAACCGGAGAGCGAGGTTTTGGCGTCGGCGGCGGCGGCGGCGTTGGTGGCACTTATAATGCAAATTAGCCGAGCTGCGACACTCGAGTCTGCGCGCGTCGACAGAGTAATGTAACGCGCGAATAAATAGCAACAACTAGTAAACGCCAAGAGCGCCGCTCGCGATCCTGTCTAATGCGCCCCCGAAATCACATAAAGCAGCGTGGGCGTGACTTGGCCGGGCGGGTGTTATGCTTCTGATGGAAATATTGACTATTACGCGACCGGGAATACGCTGTATCATTGAATTGCGCGCCATAAATATGCCCGATGGAGCCGGGGGCTAGCGAACGATACAACCGCGCGCAGCTCCAAACTTTTGATTTATTCGTGGCCGCGCGAGAGCGCGAAAGCGCGTTACCGAAAATTCGCCGCGATGAGTCCATTGGATTCCGCCGAAAACAACCAGTTGTCCGATGACGAATTGACCTCTTCTGACTCTTCGGCTGTTCCCAAATTATCATTAACGAGTGCTGCGCTCGCCCTCGACGTTACATTTCTGACAAAACGCCATTCGTAATAACTCAGCTTAACGATTATGCCGCGGAACTCGTAAGGTTCTTTTTAAATAAAACGGATTTATAAGCGAACTGTTTACACTCTACTCGACCGCGGCTGTGTTTCGCACCGAGACAAATAATACGCGACGCCTGATTGGTGGGTTATGCTCACACCAGTGTTTCACAACCTCGTTCGACTTTTCGCTCCAGGGAAGGCATCACTTGTATCGCGTTGAAGCATCTGTGTGTGCGCTTGTGTGCGCACTTGTGTCGGATCAAATCGATACTCTTGTCGCTATTTATCGAAAAATCCGAGCGTCTTATTTGTGAAAAAATTGCATGATTTTCTAAATAATTTTGATTTGCTTATTTGAATTTAATTCGCGTATTGTTTGTTTATGCGTAAAAAAGAGCTTTAACCACGTAGAAAAATACGAATTAGTTCAAGAGTCATTTTTAATCTTCGTTATTTAATTATTTTTCCTTCGATCAACAAAAACTTAAATAAATTATGTGTGAATTAACGATGAATATAACATTATAACTTGTAAGCAACAAATATTTAATGTTAATTCGTTTTTTGGACATTCGTTTCTACGGATAAATAATCGAACCATTTAATTAATTAAATAAAATTTAAATCCGAATTTATGAATCACAGTTTTACTTAATTTATATTTTTATATTTATGCAAAAGGTTTTAAGAACTTTTATTACAATAAAACAAATCAAAAGCTTAAATCTAAAGATTTATAAATCTTCCAATTTTTTTATCTAATTGTAATGCCTGGTACTATATCAAACTTGAATTTTATTCGTAAATAAAATAATAAATACAAATTATTTTGTCGAAAAAAAATTTTTTTAATTAAATAACCATCAAGATACCGTTATATAATCGCCAGTCCAATATTTTCCATTCTCATTACTTTGAGTAAAATAATAATTACGACATTACGCGAGTCAAAGCTGTGAAATCAAATTTCAAACTCATTCTTTAAATGCATCGTTATAAAATAAAAGTTATGACTTTTTATTAATTCTAAATGAGTATTTACACTTGAGTGAATATTAGCGTATGTCACTTGCTAATTGTATTATGTCCTATTCGTATTTTAGATTTATCGTTGTAAAATATTTAAATGTACACGAGATCAATTTTTTGCAATCGAAGATTCAAAGCTTTATGAATTTTAAATAAAAACCTGGAAAAGAATAACTTTTTTTCTACGCACAGATTATATGCAAAAGATGATAAAGAAGGGCACACGTCAAAACATGAAAAGACCGCACAAGTTTATAATTGGGCAGGATTTAACGTTTGAATTGCGAAGATTTTGCAATTCAGAGTCGTTGGTTATTACGTTTGAAAGAAGAGGTCTCGTCTCATTAATGCCATAATACCTTCGGCTTATTTATAATGTATTCGCGATTTCTCCCACTCGATCGCGCGGTTAATTCACCCGTAATGAGCGACGTCGCCGACGCTACGCTACCGACGTCGCTACAAATGATACGCGTGCAATTTAGCGACTGAATTAATAAACAGTGGGGGTAAAGAGAGCGTATAGAAAAGAAAGGGGAGGGAGCTGGAGAGTTTAGTTCGCACGTATCGCGTTCAGTTACATTGGATCCTGACTAATGACGTATTTACGGCTTAAAGTTGAGTTGCGAGAATCGAGTCGAGTACATACTGGTTCATTAAAATTTACCTTTTAAGTCGACAAACGGGGGCGAGAGTTGACGTTTTCAAGCGCAGCCATAATGAAGTCTTATTTCAATGGACCCCTCTCCCCTCTTCTCTTTCTTTATCACACTTGCCCTCTATTGTTATCTTGTGCGGTTTAAGCCGCTTTTCCAATAACAACCAATTGCACGCGCTTGCCTGCACGAACGGGAACGTTCAATGCCGCCTCAACTGCATGTAAATTCGTCATTGTCACTCCTCCATACCTCCCCTAAGCTTTTTTGCCCGTTCCGCCAACGCGCCCTTGTAGCTTCATATTAATAAAGACTAAAAAGTTTCCGAGAGGGAATCCAATGCTTCGAACGGGCATTGATCAAATTTTCATTTCACATCAATTACACGCTTCTCTATTCATTTTTATTTCAATATATCAGACACAAATTTAGTATTCTGTAACAAAGTTATTCCTAATCTTTGTGGAATTTAAAAAATTCCCCCTTTCGCAAATAATTACGAATAATACATATGTAGTAATAACTAATTATTATTAATTTTGTCGTAAATGTAGATATCGTTAATGTTTGAGTTTTGTACAAACTTTACGATGATTTTTTTGCGTAACCTTGTGATAACGAAGTGCTTCTTCGTTACTTACTAATCCATTTTTCGTGAAACAATAGATTAGTTCAAACATTGAATCATTACATATTTTGATAGCTTTTTCTTTTGTGTAAAATGCATACGCGTCTTTTCAATATTTCTACTTTACATTTCAGCTGAGCGAGTACGAATAAAGTTCGTTGCACCCAATATCAAATGAAAAATCAAAAAATTCTGCCTCAATAATAAGATCGTTTAAAACTGGTGCAGTGTCAGTATCTAACAAGATATTAAACACCAAAGTACGAACATAGCAATCGATAATAATGAGTACATATTTAAGAAACGGTTTGATTTATGGTGACATTTTTATCAATAAAATAAAAAGCAATTGCACTCGAGGATTCATACACAAGCGTTATTCCACGTGAACAACTTACATGCTCGATTGCTCTCTGTCCGTTTCGCATAGAGTGTACCTCTTTATCTATCCGTAAATGTGTCTCACTCTTTGTAATACACCGATGGCAGTCGATTACCCATAAATCATTACGTGGCAGTGCGCCAGGCGATCGCACGAGTATTGATGCAATTATCAATAATTTCCTGCTGGTTGAAGCTACAATAATACCGTTTGTCGAGCTTCTGTATGGATGCTCGTATCAAGCGGATCACCCGGATGAACGCGCGAACCTGCAAACTTGGCGCTTCCCATATTTCGATCACTTCAACTTCAATTTTTCCTCATTAGTGCACACCACTTCTTCTCGTAATGCTTGTTTTTTATTTCATTTTTCAATGACACTAACGACTGATCCATTCAGCTCTTCCCTCTCCCTCGCTCTCTGCATGCGCATTAACATAATTGTGTAATGCTCGTTAGCAAGATTAACGTCAACATTATCTGCTCTCAATTACGTTGATTTAAGAGAGATTGATATACAAATCGAGCAATCCGTCTAGTTGAAAATGTTTAAGTTGATCCAGTCAGTCGAGTGGATCGAATACGAGTCTTCGGTACAGCGGATAATTGAAATTTAGTCAATTCAAACATTCCTCTATTAAGCTGGAATAAAAATAATTGTCAATTATTTTAGCTTAAATGAAAATGAAAAAATTATCATGCTAATGTGTATTTGCGAAACGCGCACATTTTCCCTTTTTTCACGGACTACGAGACGGCGAAGTAAAAAAGAAAAAGAATAAAAAATAATATTTGTTTGCGAGATAATAGAGGTGAAAATGGCAGTTAATGTGCCGGGGAGAGCTTAACGATTAATACTTCTAGCTTAATTTTTAAAAGCGCGCTAGCTGCTCGAGCTTTGGGAATCGAGAAATACGAATTGTTGTAATGCCGCAACGAATGGCGAGCCCAGCGGAGTGACTGCGAGGGGTCAAAAGAGGGGAAGAGACATGCTTGATGTTGGTAGTGGTAAAATTTATACCGGATGCCAGCCACCTAATAACGTTATTGCGTTGTATAAACTGCGCGTGTGCAGCGGCGCACTTGTGAGATAAAGAGCGAGAGAGAGAGAGCAAGAAGGAGAATGGGCGAAGCACATTAAAAGCGCCGTCATGGAGCGAGTATAAATAATACCGGCGGTCATTTCCGATGCCGTATTTAGTTTATTAGCGGCCGAGTCCGACGGATTTTTCGGCCGTCCGCTATATAATGCGGGTATACGCCCACGCGATCTGCCGAATTACAGGATACTGTTTAGTGCGAATCAGGCGGCTACGGAGCGCGGAAAAGAGATAGCGGCCGCTGGGAGAGGCCCAGTCAAAGAGGAAAAGTGGTAGCAAGAGAGAGAGAGAGAGAGAGAGAGAGAGAGAGAGAGAGGACGATATAGGCCAAAGAGTCGCTTCTCTCCAGTCGACGAGTCCCGGAAGTGAGTGCTTTATGGGAGCGATGAAAATCGTCGCGACACGCTGGCGGTCCTAGGCTATTTCTCTGAATTCGAATCGCCCCAAACTGCGCTCAAAAGGTCCGATTCCTCTATTTCTATTATTAAACAGGCGGTATTTCGAATTAACGCGCGCGTGCCTGCAGGACCCCAATTACCCTCGCCAAAATAGAAATCTTTTTTTCGCTCCCGATCGGCGCTCGGGCCGCGTACATCTGCTCCCGGGAGCAGCTCTGCCTCTTCCGCTCGACTCCGAGCCGTTCGATACTCGAACGCGCGTGATCGTAAATCTGCCACTCGCCTCGGAATTCGAGATTACGTAAAAGGGAAAAAGGGAGCAGATTACCAGATACGGGCCAATCGTATTTATGAGAGCTTTAAACAAACAAGTGTCGCGTGTGCCTTTGAAGGCTCTTACGAGTGAAACCTAAGAGACGACGAGGGCTTCACATCCAGATACCAGCTTCTATAAACACGTCACGGAAGATGCAGTGTCGCTGGAGAAATACCAAGTGACAGTCTCCTAGCAATCGCTGAACCTTCAAAACGTCGCAACTTTGGCCGTACTACATTTCAACTATAATTCCAATGAAAATGAGTTGATTAGCGTCAAATGTATTCCAAGGACTTATTTATTTTGTTACACAAGTGTCGAGAGTATCCATCTATTGCACAGATATCTCTTGACGACGTTCGAGCACTTGTTAAACAGGCGCCCCTTTCAAATAATTTCCTTCCATTTACATTTTTTCTCGTACTCTCCGACATTTCCTTGATTGCACTCTTACGATAATTTATGCGCGTGAATTTTCCTACAAAATCGACCTGTACTCGAGCGGCCATCCGAAACGAGTAACGTTTTCCGCAAAAAGTTTCGACGAAATTACTTCAATAAACGCATTCGCTCTTCGCGTTACGCGACACCCAATATACAAGTCGGTTGGGTAAAAATATCAGAGTTCGCCTTGTTTAACGAAAAATTCTTCTCGATTATTCGTTAAAATTCCTCGCGACCGTAAAAAGTTAAGATCAATTAACATACTCGTATAATTCGAACTGCAAACAAAGAACACATTGTCGCAAATCCTGTTCATCACTATGTTGAAAACAGCGTAGGCAGCATTAATAAGATTGTGGAAAATTTTAATTAATTCTCGTGAAGTAAGAGGCGTGTGCTCGTGAAGCAGGTAGCAAAGTAGCGGAGTAACGATTTTGCAATAGAGTCATCAGTGCGAACACGCGCGCACGTATAAAGGGAACGAATCTTGGGATGCGTTCGGGAACAATGCAAAACGTGCTCTCTCTCTCGCTCTCACGCGCGCCTGCCTCGCGTCGACGTGTCGGCAGATACAATAGTAGTCAATAATACGTGTGATTTGTGCAATAGGCACCTATTGCAGGCGCAGCCGGTGCCGGGCGCCATATTCGACGCTGTGAAATCGTTCTGCCTCGGAACACGCGGCACATGTGGCGACGCGCTGCTGAACCTCTCCGCACTTGTATATGTATATCGAGCGTTGTCCTCGTTATTATTGCCTTGACTGTCTCTCGATACTTGCTGCACCTCTCGCCCCGCACGCCGCACTATGTCAATTTTCTAATTAGCGTTACAGAACGCACCGAATGAACTTGCCGCGCGTCAGCTCCGTGTTTCGACTTCTTTTTCCTCGTTCGCTCGTTGCTCTTCTTCATCCGCTCTTTACCTCCCGTTATCGAATTCGTTCTACTGGCAATCGTTCGCGCTCCCTCTCTCTCTCTCGGCTTCCGCCAGCTCTCGAGTGTCGAAAACGTTTGCTCGATCAATTCAATCGGAAACTGTGCTGCATTAACGGATGCCGCGTGCAAATGTCCACCCAGAGATTCGATGCAAATTTGTCACTACGTTTTTATCATAGCGTTCGTTCTAAAAAAATTTGTAAACAGCGTAAGAAGGCGTTTCACGCACCTTCGAACGGATCACGTATACTCGGCACTTAACAACTGCTCCGATAATGCTGCAGGAGCTCGCCATTTATTTTATTTTCAGATTAGCTCGGTCGGCTAAGTATTCGATGAAGTTCCGGGAAAAAAGTCTAGGAAGATTATTTACCGCGAGGCTGCACGCGAGGGGCCCCTTAAAACACAGGAAGTCTCATCTATTTACGAGTGCTTCGCACGTTTTGTGGATGGAAGCGGAGAAAGATATGCGCGTATAATGGAAATCGAAGCGATTTAAAATCGCAGTGCCGCAATGCCGCAGCGCTGCGACAGCGAAGTGCGTGGCTGCGGGGGATGAGGAGCTGGTGGCCAAGTGCGCAGCCGGTGCTCCGCCCGTGGATGTGCGCGCCATTTCGCTGGGGCACAGGATACATGTAATTACCGTAGGACGTGCTCCATTTCACACGTCGCACAGCGTGTGATCGCGTCACACGGCCGACGCCTTCGCATCGGCAGACGGTTCCCCGCTCGTGGCATCGATTTCGCCGGTCAAGCCAACAGCTGACTGCCGTTAATCGGCGCGCCTCCGCTCTCCGATCGTTCAATTGCATTCGCAGTCGTTGCGCTGCACTTTTCTAGCTACGGGTTAGCGTTTCGGTTGTTATTGCACTTTGGCAATCACGAGCCGAGCCAGCGCGTTTTGCGCATAATGTTCTCAACGACGGCTGCTCGATCGGGTTCCATCTTGCGACGACGTCCCCCGAAATTAATTACTGCACGGCCGCGCGCACTTGCCGGAAAAACTAGCGAGTACAGTATAAAGGCTTCCGAATTTTAATTTAAGAGCGTCTATGAATGAAATGCAGGAAGGAAGGTTAGGGCTTCGGGCCGCGATAAAGCGGCAGCTCGAGCGTGTAAAATTCAATCGATGCTGACGGCGGAGGTTGGCAGACAGCATCGAGCGAGGGTGGCAAATAGCGGATGGCAGATTCGACGGGCTCGTATCAGTGCGGAGCAATTGAACGGCGAATGATTCAATTTGTCAGACCAATGAGTTTGTCAGGTGCCACTCTATGCCGCTATGCGCCGTTATACATTATATATAACGCGCGCAACGCGTATGCCGACCGATTCGAGCGCGAGATCTCGAATCCGATTTGATTTAATATTGCCCGTGCGGCTGCACATTACACACTAGAAATATCGTAATCTCTCGCTTCCTCTCTCTTTCTCTCTCGCTCTCGCCAGGCGACGTGTAGTTAATTACGCGACCCAGCCGCAATATAATTTTACAATGCAATTATTGCGAGGACTGACGCTCTTTATCATATGAATGTTTATTGTTCGATTATATGTCGCGCGATGATTTGCAATCAGTCTTACTGATTTTAATATGTTGCCCGAGCCGCCCCCGCCGCTGCAATATCGAGCGCGTATTCCCGAGCGAGAGAAAGTGTGCTTGTGTGCGTATGCACGCGCGTCTTTCAGCGGCGACACATTTATTAGCCCAAAGATGCATCGTTTCCCATTAAAGCGTGCAATTTTTAGCGGATGCTGCTTTAAAGACACAGAGACGCGCTTTAATCAAAAGGAATATCTTGGTTCGGATTTATAGAATGCGGGATTGTCGAGCGATAGAGACGGATGAAACCTAACGTGCGGCAAGACCGCGGTAAAAATCCTCGACCGATTTAACGCAAGCCCTTAGCGCGCCCTCTTCTTGCCCTTACCGTGCGACTGTGGTGGAAAAATATTTCAGAAGAGGATTAAGAGGACATAAGCTTCGGAAAAAGGCGGCGTAAGGCGGGTCCGCAACAGCAGCAGCGCCAAGTCTCGCTGTTATACCGAGAGAATGAGAAAGAGCTCGGCCTGGAATAAATTCTAATGTGGCCGGCATTATAATTGCACACGGTTTATACACACACGGTATCGGAGAGCCGCGTTGTCGCCAGTATATACACCGATATAAGAGAGCAGCCGAGAGCGGGGAGGGGGAGAGAGAGACCAAGGGACTACGAACCAAATTAGCGACGATCATTATTTATGTTTCGCCGAGGAAAAGGGGTTAAAACGGCAACTACCGCTGGCATTTCTCGCGCTGCCCCGAACGCTCACGTGCACATTCGTTAAAGACAAAGGGTAGTTAGAAGGTTTTAAGGGAGCACCCGCTGCTGCGGAGCTCATTTAGGAATTATTCCTCGCGATAAAGTGGCGATCGAATAGCCCACGGCCAACTTTCACTTGTCATCTTTCCTTTATTTACTTATTTATTTGTTTGTTTGTTTGTTTGTTTGTTGGTTTATTTTTCTTTTCGACGTTGGAGTGCTCACATAAATACCGGACCAAGCACTTTTACGTGCTTAATTGGTCTCTGCGTAGCTCTGACCAAGTTTTAAGTTTTATTATACGCACAAATATCTCGTATTAGCCTATCGGTGAACACTACCGATAAGTAATAACGCTAATACTTTTGTTCGCGACAAAATTTGTAGTTTCGCGCTCAATGGCTTTTCTTCTTGTTAGGTTTTTTTTTATTTCAATCACTTCGCATTTTTGCATACATTGCGTTCAAAATTTTTATTCGATCTGTCGATGCCAGCCTATTAATATTTCAATATTTCAATAATTTCGTATATCGCGGCGAATGCTTTATATTGTAATCACTTTAAATTTTTACTCCGCGGCACGTCGTATCGGGTTGTTGATTCGAGGGTATCGGAGTTTACTTTTTCACATTTCCAGTCTACGTGCAACCGTCAGGTAAGTTTATCAGACTGTGGCCTGTAATGTGTCCGGGTGTGTATGCATTTTTAATATAAGAGGTCCGTAAATTTACAGGATGCCATGACATGTATATGCTCGCACCGTCTGGATTTTATAACGCAGTTTATGGTGCAATGTAAACAGAGCAGTTCTGATAAGTAGCTATCGCAGTCCTGGTTTAAACACATTTTTCAGCTTAAATCCTCCGCGACATTCTACGAGCATAAGTGCAACTGATAAGCAACAAGTGAGCATTCGTTTCAAAGGTCTCAGTGTTGACGGATTTCATTGAATTAATTTAGTACTTCGGAACTTTACGATATTCAATAATTAATTGGCTGCCACGCGTACACCTTCGAGTATATTCAACAATTTCAATTCCGTGTCTTTGTACCCGTGCATTACAAAGTATATTTTACTTTGCAATGCTCGCGTTGATGGATCTTAATTATTCAATTTTTTTTTACATCACGTCTAAAAGGAAACTGCAATTAATCAATTTAACGTTTCGTGAATTTTAACAATATATCCGTGAAAATATTTTATAATAATTGGTTTAAATGCATTTTCATGCGTGCATTACTGTACCGCGCACGTTATTGCATACAATAAATTTTTTTTATTTATAATTGACGCGTATAAAATTATATTTGCAGCTATCGCTATTTTGTAAATTTGATATACCGCCTTAATGTATAAATATATTAATTTTAGCGATCGATACGGTTGTAGAAATACTTTCAAAAATACAATAAACTCGTTGAAGATATATGGAATGCAATATTTTTGCGATGAAAAGAAAATAAAATTAAATCTTTAACAAAAACATTAAATCTACAAATGTTGCACTTAATATTAATATATTGCGTCATTGGAATTTTTTATATTTATTTCTGTCATTATTTCGACTGCAAATTTTACGAGTAGCTGTCGAATAAAAACTCTACATTGATTCGCAGTAGTATAAAGTTGAAATCAACTGCTTTTTTTATAATTCAACAAGTAAAATTTTAGCGCGAATAATTATTATTTGCATGCGTGTTAATTCAAGTAAATGTTAGCTATTTAATGCAGTGCATTAAAAGCGTTTGTAAAAATATCCGAAACTTCAGAAATTGCAAATTATATTTTATTTGTAAATACAATTACTAAAAAATGATCATTCTCGGCAATATAAAGATTGTAATTTGGTAGACATATAATTTCGATGATATTTCGTCTTAATAGAAAGCAAAGAGCGATGAACGTCTGCATCCGAAAACAGTATATCAAATAAATAGCCGATGAAACGCTCTTATAGCCAGCAAATATAATAAAATCGAGGCTTTATATTTCGAAGCTTATGGCGTTATATCAGTAGACCCTAAGATAAACAATGAGAAGAGTGGGGGTGGTAACAAGACGAGAATAGGGAGATTCCCATACGTATTGTCATATTTTCTGATTTTCCGCCATTGAAGCACATTACTATTTATCAAGCTAATGCTTGCTCATGACCACCATTAACAATAATCTATATAATTCCGAAATATTAGTGACTTCATAAATATATATATATATATGTAAGCATGAATACGTATAAGAATAAAATTACGAAGGAACTTGTATCAGCATTATTTTTCAGATTCTCCCAAGTTTCTAATCACTCAATGATGTAACGTTACTTTGTTACATATTTTTTTATAACATTAATGTTTATCCAGCGCTATAAATACCTTTTTATTAAAAGACAGGGCTCCTGTAGTGGCGAATAATGCAATAACGACTGTCTCAGAATTTTTCACGTCATTATTGGGATGAGTTTTATCGCAGGCATGAATGTTTGTCTCGTCCCATGAACTTACGTAACAAAAGCACACGATTTCGATTTTCTTCGTCTTCAATTCGTTTTCAACATTAAAATTTCCCATCAACAACTCGAATGATAAAGAAATTACGAATATAGATTTGTATTTAAAGAGCTCCTTGTCGTAATATAACCCACATGTTTATAGTTTTTCAGGTGTCTATGAAAATATATACTCAACATCACGGTTCCACAAAAACGAATAGTTTTCTATTACGATACCTTTCTTTACTATGGCAGTTGCTTCTTCCAAATGTGGAAAAAGCAGAAGCAAATGCATTAAGGTGAAGTAGGAGTTTTAGCGCGGAAATACATAGTATAAAGCAAAGAAGGGAGTAGACCAGACCAGAGTACACTATATAAGAGCAGAAGTACATTGGCGAGAGAAGAGCCAAGATTTCACCACTGTGTGGTGTAATATAAACGTCGTAAAATAGGAAGCAGGTGAATCATATAATTTGGGGGCCAGCTTCCAAGTAATTGTCACCCTCCACTCATCTCCTTCTTCTTTCTTCTTCTTCACCTACTCCTTGTTCTTCTTCTTATTCCTAGAATGCTGCAGCAGTACCGTCTGTCTTGTTCTCTCTTGAATTACCGCAACCCTCAAACATATATGCCATCCACTAAGAAGATCGCACGTGCTGCTCATATCGCGAAAGTATCTAGAAGGAAAAGCACCTCCTACTTTGGTGATACATGTACGACTGGCTCGAGATTCTATTTTATTTCAAACAGATGTTTCTGCTTTTATAGAGCCATGTTTTGATTATTAGCTTCGCGTTATTTTACGAATCCGCCACTAGACCCCGAGAAACGGGTGGCTGGAATTTTTATGCAATACACACCGCAATCCGAATTTCGCAAAAACGAATTATCAACACCAACACAATTTGAATGCAGAATTTATTTCGTTTAAGGCTTTAATAAATAAAAGATAACTAAATTAATCAACTGTATTCACCGGCATGACTTATAATTAAAGGAAAAATGAGAATATTACTATTATTATTGATTTTTAACTTGACACGATGTAAATTGTACACTCACTTTGAATGTGCATAAATTTTAAATAAATAAACGACATTATTTCAAAAATTAAAGTTTATTCAAAAAGATTATAAATTCCAAAATTCGTCATTTTGTTCTTAAAAATTCAAAAGTCTAAACCGATGCAGACTTTGGTCAGCTTTATTATCGCTATTTATAAGTAAAGCTTGTATATGAAATAGTGAAATTCAATTTGTCGCATCAATGGCATACAATCACGCTGACCTTTATCGTGCTCTATGTTACAAATTTTTCAAAAAGCAATTAATAACCATCTTTCAAAGAAAGAACATTTTTTTAAACTGCACGAAATAGAGCGATTAATTTTGCGAATTGGTTTCGTTTGAAATTTACAGGGCATTTCTTGGATAAATATTTCTGAAGGTATTCACGACATGGCGAGCATAGATTCGAAAACGTAGCGCTAAATAAAAGAATCACTCGGAGCGGGAACCGGCTAAGCAAAAAATGAAAGAAAATTCGAAAGGGTGCATCTGCAATCGCGATAAATCTTAATGAAAGACGGTTCAAGAGGGAGAGAGAGAGAGAGAGAGGACGTCGCAATCTTTCCGCTTTCAATCGTTGAAATTTTTACGATTGGTTGGCTTAGTCGCACTGCAGCAGTGCGCGGACGCGTCTACCACCGCTTCCCTTTCGGAGGACTAGATAACGCGGACCGTAAAAACTTTCCGTGCACGGGGTGCGACAATGTCTGCTTAGTGCGGGACGTGGAACCAAGCAGCCGGGCAGGTATCCTACGTTAAACACAACGGCTCCGCTTGTTCGAGATTTTATTTACCGAAGCTCGGCTTATCGCCCGGTGAACGAACAGGTTGCGCCGTTTCTCTCCTTTCTATCGAACCTCCGCTGCGCTGCGGAACAAAGATAGTCGAAATGCGCCTTGGCTGCCCTGTGTAAAATGTACACGCCGATACGTGCGTACCTACATTCACACGTGTAGCTGCGCAAATATTAAAGTATCAGGGCGCTGCGATAGTGCCCCGGCCAAACTTACGTTTTAGGCGCAGCTCTCCCGCCTGTTCCGTTCGTGTAACCTGAACTCTGGCGAGTCTCCCGTTCTTTCCCGCGCGGCTGTCGGCTGATAGAATCTTGGTCGGGCCGCTTTTACTCCATAAACTTTTACAGTCGGCAAGCAGCCGAATTTTATTAGTCCGCGGCCAGGTCAACGAGTCCCTGCCTGCGCCTTTTTTCTCGCCTGCGTATCTGCGCCTATCAATTTGTCCATCTCTCCGAAAAGTGTATCGAACGCTTTGTGCTTTCCATTTTTCTCTACAGGCTGAATCTTTTAATTATACGAGTAATCTTAAGAACCGTAAGGAACGAAAAGAGGATGCCAGTTTTAGAAAATTGGCGTAATCAAACAACCCGATTCTTAATATTTTACTCGTTATTTCATCGAGTCTATTTTTAAATATATTGCGATCGATTGATAATTTTTAGTATTACTTACGACGTCCTTACAACTTTTCTATATCCATTTTAAAATAAATTTATGCCTAGGAGTGGACGTAATGGGTTCTCATAAAATGTCTATTAAGATACATTCTGCAGAATTAAGATAAAGCGTCGCAAATTCAAGGGGTGGAAAAATATTATTTCAATGCAACAATTTTTATTTAACATTAATTCTAAACGCATGATACTCTTTGATAAAGTACTCTTTAAAAGAAGTTATACTGTACGTCAATATTTTAGGGTTGAAATCTAATTAAAATACGCCTTTTTCGTATTTCTACATTTTTTTCAAGCGTACATTGTAATTAAAAATGGTAAATTTTGATAGTCGTAAAAACGAATTACCGTAGCGAGAGAAATTGTGTAATGAAGGAGTGAGTAATACGCATTGAAAATAGCCAGTATACGTTGAAAATTTCTTAATTATTATTTTTTCATAACTTAAGCGTTTCTAGTTGCTTTTAAAAATTGAGAGAATAAAGTACGTATAAACTTTTAAATTGAAGGCGCCGATAAAATTAATCAGTTTTTTTTTTAAATAAACTACCGCGCGACCCTTCCCTGATAATTATAAAATAATTCTTGTAGACATAATAGTTGAGGGATACGAAACTAAAAAAAAAACAAGAATTAGAATTCTAGCCAATCAGATATTTACCGTTGCTTCGATAAATATTTGCAATATAAGGAGAAGGGGTAAGGGTTGTTGGCAAGAAATTTAGGCGTGAATCATGATAGGCGAGATCGTAGGTTATGCGGAACTTATGTTTAATGTTCACGTGACTGACCATCTAGTTTCTGTGTGCTACAACTGCCCGAGTATTTACGAGATACCTGTTAACGCTCCTTCTTTGAGTTACATAGCACTCGACTATACTTTATAGTGCGGCCACATGATAATAATTATATAAAGTTTAATTATCCCTAAAATGTATTTTAATTTATAATACTATAGTAAATATATAGTATTCGCTATTTTATTGCACAAAATGAATATTACATTCAAACTAAAGTTAATTTTTTATTGCAGTCGTAAAGTATATGGCTCTGTTTTGGGAACTGATAGTGCACTCTACTTTATAATCGTAAAAGATGATGAAAAAAAATTTGATTTTACTTTTTCAACGAATCATTCCGAAAGGAAGATGCCCAAGGTATGGGGAATAGTTATAAAATTCTACTATTCACCAAAGTTATATAAATTGCGTCGTTCTGTCTTGTAGCTTGAGATAGAGCTAACGTGGAAATTAATTATTTTCGTTAAAAATAATTATGATTAAATTCATAATTAGTGACTTTTTAAAAATAACTTTCATTACAAACTTATTCGACTAATTTTGAAAACTATTTTAAATATAGATATGTTCAAACCAGGTAAATATTTTAATCGTTTACAAGTTCCTTTAATTGATACGATTTCTTAATAATATTTTATCTAGTTTTATCATTGCTTTTTAAAAGTTTACGATTGGATTTTTTAACTTATACAGTACATTTAAAAACATTTCAGCAACTATTTTAATACATTCATTGAAACGATCATAATTTATAATTCTATACGATGTTATATTTTTATTTGAAATAAATTAAAATTAAAATATTATTTTAAATGCATTAAAGTAAGTATTTTATATCTTGTTGACGTGAAGTGTATTAAAATTATTATACATGTGACTTTAAAGCAAATACATCTATTCAATAACAATAACGACGTTTATGTGTATTTTCAGTACAATATTTCCATAGGGGTTCAATTGTTACTTGCAATAATTACTTATTACTCGTGTTATGACTTTCTTTCATTTTAGATCTAATATTAAACAAATTAAGAAAATACGGTTAAAACAAAAGACATTAAAAATGAAATAGACGAAGCACGAATAACAGTTAGTTGTT
This sequence comes from Platyscapa corneri, assembly GCA_018907185.1. NCBI lineage: Eukaryota > Metazoa > Arthropoda > Insecta > Hymenoptera > Agaonidae > Platyscapa > Platyscapa corneri. Next base: position 4,610,071 of record JACCHW010000004.1, read on the forward strand.
TCATAAATTTATACGTCACAATATCATTTTTTGTTGTTTTTCTAATTAAGTAGTGTTATACGTAAATTTTATTCGCAAATTTGAGTAATTTTGTTTCAAGCGAATTGATTTAAGATAAAAAAAATTGTTGTTTTGTTTTAATCATTATTTTCAACAAGGCTCGTTTCAATAATATAATTTAATATTTAAGTATATCAAATGATCATAAAGTTTTGTAAAAAACGATATTTTATTACCGAGATTCTTTTGAATAAGAAATGTTCATAGCTCATATCGTGGAGAAGTGAATAAATAAAATTTGACAGCGTATTGAATTTAAGAATGAAGTAAGAATTCATAAAGAAGAAGATCTAGATTTTTTAATTTACCAAGTGAATCGCACGACGTTAGTAATAGCAATATAAGTTTAACAATTTATCTTAATGGTATAGGTAAGTCATTGCTTTATTATGTTATGGTGCTGCTGGAAAATGATGTCAATGAAAGGACAAAATAAAAGGGCTTCTGGGAATCGAGAATTACGACTTTTTGAAAAGTGCTTTGGAAGCGTATCTGGCAATACAGCAATTGTTTCCGTAGATCAGAACAGCATTTCCTTCCGGCGTATTAATGCACGGCGAAGTGTTTGCATTTGCATGTCCTTAGGGTTATTCCGAGTGAAAACCACAGCGAATAGAGTTAAAAATGTGTAAAAAGGTTGACGAAATACAAAAGTCTCGCAGCTGCCCGAGGTGAGTCTGGCGATTCGTGTTCTTGTCTCTTTCTCTCTCGCTCTTTTATTCCTCGGCTCTCGCTTCTAAGCGTCCATTACGCTCGTCTCTGTAAAATTATTAGTGACAGAGAGACAATGGGATGAGTGAACATATGCCGTATCGTGCACGGGCGAAAGCAAACGATGAGCAAACAAGTTCCCTCTCCGTCTTCGTCTCTCGCTCTCCCTTTAGCCGCAGTCGACGATGCTCTCGTGATTTTGCCCAGAGTGGCAGCCTCATAATTGTTGCAACATAACCTGCAGATAATCGCGTGTACCAAAGTTTTGGGGGCGCTTCGTAATAGTTAGTTGACAGTCGAGGGCTCGAGAACCCCTATTGTCGCGGATGTGAGGAGAAAGCGTGCGCTATCCAAGTCGTACTCGTCTACCCACTGGGCGAATAACTGAGGCCTCCTGACCTACAGCTCGTTGTCTAAATACAATCCTATTACCCACAAAACTCTCCACTTGACGCACTAAGAGTCGACTACGCTCGAAAATCTACTGCGTGTGTTTGTTTCCCTTGGCAGCTCCCCTCGATTTTCACGCACATCTTCTGATTCTTCTTCTGACATTGTTAACTGCGTATTTATTTATTTAACAGGTGCAAGTTTATGCAAATAACAACCTGTTTAGTGCGTTTCACTCGATGATTTCTACCTGCATTTACGATGTTATAAAATTAAAATTTTTAATTATAGAAAGAAAATTGCAATAAAAATATTACGTTACGAAAATCAATAATTAAACAAAGTAACTTCTTTGTTGATTATTCGAACTATAAAAATGGAAATTTTTTAATATTTGCTATTTTCCACATTAAAATAAGCAATTTATAAAAAATATTCCTTTCTTTATGTAATTGCATGTAACTATTTCTCTTGAACAATGCTACGAATACACTATGGATTTCGGTCGATCAGTCTGTTTCAACATTTAGCATGTACATTCATATTTGATAAGCTTATATATAACTATATAACAGCTTATACCATTCGTTAATAATGTTACATATTAATTCAATAATACAATCAAGTCAACTTATTTTATTGCGTGAAGAAATTTAATAGAACTGAAATAGATTTAATTATTAATTCATTCACTTTAAAAAAAGTACAATACATATACATAATAAAACGTAGGTTGTTTTCTTTTTTCTAGAAGACAAAAAATTTATTTGAATTATATTTTCACTTTTCACTAAATTAATTACTAAAAGTATATTTTATAACAATGTGCGGCTTTTATTTCAATATCAAGCTAAACTTTTTACTGCATTGTCAACATTATTACTAAAAGTATACACGATTGCCAAATTAGTGTTTTTTAAGAATTCACACTATTTAAATTTTATAATTATATTAAACCATTGTGCGATATTTTATTTAAATTTTAAAAATGATATGAAACTTATTATTTAACACTTGAAATGGTTTTGGTATTTTTTAAAAGTGTAATTATATGTCGATGTGAAATCATTTTATTATAGATTACACAATTAGTTATATAAACATCAATTTTATGAAACGTCGTATCTATTTTTTCAGTATTTAGTATATCGATTTTACCGTGAACAATGCATTTGTAAATTTTTGTATTTGCTACAAATCCGGTAATTCCAGATAAGACATTAAATAATAAAATTCACGTAATTTTTCGACATTGTCTATTCATTTAATATTCGGTAACATAATGTAACACATCAGGTATAAATAAGTGTAGACCTTAAAATACGGGTTCACAGTTAACATTAAACGCAGATTTTGTAACGAAGCTTGATAATTATTGAAAAATGCGCATTTTTTAAAATAATAATTCTTTTCGGAATTACAACTGCAACAGTCGATGTATTTCGGGACAAATGCGCGCTATTATAATCTGGAAGTAACTTGTAAATTCGTATTGATCACGGTCGAATTAATACGGAGCGAATCTCGAGACTATTTCATGTTTAAAACATGTGCGTAGACATTGTGCAAAGACACATATCTTGCACACATGCATAAACCAGGAATTACATAGCCGGAGCTTGTTATAAAGATGCAGAGAGAGAGAGAGTGCGAGTGGTCGGAGGAGAGCCAGCGTGTGTAGGAGAGGGAGAGAAAGAAGCTCGCAAGCGTAGGGAATGCAGGCACGACGTACACGCGCTATGCAAGAGAACGAGCGCATGAATTAACGCTTGTTTCCAAAAGCTCTAACATGCCCGGGACAATTCTTGAGTGCTGTCTGCTGCAGAGTCGAGAGAACGTTGCCGGCTACCATGCCTCTCTTTCCCGTCGACGCTACACCCTCCTCCTACCCTCGCATCTCCTCGCGTTCAACGAGCGCGCGCACACACGCCGTTTATGTAACCCAACCCCAACCCTTTCCCCGTCGCGCTCTCTTTCTCCGGCTCGTCCTCGTCCTCGATGCCTCTCCCGCTCCCTCTCTCTCTCTCCCTGTCGCGCGCGCGCGCGTCCGCGACGCCAAGCAAGCACGTTAAACGCTGGTAATGTTAACGTAAATAGATTATAACACTCTGTTAAACAAGCAGGCCTCGACTCTGGGCTCGCGAACGTATTACTCACGGATCGCGTGACGCGTTCCCCTGTCCTGCCAACCGCCGCGGCTTTTGGTTATCGTCCTACGTACTCTCTGTACGCGTCGACGACGTTGCCGCTCCTGCTGTCTCCCTCCCTCTCTATCCCGCTTCCGGACCCCTGGCCGCGATGGAGCATCGTCATCGTCCTCTGTCCTCCTCCTGCATCCGGAAGCTCCTGTTTATGCCTCTGAAAATTTACCGCCTTCCTTTCCTTCCTCCATTTTTTTTGCTTTTCACTCGGTTGTGTGCGCGCGGCTTGCTTTGGTCATCCGCACATCAGCCGTCGCTTCACCTTTGCACGCTCCTCGCCCATTCGCTCTTTCGGGGCGGCGCTTAAAACTACAAAAGGGCTTGTGTTTGCAGAGGTAATGGCGTGATGGGCACCTCACGAAAATCCACACAATTTCTCTGGAGAATAGACGGTCACGCATTCGAGTGTTTCCGTGAGATTCTCTCGACGTCAACTCACGCGCGCGCCAGTGGACAAGATCGCAGATGTAGTTTAGATCCGGTCTCCGAGCTCATCGAGGAAACGCCACTTCCTCCTTCGGGAACGCTGCCGCTGGAATCTACGCGCATTCTCACGACCGCACAATGCTGCGGTGGCTCCTCCAGCAGTTTTGCCTTCGCGCGACTCTACCCCGTTAACGCATCCCGGTCACCTGTCGGCCAACGTTCAATTGAGACGCACTTCAGCCCCTTCCTCGGCCTTAGACCGCAAGATTCAAGTCTATGATCTATACAAGCGTTTGTTTAGCCATGCTTCCTTTGCATTCTCCCGATTGTCGATGCTCCTGGGTCTCGGCACCGATTATTATTTGCTTTGGCAACCGCACATATATCCGTCTGTCTATCCTCACCGCGCAGAATTTACCTTGAGTTGCTCCTCTTTTCGATCTTGGCTCGTTCTCTCCCCTTGCGTATCTCGCATCTCGTTCTCTCGTTCTTCTCCCCTTCGAATGCACTTGGCGCCCCGAAATGCTTTGCCCATTGCTCGCGAACTATTTTATAGCTGCAAAAGGTGCAGGCTGTACACGCACGCACTCAGAGCCTGGGCGCAGGAATGGAAAAACCCCAGATGTAGCTGAAGAGACAGCCAACGGTGCTTTTCGCGAATCTATACTTATACGGTCACGAAGCTAATGCATTTTTACGAAGGGCTAAAATCATTTATAAAGCTGTAAATGTTGGCTTATTGTCCAGTAGGGTCGTCCGCTTTTTTTCTCTTATGTACCAATAAAACTTCACTCTCGCTATAGCCGAACACGACCAGTCACGCTCGCTCTTCCTACTTTTATCTCTTATTTACAACTCTTTTATTCGCCGATTCCATCCCAATCACCTCTACCCAAGTCACTATTCAACTTATTTAGATGCAGAAGACTCATTTCTATTCTTTGTTCATTATGATACAAAACTCGAGTAAACTCGAATTAGCACGAGTTTCACTTGGAAAATGTTAATTTGATTTGTCTATTAAATTATTTAAATAACTCCATCGGTTTCTTTAAATGTGTTTGCAATTACCTAAAAACATGCAGTTTTATTAATTCATTGCTGAAACGTAATCTTTGGGAAAAATTCTTCGCAACCCTGTACAGTATTGTATACTACCCTGTATTGTATTCGTGCAATAATTTGTGTAATAATACAGCCTGCGCATTCCTTACGTTATATTTTATGGTTCTATATAATAAGATTTTGCTTTTAACGATAGATCTTTACACATGTGTATCTAAACTTTCTAAATGTATAGGAACGGTTAGTTTGTATTATTTCATCGATGTATTCATGATCCAAATGTGCAGATTTACGTAGATAGAAGAATAAACAATTTAAAGAACTAAGTTTATTACGAGAAAACTATATTCAGATTAACACGTATCTTGTTATAATGGAACGTCTATCTATTAAAAATTTTTTCTATTATTAAAACATAGTTTTTCAGATATTTTTTTCAATTCCATAATATAATAATGTCTAAATGAGAGAAAAAGATTCAAAATTAAATCTTATAAATTTTAATTCAGAAAATATAAATTTATCAAAAATATCAAAACTGCAACCCTAAGGAAGTAATTTACGAAATAATTAGTTCGAGTAATAAAAATAGTATTTTCACGCTTAAAAAATATTCTACAGCGAATACAATTGTAAGATTAAGCATTGAGAAAGATCAAATTCGAAGTCGTAAAAATATTTTTACATTTAGAAACGTGAAATTCTATATACAATATTTAACTATTAATAATATACAATTAAAACATAAAAAGAAGCTTATCAATGTTGTAAAAAATTTACAATGTGAAGTTATTAGTTTTAATATTAAAAACCATAACTGACCCTGAAATTAATTTCAACATATTAAATTTATAATATATATGTTAAGGCTTCTATTAATATTCAAAGAAATAAACTATGAGACAGATATAAATAATTTATAAATGTCAAAGAATATGATTTCACGCTATTCGTACACACAATTTTTAAGAATATTGTTTTTAATAAAGAAAGGAAAAAATTATATTTTATGATACGTGCAGTGTGGAGAAATTGAATCGTAAAATAAATTTTTTGTAGCGATATTAATTTCTTCTTTGGTTAGGAAAAATAAATAAATTAACATGGAAGATATGGGGAGTTTAAATTTACTTAATGCTACCTTCTCAAAATAGTCTTGTGTGCTTCTTGATAAAAATCATATCGTGTTCCAGGAAGTTAATACATAAATTGTCTGTTTAAAAAACAGTAGGTCGAGAATTCGCTTAAAAATCGTAATTTTTTAAAACGCGTATTTACGAATCGCACGTTTAAGTTGATAAAAGTATAAAAACTCAAACATCGAAATGCGTTCATTTCGATGATTAATATGCGGCAAAAGCATTAAATTACAATAGAAAATAATAATAGAATGAATTTTTAAAATAAAATTGTTCATCAGCCAATCATCGTAAAGCTATTTAATTCTTTCATCAATTAACTGTTATTAAATTGAACGTACGTTATTTACGACTCGAAGGCAATAATAATACACTACACAAAACCACATACAATAATACACCACGTATATTCGTACGAGTTTAAATAAAAATATTACAGCAATAACGTAATTTTTATATAGGAGAATTATTATTAATAACTGCATCGTGTGTACACGTATAGGACGAAGAAATTGGTTCGAGAGCTTCTTACAGCAGCAGTACTAGTTGCATGCTGGCTGTTCTTAATCACTTGTTGCATCTGCTGCTCCAACTCGGTGGCTGATCGATTGCAACCACGTTAAATACCGAACGGAAATTGTTAAGTACCGAAGAAAAAGCTCAAGCTCCGTGGGCTATTGGGCCCGTTTTACGCGGGTTCCAGCAGAGGCCCGAGTGCACTGCGGCTTCCCGCATGCCGCAGTTAATCAGAGTTCGACAAACGTACGCTTGCATAATTGATGTTCAACCGTGTCGAAGGTCCACTGTTTGCACGTGCATTAGCAGACTCGTGTCTCCTGTCGCGCGTCTCGTGGCTCGTATCGGGCCTCGTTGCCGGGGACGCGGATGTAACGTTTATACGTACGTTCTGCGATTCGCAGTGACTATTAGCGCCCGCAGCGGTATTGCTTGCGCAATATTCAAATCCGTGGCACGATGGAGGTCGGCTTGGTATAGATTGCTTAGCCCCGGGCAACGCTAGAGCTCCGTATTTCTCGCTGGCATTCGTATCCTCCCGATGTACGTACCGCGTAGCTATGCTCGGAGATGGAGAGCCCGTGAGGTTGAACGCAGTGCGAGCTGTGTGCGTGCATGCGTGGAAGGGAGGGGGCAGAGATAGTCGCGAATCACAATAATTCTGATATTGCCTTCTGTTGCTGCTGATCATCTCGCTAAGTACGAATGAGACATGCTGACGAGTTGGGCCGCGCGACTCCGACTCCAAGGGTTCTCTCGGAGCCGCGTCGCGCTGCTCCTCTGCTCCCTTATATTCATACCGACGTCACCCCAAGAATTTACTGATTTAACGACTATTCTTTTCTCCTTTCTTTCCATTTTCTCCCTTTATCTCCAAAGCTTTGTTATTCGCTCTTTATGTCCTATCGTGTATTTCTTTTCCTGATCCTCCCTCCCCTCTCTGCGCTTCTCTCTCACTCTCTCTCGAACTCCCTCTGTCCGTTTGATATCGTTGCTCGTTTTGTTTCTCCATCTATTCCTTGATTATCTTTTCAGTACGGCCGTCCATTCAATGACCGTCGGGTCTCCTCTTTTTTCTTCATCAGTGCTTTTCAAAGCTCTTATCTTTGGTTAAATGGATTAATCTGAAAATTAGAATATTATTAATAAGACTGGTAACGGTACGTTAGCGCAGCTTCCCATTATCCGGCTGTCTCTTCTTAGTTATTCTTTATTTAATTTCTGCTCTTGCTTCTGCTTGGGCTGGCATTTTTCTCAATATAAGTGGGAAGGCCGTGCCGATATCGGATGGCGAGCGTCGCTCTGGCGAAAGCAGCAGCGGGACTGAAACCGAGTTTTTAATTTGGTGCGTGTCACGTGATAACGATTGAGATAGACAGAGAGAAAAGGAAAACAAGCGCTAGGCTGTAGCAGCCACGGACAGCTCGCGAGGGACTAAATCGGCGAGTTCGCGTTGGAACGAACCCGAGTCGTAACACACTGGCAGATGAATCTCTCTAGTCTGCATTGTCTACGTCTGAATGGATCGTAGCGCAGCTCTCTCTCTCTCTCTCTCTCTCTCTGTCACTCGACCACCACCGGTCGTCCTCTTTCGCTCTTCATTCCCTTTCGGCCGGAAATTTCTCTACTTTTTCACTCTTTATTTTCGAGCGGCATTTTCGGCGACAAATATTATTGTGTCGAACAATAATCGTCCTCAATGCTTGTAGCTGCGAGCGAGAGGAATGAGCCAGCAGCACTAATGTGCCGCTGATGTGCCGCTGATGTCGTAGTCGACGTCCCGACGGTTGTAATCTTCGACATTGTCTACCGAAAGTCGCCCCGAGCCATATTGGAACTGTTAACGTCGAACCGACGCCGATGGAACTTCGCTGCACGCTGGTATGCGAAAAAAGAACGTAATGCTTACTGCCTCCACTCTATTGAATCTTGAAAGAGACTAGCTGTGAATGACAAATGATTAAAATCCTTTCAGACGAAAATATGCCCGCTCGAGCTTTTCAGCTCAATTTCGAATATTTTACAGCTTCATTTCCGTCTATTTTACAAATATCTCACTTCTTTAACTTAAATTATAAATTGCAACTTGATTAAGTGTTTCTATGGCGTTAATTTTATTTTTAACACCTCTTATTCAGAGCACTACGTTGCTAATACAAATATTCACGTTAGTAATTTATTCAAGTAGGAGTCTCCTGACATATTTTTCTTTTATCTCTAAAATTATATATACTTTATTTTTAAACCAAATTTGAAACTAACATCATTTTTTATTTAAGCAATATAGTGATAAGACATTAAATAGGCCACTAGGATTTAAACCAAGGATCTGCAGTCGAAAACTCGACCACCCCCAACGATCATAATTTATTGACGTATGTAATTTCAAGTCTTTTGGGTAATTCTTTTAATTTTGTATCGAAGTATTCGTTTAATTTTTAAAATCAATACGACAGTTTCTCGGAATATCATTATATCAAATACTGATATAATAATCTTAAATTGACTACAAATACGTTGTCCGCATACGCTTAACAGTGAAATAATATTTAATCTCTTATATTATTATTAAAGATAAAACTTTATTCAAATATACCTTATAATCTATTTTCACTTTTAAATAAATTTTTAATCTAAATTTTTAATTTTTACTGAAATTTAAAATTCCGTTGTACAAATCGAAAATTTGTTTTTTTTACAGTATTTTAAATGTTATAAGACCACAATTTTCTGTATGAATTTCAAAATAAAATAGACAAGAACATAGTTTTCATCAAACAACTAAGTTGAAAAAATTTAAATTTGTTAATTACAATCTATAAATTTTATAATCGGCTGTCATTTCTCATTAATTTTAGTTTACGGATTGAAAACTAAACCTTTGTAATTGAATTACATAATATTTACATCAATTCTATACCATGATTTAGCTAATTAATGGATACATTATTTGTTCTGTATTACAAGAAAGTAATTTTTTTTTATTTTATACCAACTTACGATATTTGGATGTATTATTAATTTTAAACGCATACGTATGTATTGAATTTGTGTTATACGTAATATTTATTTTCCATGAATTGTAATTATAAAATAAGCCAAATGTACAAAACAAAAAACATATGTTTTATAAATATATTTTTTTCAGGATATGATCATATCATTCAATTTTTTTAATGTACTGTAACCAGAAATAATATATAAAAAGGCATTGTGGCAAAGACAGAAAAATATAGAGCAAATTCTTTTAATAAATGCATAAAATAAAATGTTTTAAAATTTGTACAAAAAGAAAAAAATTAGACAAATATGAAATAATAGGTAGTATTATTATCAATGTATCACAACATTTTTATTATTAGTTTGCTTAGTATCCATAAATGTATTTTTATGAAATTTGTTTTTTATGAGATTCTTAATATATTCTTTTAGTACTCTAAGAAAATTTTATAATAGTTTCAGTTTTTTATGAGAATGAAAGAATAAATTTTTAAGAAGGAGAAGCAAAATGAGCAACGGTTTTTATATAAAAAAATAATCTTTGATCGTTATAAGTGAAAATTATCAAGATTTTCGATTGCAGAATATTAAGATTCGATAAAACACACTTAAAGTCATCTTAGAATTCTCTTGTCATAGGAAGAGAAAAGGACGATCAATTCGATTATTGAGTTAATTTGCTGTTATTTTTTATGTATTACGTATTTTATAATGGAATAAAGTAAAAAAAAGAATGATAGTGCATGAAATTTTTATTTTTAATAATAACTAAAAAAATGTTTAAGTGCAATAATAATTTTGATAGATTTTCTATCTAAAAATATAGATTTTTAAGTTATCGAAATTATTAAACATTTCAAATTAATTTAATTTTAGCTGAATTATATACATTGAGTACTTTTTTGGAATTATTTATCAAGATTCATTTTTGTAATTATTGATCAATAAAGATTGGTTCTTTCATATCATAATAAACGAATAGCATATTCTTAATATTTAAAGTTTATTTTTTGAAAAAGTATTTAAAAAGTATTTAAAAGTAAAATTTAAAAAGTATTTATTGTTTGAAAAAGTAAAGACTGATTTTTTTATCTTGATCATATTATCTTAACGATTGTTAAATATTAATTTTATTACTATTTTTTATTCGATTTGTTTTGATTACATTCATTACTTTTCTTGTTCCAATAACAATTAAAAATTTATTGTTATTTTATGAATATTAAAACTGATTCTATAGCGAGTAGTTTTTAACAAACGCGTGTGATTATGTGATAATTATTTATTGTTAAAGACAATTTTTCATTGATATTGAAGATAATCATATTAAATGAAAGATTAAAAATGTAAATTTTTTCGTCGGATTGATTAGCAATGCCTTTATTTATCAAAATAAAAAATTTTTTTTGGAATAATTTTAAAATAATAGTGATTGCTCATGAAATATGTTACGTAATAAGTAATTATTTTAGAATGAATGCAATATTTAAGACCAAAACTATTATAATTATGAATTTATTTTATGTTATTGATTTATTATACACCGCAAGTAGTAACAGATAAACTTTGAAGCTTCAGTGAAAATTAATTCGTGCAATTTCTTATAGGAAAAGTTAAAGAATATACTTTGAATAACAGATTTGACAGCCGCTCGAGATATACATATCTATATAAATGCATATATACTATGCATATTCGTGCACATATGTTTGCGTATGTTGGGATGTATGCATATATATAGTATTTGATATAGTCGGGAGGCTCAATTCGGGTGCCGTTACCCGGCGGGCACGTCGAGGATCAAGAAACGCACCATTTCATTCGCAGACTGCCGATATCGTCGCTGCCTGCAACCCCTTTCCAAAATATCTCATTCTCAATCGCCCCGAGCTGAGGATGGATTACAAACCTATCTATTACTTCCACTGTCCTCGTGACTCCCCAACCGAAGAACTCTCGAATCGATGTCGCGACGCTCTGTTCTTTTGCTTCGAGGGATCCTCAACTGGCAAATTACTTTTTATAACAACTGTAATGACTGGCGCTCGGGATGTATATCAACTAATTTAAGAAAATGTAGTTTATTGCAACGAGAGATCTAATATTTAAAATCTCCTTTTTTTAACTTTTTCGGAGCAACAGCCCCGTCTCCACTTCAATATTCTGAGCGGAATTATTATTCAAATAGAAAGGAGGTAACGTTACACTAAGGCAAAATCACTTTTTCAAAAAGTTACGAACTTTTGCTTATTAAATCTTGAATTTCCCTTTCATTTCAAATCGCATATTACAGTTTTCGATTAAAGTTCGTTTGTCGCATAGAAGGAAGCTATTTTCCTTGAACGTGCACTTTTATTTTTCTTCCGATCGCAAGAGAATCACGGGTGCACGCGGAAAAGCCAAATATTATCGCAATAGCGCAGCAGAGGGAGCGGAAAAAGTTTCGGTATTTGTTACGTGTCAATTCTCCTCCTCAAAAGGTAATAATACTGGAGGAGAGCAGACGAGTCGTATTCATAAATCACGCCTTTAGTCCCGGATCTCTGGCAGCCTCGTCGTTGGCATTACGCGACAACGTTATTCTTAGGAAAAGAAAAAAAATATAAGGGAAATGTCATTCGAAGTACGTCAGTCAAGGCTTGGGCTCGTCTCGCGCATGAAAGCACAAAAGTGAATGACTGCAATATAGGCCCGCGCCGCGTGGGGTGGGACGGGACAAGAGGCGTCCGGGGGGGGCGAGGAAGAAGAAACGAGCAAAGAAGACAAGTTCCGGTAATTCACATTTGCGTGAATATATCCAGCAGCTCGTCGCCTCAATTCGAAATCTCGCGCGAGGGACGTTCGCCGTTGGGGTGGACTTGCGGCGCGAGTGCATCCCTCGTCGCTCGACACCGTCACTAGCAACACCTCTTAGTCTAATTGAAAAGTCGGCAAAAATTGAAAATTGCGATCGCAAATTGCAAGCTGCTTTAGGCGGAAGCGCAAAGCACTCGCTCGGTGCCGGGGAATACGCTAGAATAAAGATCCATCGCTTTGTCTCGGGGCGCGGGGGCGAGAATTCAAGAATTCAGCTCGTATGGTCCGTTCTTTGAAAGGAGTCGTCAATTGTCGCGCGCGAGCTCTGTAACGTAGTGAGGGTTGATTTTCCTGCTTACAACGGCAACAGGAGCTGCGCTCGCGACGCCTCCCATCCCTTCCGGGCTGTAAGCACGGAGAGAAGACGCGGCGGACGTGCTTCGGAATTCATCGCTAAAGAACTCAATGACGGCAATGCGACTGTTGCCGTCTCTGCGACTCTATATTCGCTTATCCTAAAGCTCGAAGCTCGGAGCCGGAGCTCGGCGCAGATGCGTGTGCTTCCATGTGCGCGAGGCGACGCCAGACAAGCGAGAGACGGAGCTTTTTATTCGGGTATGCACTTCCGGAACATTAAACGATTACTTCTTCTGTGCGCGAGAAGGGCTATGGAAAGTAATTGCGTTTGTGCTGCAGACGATTTAGGGACGGTTGTCGAGCTTCGAGGGCTTTAGTGCAGCAGCGATCGCATCCTAAAGAATACTAATTCTTCTTTTCAATGTTCTCTACGAGTGAGGATGCTTATTATTCCTGATGAGCTTTGTAAATCAGTTTCCTCGCATCGAATCGCTGGAGAGAGGAGAGCATCTTTAATTGTTCGGAAGCCCTTGAGCGCGATTTTCAATATATAGAGGCGAATCTAATACCGTTTCAATTAGACTACCTGTGTGTAGTCTAGAAAATTTTGCCGGATTCGATGCGATGAAAGCTCTCGGCGACCTTGCGCATCGCGGAGGCTTCTTCTTGAATCTCGAATCCATGCCTTGAGTTGCTTATTTTAATAAAAAAAATTGTTTTCCCCAAAGAGATAAGTATTTTTTTAATATCCATTGTTGTCTTGTATTTAATTTTGAGAAAGATCATTAAATTTCAGTTGACAGTCTTTGTTCTCTTCTTAAAGCATAATTAACGAAAAGGGCATCTGTTAAAGTGGTAGTGGGGAGAGTGCAATTTAAAGTTCTGCATTGGCGTCAACGTAGCCTGCGTTCAATGAAAGAAAAAAAATGCGAGAAAGAGAAAGAGGCGCGCAACTCGCGTTAATCAAAAGTGCCGGCGCTCGTTACCGAGATTAAGGATGCTTTATCGCCGATATTTAATTAAATGATAAAATGTTACGGCCATGAATTTTACAAATTCAACTCGAATGCGAATGAACAGTGATGTCGACTTAAGTACGTACAAAAGGACCGCTATAGAACTTGACCTTTTTTTATCCGCACTTGTGCGTTTGTGTAAATGAGCATTTTAATTATTTCCATCGAAATATTACGAATACTTCGTCTAGTTACAATAAATTATGATACTCCTGTACGAATCCTCTTTCTAACTCTTTAATTCATACATTACGTTTTTTAAAACTAGTTGAATTGAATGGTATTGAGCAATTGAAGGGTTTGCCAACCGATCTATGATCCATTTTTACTAATTGCGTTTGATCTTTTAATTGAAAATTTGTGTTAAATTTTTAAAGCTTATTTTTATTAAATTCTCGACTCATAAATGAAGGAAACACTATTTTATTTTGATTCTGACAAAGAGCGCGCGTTATTATTGTTTATAAATTTTTGAAACTACAAATCTCGAGAATCACGGTGTTTCTGCGAATGACTTGAATTTCTACGTAATTATGATTAAAACTTGATTAAAAAGGTTAGTGAAAATACATACTAGTGCTATCGAATCTAAAGTATTTCAAGAATTTATATCGGCTTATTCAAACAACAATAAGCGAATTATGAGGCAAAGGATGACCTTCGGTTATAAACTTCCTTATAAGATATTGAAGCACGCGTGACTAGTGTGAGTGCGTTTTGATTATAAAAGAAGCTAAAATTTTACAAAAAAGACTGATTTTCGAGTGTATAGTGCAAGCCCAGACTCACATAGACATGTTAATGTGGAAACAAAAGGAGAAACTATCGCCATCCTTTGCATTTTTCTTGCGGTATCGCATCACGGCTCATCTCACACTATCTTTATTAATTGCACCCCTTAAATACGTGAATCACTCTCTTCTTATTTTTTTATTTACGATATTCCCTTCTTACAACTGCAACTTTGTTCTTTTACTCTTATTGTTGTCTTGCTCTCCATAATTTTGCTTACTATTTGCTTAGCTCTACGCTTTTGTCTGTCTCTCTCCCTTTTCCTCTCCCTCTCTCTCTCTCTCTCTCTCTCTCTCTCTCTCTCACTCTCTTTCGTTCGCTTGTTCCTTCGTTGCGTCTCTCTTGCAACCCCTCTAATTTTGTTCAGAATTCAGCTATGCGAACTACATTATGGAATAATTGCGCGCCGGTCGTTATGTTCGCCGTCTGTTTCCGTCGGCTCGTTACGTTCCCGATGCAGAGAATCGTATGTTTGTATAACTCCTTCATTCTTTTTTCCGCTTTTTTATGTTGTTTTTCCATTTGGAACGTAAAAAGTGCACAAACTTCAATGGTGACGTAATTTTTGAATGTAGTTCCGTTTAAAATCTATTGTTAAGTATGCGCAGTCATAAAAATGATATACTCTAGTTTAGTATTTTCACTGTTTAGCGGAAAATTATTGCATAAGTTACATTATAAATAATGTTATTGTAACGCAGCACGAGAAGAATCATTAAAATTTTACGTAAGAAAAACGGATTGCGAGCTTTATTCATTAATTCCTTTAATTATTTCTTCCCAGAGCAGATATCGCGTTAGATTCAAAGGTAACAATCTTTTTTGCAATATGGGAATTGAGAGGATGATTAAAATTTTTCATCGGAAATCTAATCTCGGAGTAGAGTAAAAGAAAGTAAAGCAGCCCATTCAAGACGAAATGAAACGTCAAAAGTTAATTTGAGAGAGATTAATATTTTTACGCACTCGGGATAATTTGCATGTATTAAAATGGTGAATTCGACGTGTGTTTGGCATAAACGAGGGATACTCATTGGAGGAGCGAAAAATCTTCAGTGCTCTGGTCTTATACGAATGTGACTCATTCCACTTCCACTTTCTCAGTTGGATCTCCAACCTCCCGAGCTTTTATTTCCCTGGTCGAATCGAAAGTCTCGTCCAATATTGCGTTTCGTAATGAGTCACGAAGTTTGAAATCCGAGGCAGTGGCTCTCCGAGCGCCAGAGAGGCGGCCCGAGCTCTCGCCGATGCTCCCACAGCAGCTAAATACTCGAGAGCTCTGAAGGTCAGGTTGCGAACGGCGAAATAACCGGGAAACGCCACTTTAAACGTGCAATTGCATCGCTAGGAATCAGACCCATTCCTCTCGACTCGGCGTTTCTCTCGTCCTGTGCGCGTCGTCACCTCTCTTCGTATTTTCCTCTCTCCCCCCTCCGTCTCCCGGTCTCTCCGCCTCCTTTGCAACCACCCACCGACCCTTCGAGATTGCTGAGCTATTCTCGCGACTGAATGTTTCATTAAGGCCACCCGGTATTGCTCTTAGATAACTCTACGAGGGGTAAATGAAATTTCCACCATCTCCGATATCGCGCAAGAGAGCGCTATCTTTCGTCTCTTTCCCCTTCCTTTTCACTCATCTCTCTCGCCTTTCCTCCCCCGGAAGCTTCTCTGGGACATCGACCGACGGCTTTAATCAGAGACCATTGCCTCGACGGAAATATTAGACGGATTCGAAGTTCTTCCGGAAGTTGAGTGAGAGCAGCGACGAAGAGCGACGAACGCAAAGCCCTTAAGAAAAAGAAGTGTCTATGTTACTTTCCGAAAGACAATACGAGTAAAGGCCACCGAAGAAAATGTCGGAGCATTGATATTTATTGGTATTGAATGCATCTAGTAGTGGAAAATCATATTAATGATTATTTTCAATTACGGATTCAATTCGTTTTTCATCCAGACTTATTTTACGCAAAAGTGACCCTTGAAAAAAGCTCCTGCGGATGCGATTTCCTAAATTGTCGTTGAAAGTTTTGTTATTTGATAAATTTATATCTTGCATTTGTATAAAAAAAGTAAATTAAGTATGAGGCAGAAGAGATGAGTTTACAATCTGAAAAGCGCGAAGCGCAACGGTTTTTCAAGCAGCGGAGCACTTCTACCCCTTCCGCGGGACTGCAAAGCACCACGTAGGGAAGACAGTGCTAAGGCAGCTGTGAGATTTCATGCTTCTGGCCTAGATCGAGGCGAAGTCAAATTCTCGGAAGCGAGCGACGATGAATACTCATTTGCCGTAACGTATCTACCGGGGGAGCGAGTGGGAAAAAGAGAGGAGATGCGGACGGCGGGGAACGCACGCGGAGACGATAGACGGAGAGGTGCGCGTCTGCTTGGCTTCTGTCTACAACGAGGTCTGTCCCGAGGTCTGTCAGGTTCATTCCCGCGATCTTCAATTAATGAAACTCGGGTGCAGTCGCGTCGCATGTCAAATAAATATATCTCTCCCGCCCCTCGCTCGCCAAACCTGTTCCAGGGGTTTCTTCTAACCCCTCCTCTTCGAACTCTGTAAATTCTATACGTGCACGTGTGTGCAGCTCCTCATTTCGTGTCTTTCCCTCCTTCTTCCTTCCGCTGGCGCGTCGTCTCCTAGATGAACCGTCGGTCGGTTTGATCTGGAACGAAATCGCGTCTATTCGCTTGGTTGTGCGCAGCCGACAACCTCCTCGCGAGCTTTCCGCGGCAATTAAAACCAACTCTTTCTACCACTCTCTCTATCTCTCTTTGTTCCACCTCCTGGTTCGTTATATCCTCGCCTATCACATTCACGTCGCTACTACTTTTCAAGCTACCTTAATTATACACTGAACAAATTCTAGAATTCAAACTCCGCCAGTTTTGGAATCTCGCTTTCACGGCTAAAATTTATTAAAAATGTTCCGGTGAGAAAAAGAAAGGATTAAATCTCAACATATGACGGCAAAGTGAGAAGGAGAAGGAGAGGACACGAACTCCGAGACAGAGTGTTTAATTAATATTTTTTTCTATCTTCAGTCGAAAGTAGCGGGTGTAAGAGAGGGGGAGGGAACAGCGTCTCCGCATACTCTAGCAAGAAATCAAAAGAAGATGAACTCGACATACAAAGAGGTAGTAAAAAACAGGCGGAAAGCAGGAAGGGGCCAGCGTCTGATTTTGCCGCTACCGCTACTACTTACGACTGCGCGGCTAATGTCGCTGCTGGCTGACGTTGTATATTTCGAGTCGGCTACTCTTTTTTCCGTGACACATCGCACAGCAGCTCCGAAGACTAAGAGATCTTTATTCTTATTAGCCCAACAGTGATTTCTGCAAAATTAAAATTGCCTAAGGAGGTATCATTTGCCGCTCCCCCGCGAAGCCTCTCTATCCCTTCATTTTTGCAGCCTCTACTTCACTCGCGTCCTTCTCGCACCAAGCATTTTTTGCTTTCTACCAATCAACTAACTGGAGCGACCATCCAAGAGCTTCTCTGATGTTGCTTCTACAAATAAGTGGTCGTGGCTCTTGATTCGGGCGGCTACAGTCTAGAATCGGTCGATGTTTTCCCCGTCGACGTGAGTTTTCACTTGCCGCTTCCGTGAGTCCACGAGTCTGTGAAACGTAGACGCGAGCGCAACGATAAGCTTCTCTTTTTAGGGGCCACGATCGAGTATCCCTTCCACGTGTTTCGCGCGCATCTGTTTTTCCGGGAAACCGCAAGAAATATCAGGAACGCCGGAAATAACAAGCAGGCCTGACAAACGCGACGCAGTTTATATTGTCGGGTGATACTCTCCGAACCACCAAAGACAAGATTGACTTAGGTATAAACGCTAAGCTGGAAAGTGGCTAGCGAGTGGACGGAATGAAAGGGGTCAGAAGGGGTGGAAATCATTGTCCCAAAGGCCCTCGGGCGTAATTTAACATAGGAGTACCCTCGTCGGCCATTCGTTGGAAAATTCCAGTCGACAAACGGATTGCCTTTGACCTCGAGTCGAATGATACCGAGAAGAGGGTGTTGGCTATCAAACGCTCGGAAAGCCGCGGCATTCGTGCAAGCATCGCTAGCTCCGTTCTCTATCACAGGAGCTTAACTTCTTGCCTGCTCTCTTCCTCTCTGCTCTCTCTTCTTCCGAGCTCGGTCTGACAGACAAATCGATTCGAAATTTCTGTGGTCCTATGCACAATCGACACCGCGTCTCCTCCTGTTGCTGCTACATCTCAGCCTTGGAGGTTTCCCGAGCCCGACTAGCCGCACGAGTTAGACTATATCATCGCCTACGGTATTCGATACCTTAATCACTCCAAAGTTATTAGAGCGCTTAACACAAATTAACCGAAATCCTTTCCCTCTTAAATCATTGCAGACACCCGACCAATATTCCAATACCCTCTATCTGTCTACGACGGTGCACAATTTCTGAAGAATCACGTGATCGAGTAATGCGTACTGTTCGAGTGAATATTAGCTCGTCGTAAAATTCGAAGAACGTGCAGTTACGATTGCCGTTCAACAATTTACTTTAGGAAACCAAGAACGAGTTTTATTTATCGTTCTAGAAGCTTAGATAGACTCTACAGCTGTCTGGTGGCACAAGAAGGAACAATTTATTGCTGAAGCGAAGCAGAGCATAGCCGATAAGATAATAAATAAAAATCTGGCACACAGAGGTGGCGAGCGCCTTAAAGTCGTAGCGTGCGAAATCTCTCCTAGAAGTTTATTATTCTTGATAACTGCAAGTAATAAAGGGTGGAAAAGAAAGGAGAGGATCGATGGCCTTACTTTCCTAAAAGTATAGCCAAGCAAAGCATGAAGTTCGAATTTCCCCCGGTGCAGCCCCTCTCCTTCTTTCCTCGAGCTCGCGCTCTCGTTACCGTTAAATTTATTGTAATTAATTTCCCTATCTGGGCGCGCATCGCCGGATGGACGCGCTCAGTACTGCCTACAAGGTCTTCCAGTGTCTACAGGTGTATATTAAGCCAGACCGACGGAGTAGGCGTCGTTCGATCAGGGCACGAGCAGATGCAAGCACACTTAGTACGAGGGGCGCTGCTTTAAACGCCGTTCAGTCCGAATGTGTGTTCACCGGCTCGTTCCTCGCTCCTTCGCTCCTTCGCTCCTTCGTTTGTTCGTCCGTTCGCCTTTGCTTCTTGCGCATAGGATTAAAGGTGCGCATAATACGCGCACATCCATCCGACCATAAGAATGGGAACGGCATCGTAGAAGCGTACACATAACGTAGCGCAACGTAATCTGTAATTAGCGATCCCGATTAAAGTTATTTACGAGTCGGCCGCACTCACACTGTGTCAGCCATTGTATTTTAATTCCATTTAACGTCTCCTCGCGCTTACCTTAAAAGCACCGCTTACACGCGTATGTACGCCTGAGCATTTCATCTTTTTTCGCTCTTTCCTTATATCGCCTATTCACAGATTACCAAATCGGACGAAACCGAGGATCGCTGTGCCTCGACCTCCATTTTTTCCGCTACGCATTTTCTCGACCGCTCGCGGAGAATACGAATATTTTCACAGGCTTGCGCAAGACAATGAGTGATAACTTCCTCCTCCGCGATCGATAGAGTCGATAGTCGAATTCTGCTTTAACGATCCGGACGACGCGCCAATGGGAGCTCGAGATTTTGAAAATTAACGTTTTATTTCGTTCGCGCATTTTCATTAGCAAAATGTGAATTTGCGCTTATTCGCTACTTCGAGAGCGGCACCGATGTTATTCCGAATTAAAGTTAAAGCGATACACTTTCAAGAGCAATTGCATTTTCCCTGTAGCCGATGTGCATGGAATTGTCGGCGATTACGAGGAAAAACCGTATGAAAAACTAGCCGCGTCGCATTAAATTATGCGGAATTTCAAATTCAACAGGCTATTTAAGGAAGGAGGCACGAACAAAAGCAGTCGAATAAAATAATAACTGTTGCTTTATTAAAGCCAATATAACGTGCGAGTGGTCTCTTTTATAATTCATTATAACAAGTTGATTTCACAAGATATTAACTCGAGCCTATCTGCGCACGATCGTAATAAATGCTCGAGTTGCGCAGGAAGCGACGTTTATCAGAAATCATCCATCAGTTCACGTGCATTCAGTTATCCAGAGGACTTGAGAGCGAGCGAGAGAGTTCTACTCGCTTCGTACAATGCGACTCATTAATTCCACGAGTGTAGGATTCTCTCGTAAAAGCCACGAGTGAGCGAGCAAGTGCGCACGCCAATGAAAAACGCGATTGCGATTCTTAGCCCCTTTTCTTTCCGCGCTAAAGGCTGCGGATGCTCTCGCCACATTATGCGACCGATAAAAAAAAGAAGCCGCCGAACGCCCCGCGCACTTGCGCCAGTGCGCGTCTCGCCTCGCGCTCGTGCGCGTGCACGTGCTGAAGAAGCCATACGCACTGCTTAGTGCCTAGTGCCTAGCATAACGAGCCCGGCGCAGGTACGGCCCCGAGCAGCTTCTGAGCGCGCCTAGGCAATAATTACGGACGCACACCTTGTAGCTCTTGGATAAATGCGCGCTCATGCGTCGACTTTTTCAAAATGCGTGTTCACGCTCGTGTGTGTGTGCGCGCGCGCGCGGATCCTCAAAATCGCGCGTCGATCGCCGAGTCTGGTAGTCCTTCGCTTCGATCTGCGTCTTCGACCTCGACGATCGCGCATGATAAATTGCCCTGGCTGTCGGCATAAATTGCGCGAGCCTAACAATATGCAAACACACGTAATGCGGGGTGCAAAATTTAACGACTCTCGTCGCGTCCCGAAACAGGCGTGTAAAGGCTGATTCGTAAAAAAGTCTACCCCTTTTCCCGCCTTTACTCTTTCGGCTTATCGTCCAGTCCGCTCTAAGCAAACATCGTGAATAAGCCAAAGAGCATCGAGAGCAAACTGGTGGGTGAGCGACGCCAGTATCCGTTATCAATCTCATTTCCCCTTTAGCTCATTGTCTTTCTTTTGCTTTCACCCTCCTGGTGGCCGTTGGCTGCCGCCACCTCTTTGCCTTCCCAGCGCGGCATACCAATAGCCAGAGAGGGACGGGGGCAAAGAAAGAACCCTAGAGCAGCTTCTTTAGGTAAGAGGATGAATATTCATGCCGTCGTCGCTTGTTCGCCATCGGACGTCACTGGCAATAAACTGACAGGAGTAAAAAAATGATGAAAAAATGTCGGAAAAGTGAAGGCTATCCGCGTGGGCGCGCATTGCGTTGCGCTACGCTCGTTAGCGGAGCTCGTCGGCGACGTTGTCGACGCTGTTGTCGTCGCTGTTGTCGCCGCTGTTGTCGTCGTTGCTGCCGTCGCTGTTCCCGCCGCATTCTCTGTCCTTGTCCTTGTCCTTGCATGTTGTTCGATAGGGATGAAAAACAGCCCTTGCACGCCACGTTAAAGCATTAGCTACTAGTCCCTCTCTTTCTCTCTTACCAACACGAAAACGCTTAACTGCGTTGTCGGCACTTTTGGCTCGCCTTCGCTCATTGATTTTTCGAGATATCGTCTTTTTTTCTCAGAGTCCAATTAGTCGTGTCCATTTTTTAACAGCCTTCTGATGCTGATGCACTCGCATTCGTGTGCATTTTTCTCTCGGTTTAAAGCGGAATTATAAAATTTCGGCTTAGCCTTCGGGAGTCCTCATTTTTTATCCGAGAACAATACTGATAAGACGAACATTATTAATTATTGCGTTCTTTATCTTGCAAATATTTTTCCAAAGCTCAGCGGGAGCAGCTAATGAATCTCGTAATCTCCTTATTAACATTAATAAATATACTTAATTTTTAAATATTCATAGCATGTGTGAGCAAAATTTGCATGAATCACTCCGTCTTATTTTACAGTTAACCATTGGCTGCCCTAAAAGGTAAGGCAGCACATTTTTAATTTCTTTTAATTCTCTCCTTCGAGAGCCGATAACATTTATAAGCAGCATTTCCCTCCCTCGTTCCCGTTCCGAAAACGAGTCGCGCATTAAAACCTCCGATTGGGCGATAAGGCATGATAATAAAGGGCAATAGCAACGATTATTTCGAGGCCCTAGTATCAGCAAAACCGTGACGCTCTTTCTCTCGCGCGAATCGAGCGGCGGCGAATGCTCCGCTCTTCCGACTAATATCCGTCAGCGTCGTTTTTAATTCGCCTCCTGCTTGATAACGAACGGACGAGACTCGGGCAAACTTTTTACCGATAATTACGCTTTGTTTATCCTGTAAGCCTGTGTTTCTTTTCCGCGCACACGTCCTCCCGCGTTTCACATTTTCCATTTTCCTGCCTCAAGCTCGCGCTTTTCTGCACACCAAGAGCGTCTTTACGGCGTTTAACGGCACGCTTTAATGGTCGTCATAAACCAAAGCTTGAATCGGAAGCGAGAAAAATTCAAATTCTCGCGGATGATCCACGTGCAGAAGCTCTCTATCTCTCGTCCGTTATCGCTCCTCTCGACTCATCGAAAGCGGAAGTGCCAGAATGCCAGGCAACGGCGCACCACTCTCGTGTCTAATTGTCCCGGGGATAGATAATTCCACGGCGCAATTTGCATACGTTTCCTCGTTTGCGTTAGCACAGCGCGTCAGTCGAGCAATTAGCGATTACTGATTAAGTCAAGCGAGATAGACGCAGTTGGGAAGCAGCGGGAGGTTCGGGTGGGCCGCCCTGATGCTGACGATTGATACGCGGCCGCGCGAGAAGCGCGAAGGAGGAAGAGCAGGAGAGCGAGCAGACCTGCCCAAATGCTCATCGCGGCCGATCCGACGAATCGCGTTGTATTGTATGCTAATGCACCCGCAGCGGCAATCGCTGTCTCCCCGCTATTGCTCTTCCGCTAACGCTATCCTGGCTGGGGCTGACGTGAGCCTCGCGCTCGCGCGTACACTCCGGATCGCGCACGAATGTTTTCTAAATTAATTAACATGGGCACAGCTCGACTGGGCAGCTCAGTGTCTTCTTTGTAAACATTGTATTCTCTCGGAGATCGACCCTCTGGATTTGTCTCGCTGTCGAGCAGCTCTAGAATTTGGACTCGTTTGCACATTCCGTCTAGACCTTTCCTCGCTTGTTCAATTTCCATTATTGTTTTTTTTTTATTTGTTTTCGAAACAAATGCGGATGACTATTCGTACTTTAATTTCACTACGTTTTCTGTCGCATTATAGCTTAATTATTATTATATCTGCCGTATTTTAGTTAGCAGTTTAAAAATCAAATTTATGTTTCAATTAACACGAATGGAAAACATTTTCACCAGTTTTGAGTAAATTCATGGAAAATCATTAAATATATTTTAAACGGGGTAAATATGAAGAAGTAATCAAAATTTAAAGTCATTTTAAAGTCACAAGTTTCAGTGAAATTTAATCTGAAAGTAGACTCTACATATTCCAACTAATACACAAAATTTCGTCGTATACGAATGAAAAATAATTTATGTTATATTTAGGAGTATTTAAATAAAAAGTAATATTTTAAAAATTAATATTGACGGTTAAATTCAGAAAAATTAAGTAATAATTGCAATTCTAATGAAGTATGCTGTTTAAAAGAATAACAAAAATTAAAATAAATGCTTTTAATTCCGTACAAGTTTTAGAAACTAAATTTATCAGATCATTCAAATTTGTAAAAACTATATTTTTTCTGCATATATTAAATAGACAAAAATGGAGCATCATGTAAAAGAGGGATTTTGATTTCGAGTTTACGTTGGTTAATGAGACTGTTTTTAAAATATGATCTTTTCAAATACATAGAATGATTTTGATATCTAGTAAATTTTAAGCTTTACTAAGTTTATTTCCGTTTTATTTATCATACATTTATTTAGATAAATAATTTAAAATATATAAATACAAATAATAAAAATATTATTTTTTCTAACAAATCTATATTTGCGTTAAAATTACTTAAAATTCAATAGCCAATCTAATTCAGATTACGAGCTGTAAGAATTAAGTTTAATATCTAATGGGCGCAAGATTCGTCGCAAGATCTCTTCTGATTGTTCCTAGACATTTATTTATAAATTTAACTGTATACGAATAAATGTTCTTTGAATAAATAGACTTGTTTAATATAAATCAGAGGGTATTTGTTTGATATTTTAATTATAACGAAAGGCTGTGAAATAAATATAAATGCATGAATTATGAAAAGTAGGTATGAAGAGTCTATTGTAAAAAAATAACAAAATCGCCACTCTTAGAATTTTAAATAGCTAATGTACGTTTAAAACGTATTTTTAGCGAAGAATTTCGAAAGAAAAAGGAATAGTTTTCATGGAATGTGAATCTCTAAAATTGACATCGTAACTTCTTCGCATCGTTTGCGCAATTATCGTTCTTACAGTTTTTAAGTGTTTCCTGTCTCTATGCTGAGCCGAAACATTCTTTCATTTGGCGGCATCTGACGTCAAACTCATTTTATCCTCGAACTCTTTCTTTCCATTACTTTTCCACAAGTTACGAGAACCTACCATTAATGGTCAACGACGCTTGTCGAATATAAATAAATCACCGCATACACGAGATATTCCGAATTTCATACTTATCATCTTACACGTTCGTCTGTATTACGTTTACATTAAATTAACTCTATTATTTAAAATTTCCTGTCTCTCACTCACGGTTGGCTGGAAGTTGCAAATTCTAGTCTATCCAAACAAATTTTATCATCTCTTTATTCCAAGTATAAGGATAACTTTTGTAAATTATGATTTTCCATCTTTACTTCGTCGTACAGTTTGAAATACTAAAGATCTAGACAAGGATAGTCTCGTGTTCACGTAAGATGCAATTCATAAATAATAAAGATTCGTTTGAGTTTAATTTTTATCGAAATCGGCATTAACGAAATTGTTATTTCCACTCCCTTTGCGCAACGCCAAATGTATTCATGATTTCACTAAATGCACACACTATTAATAGTAATTAAATGTTTGTAGCGCTAGCGCTGTTTGGAAAAGTGGGTTTCCGCCGATCCGATGCCGCTATCGGGATCATCATTGGGCAACCTTCTTCGCACACGTTTACGCTGTCATCCCATTGAAAACCGGAGGCGGGCTTTTCCCACGTGCTGAAACAGAGCTCGCAATAATCCAAAGTGATAGTAGGTTAAGTCATGACCGATGTTATCGTACCAAGTAATTGCCTCTCTGATTCTGTCGGGGAACAACGGATTTTGCGTTTCACCAAACGATGTATACTTCCTCGCTGTTGTCACCTAAACTGCGCGGAACACCAGCTTGGTTATAATCCTATGTGAGTTTTACTTTTTTCCTTATCCCGAATACTTTCTTTATATCGCATAACTTTATCACTTACTGTTGCCTAATTTTTCAGAATTTAGACTTGGCGCAGTGAACGTCTTGTGCGGATTTATAATAGGCAGGTTGAAGTATCAGGTCGTGTGAATTCATAGATCGTAGGTAAAATCACACGGATGTTCTGATGCGTAGTTCAGGTCGAATATTAAATTATCACGCTGCATGCTAATCAGATTTTCTCCAATCGTTTAAAATAATAATTAAGAGCAATAAGCAGAAAATTTTAACGGAGTTCATTCTTAAATATTGATCAATGTTCTAACCAAAGGGCGCCGTTGCAGCGTCGATTCGGCTGATTGATGGAATCAATTTTATTATTGATTAGTGAAAATGATAAGAAAAGAGCGTAAATTTCCGGATCATTAAAGAGCACTCAGAAAATTCGTTTAAGTAACGGCTCTGGACAAAAAGTGTTTTCCGAATCGAAGGACGAAGGAGCACGCTCGGGGCGAAGGAGCAGGGGGGAAAAGTCATTGCCAATAAGAGATGGCAAGTCGGAGACGTATAATCAACGGATTAGCCATCGAATAGATCAGAAAAGAGAAGCTTCGGGAGTGAAAGCAAGACTGCATGGTCGGCTAAAAGCATCGCCGGTTCGACCATTAACGGAGGGTGGTTTCGGCTCGTGCGTCTGTCGCACCACTGACGAGAGTGAAGAGGAGCGGGGGAGGGTGTGAGAAATGCGATTATAAGTCACAAAGTGTTGCTGCTCCCGGCGCCGTTACCACTGGTCACACCGATACAGCGCCATGCGTGCATTCGATAAATTGATTGGATATACGGGGAAAACAGTCGACGGAGATTAAAGGGATACACCGGAATATACTCAAAGTGAAATAAACATTGAATTATGGATTCGTTTGAATAAAAACTTTCGCAGCGACTGCTTGTCGACCTCGTAATTTATTCGCGATATTATATCGGAATATTTATCCGGGGCGAGCGATTGTTGACATTATTTGGGGCAACTACTTTTGCAGTTTGAAAAAGTATAGTTTGTTTTTTTTAAAAAAGGGAGTCGGTCGTTCGCTGCCGTGTGCTAATTCATATTCATGGAAATAATAATTTACCGCGCGCAGATATTTTTCGAAAAATACCCAGCCACTTTTTAACATATCTTTTACTTTCGAATATGATAGTACGAGAGCTCAAGTGCACTGAATTTAAATGCGCGCTCGGGCAGTGACAATAGCCAAGTAATAAATCGACTTGAATAGCGACGTTTCGCAGCGGAGCCGAGGTGTAGCTCGTTGTTTATACGAATCCGCGGCAACGAAATTCATTCTCCCTCGGCCAAGGTTTTACTAACCAGCTGAAGCAGCTGACGAATAAGCCCTGAGCGGATTAGCGCGCGACACGTCGAAATCGCGTTATTGCACCTACGGAGACTCGCTCTCGGGGCTCGTGATGACGAGAGGAGCCGTGCCGGACTTCGTAAGCCGTTAACCGGTTGTGTGTACCGCGAATCTGCCATCCGCTGTTTCTGCTCTCCTCCTTCCGGGTTACACAGGCTATTCTGTTAGCAAAGTTCGACACTCGGGCTCGGAAGTGAAACGAGCCCGAGCGGGCGGGTCGTTAAAAATCAGAGAAGTTAAAGGCGAAAAGCTCGAAAGAATTAGGAGAAAGAGAAGGAGGACGTGAAAGCGCGGCCGAGAGAGGATGGCTAGTGAATTGTGACGAAGCCTAGGGGAAAGATAGGGGAGCCCCTGGAAATATAATAATAATTGGAGATGGGTCGAGGCGAGTGGAATGAAAGCGCGAGCGGGGGAGAGAAGAGAAGATTTCCATGCTTCAAAGCGCGACTAGCATGATACCGAATCCGCGGATCTCCCATCGAGAGATTAGCATTTCCGCTTTTCTCTCAACAATTCCTCGTTTCCGTACGGATTAGCTGTTAAGCTGAGCCCGGCACTGACAGCCCCGAGAATTCAGCTCGATCTTCTTCCTAGAGAGAATGGTATATCGAGTATTATTTCAGCGCGTCATTCCTGTCGCTGAAAATTCACGCGGGCGATGTACAATTGAGGCGCACTACAATCCTGGGAAAATTCAGCAAACGCGATTGTAAATACATTTTGCGAGAAATCACAAAAAGAAGTGCTCGTGTGTGTTTCTTGCCGCCACCGCCATCGCCGCCTCGTTTCGTATAAATATTCTTGAAACAAAAATCGTTCGCTTTATCATATTTTTCGCAGATTTATTAAAATTATTTTTCAACGCGTGAGCGCATTATATTTCTATGCATTTGTTACATTTTAAATCGCCTTTTACGCGCAAATTACGTACTTTAAATATGCATTTTATAAATATTCAGATAAGAAAAATCTTGGCGTATAATAATTATGAGTCTTTTATACAGGCGCTGGCTTATGCAAATTTTATAGTTACTAATGTTACGCCATTTATATTCAATCTGCTATTAAAATAATTATTTATTATCTTATACTGTTTGGTATTTTTAAAGAATTGCTATCTGACAAACAAATATTTACTCGATTATATTTTGTACGTAGATCACGAATTATTTTAATTAAGTTTAATAGATGGGTAAAATTTGAAACTTTTGTTATTGAAATGAAAAGAAAATAATGTTTTGCGCCACTTTTACATATTTTTTAAGAGCATGAAAAATATAAATAACAATAAAATATGGAAATAAATCTAAAAATATTATCATTCTAAAGTGCATTTGACTTTTTAACGTCTTAAATCCAAACTATTTAATTTTTATGGTAGCAATAATGTTAGGTTTTAGCTTATCTGCTCAAATACAATAAATGTTAATGGTATAATTAGTAAGAATATCAAATATTAATTGTGAAAGTATCAATTGTATTTGCAGTACTTTTTCATAATAGACGCGAAACCCTATTTTATGAAAATTTTTATACTTTATATAATAACAATTCGCGCTAAAAAATTATTATATAGAAGAAAATACGAAATGAGTAAATAATGTTTTCATTTGATTCAAAACCATTTGTGCGAATTAATAAATCATTATCTTAAGTATTATTCTATTTCGTAGAAATAATATGATAATCATACTTTTGAAAATAAAACGTGATATGATGAAATACATGGCTACAAACATTAATTAAATACTGATAATTATACGGAATTAAATTGTTTTAAATAAAATAAAAATCATTATTTTACTTGACTTATGCCGAATAAAAATATTTGGCCTTATTTGTAGCGATAATATTAATCCACTAAAATAAAAATAAAATAACTTATCCAAGTATTATTTATCTTTTTCTATGAATTATTTAAAAATAATATAAAGTTTTCAACAATAAGGTTCAATTTAAGAAATTCTGAGAAACGAAAAATATTTTAAGATAGAAAACATTGTATGTTTTTCAATTTACTAAAATGTATTGTGAAGGTTATTCAGTTTTGAATACCTAATTTTTTATAACTCTTGACTCTTAGGAATTAGAAGATTTGAAACAATAATTATGAATGCTAAACAATAGAATTGTATATTCAATAATAGTCTTAATCAAGCAGAAACAGTTTTCAATTGAAATTTGTGATAAAAAGTTCAAAATAAAATATAGTGTATATTCACCCCATTACAAAACTTTCCCTACAAAACACCCCTATTATTAATAGAAAGTTTTTTCTTTCATTCAAACGTTAATTTTCGTTGTAAAATACAATAAATACTTAATAGTGATATTAAAATATTATAAATAATGAATCGCATGAATTTAGTTTGAACTCAACCATCATAAAGCAATGATAATTAAAGCATCTTATATAACATTGCGGACATTTAAAATACAGATGTTTACATCATCGACTTGAGTATTAATCTTTACACGCTTCGTAGATGCTACTGAAAGTGTTATAAGCATATTGTATGCGTTTATTCGTGATACATACACTAAGAAATGGTTGGAGTATTTACGTAACACTTTCACACGCGTGTCCATCTTCCTTTTCAGATAACCTTTCAATAAGAAGAATCTTTATGAAATTTTTCAGTACTCTACTATTAGCTGATCCTTGTTTCACCTTAGTTGTCTTTACTCGCGTCCGACTGTAACTACGGCGGAAATTATATCGCTTATCGCACGTATGCATCGGATAATACGTCGAAAAAAGATTAATGCAAGGCTGAATAGGAAAACAATAGTTTCGGCAAAATACAGTATAGAAATGTCTGTCTCGAAATCGCAGCAGCGTGTATAAAGCGTACATTTTCATAAAGTCCCGTGTCATCCTACGCGGCAAGTAAATATCGTAAAAAGGGTGTTGTTCCCTCCCGTCGTCTTGTTTTGTCTTGTCTTTTCCTTTCACGTACCGAGAAAATCTTATACGTCGCCGGAAGTTTGGCGCATCGCATCGCACTAGCGGACGCATATCATCGCATTTATAATAAAACCGGGCTCGCTCTCTTTGACAGATAAAGAGCTTTCAGCGGACATCCCGACTGCCAGCAGCCACGCGCGCCCGTCACTCTCCTCTCCACCCTTTGCAAATTAAAGTCACGACAGTAATAAGCAGCCAGAGCCGTGGAAGGGGACTTGGAGGGGCTGGTCGCGCTCGGTGCACCCAGAAGGAGGGGGCAGCGGGGCTTGCGAGTGTTGCGAACGTAGCCGAGGTGGCAAGGAAGCCTCGACACGTCGAGACGTACGCACGCGTGTGGAGCCAGGGACGATGGCGGATGTTGCATTATTGAGCAGACGGCACGGAGCCGCTGGGTAATCGCACACATCCCCGCGAGGTCCGCTAATGGACTCCATTCGAGCCCTTCCATATCTTCTTCGGCTCTCGAGTCTTTTTTATCTCCTAGCACACCCCCTCTTTACTCTTACCCCTGCCTGAATCCTTCTTTGGCGAAGCTTCTCTCCTCATTCCGCGGAAAGCAAAATAAAGTAAATTACCCCTCGTAATTCTATCGACTCCGTGAGAATAAAAATTATGCTTTTTCCGTAAGCGTTGTAAAGAATAATCCTTGGGAAAGCCCGAAGGATGTTTGCTACTATTTATTACAAAGCCGATCGTTATTGTCCAATGTTACTCTCTGGCTTCGAGCAAATTACATTTTATCTCGTACTAATTAAAAAAGGCTGACAACGAAAGTCCATGAAAGTTCGATGCTGTTACGTTTATATTAATTGGATAACACTTTGAAAAGGAGCGAATACAAGTTTTAAGCGATAATTAAAACCAAAACCATTTAAACCATTTCTAAAATTCGTCGATTAAAGTATATAGCATTTGGCTAGCGATCGAACAATCATCTTAAAATTATTGTACTTACACGAATAGAAGAAAATTATTTTCTAGACAATTTTCAAAAATTGTACCAGCGATCTTTCCTTTATCAACGTTATTGCGCATCGCCTTTCATTTGGAATATCGATGAACCGAATAAGATTTTTGTGCGAGAGCCTCGAAAGCTGCGCTCGTCAAGTATTCGCAATCAAGCTTTGCAATTTTTATAAATAAGAATCCAAGTGACGATTTTGTCGCTTAGAAGCGTATTAACGCGAAACATAATACTAGGTAGAGATTTCGCACTTGGCAGAACGGCGCCCGAAATTTATTGCAATTCACAATGTATCCGCCCGTTTTAAGGTTTCGTGCTCGCTGATTACAAATGCCTCGCGCTTATAATCTCGCTTCGGCATCGCAAGATGAAAAAAATTGCGCTAGTAATTTAATTCGGGAAGGAGAAAAATAGTTGTCTGCGAGTCGTGTAAATGTAAAATAAATGCGCAAGACCGACTCTCCACCTTCGATTTCCAGGATTGTGCCCAAGCCCCACTCTCGGTGCCAAAGCCACGGTCTCTCTCTCGCAGGAGCCGGGGAGAGACGGTTCTCCCCGGTATATATCTACGGTATTACCTACTCCTCCGGACATCAGAGACGCGTTATTATTGGATTACATTTTTAATCCAGCCTCTCTTTCCAGCCTGGCAGACAGAGAAAAAGCAAAAGCGAGGAAAGCATGGAAAACGAGGAAGGCGAGCTGAGGAAAGCGAGTCCGAGGGAAGAGGATCGAAAGCTCTCTCGGAGGCTCTCCCCATATCTGTCCTCCTCCTCTCTCCACATCCTCGGTCGCGCGCGACTCGCCTCCTGCGTACGTCGGCCACCCTTTCCCCTTACTTCTTTCTCTTTCTCTTTCTCTTTTTCTTTCTCTTTCTCTTTCTCTTTCTCTTTCTCTTTCTCTTCCTCTTCCTCTTCCTCTTCGAGCTGCCGCGATTTCTCCTCGCCTGGGCTCGCGGGAGAGCGTCCTCGCGGTATATCCTCTACTTTCGTATTCCGGATGGAATTACTATGCACGAGATTTCATTTGTTATATATGCGCGCGAGCGCGTTCCTACAAACGAGCACATTTTCTCTTAGGTTAATCGAATAACCGGGCGGAATATGCATTTTGAATAGGCGGCACTCGTCACTTCTTAACGTTTTCGTGTCCCCATCCACTGATAATGTAGTCGTCGAGGATCAGCTGAGGAGCAATCAAATATCAACAGGAAACTAATGCGGCCGAGCTCCTATCGATACGTTCCCATTGCCTCGCTAAAGGAGGGCCCTCGGCTCGGATTTTTCCTCATTTTGCCAGGATTTTAAATCTTGTTGCTTGAAAAATTCTACCTCGCCCAGTCGCCCACTCAGATTTTTTTCCGAGCTTCGTTACTTTTCCATCCTCCCAATTAACATTTATGAAGATTACCTTTCAGTCTCATTATGTGAGATGTTTAATTTACTGATAGAAATTTGTTTGGGAAATCCATTGGCAAGTTGTTAACGATAGTTTGTGTTTTAGAGGTGTCTTAACGAATCGATTCCGCTCATTTATTTTAAACGTATCGCCATGTTAACGCACCGGACATTGTTTATCTTTGTAACCAATTTATTATTTCATTTACGTAGATATTTCATTATTTTATATTTTTAGAACTAGCCTTTCGAACTGTTTCATTACTATTTATCAATAATCACTATTCATTTTTTTTTGTTTACGATAATTCATGTGTACCATCATTTAAACGAATATCTTTATTGAGTTAATTCAGAATTTTTCACATCCCTATATGTCCGCATATGTGTACTATATATTTATTTTTAAATGTTAGTTTTTCTACATCATTATTCACTGGCACTTTTTATTCATGCAAACATCAAAGCGTTAAAAATTAAATAATCTGCTGCTGAATTGATAATCATGTCTAATTATTGGTAATATAACTGTTTTAGATAAAATCTGATTGAGACTGCAGCACATACGCTTGCAAGATACACGAGACAAGAAAATATTTTTCAATGCATAAGCGCGAACAGACGAGTAAATGCAAACTCAGATTTATGATTTTGCGTTTGCGTGCACACGAAACTGTTAAATCCTTTATTTTAATCAGAAACACGCGTTGATGCATGACTTATCCAAATGTATTGAAAGTTAAAAAGACGTTTGGCAAAGATTTATAATTTCTGAATGACTCAGTCTTTTACTATTTACTTTGTATTTCATGATCCCGCGCTTAGAATAGCTGTGCATTTTCATCTTCCTTCATTATCGTGAATAGGTATAATACAGTCCCATAAAAAGTCACGTATTAGCTCGACGTAAAATTTAATTTCATCGCATTTTATTAATAATTAAGATAATGATATTTATTGCAATCTGATTTCCTTTCATTATATTAACAATAGAATTAAGATTCACTTATTTTATAAACATGCGTTGTTAGAAATTTCCAGTAGACAAGATACAAATAATAAATTTTTTATTTGTTAATTGTTATATTTTTTCTTTTTATACAAGTGCATAATTCTTCGTTAATATTTCATAGAAATAAGAAAAAATAAAGAAATAAAGACACATGATGTTTGAGAATTAATGTTCCTAAATATTACTCAACATTTTAAAGAATCTCATGATTTGCTCAAGATTATTATGCGCAAGGTTTCCCCGATTATTGTTTGAATAAAATTTCAGCTCGCGATACTTGGAATAGGTAAATATAAATCTCTTTGATATATTTTTTTTATAAAATTCAACAGTTAGATGCGTGAGGAATACAAAATGAGCACAAATTTTGGACCGCGCGATGAAATTAGCAAACGTTGGGAATCGCTGTTTAGAAGCAGCAATAGTTCGTGCACAGCTGCATTCAGTCTTAAGGAACTAATTAGCGCGTCGTCAGATCGAAAGGCACTAGCGGTTATTAACGAGTAAGACATAACGATCCTCTACGCGGTCACGATGCCGTTGCCGATGTTTTTATAGGTTTTCACAAGGAAGGAAGTGATTTTCTCGCGCCCGCGATATGGAACTGAACGCGCAACTTGTTAAAGCGTATATTCGTGGTCTTGGTTTTGTAATAGTCTATCCACAAATACCTTCATGTGCACCTACAGATTTACGAGACAATTTATATTTTCACTCCGTTGACCTTTATTGAACCAATTCTTTTTTCTATCCATTCTCAATGTATATAACTTTTAATCGCTTATCTCTTTATGGAAATACCGAGAATCGTGCGATAATTTACGAGTAACTCAGAGTACCTCAATAATTTACGCGAAATCACTTACTTCTTTAGTACTTTATTAAGCCATATATTTTAATATATTGTATTTCATAAATAAATTTATAAAATAAAATTAAATGAATTCAGTGGAAAGGCCGGCAAACGTTTGCAGCGTTAAAAGAATAGACTTTCAAAAATTTCAAATAGTCACCGTGAAGTTAATTTATACGTTCTTACCACTTCTGTTGGTTAGTAATGAAAGCGCGATTTTAGATATAAAAGTTTTATCAACTTCTAGTTCTAATTGTCAATCGAATGGACAATCCATGACGTACGAGCATGAGAAATCACAAGCTCTTTTAATTACAGTTGTTTCGATGTAGAAAAGGATATGTTACAGGAGGAGATAAATACGAATCAATAACAGGTGAATGACAGAAGTGTTGTTTGTAGACCCCGAGCTTTCGTTCATTTACGCGCGGCAATCCAGTACAGCGAGTTGCTCGTTAATGTTTGTAATTAACGTGGTGAGGCCATTAAAACGCAAAAGTAAATAAAAAAGCAAGTAAAATAAACATTCGAATACATAGATGGATGTGAGCATATATTTCCCGTTCCCTTTCTTCGTCTCTTTTAAAAAGAAACGCAAAATTAAAAAATATCTTATTCGAAATATTAATTAAAAGCGCAACTTTTTAAATAAATTTCCCGTCATTAGTAATTATTTGCATTTTAAGAAATACTTTTTATGCATTAAGCAAATAAAGGTTATTTCAGCTTAAAACCGTTGCTTTCGCAATCGATACACAAAGCACTTGCCGCATTTTTCCGGCGAGCGCTAAAATTAATTGACAATACTTAACGCGACCCGGTGAAATTAAATTTAAGAACGCAGTAAAAACAATTTATTAGAACGACTACTCCGGAAGTGTTCGCAAGATAACATTTTTTCGAGCACTCCGAAAATGAATTCAATGTTCCCTCGACAAACCAAATATCACAAAGTTTTACGACCTTATCACGTTAGAACCGTGATTTACGAACTCATCTATTTTCAGGATGTTTTACCAGTGTTACTGCAATAATCAAAGGGAGCGTTTAAGATATCTCGTTCCAACAAACGATACCTCTCATCTGGAAAAGCTAATACGAATTTTCAAAAAATACGTGTTTACACGATTTGTTGTTCTTTCATCGACTCACGCACACGATAGACGGATTTTCAGCCGCGCCATAGCAACGTGCAATTACGTAAGAAAACGTATCTTAATGCTGGTTCGGTAATTAGCAGAGCGAATAATTGAATGGTGGGAATTTTTAGAAGTTGAAAAAAAGGTACGAATTAGGTTGCTCAAGTTGACCAATAACCAAGTTGTCTCCGTCTTCAAACTAACTGTAAGTATTGTTCAAGATTGAAAGAAAATTAGCCAGTGCTTGTTTTTCTTCGCTCGGCTCGAGAGTCAGAACTCTTCCCAAGAATAAATCCCATAGCAGTTCTTTGTCTCTGTCGCGCAGCGAGTGGTGCAGACCGGGGATCGGGCGAAGGTGGGGGGAGGCGTATGTGCCCTCGTTAATCGTTCACGGCGTACTGGGCTCGGGCACGATGCGTATCTCGTGAGTTCGGGCGAGCGTTGCCGTTCAAAGAGAGACGGAGACGCCCTGGCGCACAGAGCGAGATGGATAGAGGAAAGAAGGACGGAGGTGAATTAGAGACGCTTAATTATGCCGCGCGCAGAGTTCCAGGCCGCGTGCAGCCAGCGTACGCAGCTGCGCTGCCACGGACGCTATGGTCTCGGAGCCGATTATCTATTCGGCTCTGTACGCTAATGCGCGGAATAAGACGGTTTCTATGGGAGTGAGATTGAAAGCTGAAAGCAGCCGATAAGAGAAGACGAGCGCGCGAACGTGAGCGCGCGCGCATTTCCCTGGTTCACGCGGCGCCACTCTCCACCTCTGTACCTCACTCGTGACGAAATCTTCCGCCGGGGGTGGCTCCTGATAGCTGGTGATAGCTCGCAACGCACTTCCGGATCTCAAGGCGCCGGATCATGCTATTTCTGGCGCTGATGCTCATTAAGATACGTGCCGCAGGCTTGCGCGTTCCAAATGCTGATTTGCGCGGGCAGCTTCCTACCTTCGACTTCCTCCACCTCGAGCGCAGCAGCAGAGTCAAAGGGCCGGAGCGTCGCCGGCCGAGGGTTGGCTCTGCAAAGTTTGATTCGCGCGAATGAGTGCCCGCACACAGTCACAGGTCTATTATTAAAGTGGCGCTGAGGTCACGGCATAAACTGTTTTGCGTGGTTTCTTCAGAAAATTACCTCCGCGTTGTTGTTGAGTCGTTTAACGTTGGCTGCGCTCGGGATGGTCAAGCGTGACAGGCAGGTCCAGGCCAGACAGGATATGACCTCCCCTGGCGTTCCTTCATTCCTTCAGCTGCCGAAATGAGACCACTTTGACTGTTCAACCACTATCGCTAGTCGCCTCTATGCACACCCTCTTACCTCTGGCCTCCCGGCCATGTGCTTCTCCTGCTGACGCTCATCTCGGAAATTACATCCGGCCCCGACGTTACGCGCCTTCGTTGTCGTTGTCCTTCTGCCTTCTCCTCGTGAGTCTGTTAGTGAGCACTTGACATACCCTTACGAGCACACAACCTTTCCACCCGTGATTTCATAATTTCCACTCCAAGCTTGAAAAGGTCACGCACTCACAGACGTTTACGTGAGTTTGCCCCTTTCGCTCTCCGTCGTTTCCCTCCTTTACCGATACCGACCGAATAATTGCGCTAATTCCCTTCTTCTTTTTGATATCTTGAACGAGCGTTGATTTATGCACAAGTTCTCGCAATACATAAGCCACGGCGCGGTGTGCACTTTTACGGAATGCGCGCTTTAAAATAATATTCCCCGAGTAAGCGAAAAAGACCGAAGCGAAACTAAATCGCCAATAACATATGTAATTAAATTAAAGTCTGCAGCTATACAAACTGGATTTCAGTTTAACGGAGCATTAAAAATCTCTTAATTACGATACTTTCTATTTTGCAGCGTAAAATTAATAAAAATAAATATCTAATTATCATTTCGAGAGACGCGGATAAGCAAGAAAAACGCCTGACTAAAAAGTATTTTTTCATATTTAAAAACGCGTAAGGATGGATAATACACAGTTGTTGCCCTCGAAGGGCAGCGGTGTCAGATTCACGAGAGCCAGTCTGTAACCACGAGTAATGAGTACTTTCGCGAGCTGAAAACGCGCGTTTAGCTCCGCCCTCGGATGTCCGTGAAACGTAGACCGACAGAGAATGAGAGAGAGAGAGAGAGAGAGAGAGAGAGAGCCGTGCAAGCCATACCAGCGATCGCGGGCGGATTGTTTAACATACTTATGGAAATAATTGCATCGCTGGTGCATTGTCAACACCCTTGAGCGCCGATGTCGGAGGCAAGCGACTAAAAATTGCAATACCCCCATCAACGACAACAGCGAGCAAAGAGCAAACTCCGACTTTTTGATCTCTATTGTTCCGATCGCGGGACTTCTCGGCTTCTCCTCGTCTCGGTTATTATTTCTCTTATTACGGCTTTCCCTAAACGCGCATTAAAAATTTGTACATGGTCATGGTAACGACAGCAGAACTTCCTGTCGGCTGTGCGGCAGTAGCAAAAAGTCGGGAATCTTTTTCTTCGTACGACAGCGCACTCTATTCATAAGACTTGAAAAGAAAAGATGAGTGATTTTGAAGAGGGCAACGGGCATGACCGCAGTAACAATGGACACGTTAACACAACGCTCGAGTACAGGAATCTGTCAATCCACGTGCACCTCGTCCATGAAGAAGTCTATTTACTTTTTTTCTCATGTGCTCGAGGCTTCCGGGGAATTCATCAACGTACCTAATGACACGCACCGATTCCTTTCTATTTGATTTTAATTTATTTTTATTTCGAGCTCGTTTAGCCATATATTACACAATTATTCCTCCCGACTTCTTCCTGTGCGCGTCGTATGCGAGTGACTGTTTCGTTCGAAGCGAGGAATACCGAAACAACGAAGGAATCGTAAAATGCAAAACTTTTGCGCGATTATATTCCAACAATATTGTCTTTGATTAAACTGAAAAAGCGAAGATAATCTATGGAAAAGACTTTGTCAACCGTAATGCAAAATTGATTACCTTATTACTTAGTACAATCCAACCGCAGATTGTTTCCTGCTCTTCGAGTATGATTAATATAAAATAAAAGATTGTTCGGCATCCGGTCTCACCGACGCGTCATTTCGCTTGAATTTCTTTTATTTTTCTTCCTGCATTTTCCTTCTTCTTTCATATAAGCTATAAGTGTGCATTACGATCATTCCGCCCAATTTGTTTGTTAAACCATCGGTATATTCACGACTTATTTCACATTGTTTCATGGTCATTGCTAATGTAGTTCTGAGAAACTTTTCATAAGAATGTCTAAATTTCACTTCGTAGCGCGTAATAAAACTAATAAGTACTATCGATCTATTAAAAATAAAATCAGTTTTGGAATTATGGCATTATCTTGGGGAAGGTCGAAGCGATAAAATTCAATTTTCCGGGGTAAACGACTCGCAAAATAATATTGCTTCCTGACCTACGAATTTCAGGACGGGGCATACTTTTTTACATAGTGAGTAACCCTCGTGTTCGGGAAACGACGTGATTGGAAAACGTGCGCAAAAGAATGGCTGGCTCGTGTCTAGATTCTGTAACGCAAGTTTGAATGGATCGGAAGAAGAAACGAGAGTGAAATGAGTCGAAGGATCGACGGAGAATCGTGGTGGCTGGGCGTAATAAAGAGAGAGAGAGAGAGAGAGAGAGAGAGAAAGGGAGACGGACGGAGAGTAAAGAAAAATTTTCTTTTCGCTAAATCGAGAGAAGAATGCTTTAAAAACGGATTTACAACCTGTTGCTCGGCGGTTGGCAGTGCCCACTTAAAGATTCCCCTCGATATTGAAAGAATATCCGAACGCCGAGGAGAAGGAGAAGTGAAGGCAGTGGCTGCTCCCTCGGCGCTACGTGTTCGACGTTCCTCAATGCCTTGTAAATATAAAAGTCCGGATATCAAGTGAAGGAGGGTTCTTACTAAAGATACGACAAGAGGAAAAAAAGTTTTCACCGTCTAACAAGGAACGGTTTGCAGTATTTATACTCGATTCGTGCATTTGATGCCTCAAACTTGAAGGTTGCTCTTCGGGTGTTTACTTAAAGCCGCATTTTGCTTTGCCTTGCTATATTATTTATTCAGGAAAACTATTATAAAAGAGATAACTCATGAGCTGCGATTGATTCTTAAGTTGCGAGGTGTTAGTCTTAAAGGTGTAGAGTTAATAATGAATGCTTGTTCCTAACGATGCCGAATTTATTTAAACGCATATTTATCTCGCACTGATTCGTTTCAGTCCCGATAAATTGTATTATTTGTCCAAATAATCACGCGTTATTTTTCCCGAATCTCAACGACAGCTTAGAATAAAACGAAATAGCGAATTCAGCCAGACCTAATGAAGGAAGGCAAAGAAAAAGTTTAATTAAGAAATTACGTAATTGATACGGAGAACATCCAGTCTCGAGTTTATTCCGAGCGAGGCATACATCATTTAGGAACATAAATTTCGATATGTCTTTATTATTTATAGAGCGGGATTGAGTATTCCAGGGTGTTTACACGAGAATACTATGGAATCATGTTTGCGTTGGATGTAGAGTAATTGATAATCGAGCGTTTGACACCAGCGGGATAAACGTTTATCTTGAGCCAATGGGGAGAGCGCAGTCGATATTGCTATTCATTAAAGCTGTCGGTGGGTAAACAAACAGCCGGTTTTCCGCATCGCACGCAGATCCACGCACACACTCAACTCTACGTGTATGGATATGTGATTAACGTGGAAGCTTCGCGTAACCGCCTTAATATCACTGGAGTGAGAGCTCGAGCTGGAGCTGCAACATCCCATCCATCCCTTTGTTCGGCTCGGTTTCCTCCGTTCGCGAGTATCGCGTATACATTTTCATTGGTATTACACGCGTGAGCTGATGGCATCGATTCGCCGGATCCGAGGCGGAAACGGGTCAATGATGTTTCTAACCTATTACCTTTCGCTTCCTGCAATTTATCTCCAGACGATAATTCTTTCATTTCGTTAAGGCAAACGTTGCTCAATGTCTCGGATCCATTTCAATTAATCCGATCGACTGATAAAACGTTTTTCTTTATACGGCAGAATGCTGGCCTTATTTCTGCCATTTCGTTAATTACTCTCAATTTACTTTTACTCTCTGAAGTTGAAAAATGCGAAATGAGAATGTTTGATATAACTTCTATTTGAAAAGTCTATTGCGAATTACAAAAATAATGTCAATGAGCGAATTGCGAATAAATCAATTTATTTACGAGAATACTAAGTTGAATAATATAAAATACATCCATTTCTGCTTTGAGTTTGAGTTGATTGATTCGGACCGGATTTCCAGATTTCGCGAAATCAAAGGTTCCTTATTAAGCTAAGTTTCCAAGTAAAAATTCCATATTCTGATTTTAAAAAATACTACATTACGATTAGCTCGATAAAAAAATTTTGATTCTTAATTTAATTAAAAGTGATAATATTCCTTATGGACTTTAATCATAATAAAATATATTTAAATTAAAACAATAGTGTATCGTATATAGCATTATTTATTTGGATATTGCAGTAATATTCGAAAATTTTTGTGTTTCAAATCGGAACAATTGGATAAAAATACATTCGTAAAAAAGTGCAATTTCTTATAATTTAAAATTATTATAATTAATTTTTAATACGTATAAACGGTATTTAATAATAAAATAATATTATAAATATAATGATGATATTTAATTTTATTATTGATAATCTACACACTTACCAATTATATTAATTTAAAGAAAATTTTCGATTTAATTTAATTTATTAATTTTTAATTTCTGGATAATTAAAAAATATTTTTTAATGCAGAGGTGATTTTTATATTCAAGGAAATTTGAATAAGAGAATATTTTAATACGAAAGTACAACAGTTTTAGCCTTTAAGTAACTTGCCTCCAGGATGATTTATACACTACTCCTCGATAAAATATTAATTAATTAAAGGAAATAAAGGCTTCCTCTTTTGGTCATGCATCGTCAAACGCGCGACAGAATGCACAAACTAGAAGGCGACACAGTGTTATTTGAGCTGAGAGGGAGAGGAGGGTTCGTTCCCATCGTTTCCCTCGGGAAGCTATCGGCTCGCGTATCGAGAGGGAGGGTGAAAGCCGTTCGGGTGTCCCGAGGGCGAGAGGTACGGGAGATCGAATAGGGGGGAGGGTAGAGCATGCAACAAGTAGTTCGGTTTTCAAAGCCCATTGAAATTGATGGCTTTCCCATACCGTGACAAACTCTCCCGCTGCAAGCTCTGATTCCAACTCCAGCGGCTGCGGCAGTGGCTTCGGCTTCGACTCCTCATGAACAGCCGAGCTTTTATCGATATTGCGAGAGTGTGCAGGTGAGTGTTCTGGCCCGATGAGCGGCTCCCTACGCGAATACATTATCGCTGTGTTGGTGCATAATCGAAGCACACACGGCCGCCGGGGGAACGATGAGAGCTTGCTTTTATTACTGCATTTTCACCTTGTCACGGCTTTTCGCTTCGACACGCGCTGAGCTCCTCGCCCCATCGAACACCTGCAAGCTGCTACTCGGTTTGCACTTTCATTGCCGCTGGATTTATCAGCGATAGCAGAACAATTATTTTTTCACCGCACCCGCCTCGCCTCGACTTAATGGCTTTTTATCTTCTCTGACACGTGTTGAAGTGCATCAATTTCTTCCTCTTTTCGCATTAGCGCGACTGAATGCATTTTCTGGCTATATTCGCGATATGCTGCTCGACTCCGTTGAAGCCTGCGTTTGCTCGAGTGTTAATAATTACAAAGCCCAGTCCGCGAAGGATGATAATAGAAACGTAAAAGTCGCGTATGTGATTCTGCAATTATAATTAATCCGGGACAGTGTATTCGGAGCTCATTAAGCCGGGCGCTCGTAAACCGCATTAGGTATTTCGCGTTGTAATGCACGTCGATGCAACTTAACGCGCGACGGGTGTCCATTTCGGAATTAACGCGTTCAAAGAGCGATCGCAATCGCTGCTACTCGCGCTAGCGCTCCGAACGCTGAACACGACTGCTGAGGGATGCGCAAATACTTCGATGGCTTTCCACTATTTACAGCTCTAATATATTTATAATGAGAACTTCGCACCAAGACGCGAGCGATAAATGGCAATACGTGACGAAATGTGCAGAGGCGTCCGGGCAATAGCAGCCAGAGCTTATCCGCGTCTTTAATTGGATGCTGCATACTGAACTCTTGAGCTGATAAATCCGAATAGAAGCTCTTTTGAACGAAGCTTCCGTGATGAAGTTATGATAATTAATCGGTACAAGTATTTCATCGAAAAGAGCTGGCTTTAACTTACTTTATACTCCACGAGTTTGCCTTGAGAATTATGTTTTTTTGCTATCTTTACAGATAAACAAATTGTACCTTTGCGCAAAATTATGGTTTCGTGCATTAATAAATGCTCGACGTTGCGTTTAAATACTGCGCTTGTGCCTAAGACTTTTAATCCAGAAAGCTGACGATAAAAATTCACGCTGCGACCCGTGGAAATATTTGACCACACTAGTGCGTAGAAGCCGAAAGTAATAAAGGTAAATCGTCTCTTTCGTAGTAAGATAAGTATTGACTTGTGCTTCCCAATGACAAAACCAAGTCCCTTGTGTATTAACTGCGTACCAAATAACTGTAATTAACAACATCCTCGACGAGAACATGCCCGAATGAAGACACGAGCACGGGGTTCTAATTGCAGCGCTTTTTGACAGTGTTCAATACGTTTTTAATAACACGTGTCACGCGGCTTGGCAAGTCGAGCGAGATTACGAAGTTGAAAACGCGCACCGCCCAAGATTATTGATTAGTTCGGCGTAGTGCGATCGGTGATGGTGATCCATCAAGAGGAGGCATCACGGCAGTATCATCCGGTTCCTCCTCCAGTCTCCGCCGCACCTCCTCGAAGGACGGTCTTTAAAAACGCATCAAGTCCCCGAGACAAAGTCCGAGCGACCAACTGGCCCGGTCTCTCCTTTCGCATAAATAATGTACAGCCGTGCCGCTCCGCTCATGGTTGGAACGACCAATAAGACCGATACGCGCTAATACAGTCGATCCTCCGAACTCCTCAATTATTTTGCCATCAACGGCCTGTCGTTTATCCCTAATTTCCAATAACGTCTCGTCGCATCATCTTATTCATTTTATTTATTTCTCGTTCACTACTCTTGCGTGCTATTACGTTTGCGAGGCCTTTATTCATTCGTTCGACGGTTTGTTTTTATTTAGGACAAGTTACTCGATCTCTTCTCCGTATTTGTTCGCGACACTCGCTCTAGGATGCGGTTTTTTCAATTTCCGTGATTTCACGCCTCGCAATATATTTCTCACCACTCGAATTATAAAATAAATCTTTATAATTTGGATTCGCTATATCTAAAAAACCACTTGGCACTTATTACCGAATATTATATTATAATAAAAGCTTGTTTCGAGTAATCTTCTGTACTAAAATTCGACATTTACATTCTTTCATAAAATATATTACATAGTAGAAAGTAATTATCCTCGATGAAGTTTGTCGTATCGTTATTTGATTTTACTCAGATCATTATTTTAAATTATTAAGAATTTTAGTACTAACTAAACATCGTACGTTGCATTACTAATATATTATGCAAGGACAGGGAGCGTGCAGGACGGAAAATGGGAACTGTGTTTTATAATAAACTGTAGTTGATTGACCTTTTATTTTATGGTTTTATACGCACAGACGATCCGAGATTAAAAAAATAAAATGGACTTCGTATTAAAAATCCGTTTATCAGTAATATATTAGTATTTTACACTCGTGCGATGGTTATGAATTAAATATTTTTTGAAAGTTAGTTGCGTCGTATAAAATAATTTTGCAGTACAATTATAGTTTTGTAGATATCGTAAAATGAGTTATAAAATCTAAGCAGTGCAGATATCTTACAACAGAGATGGAAAAAATTCAATTTCACGAAAGTTGCTATTTTAATGTACGTGGAATATAAATGGTATTAATTTTTTCGTATTTTAGTACTAATTT
This sequence comes from Platyscapa corneri, assembly GCA_018907185.1. Lineage (NCBI taxonomy): Eukaryota > Metazoa > Arthropoda > Insecta > Hymenoptera > Agaonidae > Platyscapa > Platyscapa corneri. The sequence continues at coordinate 4,654,583 of JACCHW010000004.1, forward strand.
TGGTACTTTGGTACTATGTGCTTTATCTTCAAAAACATAATACAATTTACAATCAGAAACTTATGCATTGAGAATTTACCTTAAAGTTGAATCGATAGTGCAGTTCGTATACAATTCAAATTTTGAGCTAAGCATACGATTATTTTTACTCCAACAATGTCCGCAGTCATGATGATTATTATTGCTCCATAGATAACGATAATAATCATAGCGAGTGATTTATGAAGTAATACAATAATGCAATGTGATACGTGCTAAGAGTTGTTGAGAGTTCGTACTGCGGAGAGCAGGATAATTAGAAAAATGATGTAAAAGTACGGAAGGTCGAAGGAGATGACGCGAGGCCTCGAATCGCTCAAGTTTAGGGACACGAGCATTAAGTCGCTCTGGTCGTTAATCATGCAATCGATAATGATGAGTCGAGGTAAGTAGAAAAGTCGAGGAGGGCAGTGTGAGTCAGTAATCGCATGCACAAATTGCCGATGAAAGCACCAGGAGGTTTGGTTACGTTGGCTTGCGCAGTGTAGTACATCGCTGATAATCAAATTCAGCCGGTCCCATGACGAAATGGGGCAATTAAAGTCCGATTGCTTCAGCATGATAAAACGACAGTTGCTCTTGTCGATTTAGCCGCCCGCGCGATCGCAACTGGCGAAACTCATTTTAAAGCGGCCTGTGCACGAAACTCATTACTGTTACTTTATCAATTTCTTATCGAAATAATTATAATTCCTATCTGCGCTTTCGGGCATTTATTGCCCACGCGTGTAAAAAGCCGCGCTTCCCAGCTTTTTTAATGGGGCCCGCTCTTTTCGTAGGGCACGGGGTAAAAAAAGGGGCTGCTAGAAGAAGACCATTATATTTCCATTAGAGACGTGCTCAAGGAGGAATGGGGCCCCGGTCTTTGAAATCTCGCGATAATCATGCAGCGCAGGGCCGTTCGACCTTGGCGGGCGCACCGTCGACTCCGCGGTTTTTTCAATTTTAATTTGCAGCCATTACGAGGGACCGGCAGAGGAACTTGTTAACGACATTTCGGGGGGGTCGATCAGCGTCGATCAGCATCTATCGGCTCGTTGCTTCGCTGTTCTAAATATGCTCAGGCCGCAGAAAGTGGCGGATTTCGACGGCTTCAAATGAATGCTTTCAATTTTTCATCGAAATCATTTTCTGTCCGCTTTGATTCGGATCGACCGTGAGGCGAGGAAGTGAAGCCGCAGAATACTACAGTTTCGGGTCGGACATGCCACTTTTAATTATCTACCGACCAGTCATCAATCAGATCGCGCTCTTCCTGTCTCCGCTCCTTCTTTATTTTCTTAATTCTGCCGGCAAAATTATTCGCGCCCAAAGATCAGCAGTCGCTTCTTTTGCCTCGCCTACCTTCCGGAACAGCAGCTTTTCTTTGGCAGATTTACAATTTATATCACTCATCAATTACCATTGCTTCGATGTTCCGCTCCTCTATGATCGGCTTCATGTTTTTGCTCTTGAGGCTAATCAAATCCAGTCCATTTTTCACCTTCAGCACAGCGGAATGGAAAGTTGTTCTGGGTAATCCCCGTTTTCTGCCCCCGGATCCTCGCTCTTTTGTGCAAATTCGATAGTCGATTTGTGAAATTATGAACTGCCCACTCGATTCGGCTCGGGGTTTCAATAAATCACTCGTCGTCCCGCATTCGTCGATCGCACAAAGCAATATTGATCGGCCTGATCGATGATTGTTTTCCTCTCTCTTGGATTCTTTGATCGGTGCAATCGAGGCTGCGGCAATAAAGCGCAAACTTGGTATAGAGAAGCTATGGGCAGAAATTGAACGAGTAAACTGAATAACGGAAAGGAATGAAGGGCGCTTACGATAATTGCAATAGCTATTCGCGCACGCGTGTGTATTCCCAGCCGGTGTCATATGTGGGCACGACATTGTTGAACGACTACGAGTTCATTATGTACGCGTTCGCTCGGTATTCCATTTCTCCATCGTAAACAATAATGCTCTTACGAGATTCCGACGGGCAGCCTGAAATATCAGGATCTCCTTTATTTTCATACGAAATTCGAATATCGTCGCCTCACGTGGAACGATTCGAGTTTCACGAAGCTCGGAAGTTGCGTGTCCATTGCGCCGAGGAAAAGAGCGGTCGAGGCTATATGCTCGACTTCTCGAGTTCATTGACTGTTTGCTGTCTTCTCTCGAGAGTCGTAAAACAGGGACAGAGCGCAGAGCGAGACAATGCGAGCGGCCAAAGCGGGGATATACAGGCTTTATAGAAAAGGAAACAGAGCCGCCGGCGGGGGCAGGGGGTGGGGCGATTGAGCGGTGTGCTCGTGGTGGTTCAGAGAGGTGGGTGGGGTGGGGAAGAAGGCTTATTTCTTTACTTGCGTAATCCGGTACTCGCTCTCGAAGCAATGCGTATGCCCTCCCCCCGCGAGCAGCCGCATATCGCATTATTCGTAATGCAAGAGCGACGCAGAGATGCAGCTGCGCAAAATGAAATCATACTGCGTTCGACTTTGTTCAGTTTCCCTTTTTGTCTCCTAAGGCGTTAAGTGGCCGCGGCGAGTCGAGTTAGACGCTCGCGGGAAGAGCGGCGTGATGGGATTGCGTACGAGCGCGGATAGAAAGCGCCGACAGCTGGCGCCACCGACTCCCTTCCACGGCCTAGGCTCCAACTATCCGAGTCTGCCTTTTTTCAAACTACGCCAATATTTTCGCATCTTCGGGGACGGCTATTGGGCTATCGGGTTTGCGAGCGCTGGCTGGCATTAAAAACTTTTATTGGATTGCCAGTCGCTGACGAACCTTCCATAATTCAGTGCTTTGACATTCCTCATAATTAACGCTGCTTTCTCAATAAATGAAACTCGCTGGTCGTAAAGATGATAATTTCCAGATAAAAACAATGAATTTTATTTTATTTCGTTTGCTTTGTTCGTTTTTACAATTTTAATTTGTTTAATTCAGGCATATAAGCCTCTTTTCTCCACGTTCGTTACTCTTCGTTTTATTTATTAATTGATAGATGAAATGTTAATTTGGGAAAAAAGATTAAAGTATTTTATATGACATTGTTTTTCTTTGAGCTTTTTCAAAATTATTATTATTCGTCTATTGTTTATAAAAAAATTATTTTTTGAATTTAAAAATGCAATTATTACACGTTTGTAAAACTACTGCAAATAAAAAGAAAGTATTTAAACTGTTAAAATTCAATTTTTAAACATTAAAACGTTGAGCAATGTTTTTTAATATATAATTTATTAGTTCTATTTTAATGGAAGCGAAATTGGGTTTTCTCAATTACAACTTTATTGAATAAAGCATCGTGTAAGTAATGATAAAAAATGTGATCAATAAATTTCAATGATGCTAAACATTGTTTAGAGATAGAGTTATTTTTACAAATACGATTGCAAAAGAATATTTTTTCGAATTACTGGAAATTCAATAAAAATTACTTTTAGCAGAAACAATATTGGAAAATGTCTTTTGTCTGTTTAATTTTGAATTTTACAAATTATTAAAATTGTAAATCATATCGGAGCAAAAATCTATTAATTTGTGGTAATGAATTTAATTTTGACAACACACATATAATTATAATTGTACTTTAAAAAAAAACTTGGAGTAAACCAAAATCGATAAATAAGCTTAGTTAAAAGGTAAAAGCTTTGTCGTAAAATATGAATGTTCTTCAAGTTTACTTCTCTATTATTTACGTTCTAAGAATACTTGTAATAGCATTACTATAAATAAAGCACTTTGGTGTATACCATTAATATAAATACTCTGCACGTATGAAATTGTTGAAAATCAGTGGAGTTCTTTAGAAGAGTAACATGAAAGTTAAAGCATTTAGCTGTAATTTCAAATTTAGCTGGTATCAATCACTCCGGCACAATTTTTTTGACAATTTTTTCTCACCACAGTTGATTATACTTTATGTTCCTTCGCTTAAATAGTTACACCGGCTCGGATGAAGCCGACTATTTACGTTACTCTTGCGCGGTTCACAAAAAAGTTGGTTGGACTCCTTCAACACAGAGCAGTCAAAGCGACAAATGCTTTCCGTCATTTATCGCATCAAGAGATGACTCGGATAGAAAAGCGCACGCGGAAGCCCCGACGCTTCCTCGAGTCACCTAGAGAGACAGACAGAGAGAAAGAGAGGGGGGGGGCAACCGGTGAGATAATGTTTTGCGGCAACAGGTGAGGCAGGTGTTAGACCTAAATGCCGTGTTGCATGCCTCTAATAACCTGTCTACTAGCTACCGCTTAGGTGTACTAATGTGCGTCCGTGTGAAAAATTTTCATCAATATAATCCTTCCGAAGCCTTAAACTATGTACGTAACAAGTGCATTCGGTCTAGTCTGCTGTTTAAAATTTTGAAAACAACGGTGCTTGTACTTCTAATGCCATTATTATATTAACGCAAATTATACAATAAAAATTCTCCTCGAGATTAAAAATTCTCACCGCACTCCTTACGCGTAGCACATACACCTTAATTTTACTAGACTTCTTATTGGCACCCTTCCGTCATATGCATGAGTATAAGTGGGTAATTAGCAAAAAGGAACTTTGATCTTTAGATAGAGATAAAAAGTAGCTCCTTTCTTTTTCGTTATTCAATGTCATGTTTCTACTACAAGTTTCGAGAAATCAAACTGTTATAATTGTAGACTTTTAAGATTTAAAAATGAATGGCCAATAAAAATGAGTGATTTATAGGATGGTTTACGAGAAAGAATTGCAGCAATCGCTGGCTCAAAACAAGTAATCGTTCCCAACGACGTAACGAAATCCAGTGATGAATCAAGACGATCGAGTTTTAATGAGAACTCATTCCAGCATAGATTCAATGTTGCACTCGCTTGATTCCTTGTTCAGTCAAAGGCATCGAGAGTAATCAAGAACCTATAATTTAACCCGATCGAAATCCGGGGGCTAACGAACAAAAACGCTCCTCGTTCCTCGGCTTAAAAATGATCACCAGTCTTCCAAAGACCGGCGCCCGCGCGAACTCGTGTATTTCACGATTTAACGATATTTAACGATTCCTTAGAAGAACAGTTTATCCAGTATAAACTCTCTGAAACTTATGCTATTACGGACCAATTAAACCACCTAATAAATCCCCTTATTTGAATTATCAGTTGATTCTTCGCGAAGCTCTTGCACTCGTAAACGCTAATTTCGCATTATTATGCGCTTATCCGGTAATTGAAATATTTATACGCTCGAGCCTGCTTTTGCAAAAACCTGTCGCTTTTAATTGAAAGGACACTGTTTGAAGAATTTTTTACAACCAATTTGCAAAAATGCAGCCGAGGCTAATTCGTGAATCCGTTTTCATAGTAGCACATCTTTAAAACCAATTACTTTAACTCGCCGCGTTCGCCGCGGAATATACGTTCAGAAATAACATGAAATATTCCGCATCAACTGCGCCGGTATCTTGAATTTTTTCCGCCAACTAAAAAAATTGCACCGTAGCTATTTTTTTTATTATTTTATTGTTATTATTGTTGTTATTGTTGTTATAAGCACAGGAAGCTTCGGCTGAGCCCGTCTCCGTGTGCGAGCCGAGCGCTGTGGGTGGGAGCGGAGGGCGAGGGCGCAGGTAAAACGGCAAAGCCGCACCGGGACGTTACGTAGAATTTATCCGCGCTCGCACACACGCCTCCGATTGTACGCTCGCACGTACACAGATGCTCGCGCCCTAGGTATCCGTCTATCTTACTTTATCCCAGGGATGCGCACCGCCGTATGACAGGGGCCCCGCTAGCTGATCTATCGCATAAAACATAAAGTGGGGTATTCCATTTCTAAGGCCGCAGCTCCGCACTCACCCACACACGAACGCGTTAAAGCCTAGGCTACATTGTGCTCTGTTTCGAAAGATTCGCCTTGACGTTTTCCTATATGGCCGGAATATATTTCGCGAAATCGTCTGAAAAACTTTCGTACGAAGTTTACGATAATTTTATCGGGTTTAGGAAAATTCGCACACAAATGCCTACACTCTTAAGTTGCTCATCAATAAAATATTTTATTTTACTTGGTAAATATGAAGTTTAAATTTCGGCTCGGAGATTCGTACGAGAAGTCATGCACGCGATAATAAAAATATTAGATAATTCAATCGACGGAAATGGGGTAGTATGGCCGACTTTTTTAGCTGACATCGTGCACTAAGAAAACACTAAAAAATGAAAATTGATCTTCGAGTGCTATTTACTCAAAGTTGTGCAGGCGTGTTTTGAATTTAACCTTAAAGAACGATTTCGAAAAAATTATTATTTCATAATTTGTGTCAATTTTCACTTTAAAACAAACAACTCTTTGACGCTTGATTCAAGATAATTTTGATAATGTATGGTAAACATTCCAATTACTATTATTTCCAGATCAATTAGATATATCTATTGAAATGGCGATTATTCTAAATTATTTTTTTTTATATCATAATTCAAGTTTTGTAAACATTCAAATAATTTTTAACATCGTTTTATGGACGAATTAACGACTCGTGTTATTTTGACTTATGTTGCTATCTAGACAATCGCGAAATAGAGATAATATGTAATTTGAACAAAAGTTTTTTCTTAGCTTAACAAATCTTTCTTTTAAAATATAATAATCACGTAACTTAATGTTCTTTCGAAATATTATGTAAAGTTTATAAAAATAGATTAAAAAAGGTAAAGATTATTCAAAGGTCAAAACAAGGAACTCTTTCGAGTAAAAAAATAATGTCACGTTGCAGCAAGAATACAGAAGAGAGAGAGAGAGAGAGAGAGAGAGAGAGAGAGAGAGAAATAGCACGTTGGGTAAAAAAAGGGAGCACGCTACAATGGAGGGATAGAATATTGTCCAATAGAAGTACGTAGGTACTGTGAATGCAATTCACGTACCTACTGGTTTCAAATATTAATGTCACACGACTTATTATATATTAGACGTATCCGCAAACTTACAAGAAGGAAATAGAAAGAGAGGGAGAGTGTGAGTAGTATTTCATCTGCATGAAGGTGCCTGCATCATCGTCAAGCTGGCGCACGCCTTCGCCAAACAGGGCCCTGCGAGTGTTTGTGTCTACAGTTGCATCGTGTGCTTCGGTATAAAGTCCAGGCCGAGGAGTAACGTGCAAGTAACCCCATTTTATGTCTTTCGTTTGTTACGCCACTTTTATAATGGGGTCTAAATGATCACTTAGGCTAATACTGTTTCCAGAAAATTAAAATATATATAAAATAATGTTATAAATTAGATGTAAATTAAAATGTAAATGCTCGATATCTTTTTTTCTATTACGCGCGGCAAAATTATAGATACAGCCTTGGAATTAAAGTTTAAATTATGTGTAAAATATCAACGTTGGAAAAGTCGACAAAAAATAAAACGGCCAAGTCGAAATTCAAGAAGAAACAAAAAGAGGGAGTGAGAGAAGCAAATTTGAACAGGAAAGAGGGTAGAAAGGCGATATAAAACACGAAGGCGCGGCGAAATACTAGAGTCAAGCGCTCGTAAGCTCATATTCATTTTCCGCGGGCTCCTTTTTAATTTTTACGCATTCGCCCGCGTGCACCTCGACGAGTTTCGCGAGAAAAATGGAAAAAACGGTTGAACGAGAAACGAAGTTCCAGCGCCGACGTCCACTTGAAACCCATTGGGCTTAAGTCTGTTCGCGCGAGACTGCAGGGGCGAAGGGCTCGGGACGGGGGTGCACTTGCAGCTCGCACGAGAAGCGTAGCGCGCGCACCTGCGATACTTCAGATTTGTCGCTCTGCTCGCGCGTGACCAGGACACCGTTTCCGTCGACTACCTTCGACGCGCGTCGCGATGCCGATTCCGTGAGGCCGGGCTTAGGTTTAGCTCTGCTGTTTCCACCCGGGGCTCCGCAGACACCACCAAGTCCGCCAGGTCCCCCGCTTTACGGCGCAGCTCTTGAGATTGCCGAAGGACACACGCCCCCGCTCGCTCCTCTTTACGCATGCACTTGCGCTCTTTTTCCAAACACCGACGGAATTAATGAGACGGCATGTATGATATTGTCATTAAGAGCCCTGTTTTTCCAGCGCGCGTTTACGGAGGGTCAAGTATTCTTTCTAAACTCACTTTTTCACTGGTTTTACAACGTAATGAGGATAAGCATCAAAGCCAGAGGATTTTTTAGCTCCGAGCGTTGCTGCCAATTAATTTTATTTACAGCCACGCGCACCTGATTTATTATTCATTTGGCAAAACATTTCTATACCTACATATAAATCATACATACGTATTAAAAATTTGAATACATGGAAATCTATTGCTATTGGTGATTTTTCTTGATTAAATAACCGAGGAGGGTATTTATAAACACGTTCTATTAAGTTAATTTAGAATTTAATGGGAGGACGTATTACAAAAATAATGCAAAATTAACAATCATAGAAATGTGAATCTTCAAATGTGTACATTAAAATTAGTATAACTTAACAGTTATTACGACTAATACCAAACGTTATTTATGAGATGGCGAGCGTAATGTTTTATTACTTTAAAACCCTCTCTCTCTCTCTCTCTCTCTCTCTCTCTCTCTCATTCTGTCAACGTCAAAGCTTAATTATAATTAGACTAGTAATTTTCAATAAACAAACTTAAAACAATGATAATAAATTTTTAGTATTAAAACGTAATTTATTTGTGTTTATTTCAAGTTTTTACCTATGAATGAAATTATACCTTTCAAATTAATTAAATTCAGGAACCTTGTTGAGAACAATTTTTATTTCTAACTTCTTTGAAAATCATAATTATTATGTGTATAATGTGAAGATGAAATATAAAATAATAATAGTACATAAGAGCTAATAAAACCGTAATTTTTTATTAGATATGAATACTTTTATAAATATTTTTAACTTTTCTCTTGCACAAATTTTCCGAATTTTTACATTTGACATCGTTGAACACTTCCAATAAATATTTATCGCTTTTCACGTGAATTTTTATCAAAAACGTTACCAAAAATCTCACAAAATAATTAATTTCATAGGGAAATCGTAAATGAAATTTAAAAAACTCTTTTTCGGTGTTGTAAATAACTTAGTATAAATATTGTTTAAATACAAATATTGGTCTTGATATGTAACTAAATATTCATTTTTGTTTTTATGACAAATTATAACTATAGTCACACACACTTTTTCTGTTTCGAGTTCACTTTTAAAAAAAATAAAGTTTATAAATTATTAAATTTTGAAAGTTATTATTAAATTCTAATGTGTAATGCTATGTGATGATATTAAAATTATTTAAATGCATACTACTATATGCAAAGATAAAATTCAATTAAAATACAATTTAGTTTAATATCGTAATTACGTAAATTACGGTGAGAATAAATAATAATCTGTAGACGTATGCAACAGATAAAAACTAAGTTAATTGTAAAATATAATTTATACTGCTTCTTTTTCAAAATTTTTTAATAAAATTTGTTAAAGTTATTACATTAACTTAACATTTCAATTCTAAAGCTGCAAATACAGCTTAATATGTTTTTGTTGATTCGCAGTTGGTCTGATTAAATTACATATTCCTCTTACATTTATATTTTGTAATAATAGCTTCATTTAATATCATAAAGATCCAGTAATTTTTCGAATGGCTTACACGTGTGACCAAAGTTTACCACGTGATTGCAGCTATAATGCACAAATAAAAAGGGCATACAGACTTTTCAAAACTGCGATCCTGTCGAAAATATATTGTGTTGATATTTTGTTTTTTATTGCGGAAGTAAATCACGAATCATCGTTTATGAAATTTTCATAGCTCTCATAAATCCATGTAGCCTATTTTATTAAGGTAGTGAAATGCGCTCGTATTGAACTGTACTTGTTATCAATTAATAGGGACCTTATATACGTTTCAAACTGATTCAAAAGAAAACTTTTTACAATAATAGCAAACTAATAGCACCGAATGAAATGCACGTGCAGTAAAAAGCATGATTAATTGCACGAAATGATTCGTGTAAAATCGCAATCGCGATCGAAATGACATCCATTAAAATTTGTAATTTTTTCTCGATTGTAATAGGTTATCTTTTCAATTACGCAGAGGTGAATAATAGCCATTCTGGCACTCAATCTTTCATACACAATGGATTAATGTGAGAATTACCAATCAAACAAAGCAATTTAAAAGCTGGCCCGGTGTATATGTAAGAGGCAGTTCGCGTGTAGTTACCTTTGATTTACATACATGGTTGTATTATAACGTCAGAATTCGTTTAAAGATCGCGTGCACGCACTCGTCAAAGGGGTTTGTAGTTCTGTTCGTTTACTAGCGACGGTCAATAAGTCGCACGTGCGATGCAGCCAAGTTGCTCATTCTTCCCGCGCCGTCTGTCCACCCCCTCTCTATCAATGTACGCCTCCCCTCTTCATAGTATTTTTTCCATCATTAATTGCTGAAAAAGCTTCGAAACAGACGATGGGAAGGTGAAAGCTGATACGGTGAACTGATATCGGTGTTAACGTATTACAGGGCTGCTCCGATATTTCGCGAACACATTATTGCCCCAAGGGTATTTAATACGTAAAATATGGCGATCCTCGGATTTATTATTACTTTATTTTTGAATATTACGAAAATTAGTGGCAATAATACGCACGGGAAACAAATAGGAGCGCAAGATTAATGTAGTGAGACCGGGTGAAAGCTAGAAATGAAAACAATACTTTTTGCAATCGCTCGCTCCGGCCGAGGGTGGAAAAACGTATATCGGCATGGTTGCCTCCAATACGAAGCCGTTTTGATAATAATCTCTAAATTAATGATCCAATTGTTTATACGCCGACGCATTTCTATTTTAATGCCGGTCGCCTCGACGGCGGGGGCGCGGGCGTGAGCGAAAGACGCCTATACGCCGTTCGAGCCGAGTGTGTACGTCGCGCGCCGCGCGCCACTGAGCCACCCTGCACGCATTTAACCAGCGGCATAAAATTTATCGTCCCGGCACAATTTCAAGCTAACTGATTCACTCTCCGCTAATAGTGAGAGGGTTGAGGACTGATTTATTTTATCGGAGGGTCTACACGCCCGCGTACAAGTCGTTGACAATTCCAAGTCTTCCTTCCTTCCTTCCTTCGAGCCTCCGTTCGATACTTCGATTCTCGCTTAAATCTACAAAACGAAATTTATTATCATCTTGTCCGTTTCAGCATAGGATAATTAACGATCGACCGTTAAAACCTCGATTATTCGATATCTTGTCCTCGGCTTATTATTTGGTAATAAGTAACATCAACATCCACTTTCCACTCCACGTACTAATACGCATATCCGAGTGCGTTGGGTGGAAAAATCGCCGTTCAACAAGCTCACGGGAAGCAGTTCACCGCGAATTCGTAATTAAAGTACATAAATTAAAAAGGTTGATTGCACTTTGAAAAAGCACATTATCCGAGGCAATTGGCCTAAATGTATAGTGGGCAGGCTACAGTGACGAGGATCGATGTGGATAGCGTAGACCTTACGAAAAACGAAATAAACCAAAATGAAAACACGCCGAGCGTTTTTTGACTCGAGTACGGTGAAAGTATTAGCCTTGAGCGGCGAATGCACGCGTGCCCAGGCCCGTAGTTCAACGGATAAAGGAAAGGAAGATCGACGAGGTAATTGTAGGTGAGAAGATCGGATAAGCTGCGAGGGTGAATCAGAAGCCCCTCGATCGCTCTCGATAGCCCGAATTGAAAGACCGCACTCCTGCAAACCCTCGTCTTCACGGTGGAGCCAGCATTTTTCCTACAGCGAGTGGATCACCTCGAGAGATTGTACGAATACAGGTATTGTAGTCGCGATGACGGTGGAAGCGGTGGAAGAGGGGGCCGACGGGCGACATCCATTGCAGTAGCACCGCAAGTGACCCACTGCCGCGTTAATCTCCGCGAGATGACGGTAAAGAAAGCGCGAGTGCGTCGAATCGTTAATGGGAATGGCTCAGTCTGTGCATCGCGTCATTGTTTGGCTGTTTGATTCCGAGTGCCTCCGATCGCTCTTCCACGATTTCGAAACGGAACTTATCACTTGGGTGAGAAGTGATGCTCGTCTCGCGTGTCTCCGATCAATAAAGCCGGGATCGAGGCTCCGCTAATGGCGTTTGGAGGGACGAGTCGGGAAACGGAATTAAGATCGGGACCCGGGTTCTTAAATAGACACGCGCATTAATTGATTATCGCGGGACTGGCGAGATCTCTATCGGTCTTCCGTTCGTACGAACGGACCATTAGTTTTATAAAAAAATCATCCCCGGCCGGCATTGGAAACGTAAAGGAGCTTGAGCGTTTGTAACGGTCCGCGAGTAGTGATTTTTCCCCGAGGAACGAGGAAACGCTCGCGGAGCACGAATGGCTCGTGGCCGGTGCGTCGGCGAGTTATCGCTTCGTTTCGTTTCGCGCTCGCATAAATACTCGGAGGCCGAGCCAAGATCGCGAAATATAAGTTATGCGGGCTCCCAGCGCCGTAGCAAGTCGGTGGACGCGTGCCCCGACACCGCTTCTCGTATAATCCGCGACGTTGGCGCGATAAAATCTCAATTTATAAGTGTCCCCGCTCGCGCTGTTGCAATATCGAAGACCGAATGGCTAGATAGGAGGGCCATTCTTGGCGCGGGGTATACGGTATCAGCTGGGCGATGATATTACTCGAGAGCACGCGACTGCTTAGCATGCAAATGCATGAAAAGCAATAAACTACTCAATACGTTGCCGGGAATTCGCCCGATCGATTTCGCCTGCGCCCCCTTCCTCTCTCACTCCTCCCCCAATTTAAAGAGACGTCGCTCTAGGCGCGCGCGTGAGTCGCCGCGGCACCGGTGGGGCAGGCAGGTATCGCCGGTATCGCCCTTATGTCGCCCGAGCGAATTATGCCCTTCGTTTTTGCGCCTCCGAGTAGACGCACGCGCGCGCGCGCCGATTCATCGGTCGTTGTCGATGGTGCGATCGCCGTCCATCGGCCGGGAGCTCGTGCTGTACGCGATCCGCTTAAACTGTCCACAACTCACATCCGCGGCTCCGTAAGTTGGTCGGTTAGTCGAATCATTCCCCTCCTTTCTTAAGGCTTCCGTTTAAATTAACGATTTTCGCAAAATTATCGCGTGGAGACCGTTACTCCGGCTTTCAACGTATTCATTATTTCTTACAATGCGAGCAATAAAAGCCCGTTAATTTTAACAGCGTTTCTAATTTCGTTCATGTTCATATTTTACTTAGTTTTCATCGCCATGGTAATTAGCGATAAAATCCAGCGGCTCAAGGCTCGAAAATAAGCGAAATTCGCCTTAGTAAATTATTAATAAGGTTTAATGAAACTGTCACTTCATTAACAAGCACATCGCTGAGACGTTAAAGCCCTTTGAGCGCGTCGGAACTCGCGCGCACCAGCTGCGGGTCTTTGCCTCTTCGATTATTGATTCGGTAATACGATATTCTCATCCAACTGTCTTCTTAAGGCCTGCAACAGCGGCCCGCACGTATAGCATTAAGAACTGCCAGTCATCTTGTTTGGGGAGACTCGTTGAACGATGACTGCTGACGCTCCGCTTGTCATTAAATCATTAGATACGCATTAGAGCTCGGTTTGCGATGGGAATCTTTGGGTATATCTCGCACTAATGCGTTTCCTTTGACAATGACTGGAATTATCGTAAGCTTTGTTCAAATGTTGTCCCATCACTTCCGCTATCTTTTAATAAGCTCAAGCCTACTGGATAATTTTAATTTTCGGGAACAATGTTCGTTAAGCAGGCCGTTTATTTTTAAATCTCCCAAAGAAACCTACTGCTCCAATATTTCAGTTGTAGAACGCTGTAAAATTTTCCCATCGATTAAACTCTCGTTTATTACTGTTTTAGTACGTTTAGTCGATAGCTACAAATCAATATATATCATTTGAGATTATATAATTAAGATCGTCTAGTCCAGTTTCTTGTAAATATTTCGTCATGACAGTCGTTCCGATGGCAGCTGTCATTAAATAAACAACAATAAAATTGCTCTGGTTTCGATCGTAATTTCAGTATTTCGCCAAGTGTTTTATTTTTCGCTCTCTAATTTCGTGAGGCATTTTGATTTTATATCACAGCACGTAATTTCGTAATTTCCTGACGGGCGCTGCTATTCTTTTCTCGATAGTTCGAGTCTTTCTCCTTGATGCCGAAATGGCAGCCGTTTTAAAGTGAAAGGCATCCGTCGCGATGTTAGTTTTAATTGGAAATCCCTTTTTCCAAAAAAGCAAAAAGTAATAGAGTACATTTCAAAACTCAATTATGTGAAATTTTCTTATACTAATATAACTATAGAAGATTATCTTACGAAATGTCATTAATGCGACGAGAAAAGAGTTGCCTTAAATCTTTATGCATGTCTAACTCTTTATGCATTTATTCACGAGATGTTTCTACATATTTCGGTAAATGATGAATTTTTTAATGGTTGAGAAATCGAATCTAGGTTTTGAGGAAAAGGTTCGTAGCACTTTTAACTTTTTACCGTAAATACTTTTAACTCGTTATAAAAATTAATTTGTAGAAAATAATGGTGTCAGTGATAACTGAAAGAACGGAATACTCAAGAGTACGTCATTGACCGCGCGTAATGTCCTTTTAATTACATATCTCTGGTGTTGAAGTTATTCGAGACACTTTCTAATTATTAAAATTTCAGATATTGAATTAGTGAATCGAATAATGTTGTTGGGCTTGAACAAGATGTTTCTGTGCGATTCAAAGGGAGCAAAGCCAAAGGTTCAGAGATGAAGAAAAAAGATCGATTAAATGTTTGGGACGAGTGAATAATTAGCCACACGTAATAGATTAAGACATGAAGAGAAAAGGCAAGCACGGCATTTTAGATCGTACGGAATAAGCTGGCTTCGACAGTCGGCCGATTGTGGTCGAGACCCTCTTCGCGGACAGTGCGACACAGGACAGTTGCTTAATTGTTAGAATTCGTACAAAGTACGAATTAATTCCTTTTCGTCCTCCGAGCCCAGAGGCATCTTCCTATTCGCTTCGTTTCCACGCGTTCCGAAGTAATTAGGAAAAATGCGTAATAGCAATTGGTGAAGCTGCAAGCCATTGCTACTGCGGCTACGACCTACTTAACGCAAGATAATACGAAAACCGTCCTCCTCGTAAACTCGGCTCTATCGTGAACGACATCGAAATCTACTCCGGGTTGCGTCATAAACTTAATAGTACCGGTAAGAGAGAGAGAGAGAGAGAGAGAGGGGGGCCAGAGAGAATGAGAGAGGGAAGCAGTTTGCAATCCGAGTTCGGCTTATGAAAACTTCAATTACAGCAAAGCATATTCAAATTCATACTTTTTTCGTGCAATGACGTGTCCATGTGGGTATGCAATTACACTCGAGACGAAGGGTAATTATAAATTGGTATTCGAAAAGGAAAGTAACAGATGTAATTTCAGCGGATGTAAAATATCTATTTAGTCGGATGATTCCCGTATGCGAGTTGAAAAATTCTGCCGATCGCGTTGAACAATGATGTCTGTTGAAGCATTAATTATTGTATCTACAGCAGATGACAGCTTCGGATAGCCGTGAATGATTAGTTCAATCTATTAAATATAGGACGCGTAATATTCTCGTGTGCAGCTGCATTTTATTGCAGCGTTATCTAAATAATAGAGCGAAAGGTTCTACTCGCCCACTCGATTACCTTCCCAGTTCGAAGTAAAACCGAGTTTAAAAAAGGAAGAACAAAGACCAAAGGCGAAAGCAGGTAAATTGAAGTTCAGAAACAGCCGAGATTTACTGGAGTGATCGCACGTTTCGCGGGCGGATCCTTCAATGTCTCCGTTTCCGACGTGCGCCGCTTCAAAAGCCAGAAATTCCAATTTCCGAATACAGCTGGGCTAGTGCGCCGAGTCCAAGCGGGCTTTGGTGGGACGAATCCTTGAGCCCCTCGGCTCGATACCGCGTAATCGTGAAGTTTATCAGCGGGGGATTGTAATGACCTCCGAGATAATGACGCCGTATCAGTCTTTGGCTCGTGGAACAATGATGGATGAAGTTAGCGTCGCCGCAAAATTTTCATACTCCAGAAGCCGGGCTCCTTTCGATACACGAACCTCAATTCAGAAGCTTCCGTTTCGATTCCGAGCCACGTATCACGAAGTTGAGAACGTGCATGTCGGTGCGTGCGTGTGTCCGTGCGCCAACGAGGTTGATTGTTTCGTCGACACGCAACGCGCCTTTTGCCGCCTGTCGATTTTCTCCACATATATACACGTAGTCGCACGCCTATATCTATATCTACAGGTCGAGGTCTTGCATGACGCGGCGAGATTAACGAGAAATTGGTTGAACGCTTCTATATTTCAAAAATTAAGCAATTGATTTGTTTGCTGTATCATCGTATCTCCTTCTTTTGCTTGCTCGTTTTCCGAGGAGCGTCGTTATGCTAAGTTGTTAAGGGCATAACGTATCGATCTGAATGCAGATTTATACTAATAACATTTAAATATAACAGTCGTACGATCAATGTAAGGATGCTCGTCAGATACAACGCGATTAGTGTAACGGGCAACGTGTGCTTTTTTGACTTGGAATCTTTTAAATTCCTTAGAAATGTAATTTGCCTAAGGTAGATAATTGCCCGCGATAGTCGGTAAATATATAAAAATAACGAATAATTTGTAAAATTTGCAACAACTGTGATGGCAATAACGGAGTTCAGATGAACTCGATAACCGCGAAAAACTAGGCCTAATTTTCGAGCGAGAATTTTTATTACAATTTCGCCCAACTAACTGTACAAACTTCATATTTTGGCTTGAACGCACGAAGCCTCACATTGATAGCTACAACAAAACGCTAGACACGATAAAACGTAAATCAGATTTGAATTATAAAAAAAGTAATAATAATCGTAGACTCGTTCGGAATCATTAGCAGCGCGACATTAACGATGGGCAAATACAAGGAATTTTCTCATTAAAATTGAATAAGAACTGCAGTCACGGACAGTAGGCAGAGGCAAGCGCGTCTCGATCGAATAAATCCGAACGAGCGACTGGAGTTGTACGCGAATGCGCACATAAATAGAGATTAGTATAGAGCGTGACAGATTGATATAATCTTTGGGTAGTTCGGTTTTCGCATGGGCAACA
Organism: Platyscapa corneri; assembly: GCA_018907185.1. NCBI lineage: Eukaryota > Metazoa > Arthropoda > Insecta > Hymenoptera > Agaonidae > Platyscapa > Platyscapa corneri. The sequence continues at coordinate 4,671,768 of JACCHW010000004.1, forward strand.
ATATCTCGATCGAGCTCTACAAAATTAGCAACGAGCCCAAATGGCGTGCGCGTGCACATGATCTCTTTGGACGCGAAACTTGCGCGTCACTCAAAACTCGTTCTGGCAATTACTGCCGCTCGCGGAGCACCGCGCCGAGATAAGAATATAAAGCTCGAGCAAGAGAGAAGAAGCCGGGAGATCTCGTGCTTATGACGTATATCGGCCCGGGGAGCGAGTGTGTGGCTTCGGCTCGCGTAATTCCGACGTGTTCGGCCCTCGCGTGTGCGTGCGGCTCACCTATAACACTCCCGCGCGATTATACGTCGTAAGAATAAACCGGCCGCTTCTTCCGCTCTTCCCGTTATAGACACTGGGGACGGGGGATAGAAGGTTATAGGGTCAATATAAATGTTTCGCCCTCGGTGCGCTTCATCGAAAGTACTTAGGAGCGCGAGTGCGTACAGGTGGCCATTGTAGCACTGGGCCGGAGAACCGGCGCGAGCGAGCCGGAGAAAAGCGGAGCAGAGCCGTGCGAAGATGCGTTTGAGCGAATGTTTCGCATAATTTATGCGCGGCGATATGGATTTTAGAACCGGACGGTATACGCGCCGTCGTCTCCTGCTCTCGCGCATTCGACTATGGCAATCGAGTCGTGAAACTTTATTAACCCGCGTCGCGCCGAGCCGAGCCGCGCCGCCCGTCCCGGTATTGCCCATTGAGTTAAAAAGAAGGCATGTGTAACTTGTAAAATAGATTTTATGAGGGACCCTTATGCATAAAGAGGACGGTCCTGGCCATTCGTTTTAACTGAGTGCTAAATTTCGAATCAATGTAATTCCGCATAAACTTCTTAACTGCATTGACGAGATTTTTTCCCTCCTTTTCCCCAATCCGACCCTCCCCCACTATTTCCCGAGCATAGTTTTATTCATGACATGTTAAAATCGTTGTGTATCGAGATTCATTTGCATATACTCCATCTTTATGTGCGCGCCGCTCATTTATTAATTTCGTTGCAACAATTTTCAATGTTCCTGAGTTGTTGCACTTGATAAGTAAGGTGGAGTGGAATTTTATGCTCGCTTTCGTTTGACTAGAGAAAAAAAATGATAGGAATGGAGCATTAAAACGAATATTTAGTCCACTCAAATATTATATTTTAATTTGAATCAGAACCGTTGCAAAACTTGGCAATTTATTGAACTGATTGTTGCGCTGCAAAATAATTAAAAGCTGAAAATTGCTAAAACAGCGCTTCGTGCAAAAGTTGCCCTACAATCGTTTTTTAATTTTGAATGCAGAGTTCAACAATAACGATGAATTCATTAGCCGATCAGAAGAATTAAACATGAATTTAAAATATGCCGAGTGGATTTGATATTAAGCCGCGCGATTAAAATAGAATTTTCATTAAATTTTACTTTGCCGATAAGTAGTCGACTTTTCGAAGCCTTTAATAACAATCCATGAAAGTTTAAATAGGAATACAGAAGTTGAAAGCGCAAGCATTGAAATTGATTTAGGTCTGTTAGCCTTTCGAGCACCAGCAAGGATCTTTTAACGTATCGCAAACTCAAGTCAACTGGATTTAAAAGCGAGAAGGAAGATCGTTAAGCTCATGGCGAGAGAGCGGAAAAGCCGAGCCGAGGAAATTAGAATTGAATAGTTGATGAATTTCAGGAGTACCCGAGAACTCGTTCTCGCTTTTGGTTGCATATGTGTGTGCGCGTGCACGGGTGGATACACGGACTGCTAAGCTGCAAGTGCGGAAAGTGACCGGCTCGAGAAAAACTAAATTCCGCGAAAATCGACTCTCTTATCGCCCCCAACGTTATTACTCGTCCAATCACGAGGATGGAAAAAACAAAACCGGACCATCGCGTACTATTGACGCTACGGGAATTTCCCTGCCTCGGAGAGGATTTATGAAATCCCCTTTGAAAATTATAAGGAGAAAAAATGAAACGGATTTGAAACGGAGTTATCAATCAATTACCGAGGAAAAAATCTACATATTTTATAATGAGCTATTAGACTGTTTGATTTTAAGGATTAAGTTATCTACTTAGCCCTGAGCATTAAGAACTATTATGTTAAAAACATTTCGACGTTTTGAAGCTTTAAATGAAAGAGCGGCTCGGAACTTTATAAATAAATAATGACGTAATCGGGGTTTTAAAAATTTCACCAAAAGCACGTAGCCCAAATTGAATAATTTATAATATTTTACAACGAATACGATAATTGTTTACCGTTATTGAAATATGATTACCTCGACTTTCATTCGAATGTTATTAGAAAGTAATTTCGGAGAGTAAATCAAATTGTTTTGAAAGGATATTTTCGTTTCAGTTATTAGACAAAGAGTTAGCTTAACGTTCGTTCCCAGGGGAGAGATCTAGGTATAATACATTCGCATGCAGAAAAGATGATCAAAAGCAAAAACAAAACAGAAGGAAGGGAGAAAGAGAGAAACTCCGAGATGAGAGACAACGACAGAGTCGGAGGATGCAGGGGAGACAGAAAGAGAGCGACAAGACGGTTGAGCGAGCAGGCATACATAAAAGAGGGGTGGGGGAGGTTGTGGAATAAAGAAAGATAGAAAGCTGAAAGGGTGAAGAGAGGACGAGAAAGAGGGTTGGGTGCGCGAGCGTGCGTATATGTATGACTGGTAAGAGAACGAGTGGGAACGAGAGGGAATACCAGAAGCATTATCCTTTAATCAAATACATTACTGAAAATTTATCGCGCCCCCGCGAATTAATTAAATGCCGAAGGATAAATTCTCGCCCGCGCCGCAGCTTTCCCAGGCCGGTGGGCCCACTTTTCTCTTTCTCTCGCTCTTTCTCCTTGGGCTCCTCTGGCGGCTGGCGTCGACCCCTCCTCAATTCAAACGAGTGAGCGTCCCGTCGCACTCTCTGGCTGCATGAATTTTAACATTCGATAAAATAAATCGTCTGCTTCGACCCTCCAAAGTCGCTCGCGGATTCGTCGCAATCTCTCTGAAACTATGCGTAAATGTATGCGTGCAGGCTTCAATTTCCTTTAAGTACCGGGATCGTTGGACTTTATTAGGAACGGCTATGTAATGAAATTAAACAGTTAATTGCTTCATAGGCTGACAATAAACTCAACATTTATAATTATTGCCTCGTCGCAAATTTAAAGTATTTTTTTTTTTTTTTACAAATTAAACAATTGAGAGTAGAGACTGAATACGAGTGCGAGGCTTCTATTTCGATGTCACGTCTTTACTCGACTTTGAACAGAATTTGCACTCGATTATCGGCAACTCGTCTCTTTATTTTCGAGTCCAAACTCGAGGATGAGTCTTTAATTATTCTCTGCCGTAAACTTAGCAGTCGGTAAACAATAACGCTCCTCGATCCATGTCGCTCGATGCTGCAAACGCTTCGTCAAGTCGCGAAATAAGCCCGATCGTACCTTTAAAAATTAATCTACCATCGCGGAGCTTTCCAAAGCTCGCAAATTACATTTGAGAGCAAATATTCGACTTGGAATCGAAAGGTTTATTTTAACGCGCATAACTTCACAGCCGAGTAATTCAGAAATTTTTTTATACAATCTGAGCTGCGGAGTTTATGTAATAATTAAAATGTAAATAGGCGCGTGAGCAAAGGGAATAAAGTTGTACGGCATCTGTATAAATCTATTCGAGACTATTTGTTTTACAGTTCGATCACTGCTGTTTATTTGCTACGGTAACTGTTGCTAGTAATCGGTGTATATGATGTTTGCCAGTCTGTGAGATTAGCCCGTGATTTTGCATTTGCGTTGCGTGCCGAGGCGCGGCGCTGCAAATAAATCGCTCGAGAGGAAGAAGAGAAAAGGAGAGGGCACACGTGTACACCCATACATCGCATTATGAACGCGCTTGCGACGCTATAGGCGGTTCGTCGATTTTTCTTATAGACCGACAGCTACTACCTTATCGCGCCTACTTCGAGTTCTCGCATTACTCTTAATTACCTCCTTGAACAATGCGACGCCCACGAACCACCTCAAGGCGTACACCTGGTCGATCTACGAGATCTAACGTCGCCACGGATCATTGGCAAGTTGAAAATCACAAGTGCCTCGGGCTCGCCCGAACACGATTTTTTGGGGGCGAGAGGAAAGAGCGGTCGCACCGACAGCTCCTAGAATGCTTAAAATATGGCGAGTGGATATACACTGGAATACATTAAGTTATTCGTTTATTTTAGACGCTGAGAACTATATTAAAATTACGATCGGCTGTTTTGATAATCGTCCGTACGAGCAAGGGATCGACTACTAAAAATAAGAGTCAAATGCAATTCAAGACTTAAATCAATAACTGTGTGGATGCACAAATTTGTAGATAAATTTTATAAAAACTATTACCTGTGAAGATTTTTGTGGTTTTACTCAGGTGATAAGATTCATCAGGTTTTGTTAAAGTTTAATTTGATAAAGGCACAAATACTCGCCTGAACTCGTATACATACAATTCAAGATTTTTTATTTCAAAACAAATGGCAACAAATTTATCGTTAATTGGTTAGAGCTAACACATAAAATTAAATCATAATTTTTATCAAATAGATAAAATTGTAAATTAGAAAAGTCGATGTTGACGTGGAGAGTTGAAAAAAATTAAAAAAACTATTATTATAGACTAGAAACTAGTCACATTTTCGTAAATTTGATGAGAGCACATTTGCCAAGTATTGATCCAAGTATTGTTTGTGTTTGACTATAATCAAAAATATTTCAATATGCAAATATTAGGAGTCGAGAAAAATCCAAATATTATTGCTATGCATGTTGAAAGAAGCTTCGATGAAGTTCAATTCTATTCAATCCGAGGTTTCAACTGATAGAAAATATTTTTAAAAGTTTTTTTAAAAGAAAACGGCCTAAGAACGTTCAAAGGCCAAAAATCAGAAATTGAATAAAAGAATATTTTCCAAGTAAATTTTACAGACGAAGCCTGTCACGAACAATGGTGTGAAATTTGTTAATTATAAATGATTAAACGTCATTTATTTACATTAAATATATAGTGAAATCAAGGAAGCAGTGGTTGTGACTAGAGAAAAGTCTATTATTTACTTATGGCAACGACATTTTTAATGAATTAAGGCGCTAACAGGGCTCGTTAATTGCATTCGTATAAAAACAGAAGGTCAAGAAAGAGACTCCAGTACTGTATACTGTATACGTAATGCGTGCGCGTGCGCGTACCACAGAGAAAGAGAGAGAAAGAGAGTGAGAGGACGCAAACTTGCAGAGTATGCATCGCGTTTGGCTGCCCGATCTATCTTTCTTTGAATATATTTTGCTAGGGTGCGCGCGGCCGCGCTTTACACTTGTTTATTTTGGCGAAGTTTTAACGATAAGTTTTAATGATTTCCACCTGGGCTCTCGTGCACGCACGTGCACAATATCCGACGAGGGCTTCCGAGAGACCGCGTTCGCTCTATAACGGCCGAGGCGGCTTGAACGCGAGAGGCAGTGATGGATCGAGCCGGGTTATCACCACCTCCGGAACACCTCCGCCGCGCGGCCCTCCCCTATTTCTCTTTCTCTTGCTCCCTCCCTTTCTCCGAAACATCGTCGCGATGCCGGCCAGCGGTCGACAAGGAACCCGACCGAAGGGAGCACAACGGGATGGAGCGACGAGGAACGTGACGGCGATGTCGACGCCACGGCATTATCGGACGAGAAGTTAAAAGGGGGTACTTTCCTTACGGACAGCTGCTAAATAGAGGACTGCCGCACCCAGACCGTACGATTCCGATAATATTCTAATATAAATGAATCCCTGGAATTTGATAAATGAAGAAAATCCGGCGATCGTTATCGCAAGCTTCGCGAGGGTGAAAGTGAGAAGCTTTTCGTGCAATCGCCCTATTCTCGGTCATTTGTAAAACTTTCAAGTTTGATCCATTTCAGATTAAGAAAAATTTATACGACTCTGGGTTTCCTCCTCAAGGACGACTCGCTGCACTCTCTCTCTCTCTCTCTCTCTCTCTCTCACTCTCCATTTCTAAGCGACCGAGAGTCAAGTGGGCTCGGATGGTCTTTGCGCCCGAGCCCTCCGCAATTTGTCAAGCCTTCTATACACTAGGTCACGCAGCGCGAGGCAAAACGTAGAGGCGTAAAAAGAGACGCCAGGAGTTTGGTATCGAAGGCTATGGTCGTACGCGCGAAGACGGTGAGCGAGTGTGTGAGAGAGAGAGAGAGAGTGGCAGGAGCTGGTTTCTCAGCCGCTTCGGTGGGAGCAGTCGGCAGTACATCACGATTCTCGGCCCTCGGTCGACCGATAGTTTGCACGCGCATCAGCGGGTGGGATTTCGGTATCGTCGTCTCCTCCGGCGAGCGAGGCGGTATCGAATCCCCGAATTCCCGGCGAGGCTGCGTTCGAAGAGTCGTATACCAGGGAGGCGCGCATGGGCGCGAGTTTCGGCAGGGATAACGAATGTGGATCCATAACTAATACCGGAACAGATTAAAATTTAATTCCCCAACTTACGTGGCGCGATCTGGCACACGGAGTTTCGCGCGCGCGTACGGACCCCAAATACACCGAGTGCTCGGCTCGAATCCATTTGACTGATTAATTGAAAGCTAATTCAATTTCCCGCTGTGGGGGTATTAATTAAAAAGTCGTATAATACAATGGCCGCGTCCGACGAATGGATAATATAAGGGGGCGCGCGAGGCTCCGATAATCCTGGCCGAAGTCCGATGCATTGGCGCTTTGGCATTAAGAAAATACGAGATAGATGCACTTTACGAGGGGCAGCTCGAGAGTCGCATTTCCATCGCGTTCGTTCGTTCTTTGGTTCGTTCGACGGCGTCTCGTAAAGAGAAATATACGCTTTCCTATAAAATGTTCGGCCTTCTTTCCGAGATAAAAAGCAATTAACGTTTCGTAAACGTCCTTAAACGTTACAGGTTGAAGCCACCGGCGTGGTGGCGCAAAATCGAAAACGAGAAGAGCGGATGGAAGGGGAACCAGAGAGAGAGAGAGAGAGAGAGAGTGAGCAGCGCGGAGGGGGAGGGGGAGGCCAGGCAGAGACGGAGCACTCGATGCAACAAAAATTATCGGCTGTCCGCGGATTCTTTAAAACAATCCAGCGCTCGTAAAATTCCTTCATTAAACATCAAAGGTGCCCCATAAAATCGGTGATTCCGAGAGAACGGCTCGCTCTCTCTTCCTCCCGCGAAGAATATATTCTATAGTGTTGGTGCGCGATACCGAGCCGCTGTACGTGTCGAACCCCCGTGGCGCCGCGCCACCATCTTGCAGCAATTCCATCGGATCCCGCCGTCAGATCGGAGCTTGATTAAAACCCGCGAGTCTCCGATGAATGCGAACCTCCGAACTTTATCCTCGACTCTCCGGTGTCCCTCGGATGGAACTTCTCGCGTTCTGCTCCTGATGCCCCTTCCCCTCCGGTCTCGCTTTCGCTCCCGCTGCCGCTCCTCTGGTTTCGAACTTAAAAAAGAAATAATAACATTTTAAACGGCTATTGCTTCTTCGCTGAGGGTCGTCGTACCTTCCAGTCTTTGAGAAATGAATCAGATGCTATTGCTGGGATGGCTTAGCAATTAAAATTATCATTTTAATACTCTGATAAAAAAAAATAAAGCTGCACGTCTTAAGTTGCTAGTGGAAAACGTATTCAATGTATCAAGAATAAGCATATAAATTCTATTGATTCTAATTTTTTGGCTAGTAGTTTTTGCAAGACCATCCTCGGATTTTATATTATTTGTATTTTGAAAGTCTAAGAACCGAAAACGAGCGCATCGGCATGCATGGAAAATGCAATTTAGTCGATTCGATAATTTTTACAAAATTTTATGACAATTGATATAGCCGTGTGACTACCAGCAAAAGATTATTTGTATTTCGTTTATTTTATGGATTAAAATGAGCTCTATTAACGAAAGTCGTGAATTTTAGTAAGCGAAGCATAAAAATGCTTATTTAGTTTTCATCTTGTCTCTGTGTATTTAAAATGACGATGCGTATTAGTAATACCGACTCAATCGTTTTTTTAACAAGTAAGATTGTAAGCAGAAATATTTTTAGACTCACTCTTTTGTTCAAAATAACAGCTCGATTTTATTTAATTTATGAAGAGGTAGTGCGAATAAATAATTTATGTTCTAATTGGACGAAGGACGAGTAACGTGAAAGTACGACATTTAATGGCGTCAATTCATCAGAGACTCGAAAAAAAGTGCAGTATTGTTTGTTAACTACTCTTATTGAGATATTTTTACTACGAGAAATCCATGACACGAAAAATAAGAAGTTTACCGTGTATCTAAGAATTAAAAACAGGCAAAGAAACTTGATAGTATCATTGTTATGAGTTTTTCCAGAGATTATTATGATCGCGAAGAAAGGATGAAAAAAGTGTCAAGCAGCGAGTGAACACTAAGTTGGACTTCTGACAAAAACCAAGAGCCCTCGAGACGTGACGTGCTACTACCGACTGACGGACAAACAAATATCGTAATACCATTGTTCTCCTCTTACTTCTTGCCGACCAGTCTACCAATTGAATATAACGAAATGCAAACACTGCAATCGGGATCGTGAGGGAGTCCGTCGCCATGACTCTGTGCCTCTTATATTTCTTCTACGAGCTGAAGGGAAACTAAAACTCCGGCTCAAGTGCTATTTCATTTTTGCTCATTGACCCAAGACACTGCTCTTGTTATACGCTGACAAGGAAGGCTTTCCGAAATTCAGCAATTAATTCTTTGTTTTATCTCCATTTTCCTTCTTTGCACACGCCCTCATAAAAATTTCTCAGATTTACGAAATTCTATTTTTTAAGATATTTTTACATAATTTTCTTTTACTAATTTATACTTACACGAGCCAAAGATATAAGCTAAATTTTTAAATATACGTACCAATTACAGATCCATAATTAAAAGAAATATTTATCATATGGTTCATATGCTCCTTTGGCAAATGTCACAGACCCAAGTAAATATTGACACGAAAAGTTAGCAAGAGAAAATTTCTCGTGCCATCATTCATTGAGTTCCTTGCAGGAAGAGAGAGAGAGAGAGAGAGAGAGAGAGAGAGAGAGAGACGTAGTAAGGAGGGAATGTCATTAACGAACCTTGTAATTTTGTTTATTTGGCCGCTTACGATTCACCAGATGAGTCTTACCGCAGAATTTATCATTTGGTCCGACTGAGTGGATGCATCTGATTTACTTTTTGTTATTCGTGGAATAAGTTTAAAAATTGGTATCGAATTTTTCGCTAAATAAGATTTTGCTCTTCGTTTTTTCATCAGTGCAAGATATTGTCAAATATTGTGATACTTCAAGCTAATGTAAATTATCTTTTGGTAATTGCAAATACAAATACTAGAAAACAGAAGGGCAAAATAAAATAAAAGTTAATAGTCAGTCGCTATTAACGTGACGCTATAAACGTTTTGGTTTTGCCTATCGTATAAATTAATCACTGACAGATGCTACGTTGATTAAAGTTAGCACTGGGCATCTTGTGATTCTCCTGTCGCCTAAACTTGTGCTTGTTTCTCGCGTCATTCGATCAAGATGTCCGACTTGATTTTCAAACCACCTTCGCTGTCATTATTATTATTTCGTTTTCGTGTCAAACTCGTTAAAACTTGAAATTGGTGAAAGGATAATGCCAATTGTCAATAGCTACTCCGATAAGCTAATTTTTATAATTTGTGAAAAGTACACAAAATTATAATTCTTTGAATAATTATAAACTAAAAAAATGCCCATGAAACATAGAAATGACTAAAGTGAACTTTGGGTAACATCGAGGTGACTGAAAAATACGAATGAGATTTACTCTGAAGTGGTGTGTTTCGAAAAAAATTTTCGTCGATATCGTTAGCTTTCTTAGACTCCAGATTTGTGCAACTAATGCACTAATATACTGGATAAAATTATATCCACACAGAGGGGGTGGAGAGGGGAGAAAAGCAGGAAAAGCAGCAGCGTTCGCAGGCGAAAGAGTAGATAGAGTCGGCGTGGCCACGGAGAAAAGAAAAAGGTGTAATAATCCGAAGCAGAGGCAGTCTCACTTTGAGAGGTGTATTGCTATATTCTGCGAGGGAACTGGCACCGGCACTGGCAGCAGCGAAGTAAAAGAAGAGTAAAAGGAGACGCAGAAGATGATTGTATCCATGGGTATACATCCTCCTCTCGCTACGGTCGAAGGGACTATCGCGCTTACTTGCTTGTAGTAGATAATTCAGCGCGTATCTCGGTAGCCGTGCGAGTCGGCCCGTCACAAAGACAAACTTCTGATGCGCTACCAGAGCGTTCCGTTCCACACACAATCATCATCATCAACCCTCCGCGCACCGGACGAGGACGGAACTCCTGCGAGAGTGCGACGAGTGCTAACGCGGCCGGGCGGGGGAACCGAGCTCGCCTCCTCTGCTCACTCCCTTTCTCTCTTCTCTACCTTTTACCTTTAAGAACCGAACAACAAGACTCGAGATTGCTGACGGCCTGCGAGAGGTTGGCGCCATCGCGTGATTACCAATTTGGAATTACTCGCTGAGAAAGAGAGAGAGAGAGAGAGGGCAGACCGAGAGTGGATGATGCGAAAGTTGAGAGTCGGCTGCAGTCGGTCGGTCCGCGGATTATCAGCTGCTGAAGGGAAGACGATCGTGATGTATAATGTGGCGGCGTACGATGGGAAGATATACCCGAGACAATGCCAATGTCATTTCGAGGACTCCTGCTGTTTTATTGTTTTTCCTGATGAACATCCTTTTTTACTCCTAACGTATTCCAAAACCTTCTCGTCTGTTTGCTTAAGCAGTTATGATCTATATTTCCTCGACGGTATTTGCGAAAAATTAATTCTATCGTCGATACGTTCGTATTATTTCGAGAGCAAATGCAAACGATAGAAATTTATTTGCAAATATTTCGCTGCGTGTAACGAGAGACTTGATTTTTTCTCAAATTAAACCATGCTATTGATGAAGAAGTTGGAAAGTAGCCCTTTGAATAAACTATTGTTATTTTTGTGAACCAAGCTCTTCTGAATCTGAAACTGCACAAGGATATTTGCTAAAAGACCTCGTAATATATTATCTCTGTTTATTTATTTATTAAAATTCATTTGCAATAAATACAACAGTTTATGTCTGTGATGAATTTTTGTCGAACTATAATTTCTAGAAATAATACGAACTTGAAAAGGGCGATAAAATATAATGTGAAATTGATGAAAATAGATAATAAATTTAAGCAGGAATATTAAATTTTAATGATTTATGTCGCGCAGATAATGCTATCGGTACACGGAATGTTCGCGTCCATATTTCCGGGCTTCTGGGTATTCGCAACTTCTCAAATGCATTCGTCAGCTCGACGCGAAACCAATAACGTCGATGATACCTTGGGACCGCATTCCTGAAACAGTCAAACTATTCATCATGCAGCCGCGTTACTGCTGCTACACGTGAGAGATAGTATATTCGAGTTCTCGAATCTCGAGAGCGGACACTTACGTGTATAATGCAGGTACACAAGACTGCGTCCATGCTATTTTAGCTCTCTTTTCCCCCCTGCCCCTCCGACTCTTCATCGTTCTCTCTCTTTCTCGAGGAAGCGCGAGGCAGTGGCAAGACACTGATTGAATTGAAGTAATATCAGGAGCAGTGAGTAATGGTCGTCGAGGATTCAAATATGAGTACTGTCAGTGATTGGTGTATGTGTGCAGATCAGATAGTGTGTAGTCATGCCAGGTGATTATATCGCATTATATGAGTAGTCTGCTACTGTGTACTCAGCCCTCCAAGATGAGCAGCCGCCTCTCCCCCTCTTCTGGCTTCTCCACTCATCCTCGCGTATTTTACTCTTTCTTTCTTTTACCTTTTTTTCTTTCTTTCCCTCCTTCTCTTTTCCATTTATCCTATACTACTCGTCCTTGTTCCCTTCTCCGTCTCACTTTATGCCGAGTCTGTTTCTCTTGTAGTTCCTCTCCTTTGACTTTCGCTTTAGAGCAAAAGTTTTGACCAAGTGAAGGACTTATCAGCTTTAAGCCGATCATCGATTATTGTTTTACACGCAGAAATTTATGTTTAATATACACATTAAATGTAATGAATTACTGCGAACGCACAATAATTAACGGAATTAAAATTTTAATGTAATTCTATTAACGTAAATTTATCGATAAATATTAAAATTGCAATTATAAATAACTACGTCTTAACATTCGATAAGAAGAAAAAAGAGTAACTATATTATTGAATAATGTGTTAATAAAATATTTTAATTTTTATAAAACAAAATTCCTCGAAATTAAAAATTTAATTGAAAACAAAAATTAAATTTGTTTTCTTTATAGTGCAAGCGCTTTAAAATTTACTATTGTAATATAATTATTGCTCCGAATATAGAAGTGTTAACAACAGTGTGTAATTATTAAATTTTGCAATTGCAAAAATTAACGAGTCTGTTACGAAATCCATTTGAACAGCGCTGTTTTTACGGTATTGATTTGATTATTAATTTAAAAAAATTGTAACAAATTTTTACAAGCCAGAATTTTTAACTTATGCTTTAATAGATTTAAAAATATATAATTAGAAGATAGTATCGATAAAATTGTTTCACCATTTTCAAGTTTCCAAGGATTTCTATCTTTCAAAACAGTTGCTTGATATTAATTTTTATATAAAGCTTTTAACGAACATTAAAATTTATTTTGGATAAGGGCAGATTGTACTTTTTAAAATTAAGCTCACAACGAGGTGTCACATATATTTGATGGCTGAAAACGATTAATCGCGTCGCAGCTTCTTCGTGCCGAGGATCGTTGGCAAGCGAAGAAATTTGTTCAGTTCATGTACTCGCGCAAGAGCCAACGAGCGGTCAGCGGCGAATCGCTATCGCGTCAATAAGATCCCTGTTGGAGGCATTGTAGAAAGCTCCCGGGTGGTCTCGGGTGCGGTAGCTTTACAGCTCGACTGCTGGGTGCACACTCGGCTGCTTCGGTCCAGGAAGGGCCAGGCACTTGGAAGGAAGTCAGGCGCCCTTTATCTGCCTGACACGAAAGACAATGTGGCCCTTGAACATCTGATTGATATACGATACCTACCCATCTAGGCTTACAACAGTTCCGACAAAATGCCAGCCGAGGCTTTTAGTTCGAGTACTACTGGTTTATCGTTTCGTCGATATGCTGATAGCAATTTTGATTTCTATCTTGGAATTAATTAATCTTTGCTACTCCCGCTAATAAACTTTGGCCGTGTGGTAGCGAGGGACGCTGCGAGGCACTCACTCGAAGCATCCAATTAGTTTTCAATTGAATTGTAAAAGATGTAAGATCTGCGAGAGATGAAAGAGAGAGAGAGCTTGAATAGGAGGCATTGATTGGTTTCGCGGATCGCTGGCTCCGGATATTATAATTTCCTCCGAAGCGAAGCGTTTAGAGCCAAAAAGAGCATTGTTTGTTCAATTAATAGAATGCCGGCGCGTCGATATATTCATGAGTTTTGTGAGTGACGCGCCACCGATCAGTAAAGAGAGAAATGTAAACAATGCAAAGTATACATGCATATTTCAAGGGGGGCCTTCCAGTCCGTGAAGACTAGTGTGTCAAGCAAGACAGCGTGCTGTTGGTTGTCAAGCGATTCAATGATATCTTTCTGACGTTTCTGCGGCGATGATTTATTCTGCATAAGATGTCCGAGAGGCTTGAGTTACCCGCTCGCGCTCGAGTCCCCAGGAGCGTTGGTTTCTCTAAACAGAAGCTATTGTGAACGTCCACAGACAAGATGGACGTACCCCACGCACGAATCCTTCGCCTTTCGCTCGCTCCCCAATCGGGGAGGTGTGTGCGTACGTGCGCGCGCGCGCTTCTGCCTTTTGATTCGTTCTCGCGAGAGATGGACTTGCCCGCGGGGGCTTGCATTTCTGCACTCGGGCCAAGTGCATGCCTGATTCACGCGATAAGATCGCAAGCATGTCGAGCGCCACTCGATATATCGACTTGGTGCGCTCTACCTTTATGGACGCTACCGTGAGTTCTAGAAAACTGCGAACGTGTATGGCTCCCCGATGCTGATTTATGCGTGTTTCATCTCTCGATCCGAGAGAGTCGACTGTTGAAAAAGTTCTTTGGGTTTGCGAACACTTTTATGACATACGTAAACGTAGCTTTTAATGACTTTAGTATTTCGCATGGGTATGATTGTTCGGTACCCGGAATTTTTTCCTCCTGACAGTTATGAGATTCTCGAAAACTTATTGTGCAGAATATTCACCGAAGCGTGATCATTTTTATTAAATTAAGTTAAACTTTTTCGGTAAAACTTTTCTTACATCATGTGAGGTACATTAATATTGTTATAATTTTTAAAAACACCTGTTGCACAAAAGTTGATTCGTTCTTTAAAACTTGTTTACATAATTTTATGAAAATATTAACATTCAATTATTATACAAATGATTGTTCAACAAATAAGAAATGTTCAAGCTGAGACAGAATTTTTAGAAAAATTACGACTGTACTCTTTTGAATTATATCTCTGACAAGTTTTTAAAAAATAAAAATAAAAGTATTTGAAAATTTTTTATCAAAGTTTTAATAATTTTAATAATTGTTACTTTTGATAAGTTTTTTATTTTTTCTATTCTATCAATACGTCATACACAAAGGATTATGAACAAGTGAAAGTCAGTGACGAATGAAACTATAAAAGAAAGATTAAATATTCAGGCTTAAATAAAATACCGTTTGATTATGTATAATATATAATAACAGTATGTCAAGTGCAAGACTTTATTTTATCAAAAATTTCACTAGCAACTGAAAACGAAAAAACATTTATTTAAACTATTAATAACTTAGAATCGACAATATGTTGAATTGTTTTATTCCTACTTAGCTCTGATTAAAGTTTCAATTAAAAATAATAAAGTTATTTATTATAACGAATTTGTGGGTTATTGTTTATTTACGTGTTTAAATTTTTTTTATTGACAATGCTAATATGTAGCAAATCCCATCGAAAGAGTTATACTACGTTTGCTTGTTAAACTTTTAAAATGTATGTAAATATTTCTGTGATGTAAATTAGAACTCTACTTGTTTTTACATAGAATCGTAATATTTAATAATTTTGGTTAAAAATACGTTTCTTTAAATGTATATACTTATTTATATTATGAAGAAGTTTAGAATTTGAGGATTGAAAGAGATAATTCATCGAGTACGGAATATAGAATTAGCACGGTAATTTTATCTCCGAAAAAGTAAAATAATTGAAAACGGAATAGGCATTGTAACGTGCATCATTTTCGTCAAATAGCACTTCGGACGACTTTAAAATCATTGATAAAGTAAGATTGATTTATTCGGCCAATTAAAAGGGTTGTTTTAATGCTAAAAAACGACTAGGGCATTAATTCAACATAAAGCCAAATGAGTGGCTAAATTGATTCTTGACTTTTTTCCTTTTTACTTCTCATAACTTGAATCTAGATAAACCGCGCTTATATCCAAGATCTCAAAAGTTGATCTTTTAAAATATTAATTGTAGCAGTAAAACGCAGTGAACAATGTCATGAATCTTTGTGCATTCAAGAAAAAGAGAAAAGAGGTCGTCATCGGCGAGTGGGAAACAAATTGCGTGCAAGGTAGAAAATAATGATAGGCTGGACAAGGCATAAAATCAGTTTTCTTTTGAGGGGTCGATTGTAAGAAGAGACGAAGGAGCTTAATGACACACGAACATTTCCCATAGCGTGAAGTGCGGTACGGGCTGAGCCCAGCGCTCGGTCTTATGCCCGTGATTACATGGTATCGGTACGTCACAAATAATACGAGCAAAGACTCGGCGTATAGCCGCGCGCTGCCACCAACGTTGCTTGCGAGCATTTTTCGCGAGCCCGTGCATACAAAGTTTTCACTCGCGAAGGGTGTGTCCCGCGGTTTTCATGCGGCGCAGCTGAATGTCCGGGCCCGGCATGCGCGCATTGAGTCATCAATGGGAGGTTCGACTTTAACCCCTTGGACTCCATGGGAAGAAGAGCCATGCACTCATTGTGTCCCTGAGATACGATGACGAGAGCCGGAATCTTTCATCTTCACCGACCAGCGCCGGATGGCCCCTAACTATATGTTACATTACTGACTGGGCCGCGCCGCAATTATTATTGCACTCCAGTGCAATACTACTGTGTGTTGCCCTCTCTCTCTCTCTCTCTCTCTCCCTACGTCCAGCCCCTCGCCGTGTTCGCAATTCGAGTTCCGTCGATACCCTCAATTAACCGGCTGTCGACGTTTGCCTTATGTACCTTTCGTAATGTGTGCCGATGCGACTGTCTCAATCAAATCGGAAATCGAAGCCGCGCTGTCCTCGGCAACTCCTATTCGAGCCGTCGCGGCGTTTCATCATCACCCGGCGCCCGTCCGATCGACCGGAGCCAACTGCGCCGTCAGGAATTATATATAAAATTGAAATCGCGACTCGCGGTTGCAGTTTATAATTTAATTTATTGTTTTATTATTTCGCGCCGATCGTATATCTCGGCTGGTCCGCTTCAAGAGCCGGCCCCTATGCTTAAGACCACGCAAATAGTTATGAAAGTAATTTATTTTGATTATTGTAAAATTAGAAAGCAAATTTACTAATAGCACTTAAAAATCCCGAGAGTTTATGTTTTTGACGCAAGGTTTTCGGTTTCATTCTCCGTCACGAAAACTAACAACTTGTCACGTAGGTGTGCAAAGCTTTTAAATTTCATAGATTTATACTTTTGGCAGAGTTTATATTTAGAAAATGCAAATTAACCTCGCGGGCCTCCCGAAAGTCTATCGGCTATAGCTTTAAAAAGCAGCAAAGACCGGCAAAAAATCTGCTCCGCTTCGTGTGGCACATATGCTCGTAGGCGCGCGCGTGCGTGTGTCGCCGGGAAAAGCAAGTTAATTATCGGAGCAGCGAATGAAATAACCAAGTGCGCGTAAATTCCTAAGCCACGAAATTGAAAAAAGCGCCATAAATTTGGCAGCTACTGGCATATCGGTATAAATTACACGGGTGCTGTGCGTCGACTCCGCTTTAATTTTTCAATCAACCAAAATTAATTCTAACGGCTTCGAGCATCACAAATCCTCGCTCATCCTAGCCCCCTCCTCCCACTCCCGGCCGTTCGGGCGGTCGCGCTTGTAAATACGGCAACGCACGCATTACCAATTGTAGGCGATAATTATAGAATAAATAAATTTACGTCGCGGCGGTATGCGTATAATATATCTACGTCTGCCAAATGGTACCAAGATACAGCCGTATATCACTGAGCGAGTTATAGTCTCCGCCCGGTAACTCATTGCTGTGTCTCACCGCGACTCTTTGGCTCGAATCCACGCGAACGTCTTACGGCGCGAGCCGAGCGAGCGATATCGAGGAGTCGCTCGTTCGAGGCTCTGCGACCAAGTCAAACTCGAAATCTCTCGCGCGAGAGATTGGAAAAGCCGCAGCGCTCGCGCAAGTCCTCCCGGGAGCATCAACATTCGCAGTAATATAGAAATTCAATCGCTCTGACAATTATGCGCTGCGGCCTCTATTACGAGCCGACACTGACCGCGAATCCTTTTTCGGCCCTCCCCTCGCCCCTTTCCCTCTCGCGCTCTACCTTCCCCTCTAGACCCACCCCACCCACCTCTGCCACTCACTCACTCTTAAGAAGGATGTCTGGCTCACGTGAACTGCCCGCTCGGGCCGTATGTAATATTTTATTGGCTTTGTTTATGACGCGGTCTTCCTTGACGCAAGAGACTCACTCCTCCCTGCTGTTGTGCTTCTCTTTCGCTCTTTGCTTTTCTTTTCCGCCGTACTCTCTTACTTTCCCTTTGTACTTGATCCTCCACATGGCATGCCGAGTTTCGTTATTCGATTTGTTTGCTTTTTTCGACTTTGTCTCAAAGGTTATTTGTCTTTATAATATTTTAATTTCGCTTTCAAGTCTATTTTCAACGAAACTAACTATCGGTTATTCACTCGTATTTACACTCCGCGATTTGCAGCGTTTATTCGCTATTTGATATGTCGTCGAGAGTTTTTCCAAACGCTACTTCCGCGAACTCCAGTTCGACTCTACGGGCATCTACGTAACAAGAGAAAGTAAAATCTTTTGGTAACCGATGTCATTTACAGGCTAATTTTCCGAAGATCGATGTGACGGAATCGAATGCGTATTGCAAATTTGAAACGTAGGATCTTAGATGAGAGCTTGAAAATAAAATCAAAGTAGCGTCTCAATTGTTGGAGTACGCAGACACTATATTTACCGAAAGCGAGAAGAAAGTTTTAATGGTATTTTGAGTTATAGAGTAGGTTTTCACTATATACGACACTGTTTGTTTTAGCGGCATAGAAGAAGAATACCCGAGCCAAAGAGAGAACGGAGGAGGAGTAGGAATGGAAGTGGGAGGAGGGTGAGCCAAATAAAAATAAGAATAAGAAAAAGAAGGAGAATAAGAAGAAGAAGAAGAAGAAGAAGAAGAAGAAGAAGAAGGAGAAGAAGAAAGAGCGTTATTGGTATAATTGCAGGAAGGGGCGATAACTGTAACAACAGGCGCATAAAGTCCCAGTGGTAGTAACGTTCCGAAGTCCGGCACCTGAGGCGATACACTCGTTCGAACGTCAGACGCCGCATTGGTATACAGCGAAGGTATAGAGCCTTTACGATAGGTTGAGCCGACCGAGCGACCAACCGAGCGGCACAGGTTCGAATGAGTAATGCTACGGGGGTATGACCAATCAATTACTAATAGTCCAGCGGCCCCACACACCGGCGCGCAGGGCACCGATATTACCGAGACGATTACCTTGCGCCCGCTATATATACTCCGGCCTCGAATGTATACCTTCTATTATTGCCTCTCCGCTAGCCGATCTTCACTCCTATACGAAGACAATCACTGGTGACTGCTGGCGCAAAATCGCGAGAAACACGGGGCTTTCCAAGCTCGGCACTCGCGCTCGTCCTTACAGCTTTTTAGGTAGATCGAGCGCGCGGATAAGCCGCGTATTATAAACGCCAGGTGAGAGAATTTCACGGGCGATCCCATCGATAAGTGAAAGGATGATCGTCGTCCTCGCGGCCGTACCGGCGGATCACCAACGTCGTTCGGCCTCGGGCGCGTTCGATGCATCCGTGTTGTGTGGAGGTAAGCACCGCAGCGGCGACCTCACGGCTCTCATAATCGAACCGAGCCAAGCCGAACCGAACCGAACCGAATAGATATTTTAATTATCGCCGCGTCGATCTTCGCAGCTTTATCGGCCAATTTCGAGACGCCACCCACGCCTTCTCCTCTGCATACATTACGGGCGGACAGGGTGGTCGCGGCTTCCTTCGGTTTTCCTCACTCGAAACTTCACGGGCATCCGCGGATTTTCGCTCCTACGTCGCGTTCCGAACGCAATCTAGGACTTGCCAAGTGTTGCCAAGTGAGTCACATCCGCTTAATATTTTTAAATGGCAAAAGATAACAATGCGGAGACATTGATGGACCGTCCCTTTCCGGTAGCATATGGTTTGATACGGTGCTCGGCTCCTCGTCGCCTTGTGCCCCGATGTACTCACCAAGTTTTATACACTATAAATCAGAAACGACTCTTAGAGAAAACAAAAATTAATCACCAGTATATAAATATTATTTCAATAGCTAACGTAAATATTATTAATAGAAATGACGCGCTTTTGCTTTTTTTCAAAGGGCTCTCCGAGTATCACCGAGCGAATGCGCGCGCCGGAATACAAGAAATTAATGACTGCTTTAAAATTAGCAACGAGGCTTAAATTCTCCTACGATAATCAAGCGACTTACGTTAATTAAATAAATACATAATTACCGATTATTTGCGCGTGCATTTTAAAAAGCATTGTGATCGCGATTAAAAATATAATTATGTTTAATCAGCATTTAAGGTACTTGCGCAAACACAGATTTATTTTAAGTAGAAAGAATGCCGCGAGCTGTCCCACATAACTATTTTATTGGCACTAAAGTTTCATTACACCGTAAAAACAAAAAAGTTGCGGGAAATGTATTAAATTTTAACTTTTTGGATCGACGTTTTTTTGCCGGCCGTGAAATTAATTTGCCAATTGTTCGAAGACAAATATGCTTTGCGACTAAGCCCGTCGAATGTTTTACGACTCAAATTTAGAAAACACATATTTATATGGTGTTATCTAGAAGGTGAGTAACGAAAGGAAATAAAAGGTAATGTCAAAAGAGATCAAACCGTGTCCGAAAATAAATTCAAGGCGAGTTGAAGTAATAACGTGCAGCGCCGACAACTTTTAGCTCGTTCCGGTCAATTTTTCTCGAGCAACTTAATACCAACAATAAATAAACCCTAGATGCAAGAAGTGTATATAAAGTTTCACTTTTGCCGCGCGCACGTTCTTAAATCATCGGCGGTTGCGTTCGCGACTGACTCTAAACTCGCCTATATTTCCAAATAAGAAGGATCAAAGGGAATGGCTTTCTCCCCCCCCCCCCCGGCACACGACACTATCCGCCTCGCATTTCCTTGCGCTGCACTTCGTCTTCCGGTCCTTTCTTTCTCTCTCTCTCTCTCTCTCTCTCTCTCTCTCTCTCTCTCCTCTCACAGCTCTGTGCGAGATGCCGTCCGCAATTATCTGGTCGCGTGGTCTATTTAACTTCTACGAATTGGTACGGTCCATCGAAAGGCTTCTCGAGAGAATGAGACGTGGCTAGAAGGAATCTGCTCTCGAGACCGGCTACTGATGCTGCTTCAGCTTCGTACCGGAGTTCTTTGAAACCTGCCCACGACCTGTCGCCACAACTCATTATTTCAGCTCATAAATAACTATTCGCGTATTAATAATTTTTTAACCACTGTAATTGAGAGTGAAATTTTCGGCTTAGCCGATGCTGCGACTTTACCGAGAAGGATATTCTTTAATGTGTTATTCCCATGAAATCTGATCGGCAAGTCAATTATGCCTTTCCTTTAATAATTTCAGTTTATTAAATTAATTAATGGATAAAATCTCGCCCCCGCGCTCATCTACGTAAGATCGGGAAATATAGACTGGCAATGTTGCCCTTTCATTATTGAGACTTTTAAAATCTGCAAAAATAGTGAAAACATGTCTTTTTTCTAAAAATTTTCGCGTATTTGCATCCGAATGTGACGCCGAATTAGTTTCAGGACCTAGAGTGTTTATCACGAACTGCTGAAGAGGACCTTTCGGTGTACCGGAACTCGATAGAGACTCCCGACTGGAGCCCCTTCCACGTATTCGCTATCCATACAGTGCGAATTCCTTTACGCAGCGTTCTCCACTGTTCTCCATGCGCGAACTCACGAGCGTTAAAAGCAAAGAGGACGTACTCGCCCTTTTTCTACCTCTTGCGGAGTCCTCACCCCGCGGCTCTTACGATCCGGTCGTTGCATCTGTAGACCGGTTAAATAAGCAGTAAACCCGCGCACATTTACCAGCAGTCTTTCTCATTTTCTTTTTTTACCCTTTCGTTTGGGTGCATAGGCACACGCACGCGCGTTCGCCCTCTGCTTTTCTCCCTTTGACCATCTCCATTTATTTCTTATTCGTTCAAGGGAGCTACAATGTAGCGTAACGCGCAAACGGCGATGTCGACACTTTTCACCGCAGGTTCGTTGATTTATTAGTTGCGCGTATTCAGCAGTGTGCGATCGTCGAAGAAGGCAGGGAACGAGTGCGGGTTCGTTCGGTTGCATTCCGATGCTTTCGGACACGTTTCGAGGCTAAAGCGTTCCAACACGAGTTCAGCCCACCAGTGAAATGTCCGCTCTCGAAACGTTGCAGCCGAACGGAGCTCAATTATTTGAAGAGTCGAGCGTTGCCCTAAACTTATTTATTGATTTAAATGTAAAAGCAAAGTCCCTAGGCTTATTTCAAGTACGAGCATCGACACCTGAAAAATTTCCTTTACGCATTCAAGAATGCACTTTGTTGTCTGGTTCGTACTCGATGGTAAAGCACGTGGGATCGCGGCCGAAAAATATTCGTTTTAAAAGCATTTATGGAATTTCGATTTTATTTTTATTACACCGAGAATATAACAACATACGATGCATTTGAGAATCAATTAACTTCTCCAACAGATAGCAGGAATATTATTCTTTTAAATGAATTATGCCAGAAAGCATTAATACAAGAACGCGACCACTTGGTTCGCGGAATATGTACAGCCGTAAGTAAAAATATATCTATCTTGTACGGGCGCATCCGCGGGCGCATGCGCGTGCGAGAGCATGTCAACAAGCTTGTACGAGCAAGCTAGAAATCATTCATCATTGTGTCGAGTTGTAAAACAACCAGGTCGACAGAAGCACAAAACATTCTTAAATATAGGACACTCTGTACAGCTTCGCTAAGCACACGTTCATCGCAAATCACGGGGAGAATTAGCTTTCCGTGATTTGCGCAAACACGTGACTAAGCGATGTAAAGCTGCGCGAGGAAAAAAAAGAGCGCATCCAGGGCGAATCGCAAACGAAGACACATTGAGGCTCGAACATTGGATGCCAGAAGGGGAGGAGAGAGCGACAGATCGGACAACTAAGAAAAAGAGCAGCGAAATGTTCGATGGACATTCTTGCATGCGTCGTTACGCGCGTATCGCCGAGTGGAGTGACGTCGGCCGACAAGACAGAAGACATCCGGATAAAGGTGAAGCGAAAACGCTCGTGAGCTTAAAGGCGTTCAAGGAAGGGAGAGGGAGCGTCTGCACCTGCTTCGTAGTCCATCATGCGGCGTGTCACCCACGCAACTTTACTGCAGGGCGACCGCGTTATGCATCCGCGAGACAAGCCCCACTCGTAGGGATCTATGGGGAATTTTGGTTGTAATCGAGAAACAGAGCACCCGGCGCCGTCTGCACTTACTTCGCGCGGTGGTGGGGGCGGCGAGAGAGACGTCGCGCCCGTTTCCTCTTGCTCTCTCTCTAAGCAACGTCGGCGACGGCCTTACGGTCGCGAATGCACCCCCTCCCCGCATCGAGTCGAGCGCCGACCGCCAAAGTAAATCATTAGTACATTATCAAAGGTCGTTTGCCAACTCGCCAACGAATTACGGACGCGTCTCGCGCTTAATTTTCTTTCGAAGCCACTGACACGAAGGTAAGCGCGCGCATGCATAGTACGTTAATTAATTAATGCGAAGGTAATGATATGTAATCGGCGCGATTCGCACACGAGTGCGCCTGAACGCGTGGATCGCGCGCATAGTAAGTGTGGCTTAACAGTCGTGTGACGAGTGATAAATTACCGGCCGATGACTGACTACCGGAAGGAGGCGTCCCTGACACGTCTTTGCAGGAAAGAAAGCGCAAGCTCCCGATTCGCCGCGCCCTTCGAAGCCACTCGCCTCTTTTTCTCATATGACCTCGTCAATCGTGCATATACTTCCGACCGCTGGAGCTTTTCAAGCTGCGAGCTTTCGCGGCACTTGAGATCTATGCCGTTGTCCGCGATCCTGTTTCAAACCTCCTCCCGTTAAAGAATTATTTTCATTCGTCGCTCGAACAAAGTAAAGACAGGCTCTCTCGATGCGCGCATGCAATTTTTACGCGGATAGTCGGGCTTTTTCAGGCGAAGCCATGATGTCCTGAGTTCACGCAGTTCTTAAGTAATAAAAGCTTTGGCTACGGTGAAGTGATCATTGATCGACGACGATATATCTTTTTAATGCGCGTATAGTGAATTACCCGCCAACGTTCCTCGCATCGATATAATGAAATCTTTGTTGATTATCAGGAATCGAGCGAAAATATATGAATATGTAAAAGTGGAAAAATTTCTTCATCGCGTACGTCAATCTTTCCATAATATACTTTTCAGAATTTAAACCGCGCACCTGGGTTTTAAAACACAGTTATAGAATGTTTTTTTTTTTTAAATACCAAGTCTTGAAAATTATCTTTAATGGAAAGCAAGTTATAGTCGGTAATTGCAGTATTTTAAGGAGCTTCGCTGATTTTGCATAAATTATTGCAAGTATCGATGCATTGAACCTCGTCCCTTTCAACTCCTTGAAGTCGTCCGTAATTGATCATTTCGTATTTTATAGCATTTTCTGGATGTTGAAAGGTAAATTGCGATTTACCCGTCACTCGCCATTTCTTCGTTTACGGAAAATTAGCAGTAACAACTTTGCTCTATTACACCATACTCACATTAACATTACGTCCGTAGACAATACTTAGCCAATTAAAGCGTTTTCTTTATTTTGTCAGTTGATCGGAATTTCACGAATCGGGTTTCGTGTAATGCATTGCTATGCGTATGCTAATTCCGAAAATAGATAAGATCTAAATAAGAAGAAAAAACTGATCGATGCGAATCGTCACGTTGATCAACAAGTCTGCGCGTAAATCAGAGTTATTACTTGGCTGAACCAACATGCCCAAATAATGCTAGTACGTGTCCGCGGTAGTGCGAAAACGCATACGCGCAAGCACCCGGTTTTGGCCTATCGGTGACGATTAATCATTCGAGAGAGGCTCATATGCACAGAGATTTTACATCTCTCTATCTCGCTCGCTCTCTCTCTCTCTCTCTCTCTCTCTCTCTCCCTCTCTGTCTCTCTGTTTCCCTTCCTCTCTTTCTCCCACTCTTTCGCTCTCTCGCTCACTCTGTTGCGCTGAGCGTGCATGTCCCGACGCAAAGAATAGCAATACAGGCCTCTATACTTAAGCAACATAGAATATTCATTTGCTACAGGAGCGATAAGAGCTTATACGATTTGTTTGAGGGTGTGTGTGCGCGAGCGCATGCATTAACCTTCATTTGTTTTCGTGTGTGTGTATACGTACGTACGTACAATTATTCGGTCAGTGGGAAACAGACACTCGAATTACCGTGAATATAGATCGAGTGAAAATTTATCTTTTCGATTTATCGATTGAAAATTACCTTACAAATATATTTGAAAATTTTTAATTTTACAGTCTATTTTTATACAAAGTCAATGTTCCACACTCTGTAATTCGCGAAATTTGGCGCAGAATAATGGAATTGAAGAAAAAGTTCGCGTTGAAGTAACGTAGAAAATTCGAGTAAGATTACGTAAAAGGTAGAGAGGAAAATTAAAAGCTCTCTTGGCGTTCAATGTGAATCCAACTTAAGCAAATACACTAAGTATGTATCGTGTAGTGACGGATGAGTTAAGCTTTATTTTAAGTCCCAAGTATTAGCTCGTCAATGTCATCTCCTCGAGCTCACCCTTTCAGACTTATCGGACGTTGCAGCTAACTGAATGCTCTCTCTCTCTCTCTATTTCTCTCTATTTCTCTCTCTCTTTTATCCTGCCCTGACGTGCACCCATGAAGCTCAACCCTATAGAGGTAAACGTAACATATTGAATACATGCACAACTTGAAAATTTTCCAACGTTATCTTGGTTATACACATCTTGTACTTTAAAATATTCCAGCAAGATATAACGTTCAATGACATCTGCAAGTTTTTGGAATTACCTCTTCGTAATTTCATTTAAAAATATAAATACTAATGACTAATATTCATTCGTTAAATTTTATATGGGAGTAAATTTTTTTTATTTATTGGAAGTAAAAGTTCATAGTCGACCATCAATCAATTTGTATTTACAATATGAATGTTCAGAAATAATAATATTCTATGCTGAACGCGTACCTTTTATATTTTAAAAAATTTATAGTAATCGTTTTCATTACACATGATAATAAATGTTTTGGTTTTTATATGAACAAATGTATAAATATAAAATATTGCCAATAAAGTTTCCCTACAATATTTACATAATCTGTTATTATAATTTCTGAAAGATAGCTTCTATTCCATGGGGAATAGCCGGATATTTTATTATTAAAAAAAAGTAAGGAATGATCATAAGTCACTGCATAAATATTTCACAAATTAAATATGTTTAAAAATTTAACTTTTAAAAGATAAATAATTATTTAAAAGATAAATAAAAAATAAGTAAAAAATTTAATGCATCTTTGAAATTAATATATAATTCTTACATATTTTTTTGTAAAAACTTCAATTATATAATAAATATTATTTAAGAAATGGTAATATATGAAACTAATTAAATGCTTCATAATAAACCTTAAAATTTTATTGTAAAAACAACTAATTTTATGATTATATGTTGTTACATTCGAATAGAATACATTTTTTTTAGCAGAAAATATTTATTAATTAAAATGCAAAATTCTTTATACGATTTCATCAAGTTATTTTTAAACTTGAGCTAACTTCTCATTATAAATTCTCATTATAACTAAATAGCTGTCCATTATTAATTATTTTTAATCGTTTTCAAAGAAAGTGCCAACTGAAATAATTATTAATTTGCACTTTTAAAATTTTTTAATATCATTTTCATTCCTGGATTTTAAATCATTAAAAATTATATTAATAAATACAGTTGATAGAAAAATATAGTTAGTATAAGTAATTATTAATTAATTGAATATTACTTAAGTATAACTCACGGAGAATAGCTTACTGATTTAAAGTAGAATTACGCTGATGAAATTTAGTGTTGCAATTTAATTCAGTTGGAAAAATATTTTTTACAAAAATGAAAGGTTCTGGGTTCGTTTCCTAGTCATTTAAAGTTGCGCCTTTAGTTTTTGAGTCCTTCTCCACGATACTTTTATCGCTTTCAATATGAAGCGAAATTACAGTGCAAAGAAGGCGAGGTTTGCGATTTAGTGACTTCTCGTTGTGTTATAACCAAATTCTTTACGACTAACAATAAAATAAATAAATAATGTAATAAAAAGTAATATTACGGCCAATGCCTACCAAAATGAGATTTTGATACGAGCGATAATAAATAATATAAAATGAGTGAAAAAATGGAGAAAAACTTTATCTCAGCATTGATATTCTTATGCATGTGACGTAGTGCACAGTGTCGATATATGATATTGCACGATATTCGTACAAGACATGGAGTGATCCTCATGTTTTTGATTAACGAGAAAATTGAACCAGTAAACTTACTATTTCTGTACCTCCCAAATACGTGTAGCGCGATAGCTTAGAATTGTAGAAATTTTCAATTTTTCAAAAAAATAAGGAACATTTTCAACCTTATTTAAAAAATGATATCAATTTTTCATTCGAGAAAGCAAAAACGAATATTTAAATTTAAACGTTTTAATAAAATGAAAATATCTGAAAGCTATATATTAATTATTATTTTTATAGGATTATATATATTTGTATCGATAAGAGAAAAGTGCACATTTACCGTAAAATATAATACAAAAGTGAAATTTATTCATAAATTATAGTTAAAATAAATAATCAATACATTTAATTGTATATCCGCTGCAAACTTTTAGTTTATTTTACATAAATATAATTTTTCTAACAATTTCTACAAGTACTAAATTTTAAATTTAACTAATGATTAATAAATGTTTTTTATTATTACGTGAAACAAATATTGTAACATTAATATGATTGTCTTTGGTAAGATCCTTTTAAAAAATTAATTTATAATACAAATAAAAATTTTAAAAATTTTGAGACAATTATAAAAAATGAATTTTAGCTATCGTTTTAATTAAAGTCAAGTAGAACATAATTATGCTGAATTAATTATTAATATTCATATGTTAATTATTATTCGATTCATTTGAAGGTTACAGTTACACGTACAAATATTGTTTTTATCTTATAAATTTTTGAATTATTTTACGCTATTTTTTCACAAATTAACAAGTGTAATTGGTTTTTAAATTGATATTTTGTAATTGTTTAGCTAATTAATCTGCAATATAATATAATCAATTTTTCACTAATCTCAGGAGGCTTTACTCAAGAATTCCAGGAATATTTGTTCATCTTTGTAATAATAGCTCATGATCTAGCAAATATAAATAACCGCTAGACGAAACAAAGAGGAGAAATTAAACTTATACTGTTCGTATGAATAATAAATAAAGTAAATGAAATTTTATGTTCGTGTTAACCCAAGATTTTAGCTTTTAAATTGATCACAAGTTTTAAAGTTTCTTTATGCACAAATCAAAATGTCACATGAGACAGTCATTATCTGTCTTTACGCAGTCATCTATTAATGCAGTTACTTTATTTCTCTTTGAAGAATAACATATGCAATTTAGTGATTTTAATGATGTATCTATCGACAATTAAAGATGTTTTTATGTATATAACATTTAATATAACAAATTTATACGTTAGTTGGGTCATTTCAACAACATACTATAATTACTAGAATACGAGGTGCAATTGCATCTGAGAAGCCACCAAGGCGCACATTCTGAGGTAGACGAGCGACATAATTGTCATTCGTAGACATGTAAATTACGCGTGCGGATATAAATGTCAATATGACAGGCAGTCGGCGGTTGTGTCTGCGGGTCTTACCCGCCGGCCGGTCAAAGTGAAATCATTAGTTTGCTTAAATCAATGCGCGCGTAAATGTCCAAGTTATTTATGTCCCGTCATTACGAGGACGTCCTTCTCTCTTTCTCTCCCTCTGTTTATCTCTTTCCGTTTCCCTTTCTTTCTTTCTCTCTTTACCTTTCTCACTCTCTCTCTCTCTCTCTCTCTCTCTCTCTCTTTCTCACTTATTCCTCTGCTGCCTAAGCTCTTGAAGCGTATTCACGTACGCATAGTCTACTCAGTCTCAAGCTAAGGCTCCAAGAGCTTTATTGAGGAAAATTGTTTTTTTCCGCGTACCAAATGTAATTTCGATCCTTTCAAGTGAGCTTTATAAGTAACAAGACTCGCTTACTAGTGTTTTGCGGTCGCGCGTTCCCTTTTATCTCTTACATTCCCCAGAAGAAACGTTCATTTCTTTAGTCCACGTGTCTCGCTTTGCATTTATTGAATAATATCATACGACACAAGTGACAAAATTTATTTTTCAAAACGCCACCATCATTTATGAAGACGACATTCCGCGCAACGATCAACAAAATTTTAGGAAAGAATAGAATAGAGTAATAACTCGGTTAAAATAACAACTCTTTCATAGACTTATTTGTTACGTAACAAGTTTCTTTTACGCACTTATATCGAAAAAAAACAGTAAAAAAAATTAAGAACAATATACTGTTCGAAAGATCTTTAACAAACGACGATACGTGATGTTTTTAAATTTCGTTTTTTATACTCTCAATAAAATATAATGTTTTATTTTGATATTCTTTCACCGTGGCTTGTCGAGAAGGGTATTTACGTAAAGTCTCAGCTTTATCGATACAAGGATTCGAATTCTAAGAACTATAAATTGAACAAGGCAAATAAAGTGACAAGACATTTTTGTTTTTGGCAATCGAGTAACGCGAAATTAATAAGCGCTAAGGCGTGACGTAAAAATATAATCCCAATGGTATGCGAAAATATCGAAAAATCGTACCCAACCGTTCAATTCTAATCAATTATCCGTCAAAAGCGTCGAATATCAAACATGACTTTTTTTTAAATAAGGATCGAGGCTCCGCCAACAGTACAAACGGACGAGACCATATATTAATTATAATAAATATAAGCATTTTCGAGTAAATTTCCGCAATCTACATAATAAGTATGAGGGTATAGGCGAGAGCGAATCTGCTCTTATCACGGGAACGCGATTATAATAAATGATCCATCAGTCTTAGGAGTAAAATCAAGAAAACTGATCAAAGCGAGAGAGAGAGAGAGAGAGAGAGAGAGAGGCAGAAAACGGAGAGGAAGCAGCGGCAGAACTAGGCAGCTAAGACGAGAAGGCAAACAGGCGCGTGGATCCGTAGGTGGTCCGAGTCTCGAGAGCATAGGATCGTTTGTCAAGTCGTCGATTGCCGATTTTGCAGCTCGATTACCATATTTTAACGCTGGCGTTATTGGTCCGTATAATGGCTACTGGAATCTCTCCTGTGTTGTGAGCAGCAATTCCTTCTTGGTTACGCACTTCAGATATGGAGCTCACCTTCCTCAACGCCTATCGGATTCGATGTGCGCGCCCTCGGCATTATTAATGGAATCGCAGTTATCTGCATCGACGATCGAAGTACATCATCGGTGCGTTCTCGCTACCTGAAAGGGCACGTCGATGTATCCATCAACCACAGAGCAAAGATAGTAGTGGCGCAGTCAAACCATCACACGCTTCGATGGACCCTGTTACAAGCTACCGACTGTCAGATAGATCTTAAAATGCCGTCTGCTCTGCTCCCGAGCACCTCTTTGGACGTCGTATAAATTTTATATTGAATATTAAACTTGCTCGTGATTAATATTGATCTTTGGGAGATCGTTAATATTAATAGGGATGGCAATTTATTACGGCTCGACTGCGATTAGGAAGCGCGTGGAAATTTTTTTGGAAAGTGGGAATGTTTTTCACGTGCATTACGAATTAAAAGACGAGAAGACATCAGTATCTACCTTTTTTCTTATTGTACATTATTTTCATAGGAAAAATCGAAGGGAAACAAGGATCGCTATCACAATGACTCGATGATTTTCAGTTGAGCTATCGTTGACACGTTTCGACAGTGACGGGACATCAGTTTTAGTGTGAGCCTTTTATAATCCCTAGACTTCAAGATGGGCGCGGATCCACTTTAAACGCTTTTCTGTCAACAATAGTATGTCAAAGGTTCGTGTATTACGACTAATCATCGAGTTTTTTCCTTCGCTCTGGACCACATTAAAACCGAAAACTTCGAAAACGATTCTATTCCTGGATTTTAAAATGTTTTTTATGGTGATTAATGATGCCAAATGTTGAAAAATATTTTTCTAGATCTGTCGCAACCCGAATTTTCAACTCCTACTATTGTCACCTTGACTCAAGAACCTATTAACCTGACGGACAGTTTGTAAAAACTTGACCGTACACGTCTTCATTTCCTTCGTTTAGGTATAAGTGGGTTCGTTATTCGTTGAGTATAGAAAACAACTTCAATATAGATGAAAATTTCCTATACCTAGTGCATTTCTTATAAAAATGTGTCTCTTATTTGATGATCCGAAAAATAGTATTCGTAATACATTTACACGATGAATTTTATTAAATGTTTATCTTACAAGGCACTACTAATGTTATCGATGGAATGACATTACGTATCATCATTCGAAGCTATAACGCTTCCAAAACCATTACCCGAGAATTACATCACTGAAATTGATTTTAATGGTCAATGCTTATGTCTCCCGTCAAACTCTTGACATTTTTTAGTAGCAGCGCACTACTTGGAAGTTTAATCGTTATTTTCATGTCATTCAAAATTTTTACTGCAATCAAGCGGATCTCGTTGAGAATTGTTCGATAGCTTTCGAGTATTCGAAGATGAATCTTTAATTCTTCGGCAGCGGAGACCCTCTCGTAAGCACATATACGAACAAGAGACAGAGACGGGGTTCATTTGTTGAAGTGGCTTCGACGCGACCACCGGACAATCGGGGTCGAACAGTGCGCACCTTTGGTGGTCTGAAATTCTTTCCACTCGAAATTATTACTCAGACTCGTGAATGGAAATCGGTCGATGGAAGCGTCAGTTGGTAATCAAATTGACTCTGCTCATCCCTCCCGAGATCTACTGCCAAACACAAATACCTAAGAGATACTTGATACGTGCAAGGAAGAGAAATAAAAACACGCGTGCATCAATGGCATTACAATAATACACGTATCCTATATATTTATCATTTCGTAAACAATATTAATCTTCGCGTGTTTCGGTAATCAATTTTGTCTTAAATTAATCTTTATTGATGATAACCTCCTTTCACGAAATTTATATGTGATTCGTCATCTTCGATTAGTTTCAAGTCTCGGCGTAAAATCGATGATTACACGTTTATTACTACTAGAAAATAAATAATTTTCCGGTTCATTAGGCTTTGTTTGAAAAATTGTGTTTAAAAGGCGCTCGGCTCTCGACGAACGTTTACGAAATATAGACCAGTTTAGCAGTAATATTAAAAATTACGATCAAATATCATCGATAGGTGTCAACTCATCAATTTTATCACAGCCGATATCAACTCTTTTGCCTTTCGACGTCTCTTCATGCTTATAATTCTTAGTTTAAACGAAGCAGTAGGACTTTGGCTCATCTGTTTGATTATATGTTCTTGCGAGAGTAGACTATTGCTGCCGGAGAACCGAAGGTGAAAAAAAACATTATATTACGCTTCGTCACTATTTTGTTTATTTCCTGTCACGAGAGCGTACCTATTCACAAAATACACGAGTCTTTTTTATGTTTGTATCTCTCTCTCTCTCTCTCTCTCTCTCTCTCTCTCTCTTTCTTGGGTAGTGTGGGCGCTGATGACTCGACTTAATCTCCGGCTTCCCTGTTCTCTTGATGTTTGCCATTCGAGAGAACTGGTCGGACCTACACTTGAGACTCTGCCTTCATCGATGTGAAGTACTTCGACGAATTTCTATAACAAGTGGTGCACTCCAATCCTTCAACTGTTCGACGTTTTCGTTTCTCCTCATATTGTTTTTGCATGCATTTTAAAGCGACTAGAGTAGACTTAAACGGATAAGCCTGTGCACGCGTTGCTCATCGTCTTCGAGTTCCCGTCCTACGTCGTACAGCTTATCGATTTCCCATAGTCATAACGATTATTTGGTATTTATTTAAGCGAGCTAAATGCAATTTAAACCCGACGTCATCTTAACAATAATTGCAGCAAAATATGATTGCAAATTCGAGATGAATTATAACTTCGGAAAGAGTGAGACATTAATTTAATTGTAAAGTGTTGTCAGTGCAAATGCTTATATTCACACCAGTACCTTCGAATCTGCATTGTGATTATGATTGAAGTAAATCTTAAAAAGATTAATGCTCTCGTAAAAGGGAATATGCAAGTTAAATGAGTTCGAGCGAATCATTATTTTCATATTACACGGCGTGCTGTCCATGATGATCGACCTCGGCTTGATGAATAGGAAACCTGCAGCCCCGTCGGCCTTCTGTTCTTTTGGTAACAACGTCGTCTTAAGCTTCTTGGGTGCATTGTTGCTACTAATGGGCCTGCAGCCACTACTCGGCTACCGCTCGCAGCCTAATTATGATTTATAGTCCTCGGTACCTCGCCAGCATCGAACAGCTCGCCCTTCCGCCCGTATGGAAGCCCGAGAAGAAACCGAAACCGCCTCTATATACCCTTAATCGCGGTTACCTCGTGGCGGTTGCTCCTGCTATCTCTCCCCCTCTCTCTCTCTCTCTCTCTCTCTGCTTACAAAGGAGTCGATAAGGCTTTTTTCAATCCATAATGCAGCCGGCCCTCATTAATTACCAATAGTAGAAATTCGCGGATCGTACATTCGATTTTTTTCGATTTTGCGTCTCCTTGTTCCAGCTGAATACCCGGGCGGAGGATCGAGGCCCGAAACGAAACTCGAAATAAGAAGCGATTGCGGCGATAAATTATTATATTCAATAATGTCGCGGCTGCTTGTTATTGAAACATACACGTGCCAATGAGCGGAGTCTTCGAGGCTTAAATTTACAGAGTGAGGAAGTTGACTGCATAAAAGCCAGTCGCCTACTTCTCTGCTTGATTATGCCCGTAAATTCGAGACAATAAGTTATAAATATTAAAATTCGCCCCATCGGCCGAGCTCTTCTCTTATTCGCTCTTATTCCTCGGCTGCTCGTTTTCTTTGTGTCTTTTTGCATGCGAGTCCTAAGGACTGCCTGGGAAGAGCCGGCGCGAAGTGCGTATTAGAAGGGCAGACCGCACCGATTTCGTGTCGCCCACGTCGTCCGCGTGCGCGCACGTTCGTCTTCCTCTCGTGTAGGCATTATTAGTGCAAGAGAGCAGTCGCATTCGGGCACATTAATGTCGTAGACATGCACTCGCGCGCGCATGCACGCACACACGCAGGACTGGAAATCGAACGGGAGGACGCGCACTCCATCGGCGAGCGCACGAATATAACGAAGAGTACACACGCATGCGAGGAGACGAACCAAAGTTCCACCGAATCCCCGATCGTTCGGCGCGAGGTTAGGCGCGACGCGTGCGGAGAAGTGGGCTGGGGTGACTTCCGGCCCTTCAGACCGGAGTCAGCTATTATGCCCCAACACTGCGCCTGGGTGTGACTCCATTCTTCGTTTTGAGATGAGTCAAAGCTGAAACGATATTTCCATGTTTTATTCGTACCTCTTTCGATTCGCTCGCTCCACAATTATTACTCTCAGCTTTTTTTATACGCAATACTTGAAAACAATTTTTTCGCAACATTTAATTTATTTTCATGTGACATTGCGTTTTTAGCATTACGTGCGGTAAAAGTATAAATTTCATCCAACAGAGCCACTTAAAATTTTTAATTTCATACTTTATGAAATATCATTTTCACTTACTTTTTTTATAATACAGTCTAAATAAAATGAAAATTTTTATGATTACGGTCGAGGAAATTGAACGTTGCATACTACTGTTTATCATCTGTTACTAGACATTAAAAGCTTTGTTTCTTAAATGTCACCAACTGTTCGTAATCAAAACAAGTAATCATTAATTCTATAAAAAAAACTTCTAACAGAAGAGACTAATAAAAAAAGTCTAAATTACAGTTAGGTTAAATGCTAATATTCTGACTTTTTAAAAAGAATAAAATAATGCCTTGCATCCTACATCCTTTGAATACTCGTTTAATGTTTTATCTTTGTAAGTTATCTCATTCGCAAACACATATATTATCCTTGAAAAATAATTAATTTTTCCATATTATACGTTTTGTAAGTAATTATTTAGATTTCTTTCGAGTAGCAATGGCATTAAACGTCTATTTTTCGTTTTTACACATTTACTAGTCTTCGTACAAAGGAATTTATTATTGAAATTTTCGTAACTGTATTGTATACGTGTCTAAATATTCGAAATATCCTAAGGCAGTATATTATGCAAAATTAAAAGAATTTTACAAATTCAGGAATTACATTTACGTGAATGTAATTAATTTTATTTTGCGCGCGTTATATTAGTAAGCAGGTTTTATGCACATTTTTATAATTACACGTCAGGCGATTGTAAACGAGAATACGTATTGATCAGATTTTGCTAGTTAATTAAGCATTGTTTAGAGAAATTATAATTTCGCGGAAATATTATAGCTTTGAGCTTTGCTATTATTACTGTAGTGCAGAATTTTAAATCATTTATTGGTAACGTACTCGTACATCGGTGATTTGTTATTAATAATTTTCGCTTTTTTGAATTTATTTAAACATCCACCCAAATTTAGTCGAGTGTTGCCGACAATAAGAAATTGCTATTTATTTGGCAGTGTGTGTCTTTGTTCCAAGAAGTGAATTTTATTCTCAAACGATGAGGCAAAGACATTTTTAAGAGACGAATAAATAAGGAAGGCAGTTAAAAGAAAAATAAGAACTAAAGAGCGTGTCGAGTAATCCCCCTGTATATTTTAAATGTTACACGTATTTAGAGCATATTATAATTAAATTTCACGTTATACGAAAAGCATATGCATATATTTAAATTTTATTTGAGGAAAGAGGATTAAAAATGCTACGGCAATTTCATGCTCGTTTTGAAAAAAGTATATGTTTTATTGCATTCTTCAATTTAGTATTCGAATTTACTCATAAAAGGCTATTCCAGTTGAGGAAAATAAGTGCGTCGACGACACAGTAGACGCGATTATGGGCAGAGTAGAGTGCCGCACATAACTGCGCATATGTGAAATTTATACTCAGCGATTTGATTACCGCGATAGAAGGCTAATGCCAGCGCAGGCGCACGCGCGATCGCCGCCAATGGGCAGAAACTAAGACAGAGACATGCATCACGGGCAACTGGTTCGGTGCTGGTGCTGGTACTGGTACTGGTGGTGGTGGTGGTGGTTCGCTCGGAGGAGCCTCGCCTCCTTCGCGCTCATCACCTTCCCTCCTGCCTGCCTCTTCCTCCTTTGCAGTATTGCGGGGCTTCGGGCCTCTCTCTTTTTTTAAGAGCACAGCCGTCTCCCCGTCCTCGGCTGGACGGAACTGCTGCAGCACGGAGTCGTGGCCGTAAACGAGATAACGAGATCAAATTTATGATGTCCAGATTCAGGAACGAAAGTATGATAATTGCGTAGCTAATGCAAAATGGCCCGCGAGATGCGAAGTCTTAGAGTGACGAGTTAGAAGAAAAGAAGGAGCCCGGCCCTTTGTTTCCTCGGCTCTCTCGGGCTTTCGAGACGGCGAGTGTAGCGCGTCGTTGTTACGCCGTATAAAGTGTGGATGATGGCCCGGCGAAACGAGCGTATTCCAATGAGACTGATTTAATGAAGTGTCTAAGCGGGTATTCGGCAAAAATTAAGTCATTAATTTTCGAAGGAGAGATTTGAGGGAGATATTTCGAGGCGATAGCCGGGAGAGGCAAGGAGTCAGGTCAAGTGTGACTCGAAAGGATCGTCAAAAGGATTTTATTACACGGGTTTACACGAGTTCTACGCGGATCGCGCGCTCGGAATCTTTATTTGAAATCATTCCAAGAACAATAACGTATCTCTGAACGTGTGTCCCGTCGACCGCGCGCTCGCTCACTTACTTACTTACGCCTTGGCGGTGCGCGGCGCTCCGCGGAAGGAGAAGAGCTTTTTCTTAAAAAGCGGGCGAGCGAGCCTCGCTCGCGGCAAATAAAACGAAAGGTAACCCAGTTATTTTCTGTTTACCTTGCGCGCCCGATCATACCCCCAGATATGACATAGGCGAGCGAGCGAGCGAGTGAGCCGAGTTCCTTGGTAGTGCCGGCACGCGTGTGTACCATCATCGTGCATATAAATCAGTCGGCTTGAATCAGATAGAATTTCAAAAAGTGGATAAAGTGCGCGGCTGTATGGAAAAACAAAGGAGGAAGGAGAAACCAGACTAAAGATTTACGCGTTTACGAGTCATCTTGCCCATCATATGTGATTCTCGGAAACCCGAGTCGGGAATAGCTTATTCCGCCAAGGACCCAAACTCGCCGCTTGTAAAGGTGCACCGCTCGGGCGCGCGACTCTCCTGCAATTCCACCGCAGTACGAGCGCGAAACTTCATTAAAGGCCTTAAAAGTCCGGGGACAGTAAAGAGCAGTATTTGGTTAGCCTCCCGAAAAGCAATTTCACGCGGCGAAAGTAGCGTTTGGCCGCGCTCAGCTGCAGAGCATAGCAGAGCTGAGCAAAGCTGAGCAAAGCTGAGCAGAGCTGAGCCGAGCCTCGGTACTGCCCCTGGCCCCGGGTATTAGGAGCCGTTCGTTCGCAGCCTCGCAGAAATGCTCCAGTTACCGCGTCTCCGCTTCCCAGGCGTCCCGGGAGGAGCGTAAAAACAATGTATAATGCAGCCGCGAGCAGCAATAGCAGC
The DNA here is from genome assembly GCA_018907185.1 of Platyscapa corneri. Taxonomy (NCBI): domain Eukaryota; kingdom Metazoa; phylum Arthropoda; class Insecta; order Hymenoptera; family Agaonidae; genus Platyscapa; species Platyscapa corneri. Next base: position 4,709,151 of record JACCHW010000004.1, read on the forward strand.
AGCCTCCGGGAGATCCGAGAAGGGCTGCAGCCACCGCGGAGAAGCAGGCGAACAGGAGGTGGGAGCACTCAATTCATCAAGAAGTCGACGGCACGTAATTTAAGACTGCTTTTAACTCTTGGGCGTTGCAATTTATGTGGGCTTCTTATAAAAGAATGGCGCCTCGCGCACTACTACCCTCGCTCGCCTCGTCGGAGCGACCGCTCGCGAGAACACAGCCCCTATCGCCGAGGAGCTCGAAACTTCCCTCTGGCCTGTACCATGTGTGCCCGTGCGCGATCGCGTTCGCAGCTCTTCCTCCGGCTTTTCATCAAACTGATGGGGCTCGGCAAAATGAAATTTCAACTAAATTCGCTGTTACAAGGGCCGAGTTCCGTAATTCGATCGTCACCGTCGTTTTTCAGCGTTCAGCGTTCAGCGATATATGTAAAACGTGAATTCTGACGACAAGATTACTTGTCTGTCTTATCTCATCCGATAGTCAAGGTGATGCAGAAATCTGCAGAAATATCTTCACCCGTGCTTTATATTCTTCTAAAGCTTTACAGATGCGAATGGTATTTTATCTTCATTAGATTACAGAGATTGGTCGACGCCAAAGAATCCATTTATAGCTATAATTTCATGTAATCCAAAACTTTTAATTTTTCTATCGTGTTTCGGCTCTCGTACGGAGTCGAATGACTTTTTATATAATAATTACAAATGAGATGCAGTGAAGATAAGAGGATGTGAATCGAGTGAATTTGCTGTCTCATTGATGCTGCGCGACTCCTCGGAGGTATCGTTTGTGCCTTTTCTTTTTCACTTTTTTCAAGTGGGGCGATTTGTCACAGATTAGGCGGCTTATAAATCTGTTGCTCGTTACTAAGGACGCATGCGCAATTAATGCTTCTGTCGCGGGCTAAAGCATCCGTATGCATGTGCGCGATCGTAATAAGCGGCCATCGTTTACGAGATCACGAGGAGGTTTACCTGTGCAAAGACAAAAGCCGAGACTTGCTCGTCCGATTGAAGAAGCACTGCGTCGAGCCAGTAGTCGTCGCGCTTATACCTGTTACTTATCCAGGACTCGACAGAATGGCTTAAATAGATAGGTCAGGGGGAGCGAGAGAAAGAGAGCGAAAAGTGTGCGTGCGGGAAAGAGGGAGAGAGAGAGAGAGAGAGAGAGAGAGAGAGACAAGCCAGCGGAAGAAATCCATTTCGCTAGTCGGCTAACGCGCGTGGAATTAGTGCGTAATGTACGACGCGACTCGAGGCTGAACAGATATTACTACTACTGACGAATGAGTCTAGCAGCGAAGGCGCGACTGCTTCTGCGCTTGCGCCTCTTCGCTAAAGATATCTTACTTTGTGATTTTCTCCGATGGATAAAAATAAGAGGGAAGCTTAGTGCGATCGTTGAGTTTGTCATCGGGTCTCCGGCAATATTTCACGCAGGACAAGCATGCGTATGAATTTTTTTGAACACATAAATTACGCTTCGCTTTAAAATCTATACGGTGAGCCCTTTTTAAACGAAGAAGAAAATCATCTTTTCGGCAAATATAGTTATTCTTATTTAACCTTCTGCGCTCCTCCTCGAAATACTTCATAATCTCGCATAATTAGCATCAGTCACGTGTAAGTCACATCATATGTCTATTTCATTGTGATAGATTTAAGAGGAGAAACCCTCCTCCTCGAGATGGTCTTCCGAAGCTACTTCTGAGCTTTGGACGCTATCAACTTATCATTTGTTTGCGCCTAATCCGGAAATTAATGATTAGCAACAGGCCATTCTATCGTATAGGCCTCGCATGATACAAGAGATCTTTAAGTTTAGAGCGCGCAGTTGAGACTGTAAGTAATGACTTGGTAATATTGCATACCGGGTGACGTCAATTTATAGTGCGGCAGAAATATATTTTCCTTTCTATTTTGGTGCGGGCTATCGGCTTGTTTTCTTCTCAATTGATAAATTACGTTGTATCGCATTACATTGCATTAACCAACAGCGCGTTTTACGATTAACAATAGATGAATTAGCGTCCGTAATTTATGCCCCGCGCGAAAAAGAACGAGCGACTTTTCCGTGGTAACAAAGTGGCGGATCGCCCTGACAACGCGAAACAGTAAATTCTTTCGCAAGTTATTACAGCTAAAACGAGTTTTTGCCGAGCAAACGCGTATAACCGAGCCGAATCCGTACTCGATTGCTGTCGCTGGATTGAAGGCGCGCAAACCAGCTCCGAGAAATAGTGCAATTGGAATAATGAATGGCCGTACGGGGGCGATGCGTGAGGTAGGAATCGATGACGTGTAGTCTAGCCGAACGAGTGCGAACACCTACTGCGCCGGAGCTGTAAGGCAAGTATTATCTTCCTAGAATACGAAGAGCAATATCAGCGGTAGCATCGCGACTCGGAATACATCCGAGAGATAACGATCGAGCGCCACCCGTTAGATCCATCAAACGGCGTGGACTCAGTGGCCGCGATATATTCCCTTAATTATCCTATGTGTGCATTCTGAGTGTGAACTTTCCATTAATCACAGGGTAGGAGAGAAGGGTGAGGGTAGGCAGCCGCGCAGAGTCGCTCGCGCGCGCGCACGATTTTAATTCAGACGCACACTGTCCGCTCCATATGTATTCCACGAAGGCCTGCGCAGGATCATTAGTAACCCCGGCTGGACACCGGCGAGTCGTTCTTCATCCTGGCGATGGCACAGCTTCGCCCCTTTAAGACGCGACAGATCGCGTCGTCATTGGCTACCGATCGCTGCGCACCGGAGGCACATGCCGCCGCACGGAACGCCCGAATACAACCGCCGAGCGGAATAAAAGGAACGGGCAATCACTCGCGATTCGTCTTTCTTTGTTCGACGTGCTGCTCGTTCTTGCCCCGGGCGCCCGAGGCGAGAACTCATTTTTATTCATTTTCATTAATTCTCGGCCCACGCGGCTTTGTTTCTTATTCGTAACTCCTTCGAGCCCCTTCCCCCCACCCAGCTGGCGCTCCTCTTCCACGAGCTGTCAAGTCCGTATCGACGAATAAAAAGTTTGCGAGTATCGAGTTTTCGAAAGAGCTCCGCTCGTTTATTTGGGTTGGCCGCTCGCGCCGCGCCATGGATTGCGATGCCGCCCTCGAAGACTCCAAGGGCCACCGAAGTATAAAAGAAGGTATAAAAACTGAAGGAATTCCCGGAGTGGGGCGTAAAGGCCGGGAGTACGAGCGATGCAAAGAAATCGGAGGCGAATCGTGGCTTCGCAATCCCGCGGAGGCTTGCGCGTCGCTATCGGGAAGCTTATATCTGCGCTCCCGGAGAAGACGGCGCGGTCCACGGCCCCAGCGCCTGCCTCGGCCCCCGTTCGTAACGGTCGTTTCATGAGAAATAACGTATAAAATGAATTGGCTATAAAGTTGGTAGCGAGCGCGGGGTCGCGTTTTCGTTGTAACGCCCGTTGTAGCTCATAACTTGACACCCTACGAGCTACACCGAGGAAGAGGAAAAGAGAGCGAGAGAGAAAGACGCCATTATGGCTGTTCCCGGTGAATATCAGAATAATCTTCTATAGATGGACGTAGGTCGCTCGGCCGGACCAAGTTTCGCGCTTAGCCGGGGAAACCCTGCGGTCGACACTTGCGCGAGATATACAAGCTCGGCAAAACGATAAATAAAGTGACGCGCGAGCGCGTAGAAATAAGTGGCGTTTCGGCGACAAGATCCCTGGATTCGCAATCTGCCATCGATCTGAATGACGTTCCTTGGAACGATACCGACCCGACCTTCGGGCGGACGCACACTAACTTTAAGCTTTAATATGAAGTGCACGGTAATGCTACGCATTTCTCTTCTTTATAAACTTTAGCTTAGCTGCCGTTAAAATAAAACTACCTTTAATAAACGTTCGCTGGCGTCGCAGCGCGTGTGGCGGCCGTAGCATTGTTTTACGCACAAATGAGAAATTCAAAAAATTATTTATTAAAGATTATTCGTTCGGTCATTTGTCAAGTGCATTCTTGCAAGTGTCGCCGTGAAATTTACGAGTTTATTTTACTGTTTTTAGAGATAATTTTGTTTCACTTCTTTGAATTAATTTTAAATTTGCATTTGTACAGCGATTTGATCGAAAATTAATAGATAGCTTTACGAAAACGAATTTTATTACTTATAAAAGTTAACGAGTTATTGCAAAAGAAGCACTTTCGGATTTTCCCAACATGTTTTTTAACGTGTTCGACAAGAAACCACGATAACCAGTTCTTATAATTAAATTCCTTCAAAAAAACAATTTTTCAAGCTTGTCAAACGATAACATTATTGAAATGATTGGATTACCTTAATTTTTCGCAATTTCAGTCCAAATGAGTAATTGTTTCGATGAACAAAATTCTATATTAGTATTAACACCAGCTGGATTTCTTGCATATCGAAAATTTCAAATGCGTCCTAAATGATATAATTATAACCTTAAGTAACCCCTGCGCTTCACCAATACTGTATCTACTGCAAAATCTTCTTACATAATCTAACAGGAGGTATGATATGATAACTATCACATTAGAAAATTAAATCCATTCTAGCGCTATGAGCGTTTCTAAGCTATGGAAGCTTAGCGAAAAGTCATACATCTGAATCCTCGTAATATCGCAAACACTATGTTACGGAAACTACACTTGCAAATGTTTCCAAACAACTTTAAAATCGCAAAAGAACATCACCTGATGTTCATAAATTAAGCTGTTTAAGTTATAAATCAAATTAAACATTCCATTTGATACGTACAAGGTTATCTTTAATAAACAATATTGTTTTTAACCGCTTTTTGATAAAATATTGTCGATAGAAATATTATTATATCTTTCTCTTTAGAGCTCTTGAACTAATTTTAGAACTTAACTTTATTAAAAGAGTTTGTTCAATAATGGTTAATTTTGACGAATTCTAACTACAGTCTTTAACAACAGTGGAATCAGTGTTTATATTTACATTATTTAACGCGTGAAAGCAAAAATGAATATTTAAAAAAGCCATTGTTTACAAATAAGTTCACATTCTCTTACGTTTGTCTATTTGTTAAAGAAGTATTTTGGCAACTTGAAAAATCAAATGTAAGCTTAAAAATAGGTTGAATATTAATAACTTACACGTGAAAAATAATTTTATTCTCAATCGAAGTCAATAAAGTAGCTACTGCTTCAATCTGCACAAATAATTATGTAAAAATATAGAACTATTTAAATATTATGACGTATTATAATAATATCTGGTATTTTCATAGTAACATAAAATACTGATAATGTAAAAAATCTTACGCGATAAACGATATACAATATTTCGATAATTATTATTCAAATATAGTTTGTGATTAATGTTAAAGAAATTAAATGTTCTCCTCGAAAATCAAGTTATTAGCGAAGTTTCAATAACAAAAGCAAAATTGTAGTAATTAAAATAAAATTTAATACTCGTTTGATAATTTGAAAATTAGTAAAACTGTAAATTTTTTATAAATTTATGCTGGTTAATACGATCTTATACGTTAAATTTATCATTTACATGGGCGTACGTAAAGTAATACATTTTTTTATTGTCATGGAAAGATTTAAAATACCGTGAAAGAAGATTTAAAAGAAGAACGTGAATTTTATAAAAGATGTGTTGGAAAAGAAGTTAAAGTTAAAGGAAAAGTCTGGTCAAGAATGCATAAGTCTGAACTATTTTTAACCCGAAAATTGTTCGTCGCTTTTAATTTTATTATTTTATTGATTCTTAAAGTAAAAAAAACTTAGTGCATGCGAGTTAAGCTTATGCGAGCCGCAGTCTGTGGGAACGAGTGATGAAATTAAGGAACAAGCTATAGGGACTATTTAAAAAAAAAGTTAACTGTCAATGTGATAAAGAGGCTATTTGGGAAAAAGAAAAACCGGAGCCAGGACAGTCAGTGAAATAGAAAGAGACCACATATGAAAGTCCGAGGGCCGAAGGTCGCGTGCTGTCGATAGAGGGACGCGCGTTGGTCCGGACAACCCTGTGGCGAGTTCCGACCTCCCCGGCTTACTATCCCAGCCCTCCCTCGATTTCTCTTTCACCCGAATAAACATACAATGAAGACACAACGCGCCGTTCCACGTGTGTGCAGTACGCAATTCTCGGTTGTCTTGGATATGGGTTATTCGCGGTAACACCATTGAGAAACAACGGCTGTATAAACGTTTTCGTGACTTTTTAAAAATCTCGCAATTACGTCACACGTCTCTCGCTTATTCGTTTGCGAGCCATCGATAGCTCTTTGTTCATTCTCGTTTGCCCCCTACCAACTCTCTAATCGCTTCGCCTTCCCTTTTCCACTCTTTTTCTTTTCACGCGTTCTTTATTATCCGTTTTTGGACTCTTTCTTTTATTAAATCCTCGCTTCTTCTTCTTTCCTCTCCTCTTCTCTCCACGATTATTGTCGGCAAGATCAAACAACTCTCGTATGATTACCTCATTTGTTATTGTTTAAAAACAGTATTTTTTCGTTCGTCATTGAATTCTCTTTTTTTCCTGCGATTTATTCGACAGAAAAATCCGACTCATACGTGAGCGGATAATTTGTCACGACCGCACAGTGATAAGTTACTCCCACCTTCCTGTTTTTCGTTAAGAATACGGCGATACAAAACGCAACGCTTCGCCCGAGATCCGCGGCTCTCGACAAATGCTCGCGCTAATACAATTCAAACGGAAATTATGTTGCGAGTCGATCGGAAGCATCGAGAGGATCGAGTAGGCAGAAGCTACACGGCCCAACAAGAACATGTATAATCGATTCTGATTACATTGAAGACCGGTAGTGGTGGTGCTGATTGGAGCATTCATAAATATCCATTAACGTACAATGTTGGTAATGATCTGACCCGCAGGCTACGCCCCGACGTGCAACAGGGCTCCGGTAGCTCTTCTCCGTGGCCTCGAGATGAAAAACAAGAGCCGCAAGAACTTCCAGCAAGAGAACCGTCCAGACGTATCCATCGCTCGCCCCCTCTTCTTTTATCCCTTCGCGAACCGATTTTCTTTTTTCTCATTTCTACCCGTCGATATTTGGCTGTGTTGGTGCTTTCTCATAAGTCGATGCCGATGCTCATTCCTATTGAAGTTTATTAAAAATGTGTAGGCATGCGCGCATCTCACGCGCGTATTCCAGTATTCCCGCGTGGAGTTGGAACAACTGAGGAAAAATAGTTTGATCCCCGCTTATTATAACAGAAGAGCGCGTCGAAATGTGTGTGCGTATAAAAGAGAGGAGGAAGGCTTTTGTCCTACACAGTTGAACTGTTGACTGTTAAGGTGCACACACCGACAGGTGACACCCTGTATGCATTGTGTTCGCCGTATACCCGTCGAGTCGTATATTTGATCGTTCGGAAAGTTTGATTTCTTGTGGGTACGAGGACGCAAATCGAGTACAATAAAAAACGGAATCTCGGCTCCCACGCTGATCGTCAGTCAAGTGAGGACGGATTACTCTGGTAAATTCAGCCTCGCGTACGATATACTAGATCGCATAACGACGCGATTTCACGTGCGTGCCTTGTTCCTCCTCCCCCTTTCAACTCGCTCGCATGTACCTTCTTAACTGCACTATCGAACCAGACCTTTTCTATTATGGGCCGCACTTCTTGTTTCGACCGACATCCTCGCAGTACTACTTCAAAGATGCTTTGTTCGTTTGGATTAAACTTAGTAGCGCGCGATGTTGTAGAAAAATCGTGACTAAACTTGAATTCGACAACTTCCTCTAACATTAAATCAATCTGCTCTCTTGTAATAAAGTATTTTACGAGAGCATAATTTGTCGCTTATTGTTCATAAAGTTCTATGAGTGCGAGGAGAATTTAAAATAAATTTACCTTCTTTATTCTCGATTTTTTATCAATAACCTAAATTTTAAGCAACTGAAGTCTCGTATAAAATAAATCTCTCCTTTATTTAGCTTAAAAATATATTCTTTTGAAATTCATAAGATTTGTAAAGGATTATAATTATAAAGATCTTCTTTGACTTTCTCAAAGTTAATATTTCAATACTACTGATTTTGGTATACTTTAATGAAAGATCACGTGGGATTATTGCTATATTTCGAATAACCTGACTGAACTACAAACTAAATATTTTTTTAAAGATATCTAACGATCTAATATATATTTTACACTAATTTCAGAATTAATAATTTATGGACAAAGCTTCTCTTATACACATTCAAATTTCAAAAAATTTACGTAATCCTTTGTAGATCTCTGTTTATGTAATTAACGAAAATATTAATACGTTAAATAGAATTTCGAAACACTATAAACGTAAAAGATTTATATGTAACGTGAGGAATCTATGTTCAACATTATTATAAAAGGGAATCCTTCGTTTTAATTTATCTTCTTACATAATGATTGAATTAATAAAATTTTGAATTTAATTGTTTGTTAATTTATCTTGAAGCATTTATAATAGCGATAAAAATAAAAATAATAATTAAACTATTAATGAACTTAGTAAAAGAATTTAAAAACTTAATAATATTGAAATAAATATAGATTATCTGCAATATTCAGAGTTAAATTTTTTACCTTCAGTTTTCACTTTAAGTTTCATTTACATTAAAAGTCATGTAGTTTATTTTTATCATTTAATTTCAACACAATCTTCAATATTTCTTATTCACGATGAATAATTGTGTGTACATACATATATATCAATATAAGAATTTCCTTTAGATTAACAAATTTAACCAATGCAGTAATTTTCTACAGTGGAAAGGATAATTTGAGATAAATGGAAACAGTTTTTCTTGCAATTGATTTATTTTTATAACCATTAGTTATTAAAATAGATACTGATAATTTTTTATAGTGTTTTTAATTTTATTTAAAATTTCATAAAACGAAAAATATAAGAGTAGACTTTTTCCCACGTTGTCAATGTGAAGATAGTCACTCTAGTTGTTTTTAAACTACCAGAGGTTGATACTTGCAAATTAATCCAACTTTTGAATTAATCAATATATAGGTATGGAACAGATGTATGGAAAGCATTCGGAGAAAAAAGTTGATCGATTTAACCGATTAATATTGATCTTATGACAAATCTGCAATCCTAGACAGTGTCAACGCTTCTTGAAAATCCTAAACTGCATTTCACAAAAAGTACAAGCCACGCCATTTTTTCAAGAAACCACTCTCGAGTTTGACAAAGTTACAACACTTGCAATGGTGTCGAGCGTGTCTGTGTATTTGAGCCAAACGCTGCTTTCCAATAGCCAGTCGCTAGTCGGTGTGTTTTCGAAAAACTGCGAGAGTTGCATACGTATGTTTCGAAATCGATCAAAACCTCACGCTTTTCCAAACTTTCACTAGATTAGCATCACGTCCGGGAGTTACGATTTGTAGGAGACTCCCGCTGAGTCCGTCGCGCCGCAGGATTCAAGATATACGTTGGGAGACGTCAAAAGGAACCTGCACCCTTGTCAATATCGATGCACCCGACGTCCTTCAATCTCTCTCTCTCTCCCACATTCCCTTTCTTACATTAACTCAACTTTCCTAACCTATTTATCTATACTTCTCCTTGGAGTCGCATCCTTCCTTTCTGCCGCTCTCCTCTCGGCTTGCACTCGTGCCCTTCTTTTTACGCAGAGTCGATTTGGACTCGGGAACATTAGCAGTGAGCCAAACGTAACGTCGCTCGCCATCGGTTCTCCGCGAGAGGGATTTTCTCATGCGAACCAAATTAAGCCCTGTCCGTTGAATAACACGCCGCTTGCCGCGTGGCTTTGTTAAAATTTGACGTTTTCGATTATACGTGAAGAGCCTGGATACTCCTCCGCCAGCCTCCTCTCTCGCGTTCTCTCTCTCTATCTCTCGTTTTATTGGACTTATCAAGATCCCTTGATGCGAGATTACGAATTGACAGCTGAGAATGCGAGAGCCTTTCTAAAAAAATTAATCTCGCTTTGATATTCCTACGATTCCCTTACTGATCGATTGTTTCAACGTCGTCGGCCTTAATGAAAACCTTCAACAAGTTTCGTTGCGAAAGCGACCGCGAAGTAAAAAATACACGCAAGGCATGGCTTTAAGCGGAACTCTCGAGAGCTTAAAAGATAATTGACACGTATCTGTGGGATGCCCTTGGGCGACGCACTCGTAGACTCGGTGCAGGTACGAAAGAAAAGCTCCGTGTAACATGTCAAATGCATGTCGCCCCCCCCCTTATTCTATTCCAACATCACTTCCAACTCACTTTTCAAGCAGGATTTTCTTCCACCTCGAGCAGCTTAAAGCGGAAATCTTATCTTCGTGAGCGGCGTATCGAAACTCGTCGAAAGGGCTCGCGAAGAAAGCTCGTCTCGCGTCCAAAATTCGAGCGATTTTTCAAGCCCTTGGTCGACCCGTCCCACGCGAATTGGCGTCTGCAGTTCGATATTTATATTAATGTTCACCAAAGTCGGAGGAAAAGTTGGCCCGAGTCACGAAAAATTCGGGATAGCGCCGGAGCATAAGTGCTCGCGCAAGATCGGAATAATTTCGCAATCCCCGAATGCGAGGAGAGAAGTCTATCGACGCGAGTCTCGCAATCTCCCGAAAGAGATTGCACGCCTCGCTACTACTGTAGCCGTGAGTGCGGCTAACTTTTAAACAAGACTTAACTAATTTTCAGATAGTTTAATATCTTACGTATCCTCCTTCCGCGTGCGCGTGCTCTCTCTCTCTCTCTCTCTCTCCCTCTCTCTCTTCGACACCGCGCCTCTACTCGCGCCCTCTGAGCCTCGGTCGACTGAACGAGTTAAGTCGCAGCGGCTGGCTCCGGCTCCGGCTCCACTCTCGGGATGAAGGAGAGATAGAAGAAGCGACGTAGCCTGCGCAGCCAGAGAGGATGAGCCTGGGAGCGAAGTGGCCTGACTGACGTGTAAAGACACCTCCACGTCCCGAAGAATTTAACTAATTATAATATAGGATAAACGGTTTATGCCAGAGTCTGGCAACCTTCTCCCGAGCGATACTGATACTCCCCTGCCTTCCCCCTGACTTCAACCTCCAACCCTTTTGTAGCGTCTCCCTTCTATACCTGCGTTCTTCTCCTGTGACTGCGCTGCGCGACTTCGGGTACACGTCAGTAAAGTTAACGAGTCGAACGTGGTGAGACTTTGTACTGCTAATGGGCCCAATTGAACAGCCAGCATCTTTCGCTTTATCGAACCACATTACCAGAAACCTGTTCCTCGCTCGCTCCGACTCTTTTTCAAAAATTGAACGCGCGCAAAAACCCGTATTGACCCTTTCAATCTGACGCTCTTAATAGTCACACCTACTCGAATCACTTTCTTGCTACGACAAGAATAACGTCGATTTTGTGGATAATAGAATTCGTTATACGCGATCGAAATTTAATTAAAACTGCCGTAATAACACTACTGTAGCTGCTGAACGTATATTTTTGTTCCTGACATTATTTTCGTCCATTGTATTTTTCAAAAGGTATGGATAATTAAATATACACATCCAAGATTAATACGGGCTCTACGTTTATCTTTTCCTTGCATTTAACAATATTTGCATTTTCAATTCTCTAATTTTAATAGAGATGGAATTAATTATAACTTAAATGGAATTATTCTATTGTAAGTTTATATAAAAAAAATAGCTTCGCAATTTTTTTAATAATAAATTATATTTTTATCAGAATTTAAAAATTAATTTTATATACGAATAATACGGGCTCTACGTTTATCTTTTCCTTGCATTTAACAATATTTGCATTTCAATTCTTTAATTTTAATAGAGATGGAATTAATTATAACTTAAATGGAATTATTCTATTGTAAGTTTATATAAAAAAAAATAGCTTCGCAATTTTTTTAATAATAAATTATATTTTTATCAGAATTTTAAAATTAATTTTATATACGAATTATTTTCAATGTATATTGATTATAAGAGCAACTTATGGTAGAATATTAAGGTAATTAAGAGATTATTTCCATGTTCAACACAGTGTATTTAAAGTTATGTTTCAGAATCTACCACGCGTAATAAAGGTGACAGATACAGAAACCTATATTTAAAGAAAAAAAATAGAAATTATCCGAATACCATCGAAATACTCTGAAATACAAAAAATCGTATAGTTTTTCGTTTTATTGTCAAAACTTGAAAGTAAAAATGTAATTTTTGGCATAGCAAAAGATTAATTTTTTCTATTTATTTAAAATGTGTTCGTTAATAATATATTTTCAAAATAATATAATATTAATTCAAACTTTTATTTAAAATTTTTTTCTATTTCATCAAATTTTGAATTATAAATTTATATTAAATGAATAAGCCACTATTAAAGATTCAATAAATGATATATAGGTATATTTAATAATTTGAACGTATCGATAATTATACTGTCGTTGAAAAAATATTCTTATTTACTTTGATTTACATAAATTTCGTGTAAGTGGAAATTTTTGTCTAAGATATTGGTCGAGTTTTAAAAAAAATTTAGATCTCTTAAAATAATTGTTTTAATTTTATATTTCTTAAGAAACTATTTATAACATACTTAAAAATATTCAAATAAATTTTTAATAAGAAAATAAACATAATCTTGAGAAATCATATTTATATAATGTTCATACGTATGATCATATAACAAATTCACTTCATGTGATTAAGAGTGATATTTTTATCATCTAATTTTATAAATCTAACCTACAAAAATCAACAATTATTACGTAAAAGAAATAACAATGATCCATTGTATTTAAATAGACAAATTAGAGATAATTTAGTTTTAAAAGACTTGTTAATAAAATATTCTATTCTCTTTCAAAATACGTTATAATCAACAAAAAAATTCTTTTACAAGTAGATCATTATCTATTTATAATTTTAAAAATACATAAGACATCCGAAGATTAATTAGAAATATTAATTAACTGCTTAAAAATTTGTTTTTATCATGTATCAACTTATCAAAATCAAATTTCATTTTACTCATAAAATATAAATTGATACCGCAATAATAAATCTTCTATTACTTGAAATTTTCTAATGCAGACTCATAGTCTACAGAAAATAACTAAGGGATAACAAAATCAACCTTTTGAAGCATATTTTAAGTACATTATATGAAATATTGCTACAAAATAAAATATATATTTAAGTACTATACTTTAAATATTTAAAAACTTTAACCAAACATAGTTTAGAATAAAAACGTTTATATTCGCAGAACAACCAATTTTCATTCTTTTAATATCGAATTAATATCATATTAAAACGAACAGGTATCGGTAAGAAAAAAAGTGGAGAATAATTAATGATGTGACAACGAGAAATTAGCCTAAAAGTAACGAGCGAGTAAAAGCTTTAATTTTCAAGGTAAAACATATTGATATGTTAATTCACTCCTGACTTATATGCATTTGAAATTATCAAAAAATTGCATTTCAACTTAAGCCACCTATTGAGAATGGAAGAAATATTTAATTTTTAATCAGTTTTAACTGCATACAAAAGTAGAACCAATTAAAAATTATTCCTCGTTGAATTTGAGAAAAATGTTTTCTTCTGCTTTGTATATTTATTGTGTCATCATCGTTTCGGATTCTGTCAGTCGTTTATTTATAATTTAATCATGTTGAAAGAAAAAAAACTTCAGTTCGATTGCATCGTGAGCAAAGTGATCTCCCGAAATTTGATTTAAAAATTCAGTGCACCTGTGAGTCGCACTCTACGCAATACAAGCAGCTCAAATCAAGCGAATATTTAAAATAATTATTAAAGTTGGAGCGGAATTATTAAGCGAAAGTTGAGGAAGCAGCGCGAGGGGACGGAAGCCCAGATTTGGTTAGAAAAATAAACCACAAATGACTCGAGCGAAGTTAAACGGTGTATTTGAGAACACGATTCGAAAATGATGTCAGTTGAACGATAAAGACAAGGTATCGGATAGACGCGCACAGAGGCTTGTAAACGGAGTAAAAGGCTTGTGGAGTGGCGTGTATAGGGCTGTGGGCGGCCTGCGGGACTCACTGGAGCGTGTAGCTCGCGGGGGCGTTGGGACCGATTGCTACGGATGTAACGATTCGTCGGAGGGGCCCACTAAGCGCGCTTTCGCATTACGAGCGCGAGCGCGCGCCACGGGAGAGTGAGGGGGAGGGAGAGGAGTGGAGAGCAACGGAGAGGAGAGAGGAGTCGAGTACGCGCACGACGGAAAAGGCACTTATTAAACCAGCTACGAGCGTGGCCACATGCGGGAGAGAGAGAGAGAGAAAGAGAGGAACGCCTATGCGTGTGGCCGCGCGGAGGCATGTATAAATACGCGAGAAGAGCCACGTATAACAAGTTATGGCAGATAAATTTATAGCATCTCCACCGAAACGCCATTACTTAAATGCACCCCTCTACATTGCCGCGCTCTAGCTCGTCTCTCCTCTTGCTTTCTCCTTTGCCTGCGTCAGTTGTTCTTCGAGCGTTCGGTCCTTTCTTCGTCCTCTTCTCCGCCCCGTCCTCGACGCCGCCGCCGCCGTCGCCGCTGCCGCCGCCGCCGCGTTGCCGTCGTAGTCGTAGTTGTAGTAGATCTTAGTCGTCGCAGTCCGTCGGCTTCGAGCGAGTGCATGGAGTTAGTGACGCGCTCTCGAAACGCTTCTCCCGTCTCCCTCTTTCTTTCGCACGCTTTTACGATCTTTCGAAATGGCTACTCTGCCTCCAGACTATCCCTTTTTGCGTCTTTTTTAAACCACTGATGCTCGCTGCTTCCCGACTCTATTTATTAGCAATCTATTTAATTTATCGCCCATTGCCAGCAGCCAACTTATCGATTATTATTGGAACTGCCTTCTTATTTGCAGAAGGCGCGCGCGCGTTCGTCTAAAATGTCGCTGCTGCGAATTCATCAGTTTGGCTCTCGACGTGGAACGGAATTGTACAAAGAACCACTCTGTAGCGGCGTTTCGAGAAGCCAAAAATTAAGAATGAGAAATTCTTAAGGTATCTTTAATATACTCGAATACGCTTAAAGCAGCATAATTGTAGATCATTGCGCAGCCGCAACCGCAGCCTGCGGATCTGCCATTTTTTACTGCAGTGAACAATTAAGCAAGTGCTCTAGATATTTGATACTTATCTCTAATGACAGCTTTGTTCGGCTGAAATTGCTCGCTGCATTGGAATCGAAGAAAAATTCAAGCTTTTGTAGAAATAGCAGCGGCTCGTGGCGGCACGTGTATAATTAGCACGGCTGCGGCTACGAATGCAACTGCACTCGTGCTTCAGCTGTGGCCTCGAAAATCAATCGAAAGGGCAATCGATGCGAGCTTTCTTGAGCGCGTCGACGCGGAACGCGGGGCCGGAGCCGGGGCTCGGGGCTCGGGCCGATCTCGGGGAAGCAGTAAAGAAAGCGAAATAAAGAAGACTCGAAAGCGAGGTAGCGCGAGTGACGGTGGCGGCCGCGGCGTCGGCTCGCTCGTGGCGTGGGGCAGGGTTGGGGCAGTTGGGGCACCCTATAAGAAGTGATCGTTACTGCACGCCGCCCTATAATCTACGTGGGCTAATGACGTCCATTACGTTACTGCGCGCCTCGCTTGATCCCTCACTCTTCTCCTTCTATTTGCTGACTCTCGCGCAACGCCGGCGTCTCCTGCTGCCACTACTGCGGCTGACCACACAGAGAACCCTCGCGGGGGCTTGCGGGGACTTGCGGGGGCTCGGGAGGCAGAGCACACAAAATACTCGCGAGAGCGCGCGATTCATCTCGCGGATGCCTGTACGCGACCCGATAGCGGTCGGCTCGCAGCCCTTCTTCTTTTTGCCATTTTTCTTCAGCTTGCATTTTATCGTTTCTTCGCTTCTACGCTTCTTCGCTCGGACTCGTGTATATAATGGCCGCTTTAAGTGTCGGCCGGCGCGAGCACGAGAGGGGGACACAGAGTTTTATTGGTCGCGGTTTTGTTTATCTCTAATTGGCGATTTGGCAACAGGGTTTCTCTCGAGGAAAAGCATCGCTTTCTGGCACTCGGCATCGGATGTCGTGGTAATGCACAAGCGCCGTTCGTGCTGAGCAGAGGAGAGAACAAAAATTCGGATGAAAAAAGTGGAAAGGAAATGGTCGAGCGTGAGAATTATTGGGAGAAAAATATTTGCTTCCGAAACGGAAAATCGCATTTGGCGGCTGGGGGTGGAGGGGATCAGCGAACAACTGCTTCACAGGCCCTGGCTAGTTAAAAATATCCCGGGGGTTTAAATCTCTCGTTTGTTATCTCGAACGTTTAACGTTTTTGCGCAGACCAGACGACGAAGACAGTGAAATGGCGGCGGCTGCAAGGAGTGAGAGGGGGCTTTAGAGAAAGACCGCGAATCCGTTCGCCATCTGCAAACCTTCAATGGCTCACCGCCAAACCGAGGATCGTCTTCGTCCGGCTACACTGGGGATTAATGCGTGTTTATGTATATTTCCCGAGTGTTTTTCAAATTGACCCGCATCGTGCCTCCCTTTTTTCCTTTCCGCTTCGTACGACCGCGTCAGCTCTTTGAGAGAACCATGTCCAGCAGTACGATAGTTTACGAGTTATCGCCGAGCGAGGACTTTCTTGAATACGATGACAACGAAAATACTCGAGACGATATATATTAACGCCAACGATTATATTTGTAGGCATTATGCCTTATTCGGAAAGCCTCGATCATGCTGATACTCTGTTGATAAGAGATTTTTAATAAAGCCAAACGTTGTTATGGGCTTCTCTTGTTTATTAGAGGAACTTTTTGATAATATAGCAATAAACCTATATTAAAATTTCCATACTTGTTGGACTCGATCAAAGTCCTCGGAAGAAATCATAAAATTCACATTATTATAGTAATAAAAGTATCTGCCCGTTAGTATCTACCCATTAAAATTATTCGATTTCATAAAAAAATATTTAAATGAGCACCTTTGATTTATAATATTTACATTAACGAAGATTATTAGTTTTATTAATGATATTTGAATTGTAATATCATATGTTCTAATACTTTTTTATGATATGCTAATACGAAGAAAAATATGGCTTAAAAAATAATATTTACACACATATAGCTGTATATATTCAAACCTGTGTGTATATTTTATTCACCATTATTATACAATTGCTTAGTTATTGTGTATTTGTTTAATACTATCCAAGATTTATTATATTTCAAAAATTTATAAAAGATCAATTATCATTTAAAATACTTCCAGTTTAATAAACATTTGTGATATGTACATAAGTTGTAGAATATTTTTATTTTATACAAATTGGTTTGAAAAAATATTGTTCATTACTTCCTTAAAATTATTAATACCTTGGATAAAACCAATATACTCATATAGCAATTTTTTACTATAATACATAATTATTTTCTTATAAAGAAATCATAATGCGCGTTTACTCAGTGTAAAAATTAAAATAAAAAATTTAATTACTTTATTGCTGACATTTACATTATATATCGTTTAGATAATGTTAAAATCAGTAATAAATGTATAAAAAAATAATAAGATAATAATATAAAGAAAAATAAAAATGTTTTAAAAATAATTAATTTTCATATGAGACTTAAATGTATCATCTGCTAATTTAAATCGTTCAAAAAATTATGATTCAACGTGAAGAATAAATTGACAAAAAAAATTTTTAGAGTGTAAGTTTCTAAATTAATTAACTAATATAGTTATATATTAAATGAAATTTAAAAATCTAATATACTCTTATATATTGTTATAATACATTTCATAATCACAAAGACGAATAAACAGCGTTTTGTTTCTTAACGATATTGACTTAACTTCTTTAATTATCAGAATATCCTAAATTATTTTAATTTTTATTTTATATCAGTGATTTTAATGATGTAGCTCTTTCAACCTATACGTGTACATAGAAATAAAAGATTCAAATCAGAAAAAAAGTTTTTTTCAAATAAAATAAAAGTTACAATTGGTAAAAATATGTCTTGGAAAACGTATTTTTAAGATTATTTGTACATTTTAATTTTGATATCAATCGTAAAGATTTGAAGAAAATATTCGATTAACTAAAGTCTATATTTAATCAAACATTAGGTTTTGTTGAATGAAAAGTCATTACCAAACTTCAACATTAATTTATCATGAAATAAAAGTAAATAAAAATGTTGAACCATTGTTCTTATCAACTTATTTTATGCGGAATTAATAATGAGCATCTAATATTACAGAATTAGATTAAAAATTACAAAATAAGACGTTGATATATATATCGAAATTAATTGAATACTTTAATAAATTGAGGCGCATCATTTTAAATTCAATTCAATTAAGACAATGACTCGAATACCTATTGATTGAGAATAAACTTCAAATTGAGAATGAAATAATTAATAAAGAGTATTAGAATTAATATATAATTTCGTCTCCCTCAAAGTGATTGGACTGTAATGGAAAGAAAAACAATCGAAGCGACTGATGAATAATTTGGTAGCAAATATCAAATTATAGTTATATCGATTTTTTTAATTATGTATTATCATATCTTTACCTAAAATAAAAATTTATAAATAAATTAAGTTGCTCATTAAAAAGAGACAAATTTTTTAATGACATGAGACGTAGAAAATTTATTGACGAAAAATGGGTGTGATCCAGCAAATTAAAATGTTGGATAATTATGTAAAACGATCTGCTTTAATAATTAAAAATTATTTCACAAATCATCATAAGTTCTCTATTTTATGTATGCGGCTCCCTAAATGTAACGAAATGTTTTTAAATACCGTAATAAATATAAGAAAAACAGAATATCGAACGAATACAGAAAAATTTATCTTTATCGTTTCTCGTGAATTGGTTTAAAAAAATGAATACGAATTGCCCATTATAAATTAAATTAAATGTACGAGTGGATAAAGACTTACCTTTAAATTTCTAACGATGAAAAATAGATTCAGATAATTAATGTTTACTCCCGTTTTCAAAAATAAAAAAAGGTGTATAAAGCATAGACCCGGAGAGAAACGCATGGCATACGCATCGATTCCTGGTGCACATAAACTAATTACAATCAATCACCGTGGGTTGTTCGCACCAGCACGTATTTTGATGGAAACCGCATGACAGTAAGCCACAAACACACGCGGCCACAGTGTAAGTACACGCAGAAAATGAACGCGCGAGAGAAGCGAACGTTACCATCTCTCTCTCTCTCTCTCTCTCTCTCTCTCTCTCTCTTTCGTTCTCGCACCCGAACGCGAACGGTGCCTCCTGCTATGAATTAAAGATCAACCCTTTATAAACAGAAGGCTCTCGCGGGCGAGCGAGCGCCAGGAGCGGGAATCATACCCGCGAGGAAGGGCGGGAGGGAGGGAGCCAGATCGCAAGATTACTACTCCTTTTGTGTAATCGATTGTCAGACTCTTGTTACGGAGATGGCAGCCGATTTATCACGTCTTGCAAATACTCTGTTTCTTGAATTACAAAACGCAACCTCGCGTATTTGGATAAAAAATGAAAATGAAGTGTCCCGGTTGTATAAGCGACGGCGCAGCTTTTATCTCAACGCTCCATTGTTTTATTAATTTATCCAATTATCATTGTGCTGACGACAGAAGTCATCTTGCGATCAGAGCGATAATTTTTGTTTGTTCTGCGCCATAATTATTAAAAGTTGGCGCAATTAATGATGGGGATGGTCCTAGGAATAATAACTCCGAGTGTATCGGTGAGCGATTTCGCGAGTCAAAACGAGAGTTGGAAAAAGTGCTTCCTGCGATTAGCAGCAATGCCAGTCTGAATAGAGAAGTCGGTATGACTACAGACGAGATAAGGAGCGCTTCCTCGTCATTCGTCGTTGTAAAGGAACAACGGCCGGGACGTGTATACGATGTTCGCCCTCAGCCCGCCGATAAGTCGATGCGTGATTAGAGACTGGTATTGTACTTCGAGAGGTACATTCTGCCTCCACCCTTTTCTGCTCGATCTATCCCTCGAGCTTCTGTAAATTTTCTTGCTTCAGCTCCGTCTTGTCTCTAGGTTAGGCAGCTTCTTCCAGTATCTCCCTCTCTCTCTCTCTCTCTCTCTCTATCTCTCTCTCTTATTCTCCTTTTCGCTCCCTTTACTCTTTGGTGTTCAAGGCTTCTGTCTTCGTGAAACGGCAATAATTACAAGCGCAGCTCAGGGAGCAACTCTCGTCTTTCCGAGCTTATCGATTTTCCGAAATTAATAATTGCAGGCGCTACTCTATTCACCTGCATTTTCTCAACGTAACCATTGTAAGGCTCTAGAACTTATACAAAACAAAACTTTTAAAGTTTTTCTGTTTTTTAATAGCTACCGTTACACGGATCATCAATATTCGAAGAAAGTTTTTTAATTATAATTGTTTCGACCGACGTAATGCATAACATCTCACCATTTCCTAACATTTAGTAAATTATCTATCCAATATTTATGGAATATTTTTTAATAATTTTTGTATTAAAAATTTAAAGATTCTCCTGGCAGTACATTTTAAATATGAGAAAAACGATATAGAAATGCCAAAAATTTAATTTTAATAATCTCGAATATAAATATGCTCGACTATTTTTATAATATCTTGTTTTCTTTTTACAACTGCTGACTTTGAAATTCTCAAAGAAACGAAAATTTAAAGCTTTTCAAATAGAAAATTATTTCTCTTTCAACGAGAAGATTCATCATTTATAATAGCGATTTTATTTTTGACGAATATTTAGAAAAAATCTAGTACAAGCAATATAAAATTCTTTAAAAAGAACGGACACATTGGATAGAAGAGAAATGCTTTTGATTCAAGCCAGATTTGTCTCGAAATATTCGTTCCTTTTTCATGTATTTAGCACGAAAGGACTTTTGTTTGGACGAATTCGAATGTACTGAATTTCAGATTTCAATACGATGAAAAACGAAAATGCATAAAAGAAAATTTGTAATTTGCAAAACAAAAACAGGCGCATAAGATAGTAAGCTTAAGAAAATTACGAGACTATAGCGAGGAGGAAGAATCATGTTACAAGTTAGAGGATAGTAGATTTATCGAGACTCTCCCACCTTCGACATTCCTTGCTCCTCGCTTTCGTTCTCGGATGACATAAACATAAAAAATTTACCGTTTCTTTCCCCGAGAAGTTGCTCCATGAGAGATAAATGCAAAAGATGCAGCTCGTTCGCCCCTCTCGCAGAGCAAGTATAAAGAAGCCCATTACGCCACTGCATCTTCGGATTTGTACGAAGGCCTCAAGTGTCGACGTTTCGGGTGGTTATGCACCACGACTTTCCGTGAGGTCTCCGCATACGCGAATCCGAATGATCACTTTGGTTATCGCTTCCTCTCCCTCTCTCATTCTTAGCTCCGCTTTCTCTCTCCCTCTCCCTCTCTATCTTTCTTTCTTAAAAAAGATAGAGAGGCGTATCGATATCCGAGTATAACGATATCACACGCGCCATCGAAGCCGATAAATTACTTAGATCCCTATATAAATTCTACCTTCGCTCCTTATAAATTCGTGGTCAGAAAAAACGCGAAGGATAAGAGGGTGAGACGGATGAAGGGAGAGTCAGAGGACGGTTCAACATGGATTTTACTAATTTTCTGTCGTACGGCCGCTCCTCGTCACATGCGTGCAGAGAGAACGACGCGGTACACAATGGCTGCTGGACCTTAAGAGTGGGATGAGCGCGACTCTGCGCTGCTATTCTCTTTGCCCCTTCGCTGCGACGCTTTTATTCAATTCGCTCTCTTTGTTCTTTTTGTTTCAGGCGCCGCTTTTTTCGCCGTCCAGCCGTGACTCAGGTGCGTCTTCATCGCTTTTTTCACACTCGAGCCTTCCTTCCTCCTCCACTTCAAAGCGAGAGACGAAGATAACGCAAGTGAGCGAGCGAGCGAGCGAGAGAGAGAGAGAGAGAGAGAGAGCCACGCGCACTACTCCGGGAGAGTGGGTGCGTTCCGACGATATATATTTCTGGCGTCCTTAACTTCCCTCCGTCCCTTCATCCATTCATAATATGCATACGTGCTTTTGTTGTCCTGTCTCCTTGAGGCCATTTTCGCTGGGCCATTAGGAGCCCACGTATCAATTTTATTCCCTGCGCCTGACCTTATCTTTCTCTTTTGCACTCTTTCTCACTCGACGGTCGAATCACGAACAATTACCAAGAATCGTGATCATTTCGTGATTGAATTCGAAATAAGTTACATGTCCAGCTTCTCGGATATGCGCTACGAATGTTAACTTGTATAAATATGAAGTATACGTCCCTCCGTTCGGAATATGCATCAAATATTCAAACTCGGGATTATTACGGCTCTTCCTTTTTTAAGCCCTGGTCTTTCTCTTTTTCTTACTTGCATCGTAAATCACGGAGTCCAGCAGCCTCGTGTGAAAGAGGGGATTTATTGATTTCGAAAATCTACACCGTCCCGACAGATAGAAATCACACGCAGATTAATTTCTCTCTTTTCGGGGCCTGTTAGGCGTATCGCGATTAAAATTTATTAATAATAGAACCGGTATAAACGTTTGGCATATTGCGGACTCGATTATCCGGATGTCGATCCTTTTCTCCAATCCCGCGGGAGAATAAGCGTCAACAGTCCAAAATGGACTGTTCACTCCCACGCACAACGCGATCAGCAATCCGCACGGCACGAGCATAAATTATTATAATCACAGTGGCTGCGAGAGCCGAGCAGCGAATGTCACTATCGGGAGTTGGCGTTTTCGATACGAACTCGTTGCGCTGCGTGCTCTGCGATGCAACAACGAATCGGGAATTGCTCGAGATGCGTCTTGCGTCTGCAGTCCTGAATTAATTAATAGCTGCTCTTGGAAAGAGTCGCGCATCCGATCTCGCGGAATAATTGCTTCTCTCAGATGAATCGCCTATGGAATAGCTCGTTTAATACAAAATGCAACGTCGAGGATCGACCTCACACGAAACATTCCTACGCTTTCCCGACTCGAATATTTTTCCAGTCACTTTTCCGTCCGGAATGTCGAGCGGTTATTACGAGAAATCAAAGATGAGCTATTTTCCATTGGATCTGCTCGCTTGGGAGAAGGGATTTATGAAAAATGGGCGAAGAAAGAGAGAGCAGAGTGAGAATAACAACTTGGAGCCTGGGCGCTAGCATTAGAAATTTTTGAATTCCATCCGTAGCTTTGAAAACTTGGTGAAATATGTCGAGCAATTTATCTCTCCGAGCGAAAGTTATACTTATTCGTTAGAAGACCTGCACTTAATATGGTTCCAATGCAGCTAACCCTCGACCGTAACGACAGCGATGACGGTTTTGCAACTTACCTGTTTTTCCGACAGGTAGTCCGCGGTGTTAGGGTACCACTTGAAATACCAGGTCAATATTCGGAGCCATTCTTCACGTGAAAGTCCATTTTTACATAATCGGGTCAGAAGAACAATGACAATCGTGGATTTGGCGTAGGACAGCCCAGCTGGGAACCAAGGGAACACCGTCAGCCTTCGTAACCGTAATTATAAGCAGTTTTGCTATCGACTATCTCGAGCTGCTTTTAACTATGTTTAGCCGCATGTAGGGAAACTTTCACTTTTTTAACAAAGCATTCGATCATCCAGACTGCGCCGATTCTTCAACAAATACAATTTCAGGCGTTACAACAATTATTGTCGCTTAAATACCCCGAATCACTGGGCATTTTTCACAAATAAATAAAAATCTACAGGTTTCGAAGTTTTCTAAAATACGTCTCTTCTTTTATTTTGATAAGAAGCGAAGATTTATTTATCGCATTCAATATCCAATTACTACATTATAAAATATAAAAGCTAAACGTTACTTTAAATTATAGGATAATAAAGACAAAACATTTATTTCTTCCTGGAATCGTTAATAAAATTCTCAAAATACACAGAGCATAAAATCAAAGTTGATTGGTATCTGAAATTATTCCAGCATCCGCAGTATCGATCTTTCACTGCTGGAATTCGATTACTTCTCATGGGAGTCACACACAAATATACACACAGGTAAAAAAGGTGTTTTTTCCCTTTATATTAATTCCGAGATTAAACTGGCCAGAACGTCCCTGAAGAATACGATCCAAGCTTTGGAGATTGAGGTGCATAATGGGCCCTAATAAACTATCGATTCTAGACTTGGAAAAAAAGGCTACGCTAGAATAAAAGCGTAACATCGTTACGTAAATCAAGATCGAAGCTGTCATTGTGCGATGTAGGAGAGGAGCGTCTTGCAGTTGCGCCCAAAGGTGAAACTCATCAAATAAATCGGTAGACATCGGGAAGGAGTGTGCCACGATTGATCTCGCGTGCGTGAGCGAGCGAGAAGAAAAAGCGCGATATAGAGACATCAGCGAGTGGAGTGACTTCTCTTACACGCTTCGTAACAAATACTAAAAATTATCGGTGGATTCATTTGTCAATTGGGGGTGCGTCGCTGTTCGGCAGAGGGTCTGCGTTGCCCGGGATTGACAGGCCGATTTGTTGCGAGAGCAACGATTGACGAAGACATTCACTTAAATTGGGACACCGTTGATGTACCAATAAACGAGATGGGCAGGCGTTTCTCGACCATAGAGATCTTTGTTTTGAACGATCGCGCTCTATTCGTTATGGGTTGATTCTAGTAATAATTGTAGGTGCACTACGGTTTTATGGATAATGCAGAACAAAAAATTAATTAGGCTCATAAATAAATTTCTTTATTAAAAATGTGATTTATTTAAGTTCATTATTCATGTAAAAATATTCACAGTCACACGTATAAAAATTCAAGTATCAATGATTTTTTATAGTTGTTGTGCAAATTTGTGCATTGGACTGTCATAAAAAATTTTTTCTTATGATTAGTCATTTTTTTTTTTTTTATATTTCCTACAGTATATTTAATTAATACATTGAACAGCTTCACTTTCTCACAATATTTACATATTTTACAGCCTTAAATGCCTTTAATTTCCTGATTTGGATTATAATGTATCGATTTCTATTCGTTTAAAATACTGTTCGAGTAAAAATGAAAAATTTATAGTACTATAATGATCAATCGTCGAAAAATTTTTACTCGAAAGTTAATTTAACCGTGAGAAAAAATAATTTACCAGCCATTCATTCGAATAGATTTTAATATCGATTAATTTTTTTAATTTTACCATTTATTTAAGAAATCCGTTAAAAATTAATAATGCTATAGAAAAATTAAAATAACGAACAATAATTTTTTTTAATATTTCGTGTAAATTAATAATTATTAATCGATTTAATAATTATTTAACTAAAAATGAATCTTTCGGTATTGATTAAACATGTCCGTAGACTTATTTATATTTATTTTATTTATGGTACAATATTTTTGTAATGTATCAATTGAATTTTTGAATTTTACTGGATTCTGTGAAAATTACATAATTCTTACAATAGACGGGTAAATTTTGAAGTTTAATATGTTAAATTTTAGTATTAATTTTGAATAGTAGAATTGTATTTATTTTTAATATAGAATAATAAGCTAAAACAACTCAACTCAAACTCAGGTGTTTGGTGAAATTATAGATCGAGGACTTGTTTTACAACTTTTAACATAAAACATATTTCTTATCCTGTAGAAATCACAGTCTGTAGATACGAGATTCGTGAATTTTTATTTGTATTCTACGAAATATTTTTAATTGACAAAATACTATCTTAATCCGTTGCAATACCGCAGAAGTTCATTTCTTAAACTGTTTGTGCTGAATTTATACATTTTTATTTTTATAAGCGAGAATTATAAGTGTCAAAGTTTTCAAAATACATTATATTAGTTAATACATCCCTGTATTACTTGCAAACATTTACAATAAATCATCATTTTAAAATCGGTATTTTTCATTTAATTACAGTAATTGTAGTTCTTATCTTGAAAGATTCGCAATTATAATATGTAACTATAAAAGTGCTTGTAAAGCTAAATTATCAGATGCATCTACGAATTAAATAAGTATATATATATTCAAATGAAATAGTAGGCATTCCTTTAATTTTTTAATAGACTTTAATTGACAACTGGGCCTTGGCTATCGCATGGAAGTTTTAAATCCAAATCCTCCAATAGAGGAATTCATCGGAATCTTGATAAGTATTAGTTTAAATGCTTTTGAGTTAGTAGGAGTTATGTGACATTTAAAGCTTAGAAATGTTTGTGTCAACCGTGACTTTAAATAAGACATTAAAATTCTGTATAAATCTTTTCATTGCAAAAGTTATAGCTTCTTAAGATTTTGCTTACTTTGGGTTTAACATAAAATTTATCGCATATTATCACGGAAGATCAATATAACGAATCTAAACAGCATACCTGTCCTTGTTTAATTTAAATTTCACGTAAAGCTGCGAAAGAATTTTCACGTCGACCAAAGTGAACTTAACGTTTGAAGCAATAAAAAGAAGAAAAAATGCGAGGACCCATTGTAAAGGGGCAGTGCGTTCAACAAATTAGGAAATAGCTGTGAACATGGATTGAAGAGTAAATCAGTGAGCCAAAATAACACGTAAGGGGAGAGCGAGGAAAATGTATAAACACCGTAAGTTACGAGTATTAAAGCTGTCTAATGTCTCAAGGGCAAATGTTTGAGTGAATTACATATGAATTCGTTTCTACAATCCCGTGAATCAATTTATTTGCCTTCTTTTAATAAATACAAGGCATAAATTAGACGTGATAATGGGCCAATGCAATTTCGTTGTACAGGCGCTTGCAGAGAAAGGCGATAAACCTGTTTGCTCGAGTAGAAGATACATTAGTATGGGAGGAGAGTCGCCCGCGTATTTTCGGGACTGTGCAAGAGCTGTTCAGCGCATTAGCGCGCGGCCTGGTATATCGTCCTACGCGCTCCGGCTGGGGAAACCACACCCGAGATACATTCGTACGCGGGCGCAGAAAAAACAGAAAGACTCGGGACGTCCGACACAATGTGTACAGGGTGACGCATTGCATCGCGCTGGCCTTGAATTATGTTAGGTGGTCCGGGCGCGTTCGGCCATCGTCCTCGCGAGCGGCTCCCTCTCTCTCTCTCTCTCTCTCTCTCTTCGTGTTCGAGCGAGACTCGAAGAGGCTGGGATCACCTGCGGTGCAGTCGGGAATCGCCTTGAGTAAAGCGAGAGAGTGTGTGCCTACCGATATCGAGGAAACCTGTCGCACGCTTCGGCAGCCCGATATATCCGATGCGTCTCTGCCTTTCTCTCCCTCCTTAGCGCTTCCTTCGTTCTCCTGCCGTTTCGACGAGCACACCTTGCACTCTACCACTACGCACGCCCTCGGCTTCGATAACAGCGCGACGTCGAGGATGCCAAGTTCCGTTGACGTCTTGTCCGCCTCGTCTACGAGAGGTAAACCACAAATGCCACCCCCGCACAACAGCTCCTTCCCCGATGGATTATCCGATCGGCAATTTTAATAATACAGGCGAAGGTTGCATTTTCCCTTGTGTTTGTCGCCTGTCTGTCGGAGATGAAACGGAATTTTGGTACTGTTAATTCGCACAAAAGAACACGAATCTTGAGTACACGTACCGGGAACGTCCCTTTGCGATTCAACCGTTAACGTATTAATAATGCATCAATAAAAATATTTCGTTAAAGTAGCGTTTACTGCTAATTAAATTTTAACGAATGCGGGATTTCACTTTTCATATTTTATGATATACTTTAAAGTTGAAAATGATTGTTCGGCGTTTTTCGAAATTGCTACAACACCGAGAAATAACTTTGTATAAATATATTAATACACTGAGTGAATTAAAAATCCTTTTCCTCTTGTTTTTCGTCTCTAATTTTACGTAATTAATGATTCTGACTGAAAGTATCTGTTGCGAATAAATAAAGGCACAAGATAGCAATGAAAGCAAATATACAAGCTCATTAAAAGAGATATTAATCATTATTTACGATAGGAAGTTCTGAACGAAATGACATTTCATCCTCTTAAATTTTACCATTAACTACAGTTATGCTCACTTTTACGAACGAGTAATAAATACAATTATGCAAGCCCGTATCAATAAAGAGACCTAAATAACGAATATAACGAATATTCGAAACGCTAAGCCGACGTGCTAAATTAACACAGAACGTGGTAAGTCATCAGGAAATCGAATAGGAAATTCCTGGACTTGAAGATCAACACCGATAAACCCGCATCGAATCGTCCCATATGCGTCTCGTGCACGCCAAAGGCATCAATTTATATTCCGTTAATACACGCGTGTATACGCACGTAAGTAGGATCGCTGCTCCCCCCTTCCATTCCAATGCACTTGGTTGCTCGCTGCCTCACCCCGTACACATGAAACAAAAATTAACAACAACGTAAGTCGCGTCTCGACCCTTTCAACTTTCCCTTTTAACCGTTCTATATAAGAAGGAGAGACAGGAAAGAAACTGGCGTCACCCACTCTTTTTCTTAGCGCACTTCTCTCGTGTATTATCCGAAAATTTATGACCGTTTAGTCTAAAACCGACTCCGGAGCATCCTGAATCGCCTTTGTGTACCTCTATTCAAAGCACTTCATCCTCGCGCACCTGGATTAATTTGAGTTTTTCCGATTCGACGCGACGAGTCTGCCCGCGCATGCCGGCCAATGGGAAATGAACGCCGATTGCGGTTAAAAAGCCGAAAAATAGAAAAGGGGAAATAAAATAGTGCCCGGGAAAGAGACGCAGAATCCATCGCTTTATCATTAATGAATAACGTCTGCTGCGAGAGTCGCGCGCCGCTTCTCTCCGATCTCGCTCTTTTTGTCTGCCGAATTTCCCTCGGAGTCTCTGTTCTTGCGCGACTGCGACGGCGTCTGACTCTTTTCTTCGCAAGGGAACGTTGTATCGTTGCCACCGCGAGATTCAGCTACCGCTCGGCTCCTAGTCGCGAGTCGCTGAATATACGGCGAACGCGATAAATTTCCAGAAGCCGCTGAGACCATGAGAGAAGGAGGGTGAATTCCAAAAGTTTTTGATTCAAAAGGCGAGCTAGCAGCGGCAGCGGAGTGAAAGAGTGAGACCAATAGAGGGATCCATGAATTATGCATGAAAGCTTCGATTCGCGGATTAAGCGAGCCGTCCGAGTTCGAGTTGTATTATCCATTCTTCCGTGCAGACGTATATAGAACGAGAACGAGAACGAGAACGAGAACGGGAACGGGAACGAGGAACGAGCTTATGCCAGGGTCCAAAGGGAAAGACAGCGTGCTGCCGTGACAAATGCAGCGCGACACATACGGACGCATACCCTCGACTCTATTATGCCTCGTATGTGAAAGCGTCGCGACTTCTGTCTTTTATTTCCTTGATTTTTCCGCGTCGAGCGTATGACAAGGAAGGATGCGAGGCATATAAGCTGCGTCGAGCGACGCCGAGCCGCGCCGTAGCCAAGATCATCGAATGCGCCTTTATTAAATGGATACGTGAACTTTCGTGGTTTTACGCCGTTGCTTTCATACGAAATTTGATCACGTACATCACGTTCTGAATATAAAAAGTAACGATTGCGTTTGGGCCTTCGAGCGTTTTCTTAGAATCGTTCTTTTTCGGATTTTTTCAGGTGCCACATCAAAGGAGAAAGGGGGAGAGGCGCAGAGAGAGAGAGAGAAAGTACGTCTTGAAAATGAAGGATTGTTATGTAGCGCGAGGAGCTGCGCGCAAAGCGGATGAAACGAGAAAGAGCGAAGAAGACGAAACGAGTGCGGGGATTCTATGTGTTGCTGTGTTGTGCTGTTATCTCCGGTAATGCGCACATTCTAGCACGCATGGCACTTTTTCAGATGGGTATTTGATATGACGCGGACACGTAGGGAATAAGTTTGTGTGCGCAGGCGCAGGGCTAGATTAGGACGATATAATTACGACGTTAACATAAGTTAGCGAGCCAAGACAGCCGCAGAATAATAATCGCATCGAACACGTGTTTCATGCATTTATGATACTACTCTAACCCACTCTTTATTTCGCTTAAATTTCGCTTATTTTCTCTCGCCGAACGATAGATCCACACTACTCGATGATAGTCTAAATGAATTTTTAAAACACGAAAACCTAAAATTGGCTTACATTTCATTTTATTCGCAATGACGCAATTTCGCTAATATTTTACGATAAAATAAGGTCACTTTTAAAGAAATTCCGTGCTAATAATTAAGTACACAATCTCCGTTTACGTACGAATTGCGAAACTCTTTGATAATTTATTTAATAGCAACGAATACAAATTTATTCCCCACATTTATCCGAGGAATTAATAAAATAAATACTCCCCGAGATTTACTTTATGATATTAATGAGCTTAATTACTGACTGCCCATAGGGATGAATCGTAAACGAAAAAAACAGGACGCATCGGACAAAATAACGAAGTGCTGCCAGGTACGAATCATAAAAACCTTAATAAGATAGTTTTGACTCTGGGACGGATGAAGAAATAAGTCTTTATTTCCTGGCTGAGTGTGAAGTGAAAAAAGAGAGAAGTAGATTTTTCGGTTTATCCAAAGTACCGATCGCATAGATTCCGAGAAGCAGCCAAAACAATATCATAACTTGCGTTTCGCCGGCTGCCACCACCATAAATACAAGTGTCCGAGCATGATATCGCACAGCGATACTTGCCACTTTTTTAGCTTTTATTAATCCTCTTCTCTCTTGCTCATCGACTCATAAGCACCTTAAAACGATAAAGTAATAAAACGTTGGAGCTCTCGCGTCTAGAAGTTGCAGTCGCCGTACTTTCGTTAAACCGGCACTCGGTTGTTTCAGTGACTTGCGTTATTTCTCTCTCTCTCTCTCTCTCTTTCGAGAGGAGAATCAATGTCTCATTTGTCCTCAGACAGGGTAGAATTTTCCCATCGAGCAGAAAAGCCTTTAGTCGAGTAGCGTTCGAGTCGAAACAACTCGAGTAGAAGTTCCGAGCGCAGCGCCATATTCAGCTCCTGATGCTGAATCGGGAGATCCGCAAGTAAAGCCTGGCGCTATAGTCGTCTGATTCGTTGGTAGCAGGAGGATTTATCGAGTCAAGATGTATTCCTGCTCTTGTCTCTCTTATAGCACTCGGTCTCGCGGAGGCAAGGCTGAACATCGTCCCTCAGGTGGGCTGGAGCTTAGTTATGGAGGCAATGCAGTCGTCGAGATGCTCGCGCGGTTACCAGAAGTATTTGAATGTCGGTCGGCCCTTGTAAGACGTCAAAAAGTCAAAGGGAAACCACTAAAATCTGTTAGGGATCTCAACTATGCACCGTGCGTCGAACGAGAAAGATGGATGCAGGTAAAGTGGATTGAGAGCGAGAGAGAGAGTGAAGGCGCTCTTGACTGCCTGTGGAGGGAGCATGACAACAAGACAGGAATATGCTTACGCTTATGCTTATAGGAGTGCATCGATGCACAAAACTCTAAAGTACGTCGAGAGAGATTAAAATTGAAAGAAAAGAAGCACTCATGTCTCGTAATATTATTTAGACAATCAAAATAAATTAAATTTAAACGGCGTTTAGGAGAAAATTAGCAGTGACCGTTAGCTTAGATATACCTAAACTTCAATTTTATTTCAATAGAACTCTATTTTAAAGTTAGTGTTTACATTTATTATTTAAACCACTTCATTTATATTTACTGACTATACATTTTACACTTAAAGTAATATTGTGTAATTTAACGATTACGAGACTGATTTAATATAAACAAAGACATCGTTTTTCATGAAGATTTTTGGATACTTAACTTTATACTTGATAAATTTGATTTTATTATCAAACTTGTATAATTTTTATGCAGCCGATGAAAAGTTCACGTTGTCAAGTGTCAAAATGAAAATTTAATATTTACTTCATGTATATTTTTAGATTGAATTTGAATTATAAATACATTAAAAATAATGCATTAAAATTATTTCTACTTCAAACTTGTAACTTGGAATTTATCATCTGATTTAGATATTCTTTGTATTATTAAAAAACAGTCGATGTAAATAAAGGGATTTAGTTTTGTGATACTTATTTCAATGACAATGACAATGACAACTCCTTTACAATATCATTTATTTATGTATTCTAAAAAATTTAGAAATATAATTTTTTACGCTTTTCTTAAATTTAAAATATCACAAATAGAAAAATGAAAATAATTCATACCTTTATATATTTATCTTTAAATACATTTTATTTATTGCTTTCAATTTTTAGTTCGTATGTGATTTATTACAAAGAATCCAGCATGTAAAATCTGAATTATTGAAAATAATTTATAAAAAAAATAATTATTTTTCTTGTACTAATTTTAACAAAAATATATTTTTATTATTGAATCATGTTTTAACGAAAAAAATTTATTAACCAAGCATAGGATTAAATAAAATATCTGTAATTATAATGAAAATTAAGAATGTTAACAAGCTATTTAAATAAATAAAAATAATTTATTATGTATATTTGTATTAAATTTAACGTTGAAACAAAAATATTGTGCTTTTGGTGCTATTTCACATAGTTAGTAAAGGAAAGAATCACAAATATTCTTCGTTTATCAAAAGCCATAGAAAAAGAGATGATAACATAAGGAAGAGAAAGATAGAAGAAGAAGAGAGGCACAGAGAAAACTTGTTATGCTTTGAGAGATATGGTGGAGACCGGCGGAATACATAATTTTGTAAAGACAAAAATGTTGCGGTTGTGTCCCTTGGTGAACTAGCATTTTTCCTTGTTTTACAAAATGTTCCACTCATCAGCTTCCTCTCTTTTCTCTGTTCTTTATCTCGTTCTTCCCTTATGATTCTCCAAGCTACGTTCTCTCAAATTCCCTTGTTCCGCTTCTCTTGTAATGTGCCAAGGAACGAGAGACGTTTTGTAAAAATTATATCCATATCTTCATGTTTCACTTGTAAAATGATCCACGTTCTGCATTCTTAAATTTGGCTTTGATATGAAAATCTCTGCTAATTCATCGTGTACCATCGTATATCTTACGATCGAAGAAACAAACTCTTGACCAATAAAGGATGGATTACTGAAAAATTAAAGTTACTCACTATTCGATTGTGAGATTAGGGAAATGGCCTCATAGAGGATTCATATACGTGTATTAACATTGGTATGTTAAAAAAAAAACATTATTTTTCGTAGAATGGAGAGTCGAGAATAGCGAGAAATAATGGAAAACCTATTTTACGGCTCACAGGATCGATAGGAAGTTAAACCAAATATATCGATTATCATCTAACTTACGTTTCGGATCCTGGGTAATAAACTGAATCTCCGTCTAGGAAATGTGTATGCGATTCAGGAAATAGAGACGTTTGGAAAACAGACACACCAGAAAGCAAATGGAACGGAAAATAGAGTTCTGTCGATCGATCG
Source organism: Platyscapa corneri (assembly GCA_018907185.1). Lineage (NCBI taxonomy): Eukaryota > Metazoa > Arthropoda > Insecta > Hymenoptera > Agaonidae > Platyscapa > Platyscapa corneri. Next base: position 4,742,543 of record JACCHW010000004.1, read on the forward strand.
TTTCATAGGCAGCTTTTCTAATTGTCTTGATAAAAAAATGTTTGGTCATTCTCTAATTCTTTGTAATCAGCTGATCTTTTTTTGTCCTTTAACGGAATACTCTTACTGCAGGGTAGAAAATATTTTTTGAATAATGGAGTAGGTGATTGTGTAGGATGATTTATTGCACCTTGATATTTTATCTGAGTTTAAAATCGCGAAAAAAAACCTTTTAAATTTGAGCGGAACTGCAACGAAAATACGAGAAATAGATATAGAAGAAGGAACAGGAAATGATATTTTTATTTTAAATCTTAGTCTTCTCTTTATTGCTAGATACCGACGAGATAGAGAAAAGATATAACAGCGTTAGCCATCAGAAAACGCCGTTATTTATCAATTTGTAATTCGTGTATGTAGCCAAGCTTTTCTCAACTTTGTTTGGCTCCCACTTCACGTACGAATATTTCTCATTTTTTTTTTTTTTTGTTTCTTTATTAAATTTCGATCGGATGCGAGAGATTACTCAGCTTTAAAAGCACGATGTCGTGAGAACTGAGCTGCGACGAATGAATCGATCGGCGCGTAAATTACTATGAACACTCTTGACTATTAGTCGGATCACGTTCGAATAACTCGAGAAAATGTTATACACAAGTTGATCGGCATATGTAAAAATAAACCAACTCGAAAAAAACGTACATTATTTTTCATTTGAGACTGTAAGGAAAATTTGTTACGTACAGGTAATTAATTATAATTAAATAAACCTTTAAAATGACTGCGACGAGTGCTCGTACGACATTTTTATGTATTTATTTTAACAGAAATGGCTTTGGAATCTGAAATACAGCTATTTTAACGAATATTTTCTAGAAATTTGTAAAGTCTCAAATTTAAGACGAATCGAGCGCATTAATTCAGCGATCAAAATTGTTAAGCTAAAAAAGGAATCAATCTAGAAAGCTTTACTAATTATTCCTTATATATTTGTTTGATAATATCATGGTCTTTTTTTATGTTTTCATAATTTTTTTATCTTACGCGAAATCAGAAACAAGTTGCGACACTGGCCAGCTTATTCTACACATTTAACACATCACCTCAGCTTCTTGAATTTAGATGAGCTATAAAAACTGATCTTGATCCCAGAAAAGGAATTATAAAAAATTGTCATACGGCAGATGCAGCATTCGTGCGATTTTTAAATAATGTTTATGGCGACACTAAAAAGTGTACTTATAATTAATTGAATTTCCATCGGAGCAAAAAGGCACAAGCGGAGGTGAAGTTGTATAAATTGAATTATGCAACGCGCAAATTTGCTCTTCGCTTCCAACTGCAGGTCATAAAATACTCGGCCGAATTCTGGAGATTCTCGTTTGAGAATTGGCGGCGTTCGGTACGCAATACTATCGGGACGATAGAATCTCGGTGCAGATCCATGCGCTTCGGGAGCCTGCAACTCCAACACCAACTCCAACTAAATAACAAAAAGCAGCACGGGCTGGTTCGCGCCTTCGCAGGCTGCAATTCGAAAGCGCCTCTGCGCGAAGCCGTTTTTTATCATCGCGGGTCCCCGCCTTGGTCGATGCAACTTAATATTTTCGAGCACAGGAGGACGATTCAAAGCCCGGGTGCTTAGATTTACCGCGAGGCTCGATCCATAAAGTTCACCTCTGCGACCGCCGCACGCCCGGATTTTCGAGGAACGAGCGGAGCCGAGTTATAGGTGCGCGTGCGGCGTGCGCGGGCATAAAAGCCAAAATAGAGTCATCCCGAGGAGGCCGAAATCTCCCGCCCCGGCAAACTCCCGGTCTTAAATCGGCCGTCCGATACCGATCTCCTTTCTATCGACAAGCTTATGAGCCTCGGGATGACTCGACGTACCCCGTATTAACTGAATCCTGGAAGCCATTCGATGACTTTATGAGGGTCGGTCGCGAGAATAAAACTCGCACGACACTGTCGAATTGGAAGTCGACGGTTAATTAAACGTTTTCTCACACAGGGCACGCGAGATTAGAACCGGAGATCACCTTGGACATGGTGTCAGATTCTTTTCTGATCGAGGCGCGAATTTATTGCAGCGGCCGCGCAACTCTTGCGATTCCGCTCTCCGGCTAGATTCTTATGAATGTGCAATGACGGCAGTGTGTAGGAGCGAGGGGGGCTTTAGACCGTTAAAGCGTCTAGCGAAACGAAGCCGGTGGAGCCGATCACGAGTTTCGCTTGCGCATGTCGAAAAAGGAAGAGCAAAGCAACGGGCGAAGGCTACTTATTAATCATTCCCAAGTCCCCGAAAGCAAGATGGTCAATTTATGCGGACGCATGCGCAAGAGTGACTACTCGGAAAGATGCACACGGCTCTTGCGGGAAATAAGAAAAAATGTCCGTGGCGCGTCAAAAGATTCCAAGGAGTGCTAGTTGCCAAAGCATAAGGAGCCGCGTTATCGAGATAAAAACTCGTTATTGCTAATAAAGAAGCTCGTAAAACGAGTGGAGAGTCTGCATTCGGAAGAGGACAGCGGCTGCAGTAAGGGTCAGTTTCGAGTGCCGGATCCACTGGTAGTCCTGAACCATAAAGTACAGAGTCGCGACCGGCACTGCGGCGGCGGCGGCGGCGACGAGAGAAGGAAAGCGTACAAGTGTGCTCGTGCGTATGTCCCTCAAAACGGAGCATCAACAATTATAATAAAATGTCCCGTATAGCAAACGAAGAAACAAAGATAAGCCGAGATAATAAGAGACGAGAGAGGGAAGGAGCGGAAGGACGGAAGGACTACAGAGGGATAATTTTAATTTAAACAAATGGTCAGAAGGGCGGCATCTTTGTCCGCGTCTCATATTATTTATGCCCGGGTAAGAGAAGCGCACGTGCGCCTCTGTGTCATCGGCTCAGATGGGTGCGTTGCGCGCGCCTCCTGTCGTATCAACGTTTTCCAGAATGCAACCAGCACCGCGTACCTCTGCACCTCTGCTAGTGCCTTTTTCTCTTCATCTGCTCGTCCCGTCCTTTCTCCCACTCTCTTTTCTCTCTCTCTCTCTCTCTCTCTCTCTCTCTCTCTCTTATCATTGCCCCTCTGATTTTTTTGCTTTTCTTGCACGAGCATAGAACTCTGTCGCCCAGATTTATGGTAACGTAATTTTTGAGAAAAATGCCCGTACAAGCGCCGATCGTCATTAACATTTTATTATTTTACAATCTTCGATCGTCACTGGCGATCGTAATAAATGTGTGACGTCGTTATCTTAATTAGGATTGTAATTAAATTGCTGATGAACGTTGCTTATTTTTATAGGGGAATAAGGCAAGGCCTCAGAAAATAATGTTTTACATTCCTTTCAATTAAAAATAGTATTTAAGAACAGTTCGGGCACAAAGAGATCGATAAGAACGATAAACTCATATGCGAAGTTGGCAAAAGTTTTAGGCGAAATTAGCTGCTGTTTACCGCACATTTACCAAGTTGGCAATTAAAGCATTTTCAGCAAATACAAATTTTTATACGAACACGAGTGTTCGACGCGCACGCGTGATAAGTAAAGAAGCTTCAAAAGTAATGATTACTAAGATTACGGGTATTGCCATTGGAGTGGCAATCTCCGATTGATTCTAACAACAGCGCTAAAGAAATAGAAACGCGATAAAACTTCATTGGAATAATATAAAAAGCTCGACCTTCTAATTCGCCTTTTAAAATTTATCGGTTGAAAATAAATTGTCCTTGTCAAATTACTCGGGAGGTAGCGCAGTACTTTGAATCGTAAAATATTTTATTGAATCGCGGAGAGACGTATTTATCAGCGGTTAAATATTCGCGTGGAGCTCAGAGTGCGGAATTCAGTTATGATCAAAAGCGCAAACGAGCAGAGCTGAGTAAAGCAGAGCAATTTGAGCGAAGAATTCGGTAGTAAACGTCGAATCCAGAAGGAAGAAAGAGCGGCGTTGTCCAAGCGGACCCGCAGTGGTTGGCGCTCTGCTCATCGCAACCCGCACAATTTACTGCGAAATAATGAAGGACTTTCGTGGCAATCTTTGCCAAGGCTCTCGTGCTCTCGGATGGGCCTCAACCACAGTACGATTGACATTCCAGCATAGTTATTGGTACACTTCGTCAAAATTTTTGTCGTATTCCCTCTGACTCATCTCCGTCTACGCACTAATTTTTCAATTTATTCCTTCAATTATATGGACGTAAAACGAGTCACGATACTTGTCTATCACTTTCGTCCTCGTCCGGGTCCTCGTCCTCGTCTTGCTCCCCGTTGCCTCTGCGTCACACAGAAATTCATAAAATGCACAAATTCCTTGTTTCGTCACGAACAATCGCTGATATTCATGAGCAGCACTTTCAAATAAAACACGTTCTGCTTATTATTTTAATAAGCGATATATCCAAGAATACAAGGTCGATGAATATTTCTCCAATGCGCACAATATGGGAAATTTGTACGCTTAACCTTCGTACTCCAGAGAGTATTCAAATATAACGCGATGCTGGCTTTTATCGGAAACATATAATTGAAGTTTATTGCCTTTAATCGAAATAAATCATTTTCATTTGATTTTTTATAGCCACCATTAATATGCGTCACGAGAAGTCCGGATAATTTAATTTTAATAGTATTAATTCATTATAGATACATTTATGTTAATCATTATACAAAATAATTTCAATTATACCAAGGAAAATACACATTTGACCTCATACCAATTTCATAACTCATTTAATAAAAAGTGAATAAAGTTTTATCTACCGGAATAATTGCAAGACGTAAAAACTTAAAAATTAATTAATAAATAGAATGTCAAACAAAAGGAAAGCAATGATGTACAACTTGATTTTAAGAATAATTATAAAGGTTAAAATATAAATAAGAACGTATTAAAATATAAATGTAATTTTAATTGTATTTCAAAATTTAATAAAATCACTAATGATTTTTTTTAATGGTTATACATTAAATTAATAAAAATTATTTATGGTTCTCATACACTTCTATTCTGTAATATAATACAATACTTTAGTAAATTTATTCCCGTGATTGAAATTTTTATAATTGAAAAATAATTTATTTAAGAATATAATATTAATGATTTCAGATAAACTGATTTGTACGAAATATATTGATTCATACAATATTATTTTTAATATGATGGTTAAAAAAGAATAATTAGTAGTTAAAGTAAAGTTGAGATTTGAAAGTAATTAAGAAATAAATTTCTTTTTAATAATTTATATTGTTTTCCAATTTGTTGATATAAAATAGTTTATGTAATTGCCCTGTTGATTGAAGTGTCTTTTTATTCTACATGTTGCAAATTTCTTTTACGAGTTTCAAATATCATAAAGTATATTAAAAATCTATTTGAAATATCTGCTTATTCTTATGTTCAGATATTTGAATGCAATGTCTACAATAAATCTAAAATTCTAATATCTAATAATTTTAATATCTTAGCTATTAGTGTGTAATATTGCATAACTTTTAAAAATAATCTTTTGTAGCGAAGAACATTAAAACAGTAATAGGAGTTTACGAAAACTTGTTTATTTTAGGCTCAATTACAATAAAAAAAAGTAATTTTTCCTTTTTACCACGCACATGTTCGATAATGTAAAAAAATTTACAGGTTCTTAACCTGCAATGAGTAAAAACATCATTTTGATAAATGGAAACGAGCGTCGCACAAATCCGTGATGAAAAAACCAATATCACCTGAATGTCCATGGTACTTTTTAAAGAAGAGATTAAAAAGCAGAAGGACAGCGAAGAAAGTAAAAGGGTTTCGCTTTTGGGCGACGTGACATCGTCTACAGGCGTTAGTGTTATCGCGCTGCTCTTGCAGGGCGCAACTCCCACATTAAAGAACGGGACCAAATGAGACACAGAGAGGCACTGCATATCGTTTGGCGTAAGCTGGTGCACTCGAGTTTATGTTGGCTCGCTAGTGGGTGTGTATGCGGCTGTGTAATGCCGGACACAATAGATCGCAGGGTCTTTTGACTCTTGCTCTCCCTCTCTCCCTCCCGCCCTAACTGTCTATCGCTCTCTCACTGTCTCGGTCGCTTTCGTCTGGAGTCGAGCGAGAAAGAGAGGTCCAGTATAGTGTTTTATAGCCGCGATCAGCCGTAGAAGTATGAAGTGTCGATAGAGCGCGGCAGAAGCAAAGCGGCGAAGATCAAAGGCCCATTGAGACCGTGTGGTGGTAGCTCGAGACACAGAGCAGCCATTTCTTTCTCTCTTGTTGGCTCTTTGACTCCCCTTCTATCTGTTTCTGTCTCTCACTTTCAGGACCTCCCTTCTTGCACCACGAAAGTGAACTCGCACCCGTTCCCTTTCGCGCTTGCACAAATGCTGCATTCTGGGTTTTCAGCGAATCTTTCCTCACTGAAACTCATTCTTCCTTTTTTATCTCCAAGTCTAGCTATTATTCTTATGACTTTGTAGCATCATTCGTAGGTTGCATTGTTTTTGTAACGTTGACGCGAGAAACAAAAGTTAAGTCTATTCATGATAATTGTTCAGCATTAAATTCTCTCATTTCTTTCTTAACGATTGCTGTAATTTCAACTCGTGTTAAAATAATTACCTAGATTACGTCTGATAAAGGATTGCGTTTAATTTTTTGTCGAGGTAGATGACGACAAATACAAATCCAATAGCTTAATCTAAGCGCTATGTGCATGAAACTTTCTTCAAAAGTCTTAGCAAATAGTTTCACAAACAATAATTTATCCTATTATGCAGACCCAGTATCGTAATCCTTTAATTGCATCTATCATTCAAATTATCCACTAAATATATTCAACAAATTTCTAAAACTCATACATAATACAAGTAATCAAAAAGCAAGTTGTGTAAACAATCGTTTTTGTTATTTAGTGAATCCTTGAAAATACGACATTTAGCGGAAAATAATGTGAGAAATTGGTAACGATTGAGTTAAATTCTTATACGTATTTAAAAGTTCTATTAGCTGCTCTACAGGTTACGGAAATAATTGATTTTCAATGAAATTACCGTTTAATCAGATTTAGGTATTGACGTTTTTTTCTAAGGTCATAAAATTCGCATGTTTTCTCCATTATCTTTTCATTATGCATTTTTGTATTATAAATTTATATAGAATTTCTTATAAATTATAATTAAATTTTAAATCATTACTAGATTCGATTATTTTACCCGAAATCTTTAATAAATAAATTAGTTTTTAGACCTTTTTGTTATCCTCTTTATTTATATATTTAATTTAAAAAATTGCATGAATTAGAAAAATATATGTATATGCTGTGTAGAGTTTTAATAAATTTTTTTATAATACAGGATAATTACTTTCAATATTATCATTTACATGCTTTCAAAGTTTGTAGTTTTCTTTTATTTATACGTTTATAATATAAAAAGCATCAATCGTAATCGTATAATATTTTGCATTTTAAAAGCTGATTTTAAAGACTTTTATTTAAATAATTTTTGTAGATTCTACAGTTTTACTACTTAAATTGAACTTTATCATAAAATTAATGAAAATATATTTCATAATAATATTCATTTAATTATGGCTTTACAAATCATCAAAAATAAAGAATCAATTAAAAAAAAACCGAGTAAAAAAAATCGTCTCATTTTATATTTTTTTAAACCGATTTTTTATTTCTCTCTTTCTTTATCTCTAAATAAGGATTTATACTTAATCAAAGAATTTTAAGCCTTAAAATATGGAGGTTTGTATTTTCATACCACGACGTTTATTAAATGTGTGTTATAAAGAATTATAAAGGTATTTGGTTTATTTAATTTCGGAAAATTTTACATAAAAGTATGGCAAAGAACTGTTTGCACTTGAATATTAATTTTTGAAACAGTCAGATCTTAAATTTCTTTAATCTACCACTGTTAATGCATTAACGAATTAATAAGCGGAGAAAAGCGAGTGAATGCGTAGCGTAAAATAGAAATAAGAAATTCGTAATTATCTGCTCGGGAATAAAGTACAAGATGAAAATTACGTATTTATTAGAAAGAAAATAGCGGCGGTAGTTTTATCTAATCGATCTAGTACTGCTCGGGTCAGCTGAAAATTATTATTTCTAGTAAATAAGACGATGTTACATAAAAAGTTCACTACATTAGTGTCAGAGTGCGCGTTAATACATAAGCAATTTGTAAAGTGTTCCAGAGAGCACGAGCTGGGCGTTACTCAGTCAGACATCGGAGAATGAATCGTGAGTCCAGAGAACATTGAGACAGTGGCCAGGTGAGTCCCTGGAGAGCCCAGAGAATGTGATTCACCGATGACCGAATTAATTTTTCTACGCCATCATAGGACGCTCCCGCACGCTATTGAACATGCCGGAGGACGCGATCCGAAGTGCAGAAGAGCGACTGAGAGAGACGGAGTTGGGGGCATTGGGTCGTTATTAATTAACATGATAGACCATAAATAAAACGCGGGCCTCCGTTTGCTCTTGGCTGTCTTTCTCGCGGCCCTCTCTCTCGCTTCTCGTCCTTCTATTCCTTCGTGCTCTGTTCGCAATCCTTACTCTCTAGAGACGAATATAAATAAATAAAAGTCCGAGCCGATGGGCGGTCCGATGCGTTATGTTAATTGGGGCGTTGTCTCCTGGCACGCACCTATTCTCATTAGCTCCTTGCTCTTCTTCTATCGAAATACTCGTATGTTTTATTTTGCAGTTCTCTCTCTCTCTCTCTCTCATTAAAACCCTTGTTCGCATACGTCAACTTAGTTTTTAGTTTATAACATCTGACGTTCGGAAAATTTAAGTTGTAGTTTATACTATGATTTTTCAACGATGATTATTTAAATAAACTTCTGAATCTATTTCATTGAAAATTGAAGATTTATTCCCCTTCAAGTGTATGCTAGATAAATTAAAATTTTTTTCTCAATACTTCAGAAAAAAATAGCTTTTTAACATTATTTTCAATTTTCGGAATATTTATTCAATTACTTGGACTTTATATGCATCGAGTGGCTTTTGTTTTGATTAATTTTTGATTATTCAATCCGATACCATTTTATCGCTCCTTAGATCATGTGATTACCTGGTGAATTTTCGGTTTCCCTTCGACTACGCCAGTGCAGTCATGCCACACGTTCCTTATCGTGATGCGATAGTATTAGTCGTTACATTTTTTGTGACACTCGAGTGACTTGTTGGTCTCGATATCCTCTTGTTATTTCCTTTACTTTGATACACGTTCGTTGTTTTTACAGCTTTTACTTACTCCAGAAAATTAAATTCTGTAATCAATTGAACTAATCGAGCAAAATGAAATATTTTATCGACACTGACGTGTGCATCTTGTAAATAATAAATTAACGTTGAAATTACTCCAACCAACACTTCTTTATTATCAATTTATTAAAATTATACGCTACAGGATAATACGAATATTACGTTCGTCAACTTCAATAATTACGCGACATTACTATCGTTATGTTAATTTTTTCCCAAATTTTGATATGGATAAGTCTACAGTTCTCGAGCTTACATCTACGATTACCAGGAGGTCGGCCCACGTAGTCGAGTATCTCTTCTCGTCAACAGTATTATTTATTAGACCATTGTGTAACTGTGGTTACAAGCACCAATAAATCAGCTTAATTAAAAAAATACACAAAATTTTTCTTCATTTTTAACCTTTTATGCGCTCCATAAAAACTCGTCGCAAAAATGTTTTATCTCGTTAAAAATTAAAATTTATACAGATTTTCATCAAATAACCTCGAAAGGTAAAATTTTATATTTATAATGAAACTAAAATAAGATGCATCAATTTCTTGAAGGGGATATTAATAATGGCTTCTAATGATAAAGTATTAAAATAGATTCATAGAATCTGCCTATAAAAGCCATAAGCTATTATCTGTGCTGAAAGCCAACGTCTTGCAACACCATAATGATTTGGTCGTGATCGCAATAGTAGACTCGAACGTTTCGTCGTTATCCATTGCCGTCGTAAACTATAAACTATGAAAGAGAAAATGGATATGAATAGAAAGATGGAGATGTGAGACAAAATGGCAGATAAAAGGAACAAATAAATGTTAGCGAGCAAATGAAGACGACGAGGAAGAAATAGATCAAAATCAAGAAGAGAATGGAGGGAGCAATGGAAGTAAAAGTAAAGGAAAATCAAAAGCAGAATCAAAGATTGGGTACGAAGTAGAATGTGAAAGAGACAAAGACGGTAAGAGTCTGCACACTGCACCGTGTAATTTGTGATGGCTGTCATTACCTATAAAAAATCTATCGGGCTTACCTCGAGCAACTCGTGATCCCCCACGTGGTTACGATTGAAGATCTTTAACTTCGATGTTCATTCTTAAGTACCTTTGTTTTTAGAGTACATATATAAATTTTTTTGCCTCGAGTGCATTCGGACTTTATAATTCAATCATCATTCATTCGTGAAAAATCTATTTTCATTTAATTTATTACTTACAATACTAATATTGACACTACCATATAATACGCGTTGTATTTTTCGCAATAAAATCGTGCTTTAAGTATTAAATTCAGAGGAAGAACTTCATCGGATTTAATTACGTCTCAATGCTACGGAATAATTAAAATTTTATTTTTAAGATAAAAAAATTAAAAACGTCTCTTCACATTTTTTCAGACTTTTATCGTTTATCGATATTTTGTCCACAAACTTGATACGAATTTGGCGGCGTAAAATTGCAAAAATAAAGGATTTCCTCATGCCGCTGATTATATGCATCGACCTCGTGATGTGAACACATTCTGATCGTTCTAACGCCGATTATTATTATAAAACACCAAATGAAGGTGCCCGTGTGCGGGCTTCACCAAGTGCCGTTGAACGGCCTTCGTTCGGTCTCGATACCGATCTATCCTGTGATAATGCGCATACTAGAAATTTAATATCTCGTAACCGATTCGCCTTAAGCTGGGTGTTGTCGATTTATTACGAACTCTCGAGGTTCTTTCCCCTTTCGCCGCAGTATTGCACTAAACTCCGCGAGCAACGTTGCGATACTACAGTTTCCCAAAAAATGATCGTCAATTGCTTTTAATCGCAAGTGCCCAAAGCGCAGACTGGACTCATTACAAATAATTGTGAAGTCGGCCATCGGGGGTGTGTAAAGCACGAGTGAGAGAGTAAGCCGTGACTGCGACGAATGCGTACAGTCGATTGAGAAAATATACATAAAATACCGTAGGTCTGTCCCTTCAATACATTCTTTACTATTGTGTGCAAGTGGCTTAATTCCATCAAGCAAGAGGCAAGTATCGTACGCCGGAAGCACGTTTTATGAGAGCGCACATGTTAACCGGGCCAGATTAACATTAATTTCAATAGCCACCGCGCGCCAGTAATGATAACAAACAATTAAGCCAAGTCAAGTTAGTCGCGCGACGATGAGATCATCGATGTTGCGAGGGTGTCGGAACCGTCTTGAATGACACGTAGATGCTGTATCCTATCATTAGCACTCGTTAACGCCAGTCGTATCAAACCAACTAATAAAATCTCAAGTTTATTAATTAATAATGTGCCCTCCGCGATACGGCACTTGGCTCCTCTCGTGACTCGCACCGACATTGTTTAATCGGGCGACTCATTTTGTTCGAACGAATAATTAATTGCCGTTATCGTTATATTCGAGCGGCGCACAGTTTTAAAGACAAGAAAAACAGGAGGGAAGGGCCGGAAAAGCTCTGCTTTCATTACAAGAAATCGTCGCCGGTCAGATGTTTGCGCGCACTTATCGCGAACAGTTGCAGATCAGCCGCGGAATTAAGTGTGTTAGAGCGAATTTGTGCGCGCGATCAAGAGTGAACAGCGAAATGAAGGACTGGTGTCACGAGCGTACAACGTTAACACTTTGTCTGTATTAATTATTAAACGAGAGCAAAGAGGCAATATCCTTCGTCTTGAGCTGGGCGTGAAGTCAATGCTGCGGAATGATATCACGAATGACATCATAACCAGTAGCACACGAAAGTAGTTGGCGAAGGAGAAAAAATGAAATCAATGAATCATCAATTATCGCGGCGGCCTCTATTTTTAAGCGATTAGTTGTTATTGCAGGCTCATGAGTGTAGAGAATGGGAAAATACAAAAGAGAGACTGCAAAAGGGAGCTAGCGGGGGTTTATGGGAGACGCGAGAGCCGCGGCCGAGTAGTGAAACAAACGAGAAATGATCTTGGTAATCAGTCCTTTTGATTCGCTTTGCAGGCGTCTGGCTTATTCGGGCGCTCGCTCCTTTGCTTCGTGCGGCAGAAGCAGCCAGCGTCCATCGGCAGCGAAATGTTAATAAACGCTTAGCACTCGGCGCTCGCTGCTAGCTAATCTCGTCACTGATGCAGTGGCGTTTTGGCCCATGCGTCGCCATAATTACGCCTCGCACGCATGTCTGTCTCGGTCTCGGAAGCGTGACTGGGGACTCGCAATAATTCCCATCGCGTCTCCGCTTCTTTCATTTTCCGTTTAATTGATAAACAAATACAGGCCTCTCTCTTTACTTTTTAAGTCTCTTCCTGGGTCGCCGGAACGCCGACGTTTCTCAAGTTTGTTCATACTTGCAGTCGCGTCGAGGCCGAGGGTTTTACTCGATTACGATTCGAGGCCCTCGGCAAGAGCCGAGCAATATTTATTCGAGCCGATCGAACTTCCACCGACCAGCCTCGATTTTCTCAGATTTTTATTTTTTATTGTTTATTTTTTATTTTTTAAATTTACGCGGCGGAAATAAATTTAAAATTTAAAACCGGGTAAAAGCCGTTTTTCACAAACTCACCGGAAGTTTGTGCTTTCGTTACGAGCTGAAGGCTGGCTATGCCCGAAATTAAGGAGGAAGGTTAGACATTTTCCCAACTTCTCGTAGTTTTCTGCACCGGGGCCGTAAAGCAGCGGATCGGCAAGCTGGGGCTAATACAGCAAAGTTTTCGCATCATCCGTCGAGGATCTGCGTTCCCTGCCTCTCTTTCTTTCATCTGCCCCTGACTCTCCTCGGCTTTTTGCTCCCGGCGCTTATTAAGTCTCATGGTGATATTCAAGCGGCACGCCTCGAAAGAGGAAAAGACGCAAATTTTTGACCACTCCAGAGTTGCAAAGAGCACTCCTCTCCATTTCCAGCAGACAGAGCTCTCCTATGCACCTATAAATAATAATGACTTTAGCGGCGCGCGTCTGCGACGGTATCGCCGGACTTTGTTGCCGCGCGAATAATAAAAATATAAACCATTGAATAAGGCAGAAAAGGAGCGAGAATCCCAAGAAATTGACTGCGGTAAATTTTTATCAGACCAAGCGAAATTACTCCGAGATGAATCGCGCTCGCTCGAACGCAGGCGCACGGTTTTATGGGTTTATTAGAAGCCAATCAACGAGGTCGGAGCCTCTAATCAAAGATACTGACGAGCGAAACTACTACCTCGATCTAGCATTATGGCATTATTTGTTATCCCCTTCCCTCCTCTCTTCTTTTCATTCGCTCTCTCGTCTTCTTCTTCTTTTACCCTTAGCTCCTTCGACACTTCCACCCTTGTTCTTTTTCCTTCTCTAACTCGTTAGAAGCATTATATTACCTCTTGGCCGTCAAATCAAATTCACGATTATAAACATCGTCTCTACCAATCAACCGTACAATTTTGAATTTACAGCCGATCTTATCTTTACTCGGCTGCTGTTGCTGACCTTTTTCGCTTGTTTCTTAAAATTTATTTTTCGGAATCGAGGTCATTACGGTCTGCCTCCGCAAACGCCTCAAGAGCCTAAGCGCCAAAATTGGGTATTTGAAAAATACGTAATAACGCTCAATTGTTTTTCTATTCGATTTCGTAGTTCGTGGCAGTTTCGTGAAACAGAATGACGACTCTGATGCGAATATGACGTTTTTACGCGCCCCGGATTATATTGCTTATTCTATTTGTGAGGGGCTCGCCGTCACTTATCGCGGAGGAGCGAGACAAATACTTGATACAAATACATCGAGCTATGCCCGTGTATCAACTATTTTCATTATCTTTATGATACGCACTGAAAACTGCGATCGTCGAGGCTAATATCCATAACATAAAATATCGGCCTTTTCAACGTGCACGCGAGTTTACGACTGCGACTTATAATTAAGTTATTATTGCCGATCGTAAGGAAACAAATGCTCGGAGCTCGCAAGCGATGGGAAGCGACTTATTAATTTCTTAAAAAATTTCAGCTCGTGGATGCCAACGCGCTGGAGCACAGCCGAGGCTTTCTCGCGGTGGCTAATTTAACGAGGAATAATGGAGGAATCGCAGGTAACATAGCAGTATTACAGTCTGGGACACCGCTGATGCATTTTAGGGCTATTTACATAGTTTATCAGCGATTAACAAAGTGTCGCGTTGAGACGCGGTGAATTATTGATCTTTAATGATTCCGTAGGAGCGTCTTGGCGAAGAATCCAAGCTAGGCATTCCGAACGATAAATCTCAAGTCATATAAGCGGGCGGCCGAACAAAGGAGCACGGCGAAATGGACCTGGCAACGTAACGACAAAGGCCCTAAGTGGTAATTATTTATGCTTTGCACTGCGAGCGCTCAGAGTGCAAGGGCCTGAATGAAATTAGACTAGATGATAAATCAGATATAGGCTATTAGATTGCGAGCGGAGCGCGCGGGAAGGAAATCCGAAGAGAGGCTCGAGGATGCGCTCGGCCGATCGGTTTGCCGAGTATTTTTTATGAAATAGTTGAGGCGATAGTGGCCGCGCGTGGGTGTTTACGAAATCAAGAATGATGCTCGCAACCGAGAGCAGGAGGAGGAGGAGGAGGTGGGACTTAGATATTTTTTCCTTACAAAAATGAATCACGAAATATTCTTCAGCAATTCTCTTTTTGTACTATTTGAAGCCATGGGTCCTGCCGATGAGACACCCCGACCTACACTTTACACCTACGAGTTCTTGTCGCGCGATGTCCGGAATGGAAGAATAAAGGTGCGCGACACACCCCGTCCCGTAGTAAGTGACCTAATTGTGACTTATGGTGCCTCTAATAGATGCGAATTTTTTCTCTCATTTTTCAAACTTCAACATCCAATACCCTGGTTTTCAGTTATTTAACGTTCTTTATACTTTATTGGAAACTTATGTTTCGTTCACGTTTTCTAAAATTTCACAGAGATTTATCGTCTTTTTTTGTTGCATGGAATATTAATGGTTTTTTATTGAAATACGTTCTCGACTTGCGCTCATTGCTTTTATTTATCTAGCGCATTTGCATTTTTCATTCAAATGTCTTCTTCGTTCAATATTGTAAATATTTGGAAGAAAATATTATTCTTTTATTTGCAAACATTCTATACGGACGCCGGTTAACTTAACGGAGAAGTCTACTAAAATTTACAGAAGTTGCTGTTTCAAAAATGATTACTATTGAAGAGACCCATAAATTTTATATAAAAAACTGTAAATTTTAATTTCATTAAAAAAGCGCAGCTGTGAAAAAAGTTTTTAAGTCCTCTGCAACGCATGGAACTCGAATATGTCTGTTCATAATTTAAAAATGCGATCACTCGCATTCTTAGACTGTGCGTAATAATTGATCAATATAAATTATTGTACGCGATTTACAGCAGCTTTTTGTAATATTTAAACAGGTGTCGATGTGTAATAAATTGTTGAATTAAATTACAAAAATTGCCTACTAAGTAGTCTTAAATTTTCAATATTGCCAATTAAATGGTCATGGTGTATTTAAAAGATCTTTATTGTTATTAATTTGCCAACAGGATGATGCTAGGCTTCATTTACTCGGGGAATCGATTTCCCGAACGAAAATATCACGGCTCTGTACGAGAGAGTACAAACAAAGAAATATGATAATGAGACAAATAAATATTATCACTGTGCATGGAAAGCTTAGTTTTGAACTCCATTATAGACTTGGACACGGTTAAGCCTCGTATTACTTATCTGTTATGCAAATGGACTTGAAACGTGGCTCGCATCGCCAAATATTGTTTGAAGTTCGACTAGAAACGGGAGCACGTCGACAACAACAAGAAAACGTACAAGAGCCAACAAGCGAAGAAGGCGATGCCCTATCCGGCGCATTACCTGTTGTTTCGGTTTGCAAAGAGCGACAGGTGCGCTCTGCTCCACCCAGCTGCCGCCTTCGCCCGGATATCACCTATACAGCTCCACCTACGGCTCTTCCGCCAATTCACAATCGACTAGCACCGCTGTTTGCACAGCTGTATATGTTTTCTGCCATTCCAAATATTTTTTTTAGTCGGTGTGCAATTTCACGAATACGCAATTGTGAAATTAGCCTATTGAAGCATCTCGCAGCTACTCGATGGCCGGGCTGTCAGAATAATTCAACCATCACACCAGAAACCGCCAAGTGTACTTACATTTGCAAAAAATAACACGCGGAACAGATGTGTGAGTCTTAAGCAGTGGACAAACTCAGCAGTTGATTCGTGGGGGCTAAAGCTAATCCACGAGACCTTGCAGTGATATAAAGCTTCAGTTGTTGAATTGATGAACGACGAAAAGAAAAAACTTCGAAATATCAAATGCCGATGTTGAATAGAAATGTATCGATTATACTTCGGAAAAGCAGATTCCAATGCTTTCGTGAAATCGCCGAAGAGTCTGGTGCAGCTGCAATGCAATAAAAAACCCACGCATCAAATATTTTGGGTCTTCCAGTTTGACGGCAGTGACGGCGGCGGCGGATTTTTCCTTCTGAATGTTGACTTAGTTGATCAAAAGATTCCTTGTATTTCTTACTTCATCTGGCTCGCACTCTCGCGGTGCGAGGGACTCGTTTCTCGTTTAGTAACTCCGGTGTTCCGTAAGCCATATCAATTTCGCGATATTACTTTGAAAGTACCGACTGGTCTACGACGACGGCGACAACTACGACGCCGACGACGCCGTGAAAGAGGAGCGCGCAAGCGAGACTGCAGCGAAAAGAGAACGCGGCGAGGCTGGTAAACGAGAGCACACGTCGTTAATCCTTTGATTTTTGAAACGTCTCACACTTTGCCTCCACTCACGCTCGTCCGCGCCCTTTTTCCCGCCTTCAGTTCATCCTCTACCCCTCGCCGACTCTCTCCTGGGAAATGACTTGGGGGGTGAATCCATCCCCATCAAGGTGCGACTGGATATCAAAGCTGCTATTTGTAACGATCCCGCGCGAGCCAAACTTACATCCACATATGACGAGTTTAGTTGCCCGCGTCTGGCTCTCGCACGCACACACTCGCGTTTATCAGGCGCTACTGATACTACACGTAGCCGGGCGTTAGCACTCGCTGGAAAACCTAATCCAGCGTCCGAGAACGCGCCGCCGGGAATGACCACCCGCTCCGCCGTATTTGCATATAGAGAGCCCCAGCTAAGGGAAATAGAAGCCGAATACGTGACGAACACGCACTCGGGCCAGATCGGCGCTTTTCCACCGAGTGCGAGCGGAGATCCTTTCCGCGGATTCGACCTCGGCTTCGAGTTCAGCCTCCACCACTGTGCTGGAACCGAACGTCTACAGCGATGAGGCCATCGGACGCTCTTATCTGCTCCCCGTGTTGCGGCTAAATAACGTGTGGTCCAGTCGGTATGCGGAGGAAAGAAAGGCGTCTCCTCCGCCGCTGCAGCCGGGTGCTCTGATAAATTGCGAAAGGAGTACATCGCAGGCGCACGTATATACCGAAGTCATTAATTATAAAGCGTTGACGCGATGCGAGCGAACGAGCAAGGGGGCGAACCCTGAACGCGGCGAGCGCATCCGCGAAGTTTCGCCTTCGTCGTCTTCGTCGGAGTCGTCGGCGTCGTCGTCGTCAGCGGCAACCGCATCCAACGCGTCTATTTCACGATTCTGGGCTTTGCTGTCGGACTCACGGCTCGTTGAGCGCTGTTGCATCAGCTGCTGCTACCGAAGTGTCTAGGATGATTAGTGTAATCGCCGTCTTAATTTAGTGGCCGCGCGATTCCTCCACTCCGCGCTGTTCGCCGGTGAGCTGCTCCCTGGCTCTGCTCGTCATTTTATTTTCATTTCTCCGGCTTTTTTAAGGACGCCCACCGACTGTCCCGACGTAACCACTTCTCGGGTATTGTTCTGTACGCGGACGGGGCATGTGGAGCCAAGCTAATATAATTCTAACCGAGCCAGATTATTTATAACCAAAGAAATTAGTCTTAATGATAAAGCAACGCGCGGATAATTCGTTGCTCTGTCGGCAACGTCATAATTTATTTTATAAGGCCCGGAAGATGTATTGCCATTCAAAGCGCGCTCGGCTATTGTGTCGCGGGAGCAAGTGTACTAATACGCGTCATATGCGCCTTTGCGCTCTCTGAATGCGATGGAAATTATAGATCAAGCTTTTGTGTATTAGTGTTAAAGGCACTGGGGCATGGTTTGTTTTGCCAGCGGATCTCAAGGCAAATGGTTTAAATCAGAATAACGCATATCAAGCCACGTCTATGGCATCCCTTGATAAGGGTCTGCAAAGGGGTCGGTGAATGATTAGAGATATTAATATTGCTCACCGTAGAAGGGTGAAAATTCTCGGAGACTACGAGAAGGGTAATCTTCTGCTGTGTTACTGTATTTCATAAAGGTGTATGTGCTCCTTGAATACTAAATTCGTAAAGATATAGAGAAATTTAAAATACCGCGAAATATCTTTGCCAGAGAAGTTTGTTGTTCTGAAATTTTCTTTCGACTTTCCTGTAAATTTGTTACACGTGCACCTTGACAATTCAATTAATTAATAAATACTAGTATTACGATTAATTCACCTTACTAACTATCCGTATCCCTAGCATCAATTTTCTAAAAAAAATAGTTAGTTCGAGTTGCCAATATCATATGTGATGTTTAAAATGGATTGCGAATGTTAGAGAAGAGTGAAAAATTAACGAATTATTCGTTTGAGCGTAAAATTTTAATTCGTTTTAAAAATTCAAATGCTCGGTGAAGCGTTGTTTATGACCACTGCAACTAGTACTTCTCACTACGAGCGAACTGTGGAATCTCGATTTCTCGACCCGATTTGTGCACCATGCCAAACAACACTTTAGAATCTTGAGGGTAGCATCGGTGGTGGTGGTGGTGGTGGTGGTTGCGAGACTCCGCAAACTAATTCTAATCTGGCAGTACCGACAAATCGCTCGCCATAAATCCACGACTAAGAAACCAACGCCAAGACGTTTCGTAATCGAAGATAAACCAACCCCATACCCTTTACCTGTGCTACTCTCCACTCTCCACTTGCTTGCTTTCTTGGTCCAACCTCCTCACTCTTCCCATTCCATCGTACTCCTATTCGCTTCACGTGCTTTATAACACGTCCAATGCTCTTTTGCTCTTGAAATTTTTCGCACAACAAAAGCTGTGTAATACGCATCTTCAGTGACAGTGTAATTTTCAGGGAAAATAAAAATAGCACCCAAATAATGTCTGAGAAAAAGATTGCGTTTCCGCTGAAAACAAAAAGTTCACGTAACGTGAATCGTGGAAGGTCATTCGACCAGCGAAATAAGCATCTTCGTTTCCTGCACGCGAAGGGACTCTCGATTGTTCGTCCGGAACAACGAATCTTCGCGTTCCATTCCGCTTTTCCTTCTCGTGTCATTTCCCCCCTTTCCTCCATCCACCCCCTTACGTCGTTCACTCCGTTCCTCTCTTGCCGCGAGCCTGACTCTCGATGTCCATAGTTCATACATCACCGAGATTGAAACATTTCCTTATTATTACCGCTGTCGGCTTAGATTAATTCGTGGAATTTACATAGGAAATAGGCGCGGGGGCGGGGGAGAGAAGTTTGCATTCGTAAATATAGCGATATTCCCGAATGGTTAGACGTTACGTAGCGCTTCGAAAGGATGAGAGTAGGTAATCGCGAACAGAGCTAGCGAGGGCTTGTCTTTGTTTAATTTTAGCTCTCCATCGTCCATCTATTCCACGTGATGGGGGTATTTTCCACGTATTCTAAGTATTTTCGGTTTCTCTTGCTTTTCACGCGACGCCGCTCCGAGAATCAAGCTTTCAGTAATGTAAGAGCTAATCAATTAAATTCCATAAAATAATTAATTTCCAGGCCGAGTCCTGCACGCACAAATATTATAATAATACGGAATTTCTACATCTGCCTGACGGCAAATGATATAAATTTATGCAACAACTTCTGAGATATTGAATGGGCGTTTTTTAAAAAGAGCCATTGTCGGATATTATTGTCCTTGCAATTGTATTGTGCCGCTTGACCTACAATAAAGGATTTTCTGCTCCAATTTTTCCATCCCCGCGCTAGGACCGGCAAAAGAGGAAAGAGAGAGAGAGAGAGAGAGAGAGAGAGAGAGAGAGACAAAATCAGAAACGGCTCCGACTCGATTTTTTTTTCATCTTGATTTCATACCAACGAAGTACGACAATGCCGATAAATTATCTGCGAACAATTGGAATTCCGTGAGGATAACGATGCCGAACCGAAACACGACCACCGATCCTGCCTGTGTAACTCTACGTATTTATTGAATGCGTGCGCCCGGGCCGTACGAAATGCTAGGACGAGTCTGGAGCGGCAACAGCAGCAGCTCCGTCGACGATGACCTTGCTGATCAAAGCTGAAAAGCATTTTGCATAGCACAAGTCTCCTATCAATGCTCACCGGATGCGAATGAATGGGCTTCGGTATGCTTTTGACCAGAACGACCGTGTACAAAGCCTCTCTCTTATTTGTTTTTACATGTGTTGTACATGTATACGTATTTTTTCTCCTCCTCTCTCTCCCTCTCTCACTTGGAGGTGGACTTTCAGCGAAATTAAATTTAGGTTTTAACCCACTCACGAGTAGCGAACAAATGAAGTCTTCTTAAAAAACGGGCTTTTGACGCTATTTCTTTTTACGACGGAGTGTAACTTACATTTATAGGAATGATAAAAACACGTGAATAGGACGAGAGTAATTTTTATAAAATATATAAAACACTTTCGCAGTCGTGGGTGTGAGGTATCTTCGGTCAATCTTTTCGGCTAAGCACATCCCACACTTGTTTTCGAATTTTCCCCCTTAATTACTTATTGCGGATTATGAATTGCCAACTAAGTTTTACCGGTGTATTAATGCACGTAATATGTTGTACCGCGGTGACGTTTACGGGTTTTGCGTTGACCACGTAAATAATTTAGAATCCCTTTGAATGTTCAAGCTCACACGCACGTAGAAAGCGAACACTCCTTATTGCTCATAATCGCGAAAGAAACTGAGAAAAAATTGATATTATAGCCGTGTCTTGTACTTTTTTCGGCTAGTTCCGATTGCCAGATCAGTTTTTAAAGGAGAAGGCGAGTTACGAACAGTAAAAAAGGAAAGCTAAAGCACAAGAGCTGAGAGGGCGCACGTAAGGCAGCAAAAGCGATCGAATAATTTAAGGAAGAGATGAAATTGCTGAAGTTGCCTTCTCATTGCTGTAATCAGCTTTCGATTATTTATCGCTCTATTAATCCGGGAATAGGTCCCGATCGGACGCCCGATTTGTAATCGTTAAAACCAAATGCAGCGCGATCATTTTTATCGCCACTCCGGCCACGAGGGATGGAGATTACTCTTTCAGAAAAAGAGCGAGCGAGAGAGAGGGAAAATCTATACTGGTCTTCCGCTTATTATTTGCCTCGGACATGGACCATAAATTAGGTATGTGAAATAAATGGCTACTTTATAGTTGCGCCACGAATAAAATAATAAGAAGCGAATCGTGACATGTTATACAGGAATTATTGTACAGAAAATCAAGTTAAAACTTTGTTTATACTTACTCGGTCGGATTGCTTCATGGCTAATAAAGAGCCTTTCAGATTATTCAAAGAGAAAAGCAACGAATCGCGAACGAAGTAACGTTTTTCGGATAAAAGCTGAAGAGAAAATATTTGCCTGTAGTCCTTAATAGCCATAATAATTATGTCCACATTTAAACTTGGTAATTTCATCCATTAATTTTGACGACCAATTCTTCAGAAAAAAATACAATGTTATTGAGATATAATTTGCTCGGGGATACTTTTTTCATCTTATCGTAAATCAGTAGCAGAAGAAGTTTTACCGGAGACAGAGGAAAGGATAGGCTCTCGTCAAGACCAAAAAGATTCAATGTAATGGTCTTATTACCCGGACGAGGCGGCTTATATGAGCACCTCTTTTTCATACGAGTCGTCGTCGTTCGCGTAATTCCTGCGACGGCAAATTTTAATATCGAGTTTCGCATCGAGCTCCGCACCTCCAGTGTTATAATAGAGAGTAAACGTCGCAAAAGCAGCACCAGAGAAGTATGTGTAATAGGTATGACCTGGACATGTTCAGTGTTGGTACGGACACCTTCACGAGCATTGGTAGTTTCATTACGCTATCCTGTTTCTGTAATAAACGGAAACAGACGGTAATCGCATTATTTGTTCCTACCTTTTATATTAAAACCTTTGTTCCTTTCTGATCTTCTTGTCTCTCGATGTCTAATAATAACCTGATCTGTCGCTGCGAGCAGAAGAATTGCCACGGTGAGACGAGAAACGCAATATTTAAGAAGATTTTCAACTTCCCTTTTCTTTCTGCACTTAGGCGTGCGGCATTATAATAATACCACTTGAATATGTATGAAATAAAAATACCAATCTTATTGTATTACTTTATCTAACCGACGCTGGCGTTTTTATTTTATTTCTCATGGACCGACGCGAAGATAAGTATTTTGTTTTTATATAATTCAAGCGAATTCCACTAATTTTACAATGAATTTTCGCGTCAATTATAATATAAACAATCACCTGTGACATATTTGCTTGAACGGTCATTCATCGCAGTTGTAATTTCTTGTAAATACGCATACTCTAAGCTCCTAAAAAGTGATTTCTAAGAAGTTTTTTTTTATTTTTCATACGTAACTTTCTGCAAACGAGTCGAACGTATATAAAATAACCATCGATGTAATACGTAAAAAAGTTTATGGGTTATGAATAACAATATATAATGCTTCGCTATGCACCTTTAAAGTACTTATTTATTCTTCGACGACTACAAAAAGGTTTTAGTAGAAAATAATATGCAATTAACGATTAGATGCAAAATCATCCGTAAAATCGATGAAATTCAGCGTAAAGGAGAATTATTTATTTTCAGACGTCCTTTTACGCGCAAGAAAATTCTGAAAGATTGAGTTAAAGTCTGTAAAATTTAAAGTCCAAGCGCAACATTAGATAACTTGGTTCAACGGTTCAAACTGAAAGGAAGTATCACGTAAGCACCTCCATGTAGGTACTGAAACCGATTACGCGCGTCTCCGATGCGCGCGATGAGTCAGTTAATTTATTCAAAGCCGTGAGCGTCAGCGAGAGAACGGAGAGAGAATTGAGAAGAAGCCGAGATTAGTGGGAGTAGTACGCGTATCTATCCGAAGGGTAGCCGACGTCCGACTCGTGCCGGTGGAAAGGCGTTCACTTTATAGAGGCGTGATAACCAAATACCAGAAACTCGCCAGCCACCTTCAGCGTGCGCGACGGAAATTAAGCGGCGCGAAACTACTTACTATTTCACCTCTTCTATGTGTGTGTGTCTCTCTCTCTCTCTCTCTCTCTCTCGCTCGATTTATCAGACTCTGAATTACTTCTTACAGCCGGACTTTTCACACAAACCGCCCGCTCTCTATTTTTCACTCCACCTCCCTGCATCCTATTTCGCCTTTGCCCGACTGTCTCTCTTTCGCGTTTCCTCGTCCGCTTCTACTTTACTTTTCTTTCATTCTTTCGCTCTTCGATAATTTCTGTCCCCATCGCGCGCTTACCCATTATAGTACAGTACTGTATACGTCTGCGTATAATACGTAGCACGCGTGGATATATTGAGACACGCGCCAACGCATTCTAATTATCATGTGCATAATGGTGGCCAGCCGCCAAGCTTCAGAAATACATCAGAGCGCTCCGCTATAGATAGGTTCCATGTGTAGGATTCTGACTCGAAACTCCCAACTATTCATTTTCACACTCGTATTTGCTTTTGGCTTATTTTTCTCCTTGGTGTCCCTTTTCTTACTTTGGTTTAGCTCCGAAAACGATAATTGACTTGCTAAGAAATTACTGGCCATTTTCTCTTTTTCTTCTGCTCGGATTCTTCTTTAACTCCTAAGTGATGCATCGCTTGAGTTGCTGACATTCTTGCTTTAAATTTATTTTTAAATAATTTTAAAAGGGCATCGTAAATTCTAGGACGCGTCTCACTTGCTTCTTCACTTTTTCAACCGTTACTCGCATTTCGAATCATTTTGCACTTTTACAGTACAGATAGTATTAAATCTTCAACTTTTATTTTCTAAGCCTCTTCGAGTCGAGTTCCATGATTTTTCGTGTCGTACTTTTGAGATAACCACCTTGAGTTAAAAATACGCGTTCTAATGCTCCGCTCGCGCGCGCTTTCCCTTAATTACTTATACATAAATGCATGCTTGCAAGTTCTTTATTAGCGCACGCGAGATGAACGACTTCCTCACTTCCATTTGGCGTCTACCCGCTGCTCACGCGGCATCGGCTTCGTCCGTATAAGACGATACAGCTATGACAGTGTGGCTGCACGTCCTTAGAGAATCATTGAAATGCCAAGCCCGCGAAAGAATGGACCAAAAGCCAAAAAGTAGGCACGAGCCCAATCTTCGGAGGAAGGCCGAGTTGCGCTCGGCGAGCAGTTCGAGCTGTCGTTCTCGCGCTGGCCACGAGAGAAGTTGATAAATGTGGAAATAATTATAGGCGAACTGACTCACTCGTCGAGTTGCCGCAATAAGAGTAAAAATCGTGTCAAATTTTCGACTAGTAATGACTTTGGTCGTGCAACCCTAAGGAAGGAAGAGAGACGCGGGAGAGAGAAGCTTTTAGTTTTGAGTATAGATAAAGCGAGATAAATGATAGCCGATGTTTAACATGACGAATGCTGAATATGCAGGACACTTTGGCCTGAAAAATGCTTATAGAAATAAACAATTAATAATGCGCCGAGTAACCGATTAAAAGTTGCTTTTCAAAACGGCGAGCGCAAATTTGCCGCGCTCGGGCAGCGCGTCGTTTGTTAAGAAAAAACTAGGTAATCGATTCAACGCGAATCGATGAAGAAGAATCGAGAAACCTCGTTCAAGAATAAGATGCATCGACTGATACTGTAAAAAGTGGGAACACGAGCCGCGAACGACAGTCTATTAACGATTCTTACGCATAAAGTAATTGTTTTAAAATTACGTATGCACGTCGCTCACTCGAGCGTTAATTTTTAAATGTAGAATAATTCAGAAATATAAGCTGCGAATGATTCATCTTACCTATCCTTTATTTAAATGTCCAAATGAATAAAAAAGGATTCCTCCTCAAAAACAAATATCCAGCAGATAAAGTCGCTTGACAAATCTTCGAAATTTATCTAAATCTCGAATCAGCGCCTTCGAAACGGCACTTGTTCAGCTCGATTCCCACGAGATCAGTTCCTCGAAATCGAAGATACCCGCGAATTTTCAGGCTTCGCGCTTTTGGGAATCCAGCTGAAGGGGTTATAATCGGCTGAAGCTGGGAGGGAGGCAAGAAAAAGACAGGAGGAGACCGAGGAGCGTTTGTTTATCCGTTTGTTGATTCGAGTGCGGTTTAGCGGCCTTAGCGTCGCCGGGGAGGAACTAATGCATCGGCGTCGCTACGGGTTTCTCTTGCTAATGCCTAATTAATCCAATTAATCTAACTTGGCACAAATGACCGAGCGAGCTAAAAGGAGGGATGAAAAAGAGCGGAGCGGGAGGGGGTCTCAAAGGCAGCCGTCCGTGTCGCCGCTTGATAGACGGGCTACAAACCGGCATTCCGAGAAATTAAAGATTGCGGCTGATTTATAGAAATTCATATTTTAAATTATTGGCCATCATTAGTGCCCGTATGTCTTCTATCAGGTCCCGTCTCAACGCCTCGTTCCTTTGCTTCGAGATTACCAAAATATCTCCTCTATCTTCTTTATCTTTCGAACAACTGTTATTCTGGAGCAGTAATAACGAATAATCAGATTTCTATCGGCTCAAATCTATTTTAAATTTACCGAGAAACTTTTTTTGACGATTTATGCAGATATTGGTAAGTGGCATGTTGAATATTTGAAGGCAGTTTGCGTGAATTGATTGGAGATTTCGATAAGTTCGAGAACACTAAATACATTATTTGAATATCAGATTAGAGGCGTGTATTATTTTCAATTCCGTTCACAGCAAATCGTGTATCCATAAAACTGCTAACGAGCAAAAAACTTTTCAAGCCGCAGAAAACGTATTTTGTAATATTGATTGGGACGTTAAAAAATACGCGCGGCTTTTAATTTTAAAAAAGAGCTGTTGGAGAATCCTCGTGAAATTATTCTGCGAATGTTAATTTCAGCATCTGTCACATTGTTCTTCCATTTCGGCTCGTCCTTTTGTTACGTGAACTCTTTTTAGGACTCGTTCACGGGAGTCTCGTTTCCTCTTTTCTTTTCGATTTTGCGTCTTTTATAGCGTCGATCGTGAACCCACACATTGGCAGGGCGCATACACGAGGAGTCCCGATCCTCGACGGATGCCGGAGCCTGTGTGCGTGTGCGCTTGGAATATATTATCGTTTTGTTCCTGAGTTCGCGCGTATAGGTAACTGTGCGCTGGGGCTGCTTGTCATTGGCTCATTTGTTAGATGCCATCCAAAGTATGCGGGGCCTTGATTTAATGCCTCCACCTCAAACGAAGCTGCCTCGCGCGCTCGAATTCGCGCGATCTTTTCACTCTCTCTCTCTCTCTCTCTCTCTCTCTCTCTCTCTCTCTCTCTATCCCTCAAGTTGTCTTATCTCTTGCCTTGCTCTTGGAAAGCCAGACAAAAGAATAGAGACAGCGACGGGAGAAAGAGTTCTACGATTAACAACGATGAAAAAGACAAAGGAAAAGACAAAAATAAATATAAGAAAATAAACAAAAAAGCAAAAAGGGAGTGAGCGCGAACCAAATAAATTCAACGTTCGAAGTGTTGCAACGAGTTCATGACCCAGCCTTCCCTGGATCCGTGCCGCCAAAGATTTTGCCCTTTCTTACTCCCTTTATTTCTCTTCTTTCGTTCTTCAGCATAAGTGTGACTGCACGTACATACCTCGCAGCGCTTAACGTCTTCCTCGAAAGACGCGAGACGAACGCGATTCGTCAAAGCGACGATTAGGCAAACGCAGAACTAAAGTGCTCAACACCATTTTGCATCAAGACTTAATTTGTGTACGACAGAGTGTATGTGTGTAAAAAAAAAACACTAAAATATATTTGTTTACTGTACGCTCAGGTACGTGCCTTGACCAAACTTCAAGATATATTTAATACCGTGAAGTATATTTTTAGGCGTTACAGAATTTTTTGTATGTTCTGCTGGTAACGAAAATTTATGTGAAAGCTTATTTATTAGTATGAACTTTCACTTCGAATTCTTCATCTTCTACTAGCGAAAAAATTTACGTGGTTGGGGGTTAAGCCGCAGCTTGCGAGCGATTGTTTCTCCACTATTGACTCGCTCGAATGTACGACCGCGTCCGTATTATCAGTCCAATCAAGCTTATAAAAAATTATGAGTCAATTTAAAGATTTTAATGAAATACTTGATTAGCCACGTGCCGTTAATAATAATAACAAGTATTGTAATAAGCAAATACTAGTAAATTCGATGTAAATTTACTAGCAAAACGATAAGTTAATTAACTTCTTCTCTGTATTAACGTTCTTCAAAGGCAAATAAATAAATAAATCAGAGAGCACATTTGGGCGATTCCTCGGGTACGAGTAGGAATGTTGAAACGGAATGGCTGAGTTTAACAAGAACAAATAGAAAATAATGTTTGACAAGCGGTACCGTTCAATGTCCGGGGCTTGGACCTCGAGAGGCCGGGTGCGCGAGTCCCCGTGTAATTGCAGCCGAAGTACCTGGCAAGTGCCCGAGGTATCTTAGAATTCATTAGGTGAAGTCGCGAATGATATCAGTCGCAGGCAGAGGCGACTCGCCGGGCATGCAGATGAAGACGGGGCAGCGCGCAGGACTAAGGCAAAAGGTGGTTAGAGAGCGGGGGAACGAATCGTAGGGAGAGGGGCAGAGGGCGATTGTGGCTAATGTCGAACAATAATTCTTCGCCGCGGCTAATTAGCGAATCCCGATGTAACGCTCTCGCGCTCGCTTGCGCGCAACTTGCGGGCAATGGAATCATAAAAGGCGTCGAAAGGCACGACCGCAAAATCTCACTTCCTGCTCGCCATTTGTTTCTTTCATTATCACGTCGAGCCTTGAATAAGTGCTTTCTTCGATTAGCTTTTACGGTTGTACTTTTGGCGGTTACTTAAAGGCTGAACTCGCAGAAAGCTCAGAGCGAACCCAAACGACTAATAACAAAAGTCCCCGCTATAAATGGGAGCCTTTAAATGTCCAGGTGTTGTGTTTGTATTGAATAAAGTACTTTCCTTACGTTCATGCTCGGAGCTTACGCCTTGACAGATTCTTCGACGGCCTCGATTTTATAAAACTTATACATATTCATCTCGTGCATGCAATCTATTTCGGCTGCTCGCATTAAAGTGCACACAGTGAATTGTTGCGTGTTTGTCTTGCGGGCCCCGACTACTTGTACCTGGGCATTTTTAACGGCTCGGCGATATTCAGCTTTTGGAAAATAAAGAATCACGATACCGTGCCGAGCCGGCCACGCGGGCCGAGGGGGGAGGAGAACAAAACGCGTCTGTTGTATAGAAAAACGATGTATGCGGGGCGGCACCGAGCAGCGGCAGATATCTCCACCTGCAATCTCGCATCGCCGCTAGAAGATAAGAGATAAATTACCTCCTAGCAGGTGTAGGTGGTCCCGTGCCACCTGACTGACCATATTCCTTCTCTTTCTCCCTCGTTCTCAAGTTTCGACGTCTTTCTCCCCCACTTTTCAATTATGCACACACACCTCCGCCCCATCGATAATATTACACGCTGTTCTATAAATATTTTCGCACGGATTCCGAAAAGTAGTTGGTGATTCGAGTTTTTTTAATGCCAGCTTATTATATCAATGCGACAGCACGAATATTTAATTGAGACGAAAAATCAATATTGCAGAAAGGAGGATCGAAGAATACGATGAAAAGCATGAGCTTGTGCCTCTTTTCGAGCAGTATCGATTGCGAAAAATGCTCGAGGCCCTTCTGCATAAGCAGGATTGACTTTATCGTGAAACAAATCACAAAAATATATAATCGGAGTGACTTACGGTAAAAGAACAACCGCAGTCAGCAGCAATTAGTTACCCGATTTCATTCTTTGTTAGCTCCACAATTCTGCAGAGGTGGTTTTTGCGCCGACCTCTCATATTTATATAAAAGAGATGTGGCACGGTGGTAGTGGTAATGGAGTGGATGAGCTCGGCCACTCGATTCTCGATTTCTCAGTTGAGAGGTAAAGAAACGAAAGGCAAGGAAGGACGAAGGTCGCGTGATCATTCGAGCCCTTCACTTATACGGTAGCCGAACTAGCCGTTGGACGCGACGCCAAGGAAATCTAATTGTCGGGCCTCGGAGGCGCCGTGGTTCGCCCGCTCACTGGCCTCGCGAGGGCAAATTGTAAAAATAAACACGCCGGCCATAAGTGGACTAAGGTAATGGAGGGTGATCGCTGGCTACACCGAGAGGATCCAACTCTTCCTCCAGCTCCTTCTCCCGTCTCCCCTCCTCTCCCTTCTCAGTCCCCGTGGATTCTTCTTTTTTCTTCGTCGGTTACTTTCAATATCTGACTGCCTCTCCCCATCCTCCCTCTCTCCACGCCCCGACCTTTGCTTCCCAGAGAATGAAAATACTAATTTTGTGGAATACGGTGGCTGTACTGCGGTAAGCGACCGATGCTGCATAAGACGGTGGTGTGGGTTGTGATTACTCGGGGATAATTATAGATGACGTGCGCACCCGTACGATTTTTATACACATGAAGGGGGTGGCTGCACGCCGCCGCCGCCGCCGCCTCATTGCCGCCACTTGACGTACGTGCGGAGCGCCGGCTTGTGTGAAAGACGAACCGACGGAGCCCTGGACGTAAAAAACAAAACCGACGAGCTCTTGGACGGAAAAAGAATAATCCAAGCGGAGAGAGCGCGATTGTGGGCACGTGAGGTGTATTATATCTTTTGAGGGTTCGCGAATGAGACGCATCTCGGCGAGAGGTCATTCTCATTCCCATCGACTCTAATCATCTTTCCCGATAAGATTAATTGTGCGAACTCGTCTTCCGTTAGTGCAAGATTCGACAATCGAAGCGCTGATACGAACTAGCGTCATTGCCTCTACTCGAGTGTCCACCTTTTTTCAATTTTAACGTTTTTTAATTCAAAAAGGAAGTTGGGAATTCGCCGAGTTTCTGTTGATTTTCGCTGTTTACTCGACGAAGGGGAAGCGTCTTTGTATGAATAGGACGGACACGAGCAGCTTCGAAGAAATGAATAGTCTCCATGCATGGCAATAAGAATTTATTAACGCAGTCTTTGATGAGCCGCAGACAGGCGACTGTTTTGGCTTGGAAAAAAGGTCATTTTTTGATATCGTGAGGTTCCCCGACTAATTGTGAAAGATGCAAAGATGGTACGTATATATAACAGAGCGAGGAAAAAAGGTATAAGAAAAAATCCTTTTCAAACGAAGCAATTTTATGGCCTGTTAGTTTAATTATTTTCTGACTAAGGATAATAAGGGAAAAAATCAACAAACGCTTAATGGCTATAGCGACAAAGAAAAAAATTACTTTCACATTCGTAAAAATCTCAATAAATTATTATTTTTTACCCTATTAATTGACATGCACGTTATATATGTATATATGGGTATGTGCGTATGCGTGCGTGCACGCGCACGCGTGTGGATTTCAATAGTAATTGGAGAATTTTTGTAGAAGTTCGCATAAAATTTACAAACGTAAAATTAGCATTTTGAAAAATGCTTTACGTAAATTGTGGATCGTTTAAAAATTTTCTTTTACGAAGTCAAAGGATTATTAAAGTTCTGATACAGTTGCTACAAATATGCGATCTTTTAAAATATTCACTACCGCAAAAATGAGCAACTATAATAATAATAAAATATTGGGATTTTATACTGGATCCAATTAAATGTAATGTCGATGCTGGATTGAAATGAGGCAAAGTAAAAGCGTGAGTAATGCATTTGAAAATTGTATAAATCGTGGGCTGAGCTCGCGGATGAAAAAGATGTGATTTATTTTTTGTGAAGTGATCGCCCGCAAGCTTTGCCGTCAGAAATTCACCATCAATTTCATTTTTTGAAGTACGAAATGCGCGAGGAGAAGCTGCTCCCGCGAAGCCTCATTGCACTAATGGGAGCCATGGTCTAATGCCTCTCGCTGCATCCACCGATGCCCCTTCTTGCTTTTCGCTCTGCCCTCCTCCACTAATGGCTGCTCTTTGATGACAAATATTGGACAGAAAAAAAATATATAAATTACTTCGTGGAAGCACTTTACCAAAGACGACGACGACGACGACAACGCCGAAGACGCCCACTAGAGCAGTGTATTTGCGCCTAGTAGACGATGCGTTCTAATGGTCTTCGTTTCCATATTACGCCGGTAATAACTCACTTCTCGATATTCTTGCTATTTTCTTTACATTTATATTATGCCCTATTGTATTTCGATAAGAGCGCAATTTCTTCTGCGTAAGATATTATTTACAGCTGAAATTAATCACTCACAAATACCTTATATTATATGGACTTCATGTTTTATTAAATTGATATTTTGACATCGGCTATTATTACCGTTGCGAATAATCGTTTACAATTTGATAAATATATATTTTTAATTACCTTTTTAATTTAATTTTTCAATGTTTTTCTCCACAAATAAAATATTTTTGTATGTTAAATTATGAGAAATGAGTCATAAATGTCGATTA
Source organism: Platyscapa corneri (assembly GCA_018907185.1). Taxonomy (NCBI): domain Eukaryota; kingdom Metazoa; phylum Arthropoda; class Insecta; order Hymenoptera; family Agaonidae; genus Platyscapa; species Platyscapa corneri. The sequence goes on from JACCHW010000004.1 coordinate 4,774,521, forward strand.
TAGACTTATGAATCCAGCTAAAATACTAAAATACTAGTTTTTCCTTCTTCTATTTACAATGTATGATTTAATAACACTTTCTTTGAGAATAAATATTTATTTAAATAAAAAGTAATTTGTAATTAGAAAATATTGAAATTTTCATAATGAATGATTGAAATTTCGCATTGTTTCATTTTATTTGTTTTATTTTTTATCGCAATATCAATATTTTGTAACATATTTTTTAACATAACTGCTACACATATTCAATTGATTATTCAAGAATACTATATAAAAAACTTTCTCTGAGTTTATTTACTAATAATTTCTGATAAAAAGAGTATATCTTTAAGATTAGAAATGATTTAATCGTTTAAATTTTGCATGAAAGGAAAAATTTAATAAAAAATTCCATGCTATTGCGCGAAATTTTATTTATTATATTTATAGTGTACAGTACTTTATAACGACAAAGTAAAATTCTTGACGAAATTATCATTTATTTAAATTACAATTTTAAATTTTAAGGTTATAATTAATTTGAACGTTGGATTTTAATATTGTAAAAATAAGACTATTTGAGATTTATGATTTGCGGTAGCAACTATAAATACTTATTTGCAGATATTCGTATGCTCTTCGTTGAATAAAAATACGCGAATGTTATTCTCTTTTTTTATGTTCATTCTCATGTGCATTGCTGAGTTGAAGCAGATGTTTATTGATGTATTTATGACCAAAATTCGTCGTAAATTACTTTCAAATTAAAAAAGTATGGGTATTATGCGGTGAATTATTTACCCAAAAAAGTATTGAACCGCTTAAAAAATTGGGACTACGTTGTTAACATACATTCACAAAGATCAGTGAAGTACAGGAGAGAGAAAAATGTATTAATTCAGAAAAAGGAAAATTACTGTGCAAAAAGTAATGTAAATAATTATGAAAGTTTAAAAAATAGAAATACCCAAAGGGAATAAAATAAATGAGAGAAAGTCAACCTTAAAATGTGGAAATTAAGGTATGAAAAAGTAAATAATAGAGATAAGAAAGAGAAAAACTCTGAATTAATGAAAAGAGGATTCAAATAGTAGAAAAAGTGAACGAAAGATAAGTAGAGAAAGTTAATCGATCGCCATTACTTGAGGAGAAAGGAAAATTAGGAAAAGAAGTGTGAAAAAACGGATACAACCCAGGCTACTTCCGGTATTACCCAGGTTAATAGTACTCAGATAGAGAATCCTCGATCAACCCCTTACACGCAGAACGCGAATTAGAAGAGACAAAAAGCCGAGGCAACAAAGTTTGTGTAGACGGGCTCGATTATTGTGATCTGGACAATGTCAGAGTTCAAAAAGCCTGAGAAGAAAAGAATCTCAAGACTCTGCTAATCTTTCGTAACAAGAAATTCGATAAATAACGTATTTAGGTGGCATTATTATTATAGCATTCCGTCAGTATGAAAATAAAATAATTATATTTTTGTAAAGTAGAAAATAGCTAGCATTATTCCTTACATGATTTTATATACATATGGTGAAATATTAAGCTGGATTCGAAGACTTCTTTATTTATTTGTTTTTTGCAATATTATAGTTGAAGATCTGATGGACATTTTATTTCCTCAATGAATATTATCAATATTGAATAAAATATTGTGTGTGGATTAATATTAATAAAGGTATTATGAAAAAATTTTAAGCTTTAATAATTAATTTATTTTGAGATGATTCGTATTTTTGACAAATTTAATAAATAACTACATAGACAGAAAATGGACAATTAATTTTAATATTAGACTTTTAATATTTTACATTCAATAAATCGATAAATTTCTCGAAAGACTTTTTATATAAATTAAGTTAGGATTAGGACATTTGTATTAGTTAAAGAAAGCCCGAAGCTACTAAAAGATATGTCACTAATTCTCGTATATTATAAATGCTATAAATCATTGAATCTGCAAAAGAAGCTCCCAAGAATTTTTTCTATCTTTTATTCTAATACAAATAAATAAAATCATGCGTAAAAGTTTTTATACAAGTATTTAAGAATGTAGATGTTCCGAGCTCACAAGAACTTTTTTCGATATTATTAAACAGTACCGTATATAAATTAAACAAAAACGTTTATCCAGATAATTCTAAATAAAATCTTTTGAAAATTTTGTGGCATATATTATACGAAGTTCGATTATTTTTACAAAAAATGAATTAAATTAATTAAAAATTTATTTGTAATCATGTATAGCAAATACTAATAAATTTTTTACATTAACATGTGCAAGGCATAATAACTCGGATTCGTAAAAATTTTATTTTTAAAAATTATTATTTTAATTTTATGTTTTAATTTAATTTGCCATAATTTAATGTTTATATACTAACTTATAACACTCACACGATTTCGTATTTTAAGTATTAGATTTTTTTTACCTTTTTATATTTATTTTATGAGATGTGCAATAAATACCAAATTTTCATGCCTCTTAAAGAATCTCTTTTTTCAAGGGATGTATGTGTGCTCGCGCTATTATGTATACGTGTGTCTGTTGTACGGAACTTAGAAACGTACTTTTATGTCTACATATTTATAAAAGATAAATAACCAGTTTACTCCCTGTTTTAAACATCAATTTACTTTTATTAGTAATTGAAAATCGCTATAATATTCAAAATATTAGTCACATTGAGAAACATAATCCACTTCGTTCTATTTCACTTTAATATTATACAACGTCACTATTGTTACTTTACAAATTCTAACATTCAATATTGCGAAATTATTAAAAATTCACTTATTTTAAAAAATTACAAATACTCGTAATAAGTATTAGTAGATACGTGGTATGATGGGAAGAACATAAGATATTGTACTCGATATTTATTTGCAAAATACAATTTTCATTATAATTATTAAAAAGCTCTTACATACGCAAAAAATTAAATCAATAAAATTAAAGACATTGAAGAACAACACTATGTGCGACAAATAATCTCTTAAAGTATAAAAAATAAAAGACACGAGATAGAAATGAATGTTTTCTCTCGATATTCCGATCGGGCGTATATTTTTAAGTACCGAAATAAACGAGACATAAAAAGAAAAAATCCCATGGCGCCTCACAAAAACAGTCAGTCAACGAGCTCACCGTATTTTTTAGCGCTGTATCGATGTCCATATATTGCGTTGCTTGTTTTGTCAGGTTTGTATGAGAATCTATACATTTGTGTATACGTAAATTCGCTTTTAAGACGAACGTATATTATGTAAATGAGTTGATTTAATCGAGTGGAAGCTGCGGGTCATTTTTTAATAAGTCAGGGCGGAATCGCGCGCACATTAGTCAATCAATCAGCTACAATTCATCCATTAAACTATTGTGACCGAATGATGAGCATTTACTGTACGTGCGTTAGTCACCGGAGCTTTAATGTGTTTACTAATCGATTGCTATATTTAAAACGGGACTGTAACTGTTTAAAGTAGGTAAAACAAACCCATGAACAAATATATTTCCCCGTGCCAATTGATAGTCTTTTACCAATTATATTTTAAATGGTTAATATCGGCTATAAAATTTAATAAAAATATATTGGACAAAAAATAAAGTGTGCAGTAAAGACAAAAATAAGTTCTAAGGAATAAAGTGTGCGATCATCTGTATTTTCATTTATTTTATTCAATTGGTATATTTTAAATATTATAGTATTTATACGGAAATATGGACTGACAAGCAAATGGAATGAATAAAATATTAGTTTTTTTATAAATAGTAAGATATTATTTATTAATGCAAAAAAATTTCAAAAAAAACATATTTATTTAACAAGAATAAAAATACTCAAATGTAATAATTAAAATTGATCTATATTTGAATGAACAAAAATATTAATTCAATATAATTTAATTTTTGAGATAAGTTAAACAATGATTATTATAATTAATTGTTTTTTTAGAAAAATTATGTTTACTTAATTAATATAATTTAATTGTTAACATATATAATTAAAATGTTTCTACTAATAAAAGTTTTGTTAAAATTAAGAATTGCAAATCATTAAAAAACAAATATTATTTTAAGAAATAACGAATATTTAAATTGTGTTTAAATTAGTAATTTATAACGTATAAAAAATTTATTGCTCTCGAAAAGATATTTGTTTCAAAAGATAATTTGATTAAATTGTTGCTTTACGTCAAAATTTATATTATAAAGAGCGAAATTTTCGAAATCATAGGTTTCTTAAATTAAATAACCATCGACATTAAATTCCAAAGGATAATCAATATTTGTTCGTATTGAAATTAAAGTAAGTTTTAATAAAAATTAATAAATTATTAGAGTAGAAACTACTCAAAAGTACGTATATAGATTAAATGAATTTTCCCTAACGAGTTAAAATTTGATGCACCAGTGTGGAGGAGAAATTAAAACAAAAACATCGAGGATAAAAAACATGTTTGAAATGCAAATGTTCGGTAACTATAGATAAACGAAGGTACTTAGTGCAAGGGAGTAATCGTACTTACACGTTATTAGCGAATACATATGTAATATAATATGCTTATACATGATATGTACATGTATATTGAAAAGCTTTTTAGAGCGTGAAGTGTGCATTCGTGAATGGCCAATTATCGAAGCGAAATGGAGGGCTTTTTGGAAAATAACGAGAATGCCTCGCCTCGCCTCGCCTCCCATACGCTTTTCACAGTATCCGGAGCAAGCACCAGTGGCTCGAGAACCGTGACTTTCGCCAGCTGGGGCGGCGATGATGAAGCCCGTAGGAGAGGCACAGGAGCTTATATCGTGTTCTGGAGCCGTGCAGAAGCAACAAGGGCAAGCAAGCAGTAGCGGCCTACGGGCGAGACGGGCTGCGCTGCTCTTGTTTCGCATTAGCCAGCCGCCCCCTCTATTCTCGGCTTAGCAATGTGCGATAATAAGCCCCCGGGCTGTCGGTCCAGGATCCTCGATTCGCCTCCTACAAATTGAATCCTCTCTCCTCTGCAGGCTGCTGAACGTAAAATGACAAGAGCCGCTGAATCTGAGATCAGCCATCCGTACTGGATCAAGCCTTTGTAAGCAGACGAGAGCGCCTACAGTCAACAAATCTTTTGTCCGTGCTGTCGATTTTTCGTTTTCGGTAATAGTATATTCAAAGTGTTGCCCTCGACAAATTAATCCACTTTGCTCGCGATTATGTTTTCGGCTCCTCGCGAGCTTAAGCTGCTGGGGCAGAGCGCGACGATTCGTGCACTCTTTCAAAAAATGGAAGCGCCATTCGAATAAATAAGGAAGACTCTATTTTTAAAAAATCTTAAATTAAGCTGCGCTTTCAGAAAATTGCAACTGCTACAAGTGTATCAATTTTCGGACGGAATATGTTTTAACTGCGATAGATGTTAGACTCTTTAGTTTGGGATAGGTGGGCTGTCCCGTATTCTCGAGCGCAAACTACCCGTATCATGGGAAAACAAGAAAATAAGAAGGCGAGAAAACGCAAAGCAAAGGCAATCGCAGCTTGAAATTATTATAACTGGCGAGATCAAATGGGAGTCTAGGCGCTGCTATTGCTCGCGATATCCACGTCGAGTGCTTTAACGAGTAAGTCACCGTTGGGCTAATTTTCGGTGTTTAAGATCTCGTCCAATTATACCTTCGTTGACGCTTGTCGCCGGTACGTCGCGACGAACTAGGACGGTTGGCCGCGCAGAAGTTAACCATAAAACACGCTTATTTACGCGGATATTACACCGGTCGTTCTTTTTTAAGCGGCGCCTGCCTCCCCCAGTTTTCAGTGCTCCTCCCTCGCGTTTCGCGCACAAGTCCGTATACTTTAAGCTTCTAAAGGGTAATTAGCATTTAACACGCTTACCGCGATATACTTCTCGGAATATAAGGACATTTTTGAAAATTCCCGGTGACAAGTAAATTTCAAGCTTTGCTTAACAGCCCCGTGATGTGCTTGTCTCTGTTTAGCTCTCCTACACTCGTGTCATTGAAAAGTACTGAGGGCACTGAAGACCGGGGGGATGCTGTGGCTTGTTTGTGTTGATCCGTATGTAGACTGACCGGGAGAACGAGAACAAGGACGGGGGTGAGAGAGGAAGCAAGCGCTCCCTGTAACCGTTGAGGATATTACATAAGTCGGAAAAATACGAGAACGAAAATACAGAAAATGCTTAGCTGAACAAAGGGTTAGCCGCGCTCGACAACTAGAGCCAAAGGCTCTGCGCAATTAACGACGAAAAACGCTCAGTGGTAATGTCGACCAGACTGCTCTGCAAAAAAACGAAAACAAATTTCTTCTTACTGCCTTTGTGCCATCATTATTTGCTTTATCCGTTGCTCTGTAAAAAAAAAACTCGCGTACCTGTTCCTGAAATATTTGGCTTTATTCAAATGTATCGCTTAAGAGAAATGTAGTTGTTCGCAATTGCGACAAGTTATGTAAGAAATGACAGCTTATCGTTCGTTTTTAAAACTTAGTTTTTCAATATAAGCGATCGTATTCTTGAGAAAGCCAGGAGCCTCGTTAATTATTCTTATTTTACGAGCCGAGGAAAAATCGGAGATTATTTCTCTTGTTTCATGAAAAAGTTCGGTTGAGCGGAAAATTAGAAGGACGGTATTTAGTCCCGGCGAAAATTTAATCGTAATCACGTTAACATAATTTCGCATGATCAAAAGTTGGTAATTTCTGCGAGCGAAATTGGCTATCGTGTGTACTTTCCTGCAGCGCCGAGCATCGTGACCGTAAGATAACGACGCTTTGAGGCTCTGACCAGAATCAGAATAGACCGAGAGTCAGGTCAAAGGTTCGGATGTGGGAGCCTAAATGAGTGATTATTAGTAGCTTCTAGAACGGCGCTCATCGAATCAGTGTAAGAGCAACAAAGAGGGAGCGAGTATCAACACGGAGGACAGAGACTTGAGGGGGATAGTCTGCGCTGTGTGTTTTCGCCTCGCTGCTAGAGAAAGCTGTCAGAATCGAAGTCAGAGCTAAAACACAAATCAATTAACACGAAGCCTCGGGCTTTTGCTCTCTTCTTCGAAAACTGTCCTCCGTTTTCTCGTGCGCTGTTGCCCCTGGTATCCACTTCAAATTTGCAACAACAGAATTGTAATCGATGCGCTTAGTTCCGTCGTTTTGCCACCTAAGTTCTCGTTGGCCCTTTGGCTTTTTAAAAACATTTTGTTTTCCACTTTGTGTCAATGACAGTAATTAACGAATGCACAGGCGTTTGACGGGCTATCATATATTATACTAATCTAATATCGTCTTCAATACCAATAATATGGAGCAATTTATAGAGGTTTTTAATGCTTCTGGGATAATCTTATTTTTCTCTTTAAATAAAAATCCATTATATATCAATAGACGTATGAAATATTACATTTTATTATTCATCATTTCGAAAAATGATAAATAAATCACTGAAAATTATTAAAAAATTTTCGATAGAACGTCTTTACACCTTGTAATCAGTTTTTTTTTTATATAATACAAAATAATCCTATTTTTACATAATTTCAATTGGCCTTTAATAACGATTTATATTAAAAATAGAAAAAAGAATGTTTGTTTAGAAAAAATTCCAAATAAAATTGTTACTATTTTATAAAACAATAATACACAATGATATTTGGTTAAATATTTTCCTGCATTTTATAATTCTTTTTATAAATAAAATATTGGCTAGATTATGAACAGAAAAAATTTAATAAATAAGTCAATTAAAAATCACTCCATACGTGATGTATTGCCGTTAAAATTTATACTTCGAAAAAACTGGTATCCCAGTTTGAGATCGACTCCCGTTTTGGTATATTACTGTAAATATAGTAATTTTTATAATATCACCTGGTCGTGCCGATTAACTCTACGTGATTGACTTTAAAAAATTAGTATGAATAGAGGGAAATAGGGTCTGTCCACATGTGTAGCATGACACATACCAACAACGCTCGGTAAAACGACGGACATTACAGATGAATGTGTCTCTCACGCGTTTAATTACGGGAGTATTTTATCGGTGCGGTACCATTTACCGGGGCCTCGTTCGTCGGCATCTCTTCCCCTCGGTAACGATACTACGCTCTCTGTCCTCCGCGGTTTTCGCGATGTTCGTCCGGGCCATCGCGAATCGCGAATCGTGTTCGCGTCCAGCATTCGCGAAACAACACGGCCGACAGAGAGAGAGAAAGAGAGAGGGAGAAAGAAGAAGGCCGCCCGAGAGATAGAAAGAGAGAATGAAAGCGTGGCCGACCGAATATTTATGGGATCCAAAGTCAAATTAGTGGCGTACTGCGCGCACCTTTTGATTAAGTATCTGTTAACTAAAGGTAATACTTAATAAAGTAACGCTGATTTAGTGGCCCGAACCGCGTACGCGCTCATGAACCCGCGTAGTTCTTTCCGAAGCTCGCGGCCGCCGATATGTGCCTTCGGCTCATTCGTTTTCCCATTCAAAATAAAATGAGATATTTATGAAGGCGGCGAGTGCGCCTTCCCTTCTCTCTCCCTCTCACTGGCACACCGGCTTACTCGCTTGAGGGGGCCCTCTCTTGGCGCGCCGCACTGTCGAAAATAAAATAAGAAAGCGAGATCGTGGAAGAGCGGGACAGAGAGAAAGAGAGAGAGAGAGAGAGAGAGCCTTTTCGATTCATCGATTTCCGAGAGCGCGCGCTTTCACCTTGAACTGCACCGACGATGAACTTTTGTACGTTTTATCTCATTCGAAGACGTTAATAGGATTTCGTAAATTTCATACATTCATGTCCGCTTTTTAAAATATAACATTTTGCATACACATAACGCTCGTATTTATTACTTTTATCGTCCTCTTTGCGGATTATTTTTTCGATCGAAGATTTATCTTTTACTTTGCAAAAGGAGCACCTCGAAAATAATATATGAAGTGGTTTAAACTGCCCCCTGAACTGGATTCCTCTGCTCCTCTGCTCTTCTGCTCTACTGACTCTTTGAATTTGCAATATGATAAATCTTGTTACCGCAGTCTACTACCGATTTTGATTTCCTTCAACTCGAGCCGCCCACCAATAATAGAGTTCCTATTGTAGTCTCTCTTCGTACCGCACCGCGCTCCTCCGACTCCTCCCCTTCTTTTTCTATTTTCCAAAATCTCCGGACAACTTTGTATCTGTACGTCTCCGGAATAATACCAACAAGCTGAGAAACACGGTTTGATTTCCATGAGATAAAGTCCTTCCCCTTCATAGGATAATGGACAGACCCTTTCGCACGCAACTCGAAATACAGAGAAATACAGCGAAATAAAACGAAATTTAAATTTCGAAAGCACCGCAATCTGCATTTTCTTTCGTTGCTTCACTCCTTCACTCGGCTCTGCGTTGTCCTCGAGAGACTAACGGGTCATCTCCTCTTGATTCACTTCCCTTTAGGCAAATGAAGAGCTAAAAATAAGCGAGACTTTTTGGTCGTACGTCTTTTTAGCAAAAAACGATTAGCCGAAGATGGTACAGTGCACTTTAGGTACAAGGCGATAAAATACCTTTATACGCTCAGCGGCGACGTTCGCCGCGCGACTGTTTGATTTCAAGATTAGCCGGGAATTCCGGGCGAACCCGCATATCACCGGTGATTTACCGTCCGTCGAATGTCCACCAAACGCGTGCATCCCGAATAGAAAAGAGAGGAGAGAAAAGCGAAGAATCTCTTAAATTTCAAATTTATACCCGGGCCTTCGTCATAATCTTGATTCTGACGCTCATCATTGCGGACCTCGCGCTTTTTCTTCGCCCGTTCGAGAAACGCTCAAGGTGGGCTTATTTGTCAGATTGTGTGTGAATTCGTGACTGTGTAATTTGTAAGTCTTCTGTGCCAAGAAGAAGATTAAAGGCCCGTAAACGTTAATTTATCGATACGCGATTAGAATTTACGCATTGCGCCGCGAAGGATTTTCGAATATGATTAAGGACTGATGAATAGGTAAGAAAAGAAAAGTAACTATGAGTTAAGGGGACTGTATAGCAAGCCTTTCCATAAAACACTTGCTGCTCTAAACGCGAGAAAAAGTTTCGCGTACTTTCACGTTGACAAATGAAAAATGAAAAAAAACTTGCGAAATCCGAACCATTAATTAGCGACTGCCTGAAATTCACAAACATCAATTGATTCTAATCTAAAGTGTTAATGACGTTATTTAATTTTCCGTTATAAAAGCCATTGCCACACTCTTATGGACTCTATTTTCGAGAGTCGATTTCTAGAGAAGAGTCACGATGATAAGCCTCCTATTGACATCTACTAAGAATCTTAGAAGGTATCGTAAGTTGTCACTGGGCGTCTCCCGCTGAGCCGAGGATTTAAAGCCTACCGGCCATGTCAGACCGCTTACTGTGGCCTGTATCAAGAGTCACGGTCACATGGTGTTGCTTCACCTTCGTTTTTCCTTTTGCACGTCACTTTTCGAAAAAACTCATACTTCTGTATACACAGTTTCTGGCTTCACGTGTCTTTCACCTTGCGTTTTCGCCAATGCATCCTATGCTTTCGTAATTAAAATTAATTTTTCCGCTTTTTGCTCATTTGGACCTTCGAGTGTTGAATCTATGAGATCACTAAATACGCCGCCTACAAGTGTATGGCCGCGAGCGTAGTCTTAAGAGTCGATGTGAATTGTTGGTCATTAGCACGGTTTCTTAAGTGCAGCGTAACATTAAAGTCGCGTGCGCGCGTGGCCACCACTCGATTCGTCCATTAAAAGCAAAATTTAAAAATCTCTTCAATGTTCATAATTAATACCAGGACCGAAACTCTAGCTACGGTACTTTGTTGTGGTACACAGATCGCTAGACAGAGACAGAGACAGAGAGAGAGAGAGAGAGAGAGGAGAGAGAGAGAGAGAGACTAGATGTCTGGAGGCGTAAAAACTAGTCGTTATGTGTATCAATAAGTTTAAATATCTATTAATTATACGAATCGAGATTATTGGAGGACAATCAGACGATATAGTTTTTTATCACTTGCTTACTAAAGTTTTAAAAGTATTTAATTATTGCAAGCAAAATTGGGTCAATGTAAGTAACATCAATGATTTCCATCCCGCTAAGCATTTGAGTCGAGGTAAACTTTTAACAAAATTAAATTTTGTAAATTGCAATAAATATTACTCATTAGGATTGATTTATCTTGGTTTTATATCTTGACTCTATTTATTAATTGTTTTTGTATTTATTAATAACATGTTCTTTGAAAATTTGTTAATATTACAATGCTATGCACATGCGACGATATTTATGAAAAATAAGAATTTTTATTTTCAAAACAATCTTGCTTTATAAAAAAATAACATATTTGTGAATAAAGGATTTAAAATATTTTTACGATTCAAATATTGGAGAAAATCATCCGTAGATAATCAAATACTAAATTTTTAGATAAATGTCTTACAACGTTCGACTCGTTCTACTTAATTTGTGCACTAAATATTGCTTGTAATATTCATAAAAGTGACAAATGAAAATTTACTTTAATAAACAAAAATAATAACAATGCATTTATTTTAGTATTTTATTAGAAAATCAATTTGATAAAATTTAATCAAGAACCTATATATATATATATGAATTTTATTATGAATTTTTATTTGTAATATATATATATATATATTAACAATAAAATTCATAATAAAGAAAATACAAGCTTGGAAGGCAAAACGATAACGCCTTGTATGCCATAATTACATAAGATACTATATTAAAAAACAATTCATAAAACAATTGTCTTGCAATCATTCGATAATAGAAAAATTCTTTATACACAAATCATTTACTTTTCCGTTTCAAAACTTCAATGCCCCGAATAAGGAAACTAAACGAAAAAATGACAAGTTATCGCGGACATAGCCAACGTGTATACAAACAAGTAAATTCAAATGAGTCATTAAAGTGTAAGATAACTTTTGTAAATGAATGAAAGCTTGGTTTTATTGATTCATCATCGAAACACATCTTTAAGCAAGCCGTGAGCCGAAGTCATAATTCAGAAACCTTCTTTGAAGCCCTGACTGTTCCTGCGCGCGACGAAACACAGAGCAAGAGAAAGAGAGAAAGATCGCCGAGAGAGTGCGAGAAACGCATGTAACATCGGCAATACGAGCAGCCTAGGGAGCGAGCAATAATGTGCATATATCTTTGAGCGTCTGCCGCGTGGCGAGTCCAAGGAGTAGAAACTCCAGAAGTGTCACCGAGACTAAACTTGGGACAGTCTCTGTCTTCCTCTGTGCGAGCGAACGCTTACATATTGTTGACCCGCGCCTGATATATGGTAGAGCTCGCGCTCGAACAAGGGGTTCTCAAAATCGCGATTGGAGGTGAAATATCGATTTTGGTGTATTGGAATAATGGCCCAATAAATCCGTATTTTTCTCTCACGCGGATCGCTTATGCCAAAAGGAAATAAAACGACGGCGACCTACACGACGGCATAAACCATCCAAGCCTTTACGCTCCGATCTCGGCCGTTCAAAAATGAGAACCTCCCGCAGAATAACAATAATAACTTTTATAATAATTTCGCTCGCGGTGTGCGCTGCAGAAGGATCAAGGATTCTTTTTGAACGCTGATTGATACGCAGGGACAAGGACCGCGTGCATACTTTCCCACGGAGACACGGAGATTCCGATTATTTTGCGTCATCGATGGAAGAGAAGAACGCATCGCCTATAAAAATGCTACCTCTCGGAGATCTCCTCGCTCGGTCTTGATCGACGTGACGCCATGTCTGCGGCAGCGCCGATCTCGTACTTCCACGAACTAATGCACCGACACTTGCTTTATACCCGACGATTAGCATAGTAGGCGCTCTCTCGCTCGCGATTTTCAATGGCTGGAGTCAGGGCACGCCGAGGAGGAAGGCGGGGGCGAAGTTTACGACGGCGTCGTGCGCAGGGGAGATCATTAAATTGAGAACCAATATTGGCAACATTCTGCAGAACAGCTGCCAGAAGCATAAACATAGGACGCGTTGCCTCTTTCGCTCCATCTCTTTGCATCTTGCCTTCCCTTCTCGGTTCTCGCTCTAGGACCGACGCTCTTCCCTCCTATTGTACAAATTCTTGCAACGCGATTTACCTTTACTCATTACTGTTCCCTCGCTCTTTCTCGCTTATTCTGCTTTTCTGTACAGTGGCTCTCCGATATGCTAATTGATAGCGTAGTGTGTATCCATCCGAAAATCAATCGCGAAATCTTATCAACTTGTCCGAGCTTGCGCTTTTAAACAATTTCAAATTCGCCAATGTAAAAATTAACAAAAGGTAACAAAATTCTACAATCTATTACTTTAACTTATTCCCGAATACTGACTGAAAGCTGCAGCATGTGTAAAATATTTATTAAATATAAAATAACATAATCCCATACATACGAATAACCAAAACTCAGTATCTTCAGTTTATTGTAACATTCATACTATTATAAAATTAATATTATGCAGACGCTATTTTCACCGACGTGCATTTTCATATTAAATTTGTTCTTTTTTTGTTCGTTAATTATTAGATGAATTTCATTTATTCATATTTTTATTATCAAAAATTAATTCTCGTGCATTATATCGTGAATTGACAAATTTCGATTTCCTTTTATTATTATCAAAATCCTTCTGGCTACTAATTTTATATTGGTAACTATAAGTTACAAACTATTACCTTTACTCATGTACACGCTACGATTGTAAAAATTAGATATCAAACTGAAATGAGCCAAATTTACTTGAACCTTTGTACATAAAATTTATTAGATTAGTTTTTTTCGAAGTCTTCAATATGTCCTAAAATATGTAACCTTTTATGTGTATATTTTAAAAAAATGGTAAATAATATTAAAATATATCTATATTACATATTTATAATTAAATATATATAAGGGTGCAATTAAAATTATAAACAATATTATACCAATAAGACTAAAATAATGATAAGAACAACATTATTATATTTTATATAAAATTTTGAACTTTTAACGAATTAACTTTATATATGTCAATTTTCAATTTTTGAAAGACAGTTTGTATTTTTATAGTAATTCTATTCAACTTTTACCTTACAATTTCTTTCTTGTAAGTTATCTTAGAATTCTTTTAGCAACACTTATTTATTTTAATATTTCTGAATATTTTTGTTCTGAATATTTTTACCACATTCATAAGGAAGTAAGTAAAACCGATCTTTAAATAGATATTCCTTTTCATAAACCATCAAAATTTTCCGTATATTTTGTAAAAAGTAATAAATTATATATTTAAAAAATAGTTTTAAGAGTTCTGTTAAAATTGAATACATATGTATTTTCCATTCATAGATGCTATTAATTATAGCACCTTAACAAAAATGTTTGTACAATAAAAAATGGAAAGGCATTATGTATAAAGAATAAACTAAAGTATATCGTGCTGAGTTATTTTTTTTTTAACAATATTACGCAATGTAATAGAAATAATGAGGGCAGACGATAAATAAATTTTCTGACGGAAAAAATAAGAAATAAGAAAATCATTTAAAAATTATAAGTTTAAGTTTCATAATATCATTACATATCTTATGTACATTAATATGCCGATTAATAAAACGTATAGTATGTCATTAAAAAGAAAATCGAACATAATTTTCAATGTATTTGTAATGCCATAAAAATATGCAGTTTAAAGTTTAAATGTACAATATTGCATATAAATTCTGTGTGAGATAAAGTAAGTATTTTAAATGCTATAAAAAATCTTATTATCTCGAAAAATAAATTATTATAATGCTTGAAGAAAAGTAAAACGAATACCAAGCAACTCATTGTCAGTATCATTTCTTCACAAATATCTAACAGAATACAAATAAACTATTTTTTGTATAAAAGTTGTATTAAAAATTAGAAAGAATGATAAAAATCCAACAATCATGGAAGTAAAAATTAAGTATTGAAAAAATTATTTTATACATTTACCTTTGAAGTAATGGAATTTTCTTAAACAATTTTTCAGCTATAAAAAGAAAGTAATAAATTATACACTAATATTATTTTAAGCTCTTAAATAAATATAAATATTGTAACGTTATATATATATATATATATATATATATATATATTATTAGAGTTCGATTACTTGTCACGATATTAATAATGTTTATAATACGAAATGACAACGTCGAAACGTCGATCAGATGAATGAAAAAGCATACGATATCTCACTTTTCGTAGGAAGTGTCGACCATTATTCAATGAATGCCTTGAAAAATAAAATTACTTGTTATTTTCAAGAAGCTAAAGACAAATTTAAAAGAAATAAAAAAGTTAGCTTACATTTATAAGCTGCGACTTTATTTGCCATGGATGCGAAATCGCGAGTGTGAAGTAAAAAATTCCGTTCTTAGGCCGAGGTAAAGACGCGTCCTTGCCAAGAATCACTTTCTATTTTGAAAGCAGCTTGAGCTTTCGAGAAATACCGTGAAAGTATAGACGTAGCCAAAGGACGCAGATACGATACCCAAAATGCCCAAAGGATAACCACAAAGAGGAAAGAAGAAGAGGGTAGGCAAGTCGAGGTCGCAGAGAACTAATTTGTAGGCGAGTTGTCGAGCTATTTAACAGTGCAGTAAATACGAGGGCGATAGCGTTGTGTATCAGTGGGCCAGCGATGTCTGGGTGTCAAGAGCACGTGGCACGTTTGGACTCGAGCGAGGCGTTGCGACGCTATCCGAATGTATGCTCTTAGAGTACGCGACTACGGACACCCATCTACACAATAGTGTTTCCACAACAGTTTCTCAACTCCTTTATGATCTCGTGCGTATCGTTGTTCCTCGGACCTTAAATAGCTTTAGTTGAGTCGCTCTATGACTTTCAGCTCGACTGTTCCTCGAAAACTCCCCGAACTCTACTTGGAGTTATGCGCAGTTAGAGCGTACCGCGTAATGAGATACGATTTCATGCGCGAGGCGCTTCGTATCGACCTTTCGCCGATGGGACTTGTTCAGTGTCAAGGTTGCACTGGAGCAGCTGCGCGTCCCATATTCTCCTCGTACACAAGCATACGTGCAATGCCGGCTTTGTGCAACCGTGACCGGCCAATAGGACGGCTCGCGGGACATTTTTCACTGTTACGCTAGTAATAACCTGCGAACCCTGATATTTGTTATTTTAATTATTCGCGGATGCAAAAACTTGTGGGGATCCTAGTTTTTGCGCTCGTTTAAGCCTTTAGCTTCGCAACGATGATAGATCCTTCGTATTTATTAGCTTCAGCTCGTTTCTCGAATTTTTCAAGATTAAGATACGATGGAGCTATAAATAAAGGAAATAAAGGACAGGGACAAGAGGAATCAGAAGAAAGAGAAATATTAATAAAAAGCGGCGGCCTTGGCAAGGGTATCGCGGTCTCCTGTCGAAAATCGGAATGCTTTGAGGATCAATGCCTGAATTCTTCACAATTTACAATTCGCCTCTCGGGCCCTTTCATCCCGATCAACATCGTATTAACGGAATGATAGCGGTTCACCTCTTGTGATCACTAATCGATTACGTATATCAATTCGTATCATCGGAACTCTATCTCTCCTAATTTATATTCTTTCTCTTGCGCCGATTATACTTTATCCGTTCACTTGCTTCGCTCGTTAATTAAATAAAAGTTTCAAGTTTTCTCCTCGCCAATGCTCGGC
This sequence comes from Platyscapa corneri, assembly GCA_018907185.1. Lineage (NCBI taxonomy): Eukaryota > Metazoa > Arthropoda > Insecta > Hymenoptera > Agaonidae > Platyscapa > Platyscapa corneri. Next base: position 4,791,205 of record JACCHW010000004.1, read on the forward strand.
ATCCCTTACTTTATTTTTTCTTCTTCCTGCTCCACTGCAACTCAGCAAAATGAAATGCATTAAACATAAATACTATACATTTGCTTAACAACCGTATTTTCAAATAATCTTTTGCTACAGAGTAAAATAGTAATTACTTTGCTCGACGAATAATGTCGAAATAAAACGGGCGAAATTTATGAAAATTCCGAAGGAATATTTAAAAGCAGCCAAGGTAAATGACGGTTACAAGGAGCTCTCGTCGAGTTTGGCGGACAGCGGTTCTCAAGCTCGAGTACTCAAGCGCTTCCTGATTAACTTGTACAATCCGGAGCATCAAATCGCTGATTTAGCCTCTCTGTCTTTTTACTCGCCCCACCTCTCCTTCCCTCACCATCGTCCTTTCTCTTGCTCTCTTTTTGCCTCCCTTTATCGCACTGTCTTTCCGATTTGCATGAGCAGCGAATTTTGCCAGGCAAGCCCCGCAGCCAAAGACAAGCGCCTCGCTCTCTCTCTCTCTCTCTTCTTCTCTTTCAGAACTGCCACCAACAATCTCAGAGAGTCACTGAAAGTAGAAGATAGAGAGGAGAAACTAAGAGAATCTCTTATTGAGAGCGCATTTTAATGTGAGTCTAATTTTCGATTTAATTTCTGTAAAAATGATTCGAACCCCTTTCTTCTCCTTCCCTCTCTTATATCCGTTTTCCTTGCTCCTCTGCTAAATTATTCCAGATCTTCTTCGGTCCTAGTCTTTCCTCGGTTATGGAATCCGTCACATCTTCTACATCTACGTTTTTTTTTCATTTGCCTTGCATGCGTCGTTCATTGCCAGTTTTCAAAGTTCCTTTCCCGCAGAAGAGCTTTTTATCTTGGATTGGATTCACGTAGGAAGGAATCTCCATTCTCGCGTTGTGAAATCTTTGAATAAAATCTTTAAAACTAAATGAATTAATGAAGAAAGAGTAATATTTTAGCAAAGATGTAGGAGTGCAAGGTAGATAAAATTGGATTTCATTTTTTAAACTCAAGTATGGCCGTAAAATTTACTCCAAGAGCAATTCAATTTCGTCGATACTCTTTCAACAACTCGTGCTTTTTAAGAACTTTAGTTTGTCGCCTTTATCGTCTCTCTTGAGGATTACCGGCTTCCTTATTCGTTGCCAGCCGTTTTCTTATTAAACAACGTGGAAGGATGGGCGATAACGTTGGTAGCGGTCTTTGACTCTCGCGGGACTCCAACTTCAACCCTTTTTCTGTGTCCCCGCGTATAATTCAACGAAAATGCAAATCAATTATTAAGACTTTACGAGTCGGCGCGCCTCGCGGAATCACAATCAACGAAGTTTTTTCAGCTTTCGTCGGACAGTGCGTAGCACACTGGGCCACCACTTCAATTCCGTTATTAAATTAGGAGAGGCGGAACAAGGGAGACACTATGTTTTGCTCCCAAGATTTATACTTCTTTGTGAAGTCGAGCGCGTGCGGTTTTCTTTAATCGTCAAGTAACAACGGGGCCTTGATCTGTACTCGGTCTCCTCTGTCTTCTGGCAGCAGATGTCCGCCGTCTATAAGGAGAAAAGGGTTGAACGAGGGCTGCGAGAGCGCCAATATCCTAGGGACTCGAGGCAAGATGCATGCCGTAATAATCGAAGAAAAAAGTGTCCAATGAAAGAAATTTACGAGCGGCTCTAATTAAAGAAGGGCGACTCTGACCGACCCCTGCGCGAAGAGTCGCGAGTGCGACCAACTGCTCTTTTTCGTTGGTACACTTTTTATTTCCCGCGCCTCCTCGCGTCTCATTGCCTGCAACCCTTTCTCCCTGGAAGGATTAATTAATTCAGAATGTATCAATTAAGAATAAGGTTTACTCTTCTGCATGAGCTGGTATCACACTTTCTTCTTTTCGCCACGGCGATTTGACTCGGCTAGTATTATTTTTCCCCTCCCTAGTGCCTTCTGTTTCCCTCCCCATTACGTCCGCTCCTTTTTATTGTAAATTGGACGTGAAAAATGACGCCTTAATTAATCTCGCGGATAATTTAAAAACGAAGGGGTTGCCGCGCCAGCGAGCGAACGAATCAGCGAACGAACGAACGAAAGAGCCGAGTCCTGCCGCATAAAAATTCAAGACGCGAAATTGCCAATCAGCGAAGGGCGCGGCCGCGCACTGACAAGAAGGAAAATGATCGTGCCAGGCTCGAGGAAGGGGATGTAGCGTAATAACGTTAAAAAATTATTCCTCCGGCAGAATAAATTTTAAGGGCACGCTTCGACATGCGGAGTCACGCCGGGCCACGCAGCCCTGCGCCTGTCCGCCTCTCATCTTTCATTGCGAATTAATCTCTTTCTTTTGAACTTGGCAAATAAAAATTCTAATTAACGGAAATTGTTCGGCTAAAAAGGTGCTTCATATCGAAAAAGTACAATTTTACTCGGATTTAAGAAGACGTCGAAAAAAGAAAGTAAATAGGTGAAACGGAGGAAAAAAGTGCGCCTCGGGATTTTCTTATAACTCTTGAACAGCCCTTTAATTGAATATTTGCGGTCGTCGTGCGTGAGCGCAGCACGTGAAAAGTGAATTTCCTGAAGTTTTATTGCCAAGGTAAGCCGGGAAGAGCTGAGACTAATGATCATCAGCGACGCGCGCATGAGAAAAGGTGACGCGTCGAGGCTTGAAGCACGTAGACTTTCATTTCAACTGATCTTTGCCGACCGTATCTACCTCGGTAAAGTCTCGTTAAAGAGGCTCGAGTGGGATCTTCCGTCGATTGCCCTCCTCTCTCTCTCTCTCTCTCTCTCTCTCTGTCTTATTGGGCATGAGAGTAGCCCCGGCGCAAGAAGCAAGAACTTAATTTGTCTCTTGGAACGCGACTGTATCGGACTGATCGGCCAGATGGCTTTTCAGCGGCGTTCTTCGCGCGATCTACCACTTCTCTTTTTTCTCTTTCCTTTTGTTTTTCCCTCTTTCTCCCTTGCAGTTCATTTTTTTCCTTTTATCATTCTTTCCTGCCCATTTTGTCTTTTTCATTTTTTCAAATTACAGCCCAAAAATTCGTGGCCTTTTATTCGCAATTAGTGCGCGTAAATTTTAAAATCTAAATTTGATAATGGTCTGACGACACTTTTGCTTTTCCATCATATTTACGTTCTGTTTATTCAGCGACGTTTGTTCAAAAATAATAATTCTAGCGACAAACTCATGAACTCAGAGTCATCAATGCACAGAAAGTTAAAATTTTATTACCACCGTTTTAAATGTTATTGCTTAACATATGTATAAACTTCGAAATTTTGACATTCCGCTCATTTCTCTTCTCAAAAGCTTAATACGTACTTAATTTTTAATCCATGTGAGTACCTTAGACAGTTTCCATTGCAATTTTTACTTTTTAAGTTATTAATAAAATTTTATTTTATCAGCACGCTTTATATTGCCTATTTCCAGCGCTATAGGGATTAAAATTTTAATTTTCGAATTTTTAACGATTGATTCGCTTTCAGTTTTGATAATTTAGAATTCGTGATCACGCATTTTCAGCAAAATGCCCTTTTTAATCTTTAAAAAAGATTTCATTCAGTCCGAGTGATCAAGTGGAGAAATTTGTTATATTTATTTTATAGCCATCTTGTTTAAACTTTTCCAAAGTAACCACACGAATTCGCGACATATTTAGTGTCAACGAGCGGGTAAGCACACTTTATCCAATGGGCACGATTAGCGAATAAAATGACTTGCGATGATTTTGCTAAAATTTCGTTGAGCTCGAGAATTCACAGACAAATGGAAGTATACGCGACGCTATTAGCGACGGAGTCGAAAATTAAATCGTAAATAAAATCTGCCAAGCTATGATAAAATGCAATTTTTGGGACTTGGTCTATGTAGATCATCATCAATGTATCTTCTCATAAAAGCTCAGCCAAGAGAGCAAAAGACACGTAGTGTGGTCGTAAATACGAGGGATAGTCAATAAGTTAGTAAACTAATTAGCAAGCTCGCCGACAAAGCCGATCTCCCCGGAGTCAGGCGCGCAAGGCACGACGCGTCTGTCTCCGGCGTTTTTGCTTTTTGCATCTTTCTCTCTTCTCCCCTTATCCATTGCCGCCTGTTTGTTCCGCTCCTTCTATTCGATTTTGTTCCTTCTTTGCCAGGCGTTCGATCCTTTTTTATTATCCTCCTTTGGATTTGTCCTTTCCTGTCGTCTCTTTACGATCCCACATGCTGCGCGTGCTCGACACACAAGGGACTGAAGATTCCCAAGGGTATATAGATTCACTGCTAAGAATCGATTGATCCTTGATTCTTTTCATATTCTTTGAAGTGCAGTTATGCCTTTTACATAAGCATAGGAGAGTAATTTTTTTCGCTTATTGATTTTGCAAACGCATATCAGCCTGACATTTTTTAGGTTTCGTGAAATTGAAACAAATCGTTAAACGTGTTTATTTGATTAAATGATTAAAAACAAACGCAGACAAATTTCAAGTTTGTGAAAACTATAATCCAGTCTGACTTTAAACTCCACATTCTTGTACTTTTTATTATTAATTAAATATTTTTTCGGTTTAATGATAACAAATGTTTATACTTAAAAGGATGCGGATATTGATTATCCAATAATTTTCTAAATATTTAAATTAAATTTATTTTCTACACAATTAAATCTATAAGATGCTTTCATAATAAACAGTTCTAAAAGAAAACACGGATTCGATATGTCTAGCGTAATCACGTACCAATTCGATTACCGATTATGCAGACATCACTTTTGTAACCAGAAAGTATGTCGTTGAGCCAAAATTAAAGTATAAAACACAAAATTTATATTTTATTTGCAAACTGCATGCTCTAATTGAAAATATTAAGGAATATGTGCTTTAAGTTGAAACAGTGTATTCCAAGTTGTATCTTAACATTAAATACAAATGTTGGATAACATTGAAATTAAAAAAATTCTTTTTAAATATATAGAAAAACATTGTATTTTATGGATTTTTAATTTTTTGTTAGATAAATCCCTTATGACTGAAGAAATATTATTTATTATTCTATTAAAATACCCACTTTTTTGTTAATTCCAATACCTTATTTTCTTTAAAGATACAAATTCAAAATTTGAAAGCAGGAATAATGGTTATTTCGGGATCATCGTTAAGTACAATTGTTTAATATCTAACTTTTTCATGGAAAATTTTCTATAAATTATTGTTCAAATAATTATGTTGTGCAATGCGAAATACAGTTAATTTGAAATATTTTATTTTTGTCATGCGATAAGAAATTTTTGATTGAGAAGAAAGAAAATCATTGACGTGTTATCCGAAATATAAAAATTTCGCCATGTTTCATTATAATATAAGCTCTTATTATTACCCAAGAAGCAATAGTAACTGAAATATTTATCTCAATTGCCGACCAGTAATGCAAGAATTACAAACCAAACAGTATTTTGCAATAGAACCACAAAGACTGTAGCTTAGCGAATCATATAATTTTTTTTTTAATAATAATCGTTCTTTATATACTGAAATTTTTATTTCTACAATTGACGATTACTTTTTATTGCAGTAAATAAGTGAGCAAACTCGAGTAGAGGCGTGAGTTATAGGTACGTGGAAATAAGGCGTACCGATGTAAAAACAAAAGGCATTTGTCACAATCAATATTATTAAAAAATTTTAATTACATCATAATTATACCTCAAACTTCACTTTAATCCACGCATCTTTTATTTAATCAATTTTTATGATAAAAATTTAATTTTTGCTCAGATTATTACGCAAATTATTAAAAAATATAAAACATTTTCCTATTTTTTTCGAAAACTTGATGCGTTACGTGAAATTTGTAATTTTATTAAATGTTTCAATATAAAAAGAACAAAACCCCACGTTAATATTATGTATTTAAAAAATTAAATATATATTGTTCGTGCAGTACCAAGTAACTTTTACTATTTTTTAGCTTACTTTTTTAATAGTTTATACAAAGTACATGAACATATTTAATAAAAAATTTATGACATCATTTCTAATTGAAGCTGCTATTAAGAATTTATTAAAATTTACACTATGACTTTAAGATCAATTAAACGATCAATATCACTAATTTTCTTACACATTGTCGCTCACTGGTAAAGTATTTTTATAAAAAGGAGCACCATAAAGATTAAATAACTTTGAAATTGATTTTTTCTTTTCGTAAAGTAATGTTATCGAAATGAAATAAATTAATTGGCATTGTATTAAAAACCATTAACATTTAACGAGAAATAAGATCAATGTAATAATTCTCTAGCTGCAGAATAAAGACTTATAATTTCTAGATTTTTTCTGCGGCGTAGAACAGTTAAACAGAGTGAAAATAATTAATGATAATAACAGCGTAATATCAGCAGCTGCAGTCAATATAAAAGTATGTCTTACTACGTTGGTTCGCACTGCCTCGTGAAAATTATCATTTATTCGGTACAAATTTAAATTTCGATACGCAGATGCAGCGCAATGGTGACGTACAAGAGCTCAGCTTCCACAATTGCAGCTAACAGTTTTTATCTAACATGTAAAAGACTCTCGCTTCGGGTTCGCTTCTCTCTCCCTCTGGTGCGCTCCCTTACTATGGTACACTAGACTTTTGAAAGCTATTGTAGCATGACGACTGCCTTAAGTGAGAGGGAGAGCGAGTCGTAACCACTGCGGTAGAAGTATAGACAGTAGCGGAGGCGAGAAGCAGCCTGGAAACCGTCATAAAGGTTCGGCGTCCTCTCTTTGATACGGCGCATACGGTAACGTATTTAGTTAGACATATCATTTGGTTTCTACCTATTGTGCAGACAACGAACAAACTTCCTATTTGTTTGAAAGCTTGGCTGGGTAGCCGCGACCTATAGTATCCACGCAGCCTCGTGTCTTTCGTATCAGCGAAGCCGCGGGAAAGCCTTTGTGATATACGCGCGCACACTCACATACACTGGCCCCCGTACGCACTCTCTCTCTCTCTCTCTCTTTACTTCTTTCGTGAATGATTATGTACATTTTTCGCAATTATTATCATTATTATCGTTATTGTTATTATTGTTGTTATTATTATTTTAAAAGGTATCTCAGAGTTGCGGTACGTATATAACGGATAGCAGATACAACTTACCCATACGTATTTTCTCCGCTTTCGTTATTTTGACTCTTAACGTTTTTGTGGAAAAACCTAAACTCGAAGAAATTTTAACTCTCCGTTCGCGGTTTTATTACTGTACGATAAAGGAACAATTTTAAACGGAATCCTCATTTTAATTGAAATATCAAAGTAACGCGAGATAGAGCTTACCCCCGCAATACATCATTTAAATGTAACAATTAAATGTAACGTTTTCAAGTTGTTACTAAATTGAAAGCACTAGGCATCAAAGCTAAATAAAAGACGACTTTCTCAAAGAACTCCATCGGCAGCAATTCTTCGATTGTTATGATAGGGAATCATAAAGTCATAAAATAACAATAAAACAGTCGTGTGATGTACACCTTGTACTTTAATTATCACTATTAAAAGTTTGAAAGAAACCTTCTTTACAAAATAAGTCGACGCATAGCATCCCCTGTAAGAGGAAAGTAATTTAAAAATCGCCAGATAAAGATTTTACAATTTTCATATTTTTCTTTTGTTCGCCTCAGAGGCACTCGAGTACATCAAAGTGAAGTGGAGGGGGGAGTATGGAGTATTGGAAAGGGGGAACAAAAAGGAGCGAGGATAGGGAAGTCCTGCGGGAAACCGCTAAGAAAGTGACCGATCAACATACCGGCGAGCCACTGAAAGAATCAAGTCGAGGGCGACGTGCCGCGATAGATTCATCGAATACTATTGAAGGAATTTCACGAAGAGCCCAGACCAATCGACACACCCTGGCTCTTTCTCTCTCTTACTCTCTTACTTTCTTGGGAACCACTCGTCGATCCGCGTCTCAAACTCGCTCTCGAACTGACCAAAGAACCGATGTAAATATAGCCAATCCTTCCCTTCGCGCCAGCACTACCGTCAGCACCAAATTGGCACCAACTCTCGCGCAAAAGGACAAGGAGGACAGTGTGCGCGTGTGAGAACTGCACCCGTCGGCCTTAAATCAAGGAGGCCCTAATTCCCGCAAGAAATGCGTCCGCGCGCGGGGCGTTGTTCCCAGGATCAGCTGGTTGACTGACGGCATTTCTCGCGGACATACCATCCGTTCCTCATCGACCGGTTTCGGAACCATGGAAGAAGGAGACGGAGATGCAAGAAGGAGACGTGTTGCGCCTTTCTTGAATTTCGCACGCATTCTTCCCCGGTACTCGCCAACTTCTAACCTTTCGGCATCAAATTGGAAATCAATATAATTTCGCATTCCCGAGCAGTCTTCGTTCCTATTTTCTCGTTTCTCGCGCTGAATAATTATTATGTGCGTGTCTAATTAAATTATTGTTTCACCTCTTTAACCATCAATGGGATACGTTTACAGTCAATTGATCCAAACGCACTTTCAGTTCGGCCGTTTGTTCGAGTGCGAAGAAAATATTTTAAAAGACCGTAATGAAATAGGTCAATGTTTTATCGTTTTTTCGCATTCAAAGTTTCAGCTATACGCGACAATTTATTTATATCAAATTTATTCGCACGTGCTGAAATGAATTATCATGCAAAACATCATTGACGTTTTTCTATGGATGTTTGAAAGGAAATAGATTAAGAGTATTTACTATTTGTTTTCCATTTCACAAAATCCGTTTTTTTATCAGGAAAAAGCATTGAAATTTATACTTTATGCATTGTAAAGAGATATACGCGTTTTT